>CM060409.1:108223359-110791511 GCA_030545235.1 Helianthus tuberosus
CTAAGAGATTATGGCCTTGAACTACAGAGAACAAACCCTAACACAACTTTTAAAATTGACCTTGAACCATCCAGTATTCATGCTTCTTCAAATAACAGGGTTTTCAGAAGGGTGTACATCTGTCTTGGTCCATTGAAGGAGGGATTTAAGGCTTGTAAAAGAGAAATCCTTGGTTTGGATGGAGCTTTTATGAAGGGGCCCTTCCCTGGTCAACTGTTGACTGCTGTGGCTATGGATCCCAATAATGGGATCTACCCACTGGCATATGCTATAGCTGAGGCAGAGTCAAAAGATT
Organism: Helianthus tuberosus; assembly: GCA_030545235.1. Taxonomy (NCBI): domain Eukaryota; kingdom Viridiplantae; phylum Streptophyta; class Magnoliopsida; order Asterales; family Asteraceae; genus Helianthus; species Helianthus tuberosus. The sequence continues at coordinate 108,223,655 of CM060409.1, forward strand.
CCTGGACATGGTTCTTGGATCTTTTAAGGGATGATCTTGAATTACCTGTGAATGCCAATTTCACTTTCATCTCAGATAGGCAGAAAGGAATCATCCCAGCCATTGCTGCTGTCTTCCCTAGTGCAGAACACAGATATTGTGTTAGACACATTCATCAGAATTTCAGGCTACAATGGAGGGGAAAGGCATACAAGGACATGTTGTGGGCCATAGCTACAGCCACTACAGTTCAGCAGTTCCAAGACAAAATGGAGGAAATGAGATTGATGAACCCTGATGCTCATCACTATCTAAGTCAGATTCCAGCAGTTCATTGGACAAGAAGTCACTTTTCAGGTATAATTCAATTCTTTAATCACTATCTAAGCCATAGCTACTGAATTTATGTTATTATTGTAATTCAATTGTTAAGTGGTATTGAACATGTTAACAGGTAGGGCTAAGACTGAGGTGTTGTTAAATAATTTGTGTGAGGTGTTTAATGCAAGATTGGTGGATGGTATGTATGATTACTGAATTTATGTTATTATATTTGATGTTATTGTATATGTGTTTAATGAATTTATGTGATGGTTTGAAGGTATTGTCATTACTGGGATATGGCTGCAAATGGTTTGAAGGTATTGTCATTACTGCAACTGAGGTGTCTGCAAATGCTTTAAAGTTAATGTCTTTTTTGTTTGCACAGGTTGACATACCAGAGAGATGGGTGGATGAGTGCTATTGGTTGTCTACATGGAAGAAGGTATACTCTTACAAAATAGGCCCAATCAATGGAAGAAGCATGTGGCCTAGGGCACGTTGTAGTACAAAACTCCTTGAACCAATGTACCACAAACCTGTTGGCAGACCAAGGAAGATGAGAAGAAAGGATGAAATAGAGAAGGAAGATAGCATGGTTAAAGATGGCAAGTTGAGTAGGAAATGGAAGACAGTGACATGTGGAAGCTGTGGAGGAAAAGGTCACAATAAAAGAAGGTGCACCGGACAAGGCTCAACTGCTGCTCAATCTAGTTAAATAGGATGTTTGGTTATGCTTTTTGATGTTATTAGGCTGCTAAAACTTTTGGTTATGTTTTTTGATGTTATTAGGATGTTTAGGATATGGTTTTTGTAAAACTGCAGCAGTCTTTTGATGTTATTAGGATGTTTGGGATATGTTATCAGTTTTATCTTATGGTCAGGTTTGTCTTATGGTTGCAAATTGGTCTTGTCAGTATTACTTGTCAGGGTTTGAAGGCATATTATGGTCAATTTGCCTTGTCAGTATTACTTGTCAGGTTTTAAAGGCATATTATGGTCAATTAGACTTGTGATTTCATAACAAACAAAACACAGCTTCATTATAAACAAAAAACACTTCATTACAAACAAAACACACTTCATTACAAACAAAACACAGCCTTCACATTTCATTACTGGATTAACATTATGAAGGCTTCAAAAGAAGACTGATCAAAACAACTACAAGGATTAACACTAAAAGGCCAACAAGTATACACCAACTCATCACTAATGCAGCATCCTTTCTTCTAATTTCATGCTTCAATTCTTCAAATCTGACTTCAATGCTCGAACTGTGATTTGGGGGTTTATGAAACCCTAACTCTGGGGATGGAGGAGAGTTAACAGGAGGATCAATCCACACAAAGAACTTACATTATGATCTCTGAAAATGAAGAAATTCAGTGAATACACGAATTAGGTGATAAGGATTCAAATACTTACCATTTGTGGGCATGTATAAAATCTCCGTTCAGGGTTTTTGGAGGTCTTCGATGTCTTCATCAATGCTGCTCTACCACACTTGCACATCACCATCTTGATCGTCTGCTGCTTCTTCTAATTAGGGTTTCAGATGAGGAAATTGGGGGAAAGAACATGTAGGGTTATAAATTGGGAGGGAAAGCAGACATTAGCATTAAATGACATATTTACCCTCATGTTTATGGCAGGTGAGGGTGTCAGGGTTAGCATTTAACAGCCACCTAACGTTAATACCTGACTTTGTTAAAAAATTAAAAGTTAGTACCCTCAAACGTTATTTTAAACTCTTAGTACCTTAGATTGTTATTTAGTGTAAACCAAAGGGACTAACTACGTAATTAACTCTTTTTTATATATAGAAAATAGTGATTTTTTTAAAAAAATTGTAGAAAAAAATTTGATATGTTTTTTAGGTTTTTTAGGCTTTTTTAGTTAGTTTTCTAGTTTTCTAATTTATATGTAGTTTTCTCATGACCCTCTCCATATATATATCTCTCCATATATATATATATATATATATAGATATATATATGGAGAGGGTCATGAGAAAACTACATATAAATGAGAAAACTAGAAAACTAACTAAAAAAACCTAAAAAACATACCAAAATTTCTTTGCCTTTTTACAATTTTTTAATAAAAAAATCGCTATTCTTTATATATAAAAAAAATTTCAAAAAAAAAACTTGTACTGCACATGTGTATTATATGTATACTACACATGTGCATTACATGTTTAAAATTAGCTTTTGAGTTTAGTTTAGCTTTTAGGGTTAGGTTTTTTTGGAGGTTTAGGAGGATTTGGGGGGTGGGGGGGGTTAGGTTTTTTTCGGGTTTATGTTTAGGGTTTAGTTTTAGGTTTTCAGGAGGGGGGGTTAGGCTTTTGGGGGGTGGGGGTTTTAGGCATTTGGTGGGAGGGTGAATTTAGGTTTTTTGGGGGATGGGGGTGGGGGGTTTAGGTTTTTGGGGGGTGTCGGTGGGGGTGGGTTAAGTGGTTTAGGCTTTCCATATTATTGCACATGTGCAGTACAATTTTTTTTGAAATTTATTTATATATAAAAACATGCGAAAATAAATAATAAAATTGTAAAAAAAATGGTATGTTTTTAGGCTTTTTTTAGTTAGTTTTTTGGTTTTTTTCATTTAAAGTAGTTTTCTTATGATCTATCCCCTATATATGTATATATTAAACATTACAAAATTTTAAAGATATATAATATTTTATATATAAGAATTGTCTTCTATTTCAGTCCCTGTCTCTGTGGGCATTTTGGTCAATTAACCCAAACTTAACAGAAAAAAAAAAAAACAAAATTAACTATTTGGATGAAAAGCATTAAAAAATGTAAGCCTCAAGGCTGGATTTGTTATAAAATAGATTTTTAGACTATGCTAGTTAAAAAGGACAAATCTTAGGGACGAAAACAGAAATTTACTCAAAAACTTAATAAAAACTATTAATTAGTATTTAGGACTTGCGCTTCATGGCGAGACCATTAAATTGAATAAAAAGTAGACATGAAAACGTTGAACCACGTATGCACGTTGCAAACTCTAGCTCGCAAAACTTAGACCGAAAAGCAAAACATAGAGACTAATAACTAATAATACCTTCACATTGCGACGGGGCCGTTAAATAGCAAAAAAAGCTTTAAAAATGTTGAACCACACACGCGCGTTGCAGTGTGTTAACTCGAAAAATTTAGACCGATATGTAAAACGACAAAGTTGTTAAAGATTAAAAGTATAAGGACCAAAGTTTAAAGTGCAAAAGTGTCAGGAATATAATAAAATATGGGTTGTGTTAAAGTTTTTTTTTTTTTAAGGTGACTTTCTATGTACTGAACCTATTGGTCACCGGGTTCATGTCGAAGACATTCCCCCGTCAGCCCCGCACTCTCGGACGCGATGTTCGATCGGGCCCCGGCCGCCGCACAAGCTGACTTCCGCCCGGAAACCATACTGCCCCCACACGAGAGACTCGCTGGGGTAGCAGCTGGGTAAAACCGGGTTGCCCTCAAGACCGCACCATGCCTCGGTAGGATACGATCCATCATTGGGACTCCCCCCCCCCCCTAAGACCACAGTGGGAGTCGAACCGGTGACCTCCCAAAGGAGGAGCCGGCCAACATAACCCAAGTGGGGATACCACTGGGCCACGGGGAAGGGAAAAAGTATTAAGGTGAAAAATGTAGAAAAAATAATAGCAAATTTTTGACGAAATAAAAGTTGTAAATTAATATAGAGGTAATAGTTAGGTAGTGTGCCATGGCTTTGTGACCAATAGGTCTTGGGTTCTATTCCTACAAGAGAGGTTTCCATATTTATTGGGTTTACTTTTGAATTTGTGTATAGACATTATGCGTGGAGATGGATAAGATCGGGTGGTTCCACTGATGGCACTATAATACTCTAGTGGTATTTCAGTAATTCAAGTTGGATGTTAAAAAAAATAGTTAGGTAGTTTATCTTTATTATAGCATCCATCTATAGAAACCTGACATTGATTCCGAAATTTCCTTACGTAATTTATGAGCAATATATATTTATTCCTTAATTTGGTGGTGGAATAAGATTAATTTTGGTAGGGTCAAACGTGAGTGCTACTAATTCCATGGGGAATTAAATAAACATATCTTTGTGTATCTCTCCATAGGATAAACTAAGCTGCAGGCCGCTCACCAAAGCCATTTGTTAAGTTTTTAATTTTCTATTTTAATCAGTTTTGAGAGAAATGGTCAAAACGGTTGGATTCAAATGTCGATATTAAGCTGCCTCTCATCAAACACATTTCACATGAATCGCTCTCCCAAAACAATGATGGGCAAGAAGCTTGGTTCCTTCAAGAAACTAGCCAAAATGGTCAAAGTTAACCGCACCACTGATCGTGAACCATGGCACCATGACCACTTGCTAAAGACATATGGGGAAGAAGGGTGCACCGAAGCCAATACAACAACCCCAAGAGGGTTTTTTGCAATTTATGTTGGTGAGGAACCACGAAGGTTTGTAGTTCCCACCGCACATCTATCCCACCCACTCTTTAAAATGTTGTTAGAGAAGGCGTATGATGACGAAGACCAGAATAACCGGTTGGTGGTTCCTTGTAGTGTCACGGCTTTCGAAAAGGTGGTTAAAACGGTGGAATGTTGCAATGGCATGGTTGATATTGAGCATTTGGTTGAAGAGTTTATCTGAAGGCTTTGTTTTTATGAATCAGTACTTATAATTATTAGCTGCTGAGATGATCAACGAGTTTCATGGTTTAGTTTCATTTGTGAGTGAACCTCGTTAATACCCAGCATATGTGTACCATTGTTACATAACCATATCTGACCCGAATCTTTATGGCCTGGCTCATTTTCACCTCTCGAAATAAATTTATGGATCTATCAGTGTTTATGAGTCATATCCTCATACTTTCACTAGGGGTGTTTGGTGTTGCGTTTTCAAAATAGATCATGCGTTTTCAAAATAAATTTTGCGTTTTGAAAACTGTGTTTTGAAAAAGCATGTTAGGTACATGCTTCTCCAAAACTGTGTTTTAGAGGCAGATAATCACTTTTTCATCCAAATACTTTTTTAGATTATTTATGTTTTACAAACGCAAAAATCAAATAATCAATTCAAAACATAATCCCAAACACTCTCTTAGTTTCCAGCATATGTATACTTTTGTCTTTATAGTCTAACACTGGTTTCTAGTTCCAACTTTTTATTGGTTTAATATATACTAGGTTATTGCCATTGGGCTCGAGCAAATTACTTATATTAATTATTATTTATAATTAATGCATACTTAAAATCATACAAAAAGTATTACATATTAAATATCTTCACTATAAGAAGAGTTATAAACTTTTGATAAACTTAATCACGGACTGTAAACAGAGTTATAAACTTATTGATTGCTTATAATTCGTGTTTATAATTTTCCTTGTATTAAAAATTTAATGGTTAATAAAATAATTGAAAATTAGTTAAAGTATTGAACACAAAAAACTTGTTCAAATATTTAAACAATAAGAGAGCAATACGATACTAATAGACGAATAAACAATGATAATAAGAGCATTCACAATCTTTTATATTTATGTGAGTGAGAAAACTTATATTATAAGAAATGATTATGAGTGAAAATGTTACTGTTCATATGTAAATATATGGAAACATTATTCACCCTTATAAATTTTTTAATATTTTTAAAGGGGGTTTTGAGTTAAGGAGAATGAAAAGATAATAATAAAGGTATAAAAATATTAAAACCTATATAAGTTTGCAAACTTTTTGTGTATTATTAGTTGTAAGTTGTGCTTTATGAGTTTTTCAAAAAAAAACTTGATTTTTTAGTTTTAACCCAAAGGTTTGTACATTTTTCAATTTTAACCCTACATAATTTTTTTTTTACTTTAACCCAAAACTTTTCATTATTTGCAATTTAACTTCACAACTTTTGTCACTTATACTTTTCATCTTTCGCAAATTTTCGTTTTATGTATAGTTCTAATTTTTTCGAGTTAATACGACGCAACGTGCATGTGTGGTTCAACGTTTTTACCTCTATTTTTCCATGTTTGACAGGTTCATCGCAATACGCATATTATAGGTCAAGTCAGTGTTGGTTGTCGATGACGATTGTGTGACATTAGTACTATTTACACCGTTTTACGCCCCTCCGCAACGCGGGGTGTGCTTTGGGGGTTTTCAAAGAAAAAATTGTTATGCATATTGTTGTCGTAACGTTGGTTTTGGGGGGTTTCAAAAAAAAATGTTTTTTTTTACTTTTCACCCAAAAGTATTTCATAAATTACTTTTAACCCAAAACTATTTGTTTTTTTACTTTTAACTCAAAACTTTTTATCTTTTGCAATATATCCTCATAACTTTTTTTACTTTCAACTTTGGTCATTTATAGTTTCCATTTTTCGCTCTATGCTTGGTTCTAAATTTTGTGACTTAACACATCACAGCCTGTGTTTAAAAAAGCGCGCTTGAAGCGAGCTTGAAGCGATGAAGCGATGGGAAAAACGCTTTTTTGGCTCTGAAGCGTTACATTACGTGAAGCGAGCTTTAAGCGGCGAAGCGATGAAGTTGTGAAGCGAAGCTCCAGCCAATCAGATCACCATTTGGGCCATTTTTTAAGCCCAATAGTCTTTACAAGGTACATATCGACCTTATATCGACGATATAGCGACTTCCTATGTGAAATTCGGCGACAAATTCCAGCGACGGAGTTGCTTTCAGCCGGAAACCAAGAAGAAGGGGGAAGAAGAAGAAGAGAGATGCTGTGAGAGCGACTGCGTATGTCTTTTTAGGCTTTTAGGGTTTTTATAAGTTAAGGTTTTTAAACATTTAACCCCTCTATCTTTCATTAGTTTACATTCAGTCCCTGAAACTTCTAACTTTTTACTTAAAAAGTGTAAAGATAGTTTGTCTATTTAAACATTTAACCCCCTCTATCTTCAGTAGTTTACATTTGGTCCTTAAACTTTTTAATTTATGCATAAAAGTACAAAATTAACATTATAAAATACATATATATAATATGGATAGCTATTTTTTATACATATATATAAAATTAACATTATATATAATTATATATAATATGGAGCGCTTCGTATACGTGAAGCTCTCGCTTCGCGCTTGAAGCTTCGCTTAAAGCTTTTGGAACCAAAACGCTTCGGAGCGCTTCGCGCTTTTTTAAACCAAGATCACAGCTGTGTCTTTGGCTTAACGTTTTTACGTTTCGTTCTAAATTTTGCGAGTTAACACGACGCAACGTGCGTGTGTGGGTGAACGTTTTTACATCGTCTATTTTTACCCCGTTTGACAGGTTTAACATAACGTGTGGGTCGTAGATCGACTTAGTTATAAATAAAGAATCCCCGCCGCATTGCGGCGGGTCGTAATCCTAGTTATTTAATTAAAAAAGAGAAAAAAAGTAGTGATTTAAAAAAAAAAATTTAAGCCCCCTCTCCACAATTAAGTGTTGAATTTGACCTGTTATAACATAGAAAGAATATAAGGCAAATCCCCTTTTATAAATTCTTATAAAACTAAAAAAATTAAATGTCTTATGACAGACAACTTTACGATCAAAGTGTATCCACTGTCCAATTTTGTACCCCTTTGGTTATACGGTAGTTTTGGCAAGACCGGCTCCCTTTCTGAATGGACACAAAATTATAACGTTATCCAAACTCGCTTGCCATTTTGTTTGCGCTTTTTTTTTTCACCCAAGTAATCACTCTTCATTATCGTGTTATGAATTTAAATCGAGATAGATGGTAAACGGGCAACAATTTGCGTCGCTATCCATTTTTGAATAGCAAAACTAAGTCTTTTAAAAACTACGTCCATAGATCTAAGGGTCATAACACTACTGTGCATTGAAAGTGCCTTGGGATACCGGTTGTAGTTGCAAATAGTTTCCTAATGACCAACGAACCTCTTTTCCTTTTCCTTTTCCATTTTTCTGCCCTTTGTTTCCCATTTCTCACCGATGACTTGAACGTCTCCTTAACATCTCTCTATGCTATATTCATCACACTTTTCCACAATCATCATTCCTTTTCCTTCTCTTCTCTTCTCTTCTCTTCTGATGAATACATTACATACCCATTGCACCTGACATCGATTGTAGTAAAAGTAAGCAAATACCACTTTAATAAACACAATTGAATATTTTTAGCATAAATTAATGTTAAATCCCAACATTTTATGACTGATCCCAAATACAACATTTTCAAATTAAATTGTCATTTTGTATCGGCTATTTATGTAACTAGGGTCATTCCTCCGTCGCGCTTTGCGCGATTTACATTGTGGTTAGCATATATGATTATAAAGCATTAAAACATTTTTTTTTAATTTCTTGCGTCACATATTTGGCTTCTAGGTTTAATCTGTCATGTTTGGTATATTGCTTCATTTCTATGTTTTATTACTATGAATGAACATTGATCCTAAAAACCAATAGACGAAATGACATCTTTAGCTTCAACACGGTTTTTTTCTTGTTGGAGATACTCTATTGTCTATCCATAAAAAAACTCCCAAAGATTCCTAACGTTGCTACCTTTCACAAAAGCACAAACATAGTGAATCTGTTTAGTACTTCAAATGGCCCATTAACTCTAAAAGGGCTTGAACAGTTCTGCTCTTAAGGTTATCCAAGATCCAGTTGAAGAAGTCAAAAGCAAGAGAGCTATGATCATTGCTCCTTCCAAACCATGAGTTTGAATCAAATAATTTGACCGATACTAAAGTTATCATTTTGATCCGTAAGCAACCTACACATTTTGCAACCTCTATTAGTTGGCCAATAAGTACCTTAATGAATAACACAAAAGACACATGATAAATATTTTGAAATGAAACAAAGCACGACTGGAAAAGAGCGCTAACCTTGCAATAGCACCTTATTAATTTTCTTCCAACAACTTTATATGGATGTGGATTAAGTTCTGAACAATGCTCCCTTATTCATAGGTGAACTTGTGTTTGGTTCTACAATTAAAAAGCATGAACTTTTGATTCCAAGTTGTTGATATCAGTGACATACATAGTGACATACATACAGTACCTCAAAGGGGCCATTGAATAAAGTTAGAACGCTTTCTACATCATAGCACATGTGTTAGGTCCAGAGTTTTACGCTTATTTTTATTGTATTTTATTATGTTTATTTTATTTAGATTAGCACTTGGGCTTGGGCTAGGCCAATGGGGTAGAGGCTCCTATAAATAGTCATGAGTAGATTATTAGTGGCAGAGCTTTCCTATTCTTGTAATCATGTAGTCCCAATAGAGAACCTTGTACCCGACAATCCTAGGGATTGTGTGCAAAGTTCTAGAAGATCGTACCAGACAGTCCTTGAGACTGTGTGCGATCTAAGCGGCGACACTAAATTATTCAATGAAATATTTCTTTTTGTTCTTGTCGGTTTGATCTTACATTCCGCGTTCGATTGAACCGTCGAGTGATGTCACGAGTTTTTCGGGACTAACAAGTGGTATCAGAGCCATTGAAGTCTTTCAAAGGCTCGGTTTTGAAATCACTCGAAGAACAAGAAGAAGCTTTGCATTGTGTCGGGAGATGGAGAGGCAGTGAGGTGCGATGGTGATGAATAACGATGGGTTTAAAGTGGCTCGCAGTTGAGAAGAGTGGCGACAGTGGCGGCGTGGTTTTAAGGTCTCCATGAACTCCGGAAACCCGTGATAACACCTGATCTGTTCATCGTACATGGTGGCCGGAGATGAGTCGGTAAACTCGTCTCCCTCTGTCATGAAGAAACCTGATGGAAATGATAAAAAGGAATCCTAAGGTTGTCTCGTTACATGAGGTCCTGGTTTACCGCAATCGGAATATTACAATTCTGGCGAAATGTGTTTGTCGAGTTACTATGCATGAAATGGTATCGTCGGAGAATATATTGTCGGGAAAAATGAGGTTGAAGTTTGGATGATGAAACGTGATCAGCGGCTGCGGATGTTATTGCATCGGAGACATCATCGGTGATATCATCGGGATTTACTCCCGGAAATGTTGGTGGTGTTCGAGATGATGATGTCACAGCTTTAGCAGGTCAGAATGTTGGGGAATGATTGGTGGCGGCTGTTTCACGCATACCCTAATTCTCATGACTGGACCCTCCCAAATGATTGGGCCATAATTAGGTGTGTTGGGCTTAGTGATTAGTTTGTTTTATTCAGGTTCATGCAATATGTGGAGCCCAAAATTTGTTTAAGGGAATGCATTCTAGTTCCGTGATTGGTGACTGTATGATGAGGCCCGCAATTGATAAGAACGCTTTGTGATTATTTTTGGCATCATGTTTTGTTTGAGACTTCAGGGCCACGCATGCATTAAAAATTGGTGGCGGATGACATAAGGCGGCTAGGGTTCACATGTTGGGCCACCTAATCGGATTTATCAGGTATTTTTAATTGGGCCGCATTGAAAATTGGTCAAATGATTATTTTGGTATTGTAACAATTATTCGATCATTGCTGCTATCATGGCCTTGTGATTTTATTTGGAGGGACCCACATATAGAAAACCCATGGTAATTTAGGCCATGCACATGGCTGATGGACTCAAAATGTTTGTCTACTCTTTGACGGCCACACATGATTCGTCAGTTCGAAACAGTTGTTGGTGATTATGTGATTCGTTGGACCGGAAGGTTTATGTTGATGGGGTCGTTTACTGCTGGGCCACTAAAGGAGAAGACCCAAGACTGGAGATCATCTAAACCGTAATAAAGAGAGCATAAAACTAGGGGGAGATTGTTAGGTCCAGAGTTTTACGTTTATCTTTATTGTATTTTATTATGTTTATTTTATTTAGATTAGCACTTGGGCTTGGGCTAGGCCATGTGGGCCAATGGGGTAGAGGCTCCTATAAATAGTCATGAGTAGATTATTAGTGGCAGAGCTTTCCTATTCTTGTAATCATGTAGCCCCAATAGAGAACCTTGTACCCGACAATCCTAGGGATTGTGTGCAAGTTCTAGAAGATCGTACCAGACAGTCCTTGAGACTGTGTGCGATCTAAGCGGCGACACTAAATTATTCAATGAAATATTTCTTTTTGTTCTTGTCGGTTTGATCTTACATTCCGCGTTCGATTGAACCGTCGAGTGATGTCACGAGTTTTTCGGGACTAACAACATGACCATTTTTTTCCTGTAAAAAAAGTATTACTTTTCCATTTTCTTAATAATATACAGCAATTAATAGAATTTTAATTAAGAAGTACCTCAAGTATATCTAAACACATTCCATATCTCGCCAACTTGCACATGTTAATTTGTCACCAGGACCCAACCTAGCCTCAGAGTTACAACAGAGTAATGTGGTTGCTGCAGAAAGACAACACCAACAATTGGGGATTTATATATATTAATATTTTAAATATATCATCTATAACTTTCATCACTGAAATCCATTCCAAACACGTATTAAAATAGCATCAGTTGTCTTTATCATTATTACTACTATTATTTTTATACAAATACCAATAAACAGCTGTTTCATATACTCATGGCGTCTCCTTTTGTTTTACCCATATATATTTTTTATCCATGGCCACCGCCATTGTCAGCTCCAAGTCCGCAAATCCGAACGCCCAATTAGGACTTCACCCACGTGAAGCTTGTCCACTCTAGACATAAACTCACCTTTGTAACAATCACATTGCTAAGGAAATCATTCCCCTTGTCATTGGACGATTGTTTTTCAGCCTCCTCTTCGGCTAATTGTTAGCTTGTCGATCATCCTTGCCTATATTTCTAATTGAATGAACAAAAGTCATTAAAAAACCACATCCATAATGATAAAACTGAAGAACTCACTTTAAACATCACTATATAATCAAAGATTCAAAATTAGTTGTATGTTCCAATAGTTCAGGCTCGCGATATACCTTACTCATCTTAATTTTATCAAGACCCACATCCATAATGCTAAACTGAAAAACTAACAGACTTTAAACAAAACTATATAATCAAACATTAAAAATTAATTGTATATTCAAGTACTTCATGTTCGCGATATACCTCACTCGTGTTAATTGTATTGGATTCGACTCGTTGACCATTTGCGATTTGAATTGCTGACCCGATCATCATACAAGCCCTCATCTATTTCATCATCCTTGTTTCTCAATCATCTTCAACCCAAACCTACGTTAAAAAGCCAAACATCAAAACATTTTTTGATTTGTTATAATTAATTGTTTATTGGCCCACATCAGTCAAATAAAATATATCATTCCTTTGGGATGAACCAACCAATGAATTTGTTTATATCCCTTCTAAGAGGCTACTGGAACTTCCATCGATTAACGGGTTCTGACCTGAGTTTTTGTGTTGACCGAGTCAACTCAGTTGAGACCTATTCTTGACTCCCATCAACCATTATTGAAATCGACCTCAACAACTTCAAATCTTCACCAAGCCAAATCACCATGCTTTACCTTAGAGATGTGAACACTACACCTCCGTCGTCGTTCCAAACGGGTATAACCAGAATTTCACAACTTGTCACCGATTTTACATAACCAGCCCCCAATTCGAGCGGTGCCCTACACCTCGTCACAGTTTCTACATATTTAAACTTGATTAATTAACCGGAATTCACATATGTGGCCGGAAGTAGTTCGTGGCTTACCTTATATGTAGAGTCGGCCTATAGAGTTGCCGATTGACTTGAAGAACTCCTTTACAGGCTTTAATCTGCTTACCGGATCTTCACCTGGTTCTCTTTGCCGGTACTGCTCCCTAGAACCCTAGTCGTACCTTCACCGAACACTTGTGTTCACGTAATCAGCATATATGATCCTTTCAAGACCCGTTTTGAACCAATCTAACAAAGAATGAAACACGCAGATGGGTTTGGATCTTACCAGAATCTGGTCTAACTTGGTCGGAATGCTAACTGTGGTCATGGTCGTCTTCTACACAGCCTCTCTCTCTTAATCCTAAGTCGTTCCGTCTATTGGGGTCGTTGACGCGCCATAATTAGTTGGCGCCTGGCTCCGCCACTCCCTCACGATTCTCTCTCTCAGACCTTTTTCTATCTCTAAACATCTGCATCTTTCTTTGTATCCCAGCTACATGCATAAACACAGATGTTGATAGTTGAATATCTAAGTGGATGGCTAAGATTAACACATGTGTATGTTTAGGATTAAAATACTATTCATTTCATCTTTCATATTAAGATATAGTAATAATAATATTGTAATGTAATACTAATACCTATTAATTGATGCATGATAAGGAACAAATAAGTATATGGAAATCACACCCGGATTTGGGTTCGACATGAAGACGCACCCACCTTTAGTTAAACAGAAAAAGAATACAATGGTAGCGTACATAAACATAATCTAGTACGTTTCAACTATTTGAGATCATTGCCTTTCATCTGTCTCTCATCATCTCATTGATCTAGAATTGGCCTGACCGGAGAAAACCACGTAGTTCCCGGTTTGATCGCCTGCCACCGGTTCGACCGACCGACCTTAGCCAGCAAAACAAGAAGACAGAAGACTGAACACGCCCCGTGCTCAGCCAGCACGGGGGCGTGCCCAAGTGTCAGCAGAAAAGACATAGTGGTAGGAGCTTCTATTGCCCACCACGGGGCCGTGCTCAGCGGACACGGGGCCGTGGTCAACTATAAGATTCGCACAATCCAGGCAAATCTTCATAGTACAAAGATTCTTCTGCACACAGGGTCGTGCTTAGCGGACACGGGGGCGTGGTCAACTAATAAGACAAGCTGCATTAAATGAAGAAAGAGAAGGATGTGGACACGGGGCCGTGCCCGAGCTTCTGTTCAGCCTATAAATAGGAGTGCTTGGCTCAAGCTCAAACCATCCCTTGGCACACCACCTCTCTCACACTTCACCCACCACCCACCACCACCATAACACCATCATCCACCACCATCATCCATTGTCCATCATAGAGTGTGTGAGTCATCTCGGGATCCAAGATTGATCGTAAGAGTTCTTGACAATCAAGGCCATGTTTGCCTAAGTCTCTTACATCACTTGGTGAAGACAAGTGTCTAGTGTAATACTTTTTATTTATAATCTTTTCGCACTTTTTACTTGGTTTTGTATTAATGACTTTAATAACTAGTTTCTTATGTTGAAGGTGATTCTTCCTTATCATTTGTCCGTGGTGTCTTGACATTATTTTACTGTCTATATAAAATAAAAGATTTTCACCATTCATATCTCCACGGTCTATATGGAGGTATGTTGGCTACCTGGTCGGGGGTTAAGGGAACGGTTTGGTAAGAGTCTTGCAATTGTTCAGCGTTTAGAGGTCCTGCAATGGACCTGGGTCAAATTTAGTAGGACCTCCTTCAATACTTAACAGTATTGGATGGCGGGGGTCCAAACTCTTTGATCCCCTCATAAGTTAAACTACTATTAATACTATAACCCGGCTATTTAGGACTGTATCCCTGCTAACTCAGACTACTTAGTCGAGGGTAACGTCACCTCCAAAAGAGGGGCCTACCATAATTTGCATTAATAACTTAATTAATTATCTTTCAATAATCCGACCCTTTAGGATTGTATCCTTGCTGACTCAAACTACTGGGTTGAGGGTAACGTCACCTTCAAAAGAGGGGCCTACTACAATAACTAAGATAATCTCTTAAATAAGTGCAAAAGTGCGGAAATAATCAAAGGTTACACTAAACACGAGTCGGAGCCAAGTGATTCATCTTGTCTATCTGTTTTTATTTTATTTTTATTTTTCAGCATTTTAGATAGTTTTTATTTTTCTTAGTTAAAACATTTTTCTAAACTTTTGATTTGATTAGACGTTGAGGATAAACCGGTACTAAGAGCTCTTGTGTCCTTGGACGACCTCGGTATCTTACCAACACTATACTACGCTCACGATGGGTACACTTGCCCATATGTGTGTTTAGTGTTAGTAAATATCGTGTTTTATAAATTTAAAACTTGGCTAAAGAAAGTGTAAAAGGGCTTAAAATATACTTAAACTTATATACACACTTCACACGCATCATATACCGCTAACTGATGGTCTTCCTGCCGAGGATCTACTTCTTGTTCAGATCCCTGCTCCTTTTCCTCTTGCTGCATTTCCTCTTGAGGATCTGCCTCTTGACGCTATGTCTGACGATGACATCGATCTTTTTATTGAGGGTCCCCCTGAGGGTGCCCAGGATGATGGGGCTCCAGTCGATGATGCCGTTGTCGCTCCACTTGTCGAGATTCCAGTCGATGATGTCATTGCTATTCCGCTTGTTGAGATTCCTGTCGTTGAGATTTCTTCTGACCACTCTGGTCCTGATTCATTTGAGTCTGTGTCCTCTACTACTCTACACGCACTGGGATTATAGCGATATCCCACCGATACTGATTCTGACACAGCTATGTCTGTCGCACCTGATATTCCACACGATGTTGATCATGATGTTGAGTTTGATGATGAGTTGGACCCTGTCTTTCCACATGACTTCGACCCTGAGCATGAGATTGAGTTTGTCCCCGATGATCAGCCTTTTGAGGCACCTGTCATTCCTAACGATCAGCTCTTTGATATACCCGCTGATCATGAGCTTGCACCAGCTGACCCTGAGCCTTTGATTGCACCTGAGCCCATACCTGCTCACGATCCTTTACCTGAGCATGACCCTGCACCTGCTGATGTACCAGTTGTTGCACCACTATTACCTGACCCTTTACCTGCAGCCGTCGATCATGCTCCTTTTGCAGCCCAGATAGATCCCCGTGATGCATTCACCCACAATGGGTGGATAGAGGACGACGATGACCTGCCTCCTTTTGTTAGACCTGTTACTCCCCCACCTGTACCTACACATGTACCAGTTGACATTGCCCCGTTTCACCCACATGTGTCTGACATTCACCGCACAGATCTACCGGTCACGTTCCTACAGGATATCCCTCCTCCCCATCCAGGGGAAGGTCCATCGAGTCAGCAGCCCAGTCACATACCACCTGTGTCAGCAGCCTTTCCTTTCATGCCACCGTTTGCACCTGCTACACATACTGCTCCTTTTGCTACTACACCATTGGGCGAGCCACTGATCTGGTTTTCGCCCAACACGATGCCTGTTTCTGATCCATTCCATCCCTTCCACATTGGTTATACGAGGGATGATCTGCTTTTGTCCTTACAGCTCCAGCAGGAGATGTTGTGTCGCAGAGTCATGGATCTTGAGAGGATTCCGCGTCCTCCAACCTGCACTTATTAGTCACCATTCGCGACACCACCCACTCCTCTCCTGCCATACCCAGACTTTGATGTCCGTTTTCTTACTATGGAGCAGCAGGTTAGCTACCTGTTGCGTATCATTCATTCCCTCGAGGAGGAGTTAGCGCATCTGCGCAGTTGGCTATTCGTTCCTCCACCTCCTCCTCCTCCACCATCAGCATAACAGTTTTTGGTTTGATGCAGGTAGCATACTTTTGATGAGAGTGCAGCTATTGAGCCAGATTGTGTAGCCTTTTGAAGACCACATTTCTTTTGACTTTTGATTGTTGTAGTTGATGGATAGTTTGGACAAGGGTGATGTGACCCTGTAGTCCTTTTTGGTTGTGATATGATACATTTGGTGAACTTGTAAAACTATATTTGTGGTAATTTGATATATGAAAGCTCAATCGCAACATTCTCATTATATACGTTGTTGGATTACTTGTTTGTGTTATGACATGGGATGTTATGTGTTTACTTGTGTTGATGAATGTTATTACATACGCGTACTACATACTTATATGCATAAGACCTGACGTATACAAACTTCTTATAGAAGATGCCTCCACGAAGAGAAACTCGATTGCCCACTACTGAGGCTGAGTTACAAGAACGAATTTCACGAGCGATAGCAGATTACGAGGCCTCACACGCTGAAACTAGCGGGGGTACCTCGAGGAACAACCCACCTCATGGTAATGTTTAAGTCACTTGAGACAACTTACATTACATTTGGATATTCCATGTGCGTTTGCTAATGCTTTCTGTGAATGAAGTTACTTGTACAGGTTGTACCTATAAACAATTTTTAGACCGTAAACCGCTGAATTTCGATGGCACCGGGGGTGCTGTGGCCTTTGTTAGATGGACGGAGAAGACCGATTCTGTGATTAGAATGAGTAAATGTGCACCGGAACATCAAGTCACCTACATCTCCGGGTTGTTCTTAGATGGAGCGCTTTCATGGTGGAATCTCCAAGTCCAAACTCTGGGAGAGGCAGCAACATACGCTTTGACTTGGAACGAGCTGAAGGAGCTCATGCGAAAGAAGTATTGCTCCAGGGCCGAAATTCAAAAATTGGAAACAGAGTTTTGGAACCTCAAGATGGATGGCCCCAAAATTGCGGAGTATGTGCAGAGATTTCACGATCTATCTCGCGTGGTACCATACATGGTTAGTCCGGAATTCAAATGCATCGAGCGGTTCATTTGGGGGTTGGCACCTCAGATTATGAGTATGGTAACAACATCAAAGCCTGCAACAATTACTGAGGCTATTGATCTGAGCGTGTCACTGACTGAAGAAGCTATCAGGTTAAAGAAGTTTTCGATCTCTGACCAGAAGAAGAAGGAGGCTCACGTGGAGTCATCGGGTGAGAACAAGAGGAAGTTCTCAAACTTCAAGAAGGGCACCAACAGTGTCAACAAGAAGAAAGAGTCGTACTTACCGGCTGAAGCCAAGACTGGGGTTGAAAACAAAGGAAAGGGTTACATGGGCGCTCTGCCCAAATGTGATGTATGCCAGTACCATCATTCCGACCAGTGCAGATTCAGGAAATGTGAGTCTTGTGGGAAGGTTGGCCATTCGAAGGAGACGTGCTAGGCTGGTACAGGTCATGGTGGTCAGAGAGGTTATGGAAGTGGTAATGGAAACTGCCCTCAAGGAGGAAATGGCGGTAATGGAAATCGTGGTAATGTTGGGAATCAAGCTGGTAGTGGAAACCGGGGAGCAAACAACAATCGAGGTGGTAACGGGAACGGTAATGGTCGAGAACCAGGTTGTTTTAATTGTGGAGACTTGGGGCATTTCAAGAGAGAGTGCCCAAACTCAATCAAGCTCATTGAAGAGTTTTCAACATTGGTGTGAGGGAAGCTCGCCAAGATCCAAATGTGGTCACTGGTACGTTCCCTATCAACCAACGCTTTGCATCTGTACTGTTTGATGCTGGTGCCGATTATAGTTTTGTATCAATAGAGTTTAAGAAAATGCTTGGGTTGGTAGCTAGTAAGCTAGATATTCCATATTCGATAGAACTAGCTAATGGAAAGCTAGTAGAAGCAAATGAAGTCATCAGGGGTTGCGTGATAGAACTGGGAGAGCACGAGTTTACGCTTGATCTGCTGCCAGTCGAGTTGGGAAGCTTCGACGTGGTAGTAGGGATGGATTGGTTGTCAAGCAACCGAGCAGAGATTGTATGTCATGAGAAGGTCATTCGCATTCCGATGGCGAATGGAGAAACAATTGTGGTACATGGAGAGAAGCACGATACACCCCTAAGGATCATCAGTTGTTTGAAGGCTCGAAAGTGTTTGCAGAAAGGATGTGTCGCCTTCCTGGCACACATTGTGGATAAAGAAGCCGCTGAGCCAAAGCTAAAAGACATTCCAGTCGTGAAGGAATATCCTAAAGTCTTTCCCGAAGACTTTCCAGGATTGCCACCGCAACGACAAGTCGAGTTCCACATTGACTTAGTTCCAGGCGCTGCGCCTGTGGCTAAGGCACCTTATCGACTTGCGCCTTCAGAAATGCAAGAACTGTCAACACAACTTCAGGAGCTGTTGGATAAGGGATTTATCAGACCAAGCTTCTCGCCTTGGGGAGCTCCAGTGCTGTTTGTCAAGAAGAAAGATGGTAGTTTCCGCATGTGTATCGACTACCGCGAGCTTAACAAGTTGACTATCAAGAATAGATATCCTTTGCCAAGGATTGATGACCTATTCGATTAACTACAAGGTTCGAATTGTTACTCCAAGATCGATCTTCGATCAGGTTATCACCAGTTGAGAATTCAAGAGGAGAGTATTCCAAAGACGGCTTTTAGGACTCGATATGGACATTACGAGTTTCTGGTTATGCCGTTTGGTCTGACGAACGCACCAGCAGTTTTCATGGACTTGATGAATAGAGTTTGTAAGCCGTACCTCGATAAGTTTGTGATCGTGTTCATTGACGATATTCTGATTTACTCGAAGACGAAGGAAGAACATGAGCAACATCTAAGAGCTATCTTAGAGCTGCTCAAGAAAGAGAAGTTGTACGTGAAGTTCTCGAAGTGCGAATTTTGGTTGCGCGAGGTTCAGTTCCTTGGTCACATGGTTAACGGAAATGGAATTCATGTGGATCCCACAAAGATCGAGGCAATCAAGACTTGGGAGACTCCGAAAACGCCAACTGAGATTCGACAATTCTTATGTTTGGCTGGGTATTATCGCAGATTTATTGAGGATTTCTCGAAAATCGCTCAACCTTTGACCTCCCTCACGCAGAAATACAAGAAGTATGAATGGGGAGACAAGCAAGAAGAAGCATTTCAGTTGTTGAAAAACAAGCTTTGCGATGCATCGATCTTATCCCTACCCGAAGGCACTGACGACTTCGTGGTATATTGCGATGCCTTGCGTCAAGGTTTAGGCTGCGTGCTGATGCTGCGATAGAAGGTCAAAGCTTATGCTTCACGACAGTTGAAGATACATGAGAAGAATTACACCACGCATGACTTGGAGTTAGGCGTGGTGGTGTTTGCATTAAAGATCTGGCGACATTATTTATATGGCACGCGATGCACAATCTTTACTGATCACAAGAGCTTACAACATATATTCGATCAGAAAGAGCTTAACATGAGACAGAGATGATGGGTAGATTTGTTAAACGACTATGATTGTGAAATCAAGTATCACCCAGGGAAGGCAAATGTGGTCGCAGACGCCCTGAATCGGAAAGAAAGAATCAAGCCTATAAGGGTTAGGGCTTTGGAAATGATTATTCAAACGGATCTCTCGTTGCGCATTCGTGCCACGCAGAGAGAAGCCCTTAAGGAAAAGAATCTTGAGAATGAATATCTATGTGGGATGGAGAAACAGTTGGTACCAAACGAAGAGGGAACATTGTGTTTCATGGGAAGAATTTGGGTTCCTCTCTTTGGTGGTCTACGAGACGTTATTTTTGATGAAGCTCACAAGTCACGGTACTCGATCCATCCAGGATCGGATAAAATGTACCAAGATTTAAAGGATTTTTATTGGTGGCCGAGACTAAAAGGCGATGTTGCAACATATGTTGGCAAATGTTTGACCTGCGCCAAAGTGAAGGCCGAATATCAGAAGCCTTCAGGCCTCCTGCAACAACCCGAAATACCCATGTGGAAATGGGAGCATATTTCAATGGACTTTATAACGAAGTTGCCAAGGACACCCAGAGGTCACGATACGATTTGGGTAATCGTGGACCGTCTGACCAAATCTGCACACTTTTTGCCAATCAAGGAAAAATATAATACTAGCAAGCTTGCTGAGCTGTGCCTCAGAGAGATTGTCGCACGTCATGGAGTGCCTCTCTCGATTATCTCTGATAGAGATGGAAGATTCGTGTCAAGTATTTGGCAGTCCTTTCAAGAAGCCTTTGGTTCTCAGTTGAATCTAAGTACTGCATTCCATCCGCAGACAGATGGCCAGAGCGAACGAGCGATTCAAAAGTTGGGACACTCAGTTACCCTTGGTAGAATTCTCGTACAACAACAGCTACCACGCAAGTATCCGAGCTGCACCATTTGAGGCTCTCTATGGACGCAAGTGTCGATCACCGTTATGCTGGGAAGACGCGGGGGATAGACAGCTTGTTGGTCCTGAATTGGTTCAAGAGACGACCGATAAGATTACACAGATCCGAGAGCGCATAAAAGCAGCTCGTGATCGACAAAAGAGTTATGCGGACCGAAGAAGGAAACCTCTGGAGTTTGAGGTAGGAGATATGGTTTTGTTAAAGGTCTCACCCTGGAAGGGTGTAGCACGCTTTGGGAAGCGTGGGAAGTTGAATCTGGGATACATTGGACCATTCAAAATCCTGAAAAGGATTGGTCTTGTAGCTTACAAGTTGGATTTAGTCGCAGAACTGAATGGCGTACATGATACATTTCATGTATCTAACCTGAAAAAGAGTCCAACTCAGGAAACAGTTGTCATTTGTGACACCTGTGTCACTTCAACCATCAAACAAATGTCAAACCAATGAAATATTGTATTTCATACTTGGGATTTGTAAAAATATGTGTATCATTTACACATATCAACTCTTGTTCGATTTCAAGCTTTAAATCGCTTTCTGGAGGGTTATACGCGCACTGATGCGTAAATATAACCAGTTTAATGCAACGAACACTACGGAATACTGAAATAGGCTTAACATACCTTAAGTAACCTTTACATAACTTAGAAATAAGTTTTGAAGGCTTTGGTATGGCAAAATCTAGTTTATTCGCTTACAGGGACTAAACTTGACAAACTACGAAAGTATGCCAATTTGAACTGTAACGAGCATTCCGGAACATGACCATAAGTTAAACACACCTTAAATATCCTTTACATAGCTTAGAAATAGGCTTTGAGGGGTTCGGTGTGCTAAAATAAACTTTTGGGTCATTCAGGGACTAAAAGTGTCAAAAAGTGCACAAGTTTGCACTTTCGCGCATAACTTACGTTCTGAATACATCCGGACATCCAAA
The DNA here is from genome assembly GCA_030545235.1 of Helianthus tuberosus. Classification (NCBI taxonomy): domain Eukaryota; kingdom Viridiplantae; phylum Streptophyta; class Magnoliopsida; order Asterales; family Asteraceae; genus Helianthus; species Helianthus tuberosus. Next base: position 108,245,702 of record CM060409.1, read on the forward strand.
AATTTATGTAAGCACTAAAACATTTTATTTTAGTGTTTGGCATAAGAAAAATCCATTCGTTGCGTCTTTTGGATCGTTTTTCGCGCTTATGCGCATTCCGTCGTAATTAAGCGAACATTGCGATCGTACGACCAAACGAACCGACATCCGACATATTTTTGAGAATGTTTCATGTCCACAATGTTTAGTCATCATTTTAGGGCCTTAAAGTTGGCTTAACGGGCCTTAAACATGCCGGGAATGGCTTAAACACACAACAGGGACCAAAACTGTCATTTCTGAAGGATGTTTGCTGATACATCGAATCTGGTCCATTCCACTTGTTGCAAATGGTTTTGGGGAATCTATGGGCTGGTTTTGATGTGCACATGGTTTTGGGCAATACCATGGGCTCACATGGTTTTGTAAAACCATTATCTTGAGGTGTATGGCCAAGATCAAAGCACGGTTTCCAAGAAACGATCTTAACGGTTCGGGAAATCCTATAAATACCCATCCACCCCCATTGCCAAACCCACAAGAATTCTGATTTGAGAAGCTCTAAGTTGAAACCTTTGTTTCATACCTGAGCTACTTGGATCGGGATTAGCATTCGGGGACCCTTCGTAAGTATTCTTTCGTTCTTTTATTGCTTTTCGAGTCTTTTCGAGTCTGAAAGTCAAACTTTGTTTGACTTTCTGCATTGACCAGTTTATGGTCAATGCGAAGTTCGTTTGAACTTCGCAACGTGAGTGTAATCACGTTGGTTATAGTCCCTTGGGACTATGCCTACTGATTACCACGTTGTCTAGGGTCGTAGGGTAAGCGATCTAACAAATCGCTTATACCTTCGAACCCGACCCATTTGGTCGATCATTAGGATCCGACCAAACGCATTAGGTGACCATAGTATATAGGGAATAACCCTCCGAGGTTATACCTTATGGTCGCTTCGTTTAAGTAGTTGTATGATAGGTAGTTTATATGCCTTAGGTAAATTACCAAAATGCCCTTTTTACGCCAAAATTCATTTTAAGCATATGTAACATAACTTTTGGTATCTAAACTGATTCGGCAACAATATTAGACATGTTAAGGCATATTTTACTTGTCATAGGACTAGTTAGGCGGTCCGAACGCGTTTTACGCGACCGACGCGTTAAAGTAGCATAAGCTGCCTAAACGGGTCGTAATGGGTCGTAAACACTTATGTTAGGTTTCATTTAGTATGTAGGCTTTGTTGAACCATATTACACGAGTCTCCATACTCGTTTGGTTTACAAACCCTCATGCTACCCGATCTTCCGATTTAGGTCCGGTTTATTAACATAGTTACCTATATTAGGTGCCGTTTGATATCCGTGATCTCTAGCATTGTTTGGTTGTCACTCAAGAACTACTGAGCATTCTCAAGTGAGTACATAGACCCCTCTTTTACTGTTTTCCAAACTGTTTTGGGGTGAAACACATGTGCCTACTTGTTACTTTCATGCTTTCCTGTTTTCACATCATATACCTGCTATGTTCGTTAGTACATTATAGTACATGATTTCATTACATTACATGCTATGTATGCCTATTGTGTGCGTACTTAGTACATCGTTTTACATTACATGCTATGTATGCCCATTGTGTGCGTACTTAGTACATCGTTCTACTTTACATTTCATGCTATGTATGTCCATTGTGTGCATACTTAGTACATTGTTTTACATTGCATTTCTGTTGCATATGCTCATCCAGCATATGAACACATTATACTACATTTTGAACCGTTGTAACTATTTGACTATGTGAACCGTCGTAACCATTTGATTATATGAACCGTTTGTAACTGTTGAACCATGTGAATCATCTGTAACTGTTGAACCGTGTGAACCATTTGTATCTGTTGACCTGATTTACATTTGACAATAGACATTTGACTATACATAAACATTTCTACAATTGTTAAACATTACATCTTGGTGGTTTGGTTTGAGTAAGTGATTTAAGTAACGATGCGTGTGTAATATGATACAAGCATGGTGGATACGCCGCTGGTACTTCCTATATATAAGTGTCTGTATGGTATTACATATCGTAGCGTTACTTGAACCATTTCAATTTGAGACATATAACATTTTATACAAATAACATACTTTTCACAAGACATTGTTTTACAAACAACTTATCTTATACAAACCCATTTTACATGGTTATTCATTTAACCATACATTATTCTCTTATTTACACATATCATCTGATCTTATCATTTTTCAAATGATTTACAAGACAAAGCAAATTACAAGGTTCATGACTAAACATCTTTCTCAAACATAAGTCATGAATTCTGTTTTCACAAAACCTATGTATCTCACAGGCATTTTTATGCTGACGTACCTATTTTCACATGTGTTTTCAGGAGATGATGCATAGGACTTATCAAGACATACTTAGGCGGACCTGTGCCTTAGTGACTTAAAACGAAACAAGAACTAGTTAATTTATGTTATGTACTCTTTGTTTCTTGTTTAAAACAATGTAAACTCTCATGTTTGATTAATAAAACGAAACTTCAATTGCCATAGATTTGAAACAATTAATTCTGTTACAACACTCCTCGACGTTTCCGCCACGTTTTGTATGTTCTACGTGGTCGGGGTGTGACATCATTCCTGCCGACAAAGTCCACATTGACGACACACTCCACTTTACTGAAGAACCTGTTGAGGTTACTGATTGGAAGGTTAACAAGACACGCAGGAGTAGTGTTAAACTTGTCAAGGTTCGTTGGAACGCGCGACACGGCCCAGAGTTCACTTGGGAGCGTGAGGATCGCATGAAAGCAAAATACCCACATTTGTTCCCCAAGACCCCTACAGCTAGTAGCAGAACTTAAATTTCAGGACGAAATTTTCTTAACAGTGGGAGAATGTGACAACCCTCATAAATCCAGGTAGCCGTACACTTAATTAATACTGATTAGTGCTTAATGACTGTGCTGAATTACAACTGATGACTTAAACTGCTTTCTGATTTCTGTAACATACATACATGTGCATCACATATTACATACTGTCACATCATTTCACATACAAACACTTAGTGACATAAACGATGCACAAAGCACAGCTAGCACAGTTAGCGGATAACTTAGAAAAATGCCGACGATGTTAAGTACATAGATAGACAGTGTTTTGAGGCCCAGTATGAGCCAGAGACCAAGTACTACACTAGTATAGTGTGTAGGGAAGTAAGGACCACAAAACTGCTTCACTAGGTGATAGTTTAAGTGCCGGAAAGTACCTAAAACCCACTTAAAGTGCAGAATTCTGCATTAATCAGCAAAAATCAACATTTTAACATGCTAGTAACATGCAAAAATATGGCAAAATGGTCCTGAATGCTTTCCTAAGTGTCGGGAATTAAAAGTGTCACAAAAGGTAACATAAAGAACACTGAACGGTAAAGCTTGACACTTTAACGAACCGGTATCTAACCGAACAACCAGACTTTACCCGGAACACCAAAATATTCCTAGAAGCATTTTTTTATTATTTCTTGGCTAGTTATGGTTCCCGAACACCCTAACACACTATATAATGCATCCTACACATAAACACTAACTAATACACCTAGTTTTCAACTAACTAACCAATTTACCATTTAACCTCAACTAGATACCCCCCCCCCCCCTTGGGGATGGTCACTTGTGGCCCCACTTGTGATCTCCTTAATCTTTCTAAAGATCACATTTGATCTTGCTTAGATTATGGAAGATCATGTTGGTACTATTAGTGACATATAACCCTTTGGATAATAGCTAAATTTGGTTTATAAATAAACTTGATGGATCATTATCTTCTACACACAACACCAACTCACCTCCTCCTCTCCTCCCTCTCATCCCGGCCGAACCCCCATCCAAACACCATCACCATTTTCATTTCAAGTTCATCCATTCTAAGGCTTCACAAGGGTGTTAAACTTCATTCAAGAGAGGTTGGAACTTGTGGATCATCAAGGACCTTTCTTACTTGCTTTTATCCACCATCTTTGTCACCTTCATCTTCAAGAGTTCATCCCTAGCTTAGAGCTAGTAGTAAGACTCTCATAACCTTTGTTACTTCATATTTTGATTGGTTAAAAGATATATTATGTTGTAAATCACAAGAACACTAAAGAACATAACCTTGAATCATGAACATAAGCTCACATATGATGAAATAGTGATGAAACTATGTTGTTTAGTGTATGAATAATGTTTGCTTGTTATTTACTTGAGATTGTGATGTTGATCATCATAAGGAGCTTGCTAGATTGTGATTAAACACATGATCTAGCAAGTTAGAGGATGATTATGTGTGAACACAAGAAGAACATCCTCATATATAAGCATGAACTTGAATGATAAGATGGTTTCTTGAAAAATAATAAACAAAGTAAGTTAGTAATCTCATGGATCTAAGATTTATGAATGGTATTTTGAAAGATCCAAGTTCAAAATATGATTTTTAGAAAATATTGGTTCTTACTTAAACAAATACTATTTTTAGTGATAAAACAAGTGTATAAACACTTATGAAACAAAAGATCTCACAGAGAAATGTTTTTGTAAAATATGTTTACAAGTTGTAAATGTCACACCCCGACCACGTGGAACATACAAAACGTGGCGGAAACATCGGGGAGTGTTGTAACAGAATTAATGTTTCACAACCATGGAAATTAAAGTTTCGTTTTATTCAATAAAAGTATTACAATGTCTAAACAAACATGAAAATACAACATAATTAACTAGTCTGCATCTTTTATTGTCACTAAGGCCCATGTCCGCCTAAGTGTATCTTGATCAATCCTATGCTTCATTTCCTGAAACACATGTGAAAATATGGTACGTCAGCATAAAAATGCCGGTGAGATACATAGGTTTTGTGAAAATAGGTTTCATGACTTATGTTTGAGAAAATGTTTAGTCATGAACCTTGTAATTTGCTTTGTCTTTGTAAATCATTTGAAAAACAATAAGTTCAGATGATACATATAAATAAGTGAATAATGCATGGTTAAATGAATAGCCATGTAAAAAAAATGTTTGTATAAGTTAAGTTGTTTGTAAATCAATGTCTTGTGAAAAATACGTTATTTGCATAAAATGTTCTATGTCTCAAACTGAAATGATTCAAATAACGCTACGACATGTAATACCATACAAACACTTATATATAGGAAGTACCAGCGGCGTATCCACCATGCTTGTATCATATTACACCCGCATCGTTACTTAATCACTTAATCAAACCAAACCAACAATGTAAATTGTCCATGTATAAATGAATTTGTCAAATGTATTGAATAATATGTCAAAATGCATGATCAATGTAAATCATGTAATGTGTAACCTAAATGATATGTATGGCTAGTGAAAACGCATCAACTAAACCATAGGTGAAATGCACAAAAACAAGGTATTGAAGTAAAACTGTGTTTAAATCAACGTTATGTTTTGTGTAAATGCATGATTAATGTCAATCATGTTAAAATGTCTATGTCTAATGTCTATGTCAAAATGTCCTGTATGGCTAGCGAAATGTGTCAACTAAACCATATGCACAAGAACATAGTATTGAAGTAAAACGTAGTTTAAATCAACATTATGTCTTGTGAAAATGCATGATCAAGGTCAATCATGTTAAAATGTCTATGTCTAATGTCTATGTCAAAATGTCCTGTATGGCTAGCGAAATGTGTCAACTAAACCATATGCACAAGAACATAGTATTGAAGTAAAACGTAGTTTAAATCAACATTATGTCTTGTGAAAATGCATGATCAAGGTCAATCATGTTAAAATGTCTATATGCATGCTATACTGAATATGTACATTTATGTGGTGTTGTTCCAATGCATACATCCAAGCCTTGCGACTGTGGTGATAAACCCTTTAAACAAATTAAAGGTTTATCTGTCTTAAATATCATCGAATTCGGTCATTCCTTTCATCCCCTTTCCCTGGGACGTCCGGAACGGGAGTTGTCAATTCCTATGGTACCACTACCTACTAACGAACGGCGTAGCTAATGTTAATGAATGTATTGTCCCATTTAACAAACCAAATGTCATACCAAAATGTAAGCATGTGAAGAAATGAAAATGTACTAAGTATGCAACAATGAACATACATAGCATGTGACGTGATGTGATGTAAAACAATGTACTAAGTATGAACTAAATGAACATACATAGCATAAAATGTCATGTAAAACGATGTACTAAGTATGCACGCTATATACATACATAGCATAAAATGTCATGAAATCATGTACTATAATGTACTAACGAACATAGCAGGTGTATGATGTGAAAACAGGAAAGCATGAAAGTAACAAGTAGGCACATGTGTTTCACCCCAAAACAGTTTGGAAAACAGTAAAAGAGGGGTCTATGTACTCACTTGAGATTGCTCAGTAGTCCTTGAGTAACAACCAAACAAAGCTAGAGATCACGGAAATCAAACGGCACCTAAAATAGGTAACTATGTTAATTAACCGGACCTAAATCGGAAGATTGGGTAGCATTAGGGTTTGTAAACCAAATGAGTGTAGGAACTCATATGATATGGTTTAACAAAGCCTACATACTAAATGAAACTTAACCTAAGTGTCTACGACCCATTACGACCCGTTTAGGTAGCTTATGCTACTTTAACGCGTCGTTCGCGTGAAACGCGTTCGGACCGCCTAACTAGTCCTATGACAAGTGTTATATGCCTAAACAAGTTACATAATCAGTTATGTGGCAAAAGTTTAGGTTACATATGCTAAATTACCAATTATGCATGAAAAGGGTATTCTGGTAATTTACCTAAGGCATATAAACTACCTATCATACAACTACTTAAACGATGTGACCATAGGGTATAACCTCGGAAGGTTATTCCCTACCTACTATGGTCACCTAATGTATTTGGTCGGATCCTAATGATCGACCAAATGGGTCGAGTTCGAAGGTATAGGCGATTTATTAGATCGCCTACCCTACGACTCTAGACAACGTGGTAATCAGTGGGCATAGTCCCAAAGGACTATGACCAACGTGATTACACTCACGTTGCGAAGTTCAAACGAACTTCGCATTGACCATTACTGGTCAACGCTGAAAGTCAAACAAAGTTTGACTTTCTGACTCGAAAAGCAGTAAAAATAAGGAAAAGAACGAAAGAATACTAACCCAGGGTCCCCGAATGCTAATCCCGACTCAAGAACTCAGGTATGAAACAATGGTTTCAACTTAGAGCTCTCAAAATCAGAATTCTAGTGAGAAATGCAATGGGGGTGGATGGGTATATATAGTTTTCGGGTAACCGTTAGGATCGTTTCTTGGAAAAGGGGAAACGATCAAGGCCGTACACTTGTCAGAACCTTATGGTGCCTAAAAGTGATCCTTATCTTCATGACTAAGCAATTAGGAACTTGTGGTTGTGGGTTAAACTGCTGCAAACAGGCTGTTTGGTACTCTGCATCTGGTCTGCAGACCCCTAGCGCACCGCTACGCTTAAAGTGTAGCGCACCGCTAGGCACTATTTCGGCAGAATTACACTTTTGGTCCCTGAACTGTATTTAGGCCATTTTCGACACGTTTAAGGCCCGTTAACCCCATTTCAAAGCTCTAAAATGAAGTTAAAGTATAGGGAACTTAAAATATGTTCAAAAATATGATGGATGTCGGTTCGTTTGGCCGTACGAACGCGATGTTCGGTTAATTACGACGGAATGCGCATAAGCGCGAAAAACGAACCAAATGACGTGACGAATGGATTTTTCTTATGGCGAACACTAAAATATAATGTAGTCATGCTTACATAAATTTTTGGGTGTCCGGATGTATTCAGAACGTAAGTTATGCGCGAAAATGCAAACTTGTGCACTTTTTGACACTTTTAGTCCCTGAATGACCCAAAAGTTTATTTTAGCACACCGAACCCCTCAAAGCCTATTTCTAAGCTATATAAAGGATATTTAAGGTGTGTTTAACTTATGGTCATGTTCCGGAATGTCTGTTACAGTTCAAATTGGCATACTTTCGCAGTTTGTCAACTTTAGTCCCTGTAAGTGATTTAACTTGATTTTGCCATACCAAAGCCTTCAAAACTTATTTCTAAGTTATGTAAAGGTTATTTAAGGTATGTTAAGCCAATGTCACTATTCCGGAGTGTTTGTTGCATTAAACTGGTTATATTTACGCATCGGTGCGCGTATAACCTTCCAGAAAGTGATTTAGAGTTTGAAATTGAACAAGAATTGATATGTGCAAATGATACACATATTTTTACAAATACCAAGTATGAAATACAATATTTCATTGCTTTGGTATTTGTTTGATGGCCGTGAAGGCACAGGTGTTATAGTCTCCCCTACTTTAGGAAATTTCGTCCCGAAATTTATTTAGAGGAAACTTGTGAGAGCTTGAAAGCATGAAGTTGAAAAGATCGAACAACATTGGTTAGGGTTCTGAACTTCTAGTAACTTTAATAACATTATGCTTGCAATGTAAGAGGGATACTTATATACAAGTATACGAAGCGTCATTGGTGCGTCCACCGTACCTCCATTACATCGTTCTCATTTTGTTATTGTTGTCACTATCGGTTCTTACACATAATAAACCTTACTGGGTTTCTATGCACTAAATTTCATAATTATGTAGGCCTCCATAATTAGACAATTCCTTGCACAGTTCACACAGTCTATTTTATAATGCGTAGGGTAAAACCAAATGAACAATCCTGTGATGAGTGTGACTAGACCGCCATAGAGTCCCGTAGACTAGATCAATAAATGATCTAAATAGACTATCAAGGAGTCTGTCCAGCTACATCACTAGATGTCATTCTTTAACCAAATTGTGAATCAATCCTTTAGACTAGACCACTAAAAAGGGTCTGGAGTGGTACTATATAAATCCAAGGGTCTTAACTATTACATAGAAGCCCATTAAGGATTTAAGGTAGTACCTTTGAATATCCTGCTACGAATCTCTCATATGAAGATATGAAAGATCCTGCGAGGATTTGGATAACGAATATCCAGAGTATTAAAAACACAAAAATGCATGAAAGAAAACATAAGATGAATAAACACATAGTCACATAACCACAAAATTGCTAACTAGAAGTTTGTTCTGCTAACAGAGTACATGTATTTAAAGCACACTAGGAATCCATCTCGTGGATTTCATTTGGCACTTTAAACATTATCGAGAATCTAACTATAAAGATAGAAAGATTTCAAAAAGAAAATTCGATTTCGATTACGAGAACTCGAAATGTTCGAATTAAGGTACATAAAGAATCCAATTAAAGACTCTGATTTGAATGATGATCATCCACAAGGATCTAAATGTGAAGATAAAAAGATCCCATATGGATTTTAGAAGTTGAAGATGTTTTGAATTCTTGCACGGGATGTGCTTAAGTCAAAACATGAAGTAAAATGCTTATGAGGTTGAGATGCTAGATATGTCAAGGCGACATATGAAGCAGAATTTGAAGGTTAAGTAAATGTACGAGAAAGATATTTTTGAAAACTGTGCATGGGGTTCTTTTAAGAAAAATATGTTTAGTGTTTTTGAAACCTTATATATAATATTTTGAAATCATAAAGTAGGTGTACTAGGTAAGTATATTTATAAAAAATGTTTTAAAATCATGCGAGATAAATTTTGAAATTATGTATAAGGTTTTTGAAAAAATTAAATGATGATTTTCGAAATCATGCACTTGATAAGAAAATGTATTGTGTTAATATTGTCTTCAGACTATATGAAATATTTTGAAATTTGAAAGGTTGGTTTTGATAACATGGCCAATGTTTTTGAAATAACATAGACAATGTATCTTGAAAAATTGTTTTCAAACTATATGAAATGTTTTGAGATCATGACGATTGTTTTGAAATACTGGTACTGTGTATGTTGAAAAATCAAAATGTAATGGGTATGAGATTTGAAAATATCCTTAGTTATCCAACCAAGGATTCAAAGGTACTGATGTGCAAAAAGCATGATTACTCATAGTTTCACTTTATTTCATGTACTTCGTTTCTTAGAATGAAACGAGTACTTAGAACTTTCGAGGAAATTATGAGCGATTTCTTGTAAGAGAGAATCACAAGAGTAGTTCGTAAGGAACATAGTTCCTTAATGTAGGTAACATAGGAAAAGTCATACACACATGTAACTATACTTGTATATCAGAATTGCGAACAACAACTTTTATTTATGAACAAGACATATTGTTTCACAATACACGAGAACAAAAGAAACAAAGGCATAAGACAGTAACATCCTTTGTTCAGCCGAATGCTCATCCAAGGGTTGGATTTGCATTAGCAAGCTTTGGGCAGTTGTTCCTGAAATGGCTCGTATCTCCACAGTTGTAGCAAGTACCACGTGGGAAACGAGCTTGAGTAGGGTTGACTTGGGGTTGGGTAGCAGCAAGGTTTGTAGCAGCTTTGTGTTGGGCAACAAAGCGGCATGTGTTAATCAAATGTCCCCACCGTCCACAGTAGGTACATTGGGAGCAGGGTATGAGGTTTGAATGATGACGGTTGCATCGCTTGCACCATGGGGCAGTTCCCAAGTACGGCTTCCTAGCTGGTGGCATCGCTACCTGGCTAGGTCCCGCTTGATTAGATGTAACCTCTGCGAGTTTCCTTGAAGCCTTACGCTTCCTTGATGTTTGTGCAGGCTTGATTTCTGCTTCCATTGGTAGCTCTTGAGTGGCTTCATTGTCGAGACGAGAGGCTTCATTTTTGAGACGAGCCATGGCAATGCCTAGATCCACAGACTTCAGTATCACCTCGCCTATTTGCTGGGCAAATTTGGCTGTTCGCTCGGGCATTTGACCAGTGCTGAGAGGAATAGACATTCTAAAAGAAAATGAAAGACAGAGGAAGAAGCAAGTGAAAGGTTATTGGAAAAATCAATACCGAAACGGCAACGAATGAAAATTGTGATCATTTGTTTGTTACCTAAGGCAAACAAATGAGATGGCGACAAAACAAAGTAAATGGGTACATTGAGATGATGACAAATCAAAGTAAATGGGTCAAAAATAATGTATCGCGAAGACATGCTCGCCTATAAGTGAACACTCATCCCAAGAATTCCCAGGTAAGCACAACTGGTCTCGCGTCTGATGAGATGTATACGAAGTGCTTGCCTAGACAGAAAACCCAGAATACAGGCATTCACCCTTCCAGTTTGCACGTGTTCACATTACTTAAAACCCAAAACCTTGACGATGTTTTTGAAAACCCAAAAGGGTTCAAAACCATATAACAGAGAGTTCAAAACCTTATAACTGAGGGTTCAAAACCTAGTAATCAATCATCCAAGAACAGATGATTAGTTTTCAAAGTGGTTTTGAATTTTATGTTCTTGTTGTGATCGTCGCCTAAGGATAGGTGACGGTATTGTTTTATGACTAAACGCAAGTAAACTCGCGTTAGGGTCCTAAGAAGGTTATAGACTAGGTCAAAGTATTACTAATAACCTAATTCCCTATAACCATGTGCTCTGATACCATCTTTTCTGTCACACCCCGACCACGTGGAACATACAAAACGTGGCGGAAACATCGGGGAGTGTTGTAACAGAATTAATGTTTCACAACCATGGAAATTAAAGTTTCGTTTTATTCAATAAAAGTATTACAATGTCTAAACAAACATGAAAATACAACATAATTAACTAGTCTGCATCTTTTATTGTCACTAAGGCCCATGTCCGCCTAAGTGTATCTTGATCAATCCTATGCTTCATTTCCTGAAACACATGTGAAAATATGGTACGTCAGCATAAAAATGCCGGTGAGATACATAGGTTTTGTGAAAATAGGTTTCATGACTTATGTTTGAGAAAATGTTTAGTCATGAACCTTGTAATTTGCTTTGTCTTTGTAAATCATTTGAAAAACAATAAGTTCAGATGATACATATAAATAAGTGAATAATGCATGGTTAAATGAATAGCCATGTAAAAAAAATGTTTGTATAAGTTAAGTTGTTTGTAAATCAATGTCTTGTGAAAAATACGTTATTTGCATAAAATGTTCTATGTCTCAAACTGAAATGATTCAAATAACGCTACGACATGTAATACCATACAAACACTTATATATAGGAAGTACCAGCGGCGTATCCACCATGCTTGTATCATATTACACCCGCATCGTTACTTAATCACTTAATCAAACCAAACCAACAATGTAAATTGTCCATGTATAAATGAATTTGTCAAATGTATTGAATAATATGTCAAAATGCATGATCAATGTAAATCATGTAATGTGTAACCTAAATGATATGTATGGCTAGTGAAAACGCATCAACTAAACCATAGGTGAAATGCACAAAAACAAGGTATTGAAGTAAAACTGTGTTTAAATCAACGTTATGTTTTGTGTAAATGCATGATTAATGTCAATCATGTTAAAATGTCTATGTCTAATGTCTATGTCAAAATGTCCTGTATGGCTAGCGAAATGTGTCAACTAAACCATATGCACAAGAACATAGTATTGAAGTAAAACGTAGTTTAAATCAACATTATGTCTTGTGAAAATGCATGATCAAGGTCAATCATGTTAAAATGTCTATGTCTAATGTCTATGTCAAAATGTCCTGTATGGCTAGCGAAATGTGTCAACTAAACCATATGCACAAGAACATAGTATTGAAGTAAAACGTAGTTTAAATCAACATTATGTCTTGTGAAAATGCATGATCAAGGTCAATCATGTTAAAATGTCTATATGCATGCTATACTGAATATGTACATTTATGTGGTGTTGTTCCAATGCATACATCCAAGCCTTGCGACTGTGGTGATAAACCCTTTAAACAAATTAAAGGTTTATCTGTCTTAAATATCATCGAATTCGGTCATTCCTTTCATCCCCTTTCCCTGGGACGTCCGGAACGGGAGTTGTCAATTCCTATGGTACCACTACCTACTAACGAACGGCGTAGCTAATGTTAATGAATGTATTGTCCCATTTAACAAACCAAATGTCATACCAAAATGTAAGCATGTGAAGAAATGAAAATGTACTAAGTATGCAACAATGAACATACATAGCATGTGACGTGATGTGATGTAAAACAATGTACTAAGTATGAACTAAATGAACATACATAGCATAAAATGTCATGTAAAACGATGTACTAAGTATGCACGCTATATACATACATAGCATAAAATGTCATGAAATCATGTACTATAATGTACTAACGAACATAGCAGGTGTATGATGTGAAAACAGGAAAGCATGAAAGTAACAAGTAGGCACATGTGTTTCACCCCAAAACAGTTTGGAAAACAGTAAAAGAGGGGTCTATGTACTCACTTGAGATTGCTCAGTAGTCCTTGAGTAACAACCAAACAAAGCTAGAGATCACGGAAATCAAACGGCACCTAAAATAGGTAACTATGTTAATTAACCGGACCTAAATCGGAAGATTGGGTAGCATTAGGGTTTGTAAACCAAATGAGTGTAGGAACTCATATGATATGGTTTAACAAAGCCTACATACTAAATGAAACTTAACCTAAGTGTCTACGACCCATTACGACCCGTTTAGGTAGCTTATGCTACTTTAACGCGTCGTTCGCGTGAAACGCGTTCGGACCGCCTAACTAGTCCTATGACAAGTGTTATATGCCTAAACAAGTTACATAATCAGTTATGTGGCAAAAGTTTAGGTTACATATGCTAAATTACCAATTATGCATGAAAAGGGTATTCTGGTAATTTACCTAAGGCATATAAACTACCTATCATACAACTACTTAAACGATGTGACCATAGGGTATAACCTCGGAAGGTTATTCCCTACCTACTATGGTCACCTAATGTATTTGGTCGGATCCTAATGATCGACCAAATGGGTCGAGTTCGAAGGTATAGGCGATTTATTAGATCGCCTACCCTACGACTCTAGACAACGTGGTAATCAGTGGGCATAGTCCCAAAGGACTATGACCAACGTGATTACACTCACGTTGCGAAGTTCAAACGAACTTCGCATTGACCATTACTGGTCAACGCTGAAAGTCAAACAAAGTTTGACTTTCTGACTCGAAAAGCAGTAAAAATAAGGAAAAGAACGAAAGAATACTAACCCAGGGTCCCCGAATGCTAATCCCGACTCAAGAACTCAGGTATGAAACAATGGTTTCAACTTAGAGCTCTCAAAATCAGAATTCTAGTGAGAAATGCAATGGGGGTGGATGGGTATATATAGTTTTCGGGTAACCGTTAGGATCGTTTCTTGGAAAAGGGGAAACGATCAAGGCCGTACACTTGTCAGAACCTTATGGTGCCTAAAAGTGATCCTTATCTTCATGACTAAGCAATTAGGAACTTGTGGTTGTGGGTTAAACTGCTGCAAACAGGCTGTTTGGTACTCTGCATCTGGTCTGCAGACCCCTAGCGCACCGCTACGCTTAAAGTGTAGCGCACCGCTAGGCACTATTTCGGCAGAATTACACTTTTGGTCCCTGAACTGTATTTAGGCCATTTTCGACACGTTTAAGGCCCGTTAACCCCATTTCAAAGCTCTAAAATGAAGTTAAAGTATAGGGAACTTAAAATATGTTCAAAAATATGATGGATGTCGGTTCGTTTGGCCGTACGAACGCGATGTTCGGTTAATTACGACGGAATGCGCATAAGCGCGAAAAACGAACCAAATGACGTGACGAATGGATTTTTCTTATGGCGAACACTAAAATATAATGTAGTCATGCTTACATAAATTTTTGGGTGTCCGGATGTATTCAGAACGTAAGTTATGCGCGAAAATGCAAACTTGTGCACTTTTTGACACTTTTAGTCCCTGAATGACCCAAAAGTTTATTTTAGCACACCGAACCCCTCAAAGCCTATTTCTAAGCTATATAAAGGATATTTAAGGTGTGTTTAACTTATGGTCATGTTCCGGAATGTCTGTTACAGTTCAAATTGGCATACTTTCGCAGTTTGTCAACTTTAGTCCCTGTAAGTGATTTAACTTGATTTTGCCATACCAAAGCCTTCAAAACTTATTTCTAAGTTATGTAAAGGTTATTTAAGGTATGTTAAGCCAATGTCACTATTCCGGAGTGTTTGTTGCATTAAACTGGTTATATTTACGCATCGGTGCGCGTATAACCTTCCAGAAAGTGATTTAGAGTTTGAAATTGAACAAGAATTGATATGTGCAAATGATACACATATTTTTACAAATACCAAGTATGAAATACAATATTTCATTGCTTTGGTATTTGTTTGATGGCCGTGAAGGCACAGGTGTTATAGTAAACACCTAAATTCTTTGAGAATGAGATTTTTAGAGTAATAAACGCACTTTAAAGGGTAACTAAGTCTACTAAACATACTACCAAGTTACTACAAGTTTTTGTGAAAGATCAAGTTCATGTTGTTATGTAAATTGTATAGTTTTTGCATTTGGTATGTGTAAGTTGTTTAAGGATTGTTCGTTGATTGTTTATGACGATTTTTTAAAAGAAAATGATATGCTTTGATAGCATGGACACCTCCATTTTTAGGGGAAACTATGGCAAAATTTTCTAAAAATACAAACACTTAGAAAATATTTTCTAAACAAGCATTTACAAGTATGTTTTAAACTATGTTTTTCAATATAAACTTTGCCATAAATTTTGTTACAAAAATACTGCTTAAACAATTATTCCAAAATTAAATATAATTTAAGGTTAAAGTAATTATTATTTTAACAAGTAATTATAACTTGGAATAATATTGGGAACATAAGAAGCGTAACTCAAAAACATTAATACTAAGCAATGGCACGACCCGTCCGCCTAATAGACACTAGTACATTGTAGGTAGTCGTGTTTGCTGACGAGATCGGAGTTACTAGTTCTGAAGACGCAATACTGTGAGTTCATGCCCCCCTTTTCTTTTAACTGTTTTCAGTTTTATACTTCGGGGGTCAAATACATGTTACAATTATTACAAACGTTTTATACATGGTATGGTTAGCTAAGGAGGGTTACTGCTAGATCATGTGAAGGGTGGGTATAACACTTAAGGCCATTAATCCTCGTCGTAGGACCAAGGGACATGAGTGATAGATCTATTTGGGTGTAGCGAGCCCACACCCATGGGGACCAGGGTGGCCCATAGTGGTGACTATGTCTTCCAGCCGGAGGCCCGGTACAAATTTGCTAGGTTTGAGTTTTCCTGCACCATTTCACACATATCAATGGCCTTGCAAACCATTGGTAATCTGTTTTTCCTTATTGCTACATACCAGGGACTTACATACATACATACATACATACTTTAAAGGTTTACTCATACACATACACATGAACTCGCTCAACTTTTGTTGATGTTTTTCAAATTACATGTATTTCAGGGAACTAGTGGATCTGGCAAGTGTTTCATGTTTTTCAAGCTGCGTAAAAATAAAAGATGTCATCCGTGGTCGTAGAGTTTAGGGGATGTATCCTACTCCTGGAGGGGATACATGTTTCTAAGCTCGGGTTTGTTTAAGTTCTTTTGTTGAGTCCTTGTGAACTCATTTAAACATGTTATGGTTTGTAACTTAAATTGGGTGTCGATGTTTTCAGACAAGTATGTTATGGTATTTTCTAAACTTAATTAATGGATGAATATCTTTTGGTTTTATCATATAGCATTGTTATGATTGAATGTTATGGTATTAAGAGGTCACACCAATAACCACGCTTCCGCAAAAGTCAGGGTGTGACAGCAATCCACCACGTGATGCAAACCGCTGCGAAGGTCACGATGCAGAAGGTGTAAAAGAACAAAGATGAGTGTCAATATGTGTAACGCCCAAAATTCCTAATCCGAAAGTAATATTATCATGCTATAATTTAACAAAAATCGGGCATGACCCGTTCGTATTATGAACAATTCCCTGTAAGACTAACTTGTAATAACTTAAAAATACAACACAGCGGAAAATATGAACCCAAAATTTCGTTCTTTAATAGACATAGTACTTACAGGAAAGTTCGAATACCAAATGTCATACACTCATTAAAAAGGATTTACCACGTTCCATTATATTAATACTTCGGACCTACATTTGTTAAACTATGTCCTTCCCGTACAATCCTTTGCCCTTGACTCGATCTTCAATCTTTCTATCCTTCATACTGATGCTAAATCCACGTAACCTGCACTCACCACATACATTCATCACATTAGTACACAAGACATAAACAAGATTCAAATCTCGTACTCCTTCCATTGCGTTATCTTTCTAACTTTTGGCATTTCATCCGCATATCCATATTCTGGCGAAGTTCCAATAATGTACCTGCATTACCTTTCATTCTCAAGGCACACTATTAATAACGTATTCCTTGACGTATCTAAATCATGCACATGTACATTCTTACATGTATACATATATATCTACACACTTACATACCTTCCTATATCTCTACATACCTGCATATTCTCATACGTACCTTCATATATACCAAATACATATCTACATACGCTCATACATTACTACATCTCTACATACGTTCATATACACATACGTATCTTCGCATACACATAAATACACATCTATGTACATACATCCATTATTATGTCTTCCTGCATTACATTTCATTCTCGAAGCACACTGTTAAAGACGTCAATACTTAAATGCATTAAAACCATGTATACAAATCATATATATATATATATCCACATGCATACATACATATCTTTACTTGCATACCCACGCATCTACTTACATACATACAAGATTACATCTTCGTATACGTACTTACATACCTACATACATAACTACGTACACACATACCTACTTACATACATACATACCTTCATACATACATACATGCACACATTCATAAGTACATACATACCCACCTACTCACATACATACATACATACATACTTGCATCCACATATATATATACGTTCATACCTACACACGTATGTACCTTCACACTCAAATACATAATGCTCATGTTTATACATAACTACTTGTGTACATACATATACCGATACCTACATATATACATCAATCATCTCCATTCATCCACACACAAGAAAACTTTATATGTATACTAAGAAGTGAATCGAAAGTCACTTACCTCGAGTGTTAGTGTTCATGCTTGTTTCCTCGCCTCCGCTTGACCCGTTAACCTTCCGTTTTCGAGTCCTTGCTAATGTGATTCCTATCCTTACATGTCATCACAATTACATTTTGGTTAGCACACATGCTCATTCATACTACATTCGTTTCTTTCCATTCATACATTACTTGACCTTTTATTAACCAAATACCACATACATAAGGCATATAGACTAAAAGTCACCTTGTTCCTTATTCAAGCAACTCAATTATCATCATACACGACACATAGATCATCTACTACAATACGGCTGACTTCTCTTTTATTACAATCATATCCGAAAGGCTAACCATGCTATATATTAACGCCAATTTTACACATAGTAACGCTTTAAACACACCTTAACAGTTGTAACATTCACCCAAAGCAATATTTAGTGTTTAGTAAATTGGTGACTAGAAAATCATATGTTTTAAGTTCATAAAACACATTATTTTCATTGCTGCATTTTCCACACAGCAGCTGTTCGGGGTCACTTTCCCCCTTTTTAATCACATATTCCGACTTCGACTTTCAATTAAGAATTGTAATATGCGAAACAAGCTTTCCAACGATATAAGGCTCGTTGTCTAACTCCTAATAACGAATGAGATACGGCCTTTACAAGATGACTATCTAGGGCTGTCAAAGTGACGAATTTACTAACTTTTCATGCTGTTTTGACCCACTAAATCTCATAACCAACATCTGGTGATCAAATAAGAATTGTAACATGCGAAACAAGCTTTCTAACGATATAAGGCTCGTTGTCTAACTCCTAATAACGAATGAGATACGGCCTTTACAAGATGACTATCTAGGGCTGTCAAAATGACGAATTTACTAACTTTTTAACACAAACTTGAATCAATTCAAGTTTCATGTAGGCATTTTATCAAACACTTTGTGGGCGTACAACAAATAAGGCACAATGTACAAGTATCATTTGCATAACATGACCAATCCATGTCAATATCATCAAGAACATCAATATTCCATAGAATTTCACATAACTTCTCTTCTAATTCAGCCCTAACTAACAATTTATCATTATAAACAATCATCATACATTCCCTCATCCAATTTCATACTTTACTACACATATTCATTCTACTCTAAGTGGGTTTTCACTCCCAACATTGAATTAATCGATTTCAAGCATTCATGATGTTCTAGATGATGATCTTAGTTCAATATCATACTAATTTCATATAAACACATGGAATTTCTTGAAACCCTACATATTCAAAATCACCAAACTATCAATTTCTTCTTACCTTAAGCTTTAATAGGCCTAGATGATCAACAAATCATTGACATGCATGAGATTTAGTCACGATTAGGGCTTCAATTGGCTGATTTTGAGTGATTAGAAGGGTTTTCCTTTGCTTCTTGGCTCTGGCGTCGAACACACACACACACATGCCTGATGTGTGTGTGTTTTATTCTTGTTTTTCATTTAATCATTCCAACTTTCTAATATGTCACCATTAGTCCCTTAAGTTCATGACACCATCATATTTGGCTTTAATTTCATTCCTTTACTTAATTTGCTAGACATTTAACTAGGTTTACTAACCCCGTTATTACACCTCATTTTGTTAAACATGATAACAAACTAGCAAATTAAATATTCGGTTTTGGGGTGTTACAATATGTGAATCCACAAAGTATTCACAAATTATCAACGCACACAAGAACACACGGTAGCAAGGGTTTTGCTTCACACACTAGAGAGAAACTTGCACAGAAAGATAAATCTCCAAAAGTTGTGTCATTGCATTCATTCACTGAGTTTATATACAATGAAAAATTCAGACTTAATAAGTCCTAACAAGAAAGGTCCGAATATAACACACAAAATTCGGACCTTATACATAACTAACATACCAAGTCCGAACATATATGTCAAATTCGGACAACCAAGAAACCCTAATCAAATTCTGATAACATAAAACTACCAGGAGATCCAAATTTATAGACTTCTTTACATCTTAACAAATTCAGACAAAACATAATGGACTTAGAACTTATCTTCAATTACAAATTAGACCCTGAAGAAACTTCATAATGCAGAATCCAACATTTATCATCAATAGGTGCACGTACAATGCCTACAGTCCCTGGTACATCCCTCAAAACGTTGGTATAGATGATTAGCCGATTTATGTCTTTTTAAAGTGAAGGCGTCTTGGATTCTTTGCAGATGTAAGGCTTTTGGCAAGCGTGGCCACAAACTAAATATACAATAGCAAAAAAAAAAAAAATACTCCCATAAGGTAGCTAACATAATAATACAAATAAGTGAATGACATGGTATTTATTCATTGCTGGATCTACAAAAGAACAGATAATATTGAAAAGCCAAAACATGAACAACTGATCATGAAATAAACAAAGGTTTGAACCAGTCTCTCCCCAAAAATAGTAAATCTTGAACACCTAATCAGAACATCTGTTGAAGAACAAGGCAAACATCTGTTCAAGCCTTGGAACTGCTGTTTAAGAAGAAACTACATCTTTTGAAAGCTAAGGTCTGTTGAAATCAAAGGTCTAATGAAAAAGACCAAACATTTGTCTGGCCAAACAGATGTTTGGACTACTGGAATAGAGGATAGCTTAGACAGTGGTTTCCCAATGTAACCGTATTTATCTTGTAACAGTGTATAGACTAGTTAGAACACATGTTAGGATTTGCACAGATGTTTGCAACATCTGTTGAATCTTTTCTATTAGAAATCTTAGATGTCACTATTAGGGTGATGTCAGCCAATCACACAATAGTTCTTTCGTACTTAGTATAAATAGATCACACATGTTAGTGATCTATCTATCTATCTATCTATCACACACATCACCTTCTCTCTTGTCTGTAGAGTCAACGTTTGTAAAACATATTGTAATCTTTTGAGTTATAATTGAAAAACAATCGTTGATGATGACTTTCTACTTGTGAATTTTATTGTGATAATCAGTATTTGTTTACAAGTGTTAAAACTCAGATCTAATATTCATATAAACATGTCATATTATGTTAAGCAAAACCAAAACCCTAGATTCAGAACATGTTGAAATCACTGCAGAATCCATTTCCAACATGTTCAGACTAGAGGATTTGGCAGGTATGGAAACTTACCCCAAAAATGACTTGCAAAATGAGCTCATAGAAAGGGGCTATGAAGGTTAATTGGTGGGAGCAACACTTTATAAACCAAAGTTCCCACCATAAATGAAATTCTTTTTCCATACCCTCTTAGTTTGCTTGTCTACAAAGACTAATGGTTTTAATGAGATTCCCCTAAAAACTTAGTATCTGGGGTATGGTATTTTGAGAAATTCAAATCACAAGCTATCCCAAAAACTGTTTATGCATTTGGTAGCAAACTTAAAAGCAATCACGGGAGGAATTGGGAATCCTTTTCTACTCTATCCAAGGCTGTTAAGCTTCTACCTTAAAAATGTTTTAAGACAAAAGAGCTTTGAACAAGGTGAAGCACTTGAAAGTAACAGTCTTTCAAATGAAAATTTTCACGCATGATGGCCAAAAGTCAAGAAAATGTGGTAAAAGAAAATGTTTTAGAATCTATTGCTGAGCCCACTGCCCCTGGTGACCATGGTGCATAACCCAGCACTGTGGAACCTACACCAGATATTTCTATACAAACCATTTCCAATCCCATCCCCAAATCTAAAAGAAAAAAACAAAAAGAAAGGGTCTCTAGGGGTTAGATGCTAGAGACACCTGTTGTAACACAAAAACAACAAACATCTATTGTTACTTCCTCACAACAGTTGCAAACATCTCCAGATATCCAAACTCCTCACTCGTCCTCACAAAAGGAGAGTGTTGTAAGCGCATGGGACACAAATCAAGGGGGAGATATATCACTTAAATATCTCTACTCAAGCCCTTTCCTCAGGGCTGCTTCTTTTTCCACTCCACACACTAAATCTGTCCCATCACCACTACAAAAATTTCTTGATGCAGTTTATACATCTCACTTGCACATACCCAGTTCCTCTCAACAACAAATCACAGAGAGTCAACAAGTGACCAGGGCAAGTTCAGGGATCATTGTTATCCCACAAGCAGAGGAGGAAACAAATATTGTGTCTCAAAAGACACGGGAAGGTATTTCAAGTGGGGCAGCTACTACAACTTTAGAGACAACAGTCTCACAGTTGGACAGTGGTTACATTATTATGAACCCCCTTAAAGGAAACAACTATTGAGACAATACTCTCTTTATGTCAGACCCCGATATTTACTACTCAGCCCGGTGGGCCCGGTGGGGAGTATTGTGACGTAAGATTGGTATTGTCATAGTCAAACATACACAGAATAGCACAGCGTGTCACACCCCAAAAACGTCGCAGCGGAATATAAAACGTAGTGGTGACGGAAGTTGGTGCCCATTTCTATCTTGATGTTCGATGCATTAAATTGTTGAACAATATTACTTATTTAAAACATAGATTTTAAACTTAACGTCCCAAAACACGACATAACCATGACATGATAAAGTAGTCTTTGATCCTCACGGATCTTATTACATTAGTCCCAGAAAGTTTAAAAAGTCAGTCCAACATTTTAAGTGACAAAACATGCATCGACAAACACAAGATACGCCATAATTCCCGAAGCCAAACTCAAGTACCTGTAGAACACGTTTAAAATCAAGTGTCAACACAAAGGAAGGTGAGTTCACAAATTCAAATTTAAACAATTTGATCCAAAGGAAAACTTTCTAATTATGTGTTTATTATAAAATATCCATATAATATTTTTAGAAAGTCCATTTACTTCCTTAGTAAAATCCATGGGTCATCCGTCGTAAGTTCAAAAACCCGACATTAAGGCATTTTCCCAAGTTTTGTATATTAAATTCATAGCGTCAACGTTCAGACTCGTATGTTAGCTAGACAGTACGAACTATATATTTACCATGCAGGGATAATCAATGCTAGACAATTACCAGAATTTAAATTCGTCGTTTGACTTGACACGGGGCGACCGGTCACGATGGGGTTGTCAACCCGATAGATCTACCAACAATTCATTGCGTGCAATCACTTAATCGATTAAACGACATCATGGGCGCAGGGTCCATATTGGGACCATATATGATGTCTACCTCACGTACAATATATATATCCTACTAATATGACAAATTTAATATATGATGTAGTACGAATCCCCTGAAATCCCCACCGAAATGTAAGCCTATGCTGTTACTTACTCTCTTGAGACCAAGCAATATTCGTTCCAACCACCCAATTGTTTTCCTCCGAAAACATATATTCATCAAAAACGTTTTATCTCGAAACGTATAATTTATCAAACTCAATATATTTCCAGCAAATATATACAATTTATATTAAAAAGGTATGTTTTAATCCAAAAACATTATTAAACCCTTTTATTGGTGTGTTCTACCCCCAAAACATATACAAAGCAGTAAAAAGAGGGGTTTAGTGACACTCACCTTTGGGTGCGTATTTTTAAATAGCGCAATCCCACAGTTTGATTTCTACACGTCCTATTATATGTAGGAATGATTTATAAATCAATATATCACAAAATCCTAAGTTTCTCCGTTTCTTAGAATTTTCACATAACTTTGAGATTTTCTCGAAAATCATCGTTTTTGATTATGTTGGCACGTTAATATATATATATATATATATATATATATATATATATATATATATATATATGAGTTCATATATATATTTTTTAATATTTTTGCGACTTGAACGATTTTATTGGTGACCGTTATCATGTAAATCCGTTAACACTCCCGTTTATACGCAATATATCTACGATTTGCGCGTCGTAATATATATACATAAACATTCACATAAATTATTATCGAAACACGCAAAATCTTGTTAACTTATCTATTTTGTCATTTTTAAGGCAAATGTACATAAAATATCTTATATGTATCAAATTTCATGCTCGAAAAACAAGTTACGCATTTAACACGATTTTTACCGTTTCTACCGCACAAAACGCACAAGTATACATGCATAATCTAAATTTCCAATATCATGTTAAAACTTAACATATTTTCACATTCACATGTTTAAATCACATAACACATCTTAACACATAAGGTTCTGTAGGATCGTGTATTGACCCGAACGAGTCGTTCAGAGGAGTTAACTTCGTTTCAGAGGCGGAAACTAAGAAACAAAGATAGAAACAACTTTATCTTCACCTTAAAACACTGATTGTATTGAATAAACGTTGTGTACAATCGATCTTCACACCGGCAGCACTTCGGTATGGAATACAAGGCAACAGTTACTGATTTCGCTCATAAGACCACTATATATAGGCCTTGTGGTTTCGCTCCAAAGGACATGACATATGAGCGAAACCTCATGTGTCCATAAAAGCGAAACCTAAGGTCCAAATAAGCGAAACCTCATGCACGTGCACACTTGGAGCGAAATCAGCCTAAATAACATGCAATCTAATTTTGTCTTATATGAAACATTTTGTCTCATGTGACCATTTAATTCGTAATCATGTACTGATGTAGAAATGATGATGTATGCACTAGTCACTTGGAGGATGTCATCATCAAGAATGATGACATCATTCTTGTTCCAAACCGCAACGAACCGAAAACTCGATGTAAGACGAAGACGACAGATGTGTGCACTAACAGACTCCCCCTCAGATGTTGACGAGTCTCACATGTCGAGTCTTTGCATCTTCATTCTTAATCAGTCTTTGAGCTTCATTCTTTCTCTCAAAATTAACAGACTCCCCCTTGCAATGTGCTTGCATTCCGTTAGTTCTTCAGCATCATCTGCTTCAGGATCGTAATCTGACTGGTTCTGTCTGAGATTGTTCCAAGATCGTAATCTGGCTCTCATCCAGCTCAGGATCATCAATCCAACTCATACTTAAACCTGCACAAACTCACTCTACCTAAAAGTAAATTTTACGCATTTAACAATTCAATGTATGCACTAATACTGACTCTTCCTCAAAAATAACTCAATAAACTTGATGAATCATTTTAAAATTTGATCATTTTTTTTTCAAAACACATTTTCCCAAACCATTTGTTCATCATGTCTAGCACTTGGAATTTTGAAATTTAGCTCTTCAACACCAGTTGTCGAAATCTTTTTGAGTTTTACAAAATTTATGCTAAAACACACCGAAAATCTTTTTGTATTTTTGAATGTAAAGAAATGCAGTAAAGAAATATTTACAGACAATATTTTTGTGAGTTTTGTGTAAGAGGATCATATCAGATTTTGACAAGTCACAAGTACCGTTGAGCTTAGTTACACATTAAGAATTAAACAATTCACTTAGATTGCCAATATACTGATCCACTTAAATTCTCACACAAATTTCAACTGATTCAGGATATGAGTTAGGTGTGTTAAGGACTTAAACTTATTCATGTGTCCCACCTCTTGAATATACTCCCGTATCCAGATCCCAATATTCAGTCTTACAGGTGAGTATACCACAGATGATATCTGTCAGGGGTTAAATTGCGAGGGCCGTGAGAGCTCAGGTCGATCTTTCGATACGCAGAGAGATGACGGCTTTGACTTTTGGTGGGTCCCCTTTAGAGGATCTTTTGAATTACAACAGCAATGACTATCAATTTTATTGTTTCATCAATTTGCTGAGGGCGGCGCTATATTTCAAGCAAGCAGAAAGTATTCTCCGGGGACTAGGCCATTGCTTCCGCAAAATCAGAAGTCCCGGGATAATACCCCAGATATCACTGAGCATAAAGACCTAGTATCTCAGAAAGAGGGACCTTTCAAACGAGATTTCAGGGGTTACCTATATATCCAAGTAGTGTTCCCCACGAAACAAGCAAGTTTGAATTTAAGTTTATATCCCGAAAAAGTTTACTAAATGTGTAAAAACCTATCGGCATATCATCAGTGAGACCGTTTAACGCTATTTAAACAATACAATTCTTTAGCATACTGTAACTGTCTACTGATGTACTATCATTTCCTCTTTTCACAACAAAACTCGTTTTTATTTTTATCATGTTTTTGTCTTTTTCATATTTTCAAATGTTTTTGGATTTTCTGAATATTTCTACTCCCCTTAAAATGCAAACACATTTTAGGAAATTTGAAAACAAACTGTACAAAACTTGACAACTGTAACAACTGTGCTTGTAATCACTATGAACAGTTCTGTTATCAATAAAACAATGTTATTTGATCCCAATGTTTGTTTTGTTATGTTATACATTTTTCATGTTTTGACTTTTATGTAATTTCAAACTCTACATCGCTTTCTGGAGAGTTATACGCAAACTAGTGCGTAAACGTACTCAGTTTAATGCGAGAAATACTCCGGAACATCAACATATACTCAACATACCTTAAATAACCTTTACATAACTTAGAAATAAGTTTTGAAGGCTTTGGTATGGCAAAAACAAGTTAATTCGCTTACAGGGACTAAAAATGACAAACTGCGAAAGTATGTCAATTTGAACTGTAACGAACATTCCAGAACATGACCATAAGTTAAACACACCTTAAATATCCTTTACATAGCTTAGAAATAGGCTTTGAGGGGTTTGGTGTGCTAAAATAAACTTTTGGAACATTCAGGGACTAAAAGTGTCAAAAAGTGCACAAGTTTGCATTTTCGCGCATAACTTACGTTCTGAATACATCTGGACATCCAAAAATTTATGAAAGCATGACTACATTATATTTTAGTGTTCGCCATAAGAAAAATCCATTCGTTGCGTCATTTGGATCGTTTTTCGCGCTTATGCGCATTCCGTCGTAATTAAGCGAACATCGCGTTCGTACGACCAAACGAACCATCATCCGGCATATTTTTGAGTATGTTTTGAGTTCTCTATACTTTAACTTCATTTTAGAGCCTTGAAATGAGGTTAACGGGGTTCAAACGCATCGAAAAAGGGCTTAAACACGTGCAGGGACCATTGCTGCCAATTTTCAAACATTCTGATTCAGGGGAGGTGCTCGCGTAGCGCGACGCCTATGGGGCTACCTGTCGCGCTACGCGACTGACATTCTGGACAGATTCAATGTTTTTAAATGCAAGTTGCAACTAATTAATTCTTAACCACATGTTTTAAGTTGATGTGTCACTAAGATAAGGAGCATATGTGGTTCCATAACATTTCGACAAGTGTACGCACGAGATTCGATCACGTTATTCAAGAAACGATCCTAACGGTTACCCGAAAACTATATATACCCCATGCCTTTCATTGTTTTAAAGCACTAGAATCTTATTAGTTGTGTTCTAAGTTGAAACCTTGTTTCATACCTGAACTATACTGATCTAGATTAGCATTCGGGGACCCTTCGTAAGTATTCTTTCGTTCTTTTCCTTATTTTTTACTGCTTTTCGAGTCAGAAAGTCAAACTTTGTTTGACTTTCAGCGTTGACCAGTAATGGTCAATGCGAAGTTCGATTGAACTTCGCAACGTGATTGTAATCACGATGGTCATAGTCCCTTGGGACTATGCCTACTGATTACCACGTTGTCTAGGGTCGTAGGGTAGGCGATCTAATAAATCGCCTATACCTTCGAACCCGACCCAGTTTGGTCGATCATTAGGATCCGACCAAATACATTAGGTGACCATAGTAGGTAGGGAATAACCTTCCGAGGTTATACCCTATGGTCACATCGTTTAAGTAGTTGTATGATAGGTAGTTTATATGCCTTAGGTAAATTACCAGAATACCCTTTTCATGTATAATTGGTAATTAAGCATATCTAACCTAAACCTTTGTCACATAACTGATTATTTAACATGTTTAGGCATATAATACTTGTCATAGGACTAGTTAGGCGGTCCGAACGCGTTTCACGCGCACGACACGTTAAAGTAGCATAAGCTTCCTAAACGGGTCGTAATGGGTCGTAAACAATTATGTTAAGTTTCATTTAGCATGTAGGCTTTGTTAAACCATATCACGTGAGTTCCGACACTCATTTGGTTTACAAACCCTAATGCTACCCAGTCTTCCGAGATAGGTCCGGTTTATTAACATAGTTACCTATACTAGGTGCCGTTTGATTCCGAGATCTCTAGCATTACTTGGTGGTTATCTTTATACAACTGAGCAATCTCAAGTGAGTACATAGACCCCTCTTTTACTGTTTTCCAAACTGTTTTGGGGTGGAACACATGTGCCTACTTGTTACTTTCATGCTTTCCTGTTTTCACATCATATACATGCTATGTTCGTTAGTACATTATAGTACATGATTTCATTACATCTTATGCTAGGTGTGCCCATTGTGTGCATTACTTAGTACATTGTTTTACATGACATTTCATGCTAGGTGTGCCCATTGTGTGCATTACTTAGTACATCGTTTTACATGACATTTCACGCTATGTATGTTCATTTGATTACATACTTAGTGCATTGTTTTCACATGTTTACATTTTGGTATGACATTTGGTTTGTTTACATGGGACAATACATTCATTAACATTAGCTACGCCGTTCGTTAGTAGGTAGTGGTACCATAGGAATTGACAACTCCCGTTCCGGACATCCCAGGGTAAGGGGACAGAAAGGAATGACCGAATTCGTTGACATAAGACAGATAGACCTTTAATTTGTTTAAAGGGTTTATCACCACAGTCGCCAGGCTTGGATGTATGCATTTTCACAATACCGCATAGATGTTCATATTAAATAGTTGCATGCATTTACACAAAACATAGCTTTGATTTAAACCAAGTTTTACTTCAATACTTTGTTTTTGTGCATATGGTTTAGTTGAGACATTTCACTTGCCATACATGACATTTTGACATAGACATTTGACATGGATATTTGACATAGACATTTGACATGGATATTTGACAATAGACATTTGACATGGATATTTTGACATAGACATTTGACATGGATATCTTGACATAGACGTTTGACATGGATATTTGACATAGACATTTGACATGGATATTTGACATAGACATTTGACATGATTTACATCTTGACATAAACACTTTGACATATTTTTCAATACATTTGACAATTGGTTTGGTTTGATTAAGTGATTAAGTTAACGATGCGTGTGTAATATGATACAAGCATGGTGGATACGCCGCTGGTACTTCCTATATATAAGTGTTTGTATGGTATTATATGGCGTAACGTTATTTGAATCATTTCAGTTTGAGACATAGAACATTTTATACAAATAACATACTTTTCACAAGACATTGATTTACAAACAACTTATCTTATACAAACACATTTTTACATGGTTATTTATTTAACCTGACATTTACTTATAAATATCATCTGACCTTATTGTTTTCAAATGATTTACAAAACAAAGCAAAGTACGGGGTTCATGATTAAACTTTTTCTTAAACTCAAGTCATGAATCCAGTTTTCACAAAACCTATGTATCTCACAGGCATTTTTATGCTGACGTACCTATTTTCACATGTGTTTTCAGGTGCTTTTCCATAGGATGTTGATCATGATACTAGGGCGGACCTGTGCCTTAGAGACTTTAAAAGAAGATAGACTATGTTTAATTATGTTCTGAACTCGTTATTTTACTGGTTTGAGACAATGTAACACCCTTGTTGATAAATAAAATACACTTTGTGTGCCATGGTTATGAAACAATTAATTCTGTCGCAACACGCCCCGATGTTTCCGCCGCGATTTGTTGTTTTACGCGGTCGGGGTGTGACAGAAGAGTTGGTATCAGAGCCAATGGTTATAGGGAATTAGGTTATTAGTAATGCTTTGACCTAGACTATAACTTTTCTAGGAACCTAACACAAGTTATCTTGTGTTTAGATCTTAAAACATGTACATCACCTATCCTTAGGTGATTAACAAAACAAGAACCAAAATTTTTCCGAAACGATTTTTGAAAAACAATCATCTGTTTTTGAATAAATTTTTACAAGGTTTTGAACCCTCAATTGTAAGGTTTTGAACCCTCTGTTATATGGTTTTGAACCCTTTTCAGTTTGGTTTTTGGCCTTGTGCCTTCTAATTTTCAAAATCCCGTCAAATGTTTTGGGTTTTAAATAATGTGAACATGTGCAAACTGGAAGGGTGAATGCCTGTATTCTGGGTTTTCTGTCTAGGTAAGCACTTCGTATACATCTCAAACAGACGCGAGACCAGTTGTGCTTACCTGGGAATTCTTGGGATGAGTGTTCACTTATAGGCGAGCATGTCTTCATTTTACATTATTTCTGACCCATTTACTTTGATTAGTCACTGTGTGTCGTTTGTTTGCTTTGTGATACGGACGAATGACCACCATCTTTGCTTTTGTTGATTTTGTTTCATCTCATTCTTTTCATCCAATCATCTCACTCGTTTCCTTTCATGTTTTCCTCTTTTAGAATGCCTCCTCGACGCGAGAACCAGATAGCTACTGCCGAGTTGGCAGAAATTATTGCGCAGCAGATGGCTGCTCAATTCCCAAATCTCTTTGCTCAATGGATCCAGGCCAACAACAACAACAATGTTCCATGCAAATACAAGGATTTTAACCAGGCTAAACCACTCAAGTTAAGTGGTTCTGAGGGAGCGACTGGGCTTCTTCAGTGGTTCGAGAGCATAGAGAATACTTTTCGCCATGCGCAGTGTCCGGATAATCGCAAGGTCGAGTTCTCCTCGAGCGTATTTCAGAAGAGGGCTTTGACATGGTGGAACGGGGTTATGAGAGACCGGGGTGCAGAAGTTGCTCTCGCACAGACATGGGCTGAACTTAGAGCCCTTATGATGAGGGAATTCTGTCCTCGTCATGAGCAACGAGCGTTGGAGAAGGAGTTTGATGAGCTGAAGCAAGATAGTGGTGAGCATAGGGCTTACATTGATCGGTTTGAAGAGTTGAGTCTGCTTTGCCCAACAATGGTCACCCCACTCGACAAGGCTATCGAGAGATACATCGATGGCCTACCTGACTCGGTACAAGACATTCTTACTGGTAGTAACCCTGCCACACTTCGTCAGGCGATCGAGTTATCTGCGACATTGACTGAGTCGCAGATCCGGAAGAACAAGTTACACCGGAAGGGTGACAAGGGCAAGAAACAGTCGGCAGATAAGGAAGATAGCAAGAAAGGTCAAAACTTGAGTGGAAAGAACTCTGGTTCTTCAAAGAGGGCAAAGAAGCGTAAGGCTTCCCAAAATTTTGCTATCACTGCCCAAGCTAATCTGGCAGCTCCCAACCAACCTGCACAGCCTCCAACGAAGAAACCTTATACAGGGAATGCACCTTTGTGCAATAGATGCAACAGTCACCACCAGCCGCAACTTCCATGCCGTTTCTGTACTAACTGTGGGAAATCAGGCCATCTCGCCAATGTTTGTCGGTCTGCTCAGAATCCCGCGGTTCAGAACCCGGCTCAACAAGTTGCTCAGCCTCCTGCTCCGCAACAGGGTCAAGCTGCACGACCACAATACCCACCGGGTGCTTGTTACAATTGTGGGGATCTGACCCACTATAGGAATCGGTGCCCAAGACTAGTCAACCAGAACCAGAACCAGAACCAGAATCCGGCTCCGGCTCGAGGCCGAGTTTTTAACATGAATGCCCAAGAGGCACAGGTTGACGATAATGTGGTGAACGGTACGTTCTTTATTAATAATCAGCCTGCATCTGTTCTTTTCGATTCTCGTGCCGATAAGAGTTTCGTGTCTTTATCTTTTGAGCAAAAGCTTCGCGTGTCTAGAACGAAACTAGGCAAATCTTTGACAGTAGAGGTTGCTAATGGTGAACCCATTATTCTTGATTCTGTTCTTCGCAACTGCCAGTTGAATCTTAACGATCATCTTTTTCCTATTGACCTCGCGCCTATGCAACTTGGAAGCTTCGACGTTATTGTGGGGATGGATTGGTTATCCAAGCATCACGCAGAGATAGTTTGTTCTAAGAAGATTGTTCGTGTGCCACTTTCGACAGGCGAGATCCTGCAGGTTCAAGGTGAGAAGCCTACCGGTGGTCTCAAACTCATGTCTTGTTTTAAGGCTCGGAAGTATCTGCAGAAGAACTATGTGGCATTCTTAGCACATGTTACAGAAGATAAAGGCAAGGGTAAGTATATTTCAGATATTCCTGTCGTTCGGGATTATTCTGAAGTATTCCCTGAAGACTTACCTGGTCTACCTCCAGCACGCCAAGTCGAGTTCCGCATTGATCTCGTACCTGGTGCAAATCCCATTGCCAGAGCTCCATATCGTCTTGCACCGTCTGAGATGCAAGAGTTGTCTAAGCAGCTTCAGGAGCTCTCTGACAAAGGTTTTATCCGTCCCAGCTTTTCACCTTGGGGTGCTCCCGTTCTTTTTGTCAAGAAGAAGGATGGATCCTTTAGGATGTGTATCGATTATCGTGAGCTTAACAAGCTTACCATCAAGAATCGATATCCCCTACCTCGCATCGATGATCTCTTTGATCAGTTACAAGGCGCTTCTTATTTTTCGAAGATTGATCTGCGATCTGGATATCATCAACTTCGGGTGCAAGAAGAAGACATTCCGAAGACAGCATTCCGTACTCGTTATGGACATTATGAGTTCACAGTCATGCCATTCGGTTTGACTAATGCTCCTGCTGTTTTCATGGACTTAATGAATAGGGTCTGCAAACCTTATTTGGATCAGTTCGTCACTGTTTTTATCGATGACATCTTGATTTACTCTAAGACGCGAGCTGATCACGAGCAGCATCTTCGTCTTACTCTGGAACTCCTGAAGAAAGAGCAACTTTTCGCCAAATTCTCCAAGTGCGAATTTTGGCTTAAAGAAGTTCAATTTTTGGGGCACATTATAAACGAACAAGGTATTCATGTAGATCCCTCCAAGATCAGTGCGATTAAGGATTGGGATACGCCTACTACTCCTACTGAAGTTCGTTCATTTCTTGGTCTAGCGGGTTATTATCGCCGCTTCATTGAAAACTTCTCTAAGATTGCAGTTCCTCTAACTGCTCTAACTCAGAAGAAAATGTCCTTTTATTGGGGATTCAGACAAGAGGAAGCTTTTCAACACCTGAAGCAGAAGCTTTGCGATGCGCCTGTACTATCATTGCTTGAGGGTGATGATGATTTTGTCGTGTATTGTGATGCATCTAAATTGGGTCTTGGCTGTGTTCTAATGCAAAGGAACAAAGTCATAGCCTATGCATCAAGACAATTGAAGATACATGAGAAGAACTACACCACTCATGATCTTGAGTTGGGTGCAGTTGTTTTCGCTCTCAAGATCTGGAGACACTATTTGTACGGTACAAAATGTGTGGTCTTCACTGACCACAAAAGTCTTCAGCATATCTTCAACCAGAAAGAACTCAACATGAGACAACGACGTTGGGTTGAGCTTTTAAACGACTATGACTGCGAAATTCGCTACCATCCTGGTAAGGCGAATGTCGTAGCTGATGCATTGAGTCGTAAGGAATGTACTAAGCTTCATTGTGTACGTGTTCAATCTGTTATTCAAGCTCGATCCGATATTCAAGCACGCATTTCTCAAGCTCAGCAATCTTGTGTTTCACAAGGTTTGATGGATAAGGAATTTCCCTATCACATAACACCTGCTCTTGAACTGAAGGACAATGGATCATATTACTTCATGGACCGTTTGTGGGTCCCAAGCCAGGATGATCTTCGTACCTTGCTTATGGATGAAGCCCATAAGTCTCGTTATTCTATTCATCCGGGCTCAGATAAAATGTATAAGGATCTTCGTATTCACTATTGGTGGCCTGGTATGAAGAAAGACATTGCCTTATACGTATCCAAATGCCTTACTTGTCTTAAGGTTAAGGCTGAACATCAGCGTCCTTCTGGTTTATTGGAGCAACCAGAGATCCCAGTTTGGAAATGGGAAAACATTACTATGGATCTTGTTACCAAACTCCCGCGCACAAAGAAAGGTCATGATGCCATCTGGGTAGTCATTGATCGTCTTACAAAGTCAGCACATTTCTTGCCAATCCGCGAGGATTTTCCTACTGACAGACTTGCTCAAATCTATGTAGATGAAATTGTGGCTCGACATGGTGTTCCTTTGAACATCATTTCTGACAGAGATGCTCGTTTCACTTCTCATTTTTGGAGAACCATGCAATCTGCCATGGGGACCCAACTTAATCTGAGCACAGCTTATCATCCGCAAACGGATGGTCAATCTGAGAGAACAATCCAGACTCTGGAGGATATGCTAAGAGCTTGTGTGATCGATTTTGGTGGTAGCTGGGATTCACATCTTAAATTGATTGAATTCTCCTACAACAACAGTTATCACACTAGCATCCAAATGGCTCCTTTCGAAGCTCTCTATGGTCGAAAATGTCGTTCACCAGTCTGCTGGAATGAGATTGGCGAGGCTCAACTTACTGGACCTGCCCTCATTTTAGAGACAACTGACAAGGTCAAGAAAGTTCGTGATAACCTTCAGGCAGCTAGAAACCGTCAGAAGATTTACGCGGACCCAAAACGCAAAGCCTTTGAATTTCAAGTCGGTGATCGAGTATTACTTAAGGTCTCACCTTGGAAAGGTGTGATCAGATTTGGAAAGAAAGGAAAACTTGCACCTAGATACGTTGGACCATTCAAGATCGTCGAAAGAATCGGAAAGGTAGCCTACAGACTTGAGTTACCTCCTGAACTGGGAAATGTTCATCCAACTTTTCACATATCAAATCTCAAGAAGTGTACAGCTGATGAGAACTACTCCATACCGCTTGACGAAATTCGTGTTGGCAAAACACTGAAATTTGTTGAGAAACCAGTGGAAATCATGGAACGTGAAGTCAAGTGGCTTAAACGCAAGCGCATTCCTTTGGTAAAAATTCGCTGGGAAGCTAAACGTGGACCCGAGTTTACTTGGGAACGCGAAGATCAAATGAAAGCGAAATATCCGCATCTTTTTCCACGAGTTTCCTCTAAATAAATTTCGGGACGAAATTTCCACAAGTAGGGGAGACTGTAACAACTGTGCTTGTAATCACTATGAACAGTTCTGTTATCAATAAAACAATGTTATTTGATCCCAATGTTTGTTTTGTTATGTTATACATTTTTCATGTTTTGACTTTTATGTAATTTCAAACTCTACATCGCTTTCTGGAGAGTTATACGCAAACTAGTGCGTAAACGTACTCAGTTTAATGCGAGAAATACTCCGGAACATCAACATATACTCAACATACCTTAAATAACCTTTACATAACTTAGAAATAAGTTTTGAAGGCTTTGGTATGGCAAAAACAAGTTAATTCGCTTACAGGGACTAAAAATGACAAACTGCGAAAGTATGTCAATTTGAACTGTAACGAACATTCCGGAACATGACCATAAGTTAAACACACCTTAAATATCCTTTACATAGCTTAGAAATAGGCTTTGAGGGGTTTGGTGTGCTAAAATAAACTTTTGGAACATTCAGGGACTAAAAGTGTCAAAAAGTGCACAAGTTTGCATTTTCGCGCATAACTTACGTTCTGAATACATCTGGACATCCAAAAATTTATGAAAGCATGACTACATTATATTTTAGTGTTCGCCATAAGAAAAATCCATTCGTTGCGTCATTTGGATCGTTTTTCGCGCTTATGCGCATTCCGTCGTAATTAAGCGAACATCGCGTTCGTACGACCAAACGAACCATCATCCGGCATATTTTTGAGTATGTTTTGAGTTCCCTATACTTTAACTTCATTTTAGAGCCTTGAAATGAGGTTAACGGGGTTCAAACGCATCGAAAAAGGGCTTAAACACGTGCAGGGACCATTGCTGCCAATTTTCAAACATTCTGATTCAGGGGAGGTGCTCGCGTAGCGCGACGCCTATGGGGCTACCTGTCGCGCTACGCGACTGACATTCTGGACAGATTCAATGTTTTTAAATGCAAGTTGCAACTAATTAATTCTTAACCACATGTTTTAAGTTGATGTGTCACTAAGATAAGGAGCATATGTGGTTCCATAACATTCCGACAAGTGTACGCACGAGATTCGATCACGTTATTCAAGAAACGATCCTAACGGTTACCCGAAAACTATATATACCCCATGCCTTTCATTGTTTTAAAGCACTAGAATCTTATTAGTTGTGTTCTAAGTTGAAACCTTGTTTCATACCTGAACTATACTGATCTAGATTAACATTCGGGGACCCTTCGTAAGTATTCTTTCGTTCTTTTCCTTATTTTTTACTGCTTTTCGAGTCAGAAAGTCAAACTTTGTTTGACTTTCAGCGTTGACCAGTAATGGTCAATGCGAAGTTCGATTGAACTTCGCAACGTGATTGTAATCACGATGGTCATAGTCCCTTGGGACTATGCCTACTGATTACCACGTTGTCTAGGGTCGTAGGGTAGGCGATCTAATAAATCGCCTATACCTTCGAACCCGACCCAGTTTGGTCGATCATTAGGATCCGACCAAATACATTAGGTGACCATAGTAGGTAGGGAATAACCTTCCGAGGTTATACCCTATGGTCACATCGTTTAAGTAGTTGTATGATAGGTAGTTTATATGCCTTAGGTAAATTACCAGAATACCCTTTTCATGTATAATTGGTAATTAAGCATATGTAACCTAAACCTTTGTCACATAACTGATTATTTAACATGTTTAGGCATATAATACTTGTCATAGGACTAGTTAGGCGGTCCGAACGCGTTTCACGCGCACGACACGTTAAAGTAGCATAAGCTTCCTAAACGGGTCGTAATGGGTCGTAAACAATTATGTTAAGTTTCATTTAGCATGTAGGCTTTGTTAAACCATATCACGTGAGTTCCGACACTCATTTGGTTTACAAACCCTAATGCTACCCAGTCTTCCGAGATAGGTCCGGTTTATTAACATAGTTACCTATACTAGGTGCCGTTTGATTCCGAGATCTCTAGCATTACTTGGTGGTTATCTTTATACAACTGAGCAATCTCAAGTGAGTACATAGACCCCTCTTTTACTGTTTTCCAAACTGTTTTGGGGTGGAACACATGTGCCTACTTGTTACTTTCATGCTTTCCTGTTTTCACATCATATACATGCTATGTTCGTTAGTACATTATAGTACATGATTTCATTACATCTTATGCTAGGTGTGCCCATTGTGTGCATTACTTAGTACATTGTTTTACATGACATTTCATGCTAGGTGTGCCCATTGTGTGCATTACTTAGTACATCGTTTTACATGACATTTCACGCTATGTATGTTCATTTGATTACATACTTAGTGCATTGTTTTCACATGTTTACATTTTGGTATGACATTTGGTTTGTTTACATGGGACAATACATTCATTAACATTAGCTACGCCGTTCGTTAGTAGGTAGTGGTACCATAGGAATTGACAACTCCCGTTCCGGACATCCCAGGGTAAGGGGACAGAAAGGAATGACCGAATTCGTTGACATAAGACAGATAGACCTTTAATTTGTTTAAAGGGTTTATCACCACAATCGCCAGGCTTGGATGTATGCATTTTCACAATACCGCATAGATGTTCATATTAAATAGTTGCATGCATTTACACAAAACATAGCTTTGATTTAAACCAAGTTTTACTTCAATACTTTGTTTTTGTGCATATGGTTTAGTTGAGACATTTCACTTGCCATACATGACATTTTGACATAGACATTTGACATGGATATTTGACATAGACATTTGACATGGATATTTGACAATAGACATTTGACATGGATATTTTGACATAGACATTTGACATGGATATCTTGACATAGACGTTTGACATGGATATTTGACATAGACATTTGACATGGATATTTGACATAGACATTTGACATGATTTACATCTTGACATAAACACTTTGACATATTTTTCAATACATTTGACAATTGGTTTGGTTTGATTAAGTGATTAAGTTAACGATGCGTGTGTAATATGATACAAGCATGGTGGATACGCCGCTGGTACTTCCTATATATAAGTGTTTGTATGGTATTATATGGCGTAACGTTATTTGAATCATTTCAGTTTGAGACATAGAACATTTTATACAAATAACATACTTTTCACAAGACATTGATTTACAAACAACTTATCTTATACAAACACATTTTTACATGGTTATTTATTTAACCTGACATTTACTTATAAATATCATCTGACCTTATTGTTTTCAAATGATTTACAAAACAAAGCAAAGTACGGGGTTCATGATTAAACTTTTTCTTAAACTCAAGTCATGAATCCAGTTTTCACAAAACCTATGTATCTCACAGGCATTTTTATGCTGACGTACCTATTTTCACATGTGTTTTCAGGTGCTTTTCCATAGGATGTTGATCATGATACTAGGGCGGACCTGTGCCTTAGAGACTTTAAAAGAAGATAGACTATGTTTAATTATGTTCTGAACTCGTTATTTTACTGGTTTGAGACAATGTAACACCCTTGTTGATAAATAAAATACACTTTGTGTGCCATGGTTATGAAACAATTAATTCTGTCGCAACACGCCCCGATGTTTCCGCCGCGATTTGTTGTTTTACGCGGTCGGGGTGTGACAACAACCGATATCGAATTGCACCAATTCGCCATCCACTAGGCATAAACAATCAGAACTCCCCCTTACATAAAACTATTTTCTCATTATGATTTCAAAACACTTAAGTTTGTTTTAACCAAAATGATTTTTTCCGGAAAATAAGTTTTGTTTATTTTATCACTTGTAAATTCGGGGTTTGGTTCATCATTTTGTCCATTCAATCTCTTATATGTGGATTACATCAAGTTCAAACTAATGACCTTGAGTAATCACTATTTCAGAATCAACCTCTCACCACTTGTAAGAATATCCAAACCATATAATTACATGTAGGAATAAAACATCTACACAAACCATTTTACCAAACAAGATGCCGATTCCTGCTTCGCACTTACCAACCTGGAAGCTCCGGCAAATCACACTTATCCTGTAAAATTTAACTTTTATAAGAATCAATCACATTATCAATTACTAAGAAAGATGCCGATTCCTGATCCACGATTACAAACTTGGGATCTCCGGCATAGTCCTAAGACTTCAAGGGAAACAGACTTCCATCCAAGTCTTTTCAGACTTGATGGCTTTCAACTCTTGCGCAGTAGGGTTGTAAGTTGCCTTTTTAGTTGCAAAAAAATCTTTAACCCCCTTAACTTTCCCATTCAACATTTTCCCAAAAATTTTCTTAACACTTCCATTAAATGTTTTCTCGACATCAAACTTAGTTTTCTCGTTGTAAAACTGATTCGAGATATCAACCTTGCCAACTTTCTGTTTAACTTCTTCAAATTTCAGTGATGGAAACTCATCATCATTCACTGAAATTTTCATCTCAACCTGTGGCTCTTCTGGCTTTGTGGAACCAGATTCATCCCCGACGTTCACATCAACTTTCTTAACAACCCACACTTGGTTGTCATTCTATTTCTTTTTATAAAAATTCTTTTTAAAACACTCACCAACCTCATAAGTTGAGTTTTCAAAAATTTTAAATTTTTCGGTTGGTGGTTCACTATCAACAACTTTTCCTTTCAACTTGTTAGAAACTCCCTGTTTTGACTTGGCATTTTTCTGGTAGTTCCATGCAATGTGACCAGCTTCATTGCATTTGTAACAGGTTCTAGTTTCTTTTGAATAAAACATTTCAGTTCCATTCTTCTTCTTTTCAGCAAGAAACTCTTGATTTGACTGTCTCCAGAATGGTTTCTTCTGTTCCTCTTCTGCACTTCCACCTGACACAAATTCTGTTTTTGTTTTAGAATTTTTCAAATTTTTATGATTTTCTGGTGGAATAAATCCAAGACCTTTCTTTTTGTAACTACGATTTTGGTTTGATTTCTTTTGAAAACCAGAACCAGAATTGTAACCCTTTTTCTTGTTTAGACGTTGTTGAACTCT
Source organism: Helianthus tuberosus (assembly GCA_030545235.1). Classification (NCBI taxonomy): domain Eukaryota; kingdom Viridiplantae; phylum Streptophyta; class Magnoliopsida; order Asterales; family Asteraceae; genus Helianthus; species Helianthus tuberosus. Next base: position 108,285,784 of record CM060409.1, read on the forward strand.
TGAAGTGTATTTTTTAGGTTTTTCAGTAAGATTTAAATCTTTTATTTCAGAAATATTAATTTCTGTCATTTTGAAAACCTTTTTGATCATGTCAAATCTAACACTTCTTATTGGAAACTCTTTGTCAGAGTATAATTTGTCCGAATCATTTAAAGTGTATGCAACTTCAAATGTTTCATCATCCAAATTTGCTTTTGATAACAAAAATTCTTTACTGTAAGCCTTTTTGACCGACGACTTTGGACTGTTGACTGACGAATTTGACCCTTCAGACTCAGACTTTGACTCAGACTCCTCCTCAGTATCCAACACCTGATCGACCACCTTTTTTATTAACTCAGACTCATGATCAGTATCAGACGAGGTAAACGTGACATCAATGTTATCAGGTAAAACGTCAGTTGTGTCGGTTTTTAGCTTTATATTGACTGCTTTTTCAAGTTGCTCCTCGTTTGGTTTTCTAGGAGAATACCCTTCCCAAATTGGAGGCGGGCACTTGTTATAGCTAACAGTCAGTTTCTTACCACAATCTTTCTTCTTTGGCTTCTCATCTTGAAAAACTTCCATACCTGCAACAGTTGGGTAAATACGATCAATGAGATAATCAGAACTAGAATAACTTTGTAATAAACGTCTAATTCTCTCATTATCAATCTTCTCTGTCTCCAACTCTTGCTTCCATTTAGCACTCTCTTCGATGTAAAAATTTACAGCTTTTTGCTATGTCATCATGACTGCATTCATCATCGTTAGTGCTTGTTCTCTTTCTGAATTTGTCTTTTGAAGACCAGTTACTGTTTTGTTCAAGACATCATAAGATTCTTTCACATAATTGAGATTGAACAGTAACTGCTCTTTCTTCTTCTCATATTCAGCAATGATGTCGTCTTTTGCAGCACATTCCTTGCAAGCTTCCAAACACTTTATGCAAGGCTTTACAACTTCAACAATCTTCTCAATCTCGATTGTCTTTATCACTTCAATCACTTTTTCTTCTTCTTTCACTCGCTCAGTTTCAACATTCTTCTCAGCAACACTTTCAACATTCTCTTTCTGAACACCATCTTCAGATTTCTTTAGTTGTTGTTCTTTAGCAGCTCGTTTCTCCTTTAGTTTCTCCATGCGATCTGCAAAATAGAAATGAAAACTTTCAGGAGAAAGATGAGTTTTAGCAACATTAATATGTTTCTCTTCCTCATCATCACTGCTACTATCAACTGGTGTTTGATCAAACTCTACAGATTTTTCAGAATCAGCATCTGATACACTAGAATCAGACGGTGTTTGATCAAATACAACTTCTTTTTCTGAAGTAACAACATTTTGAACACTCTCATCTGAACTTAGTGAATCTTCATCAGCACTTTCTGAGCTTTCTTCAGATGTAACAGACTGTTCCTTCACACTTTTCACTGTCTCACCAATAGATTTCATCCACATGGCAAACATGTCTGGTTCTCTGACAATCTTAGCGATGAAAGCTTTGAAATCACCCTTTTCATCAACAAACATATTCCAGCTGAAACCTTCAGGTAGTTGTTCATCATCTTGATCAACTAAACATGCTTTGCTATCAGGAGATATGTAGTTGCTCCAGTTGAAATCTACCAAACATCCTCTCTTGGAATCCTCAATCTTTCTACCATGAGCCATCTGTGAGTCTTGTGATTGACCAACTTGCTGATAAATGGCTTTCTGGTAGTAGTTGTCTTTTCCGAACGGATTCTGAGCGCCACTAGCTTCCCTGTTCTTGCACTCTCGTTTGAAATGGCCTTTCTTCCTGCACCGAAAACAAGTAACTTTAGATTTATCAAAACCTAAAGTAGATACATGAGCATCAAGAAAGTCATTTCTCCCGGTAATCATTTTGAACTTTTCAGCACGTCTAAGAACACTCGCAAGACACCATTTGATATCCATCAGTTCCATCTCTTCTGCGTCTATTTGATCGTAATCCTCTTTGGTGAGCATGGGATTTCTGATCCGACCAGCCACTAGACCCTCATAAGATAACAATACGGAACCAAGTAGAGCCATGTGGTCTTTAGCAGTGTCTTTTGAAAAACTTTGACCTTCTGGAAGATTTAGAGCGATGTTGCATTGAATCACATAACCATTTCCTGTCTTTGTGTTTTGAGACTGAAAGCTTTCTGATGAACTCTTTGGATTGACACTCGGATATAATGAGAAACCACTACTGCTTTTGTTTGAACTTTGATCAATCTTTTCTGTAGAATCCCCAGTGTGACACCTGTGTCACTACGACCATCAAACAAATACCAAACCAATGAAATATTGTATTTCATACTTTGGACTTGTATAAATATGTGTATCTTTTGCACATATCAACTCTTGTTCGATTTCAAGCTCTGAATCGCTTTCTGGAAGGTTATACGCGCACTAATGCGTAAATATAACCAGTTTAATGCAACGAACACTCTGGAATAGTGAAATAGGCTTAACATACCTTTAATAACCTTTACATAACTTAGAAATAAGTTTTGAAGGCTTTGGTATGGCAAAATCAAGTTAAATCGCTTACAGGGACTAAAGTTGACAAACTGCGAAGGTATGCCAATTTGAACTGTAACAGACATTCCGGAACATGACCATAAGTTAAACATACCATAAATATCCTTTACATAGCTTAGAAATAGGCTTTGAGGGGTTCGGTATGCTAAAATAAACTTTTGGGTCATTCAGGGACTAAAAGCGTCAAAAAGTGCACAAGTTTGCATTTTCGCGCATAACTTACGTTCTGAATACATCCGGACATCCAAAAATTTATGTAAGCACTAAAATATTTTATTTTAGTGTTTGGCATGAGAAAAATCCATTCGTCGCGTCATTTGGATCGTTTTTCGCGCTTATGCGCATTCCGTCGTAATTAGCCGAACAACGCAACCGTACGGCTAAACGAACCGACATCCGAGATATTTTTGAGAACATTTTAAGTTCCCTTTACTTTAAATTCATTTTAGAGCTTTGAAATGGGGTTAACGGGCCTTAAACGCGTCGGAAAAGGCCTTATTACACTACAGGGACCAAATCTGCCATTTTTGAAACTTTCTGTGCAGAAACATTGAATCTGGCCTATACCACCTTTGCACATGGTTTTGGGCAATACTATGGGCTGGTTTGATGTGCACATGGTATTACAATACCATGGGTGCAAGTGTATGGCCAAGATTGAAGCACGTTTTCCAAGAAACGATCCTAACGGTTCGGGAAATCCTATAAATACCCCACCCCCATTTGCTTCTAAACCCACTAGAATCTGATTTGAGGATCTCTAAGTTGAAACCTTTGTTTCATACCTGAGCTACTTGAATCACGATTAGCATTCGGGGACCCTTCGTAAGTATTCTTTCGTTCTTTTATTGCTTTTCGAGTCCGAAAGTCAAACTTTGTTTGAGTTACTGCGTTGACCAGTTTATGGTCAATGCGAAGTTCGTTTGAACTTCGCAACCTGATTGTAATCACGATGGTTATAGTCCCTTGGGACTATGCCTACTGATTACCACGTTGTCTAGGGTCGTAAGGGTAAGCGATCTGATAAATCGCTTATACCTTCGAACCCGACCCATTTGGTCGATCATTAGGATCCGACCAAATACATTAGGTGACCATAGTATATAGGGAATAACCTTCCGAGGTTATACCTTATGGTCGCTTCGTTAAGTAGTTGTATGATAGGTAGTTTATATGCCTTAGGTAAATTACCAGAATACTCTTTTCATGTATAATTGGTAATTAAGCATATGTAACCTAAACTTTTGTCACATAACTGATTATGTAACATGTTTAGGCATATAACACTTGTCATAGGACTAGTTAGACGTTCCGAACGCGTTTCACGTGAAGGATGCGTTAAAGTAGCATAAGCTACCTAAACGGGTCGTAATGGGTCGTAAGCACTTATGTTAGGTTTCATTTAGTATGTAGGCTTTGTTAAACCATATTACACGAGTCTCCATACTCGTTTGGTTTACGAACCCTCATTCTATCCGATCCTCTGATTTAGATCCGGTTTATTAACATAGTTACCTATATTAGGTGCCGTTTGATATCTGTGATCTCTAGCATTGTTTGGTTGTCACTCAAGGACTACTGAGCATTCTCAAGTGAGTACATAGACCCCTCTTTTACTGTTTTCCAAACTGTTTTGGGGTGAAACACATGTGCCTACTTGTTACTTTCATGCTTTCCATGCTTTCACATCATATACCTGCTATGTTCGTTAGTACATTATAGTACATGATTTCATTACATTACATGCTATGTATGCCCATTGTCTGCGTACTTAGTACATCTTTTTACATTACATGCTATGTATGCCCATTGTGTGCGTACTTAGTACATCGTTTTACATTACATGCTATGTATGCCCATTGTGTGTGTACTTAGTACATCGTTCTACATTACATTTCATGCTATGTATGTCCATTGTGTGCATACTTAGTACATTGTTTTACATTGCATTTCTATTGCATATGCTCATCCAGCATATGAACACATTATACTACATTTTGAACCGTGTAACTATTGAACCGTGTGAACCATTTGTATCTGTTGACATGATTTACATTTGACAATAGACATTTGACTATACATAAACATTTCTACAATTGTTAAACATTTTACCTTTGTGGTTTGGTTTGAGTAAGTGATTTAAGTAACGAGGCGTATGTAATATGTTACAAGCACGGTGGATACGCCGCTGGTACTTCCTATATATATGTGTTTGTATGGTATCACATATTGTAGCGTTATTTGAATCATTTCAATTTGAGACATATAACATTTTATACAAATAACATACTTTTCACAAGACATTGATTTACAAACAACTTATCTTATACAAACTCATTTTACATGGTTATTCATTTAACCATACATTATTCTCTTATTTATACATATCATCTGATCTTATCGTTTTTCAAATGATTTACAAGACAAAGCAAATTACAAGGTTCATGACTAAACATTTTCTCAAACATAAGTCATGAATTCTGTTTTCACAAAACCTATGTATCTCACAGGCATTTTTATGCTGACGTACCTATTTTCACATGTGTTTTCAGGAGATGATGCATAGGACTTATCAAGACATACTTAGGCAGACCTGTGCCTTAGTGACTTAAAACGAGACAAGAACTAGTTAATTTATGTTATGTACTCTTTGTTTCTTGTTTAAAACAATGTAAACTCTCATGGTTGATTAATAAAACGAAACTTCAATTGCCATGGATTTGAAACAATTAATTCTGTTACAACACTCCCCGACGTTTCCGCCACGTTTTGTATGTTCTACGTGGTCGGGGTGTGACAGAAAAGATGGTATCAGAGCCAATGGTTATAGGGAATTAGGTTATTAGTAATGCTTTGACCTAGTCTATAACCTTGTTAGGACCCTAACGCGAGTTTACTTGCGTTTTGTCATAAAACAATACCGTCACCTATCCTTAGGCAACGACCACAACAAGAACATAAATTTGAAAACCGCTTTGAAAACTAATCATCTGTTCTAGGATGATTGATTACTAGGTTTTGAACCCTCTATTGTAAGGTTTTGAACCCCTTTGAGTTTTCAAAATCTCGTCAAGGTTTTGGGTTTTAAATAATGTGAACACGTGCAAACTGGAAGGGTGAATGCCTGTATTCTGGGTTTTCTGTCTAGGCAAGCACTTCGTATATATCTCATCAGACGCGAGACCAGTTGTGCTTACCTGGGAATTCTTGGGATGAGTGTTCACTTATAGGCGAGCATGTCTTCGCGATACATTATTTTTGACCTATTTACTTTGATTAATCACCGGGGTCGTTTGTTGCTTTGTAGTAACAAACAAATGACCACTTTCCTTGCTTTCATCAGATTTGTTCATCTCATTCTTTTCGTCTAATTCTCTCACTCGTTTCATTTCATGTTTCCCCTTTTAGAATGCCTCCTCGACGCGAAAATCTGGTATCTATTGAAGATCTGGCAGCTGTCATTACACAGCAAATAACTGCTGCAATCCCGAACATCGTTGCCCAATGTAACCAAGCCCTCAACAACAATAATGCCCTCTGCAGCTTCAAGACGTTCAACTCGGCTAAGCCATCAAAGTTTTCTGGGTCTCAAGGAGCGACTGCACTTCTGCAATGGTTCGAGAGTCTAGAGAGCACCTTCAGGCATGTTCAATCTCCAAACGAGCGAAAGGTAGATTTCGCATCTAGTGTCTTTGAGAAACGAGCTTTGACGTGGTGGAACGGTGTGGTGAGAGATAGGGGTGCCGAAGTGGCACTGGCCCAAACTTGGGAAGAACTTCGAGCACTGATGATGAAGGAATTCTGTCCTCGTCACAAGATCAGGGCATTGGAAAGGGAATTCGACGATCTAAAGCAAGACAGCGGTGAACATCGAGCCTACACTGATCGATATGAGGAGCTGAGCCTGTTGTGTCCTACCATGGTTACGCCTTTGGATAAGGCGATCAAAAAATACATTGATGGTCTCCCTGACTCAGTCCAGGACATTGTTACTGGTAGTAACCCCACTACGGTTAGGCAGGCCATTGAGCTAGCTGCAACCTTGACTGAATCTCAGATCAGGAAACGTAAGCTTTTCCGAAAGGGTGACAAGAAACCGGTCGAGGAATCGAAACCAATCGAGGAATCAAAGACCATGGATGAACAGACTGGATCCCCTAAGAAGTCGAAGAAGCGAAAGGCTTCTCAGAACTTCACCATGGTTACTCACAATGATCAAGCCGTCCCCAACCAACCTGCTCAACCCCCTGCTAGGAAGCCATACAATGGAACTTCACCCTTGTGCAATCAATGTAACCTTCATCATCATGCTAATGTGAAGTGCCGCGAATGCCAAATTTGTGGACGTAAAGGTCATACGGAAAAAGTTTGCGTAGCAGCAGTTGCACCAAATCAAGCTGACAACAATCCTGCTCAAGCTCGCTTTCCACCAGGTTCTTGCTACAATTGTGGCGAGATGGGTCATTTCCGAAGAAATTGCCCAAAGCTTGCTAATGCTAATCCAGCACAGGGATGAGCATCTGACTGACTAAAAGACAACACCCTTTAGAAATAATCATGTCTTATGTATTATTTTCTTTTGTTGTCAAGGTCCACGAAACAGTTGTTATCATTTTTTATAAATAAATCTTTTATTTACATTGCAATGTATCTATGAGGTTGTATGCATAAACAACATATCCCTTACAATACCGACAATTAAGGAATCGTATTCCTTGAAAAGCAAACTACCACCCAAATTTTTTTTTCCATTTTAGGATATCTTGCGTTTCCACGAAATTCCTAAGTACCCGTTTCTTCTAAGGAAAACGAAGTACAAGGCGCAAGTTACAACACTAGACGAATACCCAAAGTACCACTATAAATCCTTAATAGGGTACCTAAGGGTATTTCCGTAAATCCTAAAATTGTTGTGTCCCATAATTCAGATATTATGTTCTTTGAAAACAAAATCGAATTTCTGGGAGATCTTCCTATCTTTTCAGATAAATCCCAGAGGACATTGAAGTCCATTGACTGGTTTCCATATCCATTTTCAAACGATAACAAGTTAATAACAAATTAAACAACTATGTGATTATGTGCTTATGTGTTCCCTTTTATGTTTTTGGTGTAAACCAAGTTTTTCTTATCCAAATCCTCGTAGAATCTTCCATATCACTCGTATGAGGGATTCATAGTAGGATATCCAAAGGTACTATATTAAATCCTCAATGGGCTTTTACGTAATAGTAAAGACCCTTGGATTAAATTGTACTATTCCATAATTAGACCCTTGAGTGGTCTAGTTAAACAGATTGATCCAAAAATCTGGTTAGGAATATCAGGTGATGATATAGCTGAAAGGACTCCTTGGTGGCCTAATTAAAAGGATCATTTGTCGATCTAATTAAAAGGACCCTATGGTAGTCTAGTCACACTCATCACAGGTTTGATTTTCCTCCCCTTCACATTACAAGACAAATTGTGCGGACTGTGCAAGGAATTGCGTAATTATGGATGCATACATAATTATGAAATTCAGTGCACAGAAACCACAACAAGTTTGGTCGTGTGTCTAGAAATGACTCGTTCCGTTCATTTTCATTTCTGAAGAAATTGTGGAAAATGACTCATTCTGTTCATTTTCGTTTCTGAAGAAATCGTGGAAGATGACTCGTTCCGTTCATTTTCATTTCTGAAGAAATTATGGAAAATGACTCATTCTGTTCATTTTCGTTTCTGAAGAAATCGTGGAAAATGACTCGTTCCGTTCATTTTCGTTTCTGAAGAAGTTGTGGAAAATGACTCGTTCCGTTCATTTTCATTTCTGAAGAAATTGTGGAAAATGACTCATTCTGTTCATTTTCGTTTCTGAAGAAATCGTGGAAGATGACTCGTTCCGTTCATTTTCGTTTCTGAAGAAGTTGTGGAAAATGACTCGTTCCGTTCATTTTCGTTTCTGAAGAAGTTGTGGAAAATGACTCGTTCCGTTCATTTTCGTCTCTGAAGAGGTTGTGGAAAATGACTCATTCCGTTCTTTTTTTCGTTTCTGAAGAATGCCTGTTGAAAATAACTCCGTTCATTTTTCATTTCTGAAAAATGTCCGTTAAAGAGAAATAACAGGATTACGCCTTGCATATCTTTGATTGTTACTTAACACTAAGCCACAGATAGACTCCTACGAATTAATTTCGGGACGAAATTTCCTAAAGTAGGGGAGACTGTGACACCTGTGTCACTGCGACCATCAAACAAATACCAAAACAATGAAATATTGTATTTCATACTTTGGACTTGTATAAATATGTGTATCTTTTGCACATATCAACTCTTGTTCGATTTCAAGCTCTGAATCGCTTTCTAGAAGGTTATACGCGCACTAATGCGTAAATATAACCAGTTTAATGCAACGAACACTCCGGAATAGTGAAATAGGCTTAACATACCTTTAATAACCTTTACATAACTTAGAAATAAGTTTTGAAGGCTTTGGTATGGCAAAATCAAGTTAAATCGCTTACAGGGACTAAAGTTGACAAACTGCGAAGGTATGCCAATTTGAACTGTAACAGACATTCCGGAACATGACCATAAGTTAAACATACCATAAATATCCTTTACATAGCTTAGAAATAGGCTTTGAGGGGTTCGGTATGCTAAAATAAACTTTTGGGTCATTCAGGGACTAAAAGCGTCAAAAAGTGCACAAGTTTGCATTTTCGCGCATAACTTACGTTCTGAATACATCCGGACATCCAAAAATTTATGTAAGCACTAAAATATTTTATTTTAGTGTTTGGCATGAGAAAAATCCATTCGTCGCGTCATTTGGATCGTTTTTCGCGCTTATGCGCATTCCGTCGTAATTAGACGAACAACGCAACCGTACGGCTAAACGAACCGACATCCGAGATATTTTTGAGAACTTTTTAAGTTCCCTTTACTTTAACTTCATTTTAGAGCTTTGAAATGGGGTTAACGGGCCTTAAACGCGTCGGAAAAGGCCTTATTACACTACAGGGACCAAATCTGCCATTTTTGAAACTTTCTGTGCAGAAACATTGAATCTGGCCTATACCACCTTTGCACATGGTTTTGGGCAATACTATGGGCTGGTTTGATGTGCACATGGTATTACAATACCATGGGTGCAAGTGTATGGCCAAGATTGAAGCACGTTTTCCAAGAAACGATCCTAACGGTTCGGGAAATCCTATAAATACCCCACCCCCATTTGCTTCTAAACCCACTAGAATCTGATTTGAGGAGCTCTAAGTTGAAACCTTTGTTTCATACCTGAGCTACTTGAATCACGATTAGCATTCGGGGACCCTTCGTAAGTATTCTTTCGTTCTTTTATTGCTTTTCGAGTCCGAAAGTCAAACTTTGTTTGAGTTTCTGCGTTGACCAGTTTATGGTCAATGCGAAGTTCATTTGAACTTCGCAACGTGATTGTAATCACGATGGTTATAGTCCCTTGGGACTATGCCTACTGATTACCACGTTGTCTAGGGTCGTAAGGGTAAGCGATCTGATAAATCGCTTATACCTTCGAACCCGACCCATTTGGTCGATCATTAGGATCCGACCAAATACATTAGGTGACCATAGTATATAGGGAATAACCTTCCGAGGTTATACCTTATGTTCGCTTCGTTAAGTAGTTGTATGATAGGTAGTTTATATGCCTTAGGTAAATTACCAGAATACTCTTTTCATGTATAATTGGTAATTAAGCATATGTAACCTAAAATTTTGTCACATAACTGATTATGTAACATGTTTAGGCATATAACACTTGTCATAGGACTAGTTAGACATTCCGAACCCGTTTCACGCGAAGGATGCGTTAAAGTAGCATAAGCTACCTAAACGGGTCGTAATGGGTCGTAAGCACTTATGTTAGGTTTCATTTAGTATGTTGGCTTTGTTAAACCATATTACACGAGTCTCCATACTCGTTTGGTTTACGAACCCTCATTCTATCCGATCCTCTGATTTAGATCCGGTTTATTAACATAGTTACCTATATTAGGTGCCGTTTGATATCTGTGATCTCTAGCATTGTTTGGTTGTCACTCAAGGACTACTGAGCATTCTCAAGTGAGTACATAGACCCCTCTTTTACTGTTTTCCAAACTGTTTTGGGGTGAAACACATGTGCCTACTTGTTACTTTCATGCTTTCCATGCTTTCACATCATATACCTGCTATGTTCGTTAGTACATTATAGTACATGATTTCATTACATTACATGCTATGTATGCCCATTGTGTGCGTACTTAGTACATCTTTTTACATTACATGCTATGTATGCCCATTGTGTGCGTACTTAGTACATCGTTTTACATTACATGCTATGTATGCCCATTGTGTGTGTACTTAGTACATCGTTCTACATTACATTTCATGCTATGTATGTCCATTGTGTGCATACTTAGTACATTGTTTTACATTGCATTTCTGTTGCATATGCTCATCCAGCATATGAACACATTATACTACATTTTGAACCGTGTAACTATTGAACCGTGTGAACCATTTGTATCTGTTGACATGATTTACATTTGACAATAGACATTTGACTATACATAAACATTTCTACAATTGTTAAACATTTAACTTTGGTGGTTTGGTTTGAGTAAGTGATTTAAGTAACGAGGCGTATGTAATATGTTACAAGCACGGTGGATACGCCGCTGGTACTTCCTATATATATGTGTTTGTATGGTATCACATATTGTAGCGTTATTTGAATCATTTCAATTTGAGACATATAACATTTTATACAAATAACATACTTTTCACAAGACATTGATTTACAAACAACTTATCTTATACAAACTCATTTTACATGGTTATTCATTTAACCATACATTATTCTCTTATTTATACATATCATCTGATCTTATCGTTTTTCAAATGATTTACAAGACAAAGCAAATTACAAGGTTCATGACTAAACATTTTCTCAAACATAAGTCATGAATTCTGTTTTCACAAAACCTATGTATCTCACAGGCATTTTTATGCTGACGTACCTATTTTCACATGTGTTTTCAGGAGATGATGCATAGGACTTATCAAGACATACTTAGGCAGACCTGTGCCTTAGTGACTTAAAACGAGACAAGAACTAGTTAATTTATGTTATGTACTCTTTGTTTCTTGTTTAAAACAATGTAAACTCTCATGGTTGATTAATAAAACGAAACTTCAATTGCCATGGATTTGAAACAATTAATTCTGTTACAACACTCCCCGACGTTTCCGCCACGTTTTGTATGTTCTACGTGGTCGGGGTGTGACACCCAGCACTAAACGCAGTCTGAATTTTCGGACTTCTCTCAGCTTCTAGAACCGGAACACTACCTTTGTAATACATTTTTACATCCTGTTGACCACTTGGACTGTTCATCCTCGCGATCTTCTGTTGTTCCAAATCTTGACCCTCAATCTTTTCGATAAACTGACCAATTGTTAACCCATCATAAACCCCTGTGTTTTTCAAGATCATCAAATAAGTTCCCCACTCTTTTTGCGGTAACACATCAGCTAATTTGTCTACCCACTCTTCAGGGTCCTTTTTTATACTAAGCATTGACATAGATCGCACCAATTGACAATAACGTTCAATCAGCTTCTTCGTATCTTCACCCGGTAGACTGCTGAACAAATCGAACTCTTTCTTGAGCAACGCCTTTTTGCTCTTTATCATGTTCTCACTACCCTCAAATTTGACTTTAAGAGCATCCCAGATTGACTTTGCAGTTTTGTCATGCTGTAGCAGAATGAAAATGTCTTCCTTGATAGCTTGTTGAAGCAGACTAATCATCATCTTTTCAGCTCTATACATATCACGTTCTTGATTACTAAATTCAGATATTCTTTTATCAACTTGCATGTCAGTCTGTGGCAAAACATATTTCTTCAAAATACACTCCCATGATCTTAGATGGTTAGCCTGAACCCAATTCTCGAATCTATCTTTCCACCCGTAGTATTCTTCGATACTCATCAATTTCGGGGGCTTTTGGGTGGTTCCCGTCTCGTTTTCCAAATTCATGTTCTGAGCAATGGAAGCCGGAGTAGTCGGAGTCGCAAAGGCGTTGTAGAAATCGTTATCCATGATTCGGAATCGAAGAATTTCTCAAACAAACTTTCAAACAAACTGGTTCTCCTCGTAACACACCTTTATCACCTTAAAACAAACAAACAAACACTTATCAGTTTAAACGCTATTAAACAACTGAAACAAAATTGATACTCGGACTGGTGAATATTTTGTGCGAACTGAATTTGTGTGAACTGAAATTTGATGTCAAATCGTGCGAACTGCTATGACCTGGATAAAAAACAAATGACCTTTTCCAATGATCTAGCTAAACCACACAATCTTGACCGAGTTTGAATTCAAATGACTGAGTAATTTCTCAAATGAACTAAATTAAATTCAAACGACTTTGTGCGAATGAAACTGATGTGACTTGAATTTGGTGCAAACTGACCCAAAACTCACAACACAATCTGAATTACTTCCAAACTGTTTTGACCAACTTCAATGAGCCGAGACTTGTATTGACCAAATTGTTTGTATCTTGGGCTAACACATGTATTCCTTAATGAGCCGATGATGATTATGATATATAAACTGAGAGTGGGCCAATTGATATGATAAAACTTGGGCCGTAAATGTTCAACACATGTACTGATAATTGTCACTTGAATTGTTACTTTCTAGATACTAGTCAACATTCAATAACATTCTTTACATGCACATGCACTTTATAAGTTGATGGCAGACAACTTTGACTTTCACACCTGATTTATATGAACCGAATACTTTGATTGGACCGATCACATATGTAGACACATGGGCTTCACTATTTAATTCAGATCACGTGGCAGACAAACACTTTACCAACATAACTTTCTTGGACTTCTCAATACTTGTAACATGATCGACATCACATGCAAATTTTTCAATTTCCAACACCTTATCTATTCTCATGCAAAGTGATATTTTTTTAAATTTTCCAACAACAACTGATCACGTGAACTGACATATGCAATAATGATTCATGTGAGCGAAATCAGATGATCACTAAGAGCGAAATAGAATTTTGGATGACCTTAAGAGTGAAACCTTGAATTGTCACAAGAGCGAAACCTAAGTGTTCACAAAAGCGAAACCACTAGTTGTCACAAGAGCGAAACCTAAGTGTCCGTAAAAGCGAAACCTAGTCCGAGGTCAATTTTGTCCATTTTTTACTTTGAATTTAGGTCTCAAACTCTCAGGGATTTGTCTATGTCCAATTTTAAACAATCTGTGAAATTTTGATCCGATTTTGACCGTTAAATCTCGTTGAACTGATGAAAGAAGGTGTAGAATATAGAAAAAACAATGAAATTCAGCCGTAATCTGTAGAACTCCTCCTCCTGAGCTCTGATACCACTTGTAGGATCGTGTATTGACCCGAACGAGTCGTTCAGAGGAGTTTAACTTCGTTTCAGAGGCGGAAACTAAGAAACAAAGATAGAAACAGCTTTATCTTCACCTTAAAACACTGATTGTATTGAATAAATGTTGTGTACAATCGATCTTCACACCGGCAGCACTTCGGTATGGAATACAAGGCAACAGTTACTGATTTCGCTCATAAGACCACTATATATAGGCCTTGTGGTTTCGCTCCAAAGGACATGACATATGAGCGAAACCTCATGTGTCCATAAAAGAAAAACCTAAGGTCCAAATAAGCGAAACCTCATGCACGTGCACACTTGGAGCGAAATCAGCCTAAATTACATGCAATCTAATTTTGTCTTATATGAAACATTTTGTCTCATGTGACCATTTAATTCGTAATCATGTACTGATGTAGAAATGATGATGTATGCACTAGTCACTTGGATGATGTCATCATCAAGAATGATGACATCATTCTTGTTCCAAACCGCAACGAACCGAAAACTCGATGTAAGACGAAGACGACAGATGTGTGCACTAACAGGTTCACCCAAAATCTACCCATACTAGTGTTCATCGAAAAAATGCGTATTTTACGGTTCGGTAACGTTTTCGGGCGTCGGAAGTCACGTATGACTAACCAAACACCAAGTAAACTTAAAATTAGTTAAAATTCTTATTTTTAAACTAAAAATATCAGTTTACTTACTGATCTAAATCAGTTTTATAAAAATCATTCGAAAAGCCGATTTTTGACCGTTTTAACTCATAGTTTTGGGTTAAACATTACTATAATCATCCCAACTCAAAACGACTTGATATTTTAACACAATACATGTTATTTACTGATTAAAATAATGGTTATAATCAGATTAGTGCAGTTTTTGTGTAAGTCACATAAATCATTCGATTTCACGTATTTTACAACTTCTAATGCACCAAGTACAACATGCAAAGCTAGTAAACATTATGACAAAGTTATATGTCACTAAACACTTTAAAATGTCTTTATTTAGTGTTTATAATCTGATTAAAACTGATTTATATTAAATCATACTCAAATCATCCTTTTATGATCACATATCATCATTCATGTCTAAGTATGTGCATCTAATGCACACATATCATAAAACCATCATCCTACATGATCTTAAATGCATCAAAGAACATATTTATTTCATGTTAATATAAATCAAAACATGTCCATTCCATTAACATCTAATCATTTTTAGATAAATGCAAACATTCTTTTATTTATGAACATGTGACAAAAACTTACATACATGCATACATATATATATATACACGACACATATACATACATATATGAACTTCCAAAAGTTCACTTTTTATCATATTCATCTTCAAATCACAAGTCCCTTTTAGAACATTCTTTTATGACATCTTTTTAACCCATGCATGTAATCCATCTTTCAAGAATCAAATCAAATCAATCAAGAATCATTCAACAAAATCAAAACACAACTAAATACACATACTCATACAAATTTTCGGCCATACATACATATACACACTCATTTTTACTTTGTTTAAAATCTCATTCATTGTTAGTTTCAAGTTTGTGATTAATTCCAAGTTCAAGAGAAACCTTCCAACATCTCTATCATCACTAAAAATCAAGAATGTGGTTTTGAAAATAAGTTTATACCTTCAAGATTTCTTAGTGGGTTTTTCAAAAAGATGATGATGTGAGGCCTTGTTCTTGCTTGAATCTTCTTGAAATCACCTCTAAACATCCATATTAGCTTGGAATCACCATGGAATGCCTTTGATTCTTCAAGAAATTGTTTGAAAATTTTGATTGTGTGTGTGTAAGGGGTGTTCGGCCGAGCTTTACAATGGGAGGGAGAGAGAGAGTAATTTTGATCTTTGGATTTCTTGAAGTGGAGTGTTATAAGTGTTGAAATGATTAGTTGTAGACATGGGGCTACACTTGGCAATAAATCACAATTCCAAAATGTGGTGGCACCTCCCCTAGCCGCCAACTTTCACCCTTCTCACACACTACACGCATCCACACACACACACACACACACACACACACACATATATATATATACACATATATGTATTATAGTGTAAAAACAGGTATTTTACTAGATACCGGGTATTTTATTTAGCGTTTCAATCCCATTTTAGTGCGTTTTAAATTATTTTTATCATTCTATAAAAATAATCACACAAAATTATTACTGAAATAATTACCAGTTGCCTTGACTGGCTGCATTGACGGTATTTTGTCTAATGCGCGCAGTATCGCGCGGTACGCGCTCAAACTCGAAAAATAGAGTTTCTTAGCGTTTTAATTTATTTTTACTCACGAATATGATTACAATTATTATTCTAATCATAACAGACTCTTTTTAGGATTTTAACACTGATCGGGTGGTCACCGACGTTCGTTTCGCATTTTAACCGTTACGCGATAAGCGTTTATCTTAACGTTGCCAACATAATTTTTACCAAGGTTTAAATTTACCAACTCATTAAATATCATATATAAACATCGTAATCAGTCAAATACAGCCTTTTTATCTATTCACAACATATGTTACAGTTGTACGGTATGGCCTGAAAAGCCGGGTGTCACAGTCTCCCCCTGTTTAGGAAATTTCGTCCCTGAAATTTTACTCTACAGGTTTTGTTTTCGCACTAGGTGGAAATAGTAAAAACAGGCTTGCTAAATATGGTCTTGTAGTTTCTGCGAGAAACTTTGATTCTTACGAAGAATCTTAGTAGACCTATATTACATACATTCTTATTTCCAAATCTCATGTCTCAACGCTCTCTACCTTTTCCAAGGTTCAAAATTTACAAGCACTTAATCAGGAAGGTTAAGTCAATGTTCCACCATTTCGGGTTTAATATACGTATATTTACATACACGTTGCCCTATACCTGAGGTAGTTTGAGTTTACACACGATTGATCCAACTCGAGATGGGCTCCCGAAAGTATCTAATCCCATGAACTCGTTTTCTTTCCTTCTTGAATTTATTTCAGATATCCACGAATTGCACAATCAATAAATCACATATACTACTAGAATTCTGTAATCGCCTCTCCGGTTATCAACGTAACTCTTCTAATCATCCATACTGCTTCTACGGTACTTCGATAAACTTCCGTTTATCGCCTAATTAAATCTCTACAAAGAATAAAATCAGTGTATTGTCCCTTATACACTTTCTCAAACTGGACACATGCAACACATCATGTACACCACTCAATCCTTATGGTAGCTTGAGCCTATAAGCGATTGATCCAACTCGAGATGGGCTCTCGAAAGGACCTAATCGTTGTGTCTAATCTTTTTCTTTCTCTGCTAACTTAATAACACCCTTTTTTTAAGATAACTCCTTCAATAGAACTAAATCTTCGATCTGAAATCGCACTAGTTTCCTTCAATTGTGCATGTAATCCTCCTGTCGATCAATTGGCGACTTTTAACCTTCCCTCGATCTAGGAAAACCCTGTCGCTGGCTTCCTGGATAAACTAGGGTCTGGTTAATTGTCTTTTGCCACATTAGCTTAACAAAGTGGCGATCAACACTTCCATCCATACAGGGCTTCAAACTGAGCAACTTAGATACTATCGTGATAACTTTTATTGTAGGATAACTCTGCCAAAGGCATGTGAGTATCCTAACTTCCTTCGAAATCCATCGCACACGCTCTCAACATTTCCTCCGGGGTTCGAAAAGCTTCCTCCTACTTTCCTGTCCAATCAATTCCCCTTTTCCTTTTGGGGTTATTAGTGTCGAAGGCTGCACTAATTTAGAGAAATTTTTATTGAATCTCCGGTAGCACCCAGCTAGTCTTATGAATTGTCGTACTCCCGACGGGGTCTTTGGAGCTTCTCATCATTTGATTTCTCCGATTTTAGACTAATCTACATGCATACTGTCACACCCCAACCGATGGCGGAAACATCGGGATGAGACGAAATAGATTGCAAGAGACTTCATAACGCTAATTGTGACAAGTATTTAATAGTTATTTTTTTACATTGCTTGAAATAGAAATACCACATGTTTGAAATAAATAAAATACAACAAGTATTCAAGTAATTAGGTTTCATTTCATTGATTACTGGTCTCATACAAAGATTGGAAACAAATTACAACATGTTTGAAAATAAAATACAGAACAACAAGTATTAGAGTTTAATCACGTTTCTAGGCAACCCTACTAGATTCCTTGCATCATCCAAATCCTACAATACATGTTAAAGCATAATTCAATACAAATGGTATTGGCGAGCATACAAGTTTGAGTATAAGTATAAAAATGTTTTAAACAGATTTTTCATGGCAATAACTAAGTATAAACATATGAATTTAAACACGTATGAATGCAAGTACAACACGTATGATTGCAAGTATAACACGTATGAGCATATATAAAGATTATTTGTACAAAAATTCTAGTATGTTTGTGCATTTGATTCAAAGTAAATGTATTGCATCCCAAAGGTAATAAAGCGTAAAAAGGGATCGAGTATGCTCACATTGGTTGCGTATAAGAATTCCTTGAAATAACGCACAAGTAAAGATGGAGAATTCCAAGAGAACGAACAAGAAACAGAGCATGAACCAAGTTGCAATTTTTTTAGTTATGATTCAAGTAATTATAGTTACATCAACTGTTATATATATTATGCTATGTTGGGATTGAACCCTACTAAAGGAACAGATAATTAAAGCTAAAACTGGATCAGAGCAGTGGATCCAGAATAAGCCGATATTATGTATACAAGTCTCTCCCCTTGAAAGTGATTTCAACATCTGCTGACCTCCTATCTACTGATCGTACAAACTACTGACCTACAAATTGCTGATCAAGTAAAAGACTGATGAAAGACTAAAGCTCTACTGTTCAATCTACTGCCTTGAGTCAAGCTCTGCTGATCATGATAAGTACTGCTGGGTTCACATCAGTGGAAGGATGCAGCAGTAGTTTAGATGTCTTTATATAATGAAAATAACAGTAGTTAGCATAGCAGAGGTTGTATAGATCAGAGGTTAGAGTTTGTTAGGAGGTTAGATGTCACTTTCATGGTGACGTCAGCTTAGATGCTTCAGTGGTTTGCTCGTGCCTATAAATAGAACAGTGCTCTGTACTGTTCTATTAGCTCTTTCACTATCTTCTTCCTGCACGAACAAATACTATGAGCTCAGGCTGAGGGGGAGTTTGTTGCATACTTGCAAATTGTAATCGTTATTGAAATTAAATTCAATCATTCGGTTCAATGTTAAACTAGTATGTTAAAAGCAATTCTCCTGTTTGATTGTGAAAAGTTTGCTTCCATCTTAATTCCGCTGCACAACTCATTCATCTTCATCTTAATTCAAACGTAAAACACAATCAAAACCAAACTCAGATCCTAACAATTGGTATCAGAGCTTGGACAGTCAAATTTGATTTAACAATCATTTTGACATAAATAGTTCAGCTCATAATCGTTGATACTGATAGTTTGTTCGTTTTGTTGAAAAACAGAGCAAGGTTTAATCACCATCAAAGTTGATTAATCAGTGCCTGTAAAATAACCAGGATGACGTCACAATCACAAGATGATAAGAATAACATTGGCTCTCTTTTCAAACCATCCATGCTTAAACGTAATGAATACAACATCTGACAGAGAAGGATGGGTCACATCCTTGCTCAACAGAACACTGGATGTTGGAGGTCTGTTGTTTTTGGTCCCCATGTTCCTATGGTGCCAAGTGCTGAGGATGCAAAGAAGTTCGTACCTAAACCATCTGAAAACTATACTGAAACTGATTTTCAAAAGTTCGAACTCGATGCCAAAGCATTTAGCATCATAGCATCTGCATTACCCAATGAAATCTATGCTGGACTGTTACATTGTAACAGTGCCAAAGAGCTATGGGATGCATTGAAGGAACAGTTTGGGGGAACAGAAGAAGTTATTGAAAACAATAGGGAAATTCTGAATCAGCAGTATGAAACCTTTTGTCACATTAAGGGTGAATCATTGACCCAACAGTTTGAACGTTTCAGTTGTCTCATCAGTGAGCTAAGATTTGTTAAAGTTGAAATTCCAAAATCAACACAAAATAATAGGTTTCTTAGATCACTACCTGATAAATGGGACACAATTGCATTTGTGACTAGAAACTCTGCTGAGTTCAAAGATCTGACCCTGACCCAACTTCATGGTAGACTCCTGACCTATGAAAGAGAGTTAAACCAGAAAAAGAAGTTGCAAGAGTCTGGAAAAGTTGCTGATGATTATTCCTTTGGCAGCACAGCTCTGTTTGGTCAGGAAGAATCTGGTAGCAGTAGTAAGGATCAGGGTTATGATCACTTTATTGATATAACTGCTGGTGGCAATTTCAACAACCCTGATTCTCACTCTGCAAATTATGCTTTTACTGCAAATTGTGAAAACCAGATGTCAGATAACTTGTGCTTTGAACTCAATGATTTGCAACACTTTGATCCCACTGACTTAGAAGAGATGGACATTTTGCATCAACTGGCTTTGCTTAGTCTAAGAACAAGCAAATTCTATAAAAGAACAGGGAGAAAATTCCCAGGGTTACATGGAAATTTAAAAGTGGGGTTGGATAAATCGAAAATCAATTGCTATAAGTGCAATAGGCTAGGTCATTTTGCTAGGGAATGCAGGAGTCAAACCACTGGTCCAATAATCACTCATCCCAACTCAAATCCTAGACCACAACAACAAAGCACTGTGCACTATACCCAGTATACCCCTGCTGCCCATGTTAACACTGCTCACTATGCTGCAACCCATGTGCCTGTGCATTATGTTCAAACCCCTGTCCCTCAGGCACAAGTGCAACCTGTTGCACCTCAACTAGTTGCTCCAACAGTAACACAACCTGATCAGCAAAGCTTTTTCACTCAAGGCTTTGTTGACTGGAGCAGCATGCATGATGAGCTTGGTGATGAAAATTTTGCACTCAATGCTTTTAATGATCCTTCTAATGATGAATTTTGTTTGATGGCATTAGAGTCAATACCAGAAGGGGTAGAAACTGACGGTGAACAGCTACGTGTTGAAACAGTGGATAAAGTGGCTGAAGCAGTGGTTACTGCTGTTGCTGGTGAACTACTGCTGGGAGAAAATTCAGAAACCCTGATTGAACCACTGACTGACCCCTGGTCCGAAGAAGACAAGGTAGAAAAGAAAGCAGGTGAGAAAGAAGAGAGAGTTGATGAAGAAGGTGATCATCAATGTGACTGTGCCATGATGGCTGCTGCTAAGGTAACACCTCAAGTTCTTGAAAATCTGTGTTCAGACGAATGCATTATTACATTTGCTAACATCAAAGAGGTAAATGAAAACCTTAGGGATAAAATCTTAACTGATGAAGTCAAATTTGAAAAGTTGTTAAAAGAACTTAGAAACAAATTGGCTGAAAAAGACAAAGAAATCAGCAGTCTCAAAGAAGAGCAAAGCATAACCAAGACTCAACTCCAAACTATGGTAGAGAAATACCAAGTTTGCAAAAAGGAGTTGGAGTCCACCCAGATCACTTGTGAAAGATGGGTGGAATCTTGCAAAGGGTATGAGGTTATGCTTGAGAAACAGCTTGAAAGCAATGTTAAGCTTGGTATAGGATATAGAAAATATGATGATCTTGAAAACACTGCTGGAAAACAAGCTGGTCCATCCGAAATTATACCAACCAACAAGAATGGCCAAGAGGTTAAAATAACCGACAAACTTGGTAACAAAATCACTTTGGAAAGATCTGTGGGATCCTCAACTTTTGAGGAAATTGAGAAATACCAATTTAAACCCACATGGTCTGATGAGTGTGACATTCTTGAAAATTTCAAGCCCATGGACTTTACAACCACTGATGGTGTCACAGCTCCAAAAGCAAAGGTCATTCCTATCAAAGACATCCCAACAGTGGTTCAAAACTCTGTTGCAAAGGAGTCTGAGAAAAGGAAGAAAAGAGAAAAGGTCAAAAATTTGTTTTGTGAATTTTGTGAAAAGAGAAACCATCTAACAAAAGACTGTTTTCATCTAAAAGCATATGATCTAAACAAAACAAGTGTCATTGTTCCTGCTGAAAGCTGCACCATCTGTGGTAAATCAAACCACAAAACTCAAGCATGTGTGTATCTCAAAAACTTTGATGTGAAAAAGAATGAGTACACTGCTAAAACATCCTTGAGTCCATCAACATCATCTGTCAAATTTACCAAGAATCAACCACTGTTTGTGCCAGTCCAAACAGCTGTTACAAAACAGCTGAATCAAACATCTGTCCAAAGAGATGTTCAAGTGACTGATGCACCCCCTGCCGACCAATTCAGAAAAGGCAAGGGACAATCATCTTACCAAAGGATTCCATATGTTTATGAGACCTACAAAAGGCCCTCTAAACCAAGAGTGAACATGCATCCTTTTGGGTATCAACAGGTGATTGGTCAAAACCCACAACAGTGGTTAGAAAGAAACAGTCCTAAAACTGTCCAAACCCCTGACCTAACCACTGTCCATCAATCTGCATCCATCCCAGACACTGTTGAGACCCCATCCAAAGCCTTATTGGCTTTGGAAACCCTAATGAACTAATCCTTTTACTTCATGTGCAGGGAGCTTCTGCATGCTTAGATAGCCTTTGGTATGTAGATAGTGGAGGCTCCAGGCACATGACTGGATGTAAAGCCCTTCTCAAATATTTCAAAATCCATGGAGGGGGTGATATATCCTTTGGGAATAATAGTAAAGGGAAAGTTCTGGGGTCTGGTACAGTACAGTCTGGAAATGTAAAATTTGAAAATGTCAATCTAATAGACAATCTAAAATTCAACCTCCTAAGTGTTTCACAAATGAGTGATAAGGGTTTTGGGTCATTCTTCACAAAGGAGTGTTGCAGGATTGTTGGACCAGAAATGGTTGAAAAGATTGAA
This sequence comes from Helianthus tuberosus, assembly GCA_030545235.1. Classification (NCBI taxonomy): domain Eukaryota; kingdom Viridiplantae; phylum Streptophyta; class Magnoliopsida; order Asterales; family Asteraceae; genus Helianthus; species Helianthus tuberosus. The sequence continues at coordinate 108,308,716 of CM060409.1, forward strand.
GCAATAATCAAAACTAGAAAAACAAAACTTGTTGCTCAAAGAAGTGGCAATGTTTATGTTGTTGATATGTCAAAAGAGAGTCCCAGAACTGATGCCTGTCTGTTCTCAGCTGCCTCTAACAAAGAGACAGAACTTTGGCACAGAAGATTGGGGCACACAAATCTCAAGACAATCACTGAAATTTCAAAAAATGGCTTGGTAAGAGGCTTACCACAAAAATTGTTTTCATGTCCTGAGCATTGTATTTCCTGTTTAAAAGGAAAACAGCATAAAAGCTCCTTTAAGTCCATTGAAGAGTCCAAAACAACCCAGTGTTTGCAAATGCTGCACATGGATTTGTTTGGCCCAGTTCAAGTCATGAGTTTCAAGAAGAAGAGATATTGTTTGGTTATTATTGATGACTTCTCTAGGTTTACATGGACTTTCTTTTTACACTCAAAAGATGAGACTGCAGGCATTTTGCAAGACTTTGTGACACAGGTTGAAAAGCAATTTGACCTTCCAGTAAAAATCTTCAGGAGTGACAATGGCACAGAATTCAAAAATAAGGAGTTGGATGCCTTCTGTGTGAAGAAAGGGATTGTAAGGCAGTACAGCATCCCTAGAACACCAGAGCAAAATGGGGTAGTTGAAAGAAAGAACAAAACTTTGATTGAGGCTGCCAGAACCATGCTTGCTGATTCAGGGTTGCCATTAACTTTTTGGGCAGAGGCAGTAAACACTGCTTGCTATGTCCAAAACAGAGTTTTAATAAACCCCAGGCACAAAAAGATTGCTTATGAAATTCTGTATAAAATCAAACCACTGATCTCATACTTTAAAGTATTTGGCTGCCCATGCTTTATTTTAAATTTAAAAGATTCCATCTCAAAATTTGCAGCCCAAGTAGATTGTGGTTATCACCTGTGATACTCAACCACTGCCAAGGCCTACAAAGTGTTTAATACACGGACCAAAGCAGTGGAGGAGACCTTGAATGTAAAGTTCAATGAACTTTCATCAATGAAAATCCCAGCAAATCCTGCAGATTTGTTTGATCTTGATAAATTCACTTTTGAAAACACTGCTGTCAAGACTAACAGTGCAGGTCCATCAGAGGATTCAACCCCAGACTATGGATATGAAATCATCATTCCACAAAAGTCTGTCATAATGGGAAGATCAGCAGATGTTCAAAACAGCTGTCAAAGCTCAACCACTGCTACCTCAATAGTTGTTGACCAAAGTAGCCCCTTAACCACTGCTTCCACATCATCAAGCACTATTCCATCACCTTTTGAAGCCACTGCTGGATCATCAAAGTCACCAGCAGTGGTTAGCTCATATGATACACATTTGCAGCCTTCACCAACAAATGCCATCATACCATACCAAGGAGATTTAATCTTCTTGACATCTCATCCACCTGATCAAATCATTGGCAACATAAATGAAGGGGTGCTCACAAGAAGCCAAACCCAAAACATTTGTCTTTTTGCTAGTTTTCTATCACTCCATCAGCCAGTCAAGTACCAAGAGGCACTGAAAGACAACAGCTAGGTAGAAGCCATGCAAGAGGAGCTCCAACATTTTAAAAGACAACAAGTATGGGAGCTTGTACCACTTCCAAAAGATGTAAGCCCCATCGGCACAAAGTGGGTCTTCAAAAACAAAACTGATGAAAGGGGCATTGTTGTCAAAAATAAAGCTAGGCTTATGGTTCAAGGTTACAGACAGGAAGAGGGGATAGACTATGATGAAACCTTTGCCCCTGTAGCAAGATTGGAAGCTATAAGACTGTTCCTGGCCTTTGCTGTCAACCACAAAATGAAGGTGTTCCAAATGGATATAAAAAGTGCTTTCCTCTATGGTACAATTCAAGAAGAGGTGTATGTTTATCAACCTCTAGGTTTTGAGGATCCATTTTATCCAGATCATGTCTACAGGTTAAACAAAGCCTTGTATGGCCTGAAACAAGCACCTAGGGCCTGGTATGAAACTCTTTCCACCTTTCTACTCTCAAATGGTTTCAAAAGAGGTACCACTGATAAAACACGGTTTCTAAAATGGAGAGGAAAGGATTTAATGATTGTCCAAATTTATGTGGATGACATTATTTTTGGAAGCACATGTAATAAAATGTGTGAAGAGTTCAGGCAACTCATGACAGCTGAGTTTGAAATGAGTGCAATGGGTGAGCTGCAATGCTTTCTTGGTCTCCAAGTTCAGCAAATGCAAAATGGAACCTTCATTCATCAAAGCAAATATGCTAAAGAACTTTTAAACAAATTTGATATGAATGATTGTAAACCATGCAGCACACCCATGGCAACAAATAAGCTAGTCATGTCTGATGAAAAGGATGAGCTGATTGACCAAACTCTATATAGAAGCATGATTGGGTCTTTGTTGTACCTAACTGCATCTAGGCCAGAAATCATGTTTGCAACATGTGTTTGTGCAAGAAGTCAATCAGCCCCTAGAAAATCCAACCTTATTGCTTTAAAAAGGATATTCAGATACATAAAAAGTGCTCCCACACTTGGTATCTGGTATCTAGCTAATGGGAATGTCAAGCTTTCAGGATTTCCAGACAGTGACTTTGCTGGATGTAACACCACAAGGAAGTAGTTTCATGGCAAAGCAAAAAGCAAGCAGCTGTTTCAACATCCACTGCTGAAGCTAAATACATTGCTGCTGCAAGCTGTATAGCCCAACTCCTGTGGCTTCAAAATCAGTTGCTGGATTTTGGTATCACTGCCTTAAAGACACCACTCATGTTGGATAGCCAGGCAGCAGAAAATATCATAAAAAATCCAGTTTCCCATTCAACCACCAAGCACATCGACATCAGACATCACTTTGTGAGGGATTGCTATGAAAAAGGTTTGATTTCTCTGCATCATGTTCCAACTAAAGACCAGCTGGCAGATGTGCTCACAAAAGCATTAGATACATCCACCTTTGAAAGCTTGGTCTCTAGGATTGGCATGCTAAACATGGAATAACAAGCAACATCTTGTTTTTCTATGAATAAAAGCATTAAAATGTTTTCAGAAAATCAAAAATCCATCCTTAAAAATATCTAAAAATGAAGTTTTCATTAAAATCCTTAAAAGTCTGCCATAACCACTGATTGTTCAAAAGTCTGCTCTACTTCAAAGTCTGTCCACTGCAGAAAGTCAACCCCTGTTCTCTCATTTTCCTGATAAGCACTGATGCTCAAAATCTGTGTTTTATCCACTGATGTGCTATCTACTGATAGTGAAAATCACCCACTGCTTTGTTACCGTTGTAACCACTGCCTTTCATCAGTAGTTTTCATAAAAGTACTGTCCTTCATTTCATCAGGGGTTGGCACGTGGACAGTACATAGCGGTCAGACCTTTTGTAACCGCTGCCACGTCAGCATTCACTTTTTCTCCATAAAACCCCCATTCAAAACCCAAACAGGGTTTTACTGTCGAATTGAATTCTTAAAAATTCCTTTCTCAAAGTAGTTTTCATCCTATTCCTACAAATTCCTTCACAACTTTCTTCGATCATCATCTCCAAAATGATAAAATCGAAGCCATCTGCAAAACCCACTTCCAAATCATCCTTAAAAGAGGCCTCTCAAAAGGCCAAACCTATCGAAATCCCATACAAACCTTCTCACAACCTTCTGGGTCTTCTCACAAAACCCGGCACCACCGATGCTTTTGATTCCATCATTAATCTCATGTCTGCGTCAAAGTACAAAACTTTGCTTATAGCAGATGCACCAATCTACTTGGCGACCCAAAGGGAGTTTTGGAAAAATGTAACCCTTGACAAACAAGGCGAGACTGTCATAGCCATTAACTCTTCTCTAAAGGGTAAAGCTATCAAAATCACACCACAATCCATCTCGGAAGTCTTTGAACTCAATGATCAACAAGGTAAAACTTCTTTTCCCAAAAATGAGTTAAAAACTGATTTCCTTGAAAGGGGTTATGCAGAGCAAATAAAAAGGGATACCTTACAAAAAGGTCATTTTCCACCTGCAACAAGATTTTTGTTTCATACTCTGCTTATGTGTGTTTCAAACAAGACCACCTCTTTTAATGAAATACCATTAAAGATTCAAAATCTGGGTTATGCTATACTTCAAGATGAAGATTTCAATTACTCCCAGGAAATCTTTAATGATCTGGTTAAAAATGTTGATAAAAAGCCATTCTTACTTTCCAAGATTTTTAAGTTACTATTTTGAAAAGAAACTTGGTAAGAATGATGTTGCTGCAATAAAACAAGGTGAATCTTTTCAAATAAACAGCTTAAGTGCTGAAACTTTTACAAGAATGTCAACACCTTGCAAAACACATGCAGAGGTGCCTGAGCAGAATTTAGCAGCTAACACTGCTCCTCAGGTATCTGCTGCTGAGCCCACTGCTCAAGGTGATCAAAGTAGCAAAACAACTGCTTTGAAACCCACACCTATAATCACCAAAAAGCCAAACAAAAAGAAAACTCAAAACCCCCCCAAACCTATCAAAAAGGAAACTCTGGAGTATGAGATACCAGAGCAACTGCCAGTGACAGCACAAAAGTCACCAGAAACCACTGCTGCTTCTTCCTCACAGCAGTTGGTACAAATATCTCAACCATAACCGAAACTCCTCCTGTTTCTTCTCAAAAAGAACAGGTTGTACATATAGGGACACCACAATATGATGCTCTGGAATCACTTGCTTCCATCATCCACAGCCCAATGCCCAGGGCAAATTCTCTTTCTACACCAAACATCACATCCACAATTCCCCCACCAACTATTTTTTTGTTGGATGCTATTGATTTGAACCAGGCACAAACCAGTCCTTCTCAATCACCTGTCAATGAGAATATACTTCAACCAATGACTGGGTCTGATGTATCAATCATAGTTAACCCACCAACAATGCATGAGGAGGTTACACCCCTTGAGTTACAAGTAACTCTTGGTGGTAATCCAAGTGAAGCAGCCACTACAAGTGCTGAACCCACTGGTTTGCACTTGGACAGTGGTTACATCAATAAGACTTCCTTGGAGGAAATTCCTTCCATAGCACCTCTGACATCCACCAGTGGATTTGTTTTGACCACTGGCAACATCAAAAGGTTGTCAAGTGTTGAAGGAAGAAGACCCAGTGCCAAGAAAAAGGGGCATCAGTGGTTAATGTTTGGAGTACACTCCCTACCTCAACCACTGATAAAACCACTGCTAGTGGGAAATCAGATGATCCCATTAAATTGGGTGATGGTTTAAAGTACCTTGAATTGACGGAACATGTTGAAAAACTGGATACTTCGGTTGCAGAAATCAAAGAAATGTTGCAACAGTTGTTGAAAGTATAAAAGGTGCAATCCACTGTTGCTCCACCTCAAGCACCTGCTCCACCACAAGAACCTGCTACAAATGAGCTCTGGAATCTATTTCAACCTTTTCTCCAACAACAAAAACAAATGGCTGATCAGCAACATGAAATACATGTACAAGAGCTGAGAAACACAATGGAGTCTAGGTTCAAGAACACACAAGCAGACATCAAGGCTATCAAGGCCCACATATTGCAAACCACTGGCACTGCTCCTCCAACTATTCTCTTTATTGATCAATTACCCCCAGGTAATGCCAAAAAGGGGGAGAAAATTCAGGAGTGGAAGAAGAAGGGAATAGATGATGGTCTTTACATTGAACCTGAAAAGGATGCCATGACTAGAAAGATTCCCTTGCCAGATGGTAGCAAAAAGGTTGATGTTACCCAAAATGCACTCGATGAAGCTATAGCAAGTGTAAAAAGGGACAGAGAGGCAAAGGATATGTCAAGATGGAATGAGGAGAAAAGAGCTTACATGGAGCTGAATGCGCAGGGTTGTTCTGAGCTAAAGGATGTTAAAAATCATGTGCCAAAAAGAAATCCCACTAGAAAAGTGAGGGAACCCAAATCCATACCATCCAGACTCACAAAGCATACTCTAAAACCACCATCCAAAAGCCCCCAACATCATACCTCCACCCAAACAGTTGTTGTAACTCCTGCTGTATCAACATCTGCTGGTACGCCAGTTGTTTCAACATCTGCTATCATTTCACCACACACCACTTCAACACACACCACAACCACTGTCTTACCACCACCACCATCACCACCAAAAACAACATCACCACCAAAAACAACATCACCACCATCGCCTCCTGCCAAAAAGTAGAAGACAGCAGATGTTACAACATCTGTTGTAATGACAACAGTGGTTGAAACACCAGTTATTTCAACAGCTATTAGTCAATCACAAACCACTGCCATAAAAAACACCACCACTGATCCATCCAAAGAATCATCAGCCTCTCATATAATAAAAAGGAGAAGGATTTTCATACCTGATGATTCTCCATCACCACCACCAACATATTCAGAATATCAATCACTTGTTACAATACCAAAGCCTGTTCCTCTCTCATCAGCTCAAATTCAAAAACCATTAGCTCCTGCAGGTGTTCAATTCCCTCTTGAACTCATAGCAGTCAGAGAAGAAATAAAGTCTTTCTACTATGAAGATAATCCTGCTAAAAGGAGTTTGCCATCTGTTGAAGGATATCCAAGGCCAAATAATATTGAAGAATATCTGAAAGTCAAAGCTAAACAAGCAGAGGATATCTCAAAAAGAAATTCACAAGGGAAATCTGATAGAGAAATTCAGCAGAACTATCAATACTTGCTCACACAAGTCAGATCTTTGGAACAATTTGCAAAGAATGTGTGCCAGCAAGTATCAGAAAAGGCAGATGAATCCCTGAGAAAAGATTATGTTGAAAACATCATGGCCCACAAGAAACACAAAGGAGAAAAGCACATGTATAAAGACTGGACCATTCCTGAGCTGGAAAGTGAAGCAGCCAGGATTCAAGACATGATCAAGAATAAAGTGAAACATACTCCTCCAGAATGGGCAAAGTTTAAAAAGAATGTACCTGATAAAAAGTTAGAGCTGAGGAGAATAAAAGAGGAATTAGCTGCTGCTGATTATGGGTCTTTAAGTCAAGTGTTGAGATGGAAATAAGATAAAGTCAGGGCTACCTACAAAAGTTTGGAGAAATTGAGAAAGACAGATCCTAATGCTCCACAAAAGCCTGACTATCCTGAAGCAGAGGTTTCAAAAAGACCACCAAAGCTGCAAATCAGGAGATCCACTGCTCCAGCTGGTGCAGCCATCTTTAAAAGAAGGCCACAAAAACAATTGGGTGTTGAAACCATTCAAGAGCAAATAGAAGGTGATGACCTTGTAAAAGAAGGCATAAAGAAAATGATTGTAGAGACTCTTGGTTTGGATCAACCTGCAAGTACTGCTCAGATAGTCATCAATAGGCCAGTATCTCCAAACACCTCAACAAATAAAAATCTCCCAAGAAACCCACATGACTCAAAGGTACTAAAGTGGAAAACTGACAAACAGACCCATGTAGTGACAGTGTTCAAGTCTAGTGGAGAAGTGAAGAAAATAACAAGGGAACAAGCACTTGGCCTAAGTCTTGAAGATTTGCAGGATCTCCTTGATCTTCCACTTAGCAGGGATGATGATGACACAGATGCCTTAGCCTTTCAGTTACAACTCAAAGGGTAAATAAGGGAACTGCTGATGAGGCAATAAAGATCTACTAATAATGAAGAGTTTTGGCATTATCTGTTCTAGGGGTAGATTGTTGGGATTGAACCCTACCAAAGGAACAGATAATTAAAGCCAAAACTAGATCAGAGCAGTGGATCCAGAATAAGCAGATGTTATGTATACAAGTCTCTCCCCTTGAAAGTGATTTCAACATCTGCTGACCTCCTATCTACTGATCGTACAAACTACTGACCTACAAACTGCTGATCAAGTAAAAGACTGATGAAAGACTAAAGCTCTGCTGTTCAATCTACTGCCTTGAGTCAAGCTCTGCTGATCATGACAAGTACTGCCGGGTTCACATCAGTGGAAGGATGCAGCAGTAGTTTAGATGTCTTTATATAATGAAATGTAATAACAGTAGTTAGCATAGCAGAGGTTGTATAGATCAGAGGTTAGAGTTTGTTAGGAGGTTAGATGTCACTTTCATGGTGACGTCAGCTTAGATGCTTCAGTGGTTTGCTCATGCCTATAAATAGAACAGTGCTCTGTACTGTTCTATTAGCTCTTTCACTATCTTCTTCCTGCACGAACAAATACTGTGAGCTCAGGCTGAGGGGGAGTTTGTTGCATACTTGCAAATTGTAATCGTTATTGAAATTAAATTCAATCATTCGGTTCAATGTTAAACTTGTATGTTAAAAGCAATTCTCCTGTTTGATTGTTAAAAGTTTGCTTCCATCTTAATTCCGCTGCACAACTCATTCATCTTCATCTTAATTCAAACGTAAAACACAATCAAAACCAAACTCAGATCCTAACATGCTAGAAGGAGAAGATTTAAACAAATGAATGGAATGAGAATATCTCAACAGAAGATTTAAACAAAACCAAATGGAACGATCCCCGCGGTGCTCTCCGTACGGCTCCGGTGATATCTCCGGTAAACTCCGATCTCCGGCGAGAGTGGTTGTATGAATTTGTGGGAGAGTAAAACTGAGATGAAAGCTTGTAGGATTCAGGGAAACAAAGAAAATGGGGGAAAATAAGTGGGGAGCGGCTGAGGATATGTAAAAGACTAGGTTTAGGGTTTTGACTTCACTTAGTAATATATATTCTAGGTTAACTCTTGTTTTAAATGGGCTTGGGCCCAAGGCCCACAAGCCTAATCCCGTGCTTTTAAGTGGTCCGCCAGCTCCTACGAACCCCCGTTTACGAATCCCGAACTCCGCGTAGCATCGTAAGCTAAAATTTTTGATTTAAAAAGGCGTAAAATAGTGTCGGTAGACGTTGTTTGCCAATTGCGTTAAAAACGCTTCGGTTGTCGTTTCTAGTCAGTTTTTGGATCTGATTTCGACTGTGATTCCAAAAATAGAAAAACAAACACGTATTTTCTAAAAACATGGAAATACATAAATACGAGGCATTACAGTCTCCCCTACTTTAGGAAATTTCGTCCCGAAATTTATTCAAGAGGAAGACCTTGGGAAGGATGGCATTCTCGAAGTGTGTTTGGGTATAACCGAGAAATAGGTCGCGAGTGATCAAAGTTTGTAATCAATAAGGTATGGGAAACACCGAATTTCTCATGGCATGTTTTTACGAAAGTTTGGTAGTATGGTAGGAACACTTATATATAGGAAGTACCAGCGGCGTATCCACCATGTTCATACCATATTACGTCTGTTTCGCTATTCAATGTCATGTTGCGTTCCGTGTTGTGATACACAGTAGAACCTACTATGGCTTTCATGCGCTAACCAATATAATCATGTATGCATCTGTGATTATTTTGGTTTGTGCATGATCCGCATAGTTTGTGCTATTAGTGTACGGGTCAGGGTATATTAACGTATTACGAGTGGGAATGATAGCGTGTAGGATTTTAAGTATGCATGCATGATTGTATTTAAGTATGAGAGTATAGAATTTAAGTATGGGTATGATTAAAGTCTTTGAATAGTCCACACGAGATATTTAGTTAACTAGATTAACGCATTACTGGCATGTGATCCCACTGGTCAAACCATCATGTCCGCAAGTATGTATGAATGTCTTAACATGAATGCAAGTCCATGCGGCGGGCGTTACTCCTATAGCGCTACACAAGCGCTATATATGTTAAGGTGAGGCTTCATCCGAAGTTAATGACAAAATGCCAACCCAACGTTTAACGCAAGCGTCATCTAATCATAGCATATGTCATTATTTCGTTGCTATGAAAAAGATCCGTAAAAGTTTAACTTAACATGACCCCAAGTCCATGAGGCGGTGCGCTACTTCTATAGTGCTTCACAAGCACTATATATGTTAAGGTAAGGATCGAACAAATCAAACCAACGTGTCCGCTAGTATCAGCTCTATAGCACATGTCATCATTTCGTTGCTATAAAGACCGTAAAAGTTTAACTTAACGTAACCACAAATCCATGTGGCGGTGCGCTACTCCTATAGTGCTTCACAAGCACTATATACGTTAAGGTGTGGCTTCTTAAGAAGCTAATGACCAGTTCATCACATAAAGAATGTCCAGTAATCCCGAATCAAGTATAAAGTATCAGTATGCGTGTATTAATTTATTGTGTAAAAACGATGATTAGGTAACGAGTATTAAATCGCATTAATATAAAAGAGAGGCTTGATAAGTATTGGAGTGCTTCGGGTTTAGAAACTTAGATTATTCCAAAGTGAATCCCAAGTCCTTCCGAATTAGGGAGACATGCTTTGGCCTAATAGGTATAATACCCTCGTCGCCTGGCGATTAACGGTATTTTACCCTTCCAGTTAGTACATGTCCCTAATTTGATTGAAAATACGAAACTTTGGCGAGATTGAAAATCGTAGGGCAGAACCAGTCACCAAGGTGTGGATATCAATCCTAGCTTGACAATTTCGTCCCCAAAATGTGGTTTATTGAACGAAACAAGATAAAATCTCGTCTCGTCAATAAGGAATCACTAGAGTATGGAATGGAAATTCCCATCAAGATACGGATATCACTCCTGACTTGATGGTGCAATTTCGTGCAAAATAACATGTAAGGTGGATTGAAATTCGTCACCAAAGGCGGGAATCACCCCTATTCTGGTGAGTCGTTTCGATTGTGGGATATGAGTATCTTCAAGTATGTATTGTGTGAAATGTTTTAGAAAGGACACATTGTATATTTAGACAAAAGAAGAGGTAGAAGCAAATAGGAAGAATTACATATTAAGCAAGAATAAGGAATGGTCAAGTTTTGGTACTTAGACTATAGACTAGGTCGAACATGGCAATTCTACCTAATTCTCTATAGTTATGGCTCTGATACCAATCTGTAACACCCCAACCAATGGCGGAAACATCGGGATGAGACGAAATAGATTGCAAGAGACTTCATAACGCTAATTGTGACAAGTATTTAATAGTTATTTTTTTACGTTGCTTGAACTAGAAATACCACATGTTTGAAATAAATAAAATACAACAAGTATTCAAGTAATTAGGTTTCATTTCATTGATTACTGGTCTCATACAAAGATTGGAAACAAATTACAACATGTTTGAAAATAAAATACAGAACAACAAGTATTAGAGTTTAATCGCGTTTCTAGGCAACCCTACTAGATTCCTTGCATCATCCAAATCCTGCAATACATGTTAAAGCATAGATCAATACAAATGGTATTGGCGAGAATACAAGTTTGAGTATAAGTATAAAAATGTTTTAAACAGATTTTTCATGGCAATAACTAAGTATGAACATATGAATTTAAACACGTATGAATGCAAGTACAACACGTATGATTGCAAGTATAACACGTATGAGCATATATAAAGATTATTTGTACAAAAATTCTAGTATGTTTGTGCATTTGATTCAAAGTAAATGTATTGCATCCCAAAGGTAATAAAGCGTAAAAAGGGATCGAGTATGCTCACATTGGTTGCGTATAAGAATTCCTTGAAATAACGCACGAGTAAAGATGGAGAATTCCAAGAGAACGAACGTAGTGGTTATCCTAGATATTTAAAATAACCCATAACGAACTCGTTATTATCCATTGGTTAAATAAAGCCCTAATATTTATAGTTTACAATTAGATATCTTATTTTATCACATTATTACATTAAAGATATTAAAGAGTTTAAAAATAAATTTGTTAGTTATTTTTAGGTATTATTAAATTTAGGGTTGTCTTGCTGTAAAAGAAAAAAAATATAATAAGAATAATACAAATTTGGATTTAATGATTATATTAAAAGAAAAAAAAAGATTTAAAAAAAAATGCTCATAAATCGCTCAAAATCGGCCTAGCCGCGGATCGAACCGGAGTCATTACGTTTGCGTACACCCGTCCCTTCCACTGGGACAAGTGTCTAACCCGATTGAGGATTGGATTTTAATTACTCTTATACTAAAACTGTGGCATTTGGTTTATGGTTCAATATGTAAACAAAATAAAAAGGGTGCAGCACCTAACAAGGTCGGGTCTCGAATATGCGCCACCTTGTCTGTTTTTATAAACCTTTACTCACTGATCCAAGTCAACACATGTGAAAAACTTTCATGTCAACACATGTGCAAACTTTCGATTTTTATTACATATTACAGTATCATCATATTCATCTATGTAGGAAATATATGTATTCAGCTTTCTTTTAAGGGGCAAGTTTTAAAGGTTAGATAAAATATGTATGTGAATTTATAACAAGAAATTTATTTTACTTTGAAAAGTATATATGACACTATTATCAAAATTGTAGGTCCCCTAGTTCGTACGGATCGTCACAGAATCGTCAATCCAATCAAGAGTGCGGAATCCTCTTGATCAGAATGTCATAGAAACAAGTAGAAACAGAAATTCCAATTAAACCGATCTTTATTGATTATCTATAAAACTGATTACAATCAATCAAAATCCAGAACACACACCAAATTCGACCAAGACTTCTATCTCTCATGAATTCTCTCTCAAAAACTGTTTTGGCTGATTAACCTAAACCCTAATGCATAGCCTTGTTTATATAACACAAGGTTTGCTACTTGGGCTAGGGTTTCCTACATGGGCAAGCCCAATTCTTCCCCCTATGACCCAAACTGGGTTTTGTTTAGCCCAAACATTAAAACTAACTATTACAAAGCCAAGCCCGCTAACTGTTTATCATTTTACTAATTACAAGATATCCAAAGACCAAATCTAAGTTGTTGTCACAAATATGCACCAACAAACTCCCCCTTGACAATAGCTTCATAAAATAACTTTGTCTTCAGTCATCTTGCAATCTTCATGTAGTCTTGCATTGTCTTTGGTCTTTGGATAGCTTCAGCTTTAACAGCTTCTATCAGCAATAGACTCCCCCTAAGCTGATGCATCCAATCACCAAATCGTCAAAACGTTAGCACTTGAGTAAACTCCAGTTTAGCATTTGCAAAGCAATCTTCAAACTCTTCAACTTTGTTTGCAATGTAGAAAGGAGGTTCTACCATGCATCCAATCAAACTCTCATCTTATCAATAACTTCTCAGCAACATACTTCTTCAATCTGTATACTATAAAACAAACATCTCGAGAAACCATAAGAATTTTTCAACAAAGTTAAATAAATTATTATTATTCAAGAGATAGTTAAACTGTATCACAGACTAAGCATTTTCAACTTATCACCAACACGCAAAACTTTTTGTCCAACACATAAGAACCTGCATGATTTAAAATTTTGAACTCACTTTCTAAAACCATCTCCCCATATCGGTAACAATTCCTCCAAGAATAACAGTTTTCCGTACATTAAGAATTTTAACAGAAAATGACACTATTTTTGGATTTTTATATTTTCTGAAAGCAAGTAAATACAAAAGCAATAAACACTCTATTTTTGTGAGAATCACTGGTAAGAAGATCATATCAGCACAATCAAACTGTTTTCACACTATTAGATAATTCTTAATTTATTTTTTTTGTGAAAAGCAGTCCAAGACGATTACCAGCATGTTTATCCACCTAAACAAAATGCATGAACATTTCAAGTACCATTACCGTATGATACGTTAAGGTAATATTATTCTGAAATACTAGTGTGTCCCACTTCAGGATGTACCCCCACGATCAAGGTATGCACAAAGATTCATCGTAGTAGGTGAGTATACTGAATTCATCCATTTTTTTTTCAACGTTTAGATAATTGGTGATCAGTTCAGTACTTTCGTACAGCAAAGAGACCAAAATATCTAACGAGGGCTAAGACAAATACCATTTTTGGTACGATTTATGCATTTTGCACTTTTGAATGACTCTCTAGGAGAGCTTCTTCATTTTCAGGGGTTTGGCATTTTTAGCTCTTTTAAGATATCCTGGTTGTGCCTAGGTCAGCATGTATCTGGATGCAGCAGAAGGACAACCCTGATATCCCCGGATGAAATAACAGTATAAAGACCCAAAACCTCAGATTTTGGCAATCTATCAACGCAAGATTTAAGGTCATTAAACCATACACCACTGATGTGTTCCCCACTCATACACAGTTCATTTAGGTTTATATCACATTGGTAAGTTGATTATTTCATGCTTTTTTCCTACTGGTACATCATATGATGAAGCTGCTATCACACTTAAGCAATTTAATTTTAGTTTCAGTGTGATAGTCTAACTTGCTGATGTACTATCATTTCTTCTTTTTCACACAGTGATAACTCATTTTTTATTTTCTATTTTTTCTTGTTTTTGATTTTTCAATGTTTTTGTATTTTTGTGGTTTTCTATTTTTTCTATTTTTGATTTTTAAGAAAACAGTAAACTATTTACAAAATTCTTATGAAAAACCAGTTATTCAGGATTCCTCATCCCGTTGAGTTCGACTAAATGTTCAAAGCGAGCCCTGTCAAATGCTTTAGTATAAAGTTCTGCCAGGTTATCTAGTGTGTCGACTCTATAAAGTTCAATTAGTTTCTTTTCAGCACTTTGAACTTCATTTTAAATCATTTAATATTCATATGTCCATCATCATAATTTTCAAACTCTGTCAACAATCTCACATCCCCCGTCATGTGCCTGAAGCAGCCACTATCAACATACCATAAGTAGATAATCCTCCTTAGCAGCTCTTGCACACACCAACTAAGAAATTAGTTAGATTGGGGGACCCAAGCCTTAATGGTCTTGGGTCGTCCAAATTCACCAACTACTGGAACATCCATCCAATATCCGTTACTCCTAACTGGAGTCTTGGATCTCAGACCTGTTGATGGAAATGGGTTTTGATTTCCATAAGGTGTCTGGTCCTGAGGGTTCCTATATGTGTTTGGACTATTTGACCTTTGAAAATTTTGGTTTTGATACCTTGAGTTTTGATTCCAAGAAGCTTGATTGTTGTAATTTCTAAAGCCATTGTTATAAAAAGTTCGACCACCATTATTTTGGTATCGATTTTGATATTGACCTTGACTTCTGAAATTATTTGTATTATAATTGTTCATTCTAGGTGAACTGCTTCTAGGTCTCTCATATCTGCCTGATGTAGATTCAGGCTGAAATCTTGGTTGATTTCTTTGAAAACGAGGAACTTGTGGAGTTCCTTTTTCAGCCTTATCTACACCAACAGCAACACCCTCATGTTGCTTAGGAGCAGATTTCTTTGGAGAGTTAGACTCTCTCTCTCCTTTTTATCACCACTCTTCTCTGGTGACTTCTCTCTCTTTCTCTCACTAACTTGTGCTTCAGTCTTTTTGTTAGGACAGCAGCTAGCTACATGTCCCTTGGTGTGACACTTGAAGCACGATCTCCTTTTCAAAGACTTCTTAGCTGGAGTCTTTGAGGTAGATCCCTCATCAGATAATGATGATGCCTTGGATGGATCTTGTTCAGTTTGCTTAATTTCAGATTTTTCTATGGTCTTACTTTTTGCAAACTCTACATTCGATTCGTTTTCAATAACAGTGGTTTCATTTTTCATATCACTACCTTGAACAAAATTAATCTTTTTAACAAAAGTTTGATTTTTACTCTTAGGATGTGAATTTTTCTTTTTCGAAGGTTCCATGTTATTGTTCTTCTTAGCATCATCACTCTCAGACCCCTCACTTTGACTTGATGCGAAACTACTTGGTGCAGTTGACATAAAGTCTGTTAGCTCATCTTCATCAGGCAGGAATGAATAGTCATGACTAAGAGGAGGTGGGACTTCATTAAAGCCCTTGAATCCCACACTAGTCTTGTCATTACTCTTCTTTAACCCACCCATCATGTGTTTCATTACAAAAGACGAATCTCTGAATTGACTTAATTTCTTTTCAAGTTCAACAATTTTGAGTTGTGCATCTGACAACTCTTTGCATTTTTCAGAAATCTCTTTTGTTTTCTCACTCATCATGTCATGAGCTAAGTCTATTACTTGAAGTTTTTTGTTTAGTTTGCATGTTAAAGCTTCAGTTTCACTTTCATAACCTTTTATCTTCTTCAAGTATAAAGATTCGTTTCTTTTAGCAAAAAAGTTTGACACTTTTACGTTTGACATCTCGCTTACCAGACTTTGGTTTTGTGTTGACAACCTGTCAACCTCACCCTGTAATTCATGACATTTTAAACACACAGAATTAGATTGTACCTTTTCCTCATGAACTTCTGTAGTTTGATCAGCAACGACCTGTTCAGCTGCACTCTCTTTCTCTACTTCAGCATCCACTTTTGCTTCAGCATTCTCCACTTTAGCTTCAGCATCATTCACAGTAGTTTTAGCCTCATCAACTGGCACTATCTCTGCCATGAATGCCTGAGTGGCATTGTCATTATCTTCCAGATGAACACTCCAATCATATGACCATTCTCGTGCTGTAGAGATCAAAGCTTTATTCTTTTTGACATCTTCATTTCCTTGATACCTCTTTTCTAATGCATCCCACATATCTTTTGAATTAGTGTACTTCTTAAAGGTATGCTTGATGCCATCAGGTAAGGACATTTTTATTATAGCCAAGGCTCTCTTTTTAGCCTCATACATCTTTTTATCAGCCTCTTGCATGTTCACGTAGGCTGTGACATGTGGTATGCCCTCAAAATCGTGTGTTGGTAACGTGTACCCATCTACAATACAGATCCACATCCGTGCGTCCTGATATTCAATGAAGGATTGGAATCTGTCCTTCCATGTAAGATAATTCTCCACCTTCATCATCTTAGGTGGTTTGTTTGTGGTGCCAACCTCATGCTCCATCTTCAAAAGTGCATTCAAATTCGTCATGTTCGACATTTTAACGTAACAGACTGATAAAACCGTACAAAAAGTGTCCAAAAACTGTGGTTACCAAATTACACCGTTAGAATCGTCTCGAAAAGACGAATCCAATGATATATAATGTCGAAAACCAAATTTGGGATTTTCCAGAGTTTTTTCTTCCTCTAAAAATCCAAGGAATTCAACGATGCAAACGGTTTTGTCAGGTGAGCTACGGATCACTTTTTATTCACGAAAACGTTAAATCCTCTATACGTATCTAATTCATCCACGAAAAAAATTCTCCACCTTTTAATTCCTCTACTAATTTCGCTGGCAAACCAAGTTAATTTCGCTGGGTCACGCTAGTTATGCTGGTTAACCAAGTTAAATATGCTGATAGAGTAATTATAAGTATGCTGGTAGAGTAATTATAATTATGCTGGTAGAGTAAATATGCTGGCTTATTAAATTCGCTGCACAATTTCGCTGAACACTTAATTTCACTGGCAATTATGCTGATCAGATTAATTTCGCAGGTCTGGTCAACTTCGCTATTACGACGACTGTTAATTTCGCCGATCACCGTAATAATGTCACTGAGGATAATTATACGGTTACCAAAGTCGCATTTGGATTTTAAATTCGCCGGTCAACCAGTGTAGATGTTAAATTTGCTGCGAAATTGTTAATTATGCTAGTAAACTATGGAAACTCAATCTGATCGAATTTTCTGCAGATTTTCCAGATCCTGCTAACAGTTTCCTGCAGAATCACTAACCAAAATATCAGTAATTTTTCGAAAAATATGAAGAACACGAAGAACAGTCTTCGAATTCCAGTCAAATATTCTTCAAAAAACAACCAAACCTGCAACCAAAACCACTTAAACAACAAAATTAAATACACAAACAGATCAAACAACCCGAAATTTTCGAAAAATATATCAAACCCAAAAAAAATTTCGAAACCCTAGTTTTCAGGTTTCAAAAATTTCGAAAAATCTTCCTGTTTCTGCTGCCAACAATTCTGAACCGAGCTTCTTCAAGAGCCTAAAGCTCTTATACCAATTGTAGGTCCCCTGGTTCGTATGGATCGTCACAGAATCGTCAATCCAATCAAGAGTGCGGAATCCTCTTGATCAGAATGTCACAAAAACAAGTAGAAACAGAAATTCCAATTAAACCGATCTTTATTGATTATCTATCAAACTGAATACAATCAATCAAGATCCCGAACACACACCAAATTCGTCCAAGACTTCTATCTCTCACGAATTCTCTCTCAAAAACTATTTTGGCTGATTAACCTAAACCCTAATGCATAGCCTTGTTTATATAACACAAGGTTTGCTACTTCGGCTAGGGTTTCCTACATGGGCAAGCCCAATTCGTCCCCCCTATGACCCAAACTGGGTTTTGTTTAGCCCAAACATTAAAACTAACTATTACAAAGCCAAACCCGCTAACTGTTTATCATTTTACTAATTACAAGATATCCAAAGACCAAATCTAAGCTGTTGTCACAAATATGCACCAACAAAAATAGATTAGAAAAGAAATATATTCCAATTCCATTATTCACCTTTTGAGATTTCTAATCCATTATCAGCTTAAACTAAAAAAACAAACAGAAAATCTAAATATATTATTTTTGAACGAACAAGAAACAGAGCATGAACCAAGTTGCAATTTTTTTTAGTTATGATTCAATTAATTGTAGTTACATCAACTGTTATATATATATTATGCTAGAAGGAGAAGATTTAAACAAACGAATGGCACGAGAATATCTCAACAGAAGATTTAAACAAAACCAAAAGGCACAAAACAAAATGGAACGAGAAAGTATATACCGAAACGAAGATAAAATGATCCCCGCGGTGCTCTCCGCACGGCTCCGGTGATGTCTCCGGTGAACTCCGATCTCCGGTGAGATGATTTCTTGTTCCAGAATCTTGTTTACTCAACTGATGTGTTCGAGAGTGGTTGTATGAATTTGTGGGAGAGTAAAACTGAGATGAAAGCTTGTAGGATTCAGGGAAACAAAGAAAATGGGGGAAAAATAAGTGGGGAGCGGCTGAGGATATGTAAAAGAATAGGTTTACGGTTTTGACTTCACTTAGTAATATATATTCTAGGTTAACTCTTGTTTTAAATGGGATTGGGCCCAAGGCCCACAAGCCCAATCCCGTGCTTTTAAGTGGTCCGCCAGCTCCTACGAACCCATTTACGAATCCCGAACTCCGCGTAGCATCGTAAGCTAAAAATTTTTATTTAAAAAGGTGTAAAATAGTGTTGGTAGACGTTGTTTGCCAATTGCGTAAAAAACGCTTCGGTTGTTGTTTCTAGTCAGTTTTTGGATCCGATTTCGACTGTGATTCCAAAAATAGAAAAACGAACACGTATTTTCTAAAAACATGGAAATACAGAAATACGAGGCGTTACAGTCTCCCCTACTTTAGAAAATTTTATCCCAAAATTTATTCAAGAGGAAGACCTTGGGAAGGATGGCATTCTCGAAGTATGTTTGGGTATAACCGAGAAATAGGTCGCGAGTGATCAAAGTTTGTATTCAATAAGGTATGGGAAACACCGAATTTCTCATGCCATATTTTTACTAAAGTTTGGTAGTATGGTAGGAACACTTATATATAGGAAGTACCAGCGGCGTATCCACCATCTTCATACCATATTACGTCCGTTTCGCTATTCGATGTCATGTTACGTTCCGTTTTGTGATACACAGTAGAACCTACTATGGCTTTCATGCACCTACCAATATAATCATGTATGCATCCATGATTATTTTGGTTTGTGCATGACCGCATAGTTTGTACTAGTAGTGTACGGGCCAGGGTATATTAACATATTACGAGTGGGAATGATAGCGTGTAGGATTTTAAGTATGCATGCATAATTGTTTTAAGTATGAGAGTATAGAGTTTAAGTATGGGTATGATTAAAGTCTTTGAATAGTCCACACGAGATATTTAGTTAACTAGATTAACGCATTACTGGCATGTGATCTCACTAGTCAAACCATCGTGTTCGCAAGTATGTATGAATGTCTTAACATGACCGCAAGTCCATGCGGCGGGCGTTACTCCTACAGCGCTACACAAGCGCTATATATGTTAAGGTGAGGCTTCATCCGAAGTTAATGACCAAATGCCAACCCAACGTTTAACGCAAGCGTCATCTAATCATAGCACATGTCATCATTTCGTTGCTATGAAAAGATCCGTAAAAGTTTAACTTAACATGACCCCAATTCCATGAGGCGGTGCGCTACTCCTATAGTGCTTCACAAGCACTATATATGTTAAGGTGAGGCTCGAACAAATCGAACCAACGTGTCCGCTAGTATCATCTCTATAGCACATGTCATCATTTAATTGCTATAAAGACCGTAAAAGTTTAACTTAACGTAACCACAAATCCATGTGGCGGTGCGCTACTCCTATAGTGATTCACAAGCACTATATACGTTAAGGTGTGGCTTCTTACGAAGCTAATGACCAGTTCATCACATAAAGAATGTCCAGTAATCCCGATTCAAGTATAAAGTATTAGTATGCGTGTATTAATTTATTGTGTAAAAACAATGATTAGGTAACGAGTATTAAATCTCATTAATATAAAAGAGAGGCTTGATAAGTATTGGAGTGCTTCGGGTTTAGAAACTTCGACTATTCCAAAGTGAATCGCAAGTCCTTCCAAATTAGGGAGACATGCTTTGGCCTAATAAGTATAATACCCTCGTCGCCAGGCGATTAACGGTATTTTACCCTTCCAGTTAGTACACGTTCCTAATTTGATTGAAAATACGAAACTTTGGCGAGATTGAAAATCGTAGGGCGGAACCAGTCACCAAGGTGTGGATATCAATCCTAGCTTGACAATTTCGTCCCCAAAATGTGGTTTATTGAACGAAACAAGATAAAATCTCGTCTCGTCAATAAGGAATCACTAGAGTATGGAATGGAAATTCCCCTCAAGATACGGATATCACTCCTGACTTGATGGTGTAATTTCGTGCAAAATAACATGTAAGGTGGATTGAAATTCATCACCAAAGGCGGGAATCACCCCTATTCTGGGGAGTCGTTTCGATTGTGGGATATGAGTATCTTCAAGTATGTATTGTGTGAAATGTTTTAGAAAGGACACATTGTATATTTAGACAAAAGAAGAGGTAGAAGCAAATAGGAAGAATTACATATTAAGCAAGAATAAGGAATGGTCAAGTTTTGGTACTTAGACTATAGACTAGGTCGAACATGGCAATTCTACCTAATTCTCTATAGTTATTGCTCTGATACCAATCTGTCACACCCCAATCGATGGCGGAAACATCGGGATGAGACGAAATAGATTGCAAGGGACTTCATAACGCTAATTGTGATAAGTATTTAATAGTTATTTTTTTACATTGCTTGAACTAGAAATACCACATGTTTGAAATAAATAAAATACAACAAGTATTCAAGTAATTAGGTTTCATTTCATTGATTACTGGTCTCATACAAAGATTGGGAACAAATTACAACATGTTTGAAAATAAAATACAGAACAACAAGTATTAGAGTTTAATCGCGTTTCTAGGCAACCCTACTAGATTCCTTACATCATCCAAATCCTGCAATACATCTTAAAGCATAGATCAATACAAATGGTATTGGCGAGCATACAAGTTTGAGATTAAGTATAAAAATGTTTTAAACAGATTTTTCATGGCAATAACTAAGTATGAACATATGAATTTAAACACGTATGAGTGCAAGTACAACACGTATGATTGCAAGTATAACACGTATGAGCATATATAAAGATTATTTGTACAAAAATTCTAGTATGTTTGTGCATTTGATTCAAAGTACATGTATTGCATCCCAAAGGTAATAAAGCATAAAAAGGGATCGAGTATGCTCACATTAGTTGCGTATAAGAATTCCTTGAAATAACGCACGAGTAAAGATGGAGAATTACAAGAGAACGAACGTAGTGGTTATCCTAGATATTTAAAATAACCCATAACGAACTCGTTATTATCCATTGGTTAAATAAAGCCCTAATATTTATAGTTTACAATTAGATATCTTATTTTATCACATTATTACATTAAAGATATTAAAGAGTTTAAAAATAAATTTGTTAGTTATTTTTAGTTATTATTAAATTTAGGTTTGTCTTGTTCTAAAAGAAAAAAAAATATAATAAGAATAATACAAATTTGGATTTAATGATTATATTAAAAGAAAAAAAAAGATTTAAAAAAATGCTCAAAAATCGCTCAAATTCGGCCTAGCCGTGGATCGAACCGGAGTCATTACGTTTGCGTACACCCGTCCCTTCCACTAGGACAAGTGTCTAACTCGATTGAGGATTGGATTTTAATTACTCTTATACTAAAACTGTGGCATTTGGTTTATGGTTCAATATGTAAACAAAATAAAAAGGGTGCAGCACCTAACAAGGTCGGGTCTCGAATATGCGCCCCCTTGTCTGTTTCTATAAACCTTTACACATGTGAAAAACTTTCATGTCAACACATGTGCAAACTTTCGATTTTTATTACATATTACAGTATCATCATATTCATCTATGTAGGAAATATATGTATTCAACTTTTTTTTAAGGGGCAAGTTTTAAAGGTTAGATAAAATATGTATGTGAATTTATAACAAGAAATTTATCTTACTTTGAAAAGTATATATGCCACTATTATAAAAATAGATTAGAAAAGAAATATATTCCAATCCCATTATTCACCTTTTGAGATTTCTAATCCATTATCAGCTTAAACTAAAAAAAAATCTAAATATATTATTTTTGAACGAACAAGAAACAGAGCATGAACCAAGTTGCAATTTTTTTTAGTTATGATTCAATTAATTATAGTTACATCAACTGTTATATATATTATGCTAGAAGGAGAAGATTTAAACAAACGAATGGAATGAGAATATCTCAACAGAAGATTTAAACAAAACCAAAAGGCACAAAACCAAATGGAACGAGAAAGTATCACAATTCACATACCAAACATTCATTAAAAAGAAAAATGCACTTTACATCAATATCACAGGTAAGCGAGCAACAAGCTGCGCCGCTACCCCTTTCTGGATAGGAAACCCTAGCCTATTAAAAACAAACCCCTGCCCCCCTGTTGATGAGGCACTGCTGTGGACAACCTGTTGGACCCTAGTCAGCAAACAGATAGCTTCTGGAGCCAGGGATCCAAAGGTGTCGAAGGCGAAGGGGACAAATGCATGTTGGTTATCAGCACATGCTTTAGCGTGTTTGTCCACCTTTTTAGATTCTGCTTTCTTTACCGAAAGTATATACCAAAACGAAGATAAAGCGATCCCCGCGGTGCTCTCCGTACGGCTCCAGTGATGTCTCCGGTGAACTCCGATCTCCGGCGAGATGATTTCTTGTTCCAGAATCTTGTTTACTCAACTGATGTGTTCGAGAGTGGTTGTATGAATTTGTGGGAGAGTAAAACTGAGATGAAAGCTTGTAGGATTCAGGGAAACAAAGAAAATGGGGGAAAATAAGTGGGGAGCGGCTGAGGATATGTAAAAGAATATGTTTAGGGTTTTGACTTCTGACTTCATTTAGTAATATATATTCTAGGTTAACTCTTGTTTTAAATGGGCTTGGGCCCAAGGCCCACAAGCCCAATCCCGTGCTTTTAAGTGGTCTGCCAGCTCCTACGAACCCGTTTACGAATCTCGAACTCCGCGTAGCATCGTAAGCTAAAATTTTTGATTTAAAAAGGCGTAAAATAGTGTCGATAGACGTTGTTTGCCAATTGCGTTAAAAACGCTTCGGTTGTCGTTTCTAGTCAGTTTTTGGATCCGATTTCGACTGTGATTCCAAAAATAGAAAAAACGAACACGTATTTTCTAAAAACATGGAAATACAGAAATACGAGGCGTTACACATACCTTCCTTATTCCCCAACAACTCCATAGTCAACTTCAATTGTTACTCATGATTCTCTTTGGTTCGCGAATAGGCAAGTATATCGTCGATGAATACTAACACGAATTTATACAATTAGGGTTTCCATATCCTGTTCATGAGATCCATGAATATAAATGGCACATTAATTCAGTCAAAAGGCATGGCTAATAACTCATAATGGCCATATCGTGTTCGTAAAGTAGCCTTCGGAATATCTTCGTCAGCAACCTTCAGCTGATGATATCTTGAACGCAGGTAAATCTTAGAGTAGTAGCTGGATTTTTGTAGCTTGATCGAATAAATCGTCAGTCCTCGGAAAAAAGGGTACCAATTCTTGATAGTCAACTCGTTCAGCTTTCTGAAATCAATACACACCCTGAAGGATCCATCCTTCTTCCTCTCATCCGAATAGGTACACCCCTAAGCGGAAAGCTTGGTTGAATGAAACCCTTGTCTAGTAGCTATTGAAGCTAATTCAACATTTCTATCATTTTAGACGGTGCTTAATCTATAAGGAGATTTTGCAATTGGTGCAGCACCGGGTACCAGATCGATTCGGAAGTCGATCTGTCTCGCAGGGGCAATCCAGGTAAGTCTTTTTAGGAAAACTTCTGGATACTTGCGAACATTGGGAATCTCTCCGATATTCCTACATTCGGCTTTCGCATCCACCACGTTAACTAAGAACGCAGGATGGCCCTTTTCGCAACAACTTTAAGCATTCTCATAACACTGACGACTCTCAACCCTCAACACTCGACACTCAACACTCGACTCGGTCGGTCTTTGTGAACAACTTCCGCCTCTTCACTGTCACTAGGACGAGGCATCCTAGCTAACTTCTTCAAGTGATAATCCCCACTTCGTTCTTGGATAATTCAATCCATTCTCACATCTTTGTCAAAGCTCCCCAGCTCCACTGGAAGTAAATCGACACTAGAACTATGATCACTTAACTAAATACTACAATCGTGAACGACCTCACTAGTTTCCATCAACTTACCAATTGCTAGTTCTATTGGGCACTTTATACTCAGCTTACTTGTTGGTGAACACAAAAATGGTTCAAAGTTTTTCGAAACAAAACTCAAGTCAGCTTTGGTATTAAAAGTATGAACATAGATTGGTTTTTGATTCGAAACATACCAGTAACAGTAGCAGGATTTTCACGTGCCTTCCTAGCACTCGCCCCGATGGCTTTGCCCATAGCATCCTGTCCTTTCAGTTTTGGGTAGTCTATTTTGTAGTGTCCTTGCTCACCACACATGAAGCATCCCTCGAGCGTAACTGTCACACCCCGACCACGTGTAACATACAAAACGTGGCGGAAAACGTCGGGGAGTGTTGTAACAGAATTTATTGTTTCATAACCATGGCATTCAAAGTTGTATTTTATTTATAAACATGAGAGTTAGATTGTCTTAAACAGGAAATAAAGAGTTTAGAACATAATTAAACTAAGTCTATCTTCATTTTTATGTCTCTAAGGCACAGGTCCGCCCTAGTGTCACGATCCTCATCCTACGGAAAAGCTCCTGAAAACACATGTGAAAATAGGTACGTCAGCATAAAAATGCCTGTGAGATACATAGGTTTTGTGAAAATAGGATTCATGACTTATAAGTTTAGGAAAAATTGTTTAATAACAGTCAGTCATGAACCTTGTAAGTTGTTTTGTTTTGTAAATCATTCAAAAGCCATGATATGTATAAATAAGAGAATAATGTAATGTTAAATGAATAATCAAGAAAATGAGTTTGAATAAGATAAGTTGTTTTGTAAATCAATGTCTTGTGAAAATAAGTTGATTATGTAAAATTGTAATATGTCAAATATTGAAATGATTTAAATAATGCTATGATATGTAATATAATACAACCATTTATATATAGGAAGTACCAGCGGCGTATCCACCATGCTTGTATCATATTACTCACATCTCGTTACTCAAGTCACTTAAACAAACCACCAATGTATAAAGTCTATGTTTAAACCAATAGTCAAAAGTCCTTGTATAAACCATGTCAAAAGTTTATTCAGAACGTAAGTTATGCGCGAAAGTGCAAACTTGTGCACTTTTTGACACTTTTAGTCCCTGAATGAGCCAAAAGTTTATTTTAGCACACCGAACCCCTCAAAGCCTATTTCTAAGCTATATAAAGGATATTCAAGGTGTGTTTAACTTATGGTCATGTTCCGGAATGTCTGTTACAGTTCAAATTGGCATACTTTCATAGTTTGTCAAGTTTAGTCCCTGTAAGCGAATTAACTTGTTTTTGCCATACCAAAGCCTTTAAAACTTATTTCTAAGTTATGTAAAGGTTATTTAAGGTATGTTAAGTATATGTTGATGTTCCGGAGTATTTTTCGTATTAAACTGATTACGTTTACGCATCAGTTTGCGTAAAAATCTCCAGAAAGCGATGTAGAGTTTGAAATTACAAAAAAATCAAAACATGAAAAATGTAAAACACAACCAAACAAACATTGGGATCAAATAACATTGTTTTATTGATAATAGAACTGTTCACAATGATTACAAGCACAGATGTTACAGTAACTCCATCCAAGGTACTCTTAGCATAACACTTGGGAGTCACATGTCCAATTTGGCTGCATCGGGCGCACTTCTCTTGTCCATCACCGACATTACCCTTTCCCGATTCTCTAGGGTTAGCTACACTTGCTTTCTCCAAGCTACGTTTCTTCCCACGTTTCTCTTCGAGATTCTTCTTTGAGCTCTCAGGTTTGCGCTTCTTCGAATCTCCAGTTCTAGGTTCGGAACACTGAACTAATCGAATGATTGTCTCATTCTGACAGCCTGATATCACGCATATCATCGCCACGTCATTGCATAGGGCACCAGCAAATGATCTTGGGTTACAACCCTAGATTGTTTTGTGTATACTTCTATGTACTGTTCATATGGTTAATGAAAATCAGGAATACGTTCCAATGAGATCATAACACATGAACTACTAAAACTTTCCGATCATTATTTTGGAGGGTTTCCAATCTGCGTCCCACCAAGACTATGCCTGTGAGCACCACATCCACGTTCCTGGTTATCTTTCTGGTTAGCATTACGCTGTTCCAAGGCAGTATTAACGTATTGGGCTATGAGTTGTGCCAACTCTTCTGGTGTGGCAGGTAGTCCAGTACCCTGTCTTGCTTTTGGCGGCATTTTCATCGTTTCTATTATTTACAACAATAATAATCACATAAGACGATAACCAAAAATAATTCAATCACTAAATGTTAATGGACCAAACATTGCGCATGTATAATATCCACATATTAATGAGAACAATTTTTAAACCAAAAGTAAATCATCTGATATTATCATAGAAATTAACAAACTTGTTTTTAGTACATCCGAACTATCCTTGGTATGTCTACATCGACACCCATAACAAGTTTTAACAAAAATTTATACCTAATATCACAAAAATATATAACTGGCATGCAGGCCTCAAACAAAAGTACCAAAAGTTTCTAACATAACAACCACAAACAAACAACAACTAACACCTAACGCTTCATCCCCAGAAAATCCAACATCTTCCTGACCACCTCCTCCAAATCCACTATCCTCCAATGCATCTGGTCCATCGCACTGTTATCCAGATCCTTCAACTCATCGTACCAATCCATTTGCCCCTCGATGTCCTTCATCTTACCCTTGGTCGTATCCAGTTCTCCGCGCAAAGTGGCAAACTGTCGGTTACAGTGGCAACATCGATCTACCCAAATCCCTTTCTGCTTCTTAGAAGCAGATGCCGTCTCAGCGTGTGGTGTAGAAGCAATCTCCCCAGTAGGCCTAACCCTCTTCCGACGGTGACAATACACTAATAGAGGCGTAGTAGGTGCGCGTGACTCTAAGATAGACAAAGATGACTCTGACAAAACAGGTGGAGGGATCTTAGCGATGGTCTCGATCACATTAGCAGGTGGAACAACTGATGGCTCAAATGGTCGAGCCGTGAAAATAGTGGCGTCCACCACTGGTGCAATACTAAGAGATCCTCCAATGACAGGGACACCTCTGATCACGTCATCGATAACTGGTACTGTGCCAGATGATTGTCCCGTCTCATGAATCGGGAGAGGAGCGTCATCATTGTCATCAAACCACCCATTGCTAGTGAAAGCACATCGGGGGTCTACCTGGAAGGCAAAAGCAGCAGGGTTGACATGGAATGATGAAGCAAACTCAGCCATACCAACCATCTGTGAGGTCATGATAGGTATCTCTGGTAGAATGGATCTGGGTGAAGTCTCGAAATCTGGCTCGCTACCTGAGTTGTTGATCTCGATGACCTCATGCTCGTGCGACATCTGTGACACATTTGTAACCGTACAAGTAATTGTGTGATCAATATGAATAGTAACACATAAGGCCCAAATAAACAGAAAATCACTTATGCACATAAACACATAAGGGTTTTCATACATGATAAAATTTTCCATGTTTATTTAAAAATCTTGGCTTCGAGAATTTTGGACTTTAAATCTCAAAATTATTCGGTTGAAGTCTAGTGTTTTCTCCCGAAAACATCTAGTTCTCTAACAACCATTGGCTCTGATACCAACTTCTGTCACACCCCAAAACGTCGCAACCGAATATAAAACGTAGTGGTGACGGAAGTTGGTGCCAATTTCTATCTTGATGTTCGATGCATTAAATTGTTGGATAATATTACTTATTTAAAACATAGATTTTAAACTTGACGTCCCAAAACACGACATAACCATGACATGATAAAGTAGTCTTTGATCCTCATGGATCTTATTACATTAGTCCCAGAGAGTTTAAAAAGTCAGTCCAACATTTTAAGTGACAAAACATGCATCGACAAACACAAGATACGCCATAATTCCCGAAGCCGAACTCAAGTACCTGTAGAACACGTTTAAAATCAAGTGTCAACACAAAGGAAGGTGAGTTCACAAATTCAAATTTAAACAATTTGATCCAAAGGAAAACTTTCTAATTATGTGTTTATTGTTAAACATCCATATAATATTTTTAGAAAGTCCATTTACTTCCTTAGTAAAATTCATGGGTCATCCGTCGTAAATTCAAAAACCCGACATTAAGGCATTTTCCCAAGTTTTGTATATTAAATTCATAGCGTCAACGTTCAGACTCGTATGTTAGCTA
Source organism: Helianthus tuberosus (assembly GCA_030545235.1). Classification (NCBI taxonomy): domain Eukaryota; kingdom Viridiplantae; phylum Streptophyta; class Magnoliopsida; order Asterales; family Asteraceae; genus Helianthus; species Helianthus tuberosus. The sequence continues at coordinate 108,337,627 of CM060409.1, forward strand.
GACAGTACGAACTATATATTTACCATGCAGGGATAATCAATGCTAGACGATAACCAGAATTTAAATTCGTCGTTTGACTTGACACTGGGCGACCAGTCACGACGGGGTTGTCCACCCGATAGATCTACCAACAATTCATCGCGTGCAATCACTTAATCGATTAAACGACATCATGGGCGCAGGGTCCATATTGGGACCATATATGATGTCTGCCTCACGTACAATATATATCCTACTAATATGACAAATTTAATATATGATGTTGTACGAATCCCCTGAAATCCCCACCGAAATGTAAGCCTATGCTGTTACTTACTCTCTTGAGACCAAGCAATATTCGTTCCAACCACACCATTGTTTTCCCCCGAAAACATATATTCATCAAAAACGTTTTATCTCGAAACGTATAATTTATCAAACTCAATATATTTCCAGCGAAAATATACAATTTATATTAAAAGGTATATTTTAATCCAAAAACATTATTAAACCCTTTTATTGGCGTGTTCTACCCCCAAAACATATACAAAGCAGTAAAAATAGGGGTTTAGTGACACTCACCTTTGGGTGCGTATTTTTAAATAGCGCAATCCCATAGTTTGATTTCTACATGTCCTATTATATGTGGAAACGATTTATAAATCAATATATCACTAAATCCTAAGTTTCTCTGTTTCTTAGAATTTTCACATAACTTTGAGATTTTCTTGAAAATCATCGTTTTTGATTATGTTGGCACGTTAATATATATATATATATATATATGAGTCGGGGAAGGTTAAAATGAGAACCACCTCGAGTTGTAAGAACCGTGAGAACTACACCGTAGGGGGCGCGGTGGACCAATTTTTTTTTCATAAACGTCGATGCATGTATAAAAACAACATTTGTAAAAAAAAATTCAAAAAAAAAAATGTCGTGTGTGTTGTTTTGAGCGCCACAAGTTTGTGTTTACGGGACCCGTAAATCTGGCCGGAAAATTTACGGGTCCCGTAAACACAAACTTGTGTTGCTCAAAACTACACACACGACATTTTTTTTATTTTTTTTTACAAATGTTGTTTTTATACATGCATCTACGTTTCTGAAAAAAAAATTTGGTCCACCTCACCCCGGATCAAAAAGTTCTCGCGGTTCTTACAACTCGAGGTGGTTCTCATTTTAACTTAATCCTATATGAGTTCATATATATATATATATATATATATATATATATATATATATATATATATATATATATATATATATATATATATATTTAATATTTTTGCGACTTGAACGATTTTATTGGTGAATGTTATCCTGTAAATCCGTTAACACTCCCGTTTATATGCAATATATCTACGATTTGCGCGTCGTAATATATATACATAAACGTTCACATAAATTATTATCGAAACACGCGAAATCTTGTTAACTTATCAATTTTGTTATTTTTAAGGCAAATGTACATAAAATATCTTATATGTATCAAATTTCATGCTCGACAAACAAGTTACACATTTAACGCGATTTTTACCGTTTCTACCGCACAAAACGCACAAGTATACATGCATAATCTAAATTTCCAATATCATGTTAAAACTTAACATATTTTCACATTCACATGTTTAAATCACATAACACATCTTAACACATAAGATTCACCCAAAATCTACCCATACTAGTGTTCATCGAAAAAATGCGTATTTTACGATTCGGTAACGTTTTCGGGCGTCGGAAGTCACGTATGACTAACCAAACACCAAGTAAAACCATCATAAAACCATGTCTAAGTATGTGCATCTAATGCACCCATATCTAAGTATGTGCATCCTTTTATGATCACATATCATCATGCATGTCTAAGTATGTGCATCTAATGCACCCATATCATAAAACCATCATCCTACATGATCTTAAATGCATCAAAGAACATATTTATTTCATGTTCATATAAATCAAAACATGTCCATTCCATTAACATCTAATCATTTTTACATAAATTCAAACATTCTTTTATTTATAAACTTGTGACAAAAACTTACATACATGCATACATACATATATATATATATATATATATATATATATATGCGAGAACCACGAGAACCAATGTGAACACAACCTAAAATAGCTAAAAAAACATAATGCCCCCCAAAACCTAAACCCCCCCACCCCCAAAAAAAACCTAACCCCCCCCCCCCTCCCCAAGCTAAATGCTAAAAACTAAAACCCCCAAAAAACCTAAAAAAAACCTAACCCCCCAACCCCCCCCCCCCCCAAAGCTAAAATGCTAAAAACTAAACCCCCAAAAAACCTTAAAAAATCTAAAAAAAACTAAAAAAATAAAAAAAAATCTAAAAAAAAATGTTTTAAATATTTTTTATGTTAAAATCGCTACTTTTAGTAGCCAAAAATTTTTTTTGGCTACTTTTAGTAGCCAAAAATTTTTTTTGGCTACTAAAAGTAGCGATTTTTTTATAAAAATTATTAAAAAAAATTTGTGTGTTTTTAGCTATTTTTAGGCATTTTTTGGTGTGTTCACATTGGTTCTCGCGGTTCTCGTAATAAAGGGTGGTTCCTAACGGATCTTTGTCCTATATATATATATATATATATATATATACACGACACATATACAAACATATATGAACTTCCAAAAGTTCACTTTTTGTCATATTCATCTTCAAATCACAAGACCCTTTTAGAACATTCTTTTATGACATCTTTTTAACCCATGCATGTAATCCATCTTTCAAGAATCAAATCAAATCAATCAAGAATCATTCAACAAAATCAAAACAACTAAATACACATACTCAAATAAATTTTCGGCCATACATACATATACACACTCATTTTTACTTTGTTTAAAATCTCATTCATTGTTAGTTTCAAGTTTGTAATTAATTCCAAGTTCAAGAGAAACCTTCCAACATCTCTATCATCACTATAAATCAAGAATGTGGTTTTGAAAATAAGTTTATACCTTCAAGATTTCTAAGTGGGTTTTTGAAAAAGATGATGATGTGAGGCCTTGTTCTTGCTTGAATCTTCTTGAAATCACCTCTAAACATCCATATTAGCTTGGAATCACCATGGAATGCCTTTGATTCTTCAAGAAATAGTTTGAAAATTTTGATTGTGTGTGTGTAAGGGGTGTTCGGCCGAGCTTTACAATGGGAGGGAGAGAGAGAGAGTAATTTTGATCTTTGGATTTCTTGAAGTGGAGTGTTATAAGTGTTGAAATGATTAGTTGTAGACATGAGGCTACACTTGGTAATAAATCACAATTCCAAGAAGAGGTGGCACCTCCCCTAGCCGCCAACTTTCACCCTTCTCACACACGACACGCATCCACACACACACACACACACATACACACACATATATATATATATACATACACATATATGTATTATAGTGTAAAAACAGATATTTTACTGGATACCGGGTATTTTATTTAGCGTTTTAATCCCATTTTAGTGCGTTTTAAATTATTTTTATCATTCTATAAAAATAATCACACAAAATTATTACTGAAATAATTACCAGTTGCCTTGACTGGCTGCGTTGACCGTATTTCGTCTAATGCGCGCATTATCGCGTGGTACGCGCTCAAACTCAAAAAATAGAGTTTCTTACCGTTTTAATTTATTTTTCCTCACGAATATGATTAAAATTATTATTCTAATCATAACAGACTATTTTTTGGATTTTAACACTGATCGGGTGGTCACCGACGTTCGTTTCGCATTTTAACCATTATGCGATAAACGTTTATCTTACCGTTGCCAACATAATTTTTACCAAGGTTTAAATTTACCAACTCATTAAATATCATATATAAACATCATAATCAGTCAAATGCAGCCTTTTTATCTATTAACAACACATGTTACAGTTGTACTGTATGGCCTGAAAAGTCGGGTGTCACACAGCGGAAGTCTTGGAATATAAAATATTATTACAAACCCAAATGTCTGAAAATACCGAAAGGATAAATACATATGATCTTGCAATAATAAATCCACAGGCGGATCATAAAAAATGTACAAAACGAAGTTTAGCAGACTTTAGGGCATCCTAAGGATTTGCAAGATCCTTTATTAACACCAAGCAGCTCCCAGCCAATTACAAGTAGTACCTGTCACTTAGTCCTTTGAAAATACGTCAGTTTACACTGGTAAATACAATTAACCGACTCTATTGAAAACATTTATAAAATTGATTTAAATGCATAAAGCACAATTATTCTTTTATAACTTGGGATAATTATATAAAATAATCTTGTATACATATTTATATGTTTGTCGTACGGTCAGGGTCCAGTATAGAAGCCGGGACAAGATTAATAGACACACCACTAATATAGCCCCACAAGGAGTTATCCTCACGTGTGGTTATATCTTATATCTTAATTCCCTTTTTGGGGAAAAGAAACCATATCGCAACTGTCAGGTGTATGCCTACACCCCGTGCTTAGGTCGTGGCCATTTGCATTTAAATGAGTCGAGGATATCCAGGACACGGTCATATTAACCCCCAAAAGTTTATATATCAAACAAAACAGATTAAAATGAGTTATGTCAATGAATTAACCACTAATTGATTAATTATTCCATACCCGACCAAGCGGTAATAACTTACCGTATCCCAAGCTCGTATAAGGGAAAATAAGTTAAAAGTATTTACCTGAGCTTTAAATACGAGATTTGAATGTAATCAAACTAGTGCAAGTAGCTTTTACCAGGGCTCCTAATCTGGAATGAAGGTTTTATTAACCTATTAGATCACTAACGGGTCTTATTTAAGTTGTAAACTTAGACCGGTTAGTTTAAAGAAAGGTTTACGGTACGAAACGCTAGATTAAGCGATGACCGGATTGGAATGTAATTTAGACCCGAAAAATATGGAGACTTGTATTATATGGGTAAACTAAATACATTTTGGAATTTGAAGTTTAAATGATAAGATTTGACCCGTTTCGGCTAATTTATATAAACTAGTCACATAAATCGCACCATACGCGTATAAGCATAAACGGGTAAGCAGATGAGTCATATACAAGTTCCATAAGTTATTATGCTGTAAAACTATTTAAATTTATTTATAAATTCAGTAGGTAACAAGTTCTGGGTGCTAAATATGGTTTTAAACCATACTATGCACCTAATTAGCGTAAAAGTCGACAATTGACGATATTTGCGATGTTTATGAAATTCTAAGATTTTGATCAGCCTTGAATGTTTAAAATATTTATTTTTCATATAAAATCAGTAGTAAAAGGTTTGGCATGTTAATCATATGTAAATCTCATTTTATTAACAAAAAGGGCATTATCGTCAATTATAGAGTTTATACAAGAACTCTAAGTTATGGTCAGTATATATTCTGACCCAACATTCCAAAAATCCCTAAAAATAATATCTTAACAGTAGGTAATGAGTTTGGTGCCAAAATTTTGGTTTAAACATGATTTATGCACAAAAGCGTAATTTAATTAAAAAAAGTTAAGTTTTACGATATCTTGCATAACATTAATTTGAGACCAGAAAATTATGTCAAATTAATTTAGACATGTTTATATATCAGTAACTAGGTAATTTGCATGCTCATATATTCACAAATCTTGTTTTTAGACTATAAGGGCATAATAGTCAAAATTAAGCATAATAACGGAACATACGCAAAAACTCGGATTTCTAGTATGATCGTGTAATATAACCTTATAGGGTTATGCTACATTATATTACGATCACAACGGAACCTAAAATCAGTAGCAAACTAATCTAATTCGGTTTATAATCGAAAGTCAACACATAAGTCAAACTTCGCGACTTTCGGTTGCGAACCGACCCTAAAACTGGAATTGACGAGCCGAACATGTTTACACATGTTCTATTAATTATTACCAGGTTGTTTATATGATAAAACGTATTTTAGAAAGCTTCTAAACATATATCGCAATTATTTCAAAAACTGCCCCGTTGACTTTTTAAAACAATGTTACGTTGACTCGTCAATTGACCAAGTAAACATGATTATTAGGAGGTGCCCTTTTGAGGGTTAAACACCTACCTAATTACGATCACGTAGCCATGTTCGTTGCGAACAATGGCTTGACCGTTTACGATCTAACTAAAAGTCAAAGCGTTTTATCGTAAACGCTTGACTTTTCGGCTTTTTAAGCCAAATAAAATGAACTAGTCATGAAAGGACACTTACATATGGTCCTAGGGACTGAAATAAACTCAGAGGGTGCTTCCCATAATCTCAGGAACTCCCAATAAAAGAAGTTGTAGAAAGAACCAGAAAGGGTGCTAGTGATTCAAGTAAAATTCAAAGCCTATTTATAGTTTTTGAGATTGGATCAGATCTTGCCAAGTGTTTAGAGGAGTTATAAGATCATAACATATGTAAAACCAGGTTTAAAAACCAATTAACAAGTCCCTAGTTTCAGCTAAGTGGTTTAGAGATGTGTGGAGAACAAACAAGGACCCAAAACAATAATTCAAAACAACTTGCTACTATTTGGGCTTTGGCGGCCCGCGAACGAGACAAGCCCAGGCCTACGCGGCCCGTGAGCTGGCCTAGTTCGGTATAACATGCTTCTGCTTTGGCAGTTTAGTCCCTGTTTCATTTATATGCATTTTTAACTTTCAAAAGTTACATTTTTTGGCACAAAAACATCTATTTCAGCTAATGTTTACTGTTTGTTCTCTAACGACACGCGAAGGGCAGGCCCTTAGTGCTCATGGCCTGTGAAGCAGCCTTGTCCAGGCAACAAATATGCTGGTTAACAGTTCTGGTCCCTGTCTTTATGTTCAGCTTTTAAAACTTTCATAAATGACATATAAGGCACCTAACTTTCTAGTTTCATATATTATATTAGTATAACGTACAAAAACCTTTAACGGAAAATCTTAGGCATACTTAGGGGTTCGGCCGAGCGTTGCGGAGTCCCTGGTCTGATTAAAAGGCCTCACTAAGGCATAGTTTCGTTTGTTGTGTCTTTTAGTCCCTTGTCGCATAAATTTATGCGTATTTTCGATCTATGGCATCTAAGCCTTGAACGGCTCATATTAGGACATCCCGGGGGTATAACTGAGCATAACGGAGTTTCCAGTTCTTTTAAAAGATCACCCTAAAGCGTAGTTTCGCGCGTTGACGGTTTTAACCCCTTAATTGCGAACTTGCGCGCATTATCATGAAATGCCATAAAACCCTTATATGGCCAGTATTAGACACTCCCGAGGGTATGACCGAATATTACGGCACTCCAGTTCACTTAAATGATCATTCTAAGGTGTAGTTTTAGACGTTAACGCTTTTGGTCCCTCTAGCGCGCAAATTTGCGCGCATTATCATTTTATTGCGTCAAAGCCCTATGTTATCCATATTAGGCATTCTCGAGAGTATTATCAAATGTCACAATGCTTCAGGTTCGTTAAAAGGTCACTCAGAGGTATATTTAAACATGTTGACATTTTTAACCCTTCGTCGCGCAAACTTTAAATTAATTACGTAAATGGCTCCTTTCGTCCAATAAGTGGCTCATTGGCGAATACGGATACCGTGTAAGGTTATTCAGAGGCTTAGTTTAAGCATATTGACACTTTTAGTCCTTTTGCATTCAAAGTTTTTGATTTTTCACAAAATTAGTCCTTTATAGTCAACATTTGACTTAATTAGGGTTTAGTACACGTGTCAACAAATCATTGGACGTGATTTTACGAGGTGTTACATCCTCACCTCCTTAAAAGAAATCTCAACCTCGAGATTTGCTCAAAAATATGGAAGTACTCTTTGTCGTATAATGGACTTAACCTTTATAGAATATTCGGGGCCTCTGTGGGCACCCCCGTTGACCTTTATAATAGGTACATGTTTTCTTTTGGAGCTTCTTAACCTGTCGATCCTTATTCGACACTGGTTTCCCAACAAACCATAAGTTTTTTGTTCGCCTACACATCAATGTGATAATGCTATCGACTTATCAGCTAGACATATCCTCAAATCACAAGTGTTGAACACATTGTGAATTCCACCAAGCTCCCTAGGTAGATTTTAGCTTATAGGCTACTGATCTTTTCATTATTCGATCTCCTCAAATGGTCCTATGTATTCAGATTTTAATTTTCCCGTTACATCAAAATGCAGCACACCTTCCTAGGGTGATACTTTCTGTTGAATCTTATCCCTTATTAAGAACTTAAGAGGTTTGTGACTCTCATCAATCATTCATTTCCTGCCGATTACTGGCAGCTTTCAGACGACCACAGATTTGTATAATCTTATCCATTGTCTCCAGGGTAACTTCAGGTCCTGATAATTTGGCCTTACCAAACTTCTATCCAATAAACGGACGTTTGACATTCTTTCTTTACAAGGCCTCCAAAATAGTAGCCTTGATACTTATATAACAACTATTAGTCGTAGGAGAACTTAATTGTTGTGAGATAGTCACTCTAATTATTACCTAATTCAATCTCAAAGAATAGCTACTCTCATTGTTATTCGAACAAATTGACGATCTTGGGCAGCTGATAGTAACTCTTAATCGTTACCTAGTTAGGGTTGCGGTAATCAATGCATAAGCGCATTGAACCATCTTTCTTAAATAATAATAATACTGGATCTCTAAGAATGATGAGCTAGGCTTTATGAAACCTTCTCTAAAAGCTTATCTGATTGGCTCTTAGTTCTTCCATTCCCGTCGGTACTAACCGATATGGAGCTTTTACAATAGATGCAGCCCTAGGTGGGATGTTAATCTTAACTCTACTTGCCTCTCAGGAGGTAAACAGGGTAGTTCCTTGGAGAAGATAATCAAGACACACAGAGATTACAGAGATATTCTAAATCTCAGGCTTCAGTTCATCTATCATTACCTGTGTCAGATAAATGACACATTTACTTTACAAATGCATGGATGCCTTAATTAGTGACACTTACAAGGAGATTTCTATTCTGGATATCTTCTTTGTATACCATTAGCTGACTTTAGTACAATATGACCATTGGGATATCTCAGTGGTTCCATGCATTAAACCTCCATTCTGATCAGGCATGGAAGCAATCTATGGAACACATTAAGATACACCAATCCTCATATGGCGCTTTTATCATACAGTCTGGTATTCGCAGTTGATAGAAATCAATGAGATAATAAAATAAAATAACATATATTGTCGTACTCCATCTGGAGAGAGAGTACTCTAGATTTTTATGAATGAGGATTTCTGACAAGAATAGAAGAAATGGTTCCTATGATTTACGTTGGTAAGTTTTACCTTATACTTAATATCTGGAATTCCTATGGGAAAACTCTAAAAGTTTTCTAAGCTTATGATATGTGGAAGACTTAGTAGTACCTGAATCAAATAGAATTCTTAGCAATAATATCATTGATTCACAATAAGGGATGTACCTGGTGTCATTATTGATATGAACTGCCTCTGGCATTCATTAGGAGGGTTTAGGCGCCCCCATTCTTAGTCTCTCTATACTTAGCTATACCCTCTTTGACAGTTTTAAGGAAGTTAGTTCTGATGTGGCCCTTAACGCCACAGCCGAAACAGACTGCATTCTTTATGTTTCTACATTCAGGGAACTACAGATGCCACACTGCTTTGACCTTTGGTCTGTTAGACACTGTCCCAGTGCCTTTTGTTGTAGGTCTTGCATACAGGCTTCTTAGATTTCTGGGAGTTATCCTTCTCCCTTTTCCTTTTTCCGGCAGTCTCAGCTTTGACCGATTTACTTCCTAACCCATCTAATGTGAGTGGCTGAGATAGATCCATAGTGGATTTATAAGAAGCAGGCTTTGAAGCCTTAATATTCCCTCTTATTTCCCATGCTAAATCACCAATATATAGTGTGTTATGCTTAGATTCTGGGTTAACCGAATAGGGCACTTTTCCATACAATGAATTAAAGTCTGTAACATATTGTCGACAGTCTAGATCCTTAATGGTGAGAGTCAGAAAATTCTTGTTCCACCTCTTCCATTTCGTGTCGCAGACAACATGTTTTTCTTATATTGGTCTATAAACTTGGACCATCCCATATTATATGAGGGTATCTTTCCTGTGGACTTTATTAATGTCTTCACCAACTAAGGGCATCGCCATTGAATGACTGTGATACATACCTCACAATGTCCTTCCCAGCATAACCGCTGATACACATAATGGTTTCTATTTCATCCAACAATTTCATGCAATCAATGACCCCTTTTTCGCCATTAAAGTCTCTTGACTTGCAAGAGACAAAGTACTTTTAAGTAGATCCTTTAGAGGAACGGGCTCCTTGCTATATGTCATCTTATTCGGTTTATTCTTCGTATTCAAAGTATGAATGAAGCTCTTCTCATGAGCAGAGGAATGTGTTTTAGAGCAAGTAGCATTCGGCTCTTTGAACCTTTTCATGACCTTTCTCATAGCCTTTCTAACAACTGCGTCAATCACAGCTTAGAGATTAACTCCATTAATATTGAGGTTCACGTTTGTAGTATCATTCGTATTTGTCGCATCATTATTATCGCGACTGCTGTTTGCCTTATCCAAGCTTGCCATACTAGAAGCTTGGTACTAAACACCAAATTAAGCAATTGCTTAGTTGCATTACAATAGTTAGTCATCATCCTGATGACTTAACATACATCAATCATGGTATCAATAAACCGTACTGGCTATTTAAGTTTCAAAACGTTCCTAATGAATGTTAGTTAAAATATATCAACTTCATTTAGCCCAGGTCACAAGAGGACCATTAACGGCAGTTAAGGTTCGGACCGAGTCCATTACCTCTTTGACAGGTGATCGAAATGTCACAACTGTCCTTGTCATATTGATGATTTTGGATAGCTCGAAAGCTCACCACAAGGACTTTTAAAATATGTAACATGAGTCCGTCACGAAGGATATATAAATGTATCATATAGGCTTATCACTATGGACATTAATAGTCATATGGCACGAAGGCCTTGTCGCAAAGGACATATAGGATATGGCACAAAAGGTCTGTCATGGAGGACATTTTAATATATAAGTCATAATCTTATTTGATCAGAGACTATAAGGTTTGAATATAGTTCTTCACCTTTGGGCAGAGAGTCATAGACTACTTCTGTCATTGCTTTGAAAGACGATTTATTTTGCCACATAGGCAAATATATGGACATCACTAATGGATGTTTATACACACACACATATATATATATATATATATAGACTATAAGGCTTGGACATAGTCCAACATTTTTAAACAGGGGGTCATAGACCACAACTGTTGTTGTCTTATTGGACAACAAGTTTAGCCCGTAGGCACTTCATCACAAACGGATGTTAAATAGTGTGACCATCGTATTAGATGATATTAGTCATGATCATATTGATCTTTTAACCATGAGGCTTGGACATAGTCCAACATTTTTAGACAGGGGGTCGTAGACCACTACTGTCGTTGTCTTATTGGACAACAAGTTTAGCCCGTAGGCACTTCATCACTAACGGATGTTTATATTTTGATCATCACATTGATGATACTTGCGATGATCTAATTCGATCATATAGGCTTTAAGGCTTGGACATAGTCCAAATACCTTGACAGCTGGTGTGGTTACTCAAGTCACACTGCTAGGAGTGTTAACATGTTCTTAGATGTTAACAAGGATTAATTGTCTTAAGAGGGTTTTACCATCATAGCATGTCTGTATTGACATATTGGCTAGGTTATACCATTAAGAAGATCTTTTGAAATTATTTAGCAGATCGATAAAGTTCGAATAAAATTGATACTATTGTTTGATAAAGGACGAAATGAATACCTATATAAAATGTTCAAAGCTTCCCATAAATTATTAGGAAATTTACAGTAGTGCCTTAATCAGGAATTTTAGTATTATATTTGTCCACAGAGGACTTAAAAGGAAATTATAAGTCCGTATGGGGACTATAAAATTTTATAAGTCCGTATAGGGACTATAAAATATCATAAGTCCGTATAGGGACTATATTAAAACAGTTTGCCCATGAAGGGACTATAATGAAATATCATGTCTACAAAGGGGCTAAAATGAAATATCATGTCCACTAAGGAACTATAATGAAATCTCGTGTCCACGGAAGGACTATTTCGAAATAGCATATCCCCGAAGAGATTTTAATGAAATAACGTGTCCATAAAAGGACTATATTGGTACAGCATGTGTGACAACTCGAGTTTCCAAGATTCTATCTTCGCATTTAGTGCACGTTAATTTTTTTTTATTTTAGTTGTTTGTTAATACGACTCGTTGTTTCGCAACGCTTACCTTTGTAATACGTTATATCGTATTTCGATTAATATTTTTGTACTTGGAAATCCATAATATTTATTATGTGTGATTGTATGTTAATAAGGTGTTATTATTTAACATGTGTTAAATAAAGTTGGAACTCACTGAAACAAAATACTCATGAAATCACCCAAGTGGTGAAAACACTTTAAGTGTTTTCATCCACTTTGACCAACGAAATCACAGATGGGCTTGGCCCAGTGTCCAATCTTGAGATATTTTGTATATATAATCATTTTATAAACCAATCTTCTCAGAGAAGTTTCACAATTTCCAAACCATATCTTATCATAATTGTCTCTCTCTCTACATCTGAAAAACCCAACAAAAGAGTTCCTCATTTGAAGCAAACCTCTGTTTAATACTTGGTTAGTGATTTCATGATTCAAGTTGTTTCTTGTTGCATATCGTATGATTTGGATGTTTAATCATGATGTATGTATATATTGATATATATGAATATGTGATTGATCATTGTGTGCTTGATAGATAATTATCATCTATGAACCTTTTGTATATTTGATATTTTGAACAAAAGTGGGTATATGTTATGAATGATAAACTGAGGAATTATGCTCTAGATTTCACAATGATTTGGTAGTGTAAATATTACATATCATAATTTGATGAAATGATTTCAATAATAACAGATCATGTAACGATTAGATGAGATTTAGTTGCTGGGTTTAAGTTACAGTAAGTATTGTTGATGATGATGACTAGTAACGAAAACCCTCACAAAGGAAGGTGGACGAAATCACTTTAAGGGTGATTTCGGCCCAAACAGTTCTGGCCCAAAGGGTTTTCGGCCCACATGTGGTCTTCGGCACTAATTGGTTTTCGGCAAACATAAGTGTTTTCGGCTTAAGGATGTTTTCGGCCCAAACTTGGATTTCGGCCCATGTGTTTGGTTTTCGGCATAAAGGGGATTTCGGACATAAGTTGGTTTTCGGCTATAAGGGTGTTTTCGGCTCATGTTTGGTTTTCGGCCCATATAGGTGATTTCGGCTCTTAAGTGTTTTCGGCACTTTTGTTTGTTTAGCAACAAGCTACTGTTAATAATTAATGTTATTAATTATGTTATTTAGCTTAACTAATCATTGGAATAACTTAGTTAGTTTATTTAACCTTGTTAAATATGTAAGTTTATAACTTCATTATTTGAGAACTCTGTTAGTTGACAAATTCTGTTAAGTTGATTAACTGGGTTAACTGACTTACTCTGTTTGTTTATTATTCCAAATTAAGTGGATTAATTCTGTTATTCCATTGAACTCCGTTAACTTTATTCACTCAGTTAATTTGCTAGATTTGCTAGATGCCAACTCTGTTACTTGAATAAATGCAATTAACTGCTTGTGTTGCATGTTATGAACTGTCAAACACTCTGTGATTATTATTGTGACACTAGTTCCATGTGAAACTTTACAAACAATGTGAACTGATTGAGTATACGTGCACTATAGGACTTGACTGATTTATTGTGGGCACTTAACTTAACTTAGCATACCGAGCAAACAAGGTGAGTTCACACTCTTACCAAGGCATGGGATTCCCGGGGTTGGGAATGGGATTGAAGGAATGGATTTGTACTTACAATGTTACTAGACTATCTACCATCGTCCTCGGATGCGCAGGACACATACGTAAAACCTACGTATACTTGTACACATCACTGTCCTCGGTTGTGAAGGACACTTACGTAAAACCTACGTAAACTTATACTTATTACTGCCTCGGGTTGTGTCAGGCACTTACGTAAAACCTACGTAAACCCCCGCGTACCCCTGTCCTCGGTTGTGAAGGACACTTACGTAAAACCTACGTAAACTTTGTACGTACTACTGTTCTCGGTTAGAAGAACACTTATGGTTACAAATAGTCTAGTGTATATGCAAACATGGGAAGCCCCCACTAATAGAACATACTATCGGCCCAGTATAGCCGTACGTTACGAAACGAACTTGCATTTACGAACTTACTTACTGTGAACTCGCTCAACTAGTTGTTGACTCTCTGTTACATGCCTTGCAGGACCTTAGGTACTTTTGGAGCTTGCACGGGAGGCACAGTCGTTGTGGACATGGATCGTGAATGTGTTGTTAAACATTATGACATTTTGTACTTAAACTTATGTTGGGGTATTACTTTATTGCTTCCGCTACACACTTGTTTATATTTGGTTTTGGAAACACCTATCGTATTGATGAATGACTTTTACTTTATACTTATGTTCAATATGATTGGTGGCTTGATCCTAGTCATGTCACGCCTCCAAGCGGTAGTACTCCGCGTGTGGATTTTGGGGGTGTGACAGATTGGTATCAGAGCCATTGGTTATAGAGAACTCGGTTTTAATAAGGGGAAAACGTTTTTATTAAAACCAGACTATAACCAGAACAGTGCTCAACGATCCACAAGGACGCCTCGCTCCACGTGCAAGACTCATCACTCTAGGTAATATGGTACATGTCTTATTGCCTACTTGCTAAAATTGCATAGAACTTTGCTCAGGGTATGCTTAGATTAACTTAACACTATTGCATGAGAACACTTGTGTGCTTACTCTCTTCTGTCATTGCACTACTCGCGAACCTCTCTCACTTATGTTATCTTTGCTATGAAGATCATGTCTGGACGCATTAACATGACACAAGCCCAGTTAACGGCTCTGATTAACGAGCGAGTTGCTGAGGCACTTGCAGCCGCACAAGCAGGAGGTATACCCTGCAGTTGTAACTCACCCTAGGATCTTTAGATCCTACACTCCTAAACCAACTCTTGTGTTTTAATCTTGTACTGGATTCTTATATACAACAGGTCAGCACGCTCAGCCACCTGTTTGTACCTTCAAAACTTTCATGGACTGTCGTCCTACTACTTTTAGTGGCACGGAAGGAGCGGTTGGACTCCTCCATTGGTTTGAAAAGCTCGAGTCTGTATTTGAAATGTGTGAATGCCCTGAGGCTCGCAGGGTGAAGTACGCCACTGGTACTCTAGAAGGCATTGCGCTGACTTGGTGGAATGTGCAAGTTCAGATGTTAGGGTTGGCTGTTGCTAACGCCACACCCTGGAATGATTTCAAGGAGTTGATCAAAGAGGAATATTGTAGCCGTGATGATATTCATAAGCTGGAGGTAGAATTTTACCACTTGAAAATGACGGGGTCAGAAATTGAAGCGTACACCAGAAGATCAAATGAGTTGGCTATTTTGTGTCCTACTATGGTGGACCCTCCCATTAAGCGTATCGAACTGTATCTCAATGGTCTGGTGCCGGAGATTCAAAGTCACGTAACCTCAGCGAATCTTGGCACCATTCAACAGATCGTCAAGTTAGCTCATCGCCTCACCGATCAGGCGGTGGAACAGAACAGGCTGCCTAAACGTATCAATGCTACTACTACCGCTACCACTCCAGTTACTCCTGCTATTCCCAGTGACAACAAGCGGAAATGGGAAGGGGATTCCAGCAGGGGTTCAGCTACTGTACAGTCTCAAGCACAGCAACAGCGCAAGACTAGTGATTACCAGAGTCCGAGTCAGCAATCGTCTGGTGGTCAGGGGCAGAGTGGATATCGGGGAACTCATCCACTGTGTAACAGGTGCAACAAACACCACAGTGGTCAGTGTCGTAGAGGCCGCTGTCAAAGATGTTTAAGGGTAGGTCATGAGGCTAAAGATTGCAGGAGCTCAAGGCCTGCGAATCAGAACCAGCAACAACAGCCACCCATTCCACGAAACCAGTCACAGCAACAGCAGCAAGGAAATAAGGTATGCTTTCAGTGTGGGGCTGAAGGTCACTTCAAGCGGAACTGTCCCCAATTAAACCAGAATCAGAGCAACAACAACAATAATCAGGGCAGTGGGAACAACAATGGGGGAAACAACAACAACAATGGTGCAAAGGGTCGTTTATTTGTGATTGGTCAGAGTGATGCGAGGAACGATCCTAATGTGGTTACGGGTAAGTTTCTTCTCGACGACTTTTATGTTACCGTATTATTCGATTCGGGTGCGGATACCAGTTATATGTCTCTGAACGTTAGTCAAATGCTTAAACGCGCACCAACACTTTTGAACACCAAACATGTCGTAGAGTTGGCTAAAGGTAAAAGTCTAGAAGCCACACACATAGTTCAGGGTTGTAATCTTATCCTCGCTGGTCAGACTTTCTCTATCGATCTCATTCCTATAACTCTGAGTAGTTTTGACGTCGTCATTGGTATGGATTGGTTATCCCAACAGCAAGCAGAGATCCTATGCAAGGAGAAGGTCATTCGTATTCCTCGTTCTGGCAAAGAACCTCTCGAAGTTCAAGGCGACAAGAGTGGTGTCGTGAGTGGCATCATCTCCTTCTTGAAGGCTCAGAAGTGTCTGCGAAAGGGCCACATAGCTATTTTAGCACTCGTTACTGATACATCGACGACAGAGAAAAAGATTTGGGATATTCCTGTAGTACGCGACTTTCCTCAAGTGTTTCCTGAAGAGTTACCTGGGCTACCGCCCCATCGCCAGGTCGAATTTCAGATCGAGCTAGCTCCAGGAGCAGCACCTATAGCTCGAGCACCTTACCGCTTAGCTCCAACTGAACTGGAAGAACTGTCTAAGCAATTGCAAGAACTCTTGGAAAAGGGTTTCATACGTCCTAGCTCTTCGCCCTGGGGAGCTCCAGTATTTTTGTAAAGAAGAAAGACGGTACCTTTCGTATGTGCATAGATTACCGCGAACTGAACAAGGTGACCGTGAAGAATCGCTATCCACTTCCACGCATCGACGACTTATTTGACCAGTTACAAGGGTCGAGCTATTACTCAAAGATTGATCTGAGGTCAGGTTACCATCAACTGAGAGTCCGGGATGAGGACGTCTCCAAAACAGCATTCAGAACTCGCTACGGCCATTACGAGTTTTTGGTCATGCCATTCGGGCTAACGAACGCGCCTGCGGTTTTCATGGATCTTATGAACAGGGTGTGCAAACCTTATCTTGACAAGTTTGTTATTGTTTTCATTGATGACATTCTGATTTACTCGAAGAGTCGGGAGGAACACGAGCAGCATTTACGACTTATTCTGGAACTCCTTCGAACGGAACAGTTGTACGCTAAGTTTTCAAAATGCGACTTCTGGCTTCGTGAAGTCCACTTTCTAGGCCACGTGGTAAACAAGGATGGGATTCATGTTGATCCATCCAAGATAGATTCGATCAAGAACTGGCCTGCACCTAGTACACCAACAGAAATACGCCAATTCTTGGGTTTGGCGGGTTATTACAGACGGTTCATCAAAGACTTCTCAAAGATTGCACAGCCGCTTACATTATTAACACAGAAAGGTGTTGCTTACCGTTGGAATGATACACAGGAAACAGCGTTTCAGCACTTAAAGGATAGACTTTGTAGCGCACCTATCCTCTCATTGCCTGAAGGCACGGAAGATTTTGTAGTCTACTGCGATGCATCTATCCAAGGTCTTGGATGTGTGTTGATGCAACGGGATAAAGTTATTGCTTATGCTTCGCGCCAACTTAAGATTCACGAACGGAATTACACTACGCACGATTTAGAGCTTGGAGCTGTTGTCTTTACACTCAAGATATGGAGACATTATCTGTATGGCACCAAGTGCACCATCTACACCGATCACAGAAGTCTTGAGCATATCTTCAAGCAGAAAGACTTGAACATGCGACAACGTCGATGGGTCGAGTTACTGAACGATTACGAATGTGCTATAAAGTACCATCCGGGCAAAGCCAATGTGGTGGCCGACGCCCTCAGTCGAAAGGATACTACACCTAGGCGTGTACGAGCGTTGCAACTCACTATTCAGTCCAGTCTTCCTTCACAGATACGAGATGCTCAGGTAGAAGCATTGAAACCAGAAAACGTCAGGGCTGAAGCCCTACGTGGCTCAAGGCAACGGTTAGAACAAAGGGCAGACGGCGCCTATTGTGTAACAGGACGCATCTGGGTCCCACTCTATGGTAATTTACGCGAGCTTGTAATGGATGAAGCTCATAAGTCTCGCTACTCAGTACATCCTGGTTCAGATAAGATGTACTACGACCTCAGAACTACATATTGGTGGCCTAGCATGAAGGCCCACATAGCAACTTACGTTAGCAAGTGTTTGACTTGTGCGAGAGTCAAAGCGGAATATCAGAAACCATCAGGCCCACTCCAGCAACCTGAGATACCACAATGGAAATGGGAACAAATTTCCATGGATTTTGTTACTGGCCTGCCTAGATCTCAGCGCGGAAATGATACTATTTGGGTGATCGTGGATCGACTCACAAAGTCTGCTCACTTCTTGGCTATCAAGGAAACGGATAAGTTCTCCACTCTAGCAGATGTATACCTTAAAGAAGTTGTCTTGAGGCACGGGGTGCCCACCTCTATTATCTCTGATCGTGATGCACGTTTTACTTCAGAATTGTGGCAAGCAATGCACAAATCTTTTGGCTCTCGTTTAGACATGAGCACAGCTTATCATCCTCAGACAGACGGGCAGTCTGAGCGCACCATTCAAACTCTGGAAGACATGCTTCGGGCGTGCGTAATTGACTTTGGCAAGGGCTGGGAAAAACATCTGCCACTTGTGGAATTTTCGTACAACAATAGTTACCACACCAGCATTAAAGCTGCTCCATTTGAGGCATTATACGGGCGTAAATGCCGATCACCTCTTTGTTGGGCAGAGGTGGGTGACAGTCAGATCACAGGTCCAGAAATGGTAGTTGATACTACTGAGAAGATTGCTCAAATACGACAACGCATGGCGGCAGCTCGTGACCGTCAGAAAGTATACGCCGATAAAGACAAGAAATTACTCGAGCTCCAGGTTGGGGATCGAGCACTACTCAAAGTTTCACCCTGGAAGGGTGTTGTTCGTTTTGGCAAACGAGGCAAACTCAATCCACGATACGTTGGACCATTTGAAGTCATAGAAAAGATAGGCAAAGTGGCCTACAGACTGAACTTACCAGCTGAACTCAGTGCAGTTCACAACGTCTTTCATGTGTCGAATCTGAAGAAGTGGCAGTCAGATGAGACCTTCATAGTTCCTTTGAAGGAGCTCACTATCGACGAACAATTGCATTTCGTCGAGGAACCAGTTGAAATCACGGACCGAGATGTTAAGGTCCTCAAGAACACCAGAATACCTCTTGTTCGAGTTCGTTGGAACTCCCGTCGTGGCCCAGAGTTCACCTGGGAACGCGAAGACCAAATGGAACTCAAATATCCCCAGTTGTTCGAAAACAATGCAACTACTACTGAGGCTGAAGCTACTACAGAATTTCGGGAAGAAATTCCAAATCAACGGGGGGATGATGTGACACCCCAGGAAAACCAGTAAACGATAACTTACCTAGCTTCCTCAGTAATCGCATGCTAAATTTCGGGACGAAATTTCTTTCAAGTTGGGGATAATGTGACAACTCGAGTTTCCAAGATTCTATCTTCGCATTTAGTGCACGTTAATTTTTTTTTATTTTAGTTGTTTGTTAATACGACTCGTTGTTTCGCAACGCTTACCTTTGTAATACGTTATATCGTATTTCGATTAATATTTTTGTACTTGGAAATCCATAATATTTATTATGTGTGATTGTATGTTAATAAGGTGTTATTATTTAACATGTGTTAAATAAAGTTGGAACTCACTGAAACAAAATACTCATGAAATCACCCAAGTGGTGAAAACACTTTAAGTGTTTTCATCCACTTTGACCAACGAAATCACAGATGGGCTTGGCCCAGTGTCCAATCTTGAGATATTTTGTATATATAATCATTTTATAAACCAATCTTCTCAGAGAAGTTTCACAATTTCCAAACCATATCTTATCACAATTGTCTCTCTCTCTACATCTGAAAAACCCAACAAAAGAGTTCCTCATTTGAAGCAAACCTCTGTTTAATACTTGGTTAGTGATTTCATGATTCAAGTTGTTTCTTGTTGCATATCATATGATTTGGATGTTTAATCATGATGTATGTATATATTGATATATATGAATATGTGATTGATCATTGTGTGCTTGATAGATAATTATCATATATGAACCTTCTGTATATTTGATATTTTGAACAAAAGTGGGTATATGTTATGAATGATAAACTGAGGAATTATGCTCTAGATTTCACAATGATTTGGTAGTGTAAATGTTACATATCATAATTTGATGAAATGATTTCAATAATAACAGATCATGTAACGATTAGATGAGATTTAGTTGCTGGGTTTAAGTTACAGTAAGTATTGTTGATGATGATGACTAGTAACGAAAACCCTCACAAAGGATGTAACACCTGTGCCTTCACGGCCATCAAACAAATACCAAACCAATGAAATATTATATTTCATACTTGGGATTTGTAAAAATATGTGTATCGTTTACACATATCAACTCTTGTTCAATTTCAAACCCTAAATCGCTTTCTGGAAGGTTTGGTGTGGTGAAATCAAAGTTGAATCGCTTACAGGGACTAAAATTGACAAACTGCGAAAGTATGCCAATTTGAACTGTAACAGACATTCCGGAACATGACCATAAGTTAAACATACCATAAATATCCTTTACATAGCTTAGAAATAGGCTTTGAGGGGTTCGGTGTGCTAAAATAAACTTTTGTGTCATTCAGGGACTAAAAGTGTCAAAAAGTGCACAAGTTTGCATTTTCTCGCATAACTTACGTTCTGAATACATCTGGACATCCAAAAATTTATGTAAGCATGACTACATTTTATTTTAGTGTTCGCCTTAAGAAAAATCCATTCGTTTCGTCATTTGGATCGTTTTTCGCGCTTATGCGCATTCCGTCGTAATTAAGCGAACATCGCGTTCGTACGACCAAACGAACCATCATCCGGCATATTTTTGGGTATGTTTTGAGTTCCCTATACTTTAACTTCATTTTAGAGCCTTGAAATGAGGTTAACGGGGTTCAAACGCATCGAAAATCGCTTAAAACACAACAGGGACCATTTCTGCCTTTTTTTCAAACTTTCTGTTTCAGGTGGGGCAGTGGCGTAGCGCCACTGCATGTGGCCTCACCTGTCGCGCTACGCGACTGCCTAGTCTGGGGCAGAAACATGCAGAAACTTCATTTTTCGCATTTTCGGGACCGGATTCGATGTATCGACAGCTGTTTACAGCTGTTATGCACTTCTAAAAACCTTGCCACATGTTGATACCCTATGGTGAGTGGCCATTTAGTCACCACAACCTTGCAACAAGTGTTCGGACGAGATCATTTCCCCTTTTCCAAGAAACGATCTCAACGGTGCACCTAAATCTATAAATACCCATCCACCCTCAACCCCAAAACCCACAAATCTGATTAAGGAAGCTCTAAGTTGGAACCTTCGTTTCATACCTGAGCTATTTTGATCTGGGTTAGCTTTCGGGGACCCTTCGTAAGTATTTTTTTCGTTCTTTTCCTTATTTTTACTGCTTTTCGAGTCAGAAAGTCAAACTTTGTTTGACTTTCAGCGTTGACCAGTAATGGTCAATGCGAAGTTCGTTTGAACTTCGCAACGTGATTGTAATCACGATGGTCATAGTTCCTTGGGACTATGCCTACTGATTACCACGTTGTCTAGGGTCGTAGGGTAGGCGATCTAATAAATCGCCTATACCTTCGAACCCGACCCAGTTTGGTCGATCATTAGGATCCGACCAAATACATTAGGTGACCATAGTGTAGGGAATAACCTTCCGAGGTTATACCCTATGGTCACATCATTTAAATAGTTGTATGATAGGTAGTTTATATGCCTTAAGTAAATTACCAGAATACCCTTTTCATACATAATTGGTAATTTAGCATATGTAACCTAAACTTTTGTCACGTAACGGATTATGTAATATGTTTAGGCATATAATACTTGTCATAGGACTAGTTAGGCGGTCCGAACGCGTTTCACGCGCACGACGCGTTAAAGTAGCATAAGCTTCCTAAACGGGTCGTAATGGGTCGTATACAATTAGGTTAAGTTTCATTTAGTATGTAGGCTTTGTTAAACCATATCACACGAGTCTCCACACTCGTTTGGTTTACAAACCCTAATGCTACCCAGTCTTCCGATTTAGGTCCGGTTTATTAATGTAGTTACCTATATTAGGTGCCGTTTGATATTCCGCGATCTCTAGCACTGTTTGGTGGTTATCTTTAGACAACTGAGCAATCTCATGTGAGTACATAGACCCCTCTTTTACTGTTTTCCAAACTGTTTTGGGGTGAAACACATGTGCCTACTTGTTACTTTCATGCTTTCCTGTTTTCACATCATATACCGACTATGTTTGTTAGTACATTATAGTACATGATTTCATTACTTTTCTGCTATGTATGTTGACTGATAACATGCTAAGCACATTGATTTACATGACTTTTCTGCTATGTATGTTGACTGATAACATGCTTAGTACATTGTTTTACATGACTTTTCTACTTTGTATGATGACTTTGCATACTTAGTACATTGTTTTATACTGCATCTCTGTTGCATATGTTCCAGTAACATATGGACACATGGTTTTATAGCTCTACCCTGTATGTTTACTCTAGCATACTAGGTACATTATCTTCATAAAACATGCTTACATTTTGGTATGACATTTGGTTTGTTTAAACTATACTATACATTCATTAACACCGATCATGCCGCTCGGTAGTAGGTAGTGGTACCATAGGACTTGACAAATCCCGTTCCGGACATCCCAGGGAAAGGGGATGAAAGGAATGACCGAATCCGAATACATATTCTCTTGATAACTCACTTTTACATAGTTATCCGTCTGTCTCAAGGCTTGGATGTATGAATTTTCACAATACCGCATAAATGTTCATATTCAGTATAGCATGCATATATCTTACAAAACACAACTTTGATTTAAACCAAGTTTTACTTCAATACCTTGTTTTGTACATTTTTACTTATGGTTTAAGTAGTCTAAATTTTACTTACCATACATATCATTTTGGTAATACATTTCTTGACTACTTTTGGATATTTGACATAGACATTTGACATGGATATTTGACATAGACATTTGACATGGATATTTGACATGGACATTTTGACATAATTTACATCTTGACATGAACATTTTACATTGTTTGGTTTGGTTTGAATAAGTGATTAAGTAACGATGCGTGTGTAATATGATACAAGCATGGTGGATACGCCGCTGGTACTTCCTATATATAAGTGTTTGTATGGTACTACATATTGTAACGTTATTTGAATCATTTCAAGTTTGAGACATAGAACATTTTATACAAATAACATACTTTTCACAAGACATTGTTTTACAAACAACTTATCTAATACAAATCCATTTTTACTATGGTTATTCATTTAACCATACATTATTCACTTATTTATACATATCATCTGAACTCATTGTTTTTCAAATGATTTACAAAACAAAGCAAATTACAAAGTTCATGACTAAACATTTTCTCAAACATAAGTCATGAAACCTATTTTCACAAAACCTATGTATCTCACCGGCATTTTTATGCTGACGTACCATATTTTCACATGTGTTTTTCAGGAGCTGTTGCATAAGATGATCGAGATACACATAGACAGACTTGGGCTTTAGTGACAATAAAAGATGCAAGACTAGTTAATTATGTTGTATTCCTTTGTTTGTCGAGGCAGTGTAACACTTTTAATCAATAATACGAAACTTCAATTTCCATAGTTGTGAAACATTAATTCTGTTACAACACTCCCCGATGTTTCCGCCATGTTTTGTATGTTCTACGTGGTCGGGGTGTGACAAAGGAAGGTGGACGAAATCACTTTAAGGGTGATTTCGGCCCAAACAGTTCTGGCCCAAAGGGTTTTCGGCCCACATGTGGTCTTCGGCACTAATTGGTTTTCGGCAAACATAAGTGTTTTCGGCTTAAGGATGTTTTCGGCCCAAACTTGGATTTCGGCCCATGTGTTTGGTTTTCGGCATAAAGGGGATTTCGGACATAAGTTGGTTTTCGGCTATAAGGGTGTTTTCGGCTCATGTTTGGTTTTCGGCCCATATAGGTGATTTCGGCTCTTATGTGTTTTCGGCACTTTTGTTTGTTTAGCAACAAGCTACTGTTAATAATTAATGTTATTAATTATGTTATTTAGCTTAACTAATCATTGGAATAACTTAGTT
Source organism: Helianthus tuberosus (assembly GCA_030545235.1). Taxonomy (NCBI): domain Eukaryota; kingdom Viridiplantae; phylum Streptophyta; class Magnoliopsida; order Asterales; family Asteraceae; genus Helianthus; species Helianthus tuberosus. Next base: position 108,362,134 of record CM060409.1, read on the forward strand.
AGTTTATTTAACCTTGTTAAATATGTAAGTTTATAACTTCATTATTTGAGAACTCTGTTAGTTGACAAATTCTGTTAAGTTGATTAACTGGGTTAACTGACTTACTCTGTTTGTTTATTATTCCAAATTAAGTGGATTAATTCTGTTATTCCATTGAACTCCGTTAACTTTATTCACTCAGTTAATTTGCTAGATTTGCTAGATGCCAACTCTGTTACTTGAATAAATGCAATTAACTGCTTGTGTTGCATGTTATGAACTGTCAAACACTCTGTGATTATTATTGTGACACTAGTTCCATGTGAAACTTTACAAACAATGTGAACTGATTGAGTATACGTGCACTATAGGACTTGACTGATTTATTGTGGGCACTTAACTTAACTTAGCATACCGAGCAAACAAGGTGAGTTCACACTCTTACCAAGGCATGGGATTCCCGGGGTTGGGAATGGGATTGAAGGAATGGATTTGTACTTACAATGTTACTAGACTATCTACCATCGTCCTCGGATGCGCAGGACACATACGTAAAACCTACGTATACTTGTACACATCACTGTCCTCGGTTGTGAAGGACACTTACGTAAAACCTACGTAAACTTATACTTATTACTGCCTCGGGTTGTGTCAGGCACTTACGTAAAACCTACGTAAACCCCCGCGTACCCCTGTCCTCGGTTGTGAAGGACACTTACGTAAAACCTACGTAAACTTTGTACGTACTACTGTTCTCGGTTAGAAGAACACTTATGGTTACAAATAGTCTAGTGTATATGCAAACATGGGAAGCCCCCACTAATAGAACATACTATCGGCCCAGTATAGCCGTACGTTACGAAACGAACTTGCATTTACGAACTTACTTACTGTGAACTCGCTCAACTAGTTGTTGACTCTCTGTTACATGCCTTGCAGGACCTTAGGTACTTTTGGAGCTTGCACGGGAGGCACAGTCATTGTGGACATGGATCGTGAATGTGTTGTTAAACATTATGACATTTTGTACTTAAACTTATGTTGGGGTATTACTTTATTGCTTCCGCTACACACTTGTTTATATTTGGTTTTGGAAACACCTATCGTATTGATGAATGACTTTTACTTTATACTTATGTTCAATATGATTGGTGGCTTGATCCTGGTCATGTCACGCCTCCAAGCGGTAGTACTCCGCGTGTGGATTTTGGGGGTGTGACAGCATGCGCCACAAAGGACTTTGGTGAACAGATGCCCTCACAGGGACTTAAATTAAAAATATGTCCATTAGGGAATTATAATAAACAAACATCCGCACAAGGACTATACAGAAAAGATAGGTCCTAAAAGGGACTTTGAAGCGATACTAGTCCATGTGGGAACTGAAAGGAAAATATATAAATCCATATAGGGACTATAAGATATGTCAACACTGGGACTATAGTGAAACGATATGTCCTCGAGAGGACTATGATGAATTATTATTTTCGCCAGGGGACTTTAGTGAAATAACATGTCTACAAAAGATTTTAATGAAATAACATGTTTACAAAAAGACTTTATTGAAATAACACGTCAATGTAAGGACTATAATGGAGTATAATGTCCATGAAAGGACTATTTTGAAGTATGATGCCCACGAAGGGACTATTATTGAAATATAATGTCCTCGAAACGACTATATTGAAATATAATGTCCTCAAAGGGACTATATTGAAATATAATGTCCTCGAAGGGACTACGATAGACAAACATATATACAGAGTTTTATCAGAAGAGGTAGGTCCACACCAGGACGATGATGAAATAATATGTCCTTAAAGGACTACAATAATCAATGCCCATACAGGGACTTAAAGGAAAATGGAATATGATGGAAGAAGGGTTTTCTAATGTCTTCCTTGCTTGATTCCGATTGTTTTTCTTCTTTGTTTATCGTATGCTATAGTGACACTGAAGTCCTCAGTGAATAAAATAAACATTTCAAATCAGGATCCGTTGCAGAAGTAGGATCCAAGGATTTAATGATAAAGAAACGACATGGATCACGGATTGGGTTTAGACTGGTCTAATCCAAGTCTGGAATTCCAAAACTTGGAGATAGCAAATAGGGATTAATAGCATCCACATGCATCATCTTCAATATGGGAGCCTTAGGGATTTGTTGGTATGGACTCCACTGGTACAGACTTCAAGATTTGAGCCTCAGGGACCTCAGGTATGGACTCCGAAGTTGGTTAAGAGCTTAAATAGGTTTGGTTTTGGGAATAGGTCCATAAAGGTCTTTCCTCTAACCGGTCACACGCTTATCCTAGCCGTGGTATGAAGCTTGGCATTTCTTGGCTTCGGATGGGAAAAATCTCCATCAACGGCTTCTTTGCTTGGCGACATATTTAAAACACATAAATTCGAAAGCAATGTTTACTTAATAGGGATGAGAGCATTCCTATGTTAAGTCTAGACTCAGAAGGTCTAAGGAATATGCTATTGTGTCATTTGAGATTAAACACTAAAGGCAAGTGTTTAATTCACTCAAACGTTGGCTTTGATACCAACCTGTCACACCTCGATATTTACTGCTCAGCCCGGTGGACCTAGTGGGGAGTATTGTGACGTAAGATTGGTATTATCATAGTCGAACATACACAGAATAGCACAGCGGAAGTCTTGGAATATAAAATAATATTACAAACCCAAATGTCTGAAAATACCGAAAGGATAAATACATATGAGCTTGCAATAATAAATCCACAGGCGGATCATAAAAAATGTACAAAACGAAGTTTAGTAGACTTTAGGGCATCCTAAGGATTTGCAAGATCCTTTATTAACACCAAGCAGCTCCCAGCCAATTACTAGTAGTACCTGTCACTTAGTCCTTTGAAAATACGTCAGTTTACACTAGTAAATACAATTAACCGACTCTTTTGAAAGCATTTATAAAATTGATTTAAATGCACAAGGCACAATTATTATTTTATAACTTGGGATAATTATATAAAATAATCTTGTATACAGATTTATATGCTTGTCGTACGATCAAGGCCCAGTATAGAAGCCGAGACAAAATTAATAGACACACCACTAATATAGTCCCACAAGGAGTTATCCTCACGTGTGGTTATATCTTATATCTTAATTCCCTTTTTGGGGAAAAGAAACCATATCGCAATTGTCAGGTGTATGCCTACACCCCGTGCTTAGGTCGTGGCCATTTGCATTTAAATGAGCCGAGGATATCCAGGACACAGTCATATTAACCCCCAAAAGTTTATATATCAAACAAAACAGATTAAAACGAGTTATGTCAATGAATTAACCACTAATCGATTAATTATTCCATACCCGACCAAGCGGTAATAATTTACCGTATCACAAGCCCGTATAAGGGAAAATAAGTTAAAAGTATTTACCTGAGCTTAAAATGCGAGATTTGATTACTCAGCCGTATAATCTAATCAAACTAGTGCAAGTAGCTTTTACCGGGGCTCCTAATCTGGAATGAAGGTTTTATTAACCTATTAGATTACTAACGGGTCTTATTTAAGTTGTAAACTTAGACCAGTTAGTTTAAAAAAGGTTTACGGTACGAAACGCTAGATTAAGCGATGACCGGATTGGAATGTAATTTAGACCCGACAAATATGGAGACTTGTATTATAGGGGTAAACTAAATATATTTTGGAATTTGAAGTTTAAATGATAAGATTTGACCCGTTTTGGCTAATTTATATAAACTAGTCACATAAATCGCACCATACGCGTATAAGAATTAACGGGTAACCGGATGAGTCATATACAAGTTCCATAAGTTATTATGCTTTAAATATGTCATGATATCAGTGGTATATTAGCAATTATGCCCAAAAAGAATTTTAAACCAAATTAAGTCCCGTAAGGGCATTTTGGTCATTTTAAGATTTATAAAAGAGGTTTAAACATAAACTGATGTTCTGGCCTAAAAATTTTTGTTCAAATAGTTATTTTATGATGTTATAACAGTAGGATATCATATATGGGAGGTTTACCATTTATGGCCAAACGATGCACCGTAGGGGCATTTTGGTCATTTCACATTTGTTTTTAAGGACAAAATTGGAAGTCTGAGTTCATGACTTATACCTACTATAAAAGTATTAAAATTTATTTATAAATTCAGTTGGTAACAAGTCTTGGGTGCTAAATATGGTTTTAAACCATACTATGCACCTAATTAGCGTAAAAGTCGACGATTGACGATATTTGCGATGTTTATGAAATTCTGAGATTTTGATCAGCCTTGAATGTTTTAAAATATTTTATTTTTCATATAAAATCCGTAGGAAAAGGTTTGGCATGTTAATCATATGTAAATCTCATTTTATTAACAAAAAGGGCATTATCGTCAATTATAGAATTTATACAAGAACTCTAAGTTATGGCCAGTATATAGTATATAATCTGACCCAACATTCCAAAAATCCCTAAAAGTAATATCTTAACAGTAGGTAATGAGTTTGGTGCCAAAATTTAGGTTTAAACATGATTTATGCACAAAAGCGTAATTTAATTAAAAAAAAGTTAAGTTTTACGATATCTTGCATAACATTAATTTGAGACCAGAAAATTATGTCAAATTAATTTAGACATGTTTATATATCAGTAACTAAGTTATTTGCATGCTCATATATTCAAAAATCGTGTTTTTAGACTATAAGGGCATAATAGTCAAAATTAAGCATAATAACGGAACATGCGCAAAAACTCGTATTTCTAGTATGATCGTGTAATATAACCTTATAGGGTTATGCTACATTATATTACGATCATAACGGAACCTAAAATTAGTAGCAAACTAATCTAATTCGGTTCATAATCGAAAGTCAACGCAGAAGTCAAACTTCATGACTTTCGGTTGCGAACCGACGCTAAAACTGGAATTGACGAGCCGAACATGTTTACACATGTTCTAATAATTATTACCAAGTTGTTTAAATGATAACACATATTTTAGAAAGCTTCTAAACATATATCGCAATTATTTCAAAAACTGCCCCGTTGACTTTTTAAAACAATGTTACGTTGACTCGTCAATTGACCAAGCAAACGTGATTATCAGGAGGTGCCCTTTTGAGGGTTAAACACCTACCTAATTACGATCATGTAGCCATGTTCGTTGCGAACAATGGCTTGACCGTTTACGGTCTAACTAAAAGTCAAAGCATTTTATCGTAAACGCTTGACTTTTCAGCTTTTTAAGCCAAATAAAATGAACTAGTCACGAAAGGACAATTACATATGGTCCTAGGGACTGAAATAAACACAGTGGATGCTTCCCATAATCTCAGGAACTCCCAATATGAGAAGTTGTAGAAAGAAGTGATTCAAGTGAAATTCAAAGCCTATTTATAGTTTTTGAGACTGGGCCAGATCTTGCCAAGTGTTTAGAGGAGTTATAAGATCATAACATGTGTAAAACCAGGTTTAAAAACCAACTAACAAGTCCCTAGTTTCAGCTAAGTGGTTTAGAGATGTGTGGAGAACAAACAAGGACCCAAAACAACAATTCATAACAACTTGCTGCTGCTGTTTGGGCTTTGGCGGCCTACGAACGAGACAAGCCCATGCCTACGCGGCCCGCGAGCTGGCCCAGTCCGGCATAACATGTTTCTGCTTTGGCAGTTTTAGTCCCTGTTTCATTTATATGCATTTTTAGCTTTCAAAAGTTACATTTTTTGGCACAAAAACATCTATTTCAGCTGATGTTTACTGTTTGTTCTCTAACGGCACGCGAAGGGCAGGCCCTAAGTGCTCGTGGCCTACGAAGCAGCCTTGTCCAGGCAACAAATATGCTGGTTAACAGTTCTGGTCCCTGTCTTTTTGTTCAGCTTTTAAAACTTTCATAAATGACATATAAGGCACCTAACTTTCTAGTTTCATGTATAATATTAGTATAACGTACAAAAACCTTTAACGGAAAATCTTAGGCACACTTAGGGGTTCGGCCGAGCATTGCGGAGTCCTTGGTCTGATTAAAAGCCCTCACCAAGGCATAGTTTCGCTTGTTGTCTCTTTTAGTCCCTTGTCGCATAAATTTATGCATATTTTCGATCTATGGCATCTAAGCCTTAAACGGCTCATATTAGGCACATCCGGGGGGTATGACTGAGGATAATGGAGTTTCCAGTTCTTTTAAAAGATCACCCTAAAGCGTAGTTTCACGCGTTGACGCTTTTAACCCCTTAATTGCGAACTTGCGCGCATTATCGCGAAATGGCATAAAAACCTTATATGGCCAGTATTAGACACTCCCGAGGGTATGACCGAATATTACAGTGCTCCAGTTCACTTAAATGATCATTCTAAGGTGTAGTTTTCGACGTTGACGCTTTTGGTCCCTCTAACGCGCAAATTTGCACGCATTATCATTTTATTGCGTCAAAGCCCTATGTTATCCATATTAGGCATTCTCGAGAGTATTATCAAACGTCACGATGCTTCAGGTTCGTTAAAAGGTCACTCAGAGGTATATTTAAACATGTTGACGTTTTTAACCCTTCATCGCGCAAACTTTAAATTAATTACGTAAATGGCTCCTTTCGACCAGTAAGTGGCTCATTTGCGAATACGAATACCGTGTAAGGTTATTACGAGGTGTTACACTTTACCAGTTGGAAGTCCCAGTACTAAGCAAAAGGGGCACCAAGTTCAAAACTAGGTAAAACCACCTCAGGTGGGAATTCAGATGATCCTATTAACGTAGGTGATGGATTAAACTATCCTGAATTAATGGAGAGAGTCACTAAATTGGAAAAATTTTTGCTGAGATCAAAGACATATTGAAAATTTTGGTAGAAAACTCTAAAACTCCACCACCAAATGCAAACATTGCAAAAAAAATGTGGGCTCATATTCAACCATACCTACATCTTCAACCATATACTCCTGGGGATTTCCAACTATATAAAGAACACCCTAAACGGACGCTCAGCTGATTTTATATGATTTTTCGAAGTCTGCCCAAAATCTGATTAAAAAGCTGCGAAAATCATGTTTATGGTGCTTCTAACTTCGTCCCAAACCATTGAATGTAGCCCTCTTTAATGGTTAAAACTTATGTTGAACTCTTAGAGAGGGTTAGTAACATTAAACACATTAATTATATATCAATGGATGACAAAACTATACAAATTTGCAAACAATCATTCCAAAACCATCCAATTTCCAAAATCCGCAATTTAAATCAAGAACCCTAATATTCATAAATCAAGTACAACCAGAGCTAATCATCAAGGAGGTAATTATAACTTACTAACATCAATATAAAGTTATAAAATTCAGATTATAGTCATATCTTGTTCAATTAAACAAGAAACCCTAACATGCATATTAATCAACAATGGAGTTTCTAAGTATCATCAACATGAAATAACTATGATAGAATCATCTGTAACTTATGTATAGATCATCTATCACCAAAACCCTTAACTTTCATCATGATTACACTTTCAACTCAAGAACACATGAAAATCTAGCGTTTTTGTATAGATATTACTTACTAGGCTTCTACATAACAGAGAATGTTCATAAGTTCTTCAATTTCTTTAATCAATCACCTAAAATCGATATATTGAAGCTTCCCATCGATTTTCTACTTGACCCATGGCTCCCATGGCATCCACACAAAGATACGTATCTTTTTTTCTGGAATTCTCTACACCTCATGTTAATAGAGAATCTTTCACAATTTGGCAAGATATGCCCCTCTATTTTCAAACCGCTTTATTCTTACAATCCTTGTTAAGTTTTATAACTCTACCATATTATAAATACTAAATGAAGCTTAACTTGGTAAACAAGGTTACGCTATTTAAATTAAGTCATTAAATTCTCAAATAGAATTGCTCATTTTATAATTAATCAGTTCAGTATACATAAAATGCTACATAAATCAAGATGTGTCAATATATGAACATCCCCAAATTTGGGATGTTACAAATCTAACCCCTTAAAAAGGGTTTCGCCCTCGAAACTGGATTATACTAAAAACATAAGTTATAACTCAATGATTCACCCAAAACTTTCATGTACAATCATTAAGTTATAGATCACAAAGCTTTGAATGTTTTTTTTTTAATCAATTCCTCTATATTACTTGTTAACATTAGCATCAACTGTTTAAGTGATGAACCACATACCTTGTATTGGTGAGAATTCTCTTATCATGTTTTAGTTAGGTATCATCCATTTTTCTTGGATGATTCAACTCTTGTGTAACCGGTCTAACCTGTTAAATACTAGACATTTACATATAGGACATGTTCTCAACATATATTCGCTTTCACCAATTGTAATCATATCAATCATGTAACAAGCTTCATTGTGTACTCATTAGATGGGTCACCATATGTAAGACCCTTACATTCTCTTAATAATTCATATAGTATGTAATGCATATGCCGTTAATTCAAAACTCTCAACAAAACGACATTTATATGAAGTTCAAAACTTCCCAACGATGTTTACTAAAGTTTCAAACCATATTGTTATAAAGACACATACTTTAGCTTGCAAAACATTCAACCTATATTTTACAAAAGTTTGATAAAACAACCCTAAATGTTTTTGTGACAAAAGTTATATTTTTGCATTTTGTGGAAGCTCCTCTTTAGCGAGTGTTCGGTTCTTTATCAATGCTTGATCATCATCCGCAAGTCCGTTCCACTACCTATGACCAAAATTCATCAAAACATTAGTCATTAGAGTTAATAATGTGGTTTAACCAGTTTACAAGTTCACAACACATCAATAAAACAATTTTGCAGGTCTATGATGCTGTCGCGGGGCGCGACCGAGGAAGCAAAATGTGTCACGTGCCGCGAACGGCTGTCGCGTGTCGCGAGGGTGAAAGTGGCCTACGCCGCATGGCGCGGGGGTCACTCTTTTCCAACGGATTTGGTTAAATCCTGCAGTTTTCCCAGCTATGCTATTCTTTGCAAAAATGGACATAACTTGTCCGATATTGATCCGAATTAAGTCCCGTTTCCTCCTACGTGATCGTAATTCGATCATCTATAATATGGAATCATAATCCAACATTTGAATTTACAACTTTCATAAATTTAAGCTTTCGGCTTATAATAATTTTAATTTATTTTGACCCGTTTAAGTTTCAAGCATCACTATTGTCCCAAATAGTTTTCATTTTTACACTAGCCTTACAAAATGAATATTTCCTATTCGTAAGGCGTTAATCATAACTTTATACGTCTGTTATGAATTAAATGCAATACTTGTTCGACCCATTCGACTACAACTAGTCGAACCTTTATTTCATAATTTCCGTCATATGAAACATTGAAGTTTTCGTCATACTCAAACTGAGTTTTTTACTATAGACCTACATTTCCTGTGACAACCCGAACCTCCAAGGCCAGTGTCTCTTAGTCACGTGACCCTGTTTTCTTATTATTTCTCTTTCATGTCCCTTGCGATGATGAAAATTGATAAACACTTGTGACTATAATGTAATTGCTAAATGTATAATGTGTTTGAGTATGTGTACGTGTATTTGACTGATTAACTTCAAGGAACCGTTAAACGTTTCTAGGTGTCGTTTAGTTAATTTAGGGAATTAACCTATTTGGGCCGCGAATTAAACGATCGCTCATGTGGGCCGCACCCCAAACCCTTGTAGCCCAACATAACTAATTAGATTGAATGGCCCATTGTGATGTCAATTACACTCTATATTGTGGCAGCCCAATTAGAATGGGCTTGAGCCATTTCGGCCGAGAAAAGAACCGCCCCACATTCATAATATTTAGAGAATGCATTGTGGGTTGTTTAACAAAAACTCAAAACAAAATAAACCCTACTTCTCCCACTTGGTTGCGACGGCAGATGACCCCCCCCCCTTCGAGGTTTCTTGTGCTCGATTATCCCTCCACCTCTTGGTTAGTAATATCATTAATTACTTTGTTTATGTTGGCCCAATATTCAATAACATTAGTGCATGTGATATGTCTTGGTAGTGTAGCAAATTTGGATAATGATCACTTCATGATTGTCGGCCATATTGTTATGTTTGCATGTAAATTGTCAGTAGACATGTGATTGCTTAGCCCAATATGTGTGCAACTTGTTAAGGTCTTATAGGGATAATCATAGATTTGTATGAATTAGAATCAATTATTTTAATGCCAAAAGATGAATTCGTAATGTATTGTTGTATGTGCAGACCCACTAACGATGATCTATTAATATATTAAATGCTGATTAATATGATTTATATGAGAAAAGTCTTATGGGGTGATGAATAGATTCAAGTATTTTGTTTGTAATCGGCTGCATTATGATCTGATGTAGGGTATGCTTTCTTGTGAACTTATAAATGGAACACGATGGTGATGATGGGCCGCTCATAAGGGTTTGTTTAAGTGGGTCGAAACATTGTTAAATATGGATTCAAGTAACAGTATGAATATATATATATATATATATATGCATGATATGTTTAGACAATCTGTGCATGATGTTGTTTCATATGCATGATCATAGGAGTGGATGTAAATCTGGTCATACACCATTTAACTAGGATAATAAACAGAATGAATGCTAGTTGTGGTTGATGGAAATCTAGTGCATAAGATAATGGAATTTTTGTGTGTTGCACGATAAATGCTAGTTTACCTAATGAAGATTATGTGTTTAGAATAATATGCTAATGAGTGAGACTTGAATTTGGATGCCATAATAAATTGTTAGACGATTTGGGTGAGGATCACAAGGTGGGTTGTGATCCTTGGACACGAGTTACTTTGGGCCGCAAAACATCTGGGGCTTTTATGCAAGCCATGCATTAATATTAGGTTAATTAATTTGGGCCTCGCATGAGAGTTAGGCCATAGTTAATAAACCGGGCTGCATATAGGGTGTAATGCACAACGGAAGTGGGCTGATCTGATGGGTCAGCCACCTACTTGAGTTCATGATGGGCTGGGTGTGAGTAAACCAAGCTGGCCGTACACCCTTGGCCCGTCACACGTGCATAACTTGTTTGGGCCGAGCTAGAATGGGCCGTGTAGGTTATGAGAAACCGTATTAACAAGTTAGATATTGATTGGTGAAAACATGACATGATATTTACCTTATAACGTGTGACACAATAACGTGAATTGAGAATGTGAAGCTGGTTACGAACCAATACGTGTGTACTCAAAGGTGAACTGAACTACTTGTGATAAGGCATGATATGAACTTGTATGGTGGTTGTAAGTAGGACCAGATACTTGCTAAGATTTGTGTATTGTTATGCGTTTTGCTTATTTGAAACTTGTGTAATAAATGCGAAAAATACATGTTCCGTGTGTAACTGAAACTAACTGTTATTGATAACCACAATAGGGGTTAATTGACCAACTGGGAACATGTTCTGTAATCTTACCGAGCAAAACTAAGGTGAGTTCATTACCTTTGAGCATGCGTCCCGGTGGTTTGGGACAGTCAGTCGGTATCCCGGGGAGGGATAAATCTTTTGGGTAAAACTGGAATGTTGGATAATATTCTCACTCTCTATCTCTTAAGTCCCATCTTTTGCTATCGTGGGTGGTAGCGGGGTATTAGTTGGTAGCGCTACTTAGGTTTGGCACCCTCACCCCATTCCTGAGAGAGGGCGGGTGTGAACTAATGACCCAGTCGGGCCCAGTGCTTTGATAGGAGCACTGGGGAACGGGCAAAACATACATCAGGAGCCGTCTTGTTCAGCATCGAGATATTATCAACATTACTTTCGGAATTAACTTCAATGGATTAACTAATCACTTGGTAATCAACGTTTTGGTAAAAACTATGAACTCACCAGCGTTGTCTGATACACTTGTTGCATGCTCGCAGGTCGTTAGATTACTTGGATTTGGAACTTGCTGTCTGAAGTAGTCGGAGTGGTTATGGGTCACTCTGATTGGATACACATATTGGTTCATTGATTTCATACATTTGTTTTGAGAATATCTAAACTATGGTTTCGTTAATGCTTCCGCTGAACATATTGGTTTTCATTTAAACTTGTTGATGGTATTTTATTAATGATTGAGAACTTTATTTAGAAACTTGTATGAGTTCAATGTAATTAGTGGCTCATTGTTGGTACATCACACGCCCATCAGGGACACTCCCTAGGTGGTATTTTGAGGGTGTGACAGTTTGGTATCAGAGCCACTGGTTATAGTGAACTTGGTTTTAAAACGTTTTTATAAAACCAGACTATAACCGAACAGATCCGAAATCGACCATGACACTCAGCTCCAGACTGCAAGGTTCGTTTCTCGTTTACTATTGCATAGTATATCTAGTGTTTGCTTTTGAATAACATCACACGTGAATGCACACTTAGCACTGCAGTATGAACTTCTATGTTACCAACCCATGTTGCGTGTTTTAAGAGTGCGACTCTTCTTGAACTTTCATGATCTATGTTGTGGCGTCATCTGTCTTATTGCTCGAATTCGGGGAATCTTTTTAGCGCGAGTTAAGAGGCACTGAGATAAGCATGCAAATTGTCTTATTATTATGGGTGCACACATAATAATAATGTGGGGTGCATGTGAGTCCCAGTGAGGCTTAACGAGTGAAAAAGGGGTTCTGTTCTGTTGTTTATTCGATGAGAAATGTGACAAATCTATAGGAGTCATAGCAGTGATTGTTTCCTACTTGAACGTGATCTTTCCACTCCTCTCTGAATCCTTACGAATCTCGATGCTATCAAGTATCACCTGAGCACTCATCTGAACGCCTAGCGAACTGTGTAGAATGTTAGGTGCTAGTACTAACGTCCCTGAGTTGGATGGCTCAACGTCAAATGATTGGACTATACTTTCCTCACTTATCTTTGTTTGCTGGAACTTAGCGTGTTGACACCTTAGATCCCGAAGTGCGATCACTTCTGCAACACTCTCGCGACATACCGTGTATTACTCAGTCAACTTGCAAGAACGATGGACAAGAGGGTAAACGTGCTACCTTACCGACTTCCGCATTTGAACGACCCCAGTTACCGGCAACGAACAACCGCGATTTGACTCTAATCGAATCCTTAACCCCAGCCAGCGACTCATGGGAGTCGACTCTTACGAACCAATCGGGACAAAATCGATGACGATTGACTGTAGAGCGGACTGTGTAACCGCCCGCACCATGAGTAGTGCCTTAGGACGTGGCACGGAATGTGAAAAGATGGACCTTGTTGGTGAAAGGACGCAGGACACCGTTACAGGCAACAATATTAGAGGCAACAGTCGCGGCAACATCAAGGTACTCGTGACCGTAGCTTACAGTATGGAAACGAAGGTGACCTCGACAAGGATTGACTGTGTTAAGTCAAGGTGATGACAACCAAGGGAGCGACGACAGTACTGGAAATTCTCGTGACGAAAATAACACTGGAAATGAAGCTCATGGAAGGACATTTAGCATTGGCATAGGCTATACCAGGCGTAATAGCAACACGATATCTTGGATGGGTAGCTATTCGCCTCGTCTATGTTCTGTTTAACCCTGATGCTTCTTGAAACCAAACCTGTTGTGAAGTCGGCTGATGCAAGTGAATTGAAGCCTTATATGTTCGCTAGGATGCAAACTCGACCTTGAGGGACAGGTGTTTGACATCGACCTTCCTTCTACTACCCCTGATGGTTACAATGCAGTAGTTAGTGTGGATTGGTTATTCAGAAATCGCCCAGGCATACCTTGTGAGGAGAAAATTTTGTGTGGAGAATCGTTATTTATTCTAAAGCAATAGAGTGGTGCAAAGGTTAGCACCATATCAGCTACGAAGGCCCAGAAGTGTCTACGGAGGGATCACCCCGCTACGTTAGCAACCGTTACTGATGTTGAGGCTAAGGAAAAGAGGACTGAGGATCCCCAATTGTTCATGATCCCTCTCAGTGTGCTACCCGAGGAGCTTACAGATTTACTTCCACCACTGTTAGGCAGAATCTCAGTTTGATCTCACGACAGGGGCAACCCTGATTACTTGTGCTACATACCGTCTTGCACCAGGAGGGTTGCAAGGACTATCTACAGGAACTGTTGGACAGGAGTTTTATTGGACATAGTTTTTGTTCGCTTTGGGGAGCCCCAGCTATATTCGGGAAGATAAAGCCTTTTCGTATGTGTATTGATTATCTAGAACTCAACAAGGTGACAATCAAGAATTGTTTGCCTCGACCATGTAATAATGACTGAAGACTAAAAGGAGAATGTTCCCGAAACGGCATATCGAACGCAATACGGCCATTGCGACTTTGTACACCATGAATATTGAGTTAATCAACACACGAGCAGCTTTATGGATCACGTGAATCGACCGTGTTATTTGGCGATGTTTTGAAACACTACCAGGGGAAAGGAACACCATGAACGACACCTGTATTTTGTCCTAGAGCTCTTAGGGGAGGAGCAACTTCACGCGAAGTCTACCTAAGTGTGACTTCAGGATTTGGGAGCTACACCTTCTTGGTCACGTAGTCAACAAAGTGGGGATACATGCAGATCTCGCAAGAGATCCATTTCATTAGATAATGATCGGCACCAAATAGTCTATCGGGGATACAATAATTTCTTGGTTTAGCTAGATACTAACGTAGATTCATCACAGGATTTTCGAGGATTTCGCAGCTATAACCTCTTTAGCATAGCAGGATGCTGTGTACTCGTGGGAGACAGGCGGGAGAACGTCATTTCAGCTTTCAAATCCCAACTCTACAATGCACTGAGCATCGTCTTTACCTAAGGGTATGGGTGATCTAGCGGTATACCATGATGCTCCGAATCAGAGTCCCAGTTACACGCCGATGCAACACGAGAGAGTGAAGACTTACGTAATGGGGTTACGAAGAGGAACTGCACGACATACAATATGTGGTGGAAACCGTGGTCGTTGGATTTAAGTGGGAGGCATTACTTGGACGGTACCGAACGCACTACTTAGACCGATCACAAGGGCCTCCCGTGTACCCTGGTTACGAGAGAGTTAAATTAGTTAATGGCATCGCTGGATGGAACTCTTGAATGAATACGACCGTGAAACCTGGACGTGCATGAGCTTTGCAGCTCACTATCCACTCTAACATACCTGATCAGATTCACCTTGTTCAAACTGAAGAACTGAAGGAAGAGAGTTCACAAGATTGACCCATGCGGGGCATGGGGAAGCAACCTTTGGCAGGTCGGACGATATTTGCTACTTCATGGAATGAATATGGACCTCACTATACAGCACCCTTAGGGAGCTAGTGTAGGCCAAGCACACGGGTTTCGATATCCTATTCAATTGAGTTTTGATATGAGGAATTAAAACCTGAAGAGCATGTACGAATGACCGGGCCTGAGGGCCCCCCATAGCAACGCATGGGAATGAAGTTTGACATGTGGGAAAGTCAAGGTGGGATATTAGCAACCAGAAACACATGTATGGAAATGAGAACAGACTGCCATGGATTTTGTCACTAGTCTACTTACAACTCGAAACGGAAACATTATCGCCTGGGTGATCGTTGATGGACTCACATTACTAGCACACTTTCTTGCAATCGATGAACTGACGAGTCTTCACAGCTTGTGAACATTCCTCTGAGAGAGGCAGCTATTTAAGCACGAGGTGTCAACTCCTGTATTCCTGAATTTGATCCATACCTGATTTATGACAGGTACTACACAATACTCTTGGCACACGTTTAGACATGAGCATTACTTATAAGGCAAATGGTCAGAGTAAACGAACCCCCTGACACTCAAAGGCATACTGCGAGCATGTGTGTGATTGACTTAGTGAAAACTGGAAGGATACATACCTTTGACTGAGTCCTACTATAGCAGTTATTATTCTAGTATTCCGACAGCTCTGTTTGGGGCATTATCGGGATGATAATGTCAATCTTCTTGTTGGATTAAGGTGTGTAACAACCTAATCACGGGTCAAGGATCTGTACTCGAAACTCTTGGGAAGATTGATTGGATCGGAAATTGTTGGGCGACAACGTGTGACTGTCAGAAAAGTTGATAGGCTTAGGAAGCACTGGGAGTTCGCTGTAGGCGATCGTATCATGTTGAAAGTCTCACCCTGGAAGGGTGTAGTACGCTTGGCAAGCGTGGCAAGCGTAATTTACGTTACGATGAGTCAATCGGAATTCTGGAAAGAATTGGGCACGCCACCTACAAACTTGAGTTACCCGACGAATTGGATAACGTGGATAATATCATTTATGTCGCGAGTCTAGAGCAGTGTTTGTCCGACGAAACGCTTGTGATACCTTCTTAGAGTCTGAGTCTAACGTCAAGTTGCAGTTGTCAAGGTGCCTATTGAAATCATGCCCCAGGAGGTTAAGGTTTGCGAGCACTGTCAAATTCCAATTATGAGAGTTCGTTGGAACTGACTAAGTATCCGCAATCGTACGAATCTGTTGAATCAATTCCGATGCAACTGGTGAATTTCGAGGACGAAATTCCCTTTCAAGTTAGGGATGATGTGGCACCTGAGAATAATCCGCAACAATCTTGATTTCTCACTTCACTCCTTTGTGCTTACTTGTTAAATTTCGAGACGAAATTTCTTTCAAGTTGGGGATGATGTGACAACCCGAACCTCCAAGGTCAGCGTCTCTTAGACACGTGACCCCATTTTCTTATTATTTCTCTTTCATGTCCCTTGCGATGATGAAAATTGATAAACACTTGTGACTATAATGTAATTGCTAAATGTATAATGTGTTTGAGTATGTGTACGTGTATTTGACTGATTAACTTCAAGGAACCGTTAAACATTTCTAGGTGTCGTTTAGTTAATTTAGAGAATTAACCTATTCGGGCCGCGAATTAAACGATCGCTCATGTGGGCCGCACCCCAAACCCTTGTAGCCCAACATAACTAACTAGATTGAATGGCCCATTGTGATGTCAATTACACTCTATATTGTGGCAGCCCAATTAGAATGGGCTTGAGCCATTTCGGGCGTGAAAAGAACCACCCGACATTCTTAATATTTAGAGCATGCATTGTGGGTTGTTTAACAAAAACTCAAAACAAAATAAACCCTACTTCTCCACTTGGTTGCGACGGCAGATGACCCCCCCCCCTTCGAGGTTTCTTGTGCTCGATTATCCCTCCACCTCTTGGTTAGTAATATCATTAATTACTTTGTTTATGTTGGCCCAATATTCAATAACATTAGTGCATGTGATATGTCTTGGGAGTGTAGCAAATTTGGATAATGATCACTTCATGATTGTCGGCCATATTATTATGTTTGCATGTAAATTGTCAGTAGACATGTGATTGCTTAGCCCAATATGTGTGCAACTTTATAAGGTCTTGTAGGGATAGTCATAGATTTATATGAATTAGAATCAATTATTTTAATGCCAAAAGATGAATTCGTAATGTATTGTTGTATGTGCAGACCCACTAACGATGATCTATTAATATATTAAATGATGATTAATATGAGAAAAGTCTTATGGGGTGATGAATAGATTCAAGTATTTTGTTTGTAATCGGCTGCATTATGATCTGATGTAGGGTATGTTTTCTTGTGAACTTATAAATGGAACACGATGGTGATGATGGGCCGCCCATAAGGGTTTGTTTAAGTGGACCGAAACATTGTTAAACATGGATTCAAGTAACAGTATGAATATATATATATGCATGATATGTTTAGACAATCTGTGCATGATGTTGTTTCATATGCATGATCATAGGAGTGGATGTAAATCTGGTCATACACCATTTAACTAGGATAATAAACAGAATGAATGCTAGTTGTGGTTGATGGAAATCTAGTGCATAAGATAATGGAATTTTTGTGTGTTGCACGATAAATGCTAGTTTACCTAATGAAGATTATGTGTTTAGAATAATATGCTAATGAGTGAGACTTGAATTTGGATGCCATAATAAACTGTTAGACGATTTGGGTGAGGATCACAAGGTGGGTTGTGATCCTTGGACACGAGTTACTTTGGGCCGCAAAACATCTGGGGCTTTTATGCAAGCCATGCATTAATATTAGGTTAATTAATTTGGGCCTCGCATGAGAGTTAGGCCATAGTTAATAAACCGGGCTGCATATAGGGTGTAATGCATAACGGAAGTGGGCTGATCTGATGGGTCAGCCACCTACTTGAGTTCATGATGGGCTGGGTGTGAGTAAACCAAGCTGGCCGTACACCCTTGGCCCGTCACACGTGCATAACTTGTTTGGGCCGAGCTAGAATAGGCCGTGTAGGTTATGAGAAACCGTATTAACAAGTTAGATATTGATTGGTGAAAACATGACATGATATTTACCTTATAACGTGTGACACAATAACGTGAATTGAGAATGTGAAGCTGGTTACGAACCAATACGTGTGTACTCAAAGGTGAACTGAACTACTTGTGATAAGGCATGATATGAACTTGTATGGTGGTTGTAAGTAGGACCACATACTTGCTAAGATTTGTGTATTGTTATGTGTTTTGCTTATTTGAAACTTGTGTAATAAATGCGAAAAATACATGTTCCGTGTGTAACCGAAACTAACTGTTATTAATAACCACAATAGGGGTTAATTGGCCAACTGGGAACATGTTCTGTAATCTTACCGAGCAAAACTACGGTGAGTTCATTACTTTTGAGCATGCGTCCCGGTGGTTTGGGACAGTCAGTGGGTATCCCGGGGATGGATAAATCTTTTTGGTAAAACTGGAATGTTGGATAATATTCTCACTCTCTATCTCTTAAGTCCCATCTTTTGCTATCGTGGGTGGTAGCGGGGTATTAGTTGGTAGCGCTACTTAGGTTTGGCACCCTCACCCCATTCCTGAGAGAGGGCATGTGTGAACTAATGACCGAGTCGGGCCCAGTGTTTTGATAGGAGCACTGGGGAACGGGCAAAACATACATCAAGAGCCGTCTTGTTTAGCATCGAGATATTATCAACATTACTTTCGGAATTAACTTCAATGGATTAAACACTTGGTAATCAACGTTTTGGTAGAAACTATGAACTCACCAGCGTTGTCTGATACACTTGTTGCATGCTCGCAGGTCGTTAGATTACTTGGATTTGGAACTTGCTGTCTGAAGTAGCTGGAGTGGTCATGGGTCACTCTGATTGGATACACATATTGGTTCATTGATTTCGTACATTTGTTTTGAGAATATCTAAACTATGGATTCATTAATGCTTCCTGTCACACCCCAACCGATGGCGGAATCATCGGGGCGCGGCACTAGGCGAATCAAATTGCTCAAGAGAATCCATAACAACTATATTGCGATAATATTTATTACATTCGTTATCCCATACTAACAAATAATACAATCACATAAGTCATCACATATTTCTTGTCCTCTCGAACAATACAAATCCGACAACCTAGATTTTAGGCGAGTTTCTAGACTTCCTAGCTTGATTGAGATAGCTTGAGATCTAATCCTGCAACATACGTTAAAATAATGTCAATACAAAAGTATTGGCGAGTATACAGGTTTGATATGTAATAGCATAATAGATGTAAAAGTGCTGCGAATCTCCTACATACATAAACGAGATACACGACATACATACTCACAAAACCGATACTACCAGCTAAGTCCTCGATGCTCGAATACACGATGGCAAACTAGACCCCGTCGGGCGCAATAGTACTATACTAGTCATGGTGGGACGTCGCGAGTATAAGTCCTAGCACATATGTAACTAGCATCACGTATAACTATGCACGTAAGTCATTCGCAAGTGATAAGTAGTTTAAGCATTTGATATAATTCGATTTGATAGCAACGTATGTTACACCCAAAAGTGCAAAAGCAAAAAGGGTTCAAGTATAATCACAGTGCGTATTCAGCAAGAACTCAACTTGGATGGATTAATTTAGAGTGCGCCTGATTTAGTATGAACAACGGAGTGGTAGCGTAAGCGAGGTGCGGTGAAAAGTTGAATAATAGGGCTAGTGGTAATCCGATCGAACATCGACACTTTAGGGCTCGTCCGGTCGGTTGACATGTTATTCGGTCGGCTGACATGCTATCCGATCGGTTGACATGTTGTTCGGTCGGTTGACATGCGATCCGATCGGTTAACATGTTGTCCGATCGGTTGGCACGTTGTCCGGTCGGTTGACATGTTGTCCGTTCGACTGACATGTTGTCCGATCGACAGATATGTTGTCCGATCAGTTAACATGTTGTCCGATCGGTTGACATGTTGTCCGATCGACTGACATGTTGTCAGATCGGTTAACGTGTTGTCCGATCGGTTAACGTGTTGTCCGATCGGTTGGTTTGGAGTTGATTCGCCGTTCGATCGGACATCAGTTCGGTCGGACGGCAATTCGTTCAGATTTTCTGATTAAGTCACTCTCAATTGTCTTTGGAAAGGATACCGGTAGTTTTTACCGAGACGGCATAACGTCGTGTTAAACAAATGGAATTCCACCAGTTCCGACCCGTTCTAACGGCCAGGAACCACCCCGTTCCATCAGTTTTGGCCGTTCTTGATGGTTTTTCCATGTTTAATTCGAAATCACACAATACTTTGATCAGATACATAACATTCTAGGTGTGATTGTTATAAAAACATGTGGAAATCACTCAGATCTGAGTTGTTCATGGTAAAATGAGGTCATGCTTTGAAGTTCATATGAACTCTTGATGACATCATCTTTGAACACCTCAAATCAGTAGATTTCACAGTTAAAAGTTGATTTTTAAAAGATAGAAAGGTGTAGAATCGAGTGTAGATCATAAAAGTACAAAGTTTAGGTTGAAAACTTACAAGAATTGCGAGAAAACGAGCGAAAATGGCAAAGCAGCGTCTGGCCGAACGAGAGCAGTCACATCAAGGGTTGTTGGTGTGACTGAGGGGTATTTATAGGCAAGGAGGAGGAGAGGATGGTGAGTGGGGCCGTCCGTTCGGCTGGCCCATCCGATCGGCTGGCCCATCCGATCGGCTGCCCTAGCCGTTCGGCTAGTCCATCCGTCCGGATGACCGATCCGTTCGGATGTCGCTCGGCGAGCTGCGTTTAGGTGTTCCGTTTCGATTGTTAAGCGTTGCGATGATTTTTGTTACACATTCTCATCCACGTTGTCATTTATTTATTATAATTAGTCATGTTGGGTCATATATACATATCCATATTTCAAAGTTGCGATACAATAACCAGGTTTCGTTTCGAATATGCGATTACTTTGCGACGCTTCACGGTCATCGAGGAGGGTAGAATTGGTCCTCTCTCTATGTCATCGTGAACGTTATTGTGTGTTTTGAGTTATGAGTTGCACTGCGACACATCACGGCTATCAAGGAGGGTAGAATTGGTCCTTACTCGACATCTTTGTGGTTGTCAGCAAGTGCAAGGTGATGTGATAGCGATAAAGTATGCGTAATATGCGAAAATACTGCGATTTAGCGATATATGCGATTTAGTTACATTATGATCCAAATCTCTGGTGCTAGGCGTAACGAGTGTAGCGAGTAGTAACAACGCACGAACGTGCGGGTTGTTACAGTCTCCCCTGCTTTAGGAAATTTCGTACCGAAATTAATCCAACAGGTAGACTTTTGAGAGTTGTCCTCGTATAAGTAGCGATACAGCGAGTTAATTGACTGAGGGTTGACAAGCGAGAGTGTTTTGAGTAAGAGAGGTCGATTACGAGAGGCGACGTATTGACAAAAGTAGCATCCCACGAGTTGGCGTTTCAAAAGTACCTCGAGTCGCGAAGAATCTGTAAGTTCGATGCGATTGAAATTTTTAAAGAACTTGAAAGGTTTCTCATAATATAGGGTTATAACTAGGTCGATTGTTTACCAACGTTGCAAGAAACGTTTGTTTTTAGCTATTTAAAGGAATTTGGAAGGAAATCTTGAAAATTTTCTTATAACGTAGGGTCAACTGAGTCAACGTTAACCAACGTTGCAAGAAGGTTTAGGTTTTTAAACATTTTAAGGAATTTGAAAATGAAAACTGGGGTTACGGAAACTCTCCTATGACACGGGTTCAAGTTGAACTCGATGTCGAACCAACGTCTTAAGAAAGATTTCGTTTTGATATTGCAAAAAGTTCTTTTTTTTAAGAAAACTGGACTTATGAGACTTCCCTTGGGCATGGAGTTAAGCTGATTCGATGTTACCTCCACATTGTGAGGAAATTTCACTTGTCCAATGGTTTTAATAAAAATTTTATAAAAAAATCAGTTTTTAACAGTTTAAAAAGTTAATTAACATCGAGCCCCACTTGGAACTTTCTCACGAAAGGTTGTTAATATGGTTAAAACACTTATATATAGGAAGTACCAGCGGTGTATCCACCATGTTTCTCCCATATTACTTCCGTTTCGTGAGGCGGTGTGATACACTCTAATTTACACATATTTTAGTCCCCCGTTTTACCCCTATTTTATGCGTTTTTGGCCGTAAAACCGTCGTTCGGATACTTATTTATCTACATTTGTGTTTACAGGCCTAAAACTGCATTCCAGACAAGATGATACCAAAAATGAGGACTTTCCGGACAAAACGACAAAGCTGCGGACTTTCTGTTAAGGATTCTGATCTGGGCCTGTGGAACGACCGTTCCACCTGATGCACGGTCGTGCATCTCCGACAACGCTGATCATCTCGGCAATGAACGATCGGTGCGGCTGGGCGTTCCAGGGAAACAAGCGACTTGGTGAAGAACGGTCGTTCCATGTGAGGAACGACCGTGCGTCTCCGGTGAATCAACAGAGTCTCGGAACTGAACGGTAGGTGCGACTTGGCGTGCAACATGAAGCCCGGAACTGAACGACCGTTCCACACAAAGAACGATCGTTCCATCTCAGATCTGGTCAACGATCCGATGACGTATGCAGTATGGGGACCCATGTCCAATAATTAAATAAAGTGAACGGTCGTTCCATATGGGGAACGACCGTGCAACAGCAAAAAAGTATAAAAACACAGCAGAAACTTTCTGCTCGATATTCTGGATTTTTGGAGAGCTTAGCAGGCGATTTTCAGGCTCCGGAGGCATTAGCTTTCACCCGGATTCAAGCCACATTGTCTCGTTTAGCTCGATTACTACCCGGATCCTTAGTCTAGTACTTGTTTATGGTTTGATTTTCTAATCTTTCCAAGTTTTTGTTAATCTTTCAAGTACTTAGATTATGATTTATGTATTATTGTAGCCTTTGGGCAAAAACACAACAATCCCTTGCTAGATTATAACCATTAGTTTGTTAAACTTTGTTTGTAATGACATTTGAAGTATTTTCTATGTTAATCTTTGATGATTAGTTTGCAACCTTGTTATTGATATTGAATTCTTGATTATAAGTAATTATGTTGGATGATTGGTGCTTGGTTAGTTAAGATAGTTGAAAAATGAAGCTTAATTAATCTTGTATTAGTAAACTTTGAATTTGGTTAACTAGTTTAACTTGGTTTAAATGTATGCATCATGATACTAGAAATGGTTAGTGATTTAATAAAATGTAATTATTGTTAATCAAGAGAGCTTGCCGTCACGTAAGGACCTAAACGGGTTAGATGGTGTCGTTATAAATTCTTGCCATGATTTGTTAGCTTAGTTAGTAGTTTAGGCCAAAATTGCTATCTTAGTGAATTATTGTGCAAGATTTGTAAAATGAACTCGGTTGTGATTTAATCTAGTTTATGCTTATCTCGGTGGTTGCATTGTGTTTATCGGTGTCGCTTTCCTTGTTTAAGTGAGGTTAGAACAATCCTAACGGCTGACTAACTTATTTTTAAGAGATTTTCATAGACATTTATCAATTGCACGTTAAAGAACAATTTTAGGTGGTTAAAGTGTGTTTATCGTTTTAGCTTTCCGAATGATTGTCATGTTAGGATTCCCGAAAGGGATACTAATTGTCTTAAATTGGAATATTGACCGAATGCTTCTAGTGCAAAAACTGACTTAGTTGACATGCTGTGGTTGTGTATTTAGCAAGGCTTTTTATCTACTATCTATTATGTTTTTATTATGTATTTGGCTATGTTTACTTTAGTTTAGTTTAAATCAACAAAACCTATGTTTTTACCGGTAGTTTAGTGACAAAGGTCTAGTACAAATTCTCCGCCCATTTCCTTGGATCGATACTTGGTTCTTACCGATACTTTATTACATATATGACGGGGTACACTTGCCTCTTTCGTGTGTGTTTTGATGTAAAAGTAATAATCACTTTTATAAATTTAAAACCCAATCGTGTGTAATTCATTGCAAAAATTATGTATATATACGCACACGTCAAGTTTTTGGCGCCGCTGCCGGGGAAATGGCGAGTTTTAGGAACGACCCGAGTCATTTGGTTATCGGTGTATATACTTGTTAATATTTGTGTATAATTTCTTGATTATTTATTTGTTTATTTATTTGTTAATATTTCTTGTTTTATTCGATTTATTCATTTTTGCGGTAATTTTTGTTTTATTTATTTATTTGATCCGGATTCATTTATTCGCTTATTCTTTGGGTTTTCGGCACCCTAAAGCCATTTTTGTATTAGTCGATTCATTTATTTATTTTGTTGAATTTTTATAAAATTTCGGGCTATTTTTCGGATTTTTATAAAATTTTCAGCCCATTTATAATAATTTTCTGCTTCTATTCAGCTAAAAAAAAAAAACAGCATTATATAATTAATAAAATATTCACCGTGTCGAATTTTCGTTTGCAGGTTGATGTTCTCGACCCCCGCTCCAGAACTTGTTGAACCGTCTGACGAACCCGAACGTGATCTTCGGAGGCGTCTTCGCGCGAAAGGGCGTGCGGTTGGGCTATTGCTCGCATCTGGCGGGCCGGATTCGGTGGTACCTACTGAAACCGAGGGCTCAGGAGGAAACATAACCATGGCAGACGATAATCAACCGTTGAATGAGTCTAACCAGCCTGGAGCGACAGGCCTGGAGCCGAGTATCCTTAGACCTACTATTGATGCACCTAACTTTGAAATTAAATCTAGTATAATTAATATGGTGCAGAATTCGGTGCAGTTCGACGGACGCGAACATGAGGATCCCGGACGACACATTGCGGCTTTTCTCCATGTTTGCTCCACATTCAAGATTAGGGATGTTTCGGAGGATGCAATTCGGTTGAGGTTGTTTCCGTTTTCATTGCGTGACAAAGCCAGAGCTTGGCTTATGTCACTTCCAGCCGGGTCCATCAGGACCTGGAATCAGTTGGCGGAGCAGTTTATGCATAAATACTTTCCACCTGAGAAAACGAACAAGCTACGGAACCGGATTACTTCATTTCGCCAGGACGAGGGCGAATCGTTGCATGCAGCTTGGGAGAGATTCAAGGATCTGTTGATTGATGTGCCACATCACGGCTATTCCAAGAGACAGCTGGTTTTGACATTCTATCAGGGGCTCAGCTACAACACGCAGGAGCGATTAGATGTTAATGCAGGAGGCGATCTGGGAACAAAGACGCCGGCGGAAGCATACGATATAATAGAGAAAGCTGCGTTGAAATCCAGCTCGCGCCGGGAAGGCGATAGAGGTCGGGCTACATCATCATCATCTCGCTCAGGAGCTCACGCTGTGGACGATTACACAGCCTTTACTGCACAAATCTCAGCTCTGGCGACGAAATTCGAGAAATCCCAATCAGCCGCGCAAGTTGGCCCTGGATGTGACCAGTGTGGAGTGTCACATGTGCCAGGTACGTGTGAGCAGGGTGTTATGTTTACCGGTCACGAAGAGGTGAACTACATGGGCAATCAAAACAGGCCCCAAAATAACCCCTACAGCAACACGTACAATCCAGCGTGGAGGAATCACCCAAACTTTGGGTGGAAATCTGGTTCTGGGAACAAGAACGTGCCCGGTTTTGCTCAACATGCTCCCGCGCCACAACATTCTCATGGTCAATCCTTCCAGCCTCAATATCATAATCAAGGCTCAGGAAGCAGTTCACAGCCGCACGCCTCTCAAAGCAACGCAAAGTTAGAGGAAATGATGGCACAACTGCTGAACAACTCCAATAGTGCTAATCAAATGGCTGAAAAGCGATATCAGCAGCATGAGGAGCGATTCTTGGTCAACGAAGGAGAAATGCGGAGTCAAAAGGCTTCCATTCAGAATGTTGAGAATCAAGTGGGACAGTTAGCAAAAATGTTGTCGGAGAGACCCCCGGGTGGTCTTCCGGGCAACACGGAGCAGAATCCGAAGGGGCGTGGTAATGGCCCGCACACGTAAAGTGTGGGGACATGAGTCTTGCTATCGACTCGCCGACAAAAATTTAGCATGAGTCTTGCTATCGACTCGCCGAAAAAAAATTTAGCATGAGTATACGCTGCTGACTCGCCGACAAAAATGCAGCCGGAGCGTCTTTGGCGCTACAAGGGCAAAATTGTCCTTTTATTTGTTTTGGTAGTTTTAGCGTAATTTAGGTTAGTTAGGTAGTTTTCGTTTGTTTGTTTAGTTTCCGTACGTGCCGGGCGAAGGTTCTGTATTGTAATATTGTTAGAACAGTTGGTGTGTCGAAAAAACGGCGAAAAACGGCCGAAACGGGTGCTGGAAATAGCTTCTGCAGAAATCTGCATCTGCAGCTGATGCACGCTCGTTCTTCGGAGTCGCACGACCGTGCGATTCCGAGGAAGCCGGAACGGTGGATCGCACCCTCGGTGCGTTTCCGAGAACACGCTGCTGGGTTTGAACGACCTCGGTGACGCACGACCGTTCCATTCCGGAGAACGACCGTGCCATAGGCTGAGGGCAATTTGGTCATTTTGCACACTATATATACCATTATCTGCTGCAAAATCCATCATTCGCGAACCCTAGCCGCTGCAGACCGTTCCAGGGCGAATTTTCACCGTTTCGCACGATTTTTCGCACGATCAAACACCCAACTTCGCACGGTACGTCTCTAGTGTTAGATTTCTTGTTTTCTTTCTTTCTAGTGTAGTTTTCTTCCGATTTTTCAAGGAATTTTTAGGGTTCTCTTCATAAACAAATCGAAACCCTAACCCTTGTTAAATCGAAGTATCGTGAACACCCGGTTGATTTGCAGACCCCTGTTGACCCAATACTTGTTGAAATTTTGCAAAATCTGATTGTTCTAAGTTCAGGGGTCGTATTCTGCAGATTCGGAAGTGCACGGTCGTTCCTCGGGTGGAACGGTCGTGCCTCGCCGGCTGATTCACGATATCGTCTGGTCTGGCCTGTTAGTTCTCGGTGACGCACGACCGTGCGTCCCGGAGAACGACCGTGCCATATTGCCAGTACAGTTTGACAGTAGCTTCATAATTGGCTGCTCGCTTGTTTTCAACTCATTTCTCTCCTGTTTCTGTTCTTCTAACAACATTCCCCATTACAGATGGATCACCCTTTCCTGCAATTTGACCCCAACATCGAGAAAGAAGCGTTATGCATCGCGAAGCGCGATGAATTGTGGGCGAGGAGGGATCAGTTTGGAGAGCCCCGTTGGTTGGACTGGGAGGTTATGCGTGACCTCAACCAGTATGATCGCCTAGATGAAATGATGACCCGCACGCTTGCAAACTTGGTCGGTTGCAACCGACCGGTTTACCGGGAGTTGACAATCGAATTCTTCGCATCGTATCAGTATGAAAGGCCAGTTGCACGTACAGAGCCCGATTTCCGCTACAGGAATCGGGTAACCTTCAGGTTATGTGGGCGATGGCATACATGGTCGGTGGGTCGTTTAGGACGGAGGCTTGGGATTTATACGCGGGAGGACATGGATGATCCCGACGTCTTCAACGACCGGTTCAACTTCCCTAATGATGCAGCGCGAGATGCATTCTGGGCACGTAACGCTATTGGGGGCCCATACAACCCACGGATGTCAAAGGCTTCGCGCCTTCGAGACCCTCTGGTGCGAGTGATGCACCATGTTTTCAGCCATTCTATATGTGGACGCATGGACAGTCAAGGTAACTGTCCAACACCTGACTTGCTTTTTCTTTATGCGTTGGTTGACAAAGCACCGATCAACCTCGCCGCGCGAATGGCTGAGTACTTTGTCAAGTGTTCAGGGCGGACCCACAATAGTGAGATCCACGGCGGTCAGTACGTGACCGAGATCGCGTACAATGAGTGATATATGACACCGGGGGTGCTTAGGGGTCTCACTTTGATCACTGAGGGGGTGCATGTTGATATCCGGTCTTTGAAGTTTATGGGGGTTATTGCTGAGTTGGATGGGAGAGATAGGTTGAGGGGTTTGAATGGAGAGATATGGGACCCGTTACCTCCAGCTGAGGAGGAACATGAGGATGAAGACGAAGAGATGGGAGAGCAGCACGAGCCACAGCCACCGACACCACCACACTCGCCGCAGCATCATGCATTTCATCAGCATGAGGATTGGCCTACTTTTTACCAGCAGTTCCAGGACATGCGTGTCACGCAGGAGCAGCATGGTACATACTTTGACAAGATCAGATCCAGCCAGGACGAGATTAGAGCCAGTCAGGCAGAGCTTCGGGCCACACATGACCGACTAGAGCAGCGCCAGGATACTCTATACCAGGGGGTGTCCGCGGGTTTTTCTTATTTGTTCGGGGAGATGCATCACGCACACCCCAACTATTTTCAGCACCCGCCGGAGTTCCCACCATGGAACCCCCTGGCTATGGCGATCAGGGCCCATCTGGCACGAGGCATGATGACGATGATGATGATGAGTAGTTTGCGGTAGTGGTAGCATTTGGTGGTGTTTTATGTTTCAGTACTTTACTTTTATTTGGGTGTTTATTTTGACTTAGTATTTAAAACACCCCGGATATGTATTTTCAAACAATTTCCTTTCTGTTTTGTTTGGATGTTAGCATTTATGTACATTATGGTTGTTTGGTTTTTCTTTTTCTGTTATATTTTGGGTGTACACGACATACTTGCAGATTTTATCTATCGGATCTTGGACCGGAGCACGTACCAGTTAGAGCTTCGGAAGTCTCATGGCACCAACATCATCTTGAGGGGAGTATTTTTTATCCCTTTCTCTATATTTTGGGTCTCGCATTGGGGACAATGCGAAGTTCAAGTGTGGGGAGGGGGTTAACTTTGTTAACTTAGCTTTGTTTGTCCTCATTTATTTATAAAAAAAAAAAAAACAGAAAATCAGAAAAATCATTTAAAATGTTGGTAAATAAATCGGTTGGTTATGTTTTAGAAAGCATCGGACTTGATAAAAACTCGACAAGCAAAATATTTTTTAAAAAGGAAACCGGAAAGCGTGACAAACAAAGAAAGACTTACATGATAGTTTTCACACTTTTACCCATTCCTTCCGTTACGTGAGCATATTTGAGCTTAGATTGTTATATATTTGTTCATTTCGGATATAGGAGTGAGCCGGATGTTTTGTGCAATTTAGAACTTGTCACTAGTATGCTTGTTAAGACCATGAACGTGCGGATTTGTGTAAACGTGATAGAGGCACTTAGATTACCCCTTTGTTGTGTACCTTGTTCTTTGTGTTGTGCTTCCCGTTCACCTTATATTACCCTTTAGGATTAACCATGTCGAGCCTTCCCGTTCACCTTTGTTTACCCACATTATCGCCTACTTAACCAAATTTAGCCTTTTTATGTTTTTAAACCTTTTTAGTGTTGAAACTCGGTTAAAATAATAGTTTAACTAGCTTGTTAATGTTTATATTTCATTGTATAGTTTGCAAAAAAAAAAAAAAAAAAAAAAAAAAAAAAAAAAACAGAAAATAAAACACCCTAAAATAGGGTGAAGTTGATAGAAATCGAGCAATTTTGAATGCTTAAATGTTAAAAATCTTGTTGATTAGCTCGATTGCGCTTTAGTCGCCTTTTTAAGGCGTTTGTATGTAAAGTTGTATTGTATATTGCTAGTTAAACGCTACTACCGAGTTTTAACCGTTTTCGCCATTTTAAATGTCCACTTCCATACCCTTCGCCCAAGCCTAACGTTACAACCCGTAAAGACCTCTTGATTTACACTTATTTGCATGTTAGTTGGTGGAGACGAGATCTTATGACAAGCTTATGATATTGCACATTTCATTGACTAGGCGTTGAGTGTTTACGCATACACATTTTATGTATGATTCATAAATAAAACCGAGTGTGTGTGAACATTGTGAGTTGGGTGAAGATTAACATGTGAGTCAATTAAATGTTTAGTCTCGGCTTCTTGGTTTTCGCTTTTTAAATTGCATATGCTTGTTGGGTTTGAATCTTTTGATGTTGTCTTTCGACAAACCGGCTAACCGTTTATATATTAGTTTTCAATAAAATAGTGTGTAAATTATCGTTCTTGTTTGTTTATGTCTTTTATTGCTTTTTAGTTTAGCTTGCTTGAGGACAAGCAAGGTTTAAGTGTGGGGAGATTTGATACACTCTAATTTACACATATTTTAGTCCCCCGTTTTACCCCTATTTTAAGCGTTTTTGGCCGTAAAACCGTCGTTCGGATACTTATTTATCTACATTTGTGTTTACAGGCCTAAAACTGCATTCCAGACAAGATGATACCAAAAACGAGGACTTTCCGGACAAAACGACAAAGCTGCGGACTTTCTGTTAAGGATTCTGATCTGGGCCTGTGGAACGACCGTTCCACCTGATGCACGGTCGTGCATCTCCGACAACGCTGATCATCTCGGCAATGAACGATCGGTGCGGCTGGGCGTTCCAGGGAAACAAGCGACTTGGTGAAGAACGGTCGTTCCATGTGAGGAACGACCGTGCGTCTCCGGTGAATCAACAGAGTCTCGGAACTGAACGGTAGGTGCGACTTGGCGTGCAACATGAAGCCCGGAACTGAACGACCATTCCACACAAAGAACGATCGTTCCATCTCAGATCTGGTCAACGATCCGATGACGTATGCAGTATGGTGACCCATGTCCAATAATTAAATAAAGTGAACGGTCGTTCCATATGGGGAACGACCGTGCAACAGCAAAAAAGTATAAAAACACAACAGAAACTTTCTGCTCGATATTCTGGATTTTTGGAGAGCTTAGCAGGCGATTTTCAGGCTCCGGAGGCATTAGCTTTCACCCGGATTCAAGCCACATTGTCTCGTTTAGCTCGATTACTACCCGGATCCTTAGTCTAGTACTTGTTTATGGTTTGATTTTCTAATCTTTCCAAGTTTTTGTTAATCTTTCAAGTACTTAGATTATGATTTATGTATTATTGTAGCCTTTGGGCAAAAACACAACAATCCCTTGCTAGATTATAACCATTAGTTTGTTAAACTTTGTTTGTAATGACATTTGAAGTATTTTCTATGTTAATCTTTGATGATTAGTTTGCAACCTTGTTATTGATATTGAATTCTTGATTATAAGTAATTATGTTGGATGATTGGTGCTTGGTTAGTTAAGATAGTTGAAAAATGAAGCTTAATTAATCTTGTATTAGTAAACTTTGAATTTGGTTAACTAGTTTAACTTGGTTTAAATGTATGCATCATGATACTAGAAATGGTTAGTGATTTAATAAAATGTAATTATTGTTAATCAAGAGAGCTTGCCGTCACGTAAGGACCTAAACGGGTTAGATGGTGTCGTTATAAATTCTTGCCATGATTTGTTAGCTTAGTTAGTAGTTTAGGCCAAAATTGCTATCTTAGTGAATTATTGTGCAAGATTTGTAAAATGAACTCGGTTGTGATTTAATCTAGTTTATGCTTATCTCGGTGGTTGCATTGTGTTTATCGGTGTCGCTTTCCTTGTTTAAGTGAGGTTAGAACAATCCTAACGGCTGACTAACTTATTTTTAAGAGATTTTCATAGACATTTATCAATTGCACGTTAAAGAACAATTTTAGGTGGTTAAAGTGTGTTTATCATTTTAGCTTTCCGAATGATTGTCATGTTAGGATTCCCGAAAGGGATACTAATTGTCTTAAATTGGAATATTGACCGAATGCTTCTAGTGCAAAAACTGACTTAGTTGACATGCTGTGGTTGTGTATTTAGCAAGGCTTTTTATCTACTATCTATTATGTTTTTATTATGTATTTGGCTATGTTTACTTTAGTTTAGTTTAAATCAACAAAACCTATGTTTTTACCGGTAGTTTAGTGACAAAGGTCTAGTACAAATTCTCCGCCCATTTCCTTGGATCGATACTTGGTTCTTACCGATACTTTATTACATATATGACGGGGTACACTTGCCTCTTTCGTGTGTGTTTTGATGTAAAAGTAATAATCACTTTTATAAATTTAAAACCCAATCGTGTGTAATTCATTGCAAAAATTATGTATATATACGCACACGTCACGGTGTCATGTGTGCCGATATGACACAGATAGAATTGCGCTACCTCGGTCCAATCGATAGGAAGTCGGACCGAGTTGAAGATAGAATCAAATAGGTTAAACAGGCGGGTTGAATTGCGAACGTAGCTATAACAGCGTGCGCGAGTAGCCTGGTGACACGAAACATTGATGTGTCGTGTCTGGATAGGCATCGAGCGATAAGCGATAAGCGAATAGCGCGATTAGATTCCACATTAAACCCACATGGCACGTTTCCACGGAAGTTTGCTAACATGGCGAAACACCACGTTCGACCAGGTTAGTTTTGTCTCGTGAAGCGATGTCATGCATACTAATACCTCACAGACTGTGATGAATATCAAGCGATGAGTGACGAGCGATAAGCGGTACGCGACAAGCGAATAAGCGATAGACGATACACGATAAGCGATACGCGATAAGCGAGTAATGCGATTCGATTTAGTCTTCATGGCCTTGCAGTTTAACCAACGTTGAGCCCTTTATGGCATCTGCCCACGAAAATTTGCTAGTATGGCTGAATCACTTATAAATATAGGAAGTACCAGCGATGTATTTACCCTGTTCCAACCATACTAGATCTATTTCGTGAATCGATGTCAGGTGTGCTCACGTAACACAGGTAGCGATAAGTGATAAGCGAATATGTGATTAAGCGAATAACACAAACACACCACAGGAGATGACGGCGGTGATAAACGAATTGCGATAACCGACGAGCGATAAGCGACGGTTGTTGCGTTGCAAGCGATGGGGATATGCGCGATTTATGCGAATCACTTCAATTGATTGACACCACAGAGGTTAACTAACATTAGACCCCACATGGCCTTTTTCCACAAAAGCCTGCTGATATGACTAAAACACCTTGCTTTAACCATATGAGCTTCATCTCGTGAAGCGAGGTCATGTGTGCTAACTTAACACAAATATCACAGATAACGGTAGGCGATAGCGATGGTGATAGCGATAGAGTGACACACAGCAAGCGATAGCGATCCACATAATAAGTGATATAGATTCACATGATAAGCGATAGAGATTGCGAGATACACATAATAACCAATAGCGATTGCGAGATAGCAATAATGCGATAGATTCCAACAAAACTGCGATTGAGTGGCGAGGTGGACTTACGACCAGTCTTGCGTCGCTGCAATTGCCCTGCGGGGGTAGACTTACCAAAGTCCATCGATGAGGCAATTGCATTGCGTTGGCAGACTTACGAAAAGTCTCGCAGTGATGCGGTTCGGTTGTTACGCCTTGCGATTGAGTGTAGTGCGTTAAAAATAACCACAATAGTATAATAGGTCTAATAACATTCGACTCCACGTGGCACTTTCCTTACGAAACTTCGGTAGTATGATAAAGCACACCCTTCTTGACCCCTACTACTTACATCCCGTGATTTGGTCTCACATTTTGTCGAGACGCTTATGGCACCTTTAGAATTTACTACGATCTCCGTGCACTGACCAAAATAATCCCGTGTGCACCCGTGATTAGTCGTTCCTTGCACGTTTATCGTACCTTATTCTTAAGAGTGCAGTGAGGGTAAAACACATTATCTCGTGATATATTATATAGTATGTGTGTGAATCTAGTCTAAGTGCGAAACACGAGAGAGAATGCGAATCAATGTTGCGCATAGCGACAACATCAATTAGTAGGGACAGTTTTAAACATGAAATTACGTCGAAAATTTGTTTCATTACAACACTATCCTACGTCTGTCTGATGTCGAAAACTTTTGCTGGAGCTACGGTTGTTGTACTCAAGTTCTTGACCCGGTGTGGCAGTTGCGGGTGAAGTGACCGTAATGGTTGCAGTTATTGCAATAGCGACAGTCAGCTCCGACCTGGTGATGGTAGGTACATGAGTAACACTGGGGATGAGCTCCAGTGTAAGCTCGTTTTGGAAAAACCGGAACTGCTTGAAGAGGCTTCGGTTGCAGCAGTTCGGTTGTTGATGAGTTCGGGCTTGAAATCTTTCGTTTGCGGCTGGGTTTGTCGGTGTCTTGCGATGAGGTGTCATCGTTGGATGATTCGTCTGAGGACTCACTTGCAGAATCTTCGGCCGAGTCGTCGGAAGAACCGTCAGCAGCTTCGTCAGAAGAATTGTCGGCAGATTCATCCGAAGAATCGTCGGCAGATTCGTCAGAAAAATTGTTGGTAGAATCGTCCGAAGAATTAATGACGATTGCTTGATAAGTTTTCTTGATAGGATTCTTGGAGAAAAATCCTTCCATGAGTCGTTTGTTGTTGATCTCGACGGCTAAACGGTAGGTCTCTTCGATGGTAGCAGGTCTTGCAGCTTCGACAAAATCACCCACACACTCAGGCAAGCCGCGAATGTACTTAGGAATGGCTTTTTCTGAAGTGTTGACTTGACTTGGGCAGATTACGATAAGCTGTTTGAACCTTGCGGTGTAGCCAGCATTGTCACTTCCGTCTTGCTTGATTTCCCAAAATTCATTTTCTAGCTTCTGAACTTCGTGGGGAGGGCAGTACTCTTTCTTCATGAGCTCTTTCAGCTCATCCCAAGAGAGAGCGTAAGCTGCGGAGATCCCACATTTGTTACGTTCGGCGGTCCACCAGTCGAGTGCTCGTGATTGAAATACTCCGGTAGCGCAAGTAGTACGGAAACTATCGGGACACCCACTTTGACGAAGGGTAACTTCGATAGAATCGAACCACTGGAGTAGTTGGGTTACACCTCCTTCACCCGTGAATTCCATCGGGTCACAGGCTTTGAAGTGTTTGTAGAGGAAAGCAGATTGCGGCGCCTCCGTCTTAGAGTCTTCCGGGGTTCGAGAGTTGCTGAGAGAGTGCCCTTGAGTGACAATTTGAAGAATGACCTTGGTCACTTCCTTGGTCACAAGTGAGGCAATCCTCTTATCGGCGCTTCGTCTGGCTCTTCTCCTAGCTGTTCGTCTCGAGGTAGAGTCGTTGGAAGGCATCTAGACAGAGAGAGATTTGGAATGAGATTCGATAATAATGATTTTTGAGTTTGCGATGCGATTGAGCGTGATCAAAGCTTGTAACGTGCAATATAAATAGATTTTACATAGGAGCCACATAGGAGACACGACATTCCTAAGTTCTCACACAATGATTGGTTGGTATCTAGGTATAGATAGTTGTAGTTTATACTTATACGCACACATATCGATGTAGAATGCGCGAGGGCGCGATGAGAGGTAGTGAGCGAGAGCGTAAGCGAGTAATTTGGCATTTGTTTTGTTGCGAACATTCAGTCTTCGTTTTAGATTGCGATGGCTGTGCGAGTTGTGCGTTTTGTAAAACAGGGAACGGAAATGGATAGATTGTAAAATAGCACATAAATCGTAACCAAGTTTATCGAACGTAAAACCGTTGAGCCATA
The DNA here is from genome assembly GCA_030545235.1 of Helianthus tuberosus. Taxonomy (NCBI): domain Eukaryota; kingdom Viridiplantae; phylum Streptophyta; class Magnoliopsida; order Asterales; family Asteraceae; genus Helianthus; species Helianthus tuberosus. Next base: position 108,397,786 of record CM060409.1, read on the forward strand.
GTCTTAGTAAAATAATCGGAGTGCCTCAGGTGTTTAGGCGTTGACCACCCAAGGTAACCCAACTATATTCAACAAGTTCGTGTACGCGCGTTGACCTAGAAGACTTCATGCTTCCACTGGGATGTAGCTCGTGGCATTTGTCTTCCTAGTCATCGCGTGGCTTGAGTCATTGTCATGGTCGAGTCCTTGGTGAGAGCTTTTTGAAAACCATTTTAAAGAGTGGAACAGTTCATTAAGGTACGAGTTTCACCCCTGACTTAACAACTTCGTTCCTAATTGTGGTTATGCTCTTCGAATAAATTCGTGAGTTCCACTAGAGTTCGAAATGGAGACTTTCGTCGAGATGTGGATGTCACTCCTAACTCGATGAAAGGTTCTCGTGCAAGAAAATGCGCTGAGTGAGCAATCCTATCGAGAGTTCTTGGCTTTCACACCTGGTCTCGACCGGATCACTCGGTTGTGATACGCGAGTATTTTTGAAAACATGTGCGTTGTGTCAGCCTTAGGAAAGGCTAAGTAGTATTTCAGCCTTAGGAAAGGCGTCTTCGTGCGAAGCTGTAGTACGCGGTGTTCACACAAAGTTGTAGTTTTTTAGCAATTTCGATCGAGAGTATCAAGTAGCCCAATACGAACCCAACTGGGTTTGTACGAGTCGGCCTGTTGGTACTTAGACTATAGACTAGGTCAATTTCTAAGACGTCGACCCGGACTAAGTCGAGTCTTGCCTAATTCCCTATAGTTATGGCTCTGATACCAATCTGTCACACCCCAACCGATGGCCGAATCATCGGGGCGCGGCACTAGGCGAATCAGATTGCTCAAGAGAATCCATAACAACTATATTGCGATAATATTTATTACATTCGTTATCCCATACTAACAAATAATACAATCACATAAGTCATCACAGATTTCTTGTCCTCTCGAACAATACAAATCCGACAACCTAGATTTTAGGCGAGTTTCTAGACTTCCTAGCTTGATTGAGATAGCTTGAGATCTAATCCTGCAACATACGTTAAAATAATGTCAATACAAAAGTATTGGCGAGTATACAAGTTTGATATGTAATAGCATAATTGATTTAAAAGTGCTGCGAATCTCCTACATACATAAACGAGATACACGACATACATACTCACAAAACCGATACTACCAGCTAAGTCCTCGATGCTCGAATACACGATGGCAAACTAGACCCCGTTGGGCGCAATAGTACTATACTAGTCATGGTGGGACGTCGCGAGTATAAGTCCTAGCACATATGTAACTAGCATCACGTATAACTATGCACATAAGTCATTCGCAAGTGATAAGTAGTTTAAGCATTTGATATAATTCGATTTGATAGCAACGTATGTTACACCCAAAAGTGCAAAAGCAAAAAGGGTTCAAGTATACTCACAGTACGTATTCAGCAAGAACTCAACTTGGTTGGATTAATTTAGAGTGCGCCTGATTTAGTATGAACAACGGAGTGGTAGCGTAAGCGAGGTGCGGTGAAAAGTTGAATAATAGGGCTAGTGGTAATCCGATCGAACATCGACACTTTGGGGCTCGTCCGGTCGGTTGACATGTTATTCGGTCGGCTGACATGCTATCCGATCGGCTGACATGTTGTTCGGTCGGTTGACATGCTATCCGATCGGTTAACATGTTGTCCGATCGGTTGGCACGTTGTCCGGTCGGTTGACATGTTGTCCGTTCGACTGACATGTTGTCCGATCGACTGATATGTTGTCCGATCGGTTAACATGTTGTCCGATCGGTTAACATGTTGTCCGATCGGTTGACATGTTGTCCGATCGACTGACATGTTGTCCGATCGGTTAACGTGTTGTCCGATCGGTTGGTTTGGAGTTGATTTGCCGTTCGATCGGACATCAGTCCGGTCGGACAGCAATTCATTTAGATTTTCTGATTAAGTCACTCTCAATTGTCTTTGGAAAGGATGCCGGTAGTTTTTACCGAGACGGCGTGACGTCGTGTTAAACAAATGGAATTCCACCAGTTCTGACCCGTTCTAACGGCCGGGAACCACCCCGTTCCATCAGTTTTGGCCGTTCTTGATGGTTTTTCCATGTTTAATTCGAAATCACGCAATACTTTGATCCGATACATAATATTCTATGTGAGATTGTTATAAAAACATGTGGAAATCACTCAGATCTGAGTTGTTCATGGTAAAATGAGGTCATGCTTTGAAATTCATATGAACTCTTGATGACATCATCTTTGAACACCTCAAATTAGTAGATTTCACGGTTAAAAGTTGATTTTTAAAAGACAGAAAGGTGTAGAATCGAGTGTAGGTCATAAAAGTACAAAGTTTAGGTTGAAAACTTACAAGAATTGCGAGAAAACGAGCGAAAATGGCGAAGCAGCGTCTGGCCGAACGAGAGCAGTCACATTAAGGGTTCTTGGTGTGACTGAGGGGTATTTATAGGCAAGGAGGAGGAGAGGATGGTGAGTGGGGGCCGTCCGTTCGGCTGGCCCATCCGTTCGGCTGGCCCATCCGTTCGGCTGGCCCATCCGATCGGCTGGCCCATCCGATCGGCTGGTCCATCCGTCCGGATGACCGATCCGTTCGGATGTCCCTCGGCGAGCTGCGTTTAGGTGTTCCGTTTCGATTGTTAAGCGTTGCGATGATTTTTGTTACACATTCTCATCCACATTGTCATTTATTTATTATAATTAGTCACGTTGGGTCGTATATACATATCCATATTTCAAAGTTGCGATACAATAACCGGGTTTCGTTTCGAATATGCGATTACTTTGCGACGCTTCACGGTCATCGAGGAGGGTAGAATAGGTCCTGTCTCTTTGTCATCGTGAACGTTATTGTGTGTTTTGAGTTATGAGTTGCACTGCGACACATCACGGCTATCAAGGAGGGTAGAATTGGTCCTTACTCGACATCTTCGTGGTTGTCAGCAAGTGCAAGGTGATGTGATAGCGATAAAGTATGCGTAATATGCGAAAATACTGTGATTTAGCGATATATGCGATTTAGTTACATTATGATCCGAATCTCTGGTGCTAGGCGTAACGAGTGTAGCGAGTAGTAACAACGCACGAACATGGGTTCCGCTGAACATATTGGTTTTCATTTAAACTTGTTGATGGTATTTTATTAATGATTAAGAACTTTATTTAGAAACTTGTATGAGTTCAATGTAATTAGTGGCTCATTGTTGGTACATCACACGCCCATCAGGGTCACTCCCTAGGTGGTATTTTGAGGGTGTGACATTTCCTATTCTCGGATAATGCATTTTATGACTTTTCACCCATAACCGGGTATAATTTCGGAGTCATTTAGTATGAAACCTTTCCGGTTTGCATCAAGACTCATAATTGACCCATTCAGTCTTTTTAACGATATCCATCGCTTTCACACAACTAAAATTTCACAACTTTAGTTGTTTTGACCCGTTTGGTTTTACTTGAGAAATCCATCACTTTCTATGTACCAAACATTCGTTATTCGAGTCATTTTGACCCGTTGAACATTATAGTGGAATCCACCACTTCTACTTTTTTACTTATCGCTATACTCTAGTGATTTCGGTCGGTTAGTACATACGAAATCCTCTGTTTATTAATAACCAAACTTCATAACTGAAGAAACACTAGATAAATGGTCGGAACCGAGATATCTAGGGGGTTTGAATCCACAAAAAAAGTTGGTTTCCACTCGATTGATTCAGGTCCTATTGACCTTCTTCTTCGGTAATTCTGCAAAAAAGAACACCGTTAGCCTCGCCAAGGGGAGAAGAGGGTTCTCTCCTTGACCCGACTCCGGTGTGAGAATAAGTATTGGTTATGAAGAAGAAGATGTATTTGATAAGTGTGAGTAACTTGAATTCATACCTGAGTTTTCTCATATTTATAGCCGGGAGTCGTTTTTAGGCGGGAAAACCCATTAGTGAAAAGAGGACGGAAGATGCTAACCCCGTAAGCGGTTACGTTTTCTTCCGTTACTGCTCCTTGATCCGACGTGATAGCACACGGATCGTGGTTTAGATCTAAGGCTAGGGATTAGCCACGTGTAAAGTGATTACGTGGAGATTACTCTCCACTTGCATGCCTTCGTTGTGAATTCAGGGATGACTGAGATAGTGACATGTGTCCAGACGGTTGTAACCATCTTGGTGGTGCACGATTGTATTTCTTCTAGAAGATTACTGCTGTAATCTGGTGTGACACCTTATTGTGTGGAGACAGGTGAATAAACCCCGTGTCTGGGTAAATAATATCCAAATCTGGATATTAAGCGGAAGTATCTTAATTCAGGATTTTTATCCTTTGTTTTATGTAGGACAGGCGCAAGGCTTTATGATTTCCTTTGGGCGCGCAAATGTTGACTGTTGTAGGCCTTTTAAGCCTTTCTTTTTGTGAGACCAGTGCGCGGCCGCGCAAGGTGCAAGGCTGAAAGTTAAGGTTGTGGTATGGTCCCAAGTATTTATTATGAGGTTTTTGGGACCTTACCCCTTCAAGTCCCCCCAGTCTAGTGTTGTACTTATGCAAATAAGTGGAGCAATGGACTTATGAGACGGAAATGCTTTTGGGTGCGTGTAACACCTGTGTCATTTCAACCATCAAACAAATGCCAAACCAATGAAATAATGTAGTTCATACTTTGGACTTGTAAAAATATGTGTATCGTTTACACATATCAACTCTTGTCTGATTTCAAGCTCTAAATCGCTTTCTGGAGGGTTATACGCGCTCTGATGCGTAAATATAACCAGTTTAATGCAACGAACACTCCGGAATAGTGAAATAGGCTTAACATACCTTAAATAACCTATACATAACTTAGATATAAGTTTTGGAAGGTTTGGTGTGGTGAAATCAAAGTTAAATCGCTTACAGGGACTAAAGTTGACAAACTGCGAAAGTATGCCAATTTGAACTGTAACAGACATTCCGGAACATGACCATAAGTTAAACATGCCATAAATATCCTTTACATAGCTTAGAAATAGGCTTTGAGGTGTTCGGTATGCTAAAATAAACTTTTGTGTCATTCAGGGACTAAAAGTGTCAAAAAGTGCACAAGTTTGCATTTTCGAGCATAACTTACGTTCTGAATACATCCGGACATCTAAAAATTTATGTAAGCATGACTACATTATATTTTAGTGTTCGCCTTAAGAAAAATCCATTCGTCGCGTCATTTGGATCGTTTTTCGCGCTTATGCGCATTCCGTCGTAATTAAGCGAACATCGCGTTCGTACGGCTAAACGAACCGACATCCGAGATATTTTTGAACACATTTTAAGTTCCCTATACTTTAACTTCATTTTAGAGCTTTGAAATGGGGTTAACGGGCCTTAAACGTGTCAAAAATGGCCTAAATACAGTTCAGGGACCAAATGTGTAATTCTGCCAAACTTAGGCTAGCGGTGCGCTACACTTTTAGTGTAGCGGTGCGCTAGCCAAGTCCAGACCAGATGCAGAGTTTCTAACAGCCTGTTTGCACATGTTTGATCCTCCACCACATGTTCTAAAATGCTTAGTCATGAAGATAAGGATGGCATTTAGCTTCCATAAGGTTCCGACAAGTGTACGGGTTGGATTAAGGCACGGTTTCCTTGAAACGATCCTAGCGGTGGACCATTTCCTATAAATACCCACCAACATCACACCCAAAAACTCACACCTTTGAATCTGAACTTGCTCTCTAAGTTGTCGTGTTTAACACTTCATACCTGAGAGTGTTCGGATCCAAACCTTCCATTCTTGGACCCTTCGTAAGTATTCTTTCGTTCTTTTCCTTATTTTTTTTACTGCTTTTCGAGTCAGAAAGTCAAACTTTGTTTGACTTTCAGCGTTGACCAGTAATGGTCAATGCGAAGTTCGTTTGAACTTCGCAACGTGAGTGTAATCACGTTGGTCATAGTCCCTTGGGACTATGCCCACTGATTACCACGTTGTCTAGGGTCGTAGGGTAGGCAATCTAATAAATCGCCTATACCTTCGAACCCGACCCAGTTTGGTCGATCATTAGGATCCGACCAAATACATTAGGTGACCATAGTAGGTAGGGAATAACCTTCCGAGGTTATACCCTATGGTCACATCGTTTAAGTAGTTGTATGATAGGTAGTTTATATGCCTTAGGTAAATTACCAGAATACCCTTTTCATGTATAATTGGTAATTAAGCATATGTAACCTAAACCTTTGTCACATAACTGATTATGTAACATGTTTAGGCATATAACACTTGTCATAGGACTAGTTAGACGGTCCGAACGCGTTTCACGCGCACGACACGTTAAAGTAGCATAAGCTACCTAAACGGGTCGTAATGGGTCATAGACAGTTATGTTAAGTTTCATTTAGTATGTAGGCTTTGTTAAACCATATCACACGAGTCTCCACACTCGTTTGGTTTACAAACCCTAATGCTACCCAGTCTTCCGATTTAGGTCCGGTTATTTAACATAGTTACCTATATTAGGTGCCGTTTGATTCCGAGATCTCTAGCACTGCTTGGTGGTTATCTTTAGACAACTGAGCAATCTCAAGTGAGTACATAGACCCCTCTTTTACTGTTTTCCAAACTGTTTTGGGGTGGAACACATGTGCCTACTTGTTACTTTCCTGCTTTCCTGTTTTCACATCATATACTGCTATGTTCGTTAGTACATTATAGTACATGATTTCATTACATTTCATGCTATGTATGCCCAAATTGTGTGCGTACTTAGTACATTGTTTTACATTGCTTTTCTGTTGCATATGCTTTTCTAGCATATGAATACATTATACTACATATTGAACCGTTGTAATCATTTGACTGTGATCCGTTGATATCTGTGAACCGTTGTATCTGTGAACCGTGTGAACCGTATTTGACATAGACATTTCGGCATAGACATTTTAACATGATAGACATTTGACATGGATATTTGACATAGACATTTGACATGGATATTTGACATAGACATTTGACATGGATATTTGACATAGACATTTTGACATTTGTTTGGTTTGATTAAGTGATTAAGTAACGATGCGTGTGTAATATGATACAAGCATGGTGGATACGCCGCTGGTACTTCCTATATATAAGTGTTTGTATGGTATTACATATTGTAGCGTTATTTGAATCATTTCAGTTTGATACATATAACATTTTATACAAATAACATACTTTTCACAAGACATAGTTTTACAAACAACTTATCTTATACAAATCCGTTTTACTATGGTTATTCATTTAACCATACATTATTTACTTATTTATACATATCATCTGATCTTATCGATTTTCAAATGATTTACAAAACAAAGCAAATTACAAGGTTCATGACTAAACTTTTTCTCAAACATAAGTCATGGAACCTATTTTCACAAAACCTATGTATCTCACAGGCATTTTTATGCTGACGTACCTATTTTCACATGTGTTTTTCAGGAACTGTTGCATAAGATGATCAAGATACATATAGGCAGACTTGGGCTTTAGTGACAATAAAAGATGCAAGACTAGTTAATTTTGTTGTATTTCCTTGATTGATTAGACTTGTAACACTTTTAATCAATAAAACGAAACTTCAATTGCCATGGATTTGAAACAATTAATTCTGTTACAACACTCCCCGATGTTTCCGCCACGTTTTGTATGTTCCACGTGGTCGGGGTGTGACAGAAAAGATGGTATCAGAGCCAATGGTTATAGGGAATTAGGTTATTAGTAATGCTTTGACCTAGTCTATAACTTTCTTAGGACCCTAACGCGAGTTTACTTGCGTTTAGTCATAAAAAAATACCGTCACCTATCCTTAGGCGACTACCACAACAAGAACATAATTTTTCGAAACCGTTTTGAAAACTAATCATCTGTTCTAGGATGATTTATTGTAAGGTTTTGAACCCTCTGTTATATGGTTTTGAACCCCTTTGAATTTTCAAAATCTCGTCAAGGTTTTGGGTTTTAAATAATGTGAACACGTGCAAACTGGAAGGGTGAATGCCTGTATTCTGGGTTTTCTGTCTAGCCAAGCACTTCGTATACATCTCAACCAGACGCGAGACCAGTTGTGCTTACCTGGGAATTCTTGGGATGAGTGTTCACTTATAGGCGAGCATGTCTTCGCGATACATTATTTTTGACCTATTTACTTTGATTTTTCACCGAGGTCGTTTGTTGCTTTGTAGTAACAAACAAATGACCACTATCCATTGCTTTCATCAAATTTGTTTCATCTCATTCTTTTCGTCTAATTCTCTCACTCGTTTCCTTTCATGTTCCTCTTTTAGAATGCCTCCTCGACGCGAAAACCAGATAGAGACTGCCGAGTTGGCAGAAATCATTGCGCAGCAAATGGCTGCTCAATTCCCAAACCTCTTTGCTCTATGGAATCAAGCCAACAACAACAACAATGGTCCATGCAATTTCAAGAGTTTTAACTCGGCGAAACCACTCAAGTTTAGTGGTTCTGAGGGAGCGACGGGGCTTCTCCAATGGTTCGAGAGCATTGAAAATACTTTCCGCCACGTGCAGTGTCCTGACAATCGCAAGGTCGAGTTTGCTTCGAGTGTGTTCCAGAAGAGAGCCCTTACGTGGTGGAATGGGATTATGAGGGATCGTGGTGCAGAAGTTGCTCTAGCACAGACATGGGCTGAACTTAGGGCCCTTATGATGAAGGAATTCTGTCCTCGACACGAGATCAGGGCTTTGGAAAGGGAATTCGACAATCTTGAGCAAGACAGCGGTGAGCATCGAACCTACACGGACCGTTATGAAGAGTTAAGTCTGTTATGCCCAAACATGGTCACGCCTTTGGATAAGGCAATCGAAAAGTACATTGATGGCCTCCCTGACTCAATACAAGACATTTTGACTGGTAGCAACCCTACTACAGTTAGACAGGCCATTGAGCTATCTGCAACCTTGACTGAATCGAAGATCAGGAAAGGTAAACTTTTCCGAAAAGGTGACAAGAAGCCGGTCGAAGAATCAGAACCAATCGAGGAATCAAAGATCATGGATGAACAGACTGGATCCCCTAAGAGGTCAAAGAAGCGAAAGGCTTCTCAGAACTACGCTGTGGTCGCTCACAATGATCAAGCCGTCCTCAATCAACCAGCTCAACCCCCTGCCAGGAAACCCTACAATGGAACTGCACCCTTGTGCAACCAATGTGGCCTACATCATCATGCTGCTGTGAAGTGCCGCAAATGCCAAACTTGCGGACTCATAGGCCATACAGCAAGAGTCTGCCCAGCTGCAGCTGCACCAAATCAAGTTAACAACAATACCGCTCAGGGTCGTTTTCTACCAGGTTCTTGCTTCAACTGTGGCGAGATGGGTCATTTCCGAAGAAATTGCCCAAAGCTTGCTAATGCAAATCCAGCACAGGGATGAGCATCTGACCGAATGGAAGACAACGCTGTTTAGAAATAATCAATCCTTATGTATTATTTTCTTTAGTTGTCAAGGTCCAAGAAACAGTTGTGATCATTGTTTATAAATAAACCTTTTATTTACATTGCAATGTAATTATGTGGTTGTATGTATAGACAACATATCTCTTACAATACCGACAATCAAGGAACCGTATTCCTTGAAGGACAAACTACCCCCAAAATTCTTCCATTTTACAATCTCTTGCGTTTTCCACAAAGATCCTAAGTACCCGTCTCTTGCAAAGAAACGTAGTACAAGATAAAAGATATAATTCTGTACGAATACCTCAAGTACCACTATAAATTCTTAATAGGGTACCCAAAGGTATTTCCGTATGTCTTAAATTGTTGTGTTCCTTAATTCGACTATTATGTTTCTTTGAAAACAAAATCGAATTTTTGAGAGATCTTCCTATCTCTTCAGATAGATCCCAGAGGACATCGAAGTCCATTGACTGGTTTCCATATCCGTTCTCAATCGATAACAAATTAATAACCAAGTTAAACAACTATGTGATTATGTGCTTATGAACATTACAAGACAAACTGTGCGGACTATGCAAGGAATTACGTAATTATGGATGCATACATAATTATGGAATTTAGTGCACAGAAACCACAGTAAGCTTTGTAATGTGCCTAGGAGTTAACTCCATTCATTTCCGTTTCTGAGGAAGCAACCGTAGAAAATGACTCCGTTTGTTCATTTTCGTTTCTGAAGATTTTCCGTTAAGGAAATGAATATCCGTTTGTCCATCCTTTTCATTTCCGTTTCTGAGGAAGCAACCGTAGAAAATGACTCCGTTTGTTCATTTTCGTTTCTGAAGATTTTCCGTTAAGGAAATGAATATCCGTTTGTCCATCCTTTTCATTTCCGTTTCTGAGGAAACAACCGTAGAAAATGACTCCGTTTGTTCATTTTCGTTTATGAAGATTTTCCGTTTAGGAAATGAATATCCGTTTGTCCATCTTTTTCATTTCCGTCTCTGAGGAAACAACCGTAGAAAATGACTCCGTTTGTTCATTTTCGTTTCTGAAGATTTTCCGTTTAGGAAATGAATATCCGTTTGTCCATCTTTTTCATTTCCGTCTCTGAGGAAACAACCGTAGAAAATGACTCCGTTTGTTCATTTTCGTTTCTGAAGATTTTCCGTTTAGGAAATGAATATCCGTTTGTCCATCTTTTTCATTTCCGTCTCTGAGGAAGCAACCGTAGAAAATGACTCCGTTTGTTCATTTTCGTTCTGAAGATTTTCCGTAAAGGAAATGAATATCCGTTTGTCTATCATTTTCATTTCCATTTCTGAGGGAACAAACCGTTGAAAATGACTCCGTTTGATCATTTTCGTTTCTGAAGATTTTCCGTTAAGGAAGTGAATCCCCGTTTGTTTATTCCTTCATTTCCGCCTCTGAAGAATACTCGTTGAGGAAAATGACTCCGTTTGTTCATTTTCATTCTGAAGAATGTCCGTTAAGGAAATGACAGGATTATGCTTCACATACCTCTGGTGGTTATCTGACACAACGTCACAAATAGACTCCTACGAATTAATTTCGGGACGAAATTTCCTAAAGTAGGGGAGACTGTAACACCTGTGTCATTTCAACCATCAAACAAATGCCAAACCAATGAAATAATGTAGTTCATACTTTGGACTTGTAAAAATATGTGTATCGTTTACACATATCAACTCTTGTCTGATTTCAAGCTCTAAATCGCTTTCTGGAGGGTTATACGCGCTCTGATGCGTAAATATAACCAGTTTAATGCAACGAACACTCCGGAATAGTGAAATAGGCTTAACATACCTTAAATAACCTATACATAACTTAGATATAAGTTTTGGAAGGTTTGGTGTGGTGAAATCAAAGTTAAATCGCTTACAGGGACTAAAGTTGACAAACTGCGAAAGTATGCCAATTTGAACTGTAACAGACATTCCGGAACATGACCATAAGTTAAACATGCCATAAATATCCTTTACATAGCTTAGAAATAGGCTTTGAGGTGTTCGGTATGCTAAAATAAACTTTTGTGTCATTCAGGGACTAAAAGTGTCAAAAAGTGCACAAGTTTGCATTTTCGAGCATAACTTACGTTCTGAATACATCCGGACATCTAAAAATTTATGTAAGCATGACTACATTATATTTTAGTGTTCGCCTTAAGAAAAATCCATTCGTCGCGTCATTTGGATCGTTTTTCGCGCTTATGCGCATTCCGTCGTAATTAAGCGAACATCGCGTTCGTACGGCTAAACGAACCGACATCCGAGATATTTTTGAACACATTTTAAGTTCCCTATACTTTAACTTCATTTTAGAGCTTTGAAATGGGGTTAACGGGCCTTAAACGTGTCAAAAATGGCCTAAATACAGTTCAGGGACCAAATGTGTAATTCTGCCAAACTTAGGCTAGCGGTGCGCTACACTTTTAGTGTAGCGGTGCGCTAGCCAAGTCCAGACCAGATGCAGAGTTTCTAACAGCCTGTTTGCACATGTTTGATCCTCCACCACATGTTCTAAAATGCTTAGTCATGAAGATAAGGATGGCATTTAGCTTCCATAAGGTTCCGACAAGTGTACGGGTTGGATTAAGGCACGGTTTCCTTGAAACGATCCTAGCGGTGGACCATTTCCTATAAATACCCACCAACATCACACCCAAAAACTCACACCTTTGAATCTGAACTTGCTCTCTAAGTTGTCGTGTTTAACACTTCATACCTGAGAGTGTTCGGATCCAAACCTTCCATTCTTGGACCCTTCGTAAGTATTCTTTCGTTCTTTTCCTTATTTTTTTTACTGCTTTTCGAGTCAGAAAGTCAAACTTTGTTTGACTTTCAGCGTTGACCAGTAATGGTCAATGCGAAGTTCGTTTGAACTTCGCAACGTGAGTGTAATCACGTTGGTCATAGTCCCTTGGGACTATGCCCACTGATTACCACGTTGTCTAGGGTCGTAGGGTAGGCAATCTAATAAATCGCCTATACCTTCGAACCCGACCCAGTTTGGTCGATCATTAGGATCCGACCAAATACATTAGGTGACCATAGTAGGTAGGGAATAACCTTCCGAGGTTATACCCTATGGTCACATCGTTTAAGTAGTTGTATGATAGGTAGTTTATATGCCTTAGGTAAATTACCAGAATACCCTTTTCATGTATAATTGGTAATTAAGCATATGTAACCTAAACCTTTGTCACATAACTGATTATGTAACATGTTTAGGCATATAACACTTGTCATAGGACTAGTTAGACGGTCCGAACGCGTTTCACGCGCACGACACGTTAAAGTAGCATAAGCTACCTAAACGGGTCGTAATGGGTCGTAGACAGTTATGTTAAGTTTCATTTAGTATGTAGGCTTTGTTAAACCATATCACACGAGTCTCCACACTCGTTTGGTTTACAAACCCTAATGCTACCCAGTCTTCCGATTTAGGTCCGGTTATTTAACATAGTTACCTATATTAGGTGCCGTTTGATTCCGAGATCTCTAGCACTGCTTGGTGGTTATCTTTAGACAACTGAGCAATCTCAAGTGAGTACATAGACCCCTCTTTTACTGTTTTCCAAACTGTTTTGGGGTGGAACACATGTGCCTACTTGTTACTTTCCTGCTTTCCTGTTTTCACATCATATACTGCTATGTTCGTTAGTACATTATAGTACATGATTTCATTACATTTCATGCTATGTATGCCCAAATTGTGTGCGTACTTAGTACATTGTTTTACATTGCTTTTCTGTTGCATATGCTTTTCTAGCATATGAATACATTATACTACATATTGAACCGTTGTAATCATTTGACTGTGATCCGTTGATATCTGTGAACCGTTGTATCTGTGAACCGTGTGAACCGTATTTGACATAGACATTTCGGCATAGACATTTTAACATGATAGACATTTGACATGGATATTTGACATAGACATTTGACATGGATATTTGACATAGACATTTGACATGGATATTTGACATAGACATTTTGACATTTGTTTGGTTTGATTAAGTGATTAAGTAACGATGCGTGTGTAATATGATACAAGCATGGTGGATACGCCGCTGGTACTTCCTATATATAAGTGTTTGTATGGTATTACATATTGTAGCGTTATTTGAATCATTTCAGTTTGATACATATAACATTTTATACAAATAACATACTTTTCACAAGACATAGTTTTACAAACAACTTATCTTATACAAATCCGTTTTACTATGGTTATTCATTTAACCATACATTATTTACTTATTTATACATATCATCTGATCTTATCGATTTTCAAATGATTTACAAAACAAAGCAAATTACAAGGTTCATGACTAAACTTTTTCTCAAACATAAGTCATGGAACCTATTTTCACAAAACCTATGTATCTCACAGGCATTTTTATGCTGACGTACCTATTTTCACATGTGTTTTTCAGGAACTGTTGCATAAGATGATCAAGATACATATAGGCAGACTTGGGCTTTAGTGACAATAAAAGATGCAAGACTAGTTAATTTTGTTGTATTTCCTTGATTGATTAGACTTGTAACACTTTTAATCAATAAAACGAAACTTCAATTGCCATGGATTTGAAACAATTAATTCTGTTACAACACTCCCCGATGTTTCCGCCACGTTTTGTATGTTCCACGTGGTCGGGGTGTGACAGTGCGGTACATACAGAATCTTCTATGAGAAGATTTTAATTTTGTCAAAAGAAGAAGGAGGATTTTGAAAATTATGACCTTTGCTTTTTTTGTAATCATATCGTGACGTGTGATGACATCACAATATTTGTTTTTGCGAGAGTTTGTCTTTCTTACATTGGGATACGTATTGGCGCTTTGTCAGACTTCATTAATGGGGATAAGACTCCTGTTGGACCGGTTTTCGACCACGAAAAGTCAGTCAAGGACATTCATCTTCACATACGAAGGCGGAATCAACGTAAATGAAGTTACAACAGCTTTCCTATTCAATTCTTTCTCTTTTATTGCTTTCTGAGTTCAATTTGACAGAGTTTCGTTACCAAAAGCAAGATCAGGTTCCGCTCCAATGTACACCACCGAATGACAAGGTTCCGCTCGTAATGACTATATATAGCCCCTGAGGTTTCGCTCTTATGACATTGACACATAAGCGAAACCTCATGTTAATCACATAAGCGAAACCTATTTGACACATAAGCGAAACCTCTTGTCCATTGGAGCGAAACCATCTACAACTCTAACCTAATGTACATTCAATCGAAATCACTTCTAATCCTATGTACATTCAAACGAAATTACAATATAAAACCTAATTTCAACTATCAAGCTCCAATCTTGATCAACCTTGACTTAAGACTTGATGTAGACAAAGTCAACAGACATTCTGTGCACCAACAGACTCCCCCTTGGATGTTGACGAAGTCTTCAGCTCTGAGTCTTCAGTCTTAGTCTTTTCTCCAATTCTCTGTCTTTTCATCATAAGCATTCTATCTTCACAGGTTCACAATCTTGTCCTAGCTTCATCTTCAGACTTCCCTTTGACCGTTGATCCAAACTCCCCCTTTCACAGACTCCCCCTCTCAATATGCTAGAATCTGATGTCTTGATCTGGTTCAAGCTTTGACATTTAGCTTCCGTTGGGAATAATGAAGTCCAAAACCTGTGTCTCAAACATCAATCATTATAAACTATCTTTTCAACAATAAATCACAAACTCAATCAATTATAGCAATCCACTCAAGTATTCAGGTCCAAGTTAATGACCCTGATTACTCAATTAATCTACCAAGTCCAATTTAATGACCTTGGTTGACCATTTGATGAATCAAACTAATTTTGAAAAACAACAATTTACACATTTTCTGAAAATAACAAGTATCAAGTTAATGAACTTGTTTTTGATTTTACAATAAATCAAACTTCATCAAAGTAAGCTCTCCTCATTCTTCAGTTCAGAATCTCCTGCATCTGCTTCAACATCTAAGAATCCAACAATCAACTCTCCACTTTGGTTTGTCAGAAAATAAAGCAAAAATAAAATCTTTATGGATTTTATAAAGTGTTCTAAACTAAGAAATGAAATACAGAAAACTTAAATTGCAGAAAATAAACAAAGTAAACTATTTACAAACATATTTTTTTCGAGCGTGTCAGGGAATCATATCAGCTTTTCAGACAAATTATAAGTACCGTTAAGCTTCATTTCATACTCAGATTTAAACAATTCACCTCGATTGTCGATATACTGATCCATCTTAAATTCTCACACAAATTTCAATCTACTCAGGATACGATTTAGATGTTTTATGAACTAAGCTCATTCATGTGTCCCACCTCTTGAATATACTCCCGTATCCAGAATCCCAATTATCAGTCTTACAGGTGAGTATACTACAATGATATCTGTACATAAATTAGGTATGCGAGGGCCGAGGGATCTCAGGTCGATACTTCCGTATACGCAGAGAGATATCAGCTTCGACTTTACGGTATGTCCCCTTTAGAGGATCTTTTTGCTACAACAGCAGCGACTATCAATTTTATTGTTTCATCGGCATGCTGAGGGTTTATGCTATGTTTCAAGCATTGCGAAAAGTATTATCCAAGGACTAGATCAGAACTACCATTCAGCAGAAGTCCCGGAATAATACCCCAGACATCATTGAGTATAAAGACCTAGTATATCAGATTATGAGACATTTCAAATGAGATTTCAGGGGTTACCTATATATCCAAGTAGTGTTCCCCACAAATTTCACAAGTTTGAAATTTAGGTTTATATCCCGAATAAATCTACTAAATGTGCAAAAACCTATCGATACAACATCAGTGAGACTGTTTAACTCAATTAAACTTTACAAATCTTTAGCATACTGTAATCGTCTAGCCGATGTACTATCATTTTCCCTATATACACAAGCTCTTTTTCAGATTTTATCATGTTTTTGTATTTTTGCATTTTTTACTGTTTTTGTATTTTCTAAAAATATATCTATATACATCTATCTACTCCCCCTAAATACCAAAACAAGTTAAAAATCGACAAACCATTGCAGATTGTTTCTCGTCTTCATCCGCAACAATACTCTCATCAACGCCAATAATGCCATCCAACACCGACAGAAGCTTCATACCGTTCAGTTTTAACAAATATTGAAACCGATTTTTATCAAACGCTTTGGTATGTAAATCAGCTTTCTGTTCGTCAGTGTGGATTTTCTCAATTCGTATTAACTTTTTCTCAAAACAATCACGAATAAAGTGATGACGAATTTCTATGTGTTTAGTTTTAGCGTGATGTACGGGATTCTTTGTTATATTTATTGCGGCCTCATTATCAACAAAAAGAGGTGTGTTAAGAAACTGCAAACCATAGTCGCGCATCTGTTGCTGTATCCACAAGATCTGAGAGCAGCAACTGCTAGCAGAAACACACTCCGCTTCACATGTAGATAACGCCACAGACGTTTGTTTCTTACACTGCCAGGTAACCAATCTAGGACCAAAGAACTGGCATCCTGCAGTTGTTGATTTGGAATTGACTTTGCAGCATCCGAAATCCGAATCGGAATACCCTTCGAGCATAAAGTCGCCTTTCCTAGGATACCACAACCCCAATGAAGGAGTTCCTTTCAGGTAGCGCAATATCCTCTTCACAATCACCATGTGCGAAGCTCTCGGGTTAGATTGAAATCTTGCTGCGAGGCACGTTGGGTACATGATATCAGGTCGTGAAGCAGTTAGGTACATTAATGAACCTATCATGGAACGGTAAAACGTTTCATCAGCCCTGTCTCCGGTGAGATCTGGGTGAATCCCATGATTTGTTGCAAGTGGGGTAGCAGCTGCAGTAGAACTTGACATCCCAAATTTCTCTAGAATATCATGAACGTACTTTGTCTGATGAATGAAAATTCCCTCAGGAAGTTGTTCAACTTGTAAACCCAGAAAGAACTTCATCTCCCCCATTGATGACATTTCGAACTTTTGCTTCATCACTGATTCAAAATCTTTGCATAGATTTTCATTTGTCGACCCAAAGATTATATCGTCCACATAAATCTGAACTATCAGAAGATGACCGTCGACCTCTTTAGTGAAGAGAGTGGCATCCACTTTTCCACGAATGAACTTGTTGGCTAGTAGGTGTTGAGACAAAGTCTCGTACCAAGCTCTCGGGGCCTGGTGTAAACCATACAGCGCTTTGTCCAATAAGTAGACCTTGTTTTTGTGGATTGGATCGGTGAAGCCCGGTGGCTGTCCGACATAAACCTCCTCTTTTACCTTCCCATAGAGAAAAGCCGATTTTACATCTAACTGATATACTTTGAAGTTCTTCCAAGACGCAAATGCAAGAAAAATTCTGATTGCCTCTAGTCGTGCTACAGGAGCATAGACTTCGGTAAAATCAATCCCCTCCTGTTGACTAAAGCCCTGAACAACGAGTCGAGCTTTATTTCGAATCACAACTCCTCTATCGTCTCTCTTGCACTTGAACACCCACTTGGTGTTTATCTTCCTTTGACCATCTGGCAAATCCACTAGCTTCCACACTCCCAACTTTTCAAATTGGCTAAGTTCCTCCTGCATTGCATTGACCCAAGAATCTTCAGTAAGCGCCTCTTTGTAAGTTCTTGGCTCAACCTGCGAGATAAAACAACTCAATGAGAATTCGGTTTGCAAAGGAGCAACTTTTGTATAGAAACATGTAAGCCCTTTATCAATCTGTCTTCGAGTGCGAACTCCTGTCTGTAGTTCTCCTATGATCAACTCCTCTGGATGATATGAAACAGTTCGCGGAATCACTTCACTTGGAACATCTACATTTCCCTCCAGATTAGTAACATTCTGCTCTGCATCTTGTTCACCAACTTGGTTTGTTTGACTTGAAATCTGAATTTGCTCCCCCTCAGAATCTGAATCACCATGATCAAAAACTGGCATGTTTTCAGCTTCTTGATTATCATTCTGAACCGACTGATTATCCTGAGCAACTTCATTCTGTTGGACATCATCATGTTCACCAGCATTACTCGGACCTGCTTCATCGTCATTTGAAGTTTCCCGTGGTCTTCTAGAATACTCAGCTGGGAACCTTAGCTGTGCCTCGTATTCACGCAAAATATCCAACTCATCAAAGAAATCTTCATCATCCTCTGATTCTTCTCTCATGTCAAACGAATCCCAAAGTTTGTCATAATGATAACGCCATGAATCACCAGGATTCTGCGGCGGCATAGTATAACCTTGACATTCAACATTTGCAGCTTCAATAATCCGCTTCTCACTTGGAACGAAGACACGTCGCATCGGATTTGCATAACCAACAAATATTCCCTCAATGCACTTCGGACCAAACTTTCCATAAGGCTCTATAACTGTACAGGGTGACCCGAACGGTTCTAGATACTTCAAATTCGGTTTGCGGTTATTGATTAGCTCAAAACATGTTTTGTTGAACTTCTTGACAGTGAGAACCCTGTTGAACGTATAGCATGCAGCAGAAACAGCTTCAGCCCAAAAATTTATCGGTAACTTTGAATCTGCGAGCATAGTTCTAGCCGTCTCGATTAGTGTCAGGTTTTTGCGTTCTGCAACTCCATTCTGCTGCAGAGTGTACGGAGCACTAAACTCATGAAATATACCTCTTTCATCACAAAATTCTTCCATCTTACTGTTCTTGAATTCAGTACCATTATCACTTCGAATTCTTTTGATACGCCTTTGGTACAGATTCTCAATTTTTCTGAACAACGCCATCAAACTGTCATACGTTTCGTCTCTCGTTTTCAAGAAAGAGACCCACGAAAATCTGGAATAATCATCAGTAACGACCAAATAGTAGTAATCTCCTGTAATACTTTTGACATTCACAGGACCAAACAAATCCATGTAAAGTCTTTCCAGAGGTCTCGAAACTGAATTGACTTGCTTTGTAGGGTGTGACTTTTTCTTCTGCTTGCCTTTGATGCAGCTGATGCACTCCCCTTCCAGATGAAAACCTTTGATATTAACTCCAAGAACCAAATCATTGTGCACCAAGTGATTCATCTTCCTTAGGTGAATATGCCCCATCTTGCGGTGCCACAATCTCGATTCTTTCTCAGTTGCTCTAGACACAAAACAATGTGCTTGACCTGTTGTTGTCGTTGCTACACTCATGTCCAACACATATAAATCATTCACTCTAGGTGCCCGCATGATAATCCATTCTTCAGGGATAACAAATTCTGGTCTCAAGATCAAACATTCTTTATCAGTGAAATGAGTAGTATACATATTGTCACAAATCTGCGAGATACTAAGCAGATTGTTCTCCAGCTCAGTGATATAGTTAACTCTTTCAAACGTCACAATCCCATTGGATAACGTTCCTTCACCAACAATTCGACCACCTTCATGACCTGCAAATCCTACATAACCACCATTGATATTTCTCACATCATACAGCAACGCAGTCTTCCCTGTCATATGTCTTGATGCTCCACTATCCATGATCCATCTGGATACAAGTTTTGGAATATCCTGCACAAAACAAACTTTGACTTAAACTTTAATAAAGATGTCGATTCATGCTTCGCGATCAAGGAAGCTCCGGCAATTCAAACTGTTTAGTCGAACATGGAATCCACCCAGGCCTCATCAGCCTTAGGTGTAACCTTTACTCTCGCAATTTGAATTTTAAAATTTTCAGCCTTCAAAGGTGGAAAATTTGCATCATAATCAACCGAAATTGATTCTTCAGCCTTTTTCACTTCAGAAGTTGAAATTTTCATCTCTGTTTTTGGTTTCCAAACTTGTTGAGATAGTGCAACCCGTTTGTAAAATTTGTCATTTTTAGTTACCACTTTCTTTACGGGTTCATTTTTCATTTTGATATTGTCATTCTTCACACTCTTTTTCTCAACAACGATTGGTGCTTTACCCTTCACCTCAACTTTCTTCTGTTGAATCTTCACAGTTTCAGTCTTAGGCTTCACATTGGTACACTTTCGTGCAATGTGACCAACTTGATTACATCTAAAACATGTTCGAGTATCAACAACTCGACTTGTGCCTTCAGACTGATACTGTGAAGCTCTTTTCTCAAAGAATTCTTCATTCGATTTTGAAAAAATCTCATTTTCCTCATCAGAAAATGAACTTGAACTGTTCGCAAACCTTTTGTTTTGAAAACTCTTTTTCTGATAACTCTTACCACCCCTATAACCACCCGACCAATTGTTTCGATTGTTATTATAAAACCGTGGTGGCACAACAGGCTTTTTGTAGTAAGCTTTATCTTTCTCAAAATTCATTTGCCTTTTTGTTTGTTTCAAACTGTTCACTTCCGACAACTCAACTTCAACCAATTTGAAAACATTTGTCAACTTTTTTACATTAACATTCTCAATCGGAAACTCAGAATCCGAATACACTTATCAGATCCAGCCATCTTGTACATCACAAGACCCGGTTCATCACTTAAATTGTTTTTGGATTTTGGTTTCTGAATGTACTTGTCCAAGAAACATCCATCTTCCTCAGTAGTGTCACTATCCATTTTTAGCACATTTTCAACAACACCTTTTACAATATTATTTTGGACACTATCGTCATTGGAAGATGTGAACGTGACATCAATGTTCTCCGGAAGTTTAACTTCACTTTCTTCCTCAATTTCAACCAACCCAGATTGCTTTTTCGTGTAGTTATCAAGAACAGGTGGTGGTACTTGATGAAAACCCACCCTAGTTCCATCATAATACACATCTTCGGCTGCTTTGTCTTTCCCAATGGGTTTGGGAATAATGTGTTGCAAAACAAAGCTTGCGGAGCTGTAACTGTTAAGCTTCAACTGGATTCGCTCGTTTTCAATTTCAGCCTCTTGAAATTTAAGTTTCAATTTAGCGATTTCATCCAGTTGTTGGTTGATTGATTCTTCTTTTACTCTAACCACTGCTTTTAGATGTTCATTTTCCTTAAAATTTTTACCATTTCGATCATCATTATCTTTCAATGTGCTTTTGAGTTTTTCAAACTTCTCAGAAATCTGACGGTTTTCAAGAATTAACCTTTCATTTTCTTGTTTAATTTTGTCATGATCAATTTTATCATTTTCAATTTGGCTAGTTAATTCTCTTATCCGTTCAGTTGAAGCTTTAACTGTTTTGTCACGATCAAGAATCTGATTCTCAACACTTCTGACCTTTGCTGTCAGATCACGTGACACCTGTGTCACTTCAACCATCAAACAAATACCAAACCAATGAAATACAATATTTCATACTTGGGATTTGTATAAATATGTGTATCATTTGCACATATCAATTTTTGTTCGATTTCGGGCTTTAAATCGCTTTCTGGAAGGTTATACGCGCACTGATGCGTAAATATAACCAGTTTAATGCAACAAACACTCCAAAATAGTGAATTAGGCTTAACATACCTTAAATAACCTTTACATAACTTAGAAAAAAGTTTTGGAGGGTTTGGTGTGGCGAAATCAAGTTTATTCGCTTACAGGGACTAATTTTGACAAACTGCGAAAGTATGTCGATTTGTACTGTAACGAACATTCCGGAACATGACCATAAGTTAAACATACCCTAAATATCCTTTACATAGCTTAGAAATAGGCTTTGAGGGGTTCGGTGTGCTAAAATAAACTTTTTGGTCATTCAGGGACTAAAAGCGTCAAAAAGTGCATAAGTTTGCATTTTCGCGCATATCTTACGTTTTGAATACATCCGGACATCCAAAAGTTTATGTAATCATTAAAATATTTTATTTTAGTGATTGGCATGATAAAATTCCATTCATCGCGTAATTTGGATCGTTTTTCGCATTCGTTCGTGTTTCGTCGTAATTAACCAAACAACGCAACCGTACGACCAAACGAACCGACATCCGAGATATTTTTGAGCATGTTTCATGTTCCCTATACTTTAACTTCATTTTAGATCCTTGAAATGGGATTAACGGGGCTTAAACGTGTCAAAAATGCATCAAAAACCATGTTTTGCACATTCAGGGACCAAAATTGACATTCTGCCAAAGTTATCTTAGGAAGGGACCAAAATGAAAAATCTAAATTCCAGCTTGTTCCAGCTGTTTCTCTCATTTGCACATGGTTCTAATGAAACTATGGGCTCCCATGGTTTCACAAAACCATGGGCACATGTGTACGGATGAGATCGAAGCTCGTTTTACGATGAATGATCTTAACGGTTGTGCAAAAACTATAAATACCCTACCCCCTTCACTCAAAACTCACACCTTGATCTGATTTCTCTCTAAGTTGAAGTGATCTCACTTCATACCTGAGAATAATCGGGTCAAACTTCCGTTCTTGGACCTTTTGTAAGTCCTCTTTCGTTCTTTTACGCGTTTTAGCGTGAAAGTCAAACATTGTTTGGCTTTCAGCTTTGACCAGTTTATGGTCAACATGAAGTTCATTTGAACTTCATAACGTGAGCGTAATCACGATGGTTATAGTCCCTAGCGACTATACCTACTGATTACCACGTTATCTAGGCTCAGTGACGAGTCGTAGTTTCGGCCAAAATGCGTATTCTTGCGTATTTTGTAACCAAACTACTTTTAGGTATCAAAATCGTTTGTTTTGATACCAAACCTGTTTTCAAACTTTTTTAAACATGTTTTAACATGTTTAGCTCGTCACTTTTAGATTTGTGCTTGTCTAGGGTCGTAAGGGTAAGCGATCAAATCAATCGCTTATGCTTTCGAACCCGACCCATTTGGTCGGTCATTAGGATCCGACCAAACATTTTAGGTGACCATAGTTGTATAGGGAATAACCTTCCAAGGTTATACCTTATGGTCACAACGTTTAGTTAGTTGTATGATAGGTAGTATATATGCCTTAGGTAAATTACCAAAATGCCCTTTTTACGTTAAAATTCATTTTAAGCCTATGAAACCTAATTTTTGGTATCTAAACTGATTTAGTAACAATATTAGACATGTTAAGGCATATTTTACTTGTCATAGGGCTAGTTAGGCGTTCCGAACGCGTTTTACGCAAACGACGCGTTAAAGTAGCGTAAGCTACCTAAACGGGTCGTAACGGGTCAAAAGCACTTAGGATAAGTTTCTTTTTAGTACGTAGGCTTTGTTAAACCATATTATATGAGTTCCTACACTCATTTGGTTTACGAACCCTCATACTACCCGATCTCCCGATTTAGGTCCGGTTATTTATATAGTTATTTATATAGGGTGCCGCTTGATTCTGTGATCCCTCTAGCTTTGCTTGGTTGTTGTTCAAGACTTCTAAGCACCCTCAAGTGAGTACATAGACCCCTCTTTTACTGTTTTTCAAACATTTTGGGGTGAAACACATGTGCCTACTTGTTATTTTCATGCTTTCCATGCTTTCATATCATATACTTGCTATGTTCATTAGTACATTATTAGTACATGATTTCATTTTGTTTTTGCTATGTATGTCCTTTGTAGCATACTTAGTACATCGTTTTACATGACATTTTATGCTATGTATGTTCATTTAGTTCATACTTAGTACATTGTTTTACATTTCATTTCATGCTATGTATGTCCATTTAGTGCATACTTAGTACATTGTTTTACCTTTTCATGCTATGTATGTTCATCATACTTAGTACATTTGATTCACATTGCATCTCTGTTGCATATGTTCTCGTAACATACGGACACATTGTTTTACATCTCTACCTTGTATGTTTATTTAGCATACTAGGTACATTATTTTCATCACATGCTTACATTTTGATATGACATTTGGTTTGTTTAAATGGGACCATATACATTCATTAACATTAGCTACGCCGCTCGTTAGTAGGTAATGGTACCATAGGAATTGACAACTCCCGTTCCTAAAATCCTAGGTTTGTGTTGGATGGACGGAATGACCGAATACGATTAAAACATAAGATAGATAGTCCTTTCATTTGTTTAAGGGTTTATCACCACAGTCACAAGGCTTGAATGTATGCATTTTCACAACACCGCATAAATGTTTGTATTCAGTATAGCATGCTTTTCCACCAAACATAACGTTGATTTAAATCTCGTTTTACTTCAATACATTGTTTTGTGCATTTTACCTATGGCTCAGTGGATATATATATATATATATATTTCACTTGCCATACATGACATTTTGTTTATACATTACATAATTGACATTTGACATAGACATTTTGACATTGATATACATATTTCATAGACTGTATTTTGACATAAACATTTTAACATGGTTTACACAAAGACATTTGACATAGACATTTTGATATTGATATACACATTTCATGGACTATATTTGACATAAACATTTTGACATGGTTTACACAAAGACATTTGACAAATGGTTTAGACATGGGTAATTTACATTGGTGGTTTGTTTGGGTAAAATGATTTGAGTAACGAGGCGTGTGTAATATGATACAAGCATGGTGGATACGCCGCTGGTACTTCCTATATATAAGTGCTTGTATGATATTACATATCGTAGCGTTATTTAAATCATTTCAGTTTAGACATATAACATTTTATACAAATAACATATTTTTCACAAGACATTGTTTTACAAACAACTTATCTTATACAAACTCATTTTAGTTGGTTATTCATTTAATCTTACATTATTCTTCTACATATCATCTACTTTATCATCGTTTTTCAAATGATTTATAAAACAAAACATTTTACAAGGATCATGACTGACCTTTGTCAAACAACCTTTTTCTAAACTTATAAGTCATGAATCCTATTTTCACAAAACCTATGTACTCGCCGGCATTTTTATGCTGACGTACCTATTTTCACATGTGTTTCAGGAAATGATGCATAGGATTTATCAAGATACACTTAGGCGGACTTGGGCGTTAGTGACAATAACAGATGGAAGACTAGTTAATTTTGTTATACTTCTTTGTTTGTTAAGAGATTGTAACTCTTTTAATCAATAAAACAATATTTAAATTTTCCATGTGTTATGAAACAATGATTCTGTTACAACACTCCCCGACGATTCCGCCACGTTTTGTTGTTTTACGTGGTCGGGGTGTGACAGAAAAGTTGGTATCAGAGCTCATGGTTATAGGGAATTAGGTTATTAGTAATGCTTTGACCTAGTCTATAACCTTCCTAGGACCCTAACGCGAGTTTACTTGTGTTTTGTCATAAAATAATACCGTCACCTATCCTTAGGCGACAACCACAACAAGAACACAAATTTCAAAACCGCTTTGAAAAGCAATCATCTGTTCTAGGATGATTAATTACTAGGTTTTGAACCCTCTAAGTTTTCAAATCTCGTCAAAGTTTGGGTCTTATAATGTGAACATGTGCAAACTGGAAGGGTGAATGCCTGTACCCTGAGTTTTCTGTCTAAGGCTAGAGTGTTCGTACAAATCCGCAGAATCGGACCAGTCACTCTTACCTGGGAACTCTTGGGGTGAGTGTTCACTTATAGGCGAGCATGTCTTCAGTGATACGTTAATATGACCCGTTTACTTTGATTAGTCACCGTCTCATTTGTTTGCCTTAGGTAACAAACAAATGATCGCAATTTTTATGCGTTGCCGTTCTATTTTGTTTATCCGGTAACATTTCACTTGTTTCTTCCTATGTCTTTCATTTTCTTCTAGAATGTCTTTTCCTCTCAACAACGGTCAAATGTCCGAGCAAACAGCCAAATTTGCCCAGCAAATAGGCGAAGTGATTTTGAAGACTGTGGATTTAGGCATTGCTATGTCTCGTCTCAACAATGAAGCCACTCAAGAGTCACCGAAGGAAGCAAAAGTCAAGCCTGCACCAAAATCAAGGAAGCGTAAGGCTTCAAGGAAACCCGCAGCAGTTACACCTAATCAAGTGGAACCTAGCCAAGTGGCAGCACCACCAGCTAGGAAGCCGTACATAGGAGCTGCCCCATGGTGCAAACGATGCAACCGTCATCATTCAAACTTCATACCCTGCTTCAAATGTACCTACTGTGGACGGTGGGGACATCTAATTAACATATGCCGCTTTGCTATCCAAAACAAAGCTGCTATAAGCCCTGCTGCTGCTCAACCTCCTGCCAGGGGACCTTATGCCGGTACTGCACTAATGTGCAACAAGTGTAATGTACCTCATCAAGCTTACCTGCAGTGTCGTCTGTGAGCTTCATGTGGACAACTCGGTCACCTGGCAAATGCTTGTCAATTCAACCCAATCCAAGGTGGTCCAAACCAACCCCAAGTCAACCCTGCTCAAGCTCGTTTACCGTCTGGTACTTGGTACAACTACGGCGAGACGAGGTATTTCAGGAAAAAGTGAACAAAGATTGTCAATGCAAATCTGACCCACGGATGAGCATTTGGCTGAGTATGAGATGTTGTTGTTTTAATCTTATGCTTTTGTTTCTTTGTTTTTCTTGTAATGTGAAACAATCAGTTTTGTTTATGAATAAATCGCTGATCACAAATTCTGATATACAAGTGTAGTTACATGTGTGTATGGCATTTCCCTATAATACCTACATTAAGGAACTATGTTCCTTACAAACTACTCTTATGAATATTACCCATTCTTGTGTTTACTCATGATTCCCTTAGAAAATTCTAAGTACTCGTTTCATTCTAAGAAACGAAGTACATGAAATGAAGTGACATTATGAGTAATCGTGCTTTTGCACATCTGTACCTTAGAATCCTTGGTTAGAAAACTAAGGTATTTTTCAATCTCATACCCATTTACGTTTTGATTTCTTTCAACATGCATAGCATAAGTTTTCAACAACAACCTACATGATTTCAAAAACATTGTCTATGTTTTCAAAAACAACCTCCATGATTTCAAATGCATTGTCTTTGTTTTCAAAAACAACCCCCATGATTTCAAAAACATTGCCTATGTTTTCAAAAACAACCTCCATGATTTCAAATGCATTGTCTTTGTTTTCAAAAACAACCCCCATGATTTCAAAAACATTGCCTATGTTTTCAAAAACAACCTCCATGATTTCAAATGCATTGTCTATGTTTTCAAAAACAACCTCCATGATTTCAAATGCATTGTCTATGTTTTCAAAAAAAAACAACCCCCATAATTTCAAAAAGCATTATTCATATTTTCAAAAACCTTATACATAATTTCAAAATTCATCTCGCATGATTTTAAAACATTTTTTTTATAAATATATACCTACCTAATACACCTACTTTATGATTTCAAAAATATTATATATAAGGTTTCAAAAACATTAAACACATTTTTTTAAAAGAAACCCCATGCATAGTTTTCAAAATATTTTCCTCATACATTGACTTAACCTTCAAATTCTGTTTCATGTGTCGCCTTGACATATCTAGCATCTCAACTTCATAAGCAATTTTTTTTTTACTTCATGTTTTGACTTAAGCACATCCAGTGCAAGGTTTTAAAACATCTTCAAATCCCAAAATCCATATGGGATCTTCTTACCTTCACAATTAGATCCTTGTGGATGATTATCATTCAAATCAGAGTCCTTAATTGGATTCCTTGTGTACCTTAATTCGAACATTTCGATTCCTTATAATCGAAATCGAATTTTCTCTT
Source organism: Helianthus tuberosus (assembly GCA_030545235.1). Lineage (NCBI taxonomy): Eukaryota > Viridiplantae > Streptophyta > Magnoliopsida > Asterales > Asteraceae > Helianthus > Helianthus tuberosus. Next base: position 108,425,778 of record CM060409.1, read on the forward strand.
TAAAAGATCTTTCTATCTTCATAGTTAGATTCTTGATAATGTTTAAAGTACCAAATGAAATCCACGGAATGGATTCCTTGTGTGCTTTAAATGCATGTACGCAATTAACAAAACAGATTATGTCACACCCCGACCACGTAGAACATACAAAACGTGGCGGAAATACCGGGGAGTGTTGTAACAGAATTAATTGTTTCAAATCCATGGCAATAGAAGTTTCGTTTTATTGATTAAAAGTGTTACAATGTCTTAATAAACAAATAAATACAACATAATTAACTAGTCTTGCATCTTTTATTGTCACTAAAGCCCAAGTCTGTCTATGTATATCTTGACCATCTTATGCAACAGTTCCTGAAAAACACATGTGAAAATAGGTACGTCAGCATAAAAATGCCTGTGAGATACATAGGTTTTGTGAAAATAAGATTCATGACTCATGTTTGAGAAAATGTTTAGTCATGAACCTTGTTATTTGCTTTGTCTTTTAAATCATTTGAAAAACGATAAGATCAGATGATAAGTATAAATAAATGTAAGGTTAAATGAATAACCAAGTAAAATGTGTTTGCATAAGATAAGTTGTTTATAAATCAATGTCTTGTGAAAAGTATGTTATTTGTATGAAATGTTCTATGTCTCAAACTGAAATGATTCAAATAACGTTACGACATGTAATACCATACAAACACTTATATATAGGAAGTACCAGCGGCGTATCCACCATGCTTGTATCATATTACACACGCATCGTTACTTAATCACTTAATCAAACCAAACCAAACAATGTAAAATGTTCATGTCAAGATGTAAATCATGTCAAAATGTCTATGTCAAGTATCCATGTCAAATGTCTATGTCAAATATCCATGTCAAATGTCTATGTCAAATATCCATGTCAAATGTCTATGTCAAATATCCATGTCAAATGTCTATGTCAAAATGTCATGTATGGCAAGTGAAAGGTCTCAACTAAACCATATGCACAAAAACAAAGTATTGAAGTAAAACTTGGTTTAAATCAAAGCTATGTTTTGTGTAAATGCATGCAAATATTTAATATGAACATTTATGCGGTATTGTGAAAATGCATACATCCAAGCCTGGCGACTGTTGTGATAAACCCTTTAAACAAATTAAAGGTCTATCTGTCTTATATCAACGAATTCGGTCATTCCTTTCATCCCCTTTCCCTGGGACGTCCGGAACGGGAGTTGTCAATTCCTATGGTACCACTACCTACTAACGAACGGCATGATCGGTGTTAATGAATGTATTGTCCCATGTAAACAAACCAAATGTCATACCAAAATGTAAGCATGTGATGAAAAACAATGTACTAAGTATGCACGCAATGGACATAAATAGCATAAAATGTAAATGTAAAACGATGTACTAAGTATGAACGTAATGGACATACATAGCATAAAACACAATGAGATCATGTACTATAATGTACTAACGAACATAGCAGTATATGATGCGAAAACAGGAAAGCATGAAAGTAACAAGTAGGCACATGTGTTTCACCCCAAAACAGTTTGGAAAACAGTAAAAGAGGGGTCTATGTACTCACTTGAGATTGCTCAGAAGTCCTAGGATAACCACCAAGCAATGCTAGAGATCGCGGAAAATCAAACGGCACCTAATATAGGTAAACTACATTAATAAACCGGACCTAAATCGGAAGACTGGGTAGCATTAGGGTTTGTAAACCAAATGAGTGTCGGAACTCACGTGATATGGTTTAACAAAGCCTACATGCTAAATGAAACTTAACATAATAGTTTACGACCCATTACGACCTGTTTAGGTAGCTTATGCTACTTTAACGCGTCGTTCGCGTGTAACGCGTTCGGACCGCCTAACTAGCCCTATGACAAGTGTTATATGCCTAAACATGTTACATAATCCGTTATGTGACAAAAGTTTAGGTTACATATGCTTAATTACCAATTATACATGAAAAGGGTATTCTGGTAATTTACCTACGGCATATAAACTACCTATCATACAACTACTTAAACGATGTGACCATAGGGTATAACCTCGGAAGGTTATGCCCTATACTAGGGTCACCTAATGTATTTGGTCGGATCCTAATGATCGACCAAATGGGTCGAGTTCGAAGGTATAGGCGATTTATTAGATCGCCTACCCTACGACTCTAGACAACGTGGTAATCAGTAGGCATAGTCCCAAGGGACTATAACCAACGTGATTACACTCACGTTGCGAAGTTCAAACGAACTTCGCATTGACCATTACTGGTCAACGCTGAAAGTCAAACAAAGTTTGACTTTCTGACTCGAAAAGCAGTAAAATAAGGAAAAGAACGAAAGAATACTTACGAAGGGTCCCCGAATGCTAAACTTGATTCGAAAATCTCAGGTATGAAACTAATGTTTCAACTTAGAGTTTCTCAAATCAAATTTCTAGTAATTTTTGCAAAGGGGTGATGGGGTATTTATAGTTTTCGGTCCACCGTTGAGATCGTTTCTTGGAAAAGGGGAAAAGATCTAGTCCGTACACTTGTCGGAATGTTATGGAACCACATATGCTCCTTAACTTAGTGACACATCAACTTAAAACATGTGGTTAAGGATCAATTGGTTGCAACTTGTGTTTAAAACATTGAATCTGATCAGAACACTCACTCGCGTAGCGCTACGGATAGAGCCTTAGGGCTCGCGCTACGCTAGTGCCTATCTGATTCAGAATTGTTTCAAAAGTGACAGGTTTAGTCCCTGCAGCCCTTTTAAGCGATTTTCGATGCGTTTGAACCCCGTTAACCTCATTTCAAGGCTCAAAAATGTAGTTAAAGTATAGGGAACTCAAAACATACTCAAAAATATGCCGGAGGTTGGTTCGTTTGGCCGTACGAACGCGATGTTCGCTTAATTACGACGGAATGCGCATAAGCGCGAAAAACGATCCAAATGACGCAACGAATGGATTTTTCTTAAGGCGAACACTAAAATATAATGTAGTCATGCTTTCATAAATTTTTGGATGTCCGGATGTATTCAGAACGTAAGTTACGCGTAAAAATGCAAACTTGTGCACTTTTTGACGCTTTTAGTCCCTGAATGACACAAAAGTTTATTTTAGCATACCGAACACCTCAAAGCCTATTTCTAAGCTATGTAAAGGATATTTATGGTATGTTTAACTTATGTTCATGTCCCGGAAGGTCTGTTACAGTTCAAATTGGCATACTTTCGCGGTTTGTCAACTTTAGTCCCTGTAAGCGATTTAACTTGTTTTTGCCATACCAAAGCCTTCAAAACTTATTTCTAAGTTATGTAAGGGCTATTTAAGGTATGTTAAGCCTATGTCACTATTCCGGAGTGTTTGTTGCATTAAACTGGTTATATTTACGCATCGGTGCGCGTATAACCTTCCAGAAAGCGATTTAGAGTTTGGAATTGAACAAAAGTTGATATGTGTAAACGATACACATATTTTTACAAATCCCAAGTATGAAATACAATATTTCATTGGTTTGACATTTGTTTGATGGCCGTGAAGGCACAGGTGTTACAGTCTCCCCTACTTTAGGAAATTTCGTCCCGAAATTTATTTAGAGGGAACTTGTAAGAGTTTAAAACATGAAATTGAAAAGATCGAACAATATTGGCTAGATTTCTGAACTTCTAGTAACTTTAATAATCATCATGATTGCAACGTAAGAGGGATACCTATATATACAAGTATATAAAGCATCATTGGTGCGTCCACCGTACCTCCATTACATCGTCCTCATTTTGTTATTGTTGTCGCTATCGGTTCTTTCACATAATAAATCTTACTGGATTTCTGTGCACTAAATTTCATAATTATGTGCGCATACATAATTAGAGAATTCCTTGCACAGTTCACACAGTCTATTTTATAATGTGTAGGGTAAAACCAAATGAACAATCCTGTGATGAGCGTGACTTAGACCGCCATAGAGTCCTTTAGACTAAATCAATAAATGATTTAAATAGACTGTCAAGGAGTCTGTCCAGCTACATCACTAGATGTCGTTCTTTAACCAAATTGTGAATCAATCTTTTTGATTAGACCCCTAAAGGGTCTCTAATGAATCATGGAGCAGTACTATATAATCCAAGGGTCTTAACTATTACATAGAAGCCCATTAAGGATTTAAGGTAGTACCTTTTGAATATCCTGCTACGAATCTCTCATATGAAGATATGAAAGATCCTGCGAGGATTTGGATAACGAATATCCAGAGTATTTAAAACACAAAAATGCATAAAAGAAAACATAAGATGAATTAACACATAGTCACATAACCACAAAATTGTTTAACTAGAAGTTTGTTCTGCTAACAGAGTACGTGTATTTAAAGCATACTAGGAATCCATCTCGTGGATTTCATTTGGTACTTTAAACATTATCAAGAATCTAACTATAAAGATAGAAAGATCTTTAAAAGAAAAAATTCGATTTTGATTATAAGGAACCGAAATGTTCGAATTCAGGTACATAAGGAATCCAATTAAGGACTCTGATTTGAATGATGATCATCCACAAGGATCTTAATTGTGAAGATAAAAAGATCCCTTATGGATTTTAGAAGTTGAAGATGTTTTGATACCTTGCACTGGACGTGCTTATGTCAAAACATGAAGTAAAAATGCTTATGAAATTGAGATGCTAGATATGTCAAGGCGACATATGAAGCAGAATTTTGAAGGTTAAGTCAATGTATGAGGAAAAATATTTTTGAAAACTATGCATGGGGTTCTTTTAAGAAAAATGTGTTTAACGTTTTTGAAACCTTATATATAATACTTTTGAAATAAGGTAGGTGTATTAGGTAGATATATTTACAAAAATGTTTTTAAAATCATGCGAGATGAATTTTGAAATTATGTATAAGGTTTTTGAAAGACATGAATGATGCTTTTCGAAATCATGCACTTAATCAGAAAATGTATTGTGTTAATATTGTCTTTAGACTATATGAAATATTTTGAAATTAGAAAGGTTGGTTTTGATAACATGGCCAATGTTTTTGAAATAACATAGACAATGCATCTAGAAAAATTGTTTTCAAACTATATGAAATGTTTTGAGATCATGAAGATTGTTTTGAAATACTGGTACTGTGTATGTTGAAAAATCAAAACGTAATGGGTATGAGATTTGAAAATATCCTTAGTTATCTAACCAAGGATTCAAAAATACAGATGTGTGAAAAGCACGATTACTCATAATGTCACTAAATTTTCTGTACTTTGTTTCTTAGAGTGAAACGAGTACTTAAAATTTTTGAGGGAATCATGAGCAATCATTTGAAAGAGAGAAATCACAAGAGTAGTTTGTAAGGTACATAGTTCCTTAATGCAGGTATCATAGGAAAATCATACACACATGTAACTACACTTGTATATCAGAATTGTGAACAACAACTTTTATTTATGAACAAGACATATTGTTTCACAATACACGAGAACAAAAGAAACAAAGGCATAAGACAGCAATATCCTTTGTTCAGCCGAATGCTCATCCAAGGGTTGGATTTGCATTAGCAAGCTTTGGGCAGTTGTTCCTGAAATGGCTCGCATCACCACAGTTGTAGCAAGTACCACGCGGGAAACGAGCTTGAGTAGGGTTGACTTGGAGTTGGGTAGCAGCAAGATTTGCAACAGCTTTGTTCTGGATGGCAAAGCGGCATGTGTTGACCAAATGTCCCCGACGTCCACAGTAGGTACATTTCCAGCAGGGTAGGAGGTTTGAATGATGACCGTTGCATCGCTTGCACCTAGGAGCAGTTCCTAAGTACGGCTTCCTAGCTGATGGCCCTGCCACTTGGCTAGGTCCAGCTTGATTTGGTGTAACCGCTGCGGGTTTCCTTGAAGCCTTACGCTTCCTTGATGTTGTTGCAAGACTGACTACTGCTTCCTTTGGTGTCTCTTGAGTGGCTTCATTGTCGAGACGAGAGGCTTCATTGTTAAGACGAGCCATGGCAATACCTAAATCCACAGTCCTCTGAATCACTTCGCCAATTTGCTGGACAAATTTGGCTGTTCGCTCGGGCGTTTGACCAGTGCCAAGAGGAAGAGACATTCTAGAAGAAAATGAAAGACATAGGAAGAAGCAAGTGAAAGGTTATTGGATAATCAATACAGAATGGTAACGAATGAAAATTGTGATCATTTGTTTGTTACCTAAGGCAAACAAATGAGATGGTGACAATTCAAAGTAAATGGTCAAAAATAATGTATCGCGAAGACATGCTCGCCTATAAGTGAACACTCATCCCAAGAATTCCCAGGTAAGCACAACTGGTCTCGCGTCTGATGAGATGTATACGAAGTGCTTGCCTAGACAGAAAACCCAGAATACAGGCATTCACCCTTCCAGTTTGCACGTGTTCACATTATTTAAAACCCAAAACCTTGACGAAGTTTTGAAAACTCAAAGGGGTTCAAAACCATATAATAGAGAGTTCAAAACCTTACAATAGAGGGTTCAAAACCTAGTAATCAATCATCCTAGAACAGATGATTAGTTTTCAAAGTGGTTTTGAAATTTATGTTTTGTTGCGGTTGTCGCCTAAGGATAGACGACAGTATTGTTTTATGACTAAACGCAAGTAAACCCGCGTTAGGGTCCTAAGAAGGTTATAGACTAGGTCAAAGCATTACTAATTACTAATAACCTAATTCCCTATAACCATTGGCTCTGATACCATCTTTTCTGTCACACCCCGACCACGTAGAACATACAAAACGTGGCGGAAATACCGGGGAGTGTTGTAACAGAATTAATTGTTTCAAATCCATGGCAATAGAAGTTTCGTTTTATTGATTAAAAGTGTTACAATGTCTTAATAAACAAATAAATACAACATAATTAACTAGTCTTGCATCTTTTATTGTCACTAAAGCCCAAGTCTGTCTATGTATATCTTGACCATCTTATGCAACAGTTCCTGAAAAACACATGTGAAAATAGGTACGTCAGCATAAAAATGCCTGTGAGATACATAGGTTTTGTGAAAATAAGATTCATGACTCATGTTTGAGAAAATGTTTAGTCATGAACCTTGTTATTTGCTTTGTCTTTTAAATCATTTGAAAAACGATAAGATCAGATGATAAGTATAAATAAATGTAAGGTTAAATGAATAACCAAGTAAAATGTGTTTGCATAAGATAAGTTGTTTATAAATCAATGTCTTGTGAAAAGTATGTTATTTGTATGAAATGTTCTATGTCTCAAACTGAAATGATTCAAATAACGTTACGACATGTAATACCATACAAACACTTATATATAGGAAGTACCAGCGGCGTATCCACCATGCTTGTATCATATTACACACGCATCGTTACTTAATCACTTAATCAAACAAAACCAAACAGTGTAAAATGTTCATGTCAAGATGTAAATCATGTCAAAATGTCTATGTCAAGTATCCATGTCAAATGTCTATGTCAAATATCCATGTCAAATGTCTATGTCAAATATCCATGTCAAATGTCTATGTCAAATATCCATGTCAAATGTCTATGTCAAATATCCCTGTCAAATGTCTATGTCAAAATGTCATGTATGGCAAGTGAAAGGTCTCAACTAAACCATATGCACAAAAACAAAGTATTGAAGTAAAACTTGGTTTAAATCAAAGCTATGTTTTGTGTAAATGCATGCAAATATTTAATATGAACATTTATGCGGTATTGTGAAAATGCATACATCCAAGCCTGGCGACTGTGGTGATAAACCCTTTAAACAAATTAAAGGTCTATCTGTCTTATATCAACGAATTCGGTCATTCCTTTCATCCCCTTTCCCTAGGACGTCCGGAACGGGAGTTGTCAATTCCTATGGTACCACTACCTACTAACGAACGGCATGATCGGTGTTAATGAATGTATTGTCCCATGTAAACAAACCAAATGTCATACCAAAATGTAAGCATGTGATGAAAAACAATGTACTAAGTATGCACGCAATGGACATAAATAGCATAAAATGTAAATGTAAAACGATGTACTAAGTATGAACGTAATGGACATACATAGCATAAAACACAATGAGATCATGTACTATAATGTACTAACGAACATAGCAGTATATGATGCGAAAACAGGAAAGCATGAAAGTAACAAGTAGGCACATGTGTTTCACCCCAAAACAGTTTGGAAAACAGTAAAAGAGGGGTCTATGTACTCACTTGAGATTGCTCAGAAGTCCTAGGATAACCACCAAGCAATGCTAGAGATCGCGGAAAATCAAACGGCACCTAATATAGGTAACTACATTAATAAACCGGACCTAAATCGGAAGACTGGGTAGCATTAGGGTTTGTAAACCAAATGAGTGTCGGAACTCACGTGATATGGTTTAACAAAGCCTACATGCTAAATGAAACTTAACATAATAGTTTACGACCCATTACGACCTGTTTAGGTAGCTTATGCTACTTTAACGCGTCGTTCGCGTGTAACGCGTTCGGACCGCCTAACTAGCCCTATGACAAGTGTTATATGCCTAAACATGTTACATAATCCGTTATGTGACAAAAGTTTAGGTTACATATGCTTAATTACCAATTATACATGAAAAGGGTATTCTGGTAATTTACCTACGGCATATAAACTACCTATCATACAACTACTTAAACGATGTGACCATAGGGTATAACCTCGGAAGGTTATGCCCTATACTAGGGTCACCTAATGTATTTGGTCGGATCCTAATGATCGACCAAATGGGTCGAGTTCGAAGGTATAGGCGATTTATTAGATCGCCTACCCTACGACTCTAGACAACGTGGTAATCAGTAGGCATAGTCCCAAGGGACTATAACCAACGTGATTACACTCACGTTGCGAAGTTCAAACGAACTTCGCATTGACCATTACTGGTCAACGCTGAAAGTCAAACAAAGTTTGACTTTCTGACTCGAAAAGCAGTAAAATAAGGAAAAGAACGAAAGAATACTTACGAAGGGTCCCCGAATGCTAAACTTGATTCGAAAATCTCAGGTATGAAACTAATGTTTCAACTTAGAGTTTCTCAAATCAAATTTCTAGTAATTTTTGCAAAGGGGTGATGGGGTATTTATAGTTTTCGGTCCACCGTTGAGATCGTTTCTTGGAAAAGGGGAAAAGATCTAGTCCGTACACTTGTCGGAATGTTATGGAACCACATATGCTCCTTAACTTAGTGACACATCAACTTAAAACATGTGGTTAAGGATCAATTGGTTGCAACTTGTGTTTAAAACATTGAATCTGATCAGAACACTCACTCGCGTAGCGCTACGGATAGAGCCTTAGGGCTCGCGCTACGCTAGTGCCTATCTGATTCAGAATTGTTTCAAAAGTGACAGGTTTAGTCCCTGCAGCCCTTTTAAGCGATTTTCGATGCGTTTGAACCCCGTTAACCTCATTTCAAGGCTCAAAAATGTAGTTAAAGTATAGGGAACTCAAAACATACTCAAAAATATGCCGGAGGTTGGTTCGTTTGGCCGTACGAACGCGATGTTCGCTTAATTACGACGGAATGCGCATAAGCGCGAAAAACGATCCAAATGACGCAACGAATGGATTTTTCTTAAGGCGAACACTAAAATATAATGTAGTCATGCTTTCATAAATTTTTGGATGTCCGGATGTATTCAGAACGTAAGTTACGCGTAAAAATGCAAACTTGTGCACTTTTTGACGCTTTTAGTCCCTGAATGACACAAAAGTTTATTTTTGCATACCGAACACCTCAAAGCCTATTTCTAAGCTATGTAAAGGATATTTATGGTATGTTTAACTTATGTTCATGTCCCGGAAGGTCTGTTACAGTTCAAATTGGCATACTTTCGCAGTTTGTCAACTTTAGTCCCTGTAAGCGATTTAACTTGTTTTTGCCATACCAAAGCCTTCAAAACTTATTTCTAAGTTATGTAAGGGCTATTTAAGGTATGTTAAGCCTATGTCACTATTCCGGAGTGTTTGTTGCATTAAACTGGTTATATTTACGCATCGGTGCGCGTATAACCTTCCAGAAAGCGATTTAGAGTTTGGAATTGAACAAAAGTTGATATGTGTAAACGATACACATATTTTTACAAATCCCAAGTATGAAATACAATATTTCATTGGTTTGACATTTGTTTGATGGCCGTGAAGGCACAGGTGTTACAGTCTCCCCTACTTTAGGAAATTTCGTCCCGAAATTTATTTAGAGGGAACTTGTAAGAGTTTAAAACATGAAATTGAAAAGATCGAACAATATTGGCTAGATTTCTGAACTTCTAGTAACTTTAATAATCATCATGATTGCAACGTAAGAGGGATACCTATATATACAAGTATATAAAGCATCATTGGTGCGTCCACCGTACCTCCATTACATCGTCCTCATTTTGTTATTGTTGTCGCTATCGGTTCTTTCACATAATAAATCTTACTGGATTTCTGTGCACTAAATTTCATAATTATGTGCGCATACATAATTAGAGAATTCCTTGCACAGTTCACACAGTCTATTTTATAATGTGTAGGGTAAAACCAAATGAACAATCCTGTGATGAGCGTGACTTAGACCGCCATAGAGTCCTTTAGACTAAATCAATAAATGATTTAAATAGACTGTCAAGGAGTCTGTCCAGCTACATCACTAGATGTCGTTCTTTAACCAAATTGTGAATCAATCTTTTTGATTAGACCCCTAAAGGGTCTCTAATGAATCATGGAGCAGTACTATATAATCCAAGGGTCTTAACTATTACATAGAAGCCCATTAAGGATTTAAGGTAGTACCTTTTGAATATCCTGCTACGAATCTCTCATATGAAGATATGAAAGATCCTGCGAGGATTTGGATAACGAATATCCAGAGTATTTAAAACACAAAAATGCATAAAAGAAAACATAAGATGAATTAACACATAGTCACATAACCACAAAATTGTTTAACTAGAAGTTTGTTCTGCTAACAGAGTACGTGTATTTAAAGCATACTAGGAATCCATCTCGTGGATTTCATTTGGTACTTTAAACATTATCAAGAATCTAACTATAAAGATAGAAAGATCTTTAAAAGAAAAAATTCGATTTTGATTATAAGGAACCGAAATGTTCGAATTCAGGTACATAAGGAATCCAATTAAGGACTCTGATTTGAATGATGATCATCCACAAGGATCTTAATTGTGAAGATAAAAAGATCCCTTATGGATTTTAGAAGTTGAAGATGTTTTGATACCTTGCACTGGACGTGCTTATGTCAAAACATGAAGTAAAAATGCTTATGAAATTGAGATGCTAGATATGTCAAGGCGACATATGAAGCAGAATTTTGAAGGTTAAGTCAATGTATGAGGAAAAATATTTTTGAAAACTATGCATGGGGTTCTTTTAAGAAAAATGTGTTTAACGTTTTTGAAACCTTATATATAATACTTTTGAAATAAGGTAGGTGTATTAGGTAGATATATTTACAAAAATGTTTTTAAAATCATGCGAGATGAATTTTGAAATTATGTATAAGGTTTTTGAAAGACATGAATGATGCTTTTCGAAATCATGCACTTAATCAGAAAATGTATTGTGTTAATATTGTCTTTAGACTATATGAAATATTTTGAAATTAGAAAGGTTGGTTTTGATAACATGGCCAATGTTTTTGAAATAACATAGACAATGCATCTAGAAAAATTGTTTTCAAACTATATGAAATGTTTTGAGATCATGAAGATTGTTTTGAAATACTGGTACTGTGTATGTTGAAAAATCAAAACGTAATGGGTATGAGATTTGAAAATATCCTTAGTTATCTAACCAAGGATTCAAAAATACAGATGTGCGAAAAGCACGATTACTCATAATGTCACTAAATTTTCTGTACTTTGTTTCTTAGAGTGAAACGAGTACTTAAAATTTTTGAGGGAATCATGAGCAATCATTTGAAAGAGAGAAATCACAAGAGTAGTTTGTAAGGTACATAGTTCCTTAATGCAGGTATCATAGGAAAATCATACACACATGTAACTACACTTGTATATCAGAATTGTGAACAACAACTTTTATTTATGAACAAGACATATTGTTTCACAATACACGAGAACAAAAGAAACAAAGGCATAAGACAGCAATATCCTTTGTTCAGCCGAATGCTCATCCAAGGGTTGGATTTGCATTAGCAAGCTTTGGGCAGTTGTTCCTGAAATGGCTCGCATCACCACAGTTGTAGCAAGTACCACGCGGGAAACGAGCTTGAGTAGGGTTGACTTGGAGTTGGGTAGCAGCAAGATTTGCAACAGCTTTGTTCTGGATGGCAAAGCGGCATGTGTTGACCAAATGTCCCCGACGTCCACAGTAGGTACATTTCCAGCAGGGTAGGAGGTTTGAATGATGACCGTTGCATCGCTTGCACCTAGGAGCAGTTCCTAAGTACGGCTTCCTAGCTGATGGCCCTGCCACTTGGCTAGGTCCAGCTTGATTTGGTGTAACCGCTGCGGGTTTCCTTGAAGCCTTACGCTTCCTTGATGTTGTTGCAAGACTGACTACTGCTTCCTTTGGTGTCTCTTGAGTGGCTTCATTGTCGAGACGAGAGGCTTCATTGTTAAGACGAGCCATGGCAATACCTAAATCCACAGTCCTCTGAATCACTTCGCCAATTTGCTGGACAAATTTGGCTGTTCGCTCGGGCGTTTGACCAGTGCCAAGAGGAAGAGACATTCTAGAAGAAAATGAAAGACATAGGAAGAAGCAAGTGAAAGGTTATTGGATAATCAATACAGAATGGTAACGAATGAAAATTGTGATCATTTGTTTGTTACCTAAGGCAAACAAATGAGATGGTGACAATTCAAAGTAAATGGTCAAAAATAATGTATCGCGAAGACATGCTCGCCTATAAGTGAACACTCATCCCAAGAATTCCCAGGTAAGCACAACTGGTCTCGCGTCTGATGAGATGTATACGAAGTGCTTGCCTAGACAGAAAACCCAGAATACAGGCATTCACCCTTCCAGTTTGCACGTGTTCACATTATTTAAAACCCAAAACCTTGACGAAGTTTTGAAAACTCAAAGGGGTTCAAAACCATATAATAGAGAGTTCAAAACCTTACAATAGAGGGTTCAAAACCTAGTAATCAATCATCCTAGAACAGATGATTAGTTTTCAAAGTGGTTTTGAAATTTATGTTTTGTTGCGGTTGTCGCCTAAGGATAGACGACAGTATTGTTTTATGACTAAACGCAAGTAAACCCGCGTTAGGGTCCTAAGAAGGTTATAGACTAGGTCAAAGCATTACTAATTACTAATAACCTAATTCCCTATAACCATTGGCTCTGATACCATCTTTTCTGTCACACCCCGACCACGTAGAACATACAAAACGTGGCGGAAATACCGGGGAGTGTTGTAACAGAATTAATTGTTTCAAATCCATGGCAATAGAAGTTTCGTTTTATTGATTAAAAGTGTTACAATGTCTTAATAAACAAATAAATACAACATAATTAACTAGTCTTGCATCTTTTATTGTCACTAAAGCCCAAGTCTGTCTATGTATATCTTGACCATCTTATGCAACAGTTCCTGAAAAACACATGTGAAAATAGGTACGTCAGCATAAAAATGCCTGTGAGATACATAGGTTTTGTGAAAATAAGATTCATGACTCATGTTTGAGAAAATGTTTAGTCATGAACCTTGTTATTTGCTTTGTCTTTTAAATCATTTGAAAAACGATAAGATCAGATGATAAGTATAAATAAATGTAAGGTTAAATGAATAACCAAGTAAAATGTGTTTGCATAAGATAAGTTGTTTATAAATCAATGTCTTGTGAAAAGTATGTTATTTGTATGAAATGTTCTATGTCTCAAACTGAAATGATTCAAATAACGTTACGACATGTAATACCATACAAACACTTATATATAGGAAGTACCAGCGGCGTATCCACCATGCTTGTATCATATTACACACGCATCGTTACTTAATCACTTAATCAAACAAAACCAAACAGTGTAAAATGTTCATGTCAAGATGTAAATCATGTCAAAATGTCTATGTCAAGTATCCATGTCAAATGTCTATGTCAAATATCCATGTCAAATGTCTATGTCAAATATCCATGTCAAATGTCTATGTCAAATATCCATGTCAAATGTCTATGTCAAATATCCCTGTCAAATGTCTATGTCAAAATGTCATGTATGGCAAGTGAAAGGTCTCAACTAAACCATATGCACAAAAACAAAGTATTGAAGTAAAACTTGGTTTAAATCAAAGCTATGTTTTGTGTAAATGCATGCAAATATTTAATATGAACATTTATGCGGTATTGTGAAAATGCATACATCCAAGCCTGGCGACTGTGGTGATAAACCCTTTAAACAAATTAAAGGTCTATCTGTCTTATATCAACGAATTCGGTCATTCCTTTCATCCCCTTTCCCTAGGACGTCCGGAACGGGAGTTGTCAATTCCTATGGTACCACTACCTACTAACGAACGGCATGATCGGTGTTAATGAATGTATTGTCCCATGTAAACAAACCAAATGTCATACCAAAATGTAAGCATGTGATGAAAAACAATGTACTAAGTATGCACGCAATGGACATAAATAGCATAAAATGTAAATGTAAAACGATGTACTAAGTATGAACGTAATGGACATACATAGCATAAAACACAATGAGATCATGTACTATAATGTACTAACGAACATAGCAGTATATGATGCGAAAACAGGAAAGCATGAAAGTAACAAGTAGGCACATGTGTTTCACCCCAAAACAGTTTGGAAAACAGTAAAAGAGGGGTCTATGTACTCACTTGAGATTGCTCAGAAGTCCTAGGATAACCACCAAGCAATGCTAGAGATCGCGGAAAATCAAACGGCACCTAATATAGGTAACTACATTAATAAACCGGACCTAAATCGGAAGACTGGGTAGCATTAGGGTTTGTAAACCAAATGAGTGTCGGAACTCACGTGATATGGTTTAACAAAGCCTACATGCTAAATGAAACTTAACATAATAGTTTACGACCCATTACGACCTGTTTAGGTAGCTTATGCTACTTTAACGCGTCGTTCGCGTGTAACGCGTTCGGACCGCCTAACTAGCCCTATGACAAGTGTTATATGCCTAAACATGTTACATAATCCGTTATGTGACAAAAGTTTAGGTTACATATGCTTAATTACCAATTATACATGAAAAGGGTATTCTGGTAATTTACCTACGGCATATAAACTACCTATCATACAACTACTTAAACGATGTGACCATAGGGTATAACCTCGGAAGGTTATGCCCTATACTAGGGTCACCTAATGTATTTGGTCGGATCCTAATGATCGACCAAATGGGTCGAGTTCGAAGGTATAGGCGATTTATTAGATCGCCTACCCTACGACTCTAGACAACGTGGTAATCAGTAGGCATAGTCCCAAGGGACTATAACCAACGTGATTACACTCACGTTGCGAAGTTCAAACGAACTTCGCATTGACCATTACTGGTCAACGCTGAAAGTCAAACAAAGTTTGACTTTCTGACTCGAAAAGCAGTAAAATAAGGAAAAGAACGAAAGAATACTTACGAAGGGTCCCCGAATGCTAAACTTGATTCGAAAATCTCAGGTATGAAACTAATGTTTCAACTTAGAGTTTCTCAAATCAAATTTCTAGTAATTTTTGCAAAGGGGTGATGGGGTATTTATAGTTTTCGGTCCACCGTTGAGATCGTTTCTTGGAAAAGGGGAAAAGATCTAGTCCGTACACTTGTCGGAATGTTATGGAACCACATATGCTCCTTAACTTAGTGACACATCAACTTAAAACATGTGGTTAAGGATCAATTGGTTGCAACTTGTGTTTAAAACATTGAATCTGATCAGAACACTCACTCGCGTAGCGCTACGGATAGAGCCTTAGGGCTCGCGCTACGCTAGTGCCTATCTGATTCAGAATTGTTTCAAAAGTGACAGGTTTAGTCCCTGCAGCCCTTTTAAGCGATTTTCGATGCGTTTGAACCCCGTTAACCTCATTTCAAGGCTCAAAAATGTAGTTAAAGTATAGGGAACTCAAAACATACTCAAAAATATGCCGGAGGTTGGTTCGTTTGGCCGTACGAACGCGATGTTCGCTTAATTACGACGGAATGCGCATAAGCGCGAAAAACGATCCAAATGACGCAACGAATGGATTTTTCTTAAGGCGAACACTAAAATATAATGTAGTCATGCTTTCATAAATTTTTGGATGTCCGGATGTATTCAGAACGTAAGTTACGCGTAAAAATGCAAACTTGTGCATTTTTTGACGCTTTTAGTCCCTGAATGACACAAAAGTTTATTTTAGCATACCGAACACCTCAAAGCCTATTTCTAAGCTATGTAAAGGATATTTATGGTATGTTTAACTTATGTTCATGTCCCGGAAGGTCTGTTACAGTTCAAATTGGCATACTTTCGCAGTTTGTCAACTTTAGTCCCTGTAAGCGATTTAACTTGTTTTTGCCATACCAAAGCCTTCAAAACTTATTTCTAAGTTATGTAAGGGCTATTTAAGGTATGTTAAGCCTATGTCACTATTCCGGAGTGTTTGTTGCATTAAACTGGTTATATTTACGCATCGGTGCGCGTATAACCTTCCAGAAAGCGATTTAGAGTTTGGAATTGAACAAAAGTTGATATGTGTAAACGATACACATATTTTTACAAATCCCAAGTATGAAATACAATATTTCATTGGTTTGACATTTGTTTGATGGCCGTGAAGGCACAGGTGTTACAGTCTCCCCTACTTTAGGAAATTTCGTCCCGAAATTTATTTAGAGGGAACTTGTAAGAGTTTAAAACATGAAATTGAAAAGATCGAACAATATTGGCTAGATTTCTGAACTTCTAGTAACTTTAATAATCATCATGATTGCAACGTAAGAGGGATACCTATATATACAAGTATATAAAGCATCATTGGTGCGTCCACCGTACCTCCATTACATCGTCCTCATTTTGTTATTGTTGTCGCTATCGGTTCTTTCACATAATAAATCTTACTGGATTTCTGTGCACTAAATTTCATAATTATGTGCGCATACATAATTAGAGAATTCCTTGCACAGTTCACACAGTCTATTTTATAATGTGTAGGGTAAAACCAAATGAACAATCCTGTGATGAGCGTGACTTAGACCGCCATAGAGTCCTTTAGACTAAATCAATAAATGATTTAAATAGACTGTCAAGGAGTCTGTCCAGCTACATCACTAGATGTCGTTCTTTAACCAAATTGTGAATCAATCTTTTTGATTAGACCCCTAAAGGGTCTCTAATGAATCATGGAGCAGTACTATATAATCCAAGGGTCTTAACTATTACATAGAAGCCCATTAAGGATTTAAGGTAGTACCTTTTGAATATCCTGCTACGAATCTCTCATATGAAGATATGAAAGATCCTGCGAGGATTTGGATAACGAATATCCAGAGTATTTAAAACACAAAAATGCATAAAAGAAAACATAAGATGAATTAACACATAGTCACATAACCACAAAATTGTTTAACTAGAAGTTTGTTCTGCTAACAGAGTACGTGTATTTAAAGCATACTAGGAATCCATCTCGTGGATTTCATTTGGTACTTTAAACATTATCAAGAATCTAACTATAAAGATAGAAAGATCTTTAAAAGAAAAAATTCGATTTTGATTATAAGGAACCGAAATGTTCGAATTCAGGTACATAAGGAATCCAATTAAGGACTCTGATTTGAATGATGATCATCCACAAGGATCTTAATTGTGAAGATAAAAAGATCCCTTATGGATTTTAGAAGTTGAAGATGTTTTGATACCTTGCACTGGACGTGCTTATGTCAAAACATGAAGTAAAAATGCTTATGAAATTGAGATGCTAGATATGTCAAGGCGACATATGAAGCAGAATTTTGAAGGTTAAGTCAATGTATGAGGAAAAATATTTTTGAAAACTATGCATGGGGTTCTTTTAAGAAAAATGTGTTTAACGTTTTTGAAACCTTATATATAATACTTTTGAAATAAGGTAGGTGTATTAGGTAGATATATTTACAAAAATGTTTTTAAAATCATGCGAGATGAATTTTGAAATTATGTATAAGGTTTTTGAAAGACATGAATGATGCTTTTCGAAATCATGCACTTAATCAGAAAATGTATTGTGTTAATATTGTCTTTAGACTATATGAAATATTTTGAAATTAGAAAGGTTGGTTTTGATAACATGGCCAATGTTTTTGAAATAACATAGACAATGCATCTAGAAAAATTGTTTTCAAACTATATGAAATGTTTTGAGATCATGAAGATTGTTTTGAAATACTGGTACTGTGTATGTTGAAAAATCAAAACGTAATGGGTATGAGATTTGAAAATATCCTTAGTTATCTAACCAAGGATTCAAAAATACAGATGTGCGAAAAGCACGATTACTCATAATGTCACTAAATTTTCTGTACTTTGTTTCTTAGAGTGAAACGAGTACTTAAAATTTTTGAGGGAATCATGAGCAATCATTTGAAAGAGAGAAATCACAAGAGTAGTTTGTAAGGTACATAGTTCCTTAATGCAGGTATCATAGGAAAATCATACACACATGTAACTACACTTGTATATCAGAATTGTGAACAACAACTTTTATTTATGAACAAGACATATTGTTTCACAATACACGAGAACAAAAGAAACAAAGGCATAAGACAGCAATATCCTTTGTTCAGCCGAATGCTCATCCAAGGGTTGGATTTGCATTAGCAAGCTTTGGGCAGTTGTTCCTGAAATGGCTCGCATCACCACAGTTGTAGCAAGTACCACGCGGGAAACGAGCTTGAGTAGGGTTGACTTGGAGTTGGGTAGCAGCAAGATTTGCAACAGCTTTGTTCTGGATGGCAAAGCGGCATGTGTTGACCAAATGTCCCCGACGTCCACAGTAGGTACATTTCCAGCAGGGTAGGAGGTTTGAATGATGACCGTTGCATCGCTTGCACCTAGGAGCAGTTCCTAAGTACGGCTTCCTAGCTGATGGCCCTGCCACTTGGCTAGGTCCAGCTTGATTTGGTGTAACCGCTGCGGGTTTCCTTGAAGCCTTACGCTTCCTTGATGTTGTTGCAAGACTGACTACTGCTTCCTTTGGTGTCTCTTGAGTGGCTTCATTGTCGAGACGAGAGGCTTCATTGTTAAGACGAGCCATGGCAATACCTAAATCCACAGTCCTCTGAATCACTTCGCCAATTTGCTGGACAAATTTGGCTGTTCGCTCGGGCGTTTGACCAGTGCCAAGAGGAAGAGACATTCTAGAAGAAAATGAAAGACATAGGAAGAAGCAAGTGAAAGGTTATTGGATAATCAATACAGAATGGTAACGAATGAAAATTGTGATCATTTGTTTGTTACCTAAGGCAAACAAATGAGATGGTGACAATTCAAAGTAAATGGTCAAAAATAATGTATCGCGAAGACATGCTCGCCTATAAGTGAACACTCATCCCAAGAATTCCCAGGTAAGCACAACTGGTCTCGCGTCTGATGAGATGTATACGAAGTGCTTGCCTAGACAGAAAACCCAGAATACAGGCATTCACCCTTCCAGTTTGCACGTGTTCACATTATTTAAAACCCAAAACCTTGACGAAGTTTTGAAAACTCAAAGGGGTTCAAAACCATATAATAGAGAGTTCAAAACCTTACAATAGAGGGTTCAAAACCTAGTAATCAATCATCCTAGAACAGATGATTAGTTTTCAAAGTGGTTTTGAAATTTATGTTTTGTTGCGGTTGTCGCCTAAGGATAGACGACAGTATTGTTTTATGACTAAACGCAAGTAAACCCGCGTTAGGGTCCTAAGAAGGTTATAGACTAGGTCAAAGCATTACTAATTACTAATAACCTAATTCCCTATAACCATTGGCTCTGATACCATCTTTTCTGTCACACCCCGACCACGTAGAACATACAAAACGTGGCGGAAATACCGGGGAGTGTTGTAACAGAATTAATTGTTTCAAATCCATGGCAATAGAAGTTTCGTTTTATTGATTAAAAGTGTTACAATGTCTTAATAAACAAATAAATACAACATAATTAACTAGTCTTGCATCTTTTATTGTCACTAAAGCCCAAGTCTGTCTATGTATATCTTGACCATCTTATGCAACAGTTCCTGAAAAACACATGTGAAAATAGGTACGTCAGCATAAAAATGCCTGTGAGATACATAGGTTTTGTGAAAATAAGATTCATGACTCATGTTTGAGAAAATGTTTAGTCATGAACCTTGTTATTTGCTTTGTCTTTTAAATCATTTGAAAAACGATAAGATCAGATGATAACTACATTAATAAACCGGACCTAAATCGGAAGACTGGGTAGCATTAGGGTTTGTAAACCAAATGAGTGTCGGAACTCACGTGATATGGTTTAACAAAGCCTACATGCTAAATGAAACTTAACATAATAGTTTACGACCCATTACGACCTGTTTAGGTAGCTTATGCTACTTTAACGCGTCGTTCGCGTGTAACGCGTTCGGACCGCCTAACTAGCCCTATGACAAGTGTTATATGCCTAAACATGTTACATAATCCGTTATGTGACAAAAGTTTAGGTTACATATGCTTAATTACCAATTATACATGAAAAGGGTATTCTGGTAATTTACCTACGGCATATAAACTACCTATCATACAACTACTTAAACGATGTGACCATAGGGTATAACCTCGGAAGGTTATGCCCTATACTAGGGTCACCTAATGTATTTGGTCGGATCCTAATGATCGACCAAATGGGTCGAGTTCGAAGGTATAGGCGATTTATTAGATCGCCTACCCTACGACTCTAGACAACGTGGTAATCAGTAGGCATAGTCCCAAGGGACTATAACCAACGTGATTACACTCACGTTGCGAAGTTCAAACGAACTTCGCATTGACCATTACTGGTCAACGCTGAAAGTCAAACAAAGTTTGACTTTCTGACTCGAAAAGCAGTAAAATAAGGAAAAGAACGAAAGAATACTTACGAAGGGTCCCCGAATGCTAAACTTGATTCGAAAATCTCAGGTATGAAACTAATGTTTCAACTTAGAGTTTCTCAAATCAAATTTCTAGTAATTTTTGCAAAGGGGTGATGGGGTATTTATAGTTTTCGGTCCACCATTGAGATCGTTTCTTGGAAAAGGGGAAAAGATCTAGTCCGTACACTTGTCGGAATGTTATGGAACCACATATGCTCCTTAACTTAGTGACACATCAACTTAAAACATGTGGTTAAGGATCAATTGGTTGCAACTTGTGTTTAAAACATTGAATCTGATCAGAACACTCACTCGCGTAGCGCTACGGATAGAGCCTTAGGGCTCGCGCTACGCTAGTGCCTATCTGATTCAGAATTGTTTCAAAAGTGACAGGTTTAGTCCCTGCAGCCCTTTTAAGCGATTTTCGATGCGTTTGAACCCCGTTAACCTCATTTCAAGGCTCAAAAATGTAGTTAAAGTATAGGGAACTCAAAACATACTCAAAAATATGCCGGAGGTTGGTTCGTTTGGCCGTACGAACGCGATGTTCGCTTAATTACGACGGAATGCGCATAAGCGCGAAAAACGATCCAAATGACGCAACGAATGGATTTTTCTTAAGGCGAACACTAAAATATAATGTAGTCATGCTTTCATAAATTTTTGGATGTCCGGATGTATTCAGAACGTAAGTTACGCGTAAAAATGCAAACTTGTGCACTTTTTGACGCTTTTAGTCCCTGAATGACACAAAAGTTTATTTTAGCATACCGAACACCTCAAAGCCTATTTCTAAGCTATGTAAAGGATATTTATGGTATGTTTAACTTATGTTCATGTCCCGGAAGGTCTGTTACAGTTCAAATTGGCATACTTTCGCAGTTTGTCAACTTTAGTCCCTGTAAGCGATTTAACTTGTTTTTGCCATACCAAAGCCTTCAAAACTTATTTCTAAGTTATGTAAGGGCTATTTAAGGTATGTTAAGCCTATGTCACTATTCCGGAGTGTTTGTTGCATTAAACTGGTTATATTTACGCATCGGTGCGCGTATAACCTTCCAGAAAGCGATTTAGAGTTTGGAATTGAACAAAAGTTGATATGTGTAAACGATACACATATTTTTACAAATCCCAAGTATGAAATACAATATTTCATTGGTTTGACATTTGTTTGATGGCCGTGAAGGCACAGGTGTTACAGATTAACAAACAATTTTGTAGTTATGTGACTATGTGTTTATGCATCTTGTGTTTTCTTTTATGCATTTTTGTGTTTTTGTATACTCTGGATATTCATTATCCAAATCCTCGTGGAATCTTTCATATCTTCATATGAGGGATTCGTAGAAGGATATTCAAAAAGATACTACCTTAAATCCTTATTGGGCTTTTACATGATAGTTAAGACCCTTGGATTATATAGTACCATTCCATAATTTAAAAGAGACCCCTTTAAGTGGTCTTAGTCAAAAGATTGATTCAGAATCTGGTTAAGAATGGCATGTGATGATATAAGCTGAAAGGACTCCTTGGCGGTCTAGAGATCATTTATTGACTCAGTTAAAAAGGACCCCAGTATGGTCTAGTCACACTCATCACAGGTTTGTTCATTTGGTTTCCCCTACACATTATAAAATACATTGTGCGAACTATGCAAGGAATTACGTAATTATGGATGCATACATAATTACGAAGTTCAGTGCACGGAAACCACAGTAAGACTTATTATGTGTAAGAACCGACAGTGGCAACCATAACGGAATGTGAACAATGTAATAGAGGTACGGTGGACGCACCAATAACGCTTTATATACTTGTATATAAGTGTCCCTCTCACATTGCAAGCATGATGTTATTTAAAGTTACTAGAAGTTCAGGACTCTAACCAGTACTGTTTGATCTTTTCAACTTCATGTTTCAAGCTCTCACAAGTTTCCTCTAAAATAAATTTCGGGACGAAATTTCCTGAAGTAGGGGAGACTGTGACACCTGTGTCACTTCAACCATCAAAAAAATACCAAACCAATTAAATATTATATTTCATACTTGGGATTTGTATAAATATGTGTATCATTTGCACATATCAATTTTTGTTCGATTTCGGGCTTTAAATCGCTTTCTGGAAGGTTATACGCGCACTGATGCGTAAATATAACCAGTTTAATGCAACAAACACTCCGAAATAGTGAATTAGGCTTAAGATACCTTAAATAACCTTTACATAACTTAGAAATAAGTTTTAGAGGGTTTGGTGTGGCGAAATCAAGTTTATTCGCTTACAGGGACTAATTTTGACAAACTGCGAAAGTATGTCGATTTGTACTGTAACGAACATTCCGGAACATGACCATAAGTTAAACATACCCTAAATATCCTTTACATAGCTTAGAAATAGGCTTTGAGGGGTTCGGTGTGCTAAAATAAACTTTTTGGTCATTCAGGGACTAAAAGCGTCAAAAAGTGCATAAGTTTGCATTTTCGCGCATATCTTACGTTTTGAATACATCCGGACATCCAAAAGTTTATGTAATCATTAAAATATTTTATTTTAGTGATTGGCATGATAAAATTCCATTCATCGCGTAATTTGGATCGTTTTTCGCATTCGTTCGTGTTTCGTCGTAATTAACCGAACAACGCAACCGTACGACCAAACGAACCGACATCCGAGATATTTTTGAGCATGTTTCATGTTCCTGATACTTTAACTTCATTTTAGATCCTTGAAATGGGATTAACGGGGCTTAAACGTGTCAAAAATGCATCAAAAACCATGTTTTGCACATTCAGGGACCAAAATTGACATTCTGCCAAAGTTATATTAGGAAGGGACCAAAATGAAAAATCTAAATTCCAGCTTGTTCCAGCTGTTCCCCTCATTTTCACATGGTTTTAATGAAACTATGGGCTCCCATGGTTTCACAAAACCATGGGCACATGTGTACGGATGAGATCGAAGCTCGTTTTACGATGAATGATCTTAACGGTTGTGCAAAAACTATAAATACCCTACCCCCCCCCCCCTTCACTCAAAACTCACACCTTGATCTGATTGCTCTCTAAGTTGAAGTGATTTCACTTCATACCTAAGAATAACCGGGTCAAACTTCCGTTCTTGGACCTTTTGTAAGTCCTCTTTCGTTCTTTTACGCGTTTTAGCGTGAAAGTCAAACATTGTTTGGCTTTCAGCTTTGACCAGTTTATGGTCAACATGAAGTTCATTTGAACTTCATAACGTGAGTGTAATCACGATGGTTATAGTCCCTAGCGACTATACCTACTGATTACCACGTTATCTAGGTTCAGTGACGAGTCGTAGTTTCGGCCAAAATGCGTATTCTTGCGTATTTTGTAACCAAACTACTTTTAGGTATCAAAACCGTTTGAAACCGTTTGTTTTGATACCAAACCTGTTTTCAAACTTTGTTAAACATGTTTTAACATGTTTAGCTCGTCACTTTTAGATTTGTGCTTGTCTAGGGTCGTAAGGGTAAGCGATCTAATCAATCGCTTATGCTTTCGAACCCGACCCATTTGGTCGGTCATTAGGATCCGACCAAACATTTTAGGTGACCATAGTTGTATAGGGAATAACCTTCCAAGGTTATACCTTATTGTCACAACGTTTAGTTAGTTGTTTGATAGGTAGTATATATGCCTTAGGTAAATTACCAAAATGCCCTTTTTACGTTAAAATTCATTTTAAGCCTATGAAACCTAATTTTTGGTATCTAAACTGATTTAGTAACAATATTAGACATGTTAAGGCATATTTTACTTGTCATAGCGCTTGTTAGGCGTTCCGAACGCGTTTTACGCGAACGACGCGTTAAAGTAGCGTAAGCTACCTAAACGGGTCGTAACGGGTCAAAAGCACTTAGGATAAGTTTCTTTTTAGTACGTAGGCTTTGTTAAACCATATTATATAAGTTCCTACACTCATTTGGTTTACGAACCCTCATACTACCCGATCTCCCGATTTAGGTCCGGTTATTTATATAGTTATTTATATAGGGTGCCGTTTGATTCTGTGATCCATCTAGCTTTGCTTGGTTGTTGTTCAAGACTTCTAAGCACCCTCAAGTGAGTACATAGACCCCTCTTTTACTGTTTTTCAAACATTTTGGGGTGAAACACATGTGCCTACTTGTTATTTTCATGCTTTCCATGCTTTCATATCATATACTTGCTATGTTCATTAGTACATTATTAGTACATGATTTCATTTTGTTTTTGCTATGTATGTCCTTTGTAGCATACTTAGTACATCGTTTTACATGACATTTTATGCTATGTATGTTCATTTAGTTCATACTTAGTACATTGTTTTACATTTCATTTCATGCTATGTATGTCCATTTAGTGCATACTTAGTACATTATTTTACCTTTTCATGCTATGTATGTTCATCATACTTAGTACATTTGATTCACATTGCATCTCTGTTGCATATGTTCTCATAACATATGGACACATTGTTTTACATCTCTACCTTGTATGTTTATTTAGCGTACTAGGTACATTATTTTCATCACATACTTACATTTTGATATGACATTTGGTTTGTTTAAATGGGACCATATACATTCATTAACATTAGCTACGCCGCTCGTTAGTAGGTAATGGTACCATAGGAATTGACAACTCCCATTCCTAAAATCCTAGGTTTGTTTTAGATGGACGGAATGACCGAATACGATTAAAACATAAGATAGATAGTCCTTTCATTTGTTTAAGGGTTTATCACCACAGTCACAAGGCTTGAATGTATGCATTTTCACAACACCGCATAAATGTTTGTATTCAGTATAGCATGCATTTCCACAAAACATAACGTTGATTTAAATCTCGTTTTACTTCAATACATTGTTTTGTGCATTTTACCTATGGCTCAGTGGATATATGTATATATATATATATAGATATATATTTCACTTGCCATACATGACATTTTGTTTATACATTACATAATTGACATTTGACATAGACATTTTGACATTGATATACATATTTCATAGACTGTATTTTGACATAAACATTTTAACATAGTTTACACAAAGACATTTGACATAGACATTTTGATATTGATATACACATTTCATGGACTATATTTGACATAAACATTTTGACATGGTTTACACAAAGACATTTGACAAATGGTTTAGACATGGGTAATTTACATTGGTGGTTTGTTTGGGTAAAATGATTTGAGTAACGAGGCGTGTGTAATATGATACAAGCATGGTGGATACGCCGCTGGTACTTCCTATATATAAGTGCTTGTATGATATTACATATCGTAGCGTTATTTAAATCATTTCAGTTTAGACATATAACATTTTATACAAATAACATATTTTTCACAAGACATTGTTTTACAAACAACTTATCTTATACAAACTCATTTTACTTGGTTATTCATTTAATCTTACATTATTTTTCTACATATCATCTACTTTATCATCGTTTTTCAAATGATTTATAAAACAAAACATTTTACAAGGATCATGACTGACCTTTGTCAAACAACCTTTTTCTAAACTTATAAGTCATGAATCCTATTTTCACAAAACCTATGTACTCGCCGGCATTTTTATGCTGACGTACCTATTTTCACATGTGTTTCAGGAAATGATGCATAGGATTTATCAGGATACACTTAGGCGGACTTGGGCCTTAGTGACAATAACAGATGGAAGACTAGTTAATTTTGTTATACTTCTTTGTTTGTTAAGAGATTGTAACTCTTTTAATCAATAAAACAATATTTAAATTTTCCATGTGTTATGAAACAATGATTCTGTTACAACACTCCCCGACGATTCCGCCACGTTTTGTTGTTTTACGTGGTCGGGGTGTGACAGATCATCAACTTTCTTCCTGTTGAGATACGTGACTGTGTTACAAAATTTGCACTCTCTGTTGCAATTTTTGCAATCAACATTTCCATCAATTTTCTTACCTGACGCGTTTGTTGACAAGTTTGAACTGACCTGGCTTTTTGACTCAGACACGGAGTTAGAGTCTACCTCAAGTGCCTTAGCAGCCAGCACTTTGTCAGCCATTTTTCCCAAGTTCTCAGCATTCAACTCCTGCGTTGTGTCAATAACTCCAGTATCAACTTTCTTTGATTTTTCCTGCTCTTCTTTCTCCTTTCTCTCTTTCTCTTCTTTCTCTTTCTCGTCTCCAGTTCCCCACCATTTATTCTGCCAGTACTCATCCTCTTCTTTGTACTGCTGGATTATGGCTTCAATATCAAGCGTTTTGTCATCGATTGCAATATTTCCATATTCATCAAGATAACACTCCCTGTCCGGATCCCATCTATTTGCTCTCCTCGCTTCCAGAAAGATACGAGATATTCTAATTATTTTGTTTTCAGCAATCATTTTTCTGTATTGATATTTCTGCTCTTCAGTTCTATCGTCTTTCCACGGAATAGGTTCGTCATTTTTCGCCATGAATGCATAACCAACCACATCTTCTTCCGGTAGAACCTCTTGACTCCAATCATACCCTTCGTCATCATAAATCACCGCAAGAGCTCTAGATTTCTCTTTGTTGTCTTCAACCTGCTTCAATCTAGGCGGCTCAGATTTATTCTGGTGATAAATCGCCTTCTTGTAGTAATCATCTCTGAAAGGATTCTCTGACTCATCAGCATAAGCATTTCTGCATTCTCGCTTGAAGTGACCTTTCTGCTTACACTTGAAGCATGTCACCTTGGACTTATCGAACCCCAGCTTGGTAGATGGACCACCAATTGTCTTCCTGCCAGTAATTTCCATGAAACGCTGTGCTCGACGAACAGCACTTGCCATAGCCCAATGAATATCGATCAGCTCCATTTCCTCAGGATCAATCTGATCATAATCTTCTTTCGTCAGATTGGTGTTGCCTATCTTCCCAGCTACTAACCCTTCATACGATTCCAACACCGATGCTAGGAAGATCATCTTCTGTTTGGCCGACTCCTCATCAAAGTTCTGAGCATTCTTCAAGTCTATTGCAATGTTGCATTGAAAACGATTCTTTGCATCAGAATGACTTGCAGATGATGAAGATCCACTGTGATAACCACTGTGACTTCCACTGCTTTGACCACTTTGACTTTCTTTGCTTCCTGTGGACACATTTTCAGCAGAAAACGCAGTCTTGGGTGAAGTTGCTTTTGGCATCATGCTCATTGGATAATACAAATCCAAATTCTGCTGGTAAGATGAGTGATTGACTTTGTATGTCTTCTTCAGTTCCAACTCGTGACTCTCGAGTTTCTCAATCAGCAAATCTAATGTCAACTTTTCTGGTGCTTTGATGGTATTCTTCAGCATCAGTGCATAATATCTCCAATCCATCTCGTCAGGCAACGAATTAAACAATTTGTCGATAAGATCTTCTTCAGGAATTCTGATATCATGTCTTACTAATTCCAGCTTCAGATGACCAAACCTTTCTATCATTTTACAAACTGACTCGTTCTTTAAACATCCAAAAAGATCAAACTCTTTTCTAAGAAGTTTCTTTTTGTTTTTCACGATTTCAGTACTTCCTAAACATTTCTTTTCTAACTTTGCCCAAAGATCTTTTGCATTTGAATAATCGATCAATGAAATTATGTCATCCCGGACGGATTGAAATAACAATGCCACACACTTTTGTTCAGCTACAAACGAATCAATCTCCTCAGCTGCTCTTAAAGTTTCACCATTTTTGTTTCCATTGGCATAACCGTTTTTCAGACTTTTCCAACTGGGAAATGCAAATGCCATCAACCAGTCTTCAAACTTTCTTGACCACCGACTGTATTCCTCGATAGCCATTAGCTTTGGAGGTTTATTGAAAGTTCCAAAGGCGCTTTCAGATTCCCAAGCTTCCTTTTTCTTCTCTTTTGGTGGGTTATCATTCGTATTGCTAGATGAAGAATCATCGTTTCTAGAATCTCCAGCGAATGCGTACATATCGCTAAACGGGTTCAAGAAAATATCATCCATCTTAAGTGTACCTGCAAGAATCAGCCAACACTTAGTAAAATTTTTTTAAATTTTTGAAAACTGTGACAAATAAGTGAAATCAGTCTGTATGACTGATAAGCGAAATCACTTGTAATGACACAAAAGAGAAATTAGATTAGTGATCACAAAAGTGAAATCAGACTTAAGTATGTCCGAATAAGCGAAATCACTATGTCCGAAAAAGCGAAATATCACTATGTCAGATAAGCGAAATAAAGCAGCTTATGTCCGTATGAGCGAAAGTGACAAGTCTGAATGTCCAAATAAGCGAAATCTTTGAATGTTCAAAAAAGCGAAACATTATGGTTCGAATGAGCGGAACCTTCGATTACTGAATAAGCGAAACACAGTTTTTAATCAATTTTCACCATTTTTAAGCCGAGTTTTAACCTGAAACTTTCTAGGGTTTGTTAAAAGCTTGTTTTACATGTTATACTCAAATTTTAGGCCATTTCAACCGTAGGAACTATCTCAAATCGAAAAAGTATGAGAGAAAGTGAGTAGAAGTAAGAGAATATTGTCGATTCAGCTGTAGTAGTATGAACTCCTCGTCCTGAAGCTCTGATACCACTTGTTGGACCAGTTTTCGACCATGAAAAGTCAGTCAAGGACATTCATCTTCACATACGAAGGCGGAATCAACGTAAATGAAGTTACAACAGCTTTCCTATTCAATTCTTTCTCTTTTATTGCTTTCTGAGTTCAATTTGACAGAGTTTCGTTACCAAAAGCAAGATCAGGTTCCGCTCCAATGTACACCACCGAATGACAAGGTTCCGCTCGTAATGACTATATATAGCCCCTGAGGTTTCGCTCTTATGACATTGACACATAAGCGAAACCTCATGTTAATCACATAAGCGAAACCTATTTGACACATAAGCGAAACCTCTTGTCCATTGGAGCGAAACCATCTACAACTCTAACCTAATGTACATTCAAACGAAATCACTTCTAATCCTATGTACATTCAAACGAAATTACAATATAAACCCTAATTTCAACTATCAAGCTCCAATCTTGATCAACCTTGACTTAAGACTTGATGTAGACAAAGTCAACAGAGATTCTGTGCACCAACAACTCCTGTTCCTGTAGCGCCGTTTGGACGTGATGTTTCCTGACATTTAATCATGATGGTTGAATTTCTCTTTTCTCGAAGTTGAGTTCTTCTATATATAGGTACGTTCAAGATGTCTAATTGTCTTGTTGATTTTTTGACGAGGAAGATGAAACGCTCTTACCATACTCGTCTTCTGTTGGATGTTCTTAGGGTTTATGAAGCTGCTGAAGGTCTCATGCTGCTTTCTAGGTTACCACCCTGTGTTGCTGTTCAGGTAAAGGGTCTGATCCAACCTTTTTCTCCGGTAGCTGTCGATTCTGTTTGCAAAGTTCCTCAACATACGGATGTTACTGATGATGTTAGCATTGTGCTAGATGCTGACAGTTTGATAGCTCGGTTTCTGATGCTTCGGAAGAAAGAATGCTAGTTGGTATATCAACGCCGGAAAATTCGCCGGTGTGAGCAGGTGTCTGCCGTTGATGATGATTCCGATACTGGTTAGGTGTTTATCCTTAGGGCTAGTTCTTGTTTAATGTTTTTTGTTGTAAATTTGAAAAAAAATTTGAAGATCTTTGCTATGATCTTGCTAAGTATTTGTGCTAATCTTTTGACGATATGTATATTGTGATATACTATTACTCCCATAAGATTTGTTTCTTGCATGTTTAGATTACAATATGTTGCATGTGTTTAATTGCTTTTGGATAGGTAGGGCGAATGAGAAATGGTATTGTGCTCATGTGTGAACGTTTATCCAAAAGGCGTGATAGCTTGCCTGGTTTAGACTGTTCATGAGGTGTACAATGTTTACCATTTTGTTTTCGCGTAAACCAGAAGAATTTCATGCAATTTGTAACAAACAGTAATAAGTATGGAAATAATATTTGTATTGATAAAGCGCGAGGCTTGTAATATAAGTGTAAATAGGAAATACATTGCCTGTGAATGATTTAACCTACATGTAACACCTGCGCAGCTGCTGCGCATTCCAGGTGCGTGGAACTAGAGTCCCGTCAATTCTTTTTAGAGTATACGCCCCTTTGCCTAGGACCTCGTTAATGACATATGGTCCTTCCCATCTTGGCGCTAATTTTCCTGGTTTTTCAGCGTTTGATGCTTCATTATCGCGCAAGACGAAATCACCCGGAACGAATGTGCATATGCGGATGCGCGCATTGTAATATTTTTCGAGTTTGGATTTGTACCTGGCCTCTGTGATGGTGGCATTCTCGCGCCGTTCTTCGAGGAGGTCTAGATCCAGTCTTCGTTCTTGCTCGTTGTTCTGTTTTTCCATAGCTATCATGCGCGGTGATGGTAGGCCGATCTCGGCTGGAATGATGGCTTCAGACCCATAGACTAGACTGAACGGAGTTTCGCCTGTGCTAGTCTTTGGCATTGTTCGATGTGCCCACAGGATGCTAGGGAGTTCGTCGACCCACCCCCTGCGTGCTGTTCCAAGTCGCGCTTTTATGCCGTCGACGATTTGTTTGTTTATACTTTCTACCTGACCGTTCGCTTGTGGATGCGCGACGGAGGCAAAGTTATGTTCAATCTTCATCTCTTTGAACCATTTTTGAAGGTCTTCTGAGGCGAAGTTTGTGCCATTATCTGAGATAATGCGCAATGGTAATCCAAACCTGCAAATGATATGTTCCCATATAAATTTGCGGATTACCATTGCTGTGGTTGAGGCCAAGGCTTTAGCTTCCACCCATTTGGTGAAGTAATCAACCGCCACAATGATGAATTTTACTGCGCCTGGCGCATCAGGAAATGGGCCAACAAGATCGATGCCCCATTGTTGGAATGGCCAGGCGGACGTGACGGGCACTAGCGGATTTTTTGGTCGGAGCGTCTTTGGTGCGTGGCGTTGACAGGCTGCGCATCTTTTTAATAAATCAACTGCGTCCATATGCATTCCTCGCCAGTAGTATCCGGCGTTCATTATTTTTGCCACGACCATGCGCGGTACCGCGTGTATTCCGCATAAACCCTCATGGATTTCTCTGACCAGGTATTGGGCGTCTGTTTTATCAACACAGCGTAATAATGGTCCCATAAATGACTTCCGGTAAAGGACGCCATCCACCATTTCGTAATTTATCGCTTTGTGTTGGAGTTTTCGGGCCTCTGCTTTTCCCTCCGGGAGTTTTCCGTGTTGTAGGTATAAGATGATCGGAGACATCCAGGATGGATTACCGACCTCTATAACGTTTACTTGCTTGAGATGGATCGACGGGTTAGACAATACCTCTATGCGCACTTCTTTTGCTAAGTGCTTGAAGCTGGTAGCGGCCAATTTGCTAAGTGCGTCTGCGTGCTTATTTTCGCTTCTGTTTATATGGTTAACCCTGAATGTCTGGAATTGGCTAATTAACATCCGCGCTTGTTCAAGGTATAATGCCATAGCTTCTCCTCTTGCATCGTAGTGACCGTTAACTTGTTCGGCTACTAGTTTTGAATCAACGTTGGCCTCAAGGTTCCTTGCCCCCATTTTGAGAGCTAGACGAAGGCCTGCTAAAAATGCTTCGTATTCTGCTTCATTGTTGGTGCTTTGGAAGTCTAAGCGTATGGCATATGTGAGCTCGTGATTGTCTGGACTGACTAATCGGAGGCCTGCTCCTGCTCCGTCATCATTGGAAGCACCATCTGTGTGTAAGGTCCAGACTCTATCGTCGAAAACAGGTATAGGGTTCTGGATTGCCTCGCATTCTTGCACTTTATCGATGGGAACTTCGGTGGTGAAGTCTGCTAGAACTTGCCCTTTGATTGCTGGTCTTGGCCTGTAGAAGATATTGTATCCTCCCAGCTCAATGGCCCATTTAGCCAATCTTCCCGCCACATCGGGTTTGGACAAGATTTGGCCTAAATGATAATTTGTGAGAACCGTGATGACGTGGCCCGAGAAATACCTGCGTAGGCATCGGGATGCGTGCACTAGTGCTAAAACCAATTTTTCTATCATTGAGTAATGAGTTTCTGGGCCGGTGAGCATCTTGCTGATATAGTAGATTGGAGTCTGAACGTTTTCTCGTTCCACCATTAATACTGCACCTACCGCTACTTCCGCGGCTGATAGGTATAAGATTAGTGGCTCTTTTTCTTTTGGCGCAGTCAGCGTTGGTAGCTGAATTAAACATTCTTTCATTTGTTTGAATGCTGCTTCTGCTTCAGGTGTCCACTGAAAGGGGGTTTTCTTCCCGCATTTTTGCAGTGTACTGATAAATGGATAAGATTTTGCCGCATGATTAGCCAAGAATCTGTTCAAGGCTGCTAAGCGCCCGGCGAGTCTTTGCATTTCTTTTATTGTTGCGGGTGAGGGCATTAGCTGGATAGCCTGCACTTTTTCTGGGTTTACTTTAAAGCCATCTCTTGTGACTATAAAGCCCAAAAATTTTCCTTCTTCCATGCCGAAGGAGCATTTTGTCGGGTTGAGTTTTAAGTTCACGTTGCGCAAAGAGTCGAACGTGCGCTGAATATTGTTGAGCATTGAGTCTTCCTCATGGCTCATGATGACGAGGTCATCCATGTATACTTCAACTGTCTTGCCGATGTCGCTGTTGAAAACTGTGTCCATTAAGCGTTGATAAGTTGCGCCAGCATTGCGCAGGCCAAATGGCATTTTAGTGTAGCAGAAGATGCCTTTATCTGTGCGGAATGCGGTTTTATCTTCGTCTTCTTCCTTCATCTGGACCTGATGATAACCTTTGTAACAGTCGAGAAAGCACTTCCATCTGAATGATGCTAGAGAGTCGACTTTTTTGTCTATCTCTGGAAGCGCGTAGCAATCTTTTGGGCATGCTTTATTCAGGTCTTTGAAGTCGACGCACATTCTCCATCCGCCACTATGTTTCTGTACCATTACTGGGTTGGCAACCCATGTATGGTATTTTACTTCGCGCAAGATTCCCGCATTGAGTAACTCTGCCACTTGTTCGTCCATGGCCTTTGCTTTTTCTTCACTAAAGATGCGCCTCCCCTGAGCGACGGGTTCTGCTGATGGCTTGATATTCAGACAATGTTGCGCTATGTCGCGTGGAACCCCAGTCATGTCTGCTGGGCACCAAGCGAATATATCTTTGTTGTTAGACAACAATTCTTTCAGTTGTATTCGTGTTGCCGGTGAAATAGCATGTCCTAGCAGGATGGTCTGCTCTGGGTATTCGTTGTTCAGGACCCATTTCTCCGGTTCGTTTAATGCTGAAGGTTTAACTACCTTTGCCGGTGGCTCGTCGTCCACGTACATGACTTCTTTACTTGAGTATAGAATTGCAACTCCTGTTTCCGTTGGAAATCCGCATGCAGCATGTGGGATAGAAGTGATCATGCTGAATTCTCTTTGTGACCTTCTTCCGAGCAGGACATCATGGTGTGATGTTGCCGGCATGACCATGAAATTGACTGTGACTGTTCGTGAATGCTCACCATCCGATAAAGTCACAGGGAACGCTATTTGCCCTAACGGGAATACAGCTTCATTGCAGAATCCGGTAAGGGGAAAATCAACCGGTTCTAGACGTGCTTTGTCTTCTGGTTCCAGCTGTTTGAACTATTGTTCGTATATGATGTCCATCGAACTTCCCGGATCTATAAACATATAGTCCGTTCGATAGTGACCAAAGATACCAGTGATAATTATTGGTCGCTCCTCTTGAGGGCCTCCAGGGACAACGGGAAATATGACTTGTTGTTCCCTCCAATGTTGGTTATAGTTTCGTTTATTTGTCCTTCGCGACGGACCTCCTTGAATCATGTTTACTTGTTTTGGTTTATCTTTCTGATGGCTGCTACTTCTGGATTGTATTTCAATACTAGATTGGATGTCCCCCCGACAGGGTGTTGGTGGGTCCAATACTACAGTGTTGATTTCTTCACTAGATCTGACGTTTGGGGACTCGGATCTGGCGATTTGCATAACGATTGTGTTTAAAGCAGCCTGGCATTTGTTGAACCAATATTCTGGTGACTTCTCTGCGACTGGGTCTGAGAAATTCTTTTTGTCTAGATGACTGTTTTTTTCGTTTATTCCCATGATTCCGTCAATCTGGGTACATTGGGTTGTAGAACCCTTGGACTCAGATCGAGGACCTGATGGGTGAGATAATGAATTCTCTGTCATGCTTAAAACAGAGGATGAAAAGAACTGAATCGAAATGAAATGAAAACTGAAAGAAACAGAGGAATCGGTGGGCGCCAATGAAGAAACACTAGATAAATGGTCGGAACCGAGATATCTAGGGGGTTTGAATCCGCATAAAAAGGTTGGTTTCCACTCGATTGATTCAGGTCCTATTGACCTTCTTCTTCGGTAATTCTGCAAAAAAGAACACCGTTAGCCTCGCCAAGGGGAGAAGAGGGTTCTCTCCTTGACCCGACTCCTGTGTGAGAATAAGTATTGGTTATGAAGAAGAAGATGTATTTGATAAGTGTGAGTAACTTGAATTCATACCTGAGTTTTCTCATATTTATAGCCGGGAGTCGTTTTTAGGCTGGAAAACCCGTTAGTGAAAAGAGGACGGAAGATGCTAACCCCGCAAGCGGTTATGTTTTCTTCCGTTACTGCTCCTTGATCCGACGTGATAGCACACAGATCGTGGTTTAGATCTAAGGCTAGGGATTAGCCACGTGTAAAGTGATTAAGTGGAGATTACTCTCCACTTGCATGCCTTCGTTGTGAATTCAGGGATGACTGAGATAGTGACATGTGTCCAGACGTGTAACACCCCGCCCCGATTAGGGCTGACGTGTTACAAAATTCGGTAATCAGAGATAATTAATAACTTAATTTAAAACATAAATTCCATAGGTTTAAAAACAAAAATCCCCAAAATGACATAACGGTCTCAACAGAAAAACATAAGTGTCTAAATTTACTGAATATAAGGTTTTATTAAACTCCTTGTTCCAACTCTAGCTTTTTATTATCACTCTTCACACATTTCCCCGATTTCCCTGAGTACCTGTTTAAGACATAATAAAAGAAAACCACAAAAAGAAACGGTTGAGCCAAAAATTGCCCAGTAACGGAGAAACAATAGCACTAACACATAAATGATAGAAGCAAATACACTAAACACTTTAACGATGCAAACAATACCATACGATGAATGATCACTGATGAATACCATAAAGGTATATTAGAAATACCCATGTGAGCCACTAACAATAAACACTAACACTTTGTACATTAGCTGCAGTTCCAATGCACCATTATGTAGAGGGGATGTGGGCACTCACACCTATCCCACTACCACTAACACTTACACTTACACTTACACTCCTAGGATCGATCCATACGCCTCTCAATAATCAATAAGTGCAATCACTTAGCACACAATACAATATAGAGACGCCGTGGGCCTTTCGCACCGCCACGGATGGTGCACGTCAACTGTGCCTACGATGACGCCCTATATCCCCATAGGTGGATATGCTCGGGTATTTTGGTCAATGAAACAATTTACTCAAATTAAGGCAAATACACTAACGATACACTAAGGCTATATCACATCTAGCCAAAGATAAATAATAAAAGTCATGGGAACATGCGACAATGAGTATAATGTGTAACTTATCGCATGCGTGGCAAGGACAATAACTCGATACGATGTATGTAACAATAATTAGAGAACGTAGAAAACTCAACGGTTCAAGTAGCAATAACGAACGAATACGATATCATGAATTAAAACAATTATGCTAAGAGCAAGACACCACAAAATCCGTGCCTTAGCTTAAACGTAAACAACGTAAACGCAACAAGTCCTCACTTGAAACAAAGTCCTACATATTTATCATGTTTTAAATTAGATTGATTACAATATTTTACATTCATTTAATTTATGGAACCCACTGAATGAATTTAGTTCCCACTAGTCTTACATTTAAAAAAAAAATCGTTCAACGACATATTACTCTTGTTTTTCCTAATTAACAGAAACCACTTTTAAAATTAAAGGATCGCTATTTTATCATATGTGCATTAGGTTACTCAAGTTCACAGTAAAAGAAAAATCCATGCATGGCCTCATATTTAATTTCTTAACACTAAACTTATTGGTTCTGTGCAAAAGTACAAAATTTTAAAACTTCACTTGAAAACACTTTTGTATCATAAAAAGAATGTCCATGTTATGAAGGTGGTGTTCGTTGATAAATGAAGCTTTTAATACATTCACCAGCTTCGTTTTCATATATATTATGTAGTCAAAAATTAATGTTTTTGATAATCTTATTTATGTTGCATTACATAGTGGATAGTGTCGATACCTTATGTCGAAGAGAAAAGACAACCGGCTTAGTACAATACAGGTTCACCACGGATCTTTAGATCACCACTAGTCGATGGGTATGGTGATGGATCGAAGATATTAGGCTTCCGAGTGTACAACTGAGATGACGACCAGAATCTAGTTAGAGGTTAATTTAAACGTAGGTGGGTTGAAATTATATAGCCACTATACAAGAGATTGTCGACTGAAAGAGGAAGCTTACCGAACGACCGATCAACATGGTAGCGGTGCTCAGCGGTCTTTTGTAGCGTTCAACACAAGAACTGCAAGCGGGAAGAGCAAGTCTTATCGGTTCAGATTGGCGGTCGGCGGCGACGTTTTAGTTGGCGCACTTGAAGATTAACATAAAGGTTCAATGGAGATATGGGTTGTCTTTTGGAAGGCTTTCATAAGAAGTGAAATGGCTGGAAGGGTGGGGGTTCGTTTAATATGATGGGTTGGTCATTTGAAAGGGATTCGAAATCCCATGAGATACGATGAAATATGGTGCTGAAATGTAAGAAAAGGAAAGTCGCGTAAATACGGTCGGAGATATGGAATGATCTTGAAAATTGGTTGCTGTTATAATTTACTCCATATTTAAATGTTTCTTTTTTTTTCTTTTTTGTCGGTTACGTTGAGCAAGGGACAAAATTGCAATGATACTTGCAACCAATGAATTATGTTACTTAAAATATTAATTTAATATCATAAACATTTAAGGATCTGAATATGATTATTATTTTTGTTATTACTAAAATCACTATACTTAATTATTTAGCTTTTAGATGTTTTTAAAAAAATACTAGCGTGGAAGCATTGATAATCCGACATAATAATATATCGCACTACTTATGACATTCATTTCATTAGGATTTTGAAAGTTCTGTATATTACAATTCTTCCTCCTTTAAAAGAAATTTCGTCCTCGAAATTAACGTTATATTACACTACACAGTACGGGTATTTCAACTCCCTACCCCTTAAAAATAATTTCGTCCACGAAATTAACGATGACGAAAATGGTATACTATTCATGTTACTGATCAAGGATAAGAATAACGATAACAAAGTTGCAAACACGATGTAGAATAGTCGAAAGACACACAAGTAAGTTTCATATATGCAAATTAAACCGTTCGGACACTAACCTTAGGTTTCGAATAAATACGGATATTGAGAACGGATCGCCTCCTCCGATTCCCAAGTGGCTTCACGTTCTGGATGGTTTTTCCACAAGATTTTGACGAACGGAAAGGACTTCTTACGCATCACGCGTTCTTGTCGGTCCAAGATAGCCTCTGGTTCCTCTTCATACGATAAGTCCTCACGAATCTCGTGTAGAGAATAGTTCACAACATGGAGAGGATGGTAATTATACCCACGTAACAGTGAAATATGAAACACATTATGCACATGCGACAACTGTGGCGGTAGAGCTAACCGATAGGAAACTTCTCCGATACGCTCCAAAATTTCAAAAGGTCCAATAAAGCGAGGACTCAATTTTCCCTTTATTCCAAAACGACGGACACCTCTGCATGGTGAAACTTTCAGGAATGCTTTTTCGCCAACATTAAATTCAAAAACTCGTCGGTGACGATCAGCATAACTCTTTTGCCTACTCTGAGCTTCCTTAAGTTTCTCACGAGCAATAGCAACCTTTTCGTTCGTGATCTGCACCAGTTCAGGACCCTCAATCATCTTTTCTCCGACCTCGTCCCAACATGTGGGAGCTCGACATTTACGCCCGTATAACAATTCAAAAGGTGCCATATCAATACTAGCTTGCCAACTATTATTGTAGGAAAACTCCACCAAGCACAAGTATTCATCCCAGTTTCCCGTCCACTCAAGTGCACATGATCTAAGCATATCCTCTAAAGACTGAATAGTACGTTCAGACTGTCCATCAGTTTGCGGATGGAAAGCAGTGCTAAATCGTATCTTCGTATCCCAAGCATTTTGGAAACCCTTCCAGAACCGAGATGTGAAACGTGGATCTCTATCACACACTATAGATGATGGTGTACCATGCAATCGAATAATCTCACGAAGGAATATCTCTGATAGCTTACTCACCTCGTACTCCTTATGAATGGGCAAGAAATGAGCAGACTTTGAAAGTCTATCTACCACAACCCAAATAGCATTGTTCTTTATACGGGTTCTTGGTAAACCAGTTACAAAGTCCATAGAAATATCATCCCACTTCCAGACAGGAATATCTAAAGGCTGTAATAATCCACTAGCCCGTTGATGTTCAATCTTCACTTGCTGACATATCAAACATTGGCTCACATGTCTAGCTACATCTTCTTTCATACCACTCCACCAAAAATGTTGCCTCAAATCCCTATACATCTTTGTGGATCCAGGGTGTATAGAATAAGGTGAACTATGTGCCTCAGTCAGTAATGATTCACGAAGAGATGAATCATCTGGCACACATAAACGCTTCCCACACCATATTGTTCCATGTTCATCCACTCGAAATTCAGATTGTTTTCCTACTCCCAAATTTTGTAAGACCGCCCAAAGCTCACCATCTTCTTTTTGAGCTTCCTTTATCTGAGTGATGAGGTTCGGTTTGATCTTCAGTCTAGCCAAATAACCACCAGACTCACCAACCTGTGTACCAATATCCATGTGTATCAGGTCTGATTGAATTTGCGGCTGAACAGTCAAGCATGCCAAACCTCCAAAATTCTTCCTACTCAGTGCATCTGCAACAACATTTGCTTTACCAGGGTGGTACTGAATGTTGGCATCATAATCCTTGAGTAGCTCTAACCATCTTCTCTGCCTCATGTTAAGCTCCTTCTGAGTGAAAATATACTTGAGGCTCTTATGGTCGGTGAATATGTTACATGTCTCCCCATATAAATAATGCCTCCAAATCTTAAGTGCAAAAACAACTGCTGCTAACTCTAGATCATGTGTTGGGTAATTCACCTCGTAGGGTTTAAGCTGACGCGAGGCATAAGCAATAACCTTTCCATGCTGCATGAGAACACAACCAAGCCCTTTCTTCGATGCATCACTGTATATATCGAATCCTCCTGTGCCAGAAGGTAGAGTAAGAATAGGAGCGGATACTAGCTTCTTCTTCAGTGCCTCAAAACCCTTTTCCCGATCATCGTTCCAAGTAAATTTTACCCCTTTCCTCAAGAGTTGAGTGAGAGGTAAGGCCAAAATAGAAAATCCCTCTACGAAACGTCGGTAATAACCCGCTAGACCAAGAAAACTTCGAACTTCGGTAACTGAAGTGGGCCTGGGCCATTTAGTGATAGCTTCCACCTTTGATGGATCCATTGTGATACCTTCCGCTGATACAATGTGGCCTAGAAACGCCACTTGTTCAAGCCAAAAGTCGCTCTTAGAAAATTTTGCGTATAACTTCTCCTGGCGTAAAGTTCCTAGAACAGTGCGAAGATGGTCCTCATGCTCTACTCTACCTTTAGAAAACACCAAGATGTCATCGATGAATACAATCACGAACCGATCCAAGTACTCATGAAATACTCGGTTCATAAGATCCATGAAAACAGCAGGAGCATTTGTCAAACTGAAAGGCATGACTAGGAACTCATAGTG
This sequence comes from Helianthus tuberosus, assembly GCA_030545235.1. NCBI lineage: Eukaryota > Viridiplantae > Streptophyta > Magnoliopsida > Asterales > Asteraceae > Helianthus > Helianthus tuberosus. The sequence goes on from CM060409.1 coordinate 108,466,774, forward strand.
ACCGTACCGGGTACGAAATGCTGTCTTATGAACATCTTGATCTCTGACCCTCAACTGATGGTACCCTGATCTGAGATCAATCTTTGAGAAAAACTTCGCTCCTTGGAGTTGGTCAAAAAGGTCATCAATACGCGGTAAGGGGTAGCGATTACGAATGGTGATCTTATTCAACTCCCGGTAGTCGATGCATAAACGCATGCTACCATCTTTCTTCTTTACAAACAAAACCGGTGCTCCCCAACGTGAAACACTAGGTCTAATGAATCTAAGTTCCAAAAGTTCTTGCAGCTGCTCTTTCAATTCCTTTAACTCCAATGGGGCCATACGATAGGGTGCTTTAGAAATAGGTTCAGCTCCGGGAATCAAATCAATAGTGAACTCTACTTCACGTTCAGGTGGTATCCCTGGCAATTCTTCTGGGAAGACATCAGAGAAGTCTCGAACAATAGGAACGTCTTCGACACGTGGTGTATCCACTGAGGTATCTTTAATATGAGCTAGGAATCCCACACATCCATGGGATATAATTTTTTGAGCTTTAAGAGCAGAGATGATTTTAATGGATTTTCGAGGTTGAGATCCTTGATAAATACATTCAGGATTCAGAATATCACCAAAAATGACTCGTTTGGAGTGACAATCAATGGTAGCTCGATGCGTGGATAACCAATCCATGCCTAGTATGACATCAAAATCTCCCATTTGCATGGGATAAAGATTCGCTATACGAATAACATTTCCGACCACAAGCGGGCAATCTTTATAGACGTGAGTAATAACTGAAGGATTTCCCATTGGTGTAGAAATAACTAAAGCTTGATCCAATGGGGAAGGTAGAATTTTAAGATGTCGGGCAATTAGTTGTGAGACTATCGAGTGGGTTGCCCCAGTATCAAATAACACATACAATTGATGCTCACCCAAATAAATACTACCCGAAACGGTACCTAACAAATTGATAAACAATAAGACACAAACGATTGTATGAAAATCATAAACAACTAAGCAAGAAAAATAATACTACTAAAAGGAACATTTATCGGAGGCGGTACCTGGAGCATTAGCAGCTTCCCCTGCAGTCAATGAGAAAACACGCCCTCCAGTAGTAGGTGGCACAGTAGCTCCCCTAGTGGCATCAGTTGGTCGGTTACCAGCCTTTGGGCACTCATTAATCTTATGCCCCATATCTCCACACTTAAGGCAAGCCCCAGTAAGTCGATGACACATGCCTGGATGACGCTTGTTGCAATGGTTACACACTGGAGGCTGGGTAGGGTTCGGGTTACCTTTCTGGTTTACGGGTTGAGCTTGGGTTGGTGGCTGGTAGGGTTTTATCCGACCCTGATTTTGGTTCCTTCCTTGCCATGGTCTAGTATTCCTCCCCGATGACCTATTCCCCATATTGTTTTGATTATTTCGAGTAGGTGCTTGAGGCGACTCACTAGTGAACGAAGTGCGATACTCGTCTCTATTTCTCTTCCTACTATTATTGGAACCACCAAAAAATTCTTTGTTCTCCATATCAACCTTTTTGGCAGCCTTAGCGGCCTCTGCAACAGTGGGGAACGTTGACTGGATGATTGCTCTACGAATCCGATCACAAACTGCCCATTGATATTTCTCTGCTTGTTCCTCTGGTGTTCCAGCAGCTAATCCAAGAAATCCAACTAGTCGATAAAATTGATCAGTGAAGTCAGAAAGTGGTTCGTCATTCCTCTGACGGATATTGTGATACTCTCGTGTGTACGAACTCTTATCCACACTGTTGAAATATTTCTCGAAGAAAATAGTACGAAAATCTGCCCAAGGTAAATTCTCCACAAATGGGTATCCTCCTCTTTCCTCCAATACACCTTCCCACCAAGTTTGCGCATCTTCTTCTAGTTTATACGATGCTAACCTCGATTTAAATTCATCGCCAACTCCTAACGCCCGAAATATTTTCTCGATATGAGCAATCCAATCCCTTGCTACTATTGGAGTGGTTGCCTTTGTGAAAGATCTTGGTTTCTGTTTTATGAACTTATCTAGCCAATCCCCAATTGCACCGTTTGGATTAGGGTTCGGATTTGGATTTGGATTGGGGTTAGGGTTCGGATTAGGATTGGGGTTAGGGTTCGGATTAGGATTCGGATTAGGATCAGGACCACGTACGGCCTGAACAAGTGCAGGCAACATAGCAGTAAAGGCCTGAGTGATAGCAGCTACGATATTTGGATCAGGCTCATTTGGTCCACCACCATTACGACGACCAGAGTTGCGTGTCTCACGACGAGGAGGCATCTAAAAGACACATTAAGAATTTAGATAAAACAAATAATAAGGACTTATCACATAACAAAATACCTAACCCAATGTCTACCCAATCCTCACATGTCTTAATTATTTAGTTAAAGTTTTCTTCAGGATAGAGCCTAAGCTCTGATACTATAACTGTAACACCCCGCCCCGATTAGGGCTGACGTGTTACACAATTCGGTAATCAGAGATAATTAATAACTTAATTTAAAACATAAATTCCATAGGTTTAAAAACAAAAATCCCCAAAATGACATAACGGTCTCAACAGAAAAACATAAGTGTCTAAATTTACTGAATATAAGGTTTTATTAAACTCCTTGTTCCAACTCTAGCTTTTTATTATCACTCTTCACACATTTCCCCGATTTCCCTGAGTACCTGTTTAAGACATAATAAAAGAAAACCACAAAATGAAACGGTTGAGCCAAAAATTGCCCAGTAACGGAGAAACAATAGCACTAACACATAAATGATAGAAGCAAACACACTAAACACTTTAACGATGCAAACAATACCATACGCTGAATGATCACTGATGAATACCATAAAGGTATATTAGAAATACCCATGTGAGCCACCATTATGTAGAGGGGATGTGGGCACTCACACCTATCCCACTACCACTAACACTTACACTTACACTTACACTCCTAGGATCGATCCATACGCCTCTCAATAATCAATAAGTGCAATCACTTAGCACACAATACAACATAGAGACGCCGTGGGCCTTTCGTACCGCCATGGATGGTGCACGTCAATTTACTCAAATCAAGGCAAATACACTAACGATACACTAAGGCTATATCACATCTAGCCAAAGATAAATAATAAAAGTCATGGGAACATGCGACAATGAGTATAATGTGTAACTTATTGCATGCGTGGCAAGGACAATAACTCGATACGATGTATGAAACAATAATTAGAGAACGTAGAAAACTCAACGGTTCAAGTAGCAATAACGAACGAATACGATATCATGAATTAAAACAATTATGCTAAGAGCAAGACACCACAAAATCCGTACCTTAGCTTAAACGTAAACAACGTAAACGCAACAAGTCCTCACTTGAAACAAAGTCCTACATATTTATCATGTTTTAAATTAGATTGATTACAATATTTTACATTCATTTAATTTATGGAACCCACTGAATGAATTTAGTTCCCACTAGTCTTATATTTAAAAAAAAAATAATCGTTCAACGACATATTACTCTTGTTTTTCCTAATTAACAGAAACCACTTTTAAAATTAAAGGATCATTATTTTATCATATGTGCATTAGGTTACTCAAGTTCACAGTAAAAGAAAAATCCATGCATGGCCTCATATTTAATTTCTTAATACTAAACTTATTGGTTCTGTGCAAAAGTACAAAATTTTAAAACTTCACTTGAAAACACTTTTGTATCATAAAAAGAATGTCCATGTTATGAAGGTGGTGTTCGTTGATAAATGAAGCTTTTAATACATTCACCAGCTTCGTTTTCATATATATTATGTAGTCAAAAATTAATGTTTTTGATAATCTTATTTATGTTGCATTACATAGTGGATAGTGTCGATACCTTATGTCGAAGAGAAAAGATAACCGGCTTAGTACAATACAGGTTCACCACGGATCTTTAGATCACCACTAGTCGATGGGTATGGTGATGGATCGAAGATATTAGGCTTCCGAGTGTACAACTGAGACGACGACCAGAATCTAGTTAGAGGTTAATTTAAACGTAGGTGGGTTGAAATTATATAGCCACTATACAAGAGATTGTCGACTGAAAGAGGAAGCTTACCGAACGACCGATCAACGTGGTAGCGGTGCTCAGCGGTCTTTTGTAGCGTTCAACACAAGAACCGCAAGCGGGAAGAGCAAGTCTTATCGGTTCAGATTGGCGGTCGGCGGCGACGTTTTAGTTGGCGCACTTGAAGATTAACATAAAGGTTCAATGGAGATATGGGTTGTCTTTTGGAAGGCTTTCATAAGAAGTGAAATGGCTAGAAGGGTGGGTTCGTTTAATATGATGGGTTGGTCATTTGAAAGGGATTCGAAATCCCATGAGATACGATGAAATATGGTGCTGAAATGTAAGAAAAGGAAAGTCGCGTAAATACGGTCGGAGATATGGAATGATCTTGAAAATTGGTTGCTGTTATAATTTACTCCATATTTAAATGTTTCTTTTTTTTTTCTTTTTTGTCGGTTACGTTGAGCAAGGGACAAAATTGCAATGATACTTGCAACCAATGAATTATGTTACTTAAAATATTAATTTAATATCATAAACATTTAAGGATCTGAATATGATTATTATTTTTGTTATTACTAAAATCACTATACTTAATTATTTAGCTTTTAGATGTTTTTAAAAAAATACTAGCGTGGAAGCATTGATAATCCGACATAATAATATATCGCACTACTTATGACATTCATTTCATTAGGATTTTTGAAAGTTCTGTATATTACAAGACGGTTGTAACCGTCTTGGTGGTGCACGATTGTATTTCTTCTAGAAGATTACTGCTGTAATCTGGTGTGACACCTTATTGTGTGGAGACAGGTGAATAAACCCCAAGTCTGGGTAAATAATATCCAAATCTGGATATTAAGCGGAAGTATCTTAATTCAGGATTTTTATCCTTTGTTTTATGTAGGACAGGCGCAAGGCTTTATGATTTCCTTTGGGCGTGCAAATGTTGACTGTTGTAGGCCTTTTGAGCCTTTCTTTTTGTGAGACCAGTGCGCGGCCACGCAAGGTGCAAGGCTGAAAGTTAAGGTTGTGGTATGGTCCCAAGTATTTATTATGAGGTTTTTGGGACCTTACCCCTTCAATAACGATTTAATTATTATTCAAATAACTAAACATAAGATACTAATGAAATTTTTACGAAGTGTATTAGCCGCGTACCTTTTAAAGCTTTCCTTTTAACCGATTATCCTGTGACACCCGGCTTTTCAGGCCATACCGTACAATTGTAACACGTGTTGTGAATAGAAAAATGGCTGTATTTGACTGATTATGATGTTTATATGTGAAATTTAATGAGTTGTTAAATTTAAACCTTGGTAAAAATTATGTTGGCAACGATAAGATAAACGCTTATCGCGTAACGATTAGAAAATACGAAACGAACGTCGGTTACCACCCAATCAGTGTTAAAATCCTAAAGATAGTCTGTTATGATTAGAATAGTAATTTTAATCATATTCGTGAGGAAAAATAAATTAAAACGCCAAGAAACTCTATTTTTCGAGTTTGAGCGCGTACCGCGCGATATTGCGCGCATTAGACAAAATACCGTCAACACAACCAGTCAAGGCAACTGGTAATTATTTCAGTGATAATTTTGTGTGATTATTTTTATAGAATGATAAAAATAAATAAAAACGCTTAAATTCCTATTTTTGCGATTATAAGCGCGTACCGCGCAGCACAGCGCGCATACTGCCAAATACCGACAACATAGCCAGACCAGACAAACAAAATATTGTTCAATAATATTTTGGTGAGTTTATTTTTATAGAGCGTTAAAAATAATTTAAAACGCGCTAAAATGGGTTAAAACGCTAGATAAAATGCCCGGTAACCGGTTAAATACTAGTTTTTACTCAACATTACATATGTATATGTATATATATATATATATATATATATATATATATACGGTATGTGTGTGTACAAGAGATATGTGGCAGCCATAGGAGTATGTTTACTCTCTCTATCCTCCATGTGTTGGTTCTAGGGAGTGTGCATGATGATTACACTTTTTATAATTCTTCCATAAGTATTACAATTCCAAGAAATACACTTCAAACATTCAACTTCATATATCTCACTAAACAAAGCTGGCCGAACACCTCTATAACCAGCCATATTTCAAAAATTCCAACTTGTTTTTTAAGATTAAAGTTCATTCCAAGAAGGTTTCAAGGTGTTTTGAAGATCCGAAAGTGTTTTCTTGGTGAAACAAGCTTCCAACCATCAAAAATCTTGTTAAAACCCACTAAAAACTTGAAAGGTATAAACTTATTTTCAAAATTACATTCTTGATTTTTAGTGATGATAAAGATGATGGAAAGTTTCTCTTGAACTTGGAATTAAACATGAACTTGAAAATGATAAAGGATGAGATTTTAAACAAAATGGAAATGGGTGTGTATGTATGGCCGAAAGTTGTGTAAATATGTGTATTTAGTTGTGTTTTGATTTTGTTGAATGATTCTTGTTTGATTTGATTTGATTCTTGAAAGATGATTACGTGCATGGGTTAAAAAGATGTCATAAAAGATTGTTCTAAAAAGGTGTTTTGTGATTTGAGATGAATATGATATAAAGTGAACTTTTGGAAGTTCATATATGTGTCGTGTATATATATGTATGCATGTATGTAAGTTTTGTCACATGTTCATAAATGTAAGAATGTTTGCATTTATGTAAAAATGATTAGATGATAATGGAATGGACATGTTTTGATTTATATGAACATGAAATAAATATGTTCTTTGATGCATTTAAGATCATGTAGGATGATGGTTTTATGATACGGGTTCATTAGATGCACATACTTAGACATGCATGATGATATGATCACATAAAAGGATGATTTGAGTGTGATTTAATAAAAATCAGTTTTAATCAGATTATAAACACTAAAATAAAGTTATTATAAAGTGTTTAGTGACATATAACTTTGTCATAATGTTTACTAGCTTTGCATGTTGTACTTGGTGTATTAGAAGTTGTAAAATACGTGAAATCACATGATTTATGTGACTTACACAAAAAATGCACTAATCTGATTATAACCACTATTTTAATCATTAAATAATATGTATTATGTTAAAATATCAAGTCATTCCGAGTTGGGATGATTATAGAAACGTTTAACGCAAAACTATGCGTTAAAACGGTCAAACTGTGACAACTGTGCTCTGTAAACGATGTACGATGTAAAAAAATATCAATTATTAATAAAACAATGTGTTCTGGTGTTAATATATGTGTATTTGTGTTTGTGTTTGACGATTTTACGATTTGATTCGAATTCGATTTCAAGCTTTAAATCGCTTTCTTGAAAGTTATACGCAAACTGATGCGTAAACGTAATCAGTTTAACGCGACAAACACTCCAGAATAGTGAAATAGGCTTAACATACCTTAAATAACCATTACATAACCTAGAAATAAGTTTTGGAGGGTTTGGTGTGTCAAAAACAAGTTTATTCGATCGCAGGGACTATTTGTGTCAAACTGCGGAACTATGCCGATTCGTACGGTAATGAATATTCCGGAACTTCATCATAAGCTAAACATACCTTAAATATCCTTTACATAGCTTAGAAATAGGCTTTGAGGGGTTTGGTATGCGAAAATAAACTTTTTTTTCAAACAGGGAATAAAAGCGTCAAAAAGTGCATAAGTTTGCATTTTCGCGCATATCTTACGTTCTGAACATATCCGGACATCCAAAAATTTTTGTAATCATTAAAATATTTTATTTTAGTGATTGGAATGCAAAATACCATTCGTCACGCAATTTGGATCGTTTTTGCGTCCGTTCGAGTTTTCATCGTAATTAACCGAATACCGCAACCGTACGACCAAACGAACCGACATCCGAGATGTTTTTGAGCATATTTCATGTTCCCTATACTTTAACTTCATTGTAGAGCCTTGAAATGGGGTTAACGGGGCTTAAACGTGTCAAAAATGCATCAAAAACCAAGTTTTGGGCTTGTAGGGACTAAAACTAACAATCTGCCAAACTAGTCTAGGAGGGGCGCGTAAGCTTTGTCTGGTTTCTACGCGGCCCGCAATAGACTGTCAGACAGAAGCATTAAATTTGGTCATTTGAGCTGAATTTGATGGGTTTGATCCCTGATTTATGATACCATTTGATGGTTTTTGAGTTCCCCATGTTTTGTAAACAATGGGTAACACTTGGATGGCTAGGATTAAAGCACAAATTTCGAGAAATGATCCTAACGGTTCTTGGAATTCTATAAATACCCACCATTTTTCATTCATTCAACTCACACATTTGCTCTAATCTGCTCTAAGTTGAAGCCTTAGCTTCATACCTGAGTATTTTAGATCAAATCTTCCTTGCTTGGACCTTTTATGAGTATTCTTTCATGCTTTTTATGCTTTTTAAGCATGAAAGTCAAACAGTGTTTGACTTTCTGCTTTGACCAGGTTACGGTCAACACAAAGTTCATTCGAACTTTGCAACATGAGCGTAATCACGATGGTTATAGTCCCTTGTGACTATACCTACTGATTACCACGTTGATTAGTCAAAGTGACGAGTCAAACTTTCAGTCAAAATGCTGTTTATGCGCATTTTGAGACGAAACTATCCTTGGGTATCAAAACACTTTGTTTTGTTATCAAAACCTGTTTTCTAACTTAGTTAAACATGTTTTAACATGTTTAACTCGTCACTTTTAGTCTAGTGCTTGTATAGGGTCGTAAGATAAGCGGTCTTAACAACCGCTTAGACTTTAGAACCCGACCCGTTTGGTCAATCACTAGGATCCGACCAAGCATGTTTAGTAACCATAGTTGTATAGGGAATAACCTTCCGAGGTTATACCTTATGGTCACTTAGTTTAATTAGTTGTATGATAGGTAGTTTATATGCCTCAGGAAAATGACCAAAATGCCCTTTTCATGCATAATTGGATTTTAAGCATATGTAACTTAACTTTTGTCACTTAAACTAGTTATGCAACCTATTTAAACATGTTTAGGCATATAATACTTGTCATAGGACTAGTTAGGCGTCTCGAACGCGCTTTTGCGCGAACGATGCATTAACGTAGCATAAGCTACCTTAATGGGTCGTAACGGGTCGAAAGCACTTAGGATAGGTTCCGATTTAGAATGTAGGCTTTGTTAAACCATATCACATGAGTTCCAATACTCATTTGGTTTACGAGACCTCATTCTACCCGATCTTCCGATTTAGGTGTCGATTTATTAACTAGCAATCCGATTACTAGGTGCTATCTGATTTCCTTGGTTTAGTCGATCTTTGTTACTTCACTTTGATCAAGGATACTTTTCACTTCGATGTGAGTACATAGTTCCCCTATTTTACTTCTTTCAATGTTTTAGGGTGATTCATATGTGTTAAACGATTTCGAGGTTTTAACGTTGATTTCAAAAACGAATACTATGGTTTATATAAAATGAGAACGATTTCGATAATGTGAACGAACTTGTTGGACGTATTTACATAACGAATAACATTCATTAGCTTTGGCCAAGCCGACCAGTATTAGGTTATGGTACCATAGGATCTGACAAATCCCGTTATCGGACTGCACCCATGGTTATGTATGGGGGTTATGTGGGTAACGACTGAACCTGTTAATTGTTAACTTACCCTTTGGTGGTTTGTTAATACGAGTTGAACGATGGACGAGTTACGAAGGTTTGAATGTATTCCACGAGATGACCAAAAGTAGTTTTCACAATTAAAACGAGAACGATATTGAACAATTGAATGATATTGAACGATTAAACGATTTGGAACGATAGAACGAATTGAACGATTTAGACAAGTTAAACGAATTGAACGAACGATTGGTTTTTGGTTAGTGTTTAGATAACGGGATGGGTGTAATGTGGTAAAAGCATGGTAGATACGCCGCTGGTACTTCTTATATATAAGTGCTTTTATCATATTACATATCGTGTCGTTATTTAGTTCACTTGGGCGAACGATTTGAAACGATGTCACACAAACAATGTTTACTAAACGAATAGGATGCATGCTGAATGATGTCGATTGCGAATAGGATGCAAAGTTCACACAAACAATGTCACACAAACAATATTACATATCGTCTCGTTATCAGGTGGTGTTGAATGATGTCGATTGCGAATAGGATGCATGCTCACTTAGGACTGGACGAGGCCTTAGTGATTTAATAACAATGATAGTCTATGTTTAACTTGTTTGTTTTAACTTGAAGACAATGTAAATTATTTAATGAATCAATAAAACGAAACTTTTTAATCCATGGTTGTGAAACAATAATTCTGTCGCTCCACTCCCTGACGTTTCCGCCGCGGTTTCGTTGTTTTAACACGGTCGGGGTGTGACAGAAGAGTTGGTATCAGAGCCAATGTGTGACAACTGTGCTATGTAATCGATGTATAATGTAAAAAAATGTTAATTATCAATAAAACAATGTGTTTTGGTGTTATTATGTGTGTATTTGTGTTTGATGATTTTACGATTTGACTCGAGTCCGATTTCAAGCTTTAAATCGCTTTTTGGAAGGTTATACGCAAACTGGTGCGTAAACGTAATCAGTTTAACGCGACAAACACTCCGAAATAGTGACATAGGCTTAACATACCTTAAATAACCTTCACATAACTTAGAAATAAGTTTTGGATTGTTTGGTGTGACAAAATCAAGTTTGTTCGATCGCAGGGACTATTTGTGTCAAACTGCGAAACTATACCGATTCGTATAGTAACGAACATTCCGGAACTTGATCATAAGTTAAACATACCTTAAATATCCTTTACATAGCTTAGAAATAGGCATTGAGGGGTTTGGTATGCGAAAATAAACTTTTTGATCAAACAGGGACTAAAAGCGTCAAAAAGTGCATAAGTTTGCATTTTCACGCATATCTTACGTTCTGAATAAATCCGGACATCCAAAATTTTTGTAATCATTAAAATATTTTATTTTAGTGATTGGAATGCAAAAATACCATTCGTCGCTTAATTTGGATCGTTTTTGCGTCCGTTACGATTTCCATCGTAATTAACCAAATAACGCAACCGTACGACCAAACGAACCAACCTCCGTGATGTTTTTGAGCATATTCTATGTTCTCTATACTTTAACTTCATTTTAATGCCTTGAAATGGGGTTAACGCTTAAACATGTCAAAAATGCATCGAAAATCAAGTTTTGGGCTTGCAGGGGCCAAAAGTGACAATATGCCAAACACGTCAGGCGGGGCGCGTAAGCCTGTTATGATTCTTATACGGGGCACGACAGCTGCCCTGTACAGAAACATTGAATCTGGCTTTCCAGCCTGTTTTTGATGGTTTTAGCCACTGATTTGGTATACCATTTGCTTGTTTTTTATGGTATTTCATGTCCCCATTGTTTTTAAAACCTTGTGCCCACATGTATGGTCAAGATTGTAACCACCGCGATTTTTTAAACATGTACTTGTTTGATGCACAAATGGCAGTTGTCGTACATTGAAATGCAATTTGTTTGATACATACTTTGTTTCATGCTTTTACACGATTTACCGGCTCAAACACGTGAATATTTGCAAGTTTAATTGAGATTCATACTTATAAACAAGGCTACATTAATTACAAGGGCCTAGTGTGTATTTTTGTGAAAGTATAAGTTGAGGGACCTAATTGTCATTCCTTAAAACTTGTTCGAAAACTTTGATTTTAAGTCCGAGGACTAAAACCGTCGTTTTTAGAAAATACAAAGTCCACGGACTAAGTTGTCATTTTTGAAAATTGTACTTCAGGGACTGATGTTGTTATTGTAGAAACTTATTTAACCAAAAAGCTCTAACCGGGTTATCTTTTATATAGGGTTTTCTTATTTGAAAACTAACCAAGTTAGTTATTTAACTAACTGTTACAGGGACCATCTGTGCATTAACTCAGATACCTCAGGGACCTAAGTGTAGATATCGAAACTTAAAACAAAAAAAAAAAATACAACCGGTCACGGGGGGGAAAGGGATTCGAAATCGGAACCTTGTGTATAATAAGTGAACGTGTGACCGGTCGGCTATTAAGCCTCATCCGGTTATAACCCGAATCGTTTTATACTTATACACACTTTCGAAATTAAATAATATAATTCAAATAAACCCGGTACCGCTGTATCGTCGGAAATCGACCAAACCACGTCGTTAGTGGGTTTCTCTGCCCGATATACATGCACGCTGATTCCCTGCTTCGAAACAATCATCCCACGCTTATAATTTACCAAGGAATGTGCCTGACACCCATCCATTCGGTTTTTATTTTAAAAATTCAAAAGTGGTTTAACCACTGATTCGTGTCGATTTGATTCAATTGATAAATGATATAAGGTTCCCTGAACATCTACAAACCTCACACACCCTCTGAAACTCATAAACACTATCGAAATCGACCTCAGATCGCTTCTGTTTTTATCGCCGGAATTCGTCGCCGGAGCTTAGCCGATTCCTCGTTCCCGACGTTACCGGACATGTTTCTTCCGTCTAATCGGTATTTTTCTTCTTGTTTAATGTACCTGTAAGATTAATTGAATTATAATCATGTTTTGATCGGGTAATCGGGCGGATTGACTTCTGTTGACCAATTCGGGGAAGAAGATGAACAGTGATATTATTATTTACTTTCTTTTATTTAACAGTTTATTCATTAATTCATAATAAATCATTTATAATTAGTTAAAACCTGAAAATTTTAGCATAATTACTTTAAACACTGATACATTTATTAAAAATATAAAACCTGCAAAATTATTTATAAAACTATTTTAATTAATTAAAAACAGTTTTTAATCTTTAAAAATTTATAATAAATCGATTTTTATAAGTTAATTACTGAAATTTTTATGATAATTATTTCGAGTGGTAAACTTTATAAAAATACTTTTGTTACTGATATTTCATATAATCTTGATATTTATGTAATTACAACAGTATTTACACTTTAAAAGCATAGTTTAATTTTATATATTTAAATTAAATAACTATACAATTTGTGTCCAAAATTATTTTTATGATGTTACATGCTTTATTCTGAGTTTATATAAATTATGTTATTGTTTGGTTATTTACAGATTATTTTACATAATTAAATCAGTTAAATCATTTAATTAAACTTAACAGTTTTAATTATATAATTATATGAATTCTGCTCAAAAGTATTTTTATAACAAAATACACATGTTTCTGAGTTTATTAAAAGTCTTAAACTATTTTGGGCATTTTCATATTATTTTTAATAATTGAACTGATAAACTTAAATCCTGATATTTTAACCATTTTTATTCCATCTATTTATATAAAAATATTCAAAGGCTCTAATAATTTCTGTAAATCAGAAATATTACATGTCAATAATTAAAAATTTTATTTTCATTTTTTTCTGATTTAAATTAATTATTTAGATAATTATCATGTTATTTCATCTTTAAAACAATATATAATTGTTTATTTTAAAATATATATTCTGCCTTGATTATTATTTTTAAATTTGATATTTATATGTTCAATAATTAATAATGTTATTTTTAATTATCTTGTCTTAAATTAATTATTTAGATAATTAATTATAGAATTGCATATTTGAGTTAAATACATATTTATTTTCTGTTTTAATTATACAAATATTAATTTCTAATCCAGAATTTGTATAACTTAGTTACTTGTATAAAATACACTGTTCTTAAATAATCCAGGTATACTTATCCCCCGTTTCCCCAAACAAGACTGTTTAAAACCCGTAGTTACCTTTCTGGTCAAGCCGTGCAGACACATTAGACATAGTTTCCTGTTTATACAGTTACACATTTTACCCATTGTTGATGCAATATTCCATGTTGTTTTGGTGCATGTTCAAATACAATTAGAGTGACCTGGAAATCCTGTTCCCGCTAAACTCTTACCCGTTTAGTTGTTTGGAAATTATTTCGCAAACAAGGTGAGTTCATAGTCCCCATTTTCTGTTTTACAATATTTTCGGGGTGAAACATATGTAATAATGTGATACAAACTCATTTGCATTTTTTGGCTATCTTGATTGTTTTCTTGCAATTGTTTGTTTACTTGATGCTTAACCTGCATTCATTAACTCCGTACAAGCCGAACGGTACATTATAGCGCTATAGGGGTGACGGCCCCATCCGACTTCTAGATCTATTGTTGTTGTTGTTGTTGTTCATGTTATTCATTGCAGAAGTCTGGGTGATTAATGTCGTGTTACGTCTACAAGGTTTGAATGTTTACCAAGCGGGACTTGTTTCATTCAATTGTTTAAAACATATCAAATGCCACATTGTTAAACTCTTATTTCATATCACATTATTGTTTATTACCAAATCAAATAAAACACTATGAATTCACTCAACCGTTTGTTGACCCAAATTGTTTTTTTTACATATGTTTCAGGTGAAAATGTTTGAAGTTAGCTTTTGCAAGGATCACATAGGATTGCTCAAGACAAGTGCCTTAGCTTAAATAAAAACAAAGACTTTTGTGAACAATATGTTGTACTTGTACTAGTTTGGATGTGAATGCAATCCTTTTAACCAAACTTAATTATATTTCAACTTTAATTTAATCACCATGTGCTCATATGCATTCTATCAAGTTTCGTGATGCCCTTGACGTTTCCGCCTCCGTGTCAGGGTGTCACAGGTTGGTATCAGAGCCATGGTTATAGGGATTTAGGTTATTAGAAACTACTTTTGACCTAGACTATAACTTTCCTAGGACACCTTCCATTTGCAAACTCTTCCGTTATCTTTGTCTTTCTCTTCATCCCTATCCTTATCTTTTGTAACCAATGCCTCGTCACCACAGATCTCATCTTTAAATACTCATCACCTATCCTTAGGTGATTATTTTCAAAACCCCTTCTGATTTTTAAATTCTCATCAAAGTCTTGGGCTCTAATAACGAACTCGTGCAATCTGGAAGGGTGGGTGCCTGTATTCTGAGTTTTCTGTCTAGGCAAGCACTTCGTATAAATCTCATCAGACGCGAGACCAGTTGTGCTTACCTGGGAATTCTCGGAATGAGTGTCCACTTATAGGCTAAAGCATGACTTCATTAAGTTATAAGAACCCAACTACTTTGATTAGTCACTGATATTGTTTATTCGCCAAATAAACGATGTCCATCTTGTTGTGTTTTCTCTCTCGTCTTTATTGATTTTATGAAACTATTCCACCAAAAACATTTCATTCCGACTCCTATGACCTTATGTTTTCCCCTACTGCTTGTAGACACGTAGCTGGTCCAATGACTCTTTTGCCCATGATTTTCCTAGCCATTAAAACACAATCACACTACATCATTTTACTAAAGATATTCACTATCAAGCAGAAACCTAACCAACTTTTATCGCATAACTACAAGGTTTTATAAATAATATAAATCGTTTTACCAAAACTCCTTTCAAATTCAAAATTATTTTCGGATCATACCTGTTGAATTCAAAATTTCAAACTGGCTACGATAAACTATTTTAAAACATATAAACAATAAAGTTAGAAACATTTTTGCACACTACCATCCGAATAACCATCTGTCATCACTAAAGGTTTTCTTTATGGGGACAACCTATCCTTTTTATAGTTTTTATTTCGTTAAAAAAAATCTTTTAAAAATTTTTGCCGCCTAAACCTGACAGCAACCACCGTCTCCTTTTTCAAAGCTTATCGTCGCCGATTTTCTTTCCGGCTCCTGATCTCTCGGTAATTGATTTGAACACGCGTTTCCATTATGCAGATCAATATGAACCTAGACTTTTGATAACACATTTACGACTCGTCATGAATCATGTCCAGACTTTACGTGATTGCAAGGGCTATAAAGACTGAACTGTTCTACCTCCTCACATCACCACAACATCTTCATAAACTTCATATCAC
Source organism: Helianthus tuberosus (assembly GCA_030545235.1). Taxonomy (NCBI): domain Eukaryota; kingdom Viridiplantae; phylum Streptophyta; class Magnoliopsida; order Asterales; family Asteraceae; genus Helianthus; species Helianthus tuberosus. The sequence goes on from CM060409.1 coordinate 108,482,746, forward strand.
TCACACATTCGATTATGTGGATAACCTTATAAACATGTGTTGTACTTGTTTTAATTGTGGGAACTACCGATGAGAGCACAGTATGCCTATAGGCTCAAGGCATGTTACCCTAATTCAAAAGGATTTTTTTTTCTTTTCTCCGTTTCAAAACAATCCAAGTTTTAATCGACCTACGTTGTACTATTATTCAATTTTATACGATACGATTCCCTTTTTTTTCAAGTTTCAAAATTTTCTCGAGACCATACCTGTCAGATTCAAATTTCAAACTAGCTGCAGAACGTAGCATGGAAGCCCTAACCGATCATATGGTGTAATCCGGAATTTCCTTATCCATATAAGAAACTCACTACTCGAGCTAATCTACACGAGAACTACAACTTCTGATATAACTCAACACATACCCAAACTTTTCTTAGTTCAACAAAACCCCATATCCCTATGGCAAATCTCCCAGCAGCATATGCTGAATCTTCAAATGCAGCAAAAATTCATCGCTTCCTTCAGTTTACTAATTTACAAAATCAAGAGAGGTATCAAAAACTCAAGCATCAAGAAGTTCTTACTATTAACGGTATTGATTGGCAACAAATAAGAATGTTTGATTTCAGTGGTTTGCTGGCAAGATCACTACAACCTAATACACCCTGGCGCCGTTTCTTCGACATCCTAGAACCATCATACGATGAACTGGTGTATGAGTTCTTGTCCACTTTCTATTACAAATGTAATGAAAATCTTACCAATGAATCCATTCATTTTCAACTTTGTGGGCAACTTCATACTATGTCATTAACAGAATTCGCAGTTCATCTGGGCATATATACAGATGAAGAAGTCAAACAACCCATTTTTACGGAGGCATCAACCTCTTGTTCCTCCGCGGATATGGTAAATTATTGGCAATACCATTCATTAAAAGAATGGTGTGTCAACAATAATTCTACAAACTTCATAGACCCTTGTTATCAATATATGCACCGTGTTTTAGCCCACACTATCACGGGGCGTAAACATAATCAACACAGGGTTAGAACAATCGAACTTTTCTATTTGTATAGTATTTTTGAGCAAGTTCCTTGTAATATTGCCCACGGGCTTGCTGAATATTTTTCTAGTCAACAAACACATCCTCTGAGAAGTCCCATGGGAGGGTCTTACATTACAAAAATAGCACAATCATTAGGTGTCTTAAGTGATCAGATTATCCAGGGATTATCTCCACCGAAGGCACATGGGATTGTAAATCCTTACATCATGAGGCTAACCCCTGTTCATATTAGTACACTAACTCAACCGTCACAGTCGGAGGGAGCTCCAGTTATCTTAGAGAATACCTTCCCACAAAATTTACAACAATCATTTTTTCAATTTCCTCCATCATCTTTTTACCGATATGACATGCTACCACAGCTGCCATACACACAAGAACATATTACACCTAACTTATCCCAACCTTTAACACTGAACGTCTTACCAAGCTTCCCACCGTTATTTTTCGAGGAGAATTCAACGATGCAAGGAACTTGGTTTGATGAAAACATGATGACTCAAGAACAGTTAGCATCAGAACCCTTTTTGCAAGCACCATTACTGCCACATTCTTTCCAGTCACTGTTGAACAAAGTAGAACAACTGCCACCAACTGATATAGCAGGCCCAAGTACAATGCCTCAAATGAATCTACCTCCAGATTCATTGGGAGACGAAGTGACTAGGTTAAACAATCAAGTTCAAAATTTGTCTCAACAAATAAAATGGTTGACAGAAAGAAATCAATGGTTGGAAAGCATGCTGAGACAAATAATTGATCATATGCAACTGCCTCTACCACCTCCACCACCTTTTAATCCTGAGCCTGAATTTGATCCATTTCATGACTTATTTCAAATGTAAATTGTTCACGTCATAATAGACTGTCAAATGATATCATTGCTAATGTGAAATATGTTTGATTCAATTAATGTTGTGTTGTATTGATGCTTATTTGGTTTAAACTTATACTATGTTTACGCTCTTATTCATGCTCAGAGTTTATACACACATACTATTTCAATTGTTGAAACAAAGCATCTTCCTTTGACCATGTACATAATTTATCACTTGGCAAGATAAGCTATGCAGATTGTGCAACGAGTCAAGTAATTATGGGTGCACACATAATTATGAGATTCGATGCATGGAAACCATAGTGAGTCTCGTTAAGTGTGATGGCATAAAATCTAGAGTGATTAGATAACGAAGCGATTGTAATATCATAAGAACATGGTGGATACGCCGCTGGTACTTCCTATATATAAGTTTTCTTATTGTATTATTTGTCGTAGCGTCATCCAAGTCACTTGAGGATTTTATGTTATCCCAGACCCATTTGTGTTAACTTAAAAAAAATCGTAATCTATTCATAATTATTCATTTCTGTTTCTGATGAAGTATCCGCTGGAAAATGAATTATCCATTCATTTCCGCTTCTGAAGAAATATCCACTGGGAAATAAATAATCTATTCATAATTATTCATTTCCGTTTCTGATGAAGTATCCACTGGAAAATTAATTACCCATTCATTTTCGCTTCTGAAGAAATATCCATCGGGGAAATGAATTGTCCATTAATTGCTTGTTTGTATACACATTTGTTTGCATAATATCTACATAATAAATCCAGCGTAGCATAATGCCATGCAAAACAATTTTTATACAATGATCCTCGTAAATTCCTCGGAATTAGCAGTACCAAACAATGACTTGATTACCTTTTCAATTACATTCTATGGTCTCTTTCGAATAAATTTCGGGACGAAATTTTCTAAAGTAGGGGAGACTGTAACCACCGCGATTTTTCAAACATGTACTTGTTTGATGCACAAATGGCAGTTGTCGTACATTGAAATGCAATTTGTTTGATACATACTTTGTTTCATGCTTTTACACGATTTACCGTCTCAAACACGTGAATATTTGCAAGTTTAATTGAGATTCATACTTATAAACAAGGCTACATTAATTACAAGGGCCTAGTGTGTATTTTTGTGGAAGTATAAGTTGAGGGACCTAATTGTCATTCCTTAAAACTTGTTCGAAAACTTTGATTTTAAGTCCGAGGACTAAAACCGTCGTTTTTAGAAAATACAAAGTCCAGGGACTAAGTTGTCATTTTTGAAAATTGTACTTCAGGGACTGATGTTGTTATTGTAGAAACTTATTTAACCAAAAAGCTCTAACCGGGTTATCTTTTATATAGGGTTTTCTTATTTGAAAACTAACCAAGTTAGTTATTTAACTAACTGTTACAGGGACCATCTGTGCATTAACTCAGATACCTCAGGGACCTAAGTGTAGATATCGAAAGTTAAAACAAAAAAAAAATACAACCGGTCACGGGGGGGAAAGGGATTCAAACTCGGAACCTTGTGTATAATAAGTGAACGTGTGACCGGTCGGCTATTAAGCCTCATCCGGTTATAACCCGAATCGTTTTATACTTATACACACTTTCGAAATTAAATAATATAATTCAAATAAACCCGGTACCGCTGTATCGTCAGAAATCGACCAAACCACTTCGTTAGTGGGTTTCTCTGCCCGATATACATGCATGCTGATTCCCTGCTTCGAAACAATCATCCCACGCTTTTAATTTACCAAGGAATATGCCTGACACCCATCCATTCGGTTTTTATTTTAAAAATTCAAAAGTGGTTTAACCACTGATTCGTGTCGATTTGATTCAATTGATAAATGATATAAGGTTCCCTGAGCATCTACAAACCTCACACACCCTATGAAACTCATAAACACTATCGAAATCGACCTCAGATCGCTTCTGTTTTTATCGCCGGAATTCGTCGCCGGAGCTTAGCCGATTCCTCGTTCCCGACGTTACCGGACCTATTTCTTCCGTCTAATCGGTATTTTTCTTCTTGTTTAATGTACCTGTAAGATTAATTGAATTATAATCATGTTTTGATCGGGTAATCTGGCGGATTGACTTCTGTTGACCAATTCGGGGAAGAAGATGAATAGTGATATTATTATTTACTTTCTTTTATTTAACAGTTTATTCATTAATTCATAATAAATCGTTTATAATTAGTTAAAACCTGAAAATTTTAGCATAATTACTTTAAACACTGATACATTTATTAAAAATATAAAACCTGCAAAATTATTTATAAAACTATTTTAATTAATTAAAAACAGTTTTTAATCTTTAAAAATTTATAATAAATCGATTTTTATAAGTTAATTACTGAAATTTTTATGATAATTATTTCGAGTGGTAAACTTTATAAAAATACTTTTGTTACTGATATTTCATATAATCTTGATATTTATGTAATTACAACAGTATTTACACTTTAAAAGCATAGTTTAATTTTATATATTTAAATTAAATAACTATACAATTTGTGTCCAAAATTATTTTTATGATGTTACATGCTTTATTCTGAGTTTATATAAATTATGTTATTGTTTGGTTATTTACAGATTATTTTACATAATTAAATCAGTTAAATCATTTAATTAAACTTAACAGTTTTAATTATATAATTATATGAATTCTGCTCAAAAGTATTTTTATAACAAAATACACATGTTTCTGAGTTTATTGAAAGTCTTAAACTATTTTGGGCATTTTCATATTATTTTTAATAATTGAACTGATAAACTTAAATCCTGATATTTTAACCATTTTTATTCCATCTATTTATATAAAAATATTCAAAGGCTCTAATAATTTCTGTAAATCAGAAATATTACATGTCAATAATTAAAAATTTTATTTTCATTTTTTTCTGATTTAAATTAATTATTTAGATAATTATCATGTTATTTCATCTTTAAAACAATATATAATTGTTTATTTTAACATATATATTCTGCCTTGATTATTATTTTTAAATCTGATATTTATATGTTCAATAATTAATAATGTTATTTTTAATTATCTTGTCTTAAATTAATTACTTAGATAATTAATTATAGAATTGCAGATTTGAGTTAAATACATATTTATTTTCTGTTTTAATTATACAAATATTAATTTCTAATCCAGAATTTGTATAACTTAGTTACTTGTATAAAATACACTGTTCTTAAATAATCCAGGTATACTTATCCCCCGTTTCCCCAAACAAGACTGTTTAAAACCCGTAGTTACCTTTCTGGTCAAACCGTGCAGACACATTAGACATAGTTTCTTGTTTATACAGTTACACATTTTACCCATTGTTGATGCAATTAGAGTGACGTGGAAATCCTGTTCCCGCTAAACTCTGTTGTTTTGGTGCATGTTCAAATACAATTAGAGTGACGTGGAAATCCTGTTCCCGCTAAACTCTTACCCATTTAGTTGTTTGGAAATTATTTCGCAAACAAGGTGAGTTCATAGTCCCCATTTTCTGTTTTACAATATTTTCAGGGTGAAACATATGTAATAATGTGATACAAACTCATTTGCATTTTTTAGCTATCTTGATTGTTTTCTTGCAATTGTTTGTTTACTTGATGCTTAACCTACATTCATTAACTCCGTACAAGCCGAACGGTACATTATAGCGCTATAGGGGTGACGGCCCCATCCGACTTCTAGATCTATTGTTGTTGTTGTTGTTCATGTTATTCATTGCGGAAGTCTGGGTGATCAATGCCGTGTTACGTCTACAAGGTTTGAATGTTTACCAAGCGGGACTTGTTTCATTCAATTGTTTAAAACATATCATATGCCACATTGTTAAACTCTTATTTCATATCACATTATTGTTTATTACCAAATCAAATAAAACACTATAAATTCAATCAACCGTTTGTTGACCCAAATTGTTTTTTTACATATGTTTCAGGTGAAAATGTTTGAAGTTAGCTTTTTCAAGGATCACATAGGATTGCTCAAGACAAGTGCCTTAGCTTAAATAAAAACAAAGACTTTTGTGAACAATATGTTGTACTTGTACTAGTTTGGATGTGAATGCAATCCTTTTAACCAAACTTAATTATATTTCAACTTTAATTTAATCACCATGTGCTCATATGCATTGTATCAAGTTTCGTGATGCCCTTGACGTTTCCGCCTCCGTGTCAGGGTGTCACAAAGATCAAGGCACGATTTACGAGAAACAATCCTAACGGTTCTCCAAAATCTATATAAACCCAATCTTTCATTTCATTTCTGCTCAAACTTGATCTGAATTACTCTAAGTTGAAGTTCAAAAACTTCATACCTGAGTGTTTTGGATCAAGATCTTCCTAGCTTGGACCCTTTGTAAGTTTCTTTCATGCTTTTTTATGCTTTTCAAGCATGAAAGTCAAACAGTGTTTGACTTTCTGCTTTGACCGGTCTTTGGTCAAGACAAAGTTCGTTTGAACTTTGCAACGTGAGCGTAATCACGATGGTTATAGTCCCGTGTGACTATATCTACTGATTACCACGTTGATTAGGCGTAGTGACGAGTCATAGTTTCGGTCAAAATGCGTATTCATGCGTATTTTGCAACCAAACTATTCTTGGGTATCAAAACCCTTTGTTTTGATATCAAAACCTGTTTTCTAACTTAGTTAAACATGTTTTAACATGTTTAACTCGTGACTTTTAGTCTGGTGCTTGTGTAGAGTCATAAGTCAAGCGGTCTTGACAACCGCTTAGACTTTCGAACTAGACCCGTTTGGTCGATCATTAGGATCCGACCAAGCATGTTTAGTGACCACAGTTATATAGGGAATAACCTTCCGAGGTTATACCTTATGGTCACTTAGTTTAATTAGTTGTATGATAGGTAGTTTATATGCCTTAGGAAAATGACCAAAATGCCCTTTTCATGCATAATTGGATTTTAAGCTTATGTAACATAAACTTTTATCACTTAACTGATTATGCAACATGTTTAGGCATATAATACTTGTCATAGGACTAGTTAGACGTCTCGAACGCGCTTTTGCGTGAACGACGGGTTAAAGTAGCGTAAGCTACCTTAATGGGTCACGACGGGTCGAAAGCACTTAGGATAGGTTCCGATCTAGAATGTAGGCTTTGTTAAACCATATCACATGAGTTCCAACACTCATTTGGTTTACAAGACCTCATTCTATCCGATCTTCCGATTAGGTGTCGATTATTTGACTTAGCGATCCGATTACTAGGTACTACTTGATTTCCTTGGTTTGCCTGAGCTACGTTAAAGTTCTTTAGATCAAGGATACCCTTCTATTCAATGTGAGTACATAGTTCCCTTATTTTACTGTTTTTGATTGTTTTGGGGTGATTCATATGTGTTAAATGATTTCGATGAATTTAACGATGGTTTCAAAAATGATTAATATGGTTTATATTAAACTAATAACGATTTCGATAATGTGAACAAACTTGTTGGACGTAGTTACATAACGAATAACATTCATTAATTTTGGTCGAACCGACCAGTATTAGGTTATGGTACCATAGGATCTGACAAATCCCGTTATCAGACTGCACCCATGGTTATGTGTGGGGGTTATGTGGGTAACGACTGAATCTGTGTTTGTTAACTTACCCTTTGGTGGTTTGTTAATTCGAGTTGAACGACGGACGAGTTGCGAAGGTTTGGATGTTATTAGTGAGACGACCAAAAGTAGGTTTCACAATTAAAACAAGAACGATTTTGGGACGAGTTAAACGATTTGAAACGATTTGAACAAGTTAAACGAATTGAATAAACGATTGGTTTTTGGGTTGTGATTAGATAATGGGACGGGTGTGATATGATAAAAGCATGGTAGATACGCCGCTGGTACTTCTAATATATAAGTGTTTTTATCATATTACATTCCGTGGCATTATTTAGTTCACTTGGGCAAACGATTTTAAAACGATGTCACATAACGATGTTTTCTAAATGATATAAACCATACGAGTTTTATTAACGAGATGATTTACAATTTGGTTTAATTAAACAAATGTTTTGGGTTAAGAATCATGGCTACGAGATTTTATAAACCATAACCAACTTGATTTGAGTTGGTTAATTATGTTGCAGTACTATACACTTTTCAAAAACAAGGTTTGTAACTTTTGACTCTTGTAGTCTAATGAGGTACTGCAACATGTAAACGAGCCATGAATCCGATACTCTCATAAAACCTATGTGCTCGCCAGCATTTCTTTGCTGACTTTGTTTTTACATATGTTTCAGGTGGTGTTGAATGATGTTGATTGCTAGGATGCATGTTCACATAGGATCTGGACGAGGCCTTAGTGACATAGTAACAGTGATAAACGATGTGTAACTTGTTGGTTTTGTTTTAAGACAATGTAAATTATCTAATGAATCAATAAAACGAAACTTTTGAATCCATGGTTGTGAAACAGTAATTCTGCCACTCCACTCCCCGACGTTTCCGCCGCGGTTTCGTTGTTTTAACGCGGTCGGGTGTGACAGAAGAGTTGGTATCAGAGCCAATGGTTATAGGGAATTAGGTTATTAGTAATGCTTTGACCTAGACTATAACTTTTCTAGGACCCTAATGCGAGTTTTCTTGCGTTTAGATTTTAAAACAATACCGTCACCTATCCTTAGGTGATAACCACAACGAGAACACAATAACAAATCCGCTTCGAAAATTAATCATCTATTCTTGGATGGTTGATTACTAGGTTTTGAACCCTCTAAGTTTTCAAAATCTCGTCAAAGTTTAGGTCTTATGTGACAACCCGAACTTTCAAGGTTAGTACCGTTTGACCTCGTGATTCAAACTTCTCGTAATTCCCTCCTTCCACGCTATTGTTATATTAAACTTTTCATTTCACTTCTTGCTATGATAAACTGTCGTACGTGAATTTACTTGGTTATAACTAAGAGAGTGGTAGGATCCATTTTAGTGTTTGGGCTTATCTATAGGAGCCGCACATGGGCTTGGGCACGCATACTGGGCCACACATGCCCCTACACACCACACTCTTAATTCACTTGGCCCACACTCTTTGTTATCGGCCCAAACCTCCGTGTTTAGTTATATGATTAGGGGTACGTGAGTTGGTTTTAAAACATACTAACCCTAGAGCCTCTCTTGCACCCGGCGGCAATACCCCTATTTCGTGAAGCCTTCCTTCGATTTCACCTGGTTTGCGGTTAGTATAATACTCTCTCCAGTGGTTTTAGTTCCCTGTAATATGTTCTATGTGACCTCTTGAATAATTGGTGGTTAATATGATACATGTGATCTTTTGAATAAATGGTGATAAATCTGTTTATGATTTAAGAACGTAGATTTGATTGAATGTACCGATGATGTCGATTGTTGAACACAATTGTATGCTCGTTTAGGTTCATGCATATTAGAAGTTTTATGTGTTTAGCATGATGATGATGATGTTGATGCGATGAAGCAGTTGGGTCCAATTAGAAGTCTTTTAAGTGTAAAGTTTGTTGGCAATTTTAATCAACCTCATGTGCATTCATTTAATGCAAAACTCAGTTTGAATGTGAGAATACTGACAATGCATGTGAAAGTCTAAGAACTTGAAAGTCAATTGCTGTCACACCCCGACCGCGTAAAACAACAAATCGCGGCGGAAACATCGGGGCGTGTTGCGACAGAATTAATTGTTTCATAACCATGGCACACAAAGTGTATTTTATTTATTAAACAAGGGTGTTACATTGTTTCAAACAGGAAATTAAAGAGTTCAGAACATAATTAAACATAGTCTATCTTCTTTTAAAGTCTCTAAGGCACAGGTCCGCCCTAGTATCATGATCAACATCCTATGGAAAAGCACCTGAAAACACATGTGAAAATAGGTACGTCAGCATAAAAATGCCTGTGAGATACATAGGTTTTGTGAAAACAGGCTTCATGACTTGAGTTTAAGAAAATGTTTAATCATGAACCCCGTACTTTGCTTTGTTTTGTAAATCATTTGAAAACAATAAGGTCAGATGATATTTATAAGTAAATGTCAGGTTAAATAAATAACCATGTAAAAATGTGTTTGTATAAGATAAGTTGTTTGTAAATCAATGTCTTGTGAAAAGTATGTTATTTGTATAAAATGTTCTATGTCTCAAACTGAAATGATTCAAATAACGTTACGCCATGTAATACCATACAAACACTTATATATAGGAAGTACCAGCGGCGTATCCACCATGCTTGTATCATATTACACACGCATCGTTAACTTAATCACTTAATCAAACCAAAACAACCAATGTAAGAAGTCTATGTTTAACCAAATTGTCAAATGTATTGAATAATATGTCAAAGTGTTTATGTCAAGATGTAAATCATGTCAAATGTCTATGTCAAATATCCATGTCAAATGTCTATGTCAAATATCCATGTCAAATGTCTATGTCAAAATATCCATGTCAAATGTCTATGTCAAATATCCATGTCAAATGTCTATGTCAAAATGTCATGTATGGCAAGTGAAATGTCTCAACTAAACCATATGCACAAAAACAAAGTATTGAAGTAAAACTTGGTTTAAATCAAAGCTATGTCTTGTGTAAATGCATGCAACTATTTAATATGAACATTTATGCGGTATTGTGAAAATGCATACATCCAAGCCTGGCGACTGTGGTGATAAACCCTTTAAACAAATTAAAGGTCTATCTGTCTTATGTCAACGAATTCGGTCATTCCTTTCTGTCCCCTTACCCTGGGATGTCCGGAACGGGAGTTGTCAATTCCTATGGTACCACTACCTACTAACGAACGGCGTAGCTAATGTTAATGAATGTATTGTTCCATGTAAACAAACCAAATGTCATAACAAAATGTGAGCATGTGAAAACGATGCACTAAGTATGTAATCAAATGAACATACGTAGCGTGAAATGTCATGTAAAACGATGTACTAAGTAATGCACACAATGGGCACACCTAGCATGAAATGTCATGTAAAACAACGTACTAAGTAATGCACACAATGGGCACACCTAGCAGGAAATGTCATGTAAAACAATGTACTAAGTAATGCACACAATGGGCACACCTAGCATAAGATGAAATGAAATCATGTACTATAATGTACTAACGAACATAGCATGTATATGATGTGAAAACAGGAAAGCATGAAAGTAACAAGTAGGCACATGTGTTCCACCTCAAAACAGTTTGGAAAACAGTAAAAGAGGGGTCTATGTACTCACTTGAGATTGCTCAGTTGTCTAAAGATAACCACCAAGTAATGCTATAGATCTCGGAATCAAACGGCACCTAGTATAGGTAACTATGTTAATAAACCGGACCTATCTCGGAAGACTGGGTAGCATTAGGGTTTGTAAACCAAATGAGTGTCGGAACTCACGTGATATGGTTTAACAAAGCCTACATGCTAAATGAAACTTAACCTAAGTCTTATTGACCCATTATGATCCGTTTAGGTAGCTTATGCTACTTTAACGCATCGTGCGCGTGAAACGCGTTCGGACCGCCTAACTAGTCCTATGACAAGTATTATATGCCTAAACATGTTACAAAATCAGTTACGTGACAAAAGTTTAGGTTACATATGTTAAATTACCAATTATGTATGAAAAGGGTATTCTGGTAATTTACCTAAGGCATATAAACTACCTATCATACAACTACTTAAACGTCGTGACCATAAGGTATAACCTCGGAAGGTTATTCCCTACACTATGGTCACCTAATGTATTTGGTCGGATCCTAATGATCGACCAAACTGGGCCGGGTTCGAGGTATAAGCGATTTATTAGATCGCTTACCCTACGACCCTAGACAACGTGGTAATCAGTAGGCATAGTCCCAAGGGACTATGACCATCGTGATTACAATCACGTTGTGAAGTTCTAACGAACTTCGCATTGACCATTACTGGTCAACGCTGAAAGTCAAACAAAGTTTGACTTTCTGACTCGAAAAGCAGTAAAAATAAGGAAAAAAACGAAAGAATACTTACGAAGGGTCCCCGAATGCTAATCTAGATCAGTATAGTTCAGGTATGAAACAAGGTTTCAACTTAGAACACAACTAATAAGATTCTAGTGCTTTAAAACAATGAAAGGCATGGGGTATATATAGTTTTCGGGTAACCGTTAGGATCGTTTCTTGAATAACGTGATCGAATCTCGTGCGTACACTTGTCGGAATGTTATGGAACCACATATGCTCCTTATCTTAGTGACACATCAACTTAAAACATGTGGTTAAGAATCAATTAGTTGCAACTTGTAATTAGAAACATTGAATCTGCCTAGATAGTCAGTCGCGTAGCGCGACAGGTAGCCCCATAGGCGTCGCGCTACGCGAGCACCTCCCCTGAATCAGAATGTTTGAAAATTGGCAGCAATGGTCCCTGCACGTGTTTAAGCCCTTTTTCGATGCGTTTGAACCCCGTTAACCTCATTTCAAGGCTCTAAAATGAAGTTAAAGTATAGGGAACTCAAAACATACTCAAAAATATGCCGGATGATGGTTCGTTTGGTCGTACGAACGCGATGTTCGCTTAATTACGACGGAATGCGCATAAGCGCGAAAAACGATCCAAATGACGCAACGAATGGTTTTTTCTTATGGCGAACACTAAAATATAATGTAGTCATGCTTTCATAAATTTTTGATTGTCCAGATGTATTCAGAACGTAAGTTATGCGCGAAAATGCAAACTTGTGCACTTTTTGACACTTTTAGTCCCTGAATGTCCCAAAAGTTTATTTTAGCACACCGAACCCCTCAAAGCCGATTTCTAAGCTATGTAAAGGATATTTAAGGTGTGTTTAACTTATGGTTATGTTCCGGAATGTTCGTTACAGTTCAAATTGACATACTTTCGCAGTTTGTCATATTTAGTCCCTGTAAGCGAATTAACTTGTTTTTGCCATACCAAAGCCTTCAAAACTTATTTCTAAGTTATGTAAAGGTTATTTAAGGTATGTTGAGTATATGTTGATGTTCCGGAGTATTTCTCGCATTAAACTGAGTACGTTTACGCACTAGTTTGCGTATAACTCTCCAGAAAGCGATGTAGAGTTTGAAATTACATAAAAGTCAAAACATGAAAAATGCATAACATAACAAAACAAACATTGGGATCAAATAACATTGTTTTATTAATAACAGAACTGTTCATAGTGATTACAAGCACAGTTGTTACAGTCTCCCCTACTTGTGGAAATTTCGTCCCGAAATTTATTTAGAGGAAACTCGTGGAAAAAGATGCGGATATTTCGCTTTCATTTGATCTTCGCGTTCCCAAGTAAACTCGGGTCCACGTTTAGCTTCCCAGCGAACTTTGACCAAAGGAATGCGCTTGCGTTTAAGCCACTTGACTTCACGTTCCATGATTTCCACCGGTTTCTCAACAAATTTCAGTGTTTTGCCAACACGAATTTCGTCAAGTGGTATGGAGAAGTTCTCATCAGCTGTACACTTCTTGAGATTGGACACGTGAAAAGTTGGATGAACATTTCCAAGTTCAGGAGGTAACTCAAGTCTGTAGGCTACCTTTCCGATTCTTTCGACGATCTTGAATGGTCCAACGTATCTAGGTGCAAGTTTTCCCTTCTTTCCAAATCTGATCACACCTTTCCAAGGTGAGACCTTAAGTAATACTCGATCACCGACTTGAAATTCCAAGGCTTTGCGTTTTGGGTCCGCGTAAATCTTCTGACGGCTTCTAGCTGCCTGAAGGTTATCACGAACTTTCTTGACCTTGTCAGTTGTCTCTAAAATGAGGGCAGGTCCAGTAAGTTGAGCCTCGCCAATCTCATTCCAGCAGACTGGTGAACGACATTTTCGACCATAGAGAGCTTCGAAAGGAGCCATTCTGATGCTAGTGTGATAACTGTTGTTGTAGGAGAATTCAATCAATTTAAGATGTGAATCCCAGCTACCACCAAAATCGATCACACAAGCTCTTAGCATATCCTCCAGAGTCTGGATTGTTCTCTCAGATTGACCATCCGTTTGCGGATGATAAGCTATGCTCAGATTAAGTTGGGTTCCCATAGCAGTTTGCATGGTTCTCCAAAAATGAGAAGTGAAACGAGCATCTCTGTCAGAAATGATGTTCAAAGGAACACCATGTCGAGCTACAATTTCATCTACATAGATTTGAGCAAGTCTGTCAGTAGGAAAATCCTCGCGGATTGGCAAGAAATGCGCTGACTTTGTAAGACGATCAACGACTACCCAGATGACATCATGACCTTTCTTTGTGCGCGGGAGTTTGGTAACAAGATCCATAGTAATGTTTTCCCATTTCCAAACTGGGATCTCTGGTTGCTCCAATAAACCAGAAGGACGCTGATGTTCAGCCTTAACCTTTAGACAAGTAAGGCATTTGGATACGTATAAGGCAATGTCTTTCTTCATACCAGGCCACCAATAGTGAATACGAAGATCCTTATACATTTTATCTGAGCCCGGATGAATAGAATAACGAGACTTATGGGCTTCATCCATAAGCAAGGTACGAAGATCATCCTGGCTTGGGACCCACAAACGGTCCATGAAATAATATGATCCATTGTCCTTCAGTTCAAGAGCAGGTGTTATGTGATAGGGAAATTCCTTATCCATCAAACCTTGTGAAACACAAGATTGCTGAGCTTGAGAAATGCGGGCTTGAATATCGGATCGAGCTTGAATAACAGATTGAACACGTACACAATGAAGCTTAGTACGTTCCTTACGACTCAATGCATCAGCCACGACATTCGCCTTACCAGGATGGTAGCGAATTTCGCAGTCATAGTCGTTTAAAAGCTCAACCCAACGTCGCTGTCTCATGTTGAGTTCTTTCTGGTTGAAGATATGCTGAAGACTTTTGTGGTCAGTGAAAACCACACATTTTGTACCGTACAAATAGTGTCTCCAGATCTTGAGAGCGAAAACAACTGCACCCAACTCAAGATCATGAGTGGTGTAGTTCTTCTCATGTATCTTCAATTGTCTTGATGCATAGGCTATGACTTTGTTCCTTTGCATTAGAACACAGCCAAGACCCAATTTAGATGCATCACAATACACGACAAAATCATCATCACCCTCAGGCAATGATAGTACAGGCGCATCGCAAAGCTTCTGCTTCAGGTGTTGAAAAGCTTCCTCTTGTTTGAATCCCCAGTAAAAGGGCATTTTCTTCTGAGTTAGAGCAGTTAGAGGAACTGCAATCTTAGAGAAGTTTTCAATGAAGCGGCGATAATAACCCGCTAGACCAAGAAAAGAACGAACTTCAGTAGGAGTAGTAGGCGTATCCCAATCCTTAATCGCACTGATCTTGGAGGGATCTACATGAACACCTCGTTCGTTGATAATGTGTCCCAAAAATTGAACTTCTTTAAGCCAAAATTCGCACTTGGAGAATTTGGCGAAAAGTTGCTCTTTCTTCAGGAGTTCCAGAGTAAGACGAAGATGCTGCTCGTGATCAGCTCGCGTCTTAGAGTAAATCAAGATGTCGTCAATAAAAACAATGACGAACTGATCCAAATAAGGTTTGCAGACCCTATTCATTAAGTCCATGAAAACAGCAGGAGCATTAGTCAAACCGAATGGCATGACTGTGAACTCGTAATGTCCATAACGAGTACGGAATGCTGTCTTCGGAATGTCTTCTTCTTGCACCCGAAGTTGATGATATCCAGATCGCAGATCAATCTTCGAAAAATAAGAAGCGCCTTGTAACTGATCAAAGAGGTCGTCTATGCGAGGTAGGGGATATCGATTTTTGATGGTAAGCTTGTTAAGCTCACGATAATCGATACACATCCTAAAGGATCCATCCTTCTTTTTGACAAAAAGAACGGGAGCACCCCAAGGTGAAAAGCTGGGACGGATAAAACCTTTGTCAGAGAGCTCCTGAAGCTGCTTAGACAACTCTTGCATCTCAGACGGTGCAAGACGATATGGAGCTCTGGCAATGGGATTTGCACCAGGTACGAGATCAATGCGGAACTCGACTTGGCGTGCTGGAGGTAGACCAGGTAAATCTTCAGGGAACACTTCAGAATAATCCCGAACGACAGGAATATCTGAAATAGACTTACCCTTGCCTTTATCTTCTGTAACATGTGCTAAGAAAGCCACATAGTTCTTCTGCAGATACTTCCGAGCTTTAAAACAAGACATGAGTTTGAAACCACCGGTGGGCTTCTCACCTTGAACCTGCAGGATCTCGCCTGTCGAAAGTGGCACACGAACAATCTTCTTAGAACAAACTATCTCTGCGTGATGCTTGGATAACCAATCCATTCCCTCAATAACGCCGAAGCTTCCAAGTTGCATAGGCGCGAGGTCAATAGGAAAAAGATGGTCGTTAAGATTCAACTGGCAGTTGCGAAGAACAGAATCAAGAATAATGGGTTCACCATTAGCAACCTCTACTGTCAAAGATTTGCCTAGTTTCGTTCTAGACACGCGAAGCATTTGCTCAAAAGATAAAGACACGAAACTCTTATCGGCACCAGAATCGAAAAGAACAGATGCAGGCTGATTATTAATAAAGAACGTACCGTTCACCACATTATCGTCAGCCTGTGCCTCTTGGGCATTCATGTTAAAAACTCGGCCTTGAGCCGGAGCCTGATTCTGGTTCTGGTTCTGGTTCTGGTTCTGGTTCTGGTTCTGGTTGGCTAGCCTTGGGCACCGATTTCTATAGTGGGTCAGATCCCCACAATTGTAACAAGCACCCGGTGGGTATTGTGGTCGTGCAGCTTGACCCTGTTGCTGAGCAACTTGTTGAGCCGGGTTCTGAACCGCGGAATTCTGAGCAGACCGACAAACATTGGCAAGATGGCCTAATTTCCCACAGTTAGTACAGAAACGGCATGGAAGTTGCGGCTGGTGGTGACTGTTGCATCTATTGCACAAAGGTGCATTCCCTGTATAGGGTTTCTTTGCTGGAGGCTGTGCAGGTTGGTTGGGAGCTGCCAGATTAGCTTGGGCAGTGATAGCAAAATTTTGGGAAGCCTTACGCTTCCTTGACCTCTTCGAAGAACCAGAGTTCTTTCCATTCAAGTTTTGACCTTTCTTGCTATCTTCCTTGTCAGCCGACTGCTTCTTGCCCTTGTCACCCTTCCTGTGTAACTTGTTCTTCCGGATCTGCGACTCAGTCAATGTCGCAGATAACTCGATCGCCTGACGAAGTGTGGCAGGGTTACTACCAGTAAGAATGTCTTGTACCGAGTCAGGTAGGCCATCGATGTATCTCTCGATAGCCTTGTCGAGTGGGGTGACCATTGTTGGGCAAAGCAGACTCAATTCTTCAAACCGATCAGTATAAGCCCTGTGCTCACCACTATCTTGCTTCAAAACATCAAACTCTTTCTCCAATGCTCGCTGTTCATGGCGAGGACAGAATTCCCTCATCATAAGGGCTCTAACTTCAGCCCATGTCTGTGCGAGAGCAACTTCTGCACCCCGGTCTCTCATAACCCCGTTCCACCATGTCAAAGCCCTCTTCTGAAATACGCTCGAGGAGAACTCGACCTTGCGATTATCCGGACACTGCACATGGCGAAAAGTATTCTCTATGCTCTCGAACCACTGAAGAAGCCCAGTCGCTCCCTCAGAACCACTAAACTTGAGTGGTTTAGCCTGGTTAAAATCCTTGTATTTGCATGGAACATTGTTGTTGTTGTTGGCCTGGTTCCATTGAGCAAAGAGATTTGGGAATTGAGCAGCCATCTGCTGCGCAATAATTTCTGCCAGCTCGGCAGTAGCTATCTGGTTCTCGCGTCGAGGAGGCATTCTAAAAGAGGAAAACATGAAAGGAAACGAGTGAGATGATTGGATGAAAAGAATGAGATGAAACAAAATCAACAAAAGCAAAGATGGTGGTCATTCGTCCGTATCACAAAGCAAACAAACAACACACAGTGACTAATCAAAGTAAATGGGTCAGAAATAATGTAAAATGAAGACATGCTCGCCTATAAGTGAACACTCATCCCAAGAATTCCCAGGTAAGCACAACTGGTCTCGCGTCTGTTTGAGATGTATACGAAGTGCTTACCTAGACAGAAAACCCAGAATACAGGCATTCACCCTTCCATTTTGCACATGTTCACATTATTTAAAACCCAAAACGTTTGACGGGATTTTGAAAATTAGAAGGCACAAGGCCAAAAACCAAACTGAAAAGGGTTCAAAACCATATAACAGAGGGTTCAAAACCTTACAATTGAGGGTTCAAAACCTTGTAAAAATTTATTCAAAAACAGATGATTGTTTTTCAAAAATCGTTTCGGAAAAATTTTGGTTCCTTGTTTTGTTAATCACCTAAGGATAGGTGATGTACATGTTTTAAGATCTAAACACAAGATAACTTGTGTTAGGTTCCTAGAAAAGTTATAGTCTAGGTCAAAGCATTACTAATAACCTAATTCCCTATAACCATTGGCTCTGATACCAACTCTTCTGTCACACCCCGACCGCGTAAAACAACAAATCGCGGCGGAAACATCGGGGCGTGTTGCGACAGAATTAATTGTTTCATAACCATGGCACACAAAGTGTATTTTATTTATTAAACAAGGGTGTTACATTGTTTCAAACAGGAAATTAAAGAGTTCAGAACATAATTAAACATAGTCTATCTTCTTTTAAAGTCTCTAAGGCACAGGTCCGCCCTAGTATCATGATCAACATCCTATGGAAAAGCACCTGAAAACACATGTGAAAATAGGTACGTCAGCATAAAAATGCCTGTGAGATACATAGGTTTTGTGAAAACAGGCTTCATGACTTGAGTTTAAGAAAATGTTTAATCATGAACCCCGTACTTTGCTTTGTTTTGTAAATCATTTGAAAACAATAAGGTCAGATGATATTTATAAGTAAATGTCAGGTTAAATAAATAACCATGTAAAAATGTGTTTGTATAAGATAAGTTGTTTGTAAATCAATGTCTTGTGAAAAGTATGTTATTTGTATAAAATGTTCTATGTCTCAAACTGAAATGATTCAAATAACGTTACGCCATGTAATACCATACAAACACTTATATATAGGAAGTACCAGCGGCGTATCCACCATGCTTGTATCATATTACACACGCATCGTTAACTTAATCACTTAATCAAACCAAAACAACCAATGTAAGAAGTCTATGTTTAACCAAATTGTCAAATGTATTGAATAATATGTCAAAGTGTTTATGTCAAGATGTAAATCATGTCAAATGTCTATGTCAAATATCCATGTCAAATGTCTATGTCAAATATCCATGTCAAATGTCTATGTCAAAATATCCATGTCAAATGTCTATGTCAAATATCCATGTCAAATGTCTATGTCAAAATGTCATGTATGGCAAGTGAAATGTCTCAACTAAACCATATGCACAAAAACAAAGTATTGAAGTAAAACTTGGTTTAAATCAAAGCTATGTCTTGTGTAAATGCATGCAACTATTTAATATGAACATTTATGCGGTATTGTGAAAATGCATACATCCAAGCCTGGCGACTGTGGTGATAAACCCTTTAAACAAATTAAAGGTCTATCTGTCTTATGTCAACGAATTCGGTCATTCCTTTCTGTCCCCTTACCCTGGGATGTCCGGAACGGGAGTTGTCAATTCCTATGGTACCACTACCTACTAACGAACGGCGTAGCTAATGTTAATGAATGTATTGTTCCATGTAAACAAACCAAATGTCATAACAAAATGTGAGCATGTGAAAACGATGCACTAAGTATGTAATCAAATGAACATACGTAGCGTGAAATGTCATGTAAAACGATGTACTAAGTAATGCACACAATGGGCACACCTAGCATGAAATGTCATGTAAAACAACGTACTAAGTAATGCACACAATGGGCACACCTAGCAGGAAATGTCATGTAAAACAATGTACTAAGTAATGCACACAATGGGCACACCTAGCATAAGATGAAATGAAATCATGTACTATAATGTACTAACGAACATAGCATGTATATGATGTGAAAACAGGAAAGCATGAAAGTAACAAGTAGGCACATGTGTTCCACCCCAAAACAGTTTGGAAAACAGTAAAAGAGGGGTCTATGTACTCACTTGAGATTGCTCAGTTGTCTAAAGATAACCACCAAGTAATGCTATAGATCTCGGAATCAAACGGCACCTAGTATAGGTAACTATGTTAATAAACCGGACCTATCTCGGAAGACTGGGTAGCATTAGGGTTTGTAAACCAAATGAGTGTCGGAACTCACGTGATATGGTTTAACAAAGCCTACATGCTAAATGAAACTTAACCTAAGTCTTATTGACCCATTATGATCCGTTTAGGTAGCTTATGCTACTTTAACGCATCGTGCGCGTGAAACGCGTTCGGACCGCCTAACTAGTCCTATGACAAGTATTATATGCCTAAACATGTTACAAAATCAGTTACGTGACAAAAGTTTAGGTTACATATGTTAAATTACCAATTATGTATGAAAAGGGTATTCTGGTAATTTACCTAAGGCATATAAACTACCTATCATACAACTACTTAAACGTCGTGACCATAAGGTATAACCTCGGAAGGTTATTCCCTACACTATGGTCACCTAATGTATTTGGTCGGATCCTAATGATCGACCAAAATGGCCGGGTTCGAGGTATAAGCGATTTATTAGATCGCTTACCCTACGACCCTAGACAACGTGGTAATCAGTAGGCATAGTCCCAAGGGACTATGACCATCGTGATTACAATCACGTTGTGAAGTTCTAACGAACTTCGCATTGACCATTACTGGTCAACGCTGAAAGTCAAACAAAGTTTGACTTTCTGACTCGAAAAGCAGTAAAAATAAGGAAAAGAACGAAAGAATACTTACGAAGGGTCCCCGAATGCTAATCTAGATCAGTATAGTTCAGGTATGAAACAAGGTTTCAACTTAGAACACAACTAATAAGATTCTAGTGCTTTAAAACAATGAAAGGCATGGGGTATATATAGTTTTCGGGTAACCGTTAGGATCGTTTCTTGAATAACGTGATCGAATCTCGTGCGTACACTTGTCGGAATGTTATGGAACCACATATGCTCCTTATCTTAGTGACACATCAACTTAAAACATGTGGTTAAGAATCAATTAGTTGCAACTTGTAATTAGAAACATTGAATCTGCCCAGATAGTCAGTCGCATAGCGCGACAGGTAGCCCCATAGGCGTCGCGCTACGCGAGCACCTACCCTGAATCAGAATGTTTGAAAATTGGCAGCAATGGTCCCTGCACGTGTTTAAGCCCTTTTTCGATGCGTTTGAACCCCGTTAACCTCATTTCAAGGCTCTAAAATGAAGTTAAAGTATAGGGAACTCAAAACATACTCAAAAATATGCCGGATGATGGTTCGTTTGGTCGTACGAACGCGATGTTCGCTTAATTACGACGGAATGCGCATAAGCGCGAAAAACGATCCAAATGACGCAACGAATGGATTTTTCTTATGGAGAACACTAAAATATAATGTAGTCATGCTTTCATAAATTTTTGGATGTCCAGATGTATTCAGAACGTAAGTTATGCGCGAAAATGCAAACTTGTGCACTTTTTGACACTTTTAGTCCCTGAATGTCCCAAAAGTTTATTTTAGCACACCGAACCCCTCAAAGCCGATTTCTAAGCTATGTAAAGGATATTTAAGGTGTGTTTAACTTATGGTTATGTTCCGGAATGTTCGTTACAGTTCAAATTGACATACTTTCGCAGTTTGTCATATTTAGTCCCTGTAAGCGAATTAACTTGTTTTTGCCATACCAAAGCCTTCAAAACTTATTTCTAAGTTATGTAAAGGTTATTTAAGGTATGTTGAGTATATGTTGATGTTCCGGAGTATTTCTCGCATTAAACTGAGTACGTTTACGCACTAGTTTGCGTATAACTCTCCAGAAAGCGATGTAGAGTTTGAAATTACATAAAAGTCAAAACATGAAAAATGTATAACATAAAAAAACAAACATTGGGATCAAATAACATTGTTTTATTGATAACAGAACTGTTCATAGTGATTACAAGCACAGTTGTTACAATTGCATATTAGAGTAACTACTATTTTGTCCTTCAAATCATGTCATCATCCTTAATCTCGCTTTTAATATATAAAATTTTATATCTGTGTCTTGCTGTTTTAATTAATATATGTGTTACTGTATGATAATTTAAATAGAATTCATGAATTCATGTCTACTGAAGCCTAGTTAAATTGGTGGGCCGGTTGGTAATGGTTGTCGAATGGTAATCATGTGCTTGAATCTCAGGACCTTGATTTGTGAATTTAGTGTTAATCTGATGATGGGAACCAAGTGTCAAATGGTCGAGTTGTACATCAGCATGTTTGAAGTTCATATGAGAAGTGATTTATTTGTTAAGTAGATTGCAAGACTTAGTGTTAGTTGATCACTATTATGAATATTGGACCCATGATTTGGAACTCTTTGTTTGGACCGGACACTTAAACAGATTGCATGTGTACATTGTTTGGACTGAATGAATTCTTGTTGGAAACTGGTTATTATGTTGCATGATTTCGTGTTAAGACTTGCATGTTTACTCGGATGTGAACCGAACCGTTTGATGGGTACCATGGTGTAATATGAAATTGTGTTGAGCATGTAATTAAGACCCGAATACTCACTATGACATACGTAGTAATATGTGCCTTGCTTGTTCAGTTACGTGTTCGAATAATACGTGATTTATGTGGACGTGAAACTGATCGTTTTTGGTAACCACGGTAGGGTTTGGTTAACCAACTTGGAACGGGTAACGTAACGTAACATACCGAGCAAATCAAAGGTGAGTTCACTACATTCGAGCATGCGTCCCAGTGGTTGGGGACAGTCAGTGGTTTGGGTAAAAACGGGTATATTGGTTAATATTCTCACCTATCATTTTTGTAAGTCCCTTATTCGGGTATTAGTTGGTAGCGCTACTTAGGTTTGGCACCCTCACACCGCTCCTGGATAGGACGGATGTGAACTAATGACCCAGTCGGGCCCAGTACTAGATAGGAGTACGTGGGATAGGGCAGTCATGTACATCAGGAGCCGTCTTGTTCGGAATTGAGATATTAACAATATTACCTGCATTGGTTATTGAACTGTTTTACATACAACTGGTAACAAACGTTTTCTAAAACTGTGAACTCGCCAGCTTTGTCTGATACACTTGTTACATGCTCGCAGGTCGTTAGGTACTTGGGAACAGGAACTTGCTGGCTGGAGGGCGTGAGTGGTCATGGTGGCATTGATGGGCTTATTTATCAAACATTTATTTACTATGGTTGTTGGAAAGTATTTACATTATGTTACGTTAACGCTTCCGCTGAACTTGATGGCTTTCGAATTACTTATGTTTGGATTTTATTACTATTAAACGATGAAACTTTATTTCAAACTTATAGATTCAATGTAATTGGTGGCTCATTACTAGTAGTCACACGCCTAACAGGGACACTCCCTAAGTGGTAATTTTGAGGGTGTGACAGTTTGGTATCAGAGCCACTGGTTATAGCGAACTTGGTTTTAAAACGATTTTATAAAACCAGACTATAACCGAACTGATCCGAAATCGACCATGACCCTCAGCTCCAGACTGCAAGGTTCGTCTCTCGGTTACTTATTACACAACATAACTAGTGAACACTTACATATGAAATTGCATGGGATTGCACGTTTAGCACAACAGTATGAATTCGTGTATTACTTGCACGTGTTATGTGGTTGATAGTGTGGTATTTCCCTAGACATTCATGACTCACGTATTGTGATATTCCTCGTTTGACATCTGAGTTTGAGGAACCATTTGACATGAGTTAGGAGGAACTGAGATGAGCATGCAAATCACAATATTATTGTGGGTGCACACATAATAATAATGTGAGGTGCATGCGAGTCCCGGTGAGGCTTAACAAGTGAAAAAGGGGTTCTGCTCTGTTATTCGATCAATGAGAAACGTAACAAATTTATAGGAGTGATAGTAGTGATTGTCTCATACTTGAATGTGATCTTTTCATTTCCCTCTGAAACCTTTCGAGTCTAGATGCTATCGAGTATTACCTAAACATCCATCTGAACGCCTAGCGAACTATGTAGAATGTTAGGTGCTTGTACGAACGTCCCTGAGTTGGATGTTGTAGCGTCAATGATTGGTCTGTACCTCTCACACACTCCTCTTTGTTTGCTGGAACTCATGTACTGATGTTTTAGAACCCGAAGTGCGATCACTCCTGCAACACTCTAGCAGTGTACCGTGTATTACTCAATCAACTTGTTGGATCGATGGATAAAAGGATAAGCGTGGTACTTTACCGATTTCAGTAATTGGATGGCCCGGATTACCAGCAACGCACATCAGCGATTTGGCTCCAACTGAATCTTTAACCCTAGACAGCGATTCATGGGAGTCAACCCTTACGAATCAATCGGGGCATAAGCGATGACAACTGGTTATATTGTGGAATGTGTGACTACCAGCACAGTGATTAGCGCTTCAGGACGTAGCACAGAATGTGAAGGAATGGACTTGGTTAGTGAAAGATCGTAGGGCTCTGTTTCAAGCAACGACCTTAGAGGCAACAGTCACGACAACATCCCGGTATTTGTAACCATGGCCTACAGTATGGGAATGAAGGTGCCTACGACATGGAGTGGCCGTTGTTAAATCAAAACGACAACAACCAAGGGAACGATGGCAGTACTGGGAATCCTCGCAACGAGTACAACAACACGAGAAATGATGCTCATGGAGGGGCATTTAGTATTGGCGTGGGCAACGCCAGGATTATAACAACGCGGTGGCATACACGTTCTTGGTAAC
This sequence comes from Helianthus tuberosus, assembly GCA_030545235.1. Classification (NCBI taxonomy): domain Eukaryota; kingdom Viridiplantae; phylum Streptophyta; class Magnoliopsida; order Asterales; family Asteraceae; genus Helianthus; species Helianthus tuberosus. The sequence continues at coordinate 108,507,493 of CM060409.1, forward strand.
GAATCGCTTCGTCTCTGTTCTATTTAACCCTGATGCTTCTTGAAAACCGAACCTGTTGAGGAATCGGCTGATGGCGAGACAACTGAAACCTCATATGCTTGTTGGGATGCAAACTCGACCTTGTGGGACAAGTGTTCGACATCGACCTTTCTTTTACTATCCTTGATGGTGTCGATGCAGTAGTTGGTGTGGATTGGTTATCCAGAGATTGCGTGGATATACCCTATGAGAAGAAAATTCTGCGTATCCTTCATCCTTGTGGAAAATCGTTATCTGTTCTAAAAGCGTCAGAATGGCGCACAGGTTAGCGCCATTTCAGCTATGAGACCCAGAGATGTTTACGAAGGGGTTTTCCCCGCTATGTTAACTACCGTTATTGATGTTGGGGTTAAGGAAAAAGGGAATCGAGGATCCACCAATTGTTCGTGATTTCTCTCGGTGTGCTGCGTGAGGAACTTTCAGGGTTACTTCCACAACCGTTAGAAAGAATCTCAGTTTGATCTCACACCAGATGCAGCTCCGAATACTCGTACTTTTACAGTCTTGCACCAGAGGGGTTGCAAGAGCTGTCTAATCAACTGCATGAACTGTAGAATAGGAGCTTTGGCTGACCTAGTTTTTCGCTTTGGGGAGCCCCAGTTATATCCATGAAGATAAGCCTTTTCGTATGTGTTCTGATTATCGAGAACCTAACAAAGTGGCAGTCAAGAACCGTTTGCCTCGACCATGTATTGACGACCTGTTGACCAGCTGCGAGGGTCAAGCTCCCATTCGAGGATTGTGTAACGAACGAGCAATAGTCAGAGAGAAGTCTAAGGAGAGGATGTTCCTACAACGGCCTATCAAACGCAGTGTGGCCATTACGACGTTGTATTCTAAGGCCTTTGGGCTAATCTTCACACCAAGAGCTTATGGACCACAAGAATCGACCGTGTTTATTGATGACGTATTGGGTCATTTCCTGGAGGAAGGGGCATCATGGACGACATCTGTATCTTATCTTAGAGCTCCTGGGGGAGGAGTCATTACATGTGAAGTCTTGCTAAATGTAACATCTAGATTCGAGAGATGCATTTTGATCATATAACCAACGAAGTGGGAATACGCGCGGATCGTGCTAGGATCCATTTTGTTAGAAACTGATTGACAACAAAAATTCCTTCGGGGGTACGGCAATTTCTTGGTTTCGCTAGGCACTATCGCAGATTCATCACAGGATTTTTGAGGATCGCGCAGCTTTAACCTCTTTAGCTCAGCAGGGTGCTGCGTATTCGTGGGAGACAAATTAGGAAAGCGACTTTACTGCTTTTGAAATCCAACTCTACAATGCACTGAGCATCGTCTTCACCCGAGGATATGGGTGATTTTGGGTTATACCATGATGGTTCGAACCAGAGTCTCAAATACACACCGATGTAACACGAGAGGGTGATGGCTTACGTGGTGGATTAACAGGAAGAATTGCACGACTCACAACCTGGGGTGGAAACCACAATCCCGGATTTGAGCTAGAGGCATTACTTGGACGGTACCAAATGCACTGCTTAGACCAATCACAAGGGCCTCCCGTGTACCTTTGTTTCGGAAGAGCCAAACATGTAACAACATCGTTGGATGGAACTTTTGAATGATTACGACCGTGACACCTGAACGTGCACGAGCTTTGCAGCTCACTATCGACTCTAACTTACCTGATCAGAGTCGCTCTGTTCGAACGGGAAGAGGATTTTCAAGTTGAACCCATGTGGGGCATGGAGCAGCAACCTTGGGCAGGACAGACGATAATCGCTACCTCAAGGAACGAGTGTGGACCTCATTATATGGCAACTTTAGGAAACTTGTGTTGGGAAAAGCACACCGGCTTCGATATTTTAGATGTCTGGATTTTGATGAGGGATATTAGGACCTATAAATCTTGTACGGGTGATCGGGCATGGAGGCCCACTTAGCAAAGTTTGTGTATGATGTTTGACTTGTGGGAAAGTCAAGGTGGAGTATCAGCAACCGGCAACGCCCATATGGAAAATGAGAACAGATTGCCATTGATTTTGTCGCTAGTCTACCTACAACTCGAAACGGAAACAATACCACCTGGGTGATCGATGATTGTCCCACGTAACCAGCACACTTTCTCGCAACCAAGGAGACTAGGGAGTCTTCACAGCTGTGGATGTTCCTCTGAGAGAGGCGACTTTTAGGCACGAGGTGCCAACTCCTGTTACCTCTGATTTTGATCTATGTTTGACTTATGACAGACAACACCCTTGGCTAACGTCTAGACATGAGCATTGGATAAACGGTCAAAGTAAACGAACCATCCAAACACTCGAAGGCATGCTGCGAGCATGTGAGTGATTGACTTTAGTAAGAGTTAGAAGGACATTTATCTTTGGTTGAGTTCTACTGCAACAATTACCATTCTAGTATTCCGACAACTCTGTTTGAGGTATTGCATGGACAGTAACACTAAACCCCTTGTTGGACTAAGGTGGGTGACAACCCAAGCACATACCCAGGACTTGTGTTCGAACCTCTTGGGAAGATTGTTTAGATCGGTAATCGCTTAGCGGCAACGTGTGACCGTCAGGAAAGCTGATAAGCTAGGGAAACACTGAGAGTTCGCTGTAGGTGAACGTGTCATAACCGAAAGTCTCGCCCTGGGAGGGTGCGGTACGCTACAGAAAACGTGGCAAACTTAGTTTACAATGCATTGGGACATTCGGATTTCTAGAATGAATCAGTGACATGGCTCACAGACTCGAGTTAACTGACGAATGGGTTAACGTACACAATGCCATTTATATCGCGAATCTAAGGCAGTGTTTGTCCGATGAAACGTTTGTGATACCCTTATTAGAATATGAGGTTAATGACAAGTTGCAGTTGTTGAGGAATCTACTGAAATCATGGACCAGGACGTCAAGATTCGTTAGCATCGTCGAATCCCAATCGTGAGAGTTCGTTGGAACTTAAGACGTGGACCGAAGTTCACGTGAGAACGTAAAGATCAGATGAAGCTCTATTATCCTCGATTGTTCAAACGGTGGAATCAACTTCTGATATCATTAGAGAATTTCGGGACGAAATTCCCTTTCAAGTTGGGGATGATGTGGCACCTGGGGAAAATCTGCAGAAATCTTGATCTATCACTTCATCTCTCTGTGTTTACTTAACAAATTTCGGGACGAAATTTCTTTCAAGTTGGGGATGATGTGACAACCCGAACTTTCAAGGTTAGTACCGTTTGACCTCGTGATTCAAACTTCTCGTAATTCCCTCCTTCCACGCTATTGTTATATTAAACTTTTCATTTCACTTCTTGCTATGATAAACTGTCGTACGTGAATTTACTTGGTTATAACTAAGAGAGTGGTAGGATCCATTTTAGTGTTTGGGCTTATCTATAGGAGCCGCACATGGGCTTGGGCACGCATAGTGGGCCACACATGCCCCTACACACCACACTCTTAATTCACTCGGCCCACACTCTTTGTTATCGGCCCAAACCTCCGTGTTTAGTTATATGATTAGGGGTACGTGAGTTGGTTTTAAAACATACTAACCCTAGAGCCTCTCTTGCACCCGGCGGCAATACCCCTATTTCGTGAAGCCTTCCTTCGATTTCACCTGGTTTGCGGTTAGTATAATACTCTCTCCAGTGGTTTTAGTTCCCTGTAATATGTTCTATGTGACCTCTTGAATAATTGGTGGTTAATATGATACATGTGATCTTTTGAATAAATGGTGATAAATCTGTTTATGATTTAAGAACGTAGATTTGATTGAATGTACCGATGATGTCGATTGTCGAACACAATTGTATGCTCGTTTAGGTTCATGCATATTAGAAGTTTTATGTGTTTAGCATGATGATGATGATGTTGATGCGATGAAGCAGTTGGGTCCAATTAGAAGTCTTTTAAGTGTAAAGTTTGTTGGCAATTTTAATCAACCTCATGTGCATTCATTTAATGCAAAACTCAGTTTGAATGTGAGAATACTGACAATGCATGTGAAAGTCTAAGAACTTGAAAGTCAATTGCATATTAGAGTAACTACTATTTTGTCCTTCAAATCATGTCATCATCCTTAATCTCGCTTTTAATATATAAAATTTTATATCTGTGTCTTGCTGTTTTAATTAATATATGTGTTACTGTATGATAATTTAAATAGAATTCATGAATTCATGTCTACTGAAGCCTAGTTAAATTGGTGGGCCGGTTGGTAATGGTTGTCGAATGGTAATCATGTGCTTGAATCTCAGGACCTTGATTTGTGAATTTAGTGTTAATCTGATGATGGGAACCAAGTGTCAAATGGTCGAGTTGTACATCAGCATGTTTGAAGTTCATATGAGAAGTGATTTATTTGTTAAGTAGATTGCAAGACTTAGTGTTAGTTGATCACTATTATGAATATTGGACCCATGATTTGGAACTCTTTGTTTGGACCGGACACTTAAACAGATTGCATGTGTACATTGTTTGGACTGAATGAATTCTTGTTGGAAACTGGTTATTATGTTGCATGATTTCATGTTAAGACTTGCATGTTTACTCGGATATGAACCGAACCGTTTGATGGGTACCATGGTGTAATATGAAATTGTGTTGAGCATGTAACTAAGACCCGAATACTCACTATGACATACGTAGTAATATGTGCCTTGCTTGTTCAGTTACGTGTTCGAATAATACGTGATTTATGTGGACGTGAAACTGATCGTTTTTGGTAACCACGGTAGGGTTTGGTTAACCAACTTGGAACGGGTAACGTAACGTAACATACCGAGCAAATCAAAGGTGAGTTCACTACATTCGAGCATGCGTCCCAGTGGTTGGGGACAGTCAGTGGTTTGGGTAAAAACGGGTATATTGGTTAATATTCTCACCTATCATTTTTGTAAGTCCCTTATTCGGGTATTAGTTGGTAGCGCTACTTAGGTTTGGCACCCTCACACCGCTCCTGGATAGGACGGATGTGAACTAATGACCCAGTCGGGCCCAGTACTAGATAGGAGTACGTGGGATAGGGCAGTCATGTACATCAGGAGCCGTCTTGTTCGGAATTGAGATATTAACAATATTACCTGCATTGGTTATTGAACTGTTTTACATACAACTGGTAACAAACGTTTTCTAAAACTGTGAACTCGCCAGCTTTGTCTGATACACTTGTTACATGCTCGCAGGTCGTTAGGTACTTGGGAACAGGAACTTGCTGGCTGGAGGGCGTGAGTGGTCATGGTGGCATTGATGGGCTTATTTATCAAACATTTATTTACTATGGTTGTTGGAAAGTATTTACATTATGTTACGTTAACGCTTCCGCTGAACTTGATGGCTTTCGAATTACTTATGTTTGGATTTTATTACTATTAAACGATGAAACTTTATTTCAAACTTATAGATTCAATGTAATTGGTGGCTCATTACTAGTAGTCACACGCCTAACAGGGACACTCCCTAAGTGGTAATTTTGAGGGTGTGACATCTTATAGTGTGAACACGTGCAATCTGGAAGAGTGGATGCCTGTATCCTGAGTTTTCTGTCTAAGGCTAGAGTGTTCATACAAATCCACATAATCGGACATGTCACTCTTACCTGGGAACTCTTGGGATGAGTGTTCACTTATAGGCTAAAGCAGGTCTTCGAGATACATTATATTAACCCATTTACTTTGATTAGTCACTGCGTGTCATTTGTTTGTTCGAGGTAACGAACGAATGATCGCCTTCCTTGTGTTTTGTCGATGTTTTCAATACCTCTTTTGTTTTCCCAATTGTTGATCTCACTCGTTTCTCATGTTTCCTTGTTCTTTTTAGACAATGCCTCCTCGACGAGATGCACAACTTCTAAGCAACGAAGAAGTCGCAACCCTTGTCGCTCAACAAATGGCTGCAGTGCTTCCGAACATAGTAACCCAGATCCATCAATTATACAACAACAATAACAACAATAATGCACAGTGTAGTTTCAAAACTTTCAATTCAGCTAAACCATTAAAGTTTTCTGGGTCTCAAGGAGCAACTGCGCTCCTTCAATGGTTCAAGAGCCTCGAAAGTACATTCAGACATGTTCAGTGTTCGAATGAGCATAAGGTTGAATTTGCATCCAGTGTGTTCGAGAAGCGTGCCCTTACATGGTGGAACAGGGTGATGCGTGATAGGGATGCCGATGTGGCTATGGCACAAACTTGGGAAGAGCTTCGAGCTCTCATGATGAAAGAGCTCTGTCCCCGTCACGAGATTCGAGCTTTGGAACGAGAATTCGATGATTTGAAACAAGATGGGGGAGAACACCGTGCGTATACGGATCGTTATGAGGAGCTCAGTTTGTTGTGTCCTACTATGGTTACCCCATTGGAGAAAGCGATAGAGAGGTATATCGATGGCTTACCCGATTCTGTGCAAGACATTGTGACTGGCAGTAATCCTACTACTGTTCGTCAAGCGATCGAATTGGCTGCAACTCTGAACGAGTCTCAGGTCAGAAAAGGTAAACTGACCCGTAAGGGTGACAAGAAGAAGTCAGCCGATTCCGCACAAGACAAGGGTAAAGGTAAGGGTAAGAAGAAGGGTGAGTCTTCTAAGAACTCGAGGAAGCGCAAGGCTTCCTAGAACTTTGCAGTCACTGCGCAAAATCCTCAGAACCCACCAGTACAACCTCCTACCAAGAAGCAATATGCTGGTACTGCACCTCACTGTGCTCGATGCAATGGTCATCATGTTGCCCAACAAGCCTGTAAGCAGTGTACTACGTGTGGTAAACTTGGGCATCTGGCCAACATTTGTCGTTTGGGCCAGAATCAAGCTGTTCAGAATCCAGCACAGGTTCAAGGGAATGCTGCTAGATTCCCACCTGGTTCGTGTTACAATTGCGGTGAAATGGGTCATTTCCGCAACAACTACCCGAGGTTGGGGAATGCGAATACAAATCCGAACGCGAATTCCAACGCGAACGCGAATGTGAATCCCGCTCGTGGACGAGCATTCAATCTGAACGCTAATGAGGCGAGAGCTGACAACGAGGTTGTTAATGGTACGTTCCTTGTTAATAATCAACTTGCATCTGTTCTTTTCGATTCTGGTGCCGATAGGAGTTTTGTTTCGTTATCTTTTGAGCCTTTACTTGCGATACCTAGAACTAAACTGAGGAAACCCTTATCTGTCGGAGTTGCTACTGGTAAACCTCTTGTACTCGATTCTATTATTCGTGATTGTCATTTGAACCTCGATAACCATCTTTTTCCTATTGACCTCACACCGATGCAACTTGGGAGTTTCGACATTATTGTGGGGATGGATTGGTTAACCAAACATCATGCTTAGGTGGTTTGTTTCGACAAGATTGTTCGTATTCCTCTTTCGTCTGGCGATATTCTAGAGGTTCGTGGCGAGAAACCATCTGGTGGTTTGAAACTCATGTCGTGTACGAAAGCCCAAAGTTATTTACAAAAGGGATATGTTGCCTTCCTGGCACATGTCACCAAGGAGAAAGGCAAGAACAAGTGTATTCAAGATATTCCGATCGTCCGCGATTACCCAAAGGTGTTTCCTGATGAACTGTCTGGTTTGCCTCCAGTTCGTCAAGTCGAGTTTCATATTGATCTTGTACCTAATGCCAACCCGATTGCGAAAGCACCTTATCGTCTTGCACCTTCTGAGATGCAAGAATTATTGAAACAGCTTCAAGAGTTATCTGATAAAGGATTCATCCGACCGAGTTATTCACCTTGGGGCGCTCTCGTCCTATTTGTGAAAAAGAAAGATGGGTCTTTTCGAATGTGTATCGATTATCGTGAGTTTAATAAGCTTACCATCAAGAATCGATATCCCCTACCACGAATTGATGATCTCTTTGATCAGCTGCAAGGTGCTACATGTTTTTCCAAGATCAATCTGCATTCTGGGTATCATCAGCTTTATGTATTCGAAGAAGATATTCCCAAAACTGCTTTCCGCACGAGATATGACACTATGAGTTCACTGTCATGCCTTTTGGTTTGACGAATGCCCCAGCTATCTTCATGGACTTAATGAATAGGGTATGTAAACCTTATTTAGACAAGTTCATTATTGTGTTCATCGACGATATTCTTGTTTATTCGAAGTCTTGAGCCGATCACGAACAACACCTTTGTTTGACACTGGAACTCCTGAAGAAAGAACAAATTTTTGCTAAATTCTCCAAGTGTGAATTCTAGCTTAAAGAAGTTCAGTTTTTGGGACATATAGTCAACGAGCAGGGTATTCATGTGGATCCTTCCAAAATAGCTGCTATTAAGGATTGGAACACACCGACAACACCCACAGAAGTTCGTTCTTTTCTTGGTCTTTCTGGATATTATCGACGGTTTATTTTGAATTTTTCGAAGATCGCGGTTCCACTCAGTGCTTTGACTCAAAAGAATAAGCCTTTAGAGTGGGGACCCAAAAAAGAAGAAGCGTTCTAAACGCTGAAACGGAAGCTATATGATGCTCCTGTTCTATCTTTGCCCGATGGAAATGATGATTTCGTTGTCTATTGTGACGCATCGAATCTAGGCCTTGGTTGTGTTCTCATGCAACGAGACAAAGTTATAGCTTATGCGTTGAGACAATTGAAAGTTCACGAGAAGAACTACAAGACTCATGATCTCGAATTGGGTGTTGTGGTTTTTGCTCTAAAAATCTGGAGACACTATCTTTATGGCACGAAGTGTGTGGTTTTCACAGACCACAAAAGTCTCCAGCACATTCTTAATCAGAAGGAACTGAACATGAGGCAACGATGATGGGTTGAGCTCTTGAGCGATTACGATTGCGAGATTCGCTACCATCCTGGTAAGGCGAATGTCGTATCCGACGCGCTTAGTCGAAAGGAGCGAGTCAAGCTTCATTCTGTTCGAACTCTATCTGATCTTCAAACTCGTGTCTCTCAAGCTCAGCAATTTTGTGTTTCACAGAATTTGATGGGTAAGGAATTACCACGTCAACTTGAGCTTAAACTCGAAGAGAAGGACGATGGGTTACTCTATTTCAAGGATCGTTTGTGGATTCCGAAACAAGACGATCTTTGCACTTTAGTGATGGACGAATCTCTTAAGTCTCGATATTCTATCCATCCTGGTGCTGACAAAATGTATAAGGATCGTCATACTCAGTACTGGTGGCCTGGTATGAAGAAGGATATTGCCTTGTATGTATCGAAATGCCTAAATTTTCTCAAAGTCAAGGCTGAACATCAACGACCATCTGGTTTGCTTATACAACCAGAGATACCAGTTTGGAAGTGGGAGAACATTGCGATGGATCTCATCACTAAATTACCGCGTACATCTAAAGGTCACGATGCTATTTGGGTTGTTATCGATCGTTTAACGAAGTCAGCTCCTTTTATTCCGATTCACGAGGATCTATCTGCTGATAAACTTGCAAAGATTTATGTTGATGAGATTGTATCTCGACATGGTGTTCCTTTGGATATCATATCTGATCGTGATGCTCGATTTTCGTCTCATTTCTGGAAGACCATGCAATCTGATATGGGAACCCAACTAAATCTAAGCACTGCTTATCATCCCCAAACAGATGGACAATCGGAGAGGACAATTCAAACTTTGGAGGATATGCTTAGAGCATACATGATAGACTTTAGTGGTAATTGGGATTCTCATCTTCCGTTGATCGAGTTCTCTTACAACAACAGTTATCATGCTAGCATTAATATGGCACCGTTCGAAGCTCTCTACAGTCGAAAATGCCGTTCACCTGTCTGTTGGAATGAGGTCGGTGAAGCTCAGCTTACTGGACCTGAGCTCATTCTGGAAACAACAGACAAAATCAAGAAAATTCGCGATAATCTTGTGACAGCGAGAAGCCGTCAGAAGAGTTATGCGGATATGCGACGCAAGCCCTTAGAATTTCAAGTCAGAGACCATGTCCTACTCAAGGTGTCACCTTGGAAGGGAGTGGTGAGATTTGGAAAGAAAGGAAAACTTGCACCTCGATATGTTGGACCATTTAAGATTGTTGAAGGAATTGGAAAGGTTGCCTATCGATTAGTGTTGGTGCATATGTCTGTCGACTTCGTCTTGTATCGAGTCTTGTATTAGAATAGATAAAACAGGGCACGCAAAACGAGAAATGTGAAAAAGGGGTTAATTTCGAACGAAATAGCATATTGCTATTTCATACGAAATTATATGGTAATTTCGTACGAAATTACAATTTCGTGTGAAATCTAATTTCGCGTGAGTCTGTTCATGCGAAATTAGCAACCCTATTTATAGGTGCCTTGTGATTTCGTTTGTAAGAGTTCCAACTTTCCGGTTTCAGTGCCGAACTGCTGCCGAAGTGTCTACTCGCTGTAATTCTTTGTCAAATCAATCAAAAGACAGTTTAAAGTGAATTGAAAGCTGAATTACCTTGATACGTTTGTTTCCGCCTCTTGTATTGAGCAAAAACTCTTCTGAACGACTCGTTTGGTCGGTAAAACGATCCTACAAGTGGTATCAGAGCTCAGGAGGAAGAGTTCATACCAATTCAGCTGCAAAATCTGATTTCTACACCTTCTTTTTCATAATTAACAAGTTTTCACGGACAAAATGACTTGAATTTTACACATAATGTGCAAAACAATGTTTTAACAAATCCTTGAAAGTTTCAGACTTAAAATCGAACAAAAACCTGATCAATTTTGACAAAATCAGCTCGAGATGATGACATCAGCAGTATTTCGCACGAAATAAGGATCTTATTTCACACGAAATAGCATTATTTCGTTTCAGATTGTAATTCCATCTGAAAAGGGTACTTAATTTCGTACGAAATTACCTATTTCGCTTGAAAGTTCAGTTATTTCATACGAAATCACTTATTTCGCACGAAATTAGTGTATTTCGCTCCAAAGTGGTTATTTCGTTTGAAAGGGTGATTTCGCACCAAAGTTCATTTCGTTTGAGAGGGTATTTCGTTTGAAAGACAATTTTGTGAAATTTTGAAACCGAAACATGGAAGAGGAATTTTACAACGCCTTTGCTACACCAATTAGTATTGTTCAGAACACAATGTTAGAAAATGAAACGGGTACCATGCAAAAACCGCCAAAACTTATGAATATCGAGGAGTATAAAGGTTGGGAAGAACGATTTGAGAATTGGGTTCAAGCAAATTACCTGGATGCTTGGGAATGTGTTGAGACAAAATATGTTAGACCGATGACTGATGATGAGGAGGTGATTGCAATTAAAGATCTTAGTGCTGAAGAGAAAAAGAAATACAAAGATGAAAAGATGATGACGAGTTTATTGCATCAAGCTGTTAAGGAAGATATCTTGGTTTTATTGCAACACAATGGAACTGCTTATTCAATTTGGAAAGCTTTAAAATCAAAGTTTGTTGGAAGCAAAGAAATGATTAAGAACAAAAAATCACTTTTGAAAAAGGAATTTGATCTATTTCGTGGTTTGAGAACTGAGAGCACCAAGCAGATCATCGAAAGATATTGCAATCTGCTAGTCAACATGAAGAGGGTGAGCATCACAAAAGATAATGAAGAATTGATTGAGAAGTTGGCCGATGCTTTGCCACATGAAACTTGGGGCACATATCTTATGATGCTGAGAAATAAGAAAGATTTTGGGAATCTGACACTGAGCAAGTTCATTGAAAAGCTTGAAGCTCAAGAGATGGAACAGAGGAAGATCTCAAGAATGAAAGATTTTGATGGAGAACAAGATATTGGGCTGTATTACAAAGGAGGTATTAGTGACAAGACCAACATGTCACCAAAGGTTGAAACGGCATTCAATGCTAAAAGTTCATCAGGAGGGTCATCTAAAGGATCAAACAGCAAAACTGAATTTTCTTCATATCCATCATATGATCCAAACTTTTCAACAACAAAGAATGGAAAGAAGTTACAATGCAACATGGTATTAGATCTTGAAAATGCTCAAAATTACACAGAGGAGGTTGCAAAAGGTCACATGTCTTTGTTGGTAACTGTGTTAGAGTCATATGAGAGTTTAGTAGCAGGAAGGATCGGGAATCCAATGTTGACAAAAGAGGATTACGATCAGATTGATGCTGAGGAGATGGAATTAATGGATATAAAGTGGTGTTTGGCAAGTGTGTTAAGAAGAGCTGAAAAGTTCAAACAGATCACAGGAAGAGATGACTTCCGTGATGCTAATGTTTCTACTTTAGGTTTTGATAAATCTAAAGTTACTTGTTTTCGTTGCAGGGAAAAGGGACATTTCAAGAGAGAGTGCACGAATCGCGAAGCAAGTGGAGTTCAAAATCCGTTTAACAACAATGACTACTATCGGAAAGCAATTTATCATCAAGTTGCTCAACAACAACAACAACCACAAACTGCACATGCTAAGAAGGCAATCGAAGAGTCATCAAAGAGAGCTTGTATGGTGAATCAAGATGATAAAAAATCAACAAAAGGAGCAAGTTGGGATAAATACATTTCAGCTGATAGCAAAGCATTTCTGATAGATCAAGATGATGAAAGATTACCAGAAGGTTTTAGCTGGAAAAATTTTAGTTGGGATGATTATGATCCTAATAAAACTTCAAATCACAAAGCTTTTGTTGCTCGAGTTGCTGAAGACAGTGATAATGATGATGATTATTATGCAAGAAGAATGGAAGAACATTTAAGAATGCTAGAGGAGAGTGACAGTGATGATGAAAAAGCTAAAAAGAAAAAGAAGAAAGTTAAAAAACCTGTCAGCAGTGATGATGAAGAAGTTCCTGTGATAAGGAAGAAAATAAAAGACATTCCAGTTTTTAAAGTTGAAGCTGATGCACAAAAGATTCCTGTGAAATGTGAAAATTGTGAAGCAGTGAAGAAGCAAAATAGTACTTTGATTCATAACATGAACAGATTGAAAGAATCCTATGATGTTCTAAACAAAGCAATGAATCAGTACAATCAAACAAGTAGTGAACAAGCAACAGCCATGAAAACACTTCAAGGAGCTTTCATGACAAAGCAGAAAGTTGTCAACAATTATATTGAAAAGTGTGCTGTGTTGGAACAGAAATTGGAAACACAGAGGATTGAAACAAAGAGAGTAAACAGGTTGTTAAAAAGTTACTCATGTACTTCTTATGTTATTGACAGGATTTATCCAACCGTTGAAGGCATGAAGGTATTTGATGAAGAGGAAGTATCTGAAGACAAGAGCTCTGAAAAGAAGAAGGATACTGAAATAAAAGATTCTGGTAAGAAACATAGTGCCAGTTACAACAAGTGTCCACCCCCGCTTGAAAATGGATATTCTCCACAAAATCCAAATTCAGAAAGAGTTAAAAAGGCAACCAACTTACAGTGGGAGTCTGAGTCTTCAGAAAATTTGCCAGACAACATCGATGTCACTTTCACATCGTCTGACACTGATCATGAGTCCGAATTAATAAAGAAAGTGGTCGATCAGGTGTTGGATAACGATGAAACCGAGGAGTCAAAGTCGGAGTCAAACTCAGAGTCAAAATCTGACAAGTCAAAGTCAACAGTAAAAAATGACAAACGGGCTTATAATAAAGAATTTATGTTATCAAAATCTAATTTGAATGATGAAACATTCAAAATAGCCTATACTTTGAATGGTTCTGACAAATTATATTCTGATGAAGAATTTCCAATAAGAGGTGTTAAAACTGAAATGATCAAAAAGGTTTTCAAACTAATAGAAATTAATATTTCTGAAATAAAAAATGTAAATCTTTCTGAAAAACATAAAAAGTACACCTCAAGAGATCAACAAAGGTTAAACAAGAAAAAAGGTTACAATTTCGGTTCTGGTTTTCAAAAGAAACCAAACCATAATGGTAATATCAAAAGGAAAGGTCTTGGATTTATTCCACCGAAAAATCATAAAAATGAAAAAACCTATAAACCAAAAACTGTTTTTGTTTCAGGAATATCATCTGAAGAAGAAAAGGAGCAATTGTTCAGAAAGCAAACGAACAAAGAATTCCTTGCTAAGAAGCAAGAAGAAATGAAAAAAGATGTTGCTCAATAAAATAAGGAGACAAGAACCTGTTTTCAATGCAAAACAGTTGGCCATATTGTCAGGAATTGTCCAAAGGCAATCCAAACAAAACAGGGAGTCTCTGAAAAACTGAAAGGAAAGATTGTTGAGAATGAACCACCAATCAAACAATTTAAAGTTTTCAAAAATTCAAAATTTGAGGTTGGTGAATGTTCAAAGAGTTTTTACAGAAGAAAAGTGAATCTTGACAACCACAAGTGGGTTGTTAAGAAATCTGATGATAGTTCTAACAATGATTCTGATTCATCAAAATCAGAGGAGCTATCGTCTGGCGATGAATCTGATTCCACAAAATCAGAGGAGCCACAAGTTGTGATGAAAGAAAAGAAATCGGTTCCGCTATTGGATAATGAAAATTTTCCACCTCTGCGGGCTGAAAATTTGAAATCTAAGATTGGAAAAGTTGAAATTTCAAATCAATTCTTTTCTGAAAAGAAAGAATTTGATGTTGAAAAAGCCTTTAACCCCAAAGTGAAACACATTTTTGGAAAAATGGTTGATGGGAAGGTAAAGGGGGTTAAAGAATTTTACGAGAAGAAAACAAAGAAACCGAGTGTTGGTAACTCGGAATCTCCCAAGGTCTGTCAAGCTTGGGAGAATTTCTCTAACTAAAAAAACCTGACTTGCCGGAGCTCCCAAGTTGGTAATCGCGGAGCATGAATCGGCATCATTCTTGAAATTTTTTTTTTGAAAATTGAAATTTTTTCACTAGTATGACTTGCCGGAACTCCCGGGTTGGTAAGTGTGGAGTAGGAATCGGCATCTTGAGAATTCAACCTACAAGTGGTATTTGGTTGAAAAAGCAAACCTACATGTGGTTGAAATAGGGGATGTGATCTTACAAGTGGTTAATCAAGTTCATTCATTTGAACTTGATTTAACTCTTATTCAAAAGTTTCAAAAACAAAGTGATGAATGAATCCCCATTTTTTACAAGTGGTAAAATCGACAAATCTAATTTTCCGGAAAAACCATTTTGATTAAAATAAACTTAAGTGTTTTGAAATCAAATGGGAAAATAGTTTGTTGTAAGGGGGAGTTCTGATTGTTTATGCCAAGTGGATGGCGGATTGAAGCAATTCACAACAGTTGTCATTTTATTGTACAGTTTGTTTTCAAATTTTCCCGAAAAATCAAAATTGAAACATATTTTGATTTTAGGGGGAGTAAAAATTTTAGAAATTTCGAAAATTTGAAAAAATACAAAAACATGATAAAGTCTAAAAGGCCAAAAACATTGAAAAATTAAAATTGAGTTTTGTTGTGAAAAAGAGGAAATGATAGTACATCAGTGGACTATTACAGCATGCTAAAGAATTGGATAGTAAAAATGTGATAAACGGTCTCACTAATGATATGCCAGTAGGTTTTTACACGCTTAGTAGATTGTGTTCGAGATATAAACCTAAATTTCAAACTTACTTATCTCGTGGGGAACATCTCTCGGATATATGGGTAACCCCCGAAATCTTGTTTGAAAGACCCCTCTTTCTGAGATACTAGGTCTTTATGCTTAGTGATATCTGGGGTATTATCTCGAGACTTCTGATTTTGCGGAAGCAATGGCCTAGTCCCCGTATAATACTTTCTGCTTGCTTGAAATATAGCCCACCCTCAGCATAAAAAATGATGAAACATTGCAAAATGGTAATCATGTGCTGTTGAAGAAAAGATTCTCTAAAGGGAACACACCTAAAAGTGGAAGCCGGCATCTCTCTGATTTTGCGGAAGCAATAGCCTGAGCTCTCACGGCCCTCGCATTTAACCCTTTACAGATATCATCTAGGTATACTCACCTGTAAGACTGAATATTGGGATCTGGATACGGGAGTATATTCTGAGGTGGGACACGCGTATAAGTTTAAGTCTCTAAAACATAAATTTCGTATCTCGAATCAGTTGAACTTTGTGTGAAAATTTAAGTGGATCAATATACTGACAATCTAAGTGAATCATTTAGAACTGAAAATGTTTATAGCTTAACGGTGTTGGTGATATGTCTCAGAAACTGATATGATCCTCTTACGCAAACTCACAAAAATATTGTCTGTATATATTTCTTTACTGCATTTTCATTTTAATCAAAATCCAAAAAGATTTTAGTGTGTTTTAGCATAAATTTTGAAAAATACAAAAAGATTTTCGACAACTGATGGTGACGAGCTGATTTTCAAAATTCCGAGTGCTAAACATGATGAACAGGTTTGGGAGAGTTTGCTTAAACTGAGAAAATTTTGAATGTTTATCTACAAATGGTTATCAGAAGTTTTTTAAATGATAAATCGTTCTATTCATATAAGTGGTTCATCAGAGATTAAAATTGTAACATCATTTATTGATTGATTGATTCCTGCAAGAGGTTTTAAATCATTGTTTTGAAATTAGTTTCTACAAGTGGTAAGCAAAGAACTTAAATTTGTCAAATTTTAAATTTGTAAAATTTATTGTGAGGTAGAGATTGTGCAGGTAAGCCAGGTTTTGATCCTGAGCAGGATGTGAGCCAGGTCACGATCTTGAACCTGTGGAAGCCAGACTGCGATCCCAAGCACAATTTAAGGGGGAGTCTGAAGTTGTATAGAGCAAGGTTCTGATCATGAATCTGAGGATGCTGATGAACTTATGGAATCAAGGGATTTGATCAAGAGAAGATATAGTCAGGTCGAGATCCTGAAAAAGAAGAGAAGAGAAAGATTGAGGATGTTTTACATTGTTAGATATTTCGGAATAAGTCGAGAAGACTGATAAAGACTGAAGATTGAAGACTCGACACCGAAGACTTAGTCAACATCCAAGGGGGAGTCTGTTGGTGCATATGTCTGTCGACTTCGTCTTGTATCGAGTCTTGTATTAGAATAGATAAAACAGGGCACGCAAAACGAGAAATGTGAAAAAGGGGTAATTCGCACGAAATAGCATATTGCTATTTCATACGAAATTATATGGTAATTTCGCACGAAATTACAATTTCGTGTGAAATCTAATTTCGCGTGACACTACAAAAAAAAAAAAGCCATTTAGTGGCACACATTTTTAATGGCATATAGGTTTTGTGCCACTAATTTATGTTTTTAATGGCACTTTAGGTATTTAACACATACATTCAGTGGCATTTAACTTTTATGTCACTAATCAAGGCTTTTAGTGGCATTTTGCATATGCCACCAAAATTTTCTATATGTTTTAATGGCACTTTGCCTGTGCCACAAAATCTTTTGAACAATTTTGTTTAAAATTTTCACCATTTCTCTATTTAATACCTAAAAATTTCTTCTTCTCTTTCACCAAAAATCAATTTCCCTCCCAAAATCATTTCATATTCCCGCTCATTCCCTAATCCCTCATCAATTTCCCTCTCACTCTCACCAAAAAATCAATTTCCCCCAGTCTAATTTTTATCAATCCAAAATCTCGTCCATTGTGTTCACTCTGTTTGAATACGACCAGTTCACGACTGCACCGGCCAAAGATGATTGTGCTCCAGTTTAAATCCCGACATCAATTTGGTAGGTAATCAATCATAAATCTCTAATTTTAATTGATGCGCTCCTTCTTTTCTTTCTAATTGTTGATGGATTTGTGTGCAATTTCTGTTTTGAGGTGCACTGTAGTGTAGGAACACTAGGTCATCTGTGTTGGCAAACCCTAAAGACATCGTCACATCCTCTGCTCCACCGGACTCCGGTGACCTCAACGGACACCTTATCCGGCCTATGCTCCGACCAAGACCAGGTAAATCTCATTACTTTTCTATAACAAGCTTCATAATACTTTATATACATTTTAAATTTGTTGTTAGTTTTTGACTCATACAGATACAACCATTAACCATATAACTTATATGGAACCCTAGTTAGGAATAAATAATGTGTTGTAAAACATGAAATTTTTAATTTCTTGAACTGGATGAATTTCACATTTGATTTGTGAACCATGATGATGAAATTTACCAATGGATGTTATTTGGTGTTTAATTAATTTAGAATTTAATAAATTTGTGATCTTTACAAGTTATATATATTCTCCTGCTTTTTGATCCACAGAGTTAAACAATAGAATGCTCTGTTCATCTTGTTGTTGCTGTGTACAGTAAGGGCGGGAAGAAGGACTTTAGTACCGCGATTCTTGAGCTAAAAAGGCGCCAAATAGACTCATTGTTGAGATGATAACTCTGTTGTTTCCATGCATCCTGAAACCATGGAAAAGCTTCAACTTTTCAGAGGCGATACAATCTTGATTAAGGTAATTTAGGGTTTTCTTCAATTATCACTTGTAAAAATCGATTAAGGGTTTTAATTGGTTGATTGGTGAGTAATTTTGATGTTAGTGATAGATTTTAAAAAGAAATTTGTGGGTTTGTAAAAAAATCTGATATTGTTGATGGGTTGGGAATCTGTTTGGATATTTTGCATGTTTTGTAAAAATCAAGATTTTTAAAGAAAAAATATATGGTTTGAGTGCACGGCAAGAAAAGGAGAGATACAATTTGTATTGCACTTGCTGATGACACCTGTGAAGAACCAAAGATTAGGATGAATAAGCTTGTCAGGTCAAATTTGAGGGTTAGGCTCGGCGATGTGGTTTCGGTGCATCAGTGTGATGATGTTAAGTATGGGAAGCGCGTTCACATCCTTCCGATTGACGATACCATTGAAGGAGTTACTGGGAATCTGTTTGATGCTTACTTGAAATGTATGTTTAGTTTATAAGCATGTTCTGATGCCATTTATATCCATTTATCGTTTATGTTCTGACGGTCGGTTTGTTTGTTTGATTTTGCAGCGACTTTCTAGAAGCGTACCGCCCGGTGAGAAAGGGTGACTACTTTTTGGTAAGGGGAGGAATGAGAAGCGTCGAGTTTAAAGTTATCAAGACTGATCCTGCTGAGTACTGTGAGGTTGCACCTGATACTGAGATATTTGGTGAGGGTGAGCCTGTGAGAAGGGAAGATGAGGACCGGTTAGACGAGATCGGTTATGATGACATTGGTGGTGTGCGAAAACAGATGGTGAAAATACGTGAGTTAGTGGAACTCCCATTAAGGCATATGCAGCTTTTCAAGTCAATTGGTGTTAAACCACCAAAGGGTATTCTTCTTTACGGGCCTCCTGGGTCTAGAAAGACGTTGATTGCCCAAGCTGTTGCTAATGAAACTGGTGCTTTCTTTTTCTGCATTAACGAGCCAGAGAGCATGTCGAAAATGGCTGGAGAGAGTGAGAGCAATTTAAGGAAAGCGTTTGAAGAAGCCGAGAAAAACGCACCATCGATCATCTTTATTGATGAGATCGATCATCTTCACGTATGACCAAATTGTGCCCCCTTTTCGTATATCGAAGTCTAGTTTGGAGTTGACACTGTGATCAAAGCTTGCTGCTGCACAAGCTGCAAAAAATGTGATAACTTTTCTGATGCAGAATTCGAGCTTAAAAACATAGCTAAAAATGGTTCCAAGTTTCAGGTGGTCAGAAAGATGCTAGAGTTTTTTTGGCCCTGTTGCAGATTCTATTAAAGTAACCGAGCTCATGACTGTAAGAATCTTTATTTTGTACTCCCTAACTCTTAAGCTTTTACGAAAAATCTCTATGTTAGATACAGTTATCTATTTGACCCGAATCTATTTTTCTTAGAACCATTTTTGCCCTGGATGAGGGTTGACACGGACCCATTTTAACCCATAAGTCTATAACCCAACCCAACCCAACTCAACTCAACCCATTTTTTTGCCAGGTTAATGCATAAATACTAGTGTCTTAAATCTTAATAGACCATTTTGAAAAAACAAAAAAGACAATCATAGATGGTATATCATCTTAATGGTTGCTTATTTCATTGAGTTTGTACTGGTTGACAAGCAGGTAAAACTTATAAGCTTATACACAAAAAATATAAAATTAACATTATAAATGGTACAATGTACCGGAATAGCGTACCGGATCGTACCGAATTCATGCCATCTAGCAAATCGCGAACCCGAACCGCTTACCGGAACCGGCGCGAACAGCAAATTAGGTGACTATGGTCTGTATATTCGAGTATAGGTTTGTACTGACTCATAGTGTCATAATTTTTTTTCAATGCTAACTATACATAAAGGTTTACACTAACTGTATTGTCCCGTTTAGATTTGATTTGGTCATTATTAGATACTTTAACATGGAGGGCTTCCCCACTCAATAGAAGATCAATCGCTTCGATACAAATCAATCACTCGTACCGTTGGTATGATTCGTCTCACTATTTTTGCCCTAATTCCAGAACCGCTGGTGATTTACAGGTATCAGTCTAATCGATTCAGTTCTCACGTATGATCTGAATTTTGAAATATATTCATTTGTTTATTCTGTAAGTTGTTTCGCTTTGATTTTGTGCGTTTAATTGATAAACCTATATGATTAGGCGGATAATTGCGATGTTCATCTGTAAAATTTGTCAATCAAGGATCGAGCAATAATTGTACAGTCGAATCTCTGTTTTAGTTACAGGTATATGAGTTTAATCGCTTTAATTATCACTTATAATCTGAATTTTGAAGTATATATATTCATCTGTTCGATTCTCTAAGTTATTTCGTGTAGATTTTCTGCATATGAGTTGACAAATTCATATGATTATGCTGATAATAACAGTATTCATTGCTAGTGATTGTTAATGCTTGTATTTAGATTATTTATGGCTTGTTTCTAGTTAGAAAACTCCAGATCTAATATATTGATTGGTTGATTTTTTGCAGAGAACAATTTGTGGATATATTGAGAAACTACATAGTTGTACTGATTTCTCTTGACATATCAGGGCTCGTCAGGCATTCAACTCAGTTCAGGCGCGACTAGGAATTGTTTCGGCTCGTTTCGACTTCTTGACATATCATATTCCATGTTTACAGTTATAACAGGGCCAAACAAAGATACATGGAAAATGAAGAATGTCAGAGCGCGTATATTCATCTTGCTTTAGCTGCAGAAGCAGGAGGTCTGGTGAGTTTGGTGCATTTCTTTGGCTTTATAATGTTTGGTTGATCACATAAGAAAATATTTTGAAGGGCCATCTTTTTTAAATTTCAATATGCTATAATAGCAAAATTGTTATTTTTTTCAGGTATGATTTTTTAACAACCCAGTTTGGGTTGTGAAAGCAAGATGAAAACTTCGGACACCCGGCTACTGGACACTACAGGTCCCGATTTGTCTGACTTTACAAATCCGGCATCAGAGGAGGTGACTGCGACTCTGGTGAGTTATTCGGTTACCCTTACGGCTTTCGTACACCCGATTCGAACCTAGATGTAGAAGAAATAAACTTTTTTTATTAACAGATAGAAAATATCTCAGATTAATCAAGTTGCTTCTCATATGATTATGATTTAATCTGTTAGGTGTATAA
This sequence comes from Helianthus tuberosus, assembly GCA_030545235.1. Lineage (NCBI taxonomy): Eukaryota > Viridiplantae > Streptophyta > Magnoliopsida > Asterales > Asteraceae > Helianthus > Helianthus tuberosus. The sequence goes on from CM060409.1 coordinate 108,528,926, forward strand.
AAAACTAAGAACTACATTGACTTTTATGCATTTTTACACAAACTGTCATCAACTTTTTGTCACATGTATATTGCTAGAAAGGATCAATTGAGAGCTTTATTGGATTTTCTGCACGTTTACATTCAAGTCTTTTAAATGTTTACTAACTTGTTTCCTAAATACAGTTGTCACACCCCGACTTCCACGTGTCACCGGTGGGCCCGGTGGGGAGTATCGTGATGTGGTTGGCAACATAATAGTCAAACAACACAATATATAAATGCACAGCGGAAGCAAAAGGTAAATATATTACAATCCGAATATAAAGTAATATCCAAGTATTACAACGGAAAGTAATAGATCCACAGGCGGATCAAAATAAAATAGAAACAATAGTTCAACAGACTTTGACATCTAGAGCTTGCGAAACTTGAGTATTGATGCCTGGAGTAACCAGCCTATTTCGTCTACTACCTGCACTTAGCCTTTTTGGAAAATACGTCAGTTTACACTGGTAAATACAACTCAACTGACTCATTTAGAAAAGAGTTTAAAATTTTATTTGAATGCACTTCGGCAAAAATATCATTTATAACTTGGGACAATTATTTGTATATAATCGTGTATACAGTTTTACTTATTTGTCGTCCATTAGCACCGGTTAGAAGAGCCGGTTTAAGTTAACTGACACGCCACAGGTATAATGCCCACAAGGTCGATTCCTTTAGTGGATTACCAGTTTTTACATAATGCATCTGTCAGGTGTACGCCTACACCCCGTGCTTAGGTCGTGGCCATTTCGTAAAATGATGCCAAGGATATCCGGGACATGGTCATTTAACCCCCAAGGGCCATACATCAAATAATACAGAACAAAGCGGGTTATGTAAATACATTAATCACAATTCGATTTAAATGACTACATACCCGACCAAGCGGTACTTTTATAGTACCGTATCCCAAGCCCGTATAGGGAAAATAAGTTAAGAGTATTTACCTGAGCAAAGTATCAATCAATTACAGCAAATGCAAGTACTTTTACTGGGCTCCTAATCTGGAACGAAGGTTTATAATAACCTATTAGATTTCTAACGGGTCCTTAATTAAGCCTTAACTTAGACCGGTCAGTTTCAATGATACGGTTCGTACGCACTATTAAGCGAAGACCGGATAGAATGTGATTTAGACCCGACAAGTTCGGAGACTTGCTTAATATGGGTATTTCATACACACTCTGGACTTTGAGATAAAACCGCTAAGGTTTGACCCGTTTCGGCTAATTTATGTAAACTAGTTACATAAACCGAACCGCGTGCGTAATAAGCGTAACGGGTATTCCTGAGAGCCATATATAGGTTTCCTAAGTTAATATGCTTCAAATATGTTGTGACATCAGTAAGATGTCTTTTATTATGCCCAGAACGAGTTTAAACACAAACTATGCCCCGTAGGGGTAGTTTAGTCATTTAAAAGATTATAAAAGAGTTTAAGTATTAACCTGAGTTACAGGTCTGATATAATCAGCAAAAATACTTAGTTTGATAAGTTATAACAGTAGGGTAAAGTATATATGTGAAATTTATCAATTATAACCAAACTATGCACCGTGGGAGCATTTTGGTAATTTCACATAAGCCGTAAAGCTCAAAACTGAAGTCTGGGTTTAACAACTTTTTCTTACTGTTAAAATATCATAATTTACTTAAAATATCAGTAGGTATCACCCTTTGTATGTTTAAAATAGTTCTAGTACATACTAGGCGTTAAAAACGCTTAATTAGGCGATTAGAAGCCGTTTCCTGGTTCTATATAGAACTCTGATATTTTTATTATTCCTGGAGGTTTAAAATAATTTATTTATCATATGTAATCAGTAGCAAAAGGTTTGGAGTCAATTAGATATGTAAAACTCATTTTATAGCCCGTAAGGGCAAAACAGACAATTACTGGATTAAGCCTACGACTATGAGTTATGCTCAGCCTAAAATTAATTAAAAATCTTCAAAAATCCCAAAATAATATATTACATCAGTGGGTATTAAGTTTGATATCAAAAAGTAGGCTTAACTAGGTTATACGCTAATTACGCCGTTTTATTATCATAAAGCTTCTTAATTACGCTAATGAGCATAACTCTCAATCTACACCTCAAACTGATGTCAAACTTTGCATACAAGTTTATATATCAGTAGTTAAGGTTTCTACTCTTTTACATTTTCAAAAATCACGTTTTAAGGTGAAAAGGGCATAATGGTCAACATATGAGCAATTAACGGAATCATGCGTATTAATCGGTTAACTAATGAACCATGGTGTATAATCACAGAGGGTTATACTAGCATGTAACCTGGTCCAAATGAAGCTCTTAGGTATTTCTAAATCATACCAAAACGGGTCAGAACTGAAGTCAAAGCAAAAGTCAAAGCTTTGCGACTTTCGGTTCCGAACCGGGTCTAAACAGGAAATTGTCGGGTTGAACATGTTTAGACATGTTCTTACACTAATTACCAAGTTATATTAATGATCAAACAGGTTGTATGTGTTCTACATTGCTAATCATGCATAAATTAGAAACTAAGTATCTTGTTGACTTTTTATTCACAAGTTTGACCCGACATTTGACCTAGTTAGAGTTGGAATCAGGGGGAACCCTTTTAAGGGTTTATTACCCACATAATTACCAACTTATAACTACTTTTAATTCGACTAATCACTGGACCATTAGTGATTAATCTTAAAGTCAACCGTTAATTACGACGGTTTGACTTTTAAGCTAAAACTTAATTAAGAAAGGTTAAGCAAACTTACAAAGGTCTAATGATTGATGAGGAAGGCCTGGAAAGTGCTCTTGTGCTCCACAATTGATCAGAAGATGTTTGAGGAATGAATGATCAATGTGTTGCACTTAGGTGCTTTATATAGTAACCAAGACACCACAAGGTGTTGACAAATAAGTCTACTACTGACCATAACATTTCCACAAGTGTCCCTAGTGTTTAGGGGGTACCTAGGGGTCGCACAAGATGTGAAAAATCGGTTAAAGGTCGAGCACAATGGCTATGGCAGGCAAAAACCCAAGAATTTCGGATCAGATGACCCTAGGCGTGACGCGAAGACCCCCCCCCTCCTGGGGCTTCGCGTGGCGCGAGGCCCTCCTGCAGCAAATCAGAATTTTAGATTTATTGCGTTTTGATCCTTGGCTCTTCAAACTTTGTTTAGACTTTTGTTTCTTGCATCTTGAACCCTCCAAATTGATTTATAAGGGCTTTAAAACATATACCCACTTTGTTAAGTCCCCGGTTAACTTTATTGTTACCCGAAAAGTCCTAACTTTCAATGTTGACGCTTTAACCCTTCGCACACGAATTTGATCATAACTTTCTCATACGATAACGAAACTTTACAAAATTTATATCGTGCATTCTAGTGAGCATAATTAACCGTTACAAAGCTTCGGGTTTGTCAAAAGGTCACTCAGAGGTATAACTTAAACATGTTGACACATTTAACCCCTGTAGTTTGTAATCTCTCACTTTCTTTCATATTTAGCTCCGTATGATCCATGATTTATTCGTTTGAAGGTACGAGCATCATGTAGGGTTAATGTACAATATATTTATTCACTGTTGACATTTAGAACTCGTATATACTCGTACTTTTCATGTTTGTCAACTTTAGTCGTTTCAGAATATTCTTTCACACGTTTTAAACATATGATACGTGTCAACACATTATAGGACGTGAATTTTCGAGGTGTTACATCCTCACCCCCTTAAAATAAATCTCGACCCGAGATTTACTGAAATAAATAAGGGTACTTTTCTTTCATCGTGGACTCAACCTCCCACGTATATTCAGGACCTCTACGGGCATCCCATTTGACCTTTACAATAGGTACATGCTTCCTTCGAAGCTTCTTAACCTGTCGATCCTCAATCGACAATGGTTTTTCCACAAACTTCAAGCTCTCATCTATATGCACATCTGTATGTGGTATAACCAGTGATTCATCAGCGAAGCACTTCTTCAGATTGCAGATGTGGAACACATTGTGAATTCCACTGAGCTCTTCAGGTAAGTTTAACTTATAGGCAACTGACCCGACACGTTCGATAACCTCGAAAGGTCCTATGTATCTCGGGCTTAGCTTGCCTTTCTTACCAATTCGCATCACCCCCTTCCAGGGTGATACCTTAAGCAACACCTTGTCGCCTACTTCGAAGTTAAAAGCTTTACGCTTTGGATCAGCGTAGCTCTTCTGCCTATCTCGGGCAGCTTTGTGACGGTCACGAATCTGGACAATCTTGTCCGCCGTCTCGAACACTATCTCCAGTCCTGATAATTGGACATCTCCAACTTCCGCCCAACAAACAGGCGTTCTACACTTTCTACCGTATAAGGCCTCAAAAGGCGCAGCCTTTATGCTGGTGTGGTAGCTATTGTTGTAGGAGAATTCGATCAATGGTAGGTGGTTATCCCAACTACCACCTAAATCAATTACACATGCACATAGCATGTCTTCCAAAGTTTGAATAGTACGCTCACTCTGACCGTCTGTCTGAGGATGGTAAGCCGTACTAAAATTCAAACGCATGCCCAAAGATTGTTAGAAGCTTTTCCAAAAATGTGACGTGTATCTAGTATCTCTGTTAGAGATAATAGACACGGGTATGCCATGTAGGCTACAATCTTATCCACGTATAACTGGGCTAACATGTCGGAGCTATAAGTCTCCTTGATGGGTAAGAAATGTGCTGACTTAGTCAGTCTATCAACTATCACCCATATTGTATCATTGCCTTTCCTTGTCTTAGGTAACTTGGTGATAAAATCCATAGTTACCATTTCCCACTTCCACGTAGGAAGTTCAGGCTGTTGTAGCAAGCCTGACGGCTTTTGATGTTCTGCTTTAACTTGCGCACAAGTCAAGCACTTAGCTACATAGGCAGCTACAGACTTTTTCAAGCCTATCCACCAATAATTTGCCCTTAGATCCTGGTACATCTTATCAGCTCCAGGATGAACGGAATATTTAGAACTATGGGCTTCCTGGAGGATAACATCTCATAGTCCTCCATAAATTGGAACCCATATTCGTCCATTCAATCTTAGAATTCCGTCTTTGCCAAGAGATAACTGCTCCTTAGTTACTCCCAGTTTTTCGTTAGGATAGTTAGCTTCCAACACAGCTTCCTTCTGTGCAGCTAACAACCTTTCAATCAAACTGTTCTTTATCTCCATGCGCTTGGCATTGATTCGGATGGGTTTCACCCTTTCCTTTCGACTCAAGGCATCGGCGACTACATTCGCCTTGCCGGGATGATATCTGATTTCACAATCATAATCATTTAGAGTCTCCATCCAACGGCGTTGCCTCATATTTAAATCCTTCTGATTAAACAGATGTTGGAGGCTCTTGTGATCAGAATAGATCACACACTTGATTCCCTATAGATAATGCCTCCACAGTTTTAGTGCGAATACAACGGCACCCAACTCCAAGTCGTGGGTGGTGTAATTCTTTTCATGCACCTTTAACTGTCGTGATGCATAGGCAATAACTTTGCCTTTCTGCATAAGCACACACCCCATGCCAGTGTGCGATGCATCGCAGTAAACCACATAATCTTCTATTCCATCTGGCAATGTCAGTACTGGGGCGTTGCTCAACTTTTGTTTTAGAATATCAAAGGACTCTTGCTGCTTAGGGCCCCAAACGAACTTTACTTTCTTCTTAGTCAAGGAAGTTAGGGGTGCAGCAATCCTTGAAAAATTTTCAATGAAACGCCTGTAATATCCTGCCAATCCCAGGAAGCTACGAATCTCTGTAGGCGTCTTTGGCTCTTGCCAGTTCATAACTGCTTCAACCTTAGCGGGATCCACTTGGATACCACGCTCACTCACCACATGTCCAAGGAATTGGACTTCTCGAAGCCAGAATTCACATTTAGAGAATTTGGCATAGAGCTTCTCCTGATGTAGGAGTTTGAGAATACAGCGAAGGTGTTTCTCATGGTCAGCTTGATTCTTCGAATAGATAAGAATGTCGTCGATGAAAACGATTATGAATTTATCTAAGTAAGGCTTGCAAACGCGATTCATGAGATCCATGAACGCGGCCGGTGCATTAGTGAGCCCAAAAGGCATCACTAGGAACTCGTAATGACCATAGTGAGTCCTAAATGCAGTTTTGTGTACGTCTTCATCTCTAACCTTTAGCTGGTGGTAGCCTGACCTTAAGTCAATCTTCGAGAAATAACTTGCCCCTTCCAATTGATCGAACAAATCGTCGATCCTGGGCAAAGGATACTTATTCTTGATCGTGGCCTTATTAAGTTCACGATAATCGATGCACAGACGCATCGATCCATCCTTCTTCTTGACAAACAAGACGGGTGCTCCCCAAGGAGACGAACTCAGTTTTATGAAACCTTTAGCTAGCAATTCATCTAATTGCGTTCTCAATTCCTTCATTTCCGTTGGCACCAACCTATAGGGTGCTCTAGCAACTGGTGCTGCTCCGGGGATGATATCAATCCTGAATTCCACTTGCCTATCTGGTGGCAAACCAGGTAGTTCTTCCGGAAAAACTTCTGGGTATTCAGAAATGACGGGAATGTCTTCTATCTTCGGTTTAGGTTCTTCAATAATCTTCAATAATCACTTATGCCATGTAGATGACACAGCCCTTCTTTAAACATTTGGAGGCCTTGAGCATAGTCACTTGCTCAGGCAGTCCATACTGGGTATCTCCCCGAATGCTAAGTGATTCACCAGACGAAGTCTTTATCACTACTTGTTTCTTATTGCAGACAATTTGGGCCTGGTTATGAGATAACCAGTCCATACCCAGAACTATGTCAAAACCGGCTAATTTAAATGGAAGTAGTGTCACACCCCCAAAATCCACTCGCGGAGTATCACCGCTTGGAGGCGTGACTGACCAGGATCAAGCCACCAATCATATTAAACAAACATATAAGTAAACATAATTCAACCGAACAATATGAAAGGTGTTCAAAAACCCAAAGCATAGTTAAGTGTTTAGCGGAAGCATAATTTGTAAAACCCATAGCAAGTATTAAATATGAAATAATGTAATGATTAAAGCATGGCACACACTGCCATGTCCCACAACGACCGTTCCTCCCTGTGCAAGCTCCATGGGTACCTAATGACCTGCAAGGCATGTAGCAACGAATCAACAACAAAGTTGAGCGAGTTCACGGTTGGTTGTTTGGTTATAGTATTCATTTCGTAAATCGTTTGTTTGTTTTGAAAACCATGTATCGTATTAATCCTTATCGCGGCCAATCCAGGCATCTGTGCGATGATTAGTGGGGGCTTCCCATGTGTTACTAGACCACGCGTATCGACTGCTATGAAAATATAAGAGGTGCCCTAAGTCAATGTCTATCAGCATTGACCCTTTGCCCATAGTCCATTAGTACACGCCCGTCCGACTGGCACGGTGTGAGGTTTGTTAAACCTAATAGAGCTATTAACTAATGACCCGCTCGCCCTAGGCCTCGGCGATTAAGTCGATAATTGAGGGACTTCCTTTGATAGAGGTGATGGTCTTATGATCGTGTACGTAGGCTTTACGTACGTGTCCTTCAACCCGAGGACAGTAATAAGTATAACTGTACGTAGGTTTTACGTACGTGCCCTTCAATCCGAGGACAGTAGTAAGTAGTTTAAATGTAATAGTTGTACGAGTAGTTATTCAATCCCATTCCCAACCCCTGGGAATCCCATGCCTTGGCTAGTGTGAACTCACCTTGGTTTGCTCGGTATGCTAAGTTAAGTGCTCACAATAAATCAGTCAAGTCCTATAGTGCACGTATACTCAATCAATTCACGTTCGTAATATTTCACATGTAACTATCATCACAGTAAAATCACAGAGTGTGTTTGGCAGTTGATATCATATAACACACAACAGTTAATCATGTTCAAACAATCCATGTTACACATAAAGGTCTTTTGTAGTTTATTCTAATATGACTGTCCAGTAATTCACTTAACAGAATTAGCATCCAAAACAGAACTAACAATCTGGTTGGGTTTACAGAACTAACAGGGTTACACAGTTAATAAGGGTTACACTCTTAACAGAGTTACATATCATAACTGAGTAAATAGAGTTAATAAAATTAATAAAATTAATTGATTAACCGAATTAATCAACTTAACTTAAAGAAGTTAATAAACTAGAAATGTTATGAGCTTAACAGAATTAACAAGGTTGACAAGATAAATTACTTAACCAAGATAATAACTAACTGAATTTATAAACTGAGTAAATAACTAACAGGTTAATAACAACTCATGACGAAATCACCTTAGAGCCGAAATCCCTATTGTGTGCCGAAATCATACATGGGCCGAAAACACTTATGTGGGCCGAATACACTATTGCCGAAAACACTAGTGGGCCGAAATCACACATGGGCCGAAAACACCCTTAGTGATTTCGTCCATATGTTATAAATTTTTAGTGTTTTTGTGGGTCTTGGGGTTTGAAATCTCTTGGGCCGAAAACTGTGATTGGGCCGAAATCACTATTGTGATTTCGTCCAGTTTATTTGTGGTGGGTGATTTCGTCCAGTACTTCATCTTCACCAACAATTACAGTAACTTAAACCCAACAACTCTAATCATCACATAACAGATTCAACCATTTGTAGGAACAATCGATCCAACAGAAGCTAAAGCATTCAATTAGATACTTACTTATCTAAATAATCAGGATTAACATCCAACAACATCATAGTGTTTAACATTTAACAGGAGATCTAGTTTATGCATTTATCAACTGACTATCTACGATCACTTTATCTCGAAGATTAACAATCACCATTAACAGAAAACAACGATCTAAACATTTAATCATCAATCAAAATCAGATCATAATATCTCACAGTAGCAGTTAATATAAGATATCAACTTAACATGTAAATCACTAACCGTAGATCGAACAAGGAGGGTTTAGCTTCGACCGAGAGGGGGCTGCCGTCAAGTTCCAAGGGTAGAGAGAGAGAGAGAGTGTGTGAGTTGTGGTTAGGGTTTGCCAAATAATGTTCACATAAAGGTTAACCAGATATTTATTAAATCACAACTGGGCCAAAGCCCATTTATTAGAATGGGGTGATTTCGTGGGTGGGGTTTCCAGCCCAAAAATCCATATTTAGTTATAAGATACCAATTAACACAAATTACACTATTATCATATACTCAAATATAATATGCACCCCAAATATAAAATATCATCGCAATACGATTTAACGTTTTACAAATGTAAGCGTTGTGAAACCAACAAGTCGAGTAACAAATAACAAAAAAAAAAAATTAACGTGCAATAAATGCGAAGATGGAAATCTTGGAAACTCGAGTTGTCACATTATCCCCAACTTGAAAGAAATTTCGTCCCGAAATTTAGCACATGGTTACTGAGGAAGCTAGTTGTGTTGTGTTGTGTAGTTTACTGGTTTTCCTGGGGTGTCACATTATCCCCCCGTTGATTTGGAATTTCATCCCGAAATTCTGTAGTAGCTTCAGCCTCAGTAGTAGTTGCATTGATTCCTAATAACTGGGGATATTTGAGTTTCATTTGGTCTTCGCGTTCCCAGGTGAACTCTGGGCCACGACGGGAGTTCCAACGACCCCAAACAAGAGGTATTCTGGTGTGCTTTGAGGACCTTAACATCCTGGTCCGTGATTTCAACTGGTTCCTTGACGAAATGCAACCGTTCGTCGATAGTGAGCTCCTTCAAAGGAACTATGAGGGTCTCATCTGACAGACACTTCTTCAGATTCGACACGTGAAAAACGTTGTGAACTGCACTGAGTTCAGCTGGTAAGTTCAATCTGTAGGCCACTATGCCTATTTTCTCTATGACTTCGAAAGGTCCGACGTATCGTGGATTGAGTTTGCCCCTTTTGCCAAAACGAACAACACCCTTCCAGGGTGAAACTTTGAGTAGCACTCGATCCCCAACCTGGAACTCGAGTAGTTTCCTGTATTTATCGGCGTATGCTTTCTGACGGTCACGGGCTGCCGCCATGCGTTGTCGTATCTGAGCAACCTTTTCTGTAGGAACAACTACAAGTTCTGGACCTGTGATTTAACTATCCCCCACCTCTGCCCAACAGAGAGGTGACCGGCATTTACGTCCGTACAATGCCTCGAATGGAGCAGCTTTAATGCTGGTGTGGTAGCTGTTATTGTACGAAAATTCCACAAGTGGCAGATGCTTTTCCCAGCCGCTGCTAAAGTCAATTACACATGTACGAAGCATGTCTTCTAGAGTTTGAATAGTGCGCTCCGACTGCCCATCCGTCTGAGGGTGATAAGCTATGCTCATGTCTAAACGAGAGCCAAAAGATTTGTGCATTGCTTGCCACAGTTCTGAAGTAAAACGTGCATCGCGATCAGAGATAATAGAGGTGGGCACCCCGTGCCTCGAGACAACTTCCTTAAGGTATACGTCTGCTAGAGTGGAGAACTTATCCGTTTCCTTGATAGCCAAGAAGTGAGCAGACTTTGTGAGTCGATCCACGATCACCCAAATAGTATCATTCCCACGTTGAGATCTAGGTAGGCCAGTAACAAAATCCATGGAAATTTGTTCCCATTTCCATTGTGGTATCTCAGGTTGTTGGAGTGGGCCTGAAGGTTTCTGATATTCCGCTTTGACTCTCGCACAAGTCAAACACTTACTAACGAAAGTTGCTATGTGAGCTTTCATGCTAGGCCACCAGTATGTAGTTCTGAGGTCGTGGTACATCTTATCCGAACCAGGATGTACTGAGTAGCGAGACTTATGAGCTTCTTCCATTACAAGCTCGCGTAAGTTGCCATAGTCTGGGACCCAAATGCGTCCTGTTACATAGTAGGCTCCGTCTGCCTTTTGTTCTAACCGTTGCCTTGAACCGCGTAGGGCTTCAGCCCTGACGTTTTCTGGTTTCAATGCTTCTACTTGAGCATCTCGTATCTGAGAAGGAAGACTAGACTGAATAGTGAGTTGCAACGCTCGTACACGCCTAGGTGTAGTATCCTTTCGACTGAGGGCGTCGGCCACCACATTGGCTTTGCCCGTATGATACTTTATAGCACATTCGTAATCGTTCTGTAGCTCGACCTATCTACGTTGTCGCATGTTCAATTCTTTCTGCTTGAATATATGTTCGAGACTCCTGTGATCGGTGGAGATGGTGCACTTAGTGCCATACATGTAATGTCGCCATATCTTGAGTGCAAAAACAACGGCTCCCAGTTCTAAATCGTGTGTAGTGTAATTCCGTTCGTGAATCTTAAGTTGGCGCGAAGCATAAGCAATAACTTTATCCCGTTGCATCAACACACATCCAAGACCTTGGATGGATGCGTCACAGTAGACTACAAAATCGTCCGTGCCTTCAGGCAAGGAGAGGATAGGTGCACTACAAAGTCTATCCTTTAAGTGCTGAAATGCTGTTTCCTGTGTATTACTCCAACGATAAGCAACACCTTTCTGTGTCAGTAAAGTAAGCGGCTGTGCAATCTTTGAGAAGTCTTTGATGAACCGTCTGTAATAACCCGCCAAACCCAAGAATTGGCGTATTTCGGTTGGTGTACGAGGTGCAGGCCAGTTCTTGATCGAATCTACCTTGGATGGATCGACATGAATCCCATCCTTGTTCACCACATGGCCTAGAAAGTGGACTTCACGAAGCCAGAAGTCGCATTTTGAAAACTTGGCGTACAGTTGTTCCGTTCGAAGGAGTTCCAAAATGAGTCGTAATTGCTGCTCGTGTTCCTCCTGACTCTTCGAATAGATCAGGATGTCGTCGATGAAAACAATGACGAACTTGTCAAGATAAGGTTTGCACACCCTGTTCATAAGATCCATGAAAACTGCAGGCGCGTTCGTTAGCCCGAATGGCATGACCAAAAACTCGTAATGACCGTAGCGTGTTCTGAATGTTGTTTTGGAGACGTCCTCCTCCCGGACTCTCAGTTGGTGATATCCTGACCTCAGGTCAATCTTCAAGTAATAGCTCGACCCTTGCAACTGGTCGAATAAGTCGTCGATGCGTGGAAGTGGATAGCGATTCTTCACAGTCACCTTGTCCAGTTCGCGGTAGTCTATACACATGCGGAAGGTACCGTCCTTCTTCTTCACAAATAATACTGGAGCTCCCCAGGGCGAAGAGCTAGGATGAATAAAGCCCTTATCCAAGAGCTCTTGTAGTTGCTTCGATAGTTCTTCCAATTCTGATGGAGCTAAGCGATACGGTGCGCGAGCTATAGGTGTTGCCCAGAACTATAGGAATGAGGTCGATAGAGAACGTATGACCAGCGAGGATAAGATTACAACCCTGAACTATGAGTGGCCTCTAGACTTCTACCATTAGCTAACACTACGACAGGTTTGGTGTTCAAGGGAGTTGGTACATGTTTTAACATTTGACTAACTTCCAAGGACATATAACTGGTATCCACACCCGAATCAAACAAGACAGTAACATAAAAGTCGTCGAGAATAAACTTACCCATTATTACGTTAGGATCGTTCCTTGCGTCACCCTGACCAATCACGTACATGCGGCCCCGGCGTTATTGTTTCCATTGTTTGCCCCAATGCTATCCCCATTGTCGTCCCTGTTTCCATGGTCGTGGTTCTGAATCTGATCCTGGTTTATTTGCGGACAATGTCTCTTGTAGTGATCTTTAGCATCACACTGAAAACATCCTTTAAAACTCTGTTGTTGCTGCTGATTCTGTGGAGATTGAGGCGGTCGTTGCTGTTCTTGAGTTACAGGACGTGAGTTTCGACAATCCTTAGCTTCATGACCTATCTTGAGACACCTCTGATAACGACCCTTGTTGCACTGACCGCTGTGGTGCCTATTGCATCTGTTACACTTTGGATGATTTCCTCGATATCCACTCTGCCCACGACTACCAGAAAATTGCTGACTGGGACTCTGGTAGTCATCTATCTTTTGCTGCTGTGCCAGAGGCCGAACCGGAATTAATCCCTTGCTCAGGTTTCCATCCCACTTGCGTTTGTTGTCACTAAAAGCACATGTAGTAGCAGCTTTAACACGTTTCGGTAGTTTGTTTTGTTCTACTGCCTGGTCTGTGAGACGATGAGCAAGCCGAGTGACTTGCTGGATAGTGCCAAAATTAGCTGCGGTCACATGACTCTGAATTTCGGGCACCAGACCCTTTAGATACAGCTCGATGCGTTTGGTGGGAGGGTCTACCATAGTGGGACAAAATGTGGCTAATTCATTTGATCTCTTCGTATAAGCCTCAATTTTAGACCCCGTCATTCGTAAGTTGAGGAACTCCACCTCTAGTTTGTGGATGTCTTCCCGACTACAAAACTCTTCCTTAACTAGGTCCTTGAACTCGTTCCAGGGGGTGGCATTAGCAGCTGCCAGCCCTAACATTTGAACCTGTGCTTCCCACCAGGTTAATGCAGCACCTTCGAGTATTCCAGTAGCAAACTTTACTCTACGAGACTCAGGGCAATCACGCACCTCAAAGTCGGTTTCGAGCCTCTCGAACCAATGGAGGAGGCCTACAACTCCCTTAGTACCGCTGAAGGTACTAGGTCGGCAATCCTTGAGATTTTTGAAGGTGCAAACAGGTGGCTGAGCGTGTTGACCTATTGTGTATAAGAATAGGACAAGGTTAAACACAAGAGTTGGTTTAGGAGTGTAGGATCTAAAGATCCTAGTTACGACTGCAGGGTATACCTCCTGCTTGTATGGCTGCGAGTGCCGCAGCAACTCGTTCGTTAATGAGAGCCGTCAACTGGGCTTGAGTCAAGTTGATACGTCCGGCCATGATCTTCATAGCAAATGCAACATAAGTGAGAGAGGTTCGCGAATAGTGCGATGACAGAAGAGAGTAAGCACACAAGTGTTCTCGAGCAATAACGAATAGTAGTCAATGTAATCTAAGCATACCACGAGCAAAGTTCTATGTAATTCTAGCATGTAGGCAATAAAACATAAACCTTATTACCTAGGATGTTGAGTCTTGCACGTGGAGCGAGGCGTCGTTGTGGATCGTTGAGCACTGTACTGGTTATAGTCTGGTTTTAATAAAAACGTTTTTCCCTTATTAAAACCGAGTTCTCTATAACCAATGGCTCTGATACCAATCTGTCACACCCCCAAAATCCACTCGCGGAGTATCACCGCCTGGAGGCGTGACTGACCAGGATCAAGCCACCAATCATATTAAACAAACATATAAGTAAACATAATTCAACTGAACAATATGAAAGGTGTTCAAAAACCCAAAGCATAGTTAAGTGTTTAGCGGAAGCATAATTTGTAAAACCCATAGCAAGTATTAAATATGAAATAATGTAATGATTAAAGCATGGCACACACTGCCATGTCCCACAACGACCGTTCCTCCCTGTGCAAGCTCCATGGGTACCTAATGACCTGCAAGGCATGTAGCAACGAATCAACAACAAAGTTGAGCGAGTTCACGGTTGGTTGTTTGGTTATAGTATTCATTTCGTAAATCGTTTGTTTGTTTTGAAAACCATGTATCGTATTAATCCTTATCGCGGCCAATCCAGGCATCTGTGCGATGATTAGTGGGGGCTTCCCATGTGTTACTAGACCACGCGTATCGACTGCTACGAAAATATAAGAGGTGCCCTAAGTCAATGTCTATCAGCATTGACCCTTTGCCCATAGTCCATTAGTACACGCCCGTCCGACTGGCACGGTGTGAGGTTTGTTAAACCTAATAGCGCTATTAACTAATGACCCTTAGTGATTTCGTCCTTATATTATAAATTTTTAGTGTTTTTGTGGGTCTTGGGGTTTGAAATCTCTTAGGCCGAAAACTGAGATTGGGCCGAAATCACTATTGTGATTTCGTCCAGTTTATTTGTGGTGGGTGATTTCGTCTAGTACTTCATCTTCACCAACAATTACAGTAACTTAAACCCAGCAACTCTAATCATCACATAACAGATTCAACCATTTGTAGGAACAATCGATCCAACAGAAGCTAAAGCATTCAATTAGATACTTACTTATCTAAATAATCAGGATTAACATCCAACAACATCATAGTGTTTAACATTTAACAGGAGATCTAGTTTATGCATTTATCAACTGACTATCTACGATCACTTTATCTCGAAGATTAACAATCACCATTAACAGAAAACAACGATCTAAACATTTAATCATCAATCAAACTCAGATCATAAGATCATAATATCTCACAGTAGCAGTTAATATAAGATATCAACTTAACATGTAAATCACTAACCGTAGATCGAACAAGGAGGGTTTAGCTTCGACCGAGAGGGGGCTGCCGTCAAGTTCCAAGGGTAGAGAGAGAGAGAGAGTGTGTGAGTTGTGGTTAGGGTTTGCCAAATAATGTTCACATAAAGGTTAACCAGATATTTATTAAATCACAACTGGGCCAAAGCCCATTTATTAGATTGGGGTGATTTCGTGGGTGGGGTTTCCAGCCCAAAAATCCATATTTAGTTATAAGATACCAATTAACACAAATTACACTATTATCATATACTCAAATATAATATGCACCCCAAATATAAAATATCATCGCAATACGATTTAACGTTTTACAAATGTAAGCGTTGTGAAACCAACAAGTCGAGTAACAAATAACAAAAAAAAAATTAACGTGCAATAAATGCGAAGATGGAAATCTTGGAAACTCGAGTTGTCACAAGTAGGGACAGAGGAAAAGAGTGGTTCTTAATGGATATAACACATCCATCTAACACAGTAGAGACGGGTTCTAGGGTGCCATCTGCTAACTCCACCTCATAATTCACATTTAAGGTTTTGACAGGTAATTTCAGCAATTCACAAAACTTATTATCAACGAAAGACTTATCAACGCCTGAATCAAAAAGTACTCTAGCATAGACATCATTTACAAGGAAAGTACCTGTAATGACGTTGTCGTCTAGAACCGCTTCCTTTGCGTCCATTCTGAAGACTCTCACATTGGTCTTCTTGGCCTCTTCAGGCTTTTTGGTGTATTTTGGGCAGTTGGTTTTAATGTGCTCCTTTTCATTGCAGTTGTAGCATGTGGCATCTCTTATCTTCTTGCACTCTATCGTCTTGTGCTCTTTAGACTTGCATATCCCACATGCAGGTGCTCCTGAATTAGAATTGGACTCGAGTCTGCACTTTCCAAAGTGGCGTTTCTGGCAAGTCGTGCACTTTGGTTTTTCCTCTGTTCGCTGACTATTCCTTCCAGACCCAGACTTCTTAGAGTCAGTGTTTCCCTTGTGCTTCTTCTCTGACCCTCGTGAGTTATCATCCTCACGCTTCCTCTTACTTTCTTCAGATTTCTTTAGCGATCTCAACCTGACCGCATCTAAAGTAAGGGACAAAGAGAGATCAGCTGCTGACCTAAATGTAGCAGGTCTTGAAGCCTTAACACTGGCTTTGATTTCTGGGGCTAAACCCCCAATGAAGCGAGCAATTCGCTTGGGCTCTGGTGTTACAAGGTAAGGAACCAGTCTAGACAGGGTATTGTAACTGGTGAGGTAAGCTTGACAATCTAAGTTTGTCATCACCAATGATAAGAAGTCAGATTCAATTCTTTCGACCTCATGTTGAGGGCAGTAGTTTTCCATAATGAGGGTAACAAACTGCTCCCATGACATGTTGTAGAGCGGGATCTTCCCAGCAGCTTGAATGAGAGACCTCCACCATGCCAGTGCCTCTCCTTTGAACGATTGGGATACGTATTTTACTACATCCCTTTCAGCACAACCGCTGATGTCCACCACCGTGTCCATTTCATCCAACCAGGTCATACAATCTACTGCTCCCTTCTCCCCAGTGAAATCTCGGGGTTTACAGGAAACAAAGTACTTATAGGTACAAGACTTGGTACGTGGTTCATTATCGAACGCTATCTTCTTGGATGGAACACTGTGTTCATTTGATGAATGACGATCATCATCCTTCTTTGGCTCCTCTTTCTTAGAGGGCGACTTGTTATGAGGCTCTGAATGAGTTTTAGGGACAGACTTAGAGTGGGGTATAGATGAGGCTCGACTATGCATCCCACTATACTCCTTAAATTGTTCTTCTACAGCTTTAGATACAGCTGTGTCAATCAGTGAACGAAGCTCTCCTTTGGTTATATTAATCCTATCATTATCATCGCAGTTTTCCAAAGGATGACTGTTTATCTCGTCAGAGTCAGCCATGTAGTCTTAGTTGCTACAAAAATAAAAATAAGGGCAAGGTTTATTTAGAAGCCCTTACAGTACTATCGTTCTTAAACGATTTATTAACCGTGCTTTTAATACACATTTTAGTTAATTTGTTAAATATAAAAATTGTTCAGGATCTTTATCATAATCCTAAATTATAAGTTTATAATAGCACATAAGGCCTAGTCATGTAGACAAGTTTAATTTATAAGCCATGATTTCAGAGAATCGAGGCTTTAAGGTTTGAATCAAAGTTCATTACCTTTTCTTGACAGGGAGTTAAAGACTACCACTATCTTTAGTCTCAGAGGACGTTTATTATAGCCCGTGGGCACTTCATCCATAAGGGATGATTATATAAATAAGGGAATTTAAAAATAACCCATTTAAGAATGACTTATGTGATTTTATCCTATCACACTTTGTCAAGCATGATAATATGCTTTTAGATATAAAAAAAAATTTAATCTCTTAAATAAGTTTTACCATCTTGGCCATGTTCATAATGACATTTAGGCTAGGTTTTACTCTTTTGATTCTTTTTAATAATTAACGCAGAACAATCCTTAATTGGAATGTTAACGAGGATCTGAATCTAATTGTGGAACTACCGTCTTGGCCTTGTCTTAATAATGACACGAGGCTAGGTCTTGTCCCTTTTTAGATTTTGCCATTTTATTATAATGGTAGATCTTATAATATAGGAATGATATTTTAAACATAATCGTTCCTTTAAAATTTAAACAAGTATATGGTTGCCCTAAACGGGACTTCTTTAGAAAATGACTTGCCCATGCAAGGGCTAATCAGAAAAATAACAAAGAAGTAATTAAAAGACAGTGAAACGAATTTGGATTTGTCCTATGTTCTTGTCTAGACTCAAGGATGTGCAACTGTGTAACTGAGATTAAACACAAAAGGCTAGTGTTTAATTCACTCAGTGTTGGCTCTGATACCAACCTGTCACACCCCGACTTCCACGTGTCACCGGTGGGCCCGGTGGGGAGTATCGTGACGTGGTTGGCAACATAATAGTCAAACAACACAATATATAAATGCACAGCGGAAGCAAAAGGTAAATATATTACAATCCGAATATAAAGTAATATCCAAGTATTACAACGGAAAGTAAAAGATCCACAGGCGGATCAAAATAAAATAGAAACAATAGTTCAACAGACTTTGACATCTAGAGCTTGCGAAACTTGAGTAATGATGCCTGGAGTAACCAGCCTATTTCGTCTAGTACCTGCACTTAGCCTTTTTGGAAAATACGTCAGTTTACACTGGTAAATACAACTCAACTGGCTCATTTAGAAAAGAGTTTAAAATTTTATTTGAATGCACTTCGGCAAAAATATCATTTATAACTTGGGACAATTATTTGTATATAATCTTGTATACAGTTTTATTTATTTGCCGTCCATTAGCACCGGTTAGAAGAGCCGGTTTAAGTTAACTGACACGCCACAGGTATAATGCCCACAAGGTCGATTCCTTTAGTGGATTACCAGTTTTTACATAATGCATCTGTCAGGTGTACGCCTACACCCCGTGCTTAGGTCGTGGCCATTTCGTAAAATGATGCCAAGGATATCCGGGACATGGTCATTTAACCCCCAAGTGCCATACATCAAATAATACAGAACAAAGCGGGTTTTGTAAATACATTAATCACAATCCGATTTAAATGACTACATACCCGACCAAGCGGTACTTTTATAGTACCGTATCCCAAGCCCGTATAGGGAAAATAAGTTAAGAGTATTTACCTGAGCAAAGTATCAATCAATTACAGCAAATGAAAGTACTTTTACTGGGCTCCTAATCTGGAACGAAGGTTTATAATAACCTATTAGATTTCTAACGGGTCCTTAATTAAGCCTTAGCTTAGACCGGTCAGTTTCAATGATACGGTTCGTACGCACTATTAAGCGAAGACCGGATAGAATGTGATTTAGACCCGACAAGTTCGGAGACTTACTTAATATGGGTATTTCATACACACTCTGGACTTTGAGATAAAACCGCTAAGGTTTGAACCGTTTCGGCTAATTTATGTAAACTAGTTACATAAACCGAACCGCGCGCGTAATAAGAGTAACGGGTATTCCTGAGAGCCATATACAGGTTTCCTAAGTTAATATGCTTCAAATATGTTGTGACATCAGTAAGATGTCTTTTTTTATGCCCGGAACGAGTTTAAACACAAACTATGCCCCGTAGGGGTAGTTTGGTCATTTAAAAGATTATAAAAGAGTTTAAGTATTAACCTGAGTTACAGGTCTGATATAATCAGCAAAAATACTTAGTTTGATAAGTTATAACAGTAGGGTAAAGTATATATGTGAAATTTATCAATTATAACCAAACTATGCACCGTAGGGGCATTTTGGTAATTTCACATAAGCCGTAAAGCTCAAAACTGAAGTCTGAGTTTAACAACTTTTGCTTACTGTTAAAATATCATAATTTACTTAAAATATCAGTAGGTATCACCCTTTGTATGTTTAAAATAGTTCTAGTACATACTAGGCGTTAAAAACGCTTAATTAGGCGATTAGAAGCCGTTTCCGGGTTCTATATAGAAATCTGATATTTTAATTATTCCTAGAGGTTTAAAATAATTTATTTATCATATGTAATCAGTAGCAAAAGGTTTGGAGTCAATTAGATATGTAAAACTCATTTTATAGCCCGTAAGGGCAAAACCGACAATTACCGGATTAAGCCTACGACTATGAGTTATGCTCAGCCTAAAATTAATTAAAAATCTTCAAAAATCCCAAAATAATATATTACATCAGTGGGTATTAAGTTTGATATAAAAAAGTAGGCTTAACTAGGCTATACGCTAATTACGCCGTTTTATTATCATAAAGCTTCTTAATTACGCTAATGAGCATAACTCTCAATCTACACCTCAAACTGATGTCAAACTTTGCATACAAGTTTATATATCAGTAATTAAGGTTTCTACTCTTTTACATTTTAAAAAATCACGTTTTAAGGTGAAAAGGGCATAATGGTCAACATATGAGCAATTAACGGAATCATGCGTATTAATCGGTTAACTAATGAACCATGGTGTATAATCACAGAGGGTTATACTAGCATGTAACCTGGTCCAAATGAAGCTCTTAGGTATTTCTAAATCATACCAAAATGGGTCAGAACTGAAGTCAAAGCAAAAGTCAAAGCTTTGCGACTTTCGGTTCCGAACCGGGTCTAAACAGGAAATTGTCGGGTTGAACATGTTTAGACATGTTCTTACACTAATTACCAAGTTATATTAATGATCAAACAGGTTGTATGTGTTCTACATTGCTAATCATGCATAAATTAGAAACTAAGTATCCTGTTGACTTTTTATTCACAAGTTTGACCCGACATTTGACCTAGTTAGAGTTGGAATCAGGGGGAACCCTTTTAAGGGTTTATTACCCACATAATTACCAACTTATAACTACTTTTAATTCGACTAATCACTGGACCATTAGTGATTAATCTTAAAGTCAACCGTTAATTACGACGGTTTGACTTTTAAGCTAAAACTAAGCTAAAACTTAATTAAGAAAGGTTAAGCAAACTTACAAAGGTCTCATGATTGATGAGGAAGGCCTGGAAAGTGCTGTTGTGCTCCACAATTGATCAGAAGATGTTTGAGGAATGAATGATCAATGTGTTGCACTTAGGTGCTTTATATAGTAACCAAGACACCACAAGGTGTTGACAAATAAGTCTACTACTGACCATAACATTTCCACAAGTGACCCTAGTGTTTAGGGGGTACCTAGGGGTCGCACAAGATGTGAAAAATCGGTTAAAGGTCGAGCACAATGGCTATGGCAGGCAAAAACCCAAGAATTTCGGATCAGATTTCGCGTGGCGCGAGGCCCTCCTGCAGCAAATCAGAATTTTAGATTTATTGCGTTTTGATCCTTGGCTCTTCAAACTTTGTTTAGACTTTTGTTTCTTGCATCTTGAACCCTCCAAATTGATTTATAAGGGCTTAAAACATATACCCACTTTGTTAAGTCCCCGGTTAACTTTATTGTTACCCGAAAAGTCCTAACTTTCAATGTTGATGCTTTAACCCTTCGCACACGAATTTGATCATAACTTTCTCATACGATAACAAAACTTTACGAAATTTATATCGTGCATTCTAGTGAGCATAATTAACCGTTACAAAGCTTCGGCTTTGTCAAAAGGTCACTCAGAGGTATAACTTAAACATGTTGACACATTTAACCCCTGTAGTTTGTAATCTCTCACTTTCTTTCATATTTAGCTCCGTATGATCCATGATTTATTCGTTTGAAGGTACGAGCATCATGTAGGGTTAATGTACAATATATTTATTCACTGTTGACATTTAGAACTCGTATATACTCGTACTTTTCATGTTTGTCAACTTTAGTCCTTTCAGAATATTCTTTCACACGTTTTAAACATATGATACGTGTCAACACATTATAGGACGTGAATTTTCGAGGTGTTACAACAGTAAAGCCATTTCACTTGCCAAGCCAATGTAACCGACATTGAAAGAGCTTGGTGTTGGGAATTTCGGAGTCGCAATGTTGATTTGCTGGGAAAGCCACTGGTTTTTCAACCCACCGGTGTTTTAAGTAGACCATTGGATAATGCTTTAGGTTTGTATAAAGTATAATTATTGCATACTACTTACTATTCTCGTCATTCATTGTGTTTGTGTTTGTTAAGCTCTGTTTTCCTGTAGTGTAATTGCTCTTACATCTTTAATGGCTATGGTTATGAGATCTAATCATTTGAACATGAATTGTGAAATTTTGGGTTGAATATAGTGAATTGGCTGATGCGGCGACAATAAGGAGTAAGTGCAGGGAACAACTATGAAGTGGGAAATACGATCGCTAAGAAAGAGTTAACACAATGAATAGTTTACTCGCATGAAGATTCTGAAAGAGATTCATGAACGCAATGGAGTTTTGAGTTTTTGTTCAAACATATTTTAAATATTTGTTTTGTATGTTCGATATTTAGACTTAGGTTGTCACTTATTAGTTATTTCTTTGCAAACAATTGGAATCTTTGGAAGATGATTGAACTTTTTAGTTGAATTGATTATATTATTAGGATTTCTACATTTTTACTATTTTATTTTTATTTTTTAATGTAAATAAATAATATTGCAATCAATAGAAATTAAAATGATAAATATTTTGATGTGATTTTTTGTGGCAAAAAATATGTGCCATTAAAAGCCCAAAAGTTTGTAGTGGCAGAAAAAACAGTGCCACTAAAAGCCTATATACTTTGTGCGGCATATTGAGAAAGTGACACTAAAAGGCTTTAGCGTCAGCGCTTCTAGTGGCACTTTTTTGTGTGCCACCCATTCCTACGGGTGTTTTTAGTGGCACTTTTTTGTTGTTTTGTGGCACTTTTTGTATGTCACTAAATGACATTTTTTTTGTAGTGTGAGTCTGTTCATGCGAAATTAGCAACCCTATATATAGGTGCCTTGTGATTTCGTTTGTAAGAGTTCCAACTTTCTGGTTTCAGTGCCGAACTGCTGCGGAAGTGTCTACTCGCTGTAATTCTTTGTCAAATCAATCAAAAGACAGTTTAAAGTGAATTGCAAGCTGAATTACCTTGATACGTTTGTTTCCGCCTCTCGTATTGAGCAAAAACTCTTCTGAACGACTCGTTTGGTCGGTAAAACGATCCTACAATTAGAGCTACCTCCAGAGCTTGGGAATATTCATCCGACTTTCCACGTGTCCAATTTGCGAAAGTGTTTAGCCGATACTGATCTTCATATACCACTCGACGAAATTCAAGTTGATGAAACGTTGCACTTTATTGAGAAACCTGTGGAGATAATGGACCGTGCAGTCAAACAGTTGAAGAACAAACGAATTCAATTGGTCAAAGTTCGCTGGGAGTCCAAACGTGGCCCAGAGTTTACTTGGGAACGTGAGGACCAATTGAAGGCGAAATATCCGCATTTGTTCTCACAAGTTTCCTCTAGTTAAAATTTCGGGACGAAATTTCTTAAAGTAGGGGAGACTGTGACAACAGTGCACTGTAATCGATGTATAATGTAAAACAATGTTAATTATCAATAAAACAATGTGTTTTGGTGTTATTATGTGTGTATTTGTGTTTGATGATTTTAAGATTTGATTCGAGTCCGATTTCAAGCTTTAAATCGCTTTCTGGAAGGTTATACGCAAACTGGTGCGTAAACGTAATCAGTTTAACGTGACAAACACTCTGAAATATTAACATAGGCTTAACATACCTTAAATAACCTTCACATAAATTAGAAATAAGTTTTGGATGGTTTGGTGTGACAAAATCAAGTTTGTTCGATCGTAGGGACTATTTGTGTCAAACTGTGAAACTATACTGATTCGTATAATAACGAACATTCTGGAACTTGATCATAACTTATACATACCTTAAATATCCTTTACATAGATTAGAAATAGGCTTTGAGGGGTTTGGTATGCGAAAATAAACTTTTTGATCAAACAGGGACTAAAAGCGTCAAAAAGTGCATAAGTTTGCATTTTCGGCATATCTTACGTTCTGAATATATCCGGACATCCAAAATTTTTGTAATCATTAAAATATATTATTTTAGTGATTGGAATGCAAAAATACCATTCGTCGCTTAATTTGGATCGTTTTTGCGTCCGTTACGATTTCCGTCGTAATTAACCAAATAACGCAACCGTATGACCAAACGAACCGACATCCGTGATATTTTTGAGCATATTTTAAATTCCCTATACTTTAACTTCATTTTAGAGCCTTGAAATGGGGTTAACTGGGCTTAAACGTGTCAAAAATGCATCGAAAATCAAGTTTTGGGCTTGTAGGGGGCCAAAAGTGACAATCTGCCAAACATGTCAGGCGGGGCGCGTAAGCCTGGTATGATTCTTACGCGGGGCATGACAGCTGCCTAGTACAGAAACATTGAATCTGGCTTTCCGGCCTGTTTTTGATGGTTTTAGCCACTGATTTGGTATACCATTTGCTTGTTTTTTATTGTATTTCATGTCCCCATTGTTTTTAAAACCTTGTGCCCACATGTATGGTCAAGATCAAGGCACGATTTGTGAGAAACGATCCTAAGGGTTCTCCAAAATCAATATAAAGCCAAGCTTTCATTTCATTTCTGCTCACACTTGATCTGAATTACTCTAAGTTGAAGTTCAAAAACTTTATACCTGAGTGTTTTGGATCAAGATCTTCCTAGCTTGGACCCTTTGTAAGTTTCTTTCATGCTTTTTATGCTTTTCAAGCATGAAAGTCAAACAGTGTTTGACTTTCTGCTTTAACCAGTCTTTGGTCAACACAAAGTTCGTTTGAACTTTGCAACGTAAGCGTAATCACGATGGTTATAGTCCCGTGTGACTATACCTACTGATTACCACGTTGATTAGGCGTAGTGACGAATCATAGTTTTGGTCAAAATGCGTATTCATGCATATTTTTCATCCAAACTATTCTTGGGTATCAAAACCCTTTGTTTTGATATCAAAACCTGTTTTCTAACTTAGTTAAACATGTTTTAACATGTTTAACTAGTCACTTTTAGTCTAGTGCTTGTGTAGAGTCGTAAGTCAAGCTGTGACAACTGTGCTCTGTAATCGATGAACAATGTAAAACAATGTTAATTATTAATAAAACAATGTGTTTTGGTGTTATTATACGTGTATTTGTGTTTGATGATTTTACGATTTGATTCGATTCCAATTTCAAGCTTTAAATCGCTTTCTGGAAGGTTATACGCAAACTGGTGCGTAAACGCAGCCAGTATAACGCGACAAACAATCCGGAATAGTGACATAGGCTTAACATACCTTAAATATCCTCCACTTAACTTAGAAATAAGTTTTGGATGGGTTGGTGTGTTGAAAACAAGTCTATTCGATCGCAGGGACTATTTGTGTCAAACTGCGAAACTATACCGATTCGTATAGTATCGAACAGTCCGAAACTTGATCATAAGCTAAACATACCATAAATAACCTAAACATAGCTTAGAAACAAGCTTTGAGTGGTTCGGTGTGCGAAAATATGCTTATTTGATCTTTCAGGGACTAAAAGTGTCAAAAACGATGTAAGTTTGCATTTTCGCGCATATCTTACGTTCTGACCACATCTGGACATCCAAAATTTTGTACACACTAAAATATTTTTATTTTAGTGATCGGCATGCACAAATTCCGTTCGTCGCTTAATTTGGATCGTTTTCGCGTCCGTTTGAGTTTCGTCGTAATTTAATGAACAACGCGACCGTGCGACCAAACGAGCCGACATCCGAGAGTTTTTCGAGCACATTTTAAGTCCCCTAAACTGTATTGACCTTGTAGAGCCTTGAAAATGGCTTAATGGGGGTCAAAAGGGGCTGAAATGGGCTTAAAACAAGTGCAGGGACCTAAACTGCCAATTATCAAACTTTTACTGATCTGGGGAGTCCAGGCGGGACGCGTAAGGGTCCCCCTCACCTTTCTGCGGGCCGTGTGAGAGTGCCCAGCGACAGAAACTTGATTTTTGCATTCTGTTGATACTTCAGGGGCTGTTTATGTAAAATTCTTTGTGTGGTAGCCAAGTTAACACCTCCCCAAGGATTTAAACCTGCTTACAACACTTGTATGGTGGAGATTTATTGCTTGGAAGTTACACAAAAACTTGGCATGATCTCATGAACTCACCACAATTATAAATAGCCATCACCTTTCATTCATTCTTTGCTCATTCTTGTCTTCTCTTCTCTACAATCTGAATTGGGAGCTCTCTTAAGTGTTTGGAACTTCCTCTTTGGTTTTCTTATTATCTTTCTTCAAGCATTGGACTTTTGTATGTATTCTTTCATGCCTAGTCTTTATGTTTAAGCAGAAAGTCAAACAGTTTGGCCAACAGTTTGACTTTCGGTTTTGACCATCAATTGGCCCATTGTTTTGATACCAAATCAGTTTTATAAGCTAGTTAATCATGTTTTGACATGTTTAACTCGTCACTAATAGTTTAGTGCTTGTTTAGGGTCGTAAGTTAAGCAACCGCTTAGACTTTCGAACCCGACCCGTTTGGTCGATCATTAGGATCCGACCAAGCTTGATTAGTGATCATAGTTGCATAGGGAATAACCACTGAGGTTATACCTTATGATCACATAGGATTGGTTAGTTATTTGTTAAGTAACTTGTATGCCCATAGGAAATGACCAAAACGCCCTTTTGAAGCTTAAATCCGTATTTTACATATGTGAACAAGTTTTTGACATCTAAACTGATATGGTAACATAATTAGGCATAATTGGGCATATAAGACTTGACATAGCACATAGTTAACCATCCGAACATAATTTCCCGCGAACGACGCGTTAAAATAGCATAAGCTACCTTAATGGGTCGTAACGGGTCGAAAACACTTAGGCTAAGTTCCGATTTAGAATGTAGGCTTTGTTAAACCATATCACATGAGTTCCAACACTCATTTGGTTTACAAGACCTCATTCTATCCGATCTTCCGATTTAGGTGTCGATTTATTTACTAGTGATCCGATTACTAGGTACTACTTGAATTTCCTTGGTTTGTCTGAGCTTCGCTAAGTTCTTTAGATCAAGGATACCCTTTCATTCAATGTGAGTACATAGTTCCCCTATTTTATTGTTTTCAATTGTTTTGGGGTGATTCATATGTATTAAAACGATTTCGATATTTTAACGATGTTTTCAAAAACGATTATGATGGTTAATATTAAACTAAATACGATTTCGATAATGTGAACGAAACTTGTTGGTTGTAACTACATGACGAATGACATTCATTAGCATTGATCAAGCCGACCAGTATTAGGTTATGGTACCATAGGATCTGACAAATCCCGTTATCAGACTACACCCATGTTTATGTGTGGGGGTTATGTAGGTAACGACCGAATCTAATGATTGTTAACTTACCCTTTGGTGGTTTGTTAATACGAGAACGAGGTAGTCGAGTCACGAAGGTTTGAATGTTATGAGCGAGACGACCATAAGTATTTTCACAATTAAAACGAATACGATTTTGGGACGAATTAAACGATTTGGAACGACTTAAACGAAATAAACGATTTGAACGAACGATTGGTTTGGGTTGTGATTAGGTAATGGGATGGGTGTAACATGATAGAAGCATGGTAGATACGCCGCTGGTACATCTTATATATAAGTGCTTTTATCATATTACATTTCATGTCATTATTTAGTTCACCTGGGAAACAATTTGAAACGATGTCACACAACGAGGTTTTCGGAATGTTATAAACCATACGAGTTTTATTAACGAGTTTTAACGAGATGTTTTACGAATTGGTTTACTAAAAAAAATGTTTTGGGGTTAAGAATCATGGCTACGAGATTTTATATACTATAACCATCTTGATTTGAGTTGGTTAAATTATGTTGCAATACACTTTTCAAAACAAGGTTTGTACTTTTGACTCTTGGAGTCTAATGAGGTACTGCAACATACAAACGAGCCATGGATCCGATACTCTCACAAAACCTATGTACTCGCCAGCATTTCTTTGCTGACTTTATTTTTACATATGTTTCAGGTGATGTGGGAGCATGTTCATTTAGGATTTGGACGTGGCCTTAGTGACATAAAAACGATAGTAGACAATGTTTAATTTGTTTGTTTAGTTTTAAGACAATGTAACTTACTTAATGAATCAATAAAACAAAACTTTTAATTACCATGGTTGTTGAAACGATGATTCTGTTACAACACTCCCCGACGTTTCCGCCACGGTTTGTTGTTTTAACGTGGTCAGGGTGTGATGGATGAGATTTAATGCTTGGAGACCACACAAACAAGTGTCTTGATCTTGTGAGTTTGCTACAACTATAAATAGCATGGCCAACCTCCTCATCCATTGCTCATTCTCTCATTCTCTTCTCTACAATCTGATTTGGAGCTTCCTTCAAGCTTGGAATTCTTATTCTCTGGTTTTCTTATTATATTCTTTCTAGCTTTGGACTATTGTAAGTCTTCTTTCATGCTTATTCTTTATGTTTAAGCAGAAAGTCAAACAGTTGGGCCAACAGTTTGACTTTCGGTTTTGACCATCAATTGTTCAAGTCAAAGTTCAATTGAGCTTTGCAACGTGATTGTAATCACGATGGTTATAATCCATAGCGATTATACCTACTGATTACCACGTTAACTAGGCGTAGTGACGAGTCAAAGTTTCGGTCAAAATGCGTTTTAGCAAGCATTTTGCAACGAAACTATTTTCGGGTATCAAAACCGATTGTTTTGAAACCAAATCAGTTTTATAAGCTAGTTAAACATGTTTTGACATGTTTAACTCGCCACTATTAGTTTAGTGCTTGTTTAGAGTCGTAAGTTAAGCGGTCTAAACAACCGCTTAGACTTTCGAACCCGACCCGTTTGGTCGATCATTAAGATCTGACCAAGCTTGATTAGTGATCATAGTTGCATAGGGAATAACCACTGAGGTTATACCTTATGATCACATAGGATTGGTTAGTTATTTGTTAAGTAGCTTGTATGCCCATAGGAAATGACCAAAACGCCCTTTTGAAGCTTAAATCCGAATTTTACATATGTGAACATGTTTTTGATGTATAATCTGATTTAGTAACATGTTTAGGTATTATTGGGCATGTAAGACTTGACATAGCACATAGTTAACCATCCGAACATAGTTTTACGCGAACGACGCGTTAAAGTAGCATAAGCTACCTTAATGGGTCGTAACGGGTCGAAAGCACTTAGGTTAGGTTTCGACTTAGAATGTAGGCTTTGTTAAACCATATCACATGAGTTCTAACACTCATTTGGTTTACAAGACCTCATTCTATCCGATCTTCCGATTTAGGTGTCGATTTATTTACTAGTGATCCAATTACTAGGTACTACTTGAATTTCCTTGGCTTGTCTGAGCTTCGCTAAGTTCTTTAGATCAAGGATACCCTTTCATTCAATGTGAGTACATAGTTCCCCTATTTTACTGTTTTCAATTGTTTTGTGTTTGGAAAGAAAGGAAAACTTGCACCACGATATGTTGGACCATTTAAGATTGTTGAAAGAGTTGGAAAGGTTGCCTATCGACTAGAGCTACCTCCAGAGCTTGGAAATATTCATCTGACTTTTCACGTGTCCAATTTGCGAAAGTGTTTTGCCGATGCTGATCATCACCTTCCACTCGACGAAATCCAAATCGATGAAACGATGCACTTTGTCGAGAAACCTGTGGAGATAGTGGACCGTACATTCAAACAGTTGAAGAACAAACGAATTCATTTGGTCAAGATTCGCTGGGAATCCAAACATGGCCCAGAGTTTACTTGGGAACGTGAGGACCAAATGAAGGCGAAATATCCGCAATTGTTCTCACAAGTTTCCTCTAGTTAAAATTTCGGGACGAAATTTCCTAACGTAGGGGAGACTGTGACAACTGTGCTCTGAATCGATGTACAATGCAAAACAATGTTAATTGTTAATAAAACAATGTGTTTTGGTTCTATTATGTGTGTAATTATGTTTGATGATTTTACGATTTGATTCGATTCCAATTTCAAGATTTAAATCGCTTTCTGGAAGGTTATGCGCAAGCTGGTGCGTAAACGCAGTCAGTTTAATGCGAAAAACACTCCGTTATAGTGAAATAGGCTTAGCATACCTAAAATAACCTTTACATAACTTAGAAATATGTTTTGGATGGTTTGGTGTGTTGAAAACAAGTCTATTCGATCGCAGGGACTATTTGTGTCAAACTGCGAAACTATACCGATTCGTATAGTATCGAAGAGTCCGGAACTTGATCATAAGCTACACATACCATAAATAACCTAAACATAGCTTAGAAATAAGCTTTGAGTGGTTCGGTGTGCAAAAATATGCTTATTTGATCTTTCAGGGACTAAAAGTGTCAAAAACAACGTAAGTTTGCATTTTCGCGCATATCTTACGTTCTGACCACATCTGCACATCCAAAATTTTTGTACACACTAAAATATTTTTATTTTAGTGATCGGCATGCAAAAATTCCGTTCGTCGCTTAATTTGGATCGTTTTCGCGTCCATTTGAGTTTCGTCGTAATTTAACGAACAACGCGACCGTACGACCAAACGAGCTGACATCCGGGAGTTTTCCGAGTACAATTTAAGTCCTCTAAACTTTATTGACCTTGTAGAGCCTTGAAAATGGCTTAATGGGGGTCAAAAGGGGTTGAAATGGGCTTAAAACAAGTACAGGGACCTAAACTGCCAATTATCAAACTTTTGCTGATCTGGGGAGTCCAGGCGGGGCGCGTATGGGTCCCCCTCACCTTTACGCGGGCCGTGTGAGAGTGCCCAGTGACAGAAACTTGATTTTTGCATTCTATTGATACTTCAGGGGCTGTTTATGTAAAATTCTTGGTGTGGTAGCCAAGTTAACACCTCCCCAAGGCTTTAAACCTACTTACAACACTTGTATGGTGGAGATTTATTGCTTGGAAGTTACACAAAAACTTGGCATGATCTCATGAACTCACCACAACTATAAATAGCCATCACCTTTCATTCATTCTTTGCTCATTCCTCTCTTCTCTTCTCTACAATCTGATTTGGAGTTTTCTAATCTGATTGGAAACTTATTCTTGGTAGAAAAGAAAGCTAGGACCCTTAGTAAGCTTCCTTCATTCTTTTATTGCTTTCCTAGCTTAAAAAGTCAAACAGTGTTTGACTTTCAGTTTGACCAGTCAATGTTCAACGCAAAGTTCGGTTGAACTTTGTAACGTCATTGTAATCACGATGGTTATAATCCTTAGTGATTATGCCTACTGATTACCACGTTAACTAGGTGTAGTGACGAGTCAAAGTTTCGGTCAAAATGCGTTTTAGCACGCAATTTGCAATGGAGCTACTTATAGGTATCAAAATACTTTGTTTTGATACCAAATCAGTTTTATAAGTTAGTTAAACATGTTTTGACATGTTTAACTCGTCACTAATAGTTTAGTGCTTGTTTAGGGTCGTAAGTTAAGCAACCGCTTAGACTTTCGAACCCGACCCGTTTGGTCGATCATTAGGATCCGACCAAGCTTGATTAGTGATCATAGTTACATAGGGAATAACCACTGAGGTTATACCTTATGATCACACAGGATTGGTTAGTTATTTGTTAAGTAGCTTGTATGCCCATAGGAAATGACCAAAATGCCCTTTTGAAGCTTAAATCCGTATTTTACATATGTGAACATGTTTTTGACATATAATCTGATTTAGTAACATCTTTAGGTATTATTGGGCATGTAAGACTTGACATAGCACATAGTTAACCATCCGAACATAGTTTCACTCGAACGACGCGTTAAAGTAGCATAAGCTACCTTAATAGGTCGTAACGGGTCGAAAGCACTTAGGCTAAGTTTCGATTTAGAATGTAGGCTTTGTTAAACCATATCACATGAGTTCCAACACTCATTTGGTTTACAAGACCTCATTCTATCCGATCTTCCAATTTAGGTGTCGATTTATTTACTAGTGATCCGATTACTAGGTACTACTTGAATTTCCTTGGTTTGTCTGAGCTTCGCTCAGTTCTTTAGATCAAGGATACCCTTCCATTCAATGTGAGTACATAGTTCCCCTATTTTACTGTTTTCAATTGTTTTGGGGTGATTCATATGTATTAAAACGATTTCGATATTTTAACGATGTTTTCAAAAACGATTAAGATGGTTTATATTAAACTAAATACGATTTCGATAATGTGAACGAAACTTGTTGGTTGTAACTACATAACGAATGACATTCATTAGCATTGATCAAGCCGACCAGTATTAGGTTATGGTACCATAGGATCTGACAAATCTCGTTATTAGGCTACACCCGTGGTTATGTGTAGGGGTTATGTAGGTAACGACCGAATCTGATGATTGTTAACTTACCCTTTGGTGGTTTGTTAATACGAGAAATGAGATAGTCGAGTCACGAAGGTTTGAATGTTATTAGCGAGACGACCATAAGTAGTTTCACAATTAAAACGAATACGATTTTGGGACGAATTAAACGTTTTGGAACGACTTAAACGAAATAAACAATTTAAACGAACGAACGATTGGTTTTGGGTTGTGATTAGGTAATGGGATGGGTGTAATATGATAAAAGCGTGGTAGATACGCCGCTGGTACATCTTATATATAAGTGCTCTTATCATATTACATTTCATGTCATTATTTAGTTCACCTGGGAAACGATTTTGAAACGATATCACACAACGAGGTTTTCGAAATGATATAAACCATACGAGTTTTATTAACAAGTTTCAACGAGATGTTTTACGAATTGGTTTACTAAAACAAAAAGTCTTTGAGTTAGGAATCATGGCTACGAGATTTTATAAATTATAACCATCTTGATTTGAGTTGGTTAATCATGTTGCAATACTATAAACTTTTCAAAACAAGGTTTTCGAGGTATTGCAATATATACATAAACAAGCCATAATTCCGATACTCTTATAAAACCTATGTGCTCGCCAGCATTTCTTTGCTGACTTTATTTTTACATATGTTTCAGGTGATGTTGCGTGATGATTGCTAGGGAGCATGTTCACTTAGGATTTGGACGTGGCCTTAGTGACATAAAAACGATAGTAGACGATGTTTAATTTGTTTGTTTGGTTTTAAGAAAATATAAATTACTTAATGAATCAATAAAACAAAACTTTTAATTACCATGGTTGTTGAAACGATGATTTTGTTACAACACTCCCCGACGTTTCCGCCACGGTTTATTGTTTTAACGTGGTCGGGGTGTGACAGAAGAGTTGGTATCAGAGCCAATGGTTATAGGGAATTATGTTATTAGTAATGCTTTGACCTAGACTATAACTTTCTAGGACCCTAACACAAGTTTACTTGTGTTTAGATTTTAAAACGATACCGTCACCTATCCTTAGGTGATAACCATAACAAGAACACAATAACAAATCCGCTTCGAAAATTAATCATCTGTCCTTGGATGATTGATTGTAAGGTTTTGAACCCTTTCAGTTTGATTCATTTTCAGCTTTTTGCCCTCTGAATTTTCAAAATCTCGTCAAAGTTTGGGTCTAAATAATGTGAACATGTGCAAACTGGAAGAGTGAATGCCTGTACCCTGAGTTTTCTGTCTAAGGCTAGAGTGTTCGTACAAATCCGCAGTATCGGACCAGTCACTCTTACCTGGGAACTCTTGGGGTGAGTGTTCACTTATAGGCGAGCATGTCTTCAGTGATACATTATTATGACCTATTTACTTTGATTAGTCACTGCGTGTCGTTTGTTTGTTCGAGGTAACGAACGAATGATCGCCTTCTTTGTGTTTTGTCGATGTTTTCAATACCTCTTTTGTTTCTCCAATTGTCGACCTCACTTGTTTCTCATGTTATCTTGTTAGACAATGCCTCCTCGACGCGATGCTCAAACTTTTACCGCTGAAGAAGTCGTAGCCCTTGTCTCTCAGCAAATGGCTGCTGTACTTCCAGGCGTAGTGACCCAAATCCATGAGTTATACAACAACAACAATAATAACAACAATAACGCTCAATGTAATTTCAAGAATTTCAATTCTGCGAAGCCGCTTAAGTTTTCTGGGTCACAAGGAGCAACTGCGCTCCTGCAGTGGTTCGAAAGTATCGAGAGCACGTTCAGACATGTGCAATGTCCGAATGCGCGTAAGGTTGAGTTTGCTTCAAGCGTGTTTGAGAAGCGAGCTCTTACATGGTGGAATGGAGTGATGCGCGATAGGGGTGCCGAAGTGGCATTAGCACAAAGTTGGGAAGAGCTTCGAGCTCTCATGATGAGAGAGTTCTGTCCCCGTCACGAGATTCGAGCTTTAGAACGAGAATTCGATGATTTAAAACAAGATGGGGGAGAACACCGTGCTTATACGGATCGATTCGAGGAGCTCAGTTATGTCCCACTATGGTTACCCCACTGGAGAAAGCAATCGAGAGGTATATCGATGGTTTACCCGATTCTATTCAGGATATTGTGACCGGCGTTAATCCTACTACCGTCCGTCACGCGATCGAGTTGTCGGCTACCCTGACTGAGTCCCAAGTCAGGAAGGGTAAACTCACCCGCAAGGGTGATAAAAAGAAATCAACCAATTCTGAAAAGGAAAAGGGTAAGGGTAAGAAGCAGGGTGAGTCTTCTAAAAATTCGAGGAAGTGCAAGGCTTCCCAGAACTTTGCAGTGACTGCTCAGAACCCTCAGAACCCACCGACTCAACCTCCTGCGAAGAAACAATATGCTGGTACCGCACCTCACTGTGCTCGTTGTAATGGTCATCATGTTGCCCAACAGGCCTGTAAACAGTGTGCTACGTGTGGTAGACTTGGGCATTTGGCCAACATTTTTCGTTTTGGCCAAAATCAGGCTGCTCAGGTTCCAGTACAAGTTCAGGGGAATGCTGCGAGATTCCCACCGGGTTCGTGTTTTAATTGCGGAGAAATGGGCCATTTCCGCAACAACTGCCCGAGATTAGTAAATGCGAATCCGAATGTCAACGCGAACGCGAATGTGAATCCCGCTCGTGGACGGGCTTTCAATCTAAACGCGAATGAAGCAAGGGCGGACAACGAAGTTGTTAACGGTACGTTCCTTGTTAACAATCAACTTGCATCTGTTCTTTTCGATTCTGGTGCCGATAGGAGTTTTGTTTCGTTATCCTTTGAGCCTTTACTTATGATACCTAGAACTAAACTGAGGAAACCTTTATCTGTTGAATTTGCTACTGGTAAACCTCTTGTGCTCGATTCTGTTATTCGTGGTTGTCAATTGAACGTCGATAACCATCTTTTCCCCATTGACCTCGTACCGATGCAACTTGGGAGTTTCGACATTATCGTGGGGATGGATTGGTTTACCAAACACCATGCCGAGTTGGTTTGTTTCGATAAGATTATTCGTATTCCTCTTTCATCTGGCGATGTTCTGGAAGTTCGTGGCGAGAAACCATCTTGCGGATTGAAACTCATGTCGTGTACGAAAGCCCATAGTTACCTACGAAAGGGATATGTTGTGACACCTGTGTCACTTCAACCATCAAAAAAATATCAAACCAATGAAATATTGTATTTCATACTTGGGATTTTTATAAATATGTGTATCGTTTGCACATATCAATTCTTGTTCGATTTCGGGCTTTAAATCGCTTTCTGGAAGGTTATACGCGATCTGATGCGTAAATATAACCAGTTTAATGCAACGAACACTCCATAATAGCGAAATAGGCTTAACATACCTTAAATAACTTAGAAATAAGTTTTGGATGGTTTGGTATGCCGAAATCAAGTTAATTCGCTTACAGGGACTAAATTTGACAAACTGCGAAAGTATGCCAATTTGAACTCTAACAGACATTCCGGAACATGACCATAAGTTAAACATACCCTAAATATCATTTACATAGCTTAGAAATAGGCTTTGAGGGGTTCGGTGTGCTAAAATAAACTTTTGGGTCATTCAGGGACTAAAAGCGTCAAAAAGTGCATAAGTTTGCATTTTCGCGCATAACTCACGTTCTGAATACATCCAGACATCCAAAAATTTATGTAAGCATTATAATATTTTTCTTTAGTGTTTGGCTTGTCAAAAATCCATTCGTCGCTTAATTTGGATCGTTTTTGCGTTCGTTACGACTCCCGTCGTAATTAACCGAACAACGCAATCGTACGGCCAAACGAACCGACATCCGTGATGTTTTCAAGCATATTTCATGTTCCCTATGTCTTAACATCATTGTGGAGCTTGAAATTGGGTTTGACAGGTGTTAGAAGTGCCGTTACGCAACGAAACAAGGTGCAGGGACCAAATCTGCCAATTCTGCATAGTTGTTGGCTTACAGACCGTAAGCCATGACCCTTACGGTCCGTAAGGGGTCCCCAGCACATCAGAATCCTCCAGCCAGCTGTTTACAGCTGTTACCCACTCCCAACCTCAATTCCACATGTTGATCTCTGGTGGTGGGGGGCCAATTTGGGTTCCATAACATTCCAACAAGTGTACGGGTGAGATCAAAGCACGGTATTCGAGAAACGATCCTAACAGTGGTCCAAATCCTATAAATACCCAACCCATCACAACTCAAAACCCACTTAATTTCTGAAAACTTCTCTAAGTTGAGGTGTAAGAACGCTTCATACCTAAGAAATATTTGGAAATCAAACCTTTCGGGGACCCTTTGTAAGTGTTCCTTCGTTCTTTTACTGTCTTAGCGTTAAAGTCAAACCTTGTTTGACTTTCTGCATTGGCCATTTTATGGTCAATGCGAAGTTCGTTTGAACTTCATAACGTGAGCGTAATCACGATGGTTATAGTCCCTAGTGACTATACCAACTGATTACCACGTTATTTAGGCTCAGGGACGAGTCGTAGTTTCGGCCATAATACGTATTCTTGCGTATTTTGTAACCAAACTACTTATGGGTATCAAAACCGTTTGTTTTGATACCAAACTTATTTTCTAACTTAGTTAAGCATGTTTTAACGTGCTTAGCTCGTCACTTTTAGTTTTGTGCTTGTCTAGGGTCATAAAGGTAAGCGATCTAATCAATCGCTTATACTTTCGAACCCAACCCGTTTGGTCGATCATTAGGATCCGACCAAACACATTAGGTGACCATAGTATATAGGGAATAACCTTCTGAGGTTATACCTTATGGTCACAACGTTTACTTAGCTGTATGATAGGTGGGTTATATGCCTTAGGTAAATTACCAAAATACCCCTTTGACGCCAAAATTCATTCTAAACATATGTAACATTACTTTTGGTATCTAAACTGATTTGGTAACAATATTAGACATGTTAAGGCATATTTTACTTATCATAGGACTAGTTAGGCATTCCGAACGCGTTTTACGCGAACGACTCGTTAAACTAGCATAAGCTACCTAAACAGGTCGTAATGGGTCGTAAGCACTTAGGTTAGGTTTCATTTTAGTATGTAGGCTTTGTTAAACCATATTACATGAGTTCCCATACTCATTTGGTTTACGAGCCCTCATTCTATCCGATCCTCCGATTTAGGTCCGGTTTATTAATGTAGTTACCTATATTAGGTACCGTTTGATTCCGTGATCTTCTAGCTTGCTTGGTGGTTATCCTAGGACTTCTAAGCAATCTCAAGTGAGTACATAGACCCCTCTTTTACTGTTTTCAAACTGTTTTGGGGTGAAACACATATGCCTACTTGTTACTTTCATGCTTTTCCATGTTTTCATATCATATGCTTGCTATGTTCATTAGTACACTATTAGTACATTGTTTTACATTTCATTTCATGCTATGTATGTCCATTGTGTGCATACTTAGTACATTGTTTTACATTACATTTCATGCTATGTATGTCCATTGTGTGCATACTTAGTACGTTGTTTTACATTACATTTCATGCTATGTATGTCCATTGTGTGCATACTTAGTACATCGTTTTACATTACATTCCATGCTATGTACGCCCATTGTGTGCATACTTAGTACATTGTTTTACGTTACATTTTGTTGCATATGCTCATCCAGCATATGAATATATTATATTACATTATGTGAACCATTTGTATCTATTGAACCATGTGAACCATTTAACAATAAACATTTCTACAATTGTTAAACATTACATCTTGGTGGTT
Source organism: Helianthus tuberosus (assembly GCA_030545235.1). Taxonomy (NCBI): domain Eukaryota; kingdom Viridiplantae; phylum Streptophyta; class Magnoliopsida; order Asterales; family Asteraceae; genus Helianthus; species Helianthus tuberosus. The sequence continues at coordinate 108,566,825 of CM060409.1, forward strand.
TGGTTTGAGTAAGTGATTTAAGTAACGAGGCATGTGTAATATGATACAAGCATGGTGGATACGCCGCTGGTACTTCCTATATATAAGTGCTTGTATTGTATTACATATCGTAGCGTTATTTGAATCATTTCAATTCAAGCCATATAACATTTTATACAAATAACATACTTTTCACAAGACATTGTTTTACAAACAACTTATCTTATACAAACTCATTTTACATGGTTATTCATTTAACCATACATTATTCTCTTATTTATACATATCATCTGAACTTATTGTTTTTCAAATGATTTACAAGACAAATCAATTTACGAGGTTCATGACTAAACTTTATTAAACAACTCTTTCTAAACTTACAAGTCATGAAACCTATTTTCACAAAACCTATGTATCTCACAGGCATTTTTATGCTGACGTACCTATTTTCACATGTGTTTTCAGGAGTTGATGCATAGGACTTATCGAGACATACTTAGGCGGACCTGTGCCTTAGTGACTTAAAACAAGACAAGAACTAGTTAATTTATGTTATGTACACTTTATTTCTTGTTTAAAGACAATGTGACTCGCTTGTTTGATGAATAAAATGAAACTTTAATTTCCATGGTTGTGAAACAATTAATTCTGTTACAACACTCCCCGACGTTTCCGCCACGTTTCGTTGTTTTACGTGGTCGGGGTGTGACAGAAAAGATGGTATCAGAGCCAATGGTTATAGGGAATTAGGTTATTAGCAATACTTTGACCTAGTCTATAACCTTCCTAGGACCCTAACGCGAGTTTACTTGCGTTTAGTCATAAAACAATACTGTCACCTATCCTTAGGCGACGACCACAACAAGAACATAAATTTCAAAACCGCTTTGAAAACTAATCATCTGTTCTAGGATGATTGATTACTAGGTTTTGAACCCTCTGTTATAAGGTTTTGAACCCTCTGTTATAAGGTTTTGAACCCTCTGTTATAAGGTTTTGAACCCCTTGGAATTTTCAAAACTCTCGTCAAAGTTTTGGGTCCTAAATAGTGTGAACATGTGCAAACTGGAAGAGTGAATGCCTGTACCCTGGGTTTTCTGTCTAAGGCTAGAGTGTTCGTACAAATCCACATAATCGGACCAGTCACTCTTACCTGGGAACTCTTGGGGTGAGTGTCCACTTATAGGCGAGCATGTCTTCGCGATACATTATGAGGATCTATTTGCTTTGACTCAGCCTTTGTGTTGTTTGTTTGCTTCGTGGTTCAAACAAATGACCATCACCCATGATTTTGGTCGGTAATTGTAACATCCTATTCTTACCCAATGCCATTTCATTTGTTTTCTCTCTTGTTTCCCCTTTTAGAATGCCTCCACGACGCGAAAATCAGGTATCTATTGAGGAGCTGGCAGCTGTCATTACACAGCAAATGACTGCTGCAATCCCGAACATCATTGCTCAATGTAACCAAGCCCTCAACAACAATAATGCCCCCTGCAACTTCAAGACGTTCAACTCGGCTAAGCCATCAAAGTTTTCTGGGTCTCAAGGAGCGACTGCACTTCTGCAATGGTTCGAGAGTCTAGAGAGCACCTTCAGGCATGTTCAATGCCCAAATGAGCGAAAGGTAGATTTCGCATCTGGTGTCTTTGAGAAACGGGCTTTGACATGGTGGAATGGTGTGATGAGAGATAGGGGTGCCGATGTGGCACTGGCTCAAACATGGGAAGAGCTTCGAGCAATGATGATGAAGGAGTTCTGTCCTCGTCATGAACTTAGGGCTTTGGAAAGGGAATTCGACGATCTTAAGCAAGACAGCGGTGAACATCGAGCCTACACTGATCGATATGAGGAGCTGAGTCTGTTGTGTCCTACCATGGTTACGCCTTTGGATAAGGCGATCGAAAAATACATTGATGGTCTCCCTGACCCAGTTCAGGACATTGTTACTGGTAGTAATCCTACCACAGTTAGACAGGCCATTGAATTATCTGCTACCCTAACCGAATCTCATATCAGAAAGGGCAAACTTTTTCGGAAAGGCGACAAGAAACAAGCAGCTAATGTTCAGGAGGAAACCAAGGAAAGCAAAACCGAACCTTCTAAGAAGCGTAAGGCTTCGCAGAATTGTGCGATTGCTGCTCAACCCAACCAAAACACCCGCAACCAACCAACTCAACCTCCTGCAAGGAAACCTTATGCCGGTACTGCACCGATATGCAACAAATGTAATGCACACCACTTAGCTCACCTACAGTGTCGTTTATGTGCATCATGTGGGCGAATCGGTCACCTGGCAAATGCTTGTCGATTTACCCCAAACCAAGGTGGTCCAAACCAACCTCAAGTAAATCCTGCTCAAGCTCATTTTCCACCAGGTCCTTGCTTCAACTGTGGCGAGATGGGCCATTTCCGAAGAAATTGCCCAAATCTTGCTAACGCAAATCCAGCACAGGGATGAGCATCTGACCGACTAGAGGACAACACCGTTTAGAAATAATCACGTCTTATGTATTATTTCCTTTTGTTGTCAAGGTTCATGGAACAGTTGTTGTTGTTGTTTATAAATAAATCATTTTATTTTACATTGCAATGTACAAATGTGATGGCATGTATAAACAACGTATCCCTTACAATACCGACAATCAAGGAGCCGTATTCCTTGAAGAACAGACTACCCCCAAAATTCTTCCATTTTATTATCTCTTGCGTTTTCCACGAAAATCCAAATTACCCGTTTCTTCCAAGGAAACGAAGTACAAGGCGCAAGTTACAACTCCGGACGAATACCCAAAAGTACCACTATAAATCCATAATAGGGTACCAAAGGGTATTTCCGTAAAATCCTAAAATTATTTTGTACCTTAATTCGAATATTATGTTTCTTTGAAAACAAAATCGAATTTTTGGAAGATCATCCTATCTTCATAGATAGATTCTTGAAAAATGATTTAAAGTGGCAAATGAAATCCACGGATTGGATTCCTGGTGTGCTTTAAGTATCCGTGACCAAAGATAACAAATTTAAGGCCAAATTAAACAATTATGTGATTATGTGTTTCCTTTTTATGTGATCCAAATTTTTGTTATCCAAATCCTCGTAAAATCTTCCATATCTTCGTATAAGGGATTCATAGTAGGATATCCAAAGGTACTACCTTAAATCCTTGATGGGCTTCAACGTTATAGTTAAAGATTCCTCTTGGGTAGTTTAGTTAAAGAGATTGATTCGTCAATCTAGTTTAAAGACATCCTCCGTTGATGTAGTTAAAGATTCCTCTTGGGTAGTTTAGTTAAAGAGATTGATTCGTCAATCTAGTTAAAGACATCCTCCGTTGATGTAGTTAAAGAGATCATTCGTTGATCTAGTTAAAGAGATTGATTCCTCAATCTAGTTAAAGATATCATGTGTTGATATAGTTAAAGAGGCCCTCTGGTGGTCTAGTTCAAGAGATTGTCCGTTGATCTAGTTAATAGATCCTTTGGTGATCTAGTTAAAGAGACTATTGTAGTCTAGTTAAATCACCACAAGATTATTCGTTTGATTTTTTCCCCTACGCATTTTGAAATGAACCGTGCGGACTGTGCAAGGAATTACGTAATTATGGAGGCCTACATAATTATGGAATTCAGTGCACAGAAACCACAGAAAGTTTTGTCATGTGTTAAGACCGATAGTGACAAGAGTAATGATACGAGAGAAGTCTTGGACCTTGACCGATGTCATTACTTCCCAATCCGGAATTCAAGTTTCCTATGATAAGTCTTCATGGGAAACGTTCTCCTATCCATAGTTTGAAACTCCATGTTTTGCTACTACAAGGACTTCACTTTGAGGGATTAACAATTTCGCTAAGAACCCTATCATGGCCCAGATTTCTACTTAGGGTTCAAGGGATTCATTCAAAGCGAAAACATCACCGTTGTCCTCACAAGTTTCTCCTAAAATTAAATTTCTGGACGAAATTTTCTAAAGTAGGGGAGACTGTGACACCTGTGTCACTTCAACCATCAAACAAATACCAAACCAATGAAATATTGTATTTCATACTTGGGATTTTTATAAATATGTGTATCGTTTGCACATATCAATTCTTGTTCGATTTCGGGCTTTAAATTGCTTTCTGGAAGGTTATACGCGATCTGATGCGTAAATATAACCAGTTTAATGCAACGAACACTCTGGAATAGAGAAATAGGCTTAACATACCTTAAATAACCTTTACGTAACTTAGAAATAAGTTTTGGATGGTTTGGTATGCCGAAATCAAGTTAATTCACTTACAAGGACTAAATTTGACAAACTGCGAAAGTATGCCAATTTGAACTGTAACAGACATTCTGGAACATGACCATAATTTAAACATACCCTAAATATCCTTTACATAGCTTAGAAATAGGCTTTGAGGGTTCGGTGTGCTAAAATAAACTTTTGGGTCATTCAGGGACTAAAAGCGTCAAAAAGTGCATAAGTTTGCATTTTCGCGCATAACTCACGTTCTGAATACATCCAGACATCCAAAATTTTATGTAAGCATTATAATATTATTCTTTAGTGTTTGGCTTGTCAAAAATCCATTCGTCGCTTAATTTGGATCGTTTTTGCGTTCGTTACGACTCCCGTCGTAATTAACCGAACAACGCAATCGTACGGCCAAACGAACCGACATCCGTGATGTTTTCAAGCATATTTCATGTTCCCTATGTCTTAACATCATTGTGGAGCTTGAAATTGGGTTTGACGGGTGTTAGAAGTGCCGTTACGCAACGAAACAAGGTGCAGGGACCAAATCTGCCAATTCTGCATAGTTGTTGGCTTACGGACCATAAAACATGACCCTTACGGTCCGTAAGGGGTCCCCAGCACATCAGAATCTTCCAGCCAGCTGTTTACTGCTGTTACCCACTCCCAACCTCAATTCCACATGTTGATCTCTGGTGGTGGGGGGCCAATTTGGGTTCCATAACATTCCAACAAGTGTACGGGTGAGATCAAAGCACAGTATTCGAGAAACGATCCTAACGGTGGTCCAAATCCTATAAATACCCAACCCATCACAACTCAAAACCCACTTAATTTCTGAAAACTTCTCTAAGTTGAGGTGTAAGAACGCTTCATACCTGAGAAATATTTGGAAATCAAACCTTTTGGGGACCCTTTGTAAGTGTTCCTTCGTTCTTTTACTGTTTTAGCGTTAAAGTCAAACTTTGTTTGACTTTCTGCATTGGCCAGTTTATGGTCAATGCGAAGTTCGTTTGAACTTCATAACGTGAGCGTAATCACGATGGTTATAGTCCCTAGTGACTATACCTACTGATTACCACGTTATCTAGGCTTAGTGACGAGTCGTAGTTTCGGACATAATACGTATTCTTGCGTATTTTGTAACCAAACTACTTATGGGTATCAAAACCGTTTGTTTTGATACCAAACTTATTTTCTAACTTAGTTAAGCATGTTTTAACGTGCTTAGCTCGTCACTTTTAGTTTTGTGCTTGTCTAGGGTCGTAAAGGTAAGCGATCTAATCAATCGCTTATACTTTCAAACCCGACCCGTTTGGTCGATCATTAGGATCCGACCAAACACATTAGGTGACCATATTATATAGGGAATAACCTTCCGAGGTTATACCTTATGGTCACAACGTTTACTTAGTTGTATGATAGGTGGGTTATATGCCTTAGGTAAATTACCAAAATACCCCTTTGACGCCAAAATTCATTCTAAACATATGTAACATAACTTTTGGTATCTAAACTGATTTGGTAACAATATTAGACATGTTAAGGCATATTTTACTTATCATAGGACTAGTTAGGCGTTCCGAACGCGTTTTACGCGAACGACGCGTTAAAGTAGCATAAGCTACCTAAACGGGTCGTAATGGGGCGTAAGCACTTAGGTTAGGTTTCATTTTAGTATGTAGGCTTTGTTAAACCATATTACATGAGTTCCCATACTCATTTGGTTTACGAGCCCGCATTCTATCCGATCCTCCGATTTAGGTCCGGTTTATTAATGTAGTTACCTATATTAGGTACCGTTTGATTCCGTGATCTTCTAGCTTGCTTGGTGGTTATCCTAGGACTTCTAAGCAATCTCAAGTGAGTACATAGACCCCTCTTTTACTGTTTTCAAACTGTTTTGGGGTGAAACACATGTGCCTACTTGTTACTTTCATGCTTTTCCATGTTTTCATATCATATGCTTGCTATGTTCATTAGTACACTATTAGTACATTGTTTTACATTACATTTCATGCTATGTATGTCCATTGTGTGCATACTTAGTACATTGTTTTACATTACATTTCATGCTATGTATGTCCATTGTGTGCATACTTAGTACATTGTTTTACATTACATTTCATGCTATGTATGTCCATTGTGTGCATACTTAGTACATCGTTTTACATTACATTTCATGCTATGTACGCCCATTGTGTGCATACTTAGTACATTGTTTTACGTTACATTTTGTTGCATATGCTCATCCAGCATATGAACATATTATATTACATTATGTGAACCATTTGTATCTATTAAACCATGTGAACCATTTAACAATAAACATTTCTACAATTGTTAAACATTACATCTTGGTGGTTTGGTTTGAGTAAGTGATTTAAGTAACGAGGCGTGTGTAATATGATACAAGCATGGTGGATACGCCGCTGGTACTTCCTATATATAAGTGCTTGTATTGTATTACATATCGTAGCGTTATTTGAATCATTTCAATTCAAGACATATAACATTTTATACAAATAACATACTTTTCACAAGACATTGTTTTACAAACAACTTATCTTATACAAACTCATTTTACATGGTTATTCATTTAACCATACATTATTCTCTTATTTATACATATCATCTGAACTTATTGTTTTTCAAATGATTTACAAGACAAATCAATTTACGAGGTTCATGACTAAACTTTATTAAACAACTCTTTCTAAACTTACAAGTCATGAAACCTATTTTCACAAAACCTATGTATCTCACAGGCATTTTTATGCTGACGTACCTATTTTCACATGTGTTTTCAGGAGTTGATGCATAGGACTTATCGAGACATACTTAGGCGGACCTGTGCCTTAGTGACTTAAAACAAGACAAGAACTAGTTAATTTATGTTATGTACACTTTATTTCTTGTTTAAAGACAATGTGACTCGCTTGTTTGATGAATAAAATGAAACTTTAATTTCCATGGTTGTGAAACAATTAATTCTGTTACAACACTCCTCGACGTTTCCGCCACGTTTCGTTGTTTTATGTGGTCGGGGTGTGACATATGTTGCCTTTCTGGCACATGTCACCGAGGAGAAAGGCAAGAACAAGAGTATCCAGGATATTTCGATTGTTCGGGATTATCCAGAGGTGTTTCCTGATGAACTGCCTGGTTTGCCTCCAGTTCGTCAAGTTGAGTTTCATATTGACCTTGTACCCAATGCTAACCCGATTGCGAAAGCACCTTATCATCTTGCACCATCTGAGATGCAAGAGTTATCGAAACAGCTTCAAGAGTTATCTGATAAAGGATTCATCCGTCCAAGTTATTCACCTTGGGGAGCTCCTGTCCTCTTTGTGAAAAAGAAAGATGGATCTTTTCGAATGTGTATCGATTATCGTGAGCTTAATAAGCTTACCATCAAGAATAGATATCCCCTACCTCGAATCGATGATCTCTTCGATCAGCTGCAAGGTGCTATCTATTTCTCCAAGATCGATCTGCGTTCTGGGTATCATCAGCTTCGTGTATTCGAAGAAGATATTCCCAAAACTGCATTCCGCACGAGATATGGGCATTACGAGTTTACAGTCATGCCTTTTGGTTTGACGAATGCTCCAGCTATTTTCATGGACTTAATGAATAGGGTCTGTAAACCTTATTTAGACAAGTTCATCATTGTGTTTATCGACGATATCCTCATTTATTCGAAGTCTCGAGTCGATCACGAGCAACACCTTCGTTTGACATTGGAACTCCTTAAGAAGGAACAACTTTTTGCTAAATTCTCCAAGTGTGAATTTTGGCTTAAAGAAGTTCAGTTTTTGGGACATATTGTCAACAAGCAAGGTATTCATGTGGATCCATCCAAGATTGTTGCAATCAAGGATTGGAATACACCAACGACACCTACAGAGATTCGTTCTTTCCTTGGTCTCGCTGGATATTATCGTCGATTCATTTCTAATTTCTCGAAGATTGCGGTTCCACTCACTTCTTTGACTCAAAAGAATAAGCCTTTTGAGTGGGGACCCAAGCAAGAAGAAGCGTTCCAAACGCTGAAACGGAAGCTATGTGATGCTCCTGTTTTATCTCTGCCTGAGGGAAACGATGATTTCGTTGTCTACTGTGATGCGTCCAACTTAGGCCTTGGTTGTGTTCTTATGCAACGATGTAAAGTTATAGCATATGCATCTAGACAATTGAAAGTTCATGAGAAGAACTACACGACTCATGATCTTGAGTTAGGAGCTGTGGTTTTCGCACTTAAAATTTGGAGACACTACCTCTATGGAACGAAGTGTGTAGTTTTCACAGACCACAAAAGTCTGCAACATATTCTTAATCAGAAGGAGCTGAACATGAGGCAACGATGATGGGTTGAACTCTTGAACGACTACGATTGCGAGATTCGCTACCATCCTGGTAAGGCGAATGTCGTAGCCGATGCGCTTAGTCGAAAGGAGCGAGTCAAGCTTCATTCTGTTCGAACTCTAACCGATCTTCAAACTCGTATTCTTCAAGCTCAACAATTTTGTGTTACACAAAATTTAATGGGTAAGGAAACACCATGTCAACTTGAGCTTAAACTCGAAGCGAGGGGCGATGGTTTGCTCTATTTTAAGGATCGTTTGTGGATTCCGAAACAAGACGATCTTCGCACTTTGGTAATGGAAGAATCTCATAAGACTCGATATTCTATCCATCCTGGTGCTGATAAAATGTACAAGGATCTTCGTACTAAGTTCTGGTGGCCTGGTATGAAGAAAGATGTTGCCTTATATGTATCGAAATGCCTAACTTGTCTCAAAGTCAAAACTGAACATCAACGACCTTCTGGTTTGCTTGTACAACCAGAGATACCGGTTTGGAAGTGGGAGAACATTGCTATGGATCTCATCACTAAATTACCGCGTACATCTAAAGGTCACGATGTGATTTTGGTTGTCATCGATCGATTAACGAAGTCAGCTCATTTTATTCCGATTCGCGAGGATCTATCTGCGGATAAACTTGCAAAGATTTATGTTGATGAGATTGTATCACGACATGGTGTTCCTTTGGACATCATATCCGATCGTGATGCTCGATTTTCATCTCATTTTTGGAAAGCCATGTAATCTGCTATGGGAACCCAACTAAATCTAAGCACTGCTTATCATCCCCAAACAGATGGACAATCTGAGAGAACGATTCAAACTTTGGAGGATATGCTTAGAGCATGCGTGATAGACTTTGGTGGTAATTTGGATTCTCATCTTCCACTGATCGAGTTCTCTTACAACAATAGTTATCATGCTAGTATTAATATGGCACCATTCGAACCTCTTTACGGTCGAAAATGTCGTTCACCTGTCTGTTGATATGAGATCGGTGAAGCTCAGCTTACTGGACCTGAGCTCATTCTGGAAACAACAGAAAAAATCAAGAAGATTCGCGATAATCTTGTGACAGCTAGATGCCGTCAAAAGAGTTATGCGGATTTACGACGCAAGCCCTTAGAATTTCAAGTCGGAGACCATGTCCTACTCAAGGTGTCACCTTGGAAGGGAGTGGTGAGATTTGGAAAGAAAGGAAAACTCGCACCACGATATGTTGGACCATTTAAGATTGTTGAAAGGGTTGGAAAGGTTGCCTATCGACTAGAGCTACCTCCAGAGCTTGGAAATATTCATCCGACTTTTCACGTGTCCAATTTTTGAATGTGTTTAGCTGACGCTGATCTTCACATTCCACTCGACGAAATCCAAATCGATGAAACGATGCACTTTGTCGAGAAACCTGTGGAGATAGTGGACCGTACATACAAACAGTTGAAGAACAAACGAATTCATTTGGTCAAGATTTGCTGGGAATCCAAACGTGGCCCAGAGTTTACATGGGAACGTGAGGACCAAATGAAGGCGAAATATCCGCAATTGTTCTCACAAATTTCCTCTAGTTAAAATTTCGGGATGAAATTTCCTAAAGTAGGGAGACTGTGACAACTGTGCTCTGTAATCGATGAACAATGTAAAACAATGTTAATTATTAATAAAACAATGTTTTTTGGTGTTATTATACGTGTATTTGTGTTTGATGATTTTACGATTTGATTTGATTCCAATTTCAAGCTTTAAATCGCTTTCTGGAAGGTTATACGCAAACTGGTGCGTAAACGCAGTCAGTATAACGCGACAAACACTCTGTAATAGTGACATAGGCTTAACATACCTTAAATATCCTCCACTTAACTTAGAAATAAGTTTTGGATGGGTTGGTGTGTTGAAAACAAGTCTATTCGATCGCAGGGACTATTTGTGTCAAACTGCGAAACTATACCGATTCGTATAGTATCGAACAGTCCGGAACTAGATTATAAGCTAAACATACCATAAATAACCTAAACATAGCTTAGAAACAAGCTTTGAGTGGTTCGGTGTGCGAAAATATGCTTATTTGATCTTTCAGGGACTAAAGGTGTCAAAAATGACGTAAGTTTGCATTTTTCGCGCATATCTTACGTTATGACCACATCTAGACATCCAAATCTTTTGTACACACTAAAATATTTTTATTTTAGTGATCGGCATGCAAAAATTCCGTTCGTCGCTTAATTTGGATCGTTTTCGCGTCCGTTTGAGTTTCGTCGTAATTTAACGAACAACGCTACCGTACGACCAAACGAGCCGACATCCGAGAGTTTTCCGAGCACATTTTAAGTCCTATAAACTTTATTGACCTTGTAGAGCCTTGAAAATGGCTTAATGGGGGTCAAAAGGGGCTGAAATGGGCTTAAAACAAGTGCAGGGACCTAAACTGCCAATTATCAAACTTTTGCTGATCTGGGGAGTCCAGGCGGGGCGCGTAAGGGTCCCCCTCACCTCTACGCGGGCCGTGTGAGAGTGCCCAGTGACAGAAACTTGATTTTTGCATTCTGTTGATACTTCAGGGGCTGTTTATGTAAAATTCTTTGTGTGGTAGCCAAGTTAACACCTCCCCAAGGCTTTAAACCTGCTTACAACACTTGTATGGTGGAGATTTATTGCTTGGAAGTTACACAAAAACTTGGCATGATCTCATGAACTCACCACAACTATAAATAGCCATCGCCTTTCATTCATTATTTGCTCATTCTTGTCTTCTCTTCTCTACAATCTGAATTGGGAGCTCTCTCAAGTGTTTGGAACTTCCTCTTTGGTTTTCTTATTATCTTTCTTCAGGCATTGGACTTTTGTATGTATTCTTTCATGCCTAGTCATTATGTTTAAGCAGAAAGTCAAACAGTTTGGCCAACAGTTTGACTTTCGGTTTTGACCATCAATTAGTCAAGTCAAAGTTCAATTGAACTTTGTAACATGATTGTAATCACGATGGTTATAATCCTCAGCAATTATACCTACTGATTACCACGTTAACAAGGCGTAGTGACGAGTCAAAGTTTCGGTCAAAATGCGTTTTAGCACGCATTTTGCAACGGAACTATTTTCGGGTATCAAAACCCATTGTTTTGATACCAAATCAGTTTTATAAGCTAGTTAAACATGTTTTGACATGTTTAACTCGTCACTATTAGTTTAGTGCTTGTTTAGGGTCGTAAGTTAAGCGGTCTAACCAACCGCTTAGACTTTCGAACCCGACCCGTTTGGTCGATCATTAGGATCCGACCAAGCTTGATTAGTGATCATAGTTGCATAGGGAATAACCACTGAGGTTATACCTTATGATCACATAGGGTTGGTTAGTTATTTGTTAAGTAACTTGTATGCCCATAGGAAATGACCAAAACGCCCTTTTGAAGCTTAAATCCGTATTTTACATATGTGAACAAGTTTTTGACATCTAAACTGATATGGTAACATAATTAAGCATAATTGGGCATATAAGATTTAACATAGCACATAGTTAACCATCCGAACATAATTTCACGCGAACGACGCGTTAAAGTAGCATAAGCTACCTTAATGGGTCGTAACGGGTCGAAAGCACTTAGGCTAAGTTCCGATTTAGAATGTAGGCTTTGTTAAACCATATCACATGAGTTCCAACACTCATTTGGTTTACAAGACCTCATTCTATCCGATCTTCCGATTTAGGTGTCGATTTATTTACTAGTGATCCGATTACTAGGTACTACTTGAATTTCCTTGGTTTGTCTGAGCTTCGCTAAGTTCTTTAGATCAAGGATACCCTTTCATTCAATGTGAGTACATAGTTCCCCTATTTTACTGTTTTCAATTGTTTTGGGGTGATTCATATGTATTAAAATGATTTCGATATTTTAACGATGTTTTCAAAAACGATTAAGATGGTTAATATTAAATTAAATACGATTTCGATAATGTGAACGAAACTTGTTGGTTGTAACTACATAACGAATGACATTCATTAGCATTGATCAAGCCGACCAGTATTAGGTTATGGTACCATAGGATCTGACAAATCCCATTATCAGACTACACCCATGGTTATGTGTGTGGGTTATGTAGGTAACGACCGAATCTGATGATTGTTAACTTACCCTTTGGTGGTTTGTTAATACGAGAAACGAGGTAGTCGAGTCACGAAGGTTTGAATGTTATTAGCGAGACGACCATAAGTAGTTTCACAATTAAAACGAATACGATTATTGGGACGAATTAAACGATTTGGAACGACTTAAACGAAATAAACGATTTGAACGAACGATTGGTTTGGGTTGTGATTAGTTAATGGGATGGGTGTAACATGATATAAGCTTGGTAGATACGCCGCTGGTACATCTTATATATAAGTGCTTTTATCATATTACATTTCATGTCATTATTTAGTTCACTTGGGAAACGATTTGAAACGATGTCACACAACGAGGTTTTCGGAATGATATAAACCATACGAGTTTTATTAACAAGTTTCAACGAGATGTTTTACGAATTGGTTTACTAAAACAAAAAGTCTTTGATTTAGGAATCATGGCTACGAGATTTTATAAATTATAACCATCTTGATTTGAGTTGGTTAATCATGTTGCAATACTATAAACTTTTCAAAACAAGGTTTTCGAGGTATTGCAATATATACATAAACAAGCCATAATTCTGATACTCTTATAAAACCTATGTGCTCGCCAGCATTTCTTTGCTGACTTTATTTTTACATATGTTTCAGGTGATGTTGCGTGATGATTGCTAGGGAGCATGTTCACTTAGGATTTGGATGTGGCCTTAGTGACATAAAAACGATAGTAGACGATGTTTAATTTGTTTGTTTGGTTTTAAGACAATATAAATTACTTAATGAATCAATAAAACGAAAATTTTAATTACCATGGTTGTTGAAACGATGATTCTGTTACAACACTCCCCGATGTTTCCGCCACGGTTTGTTGTTTTAACGTGGTCGGGGTGTGACACAAGCGGTCTTGACAACCGCTTAGACTTTCGAACTAGACCCGTTTGGTCGATCATTAGGATCCGACCAAGCATGTTTAGTGACCATAGTTGTATAGGGAATAACCTTCCGAGGTTATACCTTATGGTCACTTAGTTTAATTAGTTGTATGATAGGTAGTTTATATGCCTTAGGAAAATGACCAAAATGCCCTTTTCATGCATAGTTGGATTTTAAGATTATGTAACATAAACTTTTGTCACTTAACTGATTATGCAACATGTTTAGGCATATAATACTTGTCATAGGACTAGTTAGACGTCTCGAACGCGCTTTTGCGCGAACGACGCGTAAAGTAGCGTAAGCTACCTTAATGGGTCGCGACGGGTCGAAAGCACTTAGGATAGGTTCCAATCTAGAATGTAGGCTTTGTTAAACCATATCACATGAGTTCCAACACTCATTTGGTTTACAAGACCTCATTCTATCCGATCTTCCGATTAGGTGTTGATTATTTGACTTAGCGATCCGATTACTAGGTACTACTTGATTTCCTTGGTTTGCCTGAGCTACGTTAAAGTTCTTTAGATCAAGGATACCCTTCTATTCAATGTGAGTACATAGTTCCCCTATTTTATTGTCTTCGATTGTTTTGGGGTGATTCATATGTGTTAAATGATTTTGATGTTTTTAACGATGGTTTCAAAAATGATTAATATGGTTTATATTAAACTAATAACGATTTCGATAATGTGAACAAACTTGTTGGACGTAGTTACATAACGAATAACATTCATTAATTTTGGCTGAACCGACCAGTATTAGGTTATGGTACCATAGGATCTGACAAATCCCGTTATCAGACTGCACCCATGGTTATGTGTGGGGGTTATGTGGGTAACGACTGAATCTGTGTTTGTTAACTTACCCTTTGGTGGTTTGTTAATTCGAGTTGAACGACGGACGAGTTGCGAAGGTTTGGATGTTATTAGTGAGACGACCAAAAGTAGTTTTCACAATTAAAACAAGAACGATTTTGGGACGAGTTAAACGATTTGAAACGATTTGAACAAGTTAAACGAATTGAATAAACGATTGGTTTTTGGGTTGTGATTAGATAATGGGGCGGGTGTGATATGATAAAAGCATGGTAGATACGCCGCTGGTACTTCTTATATATAAGTGTTTTTATCATATTACATTTTGTGGCATTATTTAGTTCACTTGGACAAACGATTTTAAAACGATGTCACATAACGATGTTTTCTAAATGATATAAACCATACGAGTTTTATTAACGAGATGATTTACAATTTGGTTTAATTAAACAAATGTTTTGGGTTAAGAATCATGGCTACAAGATTTTATAAACTATAACCAACTTGATTTGAGTTGGTTAATTATGTTGCAATACTATACACTTTTCAAAAACAAGGTTCGTAACTTTTAACTCTTGTAGTCTAATGAGGTACTGCAACATGTAAACGAGCCATGAATCCGATACTCTCATAAAACCTATGTGCTCGGACAGCATTTCTTTGCTGAATTTGTTTTTACATATGAATGATGTTGATTGCTAGGATGCATGTTCACATAGGATCCGGACGAGGACTTAGTGACATAATAACAATGATAGACGATGTGTAACTTGTTTGTTTTGTTTTAAGACAATTTAAATTATCTAATGAATCAATAAAATAAAACTTTGAATCCATGGTTGTGAAACAATAATTCTGCCACTCCACTCCCCGACGTTTCCGCCGTGGTTTCGTTTTTTTAACGCGGTCGGGGTGTGACACAATGGTTATACGGAATTAGGTTATTAGTAATGCTTTGACCTAGACTATAACTTTTCTAGGACCCTAACGCAAGTTTCTTGCGTTTAGATTTTAAAACAATACCGTCACCTATCTTTAGGTGATAACCACAACGAGAACACAATAACAAATCCGATTTGAAAACCAATCTTCTCTTCGTAGGTGATTTGTTATAAGGTTTTGAACCCTCTAAGTTTCCAAAATCTCATCACGGTTTGGGTCTTATATTGTGAACACGTGCAATATGGAAGGGTGGATGCATGTATCCTGAGTTTTCTGTCTAAGGCTAAAGTGTTCGTACAAATCCACATAATCGGACAAGTCACTCTTACCTGGGAACTCTTGGGATGAGTGTCCACTTATAGGCTAAAGCATGTCTTCGCGATACATTATGTTGACCCATTTACTTTGATTAGTCACTGTGTGTTGTTTGTTTGTTCGAGGTAACGAACGAATGATCACCTTCCTTGTGTTTTGTCTATGTTTTCAATACCTCTTTTGTTTATCCAATTGTCGATCTCACTCGTTTCTCACGTTTCCTTGTTCTTTTTAGAATATGCCACCTAGACGTGATCCCGAACAGGATGTTGCAATCGCAGCCCTTGTCTCTTAGCAATCTCATGATGAAAGAGTTCTATCCCAGTCACGAGATTCGAGCTTTGGAATGAGAATTCAACGATTTAAAACAAGATGGGGGAGAACACCGTGCGTATACGGATCATTATGAGGAGCTCAGTTTGTTGTGTCCTACTATGGTTACCCCGTTGGAGAAAGCAATTGAGAGGTATATTGATGGTCTACCCGATTCTGTGCAAGACATTGTGACTGGTAGTAATCCTACCACTGTTCGTTAAGTGATTGAATTGGCTGCTACTCTAACTGAGTCACAAGTCAGAAAAGGTAAACTGACCCGCAAGGGTGACAAAAAGCAGTCAACTGATGCTGCACAAGACAAGGCTAAGGGTAAGAAGAAAGGCAAGTCTTCTAGGAGGTTGAGGAAGCGCAAGGCTTCCCAAAACTTTGAATTCACTGCACAGAATGCTCAGAACCCACCAGCACAACCTCCTGCGAAAAAACATTATGCTGGTACCGCACCTCACTGCAATAGGTGCAATGGTCATCATGTGACCCATCAGGCTTGTAAACAGTGTACCACTGGTGGTAAACTTGGGCATCTGGCCAACATCTGTCGTTTGGGTCAAAATCAAGCTGTTCAGAATCAAGCTCCAGTTTAAGGGAATGCTGCTAGATTCCCACCCGGTTCATGTTATAACTGCGGAGAGATGGGTCATTTCCGCAACAACTGCCCGAGGTTGGTAAACGCGAATGTAAATCCGAATTTCAATGCTAATGTGAATCCCGCTCGTGGGCAAGCATACAACTTGAATGCAAACGAAGCGAGGGCTGACAACGAGGTTGTTAATGGTACGTTCTTTGTTAACCATCAACCTGCATCACTTCTTTTCGATTCTGGTGCTGATAGGAGTTTTGTTTCGTTATCATTTGAGCCTTTGCTTGCGATACCTAGAACTAAACTGAGGAAACCCTTATCTGTCGAAGTTTCTACTAGTAAACCGATCGTACTCAATTCTGTTATTCGTGATTGTCAATTGAACCTCGATAACCATGTTTTTCCTATTGACATCACATCGATGCAACTTGGGAATTTTGATATTATCGTTGGGATGGATTGGTTAACTAAATTTCATGCTGAGGTGGTTTGTTTCGATAAGATTGTTCGTATTCCTCTTTCGTCTGGTGAAGTCCTAGAGGTTCGTGGCGAGAAACCGTCTGGAGGTTTGAAACTTATGTCATGTACAAAAGCCCAAAGTTATTTACGAAAAGGATATGTGGCGTTTCTGGCACATGTCACCGAGGAGAAAGGCAAGAACAAGTGTATTCAAGATATTCCAATTGTTCGAGATTATCCAGAGGTGTTTCCTGATGAACTGCCTGGTTTGCCTCCAGTTCGTCAAGTCGAATTTCATATTGATCTGGTACCCAACGCGAACCCGATTGCGAAAGCACCTTATCGTCTTGCACCGTATGAGATGCAAGAGTTATCGAAACAGCTTCAAGAGTTATCTGACAAAGGATTAATCCGTTCGAGCTATTCACCTTGGGGCACTCCAGTCCTGTTTGTGAAAAAGAAAGATGGGTCTTTTCGAATGTGTATCGATTATCGTGAGCTTAACAAGCTTACCATCAAGAATCGGTATCCCCTACCACGAATCGCTGATCTCTTTGATCAGCTGCAGGGTGCTACATGTTTTTCCAAGATCGATTTGTGTTCTGGGTATCATCAACTTCGTGTACTCGAAGAAGATATTCCCAAAACTGCTTTTCGCACGAGATATGGACACTACGAGTTCAATGTCATGCCTTTTGGTTTGACGAATGCCCCCGCTATCTTCATGGACTTAATGAATAGGGTTTGTAAACCTTATTTAGACAAGTTCATCATTGTGTTCATCGATGATATTCTTGTTTATTCGAAGTCTCGAGCCAATCACGAGCAACATCTTCGTTTGACACTGGAACTCCTGAAGAAGGAGCAACTTTTTGCTAAATTCTCCAAGTGTGAATTCTGGCTTAAAGAAGTTCAGTTTTTGGGACATATTGTTAACAAGCAGGGTATCCATGTGGATCCTTCCAAAATAGCTGCTATTAAGGATTGGAACACACCTACGACACCCACAGAAGTTCGATCTTTTCTTGGTCTTGCTGGTTATTATCGACGATTTATTTCGAACTTCTCAAAGATTGCGGTTCCACTCACTGCTTTGACTCAAAAGAATAAGCCTTTTGAGTGGGGACCCAAACAAGAAGAAGCGTTCCAAACGTTGAAAAGAAAACTCTGTGATGCTCCTGTTTTGTCTTTGCCCGATGGAAATGATGATTTCGTTGTCTATTGTAATGCGTCCAACTTGGGTCTTGGTTGTGTTCTCATGCAACGAGGCAAAGTTATAGCATATGCGTCAAGACAATTGAAAGTTCACGAGAAGAACTACACCACTCATGATCTTGAGTTGGGTGCTGTGGTTTTCGCACTAAAAATCTGAAGACACTATCTCTATGGCAAGAAATGTGTGGTTTTCACAGACCACAAAAGTCTCCAGCACATTCTCAATCAGAAGGAGCTAAACATGAGGCAACAATGTTTGGTTTAACTCTTGAACGATTACGATTGCAAAATTCATTACCATCCTGGTAAGGTGAATGTCGTAGCCGATGCACTAAGTCGAAAGGAGCGAGTTAAGCTTAATTTTGTTCACACTCTATCTGATATTCAAACTCGTGTCTCTTAAGCTCAACTATCTTGTGTTTCACAAAATTTGATGGGTAAGGAATTACCACGTCAACTTAAGCTTAAACTCGAAGCGAAGGACAATGGGTTACTTTATTTCAAGGATCGATTGTGGGTTCCGAAACAAGACGATCTTCGCACTTTAGTGATGGACGAATCTCACAAGTCTCGATACTCTATCCATCCTGGTGCTGAAAAAATGTACAAGGATCTTCGTACTCAGTATTGGTGGCCTGGTATGAAAAAGGATATTACCTTGTATGTATCGAAATGCCTAATCTGTCTCAAAGTCAAGGCTGGACATCAACGACCATCTGGTTTGCTTGTACAACCAGAGATACCGGTATGGAAGTGGGAGAACATTGCTATGGATCTCATCACTAAGTTACCACGTACATCTAGAGGTCACGATGCTATTTGGGTTGTTATCGATCGATTAACAAAGTCAGCTCATTTTATACCGATTCGCTAGGATCTATCTGTTGATAAACTTGCAAAGATTTATGTTGATGAGATTGTATCTCGACATGGTGTTCCTTTAGATATCATTTCTGATCGTGATGCTTGATTTTCATCTCATTTTTGGAAAACCATGCAATCTGCTTTGGGAACCCAACTAAATCTAAGCACTGCTTATCATCCTTAAACAGATGGACAATCAGAGAGGACGATACAAACTTTGGAGGATATGCTTAGAGCATGCGTGATAGACTTTGGTGGTAATTGGGATTCTCATCTACCGTTGATCGAGTTCTCTTACAACAACAGTTATCATGCTAGCATTAATATGGCACCGTTCGAAGCTTTATACAGTCGAAAATGTCGTTCACCTGTCTGTTGGAATGAGATCGGTGAAGCTCAGCTTACTGGACCTGAGCTAATTCTGGAAACAACAGATAAATCAAGAAAATTCGTGATAATCTTCTGACAGCTAGAAGCCGTCAAAAGAGTTATGCGGATATGCGACGCAAGCCCTTGGAATTTCAAGTCGGAGATCATGTCCTACTCAAGGTATCCCCTTGGAAGGGAGTGGTGAGATTTGGAAAGAAAGGAAAACTTGCACCTCGATATGTTGGACCATTTAAGATTGTTGAAAGAATCGGAAAGGTTGCCTATCGACTAGAGCTACCTCCTGAACTTGGGAATATTCACCCAACATTCCACGTGTCCAATTTATGAAAGTGTTTAGCCGATACTGATCTTCACATTCCACTCGACGAAATCCAAGTTGATGAAACGATGCACTTTGTCGAGAAACCTGTGGAGATAGTGGACCGTGCAGTCAAATAGTTGAAGAACAAGCGAATACGATTAGTCAAAGTTTGCTGGGAGTCCAAACGTGGCCCATAGTTTACTTGGGAACGTGAGGACCAAATGAAAGCGAAATATCCACGCTTGTTTTCACAAGTTTCCTCTAGTTAAAATTTCGGGACGAAATTTCCTAAAGTAGGGGAAACTGTGACAACTGTGCTCTGTAAACGATGTACGATGTAAAAAAATATCAATTATCAATAAAACAATGTGTTTTGGTGTTAATATATGTGTATTTGTGTTTGACGATTTTACGATTTGATTCGAATTTGATTTAAAGCTTTAAATCGCTTTCTGGAAAGTTATACGCAAACTGATGCGTAAACGTAACCAATTTAACGCGAAAAACACTCCGGAATAGTGAAATAGGCTTAACATACCTTAAATAACCTTTACATAACTTATAAATACGTTTTGGAGGGTTTGGTGTGTCGAAAATAAGTTTATTCGATCGCAGGGACTATTTGTGTCAAACTGCGAAACTATGCCGATTCGTATGGTAACGAACATTCCGGAACTTGATCGTAAGCTAAACATACCTTAAATATCCTTTACATAGCTTAGAAATAGGCTTTTAGGGGTTTGATATGCGAAAATAAACTTTTTATCAAACAGGGACTAAAAGCGTTAAAAGGTGTATAAGTTTGCATTTTCGCGCATATCTTACGTTCTGAACATATCCGGACATCCAAAAATTTTTGTAATCATTAAAATATTTTATTTTAGTGATTGGAATGCAAAAATACCATTCGTCACGCAATTTGGATCGTTTTTGCGTCGGTTCGAGTTTTCATCGTAATTAACCGAATAACGCAACCGTACGACCAAATGAACCTACATCCAAGATTTTTTTGAGCATATTTCATGTTCCCTATACATTAACTTCATTGTAGAGCCTTGAAATGGGGTTAACAGGGCTTTAACGTGTCAAAAATGCATCAAAAACCAAGTTTTGGGTTTGAAGGGACTAAAACTGACAATCTGCCAAACTAGTCTAGGAGGGGTGCGTAAGCTTTGTCTGGTTTCTATGCGGCCCGTGATAGAATGTCAGACAGAAGCATTGAATTTGGTCATTTGAGCTGAATTTGATGGTTTTGATCCCTGATTTATGATACCATTTGATGGTTTTTGAGTTCCCCATGTTTTGTAAACAATGGGTAACACTTGGATGGCTAGGATTAAAGCACAAATTTCGAGAAACGATCCTAACGATTCTTGGAATTCTATAAATACCCACCATTTTTCATTCATTCAACTCACACATTTGCTCTAATCTGCTCTATGTTGAAGCCTTAGCTTCATACCTGAGTATTTTAGATCAAATCTTCCTTGCTTGGACCTTTTGTGAGTATTCTTTCATGCTTTTTATGCTTTTTAAGAATGAAAGTCAAACAGTGTTTGACTTTCTGCTTTGACCAGGTTATGGTCAACACAAAGTTCGTTCGAACTTTGCAACGTGAGCGTATTCACGATGGTTATACTCCCTTGTGACTATACCTACTGATTACCACGTTGATTAGTCGAAGTGACGAGTCAAAGTTTTGGTCAAAATGCCGTTTATGCGCATTTTGAGAAGAAACTATCCTTGGGTATCAAAACAGTTTGTTTTGATATCAAAACCTGTTTTCTAACTTAGTTAAACATGTTTTAACATGTTTAAACTCGTCACTTTTAGTCTAGTGCTTGTATAGGGTCGTAAGATAAGCGGTCTTAACAACCGCTTAGAATTTCAAACCCGACCCGTTTGGTCGATCATTAGGATCCGACCAAGCATGTTTAGTGACCATAGTTGTATAGGGAATAACCTTCCGAGGTTATACCTTATGGTCACTTAGTTTAATTAGTTGTATGATAGGTAGTTTATATGCCTTAGGAAAATGACCAAAATGCCATTTTCATGCATAATTGGATTTTAAGTATATGCAACTTTACTTTTGTCACTTAAACTAATTATGCAACATATTTAAACATGTTTAGGCATATAATACTTGTCATAGGACTAGTTGGGCGTCTCGAACGCGCTTTTGCGCGAACCACGCGTTAAAGTAGCGTAAGCTACCTTAATGGGTCGTAACGGGTCGAAAGCACTTAGGATAGGTTCCGATTTAGAATGTAGGCTTTGTTAAACCATATCACATGAGTTCCAATACTCATTTGGTTTACGAGACCTCATTCTACCCGATCTTCCGATTTAAGTGTCGATTTATTAACTAGCAATCCGATTACTAGGTGCTATCTGATTTCCTTGGTTTACTCGAGCTTTGTTAGTTCACTTTGATCAAGGATACTTTGCACTTCGATGTGAGTACATAGTTCCCCTATTTTACTGCTTTCAATGTTTTGGGGTGATTCATATGTGTTAAACGATTTCGAGGTTTTAACGATGATTTCAAAAACGAATACTATGGTTTATATAAAACGAGAACGATTTCGATAATGTGAATGAACTTGTTGGACGTATTTACATAACGAATAACATTCATTAGCTTTGGCTAAGCCGACCAGTATTAGGTTATGGTACCATAGGATCTGACAAATCCCGTTATCGGACTGCACCCATGGTTATATATGGGGGTTATGTGGGTAACGACTGAACCTGTTAATTGTTAACTTACCATTTGGTGGTTTGTTAATACGAGTTGAATGATGGACGAGTTACGAAGGTTTGAATGTATTCCACGAGATGACCAAAAGTAGTTTTCACAATTAAAACGAGAACGATATTGAACAATTGAACGATTTTGAACGATATTGAACGATTAAACGATTTGGAACGATAGAACGAATTGAACGATTTAGACAAGTTAAACGAATTAAATGAACGATTGGTTGTTGGTTAGTGTTTAGATAACGGGATGGGTGTAATGTGATAAAAGCATGGTAGATACGCCGCTGGTAATTCTTATATATAAGTGCTTTTATCATATTACATACCGTGGCGTTATTTAGTTCACTTGGGCGAATGATTTGAAACGATGTCACACAAACAATGTTTACTAAATGATATAAACCATACGAGTTATTTCACGAGAACGAATTACGATTTGGGTTTACATAAACAAATGTTTTGAGTTAAGATTCATGGCCTCGAGGTTTTATAAACTATAAACAATCTGTTTTGACTTGGTTATTTATTTTACAATACAAATGTTTTACTAAACAAGGTTTTCTAATATCGATTAACGAAGTAGTATGAGTTATTTTAACATGTAAACGAGCCATGAACCTAACACTCACACAAAACCTATGTGCTCACCGGCATTTCTTTGCTGACTTTATTTTTACATATGTTTCAGGTGGCGTTGAATGATGTCGATTGCGAATAGGATGCATGCTCACTTAGGACTGGATGAGGCCTTAGTGACTTAATAACAATGATAGTCTATGTTTAACTTGTTTGTTTTAACTTGAAGACAATGTAAATTATTTAATGAATCAATAAAACGAAACTTTTTAATCCATGGTTATGAAACAATAATTCTGTCGCTCCACTCCCCGACGTTTCCGCCGCGGTTTCGTTGTTTTAACGCGGTCGGGGTGTGACACAAAAATCGGCTTTTCGAGTGAAATAGTTGGGTTGTACTAAAAACAACCCAACAAATTGTTCTCATTAATATGTGGATATTATACATGCGCAATGTTTGGGTTGTACTGAAAACAAGTTTGTTAATTTCTATGGTAATATCAAATGATTTACTTTTGGTTTAAAAATTGTTCTCATTAATATGTGGATATTATACATGCGCAATGTTTGGTCCATTAACATATAATGATTGAATTATTTTTTGTTATCGTCTTATGTGATTATTATTGTTGTAAATAATAGAAACGACGAAAATGCCGCCAAAAGCAAGACAAGGTACTGGACTACCTGCCACACCAGAAGAGTTGGCACAACTCATAGCCCAACAAGTTAATACTGCCTTGGAACAACGTAATGCTTACCAGAATGATGGCCAGGAACGTGGATGTGGTGCTCACGGGCATGGTTTTGGTGGGACGCAGATTGGAAACCCTCCAGGTAAAATAATGATCGGAAGGTTTTAGTCGTTCATGTGATATGATCTCATTGGAAGGTATTCCTGATTTTCATTAACCATATGAATAGTACATAGAAGTATACACAAAACAATCCAGGGTTGTAACCCAAGATCATTTACTGGTGCCCTATGCAATGACGTGGCGACGATATGCGTGATATCAGGCTGTCAGAATGAGACAATCATTCGATTAGTTCAGCGTTCCGAACCTAGAACTGGAGATTCGAAGAAGCGCAATTCTGAGAACTTAAAGAAGAATCTCGAAAAGGAACATGGGAAGAAACGTAACTTGGAGAAAGCAAGTGTAGCTAACCCTAGAGAATCGAGAAAGGGTAATGTCGGTGATGGACAAGAGAAGTGCGCCAGATGCGGCCGAACTAGACATGTGACTCCCAAGTGTTATGCTAAGAGTACAATGGACGGAGTTATGCTCGAGGGATGCTTCGTGTGTGGTGAGCAAGGACACTACAAAAGAGACTGCCCGAAACCGAAAGGACAGAATGTTGTGGGTAAAGCCGTCGAGGCGAATGCTGGGAAGGCACGTGAGAATCCTGCTACTGTTACTGGTATGTTTTGAATCAAAAACCAATCTATGTTCATACTTTTAATACCAAAGCTGAATTGAGTTTTGTTTCGAAAAACTCTGAACCATTTTGGTGTTCACCAACAAGTAAGCTGAGTATAAAGTGCTCGATAGAATTAGTAATTGGTAAGTTGATAGAAACTTGTGAGGTCGTTCGCGGTTGTAGTATTTAGTTAGGTGATCATAGTTCTAGTGTCGATTTTTTTCTAGTGGAGCTGGGGAGCTTTGACGAAGATGTGAGGATGGATTGATTATCTAAAAACGAAGTAGGGACTATCGCTTGAAGAAGCTAGCAAGGATACCTCGTCCTGATGACCGTGGAGAGGCGGAAGTTGTTCACGAAGACCGATCGAGTCGAGTGTTGAGGGTTGAGAGTCATCAGTGTTATGGGGATGCTCAAGTTGTTACGAAAAGGCTATCCTGCGTTCTTTGTTAACGTTGTGGATATGAAGGCCAAATGTAGAAATATCGAAGAGTTTCCAATTGTTCGTGATTATCCAGAAGTTTTCCTTAAAAAGACTTACCTGGATTGCCCCTGCGAGACAGATCGAATTCCTAATCGATCTGGCACCCGGTGCTGCACCCATTTGCAAAATCTCCTTATAGATTAAGCATCGTCTGAAATGATAAAAATGTCGAATCAGCTTCAAGAGCTACTAGACAAAGGTTTCATTCGATCAAGCTTTTCGCTTTGAGGTGCATCTGTTTTGTTGTGAGAAAGAAGGATGGATCCTTCAGGATGTGTGATGATTTCAGAGAGCTGAACAAGTTGACTATCAAGACTCGATACCCTTTACCGAGGATTGACAATTTGTTTGATCAAGCTACAGGGATCCAGCTACTACACGAAGATCGACCTACGATCAGGATATCATCAGTTGAAGGTTGCTGACGAAGATATTCCGAGGACTGCTTTTCGAACATGATGTGGCCATTAC
Organism: Helianthus tuberosus; assembly: GCA_030545235.1. Lineage (NCBI taxonomy): Eukaryota > Viridiplantae > Streptophyta > Magnoliopsida > Asterales > Asteraceae > Helianthus > Helianthus tuberosus. Next base: position 108,592,385 of record CM060409.1, read on the forward strand.
GAGTTATTATTCATGCCTTTTGACTAAATTAATGCGCCATTTATATTCATGGATCTCATGAACAGGGTATGGAAACCCTAATCGGATAAATTCGTGATAATATTCATTGACGATATACTTGCCTATTTGCAAACCAAAGAGAATCATGAGTAACATTTGAAGTTGACTATGGAGTTGTTGAGGAATAAGGAAGGCATGCATGTAGATCAGTCTAAGATTGGGGCAATCAAATGATGAGAAGCGCCAAAGACCCCGTCGGGAGTACGACAATTCATAAGACGAGCTAGGTAATACCGGAGAATTATTAAGAATTTCTCTAAATTAGTGCAGCCTTCGACACTAATAACCCCAAAAGGAAAAAGGGGATTGATTGGGCAGAAAAGTAGGAGGAAGCTTTTCAAACCTTTGGAGGAAAAGTTGAGAGCGTGTACGATGGATTCCGAAGGAAGTTAGGATACTCACATGCCCTTGGCAGAGTTATCCTACAATAATAATTATCACGCTAGTATCTAGGTTGCTCGGGTTGAAGCCTTGTATGGATGGAAGTGTTGATCGCCACTTTGTTAAGCTAATATGGAAAAAGACAATTAACCAGACCCTAGTTTATCCAGGAAACCAGGGACAGAATTTTCCTAGATCAAGGGAAGGTTAAAAGTCGCCAATTGATCAACAGAAGGATTACATGGACAATTGAAGGAAATTATTGCGATTTCAGATCGAAGATTTGGTTCTATTGAAGGAGTTATCTTACAAAGGTGCTATTAGGTTTAGCAGAAAAAGGAAAAGCTGAGCCACATTGATTAGGTCCTTTCAAGAGCCCATCTTGAGTTGGATCAGTCGCTTATAGGCTCAAGCTACCATAAGGATTGAGTGGTGTACATGATGTATTGCTTGGGTCCAGTTTGAGAATTGTATGATGGATAATACACTGATTTTATTCCTTGTAGAGATTTATTTAGGCGATAAACGGAAGTTTATCGAAGTACCGTAGAAGTGGTATAAATGGCTAGAAGAGTTATGTTGATAACCGGAGAGGCGATTACAGAATTCTAGTAGTATATGTGAATTATTGATTGTACAATTCATGGATATTTGAAATGAATGCAAGAAGAAAAGAAAACGAGTTCATGAGATTAGATACTTTCGAGAGCCCATCTCGAGTTGGATCAATCGTATGTAAACTCAGACTACCTCAGGTATAGGGCAATGCATATGTAAATATAAGTATGTTAAACCCGAAATGGTGAAACTTTGATTTAAACCTTTCCTGATTTAGTGCTTGCAAATGTTGAACCTTGGAAAAGGTAGAGAGCGTTGTGATGTGAGAGTAAGAAATGAGAATATATACAATATAGGTCTACGAAGATTCTTCGTAAGAATCAAAGTTTCTCCTAGAAACTACAAGACCATATTCAGCAAGCCTGTTTTTACTGTTTCCACCTAGTGCGAAAACAAAACCTGTAGAGTAAAATTTCGGGGACGAAATTTCCTAAACAGGGGGAGACTGTGACACCCGGCTTTTCAGGCCATACAGTACAACTGTAACACATGTTGTGAATGGAAAAAAGGCTGTATTTGACTGATTATGATGTTTATATGTGAAATTTAATGAGTTGATAAATTTAAACCTTGGTAAAAATTATGTTGGCAACGATAAGATAAACGCTTATCGCGTAACGGTTAAAATGCGAAACGAACGTCGGTGACCACCCGATCAGTGTTAAAATCCTAAAAATAGTCTGTTATGATTATAATAGTAATTTTAATCATATTCGTGAGGAAAATAAATTAAAACGCCAAGAAACTCTATTTTTCGAGTTTGAGTGTGTACCGCGCGATACTGCGCGCATTAGACAAAATACCGTCAACACAGCCAGTCAAGGCAACTTGTAATTATTTCAGTGATAATTTTGTGTGATTATTTTTATAGAATGATAAAAATAAATAAAAACGCTTAAATTCCTATTTTTGCGATTATAAGCGCGTACCGCGCAGCACAGCGCGCATACTGCCAAATACCGGCAACATAGCCAGACCAGACAAACAAAATATTGTTCAATAATATTTTGGTGAGTTTATTTTTATAGAGGGTTAAAAATAATTTAAAACGCTCTAAAATGGGTTAAAACGCTAGATAAAATACCCGGTAACCAGTTAAATACCAGTTTTTACTCAATATTACATATGTATATGTATATATATACGGTATGTGTGTGTATAAGAGATATGTGGCAGCCATAGGAATATGTTTACTCTCTCTCTCTCTCCTCCATGTGTTGGTTCTAGGGAGTGTGCATGATGATTACACTTTTTACAATTCTTCCATAAGTATTACAATTCCAAGAAATACACTTCAAACATTCAACTTCATCTCTCTCACTAAACAAAGCTAGCCGAACACCCCTATAACCAGCCATATTTCAAAAATTCCAACTTGTTTTTGAAGATTAAATTTCATTCCAAGAAGGTTTCAAGGTGTTTTGAAGATCCGAAAGTGTTTTCTTGGTGAAACAAGCTTCCAACCATCAAAAATCTTGTTAAAACCCACTAAAAACTTGAAAGGTATAAACTTATTTTCAAAATTACATTCTTGATTTTTAGTGATGATAAAGATGATGGAAAGTTTCTCTTGAACTTGGAATTAAACATGAACTTGAAAATGATAAAGGATGAGATTTTAAACAAAATGGAAATGGGTGTGTATGTATATGTATGTATGGCTGAAAGTTGTGTAAATATGTGTATTTAGTTGTGTTTTGATTTTGTTGAATGATTCTTGTTTGATTTGATTTGATTATTGAAAGATGGTTAAATGCATGGGTTAAAAAGATGTCATAAAAGAATGTTCTAAAAAGGAGTTTTGTGATTTGAGATGAATATGATATAAAGTGAACTTTTGGAAGTTCATATATGTATGTAGATGTGTCGTGTATATATATATATGTATGCATGTATGTAAGTTTTGTCACATGTCCATAAATGTAAGAATGTTTGCATTTATGTAAAAATGATTAGATGATAATGGAATGGACATGTTTTGATTTATATGAACATGAAATAAATATGTTCTTTGATGCATTTAAGATCATGTAGGATGATGGTTTTATGATATGGGTGCATTAGATGCACATACTTAGACATGCATGATGATATGATCACATAAAAGGATAATTTGAGTGTGATTTAATAAAAATCAGTTTTAATCAGATTATAAACACTAAAATAAAGTTATTATAAAGTTTTTAGTGACATATAACTTTGTAATAATGTTTACTAGCTTTGCATGTTGTACTTGGTGCATTAGAAGTTGTAAAATACGTGAAATCGCATGATTTATGTGACTTACACAAAAACTGCACTAATCTGATTATAACCACTATTTTAATCAGTAAATAATATGTATTTTGTTAAAATATCAAGTCATTCCGAGTTGGGATGATTATAGAAACGTTTAACGCAAAACTATGCGTTAAAACGGTCAAAAATCGGCTTTTCGAGTGATTTTTATAAAACTGATTTAGATCAGTAAGTAAACTGATATTTTTAGTTTAAAAATAAGTATTTTAACTAATTTTAAGTTTACTTGGTGTTTGGTTGGTCATACGTGACTTCCGACGCTCGAAAACGTTACCGAATCGCTAAAATACGCATTTTTCAATGTACACTAGTATGGGTTGTTTTTTAGTGAACCTTATGTGATAAAATGTGTTATGTGATTTAAACATGTGAATGTGAAAATATGTTAAGTTTTAACATGATATTGGAAATTTAGACTATGCATGTATACTTGTGCGTATTATGCGACAGGAACGGTAAAAATCGCGTTAAATGTGTAACTTGTTTGTCGAGCATGAAATTTGATACATATAAGATATTTTATGTATATTTGACTTAAAAATGACAAAATAGATAAGTTAACAAGATTACGCGTATTCCGATAATAATTTATGCGAACGTTTATGTATATATATTACGACGCGCAAATCGTAGATATATTACGTAGAAACGGGAGTGATAAGGGATTTACATGATAACGGTCACCAATAAAATCGTTCAAGTCCCAAAAATATTAAATATATATATATATATATATATATATATATATATGGACTCATATATATATTAATGTGACAACCGTCACTTTTCCGTACATTCCGTACACTAATTAAACAGTAATCTGTGCTTTAATGACTGTGCACGATCTAGTTTACCAGACAAATAATTTTCTGAATTCCATGCAAGTGAATTCATGCACGTTTTATACTACAAAATATTGCTTTATGCATAAACGAGAGCGTTGCGTCAGAAATACTAGTAAACTCACCGGTAAGACGCTCTGTGGCAACAAAACTGCAGAAAGCAGTCAGACATTAGAATTGAGGCCTAGGTGTAGGTCCAACAACAAGAATACATTAAAACCCAAGAATACATACAAGGGTTTACATATATACCATTCGGAAGCTAATTTAAGCACTAGAAAGCACCCGAAACGCACTTTAAGTGCAGAAACTTTGTAAATTCAGCTATATTCAGCAATAAGACACCGAAATATTATGCAAAAATTATGATTTATCATCCAGAATACTTCCCTAAGTGTTGGGAATTAATTGTGACACAAAAAGTGTTATGAAAGACACTTTACGGATAAATTAAGCACTTTAACGAATCGGTAATTAACCGAACAACCGGACATGATCCGGAACATAAAAATATTGCTAGAAGCATTGTTTTATTATTTCTTGACTGGTTATGGTTCCCGAACACCATAACACACTATATTTTGATATAACACATAAATCCCTAAACATAACACTTGATAGTTAACTAAGTTGTGTAACTATCCATTACATCCTAACTAGCACCCCCCCCCCCCCCCCTAATTCACGGTTAGAGACATGGGGCCATCCCATGATTTTCTAGCAATTGTTTAATAGATATGCTTGTAAGGTTGGAGACATAATAACCATAAGGTAAATGGATGTTGGAAGTAACTTCTATAAGACCAAAGAACTATAATACATAACCTTCATCATCATCAAAACTTCAACTCCTTCCCCTCCTTCCTCCATAGCTACGGCCCAACCCCACCACCATACACTCTCCATTTTCAATCAATCTCCATCCATTCTCTTGATGTACAATGGTGTAAGAAGCAAAGATAGGAAGTGTGGAAGCAACGGAACTTGAAGGACCACTCTTATCTTCTTTTATCCACCACATTTATACTCTTGAACTCCCCTAGCCTTGTGCTAGTAGTAAGTTTCTTAGATCTTCATCTTCTTCATATTTTTGATGGTTAATAGTGAAAAGAATGGTGAAATATCAAGAAACACTAAGAACATAATCAAGTCTTGAAACATAAACTAACAAAGTGGTGAAGTATGGTTAAAATAATGAAGAAATCATGTTATTCTTGTGTTGTTATGCTTGTTGTTGTTGTTTGTTTGTAGAAATGATGATGATCATCATGTAGTCTTGCTAGATTATGATTAAAAACATCATCTAGCAAGAAGAGGGGATGAACATGTTAAAGGTTATGAATCATCCTCACAAAAAGTCATGAACTTGAATAAATATGATGTTTCTTGTAAAATGATGAACTAATAAGTTTAAAGTCTTGTAAATCTAAATAATTCAAGTATGATTTACCAAGAAACCAAGTTAAAAACACAAGTTTCACTAAATCTTGGTTCTTACATAAATAAACACCATTTTTAGTGGTTAACAAAGTAAAGAAACACATGTGTAACAAGGAAAATACATGAAGAAGTATTTTTAGAAAATATGAACACAAGTTGCAAAGAACTAAATTTTACAAGAAGGTGATTTATAAACAAATAACCATGTTTTTAAGGGTAACAAGACTTACTAAATACATTAGTAAGTTACTACACATTTTTATAATTATCAAGTTCATGAAATAGAGAAATTGATGTATATTGTTGACGATTGTTGTTGAAATTGATGGATGATGATTTAAAAGAAAATAAACACATGTTTTGAAAACATGGGAAACCTCCATTTTTAGGGGAAACTCTGTCAAAATTTCTATAAATTTTGACACTTAGAAAAATATAAGTTTCAAGAAACTTATTCCCTAAAAATGTGTCTAGAAAATATTACCAAGGTTTCCCTAATTTTTGGTGATAAGAAATGAGGATTTCTTCAAGAATAAAAATGGATATTAAGTATGTATATTTGTGAGAAAAATATATATATTTTATCACCAATTTTTGTGCTAAGTGTATGTAGTATGTATTATACTTGATAGTGTATTAGGGCATGATGATACACTAAATACTCCTAAGGAGTGAAGATACAAAAATACACATACAACATACTTAGACAAATACAGGATACTTATATTTATTTTTAAGAAAATAATATAAGTAATACTCATAGTTAAAAATATAAATTATTTTTAACACAAGAATTCGTACACAAAAGATTGTGACTTGTACTTGTGCGATACAAGTATAGTGACTAACGTTAGTAAACACGTTTAGGTCACAACGCTAGATAGGCAAACCCGGTGAAGTTTACGACGCAGGAACGCAAAGTTGTGAGTTCATGCTCCCCCTTTTCTTTAACTGTTTTGGGTTTTATAACTCTCGGGGGTGAAATACATGTTACAATATTTACAAATTGTATGATACAAAAACAAGAAGCACTCTTGGTGAGAACGAGTACCAAGTATGATGCGATTTGAGAATACAAAAGAGAAAATACAAGAAGCACTCTTGGTGAGAACGAGTACCAAGTATGATGTGTTTTAAGAAATGCCTAAGAAATACTAGATCATGTGAGCATAGACTTAATACTAAAAATGCCATAAAGTCTTGGTGAAAACTAGTACCAAGCCATTAAAAACATTCATTAATTAGGGACGAGGGTTAGAGCTAACGGGTACGGCCGAACCCCACTCATGGTCAAAACTAGTACCTAGTAGTGCTTCGGAGTCCCAATCGAGGTTAATCGACACAGTCGAGGTTAATCGACACAGTCGAGGGAAATCGACACAGTCGAGGTTAATCGACACAGTCGAGGGTAATTGACATAGTAAAGGAGCCAACACTAATGCTCTCTATGTCCTCACATGCCTTAAAGGAGCCATCACTAATGCTCCCTATGTCCTCACATGCCTTAATGTCTTTGTACAAACATTCAATAAGTACGTAGTGTACACAAGAAAACTTGATTTACACAAGAATACTTTATACAAGAATACTTTATTTATACAAGATACATACCATGCTTTCATACAAGGTATGCAAAACGCATGAACTCGCTCAACTTTATGTTGATGTTTTCCAAAATTACATGTATTTCAGGTGACAGGATGGATCTTGGGCGCAGGAGTCATAACTAGAAGTAGACTTCAAGTTTAGATGTCATCCACTTTTGTTGAATTGTAACCTAGATGAAGGTTGTGTTTTTTAAAACTTAATTAACAAGTATTTGTAATACTCAAATTTTCATGAATGGATGAACATCGTTTTGATCATGTAGTTGTTTATTACGATTGAATGCAATGATATTAACCCAGTCACACATCATACGCTTCCGCAAAAGACAGGGTGTGACAATTAACGTGCCAACATAATCAAAAACGATGATTTTTCGAGAAAAATCTCAAAGTTATGTGAAAATTGTAAGAAACAGAGAAACTTAAGATTTTTGTGATGTATTGATTTATAAATCATTCCTACATATAATAGGACATGTAGAAATCAAACTGTGGGATTGCGCTATTTAAAAATACGCACCCAAAGGTGAGTGTCACTAAACCCCTCTTTTTACTGCTTTGTATATGTTTTGGGGGTAGAACACGCCAATAAAAGGGTTTAATAATGTTTTTGGATTAAAACATACCTTTTAATATAAATTATATATTTTCACTGAAAATATATGGAGTTTGATATTTTATATGTTTCGAGATAAAACGTTTTTGATGAATATATGTTTTCGGGGGAAAACAATGGTGTGGTTGGAACGAATATTGCTTGGTCTCAAGAGAGTAAGTAACAGCATAGGCTTACATTTCGGTGGGGATTTCAGGGGATTCGTACAACATCGTATATTAAATTTGTCATATTAGTAGGATATATATATTGTACGTGAGGCAGACATCATATATGGTCTCAATATGGACCTTGCGCCAATGATGCCATTTAATCGATTAAGTATTTGTACGCGATGAATTGTTGGTAGATCTATCGGGTTGACAACCCCGTCGTGACCGGTCGCCCTGTGTCAAGTCAAACAACGAATTTAAATTCTGGTTATTGTCTAGCATTGATTATCCCTGCATGGTAAATATATAGTTTGTATTGTCTAGCTAACATACGAGTCTGAACGTTGACGCTATGAATTTAATATACAAAACTTGGGAAAATGCCTTAAAGTCGAACTTTAAAAATTTCGACGGATGACCCATGGATTTTATTAAGGAAGTAAATGGACTTTCTAAAAATTATATGGATGTTTTAAAATAAACACATAATTAGAAAGTTTTCCTTTGGATCAAATTGTTTAAATTTGAATATGTGAACTCACCTTCCTTTGTGTTGACACTTGATTTTAAACGTGTTCTACAGGTACTTGAGTTCGGCTTCGGGAATCATGGCGTATCTTGTGTTTGTTGATGCATGTTTTGTCACTTAAAAATGTTGGACTAACTTTTAAACTTTCTGGGACTAATGTAATAAGATCCGTGAGGATCAAAGACTACTTTATCATGTCATGGTTATGTCGTGTTTTGGGACGTCAAGTTTAAAATCTACGTTTTAAATAAGTAATATTGTCCAACAATATAATGCATCAAACATCAAGATAGAAATGGACACCAACTTCCGTCACCACTACGTTTTAAATTCCGCTGCGACGTTTTTGGGGTGTGACACGGTCCACCCAAATCGCCTATAAATTCCAATTCGGACATATCTCTTAGAATTCATATTTCAAGATTTCAACACTCAATGCTTCTAACTTAGTCAAATAAGTGATTTCTTCATAATTTTCACTTATTTCAGGTTCATTCAAGCATTTTATCAAACACCTTATGTGCGAAATTTTTATTCTAACACAAACAAGTTCATAATGAATATTTTTTAACCATGTTAATTCATCATATTCAAGAATTGATGTCTCATATTCACCAAGAACTTCTAGAATTATATACTAACCCTTAAATAACATCAATTTATCACCATCATCAAAGGGTTCATCCTTTTTAATCAAAACCCATATACTAAACATATGATAATTGATCAATTCAAGTTATTATGATTCAAAATCATCAAATTCTTATATAGGGCTTGTTCCTAGACTTGTATTCATCTTAATTTAGCCATAACATAAATCAATTCTTCAATAATTTCATTTATAAAATTTCAAGAAGAATCAAAACATCATCAAAGATTAAAATTAAGCATACCTTGTGACCTTCTAAGTATAATGATCACGAATTGAGCTTGAAATCGATTCGTACTTGGTTTCTTTCTTTGATCCTTTATAGTATTTGATGAAACTAAGGTTTTGAGACAAGAACTCTTTTCTTTGTTCTCTGTGTTGGTCGACCAGGATAAAACACACACCAGGTGTGTTTAAAACATTATTTTTTTTATTAAAATAACTTTCAAGAAAGTCAATTTCAGTCCCTCCAGTTTGCAAGACATATAAAATGGTTAAAACCCTTAAATTCCTATCTTTTATAACGAAATTTTAACTAGGTTAATTATTCCTAGTTTAAAATTCATTATTTTAGTTTCGATATTAATAATTATACATGTATACACACATATATATAATTTAATATTTTAGGGGTGTTACAAGCCTACCCCCCTTAAAGAGGATTTTGTTCTCGAAATCGTAATACGTACCAAATAAGGAAGGGTATAAGTGTCTCATCTCTTCTTCGGACTCCCAAGTGGTGTCCGATCCCTTCTGATGTTCCCATTTGACTTTAACTTGATTGATTTCTTTGTTTCTTAAGCTTTTAACCTTTCGATCAAGAATTGCGATAGGCTTTACAACATAGTTCAGTTTATCGTCAACTCTAATATCGTCGTAGCTTATGTAAGTTGTTTCATAAGCTAAGCACTTACGGAGATGTGAAACATGGAAAGTGCTGTGTATACTGCTCAATTCTTATGGCAGTTTGAGTCGGTATGCTACCTTACCCACACGTTCCACGATTTTGAATGGCCCAATAAATCTTGGACTCAATTTCCCCCTCTTTCGGAATCGGAGGACCCCCTTCCATGGAGATACTTTAAACATAACCATATCATCAACCCTGAAACTCGATTGGTCTTTGTCTCTTATCAGTGTAAGACTTTTGTCTATCTTGGGCAGCTTTCAAATGAGCTCGGACCACTTCAATTTTCTCATTAGTGGTTTGGACTATTTCTTTGTGGGGAAGTTCGCGCGGACCCACTTCACCCCCAACAAACTAGGGTTTGACACTTTCTGCCGTAAAGCATTTCGTACGGGGCCATTCCAATACTGGAATGATAGCTATTGTTATATGAAAATTCAACTAGTGGTAGATAGACATCCCAGCTACCGCCAAAATCAATAATACATGCTCGTAGCATGTCTTCGAGCGTTTGAATAGTTCTTTCGCTTTGTCCATCGGTCTGCGGATGATATGCGTTACTAATGAACAACTTAGTACCCATCTGTTCTTGGAAATCACGCCAAAAGTTTGAAGTGAACCGTGTATCTCTATCCGATACGATAGACACCGGCACTCCATAGCGAGATATAATTTCATTCGTATATACTTCTGACATCTTCTCAGAATTGTATGTCTCGCGAATTGAAATAAAATGAGCACTCTTGGTCAATCTATCAACTACTACCCATATGGCATCAAATCCATGTGTTGTTCTTGGTAGTTTAGTTAACAGATCCATAGTGATGTGCTCCCATTTCCACACTGGAATGTCTAACGGCTGAAGTTTACCATAAGGCTTTTGGTGTTCTGCTTTTACTTGTAAAAAAGTTAAGCATTTTTCTACATACTTAATGATGTCTCGCTTCATTCCGGGCCACCAATAATTTTGTTTCAAATCTTGGTACATTTTGGTAGCTCCCGGATGAATAGAATAGCGGGACTTGTGGGCTTCATCAAGAAGAAGAGTTTTAACATTACACGTGTTTGGAACCCAGATTTGATCGAAACGGGTTTTCAATCCATTACTACTATCTTTCAAGTCTTTGAGCTGGCCCACAATTCTTTCCTTTTTCAGATTCTCTTCTTTCCTGCTTAGTGCATCTGCAACTATGTTGGCCTTTCCGGGATGATAATGAATTTCACAATCATAATCCTTCACTGTCTCTAACCAATGTCTTTGTCTCATATTCAACCCCTTTTGATCAAAGAAGTACTTGAGACTTTTATGGTTAGTGAAAATAGTACATTTCACACCATACAGGTAATGCCTCCATATCTTTAAGACAAAGACCACTTCCGCCAATTCAAGATCATGTGTCGGATACTTCTTTTCATGGATCTTTAATTGTCTTGGATCATACGCGATCACTTGTCCTCTTTGCATAAGTACACACCCGAGACCAAGCTGGGATGCGTCAGAATAGATGACCATGTCTTCAGTCCCATCTGGTAACGTTAATACTGGAGCATTGGTCAACTTTTCTTTAAGTATTCGAAAGGCGTCTTCTTATGCGCTTCCCCATACAAATTTCTCATATTTACGGGTCAACTTGGTTAATGGCATTGCGATTTTGGAGAAATCTTGTATAAATCTCCGGTAATAACCCGCAAGACCTAGGAAACTCCTAATCTCTGATGGACTCTTCGGAGGTTTCCATTTAGACACAGCTTCTATTCTGGACGGGTCCAGCGACACTCCATCGGCACTGATAACATGTCCTAGAAACTGTACCTCACATAGCCAAAAGGCACATTTTGAAAACTTCGCGTAAAGTCTTTCACGCCTAAGCGTTTCAAGTACTTCACGCAAGTGAAACTCGTGATCCGTTTCACTCTTCGAATACACGAGAATATCGTCGATGAAGACTATCACCGACTTGTCTAGCATCGGTTTGTAGACGCAGTTCATGAGGTCCATGAAAGCCGTAGGTGCATTAGTTAATCTGTAAGACATTACTAAGAATTCGTAATGTCCATAACGTGTACTAAACGCCTTTTTCGGTATGTCTTCTTCTTTTACTTTCAACTGGTGATATCACGACCTTGAGTCAATCTTTGAAAACCAACTCGCGCCTTGCAGCTGATCGAACAAGTCGTCGATCCTAGGAAGCGGGTATCGATTCTCTACCGTGAGTTTATTTAACTCCCGGTAATCAATACACATTCGCATGCTTCCGTCTTTCTTCTTTACAAATAATACCGGCGCTCCCCACGATGAAATGCTCGGCCGAATAAATCCTTTATCAAGAAGGTCTTGCAATTGTGATAACAATTCTTGTAATTCCGATGGTGGTAATCGATACGGAGCTTTGGCTACTGGTTTTGCGCCCGGAACTAATTCAATGCCAAACTCCACCTCGCGTTCAGGTGGTATCCCTGGTAGATCTTCCGAGAAAACATCTTCAACTCCCGTACGACTGATACGTCTTTAATTTCTAGAGACTCTTTGGTCGAATCATGTATGTAAGCCATATATGCCTTACATCCATGTTGAACAAGCTTATAAGCTTCAATGAACGAGCAGATTATGGGACTGCAACTTTTCTCCCCATAGATAGTAACATGTTTTCCGCTCGGAGACATTAGTTATATCTCCTTACGGTTTCATATTACTTTCGCGTGATATCTGTCACACCCCGAAATAATCAGAGCTGGCGTGACTGGACTGGTATCTTCATTGCACAGCGGAAGCAAAATAATCTAAGTCTTTTAGTAAATGAACGCCACTAAGTACTCAAATCTCCAATGGTTCTCCTATTCCAACCGTGCCTTGTCTTAGAACTGTGACCTGAGAAAGAAACATGCGAAAAATCAACATAAAGTTGAGCGAGTTCATAGTTTGTTTGTAAAAGATTTGAAATAAATCTTTTGAATAACCGGTTTGTGAAATAATATTGAGAAAACGAATTTAGAAATCATTTTCTTGCCAAGTTATGGAAACGTTGTATTTGTAACCATGTATTTGTAAAGTCTCGTAATTGTAACGTTCGTATAACCGTCAATGCCCACCCTGACTTTGACTTCATGCCCGCATAATCCTATGCTTTTTGAATTTGTATAAAAACATGACATTTAATTTGTATAAATCAAGTATTTGTGTGAGTATGTATAAACCTTTCATGTATGAATAAAAGTCCCTGGTATGTAGCATTAAGGAAAAAGAGATCACCAATGGGTTGCAAAGCCACTGGTATGTGTGAAAAGGTGCAGGGAAACTCAAACCTAGCAAATTTGTTACCGGGCTTCCGGCTGGAAGACACAGTCACCTCAATGGGCCGCCCCGGCCTCACGGGTGTGGGCTCGCTACACCCAAATAGATCTATCACTCTTGTGTCCCTCGGTCCTATAATGAGGATTAATGGCCTCAAGTGTTGTGCCCACCCTTCACATGATCTAGTCTAGTAGTAAACCCTCCTTAGGCTAACCATACCATGTATAAATAAATGTTTGTAAATGTCTGTAAATGTCTGTAATAATTGTAACACGTATTTTACCCCAGCCTCTAAGGCTGAACCTCCCCAGCCTCTAAGGCTAACTTCCCCTAGTCGTAAAAATTAATCACATTTCGGTAGTACGCATTTGTTTTGTAAAAACCGGTATATTTAGTATAAAGTTCATTCGTAAACCGTTTGAGTTCCTTGAAATCCGTTCGTAACATGATTTAGAAATGTGAGTTTTCATTCATTCGAAAACTTTGTAAGTTCTTACAAAACAGGCTTTGTCTAAAATATGCAATCTCTGTTTATCGACAACCTTGTATGTTTCTGGAAAAAAAAACGCGCATGTCTTTCCACCCCAAAAACATTTACAAAAATGTAAAACTGTAAAATGTGGGGTTATGAACTCACCTGAATATTCCTGTGCAAAGCTAGCTATATACGACTTTGTGATGTCGTTTCCAAGACTTGACTCGCTAGCGTGCATTATACAATAATCCTAACACGTAATGTCTTATAAGTTTCTAAATAAACGCAGTAATTAAACTACGTGTCACCGAGCTCTACCGAATCGTTAATCGAACGATTCAACGGTAAGTAGTTAACTTATCGGAAATGATTAAGTCATATTTGATAAGTATCGTTTTATTGTCAATAATAAATAAGTCTTAGGAAGACTTGGTTCTCGAGAGGTTTAAAAAAAAAAAAAATATTTATATAAAATGTATAAATACTTCGTTGTAATTGTGTTAGCCGTCTCGATTAGTCGTATGTGTATGTATCGAGTATTCGTATGAAAATAATATATAATAACTTGTATTATACATATCACGTCTTGTGTATACTTGCCAAAAATATACGTATATGCCGTTTAGGCGTATAAAATAAATATAAAGAGTTATATTTGTTTTATAAAGGAATCATCGCGTTGTCGTGTTTGAAAATAAATATACAACTATATTTGTTTTTATAAAAGAATTCGTGTTGTACGATACGTGAAATAAATATATAGACTATACTTACTTTTGTAAAATGAATTCAAGTCGTTTGATACTTCGAATAAATATATAAACGATATTTATTTTAGTAAAAGAATCGTCGATCTTTTAACGTTTGAAAATAGATAATATCGTTATGTTTATAACGTTTTCGAGTCGTGATGTTTGAAATAAATATATTAGTTATATTTATTTTATAAAAGACTTTTCGAGCTTTCAATGTTTTGACTAAACATAAAAAGAAATGTCCGACGTTTTGATGTACAAAGTATGTAAACTATATTTGTTTTAATTACAAGGATCCGAATCGTTGCTTTCGAAAGTTGTAAAGTGTTGTCGAAAGTGAAACACATTTGTATATGTATTTAATTGATAGTTTCGTTCGTTTTATTTTACGGGTTTTCTCGAAAAACGGGCAGAGTTTCCTCTGTTTTTGGACGGCCCCGACAACACAGGTTGTCGTTATTTCGTCAAAATTCAACCAATAATCAATATATAAGATTTCATAAAAACGACAAAGGTATAAACACTAAATTACTTTGGTTCGAGCTCGTTCACGAAGTTATTATAAACTTAAAGTTAACGCAAAAAAAAATATTCTTTCTAAAACTTTTACCGAATCTTCGTGTCGAAATGTCGGACAGTTTGACCGAGTTGACCGGGTCGTTGACTGAACTTGACCGAGTCAACTAAACCCGAATCTGTTGTCTGAACCCGAGCCGAGACCGAAACACTTGAAGATGTCTGACTTGAATATTCCGACATCTGAACCGCACACCAACTGACCCGAAACCACTGTTGACTGAGTTGACTCGAACCCGACCAAGTCGCGGAACCCGAAATAAGAAACGAGCTGGACATAGCTTGAGTCTTTAAATCAAACTCGAACCTGAAACAATCCACACCTAAATATGACCCGAAGCTAACTCGTATCGAAACTCGAATCAATCAGAACCCGCATATGAATCGAACAAAACTTAACCTGGATCTCAAATCTGCTGTCTTTGTCGAGCTCCGACGGTCGGAGCTTGTCTCCGCCGTCAAGATCTTCATCATCATCAATCATCGGCCAAAGCCACAAACACCAACATCGGCTTATCAGTTCATCTTCGGAGAAAATAAAAAAAAATTATGAAAAAGAAACAGGGGAGGGGGGTACTTTACCGCGAAACCCGTCGGACCGAACCACTGTGTCGCCGCCGCCTCTACTGTCGGTCTCTAACTCTCTCTTCGGCTTTTCTGATCTTCTCCGTCTCTTTCATGCTCGAACAACCCGACGCCGCCACCGCCGGTACTCTCAAAGCCGGGGGGGGGGGGTGTCGGCTTCACTAGAGAAAGGGAGGAGCAGGGGGTGTGCGTGGCCGGCCGGTGAGAGAACGAGGGTTAAGGGTGGAGCCGAGAGGTAGGGTATGGGTTGATTGATTGTGGATGTCTGCATGTTTGAGATGGAAGTTAGAGGATTAGGGTTTTCTTAGAGAGAAGATGAAGAGCAGGGGAAAAATTCGTGGGGGCGTGTTTGGTCTGAGGTTTCCCATCTCAACACTACAATTTATACTTAGGGTTTTCTCAATTGGGCTTTGGGCTTGGGCCCAAGGCCCACAAGCCCAATAACGCGTGTTATAAGTCGCCCGTTAATTTTTACGAACCCGTTTTCAAAACCCGAATTCACTGTAACATCGTAAAATAAAATTTTAGATTTAAAAACATGTAGAATAATGCCAGTAGTTGTCGTTTGCGCGTTCGATCATTGATAACGGTAAAAATCGCGTAAAAGGTGTCGTTCACCGTTTTAATCCGTTTCCAACTACGGATAATAAAATTTGAAAACGAAGTTAAATATATCATAATATATTAGTATTGCGACGGAAATTCGAGTCTGGTGCTTCCGTTTCGTTGTTGATTGTCTGCGCGTTACTGTTTCCACATCTTCGTTCACGTTTGCGCTTTGTGACATTCGATAGTGCTATAAATTCGAAATACCAAACTCATAGGTATAAAATATGCGTATAAAATTCGTAATTGTCGGCGTTGTCAGTATTTTGTACGGTTTCGTTTCGTTATCGCTTAACGTTTAGCATGTTTCTCCGCAAATCACCGTTCGCGCACTGTAAAGTCGGATAGACGTTCCTAGGCACTCCAAAGGCCTAATTAAGTTAATCTGCGCTGTAAACACTATTTATTATCGCGTTAATCACCTGTTAATCACGTAATTAAGAGCCGTAAATCACGAGTTGTCACATTCTCCCCCTGTTACAGAAATTTCGTCCTCGAAATTTAGGTTACGTTAACTCCTTAGAGTTACGTTATGTGTAAATATGAATAGTATCAAAATGGATGACCACGAAATCAAACCAAGACTCATTCGAGTTATGTGAATTCAAGGACATACCTCAACAATAAGAACCCAACGGTTAATAGTAATATGTTTCAAAAATTGTTGTCAAAGGAAACAAGTCGTATAGATACAGTCACTAGTGTGACTAAGTCAACAGGGACCCAACAATGAACAGGACCTTCGACCAATCGAGTTCCTTATGACCGTTTATAACATGTGAATGAGTTCTAGAAGCAATAACATTCACTGGATGAACTTAGAATTAACAATCTCAAATATAATAGTTTGCATGAAACGCTCGATCGTGATCAGCACAAGCTGCAAGTTATACCGACGCCACAAGGTGTCGCAATGAATGAAGTAATTCAGTAATAGGGGTGATCGAACAAGTATCACCTGTGTTTTGCATGAAACGCTCAATCATGGTTAGCCCAAGCTACAAGTTTGTACTGACACCACAAGGTGTCGTAGTGACTCAAATGATTCAATAATAGCGGTGATCAAACAAATTCACCGTGTTTGAAGTCAACTGAAAGCGCAATAAAGTGAATCTGAAAGTTTGTTTCAAATGACATCATAGGATTTCCAATTGAAAATGGAACATCAAAGAAATAATGTTTTCGATCGAAGGTGACGAAGCAATGAATATCGCCAAGCATTCAATCGATGTTGAAAGAACCGTTATAAGGTACACCGGAATATGAAATGAATTTGTGTACCTTTGTCTTAACACACAATTGTGTTAAGACTGTTGCAATGTGATAAATCAAAGCGGATTTAATCTAAATCAATAAATAAATAATTAAATCCAGGCATAAGATATGTAAACGAGTTTAGCGCAAGGTTCAGATAAGTGAAAATACCACCACAAGGTGTCGAAGTCAATAATTTAATGGAGTCGAATACCAAACAAGTTTACCACGACTCGGAACAAATGAAGTGCTCGTTAAAAATTGATTTGAATATGATGCTCCCAATACATCATATGGGGTCTCGAACCGAATATGTGTAATGAACAAGTTCAAACAAACGAACTTGGTTTCGACGCAATTCGACAATAAATACACGTATCGACAAGAAAACTTTCGGCATGGTCACAACGAAAAACCATGTATGTAACTTGAAAAGAAATGATCGTGAAACAATGACCCTTAAGAGGAGTAGAGATGTGAAAATCTACTCAGTAAATGTGAATTTCGAAATTTCAATAAAAGAAATTTGAGGACTTTACCTGGGGTTGCATGTGATGACCGGTTGTTAGTTGACATTACCATGGAATGTCGAACATAGCGTATTCGTAGGTAATAAGATAGGGGGATTATGAAGGCATGTGTCTTCACCTTAGCATGACTCGTGTCGTTGCAGGATCACGTTCCAAGCCGCCGCTTCCTGATCGATAGTTCTCCTGCTGACAGGAATCTAGCGTCATCGTTGAATTGCGCCATCGTGTCTTTTCAAAGGCCTCGCCTTGATAGTCGTATGTGTCGTACTTCAACCTCCCTTGATGTATAGCTTAAGTTTCACGTATACCTGTGCACTAGCGTTTTGTTCCGCGTAGAATGTGATGTACTCCGACATCCGTTGACATAAGATTTGAGTTCCATGTATTCTCGTGAACTAGCGTTTTGTTATACGTAGGCTGCCTGCTCGGGAAGTTAAAATATCATAGACAATATGGATAATAGTGTGTGCCCGAGTTAATATTCGCGGTTCCTACGTGGTTACCTTTAATGAACTTCAACATAAGTTTCCGAAGGTCTTAAATGCATGTTTCCTAAACTCTCAGAGTTGCGTGTACTGTATGTAATCGTTTCGTGTACCGTGTGTAAAACACAACTTTAGCGTATGTTTGAAAACAAAATTTTGACTGTTTGTGTTTCGGCAACGGTTGGAGACCATACTCGAGTACTAGGCGTTCTGTATGTATTCAACGTCTTAATAGTCTAAGTCCCAGAGAAAAGTTAGGTTAGAGCCTAGGTATCACAACAGAAACCTAATTCGCTGTAACCTATAGCTCTGATACCAAGTTGTCACACCCCGAAATAATCAGAGCTGGCGTGACTGGACTGGTATCTTCATTGCACAGCGGAAGCAAAATAATCTAAGTCTTTTAGTAAATGAACGCCACTAAGTACTCAAATCTCCAATGGTTCTCCTATTCCAACCGTGCCTTGTCTTAGAACTGTGACCTGAGAAAGAAACATGCGAAAAATCAACATAAAGTTGAGCGAGTTCATAGTTTGTTTGTAAAAGATTTGAAATAAATCTTTTGAATAACCGGTTTGTGAAATAATATTGAGAAAACGAATTTAGAAATCATTTTCTTGCCAAGTTATGGAAACGTTGTATTTGTAACCATGTATTTGTAAAGTCTCGTAATTGTAACGTTCGTATAACCGTCAATGCCCACCCTGACTTTGACTTCATGCCCGCATAATCCTATGCTTTTTGAATTTGTATAAAAACATGACATTTAATTTGTATAAATCAAGTATTTGTGTGAGTATGTATAAACCTTTCATGTATGAATAAAAGTCCCTGGTATGTAGCATTAAGGAAAAAGAGATCACCAATGGGTTGCAAAGCCACTGGTATGTGTGAAAAGGTGCAGGGAAACTCAAACCTAGCAAATTTGTTACCGGGCTTCCGGCTGGAAGACACAGTCACCTCAATGGGCCGCCCCGGCCTCACGGGTGTGGGCTCGCTACACCCAAATAGATCTATCACTCTTGTGTCCCTCGGTCCTATAATGAGGATTAATGGCCTCAAGTGTTGTGCCCACCCTTCACATGATCTAGTCTAGTAGTAAACCCTCCTTAGGCTAACCATACCATGTATAAATAAATGTTTGTAAATGTCTGTAAATGTCTGTAATAATTGTAACACGTATTTTACCCCAGCCTCTAAGGCTGAACCTCCCCAGCCTCTAAGGCTAACTTCCCCTAGTCGTAAAAATTAATCACATTTCGGTAGTACGCATTTGTTTTGTAAAAACCGGTATATTTAGTATAAAGTTCATTCGTAAACCGTTTGAGTTCCTTGAAATCCGTTCGTAACATGATTTAGAAATGTGAGTTTTCATTCATTCGAAAACTTTGTAAGTTCTTACAAAACAGGCTTTGTCTAAAATATGCAATCTCTGTTTATCGACAACCTTGTATGTTTCTGGAAAAAAAAACGCGCATGTCTTTCCACCCCAAAAACATTTACAAAAATGTAAAACTGTAAAATGTGGGGTTATGAACTCACCTGAATATTCCTGTGCAAAGCTAGCTATATACGACTTTGTGATGTCGTTTCCAAGACTTGACTCGCTAGCGTGCATTATACAATAATCCTAACACGTAATGTCTTATAAGTTTCTAAATAAACGCAGTAATTAAACTACGTGTCACCGAGCTCTACCGAATCGTTAATCGAACGATTCAACGGTAAGTAGTTAACTTATCGGAAATGATTAAGTCATATTTGATAAGTATCGTTTTATTGTCAATAATAAATAAGTCTTAGGAAGACTTGGTTCTCGAGAGGTTTAAAAAAAATTAAATAAATATTTATATAAAATGTATAAATACTTCGTTGTAATTGTGTTAGCCGTCTCGATTAGTCGTATGTGTATGTATCGAGTATTCGTATGAAAATAATATATAATAACTTGTATTATACATATCACGTCTTGTGTATACTTGCCAAAAATATACGTATATGCCGTTTAGGCGTATAAAATAAATATAAAGAGTTATATTTGTTTTATAAAGGAATCATCGCGTTGTCGTGTTTGAAAATAAATATACAACTATATTTGTTTTTATAAAAGAATTCGTGTTGTACGATACGTGAAATAAATATATAGACTATACTTACTTTTGTAAAATGAATTCAAGTCGTTTGATACTTCGAATAAATATATAAACGATATTTATTTTAGTAAAAGAATCGTCGATCTTTTAACGTTTGAAAATAGATAATATCGTTATGTTTATAACGTTTTCGAGTCGTGATGTTTGAAATAAATATATTAGTTATATTTATTTTATAAAAGACTTTTCGAGCTTTCAATGTTTTGACTAAACATAAAAAGAAATGTCCGACGTTTTGATGTACAAAGTATGTAAACTATATTTGTTTTAATTACAAGGATCCGAATCGTTGCTTTCGAAAGTTGTAAAGTGTTGTCGAAAGTGAAACACATTTGTATATGTATTTAATTGATAGTTTCGTTCGTTTTATTTTACGGGTTTTCTCGAAAAACGGGCAGAGTTTCCTCTGTTTTTGGACGGCCCCGACAACACAGGTTGTCGTTATTTCGTCAAAATTCAACCAATAATCAATATATAAGATTTCATAAAAACGACAAAGGTATAAACACTAAATTACTTTGGTTCGAGCTCGTTCACGAAGTTATTATAAACTTAAAGTTAACGCAAAAAAAAAAAAATTCTTTCTAAAACTTTTACCGAATCTTCGTGTCGAAATGTCGGACAGTTTGACCGAGTTGACCGGGTCGTTGACTGAACTTGACCGAGTCAACTAAACCCGAATCTGTTGTCTGAACCCGAGCCGAGACCGAAACACTTGAAGATGTCTGACTTGAATATTCCGACATCTGAACCGCACACCAACTGACCCGAAACCACTGTTGACTGAGTTGACTCGAACCCGACCGAGTCGCGGAACCCGAAATAAGAAACGAGCTGGACATAGCTTGAGTCTTTAAATCAAACTCGAACCTGAAACAATCCACACCTAAATATGACCCGAAGCTAACTCGTATCGAAACTCGAATCAATCAGAACCCGCATATGAATCGAACAAAACTTAACCTGGATCTCAAATCTGCTGTCTTTGTCGAGCTCCGACGGTCGGAGCTTGTCTCCGCCGTCAAGATCTTCATCATCATCAATCATCGGCCAAAGCCACAAACACCAACATCGGCTTATCAGTTCATCTTCGGAGAAAATAAAAAAAAATTATGAAAAAGAAACAGGGGAGGGGGGTACTTTACCGCGAAACCCGTCGGACCGAACCACTGTGTCGCCGCCGCCTCTACTGTCGGTCTCTAACTCTCTCTTCGGCTTTTCTGATCTTCTCCGTCTCTTTCATGCTCGAACAACCCGACGCCGCCACCGCCGGTACTCTCAAAGCCGGGGGGGGGGGGGGGGTGTCGGCTTCACTAGAGAAAGGGAGGAGCAGGGGGTGTGCGTGGCCGGCCGGTGAGAGAACGAGGGTTAAGGGTGGAGCCGAGAGGTAGGGTATGGGTTGATTGATTGTGGATGTCTGCATGTTTGAGATGGAAGTTAGAGGATTAGGGTTTTCTTAGAGAGAAGATGAAGAGCAGGGGAAAAATTCGTGGGGGCGTGTTTGGTCTGAGGTTTCCCATCTCAACACTACAATTTATACTTAGGGTTTTCTCAATTGGGCTTTGGGCTTGGGCCCAAGGCCCACAAGCCCAATAACGCGTGTTATAAGTCGCCCGTTAATTTTTACGAACCCGTTTTCAAAACCCGAATTCACTGTAACATCGTAAAATAAAATTTTAGATTTAAAAACATGTAGAATAATGCCAGTAGTTGTCGTTTGCGCGTTCAATCATTGATAACGGTAAAAATCGCGTAAAAGGTGTCGTTCACCGTTTTAATCCGTTTCCAACTACGGATAATAAAATTTGAAAACGAACTTAAATATATCATAATATATTAGTATTGCGACGGAAATTCGAGTCCGGTGCTTCCGTTTCGTTGTTGATTGTCTGCGCGTTACTGTTTCCACATCTTCGTTCACGTTTGCGCTTTGTGACATTCGATAGTGCTATAAATTCGAAATACCAAACTCATAGGTATAAAATATGCGTATAAAATTCGTAATTGTCGGCGTTGTCAGTATTTTGTACGGTTTCGTTTCGTTATCGCTTAACGTTTAGCATGTTTCTCCGCAAATCACCGTTCGCGCACTGTAAAGTCGGATAGACGTTCCTAGGCACTCCAAAGGCCTAATTAAGTTAATCTGCGCTGTAAACACTATTTATTATCGCGTTAATCACCTGTTAATCACGTAATTAAGAGCCGTAAATCACGAGTTGTCACAATATCGAGCTAGCCAATCCATCCCGATTACCACTTGAAATTCTCCCATTGTCATGGGAATTAGATCGACGAAGTATTCTTCATCGTCAATACTAAATTTGCAGTTTCAACACATATCACAAATAATAAAAATTTTATTATTACCTATTTCTACTTCTAGAGGCATAGGTAATTTCATTAACGTGAATGTAGGGTGTTGAATAAATCGATGTGAAACAAAAGATTTATTTGCACCCGTAACAAATAAAATTCGTGCTGGAATTGAATTTACAAGAAATATACCTGAAACCACATCAGGTTTAACTTTAGCCTTTGCGGCTGTCATGTGGAAAGACCTTGCCCTCGCTTTCTAGGCATCAGACTTTGTGTCAGTTGTTTCTTTGGTTCCAACCAGCTCCGGACATTCAGACTTCTTACGTCCCGGCTTATAACATTTATAACACACTAGCACCTTTCCCAGGCAATTTGCAACCACATGTCCCACTTTTCCACAAGTAGGACATGATTTGTTTCTAAAGTAGCATTTGCCCTTGTGAATTTTTCCATATATTTTACACTGAAGTAACCCCCTTTTTGTAACTTCTTTATTGGAAGCTTTATTAGACTTTGATTTCTTTACGGGACTTGGGTTCACATCCAACACCCTCCTTTCATCTCTTTCTTGTAAGAGACTTTCTTTTAATTCGGTCATCATATCGTCCACCACCGGCAAGATTGTGGTTTGTAATCTATCGATAAACTGCGATAGACTATTTTCTAAAGCCTTTCCGACTTCCTCAGAAATCTTAGCTTTCATTTGTTCAGTTAAGTGAGATGCTACATCACCTCCGGTTGCACCGGACATTTCATTAACTGAAATGTTCATAATAGTTAATCACTAACTATTCAATTCATTTCCATTTCGTTACATGGAAATTTATATCACAAATACTTAATCTTAAGTAATGTGTTATTCTTTTTCGGTTTGGTCAAGTATATAACTTGCCTTACCTTTCTTACTTAGTGTATTTCCCGGGTTCGAGCGTATTTATACACTCCTCCCATACACTTTTCACAACTTTTACTTCATTTAAATCTGTAAATCTAGACTCATTTATAGGTAACTCTTACCGGATGTCTTGATCAAGCTTTGAACCGAACACACTTTGTCTTAACGAGGCTCTGATTACCAACTTGTAAGACCCTTACATTTTCTTAATAATTCAATAGTATGTAATGCATTTAACATGCCGTTAATTCAAAATTCTCAACAAAATGACATTTATATGAAGTTCAAAACTTCCCAGCGATGTTTACTAAAGTTTCAAACCATATTGTTATAACAACACACACTTTAGCTTGCAAAACATTCAACCTATATTTTACAAAAAGTTTGATAAAACAACCCTAAATGTTTTTGTGACAAAAGTTATATTTTTGCATTTTGTGGAAGCTCCTCTTTAGCGAGTGTTCAGTTCTTTATCAATGCTTGATCATTATCCGCAAGTCCGTTCCGCTACCTATGACCAAAATTGTGACAACTGGCACTTTTCCATGTATTTCGTACAATAATGAACAGTAAATTGTACCTTGATGACTGTGCATGATTGAATTAACAAGACGAATGATTTCCTGAATACTGTCATATACATACAAGTGCATTTCATGTTGCAAGATTTTTATCATTATTACATGCAACACAGTGTGGTTCAATTAGTGCACAGAACAAAGTTAGCACAGTTATCAGACAAACTAGAAGTATTGACAGGAGTTCAGTACTCAGACAGACATGATGTTAAGACACAGAATGAGCCCCGGAATCAAGAGTTACACTAGAATAGTGTGTAGGAAAGTAGGGATCATAGAACTGCCTTCCGAGTAATGATTTAAGTGCCGGAAAGTGCCCGAAACACACTAAAACTGCAGAATTCTGCAAAGAACAACAAAATTCAGCAATTTTCAGCATTTTAACATCAAAATATAATGCAGAATTATAGTTTAATGGTCCAGAACACTTTGATAAGTGTCGGGAATCAAAACTGTCATAAAAGACATCATAAAGCACACTAAACTGCGCTATTTAGCACTTTAACGAATCGGTAACCAAACGAACAACCGGACACTACCCGAAACACCAAAATTCAACTAGAGGCATTGTTTTAATGTTACAAAGCTAGTTATGGTCACTAAACATCATCTTACCTCCCTAAACACATAAACAAACTTAAACCCTAAACTGACACTTAAATCCTAACTAAACTAACTAACCAAGACTTGAAACCAAACTAGATACCCCCCTATTAACCGGTTATAGACAAGGGCCCCACTCTTGACTTCTTTTAGTTATTTTATTAAACTTGTTGTTTGGATTTTGAACATTATAACCTACATGTAATAAAATGTTAGAAGGATCTTTATTTAAACCACAAGACTATAACATAATTATCATTCATCATCTTCAACAAAACTCCTTCTCCTACACCCCCAAAGCTCACGGCCACACTCACCTCTCACACAACCTCCATTTTCATTCCATTTCCAAGCATTCTAAGGGCTCTCTAAGGTGTAAGAAGCATATCTAAGAAGGTTGGAAGCTTTGGAAGTTGAAGGACCTCATCTAGGAGCTTTTATCCACTCTATGTCTTCATCATCTTCATACTTGTTCTTCCCTAGCCTTAGAGCTAGTAGTAAGCTCCTTTAACCATGTTTTTACTTCTAATTTTAGTGGTTAAAGTGTTATGTAACTTGTTAAACTAAAGAATCTCAAGAAAACATAAGAATGAACATAAACATAAAGCTTGATAACATAAAGATCAAGTTGTTTTAGTGTATGTGTAACACCCGAAAATTTTAAAATAAAAATGTAAACAACCCTTATGATTTATAGTCCAATAGGAAACCCTAATTAAGACACCCAAGTAATTCTGTACAAACCCTAAGATTTTCAGAATTTTCAGAATCAGGATTAGGGCCCCTAAAACTCAGGGGGGGTATTACCCACTTGATAATTATCCTAATAACTTGCGGAGGAAGCTAAATTTTCAGAAATTGTCGACTCACCAGCACTAGTCCCACGCGTGGCAACCATATAGTGCATTGGTGTCCTTTACGGACCGTAACCTTATGATGCTTACGGTCCGTAAGCAGCCTTACGGACCTCAACCTTCTCAAGCTTACGGTCCGTAAGCTTCTCAAATTTCGTGTATAAATAGCAGGCCTTGGCACTCGATTCTGGGCACAAAAACTTCGATCAAACTCCAAAATTAGGCTGAGATATTGTCCGATTACTCTCCAAACACACACTAATCACAAATTAAGCATAGCGGGGTGCTGCAGAACAGGGTATTAACTCAATCGCTGATACGATTCATTGTCCGATTGATTCAAATATCTAATGAATGTTTAAGTGCCGCCCACATTAGGGTTATACTTTATCATTCGTCATTAATTTGACGGATTGTCGTTAATTCGATAGGTAAAGTATTATACTTTATCGTTCGTTGTTAATTCAACGGATCATCGTTAATTCGATGGGTAAAGTATTATACCTTGTCGTTCGTTGTTAATTCAACGGATCATCGTTAATTCGATGGGCAAAGTATTGCATTTTGTCATTCATTGTGAGAATTTGATCTCGTGAGTTATCGTAAATGCTGTATTAAGTTAAATACCTAGTTTGTGAGCAAATTAGGTTAAGAGAATAATCAGTAGGCTAAACTCTGCCCGTATAAATCTACAATTGAAAACAAGGTAGCATCACTTGGAAAAATTTAAGGTACGGATAGCTTCTTTTCTTTCGATTTATGTCCTTTTTGATATAAGTTATCAGTTCAGTACGGATAGCTTCTTTTCTTTCGATTTATGTCCTTTTTGATATAAGTTATCAGTTCAGTACGGATAGACTCTTGTCTTTTGATTTGTGTCATTTGAATATAAGTATATCATTCCTAATTTTAAATTCCGTATTAAGTTATAAGTTATAAGTCGTATTAAGATCTAAGGTATAAGTTATAAGTTCAGTGCGGATAGATTCCTTTCGTTCGATTTATGTCAATTTATGTCCGTTGGGTAAGGATAAAATCCTTTTCTTTCGATTTATGTCGTTTTGATCCGAGTATATCATTTCTGATTTTAGGTTCCGTATTAAGATTAAGTTATAAGTTTCGTACAAATAGAATTCCTTTCTTTCAATTTAGGTCCGTTATGTACGGATAGGTTCATTTCTTTCGATTTATCATTTCTGATTTTAAGGTCCGTATAAAGATCTAAGGTATAAGTTATAAGTTCCGTACCGATAGAAGTTCTTTCTTTTGATTTATGTCGTTTTCTTGATTTTAAGTTCCGTATTAGGATTAAGTTATAAATTCCGCACGGATAGACTCCTTTCTTTCAATTTGCGTCATATCATTCTGATTGTAAAGTCCGTATTAAGATCTAAGTATAAGTTATAAATTCCGTACGGGTAGATTCCTTTCTTTTGATTTCTGTCAATTCTGATATATCATACGGGTAGATTCCGTTCTTTCGATTTCTGTCAATTCTGATATATCGTACGAGTTCCTTTCTTTCGATTTCTGTCAATTCTGACATATCGTAAGGATAGATTCCTTTAGTTATAAGTTATAAGTTCAGTACGGATAAGTTCATTTCTTCAATTGGATACGGATAGATTTCTTTCTTTCGATTTCTGTCAATTCTGATATATCGTACAGGTAGATTCCTTTCTTTCGATTTCTGTCAATTCTGATATATTGTACGGATAGGTTCCTTCCTTTCGATTTATATAGTTTTTATAAGAACCCTTTCTGTCGATTTATGTCCGTTGGGTACGGATAGAATCCTTTCTTTCGATTTAGATCGTTTTGATACAAGTATATCATTCCTGATTATAGATTCCATAGTAAAATTAAGTTATAAGTTTCGTACGAATAGATCCGTATTAAGATTAAGTTATGAAATAAGTTATAAGTTCTGTACGGATAAACTCCTTTCTTTAGATTTATGTCCATTGGGTACGGATAGAATTCCTTTATTCGATATTGAATACAAGTTCCGGATTAAGATTAAGTTAGGAAATAAGTTCCAAACATTCTGAAAAGGTTTTGTTTTACTTTATACGAGTTTCATTTTCAACTCTAGTGGTTCCTTATTAACGAGTCAAGGTTTTATCTTGTTCGTTTAATAAACCACATTTTGGGAACGAAATTGTCAAGATAGGATTGATAACCATACCTTGATGACTGGTTCCACTCTTTGATTTTAAAACTCCTCACATCTTTGATTATTGATTCATTTGACAGTCCGTTGAATTCCTTGATTTTAGTTTTCATGTCATGCGATAGTTTTTCTGTTAAGTTGTACTCATTATCGCATGTTCCAATATATGTTCCGTTCTGTTCTGAATATAAGTTTATAAGTTCTGTTCTGTTATGAAAATAAGTTCTGTTCTGTTATGAAAATAAGTTTTATAAGTTATGTGAATAAGACCATTTGTACTCTGTTACCCTGAGTATCGCTTCTCGTGGAGTGTCCCACGAGCATGTTGTTGCGGCATCAACAGCATGTGCTCCATCTGTGACGGAGAGATTAGTTCACAGCGTCCCTAGGTACAAGTGTGGTACAAAGCTACTAGGAGGCGTATGGATCGATCCTAGGATTTTAAGTTATAAGGAAATGGATAGAGGGTATGCCAACTCACCATTTCGTGTGATAAGTATGCAGGAGTAGCTACCTGTGTATTGTCACGTTTTCAGTTTGCTCATGGGTATATCCGTAAGATATGATTATGATTATGTTTATGCATCGTAACGTTTTCACAAAAAGTTAACTCCGGATATTAAATAAAATAAGCTTTTATCTTCCGCTATCCGCACACTGGGCAAAACTTTTCAAAATTTTGCTCAGACGTACGTTTTTCTTTGTGGTGTTTTCTTCTTTACGTCAGGTTATCAGGACAATCTGGGACAGGGGATATGGAAGAGTGCTCGAGTGTTTGGACAAGACAGTAGAAATAATTGTAATGGATTAGATATCCTTTATTAAGTTGTAAAGCCTTGTAATACATTTAAGTATAAATGGAATTATGTTTTTGATCTGACCACCGCTATTGTGACACGCCGGCCCTTCCGGGACGGGGTGTTACAGCTATGGTATCAGAGCAAAGGCTCTTTCCTGTAGAAAACTTAAACATAAGATAAGACCTGTGAGGTAATGGGTAGACATTGGGTTAGGATTTCGACTTTTCTTTTCACTTCATGATAGTCTCAAACATAAGTATTTCGTCATCTTCATTGTTTTTACTCTAGCTTTAATTCAAGTATGACTATTGATCATAGTGGGTCACGTTCAAGTATGATTATTAATATATATATAGGTATGCAATAATTTCGAGGACGAAATTCTTTTAAGAGGGGTAGATTTGTAACACCCGAAAATTTTAAAATAAAAATGTAAACAACCCTTATGATTTATAGTCCAATAGGAAACCCTAATTAAGACACCCAAGTAATTCTGTACAAACCCTAAGATTTTCAGAATTTTCAGAATCAGGATTAGGGCCCCTAAAACTCAGGGGGGGTATTACCCACTTGATAATTATCCTAATAACTTGCGGAGGAAGCTAAATTTTCAGAAATTGTCGACTCACCAGCACTAGTCCCACGCGTGGCAACCATATAGTGCATTGGTGTCCTTTACGGACCGTAACCTTATGATGCTTACGGTCCGTAAGCAGCCTTACGGACCTCAACCTTCTCAAGCTTACGGTCCGTAAGCTTCTCAAATTTCGTGTATAAATAGCAGGCCTTGGCACTCGATTCTGGGCACAAAAACTTCGATCAAACTCCAAAATTAGGCTGAGATATTGTCCGATTACTCTCCAAACACACACTAATCACAAATTAAGCATAGCGGGGTGCTGCAGAACAGGGTATTAACTCAATCGCTGATACGATTCATTGTCCGATTGATTCAAATATCTAATGAATGTTTAAGTGCCGCCCACATTAGGGTTATACTTTATCATTCGTCATTAATTTGACGGATTGTCGTTAATTCGATAGGTAAAGTATTATACTTTATCGTTCGTTGTTAATTCAACGGATCATCGTTAATTCGATGGGTAAAGTATTATACCTTGTCGTTCGTTGTTAATTCAACGGATCATCGTTAATTCGATGGGCAAAGTATTGCATTTTGTCATTCATTGTGAGAATTTGATCTCGTGAGTTATCGTAAATGCTGTATTAAGTTAAATACCTAGTTTGTGAGCAAATTAGGTTAAGAGAATAATCAGTAGGCTAAACTCTGCCCGTATAAATCTACAATTGAAAACAAGGTAGCATCACTTGGAAAAATTTAAGGTACGGATAGCTTCTTTTCTTTCGATTTATGTCCTTTTTGATATAAGTTATCAGTTCAGTACGGATAGCTTCTTTTCTTTCGATTTATGTCCTTTTTGATATAAGTTATCAGTTCAGTACGGATAGACTCTTGTCTTTTGATTTGTGTCATTTGAATATAAGTATATCATTCCTAATTTTAAATTCCGTATTAAGTTATAAGTTATAAGTCGTATTAAGATCTAAGGTATAAGTTATAAGTTCAGTGCGGATAGATTCCTTTCGTTCGATTTATGTCAATTTATGTCCGTTGGGTAAGGATAAAATCCTTTTCTTTCGATTTATGTCGTTTTGATCCGAGTATATCATTTCTGATTTTAGGTTCCGTATTAAGATTAAGTTATAAGTTTCGTACAAATAGAATTCCTTTCTTTCAATTTAGGTCCGTTATGTACGGATAGGTTCATTTCTTTCGATTTATCATTTCTGATTTTAAGGTCCGTATAAAGATCTAAGGTATAAGTTATAAGTTCCGTACCGATAGAAGTTCTTTCTTTTGATTTATGTCGTTTTCTTGATTTTAAGTTCCGTATTAGGATTAAGTTATAAATTCCGCACGGATAGACTCCTTTCTTTCAATTTGCGTCATATCATTCTGATTGTAAAGTCCGTATTAAGATCTAAGTATAAGTTATAAATTCCGTACGGGTAGATTCCTTTCTTTTGATTTCTGTCAATTCTGATATATCATACGGGTAGATTCCGTTCTTTTGATTTCTGTCAATTCTGATATATCGTACGAGTTCCTTTCTTTCGATTTCTGTCAATTCTGACATATCGTAAGGATAGATTCCTTTAGTTATAAGTTATAAGTTCAGTACGGATAAGTTCATTTCTTCAATTGGATACGGATAGATTTCTTTCTTTCGATTTCTGTCAATTCTGATATATCGTACAGGTAGATTCCTTTCTTTCGATTTCTGTCAATTCTGATATATTGTACGGATAGGTTCCTTCCTTTCGATTTATATAGTTTTTATAAGAACCCTTTCTGTCGATTTATGTCCGTTGGGTACGGATAGAATCCTTTCTTTCGATTTAGATCGTTTTGATACAAGTATATCATTCCTGATTATAGATTCCATAGTAAAATTAAGTTATAAGTTTCGTACGAATAGATCCGTATTAAGATTAAGTTATGAAATAAGTTATAAGTTCTGTACGGATAAACTCCTTTCTTTAGATTTATGTCCATTGGGTACGGATAGAATTCCTTTATTCGATATTGAATACAAGTTCCGGATTAAGATTAAGTTAGGAAATAAGTTCCAAACATTCTGAAAAGGTTTTGTTTTACTTTATACGAGTTTCATTTTCAACTCTAGTGGTTCCTTATTAACGAGTCAAGGTTTTATCTTGTTCGTTTAATAAACCACATTTTGGGAACGAAATTGTCAAGATAGGATTGATAACCATACCTTGATGACTGGTTCCACTCTTTGATTTTAAAACTCCTCACATCTTTGATTATTGATTCATTTGACAGTCCGTTGAATTCCTTGATTTTAGTTTTCATGTCATGCGATAGTTTTTCTGTTAAGTTGTACTCATTATCGCATGTTCCAATATATGTTCCGTTCTGTTCTGAATATAAGTTTATAAGTTCTGTTCTGTTATGAAAATAAGTTCTGTTCTGTTATGAAAATAAGTTTTATAAGTTATGTGAATAAGACCATTTGTACTCTGTTACCCTGAGTATCGCTTCTCGTGGAGTGTCCCACGAGCATGTTGTTGCGGCATCAACAGCATGTGCTCCATCTGTGACGGAGAGATTAGTTCACAGCGTCCCTAGGTACAAGTGTGGTACAAAGCTACTAGGAGGCGTATGGATCGATCCTAGGATTTTAAGTTATAAGGAAATGGATAGAGGGTATGCCAACTCACCATTTCGTGTGATAAGTATGCAGGAGTAGCTACCTGTGTATTGTCACGTTTTCAGTTTGCTCATGGGTATATCCGTAAGATATGATTATGATTATGTTTATGCATCGTAACGTTTTCACAAAAAGTTAACTCCGGATATTAAATAAAATAAGCTTTTATCTTCCGCTATCCGCACACTGGGCAAAACTTTTCAAAATTTTGCTCAGACGTACGTTTTTCTTTGTGGTGTTTTCTTCTTTACGTCAGGTTATCAGGACAATCTGGGACAGGGGATATGGAAGAGTGCTCGAGTGTTTGGACAAGACAGTAGAAATAATTGTAATGGATTAGATATCCTTTATTAAGTTGTAAAGCCTTGTAATACATTTAAGTATAAATGGAATTATGTTTTTGATCTGACCACCGCTATTGTGACACGCCGGCCCTTCCGGGACGGGGTGTTACAGTATGTATGAAACTTGTTTGTTGATTTCTTGTGTTTATGGTGTAGATCACCATAAGAAGCTTGCTAGATGATGATTAAACACATGATCTAGCAAGTATAAGGATGGATCTTGAGAAATTTGTGATGTCATCCTTTATGTTAAACATGAACTTGAAGTTGAACTTGTTTTAGTGTATGATGATTATCTCTACAAGTTATAAGTCTTGAAAATAAAGGATTTCAAAAATAATATTTTCAAGAAACTAGAGTTTATTACAAGATTTAAAATAAGGTTGGTTTTTAAAGAAAGTAATCATGTTTTAGGGGTTAAAACAAAGCTAGTAAAGTATATCTAACAAGAAAAATACAAGAAGAATGATTCTTGAAAAATCATCACACAAGTTGTAAAGAATGAAAATCCACAAGAATGAGATTTATAAACTAAACACCATGTTTTTAGAGATAAGTAAGCTTACTAAACAACATGTGAAATTACTACACATTTTTGTTAAACTTCAAGTTCATGACATGTTGTTAAAATACATATTATGGCTTATGGTAAGTTATGTGTAAATTGTTGATGATTGATGATGAGTTTTTAAAAGAAAATGATATGCTTATGAGCATGGAAACCTCCATTTTTAAGGGGAAACTATGGCAAAATTTTTGTAGAAATTAAACACTTAGAAAAATATTATTGGCCGGGGCCGGCTGTCACACCCCGACCACGTAAAACAACAAATCGTGGTGGAAACGTCGGGGAGTGTTGTAACAGAATCATTGTTTCACAACCATGGATTAAATAATTTCGTTTTATTGAATTTTTGAACTCATTGTTTTATTACAAATCAGATAAATACAAATATTATCTTTCAAGTTTTAAAGTCGCTAAGGCACGAGTCCATCCTATGTATAGCATACATCATCAATCGTCACATAACAGCACCTGAAACATGTGTAAAAATAGGTACGTCAGCATAAAAATGCATGTGAGATACATAGGTTTTATTATAATTAGGATTCATGACTTGTAAGTTTAGAGAAAAAGATTTAATAAAAAATAATCATGAACCTTAAAAATATTTTCTTTTATAAATCACATAACAAGTAATAAGAAAATCAGATGATATAAATAAATAATTAAGTAAAATAAGTTTGTATAAAATATATTGTTTGTAAAACAATATTTTGATAAAAAGGTTTATAGTATATATATAAAATATACTTTGGTTTTAAGAAAATCGAATAAGTAATATATCAAAATATATTTCAGTTTCAAAATTGTTTACCCAAGTGTACTAAATAACGCCACGGTATGTAATGTGATGAAAACACTTATATATAAGAAGTACCAGCGGCGTATCTACCATGTTTTCATCACATTACACCCGTCCCGTTATCTAAACACTAACCAAACCCAATCGTTGATGATATTTATGCTGACATATTTTCACATGTGTTTCAAGTACCATAGTTGATGATATTTGATAATGATATTGATGCATGCTCACATAGGAACGGACGAGGCCTTAGCGACTTAATAACAATAAAAGTCTATTTGTTCATGTTTTGTTTCTAATTCCAATGTATTGTAATACATTTAATTAAATAAAACGAAATTGTTTAATCCATGGTTGTGAAACAATGATTCTGTTACAACACTCCCCGACGTTTCCGCCACGTTTTGTTGTTTTACGTGGTCGGGGTGTGACAGAAAAGTTGCTCATACCAACTTTTCTGTCACACCCCGACCGCGTAAAACAACAAATCGCGGCGGAATCGTCGGGGAGTGTTGTAACAGAATCATTGTTTCAAAACACACAGAAATTTGAAGTTTCGTTTTATTAAACATTAAACATTTACATCATCTTGAAATCTAAACAAACAAGTTAAACATAGCCTATCATTGTTATTAAGTCACTAAGGCCTCGTCCAGTCCTATGTGAGCATGCATCCTAGCAATCAACATCATTCAACAACACCTGAAACATATGTAAAAACAAAGTCAGCAAAAAAATGTTGGCGAGCACATAGGTTTTATAAGAGTGTCGGATTCATAGCTAGTTTACATGTTGCAATACTTAATTAAAAACCTTGTTTTGAAAAGTATAGTATTGCGACATAATTAACCAACTCAAATCAAGTTTGTTATAATTTATAAAATCTCGTAGCCATGACTCTTAACCCAAAACATTTATTTTATTAAATCAAATTTTAAAACATCTCGTAAAAACTCGTTAATAAAACTCGTATATAAAACTCGTATGGTTTATATTATTCAGAAAACATCATTGTGTGACATCGTTTCAGAATCGTTTACCCAAGTGAACTAAATAACGCCACGGTATGTAATATGACGAAAACACTTATATATAAGAAGTACTAGCGGCGTATCTACCATGTTTCCATCACATTACACCAGTCCCGTTATCTAAACACTAACCAACCAAAAACCAATCATTTACCCAAATCGTTTAACTCATTAAAAATTACTTCAGTCGTTTAAATCATTCTCGTTTTAAATTGTGAAAACTACTTTTGGTCGTCTAGCTAATAACATCCAAACCTTCGTGACTCGACTATCTCGAAACTCGCATTAATAAACCACCAAAGGGTAAATTAACAATCACAGATTCAGTCGTTACCCACCTAACCCACACATAACCATGGGTGCAGTCTGAGAACGGAATTTGTCAGATCCTATGGTACCATAACCTAATACTGGTCGGTTTGGCCAAAACTAATGAATGTTATTCGTTATGTAATTACAACCAACAAGTTTATCCACATTATCGAAATCGTTATTAATTTAATATAAACCATTTTAATCATTTTCGAAACCATCGTTAAAAACATCGAAATCATTTAACACATATGAATCACCCCAAAACAATCGAAAACAGTAAAATAGGGGAACTATGTACTCACATAAGAATGCTTAGAAGTCTTGAACAACAACCAAGCAAAGCTAGAGGGATCACGGAAATCAATCGGCACCTAATATAAGTATCTATATTAATAAACCGGACCTAGATCGGAAGATCGGACAGGATGAGGTTTCATAAACCAAATGAGTATTGGAACTCATATGACATGGTTTAACAAAGCCTACATACTAAATCGAAACCTAACCTAAGTGCTTACGACCCATTACGACCCGTTTAGGTAGCCTACGCTACTTTAACGCGTCGTTTGTGTCACACCCCGACCACGTAGAACATACAAAACGTGGCGGAAATGTCGGGGAGTGTTGTAACAGAATTAATTGTTTCAAATCCATGGCAATTGAAGTTTCGTTTTATTGATTTAAAAGTGTTACAATGTCTTAACAAAAAAATAAATACAACATAGTTAACTAGTCTTGCATCTTTTATTGTCACTAAAGCCCAAGTCTGCCTATGTGTATCTTGATCATCTTATGCAACAGCTCCTGAAAAACACATGTGAAAATAGGTACGTCAGCATAAAAATGCCTGTGAGATACATAGGTTTTGTGAAAATAGGTTTCATGACTTATGTTTGAGAAAATGTTTAGTCATGAACCTTGTAATTTGCTTTGTCTTGTCTTGTAAATCATTTGAAAAACAATAAGTTCAGATGATATGTATAAATAAGAGAATAATGTATGGTTAAATGAATAACCATTGTAAACTGAGTTTGTATAAGATAAGTTGCTTGTAAAACAATGTATTGTGAAAAGTATGTTATTTGTATAAAATGTTATATGTATCAAACTGAAATGATTCAAATAACGCTACGATATGTAATACCATACAAACACTTATATATAGGAAGTACCAGCGGCGTATCCACCATGCTTGTATCATATTACACACGCATCGTTACTTAATCACTTAATCATACCAAACTACCAAAGTAAAATGTTCATGTTTAATGTAAATCATGTAATATGTATCCAAAATGTAAGCCTGTGATGAATAACAAATGTACTAAGTACGCGACCATAGACATACGTAGCATGTGACCTGTACTAAGTATGCAACAATAGACATACGTAGCATGTGACCTGTACTACGTATACAACAATAGACATACGTAGCATGTGACCTGTACTACGTATACAACAATAGACATACGTAGCATGTGACCTGTACCACGTATACAACAATAGACATACGTAGCATGTGACCTGTACTACGTATACAACAATAGACATACGTAGCATGTGACCTGTACCACGTATACAACAATAGACATACGTAGCATGTGACCTGTACCACGTATACAACAATAGACATACGTAGCATGTGACCTGTACCACGTATACAACAATAGACATACGTAGCATGTGACCTGTACTACGTATACAACAATAGACATACGTAGCATGTGACCTGTACCACGTATACAACAATAGACATACGTAGCATGTGATGTAATGAAATCATGTACTATAATGTACTAACGAACATAGCAGGTATATGATGTGAAAACAGGAAAGCATGAAAGTAACAAGTAGGCACATGTGTTCCACCCCAAAACGTTTGGAAAACAGTTAAAAGAGGGGTCTATGTACTCACTTGAGATTGCTTAGTAGTCCTTGAGTAACAACCAAACAATGCTAGAGATCTCGGAATCAAACGGCACCTAATATACCTAACTATGTTAATAACCGGACCTAAATCGGAAGATTTGATAGAATGAGGGTTTGTAAACCAAACGAGTATAGAGACTCGTGTCATATGGTTTATCAAAGCCTACATGCTAAATGAAACCTAACCTAATAGTTTACGACCCATTACGACCCGTTTAGGTAGCTTATGCTACTTTAACGCGTCGTGCGCGTGAAACGCGTTCGGACCGTCTAACTAGTCCTATGACAAGTGTTATATGCCTAAACATGTTACATAATCAGTTATGTGACAAAGGTTTAGGTTACATATGCTTAATTACCAATTATACATGAAAAGGGTATTCTGGTAATTTACCTAAGGCATATAAACTACCTATCATACAACTACTTAAACGATGTGACCATAAGGTATAACCTCGGAAGGTTATTCCCTACCTACTATGGTCACCTAATGTATTTGGTCGGATCTTAATGATCGACCAAATGGGTCGGGTTCGAGGTATAAGCGATTTATCAGATCGCTTACCCTACGACCCTAGACAACGTGGTAATCAGTAGGCATAGTCCCAAGGGACTATAACCAACGTGATTACACTCACGTTGCGAAGTTCAAACGAACTTCGCATTGACCATAACTGGTCAACGCAGAAAGTCAAACAAAGTTTGACTTTCAGACTCGAAAGACTCGAAAAGCAATAAAAGAACGAAAGAATACTTACGAAGGGTCCCCGAATGCTAATCTCGATCCAAGAACTCAGGTATGAAACAATGGTTTCAACTTAGAGCTCTCAAATCCAGATTCTTGTGAGAAATGAGGTTGGGGTGGATGGGTATTTATAGGAATACCCGAACCGTTAGGATCGTTTCATGGAAACCGTGCTCGAATCTTGTGCGTACACTTGTCACAAAGTTGTGGTAACTTAAAAATGGTCCTAATGAGCTGAATGTGCAGTTGTGAGTGTGTGGATGAGGTTTAAACAGCTGGAATCAGCTGACTAAGCGTTCTTATCTGATCAGGAAGGCTGAGGCGGGCCGCCTAAGATTTAAGCTTGGCTGAGGCGGGCCGCCTAGCTCTTCAGATCAGAAAACAAGTTTCAAATGTTGCAGTTTCAGTCCCTGTTATGTGTTTAAGCCATTTCCGACATGTTTAAGGCCCGTTAAGCCAACTTTAAGGCCCTAACATGATGTCTAAACATTGTGGACATGAAGCATGCTCAAAAATATGTCGGATGTTGGTTCGTTTGGTCGTACGAACGCGATGTTCGCTTAATTACGACGGAATGCGCACAAGCGCGAAAAACGATCCAAATGGCGTGACGAATGGATTTTTCTTATGCCAAACACTAAAATAAAATATTTTAGTGCTTACATAAATTTTTGGATGTCCGGATGTATTCAGAATGTAAGTTATGCACGAAAATGCAAACTTACGCACTTTTTGACACTTTTAGTCCCTGAATGACCCAAAAGTTTATTTTAGCACACCGAACACCGAACACCTCAAAGCCTATTTCTAAGCTATGTAAAGGATATTTAGGGTATGTTTAACTTATGGTCATGTTCCGGAATGTCTGTTACAGTTCAAATTGGCATACTTTCGCAGTTTGTCAACTTTAGTCCCTGTAAGCGATTTAACTTGATTTTGCAATACCAAAGCCTTCAAAACTTATTTCTAAGTTATGTAAAGGTTATTTAAGGTATGTTAAGTATATGTCACTATTCTGGAGTGTTCGTTGCATTAAACTGGTTATATTTACGCATCAGTGCGTATATAACCTTCCAGAAAGCGATTTAAAGCTTGAAATTGAACAAGAGTTGATATGTGTAAACGATACACATATTTTTACAAATCCCAAGTATGAAATACAAAATTTCATTGGTTTGGCATTTGTTTGATGGTTGAAGTGACACAGGTGTCACAGTCTCCCCTACTTTAGGAAATTTCGTCCCGAAATTCATTCGTAGGAGTCTATTTGTGACTTTGTGTTAAATAACCATCAAAGATAAGCAAGGCATAATCCTGTTATTTCTCTTTAACGGACATTTCTCAAAAATGAAAAATGAACGGAGTTATTTTCAACAGGCATTCTTTAGGAATGAAAATGAATGAAATTAGTCATTTTCCACCACGTCTTCAGAACCGAAAATGAACGAAATGAGTCTTTTTCCACCACTTCTTCAGAACCGAAAATGAACGAAATGAGCCATTTTCCACCTCTTCTTCAGAACCGAAGATGAACAAAATGAGTCATTTTCCACCATTTCTTCAGAACCGAAAATGAACGAAACGAGTCATTTTCCACCATTTCTTCAGAACCGAAAATGAACGAAATGAGTCATTTTCCACCTCTTCTTCAGAACCGAAAATGAACAAAATGAGTCATTTTCCACCATTTTTTCAGAACCGAAAATGAACGAAACGAGTCATTTTCCACCATTTCTTCAGAACCGAAAATGAACGAAACGAGTCATTTTCCACCATTTCTTCAGAACCGAAAATGAACGAAACGAGTCATTTTCCACCATTTCTTCAGATAGAAACGAAAATGAACGGAACGAACTCTAGACACATGACAAAACTCGCTGTGGTTTTCGTGCACTGAATTTCATAATTATGTATGCATCCATAATTACGCAATTCCTTGCATAGTCCGCACAATTTGTTTGTAATGTGAAGGGGAGGAAAAATCAAACCTGTGATGAGTGTGACTAGACTACCATAGGGTCCTTTTAATTAGATCGACAAAGGATCCTTTTTTATTAGGCCACCAAGGAGTCCTTTCAGCTATATCATCACATGATATTCCTAACCAGATTTTTGGATCAATCTGTTTACCTAGACCCCTCAGGGGTCTAATTATGGAATGGTACAATATAATCCAAGGGACTTAACTACAACGTAGAAGTCCATTAAGGATTTAAGATAGTACCTTTGGATATCCTACTATGAATTCCTTATACGAAGATATGGAAGATTCTACGAGGATTTGGATAACAAAAGCTTGGATTACCCAAAAACATAAAAGGAAACACATAAGCACATAATCACATAGTTGTTTAACTTGGTTATTAATTTGTTATCTTTGGACGCGGATACTTAAAGCACACCAGGAATCCAATTCGTGGATTTCATTTGGCACTTTAATCATTTCAAGAATACATTCATGAAGATAGGATGATCTACCAAAAATTCGATTTTCGTTTTCAGGAAAACGCAATATTCGAATTAAGGTACACAATAATTTAGGACATACGAAAATACCTTTGGGTACCCTATTAAGAATTTATAGTGGTACTTGGGGTATTCGTACAGAGTTATAACTTGCACCTTGCACTTCGTCTCTTTGCAAGAGACGGGTACTTAGGATCTTTGTGTAAAACGCAAGAGATTGTAAAATGGGAGAATTTTGGGGGTAGTTTGCTTTTCAAGGAATACGATTCCTTGATTGTCGGTATTGTAGGGGATATGTTGTTTATACATACAATCACATAAATACATTGCAATGTAAATAAAAAGATTTATTTATTAACAATGATAACAACTGTTTCATGGACCTTGACAACAAAAGAAAATAATACATAAGACATGATTATTTCTAAACGGTGTTGTCTTCTAGTCGGTCAGATGCTTATCTCTGTGCTGGATTAGCATTAGCAAGCTTTGGGCAATTTCTTCGGAAATGTCCCATCTCGCCACACTTGTAGCAAGAACCTGGTGGAAAGCGAGCTCGAGCAGGTTTGTTGTTAGCTTGATTTGGTGCAACTGCTGCTACGCAAACTTTTGCTGTATGACCTTTACGTCCACAAATTTGGCATTCGCGGCACTTCACATTAACATGATGATAAAGGTTACATTTGTTGCACAAGGGTGAAGTTCCATTGTATGGCTTCCTAGTACGGGGTTTAGCTGGTTGTTTGGGGACGGCTTGACCATTGTGAGTAACCATGGCGAAGTTCTGAGAAGCCTTTTGCTTCTTTGACCGCTCAAGGGATCCAGTCTGTTCATCCATGGTCTTTGATTCCTCGAGCGGTTTCTTGTCACCCTTTTGGAAAAGCTTACGTTTCCTGATCTGAGATTCAGTCAACGTTGCAGATAGCTCAATGACCTGCCTAACCGTAGTGGGGTTACTACCGGTAACAATGTCCTGAACTGAGTCAGGGAGACCATCAATGTATTTTTCGATCGCCTTATCCAAAGGCGTAACCATGGTAGGACACAACAGGCTCAGCTCCTCATATCGATCAGTGTATGATCGATGTTCACCGCTGTCTTGCTTAAGATCGTCAAATTCCCTTTCCAATGCCCTGATCTCGTGACGAGGACAGAATTCCTTCATCATCAGTGTTCGAAGTTCTTCCCAAGTTTGGGCTAGTGCTACTTCGGCACCCCTATCTCTCACCACACCGTTCCACCACGTCAAAGCTCGTTTCTCAAAGACACTAGATGCGAAGTCTACCTTTCGCTCATTTGGACATTGAACATGCCTGAAGGTGCTCTCTAGACTCTCGAACCATTGCAGAAGTGCAGTCGCTCCTTGAGACCCAGAAAACTTTGATGGCTTGGCCGAGTTGAACGTCTTGAAGCTGCAGAGGGCATTATTGTTGTTGATAGCTTGGTAACATTGAGCAACGACGTTCGGGATTGCAGCAGTCATTTGCTGTGTAATGACAGCTGCCAGTTCGTCAATAGATACCGGGTTTTCGCGTCGTGGAGGCATTCTAAAAGAGAAGAACATGAAAGGAAACGAGTGAGAGAATTTAGACGAAAAGAATGAGATGAAACAAATCTGATGAAAGCAAGGATAGTGGTCATTTGTTTGTTACTACAAAGCAACAAACGACCTCGGTGATTAATCAAAGTAAATAGGTCAAAAATAATGTATCGCGAAGACATGCTCGCCTATAAGTGAACACTCATCCCAAGAATTCCCAGGTAAGCACAACTGGTCTCACGTCTGATGAGATGTATACGAAGTGCTTGCCTAGACAGAAAACCCAGAATACAAGCATTCACCCTTCCAGTTTGCACGTGTTCACATTTTTTAAAACCCAAAACCTTGACGAGATTTTGAAAATTAAAAGGGGTTCAAAACCATATAACAGAGGGTTCAAAACCTTGTAATCAATCATCCTAGAACAGATGATTAGTTTTCAAAGCAGTTTTGAAATTCATGTTCTTGTTGTGGTCGTCGCCTAAGGATAGGTGACGGTATTGTTTTATGACTAAACGCAAGTAAACTCGCGTTAGGGTCCTAAGAAGGTTATAGACTAGGTCAAAGCATTACTAATAACCTAATTCCCTATAACCATTGGCTCTGATACCATCTTTTCTGTCACACCCCGACCACGTAGAACATACAAAACGTGGCGGAAATGTCGGGGAGTGTTGTAACAGAATTAATTGTTTCAAATCCATGGCAATTGAAGTTTCATTTTATTGATTTAAAAGTGTTACAATGTCTTAACAAAAAAATAAATACAACATAATTAACTAGTCTTGCATCTTTTATTGTCACTAAAGCCCAAGTCTGCCTATGTGTATCTTGATCATCTTATGCAACAGCTCCTGAAAAACACATGTGAAAATAGGTACGTCAGCATAAAAATGCCTGTGAGATACATAGGTTTTGTGAAAATAGGTTTCATGACTTATGTTTGAGAAAATGTTTAGTCATGAACCTTGTAATTTGCTTTGTCTTGTAAATCATTTGAAAAACAATAAGTTCAGATGATATGTATAAATAAGAGAATAATGTATGGTTAAATGAATAACCATTGTAAACTGAGTTTGTATAAGATAAGTTGCTTGTAAAACAATGTATTGTGAAAAGTATGTTATTTGTATAAAATGTTATATGTATCAAACTGAAATGATTCAAATAACGCTACGATATGTAATACCATACAAACACTTATATATAGGAAGTACCAGCGGCGTATCCACCATGCTTGTATCATATTACACACGCATCGTTACTTAATCACTTAATCATACCAAACTACCAAAGTAAAATGTTCATGTTTAATGTAAATCATGTAATATGTATCCAAAATGTAAGCCTATGATGAATAACAAATGTACTAAGTACGCGACCATAGACATACGTAGCATGTGACCTGTACTAAGTATGCAACAATAGACATACGTAGCATGTGACCTGTACTACGTATACAACAATAGACATACGTAGCATGTGACCTGTACTACGTATACAACAATAGACATACGTATCATGTGACCTGTACCACGTATACAACAATAGACATACGTAGCATGTGACCTGTACTACGTATACAACAATAGACATACGTAGCATGTGACCTGTACCACGTATACAACAATAGACATACGTAGCATGTGACCTGTACCACGTATACAACAATAGACATACGTAGCATGTGACCTGTACTACGTATACAACAATAGACATACGTAGCATGTGACCTGTACCACGTATACAACAATAGACATACGTAGCATGTGACCTGTACCACGTATACAACAATAGACATACGTAGCATGTGACCTGTACTACGTATACAACAATAGACATACGTAGCATGTGACCTGTACCACGTATACAACAATAGACATACGTAGCATGTGACCTGTACTACGTATACAACAATAGACATACGTAGCATGTGACCTGTACTACGTATACAACAATAGACATACGTAGCATGTGACCTGTACCACGTATACAACAATAGACATACGTAGCATGTGACCTGTACTACGTATACAACAATAGACATACGTAGCATGTGACCTGTACCACGTATACAACAATAGACATACGTAGCATGTGATGTAATGAAATCATGTACTATAATGTACTAACGAACATAGCAGGTATATGATGTGAAAACAGGAAAGCATGAAAGTAACAAGTAGGCACATGTGTTCCACCCCAAAACGTTTGGAAAACAGTTAAAAGAGGGGTCTATGTACTCACTTGAGATTGCTTAGTAGTCCTTGAGTAACAACCAAACAATGCTAGAGATCTCGGAATCAAACGGCACCTAATATACCTAACTATGTTAATAACCGGACCTAAATCGGAAGATTTGATAGAATGAGGGTTTGTAAACCAAACGAGTATAGAGACTCGTGTCATATGGTTTATCAAAGCCTACATGCTAAATGAAACCTAACCTAATAGTTTACGACCCATTACGACCCGTTTAGGTAGCTTATGCTACTTTAACGCGTCGTGCGCGTGAAACGCGTTCGGACCGTCTAACTAGTCCTATGACAAGTGTTATATGCCTAAACATGTTACATAATCAGTTATGTGACAAAGGTTTAGGTTACATATGCTTAATTACCAATTATAC
Organism: Helianthus tuberosus; assembly: GCA_030545235.1. NCBI lineage: Eukaryota > Viridiplantae > Streptophyta > Magnoliopsida > Asterales > Asteraceae > Helianthus > Helianthus tuberosus. Next base: position 108,637,040 of record CM060409.1, read on the forward strand.
ATGAAAAGGGTATTCTGGTAATTTACCTAAGGCATATAAACTACCTATCATACAACTACTTAAACGATGTGACCATAAGGTATAACCTCGGAAGGTTATTCCCTACCTACTATGGTCACCTAATGTATTTGGTCGGATCTTAATGATCGACCAAATGGTTCGGGTTCGAGGTATAAGCGATTTATCAGATCGCTTACCCTACGACCCTAGACAACGTGGTAATCAGTAGGCATAGTCCCAAGGGACTATAACCAACGTGATTACACTCACGTTGCGAAGTTCAAACGAACTTCGCATTGACCATAACTGGTCAACACAGAAAGTCAAACAAAGCTTGACTTTCAGACTCGAAAGACTCGAAAAGCAATAAAAGAACGAAAGAATACTTACGAAGGGTCCCCGAATGCTAATCTCGATCCAAGAACTCAGGTATGAAACAATGGTTTCAACTTAGAGCTCTCAAATCCAGATTCTTGTGAGAAATGAGGTTGGGGTGGATGGGTATTTATAGGAATACCCAAACCGTTAGGATCGTTTCATGGAAACCGTGCTCGAATCTTGTGCGTACACTTGTCACAAAGTTGTGGTAACTTAAAAATGGTCCTAATGAGCTGAATGTGCAGTTGTGAGTGTGTGGATGAGGTTTAAACAGCTGGAATCAGCTGACTAAGCGTTCTTATCTGATCAGGAAGGCTGAGGCGGGCCGCCTAAGATTTAAGCTTGGCTGAGGCGGGCCGCCTAGCTCTTCAGATCAGAAAACAAGTTTCAAATGTTGCAGTTTCAGTCCCTGTTATGTGTTTAAGCCATTTCCGACATGTTTAAGGCCCGTTAAGCCAACTTTAAGGCCCTAACATGATGTCTAAACATTGTGGACATGAAGCATGCTCAAAAATATGTCGGATGTTGGTTCGTTTGGTCGTACGAACGCGATGTTCGCTTAATTACGACGGAATGCGCACAAGCGCGAAAAACGATCCAAATGGCGTGACGAATGGATTTTTCTTATGCCAAACACTAAAATAAAATATTTTAGTGCTTACATAAATTTTTGGATGTCCGGATGTATTCAGAATGTAAGTTATGCACGAAAATGCAAACTTACGCACTTTTTGACACTTTTAGTCCCTGAATGACCCAAAAGTTTATTTTAGCACACCGAACACCTCAAAGCCTATTTCTAAGCTATGTAAAGGATATTTAGGGTATGTTTAACTTATGGTCATGTTCCGGAATGTCTGTTACAGTTCAAATTGGCATACTTTCGCAGTTTGTCAACTTTAGTCCCTGTAAGCGATTTAACTTGATTTTGCAATACCAAAGCCTTCAAAACTTATTTCTAAGTTATGTAAAGGTTATTTAAGGTATGTTAAGTATATGTCACTATTCCGGAGTGTTCGTTGCATTAAACTGGTTATATTTACGCATCAGTGCGTATATAACCTTCCAGAAAGCGATTTAAAGCTTGAAATTGAACAAGAGTTGATATGTGTAAACGATACACATATTTTTACAAATCCCAAGTATGAAATACAAAATTTCATTGGTTTGGCATTTGTTTGATGGTTGAAGTGACACAGGTGTCACAGTTTGCGTAAAACGTGTTCGGACCGCCTAACTAGTCCTATGATAAGTATTCATTCACTCTTCCAGTTTGCATGTGTTCACATTATTTAGACCCAAAATTTGACGAGATTTTGAAAACTTTGAAGGTTCAAAACTTAGTAATCAATCATCCTAGAACAGATGATTGGTTTTCAAAGCGGATTCGAAATTTGTGTTCTTCTTGTGGTTGTCACCTAAGGATAAGTGACGGTATGGTTTTAAAACTAAACACAAGATAACTTGTGTTAGGGTCCTAGGAAGGTTATAGTCTGGGTCAAAGCAATACTAATAACCTAATTCCCTATAACCATTGGCTCTTATACCAACTTTTCTGTTTAAGGCTAGAGTATTCGTACAAATCCGCAGTATCGGACCAGTCACTCTTACATGGGAACTCTTGGGGTGAGTGTTCACTTATAGGCGAGCATGTCTTCGGTGATACATTATATTGATCCATTTACTTTGATTAGTCACTGCGTGTCATTTGTTTGTTTGAGGTAACGAACAAATGATCGCCTTCCTTGTGTTTTGTCGATGTTTTCAATACCTCTTTTTGTTTTTCCAATCATCGACCTCACTCGTTTCTCATGTTCCCTTATTCCTTTTAGACAATGCCTCCTCGTCGTGATGCTCAACCTTTTACTGCTGAGGAAGTCGCAGCCCTTGTTGCTCAACAAATGGCTGCAGTGCTTCCAGGCGTAGTAACCCAGATCCATGAGTTATACAACAACAATAACAACAACAATGCTCAGTGTAGCTTCAAAACCTTCAATTCTGCTAAACCTTTGAAGTTTTCTGGGTTTCAAGGAGCAACCGCACTCCTACAATGGTTCGAAAGTTTGGAAAGCACATTCAGACATGTGCAATGTCCGAATGAGCGCAAGGTTAAGTTTGCATCCAGTGCGTTCGAGAAGCGTGCTCTTACATGGTGGAACGGTGTGATGCGTGATAGAGGTGCTGATGTGGCAATGGCACAAACCTGGGAAGAGCTTCGGGCTCTAATGATGAAGGAATTCTGTCCTCGTCATGAGCTCAGGGCTTTGGAACAGGAATTTGACGATCTTAAACAAGACAGCGGTGAACATCGAGCCTATACTGACCGTTATGAGGAACTGAGCCTGTTGTGTCCTACCATGGTTACACCTGTGGAGAAGGCGATTGAAAAGTACATTGATGGTCTTCCTGACTTAGTTCAGGATATCGTTACTGGCAGCAACCCTACTACTGTCAGACAGGCCATTGAATTGTCTGCCACCCTGACTGAATCCCATATCAGGAAGGGTAAGCTTTTTCGAAAGGGCGACCCAAGACCGTCTGACAAGACTGCACAAGTTGAACCAAAGGAAAAACAGGCCGAGGTATCCAATAAAAAGAAGCGTAAGGCTTCTCAAAACTGCGCCATAACTGCTCAGAACAATCGGGTTGCACCAAACCAGCCAGGACAACCTCGTAAGAGGAAAAATTATGTTGGTACCGCACCCTTGTGCAACAAATGCAACCGTCATCATCTGGAGCAAGTGCAGTGTCACAAATGTACCCACTGTGGGAGATTGGGACATTTGGTCGATACCTGCCGTTATGCAAATCCTACTGCTGTTCAAGCACGGTTCCCACCTGGATCGTGTTATAACTACGGTGACCTTACTCACTATCGCAACAATTGCCCAAGACTTGTTAACACAAATCCAGCGCGTGGACGAGTGTTTAACATAAATGAGGCAAACGCGAACAACGATGCAGCAGTGAACAATTAGTCTTTTGTATTTCTTTGTTTGTTATCTTTTGACGTTGGAACAATTCAGATGTTATATAAATAAAATTGTTGTTTCAATTTATTTTATGAAACTGTTATGGTTGTGTATGGTTGATACAACCCTACGATGCCGACACCAAGGAACTGTGTTCCCTATAAGACAAACTACTCGTGTGGTTCTGTCATTTTTATGATCACTTGTGATCTCCCCAAAAATCTTAAATACTCGTTTCTTTTTAAGAAACAAAGACGAATTCCTATTAAGATCTTCCTATCTTCATAGTTAGATTCTTGAAGATATTTAAAGTACTAAATGGAATTCACGGATTGAATTCCTGATATACTTTAAATACTCGTGTGCTCAATTAACAAGAAAATTAACAAAATGAAGATCAAGTTAATTAATTATGTGATTATGTGCTTATATGTTTTGATCCGAATGTTCACTATCCAAATCCTCATAGAATCCTCCATATTTCAATATGAGGGATTCATAGTGGGATATCCAAAGGTACTATCTTAAATCCTTAATAGACTTCTACGTTGTAGTTAAGTCCCTTGGGTTATGAAGTACTAATTTATAATTGGACCCCTTGAGTGGTCTAGTCAAACAGATTGATTCAAAAATCTGGTTAGAAATGTCATGTGATGATATAGCTGAAAAGATCCCTTAAGTGGTCAATTTAAGGAGATCGTACGATGGTCTAGTTAAAAAGATCATGTGTTGATCTAGTTAAAAGATCGTTCGTTGATCTACTTAAAAAGATCCTTTGGTGGTCTAGTCAAGTCACTTCATGTTTAATCGATTGATTTTTCCCCTGCGCATTATGAAATGAACTGTGCAGACTGTGCAAGAAATTATGTACTTATGGATGCATACATAATTATGGAATTCATTGCACAGAAACCACAGCAAGTTTTGTCATGTGTTAAGACCTATAGTGACAAGAATAACGATACGCGAACAATGTAAAAAGGGGCATGGTGGATACGCCGCTGGTACTTCCTATATATAAGTGTTCCTTATTACATTGGGAACATAGCGTTATTTAAGTTACTAGAAGTCCTGGACCTTGACCAATGTCATTTTATCTTACACTCTCCGACTCTGATTTCGAGCACACACAAGTTTCCTATGATAAGTCTTCATAAGAAACGTTCTTCTGTCCGTAGTTTGAAACTCCATGTTTTGTTACTACAAGGACTTCACTTTGAGAGTTGACAATTTTGCTAAAAATCCTAACATGGCCCAGAGTTTTACTTAGGGTTCGAGGGATTCATTCGGAAGCGAAACCATCACAGTTGTCTTCACACGTTTCCTCTAAAATTAAATTTCAGGACGAAATTTCCTAAAGTAGGGGAGACTGTGACACCTGTGTCACTTCAACCATCAAAAAAATACCAAACCAATGAAATATTGTGTTTCATACTTGGGATTTGTATAAATATATGTATCATTTGCACATATCAATTCTTGATCGATTTCGAGCTCTAAATCGCTTTCTAGAAGGTTATACGCGAACTGATGCGTAAATATAACCAGTTTAATGCAACAAACACTCCGAAATAGTGACATAGGCTTAACATACCTTAAATAACCTTTACATAACTTAGAAATAAGTTTTGGATGGTTTGGTGTGTCGAAATCAAGTTTATTCGCTTACAGGGACTAATTTCGACAAACTGCGAAAGTATGCTGATTCGTAATGTAACGAACATTCCGGAACTTGATCATAAGTTAAATATGCCCTAAATATCCTTTACATAGCTTAGAAATAGGCTTTGAGGTGTTTTGTGCGCTAAAATAAACTTTATTGATCAAAAGGGACTAAAAGCGTCAAAAAGTGCATAAGTTTGCATTTTCGCGCATATCTTACGTTCTGAATACATCCGGACATCCAAAAGTTTATGTAACCACTAAAATATTTTTTTTTAGTGATTGGCATGATAAAAATCCATTCGTCGCCTAATTTGGGTCGTTTTTCACGTTCAATCGTGTTTCATCGTAATTAACCGAATAACGTGATCGTACGGCCAAACGAACCGACATCCAACATATTTTTGAGCATTTTTCATGTTCCCTATACTTAAACTTCATTATTAAGCCTTGAAAATGGGTTAACGGGGTTTAAACGCATCGAAAAAGGCCTTAAACATGTGCAGGGACCATTTCTGCCATTTTGGCAAAATTTCTGGGAACTGGCACATGGTGGCGCTGTGCCACCACCATATGTCTCTGCCGTGGTGCGACGCCACGGCCTGATCTGGACAGAAATCTCATTTTTGTGCAGCAGATTGAAGTTCAGGGGCCATTCTTGCAATTTCTTTGTGTGGTAGCCAAGTTAGCACCTCCCCAAGTAAATTAGCTGGCCTCTAACACTTGTATGGCTAGGATTTAATGCTTGATGGCCACACAAACACTTGTTTTGATCTTGTGAGTTCACTACAAGTATAAATAGCCTAGCATTTCATTTGTTGCAACTCACACTTGATCTAAATTCTCTAAGTTGAGGTTTTATAACTTCATACCTGAGAATTATAAGATCAAGTTCAAGCAAGGTCCCTTTGTAAGCTTCCTTCGTTCTTTTATCTCTTTTCTAGCGTGAAAGTCAAACAGTGTTTGACTTTCTGCTTTGACTAGTCTTTGGTCAACACGAAGTTCGTTTGAACTTCGCAACGTGAGCGTAATCACGATGGTTATAGTCCCTAGTGACTATACCTACTGATTATCACGTTGAATAGGCATAGTGACGAGTCGTAGTTTCGGTCAAAATGCGCATTTATGCGTATTTTGCAACCAAACTACTTTAGGATATCAAAACACTTTGTTTTGATATCAAAACCTGTTTTCTAACTTAGTTAAGCATGTTTTAACATGCTTAGCTCGTCACTTTTAGTATAGTGCTTGTTTAGAGTCGTAAGTCAAGCGGTCTAAACCACCGCTTAGACTTTCGAACTCGACCCGTTTGGTCGATCATTAGGATCCGAACAAGCGTGTTTAGTGACCATAGTTGCATAGGGAATAATCTTCCGAGGTTATACCTTATGGTCACGTAGTTTAAGTAGTTGTATGATAAGTAGTTTATATGCCTTAGGTAAATGACCAAAATGCCCTTTTCATGCATAATTGGAATTTAAGCATATGTAACTTAAACTTTTGTCACTTAACTGATTATGCAACATAATTAAACATGTTTAGGCATATAATACTTGTCATAGGACTAGTTAGACGTCTCGAACGTGCGTTTGCGCGAACGACACGTTAAAGTAGCTTAAGCTGCCTTAATGGGTCGTAACGGGTCGAAAGCACTTAGGATAGGTTCCAACCTAGAATGTAGGTTTTGTTAAACCATATTACATGAGTTCCAATACTCATTTGGTTTACAAGACCTCATTCTATCCGATCTTCCGACTTAGGTCCGGTTTATTTACATAGTTACCTATATTAGGTGCCGTTTGATTTCCGTGATCCCTCTAGCTTGCTTGGTAGTTGTTCAAGACTTCTAAGCATTCTCAAGTGAGTACATAGTTCCCTCTTTTACTGTTTTCAATGTTTTATGGTGATGCATGTGTACTTATTTGTTATGTTCATGATTTCAAAGTATAATTGATTATACATATTAGTACTTATCTTTTGACAAACCGAATGATTATTTATGGTTTAAACACTGATTTTTCAAAGATTATAAAATTAATTGTTGGATAGTACTTATTTTATGTTCACCAACCGATTGGTAGTATGATATAGCGCTATAGGATTAGACACCTCATTCCTGTTGTCATGGAATGTCAGAAACCAATATTTTATCCAAATAGAGATTGCCTTTGTGGTATTTCTATAGTCTCAATTGGTGTAGTTTGATGCACTAAGGTTTGGTTGAATTCTTAAATCACATATTGTTGTATATTTTGTTATACTCCCAAAAGTATAGCTTAATATGCTCTCATGGGTGATATTGTACAAAACCAACATATATTTTGTTAATTATTAAAAAGCATAGTTTGATATGTTATTTATAAAACCAAAACATAGTTTAATATGTTATTTATAAAACCAAAGCATAGTTTAATATCTTATTATTAAATCCAAAGTATACTTTTGATATACTACTGAAAATTATCACAAAGGCAATCTCTATTTGGATAAAATATTGGTTTCTGACATTCCATGACAACAGGAATGAGGTGTCTAATCCTGTAGCGCTATATCATACTACCAATCGGTTGGTGAACATAAAATAAGTACTATCCAACAATTAATTTTATAATCTTTGAAAAATCAGTGTTTAAACCATAAATAATCATTCGGTTGGTCAAAAGATAAGTACTAATATGTATAATCAATTATACTTTAAAATCATGAACATAACAAATAAGTACACATGCTTCACCCCAAAACATTGAAAACAGTAAAAGAGGGGACTATGTACTCACTTGAGAATGACTGTGACACCTGTGTCACTTCAACCATCATACGAATACCAAACCAATGAAATATTGTATTTCATACTTGGGATTTGTATAAATATGTGTATCGTTTGCACATATCAATTCTTGTTCGATTTCGAGCTTTAAATCGCTTTCTAGAAGATTATACGCGATCTGATGCGTAAATATAATCAGTTTAATGCAACAAACACTTTGGAATAGTGACATAGGCTTAACATACCTTAAATAACCTTTAATAACTTAAATAACCTTTAAATAACCTTTTTCAAGTTTGCTGATAGGTCAGGTATGATGTCTGTTCTCAATGAGGGTCCATGGATCATTAGATCTCAACCTATGTTTTTATGTGAGTGGATGCCTAGTACAAAGCTGGTTAAAACGGAGGTGAAGAAAGTCCAATTATGGGTTAAAATTCATGATGTCCCTCTTGCTGCGTATACAGAGGATGGCCTAAGTTTGATTGCTACAGCGATTGGTGAACCAAAAATGCTTGATTCTTATACCACTTCGATGTGCCTGGAGTCTTGGGGTCGGAGTAGTTATGCAAGGGCCTTGATTGAAGTGTCGGCTGATAAAAAGCTTAAAGAGGAGATAACAATGGCTGTTCCGGAGCTTCAAGGTGATGGGTATGTTAAGGAGACCATGTATGTAGAATATGAATGGATCCCCAATAGGTGCTCTCTATGTTGTGTATTTGGCCATGCTGATGATCATTGTCCTAAGCAACCAAAGAAGCTGGTAAAACAAAATAATGGGGATAAGCATAACAAGTTGTTTGATCATGATAAAAGATATGACAAGAAGCCGGTTGTAGATGAGGAAGGGTATATGGGTGTTCAAGCTAAGAAAGTGGCTCGGAAGACTGGTTTTCCAGTTAACAAACAAAAAACGAAGTTTGAATATAGACCGGTAGGCCCAAAACCGAAGGAAACTCTTAATAAATCGGATCCGTCAAGCTCGGTAGTCTCTCAAAACCCATTTTCTGTTCTAAATAGTGTCGATATTCCGGAAGTTGGTGAATCGAGTAAAGGTGGAGGTGGTGAACAACAAGTGTTGGATGAGGAAGAAGTTCTTGAAGGTTATAATGAAACGGATGAATTTATGGTAGATGGTACTCGTAACCCACTTAATAAAAAAGGGGCAAGCACTCCTTCTCAAGGGGTATCCAATGGTTAGTCTAGCGTTCTGGAATATTAGGGGGTTGAACCGCCCTCTAAAACAGAAAGAGGTTCGGAAGATAGTTAAGGATAGTAATCTTAGCCTTTGTGCAATTCTTGAGTCGCATGTTGATGTTGATAACCTAAGTAAGGTGTGTAGCTCCGTTTTCCGTCGTTGGGAATGGACTTCGAATGGAGGCATATGTGATAAGGGAACGCGTATTATCATAGGTTGGAACCCGGAGATATTTGACATAATGGTGTTGTCTCAAACTTCTCAAGTGATGCATCTTCAGTTATTTGTCAAAGAGGATAAAAAGTGGTTTTTTTTGCTCGGTGGTGTATGCAGCTAACTATTACATAACCCGTCGAGATTTGTGGTCCCATTTGTCTATGCATAAACAGATGGTTAGTGATAAACCTTGGCTTATAATGGGTGACTTCAACTCTGCTTTGTATCTAGAGGATAAATGTAACACCCGAAAAATTTAAAACAAAAATGGAAACAACCCTTATGATTTATAGTCCAATAGGAAACCCTAATTGAAACACCCAAGTGATCATCGTTAAAGTTGAATGGAGTTAATACACTAATGCGAGTTCCGTTGTATCTAGAAATTAGAACTCGTAACCAGGGAGATCCTAAAATAGAATATTTAGCAATTAAGTAAGATTAATTAAGTTAAGCAAGATTAATTAAGCTAAGCAAGATTAATTAAGTTAAGCAAGATTAATTAAGCTAAGCAAGATTAATTAAGTTAAGTAAGATTAATTAAGTTAAGCAAGATTAATTAAGCTAAGCGAGAGTAGGCATGTCAAACAGGTAGGTAGGCATGTCAAGCAGGTAGGTAGGCATGTCAAGCAGGTAGGCTAGCATGTCAAGCAGGTAGGCTAGCATGTCAAGCAGGTAGGCTAGCATGTCAAGCAGGTAGGCTAGCATGTCCAAATTACAGCTATAAATACAGAACATTGGCACTTGAATTCTGGCACAAAAACGACGAAGAAATTCCAATTCTACACGGAGTTATCGTCTGTTTACCACAATTAACACACACGAAACACTAATTAAGTATAGCGGGGTGCTGCAGAACAGGGTAATAACTCGATCGCTATTACGATTCATTGTCCGATCGATCAATATATCCAATGGATGTTTAAGTGCTGCCCACATTAGGGTTATACTTTGTCGTTCGTCATTAATTTGACGGATCATCGTTAATTCGATGGATAAAGTATTGTACTTTATCGTTCGTCATTAATTTGACGGATCATCGTTAATTCGACGGATCATCGTTAATTCGATGGATAAAGTATTGTACTTTATCGTTCGTCATTAATTTGACGGATCATCGTTAATTCGATGGATGAAGTATCGCACTTTGTCGTTCGTTGTGAGAATTTGATCTCGTGAGTTATCGTAAAAGCTGTATTTGTTAATTACCTAGTTTGTGTGCAAATTAGGTTAAGAGGATAATCAGTAAGCTAAACTCTGTCCGTATGAATCTACAATTGGAAACAAGGTAGCATCATTTGGAAAATTTTAAGGTACGGATAGGTTCCTTTCTTTCAATTTACTTCATTTGATACAAGTATATCATTTCTGATTTTAAAGTCCGTATTAAGATCTAAGTATAAGTTATAAGTTCCGTACGGGTAGATTCCTTTCTTTCGATTTCTGTCAATTCTGATATATCGTACGGGTAGACTCCTTTCTTTAGATTTATGTCCGTTGGGTACGGATAGAATCCCTTTCTTTTGATTGATGTCGTTCCTGAATTTAAGTTTCCATATTAAGATTAAGTTATGAAATAAGTTATAGATTCCATATTAAGATTATGTTATGAAATAAGTTATAAATTCCGTACGGGTAGATTCCTTTCGTTCGATTTATGTCGTTTTTATAAGAATCCTTTATGTCGATTTATGTCCGTTGGGTACGGATAGAATCCTTTCTTTCGATTTAGATCGTTTTGATACAAGTATATCATTCCTGATTATAGATTCTGTATTAAGATTAAGTTATAAGTTATAGATTCCGTATTAAGATTAAGTTATGAAATAAAGTTATAGATTCCGTATTAAGATTAAGTTATGAAATAAGTTATAGATTCCGTATTAAGATTAAGTTATGAAACATGTGTTGAAAGTTACAAACGTTTTGAAAAGGTTTTGTTTTACATCATTTATTTAGAAAATGGTTTATTTTATACAAGTTTCATTTCCTACTCTAGTGGTTCCTTATTAACGAGTCAAGGTTTTATCTTGTTTCGTTTAATAAACCACATTTTGGGGACGAAATTGTCAAGATAGGATTGATAACCATACCTTGATGACTGGTTCCACTCTTATATTTTCAATCTCGCCAAAGATTCGTATTTTACAAGTTACAAGTTAAATATCTTAAGACTTATAAGTTATAAGTAAATAAGTTACAAGTTTAATATGATATATAAGTATTATGTTACTCAAGTCAAATTGTTTTAAATTACTATGTCTTGTTTTTAAAACTCCTCACGTCTTTGATTATCGATTCATTTGACTGTCCGTTGAATTCCTATTCTAATCATAACCTTGATTTTAGCTCTCATGTCATGCGATAGTTTTTCTGTTAAGTTGTACTCATTATCGCATGTTCCAATATATGTTCCGTTCTGTTCTGAAATTAAGTTTTATAAGTTATGTGAATAAGACCATTCGTACTCTGATACCCTGAGTATCGCTTCTCGTGGAGTGTCCCACGAGCATGTTGTTGCGGCATCGACATCATGTGCTCCATCCGTGACGGAGAGATTAGTTCACGGCGTCTCTTAAGTACAAGTGTGGTACATATATTAGGAGGCGTATGGATCAGATCCTAGGATTTAAGTTTTCAGGAAATGGATAACGGGTATGCCAACTTGCCATTTCGTGTGATAATTATGCAGGAGTAGCTACCTGTGTATTGTCACGTTTTCAGTTTGCTCATGGGTACATCCATAAGATATGATTATGAAATTAAGTTATTTGCATCGTCAAGTTCCATCCGGTTATCAAAATAAAATAAGCTTTTGTTTTCCTCTATCCGCACACTGGGCAAAACTTTCGAAATTTTGCTCAGACGTACGTTTTTTGTTGTTGTTGTTTTCTTCTTTACGTCAGGTTATCAAGACAAGCTGGGACGGAATATGGAAGAGTGCTCGAGTGTTTAGAAAAGACGGTAGAAATAATTGTAATGGATTAGATATCCTTCATTAAGCTGTAAAGCCTTGTAATACATTTAAGTATAAATGGAATTATGTTTTTGATCTGACTACCGATATTGTGACACTTCGGCCCGTTCCGGGTCGGGGTGTTACAATAAATCTATGGGTGCTTCCTCTATTTCAACAGGTATGCGTGATTTCCAAGAGTGTGTGTCGGAGATTGAAGTTATGGATATTAATCAATCGGGTATCCATTTCACATGGAATCAAAAGCCAAAGAAGGGTGTCGGTCTTCTAAAGAAGATTGATCGCATTATGGGTAATACTTCGTTTATTACTGATTTCCCTAATGCTATGGCTGTGTTTCACCCGTACAGGTTGTCGGATCATTCGCCATGTGTCTTAACTATTAACAAAGCTGCCCCCTTTAAACGTCAGCCTTTTAAATTTGCGAATTTTTTGGTCCACAAACCTGAATTCCTGAAAATTGTCAAGGATGGTTGGGAGATGAATGTTAATGGGGTTCATCAGTTCCGGGTTGTGAAAAAGCTCAAGTGTTTAAAGAGTCCTTTGCGTGCTTTACTATTTACTCAGGGTAATCTTCATAAAAAGGTGGCTGAGCTTCGAGATAGTTTAGATGCTATTCAAGTGAAAATAGATAAGGATCCGATGAATGTTGATCTTCGTGCTCTAGAGACGAAACTAAACTCAGATTTTCAGGTTGCTTCTCTTGACGAGGAAAGATTTTTGAAGCAAAAGTCTAAGATGGAATGGTTAAGAGCTGGTGATTCAAACACTGCTTTCTTTCATGCAGCCGTGAAGAGCAGGAACCATCGAAGCAGAATTCAAGTTGTGTCAGACATGAATGGAGTGGTGTATGAAGGTGATTCGGTTCAGGATGCTTTTGTTAAACATTATGAGGTCTTTCTGGGGTGCCAAGATGATCTTTCTATGCATCCTACTCCTGATTTATTTACTAAATGTGTCAACCCGATTGATGCTGATCACATGATTCGTCCGGTTACGCCAGAAGAAGTAAAGAAAGCTATGTTTTCTATTGGTAATGACAAGGCCCCAGGCCCGGATGGCTTTACCGCTGCGTTCTTTAAAGTTGCCTGGCCGATTGTCGGGAATGATGTCTCTTTGGCAGTCATAGATTTCTTTAACACAGGTAAATTACTTGGCCAACTTAACCATACTCTTATTACCCTTGTTCCGAAGAAACTTTCTCCGCTTACAGTTACTGATTTTCGGCCTATAGCCTGTTGTAATGTCCTGTTCAAGTGTGTGAGTAAAATTATTGTGGATCGAATAAAGGATGTGCTTCATCAAGTTGTAAGTATAAATCAGTCTGCTTTTGTTCCTGGTAGGAAAATTACGGATAACATCCTTCTTACTCAAGAATTAATGCATAATTACCATCGTAATTCTGGCCCCCCTCGGTGTGCTTTTAAAGTGGACATTCAGAAAGCCTATGATACGGTTGATTGGTGCTTCCTGAAAAATGTTTTGATTGGATTTGGTTTCAAAATTCAGACGGTGGAGTGGATCATGATGTGTGTGTCGACAACAACATATTCGTTATGTGTTAATGGGAATGTCTATGGCTATTTTAAGGGAAAGCGTGGTCTCTGGCAGGGTGACCCCCTATCTCCTTATCTCTTCACGCTTGTTATGGAGATCTTGACGAGCATCTTACAACGGGCCACAAGTATTGATAAGTCTTTCAAGTTTCATAATAAATGTGAGAAGCAACGTATCATTAACTTGTGTTTTGCTGATGACCTGTTCCTGTTTGCTAGAGGTGATATTAATTCAGTTCAGTGTATCATGAAATCTCTCTCGAATTTTACGAATATGTCTGGCTTAGTGCCTAGTATCCAAAAAAGCACGGGGTTTTTTTGCAATGTGCCTGCTCATGTCAAAAAACATATTTTGACCTTTATGCCGTTTGTTGAAGGTTCGTTACCGGTAAAGTATTTGGGGGTACCTCTGATATCTTCTGGTCTTGTATACAAAGATTGTAGTGTTCTTGTTGAAAGATTGGACCAGCGTATCTCTAACTGGAAAAATAAGCTTCTTTCTTTTGCAGGCAGGTTACAGCTTATTAGTTCTGTCCTTTCTTCTATGCACATTTACTGGTCTTCTGTGTTTATTCTTCCTACTCGTATCACTCTTGAGCTGGAAGCCAAAATGCGAAATTTTCTTTGGTCGTCAGATGGATTATTCCATAAGGGTAAAGCTAAAGTGTCTTGGAATGCTATCTGTGTTCCTAAGTATGAAGGGGGGCTAGGTATTCGCAGGATTGGAGATGACAATAAAGCTCTCATGACTTCCCATATCTGGAGTATTTTAGTAAAACGTGATTCTCTTTGGGTGGCTTGGATTCATTCGTACCGGCTCAAAGGTAATAGCTTTTGGATTTGTAAGTCGGTGGCAAATAGTTCTTCGAGTTGGCGGAAATTATTACAACTTAGACCTTATATTCGAGAGTATGTTTGGTCTAAACTGGGTAATGGGAGGAACACGTCAGCTTGGTATGATATATGGAGTCAATTGGGTCCGCTGGGTAACATTCTGACTCCTAGAACTATATCAAATGCAGGGTTTTCTCTTAACACTTCAGTTCAGGAGATTCATGTTAATGGGGTTTGGAGGTGGCCAGTGGCGTGGAGGGATATGTTTCCAGTATTAATACAACTAGATAGTATCCATATAGTGCCTAATACTCCTGATCGACTTATGTGGAAGGATGGTAATGATTTAGTTGAGCATTCTTCATCTCAGGTTTGGCATTCGCTTAGACGTCGGGCAGATGAGGTAGAGTGGGTTAAAATTGTTTGGTTCTACCAGTGTATTCCCAAGCATGCGTTTTTTATGTGGCTTGTCATTCGTCGTAAGCTTTTAACACAAGACAAGATTCTTCAATGGGAGTTCTCGAGAAGGAAGAATATGAATATGATGTGCTGTCTTGTGTGCTATGCAAATGTTGATTCTCACAACCATCTGTTCTTTAACTGCAATTACTCTACTCAAGTTTGGATCAAGATTCGTGAAAAAGGAGGGATGAACTCGATAGGCCCAGCATGGGATGCTATAGTTGATTGGTTGGGGGCTAGGGCTGTGACAACCGGTAATTAACGGCTTCTAATTACGCGATTAGCGAACGTTTAAGGCAATAATTAATAGGGTTTAAGGCACAGATTAACCCAATTAGCCTATTGGAAATGCCTAGGAACACTTATCTGACGTTACAGTGCGCGTATGTTGATTTTCGGGACAACTTCGGAACGATAAGCGGTAACAAATTGATACCGTATAAAATACTGACAACGCCAATGAATACGGAGTTTATACGTATCATTTAAGCATATGAATGAGGTTTTGGAAAATATTATGCTTTCGAACGACACAAAACGTAAACATGAATGAAAAACGCGGAAACAGTAACGCATCGACAAACGACGACAAAACGGAAGCACCAGACTTGAATTTCGTCTCGATATTAATATATTTTGATATATTTAGCTTCGTTTTTAAATTTTATTACCCGCAGTTGAAAACAGGTCGAAAAACGGGTTAGAAATGAGAGACGAAACATTTTACGCGTTTTAACGCGTCGACGATCATACGTGTCTAAATATGATATACTACACGATTTATAGCGCTTCGGTTCCAAAAAGCTCTTTTACGACACTCGGGTGTGGAAACGGGCTTCGGAGATGCGATCGGGCCGCTCAAAACACTGGTAACGGCCTTGTGGGCCAACGCCCAAGCCCATTTAGAATACCTAGTATATAAAGCACATTATAAGTGAAAACCCTAATACCCCTCTTTCAATCATCTGCGCACACAACAACAGCTCTCATCTCCCTCTGTCTCTTCCACAACTCACGTCGCCGGAGATCAGTTGCAGACGGATTCCGGCGCCGATATGCCCGGTCAGATGATACACACACACCCTTAAACCTACTTGC
This sequence comes from Helianthus tuberosus, assembly GCA_030545235.1. NCBI lineage: Eukaryota > Viridiplantae > Streptophyta > Magnoliopsida > Asterales > Asteraceae > Helianthus > Helianthus tuberosus. The sequence goes on from CM060409.1 coordinate 108,653,160, forward strand.
TCGTTCACCCTAGTTACCTACACACTCGACCACCCTCATGTTTCCCTCTCTCTTGTGAACAAACTACCAACGACAACACCCACCCCCACCCGCTCGTCTCTGGTCCGGCCGGCACCGACGCCGGTGGTTAACTGGCTACCACCACTCCATCTCTCCCCTCGTTTCTTTTCGGAGACTCGCCGGCGGTAATACTGAGGACACGATGTTGATGATGACAACAGATAGTGATGATCAATGATGATGATAATGTTAATGAGGGTGTGGTGGTGTGGATCCGGTGGCAGCGGCGGACACATGGGGTTATCGACCGTTATCTCGGGGTGACCGTCTCTAAAAATCGTCGGTAAGTGGTTTTTGTTTCGGGTAGTTTGTTTTATCTAAAGATCACTGATTTTCTTTTTGGGACTTTCCGGTGATGACGGCAGCGGCGGGGCCGTCCGGCGGCAGCGGTTGTGGTAGTGATTCAGTTTGGGTTCGAGTCAACGTGAGTCAAGACAGTCAACAGATTCGATTCAGGTTCGGGTTTCACACGGCTTAGGTTTCGGTTTTGGTCAACCACAGTCCACATCAGCTCCGGTTCAGTTCTGAAATGTTTGGTGCAAAATAGTCACAGTGAACGGTTCGGGTCAAGGGTTGGTTCAACTCGGTTTGACTCGGTCAAAACGAGTCAACTCAGTCAACAGACGGTCAACAGAAGTCAACGAAAGACCCGGTAAAGTTGTTAGCGTAGCAAGTTAGTCTACGTTAGATTTTATTTAGTTTACGCGACCGAGCTCAACCCGTTTTGATTTGGTACTAGTTTATATTTATTATGCTCGACAAAAATTTTATATGGATGGTTTATTATATTGAAGTGTTGATTGAATTTTGACAAAATATGACGACTTTTATTGTCGGGATCGTCCAAAAATAGAGGAAACTCTGGCCGATTTTCCGTAAAAATCCAAAATATTAAAGATATTTATATTATATAAACGACACATATCGAAGTTCAAAATTTCTTATAAGATAAATATGAAAGTATATTTATTTTGGCGACGTTTTATGAGTTATAAAACAAAGTTATGACGTCTCGACAAGACGCGAGCTACTACTAGTTTACGAAATCCGTATACTTTTATAAAATAAATATAATTATTTATATTTATTTTAAACGTCTTTACTCGAAGTATGACACCTTGCCGTAAGATTCATAACAAACGATATCATTAACCGACTCGATACGATAACGAGCTATATATATAATTATCTACGCTTTTTATTCGCGATGACTAACACGATTTCATAAGTATCTTTGAATATATACATATAAAATATATATTCTAAATCACTCGAAAACTAAGTCGATCTCGAAACTTAGTTTTATCCCGATTATAAACGGGATCAATTAACCATAGAATGGTTATTCTAAAATCAAAATAGCATCTTAATAGAATCGTTTAGTTAACGATTCGGCAGAGCTCGGACCCGTAGTTTATCTACGTTGTCTTATGTAGAAACTTATAAGTTGTCCCTTGTTAGGAATGTCATAGTTGCACGCTAGCTAATTCACGTTATTGGAACGACACTACGGAATCACGCTAAGCTAGCTTTGCACAGGAATGTCAAGGTGAGTTCATAACCCCCACTTTTTACAGTTTTACATTTTTATAAATGTTTTTGGGGGTGGAAAGACATGCAAGTTTTGCAAAAACACAATGTTTCGAGAAACAAAATCATATGTTTCTAAACCATTTCGCAACATGATTTCAACGAACTCAAATGGTTTACGAAAAGGTTTAAGCTAAACTTACCGGTTCTTACAACAAGTACGTATTTACGAAACGTGCATGATTTTCATGACTAGGGACGGGAATGTCCAAGTTACAACAAATACGTATGAAAAACGAGACAACCTAGTGAGTTCATGTCCCCCCTTTCACTGTTTTCAATGTTTTGTTTTCAAAAACATCGAGGGGAAATACATGCTAAAACTATTGATATGTTAGTTACGGAGTAGATGGCATGATCAATGTGCATAAGTAGGGAAACTACATTAGTAACCATTAATCACTTAGTGACCAAGGTGCAAAAGGTGTAACAACTGTGCTTGTAATCACTATGAACAGTTCTGTTATCAATAAAACAATGTTATTTGATCCCAATGTTTGTTTTGTTATGTTATACATTTTTCATGTTTTGACTTTTATGTAATTTCAAACTCTACATCGCTTTCTGGAGAGTTATACGCAAACTAGTGCGTAAACGTACTCAGTTTAATGCGATAAATACTCCGTAACATCAACATATACTCAACATACCTTAAATAACCTTTACATAACTTAGAAATAAGTTTTGAAGGCTTTGGTATGGCAAAAACAAGTTAATTCGCTTACAGGGACTAAAAATGACAAACTGCGAAAGTATGTCAATTTGAACTGTAACGAACATTCCGGAACATGACCATAAGTTAAACACACCTTAAATATCCTTTACATAGCTTAGAAATAGGCTTTGAGGGGTTTGGTGTGCTAAAATAAACTTTTGGAACATTCAGGGACTAAAAGTGTCAAAAAGTGCACAAGTTTGCATTTTCGCGCATAACTTACGTTCTGAATACATCTGGACATCCAAAAATTTATGAAAGCATGACTACATTATATTTTAGTGTTCGCCATAAGAAAAATCCATTCGTCACGTCATTTGGGTCGTTTTTCGCGCTTATGCGCATTCCGTCGTAATTAAGCGAACATCGCGTTCGTACGACCAAACGAACCATCATCCGGCATATTTTTGAGTATGTTTTGAGTTCCCTATACTTTAACTTCATTTTAGAGCCTTGAAATGAGGTTAACGGGGTTCAAACGCATCGAAAAAGGGCTTAAACACGTGCAGGGACCATTGCTGCCAATTTTCAAACATTCTGATTCAGGGGAGGTGCTCGCGTAGCGCGACGCCTATGGGGCTACCTGTCGCGCTACGCGACTGACTATCTGGGCAGATTCAATGTTTCTAATTACAAGTTGCAACTAATTGATTCTTAACCACACGTTTTAAGTTGATGTGTCACTAAGATAAGGAGCATATGTGGTTCCATAACATTCCGACAAGTGTACGCACGAGATTCGATCACGTTATTCAAGAAACGATCCTAACGGTTACCCGAAAACTATATATACCCCATGCCTTTCATTGTTTTAAAGCACTAGAATCTTATTAGTTGTGTTCTAAGTTGAAACCTTGTTTCATACCTGAACTATACTGATCTAGATTAGCATTCGGGGACCCTTCGTAAGTATTCTTTCGTTCTTTTCCTTATTTTTACTGCTTTTCGAGTCAGAAAGTCAAACTTTGTTTGACTTTCAGCGTTGACCACTGGTCAATGCGAAGTTCGTTAGAACTTCGCAACGTGATTGTAATCACGATGGTCATAGTCCCTTGGGACTATGCCTACTGATTACCACGTTGTCTAGGGTCGTAGGGTAAGCGATCTAATAAATCGCTTATACCTCGAACCCGACCCAGTTTGGTCGATCATTAGGATCCGACCAAATACATTAGGTGACCATAGTAGGTAGGGAATAACCTTCTGAGGTTATACCCTATGGTCACATCGTTTAAGTAGTTGTATGATAGGTAGTTTATATGCCTTAGGTAAATTACCAGAATACCCTTTTCATGTATAATTGGTAATTAAGCATATGTAACCTAAACCTTTGTCACGTAACTGATTATGTAACATGTTTAGGCATATAATACTGGTCATAGGACTAGTTAGGCGGTCCGAACGCGTTTCACGCGCACGATGCGTTAAAGTAGCATAAGTTGCCTAAATGGATCATAATGGGTCAATAAGACTTAGGTTAAGTTTCATTTAGCATGTAGGCTTTGTTAAACCATATCACATGAGTTCCGACACTCATTTGGTTTACAAACCCTAATGCTACCCAGTCTTCCGAGATAGGTCCGGTTTTTAACATAGTTACCTATACTAGGTGCCGTTTGATTCCGAGATCTATAGCATTACTTGGTGGTTATCTTTAGACAACTGAGCAATCTCAAGTGAGTACATAGACCCCTCTTTTACTGTTTTCCAAACTGTTTTGGGGTGGAACACATGTGCCTACTTGTTACTTTCATGCTTTCCTGTTTTCACATCATATACATGCTATGTTCGTTAGTACATTATAGTACATGACATTTCCTGCTAGGTGTGCCCATTGTGTGCATTACTTAGTACATTGTTTTACATGACATTTCCTGCTAGGTGTGCCCATTGTGTGCATTACTTAGTACATTGTTTTACATGACATTTCCTGCTAGGTGTGCCCATTGTGTGCATTACTTAGTACATTGTTTTACATGACATTTCATGATAGGTGTGCCCATTGTGTGCATTACTTAGTACATCGTTTTACATGACATTTCACGCTACGTATGTTCATTTGATTACATACTTAGTGCATCGTTTTCACATGCTCACATTTTGTTATGACATTTGGTTTGTTTACATGGGACAATACATTCATTAACATTAGCTACGCCGTTCGTTAGTAGGTAGTGGTACCATAGGAATTGACAACTCCCGTTCCGGACATCCCAGGGTAAGGGGACAGAAAGGAATGACCGAATTCGTTGACATAAGACAGATAGACCTTTAATTTGTTTAAAGGGTTTATCACCACAGTCGCCAGGCTTGGATGTATGCATTTTCACAATACCGCATAAATGTTCATATTAAATAGTTGCATGCATTTACACAAGACATAGCTTTGATTTAAACCAAGTTTTACTTCAATACTTTGTTTTTGTGCATATGGTTTAGTTGAGACATTTCACTTGCCATACATGACATTTTGACATAGACATTTGACATGGATATTTGACATAGACATTTGACATGGATATTTTGACATAGACATTTGACATGGATATTTGACATAGACATTTGACATGGATATTTGACATAGACATTTGACATGATTTACATCTTGACATAAACACTTTGACATATTATTCAATACATTTGACAATTTGGTTAAACATAGACTTCTTACATTGGTTGGTTTGGTTTGATTAAGTGATTAAGTTAACGATGCGTGTGTAATATGATACAAGCATGGTGGATACGCCGCTGGTACTTCCTATATATAAGTGTTTGTATGGTATTACATGGCGTAACGTTATTTGAATCATTTCAGTTTGAGACATAGAACATTTTATACAAATAACATACTTTTCACAAGACATTGATTTACAAACAACTTATCTTATACAAACACATTTTTACATGGTTATTTATTTAACCTGACATTTACTTATAAATATCATCTGACCTTATTGTTTTCAAATGATTTACAAAACAAAGCAAAGTACGGGGTTCATGATTAAACATTTTCTTAAACTCAAGTCATGAATCCTGTTTTCACAAAACCTATGTATCTCACAGGCATTTTTATGCTGACGTACCTATTTTCACATGTGTTTTCAGGTGCTTTTCCATAGGATGTTGATCATGATACTAGGGCGGACCTGTGCCTTAGAGACTTTAAAAGAAGATAGACTATGTTTAATTATGTTCTGAACTCTTTAATTTCCTGTTTGAAACAATGTAACACCCTTGTTTAATAAATAAAATACACTTTGTGTGCCATGGTTATGAAACAATTAATTCTGTCGCAACACGCCCCGATGTTTCCGCCGCGATTTGTTGTTTTACGCGGTCGGGGTGTGACAAAAGGTGTAGATCTATTGGGCTTGAGGCACGCCCCACTCCTGGTTGGTATACCCTGGAGTGCTTTTGTGATCCCAATGATGACAAAGTGTTCTCGGTTTGGTTATTTGCTTATGGTACATTATGTCAGGGGGCTCGCTACCCACTGATAGATCCTTAACAGACTCCATGAATGAATCAGAGCATACCAGGATTACAAGATAACAGAAAACATTTCAATACCGGTTTACAAAGATAACAGAAAACATTTCAATACCGGTTTACAAAGATAACATAAATCATTTCAATACCAGTTTACAGATACGACAGAAAACATTTCATTACTGGTTTACAAACTCAACAGTTACATATATCGGTTTATAAACATAACAGAAAACAATTCGTTACCGATATACAAAGATGACATTTCAAATGCTATGAGATATTAAGATCTCACAAACCGGTTTTTCAAATGCAAGATTACAAGTGTTTTAAAACGCATTTGATACAAAACAAACAAACTATGAACTCGCTCAACTTTATGTTGATTTTTCTCGCATGTTCTTTCTCAGGTTGCACTTTCAAAACTATGGAATGGTTGGAATAGGAGAACCCAAGGGATTTCGAGTACTTAGCGGGCGTTCGCATTCTAGAAGTCTTAGCTCAAACACTTCCGCTGTGCAATGAAGATACCAGTCCAGTCACGCCAGCTCTGATATTTCGGGGTGTGACAGATTGGTATCAGAGCTATAGGTTTCAGCGAATTAGGTTTCTGTAGAGATACCTAGGCTCTAACCTAACTTTCATCTGGGGACTTAGATTGTTAAGTCTTTGAATACGTACAGAACGCCTAAGACTCGAACATGGGTTCCAACCATTGCCAAGAACAATGCGTCAACAATATTGGTTTTAAACAAACACAAGTGTGGTGTTGATACACCGTTCATGAAACAGATTCATATATTAAGCAAAACTTTGAGAGTTTTGGCTAACATGCATTTAGGACCTTTATAAAGCTTATGTCGAAACTCATTAAAGGTCCTCACTTAGAAACCGTGACTAACAACTCGGGCAAACGCCAATATCTATATCGTCTATGCTATTTTAACTACCTGAGCAGGTAATCTACATGGAACGAAACGCTAGTGCGCGAGTATACGTGAAACGTAAACTATACGTCAGCGGACGTCAAAGTATATCACACATGACTTTCGAGGCAAGGCCTTGGGGAAAACACAAAGGGGCACGACAACAACGATGCTAATCCCAGCAGCGGGAGAACTACCGACCACAATACTGCACTTTGCCACGTGATCCTATAAACGACATGAATCTTGCTGAGGTACGTTAGAACAAGATTTCACAACAGTCGATACTTAGTCTGAAGAGACTCACAGTGGTTGGCGCTGCAAAAGAAGTCACACGTCTTCGTAATCCCCCTATTTCACTTATGGCAGATACGCTATGTTCGACATTCCATGGTAATGTCACCTAACAACCGACTATCACACGAAATTCCAGGTAAAGTCCTTAAATTTCTTTTGTTGAAATTCCGACTTTTGCATCTAGTGAGTAGATTTTTTTTTCATTTCTACTTCTCCTAATGGTCACTGCATCACGAAGATTTTATTTCATGATAGCGAACACTCGTTTGCTTATTTCTTGACAAAGTCGTACGCTACACATGCCTTGTTTGTTACGCATGTGGTTTCACTTCGAATGGTCGTTTTGTCAACATCTCATATATTATTTCGCTATACTAAATCTTTGCATTGTATTCTAGATGACCCGCATTGCTGCAAAGCGTTGACTCTTTGATATCGAGTCGACAGATTTCTTGGAAAACTCACTTTCTTTTGAGTCGTATACATGGTTTTTCGTTGTAACCATGTCGAAACTTTCTTATTGATGCATGAATTCATTGAATGTGTTTAAACCAAGTTCAATTGTTTGAACTTGCTCATGATATATATTCGATTCAAAATTCCATATGATGGATTGAGGCCATCATATTCGAAATAACCCCAGCAAGCACTTCGTTTGCTTTGAATCATAATAGGCTTGTTTGGTCATCGACTTCATTGAATCGTTTCTTTGATCACGACCACCTTTTGGTGGCGTATTTCACAAGTTTGAAGCTTGCGCTAATCTCGTTGCTCACCTCATGTACGGATTTAATTATTTATTTATATTAAATCCGTTTTGCTGAATTATCCTATTAAAGCACTCTTAATACAATCATGTATTAAGATAATGGTACACAAGTTCATGTCATATTTCGGTGTACCTCTTAACGATTCTTTCAACATCGATCGAACATTTTGTGATATTCATTGCTTTTCATCTTCGATCGAGAACATTATTGGGTTGTTGTTTCAATATCAATTGAAAATCCTATGATATTTGTTTTTACTTCATTGAACCTTGCATCTGATTTCAAAACACGGTGATACTTGTTCGGTCACCACTATTATTGAACTATTTCAATCACTACGACACCTTGTGGCGTCGGTATAAACTTGTAGCTTGTGCTAATCATGATCAATCACTTCATGGAAAACCATGTACGCTTTCCGTTTGACACATCATTTAAATAGTCTTAATGCAACTATGTATTAAGATGATGATACACTAAATTCGGTTGTATTTCATTTCGATGTATCATTTAAGGATTCGATAGTTGACAAATCATTTTCATGTTTCTGTATCATTTGTTGATCTCTAAGTTCATTGTTGTGACCAAAGCAAGTTTCGTTTGAAAATGAATTCGGTTTTCTAAAGGTCAATTGCAGATCGTAAACAATTGTTTGGACATCTATTGGTCATAATCTCTTTTATTTGACCCATGTAAACTCAGTCACATTGGAGATCATATCATTGCATCTTGCTCACCTAACATTGATTTTAGAACCACATTCAGTTGAACCATTGGGTCCTTATTGTTGGGTATGTCATTGCAATTACATAGTTTGAGCAAGTCTTGATTTAATTAAGTGGTCATTTACTTTGGCATTGTTGGACTTACCTGCGAACACACAACTCTGAGGGGATAACATAGTCTAAATTTCGAGGACGAAATTTCTGTAACAGGGGGAGAATATGACAACCGGTAATTAACGGCTTCTAATTACGTGATTAGCGAACGTTTAAGGCAATAATTAATAGGGTTTAAGGCACAGATTAACCCAATTAGCCTATTGGAAATGCCTAGGAACACTTATCTGACGTTACAGTGCGCGTATGTTGATTTTCGGGACAACTTCAGAACGATAAGCGGTAACAAATTGATACCGTATAAAATACTGACAACGCCAACGAATACGAAGTTTATACGTATCATTTAAGCATATGAATGAGGTTTTGGAAAATATTATGCTTTCGAACGACACAAAACGTAAACATGAATGAAAAACGCGAAAACAGTAACGCATCGACAAACGACGACAAAACGGAAGCACCAGACTCGAATTTCGTCTCGATATTAATATATTTTGATATATTTAGCTTCGTTTTTAAATTTTATTACCCGCAGTTGAAAACAGGTCGAAAAACGGGTTAGAAATGAGAGACGAAACATTTTACGCGTTTTAACGCGTCGACGATCATACGTGTCTAAATATGATATACTACACGATTTATAGCGCTTCGGTTCCAAAAAGCTCTTTTACGACACTCGGGTGTGGAAACGGGCTTCGGAGATGCGATCGGGCCGCTCAAAACACTGGTAACGGGCTTGTGGGCCTAGGCCCAAGCCCATTTAGAATACCTAGTATATAAAGCACATTATAAGTGAAAACCCTAATACCCCTCTTTCAATCATCTGCGCACACAACAACAGCTCTCATCTCCCTCTGTCTCTTCCACAACTCACGTCGCCGGAGATCAGTTGCAGACGGATTCCGGCGTCGATATGCCCGGTCAGATGATACACACACACCCTTAAACCTACTTGCTCGTTCACCCTAGTTACCTACACACTCGACCACCCTCCTGTTTCCCTCTCTCTCGTGAACAAACTACCAACGACAACACCCACCCCCACCCGCTCGTCTTTGGTCCGGCCGGCACCGACGCCGGTGGTTAACCGGCTACCACCACTCCATCTCTCCCCTCGTTTCTTTTCGGAGACTCACCGGCGGTAATACTGAGGACACGATGTTGATGATGACAACAGATAGTGATGATCGATGATGATGATAATGTTAACGAGGGTGTGGTGGTGTGGATCCGGTGGCAGCGGCGGACACACGGGGTTATCGACCGTTATCTCGGGGTGACCGTCTCTAAAAATCGTCGGTAAGTGGTTTTTGTTTCGGGTAGTTTGTTTTATCTAAAGATCACTGATTTTCTTTTTGGGTCTTTCCGGTGATGACGGCGCGGCGGGGCCGTCCGGCGGCAGCGGTTGTGGTAGTGATTCAGTTTGGGTTCGAGTCAACGTGAGTCAAGACAGTCAACAGATTCGATTCAGGTTCGGGTTTCACACGGCTTAGGTTTCGGTTTTGGTCAACCACAGTCCACATCAGCTCCGGTTCAGTTCTGAAATGTTTGGTGCAAAATAGTCACAGTGAACGGTTCGGGTCAAGGGTTGGTTCAACTCGGTTTGACTCGGTCAAAACGAGTCAACTCAGTCAACAGACGGTCAACAGAAGTCAACGAAAGACCCGGAAAAGTTGTTAGCGTAGCAAGTTAGTCTACGTTAGATTTTATATAGTTTACGCGACCGAGCTCAACCCGTTTCGATTTGGTACTAGTTTATATTTATTATACTCGACAAAAATTTTATATGGATGGTTTATTATATTGAAGTGTTGATTGAATTTTGACAAAATATGACGACTTTTATTGTCGGGATCGTCCAAAAACAGAGGAAACTCTGGCCGATTTTCCGTAAAAATCTGAAATATTAAACATATTTATATTATATAAACGACACATATCGAAGTTCAAAATTTCTTATAAGATAAATATGAAAGTATATTTATTTTGGCGACGTTTTATGAGTTATAAAACAAAGTTATGACGTCTCGACAAGACGCGAGCTACTACTAGTTTACGAAATCCGTATACTTTTATAAAATAAATATAATTATTTATATTTATTTTAAACGTCTTTACTCGAAGTATGACACCTTGCCGTAAGATTCATAACAAACGATATCATTAACCGACTCGATACGATAACGAGCTATATATATAATTATCTACGCTTTTTATTCGCGATGACTAACACGATTTCATAAGTATCTTTGAATATATACATATAAAATATATATTCTAAATCACTCGAAAACTAAGTCGATCTCGAAACTTAGTTTTATCCCGATTATAAACGGGATCAATTAACCATAGAATGGTTATTCTAAAATCAAAATAGCATCTTAATAGAATCGTTTAGTTAACGATTCGGCAGAGCTCGGACCCGTAGTTTATCTACGTTGTCTTATGTAGAAACTTTTAAGTTGTTCCTTGTTAGGAATGTCATAGTTGCACGCTAGCTAATTCATGTTATTGGAACGACACTACGGAATCACGCTAAGCTAGCTTTGCACAGGAATGTCAAGGTGAGTTCATAACCCCCACTTTTTACTGTTTTACATTTTTATAAATGTTTTCGGGGGTGGAAAGACATGCAAGTTTTGCAAAAACACAATGTTTCGAGAAACAAAATCATATGTTTCTAAACCATTTCGCAACATGATTTCAACGAACTCAAATGGTTTACGAAAAGGTTTAAGCTAAACTTACCGGTTCTTACAACAAGTACGTATTTACGAAACGTGCATGATTTTCATGACTAGGGACGGGAATGTCCAAGTTACAACAAATACGTATGAAAAACGAGACAACCTAGTGAGTTCATGTCCCCCCTTTCACTGTTTTCAATGTTTTGTTTTCAAAAACATCGAGGGGAAATACATGCTAAAACTATTGGTATGTTAGTTACGGAGTAGATGGCATGATCAATGTGCATAAGTAGGGAAACTACATTAGTAACCATTAATCACTTAGTGACCAAGGTGCAAAAGGTGTAGATCTATTGGGCTTGAGGCACGCCCCACTCCTGGTTGGTATACCCTGGAGTGCTTTTGTGATCCCAATGATGACAAAGTGTTCTCGGTTTGGTTATTTGCTTATGGTACATTATGTCAGGGGGCTCGCTACCCACTGATAGATCCTTAACAGACTCCATGAATGAATCAGAGCATACCAGGATTACAAGATAACAGAAAACATTTCAATACCGGTTTACGAAGATAACAGAAAACATTTCAATACCGGTTTACAAAGATAACAGAAATCATTTCAATACCAGTTTACAGATACGACAGAAAACATTTCATTACTGGTTTACAAACTCAACAGTTACATATATCGGTTTATAAACATAGCAGAAAACAATTCGTTACCGATATACAAAGATGACATTTCAAATGCTATGAGATATTAAGATCTCACAAACCGGTTTTTCAAATGCAAGATTACAAGTGTTTTAAAACGCATTTGATACAAAACAAACAAACTATGAACTCGCTCAACTTTATGTTGATTTTTCTCGCATGTTCTTTCTCAGGTTGCACTTTCAAAACTATGGAATGGTTGGAATAGGAGAACCCAAGGGATTTCGAGTACTTAGCGGGCGTTCGCATTCTAGAAGTCTTAGCTCAAACACTTCCGCTGTGCAATGAAGATACCAGTCCAGTCACGCCAGCTCTGATATTTCGGGGTGTGACAAGGGCTAATTCTAAATCAGTGACTAACTTTATTAGCAGGCTCATAGTTGCTGCTGCTGTTTATTTCGTGTGGCAGGAGCGAAATGCTCGATTGTTCAGGAACCAGACAAGACCTCCAGATGTCTTGGCCAATTTAATCTTGCAAACCGTTTGTTATAAGCTAATTGGAGTCAAGTTCAAGGAGTGTAATAGGGTGCGAAGAATCTTGGAATCTTGGGAAATCTACAGCAACAAGTTGGATGATGATGGCGGCTGATTCCCATTGTGTTTATTTTTTCTAGATTATAGTCTAGTGGTTTTTGTTTTAGTGGTACTTGGCTGTTATTTTTTGGTTTCTTGGTGTACTTTCATGGGGAATGTCCCATGTTTGAACTAGTGTGGGTTTCTCCACACTACTTGTTTTTTAAGTTTGTTGATATATAAAATCATCGGGGTAACCCTTTACCCAAAAAAAATCAAGTTTATTCGCTTACAGGGACTAATTTTGACAAACTACGAAAGTATGCCGATTCGTACTGTAACGAACATTCTGGAACTTGATCATAAGTTAAATATGCCCTAAACAACCTTTACATAGCTTAGAAATAGGCTTTGAGGGGTTCGGTATGCTAAAATAAACTTATTTGATCAATAGAGACTAAAAGCGTAAAAAAGTGCATAAGTTTGCATTTTTGCGCATATCTTACGTTCTGAATACATCCAAAAATTTATGTAACCACTAAAATATTTTATTTTAGTGATTGGCATGATAAAAATCCATTCGTCGCGTAATTTGGATCGTTTTTCACGTTCATTCGTGTTTCATCGTAATTAACCGAATAACGTGATCGTACGGCCAAACGAACCGACATCCGACATATTTTTGAGCATGTTTCATGTGCCCTATACTTAAACTTCATTATTAAGCCTTGAAAATGGGTTAACAGGGTTTAAACGCATCGAAAAAGGCCTTAAACATGTGCAGGGACCATTTCTGCCATTTTGGCAAAATTTCTGGGAACTGGCACATGGTGGCGCTGCGCCACCACCATATGTCTCTGCCGTGGCGCGACGCCACGGCCTGATCTGGATAGAAATCTCATTTTTGTGCAGCAGATTGAAGTTCAGGGGCCATTCTTGCAATTTCTTTGTGTGGTAGCCAAGTTAGCACATCCCCAAGTAAATTAGCTGGCCTCTAACACTTGTATGGCTAGGATTTAATGCTTGATGGCCACACAAACACTTGTTTTGATCTTGTGAGTTCACTACAAGTATAAATAGCCTAGCATTTCATTTGTTGCAACTCACACTTGATCTAAATTCTCTAAGTTGAGGTTTTATAACTTCATACCAGAGAATTATAAGATCAAGTTTAAGCAAGGACCCTTTGTAAGCTTCCTTCGTTCTTTTATCGCTTTTCTAGCGTGAAAGTCAAACAGTGTTTGAATGTCTGCTTTGACCAGTCTTTGGTCAACACAAAGTTCGTTTGAACTTCGCAACGTCAGCGTAATCACGATGGCTATAGTCCCTAGTGACTATACCTACTGATTACCACGTTGACTAGGCATAGTGACGAGTCGTAGTTTCGGTCAAAATGCGCATTTATGCGTATTTTGCAACCAAACTACTTTAGGATATCAAAACACTTTGTTTTGATATCAAAAACTGTTTTCTAACTTAGTTAAGCATGTTTTAACATGCTTAGCTCGTCACTTTTAGTATAGTGCTTGTTTAGAGTCGTAAGTCAAGCGGTCTAAACCACCGCTTAGACTGTCACACCCCGACCGCGTAAAACAACAAATCGCGGCGGAAACATCGGGGCGTGTTGCGACAGAATTAATTGTTTCATAACCATGGCACACAAAGTGTATTTTATTTATTAAACAAGGGTGTTACATTGTTTCAAACAGGAAATTAACGAGTTCAGAACATAATTAAACATAGTCTATCTTCTTTTAAAGTCTCTAAGGCACAGGTCCGCCCTAGTATCATGATCAACATCCTATGGAAAAGCACCTGAAAACACATGTGAAAATAGGTACGTCAGCATAAAAATGCCTGTGAGATACATAGGTTTTTGAAAATAGGATTCATGACTTATGTTTGAGAAAATGTTTAGTCATGAACCTTGTTATTTGCTTTGTCTTGTAAATCATTTGAAAACAATAAGATCAGATGATATGTATAAGTAATTGTCAGGTTAAATAAATGATCATGTAAAAATGATGTGTTTGTATAAGATAAGTTGTTTTGTAAATCAATGTCTTGTGAAAAGTATGTTATTTGTATAAAATGTTCTATGTCTCAGACTGAAATGATTCAAATAACGTTACGACATGTAATACCATACAAACACTTATATATAGGAAGTACCAGCGGCGTATCCACCATGCTTGTATCATATTACACACGCATCGTTAACTTAATCACTTAATCAAACCAAACCAACCAATGTAAGAAGCCTATGTTTAACCCAATTGTCAATTGTATTGAATAATATGTCAAAGTGTTTATGTCAAGATGTAAATCATGTCAAATGTCTATGTCAAATATCCATGTCAAATGTCTATGTCAAATATCCATGTCAAATGTCTATGTCAAATATCCATGTCAAATGTCTATGTCAAAATGTCATGTATGGCAAGCGAAATGTCTCAACTAAACCATAAGCACGAAAACAAAGTATTGAAGTAAAACTTGGTTTAAATCAAAGCTATGTTTTGTGTAAATGCATGCAACTATTTAATATGTACATTTATGCGGTATTGTGAAAATGCATACATCCAAGCCTGGCGACTGTGGTGATAAACCCTTTAAACAAATTAAAGGTCTATCTGTCTTATGTCAACGAATTCGGTCATTCCTTTCTGTCCCCTTACCCTGGGATGTCCGGAACGGGAGTTGTCAATTCCTATGGTACCACTACCTACTAACGAACGGCGTAGCTAATGTTAATGAATGTATTGTCCCATGTAAACAAACCAAATGTCATACCAAAATGTAAACATGTGAAAACAATGCACTAAGTATGTAATCAAATGAACATACATAGCGTGAAATGTCATGTAAAACGATGTACTAAGTAATGCACACAATGGGCATACCTAGCATGAAATGTCATGTAAAACAATGTACTAAGTAATGCACACAATGGGCACACCTAGCAGGAAATGTCATGTAAAACAATGTACTAAGTAATGCACACAATGGGCACACCTAGCAGGAAATGTCATGTAAAACAATGTACTAAGTAATGCACACAATGGGCACACCTAGCATAAGATGTAATAAAATCATGTACTATAATGTACTAACGAACATAGCATGTATATGATGTGAAAACAGGAAAGCATGAAAGTAATAAGTAGGCACATGTGTTCCACCCCAAAACAGTTTGGAAAACAGTAAAAGAGGGGTCTATGTACTCACTTGAGATTGCTCAGTTGTATAAAGATAACCACCAAGCAATGCAAGAGATCTCGGAATCAAACGGCACCTAGTATAGGTAACTATGTTAATAAACCGGACCTATCTCGGAAGACTGGGTAGCATTAGGGTTTGTAAACCAAATGAGTGTCGGAACTCACGTGATATGGTTTAACAAAGCCTACATGCTAAATGAAACTTAACATAATTGTTTACGACCCATTATGATCCGTTTAGGAAGCTTATGCTACTTTAACGTGTCGTGCGCGTGAAACGCGTTCGGACCGCCTAACTAGTCCTATGACAAGTATTATATGCCTAAACATGTTACATAATCAGTTACGTGACAAAAGTTTAGGTTACATATGCTAAATTACCAATTATGTATGAAAAGGGTATTCTGGTAATTTACCTAAGGCATATAAACTACCTATCATACAACTACTTAAACGTCGTGACCATAAGGTATAACCTCGGAAGGTTATTCCCTACACTATGGTCACCTAATGTATTTGGTCGGATCCTAATGATCGACCAAACTGGGTCGGGTTCGAAGGTATAGGCGATTTATCAGATCGCCTACCCTACGACCCTAGACAACGTGGTAATCAGTAGGCATAGTCCCAAGGGACTATGACCATCGTGATTACAATCACGTTGCGAAGTTCTAACAAACTTCGCATTGACCATCACTGGTCAACGCTGAAAGTCAAACAAAGTTTGACTTTCTGACTCGAAAAGCAGTAAAAATAAGGAAAAGAACGAAAGAATACATACGAAGGGTCCCCGAATGCTAATCTAGATCAGTATAGTTCAGGTATGAAACAAGGTTTCAACTTAGAACACAACTAATAAGATTCTAGTGCTTAAAAACAATGAAAGGCATGGGGTATATATAGTTTTCGGTGAACCGTTGAGATCGTTTCTTGGAAAAGGGGGCACGATCAAGGTCGTACACTTGTCGGAATGTTATGGTACCTCAATTGGCCACCCACCATAAGGTATCAACATGTGGAAGAGAGATTAGGAGTGCAAAACAGCTGAAAACAGGCTGTTAAGTACTCTGCATCTGGTCTGAACTTGCTTTACGGACCTCAAAGCTGCCAATGTTGAGGTCCGTAAGGTAACAACTTTGGCAGATTTACAGTTTTGGTCCCTGCAGCCCCTAAACTTGGTTTTCAATGCATTTTTGACGCGTTTAAGGCCCGTTAACCCCATTTCAAAGCTCTAAAATGAAGTTAAAGTATAGGGAACTTAAAATGTGCTCAAAAATATCTCGGATGTCGGTTCGTTTGGCCGTACGGTCGCGACGTTCGCTTAATTACGACGGAATGCGCACAAGCGCGAAAAACGATCCAAATGATGCGACGAATGGATTTTTCTTATGGCGAACACTAAAATATAATATAGTCATGCTTTCATAAATTTTTGGATGTCCAGATGTATTCAGAACGTAAGTTATGCGCGAAAGTGCAAACTTGTGCACTTTTTGACACTTTTAGTCCCTGAATGACCCAAAAGTTTATTTTAGCACACCGAACCCCTCAAAGCCTATTTATAAGCTATGTAAAGGATATTTATGGTGTGTTTAACTTATGGTCATGTTCCGGAATGTTCGTTACAGTTCAAATTGACATACTTTCGCAGTTTGTCATATTTAGTCCCTGTAGTCGAATTAACTTGTTTTTGCCATACCAAAGCCTTCAAAACTTATTTCTAAGTTATGTAAAGGTTATTTAAGGTATGTTGAGTATATGTTGATGTTCCGGAGTATTTCTCGCATTAAACTGAGTACGTTTACGCACTAGTTTGCGTATAACTCTCAAGAAAGTGATGTAGAGTTTGAAATTACATAAAAGTCAAAACATGAAAAATGTAACATAACAAAACAAACATTGGGATCAAATAACATTGTTTTATTGATAATAGAACTGTTCACTATGATTACAAGCACAGTTGTTACATAGACTTTCGAGCTCGACCCGTTTGGTCGATCATTAGGATCCGACCAAGCATGTTTAGTGACCATAGTTGCATAGGGAATAACCTTCCGAGGTTATACCTTATGGTCACGTAGTTTAAGTAGTTGTATGATAAGTAGTTTACATGCCTTAGGTAAATGACCAAAATGCCCTTTTCATGCATAATTGGAATTTAAGCATATGTAACTTAAACTTTTGTCACTTAACTAATTATGCAACATAATTAAACATGTTTAGGCATATAATACTTCTCATAGGACTAGTTAGACATCTCGAACGTGCGTTTGCGCGAACGACACGTTAAAGTAGCGTAAGCTGCCTTAATTGGTCGTAACGGGTCGAAAGCACTTAGGATAGGTTCCAACCTAGAATGTAGGTTTTGTTAAACCATATTACATGAGTTCCAATACTCATTTGGTTTACAAGACCTCATTATATCCGATCTTCCGACTTAGGTCCGGTTTATTTACATAGTTACCTATATTAGGTGCCGTTTGATTTCCGTGATCCCTCTAGCTTGCTTGGTAGTTGTTCAAGACTTCTAAGCATTCTCAAGTGAGTACATAGTCCCCTCTTTTACTGTTTTCAATGTTTTGGGGTGAAGCATGTGTACTTATTTGTTATGTTCATGATTTCAAAGTATAATTGATTATACATATTAGTACTTATCTAGTGACTATACCTACTGATTACCACGTTGACTAGGCATAGTGACGAGTCGTAGTTTCGGTCAAAATGCGCATTTATGCGTATTTTGCAACCAAACTACTTTAGGATATCAAAACACTTTGTTTTGATATCAAAAACTGTTTTCTAACTTAGGTAAGCATGTTTTAACATGCTTAGCTCGTCACTTTTAGTATAGTGCTTGTTTAGAGTCGTAAGTCAAGCGGTCTAAACCACCACTTAGACTTTCGAGCTCGACCCGTTTGGTCGATCATTAGGATCCGACCAAGCATGTTTAGTGACCATAGTTGCATAGGGAATAACCTTCCGAGGTTATACCTTATGGTCACGTAGTTTAAGTAGTTGTATGATAAGTAGTTTACATGCCTTAGGTAAATGACCAAAATGCCCTTTTCATGCATAATTGGAATTTAAGCATATGTAACTTAAACTTTTGTCACTTAACTAATTATGCAACATAATTAAACATGTTTAGGCATATAATACTTCTCATAGGACTAGTTAGACGTCTCGAACGCGCGTTTGCGCGAACGACACGTTAAAGTAGCGTAAGCTGCCTTAATTGGTCGTAACGGGTCGAAAGCACTTAGGATAGGTTCCAACCTAGAATGTAGGTTTTGTTAAACCATATTACATGAGTTCCAATACTCATTTGGTTTACAAGACCTCATTATATCCGATCTTCCGACTTAGGTCCGGTTTATTTACATAGTTACCTATATTAGGTGCCGTTTGATTTCCGTGATCCCTCTAGCTTGCTTGGTAGTTGTTCAAGACTTCTAAGCATTCTCAAGTGAGTACATAGTCCCCTCTTTTACTGTTTTCAATGTTTTGGGGTGAAGCATGTGTACTTATTTGTTATGTTCATGATTTCAAAGTATAATTGATTATACATATTAGTACTTATCTAGTGACTATACCTACTGATTACCACGTTGACTAGGCATAGTGACGAGTCGTAGTTTCGGTCAAAATGCGCATTTATGCGTAATTTGCAACCAAACTACTTTAGGATATCAAAACACTTTGTTTTGATATCAAAAACTGTTTTCTAACTTAGTTAAGCATGTTTTAACATGCTTAGCTCGTCACTTTTAGTATAGTGCTTGTTTAGAGTCGTAAGTCAAGCGGTCTAAACCATCGCTTAGACTTTCGAGCTCGACCCGTTTGGTCGATCATTAGGATCCGACCAAGCATGTTTAGTGACCATAGTTGCATAGGGAATAACCTTCCGAGGTTATACCTTATGGTCACGTAGTTTAAGTAGTTGTATGATAAGTAGTTTACATGCCTTAGGTAAATGACCAAAATGCCCTTTTCATGCATAATTGGAATTTAAGCATATGTAACTTAAACTTTTGTCACTTAACTAATTATGCAACATAATTAAACATGTTTAGGCATATAATACTTCTCATAGGACTAGTTAGACGTCTCGAACGCGCGTTTGCGCGAACGACACGTTAAAGTAGCGTAAGCTGCCTTAATTGGTCGTAACGGGTCGAAAGCACTTAGGATAGGTTCCAACCTAGAATGTAGGTTTTGTTAAACCATATTACATGAGTTCCAATACTCATTTGGTTTACAAGACCTCATTATATCCGATCTTCCGACTTAGGTCCGGTTTATTTACATAGTTACCTATATTAGGTGCCGTTTGATTTCCGTGATCCCTCTAGCTTGCTTGGTAGTTGTTCAAGACTTCTAAGCATTCTCAAGTGAGTACATAGTTCCCTCTTTTACTGTTTTCAATGTTTTATGGTGATGCATCTGTACTTATTTGTTATGTTCATGATTTCAAAGTATAATTGATTATACATATTAGTACTTATCTTTTGACAAACTGAATAATTATTTATGGTTTAAGCACTAATTTTTCAAATATTATGAAATTAACTATTGGATAGTACTTATTTTATGTTAACCAACCGATTGGTAGTATGATATAGCGCTATAGGATTAAACACCTCATTCCTGTTGTCATGGAATGTCAGAAACCAATATTTTATCCAAATAGAGATTGCCTTTGTGGTATTTCTATAGTCTCAATTGGTGTAGTTTGATGCACTAAGGTTTGGTTGAATTCTTAAATCACATATTGTTGTATATTTTGTTATACTCCCAAAAGTATAGCTTGATATGCTCTCATGGGTGATATTGTACAAAACCAACATATATTTTGTTAATTATTAAAAAACATAGTTTGATATGTTATTTATAAAACCAAAACTTAGTTTAATATGTTATTTATAAAACCAAAGCATAGTTTAATATGTTATTATTAAATCCAAAGTATACTTTTGATCTACTACTGAAAATTATCATTTTAACGACTAAAGTATAGTTAATATACTATTTGTTTAACGATTGAGTTTGATTAGTGTTTAGATAACGGGACGGGTGTAATGTGATGAAAACATGGTAGATACTTGCACTTTTAAGCCCCGTTAACCCCGTTTCAAGGTTCTAAAATAAAATTAAAGTATAGGGAACTTAAAATATGCTCAAAAACATCTCGGATGTCGGTTTGTTTGGTCGTACGGTTGCGTTGTTCGGTTAATTACGATGGAAATCGTAATGAACGCAAAAACGATCCAAATTACGCGACGAATGGAATTTTATCATGCCAATCACTAAAATAAAATATTTTAATGATTACATAAATTTTTGGATGTCCGGATATATTCAGAACGTAAGATATGCGTGAAAATGCAAACTTATGCACTTTTGACGCTTTTAGTCTCTATTGATCAAATAAGTTTATTTTAGCATACCGAACCCCTCAAAGCCTATTTCTAAGATATGTAAAGGATATTTAGGGCATATTTAACTTATGATCAAGTTCCGGAATGTTCGTTACAGTACGGATCGGCGTACTTTCGCAGTTCGTCGAAATTAGTCCCTGTAAGCGAATAAACTTGATTTCGACACACCAAACCATCCAAAACTTATTTCTAAGTTATGTAAAGGTTATTTAAGGTATGTTAAGCCTATGTGTCACACCCCAACCAATGGCGGAATCATCGGAGTGGGACTTGTTCAAGATTGTAAGAGACTTCATAACACTATTTGTGACAATATTTAATTCAACCGATTTCATTTCATAGATAAAATTGTCAAAACATTACAAGAAAATCAAATAAAAACATTGTTCAACATAACATTAATAAAATTGATACAACACTTTAAACCTAAACGTCTAAGTGAGTATCTAGGCATCTTTGCTATCCATTTTCATAGCATCATCAATCATCAACCTGTAACATGTTTAAAATACAATTCAATGCAAAAGCAAAAGCGAGTATACAAGTTTTAGAATAAGTATAAGTATAAAAGTTTAAAACGAATCCACATGGCAACTTAGTTTATACAAGATGAACCTATCATGGTATGCAATATTTCTAGCCAATCCTCTGTTTACGCAACAATGATATAATTCAACATGACCACAAGTCTACGGGCGGTGCGTTACTCCTATAGCGCTATACATGTCAAATGGAGGCTCGTGAAAGCTAATGACTAAAACATATCACATAAGTATGGTCCACGTAAGCATCAAGTATCATAACATAGCATTCATGTATAAGGATTGTTTTCGTGCATTGCATAAAGAATAAGTTTAAGTGTGTTTTAATAAAGATAACATGTTACACCCCAAAAAGTGGTAAACATAAAAAGGGGGTTGCGAGTATACTCACGGTTTTGCAAGTCTTCTACTTGATAATCCCGCGAGTGAGTTGATTGATTAGGAAGTTGGAACACCAAGTCCTTCTACACAAAGGAAACATAGGTGTGTGAGTATGGGCATTCAGAAGATTTAGGGATTTTAGGAAGTTAAAACACAAGAATATATGTATTCGAAAGTAATCATCCTTCAACATCAAGTACTTTTTCTTGACACTGTGAAACCTCAAGGGTTAATGTTTTCATGAGTAGCATACTCATTAGAATCATAACAAGTCTTATGACATGGATGATGTATCCTACTACTTTGACGAATGAACATAAGTCCACCATCAAGAGTTCAAATGGTAAATATAGGTATCAGTATTATATGTATTATTTAGTCCAATAATCAAGCATGAGGTAGAAGATTAATCTTCATTTAAGTACCTCTATTGTGTCATAGAATTCATGTAGGAGGTAGGAAGAACAAGCTTCCATTTAGGTACCTCTTATGGTTCACCACTACACTTGATGTAAAAACATACAAGGAGGGTCATGAACTAATATCAATACAAGAATAACAAACATCTACACAATGAGAAATCATCAAGGGATGTGGGGATTTAATGTTGGACAACCCAAGTTAGTCCACAATCACACCTTTATCAAGCTTGAAGCTTGAACACCACTTGTGGGTCAAAAACCCTAAACAAAACAGAATGTATATGAGGTTTAACCTCTGATTTTAAATGTCTCAACCTTGTTTTTAAGCCTAACTAACCATAGAAGTGGTTATAGGCATAAGGACATAGGTTTGAGATGAGTTAGGCTCAAGTTGAACAAGTTTAGTAAAGATTAGATGAAATAAAAAATGAACAGTGAACTTTGGAGCCTTTTTGCCAGAGTTCCAGGGACTTATTTACTGTGAAAAAACCCATGGAATCAAAGCTAAGGTCAATCCAAGCACATAGGAAAAAGAATGAGCTAAAACGGACAAGAATTGAGTGAGTTATGCTCACTTTAGTGAAGCTTGCTGAATCTGCCCGAAATTCTGATGTTGCAGCGAATTTACAGTGGTTTGGGAGTGATTAGAGAGAGTTGAGAGTGTTTACAAAAGTGAAAATGGCTTGGAGATGGTTTGGTATTTATAGGGGATGAATTAGGGTTGGGTTGGTTGGCATTTAATATAAGTAGTTGGTTAATTTGTTCTAATTAAATAAAAAAAGAATTTTGGGGGCAGCCATGTGCTGTGCGGCCGCATGGCTGTTAACAGTCAACAAGTTTCCCCCTTTTTTTTTTTTATCATAACATAAGTTAGATGGTTATAAGATATACCATATCATGTTTAAGTTAAATAGTTATATTCTATCCGTTTAAATCTAATACAACGTAAGTGGTTTTAATATATATATATATATAAATCAAGTGCTTCCCCAAGACTTGCGACTGAACTGTTGACAGCATTTAACTTTCATATTCTATTTTATTATTATTTTTTTATGAACTTACGTTCATATGTTATATGCTATAGTTACTTTATTATTATTATTATTAGAATTATTACTATTATTATATTACTAGAATTATTATTATATTATATTATTAGAATTATTATTATTATATTATCATAATTTAACCACGTATTTAATAGTTAACAAGTACGTATAAGTTATGAGTACCAGTATGTTGAGTATCGGTTGCGCATATGCATTCGAGATTGGTAACGTATAACCCGAGTATTGCAAAACGTATAAGCATGTATAAAAAAAATCGTATTCCATGTATAAAAGATTCATTTTATTACGATCAAAGTCTCGGGTTCACAATGGCTTGAAACGAAACATGATTACAAGAACACAAGACTTCCAAAAATAGAAATACAAACAAGACTTGCTATAAATGGAAAGTACAAATAAGCAGGGCGTTACAGTCTCCCCTCCTTTAGGTAATTTCGTCCCGAAATTTAGGAAGATGCAGGGAAAAGATTCGTATATTTCGTCTTCATGTGACTCTTGAGTTCCCAAGTGAATTCAGCGCCTCGTTTACCTTCCCATCGAACCTTGACGATAGGAATTTTACTGCGCCTCAATAACTTGACTCCTTGATCCACGATTTCAACGGGTTTTTCCACAAAATGCAAGGTCTCGTTGATTTGAAGGTCCTCGAGTGGAACTTGAAGCCCTTCGTCTGCTAGACACTTCTTTAAGTTTGATACGTGGAAGACAGGATGTACATTGTTGAGTCCTTCAGGTAGGTCCAGTCTATACGCAACCTTGCCAATCCTTTCGAGAATCTTGAAAGGACCAATATAGCGAGGTGCGAGTTTCCTTTTCTTACCAAATCGAACCACACCCTTCCAAGGGGACACTTTGAGAAGTACCAAGTAACTTGCCTCGAATTCCAAGGGTTTTCGACGCTTGTCAGCGTAACTCTTTTGTCGGCTCCTGGATTTCAGTAAATTGTCTCGAATCTGTAAAATCTTGTCCGTTGCTTCTTGTATAAGCTCGGGACCAGTGAATTGAGATTCACCAATCTCGTGCCAACAAATAGGCGAACGACACTTGCGACCATACAATGCTTCGAAGGGTGCCATTTGAATACTCGTTTGATAACTGTTGTTGTACGAGAATTCGATCAAAGGCAAGTGTGAATCCCAGTTGCCACCAAAATCTATTACGCAAGAACAAAGCATATCCTCTAAAGTTTGGACAGTACGCTCGGTTTGACCGTCTGACTGAGGATGGAAAGCAGTGCTAAGGTTAAGAACAATACCCATAGCAGATTGAAAAGTTTGCCAAAGGCGAGACGTAAAACGAGCACCACGATCGGAAATGATGTCAATGGGGATACCATGACGACAGATGATCTCATTGGTGTAGATTCTCGCCAATTTCTCGACTTTGAAATCTTCAAGAATAGGAAGAAAATGAGCTGATTTGGTCAATCGATCAACGATCACCCAAATACTGTCATGACCAGAAGAAGTACGAGGAAGTTTAGTGATAAAGTCCATGGCAATGCTCTCCCATTTCCAGATAGGAATCTTTGGTTGTTCGAGTAAGCCAGAGGGACGTTGATGTTCGGCTTTTACCTTCGAACAAGTGAGACACTTTGCAACATAGGAGGCAATATTCCTTTTCATCCCAGGCCACCAGTATGACGTACGCATATCATGGTACATCTTGTCAGCGCCAGGATGAACGGAATACCTTGATTTGTGTGCCTCATTCATCAGAAAGTCTCGAAGGTTTTCACGATTAGGGATCCAGATACGATTGAGATAGTATGGAATACCATCGGATTTAGACTCGAGTTCATGTTCCTTAGTGCCTCATATTTCGACAGAGAGATTGCCTTCGTTAATAGAGGCATATTGGGCTTCGCGAATGCGGCATTGAAGATCGTTAATGAGTTGAAGACAACGGATACCCTTCATATGAGTTTTACGACTCAGAGCGTCGGCTACTACATTCGCTTTACCTGGATGGTATTTGATTTCGCAGTCATAGTCGTTTAACAGTTCCACCCAACGACGTTGACGCATGTTCAGTTCCTTTTGGTCGAAGATGTGTTGAAGGCTCCTATGGTCGGTGAAGACCACACACTTAGTACCATAAAGGTAGTGTGGCCAAATCTTCAACGCAAAAACAACTGCGTCAAGTTCAAGATCGTGAGTAGTATAGTTTTTCTCATGTATTTTGAGTTGCCTCGACGCATAAGTGATGACCTTGTCTCGTTGCATAAGCACACAGCCAAGACCAAGGTGTGAAGCATCGCAATATATGACGAAGTCATCGTTACCATCAGGAAGTGCGAGGATAGGAGCATTACAAAGCATCTCCTTGAGCGTTTGAAAAGATTCCTCCTGTTCGGGACCCCAAACAAAAGGCTTCTCTTTTTTAGTCAAAGAGGTCAAAGGAACAGCGATCTTCGAGAAGTTAGAGATAAAACGTCGATAGTAACCAGCAAGACCAAGAAACGAACGAATTTCAGATGGAGACTTAGGTGCGATCCAGTTCTTCACAACTTTGATTTTTGCGGGGTCAACGTGAATACCAAGTTCGTTAACAGTATGACCAAGGAATTGAACCTCTTTTTGTCACACCCGCTCGTAGCGGAAGCGCGAGGTGTGATCTGATCGGTTCTCATTGCATAACAATATAAGTGAACATACTAAATGAATAAAAACAAGCTCCAATGCCATTGTCATAATTGTTTCAAAAGAATGCAACATAAGTTGAATGTATTGGTTACAAACCACCAAATGAAAATAAGTTGTCATCGTTTTATACATCAAAATGTAAGTCTTAAAATGTCAAGGCTTTGACCACTATATCACCGCAAAGAGGCGGTATATAACGGGCAAACCCTTCAAATGGTGGCATGGAGTCTTGATACTTGCTTTCCTTGACTGAAATGTCTGCCAGGTCCACTAATTTCCTGAAATACATGTAAGTTTGAAAACATCAACAAAAGTTGAGCGAGTTCATGCAGTTTAGTTGTATGAGATGTGTCTGTAAAATGTGAGTTGTATAAAATGTATCTGTAAAATGTGAGTTGTATAAACTGTATCCATAAAATGTGAGTTGTATAAACTGTATCCATAAAATGTGAGTTGTATAAAATGTATCTGTATGTAATGATGTAGTATGGAAAGCGTCAATGAAATCGTTGATCATTAATGTTTCGCGAGGACATTAATATGTGTGACGAATTAGGAAGCAATCCAAACCTAGACGATTTTATGTCGACTACTATCGACTGGGACACAAACGCACTCTTCTGTATGGGTCCACGACCAAGAGTGGGGCTCGCCAATACCCATTAGATCTAACCACTTGTACCTAGGTCCAAACTGGATTAATGGTGCTTAGATGTATAACCCTAATTCGCACATGATCTAAGGTGTTTCATTCCCTAACTTTAACATACGTTGAAGATGTATTTTCCCCGATAGTTGTAAAGTTGTAAAACATTTAAATGAATAGGGGACATGAACTCACTGTATCGCGTCCTGTGAATAGAAGTAACTATGATCTCATGTGCGGTCGTCCTGAATAGTGTTGCGACCTACAAATGTTCTTATATTTGTTAGACACTTCGGTCTTTGTAATAACTTGAGTACAAGTCTTGTGTCTTAAATATGTGTAAGACTTGTATGTCTTTACTGTTCGTTGAACTGTGTATTTAGATGAATGATTTGTTAAACTGTTATATATATATATATATATGTCATCTTGTATCGTGTGAGTTGTATCATCGGGTCTTGTCTTCTTGATTTCGTGTCGTTGTGTAAGTAAATTGTATAATTGAATTTCCAATAATGGTGTCATTGGGCCGAGCCCATGTTTTCATGTTATTGGGCCCCAAATAGTGTTGGGCCTAAATAGTGTTGGGCCTAAATAGTGTTGGGCCTCAATAGTGTTGGGCTTAAATAGTGTTGGGCTTAAATAGTGTTGGGCTTAAATAGTGTTGGGCTTATAGAGTGTTGGGCTTAAATAGTGTTGGGCCTTGGCCCATATGTTTGGTATTGGGCTTAGCCCATGAGTTTTTGATATTGGGCTTAGCCCATGTATTTATGTTAAGCCCATTATAAAATGTAAGCCTATTTGTATAAAGTAGCCCATTAAGAAATGTAAGCCCATTTGTATAAAATAGCCCATTAAGAAATGTAAGCCCATTTGTATAAAATAGCCCATTAAGAAAGTATAAGTCTTTCATTTCTATAAAACATTTTTAAAAAAATTCACTAAGTATACCTTTAAGTAAATAAAAACATAAT
The DNA here is from genome assembly GCA_030545235.1 of Helianthus tuberosus. Taxonomy (NCBI): domain Eukaryota; kingdom Viridiplantae; phylum Streptophyta; class Magnoliopsida; order Asterales; family Asteraceae; genus Helianthus; species Helianthus tuberosus. Next base: position 108,681,105 of record CM060409.1, read on the forward strand.
AGTTTTTATAAGTTTAAAAATGTACGAATTTTGTTAATGGTAACATATTTTGGTGTCCGCGTCGAAAGATCGCCCAAATGTCGTAGTAAGTCCTCGGATTGGTGATATGTTCATAGGTTCGTCCGTCGTCCGATTTGACCATAATTTGTATTCGATTACTCGGATCGTCCGTAACTCGCTTTTAAGGCGTAATTTTATGAAGTCTTGTAAGACTTTGATTATTATGTAACATGTGTTAATAATAACCATTGTAATCAAGTACCTATCTTTGATATATATAACTAATACATCAAATACCACATAGCACTTAAGTTGTTAAATTAATCAAATATATATTTTCTCAAAATATATATTTATAACTAACTTTGTTTTTATAAAAAGAATTCTCTAAATCTTTTTAATCTTGTAAAGGTTTAGCCAAAAATGTTGGTTTAGTTAACATATAAATTATTAGAAAATTTGGCCATATAACCTTTATATTTTTAACTTTACCATGTTTAATCAAACATATCATTTTCTTTTCAAACTCACCATCAATTTACTCATAACATCTTAACTAAAACATATGAGATTTTTATAACATAAGCTTATCAAAATGATCTCCAAATCATGTAGGGTTTTAAACATGATCATAATATATGTTAACTAGTTCAAAAACCTAGTTTACTTCTAGTTTTAATAACTTTTATAAAAATCTCATGTTGTATGTTACTTTTTATAATCTTGTAAAAGTCTTGTTTTTAAATAAAAACATTAAGTAAATTAACAACACCATAATTTATGATCATCCATTCATCCTTTAAGTTTAACAAAAACCCTTTAACATAAACATGTATAATTGTTAGATCATATTTTTTTTTAAAACATCATCTAACAATTTATTTATATCATAATCCTCATAACAAGATCAAATATGCATATAACAAGTCTTAGATCACAATATAAACAAACATAAATATATCATGATTATTATCTTTGCTTCTTTGTATTTTTCATGTTTATTATGTATGATTACTTGGTTATTATTAGTTATAATAACAATCATAAACATAATATAAGTATAAAAAAAATAGATCTAGAAGCTTACTTCTAGCACTAGGCTAGGGATGATCTTTAGAGAATGATTAAGAGTTAAGAATATGAAGATCTTGATGATATAAGGCTCTTGAATTGATGAATACACTTCCTTTAACTTGCAAATGCTTTAGATCACCTTAAGCTCTATGAAACTCCATGTTGATCATCAAGATGTGATAAAATTTAAATGGGTTTTTATGGTGTTCTTGGTGTAAATGGATGAAGATGATGAGAGAGTTTATTTGTGTAATAAAAGATGAAAAAAAAATGAGTGTAAGGAGCTAGTTTACTTAGTGAGTAAGTGTTGTAATAATTCACCAACATAATCCACTTGCAAACTAATAAAATATCTAGATATTTAACAAAAAAAATTAGGGTGTGGGACCCCTTTAAAACCGTTCACAACAACATGGGGGGGGGGGGGTCTTGAATTGTTGAATTGTTATTAAGTGTTTAAAGTGTTAGAAACTTTTAGCAAAGTTTAGGTGTTTTGGTGTTTAAATGTTTCAAGTGTATAAATGTGTTAAGAAGGTGTTAAGTGACCATTACTAGTCTAATATGATCTAAATAATATTAGATGGTCACTAAAAAAAAGATCCGACATTGTTCGGATATTCGTTTCGAATTGTTTCGGTTAGACGTTATTTGAACGCTAAGTTGTGTAACTTGTATGAATTGATGTAGTTATTGGTTCGGATGATACCCGAAAGTATCCTCATATGAATTATATGTTTAATAACATTTTTACATGTCTTAAAAATATTAGAAAGCTGATTTCTGCAGAATTTCTGCGGAAAAGTGTTGAAATTGTCGCTTTTAGTGCTTTTCGGCAGTTTTTAGTGTTATCGGACATCGGGAAAGTATTAAACCAAACCCTTGTATTTCCATATAGGGTTTAATGTATATTTGATGTTGGACTTTCGTCTGAGTCCTAAAGATGTAATTTAGATGGTTTCTACGGATCCGGAGTTTTCGTCAGCACGCTAGTTCACTAGGTACTACTCTAGTTGTTTCGATGCATTGTTTTAAACTGTTTCAAATATAACCAATAGAAACAAATAATGTGCATCATAAATGAGTGTTCTAAGATGTATATCATGTAATCAAGAAATTCGGATATTCAAAACACATATTTGTATAATGTAATTCATTGCTTTAAATGTACGTAAATTACCAGAAAGTGGCAGTTGTCACATTCTCCCCCTGTTATTGAGAATTTCGTCCCGAAATTCAAGCTGAGTCATCCTATACAGGAGACTACTCGAAAAGGTGAGAGTATTTGACTTTGATTTAATGTTCACGTTCCCAAGTATACTCGGGTCCGTGTCGAGAGTTCCAAAGTACATTTTAATAATTTTATACGACCCCTCCATGATTTCTAGACTTTACAGTCCATGACTTCAACAGGTTCTTTAGTGAATTGGAGTTTGTCGTCAATGTGAATAGAATGATAACGGTTGCTTGTGTTGGACTCTTTTTAAGATTCGACACATGAAACGTGTCGTGCATACTGTTAAGTTCATCTGGTAACTTCAACTTGTAGGCAACAGTGCCAATCTTTTCTAAGATTTCAAATGGTCCAATGTAACGTGGGTTAAGCTTTCCACGTTTACCGAACCTCGCTACGCCTATCCAACTCCAACCTCCAAAGATAATGGTTTTCGTCTTTTATCTGCGTAGCTCTTTTGTCGATCGCGAGCCGCCTTGATACGGTCTCGGGTCTGAAAAATTTTATCCGTAGTCCCTTGGACTAGTTCCGGGCCAATTAATTGACTATCGCCTGTTTCCGCCCAACATAGCGGAGAGCGACACTTTCGACCATATAGAGCTTCAAACGGTGCAGCTTGTATACTAGTATGGTAGCTGTTATTGTAGGAAAACTCAACTAAAGGTATATGAGTATCCCAATTGTCGTCTAAATCCATAACACATGCGCGAAGCATATCTTCGAGTGTTTGGCTTGTCCGTTCGCTCTGGCCGTCAGTTTGTGGATGAAAGGACGTACTTGAATTCAAATGATATCCAAAGGCCTGTTGAAATGATTTCCAAATTCTTGAAACAAAACAACCGTCTCGGTCCGAAATGATTGAAATAGGCACTCCATGACGAGCCACTATTTCTTTGAGATAGAGTTCCGCTAGTTTCTCAGTACTATCCTTCTCCCAAGTCGGTTAGAATTGTGCGGACTTTGTCAATCTATCGAGGATTACCCATATGATGTCGTGACCTCTTGAGGTCCTGGGTAACTTCGTAATGAAGTACATCGATATTTGTTCCCATTTTTAAACGGGAATCTTGGGTTGTTGTACCAATCCCGAGGGATTTTAATATTCGGCTTTGACTTTCGCATAAGTCAAGCATTCTCCGACATAAGTCGCGATATTACTTTTGAGGTTAGGCCACCAATAGTATTCTTTCAATACTTAGGCCTACGTGCTTCCTCCAAATATCATCTCGAAGGCCGCCAAAGAATGGAACCTAATTTCAACCCATAAGGTATAAAGTTCCATCTTCTTTCAGCACTAATTGTTCCCTCATGCCTCGAAGTGTTTCTGGTTGAATATGCTCTTCCTTGAACGCTTGTGAATCATCTTATCTAATGCTTGAACTCTCAGTATTCTAACTTGTTCCTTGCGGCTCAAGGCGTCAGCTACAACGTTTGCCTTGCCCGGATGGTACTTTATTTCACAATCATAGTCGTTCAACATTTTAACCAACATCGTTAACGCATATTTAATTCTTTTTTGGTTGAATATGTGTTGAAGACTTTTATGATCCGTGAAAATAATGCTTTGAGTACCATATAAATAATGTCGCCATAATTTTTAAAGCGAATACCACCGCGCCTAACTCAAGGTCGAGAGTGGTATAGTTCTTCTCATGAACTTTTTAATTGGCGCGACATGTACACGATAACTTTTTCACGTTGCACGAGTACGCAACCCAATCCTTGATGCGAAGCATCATAGTTTACAACAAAGTCATCGGTATCGTCGGATAATGATAAGGTTGTAAAATGCTATGCACCAATCTTAAGAATAAGTTGTAATGCTATTTCTTGTTTTTCGATTGGGGCGAATTTATTGTCTTTATTGGTGAGGGAGGTTAGCAATTGAGTAATTTAAAAAAAAAAATTCTCAATAGATCTCCGATGATATCCCGATAATCCCAAAAAAAAATTGTCGGACTCCAGTTGGAGTCTTGGGCGCTTCCCAACTCTTGATTGCTTCAAACTTTGATGGGTCTACATGAATGCCTTTCTCGTTCACTACATGCCCGAGAAATTGTACCTCGCGAATCCAAATTCGCACTTGGAAAATTTCGCGAATAGTTTCTCCTTCTTTAGTAGATCTAAAATGGTTCTCAACTATTGCTCGTGCTCATCCGTTGATTTTGAGTATATTAATATGTCATCAATGAATATCATGACGAATTTGTCGAGATACGGCTTGCACACGCGATTCATTAAATCCATAAGGATCGCTGGTGCGTTCGTTAAACCAAAAGGTATAACGAGAAACTCGTAATGACCGTAACGAGTCCGAAAAGCCGTTTTCGGTATGCTTTCCTCTTGAATTCATAATTGATGATACTCCGATCGTAAGTCTATCTTGGAGTAGAAGCTAGAATCTTTCTTAAACCATCTGAGTTAGTTGGAAATTCATTTGTAACATGGTTTAGAAATATGAATTTTCGTTCATCGAAATGTTATGCATTCTTTTTTTTTTTCAAATCTCGCATGTCTTTTCACCCCCAAAACCTTTATAAAGATGTATAATGGTAAAGAGTGGGGGTTATGGACAACCTCCTTATTCGGTCTACTTCAAGGTTCAGAAGGTGCTAATCGACATGAAGATCTGGCTATGGGTGTGGCTCCCGTTACCAAGTCGATGTGAAACTCGACTTGTCGATATGGTGGTAGTCCTGGCAAGTCTTCAGGAAAGACTTCAGAGAATTCTTTTACCACAAGAATATCTGTCATCTGAGGCCCATCGGCCTTCTTGTCGACAACAAGTGCTAGAAAGGTAATACATCCTTTCCGTAAGCAATTTTGTGCCTTTATACAATTTATAGTCCGCAGTGGTGTGTCGTGCTTCTCTCCATGAATAACAAATGTCTCTTCGTTCGGTAGTGGTAGGCGAATGATCTTCTCATGACAGAAGACTTCGGTTCGGTTATCGGGTAGTCATTCCATGCTAAGCACTACGTCGAACCTACCCAACTGAACGGGTAACAGATCGATATTGAATTTCAGCTCCAGACTCGACTAGTTTACCGTTTGCCAATTCTATAGAATGAGGAGACATCTAGCTTACTTGACTCTAGGCCAAGTACATTTTGAATTTTATGTAGTAAGGACTTCAGTGTACAAATGTAGAGGACAACCCAAATCCCTATGTTTAGATGTAGGATAACCCAATCCCTATTTGTAGTTAGGACAATCCCGTCACTAGCCATGAAACTCATTTCACATGCATGAATTTGGTTGATAGAAAACGTGTTGGTAACTCTTAATGATTTGACAAGAGTCAGCTAATTCCCCATTAGCTAACTTGATATAGTAATGTGTCCAACATGACTCTAATTCGAGTATATGCTTAACATCTAAAGACAATAGCTAAGCTCGGTGTTGGCATTAAAAGAATTGATACATGATGATCATAGAGTGTACGTACTCATGACTTCATTGGGATTTTGTGGAGTATTCATAGTGCTAACTACACACACACTTATTCACTAGCTTGATCCCTTCTTAAGTGTTATCGTCTTACTAGTCTTTGTTTTGCGCCCGGTCTCAGCACACTGCTACACTTGGCGCTTTTGCAATTGCCCTCATGATGGACGTCTCACTTGTCGCATTTAGGATTTTGGCAAGTTACCAGTATACATCCTGGTGCCAAAATCGTTTATGGCAGCAATTGCCTTCATTTCTCTCATGGCGAGAGTTATTGTTTGAGTGATCGAGGTAGGGAGGGATGATGCGGTCATGCTTCGGATCTCTGAGGCTAAACCCGAAATGTAACACTCAGTGTGTTTGAATTCGGGTGTTACCCAGTATGGAACAACCCTTGAGAGGCCGTGAAAGCATCAAGTGTAACCATCAACATTGGCTTCAGTTATGATCAAGTTCTTTTATAAAATCATATGAAAATAGATATGAAAATCAGATGATATAAAAGAATGATGTATGGTTAAATAAATAACCAATAGAAATGTAGTGTATAAATATATCATGTCTTGAAATAGAATATTATGTCTTGTGTAGAGGATGTCGTGTCTTGTGCAAAAATGTCATGTCTTGTCTTTGTCGAAGAGGTTTGAATAACACCACGATATGCAATATAATATAAGCACTTATATATAGGAAGTACCAGCGGCGTATCCACCATGCTTTTATCATATTACACACGTCTCATCACTTACAAATAACCACCAAAAATGTCTTGTGTATACCAACATCAAATGCCCTGTATAACAATGTCTTGCGTAACAATGTCATGTATAAACCATGTCTTGTGTAAAAGCAATGATTTTCAACACATAACTTTTGACTTAAACATTTGATTCTTTTGGCACCATGATCTTTTTAATACACACTATTAAAAGAATCTTAGACATGTATTTGGATAAATAAAGTCTATCATGTGCCCAAGAATGAAGAATTCAATCAATCGGCCATGGAAACCTCAAGACCGCATTGTTCATACATGTTTGAATAAATGATAATGTGGATAACCAAAACCAAAAGGTGTAATGCCTCTTGCATGTATTGGTCATATGTCTAAATGGAAAAAGAAAAATAATTCGTTCAGGAGGGGAAACCAACCCGTGGCCTCCGTCCCTATAATATGGGTTCCCTACTCTATGACCTCAATCGTCCGAAGTAGAGAAAATCCTTTGTCTTATTTGTCCATGTGACCATTATGGTAATAGTGCTTGAGTTTCACGAGCTCTAGCAAGATGATTAGAATCTACAAAAATGTCGAATAGAATGCAATGAGGGAGTTGCAGCATGGCTCATGCCATACCATTCATTGGGAAAAGACAAATGTCAAGCGACGGAATTTATTGTATCATTTCCAATGAATATGACAAGGTGGAATATGATAAGGTAGGGTAAGGTAAAGTAGGGTAAAGTGTCATAGACACCATGGAACCAACCCATGTTCAATAATTTCGAGAATGTTGAGGAAAATCCTCCATGAGTAGCTAACAAGTTTTGTTTGTTTAAATGACTAGTCTCAACTGAATCGTGATATAGATCGAATGTTAGGTGTGAACAAATACGTGTCGTCTTCCTGTATTGTATTGTATTGTATGGTGTTATACTAACCACCTCAGTTCGTGTTCTAATAGATAAGAAAAATTGAATCTCAAGTAATAACTTAAGAATTTTGAACGAATTTGGGTCCCACTTTATGGCAACCTACGAGAGCTTGTGATGGATGAGGCACACAAGTCTCGCTACTCGGTGCACCCTGGTTCGGATAAAATGTACCACGACATCAAAACCACATACTGATGGCCTAGCATGAAGGCACACATAGCAACTTACGTTAGCAAGTGCTTGACTTGTGCGAGAGTCAAGGCGGAATATCAGAAACTTTCAGGCCCACTTCAACAACCAGAGATACCACAATGGAAATGGGAGCAAATTTCCATGGATTTTGTTACTGGCCTGCCTAGATCACAACGTGGTAACGATACTATTTGGGGGATCGTGAATCGACTCACAAAGTCCGCTCACTTCTTGGCTATCAAAGAAACGGATAAGTTCTCCACCCTAGCAGAAGTATATCTCAAGGAAGTTGTCTCGAGGCACGGGGTGCCCATCTCTATCATCTCGGATCGAGATGCACGTTTTACATCAGAACTGTGGCAAGCTATGCACAAGTCCTTTGGCTCAAGATTAGATGTGAGCACAGCTTATCACCCGCAAACGGATGGGCAGTCAGAACGTACCATCCAGACCCTCGAAGACATGCTTAGGGCATGTGTGATTGACTTTGGCAACGGCTGGGAAAAGCATCTGCCACTTGTGGAGTTTTCGTACAACAATAGCTACCACACCAGCATTAAAGCTGCTCCGTTTGAGGCATTATACGGGCGTAAATGCGGTCACCTCTTTGTTGGGCAGAGGTGGGGGATAGTCAGATTACTGGACCAGAACATGTGGTTGACACAACAGAGAAGATTGCTCAGATACGACAACGAATGGCGGCAGCTCGTGACCGTCAGAAAGTCTACGCCGATCAGGGCAGAAAACCATTAGGGCTCCAGGTTGGGGAGTGTGTACTACTCAAAGTTTCACCCTGGAAGGGTGTGGTTCGTTTTGGTAAACGGGGCAAACTTAACCCACGATACGTTGGACCCTTCGAAGTCATTGAGAAGATAGGCAAGGTGGCCTACAGATTGAACTTACCAGCGGAACTCAGTGTAGTTCACGATGTTTTCCACGTGTCGAATCTGAAGAAATGTCTGTCAGATGAGACCCACGTAGTTCCTTTGAAGGAGCTCACGATCGACGAGCAGTTACGATTCGTCGAGGAACCTGTTGAAATCACGGACCGGGATGTTAAGGTCCTCAAGCGTACTAGAATACCTCTCGTTCGAGTTCGTTGGAACTCACGTCGCGGCCCAGAGTTCACCTGGGAACGCGAAGATCAGATGAAACAAAAGTATCCCCAACTGTTCGCAACCAGTACAACCACTACTGAGGAAGAAGCTACGGAATTTCGGGACGAAATTCCAGATCAACGGGGGAAGGATGTGACACCCCAGGAAAACCAGGAAAACCATACAACTTAACTAGCTTCCTCAGTGAGTACGTGCTAAATTTCGGGACGAAATTTCTTTCAACTTGGGGATAATGTGACAACTCGTAATTCAAACCTATCCTTGTACCTTGATGTAACGTAACCTTTATGTGACTATGTGTATTGGATGATTTAATGGAATATTACGTTATTGAATGTTATGTGAGTATATGTTGTGTTGTATGTATGTATGTATAGGAACGACCCAAACGCACAACACCACTCGATCGTACAAGCCCATTTGGGCTACACCTTGTATTCGGATCAATGGGCAGCCCATTGAGGGTTCGGCCCACTCTTTCTCTTGTCGCATAACATTAGAGGATAGGGCATACTCCTCATATGTTGAAAATCATCTCACACACAAAAACCCTAGCTTCCTCTCTTCCTCTCTCTCAAACTTGACGGCAACTCACTCCCTCTCCATCGAAGATCTTTCTTGGTTCGGATCATTTCCATCCATCTCTAATTGGTTAGTGTTTCATATTATCTGTTTATTCGGATGATGATGTATTGATATGTGATCGGTCATATATGTATGTGGATTCGAATGATTTGATTAGTGCCTAGTGTTTTGTGGTTATTTGATTTTATGTTGATCGATGAAGATGTATCGTTATATGCTTGATTAAATCCGATTAGAGTTTCCGTTTGTAAAGACGATAATAATAAGGTTGCATGATGTTGTAATATATATATATATATATATATATATGTGTGTCATACATAATGATTTGGGAATGACGTCGAATTAATGGTGATAGGATGGTTAATGTTAATGTCATGAAGTCGGCTCATGTGTATGATGATGTTAATCGAATGGTGTTTGATTATGTATATCTATTACTTGAATAGATTTCATTGATGCTGTTTCTTGAAATAATAGTTGATAACTTTGACTAAAGAATGGCAGTCATGTAGCCTCAAACCATGTGCATTCTAAAAGTAAGTGAAGGCCATGTGAATTAATAAATTTGATCTTATCTAGTCATGTGCACATTAGAATCATATTGTCAGAATAGTCATAAGTGCTTGTTAGTAGGAAGGACCCATGATTATAGCCTGTTAAATAGCACATGAAAGATTAAAATGATTAAGGTTTCTTTGGTGGTAACGTGTGATGTGATCGAATGAAGTGTGTTTGGTAACTGTTTGTGTTAATCAATTAAATGAAATTGGAAACCATTGCAATGATTGTAACATGATAGAATTTTGGAAACAACGTAACTGTTTGGCATAACTTTCGGATATTAAACAACCAATCACACAAGATCCGTAGGCGCACAAGACAGACCACACAAGACATCTTGGTCGCACAAGATGTCTTCAGTCGCACAAGCCTCATTAGATCGCACAAGTGATTTTTTTTTGTTTAAATGTTGGGCCGTAAATGTGGGTTTGGGCTGAGTAATGGATCTGATCGCACAAGACATGATCAGTCGCACTAATGAGTTGTTTGTTATTGGACCGTATAGGTGTGTGTATGCTTGGGCCGGTTATTTTATTAAACGACTTATATTGTTGGGTTTCTGAATATTGGGCCGGGTATTAGTAGGCTCTAACGGATGAATCGCACAAGGCCACTAAGCTTGTGCGAGCCCATTCTCGAATGTGTTATAACTGTTAAACATGATGTTGCATGTTGCCATGATCAGTATGTGCTTCTTATGCGTTATCTATGTGCTGCTTGTATGCACTACTTGAAACCAAAACCTGACTTGTATAATAACCATGATAGGACGTGGTTGACCACTAGCTGCTAGACTTGACCTTTCTGTGTAATCTACCGAGCAAACCAAGGTGAGTTCACACTCTACAAAGCATGGGATTCCCAGGGGTTGGGAATGGGGTTAAGGAATATGGATTCCTCGTCCTTTCTTGGGTAGGACAGTACTGGTTCAGGAATGTAATTCCTCGTCCTTACGGACAGATAACTTTTACTAGACCAAAACTCTATCACGAAGTCCCTCCTTTTTATATCGACTTAATCGCCGGGCCAATGGCGAGCGGGTCATTAGTTAGATAGCGCTATTTAGGTCTGACAAGCCTCACACCGTGCCGCAGAGGACGGGCGTGAACTAATGGATCTGGGGCACGTCAATGCTGATAGACATTGACAGTTTCAGGGCACTTAAACATGACTTCAGTCAGTAGTCGATATGGTAACGAGTCTAGTGGATACATGGGGTAGCCCCCACGGCCGAAATGCCAGATAACTATCATGGGGTAGCCCCCACAGCAGGATTGCCAGAGTAAATGGGTTAAACAAAGGGTTAAACAAATCACGTTTTCAACTATGGGGTAACCCCCACGGCAGGATGCCAGTTAAAGGAAACTGTTTTTGGAACAACTTAAAACGAACACCCAACCGTGAACTCACTCAACTTGTTGTTGACTCGTTACTACATGCTTTGCAGGTCTTTAGGTACTTAGCTGGAGCTTGCACAAGGGAGAGTCGTTGTGGGACATGGATAGCTGTGTGCCATGTAAACCTTGGACATTTAAACTTACGATTTGGGTTTTTAAACATTTATGCTTCCGCTCATAACTTAACTATGTTTGTTTTGGACACTAAACGTATTGGTTGGACTCTTACATTTAATTATTTGCTTGTTCTATATGATTGGTGGTTTGATCCCGGTCAGTCACGCCTCCAAGCGGTGATACTCCGCATGTGGATTTCGGGGGTGTGACAGATTGGTATCAGAGCCATTGGTTATAGAGAACTTGGTTTTAATAAAGGAAAACGTTTTTGTTAAAACCAGACTATAACCTGTACAGTGCTCTACGATCCACAACGACGCTTCACTCCACGTGCAAGGCTCGACATTCTAGGTGATATGGTTTACGTTTTATATTGCCTACTTGCTAGATTGCATAGAACTTTGCTTATTGTATGCTTAGATGAACGTAGCAACTATAGTTTGAAAACACATTTGTGCTTGCTCCCTACTGTCACTCCACACTTACACACATTCGCGACACCTTTCCTATTTGTGTTCCTTTGATGTGAGATCATGAGGGAACGTGTGAACCTAACTCAAGCCCAGTTGACGGCTCCTATCAACGAACAGGTTGTTGCGGCACTTGCAGCCGCACACGCATGAGGTGTATCCTGCAGTCTAAACTCACTCTAGGATCTTTAGATCTTACTCTCGTGAACCAACCTTTGTTTTAAACTTTTTCCTTTCTTGCGCACACGACAAGTCAACACGCTCAGCCGCCTGTATGCACATTCAAGACGTTCATGGACTGTCGTCCTAGTACTTTCAGTGGCACTAAAGGAGCCGTTGGACTCCTCCATTGGTTTGAAAAGCTCGAGTCTGTCTTAGAGACGTGTGAATGCCCTGAGGCTCATAGGGTGAAGTACGCCACTGGTACCCTCGAAGGCACTACGCTAACTTGGTGGAACGCGCAAGTTCAAATGCTGGGGCTGGCGGCTGCTAATGCCACCCCATGGAATGATTCTTAAGGAACTGGTCCAAACGTGAATACCGTAGTCGAGATGACATCCACCAGCTGGAAGTGGAGTTCTTAAACCTGAAGACGACAAGGTCAGAGATAGAAGCGTACACGAAACGACCCAACTAACTGACAGTGTTATGTCCAACAATGGTGGATCCTCCCATTAAGCGCATTGAGCTGTACCTCAAAGGCTTAGTACCAGAGATTCAAAGTCATGTGACATAGGCCAACCTTGCAACTATTCAGGATATTACTCGCCTTGCGCATCGCCTCACAGACCCGGCAGTGGAACAGAACAAGCTGCCTAAACGTATTGGAGCTACTGCTACTACTACTTTGCAAATCCTAGTGACAATAAACGAAAGTGGGAGGGAACCTCCAGCAAGGGTTCGACTTCAGTTCAGTTCCAGGCACATCAGCGAAAGATCGATGACTACCAGAGTCCGGGTCAGCAGTCTTCTGGTAGTCAAGGGCAGGGTGGATATCGAGGAAATCACCCAAAGTGCAATAGATGCAACAGACACCACAGTGGTCAGTGCAACAAGGGTCGTTGTCAGAGGTGTCTCAAGATGGGGCATGAAGCCAAAGATTGTAGAAGCTCACGCCCTGCAAACCAGAACCGACAACAGCAGACACAAGCTCCACAAAATCAGCAGCAACAGCAGGATAACAAGGGATGTTATCAGTGTGGTGCTAAAGATCATTTCATGAGACGCTACCCACGACTGAACCAGAATCAGAATCAGAACCACAACCAAGGAAACGGGAACAATAGTGGAGACAACAAAGGGGGTAATAACGATGACAATGGTGCCAGGGGTCGAGTGTTCGTGATTGGTCAGAATGATGCTAGAAATGACCCCAACGTTGTGATGGTTTCGGCATCGTTATTGGTATGGATTGACTACCTCAACATCGAACAGAAATTCTTTGCAAAGAAAAGATCGTCCGCATTCCACGTGCTGGTGAAGAACCTTTGGTAATTCATGGTGACAAGGGTGGTGCTGTTGTGGGCATCATTTCTTCCCTTAAGGCTCAAAAGTGTTTGCGTAAGGGCCACACTACCTTTCTGGCTCTTGTTACTAACACCTTGAAGAAAGAGAAAAAGATAGAAGACTTTCCGATTGTACGCGACTATCCTGAGGTATTTCCTGAAGAACTACCTGGCCTCCCGCCTCATCGTCAGGTCGAGTTTCAAATCGAGTTAGCCCCTGGAGCGGCACCTATAGCCCGTGCACCGTATCGTTTAGCTCCATCAGAGTTGAAAGAGTTATCTACGCAACTACAAGAACTCTTGGATAAGGGTTTTATTCGTCCTAGCTCTTCGCCCTGGGGAGCTCCAGTGCTATTTGTGAAGAAGAAAGACGGTACGTTCAGAATGTGCATCGACTACCGTGAACTGAACAAGGTGACTGTGAAGAATCGCTACCCTCTTCCACGCATTGAAGATTTGTTCGACCAGCTGCAAGGGTCGAGCTACTACTCAAAGATTGATTTGAGATCAGGGTATCACCAGCTGAGAGTCAGAGAAGAGGACGTCTCCAAAACAGCTTTTAGAACCCGTTATGGCCACTATGAGTTTTTGGTTATGCCTTTTGGGCTAACAAACGCACCTGCGGTCTTCATGGACTTGATGAATCGAGTGTGCAAGCCATACTTAGACAAGTTCGTTATTGTCTTCATCGATGACATCCTGATCTATTCGAAGAGTCAGGAGGAGCATGAGCAACACTTACGACTTATTTTGGAACTCCTTAGAAAAGAACAGCTGTACGCCAAGTTTTCAAAATGTGACTTCTGGCTTCGTGAAGTCCATTTCTTAGGCCATGTAGTGAACAAGGATGGGATTCACGTTGATCCATCCAAGGTAGAGTCAATCAAGAGCTGGCCTGCACCTCGTACGCCAACGGAAATTCGCCAATTCTTGAGATTGGCAGGTTACTACAGGAGATTTATCAAGGATTTTTCTAAGATTTCTTAGCCTCTTACATCACTAACGCAGAAGGGCGTTGTTTATCGTTGGGGAAACGCACAGGAGTTAGCGTTTCAGCACTTAAAGGATAGACTTTGCAGTGCACCTATCCTTTCATTGCCAGCGGGCACAGACGACTTCGTGGTCTACTGCGACACATCAATTCGGGGTCTTGGTTGTGTACTGATGCAACGGGATAAGGTTATAGCTTACGCCTCACGCCAACTCAAAGTTCATGAAAGAAACTACACTATGCACGACTTATAGCTGGGAGCTGTTATTTTTGCGCTTAAGATATGGCGACACTACCTGTATGGCACCAAGTGTGCTATTTACACTGATCACGGAAGCCTCGAACATATCTTCAAACAGAAGGAACTGAATATGTGACAACGACGATGGGTCGAACTACTGAATGACTATGAATGCTCGATCAGGTACCACCCGGGCAAAGCCAATGTTGTGGCCGACGCCCCCAGTCGAAAGGACACTGCGCCTAAGTGTGTACGAGCTTTACAACTTACTATACAGTCTAGCCTTCCTTCTCAAATACGAAATGCTCAGGTAGAAGCATTGAAACCAGAGAACGTCAGGGCTGAAGCCCTACGCGGCTCAAGGCAACGCTTAGAACAGAAGGAAGACAGTGCTTACTACGTAACAGGACGAATTTGGGTCCCACTTTATGGCAACCTACGAGAGCTTGTGATGGATGAGGCACACAAGTCTCGCTACTCGGTGCACCCTGGTTCGGATAAAATGTACCACGACATCAAAACCACATACTGATGGCCTAGCATGAAGGCACACATAGCAACTTACGTTAGCAAGTGCTTGACTTGTGCGAGAGTCAAGGCGGAATATCAAAAACTTTCAGGCCCACTTCAACAACCAGAGATACCACAATGGAAATGGGAGCAAATTTCCATGGATTTTGTTACTGGCCTGCCTAGATCACAACGTGGTAACGATACTATTTGGGGGATCGTGAATCGACTCACAAAGTCCGCTCACTTCTTGGCTATCAAAGAAACGGATAAGTTCTCCACCCTAGCAGAAGTATATCTCAAGGAAGTTGTCTCGAGGCACGGGGTGCCCATCTCTATCATCTCGGATCGAGATGCACGTTTTACATCAGAACTGTGGCAAGCTATGCACAAGTCCTTTGGCTCAAGATTAGATGTGAGCACAGCTTATCACCCGCAAACGGATGGGCAGTCAGAACGTACCATCCAGACCCTCGAAGACATGCTTAGGGCATGTGTGATTGACTTTGGCAACGGCTGGGAAAAGCATCTGCCACTTGTGGAGTTTTCGTACAACAATAGCTACCACACCAGCATTAAAGCTGCTCCGTTTGAGGCATTATACGGGCGTAAATGCGGTCACCTCTTTGTTGGGCAGAGGTGGGGGATAGTCAGATTACTGGACCAGAACATGTGGTTGACACAACAGAGAAGATTGCTCAGATACGACAACGAATGGCGGCAGCTCGTGACCGTCAGAAAGTCTACGCCGATCAGGGCAGAAAACCATTAGGGCTCCAGGTTGGGGAGTGTGTACTACTCAAAGTTTCACCCTGGAAGGGTGTGGTTCGTTTTGGTAAACGGGGCAAACTTAACCCACGATACGTTGGACCCTTCGAAGTCATTGAGAAGATAGGCAAGGTGGCCTACAGATTGAACTTACCAGCGGAACTCAGTGTAGTTCACGATGTTTTCCACGTGTCGAATCTGAAGAAATGTCTGTCAGATGAGACCCACGTAGTTCCTTTGAAGGAGCTCACGATCGACGAGCAGTTACGATTCGTCGAGGAACCTGTTGAAATCACGGACCGGGATGTTAAGGTCCTCAAGCGTACTAGAATACCTCTCGTTCAAGTTCGTTGGAACTCACGTCGCGGCCCAGAGTTCACCTGGGAACGCGAAGATCAGATGAAACAAAAGTATCCCCAACTGTTCGCAACCAGTACAACCACTACTGAGGCAGAAGCTACGGAATTTCGGGACGAAATTCCAGATCAACGGGGGAAGGATGTGACACCCCAGGAAAACCAGGAAAACCATACAACTTAACTAGCTTCCTCAGTGAGTACGTGCTAAATTTCGGGACGAAATTTCTTTCAACTTGGGGATAATGTGACAACTCGTAATTCGAACCTATCCTTGTACCTTGATGTAACGTAACCTTTATGTGACTATGTGTATTGGATGATTTAATGGAATATTACGTTATTGAATGTTATGTGAGTATATGTTGTGTTGTATGTATGTATGTATAGGAACGACCCAAACGCACAACACCACTCGATCGTACAAGCCCATTTGGGCTACACCTTGTATTCGGATCAATGGGCAGCCCATTGAGGGTTCGGCCCACTCTTTCTCTTGTCGCATAACATTAGAGGATAGGGCATACTCCTCATATGTTGAAAATCATCTCACACACAAAAACCCTAGCTTCCTCTCTTCCTCTCTCTCAAACTTGACGGCAACTCACTCCCTCTCCATCGAAGATCTTTCTTGGTTCGGATCATTTCCATCCATCTCTAATTGGTTAGTGTTTCATATTATCTGTTTATTCGGATGATGATGTATTGATATGTGATCGGTCATATATGTATGTGGATTCGAATGATTTGATTAGTGCCTAGTGTTTTGTGGTTATTTGATTTTATGTTGATCGATGAAGATGTATCGTTATATGCTTGATTAAATCCGATTAGAGTTTCCGTTTGTAAAGACGATAATAATAAGGTTGCATGATGTTGTAATATATATATATATATATATATATATGTGTCATACATAATGATTTGGGAATGACGTCGAATTAATGGTGATAGGATGGTTAATGTTAATGTCATGAAGTCGGCTCATGTGTATGATGATGTTAATCGAATGGTGTTTGATTATGTATATCTATTACTTGAATAGATTTCATTGATGCTGTTTCTTGAAATAATAGTTGATAACTTTGACTAAAGAATGGCAGTCATGTAGCCTCAAACCATGTGCATTCTAAAAGTAAGTGAAGGCCATGTGAATTAATAAATTTGATCTTATCTAGTCATGTGCACATTAGAATCATATTGTCAGAATAGTCATAAGTGCTTGTTAGTAGGAAGGACCTATGATTATAGCCTGTTAAATAGCACATGAAAGATTAAAATGATTAAGGTTTCTTTGGTGGTAACGTGTGATGTGATCGAATGAAGTGTGTTTGGTAACTGTTTGTGTTAATCAATTAAATGAAATTGGAAACCATTGCAATGATTGTAACATGATAGAATTTTGGAAACAACGTAACTGTTTGGCATAACTTTCGGATATTAAACAACCAATCACACAAGATCCGTAGGCGCACAAGACAGACCACACAAGACATCTTGGTCGCACAAGATGTCTTCAGTCGCACAAGCCTCATTAGATCGCACAAGTGATTTTTTTTTGTTTAAATGTTGGGCCGTAAATGTGGGTTTGGGCTGAGTAATGGATCTGATCGCACAAGACATGATCAGTCGCACTAATGAGTTGTTTGTTATTGGACCGTATAGGTGTGTGTATGCTTGGGCCGGTTATTTTATTAAACGACTTATATTGTTGGGTTTCTGAATATTGGGCCGGGTATTAGTAGGCTCTAACGGATGAATCGCACAAGGCCACTAAGCTTGTGCGAGCCCATTCTCGAATGTGTTATAACTGTTAAACGTGATGTTGCATGTTGCCATGATCAGTATGTGCTTCTTATGCGTTATCTATGTGCTGCTTGTATGCACTACTTGAAACCAAAACCTGACTTGTATAATAACCATGATAGGACGTGGTTGACCACTAGCTGCTAGACTTGACCTTTCTGTGTAATCTACCGAGCAAACCAAGGTGAGTTCACACTCTACAAAGCATGGGATTCCCAGGGGTTGGGAATGGGGTTAAGGAATATGGATTCCTCGTCCTTTCTTGGGTAGGACAGTACTGGTTCAGGAATGTAATTCCTCGTCCTTACGGACAGATAACTTTTACTAGACCAAAACTCTATCACGAAGTCCCTCCTTTTTATATCGACTTAATCGCCGGGCCAATGGCGAGCGGGTCATTAGTTAGATAGCGCTATTTAGGTCTGACAAGCCTCACACCGTGCCGCAGAGGACGGGCGTGAACTAATGGATCTGGGGCACGTCAATGCTGATAGACATTGACAGTTTCAGGGCACTTAAACATGACTTCAGTCAGTAGTCGATATGGTAACGAGTCTAGTGGATACATGGGGTAGCCCCCACGGCCGAAATGCCAGATAACTATCATGGGGTAGCCCCCACAGCAGGATTGCCAGAGTAAATGGGTTAAACAAAGGGTTAAACAAATCACGTTTTCAACTATGGGGTAACCCCCACGGCAGGATGCCAGTTAAAGGAAACTGTTTTTGGAACAACTTAAAACGAACACCCAACCGTGAACTCACTCAACTTGTTGTTGACTCGTTACTACATGCTTTGCAGGTCTTTAGGTACTTAGCTGGAGCTTGCACAAGGGAGAGTCGTTGTGGGACATGGATAGCTGTGTGCCATGTAAACCTTGGACATTTAAACTTACGATTTGGGTTTTTAAACATTTATGCTTCCGCTCATAACTTAACTATGTTTGTTTTGGACACTAAACGTATTGGTTGGACTCTTACATTTAATTATTTGCTTGTTCTATATGATTGGTGGTTTGATCCTGGTCAGTCACGCCTCCAAGCGGTGATACTCCGCATGTGGATTTTGGGGGTGTGACATGATTGCACTATCAAGTTCACAAGACTCAATTAGGCACATTATCAACACTTAGTGAGCATCATCTTTTGAGATGCCAAGTTAACTAACATGTCATCCAATTCCTACCTCAAGTAATAATAAATTAACATGTAAATTTCAGTTATTATAAGCATATACACACTTTGACCATCAAAATCATGGTTTTAACTCATATGTCAAGACCCACTTCTAGTCACTTATGAACTCTTAACAAAATCTCTAATTTGTTCAAGTAGTTCATTCATATGAATTAGTATGATGTTTATAAACACCAATAGAACATCAATTTCATTAAATTATCCAAAACCCATTTCAAGTCATGTATGTTCAACACCCAACTTGCAAATTGTTCAAGTATCTTGTTTCTACTAGCAACTATGATGATTTTAAACATGTGTACATCATCATCTTTACTACATAATCAAAACCCACTTGACACATGAGTGTATGATCATGAATTCACAACCATGAACATCAATTCAACAAATACATGGCTAGGGTTTACTACTAGACATAGTTTCATCCCTAATTTCATCCAAACAACAAACATGCAAGCTCAGATTCGAATTCTCTAGGTTTGCTCAGAATTTCAACTAGAGATTTCTCAAGAAATTTACATACCTCGTGACTCCTTTTTCAATGGAGATCACTAATTCATACTCGGATTTTGATTTGGACTTGATTTGCCCCTTCAATTTGTTGAGATTGTTTGAGCTAGGGTTTGGAGCTTCTTGCTCCTTCTCCTGGACTACTTCACGCACGCACACACACCTCAAGTGTGTGTGTTGTGTTATATTTTAAGTTTATAATTCCATTTTCAAGTTACCCGGATTTGGTCCCTCGTGTTTGGTTAGTTATTAATTAGGTCATAACCTAATTGTTTTCAATAATATTCCCACTTATTAACCAGGTTTAATATTCCTAGTTAACTTAGCGGGTTCGGGAATATTTATGACTAAGTTTATTTTAGGTCCCGTTAACCCGGGCCTTTTATCCATTTTATTTCTTTAAAAGCTTTTATTGACTTTTTGTTTAATATTAGGATTAATTATTTAAATCCTAATATTTACTGGGTAAATTTTACCACTAACGGTACTTTACCCGTCTTTTAGTATTAACGGAGTTTGATTACCCAAACCCGTTTTCGGGGTGTTACATATAAAGCCTTTATCAAGAAGCTCTTGGAGTTGACTCGAGAGCTCTTGTATCTCAGAGGGTGCTAAACGGTAAGGAGACTTAGCGACAGGCGTAGCGCCATGCACTAAATCAATGCGGAAATCGACAGAACGAGCAGTAGGCGGACCAGGAAGATCGTCGGGAAACACGTCGGGAAAATCACGTACAACGGGAACGTCACTTATGCTTGGGCCTTTGTCATTCTTTTCCACAATATGGGTGAGAAAGGCGAAGGTACCCTTGCGTAAGCATTTGTTTGCTTGGATACACGACATAAGCTTGAGACCTTGAGAAGGTTTCTCGCCATACACGTGTAGAGAATCACCGTTTGGAAGAGGGAGGCGGATAAACTTTTCAGCACAAACAACTTCAGCACGAACTCGCCTAAGCCAGTCCATGCCTACTATGATGTCAAAGCTACCCATTTGCATAGGTATAAGATCGATTGAAAACATTTGATTGTTGAGATTCAAGGAGCAGTTGGAAAGAACGGAATCGACAGTGACGGATTTACCATTAGCGACTTCGACATCAAAAGATTTTGGCAACTTAGAGCATTTACACTTAAGCAATTGTTCAAATTCTAGTGACACAAAACTTTTATCGGCGCCAGTATCGAATAGACAAGAAGCATAAACATGGTTCACAAGAAACGTACCAGTAATGACATCGTTGGCATTTTGAGCCTGAGCGGCAGTGATGACAAAAGCTCAGCCTCTAGCAGGTTGTTGAGCTTGTTGTTGCTGCTGTGGCGGTTGCTGCTGCTGCTGTTGTTGTTGTTGCTGTTGTTGTTGTTGTTGTTGATAACGTTGGGGACAGCCATTGGCGAGATGATTGAGATCGCCACACTTGAAGCATGCTCGCACAGGAGCATTTTGAGGTTGAGGGAAGATTCGACAGCGGTTAACAAAATGGCCATACCTCTGACAGTTGGCACATTTGCGGCAAGGTACGTTGGCAGGATGGTGAAACAGACAGGTGGTACATTTGGGATGAGTTCCAACATAACCTTGTTTTGGTGGTTCGGTGTTTATGGGTGCAACGACGGCTAAAGCTTGTGAGGGTTGTGGGTTTGGCGGAGTGACGACCGCACAATTTTGGCTTGAAGCCTTCTGTTTCTTGCCTTGGTTTTTCTTGGATGATTGGGAGGGTGATGGCACAACAGTGGCAGTGTCGGTGGTAGCTTGGCATGCATTCTTCGTTGAAATCTTGTCGTAGGTTCCATGGAGAACGCAGTTGTTGTTAAGTTCGGTGACTATGGTATAGGCTTCCTCGATGGTTTTAGGGTTAGCGGAGGCAAGATGATTGGTCAAGGAAGGTGCAACACAGCGAATAAACTTGGCTAACGTTTTGGGAACGGTATCGACTTGTCCAGGACAGAGGATACTAAGCTGCTTGAAGTGCGTGATCAGACCATACATGTCGCTCCCCTTTTGCGTCAAGTTCCAAAATTCGTTCTCCAACTTTTGGAGTTCGTGAGGAGGGCAGAAGTGGTCTTTCATAAGTTGTTTAAGTTTGTCCCAAGGTAACGCATGTGCAACATTTTTTCCCCTCTTGTTACGTTCGGTGGTCCACCACTCGAGTGCCCTCGAGCGGAAGACTCCAGTTTCATTCAAGGTTCGTAGCTCATCGGGACAACCGCTTTGTAAGAATGTAAGCTCAATTGCGTCAAACCAATTCATCATGGCGGTAGCGCCATCTTCGCTTGTAAACTCCAGAGGTTTACAAGCCATAAATTGCTTGAATTGGAAGGTTGATTTGGGTTTGTCTGCCTTTGAGTCGACAGATCCATGCGGTGAATCGGTGTTTGGCTGAATTTTGCTCACAATATCGGGTATGACCTTGGCCATTTGCTTGGCCATGAATTTCATGCAATCCTTTTGCGACATGGATTCAGAGTTAGCATTGGAGGTTGAACCCTTCTTTGACTTGGAGTCGGAGGTGGATTCCTTCTTGTTTTTCTTTGTCAATCTCTTCGACACGGCGTTGGACGACATCTAAGAATTGAAAGAGAAGGAAAGGATGAGAGTTGATCATAAACTCGAAATAAGTTTGCAAGTTTTAAACATGTAGGCATGATGTAACACGTATGAGTTCACACAATTAGCATGAATTTAACAAGTATTCAACAAGTATAAACACGTATGAATGCGTAAAAAGAGTATAAATTTAGTTTGTTCACGAGAATTATTATTGTATTTGATTGCGCGAGACGTGCGAATTGTGTAACGGTTTTGAAACGAACGAGGTAACAAGTATAAAATCACATATAAATTAAATCACATAAAAGAGAGGCTCATAAAACATAGGATTGTTTCGGGTAGAGAAACGTCGACTATTCCAAAGTGAATCAAAAGTCCTTTCAAATTAGAGAAACATGCTTTGGCCTATAGGTAAGATACTCTCATCGAGAAGAGATTAACGGTATCTTACCCTTCCAGTTACTACACGTCTCTAATCGATTGAAACAATCGAAACTTTGGCTAGATCGAAAATCGAGGAATGGAACTCAATCAACAAGGTGCGGGTTTCACCCCTAACTTGACGATTTCGTACCTAAATGTGGTTGGTACTCGTCGGGTCAAAATATAATTTCGACACTTTGACGAGGGTCCACTAGAGTTTGAATTGGAAATTTACCATTAAGATGTGGATTTCACTCCTAGCTTAATGGCGAAATTTCGTGCAAAATAAGAATGAGCGAAATGAGAGTCGTTCACCAAATTGTGGGTTTCACGCCTATTTTGGTAAACTCGTCTCTTTTGTATAAAGAGTGTCTTCAAGTCTTCAAGTCTTCAAGTGTATTGTGTAAAATGTCTTAGGAAAGACATTATGTAAGTATTAAGACCAAAGAGAAGACAAAGAAGCAAAGTAGGAAGAATAACGTTTTAAGCATGTAACAAGAATGGTCATAACATGGTTCCTACTATAGACTAGGTCGAATCATGGCAATTCTACCTAATTCCCTATAGTTATGGCCCTGATACCAATTTTTCACACCCCAACCAATGGCGGAATCATCGGAGTGGGACTTGTTCAAGATTGTAAGAGACTTCATAACACTATTTGTGACAATATTTAATTCAACCGATTTCATTTCATAGATAATTTGTCAAAACATTACAAGAAAATCAAATAACAACATTATTCAACATAACATTAACAAAATTGATACAACACTTTAAACCTAAACGTCTAAGTGAGTATCTAGGCATCTTTGCTATCCATTTTCATAGCATCATCAATCATCAACCTGTAATATGTTTAAAATACAATTCAATGCAAAAGCAAAAGCGAGTATACAAGTTTAAGAATAAGTATAAGTATAAAAGTTTAAAACGAATCCACATGGCAACTTAGTTTATACAAGATCAACCTATCATGGCATGCAATATTTCTAGCCAATCCTCTGTTTACGCAACAATGATATAATTCAACATGACCACAAGTCTACGGGCGGTGCGTTACTCCTACAGCGCTATACATGTCAAATGGAGGCTCGTGAAAGCAAATGACTAAAACATATCACATAAGTATGGTCCACGTAAGCATCAAGTATCATAACATAGCATTCATGTATAAGGATTGTTTTGGTGCATTGCATAAAGAATACGTTTAAGTGTGTTTTAATAAAGATAACATGTTACACCCCAAAAAATGGTAAACATAAAAAGGGGGTTGCGAGTATACTCACGGTTTTCCAAGTCTTCTACTTGATAATCCCGCGAGTGAGTTGATTGATTAGGAAGTTGGAACACCAAGTCCTTCTACACAAAGGAAACATAGGTGTGTGAGTTTGGGCATTTGGAAGATTTAGGGATTTTAGGAAGTTAAAACACAAGAATATATGTATTCAAACATAATCATCCTTCAACATCAAGTACTTTTTCTTGACACTATGAAACCTTAAGGGTTAATGTTTTCATGAGTAGCATACTTATTAGAATCGTAACAAGTCTTATGTCATGGATGATGTATCCTACTAATTTGACGAATGAACACAAGTCCACCATCAAGAGTTCGAATGGTAAATATAGGTATCAGTATTATATGTATTATTTAGTCCAATAATCAAGCATGAGGTAGAAGATTAATCTTCATTTAGGTACCTCTATTGTGTCATAGAATTCATGTAGGAGGTAGGAAGAACAAGCTTCCATTTAGGTACCTCTTATGGTTCACCACTACACTTGATGTAAAAACATACAAGGAGGGTCATGAACTAATATCAATACAAGAATAACAAACATCTATACTATGAGAAATCATCAAGGGATGTGGGGATTTAATGTTGGACAACCCAAGTTAGTCCACAATCACACCTTTATCAAGCTTGAAGCTTGAACACCACTTGTGGGTCAAAAACCCTAAACAAAACAGAATGTATATGAGGTTTAACCTCTGATTTTAAATGTCTCAACCTTGTTTTTAAGCCTAACTAACCATAGAAGTGGTTATAGGCATAAGGACATAGGTTTGAGATAAGTTAGGCTCAAGTTGAACAAGTTTTGTAAAGATTAGATGAAATCAAAAATGAACAGTGAACTTTGGAGCCTTTTTGCCAGAGTTCCAGGGACTTATTTACTGTGAAAACCCTATGGAATCAAAGCTAAGGTCAATCCAAGCACATAGGAAAAAGAATGAGCTAAAACGGACAAGAATTGAGTGAGTTATGCTCACTTTAGTGAAGCTTGCTGAATCTGCCCGAAATTCTGATGTTGCTGCGAATTTACAGTGGTTTGGGAGAGATTAGAGAGAGTTGAGAGTGTTTAGAAAAGTGAAAATGGCTTGGAGATGGTTTGGTATTTATAGGGGATGAATTAGGGTTGGGTTGGTTGGCATTTAATATAAGTAGTTCGTTGATTTGTTCTAATTAAATAAAAAAAAAAGAATTTTGGGGGCAGCCATGTGCTGTGCGGCCGCATGGCTGTTAACAGTCAACAAGTTTCCCCCTTTTTTTTATCACAACATAAGTTAGATGGTTATAAGATATACCATATTATGTTTAAGTTAAATAGTTATATTCTATCCATTTAAATCTAATACAACGTAAGTGGTTTTAATATATATATATATATAGGGGAAGGTTCAAATGAAAACCACTAGTTAACGCGAAAACTCGAAAACTAACCTAAAAAAGCCTAAAAAACACACAAATTTTTTTTTTTTTTTTTTTTGCAAAACCAAATTTCGCAGGTTTTTTTATATAAAAAAAAAATTTTCAAAAAAAAAAAAAAAAAAAAAAATTTTTTGTGTAGTGCACATGTGTATCTGTACTACACATGTGTATTATTACACATGTGCACTACACAAAAAAATTTTTTTTTTTTTTTTTTTTGAAATTTTTTTTTATATATAAAAACTAGCGATTTTTATTAAAAAAATTGAAAAAAAAAAAATTTGTGTGTTTTTTAGGCTTTTTTTAGTTAGTTTTCGAGTTTTCGCGTTAAAAGTGGTTTTCATTTGAACCAAATGAAAACCACTTTTAACGCGAAAACTCGAAAACTAACTAAAAAAAGCCTAAAAAACACACAAATTTTTTTTTTTTTTTTCAATTTTTTTAATAAAAATCACTGGTTTTTATATATAAAAAAAAATTTTCAAAAAAAAAAAAAAAAAAAATTTTTTTTTGTGTAGTGCACATGTGTAGTACAGATACACATGTGTAGTGTTACACATGTGCACTACACAAAAAAAATTTTTTTTTTTTTTTTTTTGAAATTTTTTTTTTTATATAAAAAAACCTGCGAAATTTGATTTTGCAAAAAAAAAAAAAAAAAAAATTGTGTTTTTTAGGCTTTTTTTAGTTAGTTTTCGAGTTTTCGCGTTAACTAGTGGTTTTCATTTGAACCTTCCCCTATATATATATATATATATATATATATAAAGTTATATTCTATCCATTTAAATCTAATACAACGTAAGTGGTTTTAATATATATATATATATATATATATATATATATAGGGGAAGGTTAAAATGAGAACCACCTCGAGTTGTAAGAACCGTGAGAACTACACCGTAGGGGGCGCGGTGGACCAATTTTTTTTTCATAAACGTAGATGCATGTATAAAAACAACATTTGTAAAAAAAAATTCAAAAAAAATTGTCGTGTGTGTAGTTTTGAGCGCCACAAGTTTGTGTTTACGGGACCCGTAAATCTGGCCGGAAAATTTACGGGTCCCGTAAACACAAACTTGTGTTGCTCAAAACTACACACACGACTTTTTTTTTGAATTTTTTTACAAATGTTGTTTTTATACATGCATCTACGTTTCAGAAAAAAAATTTTGGTCCACCTCGCCCCGGATCAAAAAGTTCTCGAAGTGGTTCTCATTTTAACTTAATCCTATATATATATATATATATATATATATATATATATATATATATATATATATATATATATAATCAAGTGCTTCCCCCAAGACTTGCGACTGAACTGTTGACAGCATTTAACTTTCATATTCTATTTTATTATTATTTTTTTATGAACTTACGTTCATATGTTATATGCTATAGTTACTTTATTATTATTATTATTATTATTGCTATTATTATATTACTAGATTTATTATTATATTATATTATTAGAATTATTATTATTATATTATCAGAATTTAACCACGTATTTAATAGTTAACAAGTACGTATAAGTTATGAGTACCAGTATGTTGAGTATCAGTTGCGCGTATGCATTCGAGATTTGTAACTTATAACCCGAGTATTGCAAAACGTATAAGCATGTATAAAAAAAATAGTATTCCATGTATAAAAGATTCATTTTATTACGATCAAACTCTCGGGTTCACAATGGCTTGAAACGAAACATGATTACAAGAACACAAGACTTCCAAAAATAGAAATACAAACAAGACTTGCTATAAATGGAAAGTACAAATAAGCAGGGCCTTACACTATGTCACTATTCCGGAGTGTTTGTTGCATTAAACTGATTATATTTACGCATCAGATCGCGTATAATCTTCCAGAAAGCGATTTAAAGCTCGAAATCGAACAAGAATTGATATGTGCAAACGATACACATATTTATACAAATCCCAGTTATGAAATACAATATTTCATTGGTTTGGTATTCGTATGATGGTTGAAGTGACACAGGTGTCACAGTCTCCCCTACTTTAGAAAATTTCGTCCCGAAATTTAATTTTAGAGAAAACTTGTGAAGACAACTGTGATGGTTTCGCTTTCGAATGAATCCCTCGAACCCTAAGTAAAACTCTGGGCCATGTTTGGATTCTTAGCGAAATTGTCAACCGCAAAATGAAGTCCTTGTATTAACAAAACATGGAGTTTCGAACTACGGACGGAAGAACGTTTCTCATGAAGACTTATCATAGGAAACTTGTGTGTGCTCGAAATCAGGGTCGGAGTGTGTAAGATAAAATGACATTGGTCAAGGTACAGGACTTCAAGTAACTTAAATAACGCTACGTTCGCAATGTAATAAGGAACACTTATATATAGGAAGTACCAGCGGCGTATCCACCATGCCCCTTTTTACATTGTTCCCGTTTCGTTATTCTCATCACTATAGGTCTAACACATGACAAAATTTGTTGTGGTTTCTGTGCACTGAATTCCATAGTTATATATGCATCCATAATTACGTAATTCCTTGCACAGTCCGCACAGTTCATTTCATAATGCGTAGGGGAAAAATCAATTGAATAAACATGAAGCGACTTGACTAGACCACCAAAGGATCTTTTTAACTAGATCAACGAACGATCTTTTTAACTAGATCAACACATGATCTTTTTAACTAGACCGTCGTACGATCTCCTTAAATAGACCACTTAAGGGATCTTTTCAATTATATCATCACATGATATTCCTAACCAGATTTTTAAATCAATCTGTTTAACTAGACCATTCAAGGGGTCCAATTATAGAATAGTACTTCATAACCCAAGGGACTTTAACTACAACGTAGAAATCCATTAAGGAATTAAGATAGTACCTTTGGATATCCTACTATGAATTCCTTATACGAAGATATGGAAGATTCTATGAGGATTTGGATATTGAAAATTCGGATCACACAAAAACATAAATAAAACTCAAAACATATAAGCACAAAATCACATAATTTGTTTAACTTGATCTTTAATTTGTTATCTTTAGACACGGGTATTTAAAGCATACCAGGAATCCAATCCGTGGATTTCATTTGGCACTTTAAACATCTTTAAGAATCTAACTATGGAGATAGAAAGATCTTAATAGGAATTCGGCTTTGTCCTTATTGAATTGTAATATACGTATTAAGGCATACGAATAAATCAATTAAGGGCTCTGATTTGAGCGATAATCATCCACAAAGATCTAATTGTGAAGATAAAAAGATCCTATATGGATTTTGAAATTTGTGTAACAAGAGGTGTTTCGAAACCTTGCACTAAACGTGCTTAAGTCGATACACAAGGTAGAAAGTTCATGAGGTTGAGGTACTAGATATGCCAAGGCGACATATGAAGCAGAATTTGGAGGTTGAGCAGCGGCAGGATTTGCGACAGCTTTGCTTTGGATAGCAAAGCGACACATGTTAACCAAATGTCCTCATCGTCCACCGTGGGTACATTCGAAATAGGGTATCTGATTCGGATGATGACGGTTGCATTGATTGCTCCAAGGGGCGGTTCCCTTGTATGGCTTCACCCCTGAGGCGAGTCATGGTGATAGCTAAATCAACGGTCCTCTAGAGTACGACGTCTAATTGTTGGGCAATTGCAGCACCTAGTTCGGATACTTGAGTGTTGTTGCGATGAAGAGGCATCATGAAGAAATTGAAAGACATGGGAGGAAACAAGGGAAATGAAAACAGAATGACAATGCATAAAAATTGCGATCATTTGTTTGTTACCTAAGGAAAACAAATGAGATGGTGATTAATCAAAGTAAGTGGGTCATATTAATGTATCGCGAAGACATGCTTTAGCCTATAAGTGGACACTCACCCCAAGAGTTCCCAGGTAAGAGTGACTGGTCCGATTATGTGGATTTGTATGAACACTGTAGCCTTAGACAGAAAGCTCAGAGTACAGGCATCCACCCTTCCAGATTGCACGTGTTCACATTATAAGACCCAAACTTTGACGAGAACTTGAAAACTTAGAGGGTTCAAAACCTTATAATAAATCATCCTAGAACAGATGATTGGTTTTCAAAGCGGATTCGAAATTTGTGTTCTTATTGTGGTTGTCACCTAAGGATAAGTGACGGTATTGTTTTAAAACTAAACACAAGATAACTTGCCTTAGGGTCCTAGGAAGGTTATAGTCTAGGTCAAAGCATTACTAATAACCTAATTCCCTATAACCATTGGCTCTGATACCAACTTTTCTGTCACACACCGACCACGTAAAACAACAAATCGTGGCGGAAACATCGGGGAGTGTCGTAACAGAATCATTGTTTCACAACCATGGATTAAATAATTTCGTTTTATTGAATTATTGAACTCATTGTTTTATTACAAATCAGATAAATACAAATATTATCTTTCAAGTTTTAAAGTCGCTAAGACACGAGTCCATCCTATGTATAGCATGCATCAACAATCATCACATAACAGCACCTGAAACATGTGTAAAAAAAATAGGTACGTCAGCATAAAAATGTCTGTGAGATACATAGGTTTTATTTTAATTAGATTCATGACTTATGAGTTTAAAGAAAAATATTTAATCAAAAATAGTCATGAACCTTAAAATATTTTCTTTTATAATTCATACTAAAATTTATAAGAAATCAGATGAAATAACAGAATAATACATAGGTAAATAAATAACTAAGTAAAATGAGTTTGTATAAAATATATTGTTTGTAAAACAATATTTTGATAAAAAGGTTCGTAGTACATATATAAAAATATACTTTGGTTTTAAGAAAGTCGATTAAGTAATATATTAAAATATATTTCAGTTCCAAAATCGTTAAACAAATAGTATATTAAATATACTTTAGTCGTTAAAATAATAATTTTCAGTAGTATATCAAAAGTATACTTTGGTTTTATTAATAACATATTAAACTATGATTTGGTCTTATAAATAACATATTAAACTATGTTTTGGTTTTATAAATAACATATTAAACTATGTTTTGGTTTTATAAATAACATATCAAACTATGTTTTATTAATTAACAAAATATATGTTGGTTTTGTACAATATCACACATGAGAGTATATCAAACTATACTTTTGAGAGTATAACAAAATATACAATAAAAATGTGTTTTAAGAATTCAACCAAACATAGTGCATCAAAATACACCTAGGAGACTATAGAAATACCACGAAGGCAATCCCTATTTGGATAAAATATCGGTTTCTGACATTCCATGACAACAAGAATGGGGTGTCAAATCCTATAGCGCTATATCATACTACCAATCGGTCTGGTGAACATAAAATAAGTACAATTCAACAATTAATTTTATAATCTTTGAGAAATCAGTGTTTAAACCATAAATAATCATTCAGTTTGTCAAAAGATAAGTACTAATATGTATAATCAATTATACTCTTAAATCATGAACATAACAAATAGGTACACATGCTTCACCCCAAAACATTGAAAACAGTAAAAGAGGGGACTATGTACTCACTTGAGGATGCTTAGAAGTCTTTAATAACATCCAAGCAAAGCTAGAGGGATCACGGAAATCAAACGGCACCTAATATAGGTAACTAAGTAAATAAACCGGACCTAAATCGGAAGATCGGATAGGATGAGGTTTCGTAAACCAAATGAGTATTGGAACTCATATGACATGGTTTAACAAGGCCTAGATACTAAATCAAAACCTAACCTAAGTGCTTACGACCCATTACGACCCGTTTAGGTAGCTTACGCTACTTTAATGCGTCGTTCGCGTAAAACGCGTTCGGAACGCCTAAGTAGTCCTATGACAAGTATTATATGCCTAAACATGTTTATTTATGTTGCATAATCAGTTAAGTGACAAAACTTTGGGTTACATATGCTTAAATATCAATTATGCACACAAAGGGCATTTTGGTCATTTTCCTAAGGCATATAAACTACCTATCATATAACTACTTAAACGAAGTGGCCATAAGGTATAACCTCAGAAGGTTATTCCCTATAGAACTATGGTCACAAAATATGTTTGGTCGGATCCTAATGATCGACCAAACGGGTTGGGTTCGAAAGTCTAAGCGGTTGTTTAGACCGCTTGACTTACGACTCTACATAAGCACTAAACCTAAAGTGACGAGCTAAACATGTTAAAACATGTTTAACGAGGTTAGAAACAGGTTTGATATCAAAACAAACAGTTTTGATACCCAAGAATAGTTTGGTTACAAAATACGCATTTTGACCGAAACTACGACTCGTCACTACACCTAATCTACGTGGTAATCAGTAGGTATAGTCACTTGGAACTATAACCATCATGATTACGCTCACGTTGCAAAGTTCAAACGAACTTCGTGTTGACCATAAACTGGTCAATGCAGAAAGTCAAACACTGTTTGACTTTCCCGCTTAAAAAAACGCATAAAAGAACAAAAGAAGCTTACAAAGGGTCCAAGCTAGGAAGATATGATCTATAAATTCTCAGGTATGAAGCATTTGAGCTTCAACTTAGAGAAAATTAGATCATGTGTGAGGAAAGAATGAAAATGAGGTGGGTATATATAGGATTCGGTCCACCGTTAAGATCGTTTATCGAGAACCGTGCTTTAATCATGGCCTTACACTTGGGCCCATGGTTTTAGAATACAATGGGAACATGTAAAACCATCAAATACCAGCCCATAGGATGCAAAACCATGGGTTAAAACCATCAAAATCTCAAAAATGGACCAAGTTCAATGTATCTGCCAGAAATTTCAAAAATGGTCCCTGCACTTGTAAAACTTGATTTTTTTTGCACTTTTAAGCCCCGTTAACCCCGTTTCAAGGTTATAAAATAAATTTAAAGTATAGGGAACTTAAAATATGCTCAAAAACATCTCGGATGTCGGTTTGTTTGGTCGTACGGTTGCGTTGTTCGGTTAAATACGACGGAAATCGTAATGAACGCAAAAACGATCCAAATTACGCGACGAATGGAATTTTATCATGCCAATCACTAAAATAAAATATTTTAATGATTACATAAATTTTTGGATGTCCGGATATATTTAGAACGTAAGATATGCGCGAAAATGCAAACTTATGCACTTTTGACGCTTTTAGTCTCTATTGATCAAATAAGTTTATTTTAGCATACCGAACCCCTCAAAGCCTATTTCTAAGCTATGTAAAGGATATTTAGGGCATATTTAACTTATGATCAAGTTCCGGAATGTTCGTTACAGTACGAATCGGCATACTTTCGCAGTTTGTCAAAATTAGTCCCTGTAAGCGAATAAACTTGATTTCGACACACCAAACCATCCAAAACTTATTTCTAAGTTATTAAAGGTTATTTAAGGTATGTTAAGCCTATGTCACTATTCCAAAGTGTTTGTTGCATTAAACTGATTATATTTACGCATCAGATCGCGTATAATCTTTTAGAAAGCGAGTTAAAGCTCGAAATCGAACAAGAATTGATATGTGCAAACGATACACATATTTATACAAATCCCAAGTATGAAATACAATATTTCATTGGTTTGGTATTCGTATGATGGTTGAAGTGACACAGGTGTCACAGTCATTCTCAAGTGAGTACATAGTCCCCTCTTTTACTGTTTTCAATGTTTTGGGGTGAAGCATGTGTACTTATTTGTTATGTTCATGATTTCAAAGTATAATTGATTATACATATTAGTACTTATCTTTTGACAAACCGAATGATTATTTATGGTTTAAACACTGATTTTTCAAAGATTATAAAATTAATTGTTGGATAGTACTTATTTTATGTTCACCAACCGATTGGTAGTATGATATAGCGCTACAGGATTAGACACCTCATTCCTGTTGTCATGGAATGTCAGAAACCAATATTTTATCAAAATAGAGATTGCCTTTGTGATAATTTTCAGTAGTATATCAAAAGTATACTTTGGATTTAATAATAACATATTAAACTATGCTTTGGTTTTATAAATAACATATTAAACTATGTTTTGGTTTTATAAATAACATATCAAACTATGTTTTTTAATAATTAACAAAATATATGTTGGTTTTGTACAATATCACCCATGAGAGCATATCAAGCTATACTTTTGGGAGTATAACAAAATATACAAAAATATGTGATTTAAGAATTCAACCAAACCTTAGTGCATCAAACTACACCAATTGAGACTATAGAAATACCACAAAGGCAATCTCTATTTGGATAAAATATTGGTTTCTGACATTCCATGACAACAGGAATGAGGTGTCTAATCCTATAACGCTATATCATACTACCAATCGGTTGGTGAACATAAAATAAGTACTATCCAACAATTAATTTTATAATCTTTGAAAAATCAGTGTTTAAACCATAAATAATCATTCGGTTTGTCAAAAGATAAGTACTAATATGTATAATCAATTATAATTTGAAATCATGAACATAACAAATAAGTACACATGCATCACCCTAAAACATTGAAAACAGTAAAAGAGGGGACTATGTACTCACTTGAGAATGCTTAGAAGTCTTGAACAACTACCAAGCAAGCTAGAGGGATCACGGAAATCAAACGGCACCTAATATAGGTAACTATGTAAATAAACCGGACCTAAGTCGGAAGATCGGATAGAATGAGGTCTTGTAAACCAAATGAGTATTGGAACTCATGTAATATGGTTTAACAAAACCTACATTCTAGGTTGGAACCTATCCTAAGTGCTTTCGACCCGTTACGACCCATTAAGGCAGCTTACGCTACTTTAACGTGTCGTTCGCGCAAACGCGCGTTCGAGACGTCTAACTAGTCCTATGACAAGTATTATATGCCTAAACATGTTTAATTATGTTGCATAATCAGTTAAGTGACAAAAGTTTAAGTTACATATGCTTAAATTCCAATTATGCATGAAAAGGGCATTTTGGTCATTTACCTAAGGCATATAAACTACTTATCATACAACTACTTAAACTACGTGACCATAAGGTATAACCTCGGAAGGTTATTCCCTATGCAACTATGGTAACTAAACATGCTTGGTCGGATCCTAATGATCGACCAAACGGGTCGAGTTCGAAAGTCTAAGCGGTGGTTTAGACCGCTTGACTTACGACTCTAAACAAGCACTATACTAAAAGTGACGAGCTAAGCATGTTAAAACATGCTTAACTAAGTTAGAAAACAGGTTTTGATATCAAAACAAAGTGTTTTGATATCCTAAAGTAGTTTGGTTGCAAAATACGCATAAATGCGCATTTTGACCGAAACTACGACTCGTCACTATGCCTAGTCAACGTGGTAATCAGTAGGTATAGTCACTAGGGACTATAACCATCGTGATTACGCTCACGTTGCGAAGTTCAAACGAACTTCGTGTTGACCAAAGACTGGTCAAAGCAGAAAGTCAAACACTGTTTGACTTTCACGCTAGAAAAGAGATAAAAGAACGAAGGAAGCTTACAAAGGGTCCTTGCTTGAACTTGATCTTATAATTCTCAGGTATGAAGTTATAAAACCTCAACTTAGAGAATTTAGATCAAGTGTGAGTTGCAACAAATGAAATGCTAGGCTATTTATACTTGTAGTGAACTCACAAGATCAAAACAAGTGTTTGTGTGGCCATCAAGCATTAAATCCTAGCCATACAAGTGTTAGAGGCCAGCTAATTTACTTGGGGAGGTGCTAACTTGGCTACCACACAAAGAAATTGCAAGAATGGCCCCTGAACTTCAATCTGCTGCACAAAAATGAGATTTCTGTCCAGATCAGGCTGTGGCGTCGCGCCACGGCAGAGACATATGGTGGTGGCGCAGCGCCACCATGTGCCAGTTCCCAGAAATTTTGCCAAAATGGCAGAAATGGTCCCTGCACATGTTTAAGGCCTTTTTTGATGCGTTTAAACCCCGTTAACCCATTTTCAAGGCTTAATAATGAAGTTTAAGTATGCTCAAAAATATGTCGGATGTCGGTTCGTTTGGCCATACGATCACGTTATTCGGTTAATTACGACGAAACACGAATGAACGTGAAAAACGATCCAAATTATGCGACGAATGGATTTTTATCATGCCAATCACTAAAATAAAATATTTTAGTGGTTACATAAATTTTTGGATGTCCGGATGTATTCAGAACGTAAGATATGCGTGAAAATGCAAACTTATGCACTTTTTGACGCTTTTAGTCCCTTTTGATCCATAAAGTTTATTTTAGCGCACAAAGCACCTCAAAGCCTATTTCTAAGCTATGTAAAGGATATTTAAGGCATATTTAACTTATAATCAAGTTCCGGAATGTTCGTTACAGTACGAATCGGCATACTTTCACAGTTTGTCGAAATTAGTCCCTGTAAGCGAATAAACTTGATTTCGACACACCAAACCATCCAAAACTTATTTCTAAGTTATGTAAAGGTTATTTAAGGTATGTTAAGCCTATTTCACTGTTCCAGAGTGTTTGTTGCATTAAACTGGTTATATTTACGCATCAGTTCACGTATAACCTTCCAGAAAGCGATTTAGAGCTCGAAATCGATCAAGAATTGATATGTGCAAATGATACACATATTTATACAAATCCCAAGTATGAAACACAATATTTCATTGGTTTGGTATTTGTTTGATGGTTGAAGTGACACAGGTGTCACACCGGCCGGCCCGTAGATCTGGATCCATCCATAGACCTGACCTGATATCGTTTGTCCAAAAAGAAAAAAAGTAGGTTTTTAGTAGTAGTTCATGAGACCTCGAATTCCCACGTTGCAGCTTGCATTATGCCAACATGTCCTACCCCCAACTCTAGCTGAGAAGTTGAGTCACCCTTCTTCTTTTTTTTTCAGAAAAAGAATCGAATAAAGAAAGAGATAGTCTATATCCTGAATCGATCATAGGATCACTCTATGAATAGGTAAATTCTCTGTTAATTTTTATTACAAAAATTACAAATATTGGAGGTTGATTTTTGATAATAAAAATGACTAAGTATATATTTAGGAAAATATATATTTAGATGTCACAAATTGTGTGCTACTTGTATATTGATTGTATTAGTTATATTACTTTAGGAACTTGAAAATAATATGACTCACCAATATACCAAAACTGTAATATGAAAATACTACCAAAATTCCAAGAAAATAAATATAATTTATACCCGAATTTTGGACAAACGGACAAACGGATATATGGACTATAAATATATATATTTCAGAAATAAATTCATATTTCGACAAATGTGTTAAACGGTATTTTGAAAACCGAAGAAACGGTAAAATATGGATTTTTATAACTATTACAAAATATATCATATTTTATCAAATAGAAAATATATTTTTTTGAGTGGAGGAAAATATATATTTTCTTAAACAATTGAAAGATATGCTATTTTGGGTGAAAACTAGAAATATATATATATTCTAAGTTTAATCTTAAAAATATAATATTTTTGAGATTTATATGGAAGTATATTTATTTTTGCCAAGTAAGATTATAGATATTTTTCTATAAAATTCTCTTAAAATATATTTATTTTGAGAATATAAGTTTGGTGATTTTTAGTTGTCTAAAAATAATATTCCAGAAAATTAAAATACAATTAAGTATAAAATACTTAATAAATACAAGAAAATACGTATCCTCATACGTATAAATACACACCGGAATACACCACCAATACTTGGCAAAATACCCATATACAAATGTTACACACAAGTATGAAAATACACAAGTACAAGTATATCCGTACTTGGGAAAAATATTTATTGAGGAATACATGATAAACCAAGTTAAAATATATTATTTTAACAATATTCCAAATAATTGGATAAATATAATTTAAGTTAAAATATTATTATTTTAACTAATAATTATATAATTTGGAATTATATAATGTACATCAAAGATATAACTCAAAGTATACCAATTGCAAAATAAGTCTTAATAAATGAATAAGACTGAGAGTCCTTACACGACCTAAACGTCTAATAAAACATTGCACGTGTGTAGGTAGTGGTACGACTCGTAGAAGGACCTTTGAGTATACGAGATAGCTGTACGAAAAATTGTGAGTTCATGTCCCCCTTTTCTCTTAACTGTTTTCGGATTTATAACTCTCGGGGGTGAAATACATGTCAACATGGGTATGATTTGGCTATGAAATGAACTATTAGATCATATGAGCATAGGCTGAAACTGAAGTGCCATTAACTCATTTAAGAACCATGGACAAGGGTTAGATCTAACGGGTACGACCGAGCCCCGCTCATGGTCCTTGTGTGACCTCTTAGAGTGCTATTGTGTCCCAGTCGAGGTGATTTGGCAACGGTCAAGGTGATTTGATACAGTCAAGGGGATTTGACAAAGTCAAGGTGATTTGACACAGTCGAGGTGATTCGACACTAATAATCGTCTACTCGGGTTGAGTACTCCCTATGTCATCACATACATTAATGTCCTTGCAAAACATTAATTGATATGTTCATAGACGCTTTATATACCTGTTTTTAAAGGATCCTCTCAAATGTTTACAAGTTTATTGGAACTCATACAAAACACATGAACTCGCTCAACTTTTGTTGATGTTTTCAAAATTACATGTATTTCAGGTAACAGGATGGATCTTGGGCGCTGGTGTTGTTTTCAGGATGTAAATTTCAAGTTTAGATGTCATCCACTTTTGTTGGTTTGTAACTTAATCAGAGGTTGTGTTGTTTGAAACTTAAATGACTAGTGTTTGTAATGTTCTAAACTTTATGAATGGATGAACATCATTTTAATCATATAGTTGTTTATTATAATCGAATGCAATGAAAACTGATCAAGTCACACTTATACGCTTCCGCAAAAGTCAGGGTGTGACAAAAATTCATCAAAACATTAGTCATTAGAGTTCATAATGTGGTTTAACCAGTTTACAAGTTCACAACACATCAATAAAACAATTTTGCAGGTCTGTGACGCTGTCGCGGTGCGCGACCGAGGAAGCAAAATGTGTCGTGGGCCGTGAGCGGCTGCCGCGTGTTGCGAGGGTGAAAGTGGCCTCCGTCGCGTGGCGCGGGGGTCACTTTTTCCAGCGGATTTTGTTAAATCCTATAGTTTTCCCAGCTATGCTATTCTTTGTAAAAATGGACATAACTTGTCCGATATTGATCCGGATTAAGTCCCGTTTCTTCCTACGTGATCGTAATTCGATCATCTATAATATGGAATCATAATCCAACATCTGAATTTAAAACTTTCATAAATTTAAGCTTTCGGCAATTTTAATTTATTTTGACCTGTTTAAGTTTCAAATATCACTATTGTCCCAAATAGTTTTCATTTTTACACTAGCCTTACAAAATGAATATTTCCTATTCGTAAGGCGTTAATCGTAACTTTATACGTCCGTTATGAATTAAATGCAATACTTGTTCGACCCATTCGACTACAACTAGTCGAACCTTTATTTCATAATTTCCTTCATATGAAACATTGAAGTTTTAGTCATACTCAAACTGAGTTTTTGACTATAGACCTGGATTTCCTATTCTCGGATAATGCATTTTATGACTTTTCACCCATAATCGGGTATAATTTCGGAGTCATTTAGTTTGAAATCTTTTTGGTTTGCATCAAGACTCACAATTGACCCATTCGGTCTTTTTAACGATATCCATCGCTTTCACACAACTAAAATATCCTAATTTTAGTTGTTTTGACCTGTTTGGTTTTACTAGAGAAATCCATCACTTTCTATCTACCAAACATTCGTTATTCGAGTCATTTTGACCCGTTGAACATTATAATGAAATCCACCACTTCTACG
Source organism: Helianthus tuberosus (assembly GCA_030545235.1). Lineage (NCBI taxonomy): Eukaryota > Viridiplantae > Streptophyta > Magnoliopsida > Asterales > Asteraceae > Helianthus > Helianthus tuberosus. Next base: position 108,720,324 of record CM060409.1, read on the forward strand.
TTTTTACTTATCGCTATACTCTAGTGATTTCGGTCGGTTAGTACATACAGAATCCTCTGATTTAGTAATAACCAAACTTCATAACGATTTAATTATTATTCAAATAACTAAACATAAGATACTAATGAAATTTTTACGAAGCGTATAGCCGCGTACCTTTTAAATTCAACCGATTATCCTGTTCCTCCTTGATTACTAGACGGTCCACCCAAATCGCCTATAAAATCCAATTCGGACATATCGCTTAGAATTCATATTTCAAGATTTCAACACTCAATGCTTCAAACTTAGTCAAATAAGTGATTTCTTCATAATTTTCACTTATTTCAGGTTCATTCAAGCATTTTATCAAACACCTTATGTGTGAAATTGTTATTCTAACACAAACAAGTTCATAATGAATATTTTTAACCATGTTAATTCATCATTTTCAAGAATTGATGTCTCATATTCACCAAGAACATCTAGAATTATATACTAACGCTTAAATAACGTCAATTTATCACCATAATCAAAGGGTTCATCCTTTTTAATCAAAACCCATATATTAAACATATGATAATTGATCAATTCAAGTGTTATGATTCAAAATCATCAAATTCTTATCCAGGGCTTGTTCCTAGACTTGTATTCACCTTAATTTAGCCATAAAATAAATCAATTCTTCAATAATTTCATTTATGAAATTTCAAGAAGAATCAAAACATCATCAAAGATTAAAATTGAGCATACCTTGTGACCTTCTAAGTATAATGATCACGAATTTAGCTTGAAATCGATTCCTACTTGGTTTCTTTCTCTGATTCTTGATAGTATTTGATGAAACTAGGGTTTTGAGACAAGAACTCTGTTCTTTGTTCTCCGTGTTGGTCGACCAAGATAAAACACACACCAGGTGCGTTTTAAACATTATTTGTTTTATTAAAATAACTTTCAAGAAAGTCAATTCTCGTCCCTCCAGTTTGCAAGACATATAAAATGGTTAAAACCCTTAAATTCCTATCTTTTATAACGAAATTTTAACTAGGTTAATTATTCCTAGTTTAAAATTCACTCTTTTAGTTTCGATATTAATAATTATACATGCATACATGCATATATAATTTAATATTTTAGGGGTGTTACACCATATCTCCAGTTTGCAAGACATATAAAATGGTTAAAACCCTTAAATTCCTATCTTTTATAACGAAATTTTAACTAGGTTAATTATTCCTAGTTTAAAATTCACTATTTTAGTTTCGATATTAATAATTATACATGTATACATGCATATATAATTTAATATTTTAGGGGTGTTACACCATATATGTGACACCTGTGTCACTGCGACCATCAAACAAATTCCAAACCAATGAAATATTGTATTTCATACTTGGGATTTGTAAAAATATGTGTATCGTTTGCACATATCAACTCTTGTTCGATTTCAAGCTCTAAATCGCCTTCTGGAAGGTTATACGCGCACTGATGCGTAAATATAACCAGTTTAATGCAACGAACACTCCGGAATAGTGAAATAGGCTTAACATACCTTAAATAACCTTTACATAACTTAGAAATAAGTTTTGAAGGCTTTGGTATGGCAAAATCAAGTTAAATCACTTACAGGGACTAAAGTTGACAAACTACGAAAGTATGCCAATTTGAACTATAACAGGAATTCCGGAACATGACCATAAGTTAAACATACCACAAATATCCTTTACATAGCTTAGAAATAGGCTTTGACGGGTTCGGTATGCTAAAATATACTTTTGGGACATTCAGGGACTAAAAGCGTCAAAAAGTGCACAAGTTTGCACTTTCGCGCATAACTTACGTTCTGAATACATCCGGACATCCAAAAATTTATGTAAGCACTAAAATATTTTATTTTAGTGTTTGGCATAAGAAAAATCCATTCGTTGCGTCTTTTGGATCGTTTTTCGCGCTTATGCGTATTCCGTCGTAATTAAGCGAACATCGCGATCGTACGACCAAACGAACCGACATCCGACATATTTTTGAGCATGTTTCATGTCCACAATGTTTAGTCATCATTTTAGGGCCTTAAAGTTGGCTTAACGGGCCTTAGACATGCCGGGAATGGCTTAAACACACAACAGGGACCAAAACTGTCATTTCTGAAGGATGTTTGCTGATACATCGAATCTGGTCCATTCCACTTGTTGCAAATGGTTTTGGGGAATCTATGGGCTGGTTTTGATGTGCACATGGTTTTGGGCAATACCATGGGCTCACATGGTTTTGTAAAACCATTATCTTGAGGTGTATGGCCAAGATCAAAGCACGGTTTCCAAGAAACGATCTTAACGGTTCGGGAAATACTATAAATACCCATCCACCCCCATTGCAAAACTCACAAGAATTCTGATTTGAGAAGCTCTAAGTTGAAACCATTGTTTCATACCTGAGCTACTTGGATCGGGATTAGCATTCGGGGACCCTTCGTAAGTATTCTTTCGTTCTTTTATTGCTTTTCGAGTCTTTTCGAGTCTGAAAGTCAAACTTTGTTTGACTTTCTGCGTTGACCAGTTTATGGTCAATGCGAAGTTCATTTGAACTTCGCAACGTGAGTGTAATCACGTTGGTTATAGTCCCTTGGGACTATGCCTACTGATTACCACGTTGTCTAGGGTCGTAGGGTAAGCGATCTGATAAATCGCTTATACCTTCGAACCCGACCCATTTGGTCGATCATTAGGATCCGACCAAACACATTAGGTGACCATAGTATATAGGGAATAACCTTCCGAGGTTATACCTTATGGTCGCTTCGTTTGAATAGTTGTATGATAGGTAGTTTATATGCCTTAGGTAAATTACCAGAATACCCTTTTCATGTATAATTGGTAATTAAGCATATGTAACCTAAACTTTTGTCACATAACTGATTATGTAACATGTTTAGGCATATACCACTTGTCATAGGACTAGTTAGACGGTCCGAACGCGTTTCACGCGAACGACGCGTTAAAGTAGCATAAGCTACCTAAACGGGTCGTAATGGGTCGAAAACGCTTAGGTTAGGTTTCATTTAGCATGAAGGCTTTGTTAAACCATATGACACGAGTCTCTATACTCGTTTGGTTTACGAACCCTCATTCTATCCAATCATCCGATTTAGGTCCGGTTATTAACATAGTTACCTATATTAGGTGCCGGTTGATATCCGCGATCTCTAGCATTGTTTGGTTGTTACTCAAGGACTACTAAGAAATCTCAAGTGAGTACATAGACCCCTCTTTTACTGTTTTCCAAACTGTTTTGGGGTGAAACACATGTTCCTACTTGTTACTTTCATGCTTTCCATGTTTTCACATCATATACCTGCTATGTTCGTTAGTACATTATAGTACATGATTTCATTACATTTCATGCTATGTATGCCCATTGTGTGCATACTTAGTACATTGTTTTACATTGCATTTTGTTGCATATACTCATCCAGCATATGAACACATTATATTACATTTGAACCGTTTATAAACATTTGACTATGTGAACCGTTTGTATCTGTGAACCGTTTGTATCTGTGAACCGTTTGTATCTATGGACTGTGTGAACCGTATTTGACCATACATAAACATTTCTACAATTGTTAAACATTACTTTGGTGGTTTGGTTTGATTAAGTGATTAAGTAACGATGCGTGTGTAATATGATACAAGCATGGTGGATACGCCGCTGGTACTTCCTATATATAAGTGTTTGTATGGTATTACATATCGTAGCGTTATTTGAATCATTTCAGTTTGAGACATATAACATTTTATACAAATAACATACTTTTCACAATACATTGTTTTACAAGCAACTTAACTTATACAAACTCATTTTACAATGGTTATTCATTTAACCATACATTATTCTCTTATTTATACATATCATCTGATCTTATCGTTTTTCAAATGATTTACAAAACAAAGCAAATTACAAGGTTCATGACTAAACATTTTCTCAAACATAAGTCATGAAACCTATTTTCACAAAACCTATGTATCTCACAGGCATTTTTATGCTGGCGTACCTATTTTCACATGTGTTTTTCAGGAGTTGTTGCATAAGATGATCAAGATACACATAGGCAGACTTGGGCTTTAGTGACAATAAAAGATACAAGACTAGTTAATTATGTTGTATTTCTTTGTTTGTTAAGACATTGTAACACTTTTAATAAATAAAACGAAACTTCAATTGCCATGGATTTGAAACAATTAATTCTGTTACAACACTCCCCGATGTTTCCGCCACGTTTTGTATGTTCTACGTGGTCGGGGTGTGACAGAAAAGATGGTATCAGAGCCAATGGTTATAGGGAATTAGGTTATTAGTAATGCTTTGACCTAGTCTATAATCTTCTTAGGACCCTAACGCGAGTTTACTTGCGTTTAGTCATAAAACAATACCGTCACCTATCCTTAGGCGACTACCACAACAAGAACATAAATTTCAAAACCGCTTTGAAAACTAGTCATCTGTTCTAGGATGATTTATTACAAGGTTTTGAACCCTCTGTTGTAAGGTTTTGAACCCTCTGTTACATGGTTTTGAACCCTTTGAACTTTCAAAAATCTCGTCAAGGTTTTGGGTTTTAAATAATGTGAACACGTGCAAACTGGAAGGGTGAATGCCTGTATTCTGGGTTTTCTGTCTAGGCAAGCACTTCGTATACATCTCATCAGACGCGAGACCAGTTGTGCTTACCTGGGAATTCTTGGGATGAGTGTTCACTTATAGGCGAGCATGTCTTCGCGATACATTATTTTTGACCCATTTACATTGATTAGTCACTGTGTGTCGTTTGTTTACCTTGTGGTAACAAACAAATGACCACTGCCCTTGCTTTCATCAGATTTGTTTCATCTCATTCTTTTCGTCTAAATTCTCTCACTCGTTTCCTTTCATGTTTCCTCTTTTAGAATGCCTCCTCGACGCGAAAACCAGATAGCGACTGCCGAACTGGCAGAAATCATTGCGCAGCAAATGGCTGCTCAATTCCCAAACCTCTTTGCTCAATGGAATCAAGCCAACAACAACAACAATGGTCCATGCAATTTCAAGAGTTTTAACTCGGCGAAACCACTCAAGTTTAGTGGTTCTAAGGGAGCGACTGGGCTTCTTCAATGGTTCGAGAGCATTGAGAATACTTTCCGCCACGTGCAGTGTCCTGACAATCGCAAGGTCGAGTTTGCTTCGAGTGTGTTCCAGAAGAGAGCCCTTACGTGGTGGAACGGGGTTATGAGAGATCGTGGTGCAGAAGTTGCTCTAGCACAGACATGGGCTGAACTTAGGGCCCTTATGATGAAGGAATTCTGTCCTCGTCACGAGATCAGGGCCTTGGAAAGGGAATTCGACAATCTTGAGCAAGACAGCGGTGAGCATCGAGCCTACACGGACCGTTATGAGGAGTTGAGTCTGTTATGCCCAAACATGGTCACGCCTTTGGATAAGGCAATAGAAAAGTACATTGATGGCCTCCCTGACTCAATACAAGACATTGTGACTGGCAGCAACCCTACTACAGTTAGACAGGCCATTGAGCTATCTGCAACCTTGACTGAATCAAAGATCAGGAAAGGTAAACTTTTCCGAAAAGGTGACAAGAAGCCGGTCGAGGAATCGAAACCAATCGAGGAATCAAAGACCATGGATGAACAGACTGGATCCCCTAAAAAGTCAAAGAAGCGAAAGGCTTCTCAGAACTTCGCCATGGTTACTCACAATGATCAAGCCGTCCCTAACCAACCAGCTCAACCCCCAGCTAGGAAGCCATACAATGGAACTGCACCCTTGTGCAACCAATGTAGCCTCCATCATCATGCCAATGTAAAGTGCCGCAAATGCCAAACTTGTGGGCTTATAGGCCATACAGCGAGAGTCTGCCCAGCTGCAGCTGCACCAAACCAAGCTGGCAACAATACCGCTCAAGGTCGTTTTCTACCAGGTTCTTGCTTCAACTGTGGCGAGATGGGTCATTTCCGAAGAAATTGCCCAAAGCTTGCTAATGCAAATCCAGCACAGGGATGAGCATCTGACCGACAACATCGTTTAGAAATAATCACGTCTTATGTATTATTTCCTTTTGTTGTCAAGGTCCATGAAACAGTTGTTATCATTGTTTATAAATAAATCTTTTATTTACATTACAATGTATTTATGTGGTTGCATGTATAAACAACATATCTCTTACAATACCGACAATCAAGGAACCGTATTCCTTGAAGAACAAACTACCCCCAAAATTTTCCCATTCTATGATCTCTTGCGTTTCCACGAAATTCCTAAGTACCCGTTTATTCTAAGGAAACGAAGTACAAGGCGCAAGTTACAACACTGAATGAATACCCAAATTACCACTATAAATCCTTAATAGGGTACCTAAGGGTATTTCCGTGAATCCTAAAATTTGTTGTGTTCCTTAAATTCGACTATTACGTTTCCTTGAAAACAAAATCGAATTTTTGGGAGATCTTCCTATCTCTTCAGATAGATCCCAGAGGACATTGAAGTCCATCGACTGGTTTCCATATCCGTTCTCAATCGATAACAAATTAATAACAAATTAATAACCAAGTTAAACAACTATGTGATTATGTGCTTATGAACATTACAAGACAAACTGTGCGGACTGTGCAAGGAATTACGTAATTATGGATGCATACATAATTATGGAATTTAGTGCACAGAAACCACAGCGAGCTTTGTTATGTGCCTAGAAGTTAACTCTATTCATTTCCATTTCTGAGGAAGCACCCGTTGAAAATGACTCCATTTGTTCATTTTCGTTTCTGAAGATTGTCCGTTGAGGAAATGAATATCCGTTTGTCTATCCTTTTCATTTCCATTTCTGAGGAAGCACCCGTTGAAAATGACTCCGTTTGTTCATTTTCGTTTCTGAAGATTGTCCGTTGAGGAAATGGATATCCGTTTGTCTATCATTTTCATTTCCATTTCTGAGGAAGCACCCGTTGAAAATGACTCCGTTCGTTCATTTTCGTTTCTGAAGATTTGTCCGTTGAGGAAATGAATATCCGTTTGTCTATCATTTTCATTTCCATTTCTGAGGAAGCACCCGTTGAAAATGACTCCGTTTGTTCATTTTCCTTTCTGAAGATTTTTCCGTTGAGGAAATGAATATCCGTTTGTCTATCATTTTCATTTCCATTTCCGAGGAAGCACCCGTTGAAAATGACTCCGTTTGTTCATTTTCGTTTCTGAAGATTTGTCCGTTGAGGAAATGAATATCCGTTTGTTTCTCCTTTTCAATTCCATTTCTGATGAAGCACCCGTTGAAAATGACTCCGTAAGTTCATTTTACGTTTCTGAAGATTGCCCGTTGAGGAAATGAATCCCCGTTTGTTTATTCCTTCATTTCCGCTTCTGAAGAATACTCGTTGAGGAAAATGACTCCGTCTGTTCATTTTCGTTCTGAAGAATGTCCGTTAAGGAAATGACAGGATTTTTCCTTACATATCTCTGGTGGTTATTTAACACAAAGTCACAAATAGACTCCTACGAATAAATTTCGGGACGAAATTTCCTAAAGTAGGGGAGACTGTGACACCTGTGTCACTGCGACCATCAAACAAATGCCAAACCAATGAAATATTGTATTTCATACTTGGGATTTGTAAAAATATGTGTATCGTTTGCACATATCAACTCTTGTTCGATTTCAAGCTCTAAATCGCCTTCTGGAAGGTTATACGCGCACTGATGCGTAAATATAACCAGTTTAATGCAACGAACACTCCGGAATAGTGAAATAGGCTTAACATACCTTAAATAACCTTTACATAACTTAGAAATAAGTTTTGAAGGCTTTGGTATGGCAAAATCAAGTTAAATCACTTACAGGGACTAAAGTTGACAAACTGTGAAAGTATGCCAATTTGAACTATAACAGGCATTCCGGAACATGACCATAAGTTAAACATACCACAAATATCCTTTACATAGCTTAGAAATAGGCTTTGACGGGTTCGGTATGCTAAAATATACTTTTGGGACATTCAGGGACTAAAAGCGTCAAAAAGTGCACAAGTTTGCACTTTCGCGCATAACTTACGTTCTGAATACATCCGGACATCCAAAAATTTATGTAAGCACTAAAATATTTTATTTTAGTGTTTGGCATAAGAAAAATCCATTCGTTGCGTCTTTTGGATCGTTTTTCGCGCTTATGCGCATTCCGTCGTAATTAAGCGAACATCGCGATCGTACGACCAAACGAACCGACATCCGACATATTTTTGAGCATGTTTCATGTCCACAATGTTTAGTCATCATTTTAGGGCCTTAAAGTTGGCTTAACGGGCCTTAGACATGCCGGGAATGGCTTAAACACACAACAGGGACCAAAACTGTCATTTCTGAAGGATGTTTGCTGATACATCGAATCTGGTCCATTCCACTTGTTGCAAATGGTTTTGGGGAATCTATGGGCTGGTTTTGATGTGCACATGGTTTTGGGCAATACCATGGGCTCACATGGTTTTGTAAAACCATTATCTTGAGGTGTATGGCCAAGATCAAAGCACGGTTTCCAAGAAACGATCTTAACGGTTCGGGAAATACTATAAATACCCATCCACCCCCATTGCAAAACTCACAAGAATTCTGATTTGAGAAGCTCTACGTTGAAACCATTGTTTCATACCTGAGCTACTTGGATCGGGATTAGCATTCGGGGACCCTTCGTAAGTATTCTTTCGTTCTTTTATTGCTTTTCGAGTCTTTTCGAGTCTGAAAGTCAAACTTTGTTTGACTTTCTGCGTTGACCAGTTTATGGTCAATGCGAAGTTCATTTGAACTTCGCAACGTGAGTGTAATCACGTTGGTTATAGTCCCTTGGGACTATGCCTACTGATTACCACGTTGTCTAGGGTCGTAGGGTAAGCGATCTGATAAATCGCTTATACCTTCGAACCCGACCCATTTGGTCGATCATTAGGATCCGACCAAACACATTAGGTGACCATAGTATATAGGGAATAACCTTCCGAGGTTATACCTTATGGTCGCTTCGTTTGAATAGTTGTATGATAGGTAGTTTATATGCCTTAGGTAAATTACCAGAATACCCTTTTCATGTATAATTGGTAATTAAGCATATGTAACCTAAACTTTTGTCACATAACTGATTATGTAACATGTTTAGGCATATAACACTTGTCATAGGACTAGTTAGACGGTCCGAACGCGTTTCACGCGAACGACGCGTTAAAGTAGCATAAGCTACCTAAACGGGTCGTAATGGGTCGAAAACGCTTAGGTTAGGTTTCATTTAGCATGAAGGCTTTGTTAAACCATATGACACTAGTCTCTATACTCGTTTGGTTTACGAACCCTCATTCTATCCAATCATCCGATTTAGGTCCGGTTATTAACATAGTTACCTATATTAGGTGCCGGTTGATATCCGCGATCTCTAGCATTGTTTGGTTGTTACTCAAGGAATACTAAGCAATCTCAAGTGAGTACATAGACCCCTCTTTTACTGTTTTCCAAACTGTTTTGGGGTGAAACACATATTCCTACTTGTTACTTTCATGCTTTCCATGTTTTCACATCATATACCTGCTATGTTCGTTAGTACATTATAGTACATGATTTCATTACATTTCATGCTATGTATGCCCATTGTGTGCATACTTAGTACATTGTTTTACATTGCATTTTGTTGCATATACTCATCCAGCATATGAACACATTATATTACATTTGAACCGTTTATAAACATTTGACTATGTGAACCGTTTGTATCTGTGAACCGTTTGTATCTGTGAACCGTTTGTATCTGTGAACCGTTTGTATCTGTGAACCGTTTGTATCTATGGACTGTGTGAACCGTATTTGACCATACATAAACATTTCTACAATTGTTAAACATTACTTTGGTGGTTTGGTTTGATTAAGTGATTAAGTAACGATGCGTGTGTAATATGATACAAGCATGGTGGATACGCCGCTGGTACTTCCTATATATAAGTGTTTGTATGGTATTACATATCGTAGCGTTATTTGAATCATTTCAGTTTGAGACATATAACATTTTATACAAATAACATACTTTTCACAATACATTGTTTTACAAGCAACTTAACTTATACAAACTCATTTTACAATGGTTATTCATTTAACCATACATTATTCTCTTATTTATACATATCATCTGATCTTATCGTTTTTCAAATGATTTACAAAACAAAGCAAATTACAAGGTTCATGACTAAACATTTTCTCAAACATAAGTCATGAAACCTATTTTCACAAAACCTATGTATCTCACAGGCATTTTTATGCTGACGTACCTATTTTCACATGTGTTTTTCAGGAGCTGTTGCATAAGATGATCAAGATACACATAGGCAGACTTGGGCTTTAGTGACAATAAAAGATGCAAGACTAGTTAATTATGTTGTATTTCTTTGTTTGTTAAGACATTGTAACACTTTTAATAAATAAAACGAAACTTCAATTGCCATGGATTTGAAACAATTAATTCTGTTACAACACTCCCCGATGTTTCCGCCACGTTTTGTATGTTCTACGTGGTCGGGGTGTGACAATATATCCATGTCATTCACGTAACATGTCTAAATTCTTATATATTATCACATAATCCTTAATGTTAATCCATATTTTGATCATGTAATCTCACAAGTAATCCATTTATGTGTCTCTTTAGGACTTCAATATTAGTCAACAACATAAGTCTATTCTTTTAATGACATTATACTACTTCATGTATTTTGGTTTTACTGAGTCTTGAATCGTACTTGCTTCTTTATTTACATAGCAAGTATGCATGTGTGGAATTTGCACATTTTCAATCATTGTACAATTCTGAACATTTTCGTATTTGGATCCACAAACCTCTCAATGCTAAGGCTCGGTAAATTCTGATACTTCATCAGATTTTTCAGCCTTTGCTGAGGCAATTGCCTTGCTCACAAAAACTTTTGAGCAAATATTAAGAGGAGGAGGTGGCAAGTACCAGAAGAGTGATAGAGGGAGGATGGAAGGTAGATCCAAGGACAAGGGAAAGGCTGAGATAGTTTGCTAAAAGTGTAAACAAAAGGGGTACTATGCATCAGAGTGCAAAAACAAGAAGCTTAAAGATGTAGCTTATTATGAAAAGAAGCTTGAAGAAGCCAAAAGACAACAGAAGGTTAGCCTTATTGTAGGAACAGATACCTGGCTAACTGATGACTCTTCTGATGAAGAAGAAGAAGGAATGGCAAATTTCTGTTTAATGGCTACAATTTCTGATGGAAGCTCCATCTCAAGAGAACACAAAGTAAGTTTAGATAATATTGATTTAGAACATCAACTAAACAAACTTATGAAAGATTTTGTGATCTTACAAGATAAACAAATATCAGAAAACACAAAATCTGATGATTTGCAAAAATTGCTGAATAAAGTAAAAATTGAAAACCAATTACTAATTGAAGAAAATATAACAAAAGAAGCTAAAATTGAATTTTATGCAAGAGAAAGAAAAGAATTATATAAAAAAATTAATGACAATGAAATCAATGTAAAGGGTTTTCAACAAGCAAAAGATTTCATACACTTTATTGAAGCAAACCCAAAGAACAAAGGTGAATGATTAGGTTATGTAAAAGCATGTATTAGAAATCCTACCACCTTTGTAAAAGCATCTGACAACAATTCTAAAAAAATAACATTAGAATATGATGCAGAATTGTGCAAATCAAGAAGTTCTGATAGTATCTCTTTGCCATCCAAGGACAGTTTAAAAGGATAAAGGAATGAAGTTAAAATTTTTGATGATAATTCAAAAAGAATTCATCCCAAGTTCCAAAGAAACAACAATCTTCCATCACAATAAAATTTGTCTAAAAATGTAGACAAAACAAGTTGTATGTGTGTTGAAATACTGAAGCTAATTCAACACCATATCTCAAAAGAAAATCATTCTGTTAATGGCTCAGTATTTAACAGAAATTCTGATGAGAATTATTCATCTGAAGAAGAAATCTCAAGTGTATTTTCATCGAAAAAAAGTACCCAAACAGGTTTGGGTACCAAAACAATCTCTAACCTTACCATTTCAGGACCATCATGTACAGCAGATCTAGTACTGCGACTCAGGAAGCTCCAAGCACATCACTGGGGATAGGAGCTTACTCCGTAATTTTCAAGAAAAACTGGGTAAATTAGTAAGTTTTGGAAATGGGGATAAGGGGAGAACTTTGGGTTATGATACAATTCATCATGGATCTTTAACCATTGAGAAAGTTGCATATGTAGAAGGTTTGAAATATAATCTACTAAGTTGTGGGCAATTATGTGACAAAGGCTTCCATGTAGCTTTCTTACCAAAAAAATGTCTACTAATCGGTTTAGATGATAACAACGTTTATTTAAGTGTAAAAAGGATAAGAAAATCCATCTATTACTTTGAATTTAAAGAAGAAATTGAGCATCCTCAATTACGTTTATTTTCAAGAGAAAATGAAGGTAATAGTTGGCTATGGCACAAAAGACTGGCCCACTTGAATTTCAAAACTATAAACCAATTAGCAAATAAAAATTTTGTGAAAGGCTTACCTTTTATTTCATCCAAAAAGGATAAAATATGTGAAGCATGTGAGCTAGGAAAGTCAAAAAGAGGCTAACATAAAACAATTTTTGAATCTTCAATTTCTCAAAATCTATAACTTTTGCACATGGACCTTTGTGGACCTGGGTTGAGTTTCTTAGAAAGAAAAGCGAAACCCTAGATCTAGAAAGAAATACATTTTAGTCATTGTAGATGACTGCTCCAGGTACACTTGGGTTGAGTTTCTTAGAAAGAAAAGTGAACCCTAGATCTGATCATAAATTTTATCATAAATACATAAAATCTGTTGAAATTACCTGTCAGAAGGATCAGATCTGATAATGGAACAAAATTTAAAAACTCAAAACTTGTGACTTTCCTTATAAGCAAAGGAATTTCTCATGACTTTTCTGCTCCAAGAACTCCACAACTGAATGGAGTTGTAGAAAGAAGAAATAGGACCTTAGTTGAAGCAGCTAGAACCATGCTTGCTTATGCCAAATTGCCCACTTACTTTTGGGCAGAAGCAATTGCAAATGTCTGTTTTACACAAAAAAATTTCTATCATTAACAAGAGACACCAGAAAACTCCTTATAACATCATCAATGAAAGGGCTCCTTATAACCCTTATGGAAAATTCCGAACTTTCAAAAACTTTTTCTTTTGGAAGAGTTTCGGTAACCAATGCTTTAACATAATCAGTTTAACGTAACGAACATTCCAAGACGAGGATATAAGTTACACATACCCTAAATACCCTTTACATAACTTAGATATAAGTTTTAAAGGGTTAGGAATCACAAAAAACATGGCATTTCAATTCTAGGGACCAAAATGGACAAAATGCAAAAGTTTGCTCACCAGATAGGCTTACGGACCGTAAGCCCTCAATCCTTACAGTCTGTAAGGACATGCCGGCAGCAGATTTCTTGCTTGATCACCAAGCTCAGCCAACTTCTTTCATTTCTTGACACCTAGCATGAGTTTGCCACCTTCCTTCTGTTTGAGACACCTCACTAAACACTTGTTATGATCCTAGAACAATCCCCAACACTTGGCATGATCTTGTGATCATGCTTCAAATATAAATAGCCTCCTCATTCAACTCTCCAACTTGCACATTCCTTCTTTCTTTCTCTAATCTGCTCTTAGAGCTTGTTTCTATACTTTGGAAGCCTCCTATTGAGTTCAAGCTTCTCCTAGAACATAAGTAAGTGTTCTTCCTTAGTCTATTTCTTTATTTTGGCTAACTATGAGCCAAAAGTCAAATAGTTTGACTTTCTGTTTAACTTTCGGTTCTGACCATTTTGGTCAAGTCAAAGTTCAAATTGAACTTTGCAACGTGATCGTAATCCCGAATGTATTAATCCCCTGCGATTACACCTTCTGATTACCACGTTTTGTAGGCGAAATGATGAGTCAAAGTTTTATGAATTAAAAGTCAAAAATGCATAAAAAATGCATTTTATGACGAAAACGTTTTCGGGTATTAAACTTAAAGTTTTGACACAAAATCGGTTTTATGACATTGTTAGACATGTTCAAACATGTCTAACTCGTCATTTATAGTTTAGTGCTTTTTCCTTAGGTGTAAGTTAAGCGGTTTGACTACCGCTTTGACTTTCGAATCTGACCCCTTTAGTCAACTTTAGGATCCGACCAAGCCCTTTATTATGACCATAGTATTATAGGGAATTACCTACTGAGTTTATAAGTTATGGTTATATCGTTTGGTTAGTCAAATGACGAGTCGACTATATGTTCCTCTAAAATGCCGAAAATACCCTTTTTGCGCATAAAATAGTTTTGAACATATAAGATCAATATTTTGACATCTAAACTGATCATAATGGGTCAAAGCACTTAGGTACCCTTTCTAATAGTTACACTTACGACTCGTTAAAGTGGCGTAAACCACTTTAACGAGTCATAATGTGTCAAAGCACTTAGGTACCCTTTCTAATCAGAATGCTAGGCTTATTAAACCATATTTTACGAGATCCTTCCCTCGTTTGGTTTATATACCCCATTCTATCTTATTCTAACATTTAATGTCTCATTACACACTAACACATAGTTATCCGACACATAGGCTGTCACTTTGTCCTTTTGCGTTAGCACACATCCAAAGCTCAAACGTGACGCATCACAGTATACAATGAAACTATCTTTTCCCTCAGGAAGGGATAGAATAGGTGCACTACACAACCTTTCCTTCAACAACCAAAAAGCTTTCCCTTGCTTTTATGTCCAATCTAACTTCAACAGAAGGAATAAGTGAACTCGTACCGAATTGAAATTAAGAGTTGGGAGACTATAGTTTCTAAAGAAGCACTAGTAAACAACTACCTGGCGAGATAATTCGTTCCATTCATTTCGGCCTTGTGTTACGATAAGTACACCTCCGGTGTATCTAAGCTTCGTATCGTGTATTACTTTGATATGTAGCTATTGTTACGAAGAATGTAAGTGTAACACCCCAACCCGGAAGGGCTGACGTGTCACAATAACAGTATCATAAACAAAAGTCATAATTCCATTTATTTATTTGACAAGGATACAACCACACGACAACTAAACTTAAGGTTAATATACAAACAGAGACATTCGACTTAATTAACTAACATCTTCAGATTTATTCCTAGGCTTTATTCTTCTCTCTCTTTTCCGCCCAAAGTAACCTGCTGACCTGTATATACAAGAAGTTTACGGAATGAGCCGAATGCTCAGTACGGAATAATAGGCTCAAATAACAAATAAAGCTTTATGCGAAAATGATACGATGCAAGAACATAATTTCATAATCATATCTTACGGATGTACCCATGAGCAACTTAAAACGTGACAATACACAGGTAGCTACTCCTGCATAATTATCACATGAGATGGCGAGTTGGCATACCCGCTATCCACCTCCTTAACTTAAATCCTAGGATCGATCCATACGCCTCCTAATAGCCTTATGTACCACACTTGTACTTAAGAGACGCCGTGAACTGATCTCTCCGTCACGGATGGAGCACATGATGTCGATGCCGCAACAACATGCTCGTGGGACACTCCACGAGAAGCGATACTCATGGTATCAGAGTACAAATGGTCTTATTCACATAACTTATAAAACTTATTTTCATAACAAAACGGAACATATATTGGAACATGCGATAATGAGTACAACTTAACATATACTATCGCATGACATGAAAGCTAAATCAAATGATTAGAATAGGAATTCAACGGACTGTCAAATGAATCGATAAGCAAAGAAGTGAGGAGTTTTTAAAGGATATAGTAATTTAATGGTTTATAACAATTTGAATATGAAGCAATAAATAGTGGGGTAAGGATCCGTACCTTAAAAATTCCAAAATGAAGCTACCTTGTGATAATATTTCAGATTTATACGGGCAGAGTTTAGACTACTGATTAAGCTTTTAACCTAAATTAAATAACATGCACACAAACTAGGTTAGTAACTTAATACAGCATTTACGATAACTCACGAGATTAAAATCCTCACAACGAATGACAAAGTGCGATACTTAAACATCCATCGGATTCACAATTAATGACAAAGTGAAATCACTTAAACATCTATCGGATTCACAACGAATGACAAAGTGTAAACACTTAAACATCCATCGGAATCACAATTAATGACAAAGTGAAATTACTTAAACATCTATCGGAATCACGACTAATGACAAAGCATAAACCCAATTTGAGCAGCACTTAAACATCCATTGGATTGATTTCAATCAATCGGACATTGAATCGTATCAGCGATTGAGTTAATACCCTGTTCTGCAGCACCCTGCTATACTTAATTAGTGTTTCGTGTGTGTTAATTGAAGTAAACAGACGATAACTCGAAGTATAATACGAATTCTTTCGTCGTTTCAGCGCCCAGATTCAAGTGCCAATGTCCTCTATTTATAGTCGAATTTTACCCTTGCTTACGGACCGTAACAAATAATACTTACGGTCCGTAAGGGTTATGAACTCCGTATAGGGTGGCCACGTGTGGGACTAGCCTAGCTGAGTCGACAAATTTTAAAATTTTAACCTCGACAGCAAGTTATTAGGATAATCGTCAATAGGGAATACCCCCCCCCCCTGAGTTTTAGGGGCCCTGATCCTAATTCTGAAAATTTTAGGGTTTGTGCAGAATCACTTGGGTGTCTTAATTAGGGTTTCCTAGTGAGTAATTTATAAATAATAATAATAGTTTTGGTTGATATACCGAAAGATGGATTATAAAATAAATGTTTAGTTTATTATAAATTATTATTCTTTTATTTCTAAAAATAATGATTTTAAATTTATGGTTATTACAACTATTACCCCCTTAAAAGAAATTTCGTCCTCGAAATTAAGAATATAACATATCGCATAAGTAACGGAAACGGAACTTTCATAGCAGAGTTACTAACTTATATAACAAGAATCTCCTAAACACACATGTGTATCTGAAATTCATAATTACGTTCATGATTGCCAATTACCTTACATACGTGCCCTAATGATCCTTCTATAACGCATCTTAATAAAATATCTTACCGTACGAAAAGTCACTGGAGACTTACAGATAATAGAGTGACTATTGGTACTGATATCTCCTACATAGATATGCTTAATCATAGCTAAGCATGAATGACCGTAAACAGAAACAAATGAACATATATCAAAGAGCAAGATTTACCGTTACTCGACTAAAATTCTATTACTTAGAATAGATTAGGGTATAGAGAGCGAATTGATTCTTCAGATTCCCATGTTGCTTCGTGTTCAGAGTGGTTTTTCCAGAGGACTTTAACAAACGGAATTACTTTACTACGCAAAACCTTTTCTTGTTGATCTAAGATGGCTTCTGGTTCCTCTTCGTAGGACAAATCCTCGTGAATTGTAAGTAACGGATAACTAATGACATGGAGTGGATGATAATTATATCCTCTTAACGAGAAGACATGAAAAACGTTATGAACGTGAGAGAGTTGAGGAGGTAAAGCCAGTCGATATGATACTTCTCCAATTCTTTCAAGGATTTCAAACGGACTAATGAAACGGGGACTAAGCTTCCCTTTAATTCCAAATCTACGAACGCCACGCCAAGGTGATACCTTTAAGAATACGTGGTCACCAATTTTAAATTCGAGTGGTCGTCTATCTTGATCTGCATAGCTCTTTTGTCTACTCTGAGCTTCTTTCAGTTTTTCTCGTGCCATAGTGACTTTTTCGTTTGTAATCTGAACTAGTTCTGGTCCTTCAATAAGCTTTTCTCCAACTTCATCCCAGCATATCGGTGCTCGACATTTCCGACCGTACAAAAGCTCAAAAGGTGCCATGCCAATACTTGCTTGCCAACTATTGTTGTAAGCGAACTCAACAAGGCATAGATATTCATCCCAGTTTCCAGACCATTTAAGTGCACATGCTCGGAGCATGTCTTCCAAGGTCTGAATTGTGCGTTCCGACTGCCCATCTGTTTGTGGATGGAAAGCCGTACTAAACTTCAATCGTGTACCCCAAGCTTCCTGAAAACCTTTCCAAAATCGTGAGGTGAAACGTGGGTCTCTATCGGAAACAATGGAAGATGGTGTGCCATGGAGTCGAATAATTTCTTGAAGAAATATTTCGGATAACTTATTAACCGAAAATCCTTGCTGAATTGGTAGAAAATGTGCTGACTTCGACAATCTATCGACAACAACCCATACAACATCATTCTTCTTGAATGTCTTAGGCAAACCGGTAACAAAATCCATTGTGATCTCATCCCACTTCCATATGGGAATATCCAATGGCTGCAACAGACCGCTTGCTCGTTTGTGTTCAATTTTCACTTGTTGGCAAGTGAGGCATTTACTTACGTATCGAGCAATGTCTTCCTTCATGCCATTCCACCAGAAGTTCTGTCTTAAGTCTCGATACATCTTAGTAGATCATGGGTGAATTGAAAATGGTGAGTTGTGAGCTTCGGCTAACAATGACTCACGAAGGGTGGAGTCATCGGGTACACAAAGTCTTTTGCCGCACCAAATCACCCCATGATGGTCTATACGAAATTCAGATTGCTTACCCACCTCAAGATTTTGCATAATTGCCCAAAGTTCTCCATCTTGCTTTTGTGCATCTTTGATCCGTGATATGAGGTCGGGTTCAATCTGCATTCTAGCTAGATATCCATCAGATTTACTAACCTG
The DNA here is from genome assembly GCA_030545235.1 of Helianthus tuberosus. NCBI lineage: Eukaryota > Viridiplantae > Streptophyta > Magnoliopsida > Asterales > Asteraceae > Helianthus > Helianthus tuberosus. Next base: position 108,739,108 of record CM060409.1, read on the forward strand.
AAGCCAAATGTTCATTCTTTCGAGATCCCTCCTAATACGAGGCTGAATTTGTAAGCAAGATATAGTCCCGGAATTCTTTCGACTCAACGCGTCAGCTACAACATTGGCTTTGCCTGGATGGTATTGAATATTTGCGTCGTAATCTTTTAAAAGTTCTAACCACCTTCTTTGCCTCATATTTAGCTCCTTCTGCGTAAATATATACTTGAGGCTCTTGTGGTCGGTAAAGATGTCACAACTCTCACCATACAGATAGTGTCGCCAAATCTTAAGTGCAAAGACGACTGCGGCTAATTCTAAATCATGTGTAGGGTAGTTAACTTCATAAGGCTTCAACTGACGGGAGGCATAAGCGATAACCTTCCCATGTTGCATTAGCACACAACCTAATCCTTTCTTTGAGGCATCACTATAGACTTGGTAACCTCCTGATCCAGAAGGGAGAGCGAGTATCGGAGAAGATACGAGTCGTTTCTTCAATTCTTCAAAGCTTTTCTCTTGTTCCTCATTCCATGAGTACTTCACCCCTTTCCTTAGGAGTTTTGTGAGTGGTAAAGCAATTACCGAGAATCTTTCAACAAATCTTCGATAATAGCCAGCAAGACCCAAGAAACTTCGTATTTCGGTAACAGAAGTGGGTCTTGGCCATTTTGTAATAGCTTCAACCTGTGTTGGGTCTACCATAATTCCTTTTTCTGATATGACATGACCTAGAAATGCCACTTGGCTAAGCCAAAAGTCACATTTGGAAAACTTAGCGTACAACTTCTCATGCCGCAAGGTTCCAAGTACTGCATGTAGATGTGCTTCATGCTCTTCACGACTCTTGGAATATACCAGAATGTCATCGATAAAGACAATAACGAATTTGTCTAGGAATTTGTGAAATACGCGATTCATCAAATCCATGAAGACTGCGGGTGCATTAGTTAGCCCAAAGGGCATAACCAAAAATTCGTAATGACCATAACGAGTACGAAAGGCGGTCTTGGGAACATCATCATTTTTGATCTTTAGCTGATGATACCCAGACCTTAGGTCGATTTTTGAGAATAACTGAGCCCCCTGAAGTTGATCAAAGAGATCATCAATGCGAGGCAGAGGATACTGATTACGAATAGTAATCTTGTTCAGTTCTCGGTAGTCAATACATAAACGCATACTACCGTCTTTCTTCTTCACAAATAAGACCGGAGCACCCCAAGGTGAAACACTGGGTCTTATGAATCCCAGATCTAACAATTCTTGCAATTGTTCCTTCAACTCCTTCAGTTCCATTGGGGCCATACGGTATGGAGCTTTAGAAATAGGTTCGGCGCCAGGAATCAAGTCGATGGTGAATTCTACCTGACGGTCGGGTGGTAATCCCGGGAGTTCATCCGGAAATACATCAGGATATTCACGAACAACGGAATGGCTATCGATACTCTTAACACTAGCAGAAGTATCCTTAATCGATGCTAGGAATCCAGCACAACCGTTTGATATGAATTTTCGAGCTTTGAGCGCAGAGATAATTTTAAGAGATTTATGAGCTTGAGTTCCCTGATATATAATATCAGGATGATGAAGATCACCGAAAATAACACGGCGAGAATGACAATCTATAGTTACGCGATGTCGAGACAACCAATCTATTCCTAGAATAACATCAAAGTCACACATATGTATTGGAAATAGGTCTGCCTTACACACAATAGATTCAATACGGATCGGACAATCTTTATATACGTAAGTGATTACGGATGAATTTTCCATGGGAGTGGAAATGGTTAAAGTATGATTTAAGAGAATTGGTCTTATCGGAAGGTACTTAGTAAACGAGTGGGATACTAAAGAATGGGTCGCTCCTGTATCGAATAACACATAGATACTACGTTCACCAAGCTGAAGGCTTCCAGATACAGTACCTGGGACATTAGCAGCGTCAGTAGCAGAAAGTTCGAAAACTCTTCCTCCAACATTGGGTTGGTTATTCTTCTTAATGTCTTTCTTTGTACACTCCTTGATCATGTGTCCAGTTTGGCCACATCTAAAGCTTGCTCCTGTACTTCGGTGACATACGCCCTGATGTCTCTTACCACAAGTATTACATAGAGGATATGTAATCTGAGTCGGGTTTACATGTTGATTCAGTGGTTGAGCTCTAATAGGTTCTGCATACAACTGAATCTGGTTTTGAGCAGGCCTCGGGTTTTGCGGTCTAGGTTGCCATGGACGTGCCTGATTTCCAGAGTTTTGATTTCCTTGCACTTTGCGGTCTTGAGGCTGTGGCGTAGTGGATGATTGGCCGATTGCCTGCTTAAATTGTCCTTCTCTGTTTCTCTTCTTATTATCCTCAGTTCGAGATAAAAATTCTTTTCTCTCGAACTCAAAAGTTTTAATTGCATCGGCAACTTCGGTGATATCCTTAAATTTCATGTACATGATCGACTTCCGAATTCGATCATTGACTGCCCACTTGCATTTCTCTGCCTGGGCTTCTGCCGATCCTGCAACGTCTCCTACAATACTAGCTAACCTTGCAAATCGAGTAATGAACTCAGAGGCTGGTTCATCACTCCCCTGTCGAATCACTGCATACTCCCTGATATAAGCTTCTTTATCAGCGATAGAAAAATACTTGTCGTAAAAGATGGTACGAAAATCGACCCATGAAAGATTAGCGTCGAAATCATCCCCTCCTTTGACTTGCTTATATCCTTCCCACCAAGTTTGTGCGTCTTCTTCATGTTTGTAGGTAGCCAATCTAACTTTGTATTGCTCTGGAACTCCAAGAACTCCGAAGATCTTTTCAACATGAGCTATCCAGTTTCTTGCATCGACTGGATTAGTAGCGTGACTAAAGGATTTCGGCTTTTGTTTTTGGAATTTAGCGATCCATATGTCTATACTATAGGTAGTATGGTTCGTGGTATTCTCACGAATTTCTTCACCAGAGATTGGATTCGTGTTATTACGTTCTGGATGACGAGTTTGTTGAATAACGGCCTCAGCTGTTTGAGCAACAAGGTTTGGAAGCAACCCGGCAACAGCCTGGTTGATAGCATTAATTACGTTTGGATCAACTGGAGTCTCATTCGAAGAATTGTCGTTACGCACATGGTTAAGGCTAAAGTTGGTAGTGTCACGGACTTGCAACTAGTTACTTCCCTATCGGAAGACCTATGAAGGCCATCTTGACTGTATGAGTTCAACTTTAGTGTATGTTATCAGTAGGAATGTGGAGTGGACTGTAGCACATATGTTTCCATTGAACCTGCCTATCTCTTAAGGCATACCAATCAATTCACTAGTCTCAAAATGCCAACTCATAAAAACAGTTACCAAGTTACAAAAATGCATGTATACACATAGTTTCACGTTGGCGCACGTATATATAATTTCAACTAATTAAGTGTGCTTACTATTATCGTGATTTTCCAAACACTTCCTCGTACAAGCAAGTTTGTTATTACGTTCCGGGCCATAATAACCCACTTGCCCTACGAGACTATCCTGGTACTCACCAGTAGAACAAATTACAGAGTTCGTTAACTGTTCTCTACTATGAATCATTTCGCATTTATGTCCACTAAGGTTTGAGCTTGTAGTTATAGTCTAGGTCTCCTTAAAGGCATGCTAATTCTCTATAACCAATGGCTCTGATACCATCTTCTGTCACACCCCAACTCGCAGCGGAAGCGCACGCGGGGAGCAACAGACACATGGCATAAACACGTTATTTACAAAGATACTATATTGTATTCCAAAGGTAAATCAATTTACATTGTTGATTCCATACTACAAGTACGCGGTCACAGTACATTCTTGCAGATCACGTTAATCTTCTAATTCATATGCTTCTATATATGTATTCAATTGTAGAGCAGTTCCTGTAACAACAAACACAAGTATCACACAAATCTCAAGTCACCTGAAAAGCATGTTAAGGTTGGAAAAGGTCAACTACAAATAGTTGGCGAGTTTCACTGTTTTTGTTTGTTCCAGAAATAAGTTTGAACAGATTGTTTTCCACATTTGATTTAATATTATACTGAGCCCACAAGTGAAACATTGACTGTTCACAAGTGTCGTGTCCCACATCCGACACCTCAGCACTTTTCCACCCCAAGTAGCTATGTCTAACACTACATAGTGTTGTTACTATAGAGTGCATGGACATGTGCAATTGCAGTAGAACCCATGGCATTCGTGCCAGTTCAATTGGGTTTGTCAGACCAGTAGTACTATTCATACATCCACCGGCTTTCGTTGATCACTCGTGTTTGTGGGGACTTTTCATGTGTTAGTATAACTTAGATAATTCACATCACAACATGTATGTATGTGCAAGTATGTACATATGTAACATGCATTTCACCCCAAGTAAAACAGTAAAATCAGTTTGAAAGCGGGGTAGTGAAAACTCACTAAGTATATAAGCACCACAATCACAAGAGATGTATGTATTAAGGCTCTATCACTTCCTTCAGGTGGTATCCCCGGTAGATGTATGTATTAAGGCTCTATCACTTCCTTCCTGATATCGGTTCGTGTTTGGTTAATTACCGAATACAGTTTTTCAAATCGGTAATTGAAATAACTCGAGTTCAGATGAGAATAATCATCTGAGAATCGACCTATAGCATAACGGTAGAGCTGTGGGTATTCTCTTAGTGTCAGATTTCAGTTTCGCTTCCGAGCACCGTTTTACGTGCTGGGCAAAGTCGTTTGTTTTAGATGTTCAGAAGGTAGTATGATCATATCAATTGTACTAATGAGTTGTCCATTAGAAATGATTAACTTGCTATTAAGGGAGTGCAGTTGTTTGGGATCCCAGGTTGCCCAATTTTAAGTTTCCATTTTTGTCGTTTGGGAATCGTCCGAACTGGCGTGTAATGTACCCCAAGTACCCATTTTGCCCCGGAACAGTCCAGAATGACTCCGGTGTTCCATTTATTTCAAGTTTAGTCTTTGGTCAGTTCGCGGTTCCGGCAGGTTCGTTATGCGTTTACAGTTGCCGGTTTTGTATAAAATAATGAGATTTTTAATTCTAAAAATCATTACTAAATGGATATATTTTATAAAATTCTGAAAATTTTTATATAAATTGGTAAAAATATATAGAATTCTATAAAAATATTTTCAGAATTTATAAAATCAATTTAATAATTTTAATAATTTCGTGAAAAATTGTATTTTAACCAAACAATTTGTGCCCAGTTGATACCACTTTCAAAAATTTCCAAAAATTCATAGAAGTGTCCTAATAAGTCCAGGAACTTATTGGAAAAATTTGAGATTTTCCTGAATTCGTTATACCGTGTTTCCGGCTACTGAAACTTCGCGACAACACGATTTTTGAAACCCAAGTCACACACAGTCAATAATCTCCAAACTTTTCCAGGATGTTGTCCATGTTAAAATCAACATCTTTGTAATTTTTGGTGATTTATTGAGCTCGTTAATTATTTTATCCGAATTTATTCATTTAAAACAGTTAAAAATTCACCAAAAATTTAGAAAATTCTAAACTTTTAATTGAGTCTTATTTTCACCATGTATGATTACCATGAAAATTTTTAAGTTCAATGAATACCCACGGACAAAGTTATGCTATAAACAATTCTGTATATCCTAGATTCGATTTTCGGAAGTTATACCTAGCGTAATTCGCGTTTTTACGCAACCCTTGTGTGTCCAGAAGCGAGCTAAGCTTATGTTCAGTACCTATACACCATAAACAATACAAATATGCATAAACCCATGTCAATCAAGCCTTAGAACCCTTCTTTTTCGATTAGGATTTGTTATGTTCGTTTCTTGTCGAATACTTTGTGTTTTGGTATCATAATCCGATGTTTGGCATCACCAAACATCATATAAAACCTTGTTACCCTAACCCCATGATAGAACAGCCCATGAAGATGCAAAACCCTTCAATTTTCATGGTTTAAACTTAGGGTTTTTGTGAAATTTCAAGTTTTTATGCATTATACCTTTGAAGTTCTGATTGTTCTTGATTGTTCCAGCAGTATTTCAGGTTGTGTGTGTGTTCTACGATGTATTCTTGGTGTGGAAATGAAGTAAAAAAAGAAGAAAAAAAGACTTTTAAAGCCTAAAAAAAGCCTATCGGATAAGGACAAGGGTTTCCAGACCCCTTTGACTGGTCAAGGGCGGTTTGGGAGCCCCAAGGTGATAGATTTTCATAATTTTCACGTATAGGTTCGCTTTTGGGTCGCAAACGCGTCCCGGTGCGCCAAATGGGCTCTTTTTCGCGCGTTCTTCGCGCGTTTTTCACGTTTTTGAAAACCGAACCCACCGACAACGAAACCCGAACACTTTGATATTTTGAAATAGAACTACTTATATATATGTTAAATAAGTGTTTTTAAGCTTGACTGACTGTTCGTTGCATGTTTGGTTGTTTCTGTGTGCGTTAAATCGAAGAAGTTTCGTTAACCGGAAACTGTCTCGTTTAACGTGCCCTTTCACATTAAGGCTTCAAATCTTAGGTCTTGGTCTATGTCTCATGTCTGAGTAATTCCGTACTCTTAGAATCGTCCACGACACTATTGTTTGTGTCTAATTCGATGTTATTCAGTTTGTGCACTGTTAAACGGTAAGCCTTCGTTTAACCTGTTTTCTACACCCTAAGGAATCCTGTGTCACACCCCGACCACGTAGAACATACAAAACGTGGCGGAAACGTCGGGGAGTGTTCTAACAGAATTAATTGTTTCAAATCCATGGCAATTGAAGTTTCGTTTTATTAATCAAACATGAGAGTTTACATTGTTTTAAACAAGTAACAAAGAGTACATAACATAAATTAACTAGTTCTTGTCTCGTTTTAAGTCACTAAGGCACAGGTCCGCCTAAGTATGTCTTGATAAGTCCTATGCATCATCTCCTGAAAACACATGTGAAAATAGGTACGTCAGCATAAAAATGCCTGTGAGATACATAGGTTTTGTGAAAACAGAATTCATGACTTATGTTTGAGAAAATGTTTAGTCATGAACCTTGTAATTTGCTTTGTCTTGTAAATCATTTGAAAAACGATAAGATCAGATGATATGTATAAATAAGAGAATAATGTATGGTTAAATGAATAACCATGTAAAATGAGTTTGTATAAGATAAGTTGTTTGTAAATCAATGTCTTGTGAAAAGTATGTTATTTGTATAAAATGTTATATGTCTCAAATTGAAATGATTCAAATAACGCTACAATATGTGATACCATACAAACACATATATATAGGAAGTACCAGCGGCGTATCCACCGTGCTTGTAACATATTACATACGCCTCGTTACTTAAATCACTTACTCAAACCAAACCACCAAAGTAAAATGTTTAACAATTGTAGAAATGTTTATGTATAGTCAAATGTCTATTGTCAAATGTAAATCATGTCAACAGATACAAATGGTTCACACGGTTCAATAGTTACACGGTTCAAAATGTAGTATAATGTGTTCATATGCTGGATGAGCATATGCAACAGAAATGCAATGTAAAACAATGTACTAAGTATGCACACAATGGACATACATAGCATGAAATGTAATGTAGAACGATGTACTAAGTACACACACAATGGGCATACATAGCATGTAATGTAAAACGATGTACTAAGTACGCACACAATGGGCATACATAGCATGTAATGTAAAACGATGTACTAAGTACGCACACAATGGGCATACATAGCATGTAATGTAATGAAATCATGTACTATAATGTACTAACGAACATAGCAGGTATATGATGTGAAAGCATGGAAAGCATGAAAGTAACAAGTAGGCACATGTGTTTCACCCCAAAACAGTTTGGAAAAAAGTAAAAGAGGGGTCTATGTACTCACTTGAGATTGCTTAGTAGTCCTTGAGTAACAACCAAACAATGCTAGAGATCTCGGAATCAAACGGCACCTAATATAGGTAACTATGTTAATAAACCGGACCTAAATCGGAGGATTTAGATAGAATGAGGGTTCGTAAACCAAACGAGTATGGAGACTCGTGTAATATGGTTTAACAAAGCCTACATACTAAATAAAACCTAACATAAGTGCTTACTACCCATTACGACCCGTTTAGGTAGTTTATGCTACTTTAACGCGTCGTTCGCGTGAAACGCGTTCGGAACGCCTAACTAGTCCTATGACAAGTAAAATATGCCTTAACACATCTAATATTGTTACCAAATCAGTTTAGATACCAAAAGTTATGTTACATATGCTTAAAATGAATTTTGGCGTAAAAAGGGCATTTTGGTAATTTACCTAAGGCATATAAACTACCTATCATACAACTACTCAAACGATGTGACCGTAGGGTATAACCTCGGAAGGTTATTCCCTACCTACTATGGTCACCTAATGTGTTTGGTCGGATCCTAATGATCGACCAAATGGGTCGGGTTCGAAGGTATAAGCGATTTATGAGATCGCTTACCCTTACGACCCTAGACAACGTGGTAATAAGTAGGCATAGTCCCAAGGGACTATAACCATCGTGATTACAATCATGTTGCGAAGTTCAAACGAACTTCGCATTGACCATAAACTGGTCAACGCAGAAAGTCAAACAAAGTTTGACTTTCGGACTCGAAAAGCAATAAAAGAACGAAGGAATACTTACGAAGGGTCCCCGAATGCTAATCTCGATCCAAGTAACTCAGGTATGAAACAATGGTTTCAACTTAGAGTTTCTCAAATCAAAATTCTTGTGGGTTTTGCAAATGAAGGCATGGGGTATTTATAGGATTTCCCGAACCGTTAGGATCGTTTCTTGGAAAAAAGTGCTTCAATCTTGGCCATACACTTGCACCCATGGTATTGTAATACCATGTGCACATCAAACCAGCCCATAGTATTACCCAAAACCATGTGCAAAGGTGGTATAGGCCAGATTCAATGTTTCTGCACAGAAAATTTCAAAAATGGCAGATTTGGTCCCTGTAGTGTAATAAGGCCTTTTCCGACGCGTTTAAGGCCCGTTAACCCCATTTCAAAGCTCTAAACTGAAGTTAAAGTAAAGGGAACTTAAAATGTTCTCAAAAATATCTCGGATGTCGGTTCGTTTAGCCGTACGGTTGCGTTGTTCGGCTAATTACGACGGAATGCGCATAAGCGCGAAAAACGATCCAAATGACGCGACGAATGGATTTTTCTTATGCCAAACACTAAAATAAAATGTTTTAGTGATTAAATAAATTTTTGGATGTCCGGGTGTATTCAGAATGTAAGTTATGCGCGAAAGTGCAAACTTGTGCACTTTTTGACGCTTTTAGTCCCTGAATGACCCAAAAGTTTATTTTAGCACACCGAACCCCTCAAAGCCTATTTCTAAGCTATATAAAGGATATTTAAGGTGTGTTTAACTTATGGTCATGTTCCGGAATGTCTGTTACAGTTCAGATTGGCATACTTTCGCAGTTTGTCAACTTTAGTCCCTGTAAGCGATTTAACTTGTTTTTGCCATACCAAAGCCTTTAAAACTTATTTCTAAGTTATGCAAAGGTTATTTAAGGTATGTTAAGCCTATTTCACTATTCCGGAGTGTTTGTTGCATTAAACTGGTTATATTTACGCATCAGTGCGCGTATAACCTTCCAGAAAGTGATTTAGAGCTTGTAATCGAACAAGAATTGATATGTGTAAAAGATACACATATTTATACAGATCCCAAGTATGAAATACAATATTTCATTGGTTTGGTATTTGTTTGATGGTCGCAGTGACACAGGTGTCACAGTCTCCCCTACTTAAGGAAATTTCGTCCCGAAATTTATTCGTAGGAGTCTATTTGTGATTTTGTGTCAAATAACCACCAGAGATATGTAAAGCAAAATTTTGTTATTTTCCTCAACGGATACTTTTCAGAAGCGAAAATGAACGAACGGGGTCATTTTCTTCAACGGGTTCTTCGTAAATGGAAAATAAAGGATTTTTAACTAAACGGATATACATTTCCCTCAACGGATATTCTTCAGAAGTGAAAACGAATGGATGATTCATTCTTCCTCAATGGGTCCTTCGTCAGAAACGGGAATGAAGGAATAATCCACGGATATTCATTTCTCTCAATGGATATTCTTCAGATCGAAAATGAACAAACGGGGTCATTTTCCTCGACGTTTATTCTTCAGAATTTGAAATGAAGAAATAATCAACGGATATTCATTTCCTCAACGGATAATCTTCAGAAACGAAAATGAACTAACGGAGTCATTTTCAACGGTTGCTTCCTCAGGTACGGAAATGAAAGACTTAACAACGAATAATCATTTCCTCAACGGATAATCTTCAGAAATGAAAATGAACTAACAGAGTCATTTTCAACGGTTGCTTCCTCAGGTACGGAAATGAAAGATTTAACAACGGATATTCATTTCCTCAACGGATAATCTTCAGAAACGAAAATGAACTAACGGAGTCATTTTCAACGGTTGCTTCCTCAGAGTTGAAATGAAGGATAAACGGATATTCTTTTCCTCAACGGATATTCCTCAGAAGTGAAAAATAAATAGCTAGTTCATTTTTCCTCAACGGATGCTTCATCAGAATTGGAAATGAATTGGGTTAACTTAGATACATGATAGAACTTGCTGTGATTTCTGTGCACTAAATTCCATAATTATGTATGTATCCATAATTACGTAATTCCTTGCCCAGTCCGCACAGTTCGTTTTGTAATGTTGTGGGGAAGGATATCAAACTTGTGATGAGGGTGACTAGACTACCATAGGGTCCTTTTAATTAGATCGACAGAGGATCTTCTTAATTAGGCAACCAAGGAGTCCTTTCATCTATATCATCACATAATATTCCTAACCAGATTTTTGGATCGATTAGTTTAACTAGACCACTAAAGGGGTCTAATTATGAAGTAGTACTTTATAATCCATGGGACTTAACTACAGCGTAGAAGTCCATTAAGGATTTTAGGTAGTACCTTTGGGTATCCTACTATGAATCTCTTGTACAAGGATATGCAAGATTCTACGAGGATTTGGATAACATAATTTGAATCATATGACACATAAAAGGGAACACATAAGCACATAATCACATAATTGTTTAATTGTTATTATCTTGTTATTGATTGCTATTAACTTGGCACCTCGTACTTCGTTTCTCTTGGAAGGAACGGGTACTTAGGATTTTCGTGGAAAACGCAAGAGATCATACAATGGAAGAAATTTGGGGGTAGTCTGTTCTTCAAGGAATATGGTTCCTTGATTGTTGGTATTGTAGAGGATATGTTTATACATGCAACCACATAAACATATTAAAATGTAAATGAAAGATTTATTTATAACAACAATAACAACAACTGTTTCATAGATCGTGATAACAAAAGAAAATAATACACAAGGCTCGATTATTTTCTACACAGCGTTGTCTCTTGTCGGTCTGATACTCATCTCTGCGCTGGATTTGCATTAGCAAGCCTTGGGCAATTCCTACGAAAATGGCCCATCTCGCCACAGTTGTAGCAAGACCCCGGTGGGAAACGAGCTTGAGCAGGATTGTTGCCAGCTTGATTTGGTGCAGCTGCGGTTGGGCAAACCCTCGCTGTATGACCTATAAGTCCGCAAACTTGGCATGTGCGGCACTTCACACCAGCATGATGATGTAGGCCACATTGATTGCACAAGGGTGCAGTTCCGTTGTAGGGTTTCCTGGCAGGGGGTTGAGCTGGTTGGTTGGGGACGGCTTGATCATTGTGAGTAACCATGGCGAAGTTCTGAGAAGCCTTTCGCTTCTTTGACTTCTTAGGGGATCCAGTCTGTTCATCCATGGTCTTTGATTCCTCGATTGGATTCGATTCCTCGACCGGTTTCTTGTCACCCTTTCGGAAAAGCTTGCGTTTCCTGATCTGAGATTCAGTCAAGGTTGCAGCTAGCTCAATGGTCTGCCTAACTGTAGTAGGGTTGCTACCAGTCACAATGTCTTGTATTGATTCAGGGAGGCCATCAATGTACTTTTCGATTGCCTTATCCAACGGCGTGACCATGTTTGGGCATAACAGACTTAACTCCTCATAACGGTCCGTGTAGGCTCGATGCTCACCGCTATCTTGCTTCAAACCATCAAACTCTCTTTCCAATGCTCGCAGTTCATGACGAGGACAAAACTCCCTCATCATAAGAGCTCTAAGTTCAGCCCATGTCTGTGCTAGAGCAACTTCTGCACCACGGTCTCTCATAACCCCGTTCCACCAAAAGGCCCTATTCTGAAACACACTCGAAGAAAACTCAACCTTGCGATTGTCAGGACACTGCACGTGGCGGAAAGTATTCTCAATGCTCTCGAACCATTGAAGAAGCCCAGTCGCTCCCTCAGAACCACTAAACTTGAGTGGTTTAGCCGAGTTAAAACTCTTGAAATTGCATGGACCATTGTTGTTGTTGTTGGCTTGGTTCCATTGAGCAAAGAGGTTTGGGAATTGAGCAGCCATTTGCTGCGCAATAATTTCTGCCAGTTCGGCAGTCGCTATCTGGTTTTCGCGTCGAGGGGGCAGTCTAAAAGAGGAAACATGAAAGGAAACGAGTGAGAGTATTAGACGAAAAGAATGAGATGAAACAAATCTGATGAAGCAAGGATAGTGGTCATTTGTTTGTTACTACAAAGCAACAAACGACCCCGGTGACTAATCAAAGTAAATGGATCAAAAATAATGTATCGCGAAGACATGCTCGCCTATAAGTGAACACTCATCCCAAGAATTCCCAGGTAAGCACAACTGGTCTCGCGTCTGATGAGATATATACGAAGTGCTTGCCTAGACAGAAAACCCAGAATACAGGCATTCACCCTTCCAGTTTGCACGTGTTCACATTATTTAAAACCCAAAACCTTGACGAGATTTTGAAAACTCAAAGGGGTTCAAAACCTTTTAACAGAGGGTTCAAAACCTTACAATAGAGGGTTCAAAACCTAGTAATCAATCATCCTAGAACAGATGATTAGTTTTCAAAGCGGTTGTGAAATTTATGTTCTTGTTGTGGTCGTCGCCTAAGGATAGGTGACGGTATTGTTTTATGACTAAACGCAAGTAAACTCGCGTTAGGGTCCTAGAAAGGTTATAGACTAGGTCAAAGCATTACTAATAACCTAATTCCCTATTACCATTGGCTCTGATACCATCTTTTCTGTCACACCCCGACCACGTAGAACATACAAAACGTGGCGGAAACGTCGGGGAGTGTTGTAACAGAATTAATTGTTTCAAATCCATGGCAATTGAAGTTTCGTTTTATTAATCAAACATGAGAGTTTACATTGTTTTAAACAAGAAACAAAGAGTACATAACATAAATTAACTAGTTCTTGTCTCGTTTTAAGTCACTAAGGCACAGGTCCGCCTAAGTATGTCTTGATAAGTCCTATGCATCATCTCCTGAAAACACATGTGAAAATAGGTATGTCAGCATAAAAATGCCTGTGAGATACATAGGTTTTGTGAAAACAGAATTCATGACTTATGTTTGAGAAAATGTTTAGTCATGAACCTTGTAATTTGCTTTGTCTTGTAAATCATTTGAAAAACGATAAGATCAGATGATATGTATAAATAAGAGAATAATGTATGGTTAAATGAATAACCATGTAAAATGAGTTTGTATAAGATAAGTTGTTTGTAAATCAATGTCTTGTGAAAAGTATGTTATTTGTATAAAATGTTATATGTCTCAAATTGAAATGATTCAAATAACGCTACAATATGTGATACCATACAAACACATATATATAGGAAGTACCAGCGGCGTATCCACCGTGCTTGTAACATATTACATACGCCTCGTTACTTAAATCACTTACTCAAACCAAACCACCAAAGTAAAATGTTTAACAATTGTAGAAATGTTTATGTATAGTCAAATGTCTATTGTCAAATGTAAATCATGTCAACAGATACAAATGGTTCACACGGTTCAATAGTTACACGGTTCAAAATGTAGTATAATGTGTTCATATGCTGGATGAGCATATGCAACAGAAATGCAATGTAAAACAATGTACTAAGTATGCACACAATGGACATACATAGCATGAAATGTAATGTAGAACGATGTACTAAGTACACACACAATGGGCATACATAGCATGTAATGTAAAACGATGTACTAAGTACGCACACAATGGGCATACATAGCATGTAATGTAAAACGATGTACTAAGTACGCACACAATGGGCATACATAGCATGTAATGTAATGAAATCATGTACTATAATGTACTAACGAACATAGCAGGTATATGATGTGAAAGCATGGAAAGCATGAAAGTAACAAGTAGGCACATGTGTTTCACCCCAAAACAGTTTGGAAAACAGTAAAAGAGGGGTCTATGTACTCACTTGAGATTGCTTAGTAGTCCTTGAGTAACAACCAAACAATGCTAGAGATCTCGGAATCAAACGGCACCTAATATAGGTAACTATGTTAATAAACCGGACCTAAATCAGAGGATTTAGATAGAATGAGGGTTCGTAAACCAAACGAGTATGGAGACTCGTGTAATATGGTTTAACAAAGCCTACATACTAAATGAAACCTAACATAAGTGCTTACTACCCATTACGACCCGTTTAGGTAGTTTATGCTACTTTAACGCGTCGTTCGCGTGAAACTCGTTCGGAACGCCTAACTAGTCCTATGACAAGTAAAATATGCCTTAACACATCTAATATTGTTACCAAATCAGTTTAGATACCAAAAGTTATGTTACATATGCTTAAAATGAATTTTGGCGTAAAAAAGGGCATTTTGGTAATTTACCTAAGGCATATAAACTACCTATCATACAACTACTCAAACGATGTGACCGTAGGGTATAACCTCGGAAGGTTATTCCCTACCTACTATGGTCACCTAATGTGTTTGGTCGGATCCTAATGATCGACCAAATGGGTCGGGTTCGAAGGTATAAGCGATTTATGAGATCGCTTACCCTTACGACCCTAGACAACGTGGTAATAAGTAGGCATAGTCCCAAGGGACTATAACCATCGTGATTACAATCACGTTGCGAAGTTCAAACGAACTTCGCATTGACCATAAACTGGTCAACGCAGAAAGTCAAACAAAGTTTGACTTTCGGACTCGAAAAGCAATAAAAGAACGAAGGAATACTTACGAAGGGTCCCTGAATGCTAATCTCGATCCAAGTAACTCAGGTATGAAACAATGGTTTCAACTTAGAGTTTCTCAAATCAAAATTCTTGTGGGTTTTGTAAATGAAGGCATGGGGTATTTATAGGATTTCCCAAACCGTTAGGATGGTTTCTTGGAAAAAGTGCTTCAATCTTGGCCATACACTTGCACCCATGGTATTGTAATACCATGTGCACATCAAACCAGCCCATAGTATTGCCCAAAACCATGTGCAAAGGTGGTATAGGCCAGATTCAATGTTTCTGCACAGAAAGTTTCAAAAATGGCAGATTTGGTCCCTGTAGTGTAATAAGGCCTTTTCCGACGCGTTTAAGGCCCGTTAACCCCATTTCAAAGCTCTAAAATGAATTTAAAGTAAAGGGAACTTAAAATGTTCTCAAAAATATCTCGGATGTCGGTTCGTTTAGCCGTACGGTTGCGTTGTTCGGCTAATTACGACGGAATGCGCATAAGCGCGAAAAACGATCCAAATGACGCGACGAATGGATTTTTCTTATGCCAAACACTAAAATAAAATGTTTTAGTGCTTACATAAATTTTTGGATGTCCGGGTGTATTCAGAATGTAAGTTATGCGCGAAAGTGCAAACTTGTGCACTTTTTAACGCTTTTAGTCCCTGAATGACCCAAAAGTTTATTTTAGCACACCGAACCCCTCAAAGCCTATTTCTAAGCTATATAAAGGATATTTAAGGTGTGTTTAACTTATGGTCATGTTCCGGAATGTCTGTTACAGTTCAGATTGGCATACTTTCGCAGTTTGTCAACTTTAGTCCCTGTAAGCGATTTAACTTGTTTTTGCCATACCAAAGCCTTTAAAACTTATTTCTAAGTTATGCAAAGGTTATTTAAGGTATGTTAAGCCTATTTCACTATTCCGGAGTGTTTGTTGCATTAAACTGGTTATATTTACGCATCAGTGCGCGTATAACCTTCCAGAAAGTGATTTAGAGCTTGTAATCGAACAAGAATTGATATGTGTAAAAGATACACATATTTATACAGATCCCAAGTATGAAATACAATATTTCATTGGTTTGGTATTTGTTTGATGGTCGCAGTGACACAGGTGTCACATCCTGCTCGCACTGTTTATCATTATTGATCATGTACTACTCATAACGTACCCTCAGATTCATCTGAGTCATGTTTGCTACCGTTTCATGAATCATATAAGTTGTATGTATAATTAGGGTTCAATCGAAATTAGGGTTTTAGGATTTAATTCATCGTAATTACTCAGGCATCACTACAAGCATTATAATTCCAATTTATCCACTAACGCACTTATGTCATACACTATAGTCCATGTATTAGGCCATTCGTATTCCTAGAGTCATCCAAACGCGCACAAATGCGTACTATTAAGTCTGTAACGCACTACATCAATTTAGGGTTTTCAGTGAACTTTTGTACATAACATAATTAATGTTTCGTATTGTACGTTATATCAATCATATATCATCACATTTCCAGACTCAATTCCTCACGAGTCTAATTGTTTGCACATCGTGTCCTGTCATCAAGGACTAACAACAATTAGGGTATACCGGAATTTCACAGTTGTCACATAATAGTTGGATCCTTGCAATTTATCAAACAGATCATCAATCCTCGGTAGTAGGTACCGATATTTGATAGTTTGTCTGTCCAATTCTTAATAATCTATACACATCCTGGAAGAACCATCCTTCTTCTTCACAAATAGAATAGGTACTTCCCAAGGCGAAAAGCTTCGTCAAATAAAACCTTTGTCTAGTAGCTCTTGAAGCTAATTTGACAGTCCTTTTGTTTCCAAAGGCGCTAATCTATAAAGAGATTTTGCAATCGGTACTGCGCCTGGAACAAGATCAATCCTAAACTTGATCTATCTTGTAGGGGGTATTCCAGGTAAGTCTTCAGGGAAAACTTCTGAATACTCATGAGCTATAGGGATCTCTTCAATCTTCCTTTCTTCGATCTTCGTATCAACACGTTAACCAAAAATACAAGATCACCCTTCCGCAACATCTTGTACGTCGTCATAATACTAATGACTCTCGATCTTCGACTTGTTTGTTCTCCGAGAATCACAATTGCTTCACCACCAGGGTGGGGTATTCGCGCTAGCTTCTCCGAACAATCAATCTCAGCTTCATTCTTGGATAGCTAATCCATCCTAACCACAACATCAAGACTACCAAGCTCCTCTGGTAATTAAGTCGATACTTAAAACTATATTCGCATAACTGAATACTACAATCATGAAATAACTTCATCTTAGGACAGTCTTGCCCGATATGTCCCTACTCTCCATATTCTAATATTGTCTAAAGTCCAATGAAGACTCGAAAACTGCTAAGGTCTCGAAAACTGCAAGATGCTAAAAAACAAGTGAGTTTTCAAAAACAAGTTTGTCGAAAATGAGATCTTCTAAGAAACTATTGGTCTTGTCGAAAATAGAAGTTTTGTCGAAAAGTGAAGTTTTCTCGAAAACTCGGGTCTTTTACGAAACAACACTTGAACTCGAAAACTCAGTTTCTTGAAATATTGTATCTACTTGATCTCGAAAGCTCTGAACTCGAAAACGCCTTGTCGAAAACCAGTAAAATAGAAACTTGTTAAACAAACAAAAATCCCGAGATTTATGGGATTCTGTGATCTCGAAAAATCAAAATTTGATTTATTAAATCTAACCCAAAAACTTCTCCAACAGCCCTGAATTCTTAAAAATAGCTTCTGATTGATTCCTGAAGCAAATTATTGGTGTTTTTGAAGGAAATCAAGAACACCAACTTCTGATTCTAATTGATTCCTGAAGGAAATTATTGGTGTTTTTGAAGGAATTTAAGAACACCAAATTGAAGATTCAACGAAAAAACACAAAACGACACTCGAAAACAACAGTCTTCGCCGAATCTTCAAACAAAGGCTTTGAACACAGCAACCAACTTCACAACAACACTGAATAACTAAGTTGAATCAATTGATATCATAAATTGTGCCTAGAAATAGGTTTAATAGGCTCTGATACCACTTGTAAGTCCCTGATCTGGATCACTACAATATGATATCAATGTGGTTTTGATTGTATGGCGGAATCACACAACCAAAACTGATTCAATGACAGAAATAAGATGAAATAGAATGATGAACACAATAGAATGTAAAACTGAACTTGCATATGAAAGATATAATCATCCGATACAAATTCGATATCACCCTAGATGTTCAACCCTATAAAGACCTACAAGATGTCATTATATAGGTTAACAAAAAACTCGAAGCCCAAAGCCTACTTGTAACCTTAACCCGAAACCCATTAACAACACATCTCGATATCTTATAAGCACGATCTTGAGATATTACAAAATCAGGCCAATATATAATTGCTTAAACTTTTTAGAGTCCTAACACATAAACTAAGTGTTTAATAGCGGTCATAACTTTTTGCAACAGGCTAAAACCAATATCACCAGGCACATCGTATTTTTGTTCAAAATCATTTACTATTCTTAGAAATAACTGTTGGCTCATACGATAGTATCGTCCACCATTATTATGATCGTATAGGGGATTGGGTGAAAAATATCCACCATTATTATGATCGTATAGGGGATTGGGTGAAAAATAATTACATACCAACAATTCATGTGCGGCGACCCGATCACGTACTGTATATTTTCTCTTTTTGGGTTGTGAACTCCTGACATCTTTAACAATACTCTGTACGACTCTTTAAACCGATGATATTATTAGCTTGGCTCCCTCGTCAGATGAAGATGATAAAATGAATCTGTCTAATGATGATGATGATGATGAACTTGATGATTGCATTTTTTAAAGAGATGAGGAATATCATGGTGATAAAATTTGGTGTTGTTTATGTGGAGATGTATAGGTTTATATAAGAAAGTAATTTAAAAAAAATAATGTACTAGCCGTTCAACGGCTATTTTTCTTAAAATTAAAAAAAAAGTGGTCAAGGTGTGGTCAAAGGGGGCACGTCCTCTAAGGTGGGACGGGGTACCTCACGAGTAGAGGCTTGGGGTTCCAACCTTTGCTAGAACATCGTCGTCACCCTCTAAGGATAAGGGTTGCGGGTTGGTTCCACGGGTACATCAAGCCGCAAGGGTAAGGACAGAAGGGGTTTGAGGGTGGGGTCCATTTCTTGAATGATGTATGTGTGATTAGTGGGTGGGGTAAAAGAATGGGGTCCATGGTTCAAGGGTACTTTGTAGTGCAAGGGTTAGGCGTCACCAGTGTTTTATAGTGCAAGGGTACTTTGTAAAGAATTTGACATGGCTCCGGTTGATTGGTCAGGACAAGAACAGTACCCTTGGATGACCCTTCCTCCTTAAGGAGGGTTGGCAGAGTGGGGTTGGGGTGTGGAGGGGCTCTCATCTCCCCCTCTCAACACCTCACTCTGTATAATCTAATACATAGCCTTATATGTTACCTCAAAATATCATTTAATATTTTTCTAAATCTCAGTGTACTCTTACACGTAGCCTTATATGTTAACTATTAAATATTTTAATCGTATAATTCATAATTTCTAACCTAGGAAAGTTAACCAATACTTAACCAGTTGGACTACACCACCTTCTAACTGACTCAAGTTTGATTCATGTTCCCTCAATTAGTTTTGGTGGCATCGGGTGATGATGGGAAACTAGGTGAGTAGGCTGCGATCGCTAGCTCGATTCTTAAACTGAACGGGTTTTATCTCACCGCACTATCGTGCCTTCGGACGAATGTTCACGAGCTTCGGGCCTAGGTGAGAGTTTTTTCTCAATTCAGAGGCGGGTGTATGCCGGTACCCATCTGTAGAAATGATTTGGCCGTTCGAAAAAGAAAAAAAAAGAAAGCAAAGGTAACCAAGTTGATTTATGAAATTAAGACTGCGGGGAGTGGGGGCGTTTGTGGGGCGGGGGAAGCCAGGCAACTCTGGCTAACCCACTCCATGCCAGCGTTGGCTTTGGCGTTGCCCAGCCAGCATCGCTATGGAGCCCGGCGTGGGGCGGGGGGAGAGCTGTCTTGGCTGGCTACTATTGGCTGTGGCATATGACCATTGGCCTAGCCGTTGGCCAACGACTATTTTAAAATAAATTCCTTTATTTATAATATATATATATATATATATATATATATAGGGTAGGGTTCCAGCCTGAACAACCTTCCAAGAGTGAACTGCGTGAACAAATATGGACCCTTGATTTCCTTTTTAGTTGTTAAGGGTAGGATTGTAATTATATAAAAAATTAGATTTAAATCATTATTTTAATAATTGAATTAAGTTACATCTTTCCTAATTTAAATTCATTATCCACATTATGTGTAACATCTGTGCTTGTAATCATTATGAACGGTTCTATTATCAATAAAACAATGTTATTTGATCCCAATGTTTGTTTGGTTGTGTTTTACATTTTTCATGTTTTGACTTTTATTCAATTTCAAACTCTATATCGCTTTCTGGAGAGTTATACGCAAACTGGTGCGTAAACGTAACCAGTTTAACGCGACAAATACTCCGTAAACATCATCATATACTTAACATACCTTAAATAACCTTTACATAACTTAGAAATAAGTTTTGAAGGCTTTGGTATGGCAAAAACAAGTTAATTCGCTTACAGGGACTAAACTTGACAAACTACGAAAGTATGCCAATTTGAACTGTAACAGACATTCCGTAACATGACCATAAGTTAAACACACCTTAAATATCCTTTACATAGCTTAGAAATAGGCTTTGAGGTGTTCGGTGTGCTAAAATAAACTTTTGGGTCATTCAGGGACTAAAAGTGTCAAAAAAAAAATGCACAAGTTTGCATTTTCGCGCATAACTTACGGTCTGAATACATCCGGACATCCAAAAATTTATGTAAGCACTAAAATATTTTAGTTTAGTGTTTGGCATGAGAAAAATCCATTCGTCACGCAATTTGGATCGTTTTTCACGCTTATGCGCATTCCGTCGTAATTAACCGAACAACGCGATTGTACGGCTAAACGAACTGACATCCGGCATATTTTTGAGCATGTTTCATGTTCCCTATACTTTAACATCCTTGTGAAGCTTAAAAATGGGCTTGACGGGTGTTAGAAGTGCCAAAACACGACGATACGCGCTCAGGAACCAAAACTGCAAAACTGCAAAAAAAAATATAAAAAAAATATAAAAAAATAAATAAATAAATAAATGCAGCAAAAAGCCATTTTAAACATAAGTTAGCAGCCCCTAACACTTCCCAAAGGTCAAGTGCCACATGTTAATCTCCTATGGTGGCCAAAATTAGTTACCACAACATTTTGACAAGTGTACGGCCTAGATCGTGCCCCCTTTTCCAAGAAACGATCCTAACGGTTGTGGGTTTACTATAAATACCCAACCCATTTTCACTCATTCCTCACTAGAATCTGATCTAAAAGACTCTAAGTTGAAACCATTGTTTCATACCTGAGTTATTTGGATCTAGATTAGCATTCGGGGACCTTTCGTAAGTATTCTTTCGTTCTTTTATCGCTTTCGAGTCCGAAAGTCAAACTTTGTTTGACTTTCTGCATTGACCATTTTATGGTCGATGCGAAGTTAGTTTGAACTTCATAACGTGAGCGTGATCACGATGGTTATAGTCCCTAGTGACTATACCTACTGATTACCACGTTATCTAGGCTCAGTGACGAGTCGTAGTTTCGGTCAGAATACGTATTCTTGCGTATTTTGTAACCAAACTACTTATGGGTATCAAAACCGTTTGTTTTGATACCAAACCTGTTTTCTAAACTTAGTTAAGCATGTTTTAACATGCTTAGCTCGTCACTTTTAGTTGTGCTTGTATAGGGTCGTAAGGTAAGCGATCTAAACGATCGCTTATACTTTCGAACCCGACCCATTTGGTCGATCATTAGGATCCGACCAAATACATTAGGTGACCATAGTATATAGGGAATAACCCTCAGAGGTTATACCTTATGGTCGCTACGTTTAAGTAGTTGTATGATAGGTAATTTATATGCCTTAGGTAAATTACCAAAATACCCCTTTATGCCAAAATTCATTTTTAAACATATGTAACATAACTTTTGACATCTAAACTGATTTGACAACCATATTAGACATGTTAAGGCATATATTACTTGTCATAGGACTAGTTAGGCGGTCCGAACGCGTTTCACGCGAACGACGCGTTAAAGTAGCATAAGCTACCTAAACGGGTCGTAATGGGTCACAAGCACTTAGGATAGGTTTCATTTAGTATGTAGGCTTTGTTAAACCATACTACATGAGTTCCCATACTCATTTGGTTTACGAACCCTCATTCTATCCGATCTTCCGATTTAGGTCCGGTTTATTAATGTAGTTACCTATATTAGGTGCCGTTTGATATTCCGAGATCTCTAGCATTGCTTGGTGGTTATCTTAGGACTTCTGAGCAATCTCAAGTGAGTACATAGACCCCTCTTTTACTGTTTTCCAAACATTTTGGGGTGAAACACATGTGCCTACTTGTTACTTTCATGCTTTCCTGTTTTCACATCATATACCTGCTATGTTTGTTAGTACATTATAGTACATGATTTCATTACGTTTCATGCTATGTATGTCCATTGTGTGCATATTTAGTACATTGTTTTACATTACATTTCTGCTATGTATGTTAACTGATAGCATGCTAGCACATTGATTTACATGACTTTTCTGCTTTGTATGTTAACTTAGCATACTTAGTACATTGTTTTTATATAACATGTTCACTTTTGCTATGACATTTGGTTTGCACAAACGAGACTATTATACGTTCATTAACATTAGCTACGCCGCTCGGTAGTAAGTACTGGTACCATAGGACTTGACAAATCCCATTCCTGACATCCCGGGTTTGTTTGGATGTAAGGAATGACTGAATCCGAATACAATTCTTTTGATAACCTTGACTGAAAGGGTTATCCGACTGTCTCAAGGCTTGAATGTATGCGTTAACTTACCACATAAATGTTTGTATCAATGTAACATGTATTACTTTGCGAAACATAACTTTTTGATACATTCAAAATACTTTGTTTTGTACATTTCTACATTTGGACTATTTGCCAATACTTTACTTACAAGACATAACATTTGTTACACATTACTTGACTACTTTTGGACTATCAACATTTGACATGGTTTATACAAGGACTTTTGACAATTGGTTTAAACATAGACAATATACATTGTTGGTTGGTTAAGTGACTTAAGTAACGAAATGTGAGTAATATGATACAAGCATGGTGGATACGCCGCTGGTACTTCCTATATATAAGTGTTTGTATTATATTACATATCATAGCGTTATTTAAATCATTGATTTTGGACTTATACATTTTATACAAGTAACATGTTTTCACAAGACTTTGTTTTACAATACGGTTTATTTTATACAACTCATTTTACATGGTTATTCATCTAACCATACCTTATTCTTTTACTTATACATATCATCTAAACTTATTGTTTTTCAAGCGATTTACAAAACAAAATCAAATTACAAGGTTCATGACTAAACATTTCTTAAACTTAAGTCATGAATCCTATTTTCACAAAACCTATGTATCTCACAGGCATTTTTATGCTGACGTACCTATTTTCACATGTGTTTTCAGGAGCTTTTCCGTAGGATGACGATCATGACACTAGGGCGGACCTGTGCCTTAGAGATTTAAAACGAAGATAGACCATGTTTAATTATGTTAAAAACTCTTTGATTCCTGTTTAAAACAATGAAACTCTTGTGTTTATAAATAAAATACAACTTTGAATGCCATGGTTATGAAACAATTAATTCTGTTACAACACTCCCCGACGTTTTCCGCCACGTCTTGTATGTTATACGTGGTCGGGGTGTGACAGAAGAGTTGGTATCAGAGCCAATGGTTATAGGGAATTAGGTTATTAGTAATGCTTTGACCTAGACTATAACCTTTCTAGGACCCTAACACAAGTTGTCTTGTGTTTAGATTTTAAAACATGTACATCACCTATCCTTAGGTGATTATCAAAACAAGAAACCAAATTTTTCGAAACGATTTTTGAAAAACAATCATCTGTTTTTGGATGATTTATTACAAGGTTTTGAACCCTCTTTTGTAAGGTTTTGAACCCTTCCAGTTTGACTAAATTTTTGGCCTTGTGCCTTCAAATTTTCAAAATCTCGTCAACGTTTTGGGTTTTAAATAATGTGAACACGTGCAAACTGGAAGAGTGAATGCCTGTATTGTGACAACTCGAGTTTCCAAGATTCTATCTTCGCATTTAGTGCACGCTAATTTTTTTTTTTATTATTTAGTTGTTTGTTAATACGACTCGTTGTTTCGCAACGTTTACCTTTGTAATACGTTATATCGTATTTCGATTAATATTATGTACTTGGAAATCCATAATATTTGTTAATATGTGAGTGTATGTTTATAAGGATTTGTGCTAAGTAACATGTTAAATAAAAATGGAACCTTTACTGTAAACAAACAAGTATCATGAAATCACCCAAGTGGTGAAAACACTTTAGGGTGTTTTCGTCCACTGATGACCACGAAATCACACAGATGGGCTTGGCCCAGTGTCCAATCTTGAGATATTTTATATATATAATCATTTTTATAAACAAACTTCTCTGGGAAGTTTCACACTTATCAAAACTGATCATATCACATTGTTTTTCTCTCTATCCTTGAAAACCCACAAAGAGTTCCTCATTTCAAGCAAAAACCTCTGTTTAAACCATTGGTTAGTCATTTCATGATTCAAGTTGTTTCTTGTTGCATATCGTATGATTTTGGATGTTTAATCATGATGTATGAATATATGTGAATATGTGATTTATCATAGTGTGCTTGCTAGAAAATTATTATTTATGAACTGTATGAATATTGGATGTTTGGAATCAACAGTGGGTATAAGATATGAATGATAAACTGATAGAATTATGTTCTAGATCTTACAAAGCTTTGGTAGAGTATTTATTTCATAGCAATGATTGATTTAAAAGACTTGTAGATGATTAAACAAGTAAACTGTAATGAGATTTAGTTGCTGGGTTAAGTTACAGTGAGTTTGGTGAAGATGATAAACAGTCACAAAATCACCCACCACAAAAGAAAGTGGACGAAATCACTTTAAGTGATTTCGGCCCAAACAGTTCAGCCCAAAGGGTGTTTTCGGCACCCATGTGATTTCGGCCCAAGTTGGATTTCGATCTATAAGTGATTTCGGCACTTTTGTTTGTCTGGCAACAAGCTACTATTAATAATTTATGTTATTAATTATGTTATTTAGCTTAACTAATCTTTGGAATAACACAGTTAGTTTATTTAACTATGTTAAATATGAAAGTTGTTAACTTTATTGTTTGAGTAACTCTGTTAGTGAACAAATTCTGTTAAGTGGTTAACTGGGTTAACTAACTTACTCTGTTTATTTATTACTCCAACTAAGTGGATTAATTCTGTTATTCCATTGAACTCCGTTAACTTTATTCACTCAGTTAATTTGCTAGATTTGCTAGATGCCAACTCTGTTACATGTATAGATGCAATTAACTGCTTGTGTTGCATGTTATGAACTGTCAAACACTCTGTGATATTACTGTGATGCTAGTTACATGTGAAACATTACGAACGTGAACTGATTGAGTATACGTGCACTATAGGACTTGACTGATTTATTGTGAGCATTTAACTTAGCATACCGAGCAAACATGGTGAGTTCACACTTCTACCAAGGCATGGGATTCCCGGGATTGGGAATGGGTTGATTGATTATTTATGCTTAATTAAGAGTTATTGGAATTACATACCATAGGCCTCGGGAGAGGAAGGTCAATGGTAGATACTACTAGACTAGTGATACTTATACATCTCTTCGCAAACATGCCGTGATCGGCCGCGATACTAGAACAATCTTCGCAAACATGCCTGTAATGGCCGCGAACTATGCTTAAATCTTCGCAAACATGCCTGGAGGGCCGCGATACAAAATATAACTAGTCTAGACAACATGGGAAATCCCCACTAACTTCGCAAACATGCCTAGAGGGCCGCGATGCTATTATATACGATACATGATTACTAAACGAACTTACGATTTACATTACGAAAACTATAACTGATTAATCTACTGTGAACTCGCTCAACTAGTTGTTGACTCTCTGTTACATGCCTTGCAGGACCATAGGTACTTTTGGAGCTTGCACGGGAGGCACAGTCGTTGTGGACATGGATCGTGAATGTGTTGTTAAACGTTATAACATTTTGTACTTAAACTTATGTTGGGTTTTACATTAATGCTTCCGCTACACACTTGTTTATATTTGGTTTTGTAAACACCTATCGTATTGATGAATGACTTTTGATATACATACTTATGTTCAATATGATTGGTGGCTTGATCCTGGTCATGTCACGCCTCCAAGCGGTGGTACTCCGCGTGTGGATTTTGGGGGTGTGACAGATTGGTATCAGAGCCATTGGTTATAGAGAACTCGGTTTTAATAAGGGGAAAACGTTTTTATTAAAACCAGACTATAACCAGAACAGTGCTCAACGATCCACAACGACGCCTCGCTCCATGTGCAAGACTCATCACTCTAGGTAATATGGTACATGTCTTATTGCCTACTTGCTAGAATTGCATAGAACTTTGCTCCGGGTATGCTTAGGTTAACTTAACACTATTGCATGAGAACACTTGTGTGATTATTCCCTTTTGTTATCGCACTACTCGCGAACCTCTCTCACTTATGTCATATTTGCTATGAAGATCATGTCTGGACGCATTAACATGACACAAGCCCAACTGACGGCTCTCATTAACGAGCGAGTTGCTGAGGCACTTGCAGCCGCACAAACAGGAGGTCAGCACGCTCAGCCACCTGTTTGTACCTTCAAAACTTTCATGGACTGTCGTCCTACTACTTTTAGTGGCACGGAAGGAGCGGTTGGACTCCTCCATTGGTTTGAAAAGCTCGAGTCCGTATTCGAAATGTGTGAATGCCCTGAGGCTCGCAGGGTGAAGTACGCCACTGGTACTCTAGAAGGCATTGCGCTGACTTGGTGGAATGCGCAAGTGCAGATGTTAGGGTTGGCTGTTGCTAACGCCACACCTTGGAACGGTTTCAAGGAATTGATTAAAGAGGAATACTGTAGCCGTGATGATATTCATAAGCTGGAGGTAGAGTTTTACCACTTGAAAATGACGGGGTCAGAAATTGAAGCGTACACCAGAAGATCGAATGAGTTGGCTATTCTGTGTCCTACTATGGTGGACCCTCCCATTAAGCGTATCGAACTGTATCTCAATGGTCTGGTGCCGGAAATTCAAAGTCACGTAACCTCAGCGAATCTTGGCACCATTCAACAGATTGTCAAGCTAGCTCATCGCCTCACCGATCAGGCAGTGGAACAGAACAGGCTGCCTAAACGTATCAGCGCTACTACCGCTACCACTCCAGCTACTCCTGCTACTCCCAGCGACAACAAGCGGAAATGGGAAGGGGATTCCAGCAGGGGTTCAGCTATTGTACAGTCTCAAGCACAGCAACAGCGCAAGACTAGTGATTACCAGAGCCTGAGTCAGCAATCGTCTGGTGGTCAGGGGCAGAGTGGATATCGGGGAATTCATCCACTATGTAACAGGTGCAACAAACACCACAGTGGTCAGTGTCGTAAAGGCCGCTGTCAAAGATGTCTAAGGGTAGGTCATGAGGCTAAAGATTGCAGGAGCTCAAGGCCTGCGAATCTGAACCAGCAACAACAGCCACCCGTTCCACGAAACCAGTCACAGCAACAACAGCAAGGAAATAAGGTATGCTTTCAGTGTGGGGCTGAAGGTCACTTCAAGCGGAACTGCCCCCAGTTAAACCAGAATCAGAACAACAACAACAATAATCAGGGCAGTGGGAACAACAATGGGGGAAACAACAACAACAATGGTGCAAAGGGTCGTTTATTTGTGATTGGTCAGAGTGACGCAAGGAACGATCCTAATGTGGTTACGGGTAAGTTTCTTCTCGACGACTTTTATGTTACCGTATTATTCGATTCGGGTGTGGATACCAGTTATATGTCTCTGAACGTTAGTCAAATGCTTAAACGCGCACCAACACTTTTGAACACCAAACATGTCGCAGAGTTAGCTAACGGTAAAAGTCTAGAGGCCACACACATAGTTCAGGGTTGTAATCTTATCCTCGCTGGTCAGACTTTCTCTATCGATCTCATTCCTATAACTCTGAGTAGTTTTGATATTGTCATTGGTATGGATTGGTTATCCCAACAGCAAGCAGAGATCCTATGCAAGGAGAAGATCATTCGTATTCCTCGTTCTGGCAAAGAACCTCTCGAAGTTCAAGGCGACAAGAGTGGTGTCGTGAGTGGCATCATCTCCCTCTTGAAGGCTCAGAAGTGTCTGCGAAAGGGCCACATAGCTATTTTAACACTCGTTACTGATACATCGATGACAGAGAAAAAGATTGGGGATATTCCTGTAGTGCGTAACTTTCCTCAAGTGTTTCCTGAAGAGCTACCTGGGCTACCGCCTCATCGCCAGGTCGAATTTCAGATCGAGCTAGCTCCAGGAGCAGCACCTATAGCTCGAGCGCCATACCGCTTAGCTCCAACTGAACTGGAAGAACTGTCTAAGCAATTACAAGAACTCTTGGAGAAGGGTTTCATACGTCCTAGCTCTTCGCCCTGGGGAGCTCTAGTATTATTTGTAAAGAAGAAAGACGGTACCTTTCGTATGTGCATAGATTACCGCGAACTGAACAAGGTGACCGTGAAGAATCGCTATCCACTCCCACGCATCGACGACTTATTCGACCAGTTGCAAGGGTCGAGCTATTACTCAAAGATTGACCTGAGGTCAGGTTATCATCAACTGAGAGTCCGGGATGAGGACGTCTCCAAAACAGCATTCAGAACTCGCTACGGCCATTACGAGTTTTTGGTCATGCCATTCGGGCTAACGAACGCGCCTGCGGTTTTCATGGATCTTATGAACAGGGTGTGCAAACCTTATCTTGACAAGTTTGTTATTGTTTTCATTGATGACATTCTGATTTACTCGAAGAGTCGGGAGGAACACGAGCAGCATTTACGATTTATTCTGGAACTCCTTCGAACGGAACAGCTGTACGCTAAGTTTTCAAAATGCGACTTCTGGCTTCGTGAAGTCCACTTTCTAGGCCACGTGGTAAACAAGGATGGGATTCATGTTGATCCATCCAAGGTAGATTCGATCAAGAACTGGCCTGCACCTAGCACACCGACAGAAATACGCCAATTCTTGGGTTTGGCGGGTTATTACAGACGGTTTATCAAAGACTTCTCAAAGATTGCACAGCCGCTTACATTACTGACACAGAAAGGTATTGCTTACCGTTGGAGTGATACACAGGAAACAGCGTTTCAGCACTTAAAGGATAGACTCTGTAGCGCACCTATCCTCTCATTGCCTGAAGGCACGGACGATTTTGTAGTCTACTGCGATGCATCTATCCAAGGTCTTGGATGTGTGTTGATGCAACGGGATAAAGTTATTGCTTATGCTTCGCGCCAACTTAAGATTCACGAACGGAATTACACTACACACGATTTAGAGCTTGGAGCTGTTGTTTTTGCGCTCAAGATATGGCGACATTATCTGTATGGCACCAAGTGCACCATCTACACCGATCACAGAAGTCTTGAGCATATCTTCAAGCAGAAAGACTTGAACATGCGACAACGTCGATGGGTCGAGTTACTGAACGATTACGAATGTGCTATAAAGTACCATCCGGGCAAAGCCAATGTGGTGACCGACGCCCTCAGTCGAAAGGATACTACACCTAGGCGTGTACGAGCGTTACAACTCACTATTCAGTCTAGTCTTCCTTCACAGATACGAGATGCTCAGGTAGAAGCATTGAAACCAGGAAACGTCAGGGCTGAAGCTCTACGCGGCTCAAGGCAACGGTTAGAACAAAGGGCAGACGGCGCCTATTATGTAACCGGACGCATCTGGGTCCCACTCTATGGTAATTTACGCGAGCTTGTAATGGATGAAGCTCATAAGTCTCGCTACTCAGTACATCCTGGTCCGGATAAGATGTACCACGACCTCAGAACTACATATTGGTGGCCTAGTATGAAGGCCCACATAGCAACTTACGTTAGCAAGTGTTTGACTTGTGCGAGAGTCAAAGCGGAATATCAGAAACCATCAGGCCCACTCCAACAACCTGAGATACCACAATGGAAATGGGAGCAAATTTCCATGGATTTTGTTACCGGCCTACCTAGATCTCAGCGCGGAAATGATACTATTTGGGTGATCGTGGATCGACTCACAAAGTCTGCTCACTTCTTGGCTATCAAGGAAACGGATAAGTTCTCCACTCTAGCAGACATATACCTTAAGGAAGTTGTCTCGAGGCACGGGGTGCCCACCTCTATTATCTCTGATCGTGATGCACGTTTTACTTCAGAACTGTGGCAAGCAATGCACAAATCTTTTGGCTCTCGTTTAGACATGAGCACAGCTTATCATCCTCAGACAGACGGGCAGTCTGAGCGAACTATTCAAACTCTAGAAGACATGCTTCGGGCGTGCGTAATTGACTTTGGCAAAGGCTGGGAAAAACATCTGCCACTTGTGGAATTTTCATACAACAACAGTTACCACACCAGCATTAAAGCTGCTCCATTTGAGGCATTGTACGGGCGTAAATGCCGATCACCTCTTTGTTGGGCAGAGGTGGGTGACAGTCAGATCACAGGTCCAGAAATGGTAGTTGATACTACTGAAAAGATTGCTCAAATACGACAACGCATGGCGGCAGCACGTGACCGTCAGAAAGTATACGCTGATAAAGACAGGAAAATACTCGAATTCCAAGTTGGGGAACGAGCACTACTCAAAGTTTCACCTTGGAAGGGTGTTGTTCGTTTTGGCAAACGAGGCAAACTCAATCCACGATACGTTGGACCATTTGAAGTCATAGAGAAGATAGGCAAAGTGGCCTACAGACTGAACTTACCAGCTGAACTCAGTGCAGTTCACAACGTCTTTCACGTGTCAAATCTGAAGAAGTTTCAGTCAGATGAGACCTTCATAGTTCCTTTGAAGGAACTCACTATCGACGAACAATTGCATTTCGTCGAGGAACCAGTTGAAATCACGGACCGGGATGTTAAGGTCCTCAAGAACACCAGAATACCTCTTGTTCGAGTTCGTTGGAACTCCCGTCGTGGCCCAGAGTTTACCTGGGAACGCGAAGACCAAATGGAACTCAAATATCCCCAGTTGTTCGAAAACAATGCAACTACTACTGAGGCTGAAGCTACTACAGAATTTCGGGAAGAAATTCCAAACCAACGGGGGAATGATGTGACACCCCAGGAGAACCAGTAAACGATAACTTAACTAGCTTCCTCAGTAACCGCATGCTAAATTTCGGGACGAAATTTCTTTCAAGTTGGGGATAATGTGACAACTCGAGTTTCCAAGATTCTATCTTCGCATTTAGTGCACGCTAATTTTTTTTTATTATTTAGTTGTTTGTTAATACGACTCGTTGTTTCGCAACGTTTACCTTTGTAATACGTTATATCGTATTTCGATTAATATTATGTACTTGGAAATCCATAATATTTGTTAATATGTGAGTGTATGTTTATAAGGATTTGTGCTAAGTAACATGTTAAATAAAAATGGAACCTTTACTGTAAACAAACAAGTATCATGAAATCACCCAAGTGGTGAAAACACTTTAGGGTGTTTTCGTCCACTGATGACCACGAAATCACACAGATGGGCTTGGCCCAGTGTCCAATCTTGAGATATTTTATATATATAATCATTTTTATAAACAAACTTCTCTGGGAAGTTTCACACTTATCAAAACTGATCATATCACATTGTTTTTCTCTCTATCCTTGAAAACCCACAAAGAGTTCCTCATTTCAAGCAAAAACCTCTGTTTAAACCATTGGTTAGTCATTTCATGATTCAAGTTGTTTCTTGTTGCATATCGTATGATTTTGGATGTTTAATCATGATGTATGAATATATGTGAATATGTGATTTATCATAGTGTGCTTGCTAGAAAATTATTATTTATGAACTGTATGAATATTGGATGTTTGGAATCAACAGTGGGTATAAGATATGAATGATAAACTGATAGAATTATGTTCTAGATCTTACAAAGCTTTGGTAGAGTATTTATTTCATAGCAATGATTGATTTAAAAGACTTGTAGATGATTAAACAAGTAAACTGTAATGAGATTTAGTTGCTGGGTTAAGTTACAGTGAGTTTGGTGAAGATGATAAACAGTCACGAAATCACCCACCACAAAAGAAAGTGGACGAAATCACTTTAAGTGATTTCGGCCCAAACAGTTCAGCCCAAAGGGTGTTTTCGGCACCCATGTGATTTCGGCCCAAGTTGGATTTCGATCCATAAGTGATTTCGGCACTTTTGTTTGTCTGGCAACAAGCTACTGTTAATAATTTATGTTATTAATTATGTTATTTAGCTTAACTAATCTTTGGAATAACACAGTTAGTTTATTTAACTATGTTAAATATGAAAGTTGTTAACTTTAGTGTTTGAGTAACTCTGTTAGTGAACAAATTCTGTTAAGTGGTTAACTGGGTTAACTAACTTACTCTGTTTATTTATTACTCCAACTAAGTGGATTAATTCTGTTATTCCATTGAACTCCGTTAACTTTATTCACTCAGTTAATTTGCTAGATTTGCTAGATGCCAACTCTGTTACATGTATAGATGCAATTAACTGCTTGTGTTGCATGTTATGAACTGTCAAACACTCTGTGATATTACTGTGATGCTAGTTACATGTGAAACATTACGAACGTGAACTGATTGAGTATACGTGCACTATAGGACTTGACTGATTTATTGTGAGCATTTAACTTAGCATACCGAGCAAACAAGGTGAGTTCACACTTCTACCAAGGCATGGGATTCCCGGGATTGGGAATGGGTTGATTGATTATTTATGCTTAATTAAGAGTTATTGGAATTACATACCATAGGCCTCGGGAGAGGAAGGTCAATGGTAGATACTACTAGACTAGTGATACTTATACATCTCTTCGCAAACATGCCGTGATCGGCCGCGATACTAGAACAATCTTCGCAAACATGCCTGTAATGGCCGCGAACTATGCTTAAATCTTCGCAAACATGCCTGGAGGGCCGCGATACAAAATATAACTAGTCTAGACAACATGGGAAATCCCCACTAACTTCGCAAACATGCCTAGAGGGCCGCGATGCTATTATATACGATACATGATTACTAAACGAACTTACGATTTACATTACGAAAACTATAACTGATTAATCTACTGTGAACTCGCTCAACTAGTTGTTGACTCTCTGTTACATGCCTTGCAGGACCATAGGTACTTTTGGAGCTTGCACGGGAGGCACAGTCGTTGTGGACATGGATCGTGAATGTGTTGTTAAACGTTATAACATTTTGTACTTAAACTTATGTTGGGTTTTACATTAATGCTTCCGCTACACACTTGTTTATATTTGGTTTTGTAAACACCTATCGTATTGATGAATGACTTTTGATATACATACTTATGTTCAATATGATTGGTGGCTTGATCCTGGTCATGTCACGCCTCCAAGCGGTGGTACTCCGCGTGTGCATTTTGGGGGTGTGACATGTATTCTGGGTTTTCTGTCTAGGCAAGCACTTCGTATACATCTCATCAGACGCGAGACCAGTTGTGCTTACCTGGGAATTCTTGGGATGAGTGTTCACTTATAGGCGAGCATGTCTTCATGATACATTATTTTCGATCCATTTACTTTGATTAGTCACTGTGCGTCGTTTGTTTGCTTGGTAATGCGGACAAATGACCACCATCTTTGCGTTTGTTAATTTTGTTTCATCTCATTCTTTTCATCCAATCCTCTCACTCGTTTCCTTTCATGTTTTTTCTCTTTTAGAATGCCTCCTCGACGCGAACACCAGATAGCAACTGCCGAACTGGCAGAAATCATTTCGGAGCAGATGGCTGCTCAGTTCCCAAATCTCTTTGCTCAATGGCACGCAGCCAACAACAACAACAATGCTCCATGCAAATACAAGGACTTTAGCTCGGCTAAACCACTCAAGTTTAGTGGTTCTGAAGGAGCGACTGGGCTTCTTCAATGGTTTGAGAGCATTGAGAATACTTTCCGCCACGTGCAGTGTCCGGATAATCGCAAGGTCGAGTTTTCTTCGAGCGTATTTCAGAAGAGGGCTCTCACATGGTGGAACGGGGTTATGAGAGACAGGGGTGCAGAAGTTGCTCTAGCACAGACATGGGCTCAACTCAGGGCCCATATGATGAGGGAATTCTGTCCTCTCCATGAACAGCGAGCGTTGGAGAAAGAGTTTGATAATTTGAAACAAGATAGTGGTGAGCACAGGGCATATACTGACAGGTTTGAGGAGTTGAGTCTGCTTTGCCCAACTATGGTTACCCCACTCGACAAGGCTATCGAAAGGTACATCGACGGCCTACCTGACTCAGTACAAGACATCCTTACTGGGAGTAACCCTACCACACTCCGTCAGGCGATCGAGTTAGCAGCGACATTGACTGAGTCGCAGGTTCGAAAGGGAAAGCTGCATAAAAAGGGTGACAAGGGTAAGAAGCAGGTGTCTGATAAGGAAGATAGCAAGAAAAGTCAAAACAAGAAGGGAAAGAATTCTGGAGGGTCTAGGAAGCGGAAGGCTTCCCAAAACTATGCCGTTACTGCACAGGCCCAAGCTGCACCAAATCAGCCTGCGCAACCACTAGCCAAGAAGCCTTATCTTGGCACTGCCCCTTTGTGCAACAGGTGTAACGGCCATCATCAACCACACCTCCAGTGTCGTCAGTGCACCAACTGCGGAAGATCTGGTCATCTTACTGCCGCCTGCCGCATTCCTGTTAACCAGAACCAGGCAGTTCAGAACCCGGCTCAACAAGTTGCTCAGCCTCTTGCTCAGCAACAAGGTCAAGCTGCACGACCTCATTTTCCTCCTGGTTCGTGCTACAATTGTGGGGATCTGACCCACTACAGGAACCGGTGCCCAAGGCTAGCCAACCAAAATCAGAATCAGAACCAAAATCAGGCTCAGGCTCGAGGGCGAGCTTTTAACTTGAATGCCCAAGAGGCGCAGGCGGACGATAATGTGGTGAACGGTACGTTCTTTATTAATAATCAGCCTGCATCTGTTCTTTTTGATTCGGGTGCCGACAAGAGTTTTGTGTCATTGTCTTTTGAGCCATTACTTCGCGTGTCTAGAACAAAACTAGGTAAACCTTTGACAGTAGAAGTTGCTAGTGGTGAACCCATTGTTCTTGATTCTATTCTTCACAACTGCCAGTTGAACCTTAACGATCATCTTTTTCCTATTAACCTCACGCCTATGCAACTTGGAAGCTTCGACGTCATTGTGGGTATGGATTGGTTATCCAAGTATCACGCTGAGATAGTTTGTTCTGAGAAGATTGTTCGTGTGCCGCTTTCGACAGGCGAGATCCTACAGGTTCAAGGTGAGAAACCTGCCGGTGGTCTCAAACTCATGTCTTGTTTTAAAGCTCGGAAGTATCTGCGGAAGAACTATGTGGCTTTCTTAGCACATGTTACAACAGATAAAGGCAAGGGTAAGTCTATTTCAGATATTCCTGTCGTTCGGGATTATTCTGAAGTTTTCCCTGAAGAGTTACCTGGTCTACCCCCAGCACGCCAAGTCGAGTTCCGCATTGATCTCGTACCTGGTGCAAATCCCATTGCCAGAGCTCCATATCGTCTTGCACCGTCTGAGATGCAAGAGTTGTCTAAGCAGCTTCAGGAGCTTTCTGACAAAGGCTTTATCCGTCCCAGTTTTTCACCCTGGGGTGCTCCCGTTCTTTTTGTCAAGAAGAAGGATGGATCCTTTAGGATGTGTATCGATTATCGTGAGCTTAACAAGCTTACTATCAAGAATCGATATCCCCTACCGCGCATAGACGACCTCTTTGATCAATTACAGGGCGCTTCTTATTTTTCGAAGATTGATCTACGTTCCGGATATCATCAACTTCGTGTGCATGAAGAAGATATTCCCAAGACAGCGTTCCGCACTCGTTATGGGCATTATGAATTCACAGTCATGCCATTCGGTTTGACTAATGCTCCTGCTGTTTTCATGGACTTAATGAATAGGGTATGCAAACCTTATTTGGATCAGTTCGTCATTGTTTTTATTGACGACATCTTGATTTACTCCAAGACGCGAGCTGATCACGAGCAACATCTTCGTCTTACTTTGGAACTCCTAAAGAAAGAGCAACTTTTCACCAAATTCTCCAAGTGCGAATTTTGGCTTAAAGAAGTTCAATTTTTAGGACACATTATCAACGAACAAGGTATTCATGTAGATCCCTCCAAGATCAGTGCGATTAAGGATTGGGATACGCCTACTACTCCCACTGAGGTTCGTTCTTTTCTTGGTCTAACGGGTTATTATCGCCGCTTCATTGAGAACTTCTCGAAGATTGCAGTTCCTCTAACTGCTCTAACTCAGAAGAACAGGCCCTTTGAGTGGGGATTCAAACAAGAGGAAGCTTTTCAAAACTTGAAGCAGAAGCTTTGCGACGTGCCTGTTCTAACTTTGCCTGAGGGCAATGATGATTTCGTCGTTTATTGCGATGCATCTAAACTGGGTCTTGGCTGTGTTCTTATGCAAAGGAACAAAGTCATAGCATATGCATCAAGGCAGTTGAAGATACATGAGAAGAACTACACCACTCATGATCTTGAGTTGGGTGTAGTTGTTTTCGCTCTAAAGATCTGGAGACACTATTTGTACGGTACAAAATGTGTGGTTTTCACGGACCACAAAAGTCTTCAGCATATCTTCAACCAGAAAGAACTCAACATGAGGCAACGACGTTGGGTTGAGCTTTTAAACGACTATGACTGCGAAATTCGCTACCATCCTGGTAAGGCGAATGTCGTAGCTGATGCATTGAGTCGTAAGGAACGTACTAAGCTTCATTGTGTACGTGTTCAATCTGTTATTCAAGCTCAATCCGATATCCAAGCACGCATTTCTCAGGCTCAACAATCTTGTGTTTCACAAGGTTTAATGGATAAGGAATTTCCCTATCACATAACGCCTGCTTTGGAACTGAAGGACAATGGATCGTATTACTTCATGGACCGTTTGTGGGTCCCAAGCCAGGATGATCTTCGTACCTTGCTTATGGATGAAGCCCATAAGTCGCGTTATTCTATTCATCCGGGCTCAAATAAAATGTATAAGGATCTTCGTATTCATTATTGGTGGCCTGGTATGAAGAAAGACATTGCCTTATACGTATCAAAATGCCTTACTTGTCTTAAGGTTAAGGCTGAACATCAGCGTCCTTCTGGTTTATTGGAGCAACCAGAGATCCCAGTTTGGAAATGGGAAAACATTACTATGGATCTTGTTACTAAACTTCCGTGCACAAAGAAAGGTCATGATGCCATCTGGGTAGTTGTTGATCGTCTTACTAAGTCCGCGCATTTCTTGCCAATCCGTGAGGATTTTCCTGCTGACAGACTTGCTCAAATCTATGTGGATGAAATTTTAGCTCGACATGGT
This sequence comes from Helianthus tuberosus, assembly GCA_030545235.1. Lineage (NCBI taxonomy): Eukaryota > Viridiplantae > Streptophyta > Magnoliopsida > Asterales > Asteraceae > Helianthus > Helianthus tuberosus. The sequence goes on from CM060409.1 coordinate 108,776,947, forward strand.
GTTCCTTTGAGCATCATTTCTGACAGAGATGCTCGTTTCACTTCTAATTTTTGGAGAACCATGCAATCTGCTATGGGGACCCAACTTAATCTGAGCACAGCTTATCATCCGCAAACGGATGGTCAATCTGAAAGAACAATCCAGACTCTGGAGGATATGCTAAGAGCTTGTGTGATCGATTTTGGTGGTAGTTGGGATTCACATCTTAAGTTGATTGAATTCTCCTACAACAACAGTTATCACACCAGCATCAAAATGGCTCCTTTCGAGGCTCTCTATGGTCGAAAATGTCGTTCACCAGTCTGCTGGAATGAGATCGGCGAGGCTCAACTTACTGGACCTGCCCTTATTTTAGAGACAACTGACAAGATCAAGAAAGTGCGTGATAACCTTCAGACAGCTAGAAGCCGTCAGAAGAGTTACGCGGACCCAAAACGCAAGGCCTTGGAATTTCAAGTCGGTGATCGAGTATTACTTAAGGTCTCACCTTGGAAAGGTGTGATCAGATTTGGAAAGAAAGGAAAACTTGCACCTAGATACGTTGGACCATTCAAGATCGTCGAAAGAATCGGTAAGGTAGCCTACAGACTTGAGTTACCTCCTGAACTTGGAAATGTTCATCCAACTTTTCACGTATCCAATCTCAAGAGGTGTTTAGCTGATGAGAACCTCCACATACCACTTGACGAAATTCGTGTTGGTAAAACACTGAAATTTGTTGAGAAGCCAGTGGAAATCATGGAACGTGAAGTCAAGTGGCTCAAACGTAAGCGCATTCCTTTGGTCAAAGTTCGTTGGGAAGCTAAACGTGGACCCGAGTTTACTTGGGAACGCGAAGATCAAATGAAGGCGAAATATCCGCATCTTTTTCCACGAGTTTCCTCTAAGTAAATTTCGGGACGAAATTTCCACAAGTAGGGGAGACTGTAACATCTGTGCTTGTAATCATTATGAACAGTTCTATTATCAATAAAACAATGTTATTTGATCCCAATGTTTGTTTGGTTGTGTTTTACATTTTTCATGTTTTGACTTTTATTCAATTTCAAACTCTATATCGCTTTCTGGAGAGTTATACGCAAACTGGTGCGTAAACGTAACCAGTTTAACGCGAAAAATACTCCGAAACATCATCATATACTTAACATACCTTAAATAACCTTTACATAACTTAGAAATAAGTTTTGAAGGCTTTGGTATGGCAAAAACAAGTTAATTCGCTTACAGGGACTAAACTTGACAAACTACGAAAGTATGCCAATTTGAACTGTAACAGACATTCCGGAACATGACCATAAGTTAAACACACCTTAAATATCCTTTACATTTCTTAGAAATAGGCTTTGAGGTGTTCGGTGTGCTAAAATAAACTTTTGGGTCATTCAGGGACTAAAAGTGTCAAAAAAAATGCACAAGTTTGCATTTTCGCGCATAACTTACGGTCTGAATACATCCGGACATCCAAAAATTTATGTAAGCACTAAAATATTTTAGTTTAGTGTTTGGCATGAGAAAAATCCATTCGTCACGCAATTTGGATCGTTTTTCACGCTTATGCGCATTCCGTCGTAATTAACCGAACAACGCGATTGTACGGCTAAACGAACCGACATCCGGCATATTTTTGAGCATGTTTCATGTTCCCTATACTTTAACATCCTTGTGAAGCTTAAAAATGGGCTTGACGGGTGTTAGAAGTGCCAAAACACGACGATACGCGCTCAGGAACCAAAACTGCAAAACTGCAAAAAAAAAAATATAAAAAAAAATAAATAAATAAAAAAATGCAGCAAAAAGCCATTTTAAACATAAGTTAGCAGCCCCTAACACTTCCCAAAGGTCAAGTGCCACATGTTAATCTCCTATGGTGGCCAAAATTAGTTACCACAACATTTTGACAAGTGTACGGCCTAGATCGTGCCCCCTTTTCCAAGAAACGATCCTAACGGTTGTGGGTTTACTATAAATACCCAACCCATTTTCACTCATTCCTCACTAGAATCTGATCTAAAAGACTCTAAGTTGAAACCATTGTTTCATACCTGAGTTATTTGGATCTAGATTAGCATTCGGGGACCTTTCGTAAGTATTCTTTCGTTCTTTTATCGCTTTCGAGTCCGAAAGTCAAACTTTGTTTGACTTTCTGCATTGACCATTTTATGGTCGATGCGAAGTTAGTTTGAACTTCATAACGTGAGCGTGATCACGATGGTTATAGTCCCTAGTGACTATACCTACTGATTACCACGTTATCTAGGCTCAGTGACGAGTCGTAGTTTCGGTCAGAATACGTATTCTTGCGTATTTTGTAACCAAACTACTTATGGGTATCAAAACCGTTTGTTTTGATACCAAACCTGTTTTCTAAACTTAGTTAAGCATGTTTTAACATGCTTAGCTCGTCACTTTTAGTTGTGCTTGTATAGGGTCGTAAGGTAAGCGATCTAAACGATCGCTTATACTTTCGAACCCGACCCATTTGGTCGATCATTAGGATCCGACCAAATACATTAGGTGACCATAGTATATAGGGAATAACCCTCAGAGGTTATACCTTATGGTCGCTACGTTTAAGTAGTTGTATGATAGGTAATTTATATGCCTTAGGTAAATTACCAAAATACCCCTTTATGCCAAAATTCATTTTTAAACATATGTAACATAACTTTTGACATCTAAACTGATTTGACAACCATATTAGACATGTTAAGGCATATATTACTTGTCATAGGACTAGTTAGGCGGTCCGAACGCGTTTCACGCGAACGACGCGTTAAAGTAGCATAAGCTACCTAAACGGGTCGTAATGGGTCACAAGCACTTAGGATAGGTTTCATTTAGTATGTAGGCTTTGTTAAACCATACTACATGAGTTCCCATACTCATTTGGTTTACGAACCCTCATTCTATCCGATCTTCCGATTTAGGTCCGGTTTATTAATGTAGTTACCTATATTAGGTGCCGTTTGATATTCCGAGATCTCTAGCATTGCTTGGTGGTTATCTTAGGACTTCTGAGCAATCTCAAGTGAGTACATAGACCCCTCTTTTACTGTTTTCCAAACATTTTGGGGTGAAACACATGTGCCTACTTGTTACTTTCATGCTTTCCTGTTTTCACATCATATACCTGCTATGTTTGTTAGTACATTATAGTACATGATTTCATTACGTTTCATGCTATGTATGTCCATTGTGTGCATATTTAGTACATTGTTTTACATTACATTTCTGCTATGTATGTTAACTGATAGACTGCTAGCACATTGATTTACATGACTTTTCTGCTTTGTATGTTAACTTAGCATACTTAGTACATTGTTTTTATATAACATGTTCACTTTTGCTATGACATTTGGTTTGCACAAACGAGACTATTATACGTTCATTAACATTAGCTACGCCGCTCGGTAGTAAGTACTGGTACCATAGGACTTGACAAATCCCATTCCTGACATCCCGGGTTTGTTTGGATGTAAGGAATGACTGAATCCGAATACAATTCTTTTGATAACCTTGACTGAAAGGGTTATCCGACTGTCTCAAGGCTTGAATGTATGCGTTAACTTACCACATAAATGTTTGTATCAATGTAACATGTATTACTTTGCGAAACATAACTTTTTGATACATTCAAAATACTTTGTTTTGTACATTTCTACATTTGGACTATTTGACAATACTTTACTTACAAGACATAACATTTGTTACACATTACTTGACTACTTTTGGACTATCAACATTTGACATGGTTTATACAAGGACTTTTGACAATTGGTTTAAACATAGACATTATACATTGTTGGTTGGTTAAGTGACTTAAGTAACGAAATGTGAGTAATATGATACAAGCATGGTGGATACGCCGCTGGTACTTCCTATATATAAGTGTTTGTATTATATTACATATCATAGCGTTATTTAAATCATTGATTTTGGACTTATACATTTTATACAAGTAACATGTTTTCACAAGACTTTGTTTTACAATACGGTTTATTTTATACAACTCATTTTACATGGTTATTCATCTAACCATACCTTATTCTTTTACTTATACATATCATCTAAACTTATTGTTTTTCAAGCGATTTACAAAACAAAATCAAATTACAAGGTTCATGACTAAACATTTCTTAAACTTAAGTCATGAATCCTATTTTCACAAAACCTATGTATCTCACAGGCATTTTTATGCTGACGTACCTATTTTCACATGTGTTTTCAGGAGCTTTTCCGTAGGATGACGATCATGACACTAGGGCAGACCTGTGCCTTAGAGATTTAAAATGAAGATAGACCATGTTTAATTATGTTAAAAACTCTTTGATTCCTGTTTAAAACAATGAAACTCTTGTGTTTATAAATAAAATACAACTTTGAATGCCATGGTTATGAAACAATTAATTCTGTTACAACACTCCCCGACGTTTTCCGCCACGTCTTGTATGTTATACGTGGTCGGGGTGTGACATTATGTTTATTTATTAATAAGATAATTATCAAAACAAACAACAAATCACCAGATTTCAATTTTAATTTTTATTTCAGATTTCATCCCCAGAATTCAAATTTTGATTTTTAAGATCCACGTAACCTTCATATTTCAACGGTATACACATGTGTACTTGGATATAAATAGAACAGTACACATGTGTTGTCACACCCCTTTCTGCGACGGAAGCACGAGGTGTGATCATGAAAGGTTCTCATTGCATACGAAAGGTAAACATACTACATGCTCATGAAAATAACTTCAAATACCATAATTTGAAACATAAGATAGCGTTTACATCGCTAGACAGCATAAAACATTGTCTTAAAAGTTTACAACTTTATTTAAAGATAAACACAAGCGACATCCATAAGCATGGGTAGGACCGCGCACACATCCATCCTAGTTACCTAAATACATGTGAGTTTTGGAAAAACGTCAACATAATGTTGGTGTGAATTCATGCAGTTTTGTATTTCACGTTTGTATACTTTGTATGAAAACATAGTTTGTGAATAAATCAAGTTTTCATATATAAATCCAGTTTCATGTGTACACCACGTACTCATGTTTAATTCAAATTCTTCTTGAGTACCCCACGTACTCAAGTATAATTCCCATTTTCTTGAGTACCCCACGTACTTCAAGTATAATTCAAGCTTTTCTTGAGTACCCCACGTACTCAAGTATTCATCAAGTTTTAGTATGGTATGAATTTTATGTAAATAAAATATTCCTGTAAGTATCAGGATTGTTAATGGGTTGCAAAGCCATTAACATGTGACACGACATAGGAAGTCACCAAACCTTAGGCATTTAATTGGTATATTCTGAGACACAAAAGCACTACTCGATTCTCGCCCTCACCGAGAGTGTGGCTGCCCGGCACCCGTTAGATCTAACCTTTTGTTCTGCGGTCTAGGTATATTGTTGATTAATGGTGCTTCTGTACCCTATTCGTGACACGATTTCTCGCATCATTTCTCATAACGCCTCATACTTGGTTCTCGTTCTCACCAAGTGCGCTTCTCATATTCTTATATTTCGTCACACTTGGTTCTCGTTCTCACCAAGTGCGCTTCTCATATTCTTATATTTCATCACACTTGCTTCTCGTTCTCACCAAGTGTGCTTCTTGTATTTATATCATACCAATTATAAATATTGTACATTTGTACATGTATTTCACCCCCGAAGTTATAAAACTGAAAACAATTAAAAGAAAAGGGGGAGCATGAACTCACAACTTTGCGTTCCTAGCATCGTAAACTTCACCGGATTTGCTTAATTAACGTCGTAACCTATACGCGTTTTCTTAACGTTAGTCACTAGACTTGGGTCGTACAAGTACAGTCACTCTCTTTTGTATATATATTCTTGTGTTAAAAATATTCTATATTTTTAACTAGGTGTCTTACTTATATTACTTTCTCAGAAATAAATATAAGTCTTTTGTGTTTTGCACTTTGCACCCGAATTATGTATCTTGTATGTTGTATGTGTATTTTTATATTTTTACTCGTTACGAGTATCTCCAAGTCATATTATTTTTACTCTAAAAATAATATATACTTAGTTCACAAAATAATCACATAATCATACAAGCGATAAATATATATTCTAAATATATATTTAGTAAGTTTGTTTACAAAAACCCACCTCCGAATACTTGGTCATTTGATAACAAAATCATGGCGAAGTTTGTTTGGAAAACCAGTCAAAAATATATTCATAACACTTGTCACCAAAAATATTCTAAGTGTTATTTTCTGGAAAAATTTTGTCAGAGTTTCCTCAGGAACTGGAGGTGGCCACGCTTACTAGCGTATCATTTTCTTTTAAAAATTCAACCAATCAATTCCCAATCATCATCAAACTAGTCCAACATAAACATATATCGCAATCACATGAACTTGTAAGTTGTGTAAAAATGTGTAGTAACTCTTCAACACATTTAGTAGGTTTTTCCATCTCTAAAAATAAAGTCGGTTTCTTGGAAATCTTATTTTCAAAGAACATGAAGTTTTACAACTTCTAGCCGGTTTTTACGAAAATTATTTCTTTGTTAAAACTTTTGTTACACAAGTGTCCACACACTTGTTTGTTCGCAAAAACACCTCTAGTTCATGAAAGATCCGACTTAAAATAAGACTTGTATATATTTTACTTGGTCCTTCGGAAATACCACTTGTAGATCTTTAGATCTAATAGTTTAGAATTCCATTTCATAAGAAAAATCGTTTTTACACAAGTTCATGTTTGCGAGTGAAAGGGTTCGTCATCTAGTTATTTTTTTTTTTTTTACACTAAACATAGTGCTAGTTCATGTTCCACGAACGTGACCTAGCGTGGTTAGATGACGATCCGTTCCCCTACTAGCATCCAACAATAATAAATAATCATAACAAAACTAGTTTCAAAAGTTTTACACTAACATTCATTCATTAACCACCATGTTTATTATTTTTAGTAGACTTTTAGTTTCGATCTCTAGTGTTCATAATTTTTACCCGTTAAACCTCTTATTAACCACTTTAAATAAGATCAAGAGAGTGTTTAGAATCACTTACAACTAGCACAAGGCTAGGGAAGAAACTAGACAAAAAATGGGTGGTTAATAGCGTCGTAGAGAGGTCCTTGCGATTCCGTATGCACCGAGCCTCTTCGTATCAACTCTAGCACACTTGTGAGTATATGGTTTATTAAGATGGAAATTTGAAAGTGGGTGGATGGTTGTGTGAGCTCTCGGCCGTAGGTTATCAAAGGAGGGAAAAGAAAGAAATTTTGTCAAGTGAGTTGTGAATATCCTCTAAGCTTTCTTATAACCATCATCTAATAAACCCATTGGATAACATGTCACTTAGATATTGAGCACTCAAATAAAATAATCAAATTGGTAAGAGCGGTGTCCCCCATGGGGGAACCGAACGGTGGTGGAGGTATGGTTTACAAATGGAATTTCAACCATTGTTAGTGGTATAGATTGTTAGTTTAGATATTTAAATTAGTTATTAGTGGGTTGTAATTTATAACGGGTGTTAGGGTATTCGGGGACCCTAACTGGCTAAGAAAAATAAAAACAATGCTTCTAGCATTATTTTGGTGTCCCAGGTAATATCCGGTTGTTCGGTTAGATACCGATTCGTTAAAGTGCTAAATCACACTTTTTAGTGTCTTTTAAGTACCCTTCTTGTACCCTTTCAATTCCCAACACTTAGGGAAATATTCTGGATGATAAAACGACATTTCTGCATAATATTCATATGTTTAAATGCTGATTATTGCTGAATTATATCAATTCTGCACTTAAAGTGCGTTTCGGGTGCTTTTTAGTGCTTATTTTGCTTTCGTATTGCATATATATTAAACCCTTGTATGTACTCTTGGGTTTTAATGCATTCTTGATGTCGGACCTACACCTAGGCTCCAATTTTATTGTCTGACTGCTTTCTGCAGGTCCGTTGACACATAGTGTCTTACCGGTGAGTTTACTTAGTATTTTTGACGCAACGCTCTCGTTTATGCATAAAGCAATATTTTGTAGCATACAACGTGCATGAATTCACTTGTTTAATCATGTGTTCAGACATTCCTGACAATTAAGCACATAATTGCTGTCAATAAATAATAAATAAAGTGTACGGAAATTACCGGTTTGGTGCCAGTTGTCACAGTCTCCCCCCGTTAAAAGAATTCTGTCCCGAAATTCAGGCTGAACTAACTCTCGCAGGAGTCTTCTTGAATAGGTGGGGATACTTTTCTTTGAACTAGTCTTCACGTTCCCATGTGTACTCGGGTCCGTGCTTAGAGCTCCAACGTACTTTGACAAGTTTCACACTGCTCCTCCTGGTCTTGTTGACTTTCCAGTCGGTAACCTCAATGGGTTGTTCTGTAAATCGGAGGGCGTAATCAATATGTACTTCATCCACCGGGATGATCACGTTTTCTTGTGTTAGACTCTTCTTGAGATTGGATACATGGAACGTATCATGTACTCCATTGAGTTCTTCCGGTAACTCCAACTTGTATGCCACGGTACCAATCCTTTTCAATATTCTGAATGGTCCGATGTATCGTGGATTCAGCTTCCCACGCTTTCCAAATCTGACTACGCCCTTCCAAGGTGAGACTTTTAACAACACCTTGTCTCCCACCTTGAATTCTACTGATTTTCTCTTTGGATCAGCGTAGCTCTTTTGTCGATCTCGAGCCGCCTTAATGCGCTCTCGGATCTGCGCAATCTTGTCGGTTGTCTCTTGTACATGTTCAGGACCAACCATACGTTTATCTCCGGCATCTGCCCAACATAAGGGCGATCGGCATTTGCGGCCATACAGAGCTTCGAACGGCGCGTCTTTTATGCTCGTATGATAACTGTTATTGTATGAAAACTCAACTAAAGGTAGATGAGTATCCCAGCTGCCGCCAAGGTCCATGACACATGCGCGAAGCATATCTTCCAATGTTTGTATAGTCCGTTCGCTCTGGCCGTCTGTTTGTGGATGGAATGCCGTGCTTAGATCTAACTGAGATCCAAAGGCTTCCTGAAATGATTGCCAGATTCTTGAGACAAAGCATCCATCTCTGTCTGAAATAATTGAGATTGGCACTCCATGTCGTGCCACAATTTCCTTTAAGTATATCTCTGCAAGCTTTCCAGTGCTGTCTTTTTCTCGGATTGGTAGGAAGTGCGCAGACTTCGTTAATCGATCAACTACTACCCATATCATATTGTGCCCTCTCGGGGTCCGGGGTAATTTCGTTATGAAGTCCATCGAGATTTGTTCCCACTTCCACACGGGAATCTCTGGTTGTTGTAGTAGGCCGGACGGTTTTTGATATTCTGCCTTAACCTTGGCACAGGTTAGGCATTTTCCAACATAAACAGCAACGTCGCTTTTGAGTCTCGGCCACCAATAATATTCTTTCAAGTCTTGATACATTTTGTCCGATCCTGGATGGATCGAGTATCTCGATTTGTGGGCTTCATTAAGGATGACTTCTCGTATGCCACCATAGAGTGGAACCCAAATACGCTTCTTGAAGTATAAGGTTCCCTCTTCATTTGGCACCATGTATTTCAGCATACCCCGTAGGTATTCAGCTTTACGGTTCTCTCCTTTAAGAGCTTCTTGTTGTGCATCACGAATGCGTGCAGTGAGGTTCGTTCGAATAGTCATTTCTAACGCTCGAACCCTTAGGGTCTTAACCCTTTCTTTTCGGCTCAACGCATCTGCTACAACATTTGCCTTTCCAGGATGGTACTTGATCTCACAGTCGTAATCATTTAGCAGCTCGGCCCATCGCCGCTGGCGCATATTCAATTCCTTCTGATCAAATATGTATTGTAAGCTTTTGTGATCTGTGAAAATTGTACATCGACTACCATATAAATAATGTCGCCAGATCTTCAAGGCGAATACCACTGCGCCCAGCTCCAGGTCGTGAGTGGTATAGTTTTTTTCATGTACCTTCAGTTGTCTTGAAGCGTAAGCGATGACTTTTTGGCGTTGCATGAGCACGCAACCCAAGCCTTGTCATGAGGCGTCGCAGTATACCACGAAGTCTTCAGTGCCTTCGGGTAATGATAGTATCGGTGCATCGCATAGCTTGTTTTTAAGTAACTGGAAGGCTTCTTCTTGTTTGACACCCCAGTCGTATTTCTTGTCTTTCTGTGTAAGGGTCGTTAGCGGTTGAGCTATCTTTGAGAAATTCTCAATAAACCGTCGATAATAGCCCGCTAAGCCCAAAAATTGACGAACTTCAGTTGGGGTCTTGGGAGCTTCCCAATTCTTTATCGCTTTGATCTTGGATGGGTCTACATGAATGCCCTTCTCATTCACAACGTAACCCAGAAATTGTACTTCGCGAATCCAAAATTCGCACTTTGAGAACTTCGCATAGAGCTTCTCTTTCTTCAGTAGTTCCAGAATAGTTCTGAGATGTTGCTCGTGTTCTTCTTTCGTCCGCGAGTAAATCAGGATATCATCGATAAATACAATCACGAATTTATCGAGATATGGTTTGCATACGCGGTTCATCAGATCCATAAAGACCGCTGGTGCATTCGTCAGCCCAAACGGCATCACAAGAAATTCGTAGTGCCCATATCGCGTTCTGAATGCAGTCTTTGGTACGCTGTCCTCTTGGATTCTCAGCTGATGGTATCCAGATCGAAGGTCGACCTTGGAATAGTAGCTTGATCCTTGCAGTTGATCAAATAAGTCATCAATCCTTGGTAGCGGGTACCGATTCTTGATAGTGAGCTTGTTCAGTTCCCTGTAATCGATACACATCTGCAGTGATCCATCCTTCTTCTTCACGAATAATACTGGAGCTCCCCAGGGTGAGAAGCTTGGCCTTATAAATCCTTTATCCAACAACTCCTGGAGTTGTGTAGATAATTCTTGCATTTCGGATGGAGCAAGTCGATAGGGAGCCTTGGCCACAGGAGCGGCTCCTGGAACCAAGTCTATATGAAATTCAACTTGTCGTTGCGGAGGTAGTCCTGGCAGATCTTCGGGAAAAACATCAGGGAATTCCTTCACCACAGGAATGTCTTCGAGTTTCGGCTCCTCAGCCTTCTTGTCTATAACGTGTGCTAGGAAAGCGACACATCCTTTCCTTAAGCACTTCTGTGCCTTCATGCAACTGATGATTCGAAGAGGTGCGTCTCGTTTTTCTCCATGCACGATGAGAGTTTCACCATTCGCTAAAGGGATGCGAATGATTTTCTCATGACAAATAACTTCAGCTTTGTTCTTGGACAACCAGTCCATTCCGACTACTACATCGAAGCTACCCAATTGAATAGGTAAGAGATCGATGCTAAAATTTCGTTCGCCAAGTTCTAATGTGCAACCTCTGACAACTTCGCCCGATTCAACAAGTTTACCATTGGCTAGTTCTATGGAATAAGGAATTTCTAATCTACTAGATTCTATTCCGAGTATGCGTTTAAATTCCACAGACATGAAGCTATAATCGGCGCCAGTGTCAAATAATATGGATGCAAAGTGATTGTTAATGAGAAACGTACCGGTGACCACATTAGGGTCCTCGCGTGCGTTCTTTGCTCCTATCACAAATGCCCGAGCCTGAGCATTGTTTCCTTTTGGGCAGTCTTTCATGAAATGATCATTGCTTCCACAACTGAAACATCCTTGGTTCCGCCCTTTCCCGTTACCATTCTTGTTACCAGCACCATTTCCATTTCGGTTCTTTCCTTTTCCCCAACAGTCTTCTGTTTGATGACCCAATTTACCACATTTGTCGCACCTTGGAATGCGACAAGCTCCATCATGATGATACTTACATTTTTTACATCTAGGCATGGAGCCTTGGTATGCTTTGGTTGCATGGGTTTTCGTCTCCTGAGGCGGGTTAGTGTTGCGCTTCTTGCTGAAACCCTTGTTGTTATGAGTTCCTTGGTTCAAACTTGTATGTTTTCTCTTTTTGTCACCGGACGACTCAGCATGCGTCTCGGTCTTTTCTGTAGGGTTTAACGATAACTTCTTCATACGAACACAATCCTCAGTCAGGCTGACAGCCAGAGTTACAGCCTCGGTGATTGTTTGTGGTTTGGCCGACGTCACCATGCCACGAAACTCTGGGGCCAGTCCCCAAATGTAGCGTTCAATGCGCTTGAATTCGGGAGTCACCATGTAGGGAAGTACTCTAGACAGGTCGTGGAACCTTCGAGTATAACCATTGATGTCAGCACCTTCCATGGTCAAGTGCCAGAACTCCGTTTCCAGCATTTGGAGTTCAGCGCGAGAGCAATACTTCTCTCTCATTTTTTCCTTCAGTTCCTCCCAAGTTAAGCCATAAGCGGCATCATCACCCAAAGTTTGGGCTTGCAGGTTCCACCAAGTCAGAGCTTCATCGACGAATAACCCAGTAGCAAAGGTGACTTGTTGATCCGCGGTACACTTGCTCATGCGGATAGTAGCTTCAGTTTTCTCCGTCCAGCGCACAAATGCTACTGCACCTCCTGTGCCATCATAGTTCATCGGCTTGCAGTCGAGGAACTGCTTGAAAGTGCAGCCTGGAATTGATTCAACCAATTCACATGTAAGCAATCGAAGAAATAATGAAACAAAGACCGTTCATAAATTTCTCCATGCTTAGCAAATTGTCCTAAGGTTACCTTGAGCTGCGTTACCTCCAAATGAATCTCCGTTCCCATTACGTCTAGCGTTGCTTGGGCCACCACTGTCTTGAGTACGGTTCGCCTCATACTGGGCGATAGCAGCGGAGATCCTTTCTTCCAGTAGAGCGTTCAGCTCTTCAGCAGTTCTCGGCAGTGGGGGAGGAGGAGGTTGATCATCATTGCGAGCATTCACAGCTTTCCTGGGTGCCATGTTCTGACAGAACATAACACAACAGGGTTAGACATTTGTTCGATATCGTCATACTAGACAGTAGTAGCATATATATTCACAGATATATACCACATAAGTGACATCAAACAGTTATTACTCTAGCAGAGTACTTAGTAGGCTTGCACTGAGGGAATCTATACGTGACAAGACTTGCTGTGGTTTCTGTGCACTGAATTCCATAATTATGTATGCATCCATAATTACGTAGCTCCTTGCACAGTCTACACAGTTCGTTTCATCCTCGTATTTCTTCCTTCAGATAGGCCATCGCTTTCAGATAAAGTCACGTATACTTGTGACATTCTACTTCTAGTTCATGCTAATTATCACACATAATTGCAAGTAGTTTCTCAGTTAAAGGCAAGTGCTACTCTAGTGCACTCTAAGTCTCGTAGCGTCTTTTCTAGACTCATGTAGACAGTTTCAGGTAGTGGATGTCGCGGGACGTTTTATGCAATGAAAACTCTTTGAAAATTGTTTTCGTGAAAGGATCCTAGAGATTGTAGACTAGACTCGAGAAGGAATCCTGGTTCACTACAATCGCAACTCTGATACCAATCTGTCACACCCCTTTCTGCGGCGGAAGCACGACGTTTTATGCAATGAAAACTCTTTGAAAATTGTTTTCGTGAAAGGATCCTAGAGATTGTAGACTAGACTCGAGAAGGAATCCTGGTTCACTACAATCGCAACTCTGATACCAATCTGTCACACCCCTTTCTGCGGCGGAAGCACGAGGTGTGATCATGAAAGGTTCTCATTGCATACGAAAGGTAAACATACTACATGCTCCTGAAAATAACTTCAAATACCATAATTTGAAACATAAGATAGCGTTTACATCGCTAGACAGCATAAAACATTGTCTTAAAAGTTTACAACTTTATTTAAAGATAAACACAAGCGACATCCATAAGCATGGGTAGGACCGCGCGCACATCCATCCTAGTTACCCTAAATACATGTGAGTTTTGGAAAAACGTCAACATAATGTTGGTGTGAATTCATGCAGTTTTGTATTTCACGTTTGTATACTTTGTATGAAAACATAGTTTGTGAATAAATCAAGTTTTCATATATAAATCCAGTTTCATGTGTACACCACGTACTCATGTTTAATTCAAATTCTTCTTGAGTACCCCACGTACTCAAGTATAATTCCCATTTTCTTGAGTACCCCACGTACTTCAAGTATAATTCAAGCTTTTCTTGAGTACCCCACGTACTCAAGTATTCATCAAGTTTTAGTATGGTATGAATTTTATGTAAATAAAATATTCCTGTAAGTATCAGGATTGTTAATGGGTTGCAAAGCCATTAACATGTGACACGACATAGGAAGTCACCAAACCTTAGGCATTTAATTGGTATATTCTGAGACACAAAAGCACTACTCGATTCTCGCCCTCACCGAGAGTGTGGCTGCCCGGCACCCGTTAGATCTAACCTTTTGTTTTGCGGTCCAGGTATATTGTTGATTAATGGTGCTTCTGTACCCTATTCGTGACACGATTTCTCGCATCATTTCTCATAACGCCTCATACTTGGTTCTCGTTCTCACCAAGTGCGCTTCTCATATTCTTATATTTCGTCACACTTGGTTCTCGTTCTCACCAAGTGCGCTTCTCATATTCTTATATTTCGTCACACTTGCTTCTCGTTCTCACCAAGTGTGCTTCTTATATTTATATCATACCAATTATAAATATTGTACATTTGTACATGTATTTCACCCCCGAAGTTATAAAACTGAAAACAGTTAAAAAAAAGGGAGAGCATGAACTCACAACTTTGCGTTCCTAGCGTCGTAAACTTCACCGGATTTGCTTAATTAACGTCGTAACCTATACGCGTTTTCTTAACGTTAGTCACTAGACTTGTGTCGTACAAGTACAGTCACTCTCTTTTGTATATATATTCTTGTGTTAAAAATATTCTATATTTTTAACTAGGTGTCTTACTTATATTACTTTCTCATAAATAAATATAAGTCTTTTGTGTTTTGCACTTTGCACCCGAATTATGTATCTTGTATGTTGTATGTGTATTTTTATATTTTTACTCGTTATGAGTATCTCCAAGTCATATTATTTTTACTCTAAAAATAATATATACTTAGTTCACAAAATAATCACATAATCATACAAGCGATAAATATATATTCTAAATATATATTTAGTAAGTTTGTTTACAAAAACCCACCTCCGAATACTTGGTCATTTGATAAAAAAATCATGGCGAAGTTTGTTTGGAAAACCAGTCAAAAATATATTCATAACACTTGTCACCAAAAATATTCTAAGTGTTATTTTCTGGAAAAATTTTGCCAGAGTTTCCTCTGGAACTGGAGGTGGCCACGCTTACTAGCGTATCATTTTCTTCTAAAAATTCAACCAATCAATTCCCAATCATCATCAAACTAGTCCAACATAAACATATATCGCAATCACATGAACTTGTAAGTTGTGTAAAAATGTGTAGTAACTCTTCAACACATTTAGTAGGTTTTTCCATCTCTAAAAATAAAGTCGGTTTCTTGGAAATCTTATTTTCAAAGAACATGAAGTTTTACAACTTCTAGTCGGTTTTTACGAAAATTATTTCTTGGTTAAAACTTTTGTTACACAAGTGTCCACACACTTGTTTGTTCGCAAAAACACCTCTAGTTCATGAAAGATCCGACTTAAAATAAGACTTGTATATATTTTACTTGGTCCTTCGGAAATACCACTTGTAGATCTTTAGATCTACTAGTTTAGAATTCCATTTCATAAGAAAAATCGTTTTTACACAAGTTCATGTTTGCGAGTGAAGGGGTTCATCATCTAGTTATTTTTTTTACACTAAACATAGTGCTAGTTCATGTTCCACGAACGTGACCTAGCGTGGTTAGATGACGATCCGTTCCCCTACTAGCATCCAACAATAATAAATAATCATAACAAAACTAGTTTCAAAAGTTTTACACTAACATTCATTCATTAACCACCATGTTTATTATTTTTAGTAGACTTTTAGTTTCGATCTCTAGTGTTCATAATTTTTACCCGTTAAACCTCTTATTAACCACTTTAAATAAGATCAAGAGAGTGTTTAGAATCACTTACAACTAGCACAAGGCTAGGGAAGAAACTAGACGAAAAATTGGTGGTTAATAGCGTCGTAGAGAGGTCCTTGCGATTCCGTATGCACCGAGCCTCTTCGTATCAACTCTAGCACACTTGTGAGTATATGGTTTATTAAGATGGAAATTTGAAAGTGGGTGGATGGTTGTGTGAGCTCTCGGCCGTAGGTTATCAAAGGAGGGAAAAGAAAGAAATTTTGTCAAGTGAGTTGTGAATATCCTCTAAGCTTTCTTATAACCATCATCTAATAAACCCATTGGATAACATGTCACTTAGATATTGAGCACTCAAATAAAATAATCAAATTGGTAAGAGCGGTGTCCCCCATGGGGGAACTGAACGGTGGTGGAGGTATGGTTTACAAATGGAATTTCAACCATTGTTAGTGGTATAGATTGTTAGTTTAGATATTTAAATTAGTTATTAGTGGGTTGTAATTTATAACAGGTGTTAGGGTATTCGGGGACCCTAACTGGCTAAGAAAAATAAAAACAATGCTTCTAGCATTATTTTGGTGTCCCGGGTAATATCCGATTGTTCGGTTAGATACCGATTCGTTAAAGTGCTAAATCACACTTTTTAGTGTCTTTTAAGTACCCTTCTTGTACCCTTTCAATTCCCAACACTTAGGGAAATATTCTGGATGATAAAACAACATTTCTGCATAATATTCATATGTTTAAATGCTGATTATTGCTGAATTATATCAATTCTGCACTTAAAGTGCGTTTCGAGTGCTTTTTAGTGCTTATTTTTGCTTTCGTATTGCATATATATTAAACCCTTGTATGTACTCTTGGGTTTTAATGCATTCTTGCTGTCGGACCTACACCTAGGCTCCAATTTTATTGTCTGACTGCTTTCTGCTGTTCCGTTGACACATAGTGTCTTACCGATGAGTTTACTTAGTATTTTTGACGCAACGCTCTCGTTTATGCATAAAGTAATATTTTGTAGTATACAACGTGCATGAATTCACTTGTTTAATCATATGTTCAGACATTGCTGACAATTAAGCACATAATTGCAGTCAATAAATAATAATTAAAGTGTACGGAAATTACCGGTTTGGTGCCAGTTGTCACATGTGTACTCAGCATCATACATATGTGTACAGTAATTCACAGGTGTACATCAACATTCAATACAAAAAAAAAATTCTGAGATATCACAAAAACAGACGATATACACATGTATACATCGCATTAAAAAGAGAGCAAAATCAGAATACACATGTGTACATCGCATTTAAACAAATAATTATTTTAATAATTGAATTAAGTTACATCTTTCCTAATCCTTGATTTGATTTGTGAGAGATTTATGCAGTCAATTTAAGAGGATAATTGATTACTTGATTTGTGATAGATTTATGCAATCAATTTAAGATTGAAATTACACATATACCCTTTTTGTATTTAATTAAATGGAAAAAAATTAACCAAATAATTACCATCATCCCACTCACTTTAATCTCAAGATCATAAAAATCAAGGGCCCAGATCAGTTCACGCAGTTCACTTTTGGGATTTTGTTCACGTTTGAACCTAATCCTATATATATATATATATATATATCAAACAGTACTTACCATTTTTACTATCAAAAAATTCAAAAACCACTACCAACCTCCAATGGATTCTTCAAGTTCAAGCGATTCGTATGATATATTTGTTTTGTCATCCTCATCCGACGACGGAGCGGAAATATTATTATCAACAGTGGCGACGGTCATGAAAGTTATTGTTGAAGATTCAGATGAAGGGACTTCCCAACCCCAACCCAAATGGAGGAAGTACATAGTTCGTGAACGTGAAACCGCAAACGATTTCCTGGTAAGGGATTATTTCTCACCCGAACCAACGTATGATGAAAACATGTTTAGGCGTTGTTTTCGTATGAGTAAAAAATTATTTTAAAAAATATCAAAGGATTTAGAGGATAATTATCCTTATTTCCAACAAAAACCCGATGCGCGTGATAAGATCAGATTTACCACGTGGCAAAAGGTCACGACCGCCCTAAGACAATTGGCTTATGGCAATAGTTTCGACATAATGGACGACTATTTAAAAATGTCGGCAAAAGTGGCTAGGGAAAGTCTTCACAATTTTTGTGCGTATATTATTGAACTATATATGAAAATATACTTGAGAAAACTGACGTTTAGTGATATGCAACAACTTTTGGAACATCACGCTGAATATCATGGTCTCGCCGGGATGATAAGTAGTTTAGATTGTATGAAATGGGAGTGGGAACTTTGTCCGACTGCATGGCAAGGCTCTCACACAAGCAGATATCATGGAATGCCGGCTATGATGCTTGAAGCTGTTGCATCACAAGATCTTTGGATCTGGCATGCATTCTTTGGTATGCCAGGTTCATATAATGATATAAACATTATACATCACTCGCCCCTTTTCAATGATCTAATAAATGGTGTTGGACCAAAAGGAACATTTATTGTAAATGACGTTGAATACAAGTATGGGTACTATCTTGTTGATGGAATTTACCCTACGTGGGCTGTTTTTGTGAAATCATATTCAAGAGAGGGAACCCTAGATCCTAAAAGAATAAAGTTTAACAGAGTTCAGATGGCGGCACGCAAAAACGTCGAGCGAGGATTTGGTGTTTTGTAGAAAAGGTGACGCATTTTGAGCATGGCTTGTAGATTGTATGAAAAAGATCAAATAAGAAACGTGATGTACGCGTGCATCATTCTACACAACATGATTTTAGAGGATGAAGGGAGTGCAATAGTTGAATATTATGGCGAGGAGACCGCATCAAATAACGAAGACATTAGTAACAAAGAGAGAACGCAAAACCAAAATCTAATCGAGTTAAGACAAATAAGTTCAAACCTTCGAGCTGATTTGATACAACATGTTTCGACACTTCCTAGATTCGACTCAATGAAAGATGAAGATGAAGATGATTGATTTTTTTTGTAGTGTATTTTTTTATTGTAGTTTTTTTATGACAACTGTCAAGTTTGCATACTTCCGTACAATTATTAAATAATGATTAGTGCTTAACGACTGTGCTGAATTACAATTACTTACTTGAACTGCTTTCTGATTATTGCCATATACATTCATGTGCATCACATACTGCTTAATGTCATGTCCTTATTTCATGAGAACTTTATTGACTCAAACGATGCACGAAACACAGTTAGCACAGTTATCAGACAAATCAGAAAATAAAATGCTGACGGAGTTCAGTAGATAGACAGACATTGTATTGAGACACAGAATGAGCCAGAAACCAAGTCTTACACTAGTATAGTGTGTAGGAAAGTAAGGATCATAAAAACTGCCTTCCTAGAGATAGTTTAAGTGCCGGAAAGTGCCTAAAACTCACATAAACTGCAGAATTCTGCAGAAAATCAGCAAAATCAGCAATTAAACAATCTAATATCATGCAGAAATATGCTTAAATGGTCCTGAATACTTTCCTAAGTGTCGGGGATCAAAACTGTCACAAAAGGTAACATAAAGCACACTAAACTGCATAGTTTAGCACCTTAACGAACCGGTAACCAACCGAA
The DNA here is from genome assembly GCA_030545235.1 of Helianthus tuberosus. NCBI lineage: Eukaryota > Viridiplantae > Streptophyta > Magnoliopsida > Asterales > Asteraceae > Helianthus > Helianthus tuberosus. The sequence goes on from CM060409.1 coordinate 108,796,510, forward strand.
CAACCGGACACTATCCGAAACATCAAATGTTTACTAGAAGCACTGTTTTAACATTACCAAGCTAGTTATGGTCCCCGAACATCATAACACACACTACATAAATATCTAGTAACTAAATCCCTAACTAACACTTGAATTTCAACTACAAACTAACTTACTAGTTAACACCTACACCTATACCCCCCCCCCCCCACCTATAATCGGCCAACTAAGCATGGCCCACTAGAGATTTTATTTGGTTATTAAATTAGATTGTGTTTCACTTTTAGGAACACATAAACCTTTGGAAAATATGTTTTGGTGGATTATAAGAACTAAACCATAAGACATAACCATTTCATTTCCACAAGATCACCAACACCATTTCTCTTCCCTCTCCTTCTCCCTACCTACGGCTCCAACACATCACCACAACACCACCATTTTTCAATCAATTCCAACCTTTCTAAGGTGATACAAAGGTGTAAAAAGCTTGTTTAAGGAGCAAGGAGCTTTCGGGAGTTGAAGGACCCTCACCATTTGCTTTTATCCACTTCATTTCTTCTCTGATCATCCCTAGCCTTAAGCTAGTGGTAAGAACACTAATCTTTCCATTTTACATCCTATCTAAGTGGTTAAAAGATGATACATGAAGATTAACTTGAAGAACACTAAGAAATAAGAAGATGAAACATGAACATAAGCTTAAAAGTATAAGAAACCTTAAAGAAATCATGTTGTTTAGTGTTGTTGTGATACTTGATTATTGTTTGCTTATGTAAATGATGTAGATCATCATATGATCTTGCTAGATCATGATTAAAAACATAATCTAGCAAGATGAGAGGATGAACATGTTAGAGGTTAATGGATCATCCTCACATAAAGCATGAACTTGAAAGGATACATTGATTTCTTGTAAAATGATGATTAAAGTAAGTTGTTAATCATGTAAATCTAAGGTTTCAAGAGTGATTTCTCAAGAAACCAAGTTAAAAATATAAGTTTTAATTAATCTTGGTTCTTAAATAAATAACCCTCATTTTTTGTGGTTAATAAAGTGTAGAAACACTTATGTAACAAGAAAAATCAAAGAAGAAACATTTTTGAAAAATATGATTATAAGTTGTGAAGATCTAATTTCTTTAAAAATGAAGTTTTTAAAGAATCAATCACACTATAAAGGGTAACAAGGCTTACTAAATACACTAGTAAGTTACTACAAAAAAAATTTATACATTTTTAAGTTCATGAAGTGGTAGTTTATGCTTGTTTAGGGCAAAATTGGTAAGTAAAGATTGTTTGTTGTTGATTGTGTATTGATTGTGTTGATTTACAAAAGAAAATGATATGCTTTGAAAGCATGGAAACCTCCATTTTTAGGGGAAACTATGGCAAAAATTTTCTAGAAATTAAACACTTAGAAAATTATTTTTAAACAAATATTTACAAGTGTATTTTAAACCATGAATTTTTACATAAACTTTGCCATAAATTTTGTTACAAAAATTATAAACGTTGGAGGTTGGTTTTTACAAATAAAAGTGACTAAATATGTAATTAGGAAATATATTTATTGAGGGCACCATGTGTGTGATTATTTGTATATTATGTGTATTAGTTATATTATTTAAGGATTTGAAATAATATAACTCATCAAAACACCAAGAAATTACAATCCAAAATATTACCGAAATTTCAAAGAATAAATATACAAAAAATACCCAAAATACCGGTAAAACCGAACAAAGGAATATAACTCACAAAATATTCCGGAAATATTATTCATGTGTATATTTTGGTAAATAATATTTGGACATCAAGGGAATGAAAATGGGATTTTCATGATTACTACAAAATATTTCATATTTTTTACAAGAAGGAAATGTATTATCTTTGGGCAAGTAAAAATATATATTTTTCTTGGAACTATTAGATAATATATTATTTTTGAAAAAAAATATATATTTTTTGTCAAACAAACATCAAATACATTATTTTTGGGAGAAAATGTATGCTCTTAAGTAAACTTGAAATATATTAATTGTGGAAGAAAATAAGTTCACATGTATTTTCAAGTTAGACTTGAAAATATATTATTTTGGGACTTATATGGAAATACAAATATTTTTGCCAGAGGAAAAATTATAAATAATTTTTTTAAATAATATTCCTTAAAATGTATATTTTGAAAATATATATTGGGGAATTTCCACTAGAAATATTATTCCGGGAAAAATTGATACAAAATTAAGTATAAGAATACTTAACAATTACAAGAAGATACGTATTCTCGTACGTATAAATACACACCGGAATACGACACCAATACATGGCAAGAATATAAAAGTATAAGAATACGAATACAAATACACCCATCCTTGGGAAGGATATACATATACAATACATAAGTGTATCAAGTTAAAATATGTTATTTCAACTAATATTTCAAAATGTAATAAATATAATTTAAGTTAAAATACTTATTATTTTGACAAATAAATTATATACTTGGAATAACATTGATGACACAAACTAACGTAACTCAAGACACTAATTAAGACCAAGGTTAAGGCACGACCTACCCGTCTAATGGACCGTAGTACGCATGTAGGTAGTCGTGCGTTCTAGAGGAAGCTTGGAGTTTCATCGGATACGAAGAACGCAAAACTGTGAGTTCATGTCCCCCCTTTTCTTTTAACTGTTTTCAGTTTTATAACTTCGGGGGTGAAGTACATGTTACTAAATGTTTACAAACAATTACAAATGGTATGGTTAGCTAAGGAAAATACTGTTAGATCATGTGAATGGGTAGGCGCACTCTTAAGACCATTAATCCTTGTTTTAGGACCGAGGGACATGAGTTATAGATCTATTTGGGTGTAGCAAGCCCACACCCATGTGGACCGAGGTTTGGCTCATGTGGTGACTATGTCTTACAGCCGGAGGCCCGGTATAAAATCTGCTAGGTTTGAGCCTTCCTACGCCATTACACACATGTTAATGTATTAGCTACACATTAATTGATATGTTCCTTGTTGCTTCATACCAGTTTACAAATACATACATACATACTTACAAATGTTTTCAAGGATGATTCGTGCACACATACAAATCACATGAACTCGCTCAACTTTTGTTGATGATATCAAACTACATGTATTTCAGGAAATTAAGTATGGATCTCGCGGGCGTTGAAGTTTACAAGTCATGTTTCTAATAAAAGGTGTCATCCGAAGTCGAAGGGTTTGGGTTATGTATTTTATCTTGGATAAGATACATGGCTCAAAACCTAGTTTGTTAGAATCTTTTGTGAAGTCCTATGGAACTTAAATCTTGTTGGTATTGTGTTCTGAACATGAAGATTGTGTTTGGATTCTAAGACAACTTTGTTGTAATGTTTTAAACTTAATCAATGGATGAACATCTTTGGTTTTATCATATAGTTGTTTGTTATGGTTGAATGCAATGATATTAAGCAAGTCACACCAAATCATGTTTCCGCAAAAGTCAGGGTGTGACAGTTTGGTATCAGAGCTTCAATTGTAGCAAACTAGGATTCCTTCTCGAGTCTAGACTACAATCATTAGGGCTCTCACGAAAATATTTTTACGGCAAGTTTTCAATGCATACACGAAACGCCCAGATCCAGAGAAACAAACATTTTTACAAAAGAAAAGACAAGAAACACAATGCACAATTTCTTTGTTGGTTTAGTCTGGGAGACTAGTTAGTTTAGTCTGGGAGACGGGATGGTTTAGTCTGGGAGACTTGGTGGTTCAGTCTGGGAGACTAGGTGGTTCAGTCTGGGAGACTAGGTGGTCTAGTCTGGGAGACTAGGAAGTTTAGAAAGGATTTGTGCGAAATGATAAGGATACTTGATTACATGATTTCATTATCTTTGATTGCCTAGTGTTAGTGGTTAATATATGTGCATATGTCGTGATTGTTCTGTTACAGACACTATGTCTTCATCCGAGAGCAGATTGTCCGATACTGATGACCCTATGGCTATTGTTTCTGACGATGAGATCGTCCCCGAGCCAGAGATCTTTTCATCCAATACTGAGAGCGAGCCAGATTTGCTATCAGACGACGACGACGACTTTCAGTCGTCCGCGTTGCCTGACCTTGGAGATGACTTACCGCTTGCTGATGGCATTCCAGACGAGGATCCTTTTGTTGCTCCCATTCTAGTTCACGATCATCTTATCATCGGGCATCCCGATGGTGAACATGCCGTGGCACCGATCCTCGCTCCCGATCCTTTGGTGGCCATTCCTCTCGAGGAGTTGCCTTTTGACGATTTGATTGATGTTGACGTTGATTTGTTTATTGATGGTCCTCCTGATGATGCCCATGGTGATGGAGAGCTAGATGAGGACGTTGTTGCTATTCCACTTTTTGAGATCCCTGTTATTGAGATTTCCTCTGACTCTAGTTTACACTCTGACTCAGATTCCTTTGAGTCTGTGACGCCTTCCGCCTTGCAGGCAGTTGCATTACGACGCTATGCCATTGATTCTGATGATAATACGGCCATGTCAGCTGCACCATCCCCTCCACACAATCCCGAGCTCGATCTTGAGCTAGACTTTGTTCCTGTCAATCAGCCCGATGTTGCACCTGCTGATCCTGAGCCTTTACCTGATCATGACCCTATCCCTTTTGGCATGCTCGACATTGCACCCCTCATACCTGATCCAGTCCCTACACCCGTCGATCCTCCTGTTATTGAGCCATTCATTCCTCCATCTGCACCCGCACCCGCTGATGTTGCTCCCTTTCACCTAGTGGAGTCTGATGTTCATCGTGTTGATTTGCCTATCATTTTCTAACAGGACATCCCTGCACCCTGTCCAGGGGAAGGTACTTTAGGCCAGTAGCCTAGTCATGACCCTCATGTTTCAGCAGCTTTTCCACACATTCCCCAGTCTGCACCTTTTGCTTCTTTTTCTTCTCCACCACCTAATGAGCAATTCTGATGGTCCCCGCCGTATTCCATGTCGACCTCAGACCCCTACCAACCCTCATATTTTGTTGGTTATACACAGGATGAGTTACTTTATTCGCTTCAGCTTCGATTTAAAGTTATGAGTCGCAGAGTCTTGGAGCTTGAGTCGATACCGCATCCCTTACCGTGTCCTTGTCAGCATGCTTCTGTTCCCCCTCGATCATCACTGCCTCCTTTTGCACGTCCACCTGCTCCTCTTACTCCTTTTCCAGAGTTTGATGCTCGATTTCTTACTATTGAGCAGCAGGTCCGTTATTTGCTTCGTCATATGCACAAGCTCGAGGAAGAGCTCGCACATGTTCTCAGTTTGATTTTCCTCCCTCCTCCTCCTCTGCCATCAGTACAGTAGGTTTTTGGTCTTATGCAGATGCATTACCTGCGATGAGAGCACCACTCTTGAGCTGAGCTTGTGAAGCCTTTTGGAGACCACCTTTTGATTGTATGACTTTTGTAGATTGGTAGACTTGTTGGACAAGGGTAGTGTGACCCTGTGTTCCCTTTTGATGTGATACACTTTGTAAAACATGTAACAATACTTTGTGGTCGATGATTAATGAAAGCCCAATCGTCATGCTCTCATTAAACCTGTAAATCAACAACGTGCTTGCTTGTTATGTTCTCATTAAACATATTCCCAATTACTTGATTATGCTATGATTGTGCTGATGTTTGATTGGTTGAGATGATGATATGTGTGTGTATATACGACCTCTAAACAACTATATACATTCCCTGAACAAATATGACCTTACCAATCCAAACTTCTTCTTAGAAGATGTCTCATCAAGAGATTATTCGGCTGACCGAGGCAGAATTTCAAACACACATCTTACAGGCCATAGCCCGGCGCGAGGTTCTTTGCTACAGACACAGCGAAAGTACCTCAGGGAATAACCACCTAACGGTAATGTTTAAGTCACCTAAGACACATTACAATACGTTTGGACATTTCTGAATGTGCTTTGCTAATGCCTTCTGTGATGATGTTGCTTGGGTACAGGCTGTACCTGTGACAACACAAGATTTCAAGGTCCTTGTCTACGAACCACTTGTTTTATAATCATGTCTTGATTACAATTTGTCTATGTGATGTCTTGTGTAGTTAATTGACTAAGTATAGTATAGTATCGTTTAATGTTTATGTGTAATGAAAGCATAATATAGTATAAGCGCTCGAAGAAGAATGGCCCACTAACCCGACGAAGAATGGAACTTCATCACCCATTAGTTCTTCATCATCACCCTACCCGACGAAGAATGAACTTCGCCGGCCCAATTCCCTTCGAAGCCCAAGAAAGGCCCAGTTGTCCATTTTACTGTATATACATGCACAAGGTTTACGAAACTCCTTTTTAGCAAACCCTAATCTGCCCTTGGGAGTTTGACGGTAACCGTTCCCTTTTGAAGCCTTTTTCGTGAATCGTCATCTGTCCCCCGCTCTAGTCAATCCACGTGATCAACGCTTCTTCGGTTAGTTCTTGTTTTTATAGTCCAGATTCCCTGATGGTTGGTCATATACTATTAGGGGTTGATCGTTTGAATGATGTCGTTAATTACCAGGGTTTAAGTTCATAGATTGTTAACACTTTGTGATTAGTTGATCGGTAGGAATGATTTAATACTGTTAAACAATCATTAGAGATTATTGCAAATCGTAGAGTTAACTGATGACTCGTTATTAATGAACGGCCGTTATTGCAGATTGTTATACGTGTGTAAGAATGTATTGAACTGTGTCATTGATCTATAATTGTGTCATCGATCTGTAACATGGATCTGTAACTGTTGTCATGAGGGTAATGGATAATCATTTGAGTAAACTTGAAAACTGTCTGTTCATTAACAATGGGTCCCGACGAAGAATCCAAGTCGGCGAACAACAGGATATTTCATCGACCTGGTTATGACGAACAATGGGGTATTTCGTTGACCTGGTTATGACGAAGAATGGGGTATTTCATCAAAGGGATCTTCGTCGAGGGGAAGGTTCTTCGTCAGCATTCCACTGTGATGATCATGATATTAAATGTCGATGTTTATGCATATTATTTGAGTACATGATAATGCTGGTTAAGAATAAGGAGCCTGTTTTGACTTGTGTAACATTCACATGGATATGTTGACTTGTAGGGAATCTAAATACATGCTGTATGTAAAGCGGTGTTTGTGTGAACCATTATGATACACATGTTGATAGGTGTAAATGTGTATTAGAAATATTTGTACTTGTGATGAGAAACCTGGTTTCACTCATGGGATTAGTAGACCCAACTGTTATGTGTTGTTGTGTATACAAGCTGGGTACTTAATTCATGTTATATGGTAAACTTGGTGATGAATATAGTTTGCGTGAAATACGTGATTTAGTCTGTTACGAAACTAATAATATTGTTAACCACGGTAGGGTTGGTTGATTAAGTGGAACGGGTAATTTGATAAATACCGAGCAAATCCAAGGTGAGTTCACTGCTCTTTTTCCAAACATGCGTCCCGAGGAAGGTCATCTGGTAAACGTTCCGGGGAGGAATGTCGGGTAGTTGGGTTTGACTGGAATGTTAAACCTGGGATGTTGGTTAATACACTCATTTCTATCATTAAGTCCCATCATATACCGATTGGTTGCCAGGGAGGCAACGGGGTTATTAGTTGATAGCGCTATTAGGTTTGGCACCCTCACACCGTACCGGGGAGGACGGTCGTGAACTAATTACCTTAACCACTTGACCAATGTTTGATAGAGCATTGGGGATGGGCAAATAATCTGGAGCCATCTGTGGTAATCGAGTTATTAACAACATCTAATCTCTGAAAAGTTTTATACTTATATCTGGTAACTAAAACATGTTAACAACCTTTGAACTCACCTGCGTCGTCTGACACACTTGTCTGCATGCTTGCAGGTCGTTAGATTCACGGATGGAACTTGCTATCTGGGAGTGCTGGAGTGGTCATGGGTCGTAGCACTTGGATACATGTTTATTGGTTTTGCGCAATTGTATTGAAATACTTGAATAACTATTTACATTATGCTTCCGCTGAATGTATTGGCTTTAGATTGTGTTTTGGATTTACTTTATGAAATAAATGGAAAGTTTTATTTAATACTATGTTATGGTTCAACGTGATTGGTGGCTGATCCTGGTACGTCACACGTCCCGCGGTGTTTCCGCATGTGGTATTTTGGGGGTGTGACAGTTTGGTATCAGAGCCACTGGTTATAGTGAACTAGGTTTTAAAACGTTTTTATAAAACCAGACTATAACCGAACAGCTTCGAAAATCGACCATGACACTCAGCTCCAGATTGCAAGGTTCGTAACTCGTTTACTTTTTGAATAGCATACCTAGTGTACACTTACGTATGATGTTGCATGTGATTGCACACCTAGCACTACAGACTGAATTCATGTGTTACTTGTCTATGTTATGTGGCTGATAGAATCACAATACGACCTTCCTCTAGAGTTTCATGATTTACGTATTGTGCTACCTTTTGTTTTGCTACTCGAACTTGAGGAACCTTTTAGCATGAGTTGGGAGGAGCTGAGATAAACATGTAAATTGCATTGTTATTATGGGTGCACACATAATAATAATGTGGGGTGCATGTGAGTCCTAGTGAGGCTTAACTATTGTGAAGGGGTTTCCGCTCTGTAGTCTGATGTTAACCTAGTAGTCTGTAGAAGTTATTGTGAGGTTTGACTTCTACCTTATCTCGACCCTTAACCTTTTCTCTTTTCTCATATAGAATCATGAGCGGACGAGGCCATGGGCGTGGTCACATTGCGATGACTCAGGCTGAGTTGACAAGCTTGATTAACACACGTGTGGCTGAGGCTTTGGTAGCCTACCAAGCTGGTACGAAATGTTCTATTCTTATGTCGCGTACACAACTCTTACCCTTGTGTTGTATTTTCTTTCGTCCATTAGGTCAACAAGCGAATCAGAATCAAAACAATCTGTCTGCTTGCACGTTCAAGACATTCATGGATTGTAAGCCACAGACATTCAGTGGGACTGAAGGGGCTGTGGGGTTACTGCGTTGGTTTGAGAAGGCTGAGTCAGTGTTCGCTATGTGTAACTGTCCCGTAGGGGACCGAATGAAGTATGCTACAGGCACCTTGGAGGATGGTGCCTTAACTTGGTGGAATGCCCAGGTGCAAATGTTGGGCATCGAGATGGCTAATGCAACTACTTGGGATGATTTCAAGGAGTTGATGCTGGAGGAGTATTGTCCTCATGACGAGATTCAGAAACTTGAGAACGAGTACTACAATCTGAAGATGGAGGGGTCCGAAATTGAAGCGTACACGAAACGATCTCATGAGCTAGCAAATATGTGCCCTAATTTGTCTCGACCTCCACCTCGAAGAACTGAGTTGTACATCAAGGGCCTGGCACCATCAGTAAAGAGTTTGGTCACTGCTGCTAACCTTAATAATCTGCCTCAGATCATCCGTTTAGCACACAAGATTACCGATCAAGAGGTCGAGCGTGGATCGCTACCGCCCAGTGTTTCTACTACTACCCCTGCTGCTACAGCTACCACACCTGCTAGTGATAACAAGTGTAAATGGATCGATGCTGACAAAGCAACCAATGCAAGCCAATCGCAGAAAAGGCCTGACAACAGCAATAATCGTAGTTTCAGTCAGTCGTCTTCAGTTAACCAAGGCCAGGGCAGCAATCAGAGCCAAGGCTCCTACGTTGGTAGGAAGCCAAAGTGTAACAAGTGTGGGTATCATCATCATGGACCGTGTGTCCGGGCTTGCCATACGTGTGATAAGGTGGGCCATATGGCAAAAGACTGTAGAGCTCCATACCCAAAGCAGCAGCAGCAGAATCAACAGCATCAACAGCAGCAGAGGCAGCAGCCCCACCAGAATCAAGGCAATAGAAATGGGTGTTTCCAATGTGGGGACGAGGGTCACATTAAACGGGATTGCCCTCAGCTGAATCAGAACGCCAATGACAACAACAACCGTCAGAATAACAATAACAATGCTGGGAATAACAGTAACGGCAACAACGGGGGCAATGGTGCTCGTGGAAGGGTATTTACGATTGGTGTGGGTGATGCTAGGAACGACGGCAATGTCATGACTGGTACGTTTTCTGTGAAAAACCTCTTTACTTCTGTATTATTTGATTCCGGTGCCGATTGGAGTTATGTGTCCCTAGAGTTCAGTCAACGATTAGGGTTAGCTCCAACACCTCTAGAAGTTAAGCATGTAGTAGAATTAGCAGATGGTACGACAATTGAAGCTTCGCATGTCCTTTTTGGGTGTAAACTAGATCTTGTGGGTCAAGTGTTTGACATTGACCTCCTTCCTGTTACCCTCAGTAGTTTTAACGTAGTGGTTGGTATGGACTGGTTGTCCAAGCACCGTGCTGACATCCTTTGTAAGGAGAAAATCGTACGTATTCCCCTCCCTAGTGGAGAATCTTTATTGGTTCAAGGGCATCGTAGTGGGGCGATGGTTGGTATCATCTCAGCTATGCAAGCGCAGAAGTGTCTATGAAAGGGGTATCCTGCTATTCTCGCACTTGTTACTGATACTCCGTCTGAAGAAAGAAAGATCGAAGACCTGCCAGTTGTTTGTGAATTTCCTGATGTATTTCCTAAGGAACTACCTGGGTTACCTCCTCACCTTCAAATGGAATTTCAGATTGATCTTGCGCCAGGAGCGGCCCCCAATTGCTCGAGCTCCTTATCGTCTTGCACCTGGGGAGTTGCAAGAGCTATCAAATCAACTTCAGGAACTGTTGGATAGAGGTTTTAAACGACCCAGTTCTTTGCCTTAGGGAGACCCAGTTCTGTTTGTAAAGAAGAAAGACGGGTCCTTTCGTATATGTATTGATTATCGGGAACTCAACAAGGTGACCGTCAAGAACCGTTATCCTCTGCCACGCATCGACGATCTGTTTGACCAATTGCAAGGGTAAAGTTTTTACTCGAAAATCGAATTAAGATCGGGCTATCATCATATGAGAGTCTGAGAGGAGGATGATCCTAAAACAGCTTTTCGAACGCGGTATGGCCACTACGAGTTCCCGGTTATGCCGTTTGGGTTGACGAACGCACCAGCAGTTTTCATGGACCTCATGAACCGTGTGTGCAAACCGTATCTTGACGATTTCGTTATCATGTTTATCGACAACATTCTGATATATTCAAAGAGCAAGGAAGATCACGAGCGACACTTGCGTCTTATCTTGGAGCTCCTGAGGAAGGAGCAACTCTATGCGAAATTCTCTAAGTGTGACTTCTGGATTCGGGAGGTACACTTCCTTGGCCACATTGTGAATGAATCAGGGATACATGTGGATCCTGCAAAGATTGATGCTATCAAAAATTGGGCGTTACCAAAGAACCCTTCAGAGGTGCGACAATTTCTTGGTCTCGCTGGGTATTATCGCAGATTTATTAAAGACTTTTCGAAGATCACTCAACCACTCACCGCGCTAACACATAAAGGCGTTGCATACTCTTAGGGAATGAAGCAAGAAGATGCTTTCCAGTCGTTGAAGCAAAAACTCTGCAGCGTACCAATCTTGTCTTTACCAGAAGGTACCAAAGATTTTGTGGTATATTGTGATGCTTCTATTCAAGGTCTCGGTTGTGTGTTAATGCAACGCGAAAAAGTGATAGCTTACGCTTCTCGACAATTGAAGGTTCATGAGAAGAATTACACGACTTACGACTTAGAGTTGGGGGTCGTGGTCTTAGCGCTCAAAATCTGGAGGCATTACTTGTACGGTACTAAATGCACTACTTACACCAACCACAAGAGCCTTCAGCATATCTTTGACCAGAAGGAATTGAATATGCGACAGCGTCGCTGGGTAGAACTCTTAAATGACTATGACTGTGCAATCAAGTATCATCCCGGTAAGGCTAATGTCGTAGTTGATGCCCTGAGGCGAAAGGAAATGAAACCCAAGCGTGTCCGCGCCTTGCAACTCACCATCCATTCTAACCTACCTGACCAGATCCGGTCTGCACAAACAGTAGCGTTAAAAGAGGAAAACATTGCAGCAGAGTACTTGCGGGGCATGGAAAAACGACTTGTAGAGAGATCTGATGGTATTCTCTATTTCATGGAACGAATATGGGTCCCTTTGTTTGGAAATCTTAGAGAACTTGTGATGGACGAAGCGCACAAGTCTCGATACTCTGTCCACCCAGGTTCGGATAAAATGTATCAGGATCTCAAGGTTTTGTACTGGTGGCCGAAGATGAAGGCTCACATCGCGACTTACGTGAGTAAGTGTCTGATTTGTGCTAAAGTTAAAGTGGAATATCAGAAACCCTCGGGTCTACTTCAGCAACCAGAGATACCCATGTGGAAATGGGAGCAAATCGCAATGGATTTCATCACAGGCTTGCCGAGAACTCAAAGCGGAAACGACACGATCTGGGTGATCGTTGATCGTCTCACGAAGTCAGCACATTTTCTAGCAATCAAGGAAACGGATAAGTTCTCACAACTATCAGCTGTCTATCTGAAGGAAGTGGTTTCTAGGCACGGGGTGCCGACCTCTATTATCTCTGATCGTGACCCGCGTTTCATTTTGGATTTGTGGAAGTCGATGCACAAATCGTTCGGCTCGCGTCTCGACATGAGCACTGCTTATCACCCACATACGGATGGTCAAAGTGAGCGAACCATCCAGACACTTTAGGACATGTTACGAGCGTGCGTGATTGATTTTGGAAAGGGTTGGGAGAAATATTTGCCTTTGATAAAGTTCTCTTATAACAATAGTTACCATACCAGCATCCAGGCAGCCCCATTCGAAGCATTGTATGGACGAAAGTGTCGTTCACCTCTCTGTTGGGCTGAAGTGGGTGACAGGCAGATCACGGGTCCAGAAGTTGTGCTTGAAACTTCAAAGAAAATCGTTCAAATCAGAAATCGTATGGCGGCAGCGCGTGACCGTCAGAAAAGCTACGCTGACAAGCGTAGGAAACCCTTGGAATTCGCTGTAGGCGATCGTGTTATTTTGAAGGTCTCACCCTGGAAGGGTGTGGTACGGTTTGGGAAACGCGGCAAGCTTAATCCGCGTTATGTTGGGTCATTCAAAATCTTGGAGCGAATCGGCAAGGTGGCCTACAAGCTCGAGTTACCTGCTGAGTTGGGTAACGTTCATGATGTCTTCCATGTCTCTCAGCTAAAGAAGTGTTTGTCCAATGAAACACTTGTGGTACCGTTTCAAGAGCTGAAAATCAACGACAAGTTGCAGTTCGTCGAAGAACCAATAGAGATTATGGATCGGGAAGTCAAGGTCCGTAAACATAGTCGAATTCCTATCGTGAGGGTTCGTTGGAACTCAAGACATGGACCGGAGTTCACGTGGGAGCGCGAAGATCAGATGAAGCTCAAGTATCCTCACCTTTTCCCAACTGAACAATCTAATTCTGATGTAACTGAGGAATTTCGGGACGAAATTCCCTTTCAAGTTGGGGATGATGTGGCACCTGCGAAAAATATACAGTCATCCTGATCTAACGCCGTGCTATTTTGGATTGCTTATCAAATTTCGGGACGAAATTTCTTTCAGGTTGGGGATAATGTGACAACACGAGATTTCAAGGTCCTTGTCTACGAACCACTTGTTTTATAATCCTGTCTTGATTACAATTTGTCTATGTGATGTCTTGTGTAATTAATTGACTAAGTATAGTGTAGTATCGTTTAATGTTTATGTGTAATGAAAGCATAATATAGTATAAGGGCTCTACGAAGAATGGAACTTCGTCACCCATTAGTTCTTCATAATCACCCTGCCCGACAAAGAATTAACTTCGCCGGCCCAATTCCCTTCGAAGCCGAAGAGAGGCCCAGTTGTTCGTTTTACTGTATATACATGCAAAAGGTTTACGAAACTCCTTTTTAGCAAACCCTAATCTGCCCTTGAGAGTTCGACGGCAGCCGTTCCCTTTTGAAGCCTTTTTCGCGAATTGTTATCTTCCCTCCGCTCTAGTCAATCCACATGATCAACGCTTCTTCGGTTAGTTCTTGTTTTTATAGTCCAGATTCCCTGATGGTTGGTCATATACTATTAGGGGTTGATCGTTTGAATGATGTCGTTAATTACCAGGGTTTGAGTTCATAGACTGTTAACACTTTGTGATTGATTGATCGGTAGGAATGATTTAATACTGTTAAACAATGATTGGAGATTATTGCAAATCATAGAGTTAACTGATGACTCGTTATTAATGAACGGCCATTATTGCAGATTGTTATACGTGTGTAAGAATGTATTGAACTGTGTCATTGATCTGTAATTGTGTCATCGATCTGTAACATGGATCTGTAACTGTTGTCATGAGGGTAATGGGTAATCGTTTGAGTAAACTTGAAAACCGTATGTTCATTGACAATGGGTCCCGACGAAGAATCCAAGTCAGCGAACAACAGGATATTTCGTCGACCTGGTTATGATGAAGAATGGGGTATTTCGTCGACCTGGTTATAACGAAGAATGGGGTATTTCATCAAAGGGATCTTCGTCGAGGGGAAGGTTCTTCGTCGGCATTCCACTGTGATGATCATGATATTAAATGTCGATGTTTATGCATATTATTTGAGGACATGATAATGTTGGTTAAGAATAAGGAGCCTGTTTTAACTTGTGTAACATTCACATGGATATGTTGACTTATAGGGAATCTAAATACATGCTGTATGTAAAGTTGTGTTTGTGTGAACCATTATCATACACATGTTGATAGGTGTCAATGTGTATTAGAAATATTTGTACTTGTGATGAGAAACCTGGTTTCACTCATGGGAGTAGTAGACCCAACTGTTATGTGTTGTTGTCTATACAAATTGGGTACTTAATTCATGTTATATGGTAAACTTGGTGATGAATATAGTTTGCGTGAAATACGTGATTTAGTCTGTTACGAAACTGATAATATTGTTAACCATGGTAGGGTTGGTTGATTAACTGGAACGGGTAATTTGATAAATACCCAGCAAATCCAAGGTGAGTTCACTGCTCTTTTTCCAAACATGCGTCCCGAGGAAGGTCATCTGGTAAACGTTCCGGGGAGGAATGTCGGGTAGTTGGGTTTGACTGGAATGTTAAACCTGGGATGTTGGTTAATACACTCATTTCTATCATTAAGTCCCATCATATACCGATTGGTTGCCGAGGAGGCAACGGGGTTATTAGTTGATAGCGCTATTAGGTTTGGCACCCTCACACCGTACCGGGGAGGACGGTCGTGAACTAATTACCTTAACCACTTGACCAATGTTTGATAGAGCATTGGGGAAGGGTAAATAATCTGGAGCCATCTGCGGTAATCGAGTTATTAACAACATCTAATCTCTGAAAAGTTTTATACTTATATCTGGTAAGTAAAATGTGTTAACAAACTTTGAACTCACCAGCGTCGTCTAACACACTTGTCTGCATGCTTGCAGGTCATTAGATTCACGGATGGAACTTGCTATCTAGGAGTGCTGGAGTGGTCATGGGTCGTAGCACTTTGATACATGTTTATTAGTTTTGTGCAATTGTATTGAAATACTTGAATAACCATTTACATTATGCTTCCGCTGAACGTATTGGTTTTAGATTGTGTTTTGGATTTACTTTATGAAATAAATGGAAACTTTTATTTAATACTATGTTATGGTTCAACGTGATTCGTGGTTGATCCTGGTACGTCACACGTCCCGCGGTGTTTCCGCATGTGGTATTTTGGGGGTGTGACAGTACCTACAAGCAGTTTTTGGACTGCAAGCCTCTAAACTTCGACGGCACTGGGGGTACCGTAGCTTTTGTGAAATGGGTCGAGAATATGGATTCTGTTTTGCGAATGAGCGGATGTACGCCAAAGCAACAAGTCCCATACGTTTCTGGATTGTTTCAAGATGAGGCTCTGTTACGGTGGAACCTTCGGGTTCAGATAATGGGCGAGGCTGCTACGTATGCTTTGACATGGGATGAGTTAAAAGAAATGATGCGTAAGGAGTATTGTTCCCAGATGGAGATCTAGAAGCTGGAAATTGAATTTTGGAACCTGAAGATGGAAGGTCCAAAGGTGGTGGAATATGTGCAGAAACTTCACGATTTATCGCGAGTTGTTCCATATCTAGTGGAACCAAAGCTTAAACGGATGGAACGATTCATCTGGGGATTGGCGCCTCAGATCCTGAGCTTGATGACGGCATCAACGCCACCAACAACTATTGATGCGAGTAACTTGAGTTTGGCGCTCGCTAAGGAAGCACTTAGATTGGAAAAACTTTCGACCCCAGACGAGAAGAAGGAAACTCAGGTGGAGTCATCTTAAAAGAACAAAAGGAAGCTCACTGATTTCCAAGAAGCTGATCGTGCGAATAACAAGAACAAGGCCAAAAAGGGGAAAGAGTACATAGGTAAACTACCTAAGTGCGACAATTGTCGACATCATCATACCAGGCAATGTAGATATGGAAAATGTGATAAATGTGGCAAGGTGGGGCATGACAAGGAAACGTGTTGGCATGGTACAGGACATGGAAATAGAGGTCAAGATGGTAGAGGAAATCACGGAGGAAACAACGACAACAGTAACTATCTAGTCGGAAATGGCGACAATCAAGAACGTGGACAACGGTGTTTTAACTGCGGCGATGTGAGGCATATCAGGAAGTATTGCCTTAAAAACAATCAGGCCGATGGTAAGATTTACTTGGGGACTAAGCCAATATGTGATGAGTGCAAGCTTCACCATGAAGGTCGATGTCTGAGGCCTAAGTGCGGTCGGTGCAGAAAAGAAGGACACAGCAAGGATGCTTGTTGGGCAAAGGATCGCGGACAGGAGTAAATGATGACGACAACCAAGACGAAAACAATAATGGTAGAATTCCAGGTTGCTACAGATGTGGGGACATGGGGCACTTAAGGAAAGATTGCCCGAAAAAGAACCCAGCTCATGGAATAGTGTTCGACATCGGAGCTCGTGGAGCATGCCAGGATCCAGACGTGGTTACTAGTACGTTCCCTATCAAACAATACTTTGCATCTGTATTAGTGACGACTATAGCTTCATACCTCTAGGGCTTAAGAGTATACTTGGTTTAGTACCAAATAAGTTAGATATCCTATACTCGATAAAACTAGCTAATGGGAGGCTAGTAGAAGCCATAGGAGTGACTAGGGACTGCGTTGTAGAGCTTGGGGAGCGTGAGGTTTCGTCAGAACTTTTGTCAGTTGAGCCGGAAAGCTTCGAAGTCGTAGTTGGAATGGATTAGTTATCGAGTAACCGAGCTGAGATCGTATGTAATGAGAAGATTATCCATATTCCATTGGCAAATGGAGAGACGATCATGATTCATATGGAGAAGCAGGATACGCTTCTACGGGTTAGTAGTTGTGCGTAGGCACGGAAGTTTTTGTGTAAAGGATGTGTGGCCTTCTTGGCTCATATCGTGGACAAAGTGTAACACCCCGAAAACAGGTTGGTAATCAAACCCCGTTAATACTAAAAGACGGGTAAAGTACCGTTAGTGGTAAGAGTAACCCGATAAATATTAGGATTTAAACAAATAATCCTAATATTAAATACAACGTGAATAAATGCTTTTAAGGAAATAAAGTTTATAAGAAGTCTGAATTAACGGGACTTAAAATAAACTGAGTCATGATTTCCCTGAACCCGCTAAGTTAACTAGGAATATTTAACCTAGTTAATAAGTGGGAATAGTGTTAGAAATAGTTAGATTGTGTCCTACTTAATAAATAACTAAACTTGAGGGACCAAAAGGGGAAATACTAAAAGATTGGGTTTATTAATAAAACAAAACACAACACACACACCAAGTGTGTGTGTGTGTCGACTACGGCTGGAGAAAACAAGGGGAAACCCTTGTTCATCAAAGATCACCAAATTGAAGGAGTATTTGGATCTCAAATTCATGCATGAACGCGTAGAAACGATCACCAAGTCATGGGGATCACAAGGTATGTCACAAAACCTAGATTGGTTGAAGTTGAAATTTGAGACAAGTAGGTTACTTGCAAATAAATTGATGGATTATGATCCAAGGATGAAATTAGGAATGATTTTATGTCTATGAGTAAACCCTAGTCATTTACTTGTTGAATTGAGGTTCATAATTGTGAATTTCATGATTATCCATTTATGTGTTAAATGGGTTTTGTAGAAATAAGATGAACCCTAGAATTATGACTATTAAAATGGTGTTAACTGATTTCCATGAGATGAATCTGAGAATAATATGCATGCTAGACATAATGGAATTGAAATTATGTTTATGTTTAGTAGAAATAACTAGTTATGAGCTAGTTGTAAATGTGTACAAATTTATGCACATTAGGTGTTTGTTAAAATGCCTAAATGAGAACTAAAGTGTTGAAATTAGAGTGAAAATGTGTATTTGAATGATATGGCAATTACGCGTAATATGAAGTGATAAGGGTTCTAAATATTATGTTGATTTAGACTTAATGTTATAACCCATGTGATCAAAAAGTAGTTAACTTTAGATAAGCTAAGTTAACTAATCATGAAGTCGAATAGTAGCTTCGGCATAGAAAATAAGTGAGGTGGAATAGTCGTGATTTTTATGACTAATTTAACCGCCTTGTAAATGATTGAAAATAGTTTGACGCCTAACGAGCTAGGTGGAGGCTTGGGAAAGGAAGCGGGTCAAACAAATCAAGAATGGAGGAAAAGCATAATTCGGATGCAAGGTAAGTATAGCTTACACTAGTCTTAAATTGTGGAATATTCTCTTATCATATAAATTACGAATGAGATAACTAAACAATTGAAATATGATGTTCCGTCGTGTAGTCGTATGGAACAAGATAATTAAAGATGAAAGAAACCATAATAATAGTTAAAAAGAAGTAAATCGATAACTCGGTCATATTATGACAAGAGGAAAAATGAACTTTTAACGGTTACCTTTTATGGTAAGCCAAAAACAAATAATAAGGGCAAATCAATAATTTAGTCACACGTTGACAATAACCGTTAGTTTCAAAAAGACGCTTTTCCGCGTAAGACATAAAGAGTCGAAAGTGGTATTAAACGGTTTATAAGTAAAATGACCTTACGGTGTTAAACGGAACGAGTCATGTAGATGAGATGATAATAAATATCATCTCGCATAGATAAACGGTCAATTCGGCCAAACGGGTCAAAAGGTGTAGACATCACCTTTTGACAACATCGACTAATGATTCTTTTGTCAAGTTATATGCTTACAGGAATAGATATCCAGTGGATACTCGCATCGTTCTTAATTAGCGATTATAAAGCAAGGTACTAAAACCGGGTAATAAGTTGATCCGAGCCAGGTATGTATTATAGATCAACTCATCATTTAGAACTTGAAGTTCTATGAGAGTTAGGCAAAGTAAAAAGGACATTCGGTTACCTAAAAAGGTAAACCGAAGGATTTAAATTATAGACAGAGTGTTTTGAAAACAAGATTTTGTAAAAAATGAGATTTTTGGGCGTGCATGGCTTAAGCAAGCCCTTCGTCGTAAAAGAAGGGTTAAAAATGACCAAAACGCCCTTGTAAGAAAAATTAAGCAAACAACCCTTAGAGGTCGCTTGAAAACGAGTTTTATAATCAAGTCAATACTTAGAATAAGTATAAAAGCGTAAGATGTAAATCCTTGGTCAAAAGACTCTATATGAGTCTTTGCCGTAAAATGATAATCCGAGGGGTAAAACTCGAATTATATAGATCGCCACATTAAACCCATCACAAATATAGTTGTGATGGAAGATCATTTGATAAATAATGTGGAAATAAGAGGCTAGAAATAAATGAATGTGAATTATACGTAAAAGTGCTTAAATGCCCTTAACGGGTCAAAATTCGGTAAAAAGGGTAATAAGCCAAACACTTAAAAGTCTTAAATTTTGTTAATTCGGATGTTGGATTTTAATTCCATATGATGAAGGATCAAATTACAATCACGTAGGAAGAAACGATAGGTCAAACAGACAAGCGGATTGAAAGATACGAAAGTTTTCGTGTCAAAAACGGCAAAATTGGAAGGGTTTGATACAGGGGCCACCGTAACTTACGGTGTTACGGTGCCCACCGTAAGTTACGGTGGGGGCTGAAATCGTTACGCCAGATACCTACTGTCTTATGGTGGGAGCATTTTAAAACAAGGGCCACCGTAACTTACGGTGCCCACCGTAAGTTACGGTGGAGGCCAGTTTCGTGTCCTTGTTTCTGGGATCAAGAGATTATTGTTGGGAGGACTCGTTTAGACACGTTTTAAACCCCGTATGACTAAAGTATTTCATGTTTATGAAATGTAGGTACATTTTGGAAGCCGGAAGACGATCAAGCTCAATGAAGAACCGAACACGATAAAGATACATGCTTCCGCACATAGCCACGTCGCAAAATTTTAAACGACGAATCCGATCACGTTATGTTGAATAACTTATGATTTGTAAAAGTTTTAATAAACCCGTGTTTTTATAGTACGTGTAGTCTTAACTACACATCTAATTGTTAGTATTTACATATAAAACCGTTAAATAGTAACTAGGGCCTTACAAGTTGGTATCAGAGCCCTGGTTTAAGAGATTCAAGTATGGTGGGGAAAACCATTCTTGGACTTAAACCTTACGCTCTTGATAAAGATTAGTGTTCGGTTCGAGGCTTGATCGCAAATCCGGTAAGTACAAGTATGTTAATGGTTAGCTTGTTAAGGTGTTGTAAACAACACATAGGGTTATCGTGTAATACACGTTACCCCAATTAAATGATTGAAGTAGTTGACGAAATTTCACGCGTTGACGCGTATAGTAATACGGGAAATTATTGAAGTTGACATTACTAACTTTTGTTAATGTTTTAATTTAAGGACACTCGCGTCTGAAGATGACGAGAAATGAATGAATTGCGGATATGATAATGGAACGGTCCGAGGAGTGACAAGAAGAGCGTACTCATCAAGGACCTAAATCGCGTAACAATCGCAAATAAGTAATGGCAAGGAAAGCCCGTTAGGGCAAGCATTTACCAGGTGCGCATTTTAAATGATTACGTGAATAGTAATATGTAACAAATATGTAGAGATTGAAAGTTGCATATATAGATTGAAAACTTGGAAAAACCCGAATAGAAAACCTATCCGGGATATTGTTTCCAAGAGAAACAAATAGAGGCATTACTTACATGGGGTGTAATGTGAAAATTATAAAAAGGTCGTGTATACCAGGTGTTGATCGCTTACTCTGGCCAAGTAAGTAGTGAACACCCACGGTACCATGAACTTTTTATGACGGGCATGCTTACATCCGATGTAGTAAGGACGTGATGAATGGGACGAATCGAAAAGGTACCCAAAACGGATCAAATAAGTAAAATGTTTGATAATAAACGTAAACGCAAGCCTGAAGACGGAAGCGTATTACGTTAGTATAACGAGCCCAAGGGAAGGGACAATAATCAAGTAAATGAAAATTCAAACCGACCACTAAGAATGCTAAGGCATAGAGGATAAAGTTGACTATCAAAAGTGGTGAAACTCACACGAACAAGTTAAACGAGTTAGATAAAACGTAATATTGGAAAGGATAATGAGCCGGTAATGGGACGAGATTGAATGCAAATATAGGCGCAAACCGAATAAAGGAAAGCGCGAGATATTAATGAACCCATGTAATGGGTCGGAATTAAATATGAAATGATTGCAGTCACGAATCACAGTCGGAGTGAACGAAATTTTGATGCGAAAGCAAATGATTTTCGAACATAAAAAGGACGACCTACGGGATCAATTATAACCTTCGGGTATAAACAGTGTAAAGGTCTACGGGACTAAAATGACCCACGGGTCATGAATAAAAAGGAAAAGGATCATAAAGGCAACACCCTAAAGAGGTGAAAGCCTAAAGAAATAGCCTACGAGGCTAAGTGAAAGAATCTATGGGTTACTTAGACAAGCGAGGGAACCAGTAGAGAATCCCCGCGTAAAATAAGGACTGCAAAAAGGATAAATGTCAAGTTGTCAAATTTGTTTGACATAAAAAAATATATATATATATTTTGGGTAAAGGGTTACCCCGGTGAATTTTATTAATCAAACCATAAAAAACAGAAGTGTGGCTGAGTTACCACACCCAAACTAGCGTTGGCATACCAACACTAGGAACAAACATCCCAAAAAAAAACACAACTAGGCACACAAGGCCACAAACCAGCTAACAAACCAAACACGGCCAAAAACAAAAACAAACTAAAATTCAGTTTTAGTCAAAAACAACGTTTTATTAAACATATATAGAATGAGATGATTGGGAATTAAACCTAAAACACGACGTGACGCGATCACGGTCAGGAAAGTTATGTGGAATAAGATCACATAGTAGCCTGAGAGATGGGTATAAAGTAACTGGGCTAATAAGTCTAGTCAGTGAGACCGGTTAAGGTCAATACTTAAATTAAGAAAATGTTCAACACGCTATTTATATTAAGATTAGCGTGAGATAAACATAGTTGATAAGCGTGTATAACCAAGTGGCCAATTGGCTACTCAGTCAAGCCAAACAATAAAGGTAAGTGAGTACAAAGCGGCAGTGATGGTCCATGAGGTCATAATAACGAAAAGTATTGATCGCCTATATTGAGCAATCACAAGACAACAAAAGCAAAGTGTTGGGAAGTCAGTTCAAGTAAAAGCACGATAAAAGAATAAAGCCGAGAGGTATGTGGTATTATGCCTTGTAGAATTTCGTTAATAGCACATCTAGATAGTGCTAAATAAATAAGATAAAATCAGGAAATTCATTTTGCGGCGAATTCTGTATGAATGAACCAAATGAATAAGTTCGTAAAGGAAAGGGTTTGTTTGTAAAAAATGAAAGATCTCACTAGAAACATCCAAATGGGTGAAAATAACGGATTCACAAAGAATCCGAAAGTATAAAGGCGATGGATTTCGCTAAGTTAATCAAACAAGTCGAAATAACAAGATGGCGTTATTCTGAGTTGCGTAAATTGGCATAAAAGATACATATGTTGTGTAATTAAAAGATGTTATCATATTTGTCTGATGACACTAACAAATGGTCAAAGTATGAGTAATGCTTAGAAGGTTACTCAGTTTATGTACATTGGGTTTAAAACTCAATAAATTATGTAAGAAAAGGTTTCGAGGACGAAACCTCTTTAAGGGGGGTAGACTTGTAACACCCCGAAAACGGGTTAGTAATCAAACCCCGTTAATACTAAAAGACGGGTAAAGTACCGTTAGCGGTAAGAGTAACCCGATAAATATTAGGATTTAAACAAATAATCCTAATATTAAATACAACGTGAATAAATGCTTTTAAGGAAATAAAGTTTATAAGAAGTCTGAATTAACGGGACTTAAAATAAACTGAGTCATGATTTCCCTGAACCCACTAAGTTAACTAGGAATGTTTAACCTAGTTAATAAGTGGGAATAGTGTTAAAAATAGTTAGATTGTGTCCTACTTAATAACTAACTAAACTTGAGGGACCAAAAGGGGAAATACTAAAAGATTGGGTTTATTAATAAAACAAAACACAACAAACACACCAAGTGTGTGTTTGTGTGTTGACTACGGCTGGAGAAAACAAGGGGAAACCCTTGTTCATCAAAGATCACCAAATTGAAGGAGTATTTGGATCTCAAATTCATGCATGAACGCGTAGAAACGATCACCAAGTCATGGGGATCACAAGGTATGTCACAAAACCTAGATTGGTTGAAGTTGAAAT
Source organism: Helianthus tuberosus (assembly GCA_030545235.1). Taxonomy (NCBI): domain Eukaryota; kingdom Viridiplantae; phylum Streptophyta; class Magnoliopsida; order Asterales; family Asteraceae; genus Helianthus; species Helianthus tuberosus. The sequence continues at coordinate 108,820,263 of CM060409.1, forward strand.
TTGAGACAAGTAGGTTACTTGCAAATAAATTGATGGATTATGATCCAAGGATGAAATTAGGAATGATTTTATGTCTATGAGTAAACCCTAGTCATTTACTTGTTGAATTGAGGTTCATAATTGTGAATTTCATGATTATCCATTTATGTGTTAAATGGGTTTTGTAGAAATAAGATGAACCCTAGAATTATGACTATTAAAATGGTGTTAACTGATTTCCATGAGATGAATCTGAGAATAGTATGCATGCTAGACATAATGGAATTGAAATTATGTTTATGTTTAGTAGAAATAACTAGTTATGAGCTAGTTGTAAATGTGTAAAAATTTATGCACATTTGGTGTTTGTTAAAATGCCTAAATGAGAACTAAATTGTTGAAATTAGAGTGAAAATGTGTATTTGAATGATATGGAAATTACGCGTAATATGAAGTGATAAGGGTTCTAAATATTATGTTGATTTAGACTTAATGTTATAACCCTTGTGATCAAAAAGTAGTTAACTTTAGATAAGCTAAGTTAACTAATCATGAAGTCGAATAGTAGCTTCGGCATAGAAAATAAGTGAGGTGGAATAGTCGTGATTTTTATGACTAATTTAACCGCCTTGTAAATGATTGAAAATAGTTTGACGCCTAACGAGCTAGGTGGAGGCTTGGGAAAGGAAGCGGGTCAAACAAATCAAGAATGGAGGAAAAGCATAATTCGGATGCAAGGTAAGTATAGCTTACACTAGTCTTAAATTGTTGAATATTCTCTTATCATATAAATTACGAATGAGATAACTAAACAATTGAAATATGATGTTCCGTCGTGTAGTCGTATGGAACAAGATAATCAAAGACGAAAGAAACCATAATAATAGTTAAAAAGAAGTAAATCGATAACTCGGTCATATTATGACAAAAGGAAAAATGAACTTTTAATGGTTACCTTTTATGGTAAGCCAAAACAAATAATAAGGGCAAAACAGTAATTTTGTCACACGTTGACAATAACCGTTGGTTTCAAAAAGACGCTTTTCCGCGTAAGACATAAAGAGTCGAAAGTGGTATTAAACGGTTTATAAGTAAAATGACCTTACGGTGTTAAACGGAAAGAGTCATGTAGATGAGATGATAATAAATATCATCTCGCATAGATAAACGGTCAATTCGGCCAAACGGGTCAAAAGGTGTAGACATCACCTTTTGACAACATCGACTAATGATTCTTTTGTCAAGTTATATGCTTACAGGAATAGATATCCAGTGGATACTCGCATCGTTCTTAATTAGCGATTACAAAGCAAGGTATTAAAACCGGGTAATAAGTTGATCCGAGCCAGGTATGTATTATAGATCAACTCATCATTTAGAACTTGAAGTTCTATGAGAGTTAGGCAAAGTAAAAAGGACATTCGGTTACCTAAAAAGGTAAACCGAAGGATTTAAATTATAGACAGAGTGTTTTGAAAACAAGATTTTGTAAAAAATGAGATATTTGGGCGTGCATGGCTTAAGCAAGCCCTTCGTCGTAAAAGAAGGGTTAAAACTGACCAAAACGCCCTTGTAAGCAAAATTAAGCAAACAACCCTTAGAGGTCGCTTGAAAATGAGTTTTATAATCAAGTCAATACTTAGAATAAGTATAAAAGCGTAAGATGTAAATCCTTGGTCAAAAGACTCTATATGAGTCTTTGCCGTAAAATGATAATCCGAGGGGTAAAACTCGGATTATATAGATCGCGACATTAAACCCATCACAAATATAGTTGTGATGGAAGATCATTTGATAAATAATGTGGAAATAAGAGGCTAGAAATAAATGAATGTGAATTATACGTAAAAGTGCTTAAATGCCCTTAACGGGTCAAAATTCTGTAAAAAGGGTAACAAGCCAAACACTTAAAAGTCTTAAATTTTGTTAATCCGGATGTTGGATTTTAATTCCATATGATGAAGGATCAAATTACAATCACGTAGGAAGAAACGGTAGGTCAAACGGACAAGCGGATTGAAAGATACGAAAGTTTTCGTGTCAAAAACGGCAAAAATGGAAGGGTCTGATACAGGGGCCACCGTAACTTACGGTGCCCACCGTAAGTTACGGTGGGGGCTAAAATCATTACACCAGATACCTACTGTCTTACGGTGGGAGCATTTTAAAACAAGGGCCACCGTAACTTACGGTGCCCACCGTAACTTACGGTGCCCACCGTAAGTTACGGTGCCCACCGTAAGTTACGGTGGAGGCCAGTTTCAAGTCCTTGTTTCTGGGATCAAGAGATTAATGTTGGGAGGACTCGTTTAGACACGTTTTAAACCCCATATGACTAATGTATTTCATGTTTATGAAATGTAGGTACATTTTGGAAGCCGGAAGACGATCAAGCTTAACGAAGAACCGAACACGATAAAGATACATGCTTCCGCACATAGCCACGTCGCAAAATTTTAAACGACGAATCCGATCACGTTATGTTGAATAACTTATGATTTGTAAATTTTTTAATAAACCCGTGTTTTTACAGTACGTGTAGTCTTAACTACACATCTAATTGTTAGTATTTACATATAAAACCGTTAAATAGTAACTAGGGCCTTACACAAAGAAGCCGAAGAACCTAAGCTCGAAGATACCACTGTGGTAAGGGAATATTCTGAAGTCTTCCCTGAAGACTTGCCAGGATTATCGCCCCAACGACAAGTCGAATTCCATATTGACCTGGTTCCAGGCACCGCACCTGTAGCCAAGGCACTTTATCGACTTGCGCCTTCTGAGATGCGAGAGTTGTCAGCGCAGCTCCAGGAGTTGTTAGACAAGGGATTCATTAGACCAAGCTTCTCGCCTTAGGAAGCTCCAGTTCTGTTTGCCAGGAAGAAGAACGGTAGTCTGCATATGAGCATTAACTACCGGGAACTAAACAAGTTAACCACCAAGAATCGGTATCCCTTGCCGAGGATTGATGATTTATTCGACCAACTTCAGGGTTCAAGTTACTATCCCAAGGTCGATCTTCGATCAAGTTATCGCCAGCTGCGGATTCAGGATGAAAGCATACCAAAGTACAGTGAGTCAGCAATTTGTTTTAAATGTACACTAAAATTTGTGTTTCATACACGATGCACAAAACAGTTTTACACGGAATACGAAACCTTGAGAACCTAGGAAACATGTACTTAAGACCTTCGGGAACTTATGTCGAGACTCATTAAAGGTTAACACTTAGGAACCACGTCCATTAACGCAAGCAAACCCCATTATTCTAACATATATGCTATTTCAGTTAACCAAACAGATAAAGCACTCCAATTTCTTATATTGAAATTTCCACTTTTGCTTCTAGCAAGTAGAATTTTGCATCTCTACTTCTCTTAATGGTAGTTGCATCGTGTCAATTTTCTTCATTAAAGCGAACACTCCTTTGTCTCGATACTTGGTCATTCCTTCATTATAGCAAATACTCATTGATTCATTACTTGGAAATTCATATATTACGCATGCACCATTTGTTATGCATGTGGTTTCGTTTCGAATAAGCGCTTCATCAAAGTTCAAATATTATTTTGCTAAAATCTAATTATTGATTTGTGATTCGTATGACTTACATTATTGTAATTGTTGACTCATTTGTTGTCGAGTCAACACATTTTCTTGAAACTTCTTTTCTCTTCAAGTTACATACATGGTTTATCCTTGTAACCATGCCGAAATTCCCTTGTCGATACATACGTTTATTGTCAGTTTGCACTAAAACCAAGTTCAATTGCTTGAACTTGTCCATTTCGCATATTCAACTCAAAACACCATATGATGTATTGAGAACATCATACTCAAGTTCATTTTAAGCGTTTCTTTTGCTTCGAGTCGTAGTAGACTTGTTTGATCCACGTCTCCGTTGAATCGATTCGTTGAGTTCGACACCTTGTGGTGATGCTTTCATAAGATTGAAGCTTGCGCTAATCTCGGTTACGCATTTCATACACGGATTTAATTGTCTATTTATTGACTAGCTCTAAATCCGCTCCGTTTTATCATGATTAAGGCGGTCTTAACACAATCGTGTGTTAAGACAATGGTACATAAATTCATTTTATATTTCAGTGTACCTCCTAACGGTTCTTTCATCATCGATTGAATGCTTTGCAGTATTTATTGCTTTTTCACCCTCGATCGAAAACAGTAGTTCTTTGGTGTTAGTGCTTGCATCTGTCGACTTCGTCTTGTATCGAGTCTAGTACTAGATATGTTAGATCAGGGCACATTGTACGGGAAAATAGAGTTTTAGAGTTGATTTCCCACGAAATGTTGATTTCCCACGAAATGACGAAATGTTGATTTCCCACGAAATGACAAAATGTTGATTTCCCACGAAATGAACATTACACTTTCGTGGGGAATCAGAAATTCTATAAATAGGCTAGTGATCATGTCATTTGGTGGGGAATCAGAATATTGTACCGAGGTGTTGCCGGTGTGAAAACTGATTGTAATCATTGTTATTTCAATCAAATCAGTGTTTAAAGTGAAGAACTAGTTGTTTCTACCTTTGTTTCTTAGTTTCCGCCTCTGAAACGAAGTAAAACTCCTCTGAACGACTCATTCGGGTCAAATACACAATCCTACAATTGGTATCAGAGCTCAGGAGGAGGAGTTCTGCAGATTACAGCGGATTTTGATTGCATTTTCTTACTTCTACACCTTCTTTCATCATTTCAGCAAGATTTCACGGTCAAAACTGGATCAATTTTTCACAGATTGTTTAAAAGTACACATTGACAAACCCTTGAAAGTTTCATAGCAAAATTCGGACTAAAAGTGACCAAAACAAACCCCCGAAGTGATTCAGCTTGAACGGATAAGTGTTGATTCCGCTCCAAAGTGTTTGATTTAGCTTCAAAATGTTGATTCCGCTTCAAAGTTCTTGCTGATTCCGCTCCAAATTAACAAATCTGAGAGATTCCGCTCGAAATCTCATATTCCGCTCCAAAATATTGGTCTGATTCCGCTCCAAAGTTACCAAAATTGTTGATTCCGCTCCAAAATTATACTTTGATCATATAATCAGACATTAATTCTTGTCATCGGTCTTGTGACTTATCAGTTTGCATGTGCAGTCCATTTATTACATCTCGTTTTGCCCAAGAAGTGCATGTGAATAGGTCTGTGATCATATGTGTAATTGCATGTTGAAAAAGACATTGCATGTGTTTGTCGGCTCTTGACTAATAAGTGTCAGTTTGCATGCAAAGGATTAAAAAGATTGTCGGCTATTAAATGTGAATATGACGTTGACAAGTTAGCCTCGTAGATTCTTTGGTCCAAATGTTGAATCCACTATACAACTATTTGGTCCAATCAACATTTGAATAACATCAATTTGCATGTGACAATGTCAGTTTCCATGGGCTTTGATTGAAAATAACACTAGAGTGTTCGAATTTCATGAGATTGTTTGAGTTAGTTTGAGTTCACATGAATTGAATTTTTATTCAGGTTTGATATTTGATCAGTTCACACAAAGTGAACTTTGTTTCACACAATTTGAATTTGATCCCAGTTCACAAGAGGTGGTTCAGTTCGTTTTAAATTCGAACTCTTTCAGTTTGTGTGGTTTAGTCAGGTCGGTTGATTTTGATCCGGGTCATAGCAGTTCGCACGGTTTGACATCAAACTCAGTTCACATCAAATTCAGTCCGCACAAAATATTCACCAGTCCGAGTATCAGTTTGTTTCAGTTCTTTGATAGTGTTTAAACTGATAAGTGTTTGTTTGTTTGTTGTCAGGTGATACAGGTGTTTTACGAGGTGAACCAGTTCGTTTGAAAGCTTGTTTGAGAAATTCTTCGATATCGAATCATGAGTGAAGAGTTTTACAACGCATTTGCAACATCCCCGACTAGTCCAGCTGCCATTACTCAAAACATGAACATGGAAAATGAAACCGGAACCTTACAAAAACCCCCGAAGCTAATGAGTATTGAAGAGTATTATGGTTGGAAAGATAGATTCGAAAATTGGGTTCAAGCTAATCATTTCAGATCTTGGGAGTGCATTCTGAAGAAATATGTATTACCACGGACTGATCTGCAAGTTCAGAAAGCAATATCTGAGTTTAGTGATCAAGAACGTGATATGTACAGAGCTGAAAAGATGATGATTAGTCTACTTCAGCAAGCTATCAAAGAAGACATCTTTGTGTTGCTTCAGCATGACAAGACATCAAAATCAATTTGGGATGCTCTTCGAATCAAGTTTGAGGGTAGTGAGAACATGATCAAGAGCAAGAAGGCACTGCTCAAGAAAGAATTTGATCTGTTTACGAGTTTGCCTGGGGAAGATACGAAGAAGCTTATTGAACGATACTGCCACTTGGTGCGATCCATGTCGATGCTTAGTATAACAAAAGATCGTGAAGAGTGGGTAGACAAGTTAGCTGACGCTTTACCACAAAAAGAATGGGGCACATACTTGATGATTTTGAAAAACACTGGGGTTTATGATGGGTTAACGATTTCTCAGTTTATCGAGAAGATTGAGGGTCAAGATTTGGAACAGCAGAAGATCGCGAGGATGAACAGTCCAGGTGGTCAACAGATGTAAAAATGTACTACAAAGGCAGTGTTCCAGAAGTTGAAAGAAGCCCGAAAATCCAAACTGCGTTTAGTGCTGGAGATTCTTCAGAAAAGGTTGATCAAAGTTCTAAAAGCAGCAGTGGTTTCTCTTCATACCCGAGCGTTAATCCAAATAGCCCAACTTCAAGTTTTAGTTCTCAAAGTACGAAAACTGGAAGTGGTTATGTGATACAATGCAATATTTCCTTGAATCTTCCAGATGGTCAAAGTTTTTCTGAAGAGATTGCGAAAGATCACATGGCGTTTCTTGGTTCCGTGCTACTATCTTATGAAGGTTTAGTCGCGGGGCGGATCGGGAATCCTATGCTCACAAAGGAGGATTACGATCAGATAGACGCTGAAGAAATGGAACTAATGGACATCAAAATGGTGTCTAGCTAGTGTCCTTAGAAGAGCTGAAAAGTTCAAGCTGATTACTGGAAGAAATGACTTTCTTGATGCACACGTTTTTACTTTGGGTTTTGATAAATCTAAAGTTACTTGTTTTCGATGCAGGGATAAAGGTCATTTCAAGAGGGAATGCAAGAACAGAGAAGCTAGTGATGTAAAGAATCCGTTCGGAAAAGATGACTATTACCAGAAAGTCATATATCAGCAAGTTGGTCAGCAACAACAACAAGAACCACAGGTGGCTCATGGTAGAAAAGTGATCGAGGATTCAAAAAGAGCTTGTCTGGGGAATCAAGAGAACTTTAACTGGAATTTTCAAGATGATGAAAAATTGCCTGAAGGTTTTAGTTGGGATATGTTTGTGAATGATAAAGGAGATTTCAAAGCATTCATTGCTAAAATTTTGAGAGAACCAGATATGTTTACTACATGGATGAAGTCTATTGGTGAAACTGTGAAGAATGTGGAGGAAAAGTCTGTTGCATCTGAAGAAAGCTCATAGAGTTCAGATGAAAGTTCACAAAGTGATGAAAGTTCAGAAAAGGAAGTTGTTTTTGATCAAACACCAACTGATTCTGGTTCTTCGGATGATAATTCTGACAAATCAGTAGAGTTTGATCAAACACCAACTGATTACAGCAGTGATGATGAAGAAGAATGACATATTAATGTTGCTAAAACTCATCTATCTCCTGAAAGTTTTCATTTTTATTTTGCTGATCGCTTGGAGAAACTGAAGGAGAAACAGGCTGCAAAAGAACAAAAAGAAATGAAGTCTGAAAGTGTTGCTGAGAAGAATGTTGAGACTGAGCAGGTGGGTGAAGCAGAAAATGTGACTAAAGCTGAGAAAGTTGTTGAATTTGAGAAGATCATCGAAGTAGAAAAGATTGTGGAAGTCATCAAGCCTTGCTCAAAGTGTTTGGAACCTTGCAAAGAATGTGCAGCAAAAGATGAAAAGTTGGCTGAGCTTGAGAAGATGAAAGAACAATTACTGTTCAATCTCAACTATGTAAAGGAGTCTTATGATGTTTTGAACAGAACAGTAACTGGTCTTCAAAAGACAAACTCTGAAAGAGAAAATGCTTTGACAATGATGAATGCAACGATGATGACAAAGCAAAAAGCTATAAATTTCTACATCGAAGAAAGTGCAAAGTGGAAGCAAGAGTTGGAGACCGAGAAAATTGAAAATGAGAGAATCAGACGTTTATTACAAAGTTACTCTAGTTCTGATTATCTTATTGATCGAATCTATCCAACTGTTGCAGGTTTTGAAGCCTTTAAAGATGATGAAAAGCCAAAGAAGAAGGATACAGGTAAGAAACCAAGTGTTAGCTATAACAAGTGTCCGCCTCCGATCTGGGAAGGTTATTCTCCCAGAAAACCAAATGAGGAGCAACTCGAAAAAGCAGTCAATATAAAGTTAAAAACCAACACAACTGATGAATTACCAGAAAACATTGATGTTACTTTTACATCGTCTGACACTGATCATGAGTCTGAGTTAATCAAAAAGGTGGTCGATCAGGTGTTGGATACTGATGAGGAGTCTGAGTCAAAGTCTAAGTCTAGAGGGTCAAGTTCTTCAGTCAACAGTTCCAAATCGTCGGTTAAACGAGCTTACAATAAAGAGTTTTTGTTATCAAAATCGAATTTGAATGATGAAACATTTGAAGTAGCATATACTTTAAATGATTCTGATAAATTATATTCTGACAAAGAGTTTCCAATAAGAAGTGTTAGATTTGAAATGATCAAAAAGGTTTTCAAAATGACAGAAATTAAGATTTCTGAAATAAAAGAACTAAATCTTACTGGAAAACCTAAAAAATACACTTCAAGAGTACAACAACGATTAAACAAGAAAAAGGGTTACAATTCTGGTTCTGGTTTTCAAAAGAAACCAAACCATAATGGTAGCTACAAAAAGAAAGGTTTAGGTTTTATTCCACCTAAAAATTATAAAAATGAGAAAAATTCTAAAACAAAAACAAAATTTGTTTCAGGAGGAAGTGCAGAAGAAGAACAGAAGAAACCGTTCTGGAAACAATCAAACCAGGAGTTTCTTCCTGAGAAGAAAAGAAATGGAACTGGAGTGTTTCATCCAAAAGAGACCCGAACCTGTTTCAAATGCAATGAAGCTGGTCACATTGCATGGAACTGTCCGATAAATGCTAAAACTAAACAGGGAGTTTTTGAAAAACTGAAAGAAATAGTTGTTGATGTTGAACCACCAACTGAAAAATTCAGAATTTTTGAAAACTCAATTTATGAGGTTGGTGAATGTTCTAAAAAGAATTTTTACAAAAAGAAAGCCAAGAACAACCAAGTGTGGGTTGTTAAGAAGTCTGAAGAGAAAGTTGGCAATGATTCTGGTTCCACAAAGCCAGAAGAGCCACAAGGTGAGGTAAATTCTTTATCTTCAGTGAATGATGATGAATTTCCATCACTGAAGTTTGAGAAGATTAAACAGAAAGTTGATAAGATTGAAATCTCGGATCAATTTTATTCTGAGAAGAATGAGTTTGATATTGAGAAATTTTTCAATGGAAATGTTAAGAAAATTTTTGGGAAAATGCTTGATGGGAAAGTAAAAGGGGTTAAAGATTTTTATGCAACAAAGAAAGCAACTTTTAACCCAACTGAACAAGAGCTAAAGGAGCTAAAAACACCCAAGGTTGGTCAGACTTGGGTGGAAATTCTTTTCCCTTGAACATCTGACTTGCCGGAGATCCCAAGTTAGTAATCGTGGATCAGGAATCGGCATCTTTCTTAGTTGTTGATTGTATGATTGATTTCTAAAAATAGTTGAATTTTTACAGGATAAGTGTGAATTGCCGGAGCTTCCAGGTTGGTAAGTGTGAAGCAGGAATCGGCATCCTTATTGGTAAAATGATTTTGTGTAGATGTGATATTCCTACAAAAGATAAATCAGGGACATTAAGTTGTACTTGATTTTCTTACAATTGGTACAGAGGTTTATTTTGACAAAGTAATTACTCAAGGTCATTAATTTGAACTTGATGTAATCCTTATTACAAGTGGTATTTGAAAGAAAATGTGATGAACCAAACCCCTAACTTTACAAGTGATAAAACCAACAAAACTTATTTTCCAGAAAAATCATTTTGGTTAAAACAAACTTAAGTGTTTTGAAATCATAATGAGAAAATAGTTTTTGTGAAAGGGGGAGTTCTGATTGTTTATGCCAAGTGGATGGCGAATTGATGTGATTCGATATCGGTTGTCAAGTTTTTGTATAGTTTGTTTTCAAATTTCCTTTAATGTGTTTGCATTTTAGGGGGAGTAAGAAATTTCCGAAAATCCAAAAACATTAGAAAATTTGAAAAAGTCAAAAACATGATAAAATTTAAAAATGAGTTTTAGTGTCTAAGAAGAGGAAATGATAGTACATCAGTAGACAGTCACAGTATGCTAAAGAAATGTAATGTTTAAATAGTGTTAAACGGTCTCACTGATGATATGCCGATAGGTTTTTACACATTTAGTAAGCTTTTTCGGGATATAAACCTAAATTTAAACTTGCTTATTTCGTGGGGAACACTACTTGGATATATAGGTAACCCCTGAAATCTTGTTTGAAAGGTCCCTCTTTCTGAGATACTAGGTCTTTTTGCTCAGTGATATCTGGGGTATTATCCCGGGACTTCTGATTTTGCGGAAGCAATGGCCTAGTCCCTGGAGAATACTTTCTACTTGCTTGAAAAATAGCGCCGCCCTCAGCAAATTGATGAAACAATAAAAATGATAGTCATTGCTTTTGTAATACAAAAGATCCTCTAAAGGGGACACACCAAAAGTCGAGCCGTCATCTCTCTGCTGAACGGAAGTTCTGACCTGAGCTCTCACGGTTTCGTACTATAATTTATTCCCTTACAGATATCATCTGTGGTATACTCACCTGTAAGACTGAATATTGGGATCTGGATACGGGAGTATATTCAAGAGGTGGGATACATGAATGAGTTTAAGTCCTTAAAACATCTAACTCATATCCTAAATCAGTTGAAATTTGTGTGAGAATTTAAGTGGATCAGTATATCGACAATCTAAGTGAATTGTTTAATTCTTAATGTGTAACTAAGCTCAACGGTACTTGTGACTTGTCAAAAACTGATATGATCCTCTTACACAAAACTCACAAAAATAGTGTCTGTAAATATTTCTTTACTGCATTTCTTTACATTCAAAAATCCAAAAGATTTTCGGTGTGTTTTAGCATAATTTTTTTAAAAACTCAAAAAGATTTTCGACAACTGATGTTGGAGAGCTGATTTTCAAAATTCCAAGTGCTAAACATGATGACATTTGTGTGAAAAGAAGTATATGTTTGAAAATCAAATGTGTTTTGAACAAATTTTAAAGAGGTTCATCAAGATTATTGAGTTATTCTTTAGAGAGAATCAGTGTTAGTGGATACATTGAATTGTTAAATGTGTGAAATTTACTTTGAGGTAGAGATTGTGCAGGTTTAAGTTTGGGCTAGGTGACAATCCTGAGCAGATCGAGAGCTAGATTACGATCTTGGAATATTTTTAGTAGAGCCAGGTTGATCAATCCTGAGAATTTTGTGTTTAAAGAGCCAGGTTCCGATACCTGAGGATGCTGTGAATAGAGTTTAAGCCAGGATTCGATTTGATGGTCAAAGAATGAGCCAGGCAAAGATCTTGAATCGAAGAAAGTCAGATTATGATCCTGAAGCAGATGTTGCTGATGAATTGAAGGAATGCCAGCACATTGTTAGCGGGAGTCTGATGACATGCAAGAGAAGATAGAAAGAGTAAAGCCCAAAGACTGATAAAGACTGAAGTTGCAAAGACTCGACACGTGAGACTCGTCAACATCTGAGGGGGAGTCTGTTATTGCATGCATCTGTCGACTTCGTCTTGTATCGAGTCTAGTACTAGATATGTTAGATCAGGGCACATTGTACGGGAAAATAGAGTTTTAGAGTTGATTTCCCACGAAATGTTGATTTCCCATGAAATGACGAAATGTTGATTTCCCACGAAATGACAAATTGTTGATTTCCCACGAAATGAACATTACACTTTCGTGGGGAATCAGAAATTCTATAAATAGGCTAGTGATCATGTCATTTGGTAGGGAATCAGAATATTGTACCGAGGTGCTGCCGGTGTGAAAACTGATTGTAATCATTGTTATTTCAATCAAATCAGTGTTTAAAGTAAAGAACTAGCTGTTTCTACCTTTGTTTCTTAGTTTCCGCCTCTGAAACGAAGTAAAACTCCTCTGAACGACTCATTCGGGTCAAATACACGATCCTACATTTGGTGATCTATATTCAATTGAAAAATCCTACGATTCCATTTGAATCAAGTTTTCAGGTTTGCTTCATTACACTTTCATTTGATTACAAACACGGTGAACTTGTTCGGTCACCGCTATTATTGAATTATGTCATTCATGACGACACCTTGTGGTGTAAACTTGTAGCTTGTGCTAATCATGGTCAACCGTTTCACACAAAACTACACATACTTTCATTTGACTTGTCATTTAAACATTCTTAATGCAACTATGTATTAAGACAATGATACACCAAGTTCGATTGTATTTCATTTCGGCGTATTCTCGCAATTCAATAATGTCAACACACTAGTTTTATTCATTTGTTTGTTCAAAAGTTGACAAATCATTTTCGTGTCACTATTACATTTGAGCTTGCTCATTTTGAGTTCATCTAGCGGATGCTATTGTTTCTAGAATTCATTTGCAAATTGTGAACGATCGTTTGGAATTCTATCGGTCAAAACCCCTCTTGTATTGAACCCCTGTGAAATAAGTTACACTAGATTATACATCCATACGTCTCGTGTCCTTTGACATCAGATTCTGGAACACATACCTTTTAACCATTGGGTTCTTGTTGTTGTAATACGTCCTTGGATTCACCTAATTCGAATAAGTTTTGATTCGGTTTCGTGGTTAAGCACTTTGGTATTATTCATATCCATGCACGCATAAGGTAACCCTAAGGAGTTAATGTAGTATAAATTTCAAGGACGAAATTTTCTTAACAGGGGGAGAATGTGACAACTGTCAAGTTTGCATGCTTCCGTACAATTATTAAATAATGATTAGTGCTTAATGACTGTGTTGAATTACAATTAATTACTTAAACTGCTTTCTGATTATTGCCATATACATTCATGTGCATCACATACTGCTTAATGTCATGTCCTTATTTCATGAGAACTTTATTGACTCAAACGATGCACGAAACACCGTTAGCACAGTTATCAGACAAATCAGAAAAAAAAATGCTGACGGAGTTCAGTAGATAGACAGACATTGTATTAAGACACAGAATGAGCCAAAAACCAAGTCTTACACTAGTACAGTGTGTAGGAAAGTAAGGATCATAAAAACTGCCTTCCTAGAGATAGTTTAAGTGCCGGAAAGTGCCTAAAACTCACATAAACTGCAGAATTCTGCAGAAAATCAGCAAAATCAGCAATTAAACAATCTAATATCATGCAGAAATATGCTTAAATGGTCCTGAATACTTTCCTAAGTGTCGAGAATCAAAACTGTCACAAAAGGTAACATAAAACACACTAAACTGTATAGTTTAGCACCTTAACGAACCGGTAACCAACCGAACAACCGGACACTATCTGAAACACCAAATGTTTACTAGAAGCACTGTTTTAACATTACCAAGCTAGTTATTGTCCCCGAACATCATAACACACACTACATAAATATCTAGTAACTAAATTCCTAACTAACACTTAAATTTCAACTACAAACTAACTTACTAGTTAACACCTACACCTATACCCCCCCCCCCCACCTATAATCGGCCAACTAAGCATGGCCCACTAGAGATTTTATTTGGTTATTAAATTAGATTGTGTTTCACTTTTAGGAACACATAAACCTTTGGAAAATATGTTTTGGTGGAATAATAAGAACTAAACCATAAGACATAACCATTTCATTTCCACAAGATCACCAATACCATTTCTCTTCCCTCTCCTTCTCCCTACCTACGGCTCCAACACATCACCACAACACCACCATTTTTCAATCACTTCCAACCTTTCTAAGGTGATACAAAGGTGTAAAAAGCTTGTTTAAGGAGCTAGGAGCTTTCGGGAGTTGAAGGACCCTCACAATTTGCTTTTATCCACTTCATTTCTTCTCTTGATCATCCCTAGCCTTGAGCTAGTGGTAAGAACACTAATCTTTCCATTTTACATCCTATCTAAGTGGTTAAAAGATGATACATGAAGATTAACATGAAGAACACTAAGAAATAAGAAGATGAAACATGAACATAAGCTTAAAAGTATAAGAAACCTTAAAGAAATCATGTTGTTTAGTGTTGTTGTGATACTTGATTATTGTTTGCTTATGTAAATGATGTAGATCATCATATGATCTTGCTAGATCATGATTAAAAACATAATCTAGCAAGATGAGAGGATGAACATGTTAGAGGATCATCCTCACATAAAGCATGAACTTGAAAGGATACATTGATTTCTTGTAAAATGATGATTAAAGTAAGTTGTTAATCATGTAAATCTAAGGTTTCAAGAGTGATTTCTCAAGAAACCAAGTTAAAAATATAAGTTTTACTTAATCTTGCTTCTTAAATAAATAACCCTCATTTTTTGTGGTTAATAAAGTGTAGAAACACTTATGTAACAAGAAAAATCAAAGAAGAAACATTTTTGAAAAATATGATTATAAGTTGTGAAGATCCAATTTCTTTAAAAATGAAGTTTTTAAAGAATCAATCACACTTTAAAGAGTAACAAGGCTTACTAAATACACTAGTAAGTTACTATAATTTTTTTTTATAAATTTTTAAGTTCATGAAGTGGTAGTTTATGCTTGTTTATGGCAAAATTTGTAAGTAAAGATTGTTTGTTGTTGATTGTGGATTGATTGTGTTGATTTACAAAAGAAAATGATATGCTTTGAAAGCATGGAAACCTCCATTTTTAGGGGAAACTATGGCAAAATTTTTCTAGAAATTAAACACGTAGAAAATATTTTTAAACAAATATTTACAAATGTATTTTAAACCATGAATTTTTACATAAACTTTGCCATAAAAATTTTGTTACAAAAATTATAAATGTTGGAGGTTGGTTTTTACAAATAAAAGTGACTAAATATGTAATTAGGAAATATATATTTAGAAGGCATCATGTGTGTGATTATTTGTATATTATGTGTATTAGTTATATTATTTAAGGATTTGAAATAATATAACTCATCAAAACACCAAGAAATTACAATCCAAAATATTACCAAAATTTCAAGGAATAAATATACAAAGAATACCCAAAATACCGGTAAAACCGAACAAAGGAATATAACTCAAAAAATATTCCGGAAATATTATTCATGTGTATATTTTGGTAAATAATATTTTAGACATCAAGGGAATGAAAATGGGATTTTCATGATTACTACAAAATATTTCATATTTTTGACAAGAAGGAAATGTATTATCTTTGGGCAAGTAAAAATACATATTTTCTTTGGAATTATTAGAAAATATATTATTTTTGAAATATATATATTCTCAAACAAACATCAAATACATTATTTTTTGGAGAAAATGTATGCTCTTAAGTAAACTTGAAATATATTAATTGTGGAAGAAAATAAGTTCATATGTATTTTCAAGTTAGACTTGAAAATATATTATTTTAGGACTTATATGGAAATACAAATATTTTTGCCAAAGGAAAAATTATAAATAATTTTTCTAAATAATATTCCTTAAAATGTATATTTTGAAAATATATATTGGTGAATTTCCACTAGAAATATTATTCCGGGAAAAATTAATACAAAATTAAGTATAAGAATACTTAACAATTAAAAGAAGATACGTATTCTCGTACGTATAAATACACACCGGAATACGACACCAATACATGGCAAGAATATACAAGTATAAGAATACGAATACAAATACACCCATCCTTGGGAAGGATATACATGTACAATACATAAGTGTATCAAGTTAAAATATGTTATTTCAACTAATATTTCAAAATGTAATAAATATAATTTAAGTTAAAATACTTATTATTTTGACAAATAAATTATATACTTGGAATAACATTGATGACACAAACTAACGTAACTCAAGACACTAATTAAGACCAAGGTTAAGGCACGACCTACCCGTCTAATAGACCGTAGTACGCATGTAGGCAGTCGTGCGTTCTAGAGGAAGCTTGGAGTTTCATCGGATACGAAGAATGCAAAACTGTGAGTTCATGTCCCCCCTTTTCTTTTAACTGTTTTCAGTTTTATAACTTCGGGGGTGAAGTACATGTTACTAAATGTTTACAAACAATTACAAATGGTATGGTTAGCTAAGGAAAATACTGTTAGATCATGTGAATGGGTAGGCGCACTCTTAAGACCATTAATCCTCGTTTTAGGACCGAGGGACATGAGTGATAGATCTATTTGGGTGTAGCAAGCCCACACCCATGTGGACCGAGGTTTGGCCCATGTGGTGACTATGTCTTACAGCCGGAGGCCCGGTACAAAATCTGCTAGGTTTGAGCCTTCCTACACCGTTTCACACATGTTAATGTATTAGCTACACATTAATTGATATGTTCCTTGTTGCTTCATACCAGTTTACAAATACATACATACATACTTACAAATGTTTTCAAGGATGATTCGTGCACACATACAAATCACATGAATTTGCTCAACTTTTGTTGATGATTTCAAACTACATGTATTTCAGGAAATTAAGTATGGATCTGGCGAGCGTTGAAGTTTACAAGTCATGTTTCTAATAAAAGGTGTCATCCGAAGTCGAAGGGTTTGGGTTATGTATTTTATCTTGGATAAGATACATGGCTCACAACCTAGTTTGTTAGCATCTTTTGTGAAGTCCTATGGAACTTAAATCTTGTTGGTATTGTGTTCTGAACATGAAGATTGTGTTTGGATTCTAAGACAACTTTGTTGTAATGTTTTAAACTTAATCAATGGATGAACATCTTTGGTTTTATCATATAGTTGTTTGTTATGGTTGAATGCAATGATATTAAGCAAGTTACACCAAATCACGCTTTCCCAAAAGTCAGGGTGTGACATTTTTAAAATTACTTTATTTAAATTCTATAATTAATATAAAAAAATCTATGCATTTGACACCCCCACACCTTTAACCCACGCCCCTTTCACACTCAAAATTTTTTAGGTGTGAAGTGATGGAGCCCCCAAGTGCCATGTGTCAGCCCCAATTTTTTTTTGTAATGTATTATTTTATTGTAGTTTTTTTAAAATTACTTTATTTAAATTCTATGATTAATATAAAAAAAATTAAAAAAAAATCTATCCATATGACTCCCCCACATCGTTAACCCATGCCCCTTCCGCACTACACTTTTTTTTAGGTGTGAAGTGATGTAAGTGCGTGTCATGCAAAGCCCCGACCCGATCCCCGCAGTCTAATCTAATCAAGGGTAGAACCCTAACACTATGTTCCCGAGTTTCATTTAACAAGGGAAGAGAAATGAATTAAAAGGAAGAGAGTAAAAAATATGTTCCAGATAATTTTTTAGAAAGGGAAGTGGTGAGAAAAGAAAGGAAACAAGGGGATGATTGATGCAAATATTCATCCTCCCAATTTGGAGAGATTTGGTGAGAAAAGATTATTATTAATCTCAGACCTGTTTAAATTTCCTAAATTACCCTCTAATTCATTATAAATAAACTTTCTTTTCTTTTCCTCCCAACTCGGGGAACACATAAAATGTTTAATTTCCTTTCATTTCCTTTTCTTTTCATTAAACTCGGGAACACGAATATAAGCACATCTTTTCCTTTCCATTCCCTTATAATTCCCCTTCCTTTCTCTTCTATCGTTAAATGAAACTCGGGAACATAGTGTAACTCCTGAGTCTTGTCCATTGTTGGCTTGGGTTTCAAGATTTTAAAGAGAACTAGTTATTTTCCGTCCGCGCGTTGCGGCGGGACCCAATGACTACAAAAGGCGTGTCAGCAACGGCAAACAGATACTGAATATCAAAACATAAATAAAATGACGTGGTAAGGATAGTCACTCCGTCATAAAAAAACGATTTTAAATAACCTAATATATAATAATAGGACCCACACGTCCTACACGTTGGAAATTCGGTTGTTTTCAGTTCAGTTATTACGGTGCTAACACGTTAAAATATGGATGAGCTCGGTACCGGTAACGGCAGTGAAAGTACCGATCCGGAAAATCATCGAAATTAAGTACCAGTACCTCCTACACGTTGGAATTTCGGTTGTTTTCAGTTCAGTTATTACGGTGCTAACACGTTAAAATATGGATGAGCTCTGTACCGGTAACGGCAGTGAAAGTACCGATCCGGAAAATCATCGAAATTAGGTACTGGCACCGAAAATGCTCGGTACAATACGGTATGGTATTTGAAGG
Organism: Helianthus tuberosus; assembly: GCA_030545235.1. Taxonomy (NCBI): domain Eukaryota; kingdom Viridiplantae; phylum Streptophyta; class Magnoliopsida; order Asterales; family Asteraceae; genus Helianthus; species Helianthus tuberosus. The sequence continues at coordinate 108,838,745 of CM060409.1, forward strand.
TAAAAATCAATAAATACAGGTATGGTGCTAGACCGGTGTCGAACCGAAAGTAACGATTCTGAAAACGCCAAAAGGTGGGTACCAAATTGGTACCGAAAATGATTTGGTATAGTAAATTTGGTACCGATACGATACCGGTTCGTTTACAGGATTTGATACAATTTGCTCTTCAATATTCTAAGGGTTATTGGATTTTATCACCCCCAATTGTGCTGGCACCACCCTGTTAAATCTTCACTAACTAGGTTTGTTTTTTATCCGACGTGGCACATACTTGATGAGTTGGAGTTGATTACGTGGCGACGATATAGGCAAAATTATATCCACGTCAGCAAACAATATCCACATAGGCAAAATCATATCCAATTCAGCAGAACAAATAAACGCCTTATATATATACAAACTCTCAAACGTCTCAACCGAGACTTCTGCACAGTATTCACCGACTCGAAACACTCAGGCGATGAACAATCGACCGGTTGTATTCATCGTCAACGGCATAACAAAAATCTCTCCGATTATCACTTAATTTGAAGTTTTGAACAACGTAATCGTACCAGTAACTGCAATTGCTGCAAACTGATATCACCTAATTTGAAGTTTCAACAACCCCTCCTGTGTTCTATCAGTGCGTGTATAGAAACGGTAATCGTACCAGTAACTTCTGCCGTAGGTTTAACGGTAACGGCGGAGACACTGCCGGTGAGTCCGGAATCTCCGGCGATACCTGCAAGGCGACTTCAGCGGCGCCGGAGGATGTAGAATCGTCCTCTTCTTCGTCATCGATGACATCAACGTCGTCTACATCGTCCTCTTCTTCGTCATTGATGACATCAACGTCGTCTTCATCGGCCGTAGACGGTGGTGATGTGAGTCGATTTCAACAAAATTTCAACAACCACCCCTAGATCCGCCGCCACACGACTTTCCGACGACGGGATGCCGTCGATTTCAACAAATATTCAACAACAACCAGTAGATCTGAGTCGATTTCAACAAAATTTCGACAAATCTGATGGTGGCAGTGGAAGCTGATGGTGGCGGTGGTAGCAAGGTGATGGCAATGGAGGCTGAGACTGGCGATGCTAAAGAGAGAAAGGGGTGGGTCGACTGATGGTGGTGGCGGTGGTATAGCAAGGTGGTGGCAATGGAGAAAAGGGAGGTGTGCGGTGGGAGGATAAAAAACAAATACCTGATATGTATAACTGTATATGGACATAATATGCCACGTATTCGTCACATAATCTGTCCACGTAATCAAGTATGTGCCACATCGGATAAAAAACAAACCCAGTTAGTGAAGAATTAACTGGGTGGTGCCAGCACAAACAAAAAGTCAAGTTTGGGGTGCAGGGTGTCAAAATGTTAGTTGCGGGTGGCAACGGCCAAAGGCCGATAGTTAGAGGTGATAAAATCCAATAACCCATATTCTAAATATCCAAGTTAATTTTACGTGCTACAATTCATTCATTACAGAAAAAGACAAAAAAGAAAGCAAAATAAGTTGTTGTGTATATAAAACCTCATTCAAACGAAATACAGTTTACTTACTGTGTGTATGAAAAGTAATCTAAACGGTGCAATTACTTGCATTGCTGCGTTGCTACAGGATTTGATGAGCTCGGTACCAACCGGTACCAAAAATACCATTACCGAAATCCCCAAAAGTGGGTACCGGTATCGAATATACCTAGTATGGTACGGTTCGGTACCGGTCGATACTGGTATGACACCGATATTTGAGGGTAAAAACCGGTGAATACCTGTGCAGAACCGGTACCGAAAATATACCGGTTTGGTAAATTTAAGACCGGTACCTATACCCGATACCATTTGCTCATCTCTTAATGATGTTACTATTTATTCCATTCTAATTTTAAATAATTCTAAATCTAAATTCTAATTCTAATTCTAATTTTAATTTAATTTGGTTTCACTATTCATTCTGTTTGGTTTTTATCATATATAGATGGTAGGTCTTCGCTCCTGCAAGGTCTATGATAAGCCATTAGTTTCTAGGGTTTTCTTCAGTTCCTGCTTATCGAGCGAACAAACAGCTTCAATTGGAAATGGCAATGTGGTGTATAAGATGCTTTCACCGGCGGAATTGAGACCCAGGGCTTCCGTTGTTCCCATACTGGATCAATGGATACTAGAGGGTAATCATATCAATGTAGGTCAGCTCAGAAACATGATCAAAGTTTTCAGGAATTATAACCGATACTCCCAAGCTCTTCAGGTTGGTTACTTACTAAATGCCATTATTCACTTTTACCTGTCTGTCTTCTTAGATTTCATTTGGTTTTACTTCAAAGCCATCCAAAGGTTAGAAACAAAGAAAATTCAAATTCTGAATACCTAACAACATTTACAGACTTCCGGTATGGTTTTCGAAAGCTTAGATGCTTTTACTAACCCCCATTTTCTTGTTTTTTCATTCATCAAACACAAAGGCCGCAGAACAAATAAACTGAAATAAATAAACCTTAGGCTTTATCATTCACTAACGCCCCCTTTCGGATGTTCAGAATTCGATTCGGAATTCGACTCGATTCAAATTCGAGTTGATTCGTATTCGAGTCCAGTAATCGAATTAGAATGGAATACGAATTTATGATATTCGATTCGAAATTCGAATTCAATTTATATAATATATTTTTAATATATGTATATACACACACAAACATATATATGTGAAGCTATTATGTGATTTACACATAATTTATTGTTTAGGGTGAATTTGAATTAAATCGAATCTATTTGAATTCGAGTTTCAAATACTAATCGAATCGAATCGAATACAAATTCATGTAAAAAAGATAAAAATTCGATTCGATGAACACCCCTAGAAACAACAAAAAAAGGTAAGTATAAAAGGAATGATTCTGGTTGGTGGGCCCCACATGTTGGCACTCGTTATTGTGTTGGCTAGCGCCCACGGGGTGGTGTTTGGGGTGCCATAAGGGTGATTTGGCGAGGGCGCTAGCCCACACCACTCAGTCTTAGTTAGTATGTAGGAAATGAAAGAAAACTAGAAACGCTTTGTAAGAAACAGTTATTTATAGTTTTCTTTATTAAATATTGTCCTGAATGCTTATATTCTGATTTCAGCTCTATGAATGGATGACTCACAGAAGTTACCTTGAGAAATCATCTGGGAACATCGCGGTTCACTTGGATTTAATTTCAAGAGTGTATGGTCTACAACAGGCTGAGAAGTACTTCAATACCATACCGGACTCCTTAAAGGATTTCAAGGTATATGGAACTCTCTTAAACTGTTACGCTTTCAAGAAATCTTTAGAAAAAGCAGAAGAAACCATGGAAAAGATGAAACAATTAGGATATATGACTACACTTTCTTACCACACCATGCTAAATCTCTATTCCAAAACCAGAAACCATGATAAGCTATTAAAACTCGTGGAAGAAATGGAGAAAACAGGGGTTCGTTGTAATAGAACAACTTATTACATTCTATTAAGTGCGTATGCTTATTTTGACATCAAGGCAATGGAGAATCTTCTTGGTTACATGGAAACCAATCCTGATCTTACCCTTGATTGGCATCTTTACATCATTGCTGCAAAAGGCTACTTAAATTTTGGTCAGAATGATAAATCTTTAGAAATGTTAAAGAAAACAGAGCAATCTATCCATGAGAAAACAAATGTAGTTGCTTATGAAATCCTTCTCACCATGTATGCTAATCTTGCTAAAAAAGACCATGTTTATCGCATATGGGATTTGTATAAAACGGCATGTAGAAAAGTGAATAATAAAATGTATCACCATATGGCAAGCTCGTTGGTGAAACTGGACGACATTGAAGGAGCAGAGAAGATTTTGACTGAATGGGAATCTAAGACGACGACCTCCTTTGACTTTTGGGTAGTCAACGTTTTGGTCAATGGGTATAGTAGGAAGGGTGATTGGAAGAAAGCGGAAGGTTATGTCGAGAGATTGGTGGGTATGGGAAAACAACCTCCGAGAAGCACGTGGGATTGTTTGGCAACTGCATATTGCAAGTACGAAGAAATGGAGAAAGCGGTGGAAGCAATGAAGAAGGCGATTTCATGTATTGATGACAACCGTTGGAGTTTAAATCAAGTTACTTTGATAGCATGTGTTAGATACTTGGAAAACAAGGGTGATATGAAGGTAGCAAAGGAGTTTGCAAGATTAACAGAGGGTTTAGCGGAATCTGCAAACAATTCAACAGTTGGTTTAGCTGTAAACTCAAGTGGATGAAGTTATTGCCTTTTGTCACTTGAATTAAGTTTTAAGGATATCCATAGGTATCTTTTAATTTTCAACTTATGTGTCATTTTTCAACACTTGAAAATGGTGTCGCCATCTTTATAATATGTGTGTGGAAGATAGTTGAAAACTCACTTTAAATGTGGAAACCGTTAAAACTCTTTTCAATTGAACTTTCTTTTTTTAATCGTGTATGTTACTAATGACAGAGAAAATTTAACAAAATATAAAAAGAAATATCATGTATCAAAATTTTACATGTATGTAATTTTTTTCCACATTTATGTCATAATTTACAATATACATAAATGTCACTCGTAAACGTATATGTAACTTTTTGCTAGTAATTTCTTTTTGTAGTTTTCTTTTAAGTTTCCTTAGTTATTAGTACCATATACGACAAACTAGAAAAAAAATTAGGTTGGAAAAAGAGTTTTCTGTTTTAAACGGTTTATGGTTGGGATGTCGCTAACCGGGTTAGTAGTTAGTATTAAAATCCCTCTCTTGTCTGAATTTGAACCCATAACCTCCAAAAGAAGCAAATTACCTTTAGAGTAAACTTCCGTTTTGTTCCCTGCGGTTTGATCACTTTAACGGTTTTGCCACAAACCTTTAAAAATAGCAATTTTACTCCCTGATCTATTAAGCTTATCTCTATTTCATTCCCCGCCCCTAACTTTATCCAATTCAACTGTTAAATCCTGGTCACATGCCCCTCACATGAGGGGCATTTTTGTCTTTTCTCATCTCAATTAATAAAGATTTAATTATTTATTATTAAGTTATGCAGATTCTAAAAACTAAGTCTATCTCTTTCACCCTTACCATCTATCTCTCTCTCTAAACCCAACATCTTCTTCAATGATTCTGGTCACCACCACAATAGTTCCGGTAAACCACAACCACCACAATAGTTCCGGTAAACCACAACCACCACAGTAATTCCGTCAAGTCGCCGCCACCACCACCTCTTCATTAGAACCACCACAACTAACGCTGATTTGTCTAGAAAGTGGTTCACAGTCAACTCGTTTTGGGCACAATTTGGGGGTTGAAGCCATGTGAAAAAACAGATCTGATGGTGACAGCGGATTCCTTAGGTGGTTGCTACCACCACTCTCTCTCTCTACATCTGCCACAACAACTCTCTGGATAAAGCCTGCGGTCGCCGTAGGTTTCAGATCTGGCCGGTCGGAGTTTATACACTATGGGTTTCGTGTGATGGAGATGATTTGATGTGGCCGCCAGAAGTTTCAGATCTGGCCTCCGATTTGGTGGCTGGGGTTTGCTCATATCTGATGAAGAGGATGCGGATGAAGATGACTACGGTTTCGTGTTATGAAGATGATACTAATGGTGGTTGCAGTTGGTATTGGTGGTGGTGGTGGTTAATGTTGGTGATGGTGGTAGTTAACGGATGGTTCTGCACATATATGCTGATATAGGAAAACAAAAATGAATTTGGTAATGTTGGTTTCAGAGTTATGTCTGACAAATCAGATGGTTCTGCATAGGGTTGTAAACGAACCGAACGAACACGAACAAGACCTTGTTCGTGTTCGTTTGTTAAGAAATATATGTGTTTGCGAACAGTTCACGAACACTTATCAAACGAGATTTTATGTTCGTGTTCGTTTGTCAAGGAAATGAAATTGTTCGTGTTCTCGTTTGTGTTTGTTTGTTAATTTTAGGAAACAAAAAAAACGAACGTTGACGAACACAAATGAGCACAAACTAATGTTCATGAACACAAATGGAAACAAACGAACATAAACAATTGTTCATAAACAGAATATATAATATACGGACACTTATTAGATATTTATTTTGTCAGAATTTTGAAGTATTTAAATAGATATAAAAATGAAAAACACTAATGAACTATCAAACATAAACAAACACGTTACCGAACGTTCACGAACATAAACGAACGAACACGACCTATGTTCATGTTTGTTCATTTAACTAAACGAACGAAATTTCTTGTTTGTGTACGTTTGTTTAATAAACGAACGAACACAAACGAACTTCCCACCGAACGGTTCACGAACCGTTCGCCAAACGTTTGGTTCGTTTACAACCCTAGTTCTGCACATGTATGGTGATATAGGAAAACAAAATTGAATTTGGAATTTGGAATTACTCTGCAGATCATGAGGTGGTGTTTATCTTTTACTGTAAAATGTTAATAAATAGAAAATATGTTAAAAATATATAGGATGGGAAAAGACTAAAATGCCCCTCATGTGAGGGGCATGTGACCAGGATTTAACAGTTGAATTGGATGGCGTTAGGGGCGGGGAGTGAAACAGAGATAAGCTTGATAGATCAGGAAGTAAAATGACCATTTTTAAAAGTTTAAGGCAAAACCATTAAAGTGACCAAACCAAAGGGAGCAAAACGGAAGTTTACTCTTACCTTTATTTCTATACTATATTATACGAAGTCAAAAATGTAATTTCCCACATATTAATTTATAAAATTGTTGGATGAATATTTGTAAATCAATAGGTGGATGTAATATAGCATCAACTTTTATACAAATGTAAAAAGGTAATTTAACATAAGTATTAAGACTTTAATATGCTACAATTTTTTAAAATATATTGTTGATATTAAAGCAACTTCCCTGACGATTCATAAATGATCATAATTTTTCAAACGTTAACATTTATTAAAAAAATTACACCTAAAAACAAGTATTTTATTCTTATTAATTTTGGTAAGGATATTATTATAGTTTTCTTTTTTATTTAAGAAAAAAATTAACATGTTATGTGATTACCAATAAAAAAATAAGAATCGATAGAAATAGAGACTAACCTAGAAGATAATTCAAAACTCGACAATCAAAGGTATCATCGTAGTTGATTGAAATCTATCAAAACCCAAATTCAGACCAATATTCTTACTCTCCTTCGATCCTTTGTCTTCAATTCTTAACCATAGATACGACGATTAGTGTTTTTAGGGTAAACAATTGAAGAGGATCGACATGGATGAATCCAGAAGGGAGTTCGAAGCATCTGAGCGTCTAAAGCGTTGTGTCAAAGTTTTAGGGTGTTGATGTTCCGGTCTTTGAAGATCTGTGTGTGACCACAGCTGGGTCAAATAGGATCCCCACAAATTGAAAATGAGTCACGGGATTTGATCAATTTATTTAAGAAATTGTTTAGGGGAGGATGGATGTTGTAACACCCCAACCCGGAAGGGCTGACGTGTCACAATAACAGTATCATAAACAAAAGTCATAATTCCATTTATTTATTTGACAAGGATACAACCACACGACAACTAAACTTAAGGTTAATATACAAGCTGAGACATTCGACTTCATTAACTAACATCTTCAGATTTATTCCTAGGCTTTATTCTTCTCTCTCTTTCCCGCCCAAAGTAACCTGCTGACCTGTATATACAAAAATTTACGGAATGAGCCGAATGCTCAGTACGGAATTATAGGCTCAAAGAACAAATAACGCTTTATATGAAATATTATCCGGATGGAACTTTATGCGAAAATGATACAATGCAAGAACATAATTTCATAATCATCTCTTACGGATGTACCCATGAGCAAACTTAAAACGTGACAATACACAGGTAGCTACTCCTGCATAATTATCACATGAGATGGCGAGTTGGCATACCCGCTATCCACCTCCTTAACTTAAATCCTAGGATCGATCCATACGCCTCCTAATAGCCTTATGTACCACACTTGTACTTAAGAGACGCCGTGAACTGATCTCTCCGTCACGGATGGAGCACATGATGTTGATGCCGCAACAACATGCTCGTGGGACACTCCACGAGAAGCGATACTCAGGGTATCAGAGTACAAATGGTCTTATTCACATAACTTATAAAACTTATTTTCATAACAAAACGGAACATATATTGGAACATGCGATAATGAGTATACAACATAATACTATCGCATGACATGAAAGCTAAATCAAATGATTAGAATAGAAATCGAACGGACTGTCAAATGAATCGATAATCAAAGACGTAAGGAGTTTTTAAAAGATATAGTAATTTAGTGGTTTATAACAATTTGAATATGAAGCAATAAAGAGTGGGGTAAGGATCCGTACCTTAAAAATTCCAAAATGAAGCTACCTTGTGATAATATGTCAGTTTTATACGGGCAGAGTTTAGACTACTGATTAGTCTTTTAACCTAATTTAAATAATATGCACACAAACTAGATTAGTAACTTAATACAGCATTTACGATAACTCACGAGATTAAAATCCTCACAACGAATGACAAAGTGCGATACTTAAACATCCATCGGATTCACAATTAATGACAAAGTGAAATCACTTAAACATCTATCGGATTCACAACGAATGACAAAGTGTAAACACTTAAACATCCATCGGAATCACAATTAATGACAAAGTGAAATTACTTAAACATCTATCGGAATCACGACTAATGACAAAGCATAAACCCAATTTGAGCAGCACTTAAACATCCATTGGATTGATTTCAATCAATCGGACATTGAATCGTATCAGCGATTGAGTTAATACCCTGATCTGCAGCACCCCGCTATACTTAATTTGTGTTTAGTGTGTGTTAATTGTGATAATCAGACGATAACTCGAAGCCTGAAACGAATTTCTTCGTCGAATGAATACCAGAAAGCAAGTGCCAATGTTCTGTATTTATAGTCGAAATTTACCCCCCCTTACGGACCGTAACAAATAACCCTTACGGTCCGTAAGGGTCATGAAATCCGTATAGGGTGGCCACGTGTGGGACTAGCTTAGCTGAGTTGACAGATTTTAAAATTTCAACTTCGGCGGCAAGTTATTAGTATAATTATCAAGTAGGAAATACCCCCCCCCCCTGAGTTTTAGGGGCCCTAATCCTGATTCTGAAAATTCTAGGGTTTGTACGGAATTACTTGGGTGTCTTAATTAGGGTTTCCTAGTGAGTAATTTATAAACACTAATAATAGTTTTGGTTGATATACCGAAAGATGGATTATAAGATAAATGTTTAGTTTATTATAAATTATTATTCTTTTATTTCTAAAATAATGATTTTAAATTTATGGCTATTACAACTATTACCCCCTTAAAAGAAATTTCGTCCTCGAAATTTTCAATAACATATCGCATAAGTAACGGAAATGGAATTTTCATAGTAGGTTTACTAACTTATATAACAAGAATCTCCTAAACACACATGTGTATCTGAAATTCATAATTACGTTCATGATTGTTAATTACCTTACATATGTGCCCTAATGATCCTTCTATAACGCATCTTAATAAAATATCTTACCGTACGAAAAGTCACTGGAGACTTACAGATAATAGAGTGACTATTGGTACTGATCTCTCCTACATAGATATGCTTAATCATAGCTAAAATATATTCACATAAGGTAAAGCATGAATGACTGTAAACAGAACAATTGAACATATATCAAAGAGTAAGATTTACCGATACTTCGACTAAAATTCTATTTCTAGAATAGATTAGGGTATAGAGAGCGAATAGATTCTTCAAATTCCCATGTTGCTTCGTGTTCAGAGTGATTTTTCCAAAGGACTTTAACAAACGGAATTACTTTCCTACGCAAAACCCTTTCTTGTCGATCTAAGATGGCTTCTGGTTCCTCTTCGTAGGACAAATCCTCGTGAATTGTAAGTAACGGATAACTAATGACATGGAGTGGATGATAATTATATCCTCTTAACGAGGAGACATGAAAAACGTTATGAACGTGAGAGAGTTGAGGCGGTAAAGCTAGTCGATACGATACTTCTCCAATTCTTTCAAGGATTTCAAACGGACCTATGAAACGAGGACTAAGCTTCCATTTAATTCCAAATCTACGAACGCCACGCCAAGGTGATACCTTTAAGAATACATGGTCACCAATTTTAAATTCGAGTGGTCGTCTATCTTGATCTGCATAGCTCTTTTGTCTGCTCTGAGCTTCTTTCAGTTTTTCTCGTGCCATAGTGACTTTTCGTTTGTAATCTGAACTAGTTCTGGTCCTTCAATAAGCTTTTCTCCAACTTCATCCCAGCATATCGGTGCTCGACATTTCCGACCATACAAAAGCTCAAAAGGTGCCATGCCAATACTTGCTTGCCAACTATTGTTGTAAGCGAACTCAACAAGACATAGATATTCATCCCAGTTTCCAGACCATTCAAGTGCACATGCTCGGAGCATGTCTTCCAAGGTCTGAATCGTGCGTTCCGACTGCCCATCTGTTTGTGGATGGAAAGCCGTACTAAACTTCAGTCGTGTACCCCAAGCTGCCTGAAAACCTTTCCAAAATCGTGAGGTGAAACGTGGGTCTCTATCTGAAACAATGGAAGATGGTGTGCCATGGAGTCGAATAATTTCTTGAAGAAATATTTCGGATAACTTATTAACCGAAAATCCTTGCTGAATTGGTAGAAAATGTGCTGACTTTGACAATCTATCGACAACAACCCATACAACATCATTCTTCTTGAATGTCTTAGGCAAACCGGTAACAAAATCCATTGTGATCTCATCCCACTTCCATATGGGAATATCCAATGGTTGCAACAGACCGCTTGCTCGTTTGTGTTCAATTTTCACTTGTTGGCAAGTGAGGCATTTACTTACGTATCGAGCAATGTCTTCCTTCATGCCATTCCACCAGAAGTTCTGTCTTAAGTCTCGATACATCTTAGTAGATCCTGGGTGAATTGAAAATGGTGAGCTGTGAGCTTCGGCTAACAATGACTCACGAAGGGTGGAGTCATCGGGTACACAAAGTCTTTTACCGCACCAAATCACCCCATGATGGTCTATACTAAATTCAGATTGCTTACCCACCTCGAGATTTTGCACAATTGCCCAAAGTTCTCCATCTTGCTTTTGTGCAACTTTTATCCGTGATATGAGGTCGGGTTCAATCTGCATTCTAGCTAGATATCCATCAGATTTACTAACCTGAAGCCAAATGTTCATTCTTTCGAGATCCCTCCTAATACGAGGCTGAATTTGTAAGCAAGATATAGTCCCGGAATTCTTTCGACTCAACGCGTCAGCTACAACATTGGCTTTGCCTGGATGGTATTGAATATTTGCGTCGTAATCTTTTAAAAGTTCTAACCACCTTCTTTGCCTCATATTTAGCTCCTTCTGCGTAAATATATACTTGAGGCTCTTGTGGTCGGTAAAGATGTCACAACTCTCACCATACAGATAGTGTCGCCAAATCTTAAGTGCAAAGACGACTGCGGCTAATTCTAAATCATGTGTAGGGTAGTTAACTTCATAAGGCTTCAACTGACGGGAGGCCTAAGCGATAACCTTCCCATGTTGCATTAGCACACAACCTAATCCTTTCTTTGAGGCATCACTATAGACTTGATAACCTCCTGATCCAGAAGGGAGAGCGAGTATTGGGGAGGATACGAGTCATTTCTTCAATTCTTCAAAGCTTTTCTCTTGTTCCTCATTCCATGAGTATTTCACCCCTTTCCTTAGGAGTTTTGTCAGTGGTAAAGCAATTACCGAGAATCTTTCAACAAATCTTCGGTAATAGCCAGCAAGACCCAAGAAACTTCGTATTTCGGTAACAGAAGTGGGTCTTGGCCATTTTGTAATAGCTTCAACCTTTGTTGGGTCTACCATAATTCCCTCTGCTGATATGACATGACCTAGAAATGCCACTTGGCTAAGCCAAAAGTCACATTTGGAAAACTTAGCGTACAACTTCTCATGTCGCAAGGTTCCAAGTACTGCATGTAGATGTGCTTCATGCTCTTTACGACTCTTGGAATACACTAGAATGTCATCGATAAAGACAATAACGAATTTGTCTAGGAATTTGTGAAATACGCGATTCATCAAATCCATGAAGACTGCGGGTGCATTAGTTAGCCCAAAGGGCATAACCAAAAATTCGTAATGACCATAACGAGTACAAAAGGTGGTCTTGGGAACATCATCATTTTTGATCTTTAGCTGATGATACCCAGACCTTAGGTCGATTTTTTAGAAGAACTGAGCCCCCTGAAGTTGATCAAAGAGATCATCAATGCGAGGCAGAGGATACTGATTACGAATAGTAATCTTGTTCAGTTCTCGGTAGTCAATACATAAACGCATACTACCGTCTTTCTTCTTCACAAATAAGACCGGAGCACCCCAAGGTGAAACACTGGGTCTTATGACTCCCAGATCTAACAATTCTTGCAATTGTTCCTTCAACTCCTTCAGTTCCATCGGGGCCATACGGTATGGAGCTTTAGAAATAGGTTCGGCACCAGGGATCAAGTCGATGGTGAATTCTACCTGACGGTCGGGTGGTAATCCCGGGAGTTCATCCGGAAATACATCAGGATATTCACGAACAACGGAATGGCTATCGATACTCTTAACACTAGCAGAAGTATCCTTAATCGATGCTAGGAATCCATCACAGCCGTTTGATATGAATTTTCGAGCTTTGAGCGCAGAGATAATTTTAAGAGATTTATGAGCTTGAGTTCCCTGATATATAATATCAGGATGATGAAGATCACCGAAAATAACACGGCGAGAATGACAATCTATAGTTACGCGATGTCGAGACAACCAATCTATTCCTAGAATAACATCAAAGTCACACATATGTATTGGAAATAGGTCTGCCTTACACACAATAGATTCAATACGGATCGGACAATCTTTATATACGTAAGTGATTACGGATGAATTTTCCATGGGAGTGGAAATGGTTAAAGTATGATTTAAGAGAATTGGTCTTATCGGAAGGTACTTAGTAAACGAATGGGATACTAAAGAATGAGTCGCTCCTGTATCGAATAACACATAGATACTATGTTTACCAAGCTGAAGGGTTCCCGACACAGTACCTGGGGCCTTAGCAGCATCAGTAGCAGAAAGTGCGAAAACTCTTCCTCCGACATTGGGTGGTGCAACGTTTGGTCGGTTATTCTTCTTAGTGTCTTTCTTTGTACACTCCTTGATCATGTGTCCAGTTTGGCCACATCTAAAGCATGCTCCTGTACTTCGGTGACATACGCCCTGATGTCTCTTACCACAAGTATTACATAGAGGATATGTAATCTGATTCGGGTTTACATGTTGATTCAGTGGTTGAGCTCTAATAGGTTCTGCATACAACTGAATCTGGTTTTGAGCAGGCCTCGGGTTTTGTGTTCTAGGTTGCCATGGACGTGCCTGATTTCCAGAGTTTTGATTTCCTTGCACTTTGCGGTCTTGATGTTGTGGCGTAGTGGTTGATTGGCCGATTGCCTGCTTAAATTGTCCTTCCCTATTTCTCTTCTTATTATCCCCAGTTCGGGATAAAAATTATTTCCTCTCGAACTCAAAAGTTTTGATTGCATCAGCAACTTCGGTGATATCCTTAAATTTCATGTACATGATCGACTTCCGAATTCGATCATTGACTGCCCACTTGCATTTTTCTGCCTGGACTTCTGCTGATCCTGCAACTTCTCCTACAATACTAGCCAACCTTGAAAATCGAGTAATGAACTCAGAGGCTGGTTCATCACTCCCCTGTCGAATCACTGCATATTCCCTGATATAAGCTTCTTTATCAGCGGTAGAAAAATACTTGTCATAAAAGATGGTACGAAAGTCGACCCATGAAAGATTAGCGTCAAAATCATCCCCTCCTTTGACTTGCTTATATCCTTCCCACCAAGTTTGTGCGTCATCTTCAATTTTGTAGGTAGCCAATCTAACTTTGTATTGCTCCGGAACTCCAAGAACTCCGAAGATCTTTTCAATATGAGCTATCCAGTTCCTTGCTTCGACTGGATTATTTAGCGTGACTAAAGGATTTCGGCTTTTGTTTTTGGAATTTAGCGATCCATATGTCTATACTATAGGTAGTATGGTTCGTGGTATTCTCACGAATTTCTTCACCAGAGATTGGATTCGTGTTATTACGTTCTGGATGACGAGTTTGTTGAATAACGGCCTCAGCTGTTTGAGAAACAAGGTTTGGAAGCAACCCGGCAACAGCCTGGTTGATAGCATTAATTACGTTTGGATCAACTGGAGTCTCATTCGAAGAAGTGTTGTTACGCACATGGTTAGTACGAGTATTCCTACGTAGCGGACGACGAGGAGGCATCTATAAGAATAGACATAGGAATTAAACCAAATAAGAGACCAAGTTGAATCCTATCATAGATATCTACCCATTCCTCACAGGTTTTACTTACTATCTTCAAGTTTTCTACAGGAAAGAGCCTTTGCTCTGATACCATAGCTGTAACACCCCAACCCGGAAGGGCTGACGTGTCACAATAACAGTATCATAAACAAAAGTCATAATTCCATTTATTTATTTGACAAGGATACAACCACACGACAACTAAACTTAAGGTTAATATACAAGCTGAGACATTCGACTTCATTAACTAACATCTTCAGATTTATTCCTAGGCTTTATTCTTCTCTCTCTTTCCCGCCCAAAGTAACCTGCTGACCTGTATATACAAAAATTTACGGAATGAGCCGAATGCTCAGTACGGAATTATAGGCTCAAAGAACAAATAACGCTTTATATGAAATATTATCCGGATGGAACTTTATGTGAAAATGATACAATGCAAGAACATAATTTCATAATCATCTCTTACGGATGTACCCATGAGCAAACTTAAAACGTGACAATACACAGGTAGCTACTCCTGCATAATTATCACATGAGATGGCGAGTTGGCATACCCGCTATCCACCTCCTTAACTTAAATCCTAGGATCGATCCATACGCCTCCTAACAGCCTTATGTACCACACTTGTACTTAAGAGACGCCGTGAACTGATCTCTCCGTCACGGATGGAGCACATGATGTTGATGCCGCAACAACATGCTCGTGGGACACTCCACGAGAAGCGATACTCAGGGTATCAGAGTACAAATGGTCTTCTTCACATAACTTATAAAACTTATTTTCATAACAAAACGGAACATATATTGGAACATGCGATAATGAGTATACAACATAATACTATCGCATGACATGAAAGCTAAATCAAATGATTAGAATAGAAATCGAACGGACTGTCAAATGAATCGATAATCAAAGACGTAAGGAGTTTTTAAAAGATATAGTAATTTAGTGGTTTATAACAATTTGAATATGAAGCAATAAAGAGTGGGGTAAGGATCCGTACCTTAAAAATTCCAAAATGAAGCTACCTTGTGATAATATGTCAGTTTTATACGGGCAGAGTTTAGACTACTGATTAGTCTTTTAACCTAATTTAAATAATATGCACACAAACTAGATTAGTAACTTAATACAGCATTTACGATAACTCATGAGATTAAAATCCTCACAACGAATGACAAAGTGCGATACTTAAACATCCATCGGATTCACAATTAATGATAAAGTGAAATCACTTAAACATCTATCGGATTCACAACGAATGACAAAGTGTAAACACTTAAACATCCATCGGAATCACAATTAATGACAAAGTGAAATTACTTAAACATCTATCGGAATCACGACTAATGACAAAGCATAAACCCAATTTGAGCAGCACTTAAACATCCATTGGATTGATTTCAATCAATCGGACATTGAATCGTATCAGCGATTGAGTTAATACCCTGATCTGCAGCACCCCGCTATACTTAATTTGTGTTTAGTGTGTGTTAATTGTGATAATCAGACGATAACTCGAAGCCTGAAACGAATTTCTTCGTCGAATGAACACCAGAAAGCAAGTGCCAATGTTCTGTATTTATAGTCGAAATTTACCCCCCCTTACGGACCGTAACAAATAACCCTTACGGTCCGTAAGGGTCATGAAATCCGTATAGGGTGGCCACGTGTGGGACTAGCTTAGCTGAGTCGACAGATTTTAAAATTTCAACTTCGGCAGCAAGTTATTAGTATAATTATCAAGTAGGAAATACCCCCCCCCCCTGAGTTTTAGGGGCCCTAATCCTGATTCTAAAAATTCTGAAAATTCTAGGGTTTGTACGGAATTACTTGGGTGTCTTAATTAGGGTTTCCTAGTGAGTAATTTATAAACACTAATAATAGTTTTGGTTGATATACCGAAAGATGGATTATAAGATAAATGTTTAGTTTATTATAAATTATTATTCTTTTATTTCTAAAATAATGATTTTAAATTTATGGCTATTACAGATGTGTGAGTGACAAAATTGAAGAAATGACTTGTGAGTGGTGACACATGTTGGGATAATATGGGAGACTTTTGTATAGAAGTGTTGAAATATAAGATTACTAGGTTATCATCCGGAAGTTTTCCGGACTGGAACATTTAATTTACATTAATAATTAATAATAAATATATAATAAAATAAACACAAACATAACGTTTCGACCGTTGTTCAGTCCGACCCATTCTAAGACCTCATTAATCATTATACTTGGGATAATGAGATTCTTGAGTCTACATGGTTATCTCACTTCAGCCCATTTGAATGCAATCGGCTTTTAAACAAAGTCAACTTTGACTTCTTGACAAGGTCAACAATGACATTTTAACCCAACAACACACTGCTATAATTCTTTATATCCCAAATCAACTGCAGCTAAGCAATGCTATAAAAATAATACTTTTTGAATCATAAATTATCTTTAAGACCATATATTATCTTTAAGACCATATCTATATATTCACTATAGTTGACTTTACAAAGATATTATAAGATTTTTGACTTTCCAATTGGTGACCTAAAATAACACTTCTTACATTAAACATTCAACAACAAACAAATACAAATCCAATCAATCCTCACGTCATAACAAAGCAATAAAGCCCAACAAAATAATTCAACTTTAGATAGCTTCACAGGCCCTGATGCTGCAACTGCTATGACCTGAAATCACTAAAAAATAGAAAACGAAAAATCTTTATATATTTGACATAATAATCCAACTTTGATTAAAACACATGAAGCGAAGTAGGATTGTTGAGATGAATATCCGTTTTGAAGTTACATTTGGAAAGAGGTTGTACGGGTAACGGGTCAAAGCAAGTTAGTTTCAAACAGGCTATTATCAAATACAATACCATATGTTTACAATATTTCCATTGTGAGATGAATATCCTTTTTGAAGTTAATGTATACGCACTTGATGTCTCATGTGATAGCCTTAGTTCCAAGTAAGGAAATTTTGTACCACTCTTCACATAAAGTTATATTCAAATAATCAGAATCAATAGTAATGTCATCTAGAGATGAGCTCGGCACTGGTACCGAAAATACAGGTACAAAAAATCGCCAAATATGTGTAACGGTACCGAAAATGCTCGATACAGTACCGGTAATTGAAGATGAAATTTGGGTAATTGAAGATAAAATTCAGTAAAATACCGGTACCTTGCCGAATTGGTACCAGGCCAAAAGTACCTGTACCGAAAACGTCAAAAAGTGGGTACCGATTCGGTACCAAAAAAATCGGTATGTGAAATTTGAAACTGGTAACTGTACGATACCGATTCGGTACCGGAACTAAATATCAAATGCTCATCCCTATGAATTAAGGCCTGCAAGAATGGTTAAGGATGAGTGTGGTACCCGTTCGGTACCTAACCGGTACTGGTACTATTTCCTGTTCTACCACTGGCCTTAATGCTATATCTACCCACTCTTTCACAATATTTGCAAGCACAGTTTGGGGAGTGTCAATTACCTTGGGGAAGCATCTGAAATAGAAAGAGAATGGAACTTGATTCACCTGTTAAGGAAGCTACATGATGCACTTATTAAGGAAGCTACTTTGATAAAATCAGTCTACAGATTGCAATCCCATAACATTTCTCAAAAACATGTTTAGAATTTTATATCTTTTTAACATATTTATTTGGATTATGGAGTACATATTCAGCCCCCTAACTCCCTAACCATCATGAGCTACTATATCTGAAAAGTGCAAAAAGTGATATTAAAGCATAACAAAATACGTGTCCTTTTCTTATTTAGAAGAAAAGCAGTGTTCATCAAATTCAGTACCGCTCATTCGTATGTATATATCTTACCCCTTATTCGAAAGTATTCTCATATATATCAGTTCATTGTACCATATTAAACAACCACTTCCTTCTTTTAATGTCTAAAGTCGCATAAGCCGTACAATTACACCACGTTGTGCATTTCATCCTACATTGATCCAAACTCATATTATCAACACAATGAACAAAAGTCAACAGTTTCACGATGAGATATTGAGTAATTTAAACCAACAGTTTCACCATGTTTATTAAAACAAATCTTTAGAATGCGTAGCTAAAAGAGCTGAGTTGCTGCCATATTTAAACCAACATGTAATGCACTAACCTGGACCAGCTTATTTCTACCAGTTGCATACACACGGCTAAAAATGTTTAGTAGTAGATACACTTTTATGAAAACTTTTTGTTCAGTAGTAGATAGACTTTTGTTCAATTGCACGGCACACCACAAGATCAAGTCGGATACCTTCGTATCCACAGCAAAAGAATATGCACGTAAGCTAGAGTCAGTTAACAACCATGAAAAACCACCACCTGCTACAATTGAAGGCCGGTTTCCTGCAATAGGTATGAAACATACCAAGAGGTAAAAGCATATATGGAAATAGGTAAACATTTAATCAAAACCACAGTTACGCATATTATACAAAATTTCTTAACTCTTTTGACTAATTTTAAATATACATTCCCTTGGATAAGTTAAATGTATATACACTTGGATAAATCCATAATCATTTACAAATTCAATACTTACTTCTGGTGTCCCATTGCTAAATTGGTGACAATAATATTTAGCAACCTGGAAAGATATCTTACAATTCAGTGAATCAATTGACCGTTAGGTATCGACTACTACAAAAATTAAAAGCTCAAAACCTTAGCCGTCTAACATCCAACTAAAACCTTCTTTATAATTTTCTCAAAGCTTGCCTACCTTAAAAAGGTAATCAGTTTCGAGTATTAAATAAATAAAAAGGTAATCAGTTTCGAGTTAGGTTGCTACATAAAATCCTTTATCAAATTGCATTGAAATATTTGAACAGCAGTGACTATGATTTCAGTACAAAAAGTTGCCGTGTCAAAAGCTGCATCTTAAATTTTCTCCCAAATTTAAGAACCGGAACCAGACCCGAAATATAACAATACGGTTTGGATCTAGCAGTTCCGGTTCGGTTCCCTTGTTCTGGCGGTTCAGAACCGTAAGTTGCTCAGCCCGAATTAAAGTAACAACTCTAAAAAACAGGCAGTAAAGAACAGCATTGGTTTTGCTTCCTTTAAAATTGTCAAAATCATAATGTTTGATGTTGGGAGTGTGTTCAAAAACTGATTATCTAAAAATATTAATCAAAGTGACAAAAAATGTCATGAACAAATAAGAATGTGTAAAGATGCTAAAGACCTGTAATGTAATGGGTTTCAAACCATGATGAATGAAAAAATAGACCCGAAAGAAACCGAACTCGAAAGACGCCCGAATAGATACTTATGTCTTAAAAAAAAACTAAAGAAAATCATATACCATTAGAAAACACAACTCATAATTATTTTACACAAACACTCAAAGCAAACTTGAAGACAAAAATTCTTTTATAAGTTAACTTGCTTCCAAAGTTCAAATAATCATGCCATACCCTATGCAAACATCAAAACCCCATACAAAACACATTATCCAATACATATCAGTTTAATGCCAGCTCTTAAAACCATTGTTTATGCTCCCTCTATATGCGTTCAACATAAATAGTAAACTTCTTCATAATACATATTTTAAAAAACAAATTTATCAAGAGAAAGGGATAATGGCGATTACCTTAATCGATGAGAAGGTTGAATTCAATTCCCATTGCTTTTCACCTGTACAAAAAAATTGCTTTCACTTTATGATATGGGCTTTTTTATATTGACATTTCTAACCATTGCATTAACAATACATAATTCATGTTTTCGCCTTAGCTTATCGATTTTAAAAGGAAACAATGGTATTACATGTTTAGAATCTTGCTAATCTCATGCCAATTAATCTAGCGCACACATTCAAGCATACACAAACCACCATAAATGTTCACACAGTTAAAGTTAAGAGTGCATTTGAGTCCCCTTCACAGCAGCGCAAGCCCTATGTATCAAGTCTAGTTATCCAAAACGTATTTGTTATATTAATCATCCACTTGCAAATGTCTTTCTGACCCAAAGCCCCTTCCCAGCCTATGCGTCAAGTCTAGTTCCTAATCTCTTTAATCAACACATAACCAGATCTAATAAATGAACTGAATAAACTAATCTCTTTAACACAAGTTCGTTGACCTAGAAATCAAACCAATTACCATTATTTTTCGACGATTGATCACAAATAAACATAGATTAAAGATGATCATGAAAAAAATGTTAGGTTTAGAGCAGTCTAGATCGACAAACAACCTTACCTTTAAATATAGAAGATGCGATGGATGCGATTTCTGAATCAGTGTAAACAGGTGCGCAATGTAATGGAAGATTTAGGGCTTTCGCAATGGAATGGTTGAAAGAAGCATCCATCTTATTTTTAGGGTTTGAATTGCGCGGCTGAAGGAAGTGGAAATAAGATGCAGCGTATGAGAGATGTGAGAGAGGAGAAAAAGAGCAGAGAAGCCTTTGTGGTTTTAGGGCTATTTTGATTCAAGGTGTAGGGAATGAATTTGAATTTTGAATGATACAAGTTGTTTTTGGAAAACTGGAAAGGGCAGAGATGTTGTGTTTGAACCAGATAAGCTGGTTTGGGGAGTAAGAGAAGTTTCAAGAAGAGATATGTAGAACATAGACTTTGACTTTGTATTTTTCAAAATTAGGGTTTAATTAAAATAAAAATTCTAGGAAAATTACACATAGGATAAGATTAAGGGAGGGGGCTTGTGAAGGTGACACCTAGGATTGCAAAGTTTTGCTTTATTATATAGGAAGATTAATTAATAAAAATATTAAAAAAAAACCTAAATGAAAATATTAAAGAATAAACGGTAAAATACAACACCAATGTTATGGGATTTTTATGATTCGCTACTTAAAATCAAATGCGTATTGGATGTGTCTGCAAACGAATCGAACAAGACTTTGTTGTGTTTACCAATTTAATTTTAGGGAAAAGATCAAATAGGAAGTTTATTTTGGCTAGGAAGTGTAGGAAGCAATAGAATTAGGACATGTGGCAACATTTAAAATAAAGAAAAATGGTATTTTAGTCAATCCAACCCTTTCTTCTTCCTTTTCAAAACCCAGTAACTTCAAAACCCACCATCTTCAACCATTTCTTCACTTTCTATCTCAATAATCACTACATTATAGTGCGATTTTCATCACCAATCAATGATTCAAACACCCGATCAACATGTTCTTCAGCTTTTTTGAAGAAAACCCAGTTTAATTTCATAAAAAATCTCGTTTTTTTCCGGTGATTTTGGAGATAATCACTCGATTCGTTCGATTCGAGCGCTGATAAGTGTTTCAATAATTCAAACTTCGTCAATTGTTGAAGAAATCACTTCGATCCATGTAAGAAATTCTTTAATTTCATATTTACGATCTGGGTTTTTGATTTAGTCATTGCGTTTTACGATCTTGGTGGGGGTCCGGGGGCAGCGCCCCTGGTAGCGGGGTAAACACATTTTTATGTGTATTCAGTTCATTGCGTTTTAGAAAGAACAGTTTCTTTTGTGTTTTTAGGCCATTGCGTTTTAGAAATAAGACATTTTTAAGTGTTTTCTGGCCATTGCGTTTTAGAAATAAGACATTTTTAAGTGTTTTCTGGCCATTGCGTTTTAGAAATAAGACATTTTTAAGTGCTTTGGGTGCATTGCGTTTTAGGTAAAACACATTCAGTCCATTGCGTTTTAGAAAGTACACTTTCTTTTGTGTTTTTAGGCTATTGCGTTTTAGAAATAAGACATTTATTTGTGTTTTCTGGTCATTGCGTTTTAGAAATAAGACATTTCTTTGTGTTTTTGGTGCGTTGCGTTTTAGAAAAAGTCATTTTTTACGTTTTTTTCATTGCGTTTTAGGCAACTTGGTTTTCAAATTTTTTTTTCGAAAATATAGCAATAGTATACTCGTTTTAAAGATAAAAAAACGCTCGTTTTTTGGTGCAATTTTTATAAAAAAATAATGTCGTATGAAAAAGTTATTAACGTTTAAAAATGGGAGGGAATTGAAGGAGAGAGAAACTATTGTGCTGGATTGACTAGAATGCCCCTAACAAACCCATGCGCCTCTTTTTTTTGCTTCAATTTCATTCATTTAATCTTAGCCCTTGATTAATGGATGCTTAAGATCACTTCCTAGCCTTCCTAGCCAAATAAACTTCCTATTGTATCTCCACCCTTTAATTTTAATCGAATGAACACGATCACTTAAACTAATGAGTTTCCTTTTATATTGTTTGTTAAAAAAAAATGTGTTCGTGTTCATTTATATCAGTTCTTTAATATTCTACGGCTGGAGGGTGTGGTTGGAGCCTCCTAGGGGCTTTATCAGGCCACGTCAGCGCCACCTAGGATCCACCTCAGCCATGGAGCCCCCTTTAATTTGCATGGTGTGGATGGAGTCCCCTATTAAACAAAATAAAAAAAATAAAAAATAAAAAAAAGATTTCATTGGTTTAAATAAGTGGGCCCCACCTGATAAAGCCCTTCTCCCTCGTTACCATGATGGAGCCCCTCCTATAGCGCCCCCTTTAAATCCGAGGGTGTGGAGGTGTAGCGCCCCGGGGCGCTATAGATGATGAGTTGGCAGGGGTGGCGCCCCCACACCCTCCGGCCTAAGAAGATGTAAACGAAGCAAATGAACATTCATTCATCAGTTGAATACCCAAGACTTGATTTGGCTACTAGGTTGATACATGACTAGCCAATTATGATTACTGGGTAACTGATAAATAAACTTAAATAAATATGTAAAAGAATATAAATAAACAACCATCAACAACATAAACGAATGGAAAAGAATCTAAATAAATGGACATGAACAAAAATTTTGTTATTCAAAGTTGATCTGTTTACCAAATAAACCAGCATAAACAACTTCCCGGACAACAGCTCACTAAAGAAATGATAACAGCAAAAAGAATCGTCTCTCCTTCAGTTTTCTCCATAAGAACCAACACCTTATTCCTAAGTTGCAACCCAAATTAAAAGGATCAAAATTCCTCCCTGCTGCCAGCCAGGTGTTGTGTGATACTCTAATCAAAATGCAAGATTTCTTCACATATTTGGTCTGGTCTAAATGACCATTACAATCACTTTATCCTCCAACGACCACTAACATGTTAAACAAATTTCACTACACTCTTATAAACTTCTTCCGATAAATGGCCTTTTTCCTTGAGTAATTTGATCATTTCCTCTGCCTCGTCTAAACGCCCTTCACGGTTCAAATAATCTAAACACGTAGACAAAGTGGCGGTGTCAACAGTCCACCTTGGAAAACCGCTCAAAACAGCTTTCCTCGTTGCCTCCACTGCCTTGTCCATTTCATCATTTTTAACATAACCCAATGCCAAACGAGACCACGTGGATGCATTTGGCTCATTTCCACTCTCTGTAAGAGCTTGTATTGTTTTTTCCGCCTTTTCAAGAAGACCCTTTTTGCAGTATATTGTAACTAAAAGATTTGGAACTTGGAGATCAAAGCGTTTGTAGCGCACTTCCCACTCCTGATATACTTTCTCAACATCCTCAATACAGTCCAGTTTAGCAAGTGAGCTCATGAAACAAAGATAACCATGATTGTAAAGCCTTCCAAGATTCTTGTAAAGATTCCATACGCGATAAACATCATCTTTTCGGCCCGCACTTGCATAAAGAGTGAGTAGATTCTCATAAGCCGACTTTCGTTGACTCGGTTTTATGAGATACTCAGATTTTTTTAAACAGGTCAGCGCCTTTTTTGTGTCACCTGCTTTTAGATATCCGTTTGCCACCGTTGTGTATGCATGCCATTCCATTCTGACCTCAGGGTCAGCTTCCATTCTCAACAAAAGCATCTCCATTTTTTGGATTTCAGAAGCTTTTGCATACGCATTTAATCTAATGCAATACGTGAATTTATCAATCTGAATGCCTTTTTGATCCATTTCTTCCATTAAAAGGTCAAGTTTCTGATATTTGTTTGTAGCAGAATACAAACCCATCATAACATTGTAGGCCAATGACTTTGTATACCCTAAGTCTCTCATCTTTTGCATGGTGGCTTCTGCTTTATTTAATAATCGTGCTTCCGCGTAGCAATTTAAAAGGGCGCCATAAAGCTGCCAGACCCTGGAAGTATCTGGAATTTTATTGAAATATTCCTCTGCTTGCCTTATACCGTGAACCTTTGATATCAAATCCAGCCTAACTGGATCATCTTTTTGTGAATTATCAAGATATGACTTGTCATCCATCCACTGGCATATCTACTACGAGAAATGGGATGTTGTCAGTATGCATGAATGAAATGAAAAGGTTACGGTTTTGCCATTTGAATTGAAGAAAAAAAACTAATATAACACAAAAGGAAAGACATAACATCTAATGCTGCTGCTGCTGTATAATGTTGATTACTAACACCTTGGATTGAAAACCAAGGCTTGGGGCATGAAGCGAGAGCTTCATTTACAGGAACAATGAATGTACAAGGAAGGAAGGAAAGAAGTTATATGTAGAAGCAAAAGTGTGTAAGAAAACTAGATATGTATCAATCAGGGTCACATTGATTTTATGAATAGAAATGAAAGATAGAATAGAACCTGGAGAGCGTGGTTGTAGCGACCGAATTTGCGGAACTGTTTGAGAATCTTGTGGAGATCTGGTCGATCAAGGGGCCTTCCTTCTCCAACCCATTGGTCTAGAACCGGGACAATCGAAGGCTCATGAAAACCAATCAGCCTATGGTACAGATTAGGGCTTAGGGTTTCTGCCGAGTAATACAAAACCCTGCCCACCAATTTCTTCTTCTTTATTATCATCATCATCATCAGCAGCAGCAGTTAGTTATCGTAGCTCACACGCCACCAAATCGGTATGGTAGAAACTTTCATCAGAAATACTTGTCACTATCATTACATTTTATTGTAACTGGCCGTTTGTTTAGCTTTAACGAAACTAAGGGGCTGTTTGGTAGCCTCTTAATGACCATTCAGATGCTATCTCTTAATGGTTTAAAAGCTCTGAATGAATAAGAGGTAACCTTAAGTCTGAATGGTTAAGAGGTAACATCTGAATGGTAAATCATTACATATCACATTCTTCTACCTTCTCATTGGTAAAATTCTTAATGGTTCCATTAAGAGGTAGCCTCTTAATGACCATTCAGAGGCTACCAAACAGCCCCTAACATTTCATTTAACTGATTTATCACTTAGGGCATGTGGGGTAGGTTCATTTGGGAACACTAAAAGAGCAGGGAACAGCGGGAAACCGACTCAAACGAACTCCGATTGGACTCATTCCAGCGGCGTTGGAACCGGCTCGTCGAACCCTAACTAAGATCTCTTAACCCTAAACCCTAAATCCTAACTCCTAAACTCTAAATCCTAAAGCTAAAAAATAAGGCTAAAACTTAAGCTAAACCGTCAAATCTAAACTATAAACCCTAAAAGCTAAACCCTAGAGCTAAACCCTAAAGCCTAAAGCTAAACCCTAAAAGCCAAACCCTAATATATTTAGGGTTTAGGGGTTATGATTTAGGGTTTAGGGTTAAAAGATCCTAGTTAGGTTCGACGAGCCGGTTCCAACGCCGCTGGAACGAGTCCAATCGGAGTTCGTTTGAGTCGGTTCCCCACGGTTCCCCACTTTTTTAGTGTTCCCCAACGAACCTCACACTAATGGTTTATACTATTTGTTTTTAATAGTTCAGACATTTGTCTCTGAATGGTTAAGCATTATACTCAGTCTAAGGGTATGTTTGGTATGGAGCTTTTAAGAGTTTCTATCTTTAAGCTTTTAAGAAAAAGCTCCTACTCAATAAAAAGTCTTGTTTGGTTGAAGGAGCTTGAAGCTTTCAGTTTAGAAGCTTGAAGTTTTTGGTTGAACGCTCCTACTAGTAGCGTTTAGAAGGAGCTACAAGCTTTTGGAGAAAAAATGACTATTTTAACTTTTAAAGATAATGAAGTTTTTTATGCACAACCTTTTTTAAATTTTTAGTTATGTCCATTTTAGTCATTTTATACATTTTATTAAAAGCTCCATCTACTCTGCCAAACACCAAAGATATCTAAAAAGCTACAGCTACAAGCTTCCAAGCACCAGCCACCAGCTTCCAGCCACCAGCTACTTTTGCCAAACATACCCTAAATGGTAAAGACCTCTAATCTGAATTGGTCAGACGTTTGTATCTGAACGGTCAAGCATTATACTGGCTCTTAATGTCACACCCTGACTTTTACGGAAGCGTGATTATGGTGTGACTTTCTTAATACCATCGCATTCAATCATAACAACAACTATATGATAAAACCATAGATTCGTCATCCATTAAATAAGTTTAAAACATAACAACATTGTTTTAAAACGTAGACTTCAAACACAAGTTTTACAAACCTTACGAATTGTTTTAAGAGTTCACTAAGGACTCATCAAAAGACATTAAATAAAACCAAGGTTTGGAAGACGTGTCTCGTCCAGGATTAAGACACCCAACCCAAACCTCACAACCATGGATGACATCTTTATTCACAACGCAACATGAAACTTCCAACGCCCGCCAGATCTACTTACTAATTCCCTGAAATACATGTATTTTGAAAACATCAACAAAAGTTGAGCGAGTTCGTGTGTTTGTTTGAGTGTATGTATAAACCTTTGAAACCACTGTAAGTATGTATGTATGTTTATAAATCCCGGTATGAAAGCAACAAGGAAAACAGATCACCAATGGTTTGCAAGGCCATTGATATGTGTGACGTGATGCATGTAGCTCAAACCTAGCAAATTTTGCACCGGGCTTCCGGCTGTAAGACATAGTCTAGCCATGGGCCAAACCCTGGTCCAACATGGGCGGGGCTCGCTACACCTAAATAGATCTATCACTCATGTCCCTCGGTCCTACAACGAGGATTGATGGCCTTAAGCGTTATGCCCACTACTCACATGATCTAAGTGTACCCTTCCTTAGCTAACCATACCAAATAGTAACGTTTGTAAACAATTGTAACATGTACTTCACCCCCGAAGTTATAAAACTGAAAACAGTTAAAGAAAAGGGGGAACACGAAACTCACAGTCTTGCGTCTTCAACAATTGTAACTCGTACTTCTCCGGTGTACACGACTACCTACAACGTACTAATGGCTATTAGACGAACGGGTCGTGCCTTGACTTGGTGTTAATGTTTCTGAGTTACGTTTCTTTTACGCTTTTGATATTATTCCAAGTTATATAATTATTGTCAAAATAATTAATATTTCGACTTAAATTATATTTATTAATTTTTGGAATAATTGTTAAACATATATATTAACTTAATACTTCCCAAATATTAGTACTTGTATTTCCTTCCCAAGGATGGGGGTATCTTATACATGTGTACTCGTATTCTTGTATTTGTACATTTTTGCCATGTTTTGGTGTCGTATTCCGGTGAGTATTTATACGTGTGAGAATACGTATTTTATTGTATTCATTAAGTATTCATATACTTAAATTTATATTATACTTTCCGGAATATTATTTCTAATAAAAGTCCACCAATATATGTATTTCCAAAATATATATATTTAAGAAATATTACTTAGAAAAATTATTTATAATTTTTCTCTTGGCAAAAATATTTGTGGTTCCAAAATAATATATTTCCAAATCTAACTTAGAAAATATATATAAACTTATTTTTATCCAAAAATAATGTACTTCAAGTTTACTCAAGAAAATATATATTTTCCCAAAAATAATATATTTTCTAATAATTCCAAGGAAATATATATATATATATATATATATTTATTCACCAAAAATCATATATTTCCTTCTTGTCAAAATGTGATATACTCTTGTGATAATAAAAATCATACTTTCGATTCCCTGTGTCCAAAATATCATTTATCAAAATACACTTGCGAATTTAATTCCGGAATATTTTGTAAGTTACATTTCTTGTTCGGTTTCGCAAATATTTTGTGTGTAACTTATATACTCATTCCTTGGGATTTTGGTAATATTTTGGATTGTAATCCTTGGTGTTTTAATGTGTTATATTATTTTAAGTCCTAAAATAATATAACTATTACACAAAGTATACAAATAATCACACATGTGTGTCTTCATTGTATATATATATTCTAAATATATATTTATCCACTTTTATTTATAAAAACCAACCTCCAATATTTATATTTTTGTAACCAAAAATTATGGCAAAGTTTATATGGAAAACTCATGGTTAAAATACACTTGTAAATATTTGTTTGAAAATGTTTTTCTAAGTGTTTATATTTTAGAAAATTTTGCCATAGTTTCCCCTAAAAATGGAGGTTTCCATGCTTTCAAGCATATCATTTTCTTTTGTAAAATCATCACCATCAATTTACAATCAACTCTACACAACTTATACTTACCAATTTTTCCGAAATCATGCTTACTCTACCACTTCATGAACTTGAAAGTTTATGAAAATTTGTAGTAACTTAGTAGTGCGTTTAGTGAGTTTAGTTATCCTTCAAAGTGTGGTTGTTTATATAAAAACATCATTCTTGCATGACTTAGATGTTTACAACTTGTAATCATGTTTTACAAAAATGTTTCCTTATGAAATTCTCTTGTTACACAAGTGTTTCTACACTTGTTTAACCACCAAAAATAGTGTTTGTTTATGTAAGAACCAAGTTTATATGAAACTTATGTTTTAACCTGGTTTCTTTGAATACCACTTACAAATATCTAGATCTATATGTTTAACATCTTACTTTGATCATGATTTTTCAAGAAAACAACTTTCTTATTTCAAGTTCATGATTACATAAGGATGATCTATTGATTTCTTAACATAATCATCCTCTCATCTTGCCATATCATGTTTTTAATCATGATCTAGCAAGATCATATGATGATCTACATCATTTACACAAGCAAGCAACCATCATCAAGTATAACAACACATAAATAACATGATTTCTTCATGATTTTCTTATAATTTAAGCTTATGTTCATGTTTCTTTCATGTGATTCTTAGTGTTCTTCATAGTAATCAACATGTAACATTTTTTAACCTACTAAAATAGAAGTAATATGGAGTGTTCAAGGATATTACCACTAGCTCAAGGCTAGGGATGAATCAAGTGTAGAAAATGAGTGGATAATAGCAAATAGAGAAGGTCCTTCAAGATCCAAAGCCACCAAGCTTCCTTGTATGGACTCTAACACCCTTGTATGATCTTGGAATGAATAAAGAAGATTGATTGAAGGTGAGTGTGTGTGGGATGTGGTTCGGCCGAGAGCTCCCAAGAGAGGAGAAGAAGATGTGTGTTTTTTAGTATGTGAAGTAATGAACTCAAGATCTCCAAGGTTTACTTATAAACCAATCTCATGTATCCATCCATTGTGTAATATGTCTTAGAAAGCACAACATGATCCATTAAAATATTAAAATGAAATCTTGAGGTATGGGGGGTGAGTATGGCCGATTACTAGGTGGGGGGGGGGGGGGGATAGTAGGATAGGTTTAACTAGTTTGATTACTTACTAGTTCAAAATCAAGTATTAGTTACGTGTTTCAGTTATTAGATATTTTTAGGAGGTGTTATGATGTTCGGGGATCATAACTAGCTTGGAAACATTAAAACAATGCTTCTAGTGTAAATTTGGTGTTTCGGGTAGTGTCCGGTTGTTCGGTTAGATACTGATTCGTTAAAGTGCTAAACCTTGCAGTTTAGTGTGCTTTATGTATCTTTTTGTGACACTTTTAATTCCCGACACTTAGGAAAGCATTCAGGACCATTTTATCATGTTTTTGCATAATATTAATGTGTTAAAATGTTGATTTATGCTGAATTTTGCTGAATTCAGCACTTTGGGTGGGTTTTAGTCACTTTCCGGCACTTAAGCTATCACCTAGAAAAGCAGTTTTGTGGTCCTTACTTCCCTACACTCTATACTAGTGTAGTACTTGGTTTCTGGCTCATTCTGTGTCTCAACACACTGTCTGTCTATGTACTGAATTCTGTCAGCATATTCCTGATTTATTAGATAACTGTGCTAGCTGTGCTTGGTGCATCATTCAAAGCAATATAGCTTTCATGCAATATTGATATGACATTAAATAATGCATGATGCACATGTATGTGTATGGCAGTAATCAGAAAGCAGTTAATTTGTAATTCAGCACAGTAATTAAGCATTAATCAAGATTAATTAATTGTACGGATACCTGGATTTTTGACAGTTGTCACACTTAATGGTTCAGACCTCTTACTGGTTCAACACTTAATGGTTCAGATCTCTTACTGGTTCTTCACTTAATTATTCATAAGTTGCCAAACAGTCCCTTAATTTTTTTTAAATTTATTTTGAACAGCAAACTTTTATATAAATACGGTCTAGAAAAAGCTAGAAAACTCAATATTATATCAAAGAGTTAATTACATTTTTCGTCATCGTGGTTTGTTGAAAATATTCATTACAGTCCATTACAGTTATTGGTTTAATTAAAAGGAATAATGGATTTTAATAATATCAACATCCCAACTTCAAAAATAACCAGTGGTGATCCCGCCTTTTTGACATATTGTAAATTAATGGACCTTTGCTAACATAAAAGGAAAAAGGGACAAAAAGAAATTAAGGTTTTGTTAGTAAAAGTCTATTGGTTTACAATATGTGAAAAGGTGGAACCACCACGGGTTATTTTTGAAGTTGGGACAGTTGTCGGCCAATGGCTAATAGTTGGGATTATTAAAATCCATTATTCCTAATTAAAATAACCATAGTGCCCCTGTTATTAAAACTACAATATAAATAAATAAAGATTTAATTATGCTTTTCGTCCATGTGGTTTGTTGAAAATAACTATTACAATTCATTAGTTTAAAAATTGCAAAAACAGAACCGGTACTTTCACAACTTCCACATTCAACTCATCAGTGGCGGTTAACAGCTTCATCTATATGCTATCCTTCACTCTACTATTGACTCTCTCCGTTTCTTCAGATCCCTCCATACCCTCTCTACTTCATACATAACATCTCCCACACCACACACACACCTGAACGATGCCACCTCCACCACCCATTCTGCCCACCACCGTCATCAAATTGCCACCCACCTCCACCACCCGTTCTGCCCACCACCATCATCAAATTGCCACCCACCTCCACCACCCATTCTGCCCACCACTATCATCAAATTGCCACCCACCTCTACCTCCACACCCCATGGTCATTCTCTTTAAAAAATCATCGGCCAACTCCTTTTCTACCGATGAATTCTACCAA
Organism: Helianthus tuberosus; assembly: GCA_030545235.1. Taxonomy (NCBI): domain Eukaryota; kingdom Viridiplantae; phylum Streptophyta; class Magnoliopsida; order Asterales; family Asteraceae; genus Helianthus; species Helianthus tuberosus. The sequence continues at coordinate 108,870,438 of CM060409.1, forward strand.
TTCCGACAACTACACAGGGCACCGCCCAGACTCCATCTCCTCCCCTCAAGTTTTTCGGCTAGGCCTTAAGTTTTTCCACTGACATCGATTGTGATGTGGAAAATTAGGTTACTAAATACACCATGTCTATATTCTATGAATATTCATTCGTTATTTACATCCAATCTGATCTAATAATCTCACTTATGCATTTCATCAAACACTTGGTGTGCGTACTACTATTTAAGCATAATGTACAAGTGATTTAAGCATGTTCTTCCCAATTTCATCTCATGAACCATTCCATTCAAACAAATCACATTGTCATTACTTCTACATCATGTCTAACTATCAAAACTACCATGTAACATCTTATGCATCAACAAAATCACAATTTAACATCTTTACCATTCTACAATCACAAGTGGGTTTAACCATAAATCACCAATATGATCAAAACTATGAACAATACAATTTCTACAATTGGTATTATCTAACATCCATGTTCAATTTCATAAAACATTTACGGATTGCACATAAACCACTTCATCAACATTCATCAAAACATAAAATTTAACTTACTTGATGATAATAACACTTAGATGATCATAGATCTTGATCCATGCATACAAACAAGCTTCAATTCCCTTTTAATCTTACTGATTTTTGTTATGTTAGAGGGTTTCTCTTCTCCCTCTTGCTTCTGTCGACACCAACACACACACACACAAGTGTGTGTGTGTGTGTTTGGGTTTTTGTTTTGTTGGACTCTGTATGCCCAAGACACATATTAAATTGATGTGGCTAGTACGTTATGATCCAAGTCGAGTCATACCCAAATACAAGCTAGACAAACACTTACAATATTTATTTATGATATGATCAAACAAATAAATATTAACACTTAGAATATTTAGAAATTGGTTTCTAAATAATTGCACTTGACAAACTAATAAATTATATGGATAATTTGTTTTGAGAGAGTATTTTATTTTGTTATTTAATTGGTTAAATAACATAATAAAAATAGCATAAGTCTTATAACATATGATGTTATATTTTATAAAAGTTATAAAATATATATATATATGTAAGACTTATATTTTATAAAAGAAATTGAATTTTTTTTTATAAAAGCTAGGCCGCCACCCCTCCCCCATGCTCTTACCAAGATTGTTGGTCCAATAATAGTTCATGCATTTGCATGTATCAAGATTGGGTGTTCTTCCCTAAAAGCTTTGGCCAATCACATGGCATGCAAATGCATGTGTTAGATGCATCTTGATTGGGCATGTTGGGTGGCCAAGATTCTCTCTACATCTATAAATACCAAGATGTTAAATGAATGAAGAGGCAAGACTTGTGAACTTGAAAAACCTCTAGGAAATGCTCTCTAATTTTCGGCCATATATATGGTCTTCAAAAGGTTTTCAAGTTTGTTGTTACAAGTGCAAGAACTCTAATACTCCTCTCATAATTTTCGGCCAAGGGTTGGTTTTCAAGAGAGGTTTTTAGTGAGTTCATAAGTGTAGAAATCCTAGCTAAACATAAGGTGTTTGTTGAAAGGCTTGGGGTATACAAGCTTGAGGTCTTCTACACTTGAAGGCAACCGTTCAAGAATCATCATCTTCTTCATATCCTCTACTCCTTGGAAGGTAGTATTCTAAATACTCTATGGTTGTGTTTTATTTTGATAGCATGCATATTCCTATATGGATCCGGGATTGGGTTTTACATATACAATGGGTTTTATATCTTGTAAGTAACATGTTTTAAATAATTATTTCCGCTGCGTTTTTATTTTATAAGGATAAAATACTTTGATAAACATGTACAAAACCCAACATGTTTTATTTTTATATAAACTCTTTCAATTTGTACAACTTTGGTCCCTCTAGAATGGAAATTGTGTTGTAAGGTTAAAAATTCTGTCCTTATTTGTTTAATTAAGTAAATAACTAGGTTAAATAGCCTAGTTATTTTTATTTCATGCTATAACATGGAAAACATGCTAGCGAATATAAAAATTCAGATTTTGGGGAGTTACAAGTCTACCCCCTTAAAGGAGGTTTCGTCCCCGAAACCTTGTTCATTTCCACTTAACATTAACTATCTTTTCTACCCGCCCTGTTAACTTGATCATGAGCCCGTCTGGGTGACGACTTTCTAACTCCAAGAACCCGTTCTGAAGTTCTTATTAGTGTCGCTTTCACTCCATAGCACTAGTTCTAACACACTTCATCAGTAGCGGTTCATTCATCACTCTATTGCTCGTATAGATCTAAGTTTACAGCTTTTTTTCATCTTTTTTATTAAACATAATGCATTTATGTTTTACTTATTCAAAATAAATCAGTTTGTTTCATTCTATTCATATATCGTCTATGATATTTCATTTTGACCATCAAAGACAAATCCCAACATTCCATTATTAACATTCCTTCTTATTTATTTTCGTATTCATATGAAGGTCAACATATCATTATACGTATACCAATAGACATTCGATTATCTATTAATACCACAACAAAACTACCCTTTTCTTGCTTACTTATTCGTATTTGACACGAGAATTAGGTATCATTCTACGATTGTTATCGTTACTTGTACCAAGCATACCATTAAGTTAACCTCGAATCATCTCATTCATATCTCTTTATTATCAGCTCTCTTCCAACACTACTTATCCTACTTAGCAAGTATGTTGTGCGAGCGCATTGCGAGCGCGTTTAACCAATACCCCAAGTTTTTACTCAAGGATTTTGGAAATTTCCTCCTAATGACATAATCTTCCTTCTTATATTAACTATTAAAAGCCAAACATTCAATATACCAATTCTTACACATAATCACGAGCTAAATATTTTACTAACCTTGCTTTTATTACATAAATCATCGATCTGCGACCTGGAGTGGCCCACTTTTTCATGAGTTCAAGCCAGAACTGAATTGGCTTCGTCCATCCATGTGATGAGCTTCCGCTTGTGCACACCCTTTCCCATCTCTACCAGCTTTACTCATCAAGCATTCTACCATTCTTATCTATAAAATGAAAGATTAGCACATTTCATTCACATTCCTTTAAGTATGATGTTTATCAAATCATCTTGTTTACAAACTAGCCATTTCTAGATTCTTTTTAAAACATTAGTTCATTTGATCCATTCATGATAGGTCAATACATGACCTTACTTAACATACCATTTCCATTCGGTTCTTCATTGTATTCAGTGTTAATTCACCTATGTTCTTTCGCAATCCCTTACTACTGGGTATCCTACTTAACACATTGCATTTCTTACGTAATACTTTCAAAATTTGTAAATAATTATTTTGTCACACCCCTTTCTAAGGCAGAAGCACGAGGTGTGATCCTGAAAGGTTCTCATTGCATACGAACGGTAAACATACTACATGATTATAAAATAAACTCCATTTGCCATTCATAGTTTAATCATCCCGAAATAGAAGTTAAGTTTAAAGTTTACATCACATAAAAGATAATTGTTTGAAAGTCTACAACACCATTTCAAAAACAAATATCAAGGTTTTGTTCATTATATCTCCGCAGAAGGCGGGAGATAACGAACAAATCCTGCAAAAGTGGCAAGGAGCATCGACACAAAATAACTTGATACATAAACAACCATCCTGAACAAGTAGACCGCGCACACATCCATCTAGTTACCTGAAATACATGTAAGTTTTGGAAAATCATCAACAAAAGTTGGTGTGAATTCATGCAATTTTCGTATAGAATGTTTATATACTTGAATGAAAACATGGTATGTAATTTATAAAAACGTATATGTAAACTGAGTTCTGTAAATGTAAGGAATACGAGATCGCTAATGTCTCGCGAGGACATTAACATATGTCACGACATAGGAAGCATCCAAACCGTAGGCATTTTTCTATCGATTTACGACTCGAGACACAAAAGCACTCTAGGTAGAACGTGGCCCGGAGTGTGGCTGCCTGAAACCCATTAGATCTAACTTTTTGTTCCACGGTCTAGATATATAGTTGATTAATGGTGCTTATGACACCCCATTCGTCACATGATCTATGTGTCATTCCTTAGTTTTGTGTTCTACATACCATAGTACATGTATTTTCCTCAAGTTTAGAAAACAAGTAAAAGTTTAAAAGTGGGGACATGAACTCACTGTTTTGCGTATCTTGCGTCGTAAACTTCACCGGCTTTGTCGTGTAGGCGTCGCAACCTATAAGTATTCTATGTGCGTTAATCACTAGACTTGTAACATTCCATGTACAAGTCACCATCTTAAGTTTATATATTTGTCTTATGTATGTTCATCGTTTATGACGGTCGTGCCCTTGTTTGTCGGGTCTCGCCCGTTCGTCATGTTCTTGTATGTTGAATACGTATTGCTTACTTGTAAATATATATTTTACTTCCCAAAAATATATATTTGCTTATGTGATCGGTGAAGATCAATAAGGGTTAAAAATAAACTATATTTTTAACTTATTCAAAATATGTTACTTATATTACTTTTTGAAAATAAATATAAGTATTTTGTTAAATAATATTTCCAATATTATTTTTGTGCAAGTATACTTAGGAAAGTATACTTGTATTTTTATGTAAATACTTGTGTATTTTACATTATTTGCCAAAAATCAATACTCTGATTCTTAATACTTTCTGGAATTATATTTCTTAAAAATAATATATTTTTAAGACTTGTGTGAAATATATATATATATTTCGTTATGCTTGTAAAATATATATTTATTTTTGTCATTTTTCCGATTTTTGTATAATTCTTACTACTTGGTAATAGTTATATATATTTGTCTAAATATATATTTAAGTCAAAAATTGTCCATAAATTGTCCAAGTCCAAGATGTGTTAAGGAATATATTTATACAAATATATTTTCTTGTATTTGTCCATATACCCTTTCATGGGTTATTTTGTATGAGTAATCTTGGGTATTTGTTATGTATTTTTATGTGTATTTTGTTGGTGATACTCCTTGGGAGTATTTAGTGTACTTTTATGCTCCTAATACACTACTACATATAATACACATAATATACACTTAGCACAAAATTTGGTGATCACTAAATATATATATTTTTCTAAAAATATACATACTTAATATTGATTTTAACTTGAAGAAATCCTTATTTCTTAGTTTATAATTTTGTACAAAAATTAGGAAACTTGACAAATATTTTTAGATGAATTTTTTGGGAATAAGTTTCATCAAAACTTGTATTTTTCTAAGTGTCAAAATTTTATAAAAATATAAAATTTTTGACATAGTTTCCCCTAAAAATGGAGGTTTCCCATGTTTTCAAAACATGTGTTTATTTTCTTTTCATCATCAAAACAATTTCCAACAATTTTCACAAGTAACATACACTAATTTTTATCATGTAAAACCTTATGATGAACTTGATTTTTGTTAAAAATGTGTAGTCTTTTAGATCTACACTTTACATACAAGGATCTTACAAAAACAAGTGTCACACCCCGACGACGTAAAACAACAAATCGTGGCGGAAACGTCGGGGAGTGTTGTAACAGAATCATTGTTTCACAACCATGGATTAATTAGTTTCGTTTTATTGAATTATTAAACTCATTGTTTTATTACAAATCAGATAAATACAAATATTGTCTTTCAAGTTTTAAAGTCGCTAAGGCACGAGTCCATCCTATGTATAGCATGCATCAACAATCATCATATAGCAACACCTGAAACATATGTAAAAATAGGTACGTCAACATAAAAATGCCTGTGAGATACATAGGTTTTATAAAAAAAGGATTCATGACTTGTAAGTTTAAAAGAATGTTTAACAAAAGTAGTCATCAACTTAAAAATGTTTTCTTTATAAATCATGCGAAATTCGAATAAGAAATCAGATGATATAAAAGAATAATGCATAGATAAATAATTAACCAAGTAAAATGAGTTTGTATAAAATATGTTGTTTGTAAAACAGTGTTTCATGAAGATATGATATTTGTGTAAAATGCAATATGTCTAACTTGAAATGGCTTAAGTTTATAGTATATCAAATATACTTTAGTTGTAAAAATATAGTTTTCGGTAGTACATCATAAGTATACTTTGGTTTAAGAATGAAAGCATTGGTAGTATATAATTTTATACTTTGGTTTTGTAGATAACATATCAAACTATGCTTTGGCTTTGAAATAAACATATCAACTATGTTTTGGTCTGAAAATAACATCTCAACTATGTTTTGGTTTGAAAATAACATATCAACTATGTTTTGGTAAATAATAAGGCCAGCAGTATATTAAAATATATGTTGGTTTTGTACATAGTATATCAAATTATACTTTGGTAAATAATATCACATATGGGAGCACATCAAACTATACTTTGGAAGTATATCGAAATATACAAAAGAAAATGTGATTTAGTATTCAATCAAACCTTAGTGCATCAAACTACACCTTAGAGACTATAGAAATACCACAAAGGCAATTTCTATTTGAATAAAATTTGGTTTCTGACATTCCATACAACAGGAATGGGGTGTCTAGTCCTATAGCGCTATATCGTACTACCAATCGGCTTGATGAATGAATTAAAATAAGTACAATCCAACAATTTGTTTTATATTCTTTGAAAAATTAGTGTTTAAACCATAGATACTCATTCAATTTGTCAAAAGATAAGTACTAGCATGTATAGTCATATATTGAAATCATGAAAATAACGAATAGGCACACATGTTTCACCCCAAAACATTTGAAAACAGTAAAAGAGGGGACTATGTACTCACTTGAGAATGCTTAGAAGTCTTGAATAACAACCAAGCAAAGCTAGAGGGATCACGGAAATCAAACGGCACCTAATATAGGTAACTATGTTAAATAACGGACCTAACTCGGAAGATCGGATAGAATGAGGTTTCGTAAACAATATGGGTATAAGAACCCATGTAGAATGGTTTAACAAAGCCTATATTCTAAAATGGAACCTATCCTAAGTGCTTACGACCCATATTGACCCGTTTTGGTAACTTACGCTACTTTAACGCGTCATTTGCGTAAAACGCGTTCGGACCGCCTAACTAGTCCTATGACAAGTATTATATGCCTTAACAAGTCTAATAATGTTGCCTAATTAGTTTAGATGTAAAAAATTTAGGTTACATATGCTTAAAATGAATTTATGCGTAAAAAGGGCATTTTGGTCATTTTTCCTAAGGCATATAATCTACGTATCATACAACTAACTAAACAAAGTGACCATAAGGTATAACCTCGGAAGGTTATTCCCTATACAATTATGGTCACACAACATGTTTGGTCGGATCCTAATGATTGACCAAACGGGTCGGGTTCGAAAGTCTAAGCGGTTGTTTAGACCGCTTATCTTACGACCCTATATAAGCACTAAACTAAAAGTGACGAGTAAAACATGTTTAACGAAGTTAGAAAACAAGTTTGATATCAAAACAAAGGGTTTTGATACCCAAGAATAGTTTGGTTGCAAAATACGCATAAACGCGTATTTTGACCGAAACTATGACTCGTCACTATGCCTAATTAACGTGGTAATCAGTAGGTATAGTCACAGGAGACTATAACCATCGTGATTACGCTCACGTTATGAAGTTCAAACGGACTTCGTGTTGACCATTGACTGGTCAAAGCAGATTGTCAAACACTGTTTGACTTTCGTGCTAAAAACGCATAAAAGCACGAAAGAATACTTACAAAAGGTCCAAGCTATGAAGATTTGATCTAAAATTCTCAGGTATGAAGTTTTGAGCTTCAACTTAGAGAATATTCAGATCATGTGTGAATTGAAATGAAGTTGGGGTGGGTTTATATAGGATTTCCAAGACCGTTAGGATCGTTCCTCGATAAACGAGCTTCAATCTGGACCGTACATGTAATACCTACTGATTTGGTAATCCATGGGTGCCCAAAACAAGCCCATAGATTGATTAAAACCATGTCCAAATGCCAAAAACCAGCTGCTGAATGAAAGAAACTGGTTTTGCTGAACTGGGGGTCTCTCGCGCCCCGCGTAGACTCAGCAAGAGTCTTACGCGCCCCGTGAGGGCCAAGTTTGGCAGAAATGTCAAAACTGGTCCCTGCATGTGAAAAACTTGGTTTTGATGCATTTTTGACACGTTTTAAGCCCCGTTAACCCCATTTCAAAGCTCTAAAATGAAGTTAAAGTATAGGGAACATGAAACATGCTCAAAAATATCTCGGATGTCGGTTCGTTTGGCCGTACGGTTGCGTTGTTCGGTTAATTACGACGAAACACGAACGGACGTGAAAAACGATCCAAATTACGCGATGAATGGAACTTTATCATGCCAATCACTAAAATAAAATATTTTAATGATTACATAAATTTTTGGATGTCCGAATATATTCAGAACGTAAGATATGCGCGAAAATGCAAACTTATGCACTTTTGACGCTTCTAGTCCCTGTCGATCAAATAAGTTTATTTTTGCGTACCAAACACCTCAAAACCTATTTCTAAGCTATGTAAAGGATATTTAGGGCATGTTTAACTTATGATCATGTTTCGGAATGTTCGTTACAGTACTAATTGTCACACCCTGACTTTTGCGGAAGCATGATTTGGTGTGACTTGCTTAATATCATTTCATTCAACCATAACAAACAACTATATGATAAGGCGAAGATGTTCATCCATTGATTAAGTTTTGGAACATTACAACAACATTGGTTTAACCCCAAAAACACAGACTTCATATTCCGTATACAACGCCAACAGGTTTTAAGTTCCATAAGGACTTTTCAAAAGACACTAATGATAACCAAGCTTTGAAACATGTAACCTATCCAGTATAAGATACACACTCTAAGCCATTCGACACCGGATGACATCTTTTAATCCAGACTACACGTGAAACTTTAACGCCCGCCAGATCCCTACTTAGTTTCCTGAAATACATGTAGTTTGAAAACATCAACAAAAGTTGAGCGAGTTCATGTGTGTGTTTGTGAATAAACCTTTGAAACCTTTGTAAGTATGTTTGTATGTAATTGAAATCCGGTATGAAAGCAACAAGGAAACAGATCAATTAATGTGTAGCTAATACATTAATATACGTGACATGGTGCAGGAAGACAAAAATCTAGCAAATTTCGCACCGGGCTTCCGGCTGTAAGACATAGTCACCTCATGGCTCATTTGGCGGGCGCATGGGTGGGGCTCGCTACACCCAAATAGATCTATCACTCCTGTCCCTCGGTCCTACTACGAGGATTAATGGCCTTAAGAGTGCGCCTACCCATTCACCTGATCTACTGTACTTTCTAAAGCTAACCATACCAATTGTAATTGTATGTAATCATTTTGTAACATGTACTTCACCCCCGAAGTTATAAAACAAAACAGTTTAAAGAAAAGGGGGACATGAACTCACAGTTTTGCTTTCCTTGTATCCGAGGTAACTCAAAGCTTCCTCTAGAACGCACGACTACCTACATGCGTGTAACACCCCGAAAACAGGTTGGTAATCAAACCCCGTTAATACTAAAAGACGGGTAAAGTACCGTTAGTGGTAAGAGTAACCCGATAAATATTAGGATTTAAACAAATAATCCTAATATTAAATACAACGTGAATAAATGCTTTTAAGGAAATAAAGTTTATAAGAAGTCTGAATTAACGGGACTTAAAATAAACTGAGTCATGATTTCCCTGAACCCACTAAGTTAACTAGGAATATTTAACCTAGTTAATAAGTGGGTATAGTGTTAGAAATAGTTAGATTGTGTCCTACTTAATAACTAACTAAACTTGAGGGACCAAAAGGGGAAATACTAAAAGATTGGGTTTATTAATAAAACAAAACACAACACACACACCAAGTGTGTGTGTGTGTGTCGACTACGGCTGGAGAAAACAAGGGGAAACCCCTGTTCATCAAAGATCACTAAATTGAAGGAGTATTTGGGTCTCAAATTCGTGCATGAACGCGTAGAAACGATCACCAAGTCATGGGGATCACAAGGTATGTCACAAAACCTAGATTGTTTGAAGTTGAAATTTGAGACAAGTAGGTTACTTGCAAATAAATTGATGGATTATGATGCAAGGATGAAATTAGGAATGATTTTATGTCTATGAGTAAACCCTAGTCATTTACTTGTTGAATTGAGGTTCATAATTGTGAATTTCATGATTATCCATTTATGTGTTAAATGAGTTTTGTAGAAATAAGATGAACCCTAGAATTATGACTATTAAAATGGTGTTAACTGATTTCCATGAGATGAATCTGAGAATAGTATGCATGCTAGACATAATGGAATTGAAATTATGTTTATGTTTAGTAGAAATAACTAGTTATGTGCTAGTTGTAAATGTGTAAAAATTTATGCACATTAGGTGTTTGTTAAAATGCCTAAATGAGAACTAAAGTGTTGAAATTAGAGTGAAAATGTGTATTTGAATGATATGGCAATTACGCGTAATATGAAGTGATAAGGGTTCTAAATATTATGTTGATTTAGACTTAATGTTATAACCCATGTGATCAAAAAGTAGTTAACTTTAGATAAGCTAAGTTAACTAATCATGAAGTCGAATAGTAGCTTCGGCATAGAAAATAAGTGAGGTGGAATAGTCGTGATTTTTATGACTAATTTAACCGCCTTGTAAATGATTGAAAATAGTTTGACGCCTAACGAGCTAGGTGGAGGCTTGGGAAAGGAAGCGGGTCAAACAAATCAAGAATGGAGGAAAAGCATAATTCGGATGCAAGGTAAGTATAGCTTACACTAGTCTTAAATTGTGGAATATTCTCTTATCATATAAATTACGAATGAGATAACTAAACAATTGAAATATGATGTTCCGTCGTGTAGTCGTATGGAACAAGATAATCAAAGATGAAAGAAACCATAATAATAGTTAAAAAGAAGTAAATCGATAACTCGGTCATATTATGACAAAAGGAAAAATGAACTTTTAATGGTTACCTTTTATGGTAAGCCAAAACAAATAATAAGGGCAAAACAGTAATTTAGTCACACGTTGACAATAACCGTTAGTTTCAAAAAGATGCTTTTCTGCGTAAGACATAAAGAGTCGAAAGTGGTATTAAACGGTTTATAAGTAAAATGACCTTACGGTGTTAAACGGAACGAGTCATGTAGATGAGATGATAATAAATATCATCTCGCATAGATAAACGGTCAATTCGGCCAAACGGGTCAAAAGGTGTAGACATCACCTTTTGACAATATTGACTAATGATTCTTTTGTCAAGTTATATGCTTACAGGAATAGATATCCAGTGGATACTCGCATCGTTCTTAATTAGCGATTATAAAGCAAGGTATTAAAACCGGGTAATAAGTTGATCCGAGCCAGGTATGTATTATAGATCAACTCATCATTTAGAACTTGAAGTTCTATGAGAGTTAGGCAAAGTAAAAAGGACATTCGGTTACCTAAAAAGGTAAACCGAAGGATTTAAATTATAGACAGAGTGTTTTGAAAATAAGATTTTGTAAAAATGAGATTTTTGGGCGTGCATGGCTTAAGCAAGCCCTTCGTCGTAAAAGAAGGGTTAAAAATGACCAAAACGCCCTTGTAAGAAAAATTAAGCAAACAACCCTTAGAGGTCGCTTGAAAATGAGTTTTATAATCAATTCAATACTTAGAATAAGTATAAAAGCGTAAGATGTAAATCCTTGGTCAAAAGACTCTATATGAGTCTTTGCCGTAAAATGATAATCCGAGGGGTAAAACTCGGATTATATAGATCGCCACATTAAACCCATCACAAATATAGTTGTGATGGAAGATCATTTGATAAATAATGTGGAAATAAGAGGCTAGAAATAAATGAATGTGAATTATACGTAAAAGTGCTTAAATGCCCTTAACGGGTCAAAATTCGGTAAAAAGGGTAATAAGCCAAACACTTAAAAGTCTTAAATTCTGTTAATCCGGATGTTGGATTTTAATTCCATATGATGAAGGATCAAATTACAATCACGTAGGAAGAAACGGTAGGTCAAACGGACAAGCGGATTGAAAGATACGAAAGTTTTCGTGTCAAAAACGGCAAAAATGGAAGGGTCTGATACAGGGGCCACCGTAACTTACGGTGCCCACCGTAAGTTACGGTGGGGGCTGAAATCGTTACGCCAGATACCTATTGTCTTACGGTGGGAGCATTTTAAAACAAGGGCCACCGTAAGTTACGGTGCCCACCGTAAGTTACGGTGGAGGCCAGTTTCAAGTCCTTGTTTCTGGGATCAAGAGATTAATGTTGGGAGGACTCGTTTAGACACGTTTTAAACCCCGTATGACTAAAGTATTTCATGTTTATGAAATGTAGGTATATTTTGGAAGCCGGAAGACGATCAAGCTCAACGAAGAACCGAACACGATAAAGATACATGCTTCCGCACATAGCCACGTCGCAAAATTTTAAACGACGAATCCGATCACGTTATGTTGAATAACTTATGATTTGTAAAAGTTTTAATAAACCCGTGTTTTTATAGTACGTGTAGTCTTAACTACACATCTAATTGTTAGTATTTACATATAAAACCGTTAAATAGTAACTAGGGCCTTACAATGCGTACTATGGTCCATTCGACAAGCGGGTCGTGCCTTGACTTAGTATTGATTAGTGTCTTTGAGTTACGTTTCATAGTGTCTTCATTATTATTCCAAGTGTATAATTATTTGTTAAAATAATTAATATTTTAACTCAAATTATATTTATTAGATTTTGGAATAATTGTTAAAACAATATGTATTAACTTAATACTTCCCAAGTATTTATACTTGTATTTACTTCCCAAGGATGGGATATCTTATACTTGTATATTTTTGCCATGTACTGGTGTCGTATTCCGGTATGTATTTATACGTACGAGAATACGTATTTTTTATTGTATTCATTTAGTATTCATATACTTAATTTTATATCAACTTTTTCGGAATAATATTTTTAGTAAGATACTTTAATATATATTTCCAAAATATATATTCCGAGGTATGTTACTTAGAAAATTATTTATAATTCTCTCTTGGCAAAAGTATTCGTATTTTCATATAAGTTCCAAAAATACTATATTTTCAAGTCTATCTTGGAAAATATATATAAACTTATTTTTCTCCCAAAAATCATATATTTCATGTTCATTTGAGAAAATATATATTTCTTACAAAAATAATATATCTTCTATTGATTCCAAGAGAATATATTTTTGTCCACCAAAAATAATATATTTTATTCTTGTCAAAAAATATGATATAACTTTGTAATACTTGTGAAAATCATATTTTAATTCACTTGGTGTCCAAAATATTATTTACCAAAATATTCATATGAATAATATTTCCGGAATATTTGCAAGTTATATTCCTTTGTTCGGTTTTACCGGTATTTTGTGTAATCTTGTATATTCATATTCTTAGGATTTTGGTAATATTTTGGATTGTAAGTTCTTGGCATTTGATGAGTTATATTATTTCAAATCCTAAAATAATATAACTAATATACATAATATACAAATAATCACATATGTGTGTCTTCAATGTATATATATTCTAAATATATATATTTAGTCACTTTCATTTATAAAAACCAACCCCCAACACTTATATTTTTGTAACAAAAATTATGGCAAAGTTTATATGGAAAACTCATGGTTAAAATACACTTGTAAATATTTGTTTAAAATATTTTTCTGAGTGTTAATATTTTTAGAAAATTTTGCCATAGTTTCCCCTAAAAATGGAGGTTTCCATGCTTTCAAGCATATCATTTTCTTTTACAAAAATCATCACAATCAATTTACAATTATCAATAAACAACCTTTACTTACCAATCTTGCCTAAATCATGCATATTTCACTACTTCATGAGCTTGAATATTTGTAAAAATTTGTAGTAACTTGGTAGTGTGTTTAGTAAGTTTAGTTACCCTTTAAAGTGTGGTTGTTTATATAAAAACACCATTCTTGAATGATTTAGATGCTCACTACTTGTAATCATATTTTTCAAAAATATTTCTTTATGTATTCTTCTTGTTACACAAGTGTTTCTACACTTGTTTAACCACTAAAAATAAGATTTGTTTATGTAAGAACCAAGTTTTAGCAAAACTTATATTTTTAGCTTGGTTTCTTTAGAAATCCTCCATAAATCTTTAGATCTATAACTATTATTACTCGCATTAATCATTATTTTTCAAGAAAACAATATATTCTTTCAAGTTCATGTCTTGCATGAGGATGATTTATAATTCTCTAACATTTTCATCCTCTCATCTTGCTAGATTGTAGGATCGTTGTAGGACCCGACTGAGTCGTTCAGAAGAGTTTTATATCCGGTTCAAAGGCGGAATCAGTGAAACGGAGTTGATAACAGCTTGATAATCTTTAATCTGTCACTTATATTGATAATAACAGCAATTACAACCTGAACAGACTTTGGCAGCACTTCGTTACAGATCTGGAAGTCGCGTTACCAAATGAAAATACAAGTGCACTATTTATACTAATGCTGATTTCGCTCCTAATTGCCTGATGTACTTTCGGGCGGAATCAGATCCTTCTGATTTCGCTCCAAATGACCAAAATACACTTTGGAGCGGAATCAACATTTTAATCTCTAAACTTTGATTCTCGAATCTCGTGCACTGGAAATCCTATCCTATCCTATTACATGATACAAGATGAAGTCAATAGACGTATTGCACTAACAGACTCCCCCTCGGATATTGACGAAGTCTTCAGTGTCTAGTCTTCAATATGACACATCTTCAGTCTTGATCATTCTGCCTTCTCATTCAAGTTGTAACATTATAAGCATCCATCAATCTTTATCTTTTCCATCAGCTTCAAGCTCCCCCTTTCGTTAAGCTTCCGTGCTTTGGGATCGACACCTAGCTATCCATCTACAAGCTTCTCTTGCTTCAAGCTTGTCTTCAGACTCCCCCTTAGACTCTGCTCTCGGGATCGTAATCTGGACTGTCTGCAATCACTCAAACATCTATAAATACAATGTTTTCATATTATCAATCAAATTCTCTAATTCACTCCCCCAATCAACAAACTTAATTGATATGGCAAAATTTAAGAATCCAACTCCCTCACAGTTAATCATCCAAGTCCAAACTAATGACCTTGGAGATATCACAAACTGTTTTTGATTTTTTTTATTTTTAATTCAAGTTTCAAATTAATGAACTTGTTTTATTTTCAGAAACATAATCAGCTTACTTAGATTTTGAAACTCAGCATTTCAGACATTGGTTGTTGAAAATAAAGCAGAATCAAAAATCTTTTTATATTTTTCTGAAAATATAAAGCAGTAAAGAAATATGTACAAACATAGTTACAGACCATATTTTTGTTTGAGTTTGCATCAGATGATCATATCAGTTTCTGACAAGTCACAAGTACCGTTGAGCTTAGTTACACATTAAGAATTAAACAATTCACTTAGATTGTCGATATACTTGTCCACTTAAATTTTCACACAAACTTCAACTGATTCAGGATACGAATTAGATGTTTTAAGAACTTAAACTCATTCATGTGTCCCACCTCTTGAATATATTCCCGTATCCAGATCCCAATATTTAGTCTTACAGGTGAGTATACCTAGATGATATCTATAAGGGGAATAAATTATAGTACGAAACCGTGAGAGCTCAGGTCAGAACTTCCGTTCAGCAGAGAGATGACGGCTCGACTTTTGGTGTGTCTCCTTTAGACGATCTTTTGTATTACAACAGCAATGACTATCAATTTTATTGTTTCATCAATTTGCTGAGGGCGGCGCTATATTTCAAGCAATGCAGAAAGTATTCTCCGGGGACTAGGCCATTGCTTCCGCAAAATCAGAAGTCCCAGGATAATACCCCAGATATCACTGAGTATAAAGACCTAGTATCTCAGAAAGAGGGACCTTTCAAACGAGATTTCAGGGGTTACCTGTATATCCAAGTAGTGTTCCCCACGAAATAAGCAAGTTTGAATTTAGGTTTATATCCCGAAAAAGTTTACTAAATGTATAAAAATCTATCGGCATATCATCAGTGAGACTGTTTAACGCTATTTAATCATTACATTTCTTTAGCATACTGTAACTGTCTACTGATGTACTATCATTTCCTCTTTTTACACAAAAACTCAATTTTTGAATTTTATCATGTTTTTGACTTTTTCAAATTTTCAAATGTTTTTGTATTTTCTAACAATTTTTCTCCCCCTAAAATGCAAAACCATTAAAAGAAAATTTGACAACCAACACTGATAGCTTTATCTCGCCATCCATTTTCTGCTTCTCATGCACTGATTTGCAGAAAAATAATGTACCCCCATGATTTACAACACATTGATATTTACAGTTTGAAAACCATTTTTCAATCTTGTGAAAATAATCATGTTTGTTCAGCCGTGAGGGTTTCGGCGTATTCAATCAACACATATTTTTGTATTTTTGAATATTTTTGACAATACCAAAACATATTTTTGGTTTTTCAAAATTTTCAATTTTTAGGGTTTTGAAAATATTGTTTATTTATGTACAGAATGAAAATAAACTCCCTGTTTCAACCAACACAGGATTCAGCAGCCTCCTCTCCTCGTTGTGCCAGGCTGCTCCAACTTCTATTCTCACAATCTTCGGATTTGTTGTGCACCTGCACATTCAGACTACTTGATTACTTGAACAATTTAGCCCAGGTCTATTGAACCTTAGGCATTTCAACACAATATGTATCATGCAGTTTAGGAAAATCTTTGTCATAAAAAACTTTTCCATCTTTGACTTCAACTTTTTCATCTTTTACCAAATTCACTTGTTTCTTAATACTCCATGTTCGACCTTTAGGAGTACCACGTTTGTAAAAATGTGAATCTTTTTGAACACTTTGTTTTTGAACAACAACTTTTGGTTTCCAAAACTCTTGAGGTTTTGTAGCATCGACAGTTGTTTTCCAACATTGTGTTGTTCTTAATCTGGGTGTGTGAGAATTCCAGATCTGTCTTGTAACATCTGTGCTTGTAATCATTATGAACAGTTCTATTATCAATAAAACAATGTTATTTGATCCCAATGTTTGTTTGGTTGTGTTTTACATTTTTCATGTTTTGACTTTTATGTAATTTCAAACTCTATATCGCTTTCTGGAGAGTTATACGCAAACTGATGCGAAAACGTAATCAGTATAATGCAAAAAATACTCCGGAACATCAACATATACTTAACATACCTTAAATAACCTTTACATAACTTAGAAATAAGTTTTGAAGGCTTTGATATGGCAAAAACAAGTTAATTCGGCTACAGGGACTAAACTTGACAAACTGCGAAAGTATGCCAATTTGAACTGTAACGAACATTCCGGAACATGACCATAAGTTAAACACACCTTAAATATCCTTTACATAGCTTAGAAATAGGCTTAGAGGGGTTCGGTGTGCTAAAATAAACTTTTGGGTCATTCAGGGACTAAAAGAGTCAAAAAGTGCACAAGTTTGCACTTTCGTGCATATCTTACGGTCTGAATACATCCGGACATCCAAAAATTTATGTAAGCACTAAAATATTTTAGTTTAGTGTTTGGCATGAGAAAAATCCATTCGTCACGCAATTTGGATCGTTTTTCACGCTTATGCGCATTCCGTCGTAATTAACCGAACAACGAGATTGTACGGCTAAACGAACCGACATCCGGCATATTTTTGAGCATGTTTCATGTTCCCTATACTTTAACATCCTTGTGAAGCTTAAAAATGGGCTTGACGGGTGTTAGAAGTGCCAAAACACGACGATACGCGCTCAGGAACCAAAACTGCAAAACTGCAAAAAAAATATATAAAAAAAATGCAGCAAAAAGCCATTTTAAACATAAGTTAGCAGCCCCTAACACTTCCCAAAGGTCAAGTGCCACATGTTAATCTTCTATGGTGGCCAAAATTAGTTACCACAACATTTTGACAAGTGTACGGCCTAGATCGTGCCCCCTTTTCCAAGAAACGATCCTAACGGTTGTGGGTTTACTATAAATACCCAACCCATTTTCACTCATTCCTCACTAGAATCTGATCTAAAAGACTCTAAGTTGAAACCATTGTTTCATACCTGAGTTATTTGGATCTAGATTAGCATTCGGGGACCTTTTGTAAGTATTCTTTCGTTCTTTTATCACTTTCGAGTCCGAAAGTCAAACTTTGTTTGACTTTCTGCATTGACCAGTTTATGGTCGATGCGAAGTTCGTTTGAACTTCATAACGTGAGCGTGATCACGATGGTTATAGTCCCTAGTGACTATACCTACTGATTACCACGTTATCTAGGCTCAGTGACGAGTCGTAGTTTCGGTCAGAATACGTATTCTTGCGTATTTTGTAACCAAACTACTTATGGGTATCAAAACCGTTTGTTTTGATACCAAACCTGTTTTCTAAACTTAGTTAAGCATGTTTTAGCATGCTTAGCTCGTCACTTTTAGTTTAGTGCTTATATAGGGTCGTAAGGTAAGCGATCTAAACAATCGCTTATACTTTCGAACCCGACCCATTTGGTCGATCATTAGGATCCGACCAAATACATTAGGTGACCATAGTATATAGGGAATAACCCTCTGAGGTTATATGTGACACCTGTGTCACTGCGACCATCAAACAAATGCCAAACCAATGAAATATTGTATTTCATACTTGGGATTTGTAAAAATATGTGTATCGTTTGCACATATCAACTCTTGTTCGATTTCAAGCTCTAAATCGCCTTCTGGAAGGTTATACGCGCACTGATGCGTAAATATAACCAGTTTAATACAACGAACACTCCGGAATAGTGAAATAGGCTTAACATACCTTAAATAACCTTTACATAACTTAGAAATAAGTTTTGAAGGATTTGGTATGGCAAAATCAAGTTAAATCGCTTACAGGGACTAAAGTTGACAAACTACGAAAGTATGCCAATTTGAACTATAACAGACATTCCGGAACATGACCATAAGTTAAACATACCACAAATATCCTTTACATAGCTTAGAAATAGGCTTTGACGGGTTCGGTATGCTAAAATATACTTTTGGGACATTCAGGGACTAAAAGCGTCAAAAAGTGCACAAGTTTGCACTTTCGCGCATAACTTACGTTCTGAATACTTCCGGACATCCAAAAATTTATGTAAGCACTAAAATATTTTATTTTAGTGTTTGGCATAAGAAAAATCCATTCGTTGCGTCTTTTGGATCGTTTTTCGCGCTTATGCGCATTCCGTCGTAATTAAGCGAACATCGCGATCGTACGACCAAACGAACCGACATCCGACATATTTTTGAGCATGTTTCATGTCCACAATTTTTAGTCATCATTTTAGGGCCTTAAAGTTGGCTTAACGGGCCTTAAACATGCCGGGAATGGCTTAAACACACAACAGGGACCAAAACTGTCATTTTTGAAGGATGTTTGCTGATACATCGAATCTGGTCCATTCCACTTGTTGCAAATGGTTTTGGGGAATCTATGGGCTGGTTTTGATGTGCACATGGTTTTGGGCAATACCATGGGCTCACATGGTTTTGTAAAACCATTATCTTGAGGTGTATGGCCAAGATCAAAGCACGGTTTCCAAGAAACGATCTTAACTGTTCGGGAAATCCTATAAATACCCCACCCCCATTTGCTTCTAAACTCACTAGAATCTGATTTGAGAAGCTCTAAGTTGAAACCATTGTTTCATACCTGAGCTACTTGAATCACGATTAGCATTCGGGGACCCTTCGTAAGTATTCTTTCGTTCTTTTATTGCTTTTCGAGTCCGAAAGTCAAACTTTGTTTGACTTTCTGCGTTGACCAGTTTATGGTCAATGCGAAGTTCGTTTGAACTTCGCAACGTGATTGTAATCACGATGGTTATAGTCCTTTGGGACTATGCCTACTGATTACCACGTTGTCTAGGGTCGTAAGGGTAAGCGATCTAATAAATCGCTTATACCTTCGAACCCGACCCATTTGGTCGATCATTAGGATCCGACCAAACGCATTAGGTGACCATAGTATATAGGGAATAACCCTCCGAGGTTATACCTTATGGTCGCTTCGTTTAAGTAGTTGTATGATAGGTAGTTTATATGCCTTAGGTAAATTACCAAAATGCCCTTTTTACGCCAAAATTCATTTTAAGCATATGTAACATAACTTTTGGTATCTAAACTGATTCGGCAACAATATTAGACATGCTAAGGCATATTTTACTTGTCATAGGACTAGTTAGGCGGACCGAACGCGTTTTACGCGAACGACGCGTTAAAGTAGCATAAGCTGCCTAAACGGGTCGTAATGGGTCGTAAACACTTATGTTAGGTTTCATTTAGTATGTAGGCTTTGTTAAACCATATTACACGAGTTCCCATACTCGTTTGGTTTACGAACCCCCATTCTATCCGATCCTCCGATATAGGTCCGGTTTATTAACATAGTTACCTATACTAGGTGCCGTTTGATTCCGTGATCTCTAGCATTGGTTGGTGGTTATCTTAGGACTTCTGAGCAGTCTCAAGTGAGTACATAGACCCCTCTTTTACTGTTTTCCAAACTGTTTTGGGGTGAAACACATGTGCCTACTTGTTACTTTCATGCTTTCCATGCTTTCACATCATATACCTGCTATGTTCGTTAGTACATTATAGTACATGATTTCATTACATTACATGCTATGTATGCCCATTGTGTGCGTACTTAGTACATCGTTTTACATTACATGCTATGTATGCCCATTGTGTGCGTACTTAGTACATCGTTTTACATTACATGCTATGTATGCCCATTGTGTGTGTACTTAGTACATCGTTCTACATTACATTTCATGCTATGTATGTCCATTGTGTGCATACTTAGTACATTGTTTTACATTGTATTTCTGTTGCATATGCTCATCC
The DNA here is from genome assembly GCA_030545235.1 of Helianthus tuberosus. Classification (NCBI taxonomy): domain Eukaryota; kingdom Viridiplantae; phylum Streptophyta; class Magnoliopsida; order Asterales; family Asteraceae; genus Helianthus; species Helianthus tuberosus. The sequence goes on from CM060409.1 coordinate 108,891,373, forward strand.
AGCATATGAACACATTATACTACATTTTGAACCGTGTAACCATTGAACCGTGTGAACCATTTGTATCTGTTGACATGATTTACATTTGACAATAGACATTTGACTATACATAAACATTTCTACAATTGTTAAACATTTTACTTTGGTGGTTTGGTTTGAGTAAGTGATTTAAGTAACGAGGCGTATGTAATATGTTACAAGCACGGTGGATACGCCGCTGGTACTTCCTATATATATGTGTTTGTATGGTATCACATATTGTAGCGTTATTTGAATCATTTCAATTTGAGACATATAACATTTTATACAAATAACATACTTTTCACAAGACATTGATTTACAAACAACTTATCTTATACAAACTCATTTTACATGGTTATTCATTTAACCATACATTATTCTCTTATTTATACATATCATCTGATCTTATCGTTTTTCAAATGATTTACAAGACAAAGCAAATTACAAGGTTCATGACTAAACATTTTCTCAAACATAAGTCATGAATTCTGTTTTCACAAAACCTATGTATCTCACAGGCATTTTTATGCTGACGTACCTATTTTCACATGTGTTTTCAGGAGATGATGCATAGGACTTATCAAGACATACTTAGGCGGACCTGTGCCTTAGTGACTTAAAACGAGACAAGAACTAGTTAATTTATGTTATGTACTCTTTGTTTCTTGTTTAAAACAATGTAAACTCTCATGTTTGATTAATAAAACGAAACTTCAATTGCCATGGATTTGAAACAATTAATTCTGTTACAACACTCCCCGACGTTTCCGCCACGTTTTGTATGTTCTACGTGGTCGGGGTGTGACAGAAAGGATGGTATCAGAGCCAATGGTTATAGGGAATTAGGTTATTAGTAATGCTTTGACCTAGTCTATAACCTTCTTAGGACCCTAACGCGAGTTTACTTGCGTTTAGTCATAAAACGATACCTTCACCTATCCTTAGGTGATAACCACAACAAGAACATAAATTTCAAAACCGCTTTGAAAACTAATCATCTGTTCTAGGATGATTGATTACTAGGTTTTGAACCCTCTATTGTAAGGTTTTGAACCCTCTGTTATAAGGTTTTGAACCCCTTTGAATTTTCAAAAATCTCGTCAAAGTTAATGTGAACGCGTGCAAACTGGAAGGGTGAATGCCTGTATTCTGGGTTTTCTGTCTAGGCAAGCACTTCGTATATATCTCATCAGACGCGAGACCAGTTGTGCTTACCTGGGAATTCTTGGGATGAGTGTTCACTTATAGGCGAGCATGTCTTCGCGATACATTATTTTTGACCTATTTACTTTGATTAATCACCGGGGTCGTTTGTTGCTTTGTAGTAACAAACAAATGACCACTATCCTTGCTTTCATCAGATTTGTTCATCTCATTCTTTTCGTCTAATTCTCTCACTCGTTTCATTTCATGTTTCCCCTTTTAGAATGCCTCCACGACGCGAAAATCCGGTATCTATTGAGGATCTGGCAGCTGTCATTACACAGCAAATGACTGCTGCAATCCCGAACATCGTTGCTCAATGTCACCAAGCTCTCAATAACAATAATGCCCTCTGCAACTTCAAGACGTTCAACTCGGCTAAGCCATCAAAGTTTTCTGGGTCTCAAGGAGCGACTGCACTTCTGCAATGGTTCGAGAGTTTAGAGAGCACCTTCAGACATGTTCAATGTCCAAACGAGCGAAAGGTAGATTTCGCATCTAGTGTCTTTGAGAAACGAGCTTTAACGTGGTGGAACGGTGTAGTGAGAGATAGGGGTGCCGAAGTGGCACTGGCGCAAACGTGGGAAGAACTTCGAGCACTTATGATGAAGGAATTATGTCCTCGTCACGAGATCAGGGCCTTGGAAAGGGAATTCGACGATCTTAAGCAAGACAGCGGCGAACATCGAGCATACACTGATCGATATGAGGAGCTGAGCCTGTTGTGTCCTACCATGGTTATGCCTTTGGATAAGGCGATCGAAAAATACATTGATGGTCTCCCTGACTCAGTTCAGGACATTGTTACTGGTAGTAACCCCACTACGGTTAGGCAGGCCATTGAGCTATCTGCAACCTTGACTGAATCTCAGATCAGGAAACGTAAGCTTTTCCGAAAGGGTGACAAGAAACTGGTCGAGGAATTAAAACTAATCGAGGAATCAAAGACCATGGATGAGTAGACTGGATCCCCTAAGAGGTCAAAGAAGTGAAAGGCTTCTTAGAACTTTGCCATGGTCGCTCACAATGGTCAAGCCGTCCCCAAACAACCAGCTCAACCCCCTGCTAGGAAGCCATACAATGGGACTTCACCCTTGTGCAACCAATGTAACCTTCATCATCATGCTAATGTGAAGTGCCGCGAATGCCAAATTTGTGGACGTAAAGGTCATACAGCAAAAGTTTGCGTAGCAGCAGTTGCACCAAATCAAGCTGACAACAATCCTGCTCAAGCTCGCTTTCCACCAGGTTCTTGCTACAATTGTGGCGAGATGGGTCATTTCCGAAGAAATTGCCCAAAGCTTGCTAATGCAAATCCAGCACAGGGATGAGCATCTGACCGACTAGAAGACAACACCCTTTAGAAATAATCACGTCTTATGTATTATTTTCTTTTGTTGTCAAGGTCCATGAAACAATTGTTATCATTGTTTATAAATAAATCTTTCATTTACATTTTAATATGTTTATGTGGTTGCATGTATAAACATATCCTCTACAATACCAACAACCAAGGAACCATATTCCTTGAAGAACAGACTACCCCCAAATTTCTTCCATTGTATGATCTTTTGCGTTTTCCACGAAAATCCTAAGTACCCGTTTCTTCCAAGAGAAACGAAGTACGAGGTGCCAAGTTAATGGCAATCAATAACAAGATAATAACAATTAAACAATTATGTGATTATGTGCTTATGTGTTTCCTTTTATGTTTTTGTGTAATCCAAGCTTTGTTATCCAAATCCTCGTAGAATCTTCCATATCTTCGTATAAGGGATTCATAGTAGGATATCCAAAGGTACTATATTAAATCCTCAATGGGCTTTTACGTAATAGTAAAGACCCTTGGATTATATTGTACTATTCCATAATTAGACCCCTAGAGAGGTCTAGTTAAACAGATTGATCCAAAAATCTGGTTAGGAATATCATGTGATGAGATAGCTGAAAGGACTCCTTGGTGGCCTAATTAAAAGGATCATTTGTCGATCTAATTAAAAGGACCTTATGGTAGTCTAGTCACACTCATCACAGGTTTGATTTTTCCTCCCCTTCACATTACAAACAAATTGTGCGGACTGTGCAAGGAATTGCGTAATTATGGATGCATACATAATTATGAAATTCAGTGCACAGAAACCACAGCAAGTTTGGTCGTGTGTTTAGAAATGACTCGTTCCGTTCATTTTCGTTTCTGAAGAAATTGTGGAAAATGACTCGTTCCGTTCATTTTCGTTTCTGAAGAAATTGTGGAAAATGACTCGTTCCGTTCATTTTCGTTTCTGAAGAAGTTGTGGAAAATGACTCGTTCCGTTCATTTTCGCTTCTGAAGAACTTGTGGAAAATGACTCGTTCCGTTCATTTTCGTTTCCGAAGAAGTTGTGGAAAATGACTCGTTCCGTTCATTTTCGTTTCTGAAGAAATTGTGGAGAATGACTCGTTCTGTTCATTTTCGTTTCTGAAGAAATTGTGGAAAATGACTCGTTCCGTTCATTTTCGTTCCTGAAGAAATCGTGGAAAATGACTCATTCTGTTCATTTTCGTTCCTGAAGAAATCGTTTGTGGAAAATGACTCGTTCCGTTCATTTTCGTTTCTGAAGAAATTGTGGAAAATGACTCGTTCTGTTCATTTTCGTTTCCGAAGAAATCGTGGAAAATGACTCATTCTGTTCATTTTCGTTCCTGAAGAAATCGTTTGTGGAAAATGACTCGTTCCGTTCATTTTCATTTCTGAAGAAATTATGGAAAATGACTCGTTCTGTTCATTTTCGTTTCTGAAGAAATCGTGGAAAATGACTCATTCTGTTCATTTTCGTTCCTGAAGAAATCGTGGAAAATGACTCATTCTGTTCATTTTCGTTCCTGAAGAAATCGTGGAAAATGACTCATTCTGTTCATTTTCGTTCCTGAAGAAATCATTTGTGGAAAATGACTCGTTCTGTTCATTTTCGTTTCTGAAGAGGTTGTGGAAAATGACTCGTTCTGTTCATTTTCGTTTCTGAAGAGGTTGTGGAAAATGACTCATTCCGTTCTTTTTCGTTTCTGAAGAATGCCTGTTGAAAATAACTCCGTTCATTTTTCATTTCTGAAAAATGTCCGTTAAAGAGAAATAACAGGATTATGCCTTGCTTATCTTTGATTGTTACTTAACACTAAGCCACAGATAGACTCCTACGAATTAATTTCGGGACGAAATTTCCTAAAGTAGGGGAGACTGTGACACCTGTGTCACTGCGACCATCAAACAAATGCCAAACCAATGAAATATTGTATTTCATACTTGGGATTTGTAAAAATATGTGTATCGTTTGCACATATCAACTCTTGTTCGATTTCAAGCTCTAAATCGCCTTCTGGAAGGTTATACGCGCACTGATGCGTAAATATAACCAGTTTAATACAACGAACACTCCGGAATAGTGAAATAGGCTTAACATACCTTAAATAACCTTTACATAACTTAGAAATAAGTTTTGAAGGATTTGGTATGGCAAAATCAAGTTAAATCGCTTACAGGGACTAAAGTTGACAAACTACGAAAGTATGCCAATTTGAACTATAACAGACATTCCGGAACATGACCATAAGTTAAACATACCACAAATATCCTTTACATAGCTTAGAAATAGGCTTTGACGGGTTCGGTATGCTAAAATATACTTTTGGGACATTCAGGGACTAAAAGCGTCAAAAAGTGCACAAGTTTGCACTTTCGCGCATAACTTACGTTCTGAATACTTCCGGACATCCAAAAATTTATGTAAGCACTAAAATATTTTATTTTAGTGTTTGGCATAAGAAAAATCCATTCGTTGCGTCTTTTGGATCGTTTTTCGCGCTTATGCGCATTCCGTCGTAATTAAGCGAACATCGCGATCGTACGACCAAACGAACCGACATCCGACATATTTTTGAGCATGTTTCATGTCCACAATGTTTAGTCATCATTTTAGGGCCTTAAAGTTGGCTTAACGGGCCTTAAACATGCCGGGAATGGCTTAAACACACAACAGGGACCAAAACTGTCATTTTTGAAGGATGTTTGCTGATACATCGAATCTGGTCCATTCCACTTGTTGCAAATGGTTTTGGGGAATCTATGGGCTGGTTTTGATGTGCACATGGTTTTGGGCAATACCATGGGCTCACATGGTTTTGTAAAACCATTATCTTGAGGTGTATGGCCAAGATCAAAGCACGGTTTCCAAGAAACGATCTTAACGGTTCGGGAAATCCTATAAATACCCCACCCCCATTTGCTTCTAAACTCACTAGAATCTGATTTGAGAAGCTCTAAGTTGAAACCATTGTTTCATACCTGAGCTACTTGAATCACGATTAGCATTCGGGGACCCTTCGTAAGTATTCTTTCGTTCTTTTATTGCTTTTCGAGTCCGAAAGTCTGCGTTGACCAGTTTATGGTCAATGCGAAGTTCGTTTGAACTTCGCAACGTGATTGTAATCACGATGGTTATAGTCCTTTGGGACTATGCCTACTGATTACCACGTTGTCTAGGGTCGTAAGGGTAAGCGATCTAATAAATCGCTTATACCTTCGAACCCGACCCATTTGGTCGATCATTAGGATCCGACCAAACGCATTAGGTGACCATAGTATATAGGGAATAACCCTCCGAGGTTATACCTTATGGTCGCTTCGTTTAAGTAGTTGTATGATAGGTAGTTTATATGCCTTAGGTAAATTACCAAAATTCCCTTTTTACGCCAAAATTCATTTTAAGCATATGTAACATAACTTTTGGTATCTAAACTGATTCGGCAACAATATTAGACATGTTAAGGCATATTTTACTTGTCATAGGACTAGTTAGGCGGACCGAACGCGTTTTACGCGAACGACGCGTTAAAGTAGCATAAGCTGCCTAAACGGGTCGTAATGGGTCGTAAACACTTATGTTAGGTTTCATTTAGTATGTAGGCTTTGTTAAACCATATTACACGAGTTCCCATACTCGTTTGGTTTACGAACCCTCATTCTATCCGATCCTCCGATATAGGTCCGGTTTATTAACATAGTTACCTATACTAGGTGCCGTTTGATTCCGTGATCTCTAGCATTGGTTGGTGGTTATCTTAGGACTTCTGAGCAGTCTCAAGTGAGTACATAGACCCCTCTTTTACTGTTTTCCAAACTGTTTTGGGGTGAAACACATGTGCCTACTTGTTACTTTCATGCTTTCCATGCTTTCACATCATATACCTGCTATGTTCGTTAGTACATTATAGTACATGATTTCATTACATTACATGCTATGTATGCCCATTGTGTGCGTACTTAGTACATCGTTTTACATTACATGCTATGTATGCCCATTGTGTGCGTACTTAGTACATCGTTTTACATTACATGCTATGTATGCCCATTGTGTGTGTACTTAGTACATCGTTCTACATTACATTTCATGCTATGTATGTCCATTGTGTGCATACTTAGTACATTGTTTTACATTGCATTTCTGTTGCATATGCTCATCCAGCATATGAACACATTATACTACATTTTGAACCGTGTAACTATTGAACCGTGTGAACCATTTGTATCTGTTGACATGATTTACATTTGACAATAGACATTTGACTATACATAAACATTTCTACAATTGTTAAACATTTTACTTTGGTGGTTTGGTTTGAGTAAGTGATTTAAGTAACGAGGCGTATGTAATATGTTACAAGCACGGTGGATACGCCGCTGTTACTTCCTATATATATGTGTTTGTATGGTATCACATATTGTAGCGTTATTTGAATCATTTCAATTTGAGACATATAACATTTTATACAAATAACATACTTTTCACAAGACATTGATTTACAAACAACTTATCTTATACAAACTCATTTTACATGGTTATTCATTTAACCATACATTATTCTCTTATTTATACATATCATCTGATCTTATCGTTTTTCAAATGATTTACAAGACAAAGCAAATTACAAGGTTCATGACTAAACATTTTCTCAAACATAAGTCATGAATTCTGTTTTCACAAAACCTATGTATCTCACAGGCATTTTTATGCTGACGTACCTATTTTCACATGTGTTTTCAGGAGATGATGCATAGGACTTATCAAGACATACTTAGGCGGACCTGTGCCTTAGTGACTTAAAACGAGACAAGAACTAGTTAATTTATGTTATGTACTCTTTGTTTCTTGTTTAAAACAATGTAAACTCTCATGTTTGATTAATAAAACGAAACTTCAATTGCCATGGATTTGAAACAATTAATTCTGTTACAACACTCCCCGACGTTTCCGCCACGTTTTGTATGTTCTACGTGGTCGGGGTGTGACATTATACCTTTTGGTCGCTACGTTTAAGTAGTTGTATGATAGGTAATTTATATGCCTTAGGTAAATTACCAAAATACCCCTTTATGCCAAAATTCATTTTTAAACATATGTAACATAACTTTTGACATCTAAACTGATTTGACAACCATATTAGACATGTTAAGGCATATATTACTTGTCATAGGACTAGTTAGGCGGTCCGAACGCGTTTCACGCGAACGACGCGTTAAAGTAGCATAAGCTACCTAAACGGGTCGTAATGGGTCACAAGCACTTAGGATAGGTTTCATTTAGTATGTAGGCTTTGTTAAACCATACTACATGAGTTCCCATACTCATTTGGTTTACGAACCCTCATTCTATCCGATCTTCCGATTTAGGTCCGGTTTATTAATGTAGTTACCTATATTAGGTGCCGTTTGATATTCCGAGATCTCTAGCATTGCTTGGTGGTTATCTTAGGACTTCTGAGCAATCTCAAGTGAGTACATAGAACCCCTCTTTTACTGTTTTCCAAACTGTTTTGGGGTGGAACACATGTGCCTACTTGTTACTTTCGTGCTTTCCTGTTTTCACATCATATACCTGCTATGTTTGTTAGTACATTATAGTACATGATTTCATTACATTTCATGCTATGTATGTCCATTGTGTGCATACTTAGTACATTGTTTTACATTACATTTCTGCTATGTATGTTAACTGATAGCATGCTAGCACATTGATTTACATGACTTTTCTGCTTTGTATGTTAACTTAGCATACTTAGTTCATTGTTTTCATATAACATGTTCACTTTTGCTATGACATTTGGTTTGCACAAACGAGACTATTATACGTTCATTAACATTAGCTACGCCGCTCGGTAGTAAGTACTGGTACCATAGGACTTGACAAATCCCATTCCTGACATCCCGGGTTTGTTTGGATGTAAGGAATGACTGAATCCGAAAACATTACTTTTGATAAGCTTGACTGAAAGGGTTGTCCGACTGTCTCAAGGCTTGAATGTATGCGTTAACTTACCACATAAATGTTTGTATCAATGTAACATGCATTACTTTATAAAACATAACTTTTTGATACATTCAAAATACTTTGTTTTGTACATTTCTACATTTGGACTATTTGACAATACTTTACTTACAAGACATAACATTTGTTACACATTACTTGACTACTTTTGGATTATCAACATTTGACATGGTTTATACAAGGACTTTTGACAATTAGTTTAAACATAGACATTATACATTGTTGGTTGGTTAAGTGACTTAAGTAACGAAATGTGAGTAATATGACACAAGCATGGTGGATACGCCGCTGGTACTTCCTATATATAAGTGTTTGTATTATATTACATATCATAGCGTTATTTAAATCATTGATTTTGGACTTATACATTTTATACAAGTAACATGTTTTCACAAGACTTTGTTTTACAATACGGTTTATTTTATACAACTCATTTTACATGGTTATTCATTTAACCATACATTATTCTTTTACTTATACATATCATCTGAACTTATTGTTTTTCAAGCGATTTACAAAACAAATCAAATTACAAGGTTCATGACTAAACATTTTCTTAAACTTAAGTCATGAATCTTATTTTCACAAACCTATGTATCTCACAGGCATTTTTATGCTGACGGTGTTTTCAGGAGCTTTTCCGTAGGATGATGATCGTGACACTAGGGCGGACCTGTGCCTTAGAGATTTAAAATGAAGAAAGACTTAGTTTAATTATGTTCTGAACTCTTTAATTTCTGTTTAAGACAATGAAACTCTTATGTTAATAAATAAAATACAACTTTGAATGCCATGGTTATGAAACAATTAATTCTGTTACAACACTCCCCGACGTTTTCCGCCACGTCTTGTATGCTATACGTGGTCGGGGTGTGACAGAAGAGTTGGTATCAGAGCCAATGGTTATAGGGAATTAGGTTATTAGTAATGCTTTGACCTAGACTATAACCTTTCTAGGACCCTAACACAAGTTATCTTGTGTTTAGATCTCAAAACATGTACATCACCTATCCTTAGGTGATTATCAAAACAAGAAACCAAATTTTTCGAAACGATTTTTGAAAAATAATCATCTGTTTTTGGATGATTTATTACAAGGTTTTGAACCCTTCCAGTTTGACTAAATTTGTCACACCCCCAAATTCCACCTGCGGAGTACCGTCCGCTTGAGGGCGTGACCGACCAGGATCCAGCCACCAATTATACTGAGCATTGGATAATAGTAAGGATGATCACCAACCATAATGGTTAGTAAACACCATAGTTTAAAGTTCAAGTGTTTAGGTTCAAATAACAGTTAAGTAAGTAGCGGAAGCATAGATAAAATAGTTTAAACAAAGTTCATAGTTCAAATTATTTAGAACCCAACATGCGGGTTTAGGCGACCACTACACTTCCCAAGCAGCAGCTCCTCAGTCACTGGTTACCTGCAAAGCATGCAGTAAGGGGTCAACAATAATGCTGAGTGAGTTCACTAGTTGTCCAGTTTTAATTTCCAAAAACTTGTTTCACCAGTTAATTTATCCGTTTATACATGCCATGGGGAGCTACCCCAAAAGTTAGCAACTAAACTGTTTTTCCAATACCGAACACTAGGTGACCGTTGCGTATCCGCAAGAGTGCCCCGATGTCAATGTTCTATCATCATTGACGGATGCCTGAGTACATTAGTTCACGACCGATCCCATACCTTGGCACGGTGTGAGGTTGGTAAGACCTAAATAGCGCTATCAACTAATAACCCGTTCGCCTGGCCCCGGCGACTAATCGGTATTAAGTAGTAGGGACTTTAAGTGATAGAGTTTCGTTTAGTGCCGTTTGTTGCAATCCGTATAAACAGTAATTAACTAAAAGGTTCCCAATAACAAGGGAAGAAAAGTAAGTTGTATCCCTCATAAGGGGATAGTGTTGTTTTTAGTTCCGTTTCCCAAACCACCGGGAATACATGCTTTAGGTTGTGAACTCACCTTGGGTTGCTCGGTAGATTAATTACCCGGTTGATCACGTTGGTCACCACGTCCTAGCATGGTTACCAATATAGGTCAAGTTGGGGTACAAGTAAACACGTATAATCTACACATAACTAACACATAGTATGCACAACATATAATTATCCAATAAGTCATTGGGCCCGTCTAAGTTCTTTAACAGCAACAGTTAACAGTTAACACGTAGCCCACCTAAACAGTAACAAGCATGTACAGTTAACACACTTGGGCCCAATAACTAGCAGCCCAGTCGAGAACACACAGTTGCGAGTCGCAACCGGAGGTTGCGGCTTGTCATGCCTTGGTTGCGAGTCGCAACCGGTGTTTCGACTTGTCATGATTTGGTTGCGAGTCGCAACCGGAGGTTTCGAGTTGTCGTGATCTGGTTACGAGTCGCAACCACCGTAGTTTCGAGTTGTCATGTTTTGGTTGCGAGTCGCAACCGGGGGTTGCGAGTCGCAACCTCGGATACGTGCACAAGAATCCTTCTAGAACCTCTGATGTACTAACCAATGAGATTTCAATTTCATGAGATTTTGTACTAACCAACCAGAATGCTTAAAACATGTTTCTTTGTCTAATATCAAATGAAAATGGATCAAACAGTAGTTTTTTTTTCAAATATTCATTCCATCTTCAAACAGTTCATCATATATTCATGCATATTCAACATATAATCAACATATCCTTTATGAACTATAGTATGAATAACAATAGAAACACATCAACAACTACTCCGATTTCCACATGTGTGCAACCGTTTTATCAAGCATTTGATTTCTTAGCCTAAGAGCATATAATCCGATTAGTCATGAACACTAAGCAACCAAATCTCATGATCATCAACAACTCATGGTTTAAACCACATTCAAACACAAGATAACACTAACTCATTATGTAATTTATCCGAAATCAAGACATGTTAACCGATAATCCTCATTATATTCATACAAATCATCTAACAAGTATGCATATCATCTTCTATATAAGAAACACCTTCATTACATAAAAACAACAACCATCTTCATGTATTATCAACCTAAAGAAAACACTAACCGATAGAGAAGAAATCACCAAGTCGAGAAGGAGGATGAGGATTCGAAGTGTCCGGGAGATGATTACGAGCTTGACCGAGTCTTGATGTTTCCGGCTTGAATCCGAGAGAAGGGGAGAGAGATTTGGTGGTGGTGTTCTTGAGTTTTAGTGAGAAGAGAGTGTGAAAGGGAGTGTGAATGGTGGGAGTGTCAAATGAGAGAAGGAGGGCTTGGGCATGGGTTTTATACTCGGTTTGGGTGGTGCACCCTACAATGGTTCCGAGTGGGCTCGAAGGGGGTATACGGCCCAATCCGGCCCAACCGTTTTGGTTCACTCGAGACCGGGTGGTCTCGGTTCGCACATATATATATATATATATACATAATACACACATGACACAATCAAAAGATCACATAAATAACAATAAATAACACGCACTAACATTTAATAACGTATAAACACATAATGTTAATACAAGGTATTTGTTCGGGAAAACCTAGAGTGTCACATTATCCCCAAGTTTTAAGAACTTTCGTCCCGAAAGTTAAAGCAGCCACTGACAAGCTAGTAAAAGTGAGAGCGTTTCGACGGGGTGTCACAAAATTTTTGGCCTTGTGCCTTCAAATTTTCAAAATCTCGTCAACGTTTTGGGTTTTAAATAATGCGAACACGTGCAAACTGGAAGAGTGAATGCCTGTATTCTGGGTTTTCTGTCTAGGCAAGCACTTCGTATACATCTCATCAGACGCGAGACCAGTTGTGCTTACCTGGGAATTCTTGGGATGAGTGTTCACTTATAGGCGAGCATGTCTTCATGATACATTATTTTCGATCCATTTACTTTGATTAGTCACTGTGCGTCGTTTGTTTGCTTGGTAATGCGGACAAATGACCACCATCTTTGCGTTTGTTAATTTTGTTTCATCTCATTCTTTTCATCCAATCCTCTCACTCGTTTCCTTTCATGTTTTTCCTCTTTTAGAATGCCTCATCGATGCGAACACCAGATAGCAACTGCCGAACTGGCAGAAATCATTTCGGAGCAGATGGCTGCTCAGTTCCCAAATCTCTTTGCTCAATGGCACGCAGCCAACAACAACAACAATGCTCCATGCAAATACAAGGACTTTAGCTCGGCTAAACCACTCAAGTTTAGTGGTTCTGAAGGAGCGACTGGGCTTCTTCAATGGTTTGAGAGCATTGAGAATACTTTCCGCCACGTGCAGTGTCCGGATAATCGCAAGGTCGAGTTTTCTTCGAGCGTATTTCAGAAGAGGGCTCTCACATGGTGGAACGGGGTTATGAGAGACAGGGGTGCAGAAGTTGCTCTAGCACAGACATGGGCTCAACTCAGGGCCCTTATGATGAGGGAATTCTGTCCTCGCCATGAACAGCGAACGTTGGAAAAAGAGTTTGATAATTTGAAACAAGATAGTGGTGAGCACAGGGCATATACTGACAGGTTTGAGGAGTTGAGTCTGCTTTGCCCAACTATGGTTACCCCACTCGACAAGGCTATCGAAAGGTACATCGACGGCCTACCTGACTCAGTACAAGACATCCTTACTGGGAGTAACCCTACCACACTCCGTCAGGCGATCGAGTTAGCAGCGACATTGACTGAGTCGCAGGTTCGAAAGGGAAAGCTGCATAAAAAGGGTGACAAGGGTAAGAAGCAGGTGTCTGATAAGGAGGATAGCAAGAAAGGTCAAAACAAGAAGGGAAAGAATTCTGGAGGGTCTAGGAAGTGGAAGGCTTCCCAAAACTATGCCGTTACTGCACAGGCCCAAGCTGCACCAAATCAGCCTGCGCAACCACTAGCCAAGAAGCCTTATCTTGGCACTGCACCTTTGTGCAACAGGTGTAACGGCCATCATCAAGCACACCTCCAGTGTCGTCAGTGCACCAACTGTGGAAGATCTGGTCATCTTACTGCCGCCTGCCGCATTCCTGTTAACCAGAACCAGGCAGTTCAGAACCAAGCCCAACAAGTTGCTCAGCCTCTTGCTCAGCAACAAGGTCAAGCTGCACGACCTCATTTTCCTCCTGGTTCATGCTACAATTGTGGGGATCTGACCCACTACAGGAACCGGTGCCCAAGGCTAGCCAACCAGAATCCGAATGCGAACCCGAATCAGGCTCAGGCTCGAGGACGAGCTTTTAACTTGAATGCCCAAGAGGCGCAGGCGGATGATAACGTGGTGAACGGTACGTTCTTTATTAATAATCAGCCTGCATCTGTTCTTTTCGATTCTGGTGCCGACAAGAGTTTTGTGTCATTGTCTTTTGAGCCTATGCTTCGCGTGTCTAGAACGAAACTAGGTAAACCTTTGACAGTAGAAGTTACTAGTGGTGAACCCATTGTTCTTGATTCTATTCTTCACAACTGCCAGTTGAACCTTAACGATCATCTTTTTCCTATTAACCTCACGCCTATGCAACTTGGAAGCTTCGACGTCATTGTGGGTATGGATTGGTTATCCAAGTATCACGCTGAGATAGTTTGTTCTGAGAAGATTGTTCGTGTGCCGCTTTCGACAGGCGAGATCCTACAGGTTCAAGGTGAGAAACCTGCCGGTGGTCTCAAACTCATGTCTTGTTTTAAAGCTCGGAAGTATCTGCGGAAGAACTATGTGGCTTTCTTAGCACATGTTACAACAGATAAAGGCAAGGGTAAGTCTATTTCAGATATTCCTGTCGTTCGGGATTATTCTGAAGTTTTCCCTGAAGAGTTACCTGGTCTACCCCCAGCACGCCAAGTCGAGTTCCGCATTGATCTCGTACCTGGTGCAAATCCCATTGCCAGAGCTCCATATCGTCTTGCACCGTCTGAGATGCAAGAGTTGTCTAAGCAGCTTCAGGAGCTTTCTGACAAAGGCTTTATCCGTCCTAGCTTTTCACCCTGGGGTGCTCCCGTTCTTTTTGTCAAGAAGAAGGATGGATCTTTTAGGATGTGTATCGATTATCGTGAGCTTAACAAGCTTACCATCAAGAATCGATATCCCCTACCGCGCATAGACGATCTCTTTGATCAGTTACAAGGCGCTTCTTATTTTTCGAAGATTGATCTACGTTCCGGATATCATCAACTTCGGGTGCATGAAGAAGATATTCCCAAGACAGCGTTCCGCACTCGGTATGGACATTATGAATTCACAGTCATGCCATTCGGTTTGACTAATGCTCCTGCTGTTTTCATGGACTTAATGAATAGGGTCTGCAAACCTTATTTGGATCAGTTCGTCATTGTTTTTATTGACGACATCTTGATTTACTCTAAGACGCGAGCTGATCACGAGCAACATCTTCGTCTTACTTTGGAACTCCTAAAGAAAGAGCAACTTTTCGCCAAATTCTCAAAGTGTGAATTCTGGCTCAAAGAGGTTCAATTCTTAGGACATATTATCAACGAACAAGGTATTCATGTAGATCCCTCCAAGATCAGTGCGATTATGGATTGGGATACGCCTACTACTCCTACTGAGGTTCGTTCTTTTCTTGGTCTAGCGGGTTATTATCGCCGCTTCATAGAAAACTTCTCGAAGATTGCAGTTCCTCTAACTGCTCTAACTCAGAAGAAAATGCCCTTTTATTGGGGATACAAACAAGAGGAAGCTTTTCAAAACTTGAAGCAGAAGCTTTGTGACGCGCCTGTTCTAACTTTGCCTGAGGGTAATGATGATTTCGTCGTTTATTGCGATGCATCTAAACTGGGTCTTGGCTGCGTTCTTATGCAAAGGAACAAAGTCATAGCATATGCATCGAGGCAGTTGAAGATACATGAGAAGAACTACACCATTCATGATCTTGAGTTGGGTGCAGTTGTCTTCGCTCTTAAGATCTGGAGACACTATTTGTACGGTACGAAATGTGTGGTTTTCACAGACCACAAAAGTCTTCAGCATATCTTCAATCAGAAAGAACTCAACATGAGGCAACGACGTTGGGTTGAGCTTTTAAACGACTATGACTGCGAAATTCGCTACCATCCTGGTAAGGCGAATGTCGTAGCTGATGCATTGAGTCGTAAGGAACGTACTAAGCTTCATTGTGTACGTGTTCAATCTGTTATTCAAGCTCGATCTGATATCCAAGCCCGTATTTCTCAGGCTCAACAATCTTGTGTTTCACAAGGTTTAATGGATAAGGAATTTCCCTATCACATAACGCCTGCTTTGGAACTGAAGGACAATGGATCGTATTACTTCATGGACCGTTTGTGGGTCCCAAGCCAGGATGATCTTCGTACCTTGCTTATGGATGAAGCCCATAAGTCGCGTTATTCTATTCATCCGGGCTCAGATACGATGTATAAGGATCTTCGTATTCATTATTGGTGGCCTGGTATGAAGAAAGACATTGCCTTATACGTATCAAAATGCCTTACTTGTCTTAAGGTTAAGGCTGAACATCAGCGTCCTTCTGGTTTATTGGAGCAACCAGAGATCCCAGTTTGGAAATGGGAAAACATTACTATGGATCTTGTTACTAAACTTCCGCGCACAAAGAAAGGTCATGATGCCATCTGGGTAGTTGTTGATCGTCTTACTAAGTCAGCGCATTTCTTGCCAATCCGTGAGGATTTTCCTGCTGACAGACTTGCTCAAATCTATGTGGATGAAATTGTAGCTCGACATGGTGTTCCTTTGAATATCATTTCTGACAGAGATGCTCGTTTCACTTCTCATTTTTGGAGAACCATGCAATCTGCTATGGGGACCCAACTTAATCTGAGCACAGCTTATCATCCGCAAACAGATGGTCAATCTGAAAGAACAATCCAGACTCTGGAGGATATGCTAAGAGCTTGTGTGATCGATTTTGGTGGTAGTTGGGATTCACATCTTAAGTTGATTGAATTCTCCTACAACAACAGTTATCACACCAGCATCAAAATGGCTCCTTTCGAGGCTCTCTATGGTCGAAAATGTCGTTCACCAGTCTGCTGGAATGAGATCGGCGAGGCTCAACTTACTGGACCTGCCCTCATTTTAGAGACAACTGACAAGATCAAGAAAGTGCGTGATAACCTTCAGACAGCTAGAAGCCGTCAGAAGAGTTACGCGGACCCAAAACGCAAGGCCATGGAATTTCAAGTCGGTGATCGAGTATTACTTAAGGTCTCACCTTGGAAAGGTGTGATCAGATTTGGAAAGAAAGGAAAACTTGCACCTAGATACGTTGGACCATTCAAGATCGTCGAAAGAATCGGAAAGGTAGCCTACAGACTTGAGTTACCTCCTGAACTTGGAAATGTTCATCCAACTTTTCACGTATCCAATCTCAAGAGGTGTTTAGCTGATGAGAACCTCCACATACCACTTGACGAAATTCGTGTTGGTAAAACACTGAAATTTGTTGAGAAGCCAGTGGAAATCATGGAACGTGAAGTCAAGTGGCTCAAACGTAAGCGCATTCCTTTGGTCAAAGTTCGTTGGGAAGCTAAACGTGGACCCGAGTTTACTTGGGAACTCGAAGATCAAATGAAGGCGAAATATCCGCATCTTTTTCCACGAGTTTCCTCTAAATAAATTTCGGGACGAAATTTCCACAAGTAGGGGAGACTGTAACATCTGTGCTTGTAATCATTATGAAAAGTTCTATTATCAATAAAACAATGTTATTTGATCCCAATGTTTGTTTGGTTGTGTTTTACATTTTTCATGTTTTGACTTTTATGTAATTTCAAACTCTATATCGCTTTCTGGAGAGTTGTACGCAAACTAATGCGAAAACGTAATCAGTATAATGCGAAAAATACTCCGGAACATCAACATATACTTAACATACCTTAAATAATCTTTACATAACTTATAAATAAGTTTTGAAGGCTTTGATATGGCAAAAACAAGTTAATTCGGCTACAGGGACTAAACTTGACAAACTGCGAAAGTATGCCAATTTGAACTGTAACGAACATTCCGGAACATGACCATAAGTTAAACACACCTTAAATATCCTTTACATAGCTTAGAAATAGGCTTAGAGGGGTTCGGTGTGCTAAAATAAACTTTTGGGTCATTCAGGGACTAAAAGTGTCAAAAAGTGCACAAGTTTGCACTTTCGTGCATATCTTACGGTCTGAATACATCCGGACATCCAAAAATTTATGTAAGCACTAAAATATTTTAGTTTAGTGTTTGGCATGAGAAAAATCCATTCGTCACGCAATTTGGATCGTTTTTCACGCTTATGCGCATTCCGTCGTAATTAACCGAACAACGCGATTGTACGGCTAAACGAACCGACATCCGGCATATTTTTGAGCATGTTTCATGTTCCCTATACTTTAACATCCTTGTGAAGCTTAAAAATGGGCTTGACGGGTGTTAGAAGTGCCAAAACACGACGATACGCGCTCAGGAACCAAAACTGCAAAACTGCAAAAAAAAAATATAAAAAAAAATAAATAAATAAATAAATAAATAAATAAAAAAAATGCAGCAAAAAGCCATTTTAAACATAAGTTAGCACCCCTAACACTTCCCAAAGGTCAAGTGCCACATGTTAATCTCCTATGGTGGCCAAAATTAGTTACCACAACATTTTGACAAGTGTACGGCCTAGATCGTGCCCCCTTTTCCAAGAAACGATCCTAACGGTTGTGGGTTTACTATAAATACCCAACCCATTTTCACTCATTCCTCACTAGAATCTGATCTAAAAGACTCTAAGTTGAAACCATTGTTTCATACCTGAGTTATTTGGATCTAGATTAGCATTCGGGGACCTTTCGTAAGTATTCTTTCGTTCTTTTATCGCTTTCGAGTCCGAAAGTCAAACTTTGTTTGACTTTCTGCATTGACCAGTTTATGGTCGATGCGAAGTTCGTTTGAACTTCATAATGTGAGCGTGATCACGATGGTTATAGTCCCTAGTGACTATACCTACTGATTACCACGTTATCTAGGCTCAGTGACGAGTCGTAGTTTCGGTCAGAATACGTATTCTTGCGTATTTTGTAACCAAACTACTTATGGGTATCAAAACCGTTTGTTTTGATACCAAACCTGTTTTCTAAACTTAGTTAAGCATGTTTTAGCATGCTTAGCTCGTCACTTTTAGTTTAGTGCTTATATAGGGTCGTAAGGTAAGCGATCTAAACAATCGCTTATACTTTCGAACCCGACCCATTTGGTCGATCATTAGGATCCGACCAAATACATTAGGTGACCATATTATATAGGGAATAACCCTCTGAGGTTATACCTTATGGTCGCTACGTTTAAGTAGTTGTATGATAGGTAATTTATATGCCTTAGGTAAATTACCAAAATACCCCTTTATGCCAAAATTCATTTTTAAACATATGTAACATAACTTTTGACATCTAAACTGATTTGACAACCATATTAGACATGTTAAGGCATATATTACTTGTCATAGGACTAGTTAGGCGGTCCGAACGCGTTTCACGCGAACGACGCGTTAAAGTAGCATAAGCTACCTAAACGGGTCGTAATGGGTCACAAGCACTTAGGATAGGTTTCATTTAGTATGTAGGCTTTGTTAAACCATACTACATGAGTTCCCATACTCATTTGGTTTACGAACCCTCATTCTATCCGATCTTCCGATTTAGGTCCGGTTTATTACTGTAGTTACCTATATTAGGTGCCGTTTGATATTCCGAGATCTCTAGCATTGCTTGGTGGTTATCTTAGGACTTCTGAGCAATCTCAAGTGAGTACATAGAACCCCTCTTTTACTGTTTTCCAAACTGTTTTGGGGTGGAACACATGTGCCTACTTGTTACTTTCGTGCTTTCCTGTTTTCACATCATATACCTGCTATGTTTGTTAGTACATTATAGTACATGATTTCATTACATTTCATGCTATGTATGTCCATTGTGTGCATACTTAGTACATTGTTTTACATTACATTTCTGCTATGTATGTTAACTGATAGCATGCTAGCACATTGATTTACATGACTTTTCTGCTTTGTATGTTAACTTAGCATACTTAGTTCATTGTTTTCATATAACATGTTCACTTTTGCTATGACATTTGGTTTGCACAAACGAGACTATTATACGTTCATTAACATTAGCTACGCCGCTCGGTAGTAAGTACTGGTACCATAGGACTTGACAAATCCCATTCCTGACATCCCGGGTTTGTTTGGATGTAAGGAATGACTGAATCCGAAAACATTACTTTTGATAACCTTGACTGAAAGGGTTGTCCGACTGTCTCAAGGCTTGAATGTATGCGTTAACTTACCACATAAATGTTTGTATCAATGTAACATGCATTACTTTATAAAACATAACTTTTTGATACATTCAAAATACTTTGTTTTGTACATTTCTACATTTGGACTATTTGACAATACTTTACTTACAAGACATAACATTTGTTACACATTACTTGACTACTTTTGGATTATCAACATTTGACATGGTTTATACAAGGACTTTTGACAATTAGTTTAAACATAGACATTATACATTGTTGGTTGGTTAAGTGACTTAAGTAACGAAATGTGAGTAATATGACACAAGCATGGTGGATACGCCGCTGGTACTTCCTATATATAAGTGTTTGTATTATATTACATATCATAGCGTTATTTAAATCATTGATTTTGGACTTATACATTTTATACAAGTAACATGTTTTCACAAGACTTTGTTTTACAATACGGTTTATTTTATACAACTCATTTTACATGGTTATTCATTTAACCATACATTATTCTTTTACTTATACATATCATCTGAACTTATTGTTTTTCAAGCGATTTACAAAACAAATCAAATTACAAGGTTCATGACTAAACATTTTCTTAAACTTAAGTCATGAATCTTATTTTCACAAACCTATGTATCTCACAGGCATTTTTATGCTGACGGTGTTTTCAGGAGCTTTTCCGTAGGATGATGATCGTGACACTAGGGCGGACCTGTGCCTTAGAGATTTAAAATGAAGAAAGACTTAGTTTAATTATGTTCTGAACTCTTTAATTTCTGTTTAAGACAATGAAACTCTTATGTTAATAAATAAAATACAACTTTGAATGCCATGGTTATGAAACAATTAATTCTGTTACAACACTCCCCGACGTTTTCCGCCACGTCTTGTATGCTATACGTGGTCGGGGTGTGACAGAAGAGTTGGTATCAGAGCCAATGGTTATAGGGAATTAGGTTATTAGTAATGCTTTGACCTAGACTATAACCTTTCTAGGACCCTAACACAAGTTATCTTGTGTTTAGATCTCAAAACATGTACATCACCTATCCTTAGGTGATTATCAAAACAAGAAACCAAATTTTTCGAAACGATTTTTGAAAAATAATCATCTGTTTTTGGATGATTTATTACAAGGTTTTGAACCCTTCCAGTTTGACTAAATTTTTGGCCTTGTGCCTTCAAATTTTCAAAATCTCGTCAACGTTTTGGGTTTTAAATAATGTGAACACGTGCAAACTGGAAGAGTGAATGCCTGTATTCTGGGTTTTCTGTCTAGGCAAGCACTTCGTATACATCTCATCAGACGCGAGACCAGTTGTGCTTACCTGGGAATTCTTGGGATGAGTGTTCACTTATAGGCGAGCATGTCTTCATGATACATTATTTTCGATCCATTTACTTTGATTAGTCACTGTGCGTCGTTTGTTTGCTTGGTAATGCGGACAAATGACCACCATCTTTGCGTTTGTTAATTTTGTTTCATCTCATTCTTTTCATCCAATCCTCTCACTCGTTTCCTTTCATGTTTTTCCTCTTTTAGAATGCCTCATCGACGCGAACACCAGATAGCAACTGCCGAACTGGCAGAAATCATTTCGGAGCAGATGGCTGCTCAGTTCCCAAATCTCTTTGCTCAATGGCACGCAGCCAACAACAACAACAATGCTCCATGCAAATACAAGGACTTTAGCTCGGCTAAACCACTCAAGTTTAGTGGTTCTGAAGGAGCGACTGGGCTTCTTCAATGGTTTGAGAGCATTGAGAATACTTTCCGCCACGTGCAGTGTCCGGATAATCGCAAGGTCGAGTTTTCTTCGAGCGTATTTCAGAAGAGGGCTCTCACATGGTGGAACGGGGTTATGAGAGACAGGGGTGCAGAAGTTGCTCTAGCACAGACATGGGCTCAACTCAGGGCCCTTATGATGAGGGAATTCTGTCCTCGCCATGAACAGCGAACGTTGGAAAAAGAGTTTGATAATTTGAAACAAGATAGTGGTGAGCACAGGGCATATACTGACAGGTTTGAGGAGTTGAGTCTGCTTTGCCCAACTATGGTTACCCCACTCGACAAGGCTATCGAAAGGTACATCGACGGCCTACCTGACTCAGTACAAGACATCCTTACTGGGAGTAACCCTACCACACTCCGTCAGGCGATCGAGTTAGCAGCGACATTGACTGAGTCGCAGGTTCGAAAGGGAAAGCTGCATAAAAAGGGTGACAAGGGTAAGAAGCAGGTGTCTGATAAGGAGGATAGCAAGAAAGGTCAAAACAAGAAGGGAAAGAATTCTGGAGGGTCTAGGAAGTGGAAGGCTTCCCAAAACTATGCCGTTACTGCACAGGCCCAAGCTGCACCAAATCAGCCTGCGCAACCACTAGCCAAGAAGCCTTATCTTGGCACTGCACCTTTGTGCAACAGGTGTAACGGCCATCATCAAGCACACCTCCAGTGTCGTCAGTGCACCAACTGCGGAAGATCTGGTCATCTTACTGCCGCCTGCCGCATTCCTGTTAACCAGAACCAGGCAGTTCAGAACCAAGCCCAACAAGTTGCTCAGCCTCTTGCTCAGCAACAAGGTCAAGCTGCACGACCTCATTTTCCTCCTGGTTCATGCTACAATTGTGGGGATCTGACCCACTACAGGAACCGGTGCCCAAGGCTAGCCAACCAGAATCCGAATGCGAACCCGAATCAGGCTCAGGCTCGAGGACGAGCTTTTAACTTGAATGCCCAAGAGGCGCAGGCGGATGATAACGTGGTGAACGGTACGTTCTTTATTAATAATCAGCCTGCATCTGTTCTTTTCGATTCTGGTGCCGACAAGAGTTTTGTGTCATTGTCTTTTGAGCCTATGCTTCGCGTGTCTAGAACGAAACTAGGTAAACCTTTGACAGTAGAAGTTGCTAGTGGTGAACCCATTGTTCTTGATTCTATTCTTCACAACTGCCAGTTGAACCTTAACGATCATCTTTTTCCTATTAACCTCACGCCTATGCAACTTGGAAGCTTCGACGTCATTGTGGGTATGGATTGGTTATCCAAGTATCACGCTGAGATAGTTTGTTCTGAGAAGATTGTTCGTGTGCCGCTTTCGACAGGCGAGATCCTACAGGTTCAAGGTGAGAAACCTGCCGGTGGTCTCAAACTCATGTCTTGTTTTAAAGCTCGGAAGTATCTGCGGAAGAACTATGTGGCTTTCTTAGCACATGTTACAACAGATAAAGGCAAGGGTAAGTCTATTTCAGATATTCCTGTCGTTCGGGATTATTCTGAAGTTTTCCCTGAAGAGTTACCTGGTCTACCCCCAGCACGCCAAGTCGAGTTCCGCATTGATCTCGTACCTGGTGCAAATCCCATTGCCAGAGCTCCATATCGTCTTGCACCGTCTGAGATGCAAGAGTTGTCTAAGCAGCTTCAGGAGCTTTCTGACAAAGGCTTTATCCGTCCTAGCTTTTCACCCTGGGGTGCTCCCGTTCTTTTTGTCAAGAAGAAGGATGGATCTTTTAGGATGTGTATCGATTATCGTGAGCTTAACAAGCTTACCATCAAGAATCGATATCCCCTACCGCGCATAGACGATCTCTTTGATCAGTTACAAGGCGTTTCTTATTTTTCGAAGATTGATCTACGTTCCAGATATCATCAACTTCGGGTGCATGAAGAAGATATTCCCAAGACAGCGTTCCGCACTCGGTATGGACATTATGAATTCACAGTCATGCCATTCGGTTTGACTAATGCTCCTGCTGTTTTCATGGACTTAATGAATAGGGTCTGCAAACCTTATTTGGATCAGTTCGTCATTGTTTTTATTGACGACATCTTGATTTACTCTAAGACGCGAGCTGATCACGAGCAACATCTTCGTCTTACTTTGGAACTCCTAAAGAAAGAGCAACTTTTCGCCAAATTCTCAAAGTGTGAATTCTGGCTCAAAGAGGTTCAATTCTTAGGACATATTATCAACGAACAAGGTATTCATGTAGATCCCTCCAAGATCAGTGCGATTATGGATTGGGATACGCCTACTACTCCTACTGAGGTTCGTTCTTTTCTTGGTCTAGCGGGTTATTATCGCCGCTTCATAGAAAACTTCTCGAAGATTGCAGTTCCTCTAACTGCTCTAACTCAGAAGAAAATGCCCTTTTATTGGGGATACAAACAAGAGGAAGCTTTTCAAAACTTGAAGCAGAAGCTTTGTGACGCGCCTGTTCTAACTTTGCCTGAGGGTAATGATGATTTCGTCGTTTATTGCGATGCATCTAAACTGGGTCTTGGCTGCGTTCTTATGCAAAGGAACAAAGTCATAGCATATGCATCGAGGCAGTTGAAGATACATGAGAAGAACTACACCATTCATGATCTTGAGTTGGGTGCAGTTGTCTTCGCTCTTAAGATCTGGAGACACTATTTGTACGGTACGAAATGTGTGGTTTTCACAGACCACAAAAGTCTTCAGCATATCTTCAATCAGAAAGAACTCAACATGAGGCAACGACGTTGGGTTGAGCTTTTAAACGACTATGACTGCGAAATTCGCTACCATCCTGGTAAGGCGAATGTCGTAGCTGATGCATTGAGTCGTAAGGAACGTACTAAGCTTCATTGTGTACGTGTTCAATCTGTTATTCAAGCTCGATCTGATATCCAAGCCCGTATTTCTCAAGCTCAACAATCTTGTGTTTCACAAGGTTTAATGGATAAGGAATTTCCCTATCACATAACGCCTGCTTTGGAACTGAAGGACAATGGATCGTATTACTTCATGGACCGTTTGTGGGTCCCAAGCCAGGATGATCTTCGTACCTTGCTTATGGATGAAGCCCATAAGTCGCGTTATTCTATTCATCCAGGCTCAGATAAGATGTATAAGGATCTTCGTATTCATTATTGGTGGCCTGGTATGAAGAAAGACATTGCCTTATACGTATCAAAATGCCTTACTTGTCTTAAGGTTAAGGCTGAACATCAGCGTCCTTCTGGTTTATTGGAGCAACCAGAGATCCCAGTTTGGAAATGGGAAAACATTACTATGGATCTTGTTACTAAACTTCCGCGCACAAAGAAAGGTCATGATGCCATCTGGGTAGTTGTTGATCGTCTTACTAAGTCAGCGCATTTCTTGCCAATCCGTGAGGATTTTCCTGCTGACAGACTTGCTCAAATCTATGTGGATGAAATTGTAGCTCGACATGGTGTTCCTTTCAATATCATTTCTGACAGAGATGCTCGTTTCACTTCTCATTTTTGGAGAACCATGCAATCTGCTATGGGGACCCAACTTAATCTGAGCACAGCTTATCATCCGCAAACGGATGGTCAATCTGAAAGAACAATCCAGACTCTGGAGGATATGCTAAGAGCTTGTGTGATCGATTTTGGTGGTAGTTGGGATTCACATCTTAAGTTGATTGAATTCTCCTACAACAACAGTTATCACACCAGCATCAAAATGGCTCCTTTCGAGGCTCTCTATGGTCGAAAATGTCGTTCACCAGTCTGCTGGAATGAGATCGGCGAGGCTCAACTTACTGGACCTGCCCTCATTTTAGAGACAACTGACAAGATCAAGAAAGTGCGTAATAACCTTCAGACAGCTAGAAGCCGTCAGAAGAGTTACGCGGACCCAAAACGCAAGGCCTTGGAATTTCAAGTCGGTGATCGAGTATTACTTAAGGTCTCACCTTGGAAAGGTGTGATCAGATTTGGAAAGAAAGGAAAACTTGCACCTAGATACGTTGGACCATTCAAGATCGTCGAAAGAATCGGAAAGGTAGCCTACAGACTTGAGTTACCTCCTGAACTTGGAAATGTTCATCCAACTTTTCACGTATCCAATCTCAAGAGGTGTTTAGCTGATGAGAACCTCCACATACCACTTGACGAAATTCGTGTTGGTAAAACACTGAAATTTGTTGAGAAGCCAGTGGAAATCATGGAACGTGAAGTCAAGTGGCTCAAACGTAAGCGCATTCCTTTGGTCAAAGTTCGTTGGGAAGCTAAACGTGGACCCGAGTTTACTTGGGAACGCGAAGATCAAATGAAGGCGAAATATCCGCATCTTTTTCCACGAGTTTCCTCTAAATAAATTTCGGGACGAAATTTCCACAAGTAGGGGAGACTGTAACATCTGTGCTTGTAATCATTATGAACAGTTCTATTATCAATAAAACAATGTTATTTGATCCCAATGTTTGTTTGGTTGTGTTTTACATTTTTCATGTTTTGACTTTTATGTAATTTCAAACTCTATATCGCTTTCTGGAGAGTTATACGCAAACTGATGCGAAAACGTAATCAGTATAATGCGAAAAATACTCCGGAACATCAACATATACTTAACATACCTTAAATAACCTTTACATAACTTAGAAATAAGTTTTGAAGGCTTTGATATGGCAAAAACAAGTTAATTCGGCTACAGGGACTAAACTTGACAAACTGCGAAAGTATGCCAATTTGAACTGTAACAAACATTCTGGAACATGACCATAAGTTAAACACACCTTAAATATCCTTTACATAGCTTAGAAATAGGCTTAGAGGGGTTCGGTGTGCTAAAATAAACTTTTGGGTCATTCAGGGACTAAAAGTGTCAAAAAGTGCACAAGTTTGCACTTTCGTGCATATCTTACGGTCTGAATACATCCGGACATCCAAAAATTTATGTAAGCACTAAAATATTTTAGTTTAGTGTTTGGCATGAGAAAAATCCATTCGTCACGCAATTTGGATCGTTTTTCACGCTTATGCGCATTCCGTCGTAATTAACCGAACAACGCGATTGTACGGCTAAACGAACCGACATCCGGCATTTTTTTGAGCATGTTTCATGTTCCCTATACTTTAACATCCTTGTGAAGCTTAAAAATGGGCTTGACGGCTGTTAGAAGTGCCAAAACACGACGATACGCGCTCAGGAACCAAAACTGCAAAACTGCAAAAAAAAAATATAAAAAAAAATAAATAAATAAAAAAAATGCAGCAAAAAGCCATTTTAAACATAAGTTAGCAGCCCCTAACACTTCCCAAAGGTCAAGTGCCACATGTTAATCTCCTATGGTGGCCAAAATTAGTTACCACAACATTTTGACAAGTGTACGGCCTAGATCGTGCCCCCTTTTCCAAGAAACGATCCTAACGGTTGTGGGTTTACTATAAATACCCAACCCATTTTCACTCATTCCTCACTAGAATCTGATCTAAAAGACTCTAAGTTGAAACCATTGTTTCATACCTGAGTTATTTGGATCTAGATTAGCATTCGGGGACCTTTCGTAAGTATTCTTTCGTTCTTTTATCGCTTTCGAGTCCGAAAGTCAAACTTTGTTTGACTTTCTGCATTGACCAGTTTATGGTCGATGCGAAGTTCGTTTGAACTTCATAACGTGAGCGTGATCACGATGGTTATAGTCCCTAGTGACTATACCTACTGATTACCACGTTATCTAGGCTCAGTGACGAGTCGTAGTTTCGGTCAGAATACGTATTCTTGCGTATTTTGTAACCAAACTACTTATGGGTATCAAAACCGTTTGTTTTGATACCAAACCTGTTTTCTAAACTTAGTTAAGCATGTTTTACCATGCTTAGCTCGTCACTTTTAGTTGTGCTTGTATAGGGTCGTAAGGTAAGCGATCTAAACGATCGCTTATACTTTCGAACCCGACCCATTTGGTCGATCATTAGGATCCGACCAAATACATTAGGTGACCATAGTATATAGGGAATAACCCTCTGAGGTTATACCTTATGGTCGCTACGTTTAAGTAGTTGTATGATAGGTAATTTATATGCCTTAGGTAAATTACCAAAATACCCCTTTATGCCAAAATTCATTTTTAAACATATGTAACATAACTTTTGACATCTAAACTGATTTGACAACCATATTAGACATGTTAAGGCATATATTACTTGTCATAGGACTAGTTAGGCGGTCCGAACGCGTTTCACGCGAACGACGCGTTAAAGTAGCATAAGCTACCTAAACGGGTCGTAATGGGTCACAAGCACTTAGGATAGGTTTCATTTAGTATGTAGGCTTTGTTAAACCATACTACATGAGTTCCCATACTCATTTGGTTTACGAACCCTCATTCTATCCGATCTTCCGATTTAGGTCCGGTTTATTAATGTAGTTACCTATATTAGGTGCCGTTTGATATTCCGAGATCTCTAGCATTGCTTGGTGGTTATCTTAGGACTTCTGAGCAATCTCAAGTGAGTACATAGAACCCCTCTTTTACTGTTTTCCAAACTGTTTTGGGGTGGAACACATGTGCCTACTTGTTACTTTCGTGCTTTCCTGTTTTCACATCATATACCTGCTATGTTTGTTAGTACATTATAGTACATGATTTCATTACATTTCATGCTATGTATGTCCATTGTGTGCATACTTAGTACATTGTTTTACATTACATTTCTGCTATGTATGTTAACTGATAGCATGCTAGCACATTGATTTACATGACTTTTCTGCTTTGTATGTTAACTTAGCATACTTAGTTCATTGTTTTCATATAACATGTTCACTTTTGCTATGACATTTGGTTTGCACAAACGAGACTATTATACGTTCATTAACATTAGCTACGCCGCTCGGTAGTAAGTACTGGTACCATAGGACTTGACAAATCCCATTCCTGACATCCCGGGTTTGTTTGGATGTAAGGAATGACTGAATCCGAAAACATTACTTTTGATAACCTTGACTGAAAGGGTTGTCCGACTGTCTCAAGGCTTGAATGTATGCGTTAACTTACCACATAAATGTTTGTATCAATGTAACATGCATTACTTTATAAAACATAACTTTTTGATACATTCAAAATACTTTGTTTTGTACATTTCTACATTTGGACTATTTGACAATACTTTACTTACAAGACATAACATTTGTTACACATTACTTGACTACTTTTGGATTATCAACATTTGACATGGTTTATACAAGGACTTTTGACAATTAGTTTAAACATAGACATTATACATTGTTGGTTGGTTAAGTGACTTAAGTAATGAAATGTGAGTAATATGACACAAGCATGGTGGATACGCCGCTGGTACTTCCTATATATAAGTGTTTGTATTATATTACATATCATAGCGTTATTTAAATCATTGATTTTGGACTTATACATTTTATACAAGTAACATGTTTTCACAAGACTTTGTTTTACAATACGGTTTATTTTATACAACTCATTTTACATGGTTATTCATTTAACCATACATTATTCTTTTACTTATACATATCATCTGAACTTATTGTTTTTCAAGCGATTTACAAAATAAATCAAATTACAAGGTTCATGACTAAACATTTTCTTAAACTTAAGTCATGAATCTTATTTTCACAAACCTATGTATCTCACAGGCATTTTTATGCTGACGTACCTATTTTCACATGTGTTTTCAGGAGCTTTTCCGTAGGATGATGATCGTGACACTAGGGCGGACCTGTGCCTTAGAGATTTAAAATGAAGAAAGTCTTAGTTTAATTATGTTCTGAACTCTTTAATTTCTGTTTAAGACAATGAAACTCTTATGTTAATAAATAAAATACAACTTTGAATGCCATGGTTATGAAACAATTAATTCTGTTACAACACTCCCCGACGTTTTCCGCCACGTCTTGTATGCTATACGTGGTCGGGGTGTGACATGTCTCGAATCGAACCTGTTAGAGTTTGATTTCCAGTTTTGATTCGAAGCAAACTTGTTTGTGTTATACCTCCAAGTTTGTTTTGAGTCAAATCTGGTTGACCTTTGTCTCACATTCTCAGATTTTTGTTTCTCAGCATCAATCTTCTTTTTGTCAACATCCACAGGTTTCAGATTTGGACACTTGCGAGCAAGATGTCCTTTTTGATCACATTTGAAACATGTTCTCATTGAAACATCTTTGACCTGTGGTTGTTGCTTTTTCTTTTGAGCTAAGAACTCTTCAATAGACTGTTGTCCAATTTTAAGTTCTTTTTCTTCAGCTAAACTCTTTCCTTGAACAAAACTCATTTTTGTCTGAAAATTCGGAGTTTCATTTCTTTTCCAACTTTGTTTCTTCTTATAACCCAACCCAGCCTTCATGTTTTTCTTCTTAAAACCAGGTTTGTTGTTATAAAAAGATTTGTGACCTTTACCAGCAAACTTTGGAATTTCAGATTTTTCAATCTCAACCATATTGAAAACTTTATCAACCTTTTCTGAAATCACATTCTGAATCGGGAATACAACATCTAAGAACAATCTGTCCGATCCAATCATGGTATAAACCAATCCTTTTGAATCATCATTCAAACTTTTCTCGGATTTTGTGTTTTTCAGATAACTATCATGAAGATTTCCTTCATCTTCATCCTGTGATTCAGATTTACCTGTATCAACCGACTCTTCTTCCAACAAACTTTTAACGACTTTACCTACCACTTCTGAATCATGAGAATCATCAGATTTGGAATAGGTTATGTCAATGTTGTCTGGCAATTGGTCTACCATGTTGAAAGCTTTTTCGACCTTTTCCTCATCATAAAACGCAAATTTTCCCGGTGGTGGAACTTGATGAAACTCTGAGCCAATGCCTTTCTTGTTTTGCTCAGACTCACCATCTCCCGGTTTTATATTGAAAATTCGTTCAAGCACATATGACGACACGTGATAACTTTTCAACTTGTTGTTATCCTGTTCTAAATCAGCAATCTGTCGCTTTAGCTTAGCAACATCCTCAATATAAGAATTAACAACATCTTGTTTTATAGAATACATTCGTTTAAGCTCTTTAGTTGTTTCAGAAAGATAATTCATTCTTGATTGAGCATATTTCATTTCATCTTTCACTTTTTCATATGACTCTTTCGTAATATGATATGCTAATTTCATTGAGTCATATTCTTTCTTCATTTCTTGACAAGCAATTTCTTTTTGTGAACATTCTTCTGTCATTTTAGAAACATTTTCTGTCAAAACTTCATTTTCTGTTTCTAATTTTTTACACTTTTCTGAAAGTTTTTCATCATTTTCTTTTAAAACTTTTTCTTTTTCTAGCATTTCTTTGCATTTTTCTTTAAAAATATTTTCAATTTTAGTAAATTCAAGATCTCTTGTTCTGAATTGCTCATCTTTTTCAGTACAAGCTCTGCACGGTTCCATGCATTTCTTGCACTGTTCAACAGTTTCAGTCAAGATGTTAGGATTAGAATTTACCTCAGTGATTGGCACCTCAGTGTTTTCAGCTGCCTCTATCTGCTTCGACTCAGCAACATTCTGATTTTCTTCAACATCGACTTCATCACCAGCATTACCAGCTTCCAAATTCTCATTCTTTACTTCTTCTGTTTTTTTTCACCTCTTCTCCAATCTGCTGTTCTTCAGTAACAGCTTTCTCAACCTCTTCATTCACAACAACTTTCTCTTCAATCTTTTCTGTCTCACCAACTTTCAAAACTTCCTCTTTCACAACTTCAACTTCAACCACTTCAGCTTTAACCTCTTCAGCAGTTTTCTTCAGATTGTTCACCATTTCTTCAACACTCTTTTTCATTCTCTCTTCATCTGTTTTTCTTAGACACGATGTCATGGCATATCTGATCTCCTTTTCATGTCTTTTAGCATATTTGTCATCTTTCATCACATTTCTATAGTATTCGGCTCTCAAAGGAATTATGAGAAGAACATCGTCAAAAATTATGTCTTTCTTTGGAACAACTGGTTCACCTTCTCTGTTGAAGTAACACTCCCTCTTTTTATCCCATCTTCTGTTGCTCACTGCACTCTCATACTCTTCTTGCATTTCATCCATTCTATTGAAAACAACATTTCTTTCTCGATAAGTTTTCTCACTTAAAATCTCTTCTCGAGTCTTCTCTTTGATCTCAACTTTATCTTTTTCTTCATTGTTTTCTTCACGAATTTCAGCAACAAAAACAAACTTTCTTTCCTCTGTTATAGCTTTGCCATGAGCTGTTTTTCGAACATTCTCCAAACGAACTTCTTCTGGACAAATTGAGCTCCAGTCAAAACCTTCATCATCTTGAATTACAAAACAAGCTCTTGATTTGGTTTTATCTTCAATCAATTTCGGCTCTTCTTTGCTTCGGTGATAGATCGCTTTTCGATAATAATCATCGTTGAAAGGACGTTCATTTCCTTCAGCAACTTCAGAATTTCTGCATTCTCTTTTGAAATGACCCTTTTGCTTGCATCTAAATCAGGTCACTTTGGATTTGTCAAATCCAAGCTTTGTTGACGCACCTCCAAGAGATTGTTTCCCAGTAATCTCCATATACCTTTGCGCTCTTCGGATGCAACTTGCTAAGCACCAACGAATGTCAATGAGCTCCATCTCTTCCGGATCAATCTGGTCATAGTCTTCTTTGGTTAATTCGGAGTTTCCAATTTTTCCAGCTACAAGACCTTCATATGACTCCAGAACAGATGCAAGGAAACTCATTTGCTGCTTAGGTGCATTGATGCTCATCGACGGAGAATTTTTCAGTTTGAGAGCAATGTTGCATAGAATCTCCTCAGCTTCATCAGAATTTGATTTCGAAGATGAATGATATCCAGAATGATGACTTGTTGAAGTTGTTTGAGGTTCTTTCATCTTCTCACCACTGAATGCTGTCTTTGGTGAACCAACACCTTTCTCCGAAGGTACACTACCTTTGTAGTACAATCCAACATTCTGTTGATGTGAAGAACCAGTCATCTTGCTTTGCTTCTGAAGCTCCAGATCATGACTCTCTATCTTTTCAAACAATGCATCAAGAGAAATTGTATCATATAAAGAGTCATTTTTCAAAATAAAAACAAACGTTTGCCACTGATCAGCTCGTGGTAACGCTTCAATCACTTTATCTATAAGTTCCTCTCTTGTTTTCACTATCTCAAATCTCTCAAGTTCAATTTTAAGATGACAAAATCTCTCAATCATTTGTCTCACTGTCTCTCCTTTTAGACTATCAAACAGATCAAATTCTTTTTTAAGTAAAGCAATTTTGTTCTTTTTTATCTGTTTACCCCCCTCGGCTTTAACACGTAAAGCTTCCCAAACTGATTTAGATGACCCATCATGAATCAGCAACGCAAAAATATCATTTCTGATTGCAGACTGGATCAAAGCAATCATTCTTTGTTCGGCAGCAAACTCAGATTTATCTTCTCTTTATAACTTCTTGAATGGAAGTTCTTCGCCTTTTTCATCTTTTGGCCTTTCATATCCGAACTCTAAGCAAAACCAGCTTTCATGAGCATACGCTTTTGCCCAATTGAGAAAACGTTCTTTCCACCATGTATAATCTTCAATGCTCTCCAGAGTTGGTGGCTTTGAGTGTGTTCCATAGAAATTATCATGCTTGATGTTCTCATTGATAGCTTTTGTAATAGTTTTTAGTGTAACATTTGCAATCTCGGACGATTCGGATGTGAATGCATTGAAAAATGTGTTGTAGAATTCCTCAGCCATGATGTAAACCTGAACAGACAATCAAACACACACAATCAGTACAAGCAATATCAAATATTCTGAAAACAGACTGACACTCGATTGTCGTGAAATAATCTTGACACGAAAAATCCTTTTTCAAGCGAAATAGGAAACTCAAACGAAATCACTTTGTTTGACAACACAAGCGAAATCACAAGTCAACCAGTTGAAGCGAAATCAGTTAATTAACACTTCGAGCGAAATCTGTTTGAAGACTGTTTGGAGCGAAATCTCAGATATTGTGTCCAGGAGCGAAATCAGCAACAAACAATTAGGAGCGAAATCAGAATATGATAGCCTGGAGCGAAATTAACATGAACTTTGGAGCGGAATTAGAATTTCAAGCAGTTGGAGCGGAATCACAACCCAACTTTCAAACAGGACACCTTGGAGCGGAATTAGCCAATATTCTAGAGCGGAATCAGCTTTTTGGAGCTGATCTGGAGCGGAATCAGAAAAATGTTGAAGCTGATATACCTTTTGGAGCGGAATCACGACCTATCCAGTTCGAGCGGAATCAGTTCGGAGGTCCATTTTGTCCATTTTTAGTCCGTATTTTAACATGAAACTTTCAAGGGTTTTTCTATGTCCAATATTAAACAGTCTGTGAGAATTTGAACCAATTCGGGCCGTGAAATCTTGTTCGATTGAAGAAAGACGGTGTAGAAACAAGAAATTTCAATGAAAATCAGCTGTAAACTGCAAAAACTCCTCCAACTAGCTCTGATACCACTTGTAGGATCGTTGTAGGACCCGACTGAGTCGTTCAGAAGAGTTTTATATCCGGTTCAAATGCGGAATCAGTGAAACGGACTTGATAACAGCTTGATAATCTTTAATCTGTCACTTATATTGATAATAACAGCAATTACAACCTGAACAGACTTCGGCAGCACTTCGTTACAGATCTGGAAGTCGCGTTACCAAATGAAAATACAAGTGCACTATTTATACTAATGCTGATTTCACTCCTAATTGCCTAATGTACTTTCGGGCGGAATCAGATCCTTCTGATATCGCTCCAAATGACCAAAATACACTTTGGAGCGAAATCAACATTTTAATCTCTAAACTTTGATTCTCGAATCTCGTGCACTGGAAATCCTATCCTATCCTATTACATGATACAAAACGAAGTCAATAGACGTATTGCACTAACATAGA
Organism: Helianthus tuberosus; assembly: GCA_030545235.1. Taxonomy (NCBI): domain Eukaryota; kingdom Viridiplantae; phylum Streptophyta; class Magnoliopsida; order Asterales; family Asteraceae; genus Helianthus; species Helianthus tuberosus. The sequence goes on from CM060409.1 coordinate 108,925,830, forward strand.
TTATGTTTTTAATCATGATCTAGCAAGATCATATAATGATCTACATCATTTACACAAACCATCAATCATCAAGCATCATAACAACACTAAACAACATGATTTCTTTAAGATTTCTTATAGTTTTATGCTTATGTTCATGTTTCATCTTCAAGTTTCTTAGTGTTCTTCATGATTTTCAACATGTATCATTCTTTAACCACTTGAAATAGATGTAAAATGGAAGGATTAAGGTTCTTACTACTAGCTCAAGGCTAGGGATGATTAAGAGGATAAATGAAGTGGATAAAAGCAAATAGTGGAGGTCCTTTAACTCCCGAAAGCTCCAAGCTTCCTTGTATACCTTCTTACACCTTATTATCACTTGAAAATGGATGGAAGAGAAGTGAAATGGTGGTGGTGTTGTTGCTTGTTCTTGGCCGTGAGCCAAAGAGAGGGGAAGAGAAGGAAATGGTGTTGGGTGAAAATGATAAAATGAGAGCTTATGTCTTCAAGGGTTTACTTATAATCCATTTTAAGAGTTTTACCAATGGTAAATGGTGTTGGGTGAAAATGATAAAATGGATGGAAGAGAAGTGAAATGGTGGTGGTGTTGTTGCTTGTTCAAGGGTTTATGAGAACTTATGTCTTCAAGGGTTTACTTATGTCTAAAAAGAGTAGACAAGATCTAACTTAATAAGCAAAGAAAATCACATGTGGGGGCCACATGTGATCCGCCAATAGGTGGGGGGGGGGTATAGGTGTAGGCTCCAACCATTAGTTAGTTATCTAGTTGAAATTCAAGTGTTAGTTAGAGATTTAGTTACTAGATATTTATGTAGTGTGTGTTATGATGCTCGGGGATCATAACTAGCTTGGTAATGTTAAAACATTGCTTTTAGTGAAAATTTGGTGTTTCGGGTAGTGTCCGGTTGTTCGGTTGGTTACTGGTTCGTTAAGGTGCTAAACTATTCCGTTTAGTGTGCTTTATGTACCCTTTTATGACGGTTTTGATTCCCGACACTTAGGAAAGTATTCAGGACCATTTGAGTGTATTTCTGCATGATATAAATGTGTTTAAATGTTGAATTTGCTGAATTTCTGCAGAATTCGACAGTTTATGCAAGTTTTAGGCACTTTCCGGCACTTAAACTATCTCTAGGAAGGCAGTTCTGTGACCCTTACTTTCCTACACACTATACTAGTGTAATACTTTGTTTCTGGCTCATTCTGTGTCTCAACACAATGTTTGTCTATCTACGGAACTCTGTCAGCCTTTTTCTGATTTGCCGGATAACTGTGCTAACTGTGTTTCGTGCATCATTTGAGTCAGTAAAGTTCTCATGCAATAATGACATGACGTTAAGCAATATATAATGCACGTGTATGTATATGGTAATAATCAGAACGCAATTCAAGCAATTAATTGTAACTCAGCACAGTCATTAGGCACTAATCATTATTTAATAATTGTATGGATGCATGCAAATTTGACAGTTGTCACACGAATCGGCATACTTTCACAGTTTGTCGAAATTAGTCCCTGTAAGCGAATAAACTTGATTTCGACACACCAAACCTTCCAAAACTTATTTCTAAGTTATATAAAGGTTATTTAAGGTATGTTAAGCCCATGTCACTATTCTGGAGTGTTTGTCGCGTTAGACTGATTACGTTTACGCATCATTTCGCGTATAACTTTCTAGAGAGCGATTTAGAGCTCGAAATCGAACGAGAATTGATATGTGCAAATGATACAAATATTTATACAAATCCCAAGTATGAAATACGATATTTCATTGGTTTGGTATTTGTATGATGGTTGTAGTGACACAGGTGTCACAGTCTCCCTACTTTAGGAAATTTCGTCCCGAAATTTAATTTTAGAGAAAACCCGTGAAGACAACTGTGATTGTTTCGCTTTTGAATGATCCTTCGTACCCTAAGTAAAACTCTGGGCCACGTTTGGATTCTTAGCGAATTTTTCAACTATCCAAGTGATGTTCTTGCAGTAACAAAACATGGAGTTTCGTACAACGGTTAGAAGGATATTTCCTATGAAGGCTATTATAGGAAACTTGTGTGTGCTCGAAAATTCGGCGTTGGAGATTTGTAAGATAAAATAACATTGGTCAAGGTCCAAGACTTCTAGTAACTTAAATAACGCTACGTTCGCAATGTAATAAGGAACACTTATATATAGGAAGTACCAGCGGCGTATCCACCATGCCCCTTTCTACATTGTTCCAGTTTCGTTATTCTCATCACTATAGGTCTTAACACATGACAAAACTTGCTGTGGTTTCTGTGCACTGAATTCCATAATTATGTATGCATCTACAATTACGTAATTCCTTGCACAGTCCGCACAGTTCATTTCATAATGCGTAGGGGAAAAATCAATCGAATAAACATGAAGTGACTTGACTAGACCACCAAAGGATCTTTTTAACTAGATAAACGAACGATCTTTTTAACTAGATCGACCCATGATCTCCTTAACTAGACCGTCGTATGATCCCCTTAAATAGACCACTTTAGGGATCTTTTCAGCTATATCATCACATGATATTTCTAACTAGATTTTGGAATCAATCTTTTTAACTAGACCACTCAAGGGGTGTAACAACCCTCAATAAATCCGACACCCTCATAATATTTCCGACACCCTATTATATTTTAAAATGTCTCATTATGTCTTTAAATATACCCCGTATGTGAAAACCAAGCCCGAAATATAGTATAGCATTAAAAATAAAATTTAAAATTTGATTATTAAGCTGAGGCGGGCCGCGTAGGACCCACCCCAACCTTTACGAGGGCGGTATAAGGACTAGAACCTGAATTCGTTGACCTTTAAGCTTAGGCGGGCCGCGTAAGCCTTAGCTTACATTTACGCGGGCCGCGTAAGATCAAGATAGTGGCGCAGCCCGTGTTGACACGTGTCGTGCAACGTCTTGAACCTAGTCATGACCCGGATCAGCTACGCCTAGACCCCTAAGCCACGCGGGCCGCGTAAGCCCTTGTCTTGTTTTACGCGGGCCACGAGAAAGACATAATCAACACCTATAAATAGAACGCATCGGATCTTAGTTGAACTCGCTCATTTCTTTTCTTTCTAAACGAATTCTGAAGTAGTAGAAGTAATACGCGGGTATTATATCCCCCTAATTAGCGAGGTTCTGCTCCGTTGTAAGTATTATAACCCCAGTTTCGTAGTAGATACGCTGCCCGATTGATTTAGGGTTCCGTAATAACTGTCGTGGTTCTGCCCGACGTAGTTGTTGGAATGCCGTCTCGGGGAGGGTATCACTAATATTTTCAAAGGGTTATTATACTAACCTATGTACATTTGTGTAAACTATAGATTATTCCCAGGAAACCCTTACGTGAAATCTAAGATAGCAATGTGACTTTATCCTCTTTTTGATAACCTTTTTGTAACTGTTTACAAAACCTTAAATTTTTTACAATGTGATTAAGCGGTGATTGAGTCTTTGTAGTTCTTCAATTACTGCCGGTATGTTGGGGTTTTGTATACAAAATTTACTACTGCGAGTAGTAAGTCAGGATGACAGTACGTTACCATTGGACGACGAGTTAGCCAATGTGTAATATGACCCACAAGTCAGGATTGACAGTACTGAATGAGTAATTGTGTAGAAATAAACAATGTGATCGCTCTCAATACTATTTTAATTGATAAAATGTTTCTTGATTAAACTGGGATTCACTCACCAGTATTTCCCACTGACAAATGTTTTTAAAACGCGTTTCAGGTAACACAATGTGACAGCCAATTAGTAAAAAGCCAGCTGGAGAGCACTGAAGGCTTGGGAAAAATGTGGCTATAAAAGTTACCTAAAAGACGATGTTTTAAATTCAATAAAATAGGGGTTATCCCTATAAACGTATTGTAATAAGAAACTTGGGTTTTACCCATGTGATTATTAATATTAAAAGTGGTGGTTTTACTCTGATAAACATTTCCTAACTACGGTCCTGATGTAATTTCCGCTGCCAAATTAAACAACTGATACCACCGAAATTATGCGTTCGCGTCCGCCCGTTCCCGGGACAGATAAGGGATCGGGGGTTGCGACAGAAGGTGGTATCAGAGCCTAGCCACTGGTCTAAGCCAAAGAAGTGTTCTGCTGACACTTAAATTTTAAATTTTGTGTTAGGAAATAATTTATGTGATTATGTGTTTTGTGTTATTTGACTATTTGTTAGTTTACATTATGAGTGATCAAGGACCCTCAGACATGTGTCGTCAGTTTTGTCTGATTCACCTAGGAGTGAAGGTACCTCTTCACAGCCTGCCCTTTCTGGGTATTCTGCTGATCAGGAAGAAGGGATGTTTGCCTTTAAAGCTCAGTCGGAAGAGCCATTCCCTCATAAAAAGAGAGGATGGTTCAGTAAGGAAGCATTTGCACGTAGGAAAAGAATGCGAAAGTTGCAACAGCAAAGAGTTTTAGCGGCTGCTAAGTGAAAGACAGATGCCCATACCCAGGATATGCTTAATAGAAGCCTAGCCAATTTCCATATCCTAGCTACGACTGCTGCTGACCCAAGTATGGAGCAAACAATAGCACCTCAACCACAATTGCAAATCCCTGACCAACCAATGGAGATAGAAAACCCTGAAAACCAAGTGGAGATGCATGACTTCAACCCAGAAGAAATCCCTAGGGTACCAGCACCAAATCCCCTAGACCCAAATTACGATCCCTGGTGGGATGACGTTAGGGACTATGTGCAACGTTACCCGATCCATGAAGACACACCTATACAAAACATAGGAGCCTATCCAGGTATGGACCCTTTAGATCCCTATTACCAAGATGATTATATTAGGGAGATCTTAGAAGATCCTTACCGATTTCAGGCACTTTCACCCCCATATCAGGAACCCGCACCCCAGATTCCGAACCCAGTCCTAGAACCTGCACCCCCAATGAGTGCAGAAAACATACAAGAACTTAGGACTTTTGGTGAGGAAATTCTAGAAAGTAGTGAACGAATGAGACAGGTGGGAAAGCGACTCGTATGGAAATACGATGAGCGCAATATGGATTTTTGGATGAATCCATATCCGTGAATGAAATGGTGGGAATGGTAATAGTAATAATAATAATATAAAAATAAAATAAAATATGTGTGTACGGATGCCTATTACTATTAGTATAATTCTATTTCTGTTGGTATTGTAAATTTTATTTCAGTACTAGTGTGTAATAGATGCATAATAGTATATGAATAGAGTAAAGTCGCAATGATCGACGCTTTTGGCAAAAATGCTTGTCATGTGATTAACTATATTAAATATTATCTAGTGATATTAATATGGGGTAAATGTTTAAAATCCAGATGGCCGACGAAGGAAATCAAGGAAATTTGAATAACGATAACCAGAGTAACATTAACGTGGTTAATGAGAATCCAGACATCAATAACAATGGAAACCAAATGGATAATAGTGCCGTTCAACACATAGTGGCACAAGGAATTATAGATGCAATGCCATTTATTATTCAAACTATTCAAGAAGCGAATAATAAAAGTAAGCATAGCAGTAAGCGACCCATCGAACCCGAAAACAACGTGAACAATGGACCTATACTTCAAATGTCCATTCCCAAAAGAAGAAGAACCATGCCTTATGGTTGTTCTTATAAAGAATTCTAGTCTTGTAAACCAATGGAATTCTCGGTCAATGAAGGGGCCATTGCAACCCTACACTGGATAGAGAAGACTGAGACAGTCTTAAGAATAAGCAAGTGTGCTAAAGAAGATAAGATACTGTTTGCTTCTAATCTGTTTAAGAATTCAGCACTAGAATGGTGGAACACTATCCTCCAATCAAGAGGAAGTGATAGAACTTACAATATGGAATGGGAAGAATTTAAGAACAAGGTAGAAAGGAAATTCTGCCCACCCAATGAAAAGGAACAAATAGGAAACAAATTCCTAAACCTTAGGATGACTGGTGTGGATAGTAAGGGATACACTAAATTGTTCTTTGAATATGCTAGAATAGTGCCAACGCTTGCTTCACCAGAACCAGTGTTAATCTCCCGTTATATCTGGGGATTAATTGGGGAGATAAGACACGTAGTCAAGGCAGCTAGACCTCGAACCATAGAAGAAGCTATAGAACTAGCAAATACCTTGACAGACGAATTAGTCCGTACCCGAGAAGAAGATCAAATGAGGAACCTAACCCAGAAGCTCACACAAGAATTTCGTTATGGAAATTTTAACCGTGGGAAAAATGTAGGTTCTACCTCTGCACCTTACTGTAGGAATTGCAAAAGAAAGCATTCAGGAAGATGCTCCATATACTGTAACTTTTGCAAAATATCGGGACACAAGGAAGAAAATTGCAGGAAGAAAGCTAACAACAGGATATGTTACAACTGCGGAGAACAAGGTCATATCAAGCTTAATTGTCCGAAATTAGCTCCAGCTACAAAAAACAATAATACCAAAAATGCTAGAGCATTTGTTCTGACTGCAGATGAAGCCAAGATGATTCCAGATGTCATAGCTGGTACGTTTTTAGTTAATGATGTTTTTGCTAAAGTATTATTTGACTCTGGTGCGAACCAAAGTTTTATTAATACATCATTTTGCAAATTTCTAAATCAATCATTAACTAAACTACCACAAGAATGTTTAGTAGAGACAGCTAATGGAGAAACCGTTAGGATTTCTGAAATCTTGCAGGGAGCAAGAATAGAAATTTTAAATCAGAAATTTATTGCAAATCTTTATCCCATGAATCTGGCAGGATTTGATGTTGTTTTAGGAATGGATTGGTTAATAGCCAATAAAGCCGGTATTTTATGTGATCAAAAGTCAATTCAAGTAAATTCACCAAAAGGTAAAACGATTACAATAAAAGGAGATAAACCATCTAGATCCACAAAATTCATCTCTGTGATGAAAACTGCAAGTTATATAAGAAAAGGTTCTATAGTGTATTTGATTTCCATAATCACTAACACTAAAGGAAAAGAACTAAAAGACATTCCAGTAGTGTCCCAGTTTCCAGATGTATTTCCAGAAGAATTACCAGGACTACCACCGGACAGAAAAGTTGAAATCAAAATTCACCTGCTACCTGGAACAGCACCAATTGCCAAAGCACCTTACCGTTTGGCACCCGCAGAAATGCAGGAATTGAAGAAACAATTAGATGAATTATTGGAAAAAGGATTCATACAGCCAAGTTCGTCGCCATGGGGAGCGCCGATTTTATTCGTTAAAAAGAAAGACGGATCAATGCGTATGTGCATTGATTACCGTGAATTGAACAAAGTCACGATTAAGAATCGGTACCCATTACCGAGAATCGATGATCTGTTTGATCAACTGCAAGGAGCTCGATTTTTCTCTAAAATCGATTTAAGGTCAGGATATCATCAATTAAAGGTACAGGAAGAGGACATTCCTAAGACCGCATTCAGAACAAGGTATGGCCATTATGAATTTACTGTCATGCCATTTGGTTTAACCAGAGCCCCAGCTGCATTTATGGACATGATGAACCGAATATGTAAGCCATATTTGGATAAATTCATAATTGTTTTTATAGATGATATTATCATTTACTCTAAGAATAAGGAAGATCATGCAAAGCATTTGCACGCACTTTTAAGTTTATTAAGAAGGAAAAGCTTTATGCTAAATTTTCCAAGTGCGAATTTTGGTTAGAACAGGTACAGTTTCTCGGAGACGTAGTCAATCATGAAGGAATTCATGTAGATCCAACAAAAATCGAGGCAATTATCAAATGGAAACCCCCTGAATCACCAACCGAGGTTAGAAGTTTCTTAGGATTGGCCGGTTATTATAGAAGATTTATTCAAGATTTTTCTAGAATAGCCATTCCTTTAACTAAGCTAACCTGTAAATCTGTTAAGTTTGAATGGGGATTAAAACAAGAAGAAGCCTTTAGAATTCTTAAACAAAGATTAACTAATACACCCATATTAGCGTTACCAGAAGGAACTGAAGATTTTGTAATCTATTGTGACGCTTCTAAATTAGGTTATGGATGTGTATTGATGCAACGACAAAAGGTTATAGCTTATGCATCTAGACAACTTAAGAATCATGAAGAGAATTATTCAACCCATGATTTGGAATTAGGAGCTATAATTTTCGCTCTTAAGATTTGGAGACATTACCTTTATGGTAGTAAGTTTACCATATTCACTGATCATAAAAGTTTAAGGTATGTTTTCAAGCAAAAAGAGTTGAATATGAGACAAAGACGCTGGATGGAGATGCTTAGTGACTATGATTGTGATATACAGTATCATGAAGGAAAAGCAAATGTAGTGGCAGATGCTTTAAGCCGAAAGTATCATGAAAAGCCAAAAAGGGTACGTTCTCTTAAATTAAATCTACAAGTAGATTTAAATAATCAGATAAGAGAAGCACAAGAATTAGTAATCAAGGATGATACTAAAAAATTAAAAGGTATGCTAAAAGAATTAGAACAAGGAACAGATGGAATTTGGAGATTCCATGAAAAGAGAATGTGGATACCTAAATTAGGAAACCTACGTCATCGTATATTAGAAGAAGCCCATAAGTCTAAATATACGATGCATCCAGGAAATGATAAGATGTATCAAGATTTAAGAAAGAATTTCTGGTGGATAGGAATGAAAAAGGACATAGCAGCCTATGTTTCCAAATGTTTAACTTGTTCACAAGTTAAAGCTGAACATCAGAAACCCTCAGGATTTCTACAACAATTAGAAATGCCAGTGGGGAAATGGGAATTAATAACAATGGATTTTGTTACTAAATTACCCAAAAAAAAAGAAAGGTAATGATACAATCTGGGTGATTGTAGATAGGCTAACCAAGTCAGCCCATTTCTTACCAATGAAGGAAACTTTCAGTATGGAACAGTTAGCTAAGTTATATGTAAATGAAATTGTTTCTTTACGTGGAATTCCTGTATCAATTGTTTCTGATAGGGATAGCCGATTTACCTCTCATTTTTGGTCAAGTTTCCAAAAGGAAATGGGAACCAAGTTAAAACTAAGCACATCTTATCATCCTCAAACGGACGGACAAAGTGAAAGAACAATTCAGACGATGGAAGACATGCTTAGAGATTGTGTAATTGATTTCGGAGGTAATTGGGACAATCACTTACCTTTAATAGAATTTTCTTATAATAATAGTTATCACACAAGTATCAATGCTGCACCATTTGAAGCACTTTATGGACGAAAGTGCCGAACCCCAGTCTGTTGGGCAGAAATTGGGGAAAAACAACTATCTGGACCTGAGATAGTGCAAGAAACAACTGACATGATTATTCAGGTCAAGAAACGATTGAAAGCAGCACGTGATTGACAGAAGAGTTATGCTGATAACCGACGCAAACCATTGGAATTTCAAGTAAGAGATAAAGTATTGTTGAAAGTCTCTCCTTGGAAAGGAGTAGTAAGATTCGTCAAAAGGGGAAAGCTAAGTCCCAGGTATATTGGACCTTTTGAGATTATTAAAAGAATAGGACATGTAGCCTATTAGCTACAACTGCCAGAGGAAATGGCAGGAATACATGATGTGTTTTATGTATCTAATCTCAAGAAATGCTTAGCCGATGAATCACTAATAGTACCTCTTAAGGATATAGAAGTAAATGAACAACTCAAGTTTATAGAAAGGCCTCTACAAATTGAAGACAGGAAAGTTAAGAATCTCAAACATAAGAGATTAGTTCTGGTCAAAGTGAAATGGGACTCCAAAAGAGGACCTGAGTACACATGGGATCTTGAATCTGAAATGCAAAGGAAATATCCGCACTTATTCCAGTAGATCTCGAGGACGAGCTCTAAAACAAGGTGGGGAGGATGTAACAACCCTCAATAAAACCGACACCCTCATAATATTTCTGACACCCTATTATATTTTAAAATGTCTCATTGTGTCTTTAAATATACCCCGTATGTGAAAACCGAGCCCGAAATATAGTATAGCATTAAAAATAAAATTTAAAATTTGATTATTAAGCTGAGGCGGGCCGCTTAGGACCCACCCCAACCTTTACGCGGCCGGTATAAGGAATAGAACCTGAATTCGTTGACCTTTAAGCTTAGGCGGGCTGCGTAAGCCTTAGCTTACATTTACGCGGCCCGTGTAAGATCAAGATAGTGGCGCAGCCCGTGTTGATACGTGTCGTGCAACGTGTTGAACCTAGTCATGACCCGGATCAGCTACGCCTAGACCCCTAAGCCACGCGGGCCGCGTAAGCCCTTCTCTTGTTTTACGCGGGCCGCGAGAAAAACGGAATCAGCACCTATAAATAGAACGCATCGGATCTCAGTTGAACTCGCTCATTTCTTTTCTTTCTAAACAAATTCTGAAGTAGTAGAAGTAATACGCGGGTATTATATCCCCCTAATTAGCGAGGTTCTGCTCCGTTGTAAGTATTATAACCCCAGTTTCATAGTAGATACGCTGCCCGATTGATTTAGGGTTCCGTAATAACTGTCGTGGTTCTGCCCGACGTAGTTGTTGGAATGCCGTCTCGGGGAGGGTATCACTAATATTTTCAAAAGGTTATTATACTAACCTATGTACATTTGTGTAAACTATAGATTATTCCCAGGAAACCCTTACACGAAATCTAAGATAGCAATGTGAGTTTATCCTCTTTTTGATAACCTTTTTGTAACTGTTTACAAAACCTTAAATGTTTTACAATGTGATTAAGCGGTGATTGAGTCTTTGTAGTTCTTCAATTACTGCCGGTATGTTGGGGTTTTGTATACAAAATTTACTACTGCGAGTAGTAAGTCAGGATGACAGTACGTTACCGTTGGACAACGAGTTAGCCAATGTGTAATATGACCCACAAGTCAGGATTGACAGTACTGAATGAGTAATTGTGTAGAAATAAACAATGTGATCGCTCTCAATACTGTTTTAATTGATAAAATGTTTCTTGATTAAACTGGGATTCACTCACCAGTATTTCCCACTGACAAATGTTTTTAAAACGCGTTTCAGGTAACACAATGTGACAGCCAATTAGTAAAAAGCCAGCTGGAGAGCACTGAAGGCTTGGGAAAAATGTGGCTATAAAAGTTACCTAAAAGACGATGTTTTAAATTCAATAAAATAGGGTTTATCCCTATAAACGTATTGTAATAAAAAACTTGGGTTTTACCCATGTGATTATTAATATTAAAAGTGGTGGTTTTACTCTGATAAACATTTCCTAACTACGGTCCTGATGTAATTTCCGCTGCCAAATTAAACAACTGATACCACCGAAATTCTGCGTTCGCGTCCGCCCGTTCCCGGGACAGATAAGGGATCGGGGGTTGTGACAAGGGGTCCAATTATAGAATAGTACTTCATAATCCAAGGGTCCTAACTATTACGTAGAAGCCCATTAAGGATTTAAGGTAGTACCTTTGGATATCCTACTATGAATCCCTCATATGGAGATACGGAAGATTCTATGAGGATTTGGATAATGAATATTCGGATCACACAAAACACAAAACATATAAGAAAACACATAAGCACATAATCACATAATTGAATCAATTTCGTATAATAAAATTGAAACAACAAATTTTATTTATATAACAACTGAGTTGATTCAAACATCAAAAGATAACATATAAGGAAATACAAAAGACTAATTGTTCACTGCTGCATTGTCGTTTGCCTCGTTTATGTTAAACACTCGTCCACGCACTGGATTTGCATTAACAAGTCTTGGGAAATTGTTTCGGTAGTGAGTAAGGTCACCACAGTTATAACACGACCCAGGTGGAAACTGTGCTTGCGCGGCAATAGGATTTGCAGCAGCTTGGTTAGCATATCGGCAGGTATTGACCAAATGTCCCAATCGCCCACAGTGGGTACATTTGTGACACTGTACTTGCTCCAGATGATGACAGTTGCATTTGTTGCACAAAGGTGCGGTACTAACATAGTTTTTCCTTGTACGAGGTTGTGCTGGCTTGTTTGGTGCAACCCGATTGTTCTGAGCAACCATTGCGAAGTTTTGTGAAGCCTTGCGCTTAGGGCTGCAAACGAACCAAACGTTCGGCGAACAGTTCGTGAACCGTTCGGCAGGATGTTCGTTGATTTATTAAACAAACAAACACGAACAAGAAATTTCGTTCGTTTAGTTAAATGAACAAACATGAATAGACGTCGTGTTCTTTCGTTTATGTTCGTTAACGTTTGGTAACGTATTCGTTTGTGTCCGATAGTTCATTAGTGTTTTTAGTTTTTATATTTATTTAAATACTTCAAAATTCCGACAAATTAAATATCTAATAAATGTCGGTGTATTATATATATTGTTCATGAACGATTGTTTGTGTTCGTTTGTTTCCATTTGTGTTTATGAACATTAGTTTGTGCTCATTTGTGTTCGTTAAGGTTCGTTTTTGTTCATCGCCTAAAATTAACAAACAAACACAAACGAACACGAACAAGTTCATTTCCTTAACAAACGAACACGAACATATAATCTCGTTCGATAAGTGTTCGTGAACGGTTCGCGAACACATATATTTCTTAACAAACGAATACGAACAAGGTCTTGTTCGTGTTTGTTCAGTTCATTTGCAGCCCTACAGTTGCGCTTCTTCTTCTTGGATGTCTTGGCCTGTTTATCCTTTGGTTCTTCTTGTGCAGACTTGTCAGATGGTTTCGGGTCGCCCTTTCAAAAAAGCTTACTTTTCTTGATCTGGGATTTAGTCAGGGTAGCAGACAATTCGATGGCCTGTCTGACGGTAGTAGGGTTGCTACTAGTAACGATATCCTAAACTGGGTCAGGGAGACGATCAATTTACTTTTTGATCGCCTTTTCCAAAGGCGTAACCATGGCAGGACATAACAGGCTCAGTTCCTCATAACGGTCAGTGTAGGCTCGATGTTCACCACTGTCTTGCTTTAGATCGTCAAATTCCCTTTCCAACGCTCTAAGCTCATGACGAGGACAGAAATCCTTCATCATTAGAGCTCAAAGCTCTTCCCAAGTTTGAGCTAGTGCCACATCGGCACCCCTATCACGCATCACACCATTCCACTATGTAAGAGCACGCTTCTCGAACACACTGGATGCAAACTCAACCTTACGCTCATTCGGACACTGCACATGCCTGAATGTGCTCTCCAAACTTTTGAACCATTGTAGGAGCGCGGTTGCTCCTTGAGACCCATAAAACTTCAAAGGTTTAGTAGAATTGAAGGTTTTGAAACTACACTAAGCATTGTTGTTGTTATTGTTGTTGTATAACTGATGGATCTGGGTTACTATGTTCGGAAGTACAGCAGCCATTTGCTGAGAGATAAGGGCTGCGACTTCTTCGTTATTTAGAGGTTGTGCATCTCGTCGAGGAGGCATTGTCTAAAAAGATCAAGGAAACATGAGAAACGAGTGAGGTTGACAATTGGAAAAACAAATGGGGTAGTGAAAACATCGACAAAACACAAGGAAGGCGATCATTCGTTCGTTACCTTGAACAAACAAATGACACACAGTGACTAATCAAAGTAAATGGGTCAATATAATGTATTGCGAAGACCTGATTTAGCCTATAAGTGGACACTCATCCCAAGAATTCCCAGGTAAGAGTGACTGGTCCAATTATGTGGATTTGTACGAATACTCTAGCCTTAGACAGAAAACTCAGGATACAGGCATCCACCCTTCCAGATTGCACGTGTTCACACTATAAGACCCAAACTTTGACGAGATTTTGAAAACTTTGAGGGTTCAAAACCTTATAATAAATCATCCTAGAATAGATGATTGGTTTTCAAAGCGGATTCGAAATTTGTGTTTTTATTTTGGTGGTCACCTAAAGATAGGCGACGGTATTGTTTTAATACTAAACACCAGATAACTTGTGTTAGGGTCCTAGGAAGGTTATAGTCTAGGTCAAAGCATTACTAATAACCTAATTCCCTATAACCATTGGCTATGATACCAACTTTTCTGTCACACCCCGACCACGTAAAACAACAAATCGTGGCGGAAACGTCGGGGAGCGTCATAACAGAATCATTGTTTCACAACCATGGATTAAATAGTTTCGTTTTATTGAATTATTGAACTCATTGTTTTATTACAAATCAGATAAATACAAATATTGTCTTACAAGTTTTAAAGTTGCTAAGGCACGAGTCCATCCTATGTATAGCATGCATCAATAATCATCATATAGCAGCACCTGAAACATATGTAAAAATAGGTACCTCATCATAAAAATGTCTGTGAGATACATAGGTTCTATAAAAAAAGGATTCATGACTTGTAAGTTTAAAGGAATGTTTAACAAAAGTAGTCATGAGCTTAAAAATGTTTTCTTTATAAATCATGCGAAATTCGAATAAGAAATCAGATGATATAAAAGAATAATGTATAGATAAATAAATAACCAAGTAAAATGAGTTTGTATAAAATATGTTGTTTGTAAAATAGTGTTTCATGAAGATATGATATTTGTGTAAAATGCAATATGTCTAACAGTAAAAGAGGGGACTATGTACTCACTTGAGAATGCTTAGAAGTCTTGAATAACAACCAAACAAAGCTAGAGGGATCACGGAAATCAAACGGCACCTAATATAGGTAACTATGTTAAATAACGGACCTAACTCGGAAGATCGGATAGAATGAGGTTTCGTAAACCAAATGGGTATAAGAACCCATGTAGAATGGTTTAACAAAGCCTATATTCTAAAATGGAACCTATCCTAAGTGCTTACGACCCATATTGACCCGTTTTGGTAACTTACGCTACTTTAACGCGTCATTTGCGTAAAACGCGTTCGGACCGCCTAACTAGTCCTATGACAAGTATTATATGCCTTAACAAGTCTAATAATGTTGCCTAATCAGTTTAGATGTAAAAATTTAGGTTACATATGCTTAAAATGAATTTATGCATAAAAAGGGCATTTTTGTCATTTTTCCTAAGGCATATAATCTACTTATCATACAACTAACTAAACAAAGTGACCATAAGGTATAACCTCGGAAGGTTATTCCCTATACAATTATGGTCACAAAACATGTTTGGTCGGATCCTAATGATTGACCAAACAGGTCGGGTTCGAAAGTCTAAGCGGTTGTTTAGACCGCTTATCTTACGACCCTATATAAGCACTAAACTAAAAGTGACGAGTAAAACATGTTTAACGAAGTTAGAAAACAAGTTTGATATCAAAACAAAGGGTTTTGATACCCAAGTATAGTTTGGTTGCAAAATACGCATAAACGCGTATTTTGACCGAAACTATGACTCGTCACTACGCCTAATTAACGTGGTAATCAGTAGGTATAGTCACAAGAGACTATAACCATCGTGATTACGCTCACGTTACGAAGTTCAAACGGACTTCGTGTTGACCATTGACTGGTCAAAGCAGAAAGTCAAACACTGTTTGACTTTCGTGCTAAAAACCCATAAAAGCACGAAAGAATACTTACAAAAGGTCCAAGCTATGAAGATTTGATCTAAAAATTCTCAGGTATGAAGTTTTGAGCTTCAACTTAGAGAATATTCAGATCATGTGTGAATTGAAATGAAGTTGGGGTGGGTTTATATAGGATTTCCAAGACCTTTAGGATCGTTCCTCGATAAACGAGCTTCAATCTGGACCGTACATGTAATACCCGCTGATTTGGTAATCTAAGGGTGCCCAAAACAAGCCCATAGATTGATTAAAACCATGTACAAATGTCAAAAACCAGCTCCTGAATGAAAGAAACTGGTTTTGCTGAACTGGGGGTCTCTCGCGCCCCGCGTAGACTCAGCAAGAGTCTTACGCGCCCCGTGAGGGCCAAGTTTGGCAGAAATGTCAAAACTGGTCCCTGCATGTGAAAAACTTGGTTTTGATGCATTTTTGACACGTTTTAAGCCCCGTTAACCCCATTTCAAAGCTCTAAAATGAAGTTAAAGTATTGGGAACATGAAACATGCTCAAAAATATCTCAGATGTCGGTTCGTTTGGCCATACGGTTGCGTTGTTCGGTTAATTACGACGAAACACGAACGGACTTGAAAACGATCCAAATTACGCGACGAATGGAATTTTATCATGCCAATCACTAAAATAAAATATTTTAATGATTACATAAATTTTTGGATGTCCGGATATATTCAGAACGTAAGATATGCGCGAAAATAAAAACTTATGCACTTTTTGACGCTTCTAGTCTCTATTGATCAAATAAGTTTATTTTTGCGTACCAAACACCTCAAAACCTATTTCTAAGCTATGTAAAGGATATTTAGGGCATGTTTAACTTATGATCATGTTCCGGAATGTTCGTTACAGTACGAATCAACATACTTTCACAGTTTGTCGAAATTAGTCCCTGTAAGCGAATAAACTTGATTTCGACACACCAAACCTTCCAAAACTTATTTCTAAGTTATGTAAAGGTTATTTATGGTATGTTAAGCCCATGTCACTATTCCGGAGTGTTTTTCACATTAGACTGATTACGTTTACGCATCAGTTCGCGTATAACCTTCCAGAGAGCGATTTAGAGCTCGAAATCGAACGAGAATTGATATGTGAAAATGATACAAATATTTATACAAATCCCAAGTATGAAATATGATGTTTCATTGGTTTGGTATTTGTATGATGGTTGTAGTGACACAGGTGTCACAACAAGTGTTCTTGTTAATTTTAAACAAACTTTTTATGAAACTTTAACTTACAAACTAAACCATCCATAAGTTTTAGGGTTTCAAAGTCTTGAAAAACTTGTTCTAAAACTATTCTTATACCCATTTAAAAGATCTTTATGTTTAGAATCATGTTTCATCATGGATCTTCCAAGATCCATGCTTAACATACTTGAATCTTTCATAAATAAGCATCTTGATGGACCATTTACAAACTTTTCATGGATTTTAGTTTCAAAAGTTAACTTTACATAAACTTAGTTACTTTAAGAACACAAAATCATGCTTCAAAAATCATTTTCATGTTTACATAAAGGGTTCACAAGTTCATCTTCAAGTTTAACCATGGATCTTTCAAGATCCATGCTTAAACTTGTTTGATCTAAGCTTCTAACAAGATTTAACATGATAAATCTAAACATAAACACAAAAGATTCAACAACAACAACTTCATCACAAACATCAAACATCACTAAAATCACTTGTTTTCCTTTAGGTTATGTTAGATCTTCACATCTTCATCATTTAAAGTTTAGTTTCTTAGATGGTGTGACTTGTACAAGACACTAACATGAAGTAAAATAGAGTTTAGCATGCTTACTACTAGCTCTAATGGCTAGGGAAGTGGCTCAACAAAGAAGATGATGAAGAATGCTGAAAGTGAGGGGTTAAAAGCTCCACAAGGTGGTCCTTTCACTTCTTGTGCTCCAAACCTTTTTAGATCATCCTTGTGCACCCTTGTATACCCTTAGATTGCTTGGTTTAGAAGTGAAAATGAAGATGTACATGTGTGTGTTAATGGCCGAGAGTTAGAGGGAGTGGGAGGAAGATGATGAAGTTTGAAAGTATGGAAATGGTCTTGTTTTACATCTAAAGGTTCTTTATAACAATCTTCCAACAAGTGTTTATCCAAGAGTCTATGTGTTCCATATCTAGAGCACATTGTGAATTTTTTAATGGGAAAGGTGGTGGGGACCACCTTGGGCCGGTTACAACATGGGGGGGGGGGGGGGGGTAAGTGCAAAATCTTGGAAGTTGTGGGTTATAAGTGTATGTTAGAAGGTTTATGTAATATTAAGTGTGTTTATGTGTTTTAATGATTTTTAAGGTGTTTTATCACCAATACTAGCTTTATAACATAAAAATAATGCTTCTAGTCTAGTTTTGATGTTTTGGGTAGTGTCCGGTTATTCGTTCGGTTAACGGTTCGTTAAAGTGCTAAATTACGCAGTTTTACTATGTATGAAGCACCTTTTGTGACAGTTTTAATTCCCGACACTTTACAAGTTATTCTGGACACTAAAACATCAATTCTACATAGTATTTTGGTGTTCAAATGTTGTTTTTCTACTGAATTCTGCAGAATTCAGCATTTAAAGTGAGTTTCGGTGTCTTTTAGTGCTTGTTTTAGCTTCCGGAAAGTGTATATGTTAACCCTTGTATCCACACTTGAGTTTTAATGTATTTTTGATGTTGGACCTACTCCTAGGCCCTAAATCTACTGTCTGACTACTTTCTGCGGAAGTGCTGACACAGCGTGTCTTACCGGTGAGTTTACTAGTCTTTGTGACGCAACGCTTAATGTAATTGCACAATGCAATATTTGAAGTGTAAAGCATGCATGAATTCATATGTAAAGCAAGCAAACACATAATGTTGACATTTAAGCACATAATTGCAAATAATAAATAATAATTAAAATAGTACGGAAATTACCGGTTTTGTGCCATTTGTCACATTCTCCCCCCCGTTAATAGAATTTCGTCCTGAAATTCAAGCTGAGTTATCTCATAGGAGCTTTCTCGAATAGGTGGGGGTACTTATCTTTAAACTGTTCCTCACATTCCCAAGTGTACTCAGGTCTGTGCTTAGAGTTCCAACGTACCTTAACAAGTTTAATGTGACTCATCCTTGTTTTCTGGATCTTCCAATCCATTACCTCAACAGGCTCTTCTGTAAATCGGAGTTTGTCGTCGATGTGTACCTCATCCGCAGGGATGATAACTGTTTCCTAGGTTGGACTCTTTTTGAGTTTTGACACATGGAACGTATCATGTACACCATTTAGTTCTTCCGGTAACTCTAGTTTGTACGCTACGGTACCAATCTTTTCCAAGATCTTGAATGGTCCAATGTACCGTGGATTCAACTTTCCTCGTTTCCCGAACCTTGCTACACCTTTCCAATGTGAGACCTTCAATAAAACTTTGTCTCCCACCTCGAAGGCTAAAGGTTTCCGTCTATGATCGGCATAGTTCTTTTGTCCATCACGAGCCGCATTGATACGGTCTCGGACCTGCATGATTTTGTCAGTCGTTTCTTGAACAAGTTCGGGACCAATCAGTTGTCTATCTCCGGTTTCAGCCCAACACAACGGTGAGCGACACTTGCGACCATATAGAGCTTCGAACGGTGTGGCTTTTATGCTCGTATGGTAGCTGTTATTATAGGAAAACTCGACCAAGGGTAGGTGAGTATCCCAGCTACCTCCTAGATCCATTACACCTGCGCGAAGCATGTCTTCAAGAGTTTGTATAGTCCGTTTGCTCTGGCCATCTATTTGCAGATGGAAGGCCGTGCTTAGATCCAATTGAGATCTAAAGGCCTCTTGAAAGGATTGCCCGATCCTTGATACAAAACGTCCATCTCTGTCTGAAATTTTTGAAATAGACACTCCATGACGTGCCACAATTTTCTTAAGATACAACTCAGCAAGCTTTCCAGTGCTATCTTTCTCCCGAATTGGTAGGAAGTGTGCAGACTTGGTTAATCGATCAACTATTACCCATATCATGTCATGCCCTCTAGGGGTCCTGGTAATTTCGTTACGAAATCCATCGATATTTGTTCCCACTTCCATACGGGAATTTCAGGTTGTTGCAGTAGACCTGATGGTTTCTGATACTCGGCCTTAACCTTAGCGTAGGTTAGGCATTTCCCAACGTAAGCAGCAATGTCATTCTTGAGATTCGGCCACCAATAGTATTCTTTTAAGTCTTGATACATTTTGTCGGATCCTGGGTGGATCGAGTACATTGACTTGTGAGCCTCATCAAAGATTACCTCTCGAACACCACCAAAGAGCGGAACCCAAATGCGTCCCATAAAGTATAAGGTTCCCTCTTCGTTTGGCACCAATTATTTCTCCATACCTCGGAGATATTCAGCTTTAAGGTTCTCCTCCTTGAGGGCTTCTTGTTGTGCATCATGAATGTGTGATGTGAGATTCATTCGAATCGTCATCTCCAGGGCTCGAACTCTTAAGGTCTTAACCCTTTCCTTTCGGCTCAAGGCGTATGCTACCACATTCGCCTTTCCAGGGTGGTACTTGATCTCACAGTCATAGTCGTTCAGGAACTCAACCCAACGTCACTGGTGCATATTTAATTCCTTTTGATCAAATATGTGCTGCAAACTCTTGTCGTCTGTGAAGATCGTACAGCGAGTACCATACAAATAATGTCGCCAAATCTTCAAGGAAAATACCACCATGCCTAGTTCCAGGTCGTGGGTGGTATAATTCTTCTCGTGAACCTTCAATTGTCATGATGCATAGTTGATGACCTTTTGGCTTTGCATGAGCACGCAACCCAAACCTTGACACGAAGCGTCACAGTATACCACGAAGTCTTCAGTGCCTTCGGGTAGAGATAGTATTGGTGCATCGCATAGCTTGTCTTTGAGAAGTTGGAAGGCTTCTTCCTGCTTTTCTTCCCAGTCAAACTTCTTATCTTTCTGTGTGAGGGAATTTAGCGGTTGAGCAATTTTAGAGAAATTCTCGATAAACCTTCGGTAATAGCCCGCTAATCCCATAAACTGTCGAACTTCAGTCGGTGTCTTGGGGGCTTCTCAATTCTTTATCGCTTCAATCTTTGACGGGTCTACATGAATACAATTCTCGTTTACCACATGGCCAAGGAACTGTACCACGCGAATCCAAAATTCGCACTTTGAGAACTTTGCATAAAGCTTCTCTTTCTTCAGCTGTTCTAGAATGGTTCTGAGATGTTGCTCCTGCTCTTCCTTCGTGCGTGAATAGATCAGAATATCATCGATAAATACAATCACGAATTTATCGAGATATGGTTTATATACACGATTCATCAGATCCATAAATACAGCCGGTGCATTCGTCAATCCAAACGGCATCACTAGGAACTCGTAGTGCCCATAACGAGTTCTGAACGCTGTCTTTGGTATGCTCTCCTCCTGAATCCTCAGCTGGTGATAGCCCGATCGAAGGTCAATCTTGGAGTAATAGCTCGATCCTTGTAACTGGTCGAATAAGTCGTCAATCCTCGGTAACGGATACCGATTCTTAACAGTGAGCTTATTCAACTCTCTATAATCGATACACATCCGCAAGGTTCCATCCTTCTTCTTTACGAACAATACCTGAGCTCCCCAAGGAGAGAAGCTCAGCCTTATAAATCCTTTATCCAACAACTCCTGGAGTTGTGTAGATAATTCTTGCATCTCGGATGGCGCAAGTCGATATGGTGCCTTGGCCACAGGGGCGGCGCCTAGAACCAAGTCAATATGGAACTCGACTTGTCTTTGCGGAGGTAATCCTGGTAAGTCTTAGGGGAAGACTTCGGGGAATTCCTTCACTACTGGGATGTCTTCAAGCTTTGGTTCCTCGACCTTCTTATCCACCACATGCGCCAAAAAGGCGACACATCCTTTTCGTAAGCATTTCTGTACTTTCATATAGTTGATGATCCGCAGGGGCGTGTCTTTTTTCTCTCCATGCACTATGAGCGTCTCATCATTCGCAAGAGGGATGCGAATGATTTTCTCATGACAAACAAATTTGGCTCTATTCTTGGATAGCCAGTGCATTCCGACTACAACATCAAAACTACCCAATTGGACAGGTAGAAGATCGATGCTAAATTCTCGTTCACCAAGTTCCAATGTACACCCTCAAACAACTTCACTTGATTCGACAAGTTTACCATCGGCTAGTTCTATGGAGTAAGGAATATCTAATCTACTAGATTCAATCCCAAGCATACGTTTAAATTCCAAAGACATGAAACTATAATCGGCACCAGTGTCAAATAATATGGATGTAAAGTGATTGTTAACGAGAAACGTACCGGTGACCATATTAGGGTCTTCGCGAGCGTTCCTTGCTCCTATCACGAATGCTCGAGCTTGAGCGTTGTTTTCTTTCGAGCAGTTTTTCTTGAAGTGCTCTTTACTACCACAACCAAAACATCCTTGGTTTTGCCCATTTCCATTTCGATTTCCAGCACCGTTGTCATTACTATTACCATTTCCGTTGCCGGCACCATTTCCATTCCTATTTCCATTTCCATTTCCGTTCCTATTCCCATTTTTATTATTGCCTCCGTTTCCTCTTCCCCAACAATCTTCTGTTCGGTGACCAATCTACCACATTTGTCGCACCTCAGAATGCGACAAGCTCCATCATGATGATACTTACACTTGTTGCATTTAGGCATCGTGCATTGGTATCCTCTAGCCACGGTGTCATTCGCAGCTGCAAGTGTTTTCGCCTCCTTGGGTGGATTAGTATCACGCTTCTTATTATTGGAACCTTTGTTGTTGCTGCGGGTCGACTGATTCAGATTTGAATGTTTCCTTTTCTTTACACCAGACGACTCAGCATATGTCTAAGTTTTCTTGGTAGTTTTCAACGATAACTTTTTCATGCGAACAACATCCTCAGTAAGGCTGGCAGCCAGAGTTACAGCCTGAGTGATTGTTGTGGGTTCTGCTGCAATCACCAAACTACGAAACTCTGGAGCCAATCCCCAAATGTAGTGCTTAATGCGCTTAAATTCAGGAGTCACCAGATAGGGGATCACTCTCGAGAGATCATGGAATCTTTGAGTATAACCAACAATGTCCGCACCAACCATGGACAGATTCCAAAACCCAGTCTCCAGCTTTTGGAGTTCAGCGCGTGAGCAATACTTTTCCCTCATTCATTCCTTCAAATCGTCCCATGACATACCGTAAGCGGCATCATCACCCAGAGTTTGGACTTGTAAGTTCCACCAAGTTAAAGCTTCATCAACGAATAACGATTTACTTTTCCCTGCCATTACTGGGTTATTCGTTTGTCAGAGGGCTCTCCCTCATGAGTAAAGGGTGTACGTGGAAAAGCTGAGGCATAACAAATACTACGTAACCAACTAGAATGGTCCACGGGACAGGTGGCTATGAAGAGTTGTCACTGGTAGCACGAACGAGGGTATGAGGAGGTGTACCAGTAGGTGTAGGAACATGAACGGGAGTAGCTGGTGCAACAGACACAGCATCATCTTCAGTAGGGTAAGCCTCTAATCCAACGGCTCGAAGGGCAGAGGAAGTCACTGACTCAAAGGAGTCGGCGTCAGACTCAAGATCAGAATCAGAAGAGATATCGATAACAGAGAAAACATGAGATGCTACGTCTAGGATAGCAATGTCGAACACTTCGCCATCGCCAAGATCGTTGCCAGGGTGCTCCACCTCAATCACGGGGACATCAACATCATCATCCAAATCAACAACGAAAGGCCAATCCTCAACAGGGATGGCATCAAGGGGAATAGCATGAATCAGAATAGGCTCAACAAGATGCTCACCATCGGGATGTCCGATGATAAGCTGGTCATAGAGGGGTAAAGGTAAAGCTAGGACATCATCAATGAAAGGGACATCGTCACCCAAATCTGGTAAGGGCAAAAGGCTGAAAATCTTCGAGATCACCATCGTCAGTCATGAGATAAGGATCTTCGTCCGGATCGGAGTCGGCATTGGAGGTGAAAAACCTTCTCAGCTTGCTCTATCCCATCATCGTCTGAGACGATGATCTCATATATCCCGCTACTTTTGGAGGAAGACATGATAGCTTGTAAAGAAATGTTACACCATATATATTTTTATATACATATATATATAGTTACACACAAATAAGCAAGTAGTCCCTAGTTGACGATAAGTGCTACCCCTGTGCACCCTAAGTCTCGTAGTGTCCTTACTTGACTCTTGAAAAACAAGTTCAGGTAGTGGATGTCGAGGAACGTTTTATGCAATGAAAAACTTTTGAAAATTGTTTTCGTGAGAGGATCCTAAGGATTGTAGACTAAACTCGAGAAGGAATCATGGTTCACTACAATCGCAGCTCTGATACCAATGTGTCACACCCCTTTCTAAGGCGGAAGCACGAGGTGTGACCCTGAAAGGTTCTCATTGCATACGAACGGTAAACATACTACATGATTATAAAAACAACTCCGTTTTCCATTCATAGTTTAATCATCCCAAAATAGAAGTTAAGTTTAAAGTTTACATCACATAAAAGATAATTGTTTGAAAGTCTACAACACCATTTCAAAAACAAATATCAAGGTTTTGTTCATTATATCTCCGCAGAAGGCGGGAGATAACGAACAAATCCTGCAAAAGTGGCAAGGAGCATCGACACAAAATGACTTGATACATAAACAACCATCCTGAATAAGTAGACTGCGCGCACATCCATCTAGTTACCTTAAATACATGTAAGTTTTGGAAAATCGTCAACAAAAGTTGGTGTGAATTCTTGCAGTTTTCGTATAGAATGTTTGTATACTTGAATGAAAACATGGTATGTAATTTGTAAAAACGTACCCATAAACCGAGTTCTGTAAATGTATACGAGATCGCTAATGTTTCACGAGGACATTAACATATGTCATGACATAGGAAGCATCCAAACCATAGGCATTTTTCTGTCGATTTATGACTTGAGACACAAAAGCACTCTAGGTAGAACGTGGCCCGGAGTGTGGCTGCCTGAAACCCATTAGATCTAAGCTTTTGTTCCGCGGTCTAGGTATATAGTTGATTAATGGTGCTTATGACACCCTATTCGTCACATGATCTATGTGTCATTCCTTAGTTTTGTGTTCTACATACCATAGCACATGTATTTTCCCCAAGTTTAGAAAACAAGTAAAAGTTTAAAAGTGGGGACATGAACTCACTGTTTTGCGTATCTTGCGTCGTAAACTTCACCGGCTTTGTCGTGTAGGCGTCGCAACCTATAAGTATTCTATGTGCGTTAATCACTAGACTTGTAACATTCCATGTACAAGTCACCATCTTAAGTTTATATATTTGTCTTATGTATGTTCATCGTTTATGACGGTCGTGCCCTTGTTTGTCGGGTCTCGCCTGTTCGTCATGTTCTTGTATGTTGAATATGTATTGCTTACTTGTAAATATATATTTTACTTCCCAAAAATATATATTTGCTTATGTGATCGGTGAAGATCAATAAGGGTTAAAAATAAACTATATTTTTAACTTATTCAAAATATGTTACTTATATTATTTTTCGAAAATAAATATAAGTATTTTGTTAAATAATATTTCCAATATTATTTTTGTGCAAGTATACTTAGGAAAGTATACTTGTATTTTTATGTAAATACTTGTGTATTTTAAATTATTTGCCAAAAATCAATACTTTAATTTTTAATACTTTCCGGAATTATATTTCTTAAAAATAATATATTTTTAAGACTTGTGTGAAATTTTATATTTTGTTATGCTTGTAAAATATATTTTTATTTTTGTCATCTTCCGATTTTGTATAATTCTTACTACTTGGTAATAGTTATATATATTTGTCCAAATATATATTTAAGTCCAAAATTGTCCATAAATTGTCCAAGTCCAAGATGTGTTAAGGAATATATTTATACAAATATATTTTCTTGTATTTGTCCATATACCCTTTCATGGGTTATTTTGTATGAGTAATCTTGGGTATTTGTTATGTATTTTTATGTGTATTTTGTTGGTGATACACCTTGGGAGTATTTAGTGTACTTTTATGCTCCTAATACACTACTACATATAATACACATAATATACACTTAGCACAAAATTTGGTGATCACTAAATATATATATTTTCCTAAAAGTATACATACTTAATATTGATTTTAACTTGAAGAAATCCTTATTTCTTAGTTTGTAATTTTGTACAAAAATTAGGAAACCTTGATAAATATTTTTAGATGAATTTTTGGGGAATAAGTTTCATCAAAACTTATATTTTTCTAAGTGTCAAAATTTTTATAAAATTTTGACATAGTTTCCCCTAAAAATGGAGGTTTCCCATGTTTTCAAAACATGTATTTATTTTATTTTCATCATCAAAACAATTTCCAACAATTTTCACAAGTAACATACACTAATTTTTATCATGTAAAACCTTATGATGAACTTGATTTTTGTTAAAAATGTGTAGTCTTTTAGATCTACACTTTACATACAAGGATCTTACAAAAACAAGTGTTCTTGTTAATTTTAAACAAACTTTTTATGAAACTTTAACTTACTAACTAAACCATCCATGAGTTTTAGGGTTTCAAAGTCTTGAAAAACATGTTCTAAAACTATTCTTATGCTCATTTAAAAGATCTTTATGTTTAGAATCATGTTTCATCATGGATCTTCCAAGATCCATGCTTAACATACTTGAATCTTTCATAAATAAGCATCTTGATGGACCTTTTACAAACTTTTCCTGGATTTTAGTTTCAAAAGTTAACTTTACATAAACTTAGTTACTTCAAGAACACAAGATCATGCTTCAAAAATCATTTTTCATGTTTACATAAAGGTTTCACAAGTTCATCTTCAAGTTTAACCATGGATCTTTCAAGATCCATGCTTAAACTTGTTAGATCAAAGCTTCTAACAAGCTTTAACATGATAGATCTAAACATAAACACAAGATTAAACAACAACAACTTCATCACAAACATCAAACATCACTAAAATCACTTGTTTTCCTTTAGGTTATGTTAGATCTTCACATCTTCATCATTTAAAGTTTAGTTTCTTAGATGGTGTTACTTGTACAAGACACTAACATGAAGTAAAATAGAGTTTAGCATGCTTACTACTAGCTCTAATGGCTAGGGAAGTGGCTCAACAAAGAAGATGATGAAGAATGATGAAAGTAAGGGGTTAAAAGCTCCACAAGGTGGTCCTTTCACTTCTTGTGCTCCAAACCTTCTTAGATCATCCTTGTGCACCCTTGTATACCCTTAGATTGCTTGGTTTAGAAGTGAAAATGAAGATGTATGTGTGTGTGTGTTAATGGCCGAGAGGTAGAGGGAGTGGGAGGAAAATGATGAAGTTTGAAAGTATGGAAATGGTCTTGTTTTACATCTAAAGGTTCTTTATAACAATCTTCCAACAAGTGTTTATCCAAGAGTCTATGTGTTCCATATCTAGAGCACATTGTGAATTTTTTAATGGGAAAGGTGGTGGGGACAACCTTGGGCCGGTTACAACATGGGGGGGGTAAAGTGAAAAATCTTGGAAGATGAGGGTTTATAAGTGTAAGTTAGAAGGTTTATGTAATATTAAGTGTGTTTATGTGTTTTTATGATTTTGAAGGTGTTTTATCACCAATACTAGCTTTATAACATAAAAACAATGCTTCTAGTCTAGTTTTGATGTTTTGGGTAGTGTCCAGTTATTCGTTCGGTTAATGGTTCGTTAAAGTGCTAAATTACGCAGTTTTACTAGGTATGAAGCACCTTTTGTGACAGTTTTAATTCCCGACACTTTACAAGTTATTCTGGACACTAAAACATCAATTCTGCATAGTATTTATTGTTTAAATGCTGTTTTTTTTTTGCTGAATTCTG
The DNA here is from genome assembly GCA_030545235.1 of Helianthus tuberosus. Taxonomy (NCBI): domain Eukaryota; kingdom Viridiplantae; phylum Streptophyta; class Magnoliopsida; order Asterales; family Asteraceae; genus Helianthus; species Helianthus tuberosus. The sequence goes on from CM060409.1 coordinate 108,953,187, forward strand.
CAGAATTCAGCATTTAAAGTGAGTTTCAGGTGTCTTTTATTGCTTGTTTTAGCTTCCAGAAAGTGTATATGTTAACCCTTGTATCCACACTTGGGTTTAATGTATTTTTGATGTTGGACCTACTACTAGGCCCTAAATCTACTGTCTGACTACTTTTTGCAGAACTGCTGACACAACGTATCTTACCGGTGAGTTTACTAGTCTTTCTGACGCGACGCTTAATGTAATTGCACAATGCAATATTTGGAGTATAAAGCATGCATGAATTCATATGTAAAGCAAGCAAACATATAATGTTGACGTTTAAGCACATAATTGCAAATAATAAATAATAATTAAAATAGTACGGAAATTACTGGTTTTGTGCTAGTTGTCACATATTTGAGGTAAACAATGACGTTTTTTGTTATTTTTATTTTGGCATTTTCTGAACATGGAGTCTATTATATTTTTAAACATTTTTTTTTTGCATGGAGTTTTTGTGTTTGTTGTTTGATAGTGTTTTATACAGACATTGTCTGCATGGTGTTTTATACATACATTGTTTTTGGCGTTTTCAGGTAATGTACCGTAAGTCTGATTGCACTAGCACTTGCTCATGCAGGCGTTTTGAGCAGTTTGGTTTGCTATGTAGACATATATTTTATGTTTTTTGGATATTAGGGAATTTCCAAAACAGTACATTTTGAATAGATGGCGTAAAGAGGTTTCGCCAAATTGCTCTTCCGATTACTCAATGGTCGTGAATTTATGACCGAGCTTGATCCCGATGTGCAAAGTATGATGCGAGAAATTATTTTTGCAACGGAGTATACTTTGAACCGTTTAATAGGTAATAAGGAGGAGTTATCCTTATACAAGGATCATGTTCAATCTTATATGAAGAAGGTTCAAGATATGCAAATTGTTGCTCCTCCTCCTAGTACTAGGGATAGATTTGCGAAGATAACAGGTCAATATCAAAACAACAAGAATCCGATAAGAGTCCTTGTTGGGTATAAGTCGAAAGGTTCTGGATCTCGCAAGCGTTTGAAATCCCAACAGGAGGAAGCAATCGAAAAAACAAAAAACAAAAGGAAAGCCCGAGGCGAAAGAAAGACATTGTAAGAATTGTAAAGCTTACGGACACTACACATCGACATGCCAGAAGCCCGTAATTAGAAGAAAATCGACATGGTCTTCGAGAGCAAGTGAAGAGTAGTTTAGCATTCTTTTTGTTTTTTTTATTTTTTTTTTCCAGATTTTTCTTTAAAAACAAAAGGGTTCTTTGGAATCGGCTATGTATCTAGATGCTAACTTTGGATGGTCCTTCATCTATTGGAGAGTGGGACAGGTGATGATAAACGTCGAATGTATTTTGATTACTCATACTGTTTACTCAAAATTTTCAAAATAACATAAAAATCATATATATATATATATATATATATATATATATATATATATATATGACAAAGATCCGTTAGGAACCACCCTTTATTGCGAGAACCGCGAGAACCAGTGTGAACACAAACAGTAATTCCTAAAAAAATTTAAAAAACACCCAATTTTTTTTTATTTTTTACTATTTTTTTTGGAAAAATAGCTATATTTTGTTAATAAAAAATTAAAAAAAAATTAAAAAAAAAATCGAGTAACACTTATCCATGCACATGTGCATATGTATCATTTCTTTGTTAAGTTCCATAATTCATTACAAATAATAGTCAATTGCACTTTCATTTACACTACCACGTGTAATACACTACTTTTTACGTTAACAATATTAGAAATGCACATGTGCATCTATATGTATCAACATGAAATAAGGTGTTTTGGTACACTACTTTCTCTTTCATCTATCATTCCATCCATAATACACAAGCATGCACATGTGCATTTTTGTCATTTCTTTGACAAATTTCGTAATTCATTACACATATTAGACAATTGCACTTTCATTTACACTACCATATGTAATACACTACTTTTTACACTACCAATATTAGAAATGCACATGTGCATTTATATGTATCAACATGAAATAAGGTGTTTTGATACACTACATTGAATACACTTTCCCTTTCATCTATGATACCATCCATAATACACTTCCATTACCTCCTACCATCCATAATACAATACCATTACCTCCTACCATCCATAATACAATACCATTAACAATATTTTCACTTTATTACATGTATGTAAACACCATTTATACCATCCAATCAACACATTACATCATAAATTGACAACTATAACCAAATCATCAACCACTAGATATAACTAACAAAAAAACATGTATATGGGCCTACTTCTCCATTCAAAATCAGAAACTTTTTTTACCAAAACACGTTATATCATGGTTATACCTAATGATGCACATGTGCATTTTGAATATTGGTAATGTAAAAAGTAGTGTATTACGAATGGTATTGTAAATTAAAGTGCAATTGTCTATTCCTGATAACGTATTACCGAATTTGTCGAAGTAATGATACATATGCACATGTGCATGGATAACTGTTACTCGAAAAAAAAAAGTTTTTTTTATGGTAACGAAATATAGCGATTTTTTTTTAAAAAATATTAAAAAAAAATTTGAGTGCTTTTTTGATTTTTTTAGATTTTATTTTGTGTTTACATTAGTTCTCGCGGTTCTCGCAATAAGGGTGGTTCTCGCATGAACCTTACCCTATATATATATATATATAGGGTAGGGATCCTAAGAGAAGTCCACCCTATTTGAGAAACTTGAGAAGCAATCTGGACCACACATTTTCCTTAAGCAAAAAAATGTGAAAAAAATGCAAATTTTTTTTTTTTTTTTTTTTTTGAAAAATCGCAGCTTTTTCTTTAAGGATTAATTTTTTTTTTTTTTAAATTTTTTTTTTGGATTTATACACATGTGTATATTGTTAATCTTTTAACTATACATATATGTATATTGTCAATTATACATATATGTATATACATGTTTAAAATTGAAAAAATGTGTATATTGTTAATCTTAAACCATAAACACTAAAGCTAAACCTTAATGCTAAACCCTAAACTCTAAACCCTAAAGCTAAACCCTAAAGCTAAACCCTAATGCTAAACCCAAAAGCTAAAACTAAACACTAAAGCTAAACCCTTAATGCTAAACCCTAATACAAACCCTAAAGATAAAGCTAAACCCAAAAGTTAAAACTAAACCCAAAAGCTAAACCCTAATGCTAAACCCAAAAGCTAAACCCTAATGCTAAACCCTAAATACTATTGCTAAACCCTAATGCTAAACCCTAATGTTAAACCCTAAAGCTAAACCCTAAACCATAAAGCTAAACCCTAAACCCTAATGCTAAACCCTAAATACTAATGCTAAACCCTAAATAACACTTATTTTTCAATTTTAAACATGTATATACATATATGTATAATGGACAATATACATATATGTATAGTTAAAAGATTAACAATATACACATGTGTATAAATCCAAAAAAAAAATTAATTCTTAAAGAAAAAGCTGCGATTTTTCCAAAAAAAAAAAAAAAAAAAAAATTTTTTGCATTTTTTAACCTTTTTTTTGCATTTTTTTGCTTAGGGAAAATGTGTGGTCCAGAATGCTTCTCAAGTTTCTCATTTAGCCTACTACTTTTCACATGATCCTTATCCTATATATATATATATATATATATATATAAAGATGTATTTACACAGAATAACACATAAATTATTTTATATTGATTTCCTAACATTAATATTTAAGTTTAGGTATTAAAAGAACACCTAATGGCTTAAACCAGTGGCTTAGCTCTGATACCACCTTCTGTCACAAACCCCGACCCCATCCAGGCAGCGGGAGCCATGAAACAGTCTGATGGTATCGGTGTTTATTAATTACGCAGCGAAAAAATTTTCATCAGGATCGTAGTTAGGAAATAAATTTCAGAATTTCAAAACACCAAACTTTTATAATAAACAAATGGGATAAAACCCATGTTTCATTCATAATGTCTTTATAGGGATAAACCCTAATTGCTGAAAACATAAACTTTTATTGAGGTAACTTTATAGCCATTTTCTTTAAGCCTTAGTGCTCCGTAGCTGGCTTCTTATAGCTTCGTATTAAGTTACCTTAGAAACGCGTTTTTAAAAATATTTTATCAGCAAGAAATGCTGGCGAGTACATTCCAATTTATAAAAACATTAGTTGTTATAACATTACAGTATTAAGGGCGATTACAATGTTTATATCTACTAATATACTCATTCAGTACTTGTCACTCGACCGGATCTGTGACTATGGTCATATCACACATTGGCTAACCCATTGTCCAATGGTGACGCTTGTCAAATAATGTATACAAAACCCCATAATCCGGCAGCAATTGTAGAATACAAAGACTTAATCACTGTAATTATAACTAATAAATATTTAGGGTTTTGGAAAACATTTGGAATAATGGCTCACAAATGGTGACAAAAGAGAATGAACTCACATGTAGACTTAGGTATTTCTACGGGCTTCCTGGTAATATTTCTTGATTATTTTCTTGTGTTTCTAGTAAAAACATACAATGCACACGTGTTAGTAAGATAACCCAAATCACATTGGTCATACAACACGAGACAGAACCCCAACGAACTAAGTCAGGCAGAGCCTTGACATGCGTTACGGGGCCCTAGATCAGTCGGGTAGGGTAACGGATTAGTGATCGAGGGTTAAAATACTTAAAACGGGGCAGAGCTTCGTTGTTTAGGGGTATAATAACTGAAAATTTTCAAGCTAGAAGTCTGAGAGAGAAAGAGGTGTGAGCCAGTGTGAATTGTGCCACCCCTACCCTATTTATACGAATTCAGGAGGTCTGTCGCGCCCCGCGACAGCCCCCCTTCTCCTTTCACGGCCCGCGAGGGCAACCCTAACTACGGTTAGGGTGGCCAGGTGACCCCATAGCTTCAACAGGTGGTGGACGTGTGGCGTGTTTGTGTGTCCGGCAAGGTAAGGTCTCTCGCACCCCGCGAGGCATACGGCCAAGCGGGTCGCAGCCCGCGAGCGAGTTAAAATGTTTATTTTATTTGATTTTTTATGAATTTAGGGTTATACGGGTCTAGTTTAGCGTATACGGGGTATATTAGGAGCGTTTTTCGAGGGTTGTTATAATATATATGCTTAGGTGCACTGAAAAGAGGGTTTAAGGCAGGTGTAAGGGATTTGCTAGGGCTAGATGGATGCTTCTTGAAAGGGCCATTTCCTGGGCAGATTTTGACAGCAGTTGGGGCAGATGCTAATAATGGCATCTACCCTATTGCATATGCATTGGTTGAGGCTGAGACTACTGCTACATGGACTTGGTTTCTAGAGTTGTTGGGTGATGATTTGGATCTGGCTCAAAATAGTAATATCACATTCATAAGTGACAGGAAAAGGTATGAATTTATACTCTTAAATGTGTTGATTAATTGTTTTGTTTAAATGTAGTGATTATTTGTTTTGTCTTGTCTTGAACTTATGGTATAGTACTGGCTATAGCCAAGGTTTATCCATGTTCTGAGCATAGATATTGCTTAAGGCATATTCATGATAATATGAAATCCAAATGGAGAGGTGATGTATTAAAAAAATTATTATGGAGTTGTGCTACTGCAACAACAATACCAACTTTTGATAAGGCCTTGAAGACAGTTTTGGATGAAAACAGAGAGTTGCATGAGTGGTTGAAACATATCCCACCCAAACATTGGTCAAGAGCCTACTTTACAGGTATTTAATTACATATTTGTTTGTCCTTGCTTGCCGCATATTTCTATAAGGATATATGTTAATTACATGAGAAAACTATTGTAGGTAGGCCTAAGTGTGATATGTTGTTAAACAACCATTGTGAGGTTTTCAACAAGCAACTTCTACATGGTAGGGACAAACCTATCATAACTTGCCTTGAATTCATTAGGGAGTACCTAATGAAAAGGATAGTTGTGGTACACAGAATGATTGCTAACTGTAATCGGCCATTAACACCACATGCAACTAAAAAAATTGAAGAAATCAAGCATGATGCATTATTATGTACTGTGATTTGGTGTGGACCATCAAAGCATCAAGTGATTGGCCCTAATATCATTGAACAAAGAGTTGTTAATGTTGACCAAAGGACTTGTTCATGTAGAAGATGGGATTTTATTGGCATGCCATGTAGGCACGTAGTGGCATGTATATGGGATATGAGATTGCATGGCATATGTGATGGTATTCCAGAAAAATATGTGGATAAAGCCTACTGGTTAGAGACATGGAAGAATGCGTATATAAATACCATAGAACCCATTAATGGCATGGACATGTGGCCAACTTCTGCATGCCAACTACTTTAACTGCTCCAAAATATCACAAGTAAATTGGCAGACCAAAGAAAAAGAGAAAGAAATCTACTGTGGAGATTGATGAGCTGAGATAAAAGGTTTCTACAAGTGCAAAAATGCCAAGGCATAACAATTCTTTGGACTGTAGTATCTGTAAGACTACGGGACATAACAAGAGAACCTGTAAGGATGTCACACCCTGACTTTTGCGGAAGCGTGATTTGGTGTGACTTGCTTAATATCATTGCATTCAACCATAACAAACAATTATATGATACATCCAAGATGTTCATCCATTGATTAAGTTTTAAAACATTACATCATCATTGTCTTGAAGCATAGACTTAAAAATCCAAGTTACAAACCATATAAAATGTTTAGAGTTTCATAAGGACTCATCAAAAGACTTTAGTTAAAACCAGTTTTTGAAAGATGTGTCACGTCCAGGATAAGACACTCTAACCAAACCCTAAGACACGGATGACATCTTTTATTCTCAACATGACTTGAAACTCCAACGCCCGCCAGATCCATACTTAGTTTCCTGAAATACATGTAGTTTGAAAACATCAACAAAAGTTGAGCGAGTTCATGTGTGTGTTTGTGAATAAACCTTTGAAACCTTTGTAAGTATGTTTGTATGTAATTGAAATCCGGTATGAAAGCAACAAGGAGACAGATCAATTAATGTGTAGCTAATACATTAATATATGTGATATGGTGCAGGAAGACTTAAACCTAGCAGATTTGTACCGGGCCTCAGGCTGTAAGACATAGTCACCACATGGCCCACTCGGCGGACTCATGGATGGGGCTCGCTACACCCAAATAGATCTATCACTCCTGTCCATCGGTCCTACAATGAGGATTAATGGCCTTAAGAGTGCGCCTACCCATTCACATGATCTACTGTACTTTCCTTAGCTAACCATACCAATTGTATTTGTCTGTAAGCATTTTGTAATCATTGAAACATGTATTTCACCCCCGAAGTTATAAAACTGAAAACAGTTAAGAGAAAAGGGGGACATGAACTCACAGTTTTACGTTCTTCGAATCCGCCCGTAACGCAAAGTTTCCTCTGGTGTACACGACTACCTACAATGTACTATGGTCTTATTAGACGAGCGGATCGTGCCTTGACTTAGTATTATTTAGTGCCCTTGAGTTACGTTCCCAAGTGTTTTCATCATTATTCCAAGTTATATAATTATTTGTCAAAATAATTAATATTTTAACTCAAATTGTATTTATTAGATTTTGGAATAATTGTTAAAACAATATGTATTAACTTAATACTTCCCAAGTATTTATACTTGTATTTCCTTCCCAAGGATGGGGTATCTTATACTTGTATATTTTTGCCATGTACTGGTGTCGTATTCCGGTGTGTATTTATACGTACGAGAATACGTATATTGTATTCATTAAGTATTCATATACTTAATTTTATATCAACTTTTCCGGAATAATATTTTTAGTAAGATACTTTAATATATTTTTCCAAAATATATATTCCGAGGTATGTTACTTAGAAAATTATTTATAATTCTCTCTTGGCAAAAGTATTCGTATTTTCATATAAGTTCCAAAAAATACTATATTTTCAAGTCTATCTTGGAAAATATATACAAACTTATTTTGCTCCCAAAAATCATATATTTCATGTTCACTTGAGAAAATATATATTTCTTACAAAAATAATATATCTTCTATTGATTCCAATAGAATATATTTTTGTCCACAAAAAATAATGTGTTTTCTTTTTGTCAAAAATACGATATAACTTTGTAATACTTGTGAAAAATCATATTTTCATTTACTTGGTGTCCAACATATCATTTACCAAAATATTCATATGAATAATATTTTCGGAATATTTGCAAGTTATATTCCTTTGTTCGGTTTTACCGGTAATTTGTGTAATCTTGTATATTCATATTCTTAGGATTTTGGTGATATTTAGGATTGTAAGTTCTTGGCATTTGATGAGTTATATTATTTCAAGTCCTAAAATAATATAACTAATACACATAATTTACAAATAATCACACACATGGTACCTTCTAAACATATACATATTTAGTCACTTTTATTTGTAAAAAACCAACCTCCAATATTTATAATTTTTGTAACAAAAATCAAGGCAAAGTTTATGTAACAATTTATGGTTTGAATACACTTGTAAAAACTTGTTTAAAAATATTTTCCTAAGTGTTTATATTTTTAGAAAATTTTGCCATAGTTTCCCCTAAAAGTAGAGGTTTCCATGCTTTCAAGCATATCATTTTCTTTTGTAAAAATCATCACAATCAATAATAAACAACCTTTACTTACAATTTTTGCCAAAAATATGTATAATCTACTACTTCATGAACTTGAATATTTGTAAAAATTTGTAGGAACTTACTAGTGTCATTAGTAAGTTTAGTTACCCTTTAAAGTGTAGTTGTTTATATAAAAACATCATTTTTGAATGATTTAGATGTTTACAACTTGTAATCATATTTTTCAAAAATATTTTTTTATGTATTCTTCTTGGTACACAAGTGTTTCTACACTTGTTTAACCATTAAAAATAAGGTTTGTTTATGTAAGAACCAAGTTTTAGCAGAACTTATATTTTTAGCTTGGTTTCTTTAGAAATCCTCCATAAATCTTTAAATCTATAAGTATTATTACTCACATTAATCATTATTTTTCAAGAAAACAATATATTCTTTCAAGTTCATGTCTTGCATGAGGGTGATTTATAAATCTCTAACATTTTCATCCTCTCATCTTGCTAGATTATGTTTTTAATCATGATCTAGCAAGATCATATAATGATCTACATCATTTACACAAACCATCAATCATCAAGCACCATAACAACACTAAACAACATGATTTCTTTAAGATTTCTTATAGTTTTATGCTTATGTTCATGTTTCATCTTCTTGTTTCTTAGTGTTCTTTATGATAATCACCTTGTATCATCTTTTAACCACTTAATATAGATGTAAAATGAAGAGTAGAAGATCTTACTACTAGCTCAAGGCTAGGGATGATCAAGTGTAGAAATGAAGTGGATAAAAGCAAATGAACAAGGTCCTTGAACTTCCGTTGCTTGCTACCTTCTTAACTATGCTTGTTACACATTTGTATAAGCTTAGAATGTGTAGAAGTGAGCTATAAAATGATGGTTATGGAGGGGTGTTTGAGGCCGTAGCCATGGGAGGAAGAAGAAGGAATTTTTGGGTTGTTGGAAGTGTTGAGATGATGATGAGTTTTAGTCTTGTGGTTTATAAATAAAATCCTCCAACATCTAATTATCCCATGGTTTTTATGTTTCTAAAGTACATGGCTTATCTAATAAACAATGAAGAAAAATCATGGGTGGGTCCCACTTATCCATAACCGGTTTGGGGGGGGGGGTGTGTGCTAGTTGGGTTCCAAATATTAGTTAAGTAATTTGGTTGGAAAGTAATGGTATTAGTTAGTGTTTTATGTGTCTAGGGTGTTTAGAGTGTGTTATGATGTTCGGTGACCATAACTAGCTTTGTAACACTAAAACAATGCTTCTAGTGAAAATTTGGTATTTCGGGTAGTGTCCGGTTGTTCGGTTGGTTACTGGTTCGTTAAAGTGCTAAATTGCGCAGTTTAGTGTGCTTTATGTATTTTTTTTATGACAGTTTCGATTCCCGACACTTAGGAAAGTATTCTGGACCATTTAACCATAATTTTGCATGATATTAAGTTGTTAAATGGCTAAATTTTTGCTGAATTTGCTGAATTCTGCAGTGTATGAGAGTTTTTAGGCACTTTCCGGCACTTAAACTATCACTAGGAAGGCAGTTTTGTGATCCTTACTTTCCTACACACTCTACCTGTGAAATATTTAGTTTCTGGCTCATCATGTGTCTCAATACAATGTCTGTCTATGTTCTGAACTTCGTCAGCATTTCTCTGACTTTGTCTGATAACTGTGCTAGCTTTGTTTCGTGCATCATTTGAATTAATAAAGTTTGCATGTAGTAATGTTATGTCATTTGCAATATATGATGCACATGTATGAATAATGATAATGATTAGAAAGCAATACAAGCATTTAATTGTAATTCAGCACAGTCATTAAGCACAAATCATCATTTAATAATTGTACGGATGCATGCAAATTTGACAGTTGTCACATTCTCCCCCTGTTAAGAAAATTTCATCCTCGAAATTTCTACTACCTTAACTCCTTAGGGTTACATTATGCGTGTATGAATATAAATAATACTGAGGTAGATAACCACAAAACCGAATCAAACTTATTCGAATCAGGTGAATCCAAGGACATATTACAACAACAAGAACCCAATGGTTATAAGGTATGTATTCCATAATTTGATGTCAAAGGACACGAGATGTATAGATGTATAATCTAGTGTAACATAGTTAACAGGGGTTCAATAAAAGAGGAGTTTTCGACAAATAGAATTCCATACGATCGTTCATAATATGCGAATGAGTTTTTTTTTAGAGACTGCAGTGTCACACCCCGGCCGCGTTAAAACAACAAACCGCGGCGGAAACGCCGGGGAGTGAGGTGACAGAATTATTGTTTCAACAACCATGGTAATAAAAATTATGTATTATTGAGTTAAGTTTACATTGTTTTTGAGTTCAAACAAAATATAACATAATAATTGTCTTTTAGGTCACTAAGGCCCGAGTCCGCCTAAGTGAAGCACAAACATCATCATGCATCAGCACCTGAAACACATGTAAAAATAGGTACGTCAGCATAAAAATGCCTGTGAGATACATAGGTTTTGTTTATGCAAGATTCATGACTTGTGGTTAAAAAAAATGTTTAACAAAATGTAGTCATGAACCTTGTAAAATATTTTTCCTTTATAAAATCATCTGAAAATCGATATGAAAATCAATGATAAATAAAGGACAATGCATGGTTAAACGAATAACCAAGTAAAAGACATTTTGTGTGAAATATGTATTTTGTAATATAATGTCATGTCCTTGTAAAAATGTTTCATGTCTTGTCCAAGTGATTTATATAACGCAACAATGTGAAATACAATAAAAGCACTTATATATAGGAAGTACCATCGGCGTATCCACCATGCTTTTATCGTATGACACATAGCCCCGTTACATAAGTCACTTATTAATAACCAACTAAAATGTCTTGTTCAATGTTAAAAATGTTTTATGTGTAAACTATGTTTAATGTCATGTAAGAAATGTATCAAATGTAATGCATAGCAAGTAGGAAATCATTTACTTAAACTATGTAATGATATTAGTGTGAAACAAATGTATGGCGAATAACAAGTAATTACTCAACCATAGGAAAAATGTACAAAACAATGTTTTTGAGTAAACCTAAGTTTAATTCAAATGTCATGTTTTGCAGAAAACAATGCTTTATGATTACAAACATTTATGCAGTAATGTTAATCGCATACATTCAAGCCTTGCGACTGTGGCGACAAACCTTTAAACAAATTAAAGGTTCATCTAAGTTATGTAGTCGGATTCTGTCATTTCCAACTTCCAAACAAACCTAGGAAGTCGGAAACGGGAGTTGTCAATTCCTATGGTACCATTACATACTACCGAGCGGCGTGATCAATGTTAATGAATGTATTATTGTCCCGATTAAACACACCAAATGTCATAACCAATGTAAGCATGCTATGAAAACCATGTACTAGGTATGCTAAGTAAACATGCCTAGTAGAAATGTCATGTAAAACAATGCGTACATATGCTAAGTAAACATATGTAACAAATGTGTAATAAATCAATGTGCTAGCATGCTTAACATACATAGCAAAACATAGTGAAAACATGTACTAAATATGTACTAAGTGAAACTAGCATGTTTATGTCACAAAAGCTTGTAAAACAAGAAAGTAACAAATATGTACATGTGAATCACCCCAAAAGTATTTGAAAACGGTAAAAGAGGGGAACTATGTACTCACTTGGGATTGCTTATTAGTCTTGAGAATAAGACCAATAAAAGCTCCAAGTATCACGGAATCAACCGGCACCTAGTATAGGTAACTATGTTAATAAACGGATCCTAAGTCTGGAGATAGGATAGAATGAGGTCCTATAAATCAAATGAGTATTTAAACTCATATGGTATGATTTAATAGTCCCTACATTCTGATTGGAAAGTCTACCTAAGTGCTTTTGACCCGTTTCGACACATTATGGTAACGTAAGCTACTAGAATGCGTCGTTTGCGCAAAACTATGCTCGGATGGTTATCTATGTGCTATGTCAAGTCTTACATGCCCAATTATACCCTAACATGTTACTAATTCAGATTAGATGTCAAAAATATGTTCACATAGTCAAAATACGGATTTATGCTTCAAAAGGGCGTTTTGGTCATTTACTATGGGCATACAAGCTAACTAGCAAAAGACTAACCAATCCTAGGTGATCATAAGGTATAACCACAGGGGTTATTCCCTATGTAACTATGATCACTAAGTAAGCTTGGTCGGATCCTAATGATCGACCAATCGGGTCGGGTTCGAAAGTCTAAGCGGTTGTTTAGACCGCTTAACTAACGACCCTAAACAAGCACCAAACTATTAGTGACGAGTTAAACATGTCAAAACATGTTTAACCTACTGATTTGGTATCAAAACAATGGGTTTTGATACCCGAAAATAGTTCCTTTGCAAAATGCGTGCTAAAACGCATTTTGACCGAAACTTTGACTCATCACTATGCCTAGTTAATGTGGTAATCAGTAGGTATAATCACTAAGGATTATAACCATTGTGATTACAATCACATTGCAAAGTTCAATTGAACTTTGACTTGACTGGTCAAACTGAAAGTCAAACACAGTTTGATTTTTTAAACTAGTAAGCAATAAAAGAAATGAAAGAATGCTCACTAAAGTCCTTGCTATCTTTTCTACAAAGGAAATAAGCTCCCAATCAGATGAGAAAGCTCTCCAAAGCAGATTAGAGAAGGGAATGAGGAAATGAGCAAGGATTCAAGTGAAATGTGTTGGCTATTTATACTTGTTGATGATGCACAAGATCATTACAAGTGTTTATGTGGCCAACAAGCAAAGAATCACAGCCCTACATGTGTTATGGAATAGCTAATTTACTTGGAGAGTCGTTTACTTGGAGCCCAAAACAAGAGAATTGCATACAAGTCCCTGAATTATGGAACAGCAGCAAAAATCAAGTTTCTGTCGCTGGGCGTCCCTTACGGACCGTAAAGATAGGGCTTACGGTCCGTAAGCCATCTACTTTCAGCAAATGTCAGTTTTGGTCCCTGTACTAGAATAAGCTCATTTCAGGCCCTTTTGACCCCCGTTAAGCCATTTTCAAGGCTCTACAAGGTCAATAAAGTTTAGAGGACTCAAAATGTGCTCGGAAAACTCTCGGATGTCGGCTCGTTTGGTCGTACGGTCGCGTTAATCGTTAAATTACGACGAAACTCAAACGGACGCGAAAACGAACCAAATTAAGCGACGAGTGGTATTTTTGCATGGCGATCACTAAAATAAAAATATTTTAGTGTGTACAAAAATTTTGGATGTCCATATGTGGCCAGAACGTAAGATATGCGCGAAAATGCAAACTTACGCCGTTTTTGACACTTTTAGTCCCTGAAAGATCATGTAAGCATGTTTTCGCACACCGAACCTATCAAAGCTTATTTCTAAGCCACGTTTAGGTTATTTATGGTATGTTTAGCTTATGATCAAGTTCCGGACTGTACGTTGCCTTACAGAACGGCAGACTTTTGCAGTTTGACGCAAATAGTCCATGTGAGCGAATAAACTTGTTTTTGCCATACCAAACCTTCTAAAACTTATTTCTTTATGTAAATGTTATTTAAGGTTAGTTAAGCTTATGTTGCTGTTCCGGAGTGTTTGTCGAGTTAAACTGATCGCGTTTACGCATCAGTTTGCGTATAACTTCCCAGAAAGCGATATAGAGTTCAAAATCGATCAAAAATCAACATGTGCATAAAATCAAACATAAATACAAACATTGGGATCAAAACACACTGTTTTATTAATATTGTATTGTTCAGAGTCTGTAAAATGATTACACAAGCACAGATGTCACATGTAGCATCCGCTATCTGAACTCAAAATCAACAACTCGAATATAATAGTAACATGAAAATGATCTGTCATCTTTCGAATAAATAAATGGTTAAAATTAGTATGTTGACATTCTTGAATTGTGAAAATACACCGAATGTAATACAATAAAAAATGGTGTATTGTTGTCTCAATATGTAGCTGCATTAAGAATGTTTAAATGGCATGTTAAACCAAAAGTTTGTGTAGTCAGTGAAACGGTTGATCATGATTAGCACAAGCTACAAGTTTGTAATGACACCACAAGGTGTCGTAATTGGCATAATTCAATAATAGCGGTGACCGAACAAGTTCACCGTGCTTGAGATCAATGAAAGTGTAATGTAGCAATCCTGAGGATTTGATTCAATGGCATAGTAGGACCTTTCAATTGAGTATAGAACATCAAAGAGCCAATGCTTTCGATCGAAGATGAAAAAGAAATAGGTACCGCAAGGCATTCGATCGACAATGGAAGAATCGTTGGGAGGTACACCGGGGTATGAAATGAATCTATGTACCATTATGTCACACCCCGATATTTCCACGTATTACCAGTGGGCCCGATGGGGAGTATCGTGATGTAGTTGATATCATCATAGTCAAACAACACAATTTTAAATGCACAGCGGAAGCAAAAGATAGATTTATTTCAACCGAATAAATTGTAATATTAAGTATCACAAAATAGTTGAAACAGATCCACAGGTGGATCAAATAAAAAGGAAACATAGTTCATCAAATTTAAATGCATCCAAGCTTGCGAGACTCTTATTGATGCTAAGGAGAGGCCAGCCTATTTCGAGTAGTACCTGCACTTAACCTTTTTGGGAAAATACGTCAGTTTACACTGGTAAATACAATTAACTGACTCAATTTTGAAAAGGTTTAGAAAATTGATTTGAATGCACATGGCACAAAACTTTTTATAACTTGGGATAATTATTTATATATAAACTCGTAAAAGAATTACATGTTCGTTATACGTTCAGTAGCCCGGGTTGAATACCGGGTTAAAGATTAATAGACACACCACATGGTCTAGTCCCGCGGCGAGTTATTCTCATAACCGGTGGTTATACCTTATTATTTATATATGCACTGGCGGGTGTACGCCTACACCCCGTGCTAAGGTCGTGGCCATTTCATGAATGATGCCAAGGATATCCGGGACATGGTCATTAACCCCCCAAAGGCTTTAAGCAAACAAAACAATTTAAACGGGACATTTCAATAAATTAATCTTCATACAATTTAAAAATTCAATGCCCAACCAAGCAGTATTTTATATACCGTACCCCAAGCCCGTATAGGGAAAATAAGTTAAAAGTATTTACCTTTGCAAGTATTAATCACAAACAGCAAGTGCACGTAGCTTTTACCGGGTCTCCTATTCTGGAACAAAGGTTTTTAATAACCTATTAGATTCCTAACGGGTCTTTAATTAAGCCTAAACTTAGACCGGTTAGTTTTAAAAGAAGATACGGTTCAAACGCACGATTAAGCGAAGACCGGAATAGAATGTGTTTTAGACCTGACAAGTTTGGAGACTTGTGTAATATGGGTAAACTAAACACATTCTGGATTTGAGACAAAAATGATAAGGTTTGACCCGTTTCGGCTAATTTACGCAAACTAGTTACATAAACCAAACCGAACGCGAAAGGTGCGTAACGGGTAACCATAAGAGCCATATACAGGTTTCCCAAGTTAATATGCCTTAAATATGTTGTGACATCAGTAAGATTTCTTCTATTATGCCCAAAACGAATTTAAACTCAAACTATGCCCCGTATGGGCATTTTGGTCATTTTAAAGGTTATAAAAGAGTTTAAATAATAATCTGAGTTACAGGTCTGATATAATCAGTAAAAATACTTAATTTAATAAGTTATAACAGTAGGGTATTACATATACGTGAAATTTATCATTTATAACCAAACTATGCACCTTAGGGGTATTTTGGTAATTTTACATAGGCTTAAAAGGTCAAAACTGGAAATCTGAGTTTAAAACTTTTGCTTACTGTTAAAATATAAAAATTTACTGAAAATATCAGTAGGCACCAAACCCTATATGTTTAAAATAGTTTTTAATACATACTATGCGTTAAAAACGCTTAAAAAGACGATTTTGAGCTATTTCTGGGGTTTTAAAGGAAAGCTGATATTTTTATTATTCTAGAAGGCTCAAAATATTTTATTTATCATATTAGATCAGTAGAAAAAGGTTTGGTATCAAAATAATTTGTAAAACTCATTTTATAGGCCAAAAGAGCAAAACCGGCAATTACCGAATCAAGCTTAGAACTCTATGTTATGCTCAGCCTAAAATTAAATAAAAATCTTCAAAAATCCCAAAATATTATTTTATATCAGTAGGTAAAAATTTTGGTATTAAAAATTGGGTTTAGATAGGCTATATGCTAATTACGTCGTTTAATTTATAAAAAGCTTTCCAATTACGCTAATGAGCATAACTCCTAATCTAGACCCCAAACTGATGTCAAATTTTAGGGACAAGTCTAATAATCAGTAACTAAGGTTTCTATTCTTTTATATTTTCAAAAATCACATTTTAAGGTCATATGGGCATAATAGTCAACATTTAAGTATTTAACGAAAACATGCATATGAATCAGATAACTAATGAACCAAGTTGTATAATCACAGAGGGTTATACGAACATGTAACCTGGTCCAAATAAAGCTCTAAGGCATTTCTAAAACATGCTACATTGGGTCAGAACTGAAAGTCAAAGCAAAAGTCAATTTTTGTGACTTTCGGTTCCGAACCGAGCCTAAACTGATAATTGTCGGGTTGAACATGTTTAGACATGTTCTTACATTAATTACCAAGTTATATTAATGATAAAACAGGTTGCATGGCTCCTACATTGCTAATTATGCATTAATTTGAAAATAAGCTTTTTGTTGACTTTTTAAGATTAACTTTGACCCGACAATTGACCTAGTTAGAGTGGGAATCAGAGGGTGCCCTTTTAAGGGTTTATTTCCCACATAATTACCAACTCATAGGTACTTTCAATTTGAAAATTGACTGGAAAAATTATGATTTATTACAAAGTCAAACTCTAATTACGACGGTTTGACTTTAAGCTAATTAACTAAGCTAAACTGAATTAAAGAAAGTTAAGGACACTTACAAGGGTCCTAAGCACGACTAGTGACTCCTAGGAAAGGTGCTTGAGCTCCAAAATTCTCCAGAAGTGAAATTGTGAGAGTTTCAAGTGAGTGTGCACAAGAGTTGCAACATTGGAGCTCCTTATATACCCATTTTGATCATCTAGGATCATGCCAAGGAAGTCTACAGGTGATATGAGATGCTTACAAGTGCCCCCTATGCATGAAATACCATTGGGGCAGCCCCTGGTATGTAAAACAAGCGTTTGAAGTCGGTTAACAGGCCTGAACTGGAACCTGTGCGAACTTTCTGATGCTGCCAGTCCCAGGCGTCCCGCGTAAGGGTCCTTCCTGATCTTAAGAAGCCCGTGTGAGGTTCAGTTCCAGGACAAACAAGTTTCAGCAATTGCATTTTTGGTCCCTGGTCCTTGTATACGTGGTTTTAACTTCATTTCTTGCATTTTCAACCCTCTACCTTGACTTTTAAGGGCTCCAATCCAAACACCATTAAGTCCTCGGTTAACCTTGTGATCACCCGTAAGGCCCTAGAATTCAACGTTGACGCTTTTGACCCCTCGTATACGAATATTGTCATAACTTTCTCATACGATAACGAAACTTGGTGAAATTTTTACCACATATTCTAGTGAGTATAATTTATCGTTACAAAGCTTCGGGTTCGCTAAAAGGTCACTCAGAGGTATACTTTAAACATGTTGACACATTTAACCCCAGTAGTTTGTAATTTCTCACTTTCTTCCACAATTAACTTCGTATGATCCATAATTCATTCGTTTGAGAGTATAAACATCGTGTAGGGTTATTGTAAGGTATATTTATCCATTGTTGACACTTTGAACCCTTATATTCACATACTTTCTTTGTTTGTCAACTTTAGTCCTTCATAAGTGATCTTTTACACGTTTAAAGTTCGTGACACGTGTCGATACATTATTGGACATAAATTTTCGAGGTGTTACACATTGCCTTAACACACAACTGTGTTGAGACCGCTTTAATCGTGATAAACAAAATGGATTTAGAGCAAGTCAATAAATAAACAATTAAATCCGTGTATGAGGTGCGTAACCAAATTAGCGCAAGCTTCAATTTTTGTGAAAGCATCATCACAAGGTGTCGAAACCAACAAACGACTTAGTGGAGTCGTAGACCAAACAAGTCTATTATGACTCGACACAAAAGAACTTTTGCAAAAATAAGTTTGGATATGATGCTCTCAATACATTATATGGCGTCTTGAATTGAATATGCGAAATGGACAGGTCCAAGCAATTGAACTTGGTTTCAGTGCAATCAGACAATAAACGTATGTATCGACAAGAAACTCAGCATGGTTACAAAGATAAACCATGTATGTAGCTTAAAAGAAAAGAAGTTTCAAGAAAGTGTGTTGACTTGATAGCAAAGGAGCCAACAATTACAATAATGTAGGTCATTCGAATCACAAATCGATAATTAGCTTTAGCAGTTATATTTGAACTTCGACGAAACGCTTTTTCCGAAACAAAACCACATGCGTATCAAATGGTGCATGCGTGACATATGAATTCCAAGGAATGAAACAATGAGTATTCGCTATAATGAAGGAATGATCAAGTATCGAGGCAAGGAAGTGTTTGCTTTAATGAAGAAAACTGTTATGATGCAACCATCATTAGGAGAAGTAGAGATGCAAAATTCTACTTTGTTAGAAGCAAAAGTGGAAATTTCAATAGAAATTTGAGTGCTTTATCTGTTTGGTTAACTGAAATAGTATATATGTCAGAAATATGGGGTTTGCTCTAGTTAATAGACGTAGTTTCCATGTGATAAACTTTAATGAGTTTTGACCTCAGTTCCCAAAGGTCCTAAGTACATGTTTTCTAGGTTCTCAAAGTTTCGTATTCTGTGTAAAACTGTTTTGTGCATCGTGTAGGAAACACAATTTTTAGTGTATGTTTAAAACAAGTTGCTATCTTACCATACTTTGGTACGCTTTTATACTGAATTCACAGCTAATGATACTCGATCTACGATCAGTCTTAGGATAGTAGTTGGATCCTTGTAGTTAGTTAAATAATTAATTCGTCAATCCCCAGCAAGAGTTACTGACTCTTGTTGGTTAGCTCGTTCGGCTCCTGGTAGTTGATGCTCATTTGAGAATCATCGTCCTTCTCCTTGACGAACAGTACTGAAACTCCTTAGGGCAAAAAGCTTGCCTTATAAATCCCCTATCTGGCAACTTTTGAAGCTGCGTTGGCAAATCTTGTATCTCAGGAAGTGCAAGTCGATAGGGTGTCTTAGCTATAGGCGCAATGCCTGGAACCTAGTTAATGTGAGGCTCAACTTGTCGTTGAGGAGGTAATCCTGACAAGTCTCTGGGGAAGACTTCAGGATATTCCCTTATCACGGGGATATCTTCGAGCTTAGGTTCTTCGCTTCCTTATCCACGACGTGAGCCAAGAAGGCAACACATCCTTTGTGCGAAAACTTCCGTGTCTTCAACGACTGATACTCCGTACGGGTGTATCTTGCTTCTTAAATCACGATCGTTTCTTCGTTCGCCATCGGGATGCGGTTAACAATCTCTGCTTGATTGCTCGACAACCAATTCATCCCAATTACCACGTCGAAGCTTCCCCTTAGCTAGTTCTATCGAGTACGGGTTATCTACTTTCTTACTATTAAGCCAAGTATACTTTCAAACTCTAGAGATGCGAAGCTAAAACTGGCAACAGTATTTAGCAGCACAGATGCATAACGTTGACTAATATGGGACGTACCGATGTTCCACACTTGGATCCTGGCGTGCTTCCCTAGCTCCGCTATTGAGCTTTCATCCTTGTGCCTGATTGTTTTTAGGGCAGTATTTTCTGAAATGTTTTTTGCTTCCACAGTTAAAACAACCTTGAGCACGTTTTTGCTTGTCACTCGTTCTGCCTTGATAGTTGTCGTTGTTTCCTCCGTGATTCTTGCTACCATCTTGGCCTCCATTTCTACGTTCAGTATCTTGCCTACAAGTTTCCTTGGGATGCCCCCTCTTGCCACAGTTATCACATTTTCCATATTTACATCGCCCGTCATGGTAACGTAGACAATTATCGCACTTAGGTAGGAGACCCATGTACTCTTTTCCCTTTTTGGCCCTGTTCTTGCTATCCACCCGAGTACCTTTCTTGAAATTTGCGAACTTTCTCTTGTTGTCTCCAGATGGCTCTACAGGAGTCTCCTTTTTCTCTTCCGAGGTGGAAAATTTTCCTAGTCTAACCGCTTCTTCAGTGAGCGCCACACTTAAGTCGATAGCATCGGTGATTGTTGGAGGTTTAGATGTTGTCACCAGGCTTAGAATCTGAGGTGCCAATCCCCCGATGAAGCGTTCAATCCTCTTAAACTCTGGTTCCACCAGATATGAAGCAACTTGTGATAAATTGTGAAATCTCTGCACATACTCAGCTATCTTTGAACCTTCCATTTTCAAGTTCCATAGTTCGGTCTCCAATTTCTGGACTTCTACCCTCGAGCAATATCTCTTACGCATCAGTTCTTTCAGTTCGTCCCACGTCAAAGCATACGCAGCAGTCTTACTCAACGTCCGAACCTGAAGGTTCCACCATAACAGAGCCCCATCTAGAAACAATCCAGTTATGTACATGACTTGTTGCTCTGGAGTACATTTGCTCAAACTCAAAACAGAATCCGTCTTCTCAACCCAACGCACAAAAGCTATGGCACCCCCAGTGCCATCGAAATCTCAGGGCTTGCAGCTCAAGAACTGCTTGTAGGTGCAGCCTGCGACATAAGAAACATCATTCACATAAGGCATTAGCAAAGCACTCTTGGAAATGTCCAAACGTTTTGGTAATGTGTCTTAAGTGACTAAACATTACCGTTGGGTGGGTTATTTCCTGAGGTACTTCCGCTGCGTTCGGAGCGAAGGGCCTCGTGCTGTGCGATGGCCTGTGAGATGCGTTCTTGTAATTCCGCCTCGGTCGTTGGCAGAGGGTTGTCGGTATTGATGTTCCCCTGAATCGACGTCTTCTAATAAGAAGATCGGCTAGGTCAAGTCTCATTAAAGACACAAGCACAAAAGCATCTACTTAACGAATGAGACCTAGGAGGTGTGTATATATACATATATAAGCAATCGTTATAACAATCAATCACATAACATCACAATTATAGCACAACTTGTAGATAGGAATATGTTTAATAAGAATATAACAGGCAATCACTGTGACAACTGGCCCAAACCGGTAATTTCCGTACACTCTAATCATTATTTAATGATTGCAATTATGAGTTTAATTGTCAGCAATGTCTGAACACATGATTAAACAAGTGAATTCATGCACGTTGTATACTACAAAATATTGCTTTATGCATAAACGAGAGCGTTGCGTCAAAAATAATAGTAAACTCACCGGTAAGACACACTGTGTCGACTGAACTGCAGAAAGCAGTCAGACAATAAAATTGGAGCCTAGGTGTAGGTCCGACAACAAGAATGCATTAAAACCCAAGAGTACATACAAGGGTTAGTATATATGCAATACGAAAGCAAATATAAGCACTAAAAAGCACCCAAAACGCACTTTAAGTGCATAATTTATATAATTCAGCAATAAATCAGCATTTAGACATATAAATATTATGCAGAAATGTCGTTTTATTATCCAGAATATTTCCCTAAGTGATGGGAATTGAAAGGGTACAAGAAAGGTACTTAAAAGACACTAAAAAGTGTAATTTAGCACTTTAACGAATCAGTGTCTAACCGAACAACAGGACATTACCCGGGACAACCAAATATTTACTAGATCTTTCCAAATCCATAATAATCTTGCCCAGATCCCTTACAATCTTACATGATCTTTCATAGATCTCTTTTAGATTCACAAGATCTTTCATAGATTCACTTTGATACACTTAGATTTGGTAAATCCAATTAAGATCTTGCAAGTTACACATTACCCCCCCCCCCTTGATTATGAACGGTCATGGATGGCCCCACATAATCCCATATGATCCCTCAAGATTTCCATAATCTTTCTTGGATTCATTTGGATATTAGAAGATCTTATGAAGATTTGATTTGGATTTACAAGATAATTTTTATAACTAAAGGTTACACTTAGACCCCTCCCTATCTCTAAATAAAATCGGCCATGTGCCTAATGTGAAGGATTTGGTAGATTTGTTTATGGGATATGTATTGTACTAATGGGACATTAAACACAAAGGATATTAGAAGTTGATGGATCTTTATTTAAACCACAAGACTTCTTTCATACTTATCATTCACACAAACAACAACTTTCTTTCTTTCTCTCCCAAAGCTTACGGCCAAACACCCCTATTCTATCCATCATACTTTCGATCTTGATCTTCATATTTCAAGCATCTACAAGTGTTAAGGGTCTCGTATTAGGAAGCTTGGAGCAAACGGAGTTCGAAGGACCTCTTTATCTAGCTTTTATCCACCTCTTTTGCGCATAGATTCTTCCCTAGCCTCGAGCTAGAGGTATAATGCTTAAAACTCATATTTGAACTAATCTAAAGTGGTTAAAAGGATTTTTATCGGATAAAACTCGTTAACATGCAAGATGATGCTTTAAAGTCTACTTAAAACACTAAAAATGGTGGTTAATAGCACATAAGTTGTGTAAATGATGTAGTATTCGAAATGTATGATTATTGAGACCCGATCTATGATTGTGGTAGCTCGGATCACCATTTAACCCGATGTAGTCATGTTCTTGGATCATGGCATAAGGTTATGTTAGAAGATATAAGGGTTAAAAGGTGAAACTCTACCACACATGAAACATGAACTTGTGTAAAAGTATTTTTACTTGCAAAATATTGTTCAAAATTAGTAGATCTACGAATCTACAAGTGGTATTTTGAATAACCAAGTGTATGATGAAACCATGTTTTAAAACCGGATCTTTCATGAACTAGAGGTGTTTTTATGAACAAACAAGTGTGTGGACACTTGTGTAACAAAAGTTTTAACAAAGAAATAATTTTCATAAAAACCGACTAGAAGTTGTGAAACTTCATATTCTATAAAAATAAAGTTTTTAAGAAATTAAACTTATTTTTAAAGATAACAAGACTTACTAAATGTGCTAGTAAGTTACTACACATTTTTGTAAATATTCAAGTTCATGAAATGGAGAAATTAGTGATTATTGTTGATGAGTATTGTTGATAATTGTTGTTGATGATTGTTGACGATTTAAAAGAAAATAAACACATGTTTTGAAAACATGGGAAACCTCCATTTTTAGGGGAAACTCTATCAAAATTTTTATAAATTTTGACACTTAGAAAAATATAAGTTTTTGAGAAACTTATCCCCTAAAAATATACCTCAAAACATTACCAAGGTTTCCCTAATTTTTAGTGATAAGAAATGAGGATTTCTTTAAGAATAAAAATGGATATAAATATGTATATTTTTGAAAGAAAAATATATATTATTTGATCACCAACTTTTGTGCTAAGTGTATATAGTATGTGTTATACGTGCTAGTGTATTAAGACTTAAAAATACACTAAATACTCATGAGGAGTATAAACATAAAAATACACATACAACATAGAAAATACATAATTCGGGTGCAAAGTGCAAAACACAAAAGACTTATATTTATTTTTGGAGAAAATAATATAAGTAAAATACGTAGTTAAAAATATAGAATATTTTTAACACAAGAATATATACAAAAGAGAGTGACTGTACTTGTGCGACGCAAGTCTAGTGACTAACGTTAAGAAAACGCGTATAGGTTACGACGTTAATTAAGCAAATCCGGTGGAGTTTACGACGCTAGGAACGCAAAGTTGTGAGTTCATGCTCCCCCTTTTCTCTTTAACTGTTTTCAGTTTTTATAACTTCGGGGGTGAAATACATGTACAAATGTACAAAATTTATAATTGGTATGATATAAATACAAGAAGTACACTTGGTGAGAACGAGAACCAAGTGTGACGAAATATAAGAATATGAGAAGCGCACTTGGTGAGAACGAGAACCAAGTATGAGGCGCTATGAGAAATGATAACAAGAAACGCGCTTGGTGAGAACGAGAACCAAGTAGGATGCGTTATGAGAAATAGTGTCACGAATAGGGTACAGAAGCACCATTAATCGTGTACATACTTAGACCGCAGAACAAAAGGTTAGATCTAACGGGTGCCTGGCAGCCACACACTCGGTCGGGGCGAGAATCGAGTAGTGCTTTTGTGTCTCAGAATATACCAATTAAATGCCTTAGGTTTGGTGACTTCCTATGTCGTGCCACATGTTAATGGCTTTGCAACCCATTAACAACCCTGATATTTACAGAAATACTATATTTATATAAAATTCATACCAATACTAGAATTGATATATAACTTGAAGTACATGGGGTACTCAAGAAAATTGATATATAACTTGAAGTACGTGGGGTACTCAGGAAGATTGATATATAACTTGAAGTACGTGGAGTACTCAAGAAAAACTTGATTTATTCACAACTATGTTTTTATACAAAGTATACAAACGTGAAATACAAAACTGCATGAATTCACACCAACTTTATGTTGACGTTTTTCCAAAAACTCACATGTATTTCAGGTAACTAGGATGGATGTGCGCGCGGTCTTGCTTATGCTCGTGGATGTCGCTTGTGTTTAACTTTAAATAAAGTTGTAAACTTTTATGACAACGTTTTATGCTGTCTAGCGATGCAAACGCTAAACTTATGTTTTCAAAATTATGGTATTTGATGTTATTTTACGAGCATGTAGCATGTTTACTCTTCGTATGCAATGAGAACCTTTCATGATCACACCTCGTGCTTCCGCCGCAGAAAGGGGTGTGACAATCACGTTGTTGATTTACATGTTTAATGGGGAATATGATGATTGAGCTTTCATTATTTACCGACCACAATCTCATTGTCTACAAAGTGTATCACATCAAAAGGGACACAGGGTCACCCTACCCTTGTCCAATAAGTCTATCAGTGTATCAAAATCAAGGGGTCAAAAGTGGTCTTCAAAAGTCTTCCACAATCTCAGTTCATTTGTAGTGTCTTTACTCAAAAGTAATGCAATCGGCATAGAACCAAAAACTAACTATACTGATGACTGAGGTGGGGAAGGGAAGAAAAGCAAACTGCTAACATGTGCGAGCTCCTCCTCGAGCTCGTATACGCGTCGAAGTAAGTAACTGATCTGCTGCTTGATAGTAAGGAAACAAGCATCAAAACCTGGGAAAGGTGCAATAGCAGCAGGTGAGTGTGCAAAAGGAGACAGTGATGAATGTGGAGGATCAAAGTATTCTGGCATAGATAGGGTGGAGGACGTGGTGTCAGCTCAGGCTCCAAAACTCTATAACTCAAAACCTCAAACTGTAGCTGCAGTAACTGGAGCAACTCATTCCGTGTGTAGCCTCCATAATGTGAGGGATGGTAGGGGTCTGAAATCGGCATAGTGTATGGTAGGAACCATCGGAATGGCTCGTCCATCGGTGAAGTGTTGAAAGGAGCAAACGGTGCGGCTCATGCGGTCGGGGAAAATGCTGCTATAGCAAAAGAATCGTTATGCGGGTGCTGACCTGGAGTACTTCCTGGGGTGCGGGTGCAGGAACAAACGTCTTAACAAAGAAAGATTAACGGGTACAAGTACTGGGTCGGGAATAAGGAGTGTAATATCTGGTAATTCAAATGGAACATAGTCAGGATCAGAAATTGGCTCAAGATCAATAGGTGCAACATCAGCCTGACCCAAAAGGAACTGGAGTTGTCTCAGGAGCAGGCTCTGGGTCGTGTGAAGGTGTGGGATCTCGAGCAGGTGATAGTGCAGCAGTCATAGGGTGTCGTCATCTGAATCAGTAGTAGAAAGCTGCAATCCAGCCGTCTGTAAGGCTGCAGATGTCACAGACTCAAAGGAGTATGAAATCGAGTGTAAAATGGAAGCAGAGGATACTTCAATGGCAGGAATCTCAGGAGGTAGAATAGCAACGACATCCTCAGCTATCTCCCCATCACCCTGGGCGTCAACAGGAAGATCATCAACTAACAAATCAACATCATCATCAAACAAATCGTCGAAAGGGCAGATCCTCGGGAGGAATGACCACAAGAGGTACGGCATCAAGGATCGAAGCTACGGTGTGCTTGCCATCGGGGTGTCCAAATGACGAGGTGGCCATGGACTGGAACAGGGATGTCAAAAAGGGTCCTCGTCAGGGAAGCCATCGGGAAGGGGGGGTAAATCATCGCCCAAGTCTGGTAGCGCGAACGGCTGGAGTTTATCCTCGTCCTTGGTCAGCATGTCAGGGTCACTCTCAGTGTCTGACGTATACATCTCCGGCGCATGCGCAATCTCATCATCTGTGGTGGTGGCCATAGGGTCGTCAATGTCTGACAACTCGCTCTCTGAAGAAGGTGACATGTGTGCCGGTACATAATAGTCATAGCATGTATATCCATAGTAATCACTAACACTTAGTGTATGCAAACAAAGACAATTCATCATGTAATCATGTATTCACATTATTCTTCATGAAACTTTCTATCCTTCCTAGTCTCCCAGACTAAACTACCCAGTCTCCCAGACTAAACCAACCATTCTCCCAGACTAAACCACCTAGTCTCCCAGACTAAACTACCCAGTCTATCAGACTAAACTACCCAGTCTCTCAGACTAAACTACCCAGTCTCTCAGACTGAAACACCCAGTCTCTCGGACTGAACTACAAACATAAACCTTGAAATGTGTTCTGTGTCTTTTCTTTATAAGAATTGTTTTGTTTCCTGAATCTGGGCGTTTCGTGTATGCAATGAAAACATGTTGTAAAAATATTTTCGTGAGAGCCCTAATGATTGTAGTCTAGACTCGAGAAGGAATCCTACTTCGCTACAATCGAAGCTCTGATACCAAACTGTCACACCCTGACTTTTGCGGAAGCATGATTTGGTGTGACTTGCTTAATATCATTGCATTCAACCATAACAAACAATTATATGATACATCCAAGATGTTCATCCATTGATTAAGTTTTAAAACATTACATCATCATTATCTTGAAGCATAGACTTAAAAATCCAAGTTACAAACCATATAAAATGTTTAGAGTTTCATAAGGACTCATCAAAAGACTTTAGTTAAAACAAGGTTTTGAAAGATGTGTCCCATCCAGGATAAGACACTCTAACCAAACCCTAAGACACGGATGACATCTTTTATTCTCAACATGACTTGAAACTCCAACGCCCGCCAGATCCATACTTAGTTTCCTGAAATACATGTAGTTTGAAAACATCAACAAAAGTTGAGCGAGTTCATGTGTGTGTTTGTCAATAAACCTTTGAAACCTTTGTAAGTATGTTTGTATGTAATTGAAATCCGGTATGAAAGCAACAAGGAAACAGATCAATTAATGTGTAGCTAATACATTAATATACGTGACATGGTGCAGGAAGACTCAAACCTAGCAGACTTTGTACCGGGCCTCCGGCTGTAAGACATTGTCACCACATGGCCCACTCGGCGGACTCATGGATGGGGCTCGCTACACCCAAATAGATCTATCACTCCTATCCCTCGGTCCTACAACGAGGATTAATGGCCTTAAGAGTGCGCCTACCCATTCACATGATCTACTGTACTTTCCTTAGCTAACCATACCAATTGTATTTGTCTGTAAGCATTTTGTAATCATTGAAACATGTATTTCACCCCCGAAGTTATAAAACTGAAAACAGTTAAGAGAAAAGGGGGACATGAACTCACATTTTTCGTTCTTCGAATCCGCCCGTAACACAAAGTTTCCTCTCGTGTACACGACTACCTACAATGTACTATGGTCTTATTAGACGAGCGGGTCGTGCCTTGACTTAGTATTATTTAGTGCCCTTGAGTTACGTTCCCAAGTGTTTTCATCAGTATTCCAAGTTATATAATTATTTGTCAAAATAATTAATATTTTAACTCAAATTGTATTTATTAGATTTTGGAATAATTGTTAAAACAATATGTATTAACTTAATACTTCCCAAGTATTTATACTTGTATTTCCTTCCCAAGGATGGGGTATCTTATACTTGTATATTTTTGCCATGTACTGGTGTCGTATTCCGGTGTGTATTTATACGTACGAGAATACGTATATTGTATTCATTAAGTATTCATATACTTAATTTTATATCAACTTTTCCGGAATAATATTTTTAGTAAGATACTTTAATATATTTTTCCAAAATATATATTCCGAGGTATGTTACTTAGAAAATTATTTATAATTCTCTCTTGGCAAAAGTATTCGTATTTTCATATAAGTTCCAAAAAATACTATATTTTCAAGTCTATCTTGGAAAATATATACAAACTTATTTTGCTCCCAAAAATCATATATTTCATGTTCACTTGAGAAAATATATATTTCTTACAAAAATAATATATCTTCTATTGATTCCAATAGAATATATTTTTGTCCACAAAAAATAATGTATTTTCTTTTTGTCAAAAATACGATATAACTTTGTAATACTTGTGAAAATCATATTTTCATTCACTTGGTGTCCAAAATATCATTTACCAAAATATTCATATGAATAATATTTTCGGAATATTTGCAAGTTATATTCCTTTGTTCGGTTTTACCGGTAATTTGTGTAATCTTGTATATTCATATTCTTAGGATTTTGGTGATATTTTGGATTGTAAGTTTTTGGCATTTGATGAGTTATATTATTTCAAGTCCTAAAATAATATAACTAATACACATAATTTACAAATAATCACACACATGGTACCTTCTAAACATACACATATTTAGTCACTTTTATTTGTAAAAACCAACCTCCAATAATTATAATTTTTGTAACAAAAATCATGGCAAAGTTTATGTAATAATTTATGGTTTGAATACACTTGTAAATACTTGTTTAAAAATATTTTCCTAAGTGTTTATATTTTTAGAAAATTTTGCCATAGTTTCCCCTAAAAATGGAGGTTTCCATGCTTTCAAGAATATCATTTTCTTTTGTAAAAATCATCACAATCCATTCACAATCAATAATAAACAAGCTTTACTTACAATTTTTGCCAAAAATATGTATAATCTACTACTTCATGAACTTGAATATTTGTAAAAATTTGTAGGAACTTACTAGTGTCATTAGTAAGTTTAGTTACCCTTTAAAGCGTGGTTGTTTATATAAAAACATCATTTTTGAATGATTTAGATGTTTACAACTTGTAATCATATTTTTCAAAAATATTTCTTTATGTATTCTTCTTGGTACACAAGTGTTTCTACACTTGTTTAACCATTAAAAATAAGGTTTGTTTATGTAAGAACCAAGTTTTAGCAAAACTTATATTTTTAGCTTGGTTTCTTTAGAAATCCTCCATAAATCTTTAAATCTATAAGTATTATTACTCACATTAATCATTATTTTTCAAGAAAACAATATATTCTTTCAAGTTCATGTCTTGCATGAGGGTGATTTATAAATCTCTAACATTTTCATCCTCTCATCTTGCTAGATTATGTTTTTAATCATGATCTAGCAAGATAATATAATGATCTACATCATTTACACAAACCATCAATCATCAAGCACCATAACAACACTAAACAACATGATTTCTTTAAGATTTCTTATAGTTTTATGCTTATGTTCATGTTTCATCTTCTTGTTTCTTAGTGTTCTTTATGGTAATCATCTTGTATCATCTTTTAACCACTTAATATAGATGTAAAATGAAGAGTAGAAGATCTTACTACTAGCTCAAGGCTAAGGATGATCAAGTGTAGAAATGAAGTGGATAAAAGCAAATGAACAAGGTCCTTGAACTTCCGTTGCTTGCTACCTTCTTAACTATGCTTGTTACACCTTTGTATAAGCTTAGAATGTGTAGAAGTGAGCTAGAAAATGATGGTTATGGAGGGGTGTTTGAGGCCGTAGCCATGGGAGGAAGAAGAAGGAATTTTTGGGTTGTTGGAAGTGTTGAGATGATGATGAGTTTTAGTCTTGTGGTTTATAAATAAAATCCTCCAACATCTAATTATCCCATGGTTTTTATGTTTCTAAAGTACATGGCATATCTAATAAACAATGAAGAAAAATCATGGGTGGGTCCCACTTGTCCATAACCGGTTTGGGGGGGGGGGGGGGGTTGCTAGTTGGGTTCCAAATATTAGTTAAGTAATTTGGTTGGAAAGTAATGGTGTTAGTTAGTGTTTTATGTGTCTAGGGTGTTTAGAGTGTGTTATGATGTTCGGTGACCATAACTAGCTTTGTAACACTAAAACAATGCTTCTAGTGAAAATTTGGTATTTCGGGTAGTGTCCGGTTGTTCGGTTGGTTACCGGTTCGTTAAAGTGCTAAATTGCGCAGTTTAGTGTGCTTTATGTAGTCTTTTATGACAGTTTCGATTCCTGACACTTAGGAAAGTATTCTGGACCATTTAACCATAATTTTGCATGATATTAAGTTGTTAAATGGCTGAATTTTTGCTGAATTTGCTGAATTCTGCAGTGTATGAGAGTTTTTAGGCACTTTCCGGCACTTAAACTATCACTAGGAAGGCAGTTTTGTGATCCTTACTTTCCTACACACTCTACCTGTGAAATATTGAGTTTCTGGCTCATCCTGTGTCTCAATACAATGTCTGTCTATGTTCTGAACTTCGTCAGCATTTCTCTGACTTTGTTTGATAACTGTGCTAGCTTTGTTTCGTGCATCATTTGAATCAATAAAGTTTGCATGTAGTAATGTTATGTCATTTGCAATTTGTGATGCACATGTATGAATAATGATAATGATCTGAAAGCAATACAAGCATTTAATTGTAATTCAGCACAGTCATTAAGCACAAATCATCATTTAATAATTGTACAGATGCATGCAAATTTGACAGTTGTCACAAAGGAAGCTACAAAACAAGGGGGTGCTGGAACCTCAGGTGCTGCATATGCAACTTAGTAGAATGTTATTTGAGTTGTTTTTCTTTTTTTGTCAGTTGGCATGTATGTTTGTGTCAAACTGTGATGGTCTTTTGTTAAACAATGTAGTTTTTTAAGTGTTTTATTTTTTTGGTATGCATTAAGTGTTATGACACTTGTTCACTTATAATAATGGTTTGGTTTGAATGTCTTATGTATTTATTGGTATGTCATTTTTCACTATTGGTATAATTTTTTATGACTGTTTGTATGGTTTATGAAATCTTACTAACTTAATTTTCTAGTCACTTTGAGCATGATACAATTGCGAGAGCCATCCAAAAAGGGGAAAAAACCAGGTAAAAAAAATTAGAAAAATTAAAGAGTAAACTGTCAAAAATTGTTCATGAGGTTTGGATAGAATTGCCAGATTCATTCAAAAAGTTTTTTTTAACATTAGTATTTAACATGGTTACAAAAGTGGATGGATCTGGCAAGATTTTAAAAACCTCAATGGTCCAGTTTGGATTAAAAAAAATTGGATCGATGTGGCAATTTTATCGAAACCACAGGGACAATTTTGAGAGTTTATTATTATTATACCTTACCCAAAGCTTGTCCGGTGTGTAGAATATAATATAGTTTGGGCGTAACAGACAGTTACACACACACCAAGCATACAAAATTGGAATAATAGATTCTTCTATTTTACAGATCACATCATCATCATCATCAATCATAGTTAACAATCGTGTTCTCAAGATGAACGATAGCTTCATCTTCAAGATGAGATTTCTACTCCGATCTCGTTCAGGTACACAATTTCTCTTCCTTCCTTCCTTCCTTTGATCCTTTACTCCACGAAGAATAATTATAGATAGATAGATCTATAACTGTTGAAATTGGAAATTAAGGGAATTGGAATGGGTATTCAAGATTTACTACTTACTTTAATCAATTGCTTACTAATCAGGATGGATATATCTATCTATCTATCTATCTATCTATCTATCTATATGGGGTTTTAATTAAGAGTAGTTGTTTGGTTGTATTCCAAAATAACAATCATTGTTGTCCTCCTTCCTTCCTTATACGCTTGCTTGCTTGGGATTTTACACTGACATGATGCAGATTTTGATATCTTCTTAAATTACAACATATAACTACTGACTGAAATGAAACTCTTGGTGTTTTGTTTTGTTTTGCTTCTTCAAGCCCCGGTAACTTTCTTGAGGCGCTTCTATTATAAGGACATAAAGCATGCAACAGATGGTTTCAGCAGAGTTATAGGGACGTCTTCTCATGGGGCTTCCTATAAAGCCAGGTTTCAAAATGGTTGCGTTGCTGTAGTCAAAGAGATACATCTTATTGATCATCAAGATGATGATTCCTTTTACAGGGAGGTACAACTTTTGGGCCGTTTGCATCATCGTCACATTGTTGCACTTGATGGATTTTCTGTTGGACGAAAAAGGTAACCCAAATTCTTTTTTTCTTTTTATTTATGTAGCCAATGTTATTTATTATTAGCTTTGTGTTTTCAGGTTTCTTGTGTTTGAAAATGTGGAAAATGGAAGCCTAAAGGAACACTTAAATGGTAATTTCTAATGCATGTTTCATGTTACTCATCTTGAAGTTTTTCTTGAAATTTGGTTTGGTTGATTGTAGATCCTTTAAAGACCCCATTGGATTGGAGAATCAGGCTAAAGATAGCTATTGGTGTGGCTGCTACTTTAGTACGTTTTCAGTCTTTTTAGTTATTATCCTACAAAAGTCGTTAAACTTACGCTGCTGCTGCTGCTACGCAAGAATATCTACATTTCTTCTGTGACCCACCCGTGTATCACGTCTCCATCAGTTCAAGCACCATCATGCTTGATGAGAATTACAATGCAAAGGTAAAAATAATTACCCATTCAGTTTTACTTTTAGGAATTAATTATTATGGTTTTGGTCCTAAAAGTAAGGTTACTTTGGTCAATTCATATAACATAATATTTATCCATTCCAAGGACCAAAACTGAGTGAAAAGTGAGGATTAGAGGTGTCATTTCCGAAAGCTAGGAAGGAACAAACACCACATATCACATGCACTATCCAAGTCTTATTTTTAAACATACTTTCGTAAGCTACAATTCCTAGGACCAATTTTTATATAGATATTTTTTTTGAAAGCTCTCTGATGTTGGACTTCTTGGTTCGGGTAGCAGCGATCACGTGATGGCAAGACGGACTTCAAATTGTAATGGTAAAAGCTTTATCCATTTTTATATTAAGTTATGTATAAATAAAGTGCAATATGAAATAAGATAAACTGTATTATTAGGATAGTTGTGACTCTTGGCATGTTTTTAGTTTGACCCGTTTCAGAAAGAAAATTATTAAATAAATACAACTTGACCACTTGCAAGTTGGTCAAGTTGTATTTAAAGTTTTAATGTCATGATTTATTTTTATTTAAAAAAAATAGACGAAAGAATGATGGCGGGTCACTCGACTCGACCCAATATTTATTTATTGTGACCATTTGTGTGGACAGGGCAGGTGTAATTATAAACTGATTTCAGTTACTGATATAACAGTGTTTACACCACGAAATCAAACGGACAGAGTTTCCCCACTCTAGTCACAAAAGTTACCAATGATCAAGACCTACACTAGTATCTATAGGCTCTACCCATCCGGACGCATGAACTCAGCGGATGGCCTCCATCCGGACGGATGGACTTTGTATCCATCCGTCCGAATGGACTGTTATCTTCATCAACTTTGTCTTTATCTCAGTTCAGCACTGGTCTTGTATCATCTGATAAAGCTACGATACGTGATTGACGCAAGCTATAGACATATGCACTCACAGAAGGGAATGAAAAGGATGAAGTTGGTCCCGAAAATGAAATTGACCCTGATGAGTTGGATAGTCAAACTGACCCTGATGAGGATAACCCATTGCAACGAGTTGTTAAGGATATTAGAAAGAAGAAAAAAAGTCCCAACAACCTACAGATTCCCCCTTTTATATTGGACAATCCTTTATTGATAGAGAAGCCATATCTGATGTGGTCAAATTACATGCTATACAGTCAATATCGAAACCTAAGGAACTATAGTGAGGAACTGCTCAGATCTGATCCAGGGACTACAGTTAAGATATATGTTGAACAAGAGTGTAACCTAAGCAGTCCAACAAGGGAATTCAGGAGGATATATATATAGGGTTGGATTCTTTGCCGAACCCTATTTTTAAACAGAACTTGCAGAACCAATTTAGACCAATCATTATATTTTAGATTAAAACTAGATAAAAAGGATATAATAGTAATTTGTTAAATATTACATTCTTTTGTCATTATTTTTATTCTCTTTCTCTCTCCTCTCTCTCTATTTTTTAGAGATCAAATAACATGAAGATTTAGGTTTATACATTACATATTCATCATCATTTTCAAAGTAATTATATGTTTACATGTGTAAACAATCACTTTTAATTTCTACAGACTTGTAAATAACCTATTTACATATTTGTAAATCTTGAAACTCATCATATATATCTTCATACCATTCATCATATAGATATTTAATCATCATTATATCAAACACATTTGTGCATGTAAATAACAAAAAAATTATTTAATAAATTTATATTAACTGTAACATAAATCAAATCTATGTTTACACATATGTTAATAGATATCCAGGTACATATGTAACAATAAATTGATATTTACACATGTGTACAACCAAACTATTGAAAAATTGATATCAACACATGCATTTTCATTGGCCCTTTTTTCTTTCCTTCGATTTTCCCAAGTGATTCTTAAGCAATATGAACACCTTAAATGGATCAAAAGCCTACAATCATAAAAACTATTATAATTATAAATACAATAACAACAAACAAGGTAAATAAGAGTAGGATCAAAAGCTTAATAACATACCGATATGTGTAATTAACTTTTATATTAAAGTTTGTACCTTAAAGTGTAAATAATAAATAAAATTAAAATCTAAAAATAGGTTCTAAAATGTTAAACTAAAGAAAAACAATGACTACTACTTTTGAAACATGTTTTACAGGTGTGTAAGTCAACTATTTACATATATGTACTTGTTCGACATACGTGTAACTAAAGAATTTACGTATATGTAAACATTTATTCAAACGCCTAGCATGCAATATTTTTAAGTTACAAATCATTTCAGTAATAAATTTAGCTTAGTTAAATAACTATCCGAATATATTAAACTAGCTAAATAGTTGGTAAAAAATAGTTAGAACTCTTTGTCGTGTGGATCTTAAAAATCTATAATATCACTGTATAACAATTAAATGAGGCACTATTCGAACCATCTTCTGCGAATCCATTGATTATAAGCAAACAAACAAGAAAAGGAACAAGTGTATAAATATATAATATAACCCAAAACAAATTGCATAGGATACCTTAAAGATCTTAAAATAAATGAAAATCTAAAGAACCTGAATACTTTTTCGATTACGACCACCTGAATACTTTTTCGATTACGGCCTTGATTATGTAAAATCCTCCGAATTATTGTTTTCCAATTAGCACTTGTGGATTTTGTAACAACTATATATTCTTTCCGATTTTTGTAAATCTACAAATGAGAAAAAAATAGGAAGTTAGTCAAAAATCAAATATTCAAATCGAAAGAAATCAGGATATACAAAAACATGTGATAATTTGGGATATGAAAATTTACCTATTTACCCTTCATTAGCTAATATATTATTCTTAAACTTCTACATTATTACTAAAATGCCACATTCTATATTAGCCTTTGATCAAATGATCTAACGATCTAGATGGGTTCTGTAAGTTCTGAAAATATATAGGGTTCTGAAATGATCCCGGCCCTATATATATATGCTTAGGTGCACTGAAAAGAGGGTTTAAGGCAGGTGTAAGGGATTTGCTAGGGCTAGATGGATGCTGTGACAACTGTGTTCTGTAATCATCGTATAATGTAAAATAATGTTAGTTATCAATAAAACAATGTGCTTTAGTGTTATTATATGTGTAATTGTGTTTAATAATTTTACAATTTGATTCGATTCCGATTTCAAGCTTTAAATCACTTTCGGGAAGGTTATACGCAAACTGGTGCATAAACGCAATCAGTTTAACGTGACGTACACTCCGGAACTGTGACATAAGCTAAACATACCCTAAATATCCTTTACATAACTTAGAAATAAGTTTCGAAGGATTCGGTATGGCAAAAACACGTTTATTTGAACTAAAAGAACTATTTACGACAAAACTGCGAAACGAACGTTGGTGACCGCCCGGATAATATTTAAATCCCAAAAATATTCTGTTAGGATTAAAATTTTATTTTAATCAGGTTCGTGTTGAAAAATAATTTAAAACGCCTAAAAACGTTATTTTTCAAGTTTAAGCGCGTACCGTGTGTTTCTGTGCGACACAGTGCTTTCACTGAAAAACGCAGACAACGCAGCCAGTCTTGACACCTGAAATTTATTTCAGTAATATTTTGGCGAGTTTATTTTTATAGAATACTAAAAATAATTTAGAACGCCATAAACCGGGATTTAAACGCTAGATAAAATACCCGGTATCCAGTTAAACACCTGTTTTTAACTAATATACCACCAAAATTTACACTTAAACCCCCCCCCCCCCCACACTCAATTTTCGGTCACCTAAGGGAATCCCACAAAATATTATGCCAAGATTTCTCAAGGATTTCATTTGATATCCTTGATTTCTTTTGATTTTCTTTAGATTTTATAAGATTTTATCTAGATTTCTTCCTATAAGTACACCCCCTTATCTTCACAACTTCATTCCATCACTCCATCTTCACTTCTCTCTCTCCCTTTGAACCGTCCACACCCCACCACCTCTCACTCTCATCTTTTGCAACTTGGTTCTAGTAAATCAAGCTCCATTTCAACAATATTTCAAGTAGTTGTGAAGAATCAAAGGTATTTCCAAGGTGTTTTCAAGTGATCCAAGCTTCATTATCATCAAAATTTCATCCCACAACCTACTTAAATCCTGAAGGTATAACACTTATGTTTAAATCATACTTTAGATTCTTGGTTGTTCTTGATGACTTGAAGTTTCTCTTGAATCTTGGAATTTTTCACTAAACTTGAAATCTAAAAGAAATGGATCTTGAAACAAATAAAAATGGTGGTGTATATATATATATGTGTGTGTATGAGTTTTGAGCTTGGTTGTTGTTAAATACTTGTTTAAGTTGTTACTTGTTCTTGAATACTAGTTAAAATGCAAGTATTTAGTGATCTATGTATGATATGTTAGATGACCAAGTACATCAGCAAATACACCTGAATATAACACATATTTGATGCATCTAAACCCATATAAAATGTTAGCATGCTTTAGACACTTGTACATGAAGATATATGTTGATTTAAAGCTCAAGAAATGGTAAAAAAGGGTTGTATGACAAAAATGTTTTAGATCAGGTTATAAGCACTAAAAATGACCTTATTTGGTATATTATAATGGCATGAAACTTTGACATAAGTTTGATAGCTTTGCATGTTGTACATATGGCTTAAAAAGTGGTAAAATATGTGAAATTTGTATGATTTATGTGCTTTACTTAAGACCTGCACTATCATGAGTATAACCATTATTTTATACAGTAAATAACATGGGTTGTGTTAAAATTTCAAGTCGTTTCGATTTGGGATGGTTCGGGTAACGTTAGATGCAAAACTATGCAGTAAAACGGTCAAAAATCGCCTTTTCGGAGGACTTTTACAAAACTGTTTTAGATCAGTAACCAAACTGATATTTTTGATATAAAAACAAGTATTTTAACTTATATTAAGTTTACTTGGTGTTTGGTTGGTCATACGTGACTTCCGACGCCCAAAAATGTTACCGAAACGCTAAAATAAGTGTTTTTCGACATAACTAGAATGGATTGTTCATAAGTAAATTTTATGTGTTACAATGTGCTATGTGTTTTACAATATGTGTATGAAGATGTGCTAGTGTTGACGAGATTATGTGTATTACGCTTGAGTATATATATACATATACACCAAAATAATCAAAAATAATAACTTTTCGAGAAAACGCAAAGTTATGTGAAAATTCTAAGTATCGGAGAAACTTCGGTATTTTTGTGAGTTTTGATTATTAAACCATTCTTATTTAATTTAGGACGAATAAACAATTTGAGGGATTGTGTATAAAAAAAGCACCCAAAGGTGAGTACATAGATCCCCTCTTTTTACTGTTTTCGATTGTTTTGGGGTGATTCATATGTATCAAAACGATTTCGATATTTTAACGATGGTTTCAAAAACGATTACGATGGTTTATACTAAATTAATAACGATTTCGATAATGTGAACGAACTTGTTGGTTGTAGTTACATAACGAATGACATTCATTAATTTTGGCCGAACCGACCAGTATTAGGTTATGGTACCATAGGATCCGACAAATCCCGTTATCAGACTGCACCCATGGTTATGTGTGGGTTAGGTGGGTAACGACTGAATCTGATGATTGTTAACTTACCATTTGGTGGTTTGTTAATACGAGAACGAGTTGAACGATGAACGAGTCACAAAGGTTTGAATGTTATTAGCGAGACGACCAAAAGTAGTTTTCACAATTAAAACAAGAACGATATTAAACGATTGAACGATTCTGAACGATTGAACGAGAACGATTTGTAACGAATGAACAACTTGAACAAGTTAAACAATTTGAACGAATGATTGGTTTTTTATTAGTGTTTAGATAACGGGACGGGTGTAATGTGATAAAAGCATGGTAGATACGCCGATGGTACTTCTTATATATAAGTGCTTTTATCATATTACATACCGTGGCGTTATTTAGTTCACTTGGACGAACGAATTAAACGATGTTTATGAAACTATATAAACCATACGAGTTTTATTACGAGAACGATTTATGATTTGGTTTACATAAACAAATGTTTTGGGTTAAGGTTCATGGCATCGAGGTTTATAAATTATAACCAATCTGTTTGATTTGGTTATTCATTTTACAATAAAAACATTTTACAAAACAAGGTTTCAAATATCGATTAACGAAGTTGTACGAGATATTTCAACGAGCTATGAATCCGACACTCACACAAAAACTATGTACTCGCCAGCATTTCTTTGCTGACTTTGTTTTTACATATGTTTCAGGTGATGTTGCTTAATGTTGATTGCGAATAGGATGCATGCTCACTTAGGACCGGACGAGGCCTTAGTGATTTAATAACGATAATAGACTATGTTTGACTTGTTTGTTTAACTTAAGACAATGTTTAATATTTAATAAAACGAAACTCTTTGTATCCATGGTTTGAAACAATAATTCTGTTACAACACTCCCTGACGTTTCCGCCACGGTTTGTTGTTTTACGTGGTCGGGGTGTGACAGAAGAGTTGGTATCAGAGCCAATGGTTATAGGGAATTAGGTTATTAGTAATATTTTGACCTAGACTATAACTTTCTAGGACCCCAACGCAAGTTGATTTGCGTTTAGATTTTAAAAACAAAATCCGAATCTGCTTCGAAAATTAATCATCTGTTCTAGGATGATTGATTACTAGGTTTTGAACCCTCTGTTGTAAGGTTTTGAACCCTTCCAGTTTGACTCATTTTTGGCTTAGTGCCTTCTGAGTTTTCAAAATCTCGTCAAAGTTTGGGTCTAAATAATATGAACACGTGCAAACTGGAAGAGTGAATGCCTGTACCCTGAGTTTTCTGTCTAAGGCTAGAGTGTTCGTAGAAATCCACATAATCGGACCAGTCACTCTTACCTGGGAACTCTTGGGGTGAGTGTTCACTTATAGGCGAGCATGTCTTCGCGATACACTATTTTGATTCATTACTTTGATTAGTCACTGCGTGTCGTTTGTTTGTTCGAGGTAACGAACAAATGATCGCCTTCCTTATGTTTCGTCGATATTTTCAATACCCCTTTTGTTTTTCCTAATTATCGACCTCACTCGTTTCTCATATTTCCTTGTTAGACAATGCCTCCTCGACGTGATGCACAATCTTTTACTGCTGAAGAAATCGCAGCCCTTGTCACTCAGCAAATGGCTGCTGTGCTTCCAGGCGTTGTGACCCAAATCCACGAGCTATACAACAACAATAATAACAATGCACAATGTAATTTCAAGAGTTTCAATTCTGCTAAGCCGCTAAAGTTTTCTGGGTCACAAGGAGCGACTGCACTCCTTCAATGGTTTGAAAGTATCGAGAACACATTCAGACATGTGCAATGTCCGAATGGGCGTAATGTTGAATTTGCATCAAGTGTGTTTGAGAAGCGTGCTCTTACATGGTGGAACGGAGTGATGCGCGATAGTGGTGCCGAAGTGGCATTGGCACAGACATGGGAAGAACTTCGAGCTCTCATGATGAGATATTTTTGTCCCCGTCACGAAATTCGAGCTTTGGAACGAGAGTTTGACGATTTAAAACAAGATGGGGGAGAACACCGTGCGTACACGGATCGATTTGAGGAGCTCAGTCTTTTGTGTCCTACTATGGTTACCCCGTTGGAGAAAGCGATAGAGAGGTATATCGATGGTTTACCCGATTCCATACGGGATATTGTGACTGGCGTCAATCCTACTACTGTTCGTCAAGCGATCGAGTTATCTGCTACCCTGACTGAGTCGCAAGTCAGGAAGGGTAAACTTACCTGCAAGGGTGATAAGAAGAAGTCGACCGAGTCTGTCAAGGAAAAGGGTAAGGGTAAGAAAGGTGAGTCGTCGAAGAAGTCGAGAAAGCGAAAGGGTGCTCAGAACTTTGCAGTTACTGCTCAGAATCCTCAGAACCCACCAGCTCAACCTCCTGCGAAGAAAGTGTATGCTGGTACCGCACCTCATTGTGCTCGCTGCAACGGTCATCATGTTGCACAACAAGCTTGTAGGCAATGCACAACGTGTGGTAAGCTTGGGCATCTGGCCAACGTCTGTCGTTCGGGTCAAAATCAGATTGTTCAGAATCAAGCTCCAGTTTTGGGGAATGCTACAAGATTCCCACCGGGTTCATGCTTCAATTGTGGAGAGTATGGTCACTTCCGCAACAACTGTTCGAGGTTGGCAAATACAAATGCAAATCCGAACGTGAATGTCAATGTCAATGCGAATGCGAATCCCGCTCGTGGACGAGTATTCAATCTAAATGCAAACGAGGCACGAGCTGACAACCTCGTCGTCAATGGTACGTTTCTTGTTAACAATCGACCTGCATCCATTCTTTTTGATTCTGGTGCCGATAGAAGTTTTGTTTCATTGTCTTTTGAACCTTTGCTTGCGATACCTAGAACTAAACTGAGGAAACCCTTATCTGTCGAAGTAGCTACTGGTAAACCTCTTGTCCTCGATTCTGTTATCCGTGATTGTCAGTTAAACCTTGATAACCATCTTTTTCCCATTGACCTCACGCCGATGCAACTTGGAAGTTTCGATATTATCGTGGGGATGGATTGGTTAACCAAACATCATGCTGAAGTGGTTT
Source organism: Helianthus tuberosus (assembly GCA_030545235.1). NCBI lineage: Eukaryota > Viridiplantae > Streptophyta > Magnoliopsida > Asterales > Asteraceae > Helianthus > Helianthus tuberosus. The sequence continues at coordinate 108,995,276 of CM060409.1, forward strand.
GTTTCGATAAGATTGTTCGTATTCCTCTTCCGTCTGGCGATATTCTGGAAGTTCGTGGCGAGAAACCATCAGGTGGTTTGAAGCTTATGTCGTGTACAAAGGCCCAAAGCTATTTGCGAAAAGGATATGTTGCTTTCCTGGCACATGTCACCGAGGAGAAAGGCAAGAGCAAGAGTATTCAGGATATTCCGATTGTTCTGGATTATCCAGAGGTGTTTCCCGATGAACGGTCTGGTTTGCCTCCAGCTCGTCAAGTCGAGTTTCATATTGACCTTGTACCCAATGCCAACCCGATTGCGAAAGCACCTTATCGTCTTGCACTGTCGGAAATGCAAGAGTTATCGAAACAGCTTCAAGAGTTGTCTGATAAAGGATTCATCCGTCCGAGCTTTTTGCCTTGGGGAGCTCCTGTCCTCTTTGTGAAAAAGAAAGATGGATCTTTTCGAATGTGTATCGATTATCGTGAGCTTAATAAGCTTACCATCAAGAATCGATATCCCCTACCTAGAATTGATGATCTCTTCGACCAACTGCAAGGTGCTTCATGCTTTTCCAAGATCGATCTGCGTTCTGGGTATCATCAACTTCGCGTGTTCGAAGAAGATATCCCCAAAACTGCTTTTCGTACAAGATATGGGCACTACGAGTTCACTGTCATGCCCTTTGGTTTGACAAATGCCCCAGCTATCTTCATGGACTTAATGAATAGGGTCTGTAAACCTTATTTAGATAAGTTCATCATTGTGTTTATCGACAATATTCTCATTTATTCAAAGTCTCAAGCAGAGCACGAGCAACACCTTCGTTTGACATTAGAACTCCTAAAGAAGGAACAACTTTTTGCTAAATTCTCCAAGTGTGAATTTTGGCTTAGAGAAGTTCAGTTTTTGGGTCATATAGTCAACAAGCAGGGTATTCATGTAGATCCATCCAAGATTGTTGCTATTAAGGATTGGAATACACCGACGACACCTACAGAAATTCGATCATTTCTTGGTCTTGCTGGTTATTATCGTCGATTCATTTCTAATTTCTCAAAGATCGCGGTTCCACTCACTGCTTTGACTCAGAAGAATAAGCCTTTTGAGTGGGGACCTAAGCAGGAAGAAGCGTTCCAAACGCTGAAACGGAAGCTCTGTGATGCTCCTGTTTTATCTCTACCTGAGGGAAACGATGATTTTGTTGTCTATTGTGACGCGTCGAATCTAGGACTTGGTTGCGTTCTTATGCAACGAGGTAAAGTCATAGCTTATGCATCTAGACAGTTGAAAGTTCACGAGAAGAACTATACGACTCATGATCTTGAGTTAGGAGATGTGGTTTTTGCGCTTAAAATTTGGAGACACTACCTCTATGGAACAAAGTGTGTGGTTTTCACAGACCACAAAAGTCTCCAGCATATTCTCAATCAGAAGGAGCTGAACATGAGGCAACGACGTTGGGTTGAACTCTTGAATGATTATGATTGTGAGATCCGCTACCATCCTGGTAAGGCGAATGTCGTGGCCGATGCGCTTAGTCGAAAGGAACGAGTCAAGCTTCATTCTGTTCGAACTCTATCTGATATTCAATCTCGTGCTCTTCAAACACAACGATCCTGTGTGATCAAAGGCTTATTGAAAAATGAGCTACCGCTTCAACTTGAGCTTAAACTCGAAAGGAAAGACGATGGGTTGCTATATTTCCAGGATCGTTTGTGGATTCCGAATCAGGACAATCTTCGCACCTTGGTAATGGACGAATCTCATAAGTCTCGATATTCTATCCATCCTGGTGCTGATAAAATGTACAAGGATCTTCGTACTCAGTATTGGTGGCCTGGTATGAAGAAGGATGTTGCCTTGTATGTATCGAAATGCCTAACTTGTCTCAAACTCAAAGCTGAACATCAACGACCTTCTGGTTTGCTTGTACAACCAGAGATACCGGTTTGGAAATGGGAAAACATTGCCATGGATCTCATTACTAAGTTACCGCGTACGTCTAAAGGTCACGATGCTATTTGGGTTGTAGTTGATCGTTTGACAAAATATGCTCACTTCTTACCAATCCGTGAGGATTTCCCTGCTGAAAAGCTTGCCAAGATCTATGTTGATGAGATTGTATCACGACATGGTGTTCCTTTGGATATTATTTCCGATCGTGATGCTCGGTTTTCATCTCATTTTTGGAAGACCATGCAATCTGCTATGGGAACCCAACTGAATCTAAGCACTGCTTATCATCCCCAAACAGATGGACAGTCTGAGAGAACGATTCAAACTTTGGAGGATATGCTTAGGGCATGCGTGATAGACTTTGGTGGTAATTGGGATTCTCATCTTCCACTGATCGAGTTCTCTTACAACAACAGTTAACATACTAGTATTAATATGGCACCATTCGAAGCTCTCTACGGTTGAAAATGTCGTTCACATGTCTGTTGGAATGAGATCGATGAAGCTCAGCTTACTGGACCTGAGCTCATTCTGGAAACAACAGACAAAATCAAGAAAATCCGCGATAATCTTGTGACAGCTCGAAACCGTCAAAAGAGTTATGCGGATTTGCGACGCAAGCCCTTAGAATTTCAAGTCGGGGACCGTGTCCTACTCAAGGTGTCACCTTGGAAGGGAGTGGTGAGATTTGGAAAGAAAGGAAAACTTGCACCACGATATGTTGGACCATTTAAGATTGTTGGAAGAATTGGAAAGGTTGCCTATCGACTAGAGCTACCTCCAGAGCGAGCTTGGAAATGTTCATCCGACTTTTCACGTGTCCAATTTGCGAAAGTGTTTAGCTGATGCTGATCTTCACATTCCTCTCGACGAAATTCAAATTGATGAAACGATGCACTTTGTCGAGAAACCTGTGGAGATAGTGGAACGTACATACAAACAGTTGAAGAACAAACGGATTCATTTGGTCAAAGTTCGCTGGGAATCCAAACGTGGCGCCGAGTTTACTTGGGAACGTGAGGACCAGATGAAGACGAAATATCCGCAATTTTTTTCACAAGTATCCTCTAAATAAAATTTCGGGACGAAATTTCCTAAAGTAGGGGAGACTGTGACAATTGTGTTCTGTAATCATCGTATAATGTAAAACAATGTTAGTTATCAATAAAACAATGTGCTTTAGTGTTATTATATGTGTAATTGTGTTTAATAATTTTACAATTTGATTCGATTCCGATTTCAAGCTTTAAATCACTTTCGGGAAGGTTATACGCAAACTGGTGCATAAACGCAATCAGTTTAACGCGACGTACACTCCGAAACTGTGACATAAGCTAAACATACCCTAAATATCCTTTACATAACTTAGAAATAAGTTTCGAAGGATTCGGTATGGCAAAAACACGTTTATTTGAACTAAAAGAACTATTTACGACAAAACTACGAAACGAACGTTGGTGACCGCCCGGATAATATTTAAATCCCAAAAATATTCTGTTATGATTAAAATTTTATTTTAATCAGGTTCGTGTTGAAAAATAATTTAAAACGCCTAAAAACGTTATTTTTCAAGTTTAAGCGCGTACCGTGTGTTTCTGTGCGACACAGTGCTTCCAATGCAAAACGCAGACAACGCAGCCAGTCTTGACACCTGAAATTTATTTCAGTAATATTTTGGCGAGTTTATTTTTATAGAATACTAAAAATAATTTAGAACGCCATAAACCGGGATTTAAACGCTAGATAAAATACCCAGTTAAACACCTGTTTTTAACTAATATACCACCAAAATTTACACTTAACCCCCCCCCCCCCACTCAATTTTCGGTCACCTAAGAGAATCCCACAAAATATTATGCCAAGATTTCTCAAGGATTTGATTTGATATCCTTGATTTCTTTTGATTTTCTTTAGATTTTATAAGATTTTATCTAGATTTCTTCCTATAAGTACACCCCCTTATCTTCACAACTTCATTCCATCACTCCATCTTCACTTCTCTCTCTCCCTTTGAACCGTCCACACCCCACCACCTCTCACTCTCATCTTTTGCAACTTGGTTCTAGTAAATCAAGCTCCATTTCAACAATATTTCAAGTAGTTGTGAAGAATCAAAGGTATTTCCAAGGTGTTTCCAAGTGATCCAAGCTTCCTATCATCAAAATTTCATCCCACAACCTACATAAATCCTGAAGGTATAACACTTATGTTTAAATCATACTTTAGATTCTTGGTTGTTCTTGATGACTTGAAGTTTCTCTTGAATCTTGAAATTTTTCACTAAACTTGAAATCTAAAAGAAATGGGTCTTGAAACAAATAAAAATGGTGGTGTATATATATATATATATATGTATAACCGTACATATATATATATATACTAGTGGGATGCCCGCGCGTTGCGGCGGGGGCTTGAATAAGGCGGTATCTGTTCAGTTGGTTACAATATTGGTACATTACTAATACTCGATATAATAACTGAAAAGATAACCCCAAAAAATAAGTTCGATTCATTACGATACAGACACTCATATAGCAACTGAAAGAGAAAACAATAAAAAGTAAAGTCTTGATATGACAAAGTGTTTATATTCTAATGTTATATTGTATTTTATTTTTATAAAGAACTTGAATTTCTTGTTTATTCAAAAAATTATTTCATATGCCGAGTTTTTAAATGATGATCCAAATAATAGTTTTGTGAAAATTATTAGGTGTATAATAATTATATACATATTCTATGTGTACTATTAAAGATGTAATTATCTATACTCTATATGTGTAATAATAGATTATATACACATCAAGTCCCTCACCTATACGTATTAGTTTCCAGTTTTATTATCTAAGTAAATAGACAAAAATACAAAGAAATGGCAAAGAAATCCTTAAAGAAAATTATCTCTTAGTTTCTTTTTTTTTCACTTTGAAACTTTTTTTTCATTTTTCAAATTAAAAATCTAAAATGTTTTTCTGCATTCATTTTGTGTTTCTCTTGTTTACTAATTAGAGCATATTTAATATGTATTTATCTTATTCTTCATGAATACACATTGAATAATTAAATTCTTTATTAAATAATATTTTATTAATAGCCAAGTTCGTTAAAATTGTTGAAAAAAAAATAAATTGTTATAAATACAGATATATTCCCTCCTAATTATCCTCCTAAGTTATTATGTTTTCAGTTACACTTTGACTACATAAATTTTCAGTTATATTTTGACTAAATCATTGTATATATATATGTGGTTGATAAATGAAAGATATACACTTCCCATTTTTCTCATTTCATTTCACGTTATCAGCACGACTGCTCTATACTTCTTTGATTGATGAAGATCCATCATTCTCTAGTTTGGTGGCTTACTAGTTGCTGTCCTTGACTCCACTATTTCCAGCATACGTTCAGTTTTTTTTTTCGGATTCATCCATTAAGGTATGTAACAGCCTTAAATCTCCTGTTTATTTTTTATTTTTTGGATGATATACTTAGTTTTTATTAGATAGACACGTACCATGTGCATAGATAGCATATATCTTCTTTTTAAAAAGAAAAAAAAACAACACTGTTTGATTTGGGTTGACAGCGCACACATCAAACCCACTTATCTACATCTTCTGATTGGAAATTGATAAGTTTTTTAATTGTTTTAAACATAAACCGGCTGTCATCTTCTTTATAGTTGAACATTAGTTTAGTTTGTTTGTTTGTTTATCTCATTCAAAAGGATCATACAAAATCATTTTTAGTTAACAAAATCATCAACAACCGTTTCTTATCCATTAAGAACACAAGAAATAAGCTTTTAGATCTGGATTTTAGGACCAACATCAACAAGCTTTTAGATCAAGTTTAAAAAAAAAAAGGGGTCTTGCTTTAGATCTCGTAACCAGGCTACAAGAATATGTCCGATGGTTACAACTTACAACCATCATATATCCTACCATGATGTGAATGCATGAGAGAGATCCCGTTTTTGACGTGCCTGCTGCGCCGGAACCCCAAGTTTTGGGTCGCTGATGAAAACCCCTTACCGGAGAGTTTCCATTGTTTGGTCGCCGATGTCTTCTAAATTTTCAAGTTTTGGGTCGCTGATGAAAACCCCTTACCGGAGAGTTTCCATTGTTTGGTCGCCGATGTCTTCTATTCTAAACCTTTGGGTTTTTTTTGTACCCCATCGATCTTTGTTTTTTCTTTTCGATTTCGAGTTCTCTGGTTTGTTTCCGGGAATCCCCATTGTGACGAGCTTCGTCGCCACCCACCACACCCATGATGGCGAGTTTTACGCGACTGTTACGGCCTACAACCGTTCATATCGGAACCAGAAGATAAAACCATCGGAGCGATTTTTCTGGAAGAAGTAACGTGATAGCATTTTTCAAGGAGAAACGTTTTTCTTAGTTTTGACGATTTTTCTGGAAGAAGTAATGTGATAGCATTTTTCAAGGAGGCTGTTTTGTTTTGTTGAAAGCCCTATACCCTATCATATATTATTTTATTTTATTTTTCCTAGTATATTTAAATGCACCTACTTATCTTTCCCAACTTTGTTAGCATCCCGCTATATCCGTTTACAACATATTTTTTTAACTATTGAATGTTAGTTAACTTTAATACATATATCTATATATACTTAATTCTTCTCTGTCAATTTACATCATACATGTTCAAATTTTTTCCCCCTCTATATCTTATATGTCTTATAGTTGTTTATATTAGTAGTATCATTTTAATCAAATACCTAAGTTTACATTTAATGTGTATTTTATATATGGTTAAAATTAATTTTATATAAAATAATATTAAATTAATTAACGAAATATTTCTCCTAACTTGTATCCAACTCTCCACAAAGTAATTTTTTTTATTACTTGTTATTCCACAAAATTCACATATAAGTTTCTTTTGTAGATAGAATGTCAAACTTATCAAAACTCGAATTCGTCGCACTTGACATCTCGGGAAATAACTACCTCCCATGGACTCTTGATGCGAAAATTCATCTGACAGCAAATAATCTAGGGGCGACAATTGATGATGAGAATCAAACCTCCGCTCAAGATAAGGCTAAGGCCATGATATTCCTTCGTCACCATCTTCACGAAGACTTGAAGAGGGAGTATCTTACTGTTGAGGACCCTCTCGAGTTGTGGAAAAATATCAAAGAAAGATTTGACCACCAGAAGTTGGTCTTGCTCCCTAAAGCTCGCTATGAATGGCTTCATTTGAGGCTACAAGATTATAAAAGTGTTAGCGAGTACAACTCTGCCCTTTTCCGCATCACCTCTGAGCTTAAATTATGTGGTGAAAAAATAACCGACGAAGACATGCTTGAGAAAACTTTCTCAACGTTCCATGCATCAAACATGCTCCTGTCGCAGCAATACAGGGAGCGTAAATTTACAAAATATTCTGAATTAATATCATGTTTGTTGGTCGCGGAGCAAAACAACAACATCCTACTACAAAATCATCAAGTGCGACCCGTCGGTGCAAGCCCATTGCCAGAAGCAAATGCGGCAAATTATCAAAGCGGGCGTGGGAGAGGTCGCGGTCGAGGCCGCGGCCGTGGCCGTGGACGGAGCAATACATGGCGACGAGAATCTCAAAATTCAAAATCTAGTAGTGGCGAATCGAGTCGACAGAACACGGGACGACCTCCTAGAGGGAGAACTAGCGGGAGCCAAAACAATATATGTTATAAATGTGGAATGTCAAATCATTGGTCCCGCATATGCCGCACCCCTAAACATCTCGTTGAAGCTTATCAACAGATGATGAAAGAAACAGGGAAAAATGTTGAGACAAATCTGATTGAGAATGCACCTTCACCCACGATATCAGACGTTCATTTGGATGCATGCGATTTCATTGAAAATGTTCGTGATGTTTAAACATATTTAACGTACCTTTTATGTTTTACTTTTCACATTGTGACCTTGGTATTTGGTTTGGTTTGAAACTTTTGCAATGTTTTATTTTTACTCCTTTGCATTAATTTTTATTTATTTACTTTTATTTATTTCCTGAAGAAATATGCATGCTAGCTCCAGTAGAGCTATTATTGGTGATGAATGTCTGGTAGATAGTGGTAGTACTAACACTATTCTCAAAGATATGAAATAGCTACCCGAAATGTATCGTTTGCCCGACTATTAACACAAATCATACAGTTGAGAGCTCATTTCCCTGAAAATCCAATTAAAACCATACGAGTGGATAATGCAGGAGAATTCACATCCCAAGCTTTTAACGATTATTGTATGTCGATTGGGATAAAGGTTGAACATCCAGTAGCTCATGTTCATACACAAAATGGTTTAGCTGAATCATTAATTAAACGATTACAAATAATCGCTAGACCTCTCCTGATGAGATGCAAATTGCCATCTTCTGCATGGGGACATGCTATTCTACATGCTGCTGCACTAATCCGATTAAGAGCAACTGCCGATCATGAATACTCCCCATTACAACTGGTCTCCGGAAGAGAACCAAATCTGTCCCACCTCAAAATATTTGGTTGTGCGGTATATGTACCGATATCGCCACCACAGCGTACCATTATGGGACCACAAAGAAGACTGGGCATTTACATCGGTTTTAACTCCCCGTCTATTATTAAATATTTAGAACCATTAACGGGTGACATGTTTACAGCACGCTTTGCTGACTGTCAGTTTAATGAGACAGTATTCCCAGTCTTAGGGGGAGATAAGACTAAAGAAAGACTGGTAACACAAGAGTTAACATGGAATGCATCATTATTATCGAATCTCGACCCCCGAAGTGGTCAATGTGAATCTGAAGTCCAAAAGATTATATATTTGCAAAGAATCGCAAATGAATTACCAGATGTATTCACATACACAAATAGGGTGACAAAGTCACATATACCAGCATCAAATGCACCTGCTCGAATTGAAGCAATCCCATAAGCGATTACCATACAAAGAAAATGTGGGAGACCAATAGGTTCCAAAGATAAGAACCCACGTAAGCGAAAAGAGCAGAATAAATCAGTTGGTGAAAATTTAGTAAATGAAACCCTAGAAGAGGTAAATGTCCCAGAAGAGACAAATATAATTCCATAGGAAAATGAAAATTTAGAAGACGCACTGGTACCAAACGAAAATGAGATCTCTATCAATTATGTACAAAATAGTACAATATGGAACCGAAATGAAACACGTGTTAATGATATGTTCGCATATGCTATAGCAACAAATATAATCAATGAAAATGATTACATACCTAAAACTCTAGAAGAGTGCATGCACAGAGTTGAATGGCCAAAATGGCAAGAGGCCATAAAGGCTGAGTTAGGTTCGCTTGAAAAGCGAAATGTTTTCGGACCTGTAGTCCGAACACCCATAGATGTCAAACCAGTAGGTTATAAATGGGTGTTTACTATAAAAAGAAATGAAAGGAATGAGATTGTATGATACAAGGCACGTCTTGTAGCACAAGGGTTTTCCCAAATCCCAGGAGTTGATTATGAGGAAACGTATTCCCCTGCAGTGGATGCGATAACCCTTAGATTTCTAATCGGCCTTGCAATCTCAGAAGGACTTCAAATGAGACTTATGGATGTCGTCACTGCATACTTGTACGAGACACTAGAAAATGACATCTACATGAAAATCCCTAAAGGATTAAAAATGCCGGAAGCATTAAAATCAATACCTCGAGACATGTGTGCTATAAAGCTAAAAAGATCTTTATATGGTCTTAAACAATCTGGCCGTATGTGGTACAATCGGCTTAGTGAATATCTTGAAAAAGAAGGATACAAGTCTTGTGTAATCAGTCCATGTGTTTTTAAAAAAAGATCACTCTCAAAATTCACTATAATAGCAGTCTACGTGGATGATATAAACATTATTGGAGCTCCTGAAAAAAAAACTGCTAATATATTAAAGAGAGAATTCGAGATGAAAGACCTTGGCACAACAAAATTATGTCTCGGCCTGCAGTTGGAGCATTTGCGCAACGGTACATTCATACATTAGTCAAATTACATCCAGAATATGTTAGTACGTTGTAATATGGACAAAGCTCATTCTTTTAGCATACCCATAATTGTCCGACCGCTAGATCCTCAAAAGGACCCTTACCGCCCTCAAGAAGAAGGTGAAGAAGTACTTGGTCCAGAAGTACCGTACTTAAGTGCGATTGGTGCTCTTATGTATCTTGCAAATAACACGAGACCTGATATTGCATTCTCGGTACATGTACTAGCGAGATACAGTTCAAACCCAACACGTAGACACTGGAATGGAATAAAACACATATTCCGATATATTTGCGGGACACAAGACTTAGGTCTTTTCTGCCAGAAAGATCAAAAGTCCCAGCTTGTTGGGTATGCTGATGCTGGATATCTATCAGATCCACATAAAGAAAAATCTCAAACAGGTTTATTCACATATGGTGGCACAGCAATTTCTTGGAAGTCAACTAAGCAAACACTTACAGCAACGTCATCAAATCATGCCGAACTAATTGAACTATATGAAGCTGGTTGAGAATGTGTGTGGTTGAGATCAATGATTACTCACATACAAGAAGCATGTGGATTAGAACAGATCAAGAAGGAGCCGACAATTATTTATGAAGACAATGCTGCTTGCATAGCTCAGATCAAAGAAGGTTACATCAAGGGTGATCGAACAAAGCACATTTCACCAAAATTCTTCTCAACATATGACTTGCAGAAAGAAGGGGAAATTGATGTTTGCCAAATCAAGTCAAGTGAGAATTTAGCTGACCTATTCACAAAATCTTTACCAAGAAACAATTTCGAGCAACTATCACACAAGATCGGTTTCCGTAGATTGAAAGATGTTTGTTGAATTCAGGGGGAGAATTATACACACTGTACTCTTTTTCCCTTAACTAAGTTTTGTCCCAATGGGTTTTCTTAGTAAGGTTTTTAATGAGGCAGTACAACTGATCCAGTAGTATCAGTTTATTATATAGGTCCTGAAGTATCTATTTAATATCATCCTGAAGTATGTTATTAACTGTGTATAATAAATAATAATATATATCTGAGGGGGAGTGTTATAAATACAGATATATTCCCTCCTAATTATCCTCCTAAGTTATTATCTTTTCAGTTACACTTTGACTACATAAATTATCAGTTATATTTTGACTAAATCATTGTATATATATATGTGGTTGACAAATGAAAGATATACACTTCTTATTTTTCTCATTTCATTTCATAAATATATTTTATGACCTGGTAAAAAATAAATAATAACATGTAAAATCCCATTCACCATACTTATTTAATGCGTTTGTTTAACTAATCCTAATAAACCATCTAAAAATAAAATAAACTTTAAGATGTAATTTATGCATCCAATTTTAAAAAATATTATGAAATATAATCAGGTTAAACATCCAATCAAAGTTCTTTCGCTTATGGCACATTACACCTTGTTTTAATAAAATTGGGACACAAATGCTATTTTACAAAATATGAGGGCACTTTTGCAATAATTAAAAGTGACTCCAAAATTGTAGTCAAACCCATTTCAATTCCCACCTTACCCTCTCACACAAGGTAAAAATGGTACCAATTTTGTTGATATCGTACAACAGAAATAGATGGAATCCATCACATAAACTCATTTCTTTTTCCAATCGATCGAAGTTACCATCAAAGTCGGACCACAACTCTTCGCCTAATCGCCAACAAACCTATAGTCTCCGCTGAATACATTGACGACTACAATCGGGTTTTGGATTTGTAGCCGAACACAACCTCAAAACTACAACAGACGCAGAAGCACGACAAAACTCTGATCATGGATGTCGTCCGCAGTCCGCAATGGCAGAATCCTAGTTATAGCCGTCGGTGTTCGGTTGTTCCTCATCACTACCACCAGGTATGGTCTCGAAACGCTACTGCCGTCGTACTTTACTGGAATCGGGTATTCATCTTCGCTCATTCTTCTGGCCAGAAAAAGAATCAGGTGTGCGTCACTGGAATGAGAGAAACATTACGCAAAGTAGCTTGTAAATCGACAACAATAGATTTCTGTGAGTAGAAGCTGAATGCAAATTAATATATATAATGATGTAACCGACTGTTCGAATGATTATCATAAATCATTGCAGAGGTTACTGGTTATAAAACAATAATTCGCTTGTTAAACAAATTGATTATCTCATAAATTCTACTTCAATAGCCATAAAAGCCATCGGTTACACCACGAGCTTTCTTTCGGTTACCAACAAAGGGAATAGGAATGAGTTTTGAAGTTACACTTATAGCCCTTTAATAATATGTGACATACACTTTAGTTTAGCATGCTTAAGTTTTTAACTTGTAATTTTTATAAATCTGTTTCAAATTGTGAGAATGTATTAATATTGTTATCATACTAATGAAATCGTAAAAAACAAGTTATCAATTTCAGTTGACTGAATTAAAATTGAAACAATAAAATCATAAAAAAAAACAAGGAGTCATCTGTTCATACATTGCAAGGAAACACTGCAAGCAAATATGCAAGGAGTCATCTGTTAAATTGCCTAAAATCATAATAAATTACTAATCAAGAATGGTTTCATTTTCGTAAGATATTGTTAAATGTGCACATGCATTGAGATTCTATAATATGTAAATAAATTTCACTAAAATGTAAATTCTTAATTAAAAGTAAAATGTATAAAGACTATACTAAACATGTGACGTTATGAATTTTTTTTAAAAAAATATGCTTACTATTTAATTTATTCAAGGTAATTGTAGAATTGAATGTCTCATAAATACCTCTTAATTTTTAAGAAGTCCTTGTGAAAAAAAGACAAATTTACCCCTAAAACATAATTAATACATGCATTGTATGTTGTATATTAAGTATTTCTACTTGTACCTCTTAAATTTTAAGAAGTCCCTAATCAAATGCTTTATAATATAGTATAGATATATGTGTGTATGAGTTTTGAGCTTAGTTGTTGTTAAATACTTGTTTATGTTGTTACTTGTTCTTGAATACTAGTTAAAATGCAAGTATTTAGTGATCTATGTATGATATGTTAGATGACCAAGTACATCAGCAAATACACCTGAATATAACACATATTTGATGCATCTAAACCCATATAAAATGTTAGCATGCTTTAGATACTTGTACATGAAGATACATGTTGATTTAAAGCTCAAGAAATGGTAAAAAAGGGTTGTATGGCAAAAATGTTTTAGATCAGGTTATAAGCACTAAAAATGACCTTATTTGGTATATTATAATGGCATGAAACTTTGACATAAGTTTGATAGCTTTGCATGTTGTACATATGGCTTAAAAAGTGGTAAAATATGTGAAATTTGTATGATTTATGTGCTTTACTTAAGACCTGCACTATCATGAGTATAACCATTATTTTATACAGTAAATAACATGGGTTGTGTTAAAATTTCAAGTCGTTTCGATTTGGGATGGTTCGGGTAACGTTAGATGCAAAACTATGCAGTAAAACGGTCAAAAATCGCCTTTTCGGAGGACTTTTACAAAACTGTTTTAGATCAGTAACCAAACTGATATTTTTGATATAAAAACAAGTATTTTAACTTATATTAAGTTTACTTGGTGTTTGGTTGGTCATACGTGACTTCCGACGCCCAAAAATGTTACCGAAACGCTAAAATAAGTGTTTTTCGACATAACTAGAATGGATTGTTCGTAAGTAAATTTTATGTGTTACAATGTGCTATGTGTTTTACAATATGTGTATGATGATGTGCTAGTGTTGATGAGATTATGTGTATTACGCTTGAGTATATATATACATATACACCAAAATAATCAAAAATAATAACTTTTCGAGAAAACTCAAAGTTATGTGAAAATTCTAAGTATCGGAGAAACTTCGGTATTTTTGTGAGTTTTGATTATTAAACCATTCTTATTTAATTTAGGACGAATAAACAATTTGAGGGATTGTGTATAAAAAACGCACCCAAAGGTGAGTACATAGATCCCCTCTTTTTACTGTTTTCGATTGTTTTGGGGTGATTCATATGTATCAAAACGATTTCGATATTTTAACGATGGTTTATACTAAATTAATAACGATTTCGATAATGTGAACAAACTTGTTGGTTGTAGTTACATAACGAATGACACTCATTAATTTTGGCCAAACCGACCAGTATTAGGTTATGGTACCATAGGATCCGACAAATCCCGTTATCAGACTGCACCCATGGTTATGTGTGGGTTAGTGTAACACTTCGAAAATTCACGTCCTATAATGTATTGACACGTGTCATAAGCTTGAACGTGTGAAAGTATACTCTAGAGGGACTAAAGTTGACAAACATGGAAAGTATGTGAATATAAGGGTTTAAAATATCATCAAGGGATAAATATAATTTACAGTAACCCTACATGATGCTCATACCCTTACACGAATAAATCATGGATCATACGAAGCGAAATATGAAGGAAAGTGAGAGATTACAAACTACAGGGGTCAAATGTGTCAACATGTTTAAGTTATACCTCTGAGTGACCTTTTGACAAACTCGAAGCTTTGTAACGGTTAATTATGCTCACTAGAATGCGCGATATAAATTTCATAAAGTTTCGTTATCGTATGAGCAAGTTATGATCAAATTCGTATGTGAGGGGTTAAAGCGTCAACGTTGAAAGTTAGGACCTTTCGGGTAACAATAAAGTTAACCGAGGACTTAACTTATGCTTACGGTGCGCAAGGGATGCCCAGTATCAGAAAACGGGGCCAAGAGTCATTTGTGCAAGATATAAAGGTTAGTTGACCTTTCGGAAGGGCCAAGAGTCATTTGTGCAAGAAATAGAAATTTTGAAGGCTGATCAGAAGCCTTGCGCACCGCAAGAACTTATGCTTACGGTGCGCAAGGGATGCCCAGTATCAGAAAACGGGGCTGGTTGCCGTTTAAACGCGATTTTCAACCTTTAAACGAATTTCCTCATCTTGCTTGGCCCCTAAACAACCCCTAGAACACTAGGGACACTTGTTGAAGAGTTGTGGTGATGTGCGTGAAAGTGTTGTATATTTTAGGTGTATATTTTAAGCCCTTTTTAACACTTATTTTAGCCAAGTTTTAAATTTATAAAACACGATATTTCACTAACACTAAACACACATATGGGCAAGTGCACCCATCGTTGAGTGTAGTATAGCGTTGGTAAGATACCGAGGTCGTCCAAGGACACAAGAGCTTTTAGTACCGGTTTATCCTCAACGTCTAACCAAAATAAAAGTTTAGAAAAATGTTTTAAACTAAGAAAAATAAAAACTAACTAAAATGCTGAAAATAAAAATAAAATAAAAACAGATAGACAAGATGAATCACTTGGTTCCGACTCGTATCTAGTATAACCTTTGATTATTTCCGCACTTTTGCACATAATTAAGAGATTATCTTAGTTATTGTAGTAGGCCCCTCTTTTGAAGGTGACGTTACCCTCACCCCAGTAGTTTGAGTCAGCAGGGATACAATCCTAAAGGGGTGGATTATTGGAAGATAATGAATTAAGTTATTAATGCAGTATTGTGGTAGGCCCCGCTTTTGGCGGTGACGTTACCCTCGACTAAGTAGTCTGAGTCAGCAGGGATACAGTCCTAAATAGCCGGGTTATAGTATTAATAGTAGTTAACTTATGAGGGGATCAAAGAGTTTGGACCCCCGCCATCCAATACCGTGAAGTATTGAAGGAGGTCCTACTAAATTTGACCCAGGTCCATTGCAGGACCTCTAAACGCTGAACAATGGCAAGACCTTTACCAAACCGTTCCCTTAACCCCCGACCAGGTAGCCAACATACCTCCATATAGACCGTGGAGATATGAATGGTGAAAATCCTTTATTTTATATAGACAGTAAAATAATGCCAAGACACCACGGACAAACGATAAGGAAAGATCACCTTCAACATAAGTAACTAGTTATTAAAGTCATTAATACAAAACCAAATAAAAAGTGCAAAAGATTAGAAATAAAAAGTATTATACTAGACACTTTGTCTTCACCAAGTGATGTAAGAGACTTAGGCAAACATGGCCTTGATTGTCAAGAACTCTTACGATCAATCTTGGATCCCGAGACGACTCACACACTCTATGATGGACAATGGATGATGGTGGTGGATGATGGTGTTGTGATGGTGGTGGGTGGTGGATGAAGTGTGAGAGAGGTGGTGTGCCAAGGGATGAGTTGCAATGAAACCAAGCACTCCTATTTATAGGCTGAACAGAGGCCTGGGCACGGCCCCGTGTTCGCTGGGCACGGCCCCGTGCCCGTCTGACACTCTCTCTCTTCATTAATTGTAATTCGCAATTACAATTAATGCGCCTGCAGTACTTTCGGCACGCCCCCGTGTCCGCTGAGCACGGCCCGTGGTGGGCAATAGAAGCTTCTATAGGTTTGTCTTTTCTGCTGCTTCTTGGGCACGACCCCGTGCTGGCTGAGCACGGGGCGTGTTCAGCCTTCTGTTTTCTCTATTTTGCTTTGGAAGGTGCCGTTGAGGGTTCGGGCAATCCACTAATGTTCCTTTTCTTGTATTTATGTTGGATTTAGCTGTCTTTTTGCTTCTTTTGCGTTTTTGAGCTCATTTAATCCTGAAAATACAAAAGGAAGACAAAAACACTCTTTTTCCAATATTAGTACTAAAAAAGGGTTAGTTTTATGCCTCATTTGATGTAATTTATATGTTGCATTTTACACACATCAAATACCCCCACACTTGAACTTTTGCTTGTCCTCAAGCAAAACTCTTTAATATTTGGCTTACACTCCCAAATGGAATAGGTAGAAGAGAAGGTTTTGGGCTTGTCATAGAGTGTCGGGATTTCCAAGATCTTTTTGTGGTTTTATTTTTATTTATTTACACTCCTATTCGTAATGATTTATTTAGAACTGTTCATAAAAGAAATTACTTATTTGGGCATAACATGCCTTTTTAAAATTCTATTTATATACAAGTTCACATACCTCGCGGGGAAATCACTCACACTCGGCCGAAGGTGTATTTTTAGTGAATCACTCGAGAGCGGCATGGAACTTATTCCTACCATAGGCTTGCCAAGAAATCAATCCTCCTCCTTTTTAACTTTTATACCTTTGTAGATATCAAGAGGACTTTGTGGGTTAAGGGTTGGCTAGGGTTAAAGGTAGGTGGTTGGGTTAGTGGTTAGTAGAAAAAGGGCTAAAAAGCGTAACAAGTGTCGGTTTTCGTATTTTTGCAACTTTTTATTTTTGATGAAGCTTTTATTCAAACAAAGTTATTTTTGATTACTTTGTTTGTTTATTTTCTTTTTGCTTCATTTTTCTCTTTTTTTTTTTTTTTTTTTCGAAGAACCGAACTTGTTACTAAAATAAAGGGTTAAAAATGAAAAAGGTTTTGGTGGGTGAAAGGGTTTTTGTTTTGGGTGATGAAACGAAAAGGTTTAGGCTCAAAGGGGCTAACTAGGGGGATTTTTGGGTAGGTGGTGAAAAAAAAGAAAAATAATGGTGTAGAAATGAAAAAGGGTTAGTCCTAATGCCTCCATCATGTACTTACTCGGGTTTAAGCTGATAAGGACCGGGAATGTATTGTCATGGCAAGTTCTAGAGTCGTAAGAACCAAGCGGCTATTCACACAAGAAACGAAAAATGAGCATTTAGTCAAATGATATGAAATTGTGTGCTCAATAAAGGCTCAAAACTCACTTTTGTGGGAATGGGTTTTTATGTGATCAAGTATATATAATCAAATTTTAAATAAGTTTGTCATGTCTTTTCATAATTTTCTTATGTTGGTTCTTTTTATCACTACGCTATCGGTTGTAAATTTGTAAAAATATAACCTTTTTGAGAGCTTGAATTTCCCGAGTTAAACCTAGACAAGTAAAAAAAATGAAATTTTTGAAAAAAAATTTGGGGTGATTAGCGGTTCCAATAGAGTTTTGTGTAAGGCTTGTATTTAGGACTTGCAAAATTCAAGGTTTTAGCATCCCCCCCACACTTAAATTACACATTGTCCTCAATGTGTCCCAAAAATAAATTTTCAGGTGATTAGATGTGTAAAATAGTGTTTAAAAAGCAAAAATTTGTGTTACTGGGCACTGAACACGGCCCCGTGTTGAGTGGGCACGACCCCGTGTTCAGGTGCCAGTAACAAGAACTTACAGAAGGTGGACACGGCCCCGTGTCCACTGGACACGGCCACGTGTCTGACAAAATTCTGCCGAACAGAAGCCAAACAGCAGGTCAGGGAGGTGAGCACGGGGGCGTGTTGGCTGGACACGTCCCCGTGTGGACAGTCTAGAAGCCTTAAAAACAGGTTTCGTCCTCCGGTTTTTCCATCCTAGCCTTATAGGTGCTGAGGCTTAACACCTTAAGCCTTGGTTTGTACCTGTTTGAACACTTAATACCACACCAAGCAATACCAACATCCTACGTTACCAAAGTTAATTGTTCCACGCATAAAGTAAGAAAAATAAAATGCAGAAAATAGTTAGGAAAAGTAAATTGTCTAACACTTGGCACGCAGGCCATCAATTGTTCAAGATTGCAAAGGGTTAACCTGGGGAGCCACCAATCAACCGCTTCCTCCTATGCTCCTCCCGCCTATTCCATGGCATCATCATCATCATCATCATCATCATCGTCACCCCCTCCATGGCGTGCAATGTGGTCTCGTATGTATCCGACGTCTTCTTGTATCTCGGATAGGTTTCTCTCGATAGCTCCGACCCGGTGGTAGGTGTTGCTCGCCATGTTATAGGTGTTCCGAGTACACATGAGGTTTTCCTGCAACAAATCATGCAAACTTTGAAAATTAGGAAAACTGCCTCCCGAGGAGGATGATTGGCCCGGATCACCGTGGGGTGGGTATTGGTACTGATGATGTTGCGGTGCTGGGAGGACAAGTGCTTCTTGCGGGTTCCATGCATGACCTTGCATCCTTTGAAAGGTTACCGTCCCATCTTCTGCCTCATAAACCAGGTTCATCGAGCGGCATATGTGAATATCCACCGTACCCGACCATGGGCTTCTCTTAAATGCCCTCGGAATGTGGGCGAAGTGCCTGAAGAGACGGTGCACCCACCCCCCGAAGAAAAGAGGCGTTGGTGCACTAGCAAGGCGGTTGTGATGCATGTTTCGGAGCATAAGGTACGGAACATCGAGCGGCCTACGGTTGTGAATGCAATGGAGGACAAGCAAATCTCTTAACCCAACGACGCCACCACTGTCATGCCTTTGGCTAAGAGAGTAGCCGAGGAGCCTATGAATGTATCTGTAAAGCGGATCCCTCAGCTTGGTACTCTTAGTGCTGCTCGGATTGTAGAACCCATCCCCAATCTGAGCCCACATGGCTTGGCGCTCGTTGTCTTCGATCTCTCTCAACCCCCCTGTATTTCCTTCGTCTCCCGCATCCTCCTCCGCATACAACCCGATAATCGACCCGAATTGTGCCATGGAAATCGAATACCTCGTTCCGCCACACCTGAATGACACCCCTTCTTCATCGAACGGCTCGCACCTTGACTTGAATGCAAATGTGCTGTAGAATTCCAAGGTGCATTCATGAACAGAACGGAGTCGGGTTGTTAGTGCGACTCTGAGTGGTCCCGTGACAATGTTGTTGAAACGGTCAATTTGATTCACCAAGGTTAGTAGTTCTGTGCATGCCTGCCTCGGGTATTCCTCCGGCCTTGTTTGGAGAAGCTCGTATCGAGCTCTTGCATCTAGCTCATTGGCGTTGAATCTAGTAAACTTCCTGGCCATCTGCAAGAACACACCAAAAGTTAGCATGAAACAGAAATATTTTTGGACAAAACTGCAAACAGCGGGCTGGACACGACCCCGTGCCCAGCGGACACGGCCCCGTGTTCAGGGGTCTGTTACTCAAAAATCCCATTTTTCGACCCGGTTTCGAAAACTTGAAAATTTTTGAACCAATAGGTGCGGTTTCCCCCGAAAATGAAACCCTAAGTTCCGTTTTTCCCAAAATAACCCGTTTACCCTATCAATTTTATCTTTTTCGGTTCAAGAACAAGGGTTTGGGGTCTTTGCAAGAAATCGGGTGAATCTATGAACAATACAAGTGTATTTACTTCCCTTAACACTAATCTAACTAAATGCAAACAGATTTAGGCAAAAATTTTAGGCTCGATCCGAATGAACATCAAGAACCCTAGATTTTTCCCCAAATTTGTGGTGTATTAACTACATGCAAGTGACTAATCTAACTACTACGAGTGACAGAATCATACCTTGACGTTGTTAGATTGGTAAGAGACGTTGGAATCTCGCGGAAAATCGCCTGGAACCAGAGCTTTTGTGGGGAAACGGGGCGTGTGGAATGAAGAAACTGTTTTGAAAAAGGGGTTTTATCCCGTCTGCAGCGCGAACACGGCCCCGTGTCCAGCGGACACGGCCTCGTGTCGAGCCTCTTTCTTTTTTTTTTTTTTTTTTTTTTTTTTTTTAGTGCGCGTGTGAGTGCCCCTTTCTCCTATAAGCTATGGTTTAGAAAACTTACCGCTTTATTTTGCCGCCTCAATCGTTCATAACTTACCAGGCATGATGTTTTTATTCTTCCACGGTTTGAAGCGATATCTCTTCTTCCTCATCCTCAATAAATCCTTGATAGAGTTTCAGCCGTTGGCCATTGACTTTAAATGGTGACCCATTTCGAGGTTTAATTTCTACTGCACCGTGTGGGAAAATATGGGTGACGGAAAAAGGTCCTGACCACCTAGACTTTAATTTACCAGGAAACAATCGAAGTCGTGAATTAAACAAAAGAACTAAATCTCCTACCCGAAATTCATTAGGTTTAATATGTTTGTCATGCCAATCTTTCATTCTTTCCTTATAAATTTCAGAGTTTGAGTATGCATAATTCCTAAGTTCGTCTAATTCATTTATTTGACAAAATCGATTTTTACCAGCAAATTCTAGATCTAAGTTTACATTTTTGATTGCCCAGTAGGCTTTGTGTGCAACTTCTACTGGCAAGTGGCAACTTTTTCCATAGACTAGCTTATATGGGGTTGTACCTATCGTTGTTTTATAAGCAGTTCGAAAAGCCCATAAAGCATCATCTAATTTATCAGCCCATTCCTTTCTATTTAACCCTACGGTTTTTTCAAGTATTCGTTTTAACCCTCTATTGGTCACTTCGGCTTGTCCGTTTGTTTGAGGGTGATAAGCTGTCGAAACCCGGTGATAGACCCCATATCTTGTTAAAAATTTTTCAAGTTGATGATTACAAAAATGGGTACCTCTATCACTTATTAAAGCTTTGGGTGTGCCAAAACGAGAGAATAATTTTTTCAGAAATCTTACCACTACTCTTCCATCATTTGTTGGAAGTGCTTCGGCCTCGGCCCATTTAGACAGGTAATCTACTGCCACAAGTATGTATTTGTTTCCTTTCGATGGTGGAAAAGGTCCCATAAAGTCGAGTCCCCACACATCAAAAATTTCACAAACAAGAATGCCATTTTGTGGCATTTCGTTTTTGGAAGAAATATTACCTGTTCTTTGGCAAGCATCACACGTCTTTACAAGATTTTGGGCATCTTTGTAAATGGTTGGCCAATAAAATCCTGAATCAAATACCTTTCGTGCGGTACTGGCAGCACCATGATGTCCTCCGTATGGACCTTCGTGACAATGGCGAAGAATTCTTCGGGCCTCACTACCATGTACGCATCGTCTGACGAGTTGGTCGGCACACATTTTGAAAAGATATGGATCTTCCCAAAAATAGTGTTTCACATTGGCAAAGAATTTTTTTCTTTGATGATGTGGCCATCCTTTTGCTACTATTCCACTAGCTAAGTAGTTGGCAAAGTCGGCGTACCATGGTTCTTCCTTAAATTCCACCATTTCCAGGGATTCAGTTGGGAATTTTTCGTTGATTTGCTCGCCCCTGGTCGCCTCCAAAGCTGGGTCTTCTAAGCGCGAAAGATGATCTGCTGCGGTATTTTCTGCTCCTCTTTTGTCTTTGATTTCAATGTCGAATTCTTGGAGGAGTAGAATCCACCTAATCAAACGTGGTTTTGCGTCTTGCTTCTTAAAGAGATATCGAATGGCTGCATGGTCTGTGTAGACTATAGTTTTAGAAAGAACAAGATAAGAGCGAAATTTATCAAAAGCAAATACCACAGCTAGTAACTCTTTTTCAGTTGTTGTGTAATTTTCTTGTGCATCGTTAAGTGTTTTACTAGCATAATATATTGGGTGGAAATGCTTTTCTTTTCTCTGTCCCAAGACAGCTCCAACTGCAAAGTCACTAGCATCGCACATGATTTCAAAAGGAAATTTCCAATCAGGTGCTATCATGATAGGTGCATTGACTAGCATTTCCTTCAGGGTTAGAAATGCTTGATTGCAATCCTTGTCAAAGATGAAAGGAGCATCTTTTTCAAGTAACTTTGTTAGAGGTCTTGAGATTTTTGAAAAGTCTTTGATAAACCTCCTATAAAATCCGGCATGCCCTAGGAAACTTCTAATTGCTCTTACGGAGGATGGAGGAGGTAACCTAGAAATGGTATCTATTTTGGCTCGATCCACCTCCATTCCTTCGCTCGAGATCTTGTGACCGAGTACTATTCCCTCCGTTACCATGAAATGGCATTTTTCCCAATTAAGGGCGAGGTTAGTTTCCTCACATCGGGATAGCATTCGTTCAAGGTTATCGAGGCATTGGTCGTATGAATCCCCAAAGATAGAAAAGTCGTCCATGAAGACTTCCATTGTCTTTTCTATCATGTCATGGAAAATGGCTACCATGCAACGTTGGAATGTTGCGGGGGCATTACATAGACCAAACGGCATGCGTCGATATGCAAAAGTTCCATAGGGGCATGTGAATGTTGTCTTTTCTTGGTCTTCGGGTGCTATCGGGATTTGAAAGTAACCTGAAAAACCATCCAAGAAACAGTAAAATTTATGACCGGATAATCTTTCTAACATCTGATCAATGAAGGGTAAAGGAAAATGATCCTTTCTTGTTGCTTCATTTAATCGTCTATAATCTATACATACTCTCCATCCTGTGACGGTTCTTGTCGGTATTAATTCATTTTTTTCGTTAGTAATTACCGTCATACCTCCTTTCTTTGGAACTACTTGGACGGGACTTACCCAAGGACTATCGGAAATAGGATAGATAAGTCCTGCGTCAAGTAATTTGATGACTTCATTTTTAACCACTTCTTGAACATTTGGATTTACTCGACGTTGTGGTTGTATGACAGATTTGTAGTCATCGTTCATCAAAATTTTGTGTGTGCACATAGAAGGACTAATTCCTTTTATGTCAACAAGTTTCCAAGCTATTGCATTTTTGTGTTTTTTCAAAAGACTAACTAGTTTTTCATTTTCTAGGTTATCTAATTTAGACGAAATAATTACAGGTAATTTACCATCTTTGTCTAGAAAAGCATATTCCAAACCTTTTGGAAGTTCTTTGAGCTCAAGTGGTGGGTCTTTAGGAGACTCCTTATTTGGTTGCTCGTTTCGATCAAGAACTTTAAAAGTTTGTTCTATGGCGACCTCTTCTTCAACAAAGTGGTCCGTCTCTTCACTTGTATCGGGTGGCTCATCTTCATCTTCAATTAGGGGGTCATTATTGCCGAATGGATATTTCATTGATCGTTCGAGATCGACACTTCTTTTAAATGCCCCTAATTGAAGAGGTAGATTATTGAACTTCCGGTTTTTCAAAGCTTCGTATGTCCTTACAAATGGTCGCCCCAACACTAGAGGAGCGTCATCGAGGATGACAAAGTCGGTTGGAACTACCATTTGATTTGTTTGAACCAAGACATCTTCAACTATACCGATTGATTTTATTACTTTCCGATTGGATAGAAAAATGGGTATTTGAAGTGGAGAAAAATCACTAATACTTAATTTTTCGAAAAGGTAGTTAGGCATTATGTTAACACAAAGATCTTTATCGATTGTGACATTACTAATAAATGAATTTTGAAAGAAACATGGAACCGGTGTGATGTTAATTTCAAATGGGTCTTCTTTTATTAGTGAAGTTTGATCATTAGTTAACTTAACACTTACCGTTTCTTCAATTTTAGCGTTAGTGTTTAACTCTTTTAGAAACTTAGCATGAGTGGGTACTAAACAATGATTTTCGAAAGAAGGTGACAAGAGATGAATTTCTTCAAAATTAGACTCTTCTTGGATTTTAACGTTGTCGGACTCACCTTTTTCGTTGTTTAACTCATGTGTCGGTTTTTCACTTATTTGTTCTTCCATTTTTGCATTTTTAGTTATCTCTTCCTTTTTTAATTCTTCTCTCGCGCGGGACTCCTCTTCCCTTGCGCGAGCTTCTTTTATACATCGATCGATAACTCTAATGTGCTCTAATATCCTATCGGTCACTTCGGTTATAGAAAAAGAATCATTATTTTCTAAGCTTGAATCCGGTTGTTCGACCCTTTGTTCCTCATAATACCCATATGAAGTTGATGGTTCGCACCATTGTTCCTCATTGTAAGCATATGATGGATAAGGTTCGTAATTTTGTTCTTCATAATACTCATATGAGGTGGGTTGTTCATGCCAAGGTTCCTCATAATAAGCATATGAAGGTGGTGGCTCATATCTTGGTTCCTCAAAGTATGAGTATGAAGGCTCATACCTTGGTTCATCAAAATATGAGTATGAGGGAGGAGGTTCATACCTTTGGTCTTCATAGGATGTGTATGAAGTTGATGGCTCGTACCTGGACTCCTCATAGTAGGTGTATGAATTGGATGGTTGATATGAGCGATTATTTTGAACCGATCGTGCGTTACGACAATTAGTGCAATAATTACCCCTATAATCATCCTCATCATAGGTGTAGTTGTAACCTCCTGAGTATTGATCCATAAGAATCACTCAGCAGACCACAACCGAGTCTCGAGATCAGAAAACAAAAATAAAAACGGAAACAGAGGCTGGACACGGCCCCGTGTTGAGTGGACACGGCCCCGTGTTCAGAATCTGTATCTGGGCGTTTTAATTAAATTAACTGATCTAGTTGAGCACGGGGCGTGTTCAGTGAGCACGGCCCGTGTTCAAGCTACTGTTACTGGGCGTTTATGAAAAATCTGCAGCACGGCCCCGTGTTCAGTGAACACGGCCCCGTGTACAGGATACTGTAAATGCAAAACTAAACTAAATGCAGAAAAATGTGCGCGCGTTTAAAAAGGTTTTGAAAAAAAACTGATTAGGCCGTTGATTTTAAGCTTTCTTAAAATCCTTGTGTCCCCGGCAGCGGCGCCAAAAACTTGATGTGCGTGAAAGTGTTGTATATTTTAGGTGTATATTTTAAGCCCTTTTTAACACTTATTTTAGCCAAGTTTTAAATTTATAAAACACGATATTTCACTAACACTAAACACACATATGGGCAAGTGCACCCATCGTTGAGTGTAGTATAGCGTTGGTAAGATACCGAGGTCGTCCAAGGACACAAGAGCTTTTAGTACCGGTTTATCCTCAACGTCTAACCAAAATAAAAGTTTAGAAAAATGTTTTAAACTAAGAAAAATAAAAACTAACTAAAATGCTGAAAATAAAAATAAAATAAAAACAGATAGACAAGATGAATCACTTGGTTCCGACTCGTATCTAGTATAACCTTTGATTATTTCCGCACTTTTGCACATAATTAAGAGATTATCTTAGTTATTGTAGTAGGCCCCTCTTTTGAAGGTGACGTTACCCTCACCCCAGTAGTTTGAGTCAGCAGGGATACAATCCTAAAGGGGTGGATTATTGGAAGATAATGAATTAAGTTATTAATGCAGTATTGTGGTAGGCCCCGCTTTTGGCGGTGACGTTACCCTCGACTAAGTAGTCTGAGTCAGCAGGGATACAGTCCTAAATAGCCGGGTTATAGTATTAATAGTAGTTAACTTATGAGGGGATCAAAGAGTTTGGACCCCCGCCATCCAATACCGTGAAGTATTGAAGGAGGTCCTACTAAATTTGACCCAGGTCCATTGCAGGACCTCTAAACGCTGAACAATGGCAAGACCTTTACCAAACCGTTCCCTTAACCCCCGACCAGGTAGCCAACATACCTCCATATAGACCGTGGAGATATGAATGGTGAAAATCCTTTATTTTATATAGACAGTAAAATAATGCCAAGACACCACGGACAAACGATAAGGAAAGATCACCTTCAACATAAGTAACTAGTTATTAAAGTCATTAATACAAAACCAAATAAAAAGTGCAAAAGATTAGAAATAAAAAGTATTATACTAGACACTTTGTCTTCACCAAGTGATGTAAGAGACTTAGGCAAACATGGCCTTGATTGTCAAGAACTCTTACGATCAATCTTGGATCCCGAGACGACTCACACACTCTATGATGGACAATGGATGATGGTGGTGGATGATGGTGTTGTGATGGTGGTGGGTGGTGGATGAAGTGTGAGAGAGGTGGTGTGCCAAGGGATGAGTTGCAATGAAACCAAGCACTCCTATTTATAGGCTGAACAGAGGCCTGGGCACGGCCCCGTGTTCGCTGGGCACGGCCCCGTGCCCGTCTGACACTCTCTCTCTTCATTAATTGTAATTCGCAATTACAATTAATGCGCCTGCAGTACTTTCGGCACGCCCCCGTGTCCACTGAGCACGGCCCGTGGTGGGCAATAGAAGCTTCTATAGGTTTGTCTTTTCTGCTGCTTCTTGGGCACGACCCCGTGCTGGCTGAGCACGAGGCGTGTTCAGCCTTCTGTTTTCTCTATTTTGCTTTGGAAGGTGCCGTTGAGGGTTCGGGCAATCCACTAATGTTCCTTTTCTTGTATTTATGTTGGATTTAGCTGTCTTTTTGCTTCTTTTGCGTTTTTGAGCTCATTTAATCCTGAAAATACAAAAGGAAGACAAAAACACTCTTTTTCCAATATTAGTACTAAAAAAGGGTTAGTTTTATGCCTCATTTGATGTAATTTATATGTTGCATTTTACACACATCATGTGGTCATTGGTAGACTTACATGTCAACATTTTGTGGATCAAAATTCACTATATAAAGCTCCTAAGTGCAACCATTTGATCATTCATCTCTTGTACAATTCTGGAGCCTTTGGGAGCTTAAGAGCAGACACAAGACCTTCCTAATCAAGCATAGGACTTCAGTAAGTTTGCTAATCCTTCCTTAGTTAAGTTTTTGCTTAGTTTTAGCTTAAAAGTCAAACCGTCGTAATTAACGGTTGACTTTAAGATTAATCACTAATGGTCCAGTGATTAGTCGAATCAAAAGTAGTTATAAGTTGGTAATTATGTGGGTAATAAACCCTTAAAAGGGTTCCCCCTGATTCCCACTCTAACTAGGTCTAATGTCGGGTCAAACTTGTTATTAAAAAGTCAACAGGATGCTAAATTTCAAGTTAATACATAATTAGCAATGTAGAACACATACAACCTGTTTGATCAGTAATATAACTTGGTAATTAGTGTAAGAACATGTCTAAACATGTTCAACCCGACAATTTTATGTTTAGACCCGGTTCGGAACCGAAAGTCGCAAAGCTTTGACTTTTACTTTGACTTTCAGTTCTGACCCGTTATGGTATGTTTTAGAAATGCCTTAGAGCTTTATTTGGACCAGGTTACATGCTAGTATAACCCTCTGTGATTATACACCTCGGATCATTAGCTATCCAATTAATATGCATGATTCCGTTAATTGCTCATATGTTGACCATTATGCCCTTTTCACCCTAAAACGTGATTTTTGGAAATGTAAACCAGTAGAAACTTTAATTACTGATATATAAACTTGCATACAAAATTTGACATCAGTTTGAGGTGTAGATTAAGAGTTATGCTCGTTAGCGTAAAATGAAAGCTTTATGTTAATTAAACGGCGTAATTAGCATATAGACTAGTTAAGCCTACTTTTTAATATCAAACTCTTTACCCACTGATGTAGTATATTATTTTGGGATTTTTAAAGATTTTTAATTAATTTTAGGCTGAGCATAACTAATAGTCGTAGGCTTAATCCGGTAATTGTCGGTTTTGCCCTTACGGGCCATAAAATGAGTTTTACATATCTAATCAACTCCAAAAAATTTGCTACTGATCACATATGATAAATAAATTATTTTTAGCCTTCTGGAATAATAAAAATATCAGCCTTATGTATCGAACCCGGAAATGGCTTTAATCGCCTTTTTAAGCGTTTTTAACGCATAGTATGTTCTATAACTATATTAAACATACAAGGGTTGATACCTACTGATATTTGAGGCAAATTATAATATTTTAACAGTAAGCAAAAGTTGTTTAACTCAGACTTCAGTTTTGAGCTTTTCGACTTTTGTGAAATTACCAAAATGCCCCTACGGTGCATAGTTTGGTTATATTTGATAAATTTCACATATCTACTTTACCCTACTGTTATAACTTATCAAACTAAGTATTTTTGCTGATTATATCAGACCTGTAACTCAGGTTAATACTTAAACTCTTTTATAATCTTTTAAATGACCAAACTCCCCCTACGGGGCATAGTTTGTGTTTAAATTCGTTTCGGGCATAATAAAAGACATCTTACTGATGTCACAACATATTTGAAGCATATTAACTTAGGAAACCTGTATATGGCTCTCATGAATACCCGTTACGCTTATTACGCGTACGATTCGGTTTATGTAACTAGTTTACATAAATTAGCCGAAACGGGTCAAACCTTATCGGTTTTATCTAAAAATCCAGAAGGTGTTTAGATTACCCATATTATACAAGTCTTCAAACTTGTCGGGTCTAAAACACATTCTATTCCGGTCTTTGCTTAATCATGCGTTTGAACCGTATATTTCCTTAAGACTAACCGGTCTAAGCTTAGGCTTAATTAAAGACCCGTTAGCATTCTAATTGGTTATTTATACCATCATTCCATACTAGAGCCTTCCGGTAAATTGTACCTACACTTACTTAAGTGAATACGGCTGAGTTATTATAATTCTTGATATTTAAGACAGGAGCTAGCTCAGGTAAATACTCTTAACTTATTTTCCCTATACGGGCTTGGGATACGGTACTATAAAAGTACCGCTTGGTCGGGTATGTAGTCATTTAAATCGGATTGTGATTAATGTATTTACATAACTCGCTTTGTTCTGTATTATTTGATGTATGGCCCTTGGGGGTTAAATGACCATGTCCCGGATATCCTTGGCATCATTTTAAGAAATGGCCACGACCTAAGCACGGGGTGTAGGCATACACCTGACAGCTGCATTATGTAAAAACTGGTAATCCACTCCGAGGTATCATCCTTGTGGGCATTATACCGGAACTGGTAATCCACTTAGAGGATGATAGCCTGTGGGCATTATACCTGTGGCGTGTCAGTTAATCTGTCCGGCTCTTCTAACCGGTCCTAATGGACGACAAATAAGTAAAACTGTACACAAGATTATATACAAATAATTTTCCCAAGTATAAAAGATTATTTTTTCCATGTGCATTTTAATCCAAGTGTCGAAATATTTACGTGCCTTGTGCACCTAAACAAATTTTCATAGACATTTTCAAATGAGTCGGTTGAGTGTATTTACCAGTGAAAACTGACGTATTTTCAAAAGTCTAAGTGACAGGTACAAGTACGTAATAGGCTGGAAGCTGCTCAGGACGTTAATAAGGAATCTTGCAAGTTCTAGGCGTCTAAAGTCTGTTGAACAATGTTTATGTTTTAAGATCCGCCTGTGGATCCTTTACTTTCTGTTGTAATACTTGGATATTACTTTATATTCGGATTGTAATATATTTATCTTTTGCTTCCGCTGTGCATATTAAATATTGTGTTGTTTGACTATTATGTTGCCAACCACGTCACGATACTCCCCACCGGGCCCACCGGTGACACGTGGAAATCCGGGGTGTGACAGGTTGGTATCAGAGCCAACACTGAGTGAATTAAACGCTATCCTTTTGCGTTTAATCTCAGTTACACAGTTGCACATTCTTGAGTCTAGACAAGAACATAGGACAAATTCCAATTCGTTTCATTGTCTTTTAATTACTTCCTTGATTATTTTTCTGATTTGCCTTTGCATGGGCAAGTCATTTTTATTAGAAGTCCCGTTTAGGGCAACTATATACTTGCTTAAATTTTAAAGGAACGATTATATCATTCCTATATTATAAGATCTACCATTATAATAAAATGGCAAAATCTAAAAAGGGACAAGACCTAGCCTGGTGTCATTATTAAGACGCGGCCAAGATGGCAGTTCCTCAATTTAGGTTCAGATCCTTATTAACATCCTGAGTTAGGATTGTTCTGCGTTTATTATTAAAAAGGAATCTTAAAGGTAAACCTAGCCTATATGACAAGGCCAAGATGGTAGGACCTATTCAAGAGATTCAAATCCTTGTTAACACCTAAGAACGTGTTAGCACTCTTGACAGATGTGATTCGAGAAAATCACAACAGTCATTCTTATATTGGATCCTTCCAATTTTCTTATCTAGTCTATTGATTTAGAAATCATGGCTTATTGATGGGATTTTAACATGTTTATCAAAGTAATTTCATCCATATGAAATAAAAACGCAGCGGAAAATAAGTTTAAAACATGTTACTTTTAAAAGATATAAACCCATTTATATGCAAAATCCCAAAACCCGGATCCATATATGAGATACATACTATCAAAACACAACCATAGGATGTTTAGAAAACTACCTTCTTGAAGTACAATGAGTAATGGATATGAAGAAGGTGATGATTCTTGAAATGGTTGTCTTCAAGGGTAGAAGACCTCAAGCTTGTATACCCCAAGCTTCCAACAAACACCTTGGGTTTAGCTAGGATTTCTACACTTATGAACTCACTAGAAAACCCTCTTGAAGACCATCATATGGCCGAAAATTAGAGGACCTTTTGTTGAGTTCTTGCACTTGTTGTATGAACTTGAGACTCACCAATAGATCAACCATACATGACCCGATTTTTAGAGAGTCTTACACTTGATTTCTCAACTTGAAAAACTCTCTTGGATGAGCATCATGAGGACGAAAATTGGCAGCCATTTTCAGCCATGTCCTTCAAGTTTTCTACTTCAAAATCTTTATAAAATATGTGAGAGAATAGCCACACCTTTGCCCAATCAAGTGCCATCTAGTTATGACAATTGCATGCATGTTCATAGGACCATATTCTCACCCAATCAAGTTCCTCCTACACATGCAAGTAATTTTATTGGCCACTTTATTTCTTGGGAAGGGGGGGGGGGCGGCCTAGCCTTTATTTTTATAAAAAAAAATTCAAATCTTTTATAAAATATAAGTCTTTATTTATTTTATAACCTTTTATAAAATATAACATCATATGTTATAAGACTTATGCTATTTTTTATTATGTTATTTAACCCATTAAATAACAAAATAAAATATTCTCTCAAAATAAATTATCCATATAATTTATTAGTTTGTCAAGTGCAATTATTTAGAAAACCAATTTCTAAATATTCTAAGTGTTGATATTTATTTGATCATATCATAAATAAATATTGTAAGTGTTTGTCTAGCTTGTTATTGGGTATGACTCGACTTGGATCATAACGTACTAGCCACATCAATTTAATATGTGTCTTGGGCATACAGAGTCCAACAATCTCCCACTTGCACAAGATACATAGAAGATTGATGCAAGTAGTAAATAACGCCTAACTACGGTTTACTACCCCTAATACGTATGACTATATGTGCCATTCAATAACATCATCCTCTTCAAGTCCCTTACTTGAACATGATTTAGGGGAATCTATCATTTATCCTTTCGTTACAGATGTCATGTCAAATCCAGAGACACAGAGTGATCACTCTCTGTTGATTTAACTTTAGCAGGCCTTAGACATCTTACTCTCAACGAATAAGAGGAACAAATCCCATCTTGACTACATACGTCTCTCACAATCACCTTGTACCACACCTGAGCTTAGCCTTATGTACTGTCATATTACTGACAGCGAAGAAATAAGTCAAGGCATAATATTTGGTGAATATCAAGACCCAATATGTATCTCAGGTCTGAGGATACTATGATATTCTCCTTTACTCAAATTTACTTATGATCAATCACAAATGATTCCATGCAGTAATATTTGAGAGCGAGTCAGTCCAATATTTGTATCCCACAAATATCTATGAACCTTGGCAGCAACGCCTTGCTCTATATTCATACTTCATGAATATCTACCAATCCAAGTTCATAATAGTCTTACATTCATATTTGTTCCCACAAGTATGATCGACTACGGACATTTAGAATAAGTAACTTATTCACGGATTTAAACATGCTAAAATGGAACATAACTCAAAATACCATAATGAGTTATAATAACAGTTGTTCCAATATCCAAATACAAAATAGATCAAATCCAATCACTAGAATATCGAAGTCCTAAGGCACAAGTATGACCCTTTCATGCTTTGCCCATTCAAGGAGCTTCGTGAGTGGATCCGCAATATTTTGATCAGTGTGAACTTTGCGAATACATATCTTTCTCTTTTTCAACTTCATCCCTTATGTAGTTGAAAGTCCGCTCAATGTGCCTAGTCTTTCGATGTACACGAGGTTCCTTGATTTAAGCAATCACACCATCGTTATCACAAAGATCTCTAGGAGTCCTGAATGGTAGGGACTACCCCTAGATCGGCAATAATTCAAGTGGCAGATCCATATGAATTATCTCAATCAATGAAGCGGCGATGTATTCTGATTCTGTAGTGGACAATGCTACCCTGTTTGTGATCGAGAACCATCTTGATCAGTTTGGAAACTCGTATCCATGTAACCCTTTACAACGAATTCCGAAACTCGCATCCTTGTAACCCTTTTACAACGAGTTCTTTTAACCAGATCCATATATTAGAAACATATCCTTAGTCCTTCTAAGGTATTTCAATATATACAACAGTCACCAAATGACCGTTTCTTGCTGGTTTCTTCTTGTTATGCTTAAAGCGCATAACTTGTCCAGTCTAGTGCATATCATTACGTACATAATGAATCCTATAGCTGACGTATATGGGATTCCTTTGATTCTTTCTTGCTCATCCTTTGAGCTTGGACATTGAAACGCATTCAATATTGTCCTCTCTTTGAATAGGTACCATAACTTTTCATAGAGTTCTTCATCTTGAACCTTTTCAAGACTTTGTCAATGTATGCACTTTTGTTTAAACCTATCAAGCGCCTTGATCTATCCCTATAGATCTTTATTCCCAAAATATAGGCGACTTCACCAAGATCCTTAATGGAAGAACAACTTCCAAGCCAGGCTTTTACTCCTTCCATGGTTGGAATGTCATTTCCAAATAGTAGAATGTCATCGACATATAATACAAAGAAAGTAATAATGCTCCTACTAGCCTTCTTATTCACACAAGCTTTATCAATGTTTTTGATGAATCCATATTCCCTAATCTCTTCATCAAAACGGTGATTCCAACTTCTAGATGCTTGTTTCAATCCATAGATTGATTTCTTTAACTTGCACACTTTGTTAGGATGTATTGGATCGTCAAAACCTTCAGGCTTAACTATATAGACATCTTCCTCAAGATATCTATTAAGGAAAGTCGTTTTGAGATCCATTTGCCAAATCTCATAATCATATTGTGCAAGTATGGCAAATGATATCCTAGTTGACTTTAGCATCGCCATGGGCGAGAAGGTCTCATCATAATCAACCCTTTGAGTTTGAGTGAAGCCTTTTGCTAAAAGTCTCGCTTTACAAGTATCCAAGTTACCATGCATTATTGTTTTCTTCTTGAAAACCCACTTACTTCCAACTACTTTAGAGTTAAGTGGTGGCACAACCAATTCCCATACTTGGTTGTTATACATGGACTGCATCTTTACGTTCATGGCTTCAATCCATTTGTCATAATCGGATTTTGACATTGCATCATGGTATGTGGTTGGTTCACCCGAATCTACCACGTAGCATCCATCCATGAAAGATCCATATCTTTTAGGTGGATTACTAATTCTACCAGATTTGCGAACGTATTGTGTGTGTTGATCAACCATTTGATCATTTTTCAACAACCTCTTGTTGAATGCTAGTATCAACCAAACGTGTATCGGTTTGTGGTTCTTGATCCTTATCAAGTTCCATTGTTCTACTAATTCCTTCCACAAGGAACTTAGCTTCCAAGAACTCAGCCTTTTGAGCAACAAATACCTTTTGCTCTGTTGGATCGTAGAAATAATATCCTATATCATCTTTAGGATATTCTACGAAGATACACTTAGTGGATCGTACTTTTATTTGGGGTGTATAGCTTCACATAAGCTTCACAACCCATACTTTTAAATATGATAATGATGGAACCTTTCCATGTCATATTTCAAAAGACGTCGTATCCACTTTCTTGGTTGGGGCCATATGGGCCACGGAGAGCAAAGCGTAACCCCAAAGTGATAGAGATAATGCGCTCCTAGCCATCATAGACCGAACCATATCTAATAGAGTTCGATTCCTCCTCTATCAAAACGAAGAACTTTAAA
Organism: Helianthus tuberosus; assembly: GCA_030545235.1. Taxonomy (NCBI): domain Eukaryota; kingdom Viridiplantae; phylum Streptophyta; class Magnoliopsida; order Asterales; family Asteraceae; genus Helianthus; species Helianthus tuberosus. The sequence goes on from CM060409.1 coordinate 109,029,770, forward strand.
GAGTTGATTTTGTACTTCACCTTTTGAAGATTCTGAACGTTTCAAAACTTCTTCTTTGTGTCAAGTACACATAACGATAACTACTATAGTTGTTGGTTAAAGTAATGAAGTATCTTTCACCATTCCTAGTCATTTGCTTAAAAGGATCACATACATTCGAATGTATGATACCTAAGAAATCTATTGCCCTTTCCCATTAAAGGGTTTCTTAGTCATTTTACCTTGTAAACAAGATTCACATGTATCAAATGAACCAATTTCATTTGTTTCCAAAAGACAATTCTTTCGAAGTGTTTATATGCGACATCTGTTTATATGACCAAGGCGATAATGCCAAAGATAAGTCTCACTCAAAACATTTTGAGTTTGTTGGTGATTGCTTGGTACATTGAACTATCAAATGATGTATTGTTATGAACCAATTCATAACTACCATTTGAAGGCATAGTTTTAAAGTAAAACATGTCATTCATCGAAATATAAATGTCATTGTTTACAAACTTTAAATCAAAACATATTGTCTCAAAAGGGAAACTTAAATAATGTTCCTAGTCAAACTAGGAGCATTCAAAACATTTTAAAACAATTTCCAAACCATTTGGAAGTTTCAAAACATTGTCTCCTTTCTTGTAATGTTTATTTCTTTTGAACCTTTTGCAACGAATTGCAAACATGAGTTCCACATCCGGTATCTAATACCCATGTGTTAGAAGAAATAACATTAAGGTCAATATGTATTGTTAAGATTGTACCTGAGGTTTGCCTAGTATCCCTCTTGTTTTTCAACTCTTTGAGATAGATTGGACAATTCCTATTTAAATGCCCTATCTCACCACACTTAAAGCATGGATCGTTCGTGGCAACCTTTGCCTTCTTCTCTTTTGGTTTCGGTGGTTTCGCTTTAGTCTTTCTAATTATTTCCCTTTGAATTACCCGTTTCCATTTGCAACATTTGCTTTGGTGTCTGGGTGATGCCCTTTCTTGTTGCCACCCTCATTGATCGTTAGTATGGATAAAACCCTTTTATCCATATTGAACCTTTCGAGGTGATCAATGTGGCTTTTCATCTTAAAACATAAGATGAGTCCGATTGGGTTTCCTCCATTCGACATGCATGAAGCGTTCGAACAGTTTCGAAGCGTTTTACCCTTAGGAACATTTCCTATAATTGGGTAATCATGTTGTGTGCTCATGATGTTCAAAACCTTTTGAATCTCGGGAATCATAATTCCTAACATGAGGCAAGAGGCTTGCGAAGTATCCTCGATATACTTAATCCAATCGTTATAGGCATCCTTATCTTCCATAAGATATTCATCGGGATTAGGATCGTTTTCTATGATAGGTTACGGACGGTTTGGGTAATATTGTTAGCGGCCATCTACAAAATTTTACAAGGTTCAATTTTAGTATTTTCGATATTATTATATTTTAATTATTAATACCCTTTTATGTCTCATAGACAATTAATAATTAAAATCTAGAATCCAACGTTACATTTAAATATCGGTTAGGTGACCTTTATCCCTTTATTTAAATTAACAAGGTAGTCAACGTTTGACAATTGCAACTCTTTGCAACTTCTAGCCATATGGGATCGCTTAAACATCTTTATGTTTAGTTGGCATGTTTAATCCCATCAACACCTTTGTTCCCCATGCTTCGGTGACCCTAAGTTCATGGTTTCCAAATCAAGTCGTCCAACTTACACACACGTGTGAGTTTATACACATAAGTGGTTAGGTGACCTTTATCCCACAAACATGGTAAACCCACCTCGAATATACAAGTTCCCTCAAATATGGTTAGGTGACCTTTATCCCACAAAAGAGTTCCCAAGTGTTTCGAGTGTTGTATAAAAGGATGGTGTTTGACTTGTTTTATAAAAGGGATTTTTGAGTTTTCAAAAATTCTAGTTTAGAAAACTTTATGTACCATACATTTGCATGCATTCAAATCCTTGGTACTTTTGTGAAAATAAATTTTCAAGGTTCTTTTTAATAAAACCCATTTTATTATAAAATCATTAATTTTTAATAACCTTTTATTAACCAATTTTAATGATCTTGTAAAGAACCAATTTTACGCTTGTTGTTGATTATTAGTATGTTAAGCATGCATATCCAAATATCATCTAAACAACATAAATAAACAACCACACAAGCACAACATTTATAACAATAGGTGCATAACCATAGCCAACTATTTTGACCACACTTGTTAGCCGAAACAAGTGTGCCAAAAGGTCCTTCCTAAAGGGTGAAAATTGACACAAGTAATGTGTCGTTGAACTCCCACTTGATCCCGCATCCAAATGCTTCAAGTCTTCCTTTTGTGTTGTGATTTCTCCACTTTCTTTGATCTTCCAAAATGTACTTTAATTCAGCTCCAAACTCCTTTGGGCTCCGAAAATGTGTTTTGGTTATCGGGCTAAAATCCCGTTTAGAACTAAGAAGTCCTTTATGCCCGAATTTGGCAAAACCAAAACCACATTTTTGTGTGCATCTTCTTTTACAAAATATATCCTAATACATTTTTTCTAGTAAAATAAAATGCACCTAATCTATTTATTTTACATGCCAAATGAAAATAAATAAATTACATGTCTTTACAAATGGAAGACAAATTAATAATTATTACAACCTTTGAAATAATTAAATATAAATCACAAACACAAACATTCAACACAAGGTCATGGCTAGGTCATATGCACCAAAATATATATCCACATATATATTTATATAAATTTCAAGAAGCATAAAAAAATGGTTCCCTTTTAATAACCATTTTCGGCTATGTCCAAAAAACCGAAAAGGTTAGTTTTGTCCAAACAAACAAATCATCCATATGAAATAATTTTTCAAGATTCATTTATGCATGTAAGAATATAATCTTGAAAAACAAAGGGATAACCATACTTAAAATTTCGGCCATAGGGTTTTCACCAAACCCGAAATCCGAAAATTTTAAGTCTATTGAAGCATGCACTCATATAAGCGGCTCTGATACCATTGATGGGATTTTAACATGTTTATCAAAGTAATTTCATCCATATGAAATAAAAACGCAGCGGAAAATAAGTTTAAAACATGTTACTTTTAAAAGATATAAACCCATTTATATGCAAAATCCCAAAACCCGGATCCATATATGAGATACATACTATCAAAACACAACCATAGGATGTTTAGAAAACTACCTTCTTGAAGTACAATGAGTAATGGATATGAAAAAGGTGATGATTCTTGAAATGGTTGTCTTCAAGGGTAGAAGACCTCAAGCTTGTATACCCCAAGCTTCCAACAAACACCTTGGGTTTAGCTAGGATTTCTACACTTATGAACTCACTAGAAAACCCTCTTGAAGACCATCATATGGCCGAAAATTAGAGGACCTTTTGTTGAGTTCTTGCACTTGTTGTATGAACTTGAGACTCACCAATAGATCAACCATACATGACCCGATTTTTAGAGAGTCTTACACTTGATTTCTCAACTTGAAAAACTCTCTTGGATGAGCATCATGAGGACGAAAATTGGCAGCCATTTTCAGCCATGTCCTTCAAGTTTTCTACTTCAAAATCTTTATAAAATATGTGAGAGAATAGCCACACCTTTGCCCAATCAAGTGCCATCTAGTTATGACAATTGCATGCATGTTCATAGGACCATATTCTCACCCAATCAAGTTCCTCCTACACATGCAAGTAATTTTATTGGCCACTTTATTTCTTGGGAAGGGGGGGGGGGGGCGGCCTAGCCTTTATTTTTATAAAAAAAAATTCAAATCTTTTATAAAATATAAGTCTTTATTTATTTTATAACCTTTTATAAAATATAACATCATATGTTATAAGACTTATGCTATTTTTTATTATGTTATTTAACCCATTAAATAACAAAATAAAATATTCTCTCAAAATAAATTATCCATATAATTTATTAGTTTGTCAAGTGCAATTATTTAGAAAACCAATTTCTAAATATTCTAAGTGTTGATATTTATTTGATCATATCATAAATAAATATTGTAAGTGTTTGTCTAGCTTGTTATTGGGTATGACTCGACTTGGATCATAACGTACTAGCCACATCAATTTAATATGTGTCTTGGGCATACAGAGTCCAACACTTATATCATCCTATAAGATTATCATATTATAAACATCCCTTAGAAGGGAAATGCCTACGGGCTATAGTTAATGTCCTCTGAGACTAAAGACAGTGGTAGCCTACAACTCCCTGTCAAGAAAAAGTAATGAACCTTGATTCACCCTAAATTGCCTTGATTCTCTGAAATCATGGCTTATAAATTAAACTTGTCCACGTGACTAGGCCTTTTGTGCTATTACTAAATTGCCTTGATTCTCTGAAATCATGGCTTATAAAGTAAACTTGTCCACGTGACTAGGCCTTTGTGCTATTACTAAATTGCCTTGATTCTCTGAAATCATGGCTTATAAATTAAACTTGTCCCGTGACTAGGCCTTTTGTGCTATTACTAAATTGCCTCGATTCTCTGAAATCATGGCTTATAAATTAAACTTGTCCATGTGACTAGGCCTTTTGTGCTATTACTAATTTATAAATTTGCCTCGATTCTCTGAAATCATGGCTTATAAATTAAAATTGTCCTTGTGACTTGATTTTTGTGCTATAGTTATATTTTAATTAAATCCAGGATGATAATTAATAAAAATCCTGAATAAAAATAAATATCCTTCCTTTCCTGCCAGTATAAATATTAAAAGAGAATCTTAAAAGGTTTGACCTAGCTTGAATGTCTTTGAAGACCTAGCTAAGATAGTAAAACCTGTTTAAAAAGAGATTCAGATCCTCGTTAACATCTGCAAATGTGTTAACACTCCCGACAACAGTGATGCGATAAAATCACACTTATCATCCTTATATTAGGAGTTTTCCAAATCCCTTAATTAGCGTAAATGATCAATAGGAATCATGGCTAGTAAACGTCGAACTTGATGTACGCATCAAAACATCCATTTGGGGTGTATACCTACGGGAAAAAGTGTATACATGAAAAGATAGTTTTTATTTCATAAATTCTTGTCAAGACAATGAATTATGAAATTTTCCGATCCAAAGGAATCATCGATTATGTTTTAGATTTTTCCTAGTGACAAGGCCCTGTGCCATCAAGAGTCCTTGGGAACAAACTCTTGTGCTATATAAAATGTCAGTACGACATTGACAGTCGTGATTTATGTCCCCTGTCTAAATGAATATGAAGGATTATATTCTGTTTACACGCCAAGGATGGTTTATTTAAAAATCTAGGCAGAACAGAATCAAATAACTTAAATACTATCTTTTGGCCTATATGGTTTATTTACACCATAGCTATTTAATCAGCAAATTCGACAATTCACAATATAATTAAATCAATTATTACTAATTGGTTTGTAGCCTTCAAAGCTTCACCATGGTTAACTCCTCTGAAGCTCACAACCATCCAGTTAATCAGAATGATGATACAAGACTGAATTTAACGGGCGCCGAGTTACAGGCTATGTTAGATACAGCTGTAAACAAGGCCGTGAACCGAGCGTTAAGGGATCATAAGCGAAAGTACGATAATACCCCGAATAAAGGTTACAAAAAGGGTAGGACAAGTTCGAGCTATAACCAGTCCAAGCCAAAGAAGGCAAAACCCGAATGTGGAACCTGCGGGAAAAAAGCACTTTGGAAAATGTTTCTATGATCAGACCAGGGGATGTGTCATCTGTATGGAGATGGATCACAAGACCCATGAATGCAAGGACCTGAAGAACAACCAGCGGTCAGGTGAAAAGACCAGATGCAAGACCTGTAGGAAATACCACCTCGGGAAATGCAGATTGGAATCTCAGCCTCTACCCTGTGGAATCTACAAGTCCAAGGAACATAAGACCTTGGATTGCAAGAGATTAGGAGACGCAACCTGCTATGGTTGCAATGAAATAGGGCACATCAAGACAAATTGCCCAAATAAAACCAAGAAGCCTGGGGAGACTAAGAAGATCGAAGTTGGAAGCTCTCAAATGGGCGCTCAGGAGGCTATTCAGGATGACAATGTTACAACAGGTATTTTCTTTATCAATAACGCTCATGCTAGAGTATTAATTGATTCAGGTTCAGATAAGTCTTCCGTAGACAATAGATTTTGTAAATCATTAAATCTGCCTGCTAAAACTCTAAGCGTTAAATGTAAAGTAAAATTGACCGATGGTACCTCAGAGACTGCTTCAGCAATATTAGACGGATGTTTTATATCCATTAGGAATCATTCTTTTCTGCTGTCCTCCTTTCCATTTATATAATAAAGGACTCGATATAGTGATAAGAATGGGTTGGTCGTCTGGTAGCCAAGCCCATATTGTGGATGATAAGAAGCAAGTAGTTATCAAAACTCCTTATGGTGAGCCTTTGACCACTCAAGGAGATACGTTTGGGTTAAGATGCTGCTAAGTCTCTCATAAGATCTTAAGCTTAGCAATCTTTTAGAAATTTTCCCATAAAAACCCCAGATATTAAGTGTAAGGTAAAAGTTACAGACGAAATCGGAAGAATCAATTCTTTTGTTCCTATCAGAAACCTTCAGTCGTAGAGTTCTCAAAATGTCCTCTCTCTAAGAGGAAGTGCGTCAGCATATATAGTTGATATCTCTTTAATCTCTATCGATTCCGAATCCCAGATGGTATGATAAAAGCGCCATATGAGGATTGGTGTATCTTAACAAGTTCCATAGATTGCGTCCATGCCTGATCAGTATGGAGGTTTAATGCATGGGACCACAAAGATATTCCGAGAGGTCATATGGTACTAAAGTCAACTAATGGTATTCAAAGGAGATATCCAGAATGGAATTGTCCCAGTAAATGTTTCCGATTAAGGAATTCGTGGACTAGTAACATAAAGGTGTCACTTATTTGACACAAGCAATGATGGGTGAACTGGAGTCTGAGAAATGGAAATCTCTGTAACCTCCTCGTATCTTGACTATCTTCTCCTAAGATCTCCCTGTTTACCCCTGAGAGGCAGGTAGAATTAAGATTTATATCCCATTTAAGGCTGTATTATTATGAAATCTCCAAGACGGCTAGTACCATCATTGGAAGAATCGAAACCCTGATTTACTAAATTTTAAAATAGAGGGTTCATATAGCCTAACTCGATATTCCGAGAGTTGATATTGTTAAAAAAAAAAACGGTTCATTTTGCTTATGCATACATTACCGCAACCCTAATTAGGCAACGATTAAGAATTTGCCATCAGCTACCCAGGATCGTCGAATTGTTCGACTAACGACAAGGATTAGCTATTCCTTAATATTAGTTATGTAGTGGTTGGAATAACCATCTCACCTTAAGATAAGCTTTGCTATAATAGTTGATATGTAAGCATCAAGGCTGCTCCCTTGGAGACCTTGTAAAGATGGAATGTTAAACATCTATTGTTAGGACAATGGATTGGTAAGTCCACTTATCAGGATCTGAAAGTTGCATTAGAAACAACGAATAAGATCATACAAACCCCTAATTATCTATAAGTTGCCATTATTCGGCAAAAAATCAAGGATTAATGGAAAGTGGTAGCCTTCCTAAATTCTTGTTAAGAAATAAGGCTCAACAAAAGATATCACCCAAGAAGGGCGTGCCAAATTGTTAAAATTATCAGGCTAGTTAAGCTCTGAATATATAGAATCATTCGAAGGAAATCGAATGTATCAAGATCAGGTAGCCTTTAAGCTAAAACCTATTTAAAGAGCTTGGCGGAGCTCGCAATACATTGCACATCAGTGATTGAAGGATGTGTTTCGCCAATAAGTCAAGAAGCATTATCACAATATGATATGCAGATTTATAATATGATGAGCAACCTGTGTCGATTAAGGGTCGACAGGATTAGAAGCTCCAAAAAGATACAGGTACCTATTATAAAGGTCAATTGGAGTGCCTTAGAGGCTCAAAGGTAGTGAGGAAGATTAAGCCCAATATGAGGCAGAAAATACTTCCTTTACTTTAAGCAAATCTCGAGTTCAAGATTTATTTTAAGGGGGTGAGGATGTAACACCTCGAAAATTCACGTCCTATAATGTATTGACACGTGTCATAAACTTGAACGTGTGAAAGTATACTCTAGAGGGACTAAAGTTGACAAACATGGAAAGTATGTGAATATAAGGGTTTAAAATATCATCAAGGGATAAATATAATATACAGTAACCCTACATGATGCTCATACCCTTACACGAATAAATCATGGATCATACGAAGCGAAATATGAAAGAAAGTGAGAGATTACAAACTACAGGGGTCAAATGTGTCAACATGTTTAAGTTATACCTCTGAGTGACCTTTTGACAAACCCGAAGCTTTGTAACGGTTAATTATACTCACTAGAATGCGCGATATAAATTTCATAAAGTTTCGTTATCGTATGAGCAAGTTGTGATCAAATTCGTATGTGAGGGGTTAAAGCGTCAACGTTGAAAGTTAGGACCTTTCGGGTAACAATAAAGTTAACCGAGGACTTAACAAAGTGGGTAAATATCCTAAAGCCCTTGTAGGTAAATATGAAGGGCTCAAATTGCAATATATAAAGGTTAGTTGACCTTTCGGAAGGGCCAAGAGTCATTTGTTCAAGAAATAGAAATTTTGAAGGCTGATCAGAAGCCTTGCGCACCGCAAGAACTTATGCTTACGGTGCGCAAGGGATGCCCAGTATCAGAAAACGGGGCTGGTTGCTGTTTAAACGCAATTTTCGACCTTTAAACGAATTTCCTCATCTTGCTTGGCCCCTAAACAACCCCTAGAACACTAGGGACACTTGTTGAAGAGTTGTGGTCATTGGTAGACTTACATGTCAACATTTTGTGGATCAAAATTCACTATATAAAGCTCCTAAGTGCAACCATTTGATCATTCATCTCTTGTGCAATTATGGAGCCTTTGGGAGCTTAAGAGCAGACACAAGACCTTCCTAATCAAACATAGGACTTCAGTAAGTTTGCTAATCCTTCCTTAGTTAAGTTTTTGCTTAGTTTTAGCTTAAAAGTCAAACCGTCGTAATTAACGGTTGACTTTAAGATTAATCACTAATGGTCCAGAGATTAGTCGAATCAAAAGTAGTTATAAGTTGGTAATTATGTGGGTAATAAACCCTTAAAAGGGTTCCCCCTGATTCCCACTCTAACTAGGTCTAATGTCGGGTCAAACTTGTTATTAAAAAGTCAACAGGATGCTAAATTTCAAGTTAATACATAATTAGCAATGTAGAACACATACAACCTGTTTGATCAGTAATATAACTTGGTAATTAGTGTAAGAACATGTCTAAACATGTTCAACCCGACAATTTTATGTTTAGACCCGGTTCGGAACCGAAAGTCGCAAAGCTTTGACTTTTACTTTGACTTTCAGTTCTGACCCGTTATGGTATGTTTTAGAAATGCCTTAGAGCTTTATTTGGACCAGGTTACATGCTAGTATAACCCTCTGTGATTATACTCTTCGGATCATTAGCTATCCAATTAATATGCATGATTCCGTTAATTGCTCATATGTTGACCATTATGCCCTTTTCACCCTAAAACGTGATTTTTGGAAATGTAAAAGAGTAGAAACTTTAATTACTGATATATAAACTTGCATACAAAATTTGACATCAGTTTGAGGTGTAGATTAAGAGTTATGCTCGTTAGCGTAAAATGAAAGCTTTATGTTAATTAAACGGCGTAATTAGCATATAGACTAGTTAAGCCTACTTTTTAATATCAAACTCTTTACCCACTGATGTAGTATATTATTTTGGGATTTTTAAAGATTTTTAATTAATTTTAGGCTGAGCATAACTAATAGTCGTAGGCTTAATCCGGTAATTGTCGGTTTTGCCCTTACGGGCCATAAAATGAGTTTTACATATCTAATCAACTTCAAACCTTTTGCTACTGATCACATATGATAAATAAATTATTTTTAGCCTTCTAGAATAATAAAAATATCAGCCTTATGTATCGAACCTGGAAATGGCTTTAATCGCCTTTTTAAGCGTTTTTAACGCATAGTATGTTCTATAACTATATTAAACATACAAGGGTTGATACCTACTGATATTTGAGGCAAATTATAATATTTTAACAGTAAGCAAAAGTTGTTTAACTCAGACTTCAGTTTTGAGCTTTTCGACTTATGTGAAATTACCAAAATGCCCCTACGGTGCATAGTTTGGTTATATTTAATAAATTTCACATATCTACTTTACCCTACTGTTATAACTTATCAAACTAAGTATTTTTGCTGATTATATCAGACCTGTAACTCAGGTTAATACTTAAACTCTTTTATAATCTTTTAAATGACCAAACTACCCCTACGGGGCATAGTTTGTGTTTAAATTCGTTTCGGGCATAATAAAAGACATCTTACTGATGTCACAACATATTTGAAGCATATTAACTTAGGAAACCTGTATATGGCTCTCATGAATACCCGTTACGCTTATTACGCGTACGATTCGGTTTATGTAACTAGTTTACATAAATTAGCCGAAACGGGTCAAACCTTATCGGTTTTATCTCAAAATCCAGAAGGTGTTTAGATTACCCATATTATACAAGTCTTCAAACTTGTCGGGTCTAAAACACATTCTATTCCGGTCTTCGCTTAATCATGCGTTTGAACCGTATATTTCCTTAAGACTAACCGGTCTAAGCTTAGGCTTAATTAAAGACCCGTTAGCATTCTAATTGGTTATTTATACCATCATTCCAGACTAGAGCCTTCCGGTAAATTTTACCTACGCTTACTTAAGTGAATACGGCTGAGTTATTATAATTCTTGATATTTAAGACAGGAGCTAGCTCAGGTAAATACTCTTAACTTATTTTCCCTATACGGGCTTGGGATACGGTACTATAAAAGTACCGCTTGGTCGGTATGTAGTCATTTAAATCGGATTGTGATTAATGTATTTACATAACTCGCTTTGTTCTGTATTATTTGATGTATGGCCCTTGGGGGTTAAATGACCATGTCCCAGATATCCTTGGCATCATTTTAAGAAATGGCCACGACCTAAGCACGGGGTGTAGGCATACACCTGACAGCTGCATTATGTAAAAACTGGTAATCCACTCCGAGGTATCATCCTTGTGGGCATTATACCGGAACTGGTAATCCACTTAGAGGATGATAGCCTGTGGGCATTATACCTGTGGCGTGTCAGTTAATCTGTCCGGCTCTTCTAACCGGTCCTAATGGACGACAAATAAGTAAAACTGTACACAAGATTATATACAAATAATTTTCCCAAGTATAAAAGATTAATTTTGCCATGTGCATTTTAATCCAAGTGTCGAAATATTTACGTGCCTTGTGCACCTAAACAAATTTTCATAAACATTTTCAAATGAGTCGGTTGAGTGTATTTACTAGTGAAAACTGACGTATTTTCAAAAGTCTAAGTGACAGGTACAAGTACGTAATAGGCTGGAAGCTGCTCAGGAAGTTAATAAGGAATCTTGCAAGTTCTAGGCGTCTAAAGTCTGTTGAACAATGTTTATGTTTTAAGATCCGCCTGTGGATCCTTTACTTTCCGTTGTAATACATTTATCTTTTGCTTCCGCTATGCATATTAAATATTGTGTTGTTTGACTATTATGTTGCCAACCACGTCACGATACTCCCCACCGGGCCCACCGGTGACACGTGGAAATCCGGGGTGTGACAGTTAGGTGGGTAACGACTGAATCTGATGATTGTTAACTTACCCTTTGGTGGTTTGTTAATACGAGAACGAGTTGAACGATGAACGAGTCACAAAGGTTTGAATGTTATTAGCGAGACGACCAAAAGTAGTTTTCACAATTAAAACGAGAACGATATTAAACGATTGAACGATTCTGAACGATTGAACGAGAACGATTTGTAACGAATGAACAACTTGAACAAGTTAAACAATTTGAACGAATGATTGGTTTTTGATTAGTGTTTAGATAACGGGACGGGTGTAATGTGATAAAAGCATGGTAGATACGCCGCTGGTACTTCTTATATATAAGTGCTTTTATCATATTACATACCGTGGCGTTATTTAGTTCACTTGGATGAACGAATTAAACGATGTCACATAACGATGTTTACGAAACTATATAAACCATACGAGTTTTATTACGAGAACGATTTATGATTTGGTTTACATAAACAAATGTTTTGGGTTAAGGTTCATGGCATCGAGGTTTATAAATTATAACCAATCTGTTTGATTTGGTTATTCATTTTACAAAACAAGGTTTCAAATATCGATTAACGAAGTTGTACGAGATATTTCAACGAGCCATGAATCTGACACTCACACAAAAACTATGTACTCGCCAACATTTCTTTGCTGACTTTGTTTTTACATATGTTTCAGGTGATGTTTCTTAATGTTGATTGCGAATAGGATGCATGCTCACTTAGGACCGGACGAGGCCTTAGTGATTTAATAACGATAATAGACTATGTTTGACTTGTTTGTTTAACTTAAGACAATGTTTAATATTTAATAAAAAGAAACTCTTTGTATCCATGGTTTGAAACAATAATTCTGTTACAACACTCCCCGACGTTTCCGCCACGGTTTGTTGTTTTACGTGGTCGGGGTGTGACAGATGCTTCTTGAAAGGGCCATTTCCTAGGCAGATTTTGACAGCAGTTGGGGCAGATGCTAATAATGGCATCTACCCTATTGCATATGCATTGGTTGAGGCTGAGACTACTGCTACATGGACTTAGTTTCTGGAGTTGTCGGGTGATGATTTGGATCTGGCTCAAAATAGTAATATCACATTCCTAAGTGACAGGAAAAAGGTATGAATTTGTACTCTTAAATGTGTTGTATAATTGTTTTGTTTAAATGTAGTGATTAGTTGTTTTGTCTTGTCTTGAACTTATGGTATAATACTTGCTATAGCCAAGGTTTATCCATGTTCTGAGCATAGGTATTGCTTAAGGCATATTCATGATAATATGAAATCCAAATGGAGAGGTGATGTATTCAAAAACTTATTATGGAGTTGTGCTACTGCAACAACAATACCAACTTTTGATAAGGCCTTGAAGACAGTTTTTGATGAAAACAGAGAGTTGCATGAGTGGTTGAAACAGATCCCACCCAAACATTGGTCAAGAGCCTACTTTACAGGTATTTAATTACATATTTGTTTGTCCTTGCTTGCCGTATATTTCTATAAGGATATATGTTAATTACATGAGAAAACTATTGTAGGTAGGCCTAAGTGTGATATGTTGTTAAACAACCATTGTGAGGTTTTCAACAAGCAACTTCTACAAGGTAGGGACACACCTATCATAACTTGCCTTGAATTCATTAGGGAGTGCCTAATGAAAAGGATAGTTTTGATACACAGAATGATTGCTAAATGTAATAGGCCATTAACACCACATGCAACTAAAAAATTTGAAGAAATCAAACATGATGCGTTATCATGTACTGTGATTTGGTGTGGACCGTCAAAGTATCAGGTGATTGGCCCTAATATCATTGAACAAAAAGTTGTTAATGTTGACCAAAGGACTTGTTCATGTAGAAGATGGGATTTGATTGGCATACCATGTAGGCACGCAGTGGCATGTATATGGGATATGAGATTGCATGGCATAGGTGATGGTATTCCAGAAAAATATGTGGATAAAGCCTACTGGTTAGAGACATGGAAGAATGTGTATATAAATACCAAAGAACCCATTAATGGCATGGACATGTGGCCAACTTCTGCATGCCAACTACCTTAACTGCTCCAAAATATCACAAGCAAATTGGGAGACCAAAGAAAAAGAGAAAGAAATCTGCTGTGGAAATTGATGAGCTGAGATAAGAGGTTTCTACAAGTGCAAAAATGCCAAGGCATAACAATTCTTTGGGCTGTAGTATCTGCAAGACTACGGGACATAACAAGAGAACCTGTAAGGAAGCTACAAAACAAGGGGGTGCTGGAACCTCAGGTGGTGCAGATGCAACTTAGTAGAATGTTATTTGGGTTGTTTTTCTTTTTTTTTGTCAGTTGGCATGTATGTTTGTGTCAAACTATGATGGTCTTCTGTTAAACTATGTAGTCTTTTAAGTGTTTTATTTTTTTGGTATGCATCAAGTCTTATGGCACTTGTTCACTTGTAATAATGGTTTGGTTTGAATGACTTATGTATGTGTTGGTATGTCATTTTCCACTATTGGTATAATTTTGTATGACTGTTTGTATGGTTTATGAAATCTTTACAAACTTAATTTTCTAATCACTTTGAGCATGATACAATTGCGAGAGCCGTCCAAAAAGGGGAAAAACCAGGTAAAAATATTAGAAAAATTAAAGAGTCAACTACCAAAAATTGTCCATGAGGTTTGGATAGAATTGCCAGATCCATCCAAATTTTTTTTAACATTAGTATTTAACATGGTTACAAAAGTGGATAGATCTGGCAATATTTTTGAAACCTCAATGGTCCAGTTAGGAGAAAAAAACTTTTTGGATAGAGTTAGGAGAAAAAACCTTTTGGATAGACCTGGCAATTTTATCAAAACCTCTTGACAATTTTGAGAGTTTATTATTAGGGTAAATTACAGTTTTCGTCCTTTATGTTTGTACCGGATTGCAACAGATAGCCTTTAACTTCAATAATTACAGTCACAATCATTTATTTGCATAACTCATTACACATTTTGTCCTTTAACACTAACTAGGTTAAACTTTTAAGTTAAGTATTAACATGTGACTTGCACATGAAGGTAGATCAGTAATTTTACTCGTTTATTTATAAGAATAAAAAAAATATATATGGTTCACATAATCCACTGGTCAACTATCCCCTCACTTTCTCCAAAATCCTCTTCATCTCCCCTAAAACCCAGATAAAAAAAACTCTCTCTCTATAAAATCCTTTTCACCAACATCCCTCATTATCTTCACCACTCTCTTTCAAACAATCATCACTCAATCCACCAAGCTTCTGTTCCATATAATCAACTATTTTCATAAAAAATGAACACCCAAAATAGATTATCTTTGAGAAGTGGTTTTTTTTCATCAAATGGGTTGAAAAATCTCTGAATTGAAATTGGAAGGTTGGAAAAGAGGTAGTCGTTGGATTACCGGTGGCCGGAGCCATCGTAGATGGCGGCAGAGGAGGTTGAAGTTCTGGTTAACAATTTTCTGCTCTGCATAAATCGTTTAGTTTTGCTCTGTCATCTTTTCAACTTGTTCTTCAAGAACACAAACTGAGTGAGAGAGAGAGAGATAAACAAATCCTGAACCTATTTCTTCAGAGCTTCCAGGTGAGTGATAATTTTTTTTTCTGTTTTATTAAATGTAGAGCTTTAAATGCTTGTTTAGATTTTCGTTGGATTCTTCTTGGTTCATTTTTTTTTTTTTTTTTCTGTTGTGTAAATTAAGGATTTCTTGTTTAGATGTTCATTGGATTCTTCTTGCTTAATTTTTTTTTGTTTTTTTTTTATGTGTAGCCTCACTTCTGAATCAAAATGGCCCAAATGATGATGAAGATGTTGTTCAGAATTGTTCTTTTACACAGTTGCTATCCACAGGTCATTGTTTATGTGAAACCATGAATTTTTATCTATAGGGTTATTGTAACACCCCTAGTTTTAATGTTTGTAGTTTGTTGTTGTTGTTATTATTATTATTATTATTATTATTATTATTATTTGTTTTTTTGTTGGTAGAGGAGGGAAAAAAAACAGATGATATTTTGGTTAGTTTGGTTGAAAATGTGGTAATCTTTTTCAAGGTAAAAACAAGTGTAACCATTTTTATTTTTTATTTTTATGAAACAAGCTTTTATAAAACATGTCGTCACACTTGTATTAAGTTTTTATATTTTTTGGAAGGGGAAAACATTCGAGATTACATTTTTTGTTTACATAAAAAAATGCACCAGCATCTACACTTTTTGACGACATCAAAAAAATGTACCACCAGGTTTTTTTTTTTGCATTTTTGGAAAACGTGTTAAAGTTGTATTTGGGAATACAGTAATATGCATCAGTTTGTTAGGTTTCATGTTACAAGTAAATTTGTTTTTTAACCTATACGTGTTATAATTTATTAAACAATACCTTTTTTGTAGGTGTTCATGTGGATGAGGAATTTTCTGTTCACCACACACCCAATGGCACTAGAATGTGGTGTCCTAATGTTCCTATTGTTTTAAAGCCTGTTGTTGGTTGTGTATATGAAACGTGGAAGGATGTGTTCAGTATGTACAAGGACTATGCTGTGTATTCTGGGTTTTCTATTCGTAAGGGGCAAACCAAGAGATGGAAGGGGTTTGTCACTCACCAGTACATAAGGTGTACTAAATATTCAAAACCACAGATTAAGCGTAAAACGGATACTTTGGAGCAGTCAACCTTGACTATCAGGCAAAGTAATTTCACCGTGACAGATTGCAAGGCTAGTATACTGGTTAAGTTTTGTGAGGGCAGCTCTATGTGCACAGTGGTAGGGTTCCATGAGCACCATAATCATCCGTTTGTTGAGCGTTTTAATCGTGACCTAAGTAGGATTTCAAGGAAACCACCCTTTGTATCAAAACAGTTTATCCATAACATGAGCTTGAAAAGAATTGGTCCAATTGTTTCTCACAGAGTTTTAGTGTCCCTGATGGGTGGACATCACAATGTACGTGGCACGCCAACTGATTTTAAGAACTGGAGCCAGTCGGTTAGGCTTTATATTGGTGATCGTGATGCGCAACTTGTTATAGATCGTCTCAAAGAAAGATCTGAGAGCTTACCAGACTTTTACTATGAGTTTGTTGTTGAGAAATGGCAATTGAGATCGATTTTTTGGGCAGACGAAATTTCCAAGATAAACTATGAGGTGTTTGGGGATGTGTTAGCTTTTGATGCGACTTATCACACTAACAAGTAAGGTTTTGCAAAGTGGCACTTTTTTCCCTTTAACATATTATTAACTTTTGTTTATTTTCTTTGTCGCACAGGTACAACATGATTTTTGTTCCTTTCACTGGCGTTGATAATCATAATCAATGTATGACACTCGGTGCTGGCTTGCTATTCAATGAAACCACTGAGTCTTACAAGTGGTTACTTGAATCATTTCTGAAGGCACACAAGAAGCAACCCAAGTTAGTTTTGACGGACCAGGACCCTTCAATGAAAGCTGCCATTTCAGAGGTTTTCACAAACTCTCGGCACCGCCTTTGCATGTGGCATATTATGAAGAAACTTCCCACCAAGGTTTTATTAATTTATGAATATCTTTTGAGAAGTTTTTTTTGTTACATTTTATTAACAATTTTGTGTTTTCATATGTATAGATTGCTGGAGACCTGTTACAAAACACTGAGCTAAGAGCATTGATGCATCGTTTGGTGTGGAGTATTCACATGAAGCCATCTACATTTGAGACGCGTTGGCAACTTTTGATGGAGGAGTATGGGTTACAAGATCACGACTGGTTGAATGACATGTACTCAATTAGGGACCAATGGGTACCTGCCTACTTCCGTGATATCCCAATGTGTTGTCTGATGAAGACTACATCAAGAAGTGAAAGCTCTAACTCAAGCTTCAAGGTCAACTCTTCTAGTGCTAACACACTAGTTCAGTTCATGCTATGTTACGAAACTAGGATAGACAATCAGCGTTACAGGCAACGTGTTGCAGAGTTTAAAACTTCATCTAGTGTATTCATGGACAGTACCGACTTAGCTATTGAGAAGCATGCTTTTGAGTTGTATACACATGCAATTTTCACAGAAGTAAGAAAAGAGATATACAAGGGGAAGCTGTTTTGTTACATTGTAAACACGGAGGATTGTGATGATGTTTGTGTTTACTATGTGAATCAGTTGGACAAACGTAACAATGCAACCAACACATTCACGGTAACTTGCTGTATCCTTATAGTGGCATCTTTTGTTTAAGCTTTCATTATGCTTTTTTTCACATAAGCTTAATTATGTGTTTTGGTTTTTTTGTAGGTTAAACTTGAGTTGAGAAATCAGTCGGTCTCTTGTTCATGCAACAACTTCATCCGTATTGGATATCTGTGTAGGCACATTTTTTGTGTTTACCGGGTAAACAATATTGAAAAAATACCGGCCCAGTTTGTTGTTAAGCGTTGGTCTAGGGACGTGCTTCCTAAAAGTTTATTTTCTATTGAGAGTCGATATGGCGTTGACACTCGTCCACAAGCTGCTGCGAGAAGTCAGATTCTTGAGATTGTAACTGAATGTGTAGACGCATTAAGAAGTGATGTTGGAGGACTTTCTTCTTTCGCTGAGCAGATAAAGGAACTGAAATTCAAGTTACTAAATGGAGGACCAGTTGATGACGAAGCCAACAATGATAACTATGCTGCTGTTGAAGAATTGCTTGGTGTTTCTTTAGATAGGGACGTAACTCTCAACAATCCAGACGGGATCAGGAACAAAGGACGCGGCAAACGTCGACGATTGTCTAGAGCATCTCAGGATGGAACGAGCAACTCTGCTGTCAAACCTCCCAAAACACCCAGGCTTTACCGAACCTGTATGAAGTACGTGACTGGGCATGATTCAAGAAATTGCAAGAAAAAGAAGAACAAGAATAAATCGGGTAACGAGGACGAGGACTCAAGCTCTGCGAGTTAGGAGTCCACTTGATTTGGTATTTATTTTGATGTGTGTGCTGTGCGTATTTTGAAAACCTTTATGACGCCAGCTTTTTGGTCTCCATTTTAGTGGAGCGCAACTAAACTTTGATCATCCCTTTTGTATTTTTTGTGCTGCCTTTTGTACATGCACATGTTTGCATGTGTAGATTATCTGAAAATCGATGAACATGCATATGTTTGCATGTTAGGATGTATGTTGGTTTGGTATGTAGTATGGTTTTCAGTTTAATGACTATGGTTTAATTGATCAGTTGTATTATGAAATGATATCCCCAATGTTTTGTGTGAGAAGTAAACGTTGGATTATCCATGTTAGTATGCTAATGACATTTTCGTTAGTATGTACTTGTTGATGTTTGGTTGAAGCTGAGAATTTTCTATGCTATGGATTTTTTGGTTTTGTTTTTACTATGTTACATTTTTTTTTCCTGAGATTTTTGTAGATTTTTGCTGTGTTGAATCTGAGATTTTTCTATCTTATGGATTTTTTGGTTTTGTTTATACCATGTTACATATTTTGGACGTTACATCCATCCTACTAAGCACATATAGTAGTTTGTATTTTTTTTTGTTTTTGTATGTTTTTTTTTACAAAACACAAGCCGTTTTTTTCTTAAAGAGATAACATATCTGGATAGTAACAACTTTTTACATGGTCAAGTTGTAGATACATTTTTATAGAATACATACAACAAGATGTATCTTTTTGTTACTTTCTCCTTTTTATCTGATGATGCATTTAATTTGTCATTTACTTTCATATCTAATCACCACCATCCACCCCCAAAGTTTATTTTTTTCATTATAAATAGTTTCAGCATACACAATGTGTATATCCCCAAAGCATTGTTAATTACTCATCACACACAAAGCATAACAATGCACAAGAGGCCATCCTTGGTTTCCAAAGTTCCGGATGTTGAGGCGATCGATCTCATGCCTGGAAAAAATGAGTTCATTAATGTCGGGAAGAGACTTCGAAAGTATGCATCGACTCCAGTGAGCGTTGGCGATATTCCTGAAACAAGCCCTCTACCCGCTATGCCCATACATACGCTTAGGAAGATTTTTACTAGTGATGGGCACCCCCGCGGGAAGAGAAGTAGTTGTTGTTCGACCCCAAAGGTGGAACCCGATGTGAAGCAATACCGAAAAACGAGCCTAGTGTTAACCCTACAGTCAAGATGGAGCCAAGTGTAGTGCCCAAGGGTGAACCCTTTGGGTTTGATACATACACTACCGGTAATGTTGTAACACCTGTGCCTTCACGGCCATCAAACAAATGCCAAACCAATGAAATATTATATTTCATACTTGGGATTTGTAAAAATATGTGTATCATTTACACATATCAACTCTTGTTCGATTTCAAACTCTAAATCGCTTTCTGGAAGGTTATACGCGCACTGATGCGTAAATATAACCAGTTTAATGCAACGAACACTCCGGAATAGTGAAATAGGCTTAACATACCTTAAATAACCTATACATAACTTAGATATAAGTTTTGGAAGGTTTGGTGTGGTGAAATCAAAGTTTAATCGCTTACAGGGACTAAAGTTGACAAACTGCGAAAGTATGCCAATTTGAACTGTAACAGACATTCCGGAACATGACCATAAGTTAAACATACCATAAATATCCTTTACATAGCTTAGAAATAGGCTTTGAGGTGTTCGGTGTGCTAAAATAAACTTTTGGGTCATTCAGGGACTAAAAGTGTCAAAAAGTGCACAAGTTTGCATTTTCGCGCATAACTTACGTTCTGGATACATCCGGACATCCAAAAATTTATGTAAGCATGACTACATTATATTTTAGTGTTCGCCTTAAGAAAAATCCATTCGTTTCGTCATTTGGATCGTTTTTCGCGCTTGTGTGCATTTCGTCGTAATTAAGCGAACATCGCGTTCGTACGACCAAACGAACCATCCTCCGACATATTTTTGAACATGTTTCATGTCCACAATGTTTAGGCAACATTTTAGGGCCTTAAAGATGGCTTTACGGGCCTTGGAAGTGTCGGAAATGCCTTGAAACACGTGCAGGGACCAAACATGTAACTTTTTGAAACTTTCTGGATCAGGTGAGGGTGTCGCGTAGCGCGAGCCCTAGAGGCTCACCTGTCGCGCTACGCGACTGCCTAAACTGGGCCAGATTCAATGTTCTGGTTGCAAGTTGCAGCTGATCGATTCGTGTCCACTCGTTTCTTATCGTCTAGTCAGCGGATAAGAACAAGTTTCTAGCCACCACAACTTTGTGACAAGTGTACGGCTCGGATCGTGGCACGATATACAAGAAACGATCCTAACGGCTCTACCTTTTCTATAAATACCCACCCCCCCCCATTGCTTCAAAACCCACAAATCTGATCATTGGAGCTCTAAGTTGGAACTTTCGTTTCATACCGGAGTTACTTAGATCGGGATTAGCATTCGGGGACCCTGGGTAAGTATTCTTTCGTTCTTTTCCTTATTTTTACTGCTTTTCGAGTCAGAAAGTCAAACTTTGTTTGACTTTCAGCGTTGACCAGTAATGGTCAATGCGAAGTTCGTTTGAACTTCGCAACGTGATTGTAATCACGATGGTCATAGTCCCTTGGGACTATGCCTACTGATTACCACGTTGTCTAGGGTAGTAGGGTAGGCGATCTAATAAATCGCCTATACCTTCGAACCCGACCCAGTTTGGTCGATCATTAGGATCTGACCAAACACATTAGGTGACCATAGTGTAGGGAATAACCTTCCGAGGTTATACCTTATGGTCACGACGTTTAAGTAGTTGTATGATAGGTAATTTATATGCCTTAGGTAAATTACCAGAATACCCTTTTCATGTATAATTGGTAATTAAGCATATGTAACCTAAACCTTTGTCACATAACAGATTATTTAACATGTTTAGGCATATAATACTTGTCATAGGACTAGTTAGGCGGTCCGAACGCGTTTCACGCGCACGACGCGTTAAAGTAGCATAAGCTACCTTAATGGGTCGCGATGGGTCGAAAGCACTTAGGTTTGGTTTCATTTTAGTATGTAGGTCCGGTTAAACCATATCATATGAGTTCCAACACTCATTTGGTTTACCAAGCCTCATCCTATCCGATCTTCCGATTTAGGTCCGGGTTAATTAAGTAGTTACCTATATTAGGTACCGTTTGATTTCCGGGACTCCTCTAGCTTACTTGGTAGTTGTTCAAGACTCCTAAGCAATCCCAGGCGAGTACATTCTTCCCCTATTTTACTGTTTTCAATTGTTTTGGGGTGACTCATATGTGCTAAATGTTTTCGATGTTATAACGATGGTTTCAAAAACGATTAAGACGATTTATACAAAACTAATAACGATTTCATAAAGTGAACAAACTTGTTGGTTGTGTTTACATAACAAATGACATTCATTAGCAATGATCAAGCCGACCAGTATTAGGTTATGGTACCATAGGATCTGACAAATCCCGTTATTTACTACACCCGTGGTTATGTGTGGGTATGGTAGGTAACGACTGAATCTGAAATTGTTAACTTACCCTATGGAGGTTTGTTAATACGAAAACGAGAAGCGACGAAAACGAGAAGCGACGAGAGTCACGAAGGTTTGAATGTTATTAGCGAGACGACCTTATAAGTAGTTTCACGACCTAAAACGAATTAAACGATTAACGATTGGGTTTCACACGATGTTTTAACGATTGAGTAAACGATTAGTTTCAAAGCGATATACGATATTATTCATTTGTACATATTACACGATTTACATCTTGACATGAACATTTTACATTGTTTGGTTTGATTTGATTAAGTGATTAAGTAACGATGCGTATGTAATATGATACAAGCATGGTGGATACGCCGCTGGTACTTCCTATATATAAGTGTTTGTATAGTATTACATATGGTAGCGTTATTTGAATCATTTCAGTTTGAGACATAGAACATTTTATACAAGTAACATACTTTTCAAAAGACATTTATTTACAATCAACTTATCTTATACAAATTCATTTTACATGGTTATTCATTTAATCATGCATTATTCTCTTATTTATACATATCACCTGAACTTAACATTGTTTTTCAAATAAGTTACTAAAACAAATGTTTTTGGGTTAAGAGTCATGGCTACGAGGTTTTACAAATTATAACCCGCTTGATTTGAGTTGGTTAATTAAGTTGCAATATTATACTCTTTTCAAAACAAGGTTTTTAAATAAAGTATTGCAACGTCTAAACTAGCCATGATTTCGACACTCCTGCAAAACCTATGTACTCGCCAGCATTTCTTTGCTGACCTCGTTTTCACATATGTTTCAGGTATTGTTGGATGATATCAATTGATAAGATGCATGCTCACATAGGACTGGACAAGGCCTTAGTGACTCAATAACAATGATAGACTATGTTTAAATAGTGTATTTAGATTTCAAGACAATGTAATTATTCAATGTTTAATAAAACGAAACACTTTTTGGTATCCATGGTTATGAAACATTAATTCTGTTGCAACACGCCCCGATGTTTCCGCCGCGATTTGTTGTTTTACGCGGTCGGGGTGTGACAGAAAAGTGGTATCAGAGCCAATGGTTATAGGGAATTAGGTTATTAGTAATGCTTTGACCTAGTCTATAACCTTCTTAGGACCCTAACGCGAGTTTACTTGCGTTTAGTCATAAAACAATACCGTCACCTATCCTTAGGCGACGACCACAACAAGAACATAAATTTCAAAACCACTTTGAAAACTAATCATCTGTTCTAGGATGATTGATTACTAGGTTTTGAACTCTCTGTTGTAAGGTTTTGAACTCTCTATTATATGGTTTTGAACCCCTTTGAGTTTTCAAAACTTCGTCAAGGTTTTGGGTTTTAAATAATGTGAACACGTGCAAACTGGAAGGGTGAATGCCTGTATTCTGGGTTTTCTGGCTAGGCAAGCACTTCGTATACATCTCATCAGACGCGAGACCAGTTGTGCTTACCTGGGAATTCTTGGGATGAGTGTTTACTTATTAGGCGAGCATGTCTTCGCGATACATTATTTTTGACCCATTTACTTTGATTTGTCACCATCTCATTTGTTTGCCTTAGGTAACAAACAAATGATCACAATTTTCATCCGTTACCATTCTGTATTGATTATTCAATAACCTTTCACTCGTTTCTTCCTCTGTCTTTCATTTTCTTCTAGAATGTCTATTCCTCTTGGCACTGGTCAAATACCCGAGCGAACAGCCAAATTTGTCCAGCAAATTGTTGAAGTGATTCAGAGGACTGTGGATTTAGGCATTGCCATGTCTCGTCTCAACAATGAAGCCACTCGAGAAGCATCGAAAGAAGTAGAAGCCAAGCCTTCGAAAAGGTCAAGGAAGCGTAAGGCTCCAAAGGATCCGGTAACCGTTGCACCAAATCAATCAAAACCTAGCAAGGTGGCAGCGCCACCAGCCAAGAAGCCGTACTTGGGAACTGCTCCCTTGTGCAATCAATGCAATGGCCATCACCCAGTCCAAACGCCATGTTTCAAATGTGCCCACTGTGGACGATGGGGACATTTGGTCAGAACATGCCATTTTGCGATCCGGAATAAAACTGTTGCAGATTCTACTGCTGTTCAAGTCAACCTAACTCAAGCTCGTTTTCCATGTGGTACTTGCTACAACTGTGGCGAGATGGGCCATTTTCGAAGAAATTGCCCAAAGATTTCTAATGCGAATCCAACCCACGGATGAGCAGTTGGCTGAGTAGAAGATGTTGCTATCTCATGCTTTTATTTCTTTCGTTTTCTTGTAATGTGAAACAATCTGATTTGTTTATAAATAAATTGTTGTTCACAAATCCTGATATACGAGTATAATTACATGTGTGTATGACTTTTCCTATGATACCTACATCAAGGAACTATGTACCTTACAAACTACTCTTGTGAATTTCTCTTTCAAGTAATCGCTCATAATTTCCTCGAAAGTTCCAAGTACTCGTTTCATTCTAAGAAACGAAGTACAGGAAATAAAGTGAAATTATGAGTAATCGTGCTTTTTGCACATCTGTATTTTAAATCCTTGGTTAGATAACTAAGGGTATTTCCAAATCTCATACCCCTTTACGTTTTGATTTTTCAACATACACAGTACCAGTATTTCAAAACAATCTTCATAATCTCAAAATATTTCATATAGTTTGAAAGCAATTTTTCTAGATGCATTGTCTGTGTTATTTCAAAAACATTGGCCATGTTATCAAAACCAACCTTTCTAATTTCAAAATATTTCATATAGTCTGAAGACAATATTAACACAATACATTTTCTGATCAAGTGCATGATTTCGAAAAGCATCATTCATGTCTTTCAAAAACCTTATACATAATTTCAAAATTCATCTCGCATGATTTTAAAACATTTTTGTAAATATATCTACCTAATACACCTACTTTATGATTTCAAAAAGTATTATATATAAGGTTTCAAAAACGTTAAACACCTTTTTCTTAAATGAACCCCATGCATAGTTTTCAAAAATATTTCCTCATACATTGACTTAACCTTCAAATTCTGCTTCATATGTCACCTTGGCATATCTAGCATCTCAATTTCATAAGCATTTTACATCATGTTTTGACCTAAGCACATCCAGTGCAAGGTTTGAAAACATCTTCAACTTCTAAAATTCATATGGGATCTTTTTATCTTTACAATTAGATCCTTGTGGATGATTATCGTTCAAATCAGAGTCCTTTATTGGATTCCTTATGTACCTTAATTCGATCACTTCGGTTGCTAGTAATCGAAATCGAATTTTCTTTTTGAATCTTTCTATCTTTATAGTTGGATTCTTGATAACGTTTAAAGTACCAAATGAAATCCACGGAATGGATTCCAAGTGTGCTTTAAATGCATGTACGCAATTTACAAGACAAATTAACGAACAATTTTGTGGTTATGTGATATGTGTTTATGTGTTCTCCTCTATGATTTTGTGTGATCCGATTTTCAAATCCTCATAGAATCTTTTATATCTTCATATGAGGGATTCATAGTAGGATATTCAAAAGGTACTACCTTAAATCCTTATGGGCTTCTACGTGGTAGTTAAGACCCTTGGGTTATATAGTACCATTCCAGTATTCGATGATAGACCCTTTAGTGGTCTAGTCAAAAAGATTGATTCAAGATCTGGTTAAGAATGGCATGTGATGATCCAGCTGAAAGGACCCTATGGTGGTCCAGTCACACTCATCACAGGTTTGTTCATTTGGTTTTACCCTACACATTATAAAATAGACTGTGTGAACTGTGCAAGGAATTGTCTAATTATGGACGCGTACATAATTATGAAATTTAGTGCACAGAAACCCAGTAGGATTTATTATGTGTAAGAGCCGATAGTGACAACAATAACGGAATGAGAACGATGTAATGGAGGTACGGTGGACGCACCAATGACGCTTCATATACTTGTATATAAGTATCCCTCTTACATTGCAAACATAATGTTATTAAGGTTACTAGAAGTTCAAGAACCCTAACCAATGTTGTTTGATCTTTTCAACTTCATGCTTTCAAGCTCTTACAAGTTTCCTCTAAATAAATTTCGGGACGAAATTTCCTAAAGTAGGGGAGACTGTAACACCTGTGCCTTCACGGCCATCAAACAAATGCCAAACCAATGAAATATTATATTTCATACTTGGGATTTGTAAAAATATGTGTATCATTTACACATATCAACTCTTGTTCGATTTCAAACTCTAAATCGCTTTCTGGAAGGTTATACGCGCACTGATGCGTAAATATAACCAGTTTAATGCAACGAACACTCCGGAATAGTGAAATAGGCTTAACATACCTTAAATAACCTATACATAACTTAGATATAAGTTTTGGAAGGTTTGGTGTGGTGAAATCAAAGTTTAATCGCTTACAGGGACTAAAGTTGACAAACTGCGAAAGTATGCCAATTTGAACTGTAACAGACATTCCGGAACATGACCATAAGTTAAACATACCATAAATATCCTTTACATAGCTTAGAAATAGGCTTTGAGGTGTTCGGTGTGCTAAAATAAACTTTTGGGTCATTCAGGGACTAAAAGTGTCAAAAAGTGCACAAGTTTGCATTTTCGCGCATAACTTACGTTCTGGATACATCCGGACATCCAAAAATTTATGTAAGCATGACTACATTATATTTTAGTGTTCGCCTTAAGAAAAATCCATTCGTTTCGTCATTTGGATCGTTTTTCGCGCTTGTGTGCATTTCGTCGTAATTAAGCGAACATCGCGTTCGTACGACCAAACGAACCATCCTCCGACATATTTTTGAACATGTTTCATGTCCACAATGTTTAGGCAACATTTTAGGGCCTTAAAGATGGCTTTACGGGCCTTGGAAGTGTCGGAAATGCCTTGAAACACGTGCAGGGACCAAACATGTAACTTTTTGAAACTTTCTGGATCAGGTGAGGGTGTCGCGTAGCGCGAGCCCTAGAGGCTCACCTGTCGCGCTACGCGACTGCCTAAACTGGGCCAGATTCAATGTTCTGGTTGCAAGTTGCAGCTGATCGATTCGTGTCCACTCGTTTCTTATCGTCTAGTCAGCGGATAAGAACAAGTTTCTAGCCACCACAACTTTGTGACAAGTGTACGGCTCGGATCGTGGCACGATATACAAGAAACGATCCTAACGGCTCTACCTTTTCTATAAATACCCACCCCCCCCATTGCTTCAAAACCCACAAATCTGATCATTGGAGCTCTAAGTTGGAACTTTCGTTTCATACCGGAGTTACTTAGATCGGGATTAGCATTCGGGGACCCTGGGTAAGTATTCTTTCGTTCTTTTCCTTATTTTTACTGCTTTTCGAGTCAGAAAGTCAAACTTTGTTTGACTTTCAGCGTTGACCAGTAATGGTCAATGCGAAGTTCGTTTGAACTTCGCAACGTGATTGTAATCACGATGGTCATAGTCCCTTGGGACTATGCCTACTGATTACCACGTTGTCTAGGGTAGTAGGGTAGGCGATCTAATAAATCGCCTATACCTTCGAACCCGACCCAGTTTGGTCGATCATTAGGATCTGACCAAACACATTAGGTGACCATAGTGTAGGGAATAACCTTCCGAGGTTATACCTTATGGTCACGACGTTTAAGTAGTTGTATGATAGGTAATTTATATGCCTTAGGTAAATTACCAGAATACCCTTTTCATGTATAATTGGTAATTAAGCATATGTAACCTAAACCTTTGTCACATAACAGATTATTTAACATGTTTAGGCATATAATACTTGTCATAGGACTAGTTAGGCGGTCCGAACGCGTTTCACGCGCACGACGCGTTAAAGTAGCATAAGCTACCTTAATGGGTCGCGATGGGTCGAAAGCACTTAGGTTTGGTTTCATTTTAGTATGTAGGTCCGGTTAAACCATATCATATGAGTTCCAACACTCATTTGGTTTACCAAGCCTCATCCTATCCGATCTTCCGATTTAGGTCCGGGTTAATTAAGTAGTTACCTATATTAGGTACCGTTTGATTTCCGGGACTCCTCTAGCTTACTTGGTAGTTGTTCAAGACTCCTAAGCAATCCCAGGCGAGTACATTCTTCCCCTATTTTACTGTTTTCAATTGTTTTGGGGTGACTCATATGTGCTAAATGTTTTCGATGTTATAACGATGGTTTCAAAAACGATTAAGACGATTTATACAAAACTAATAACGATTTCATAAAGTGAACAAACTTGTTGGTTGTGTTTACATAACAAATGACATTCATTAGCAATGATCAAGCCGACCAGTATTAGGTTATGGTACCATAGGATCTGACAAATCCCGTTATTTACTACACCCGTGGTTATGTGTGGGTATGGTAGGTAACGACTGAATCTGAAATTGTTAACTTACCCTATGGAGGTTTGTTAATACGAAAACGAGAAGCGACGAAAACGAGAAGCGACGAGAGTCACGAAGGTTTGAATGTTATTAGCGAGACGACCTTATAAGTAGTTTCACGACCTAAAACGAATTAAACGATTAACGATTGGGTTTCACACGATGTTTTAACGATTGAGTAAACGATTAGTTTCAAAGCGATATACGATATTATTCATTTGTACATATTACACGATTTACATCTTGACATGAACATTTTACATTGTTTGGTTTGATTTGATTAAGTGATTAAGTAACGATGCGTATGTAATATGATACAAGCATGGTGGATACGCCGCTGGTACTTCCTATATATAAGTGTTTGTATAGTATTACATATGGTAGCGTTATTTGAATCATTTCAGTTTGAGACATAGAACATTTTATACAAGTAACATACTTTTCAAAAGACATTTATTTACAATCAACTTATCTTATACAAATTCATTTTACATGGTTATTCATTTAATCATGCATTATTCTCTTATTTATACATATCACCTGAACTTAACATTGTTTTTCAAATAAGTTACTAAAACAAATGTTTTTGGGTTAAGAGTCATGGCTACGAGGTTTTACAAATTATAACCCGCTTGATTTGAGTTGGTTAATTAAGTTGCAATATTATACTCTTTTCAAAACAAGGTTTTTAAATAAAGTATTGCAACGTCTAAACTAGCCATGATTTCGACACTCCTGTAAAACCTATGTACTCGCCAGCATTTCTTTGCTGACCTCGTTTTCACATATGTTTCAGGTATTGTTGGATGATATCAATTGATAAGATGCATGCTCACATAGGACTGGACAAGGCCTTAGTGACTCAATAACAATGATAGACTATGTTTAAATATTGTATTTAGATTTCAAGACAATGTAATTATTCAATGTTTAATAAAACGAAACACTTTTTGGTATCCATGGTTATGAAACATTAATTCTGTTGCAACACGCCCCGATGTTTCCGCCGCGATTTGTTGTTTTACGCGGTCGGGGTGTGACAAATGTGATGCCTAACGATGAGCCTACAATATACCCAACAAAGAGACATGTTGATGACCCCACAACCAGCGATTGGGTTGATGATGTCTCGTGGATGAGTGAAATTGAGTGGGATTCATATTTCCCAATAAACATATCAGTTTCCCCCGTGCCACCAAACCCATGCAAGTGCAAAAAGTGGTTCACATGAAGAAGCTCAAGTAGAAATCAGGTGTTGTTGTTGTGTTTTACTAATTATGTTGTTTTTTAAGATGTATGTATGTTTTTAGGTTAATTAGAAATTAGGTGTAGTATCAGGTTATCAACATTATCTAAGGAGTAATTTATGTGTCTAATGATTTTGTAATTTTTTGTGGTGTAATATCTAATGGAAAAGAAAAACTATCTAGTTTGTGTGTTGTTACTTCTTTGTTGGGATGTATTTTTTTTTTTTTTTTTTGTGTTTTTGGTTATACAAGTAGATATGTGGTAGTAAAACTTTGGCACTTTTCCTAGGGGTAGGCCCCATGTTAAAAAAAAAGTAAGAAGTGCATGGACCTGGGTAATGACAAAAGGATATATTTATACTGAGACCCACAAATGGTTGGTACATATCTTTATTTTAGATCCATCATTCCAACTACAGGCTTCCAACTATCTCCATCTCCAACTACCCAAACTATATTCAAATATATGATTTTCTTATCTCTCTTTTTTCTATACAATTTTTCTACCTCTCAAAAAAGATGAAAAAGTGTTCATGTGGGAGAATTGCTACCATCCGGACATCATGGACAGATGATAACCCAGGAAGAAGGTTCTATTCATGTCCATTTAAGGTAAAAAATTCGAACCTTGATTTTAATAAGTAAATGTATGTTCTAATCGTGTTTTATCCCCATTATTTTAATGTAGCCTAGCAACTGCCCTTTCATTGGTTGGGTCGACCCACCGATGTGCTTACGGTCAACTAGGATCATACCAGGTCTTTTGAGGAACATCAACAACCTGCAAGCTGAACTGTTTACCCGTGAGCAAGAAATCCGGAAGAAGAAGAGGGTTATATGGTTACTGATATTAGCGTTAGTGATTGGCAGCTTACTTGTTAGCATTGTTTGTTGTTATTAACAAATAGGTGGTACTTAGTTGGATTATCCTTCTTAGTATGTTAATGACATTTGTAGTATGTACTTGTTGATGTTTGGTTGAATCTGAGAATTTTCTATGTTATGGATTTTTTGGTTTTGTTTTTTACCATGTTACATTTTTCCCCCTCAGATTTATGTAGACTTTTGCTGTGTTTAATCTGAGAATTTTATATGTTATTGATTTTTTGGTTTTGTTTTTACCATGTTACATTTTTTTTGCCTCTGATTTTTGTACATTTTTGCTGTATCCGAGTTACATTTTTTTTCACTGAGATTTTTGTACATTTTTGCTCTATGTGTATTTGATCATGTGCTTTTGTTGAAGGTTGCTTGAATATCTTTTTTTCCCTGACAACGTTGTATGTTTTTTTAGATTTGATCACGTGACTCTTTTTTATTTATTATTTTTTCCTAAAGTGTGTAACTTATGTAAGCTTTTTTTTAAGATATCATCTTTTTTTTTAACACTAGATATGGTAAACAACATAGGATAAGGAAAGTTGAGTACATAATAACTTTAACACTAGATATGGTAAACAACATAGGATAAGGAAAGTAGCCCCTATATTGCATGAGAGAGGGAAAATTGGGGCATATTTTATTTTCACACACATACTAGCAACTTGACGTAAACACCACTTTTTAGTCAAGAAACGATATTGGAGTGCCATATTCAATTTCAGTGCTGAATGGTTCTGGGCTAAGCTCACTCTCCCACGGGTTGTGGTTGGCCCACGAGACAAGAGTGTTTGGAGAGTAACAAGAGTAATCATCATCTATAGGATCATCTTCGGGATCATCGGTAGTCTTTGGATCAACTGCCGGGGGGTTCTCTTGGGTGGCATTGACTGGTTTAGCTTGGTCAGCGACCACCACAGATGAAGAGTTTTTGACAGGGGTAACTTGTGTAGTGAAGTAAAATGATCCCCAGTCAACATCAAAAAGTGCCTCATCTAACCACATCTCATCATGTGTTGTTGCTTCAGGTTTAGTGTTAGTAAGGAGGTCACTTATAAGCTTAGCATCCATAGCAAGATTTTCTTCAACAGTTTGCGGCGTTGTCGGAAGAGAAGGCGTGTTTGTGATTTGAGAACACTCTGGGTTGCCATCCGATTTTGGAGTTTGGAGTTCAAATGAAAGAGTTCTCCGCAATCGTTTGGTAACCCGTTTTGAGTCAGATGGTGATGTTGGACTAGACATAATAAGGTTGTTTTTTTTTCACTTCTTTATGGTGAACAAGTGATGAAACAAATGTTTACATTTCACCTTAATTTATAGAGAAACAAATGATGTTAGGTGGATAAATTAATTAGATTGTTTACATCAGTTTACATCAACATTAAATGTAATACACTAACCAACATAGAAGTTAAGTATTTTTTTTGCTGTTTGTTTTTGTTTTAAAGCAATTAACTGGGAAATGTAACATAAGGGCTTGTAACATAATTATATTATAGATATAAGGGCCATACATATAAGGCTGTCCATACATATAATTATTTCAACCAGTAGCTTTTACATTTGATGTAACAACTTTCTTTAAAGTTTGTCATATAATATTAAAGTTTTGTACTTTTGATTCTTCCCTCCTTTTGTTCACCCAACGTGATAGGTGTATATATATTTTATTTTATTGTTATTACACCACAAAGAGACAATTGAGATTAATTAAATGCTTATACTATAGTTATCAAATCATGAGAGAGCTACTGATGCATGGGCATAAGATAGAGATAGAAGTTGACATTTTTTTCTTTTTCATTATTTTATGCTTTTTGATTGCTTCGTGTAAACATCATTGAGATTGTACTTTATGCTTGCTTTTTCTCCAATTTAGATTCCCTATACTGGGTGATTTATATCACATTGTACTTTCTTTTTGTTTATATATATTATTATAATTTT
Source organism: Helianthus tuberosus (assembly GCA_030545235.1). Lineage (NCBI taxonomy): Eukaryota > Viridiplantae > Streptophyta > Magnoliopsida > Asterales > Asteraceae > Helianthus > Helianthus tuberosus. The sequence goes on from CM060409.1 coordinate 109,062,432, forward strand.
AATCGGTACTATGATATATTTCTTGGATATGGTGTTGGTATGTGTGTATTTTTGGTGCAGAATAGATTTGACACTTCCAAGTTGGCAGCATTAATTTGTAAGACTCTACTTTTTTTTCTTTAAAAAATTGCCCATAAAAATATTTTAACTAGGAGTAATATATGTTGTGTCTGCCCTATATGCTGTTACATTTTTTTTTGTACTGGTTTTTGTAACGAAACAGGTATTTTTTGTATTGCTTTTTTTTGTAACAAATTAGCTTGTAATGATAATTACGACTGTTTCCCGCTAATTATTACAACAAATAACAGACATATTAGACATAATATTCTATTAGATTTTATTCATTGTCACAGTGATTAAAAAAGTTATCAAACGAAAATATCGCATTTTTACACCTTTTTTTACTACATCTTATTGTATGCTATTCAAATGAAATTATCTTAGTCAAACTTTCCATTAGTGTATTTATGGTTCGCCAAAAGTTAACATTAAACATACATATAAAGACATTTGTTCCAGATCAACGACATAGATTAATAGTGAAATACATAGACAGGCAACTGGCAAAGTACGAGTTATATTGTTTAAGGTGTCCACAAAAAACATAATACTAGCACGAACTTACACTGATAATGCAGCCTCGCGAACCTTTGCGTTCATTAAATTCACATTAGAGAGTAGCATGCGTGTAGTGAATTTTTTTCGGAGGGCAAGAATCTGTTTTTGTTTTGTCTTCCAGTGGCTGCTAAAACCACATTCAAAAGGTTCATTGATGCCGTTAAATTTCTGCATGTGCTGCATAAGGAATACCGCACTATCCATTGGATGCGCAGGGGTCGCCCATTTGATATCACACCTCTTAATCTTGGCTGCTGCGATTTCATCTTTTGCCGGATGTTCGGAACGCTCCAAATAAGCGTCCATCATATGCTTCTGTTAAAAAAACAATATAGTAATCAGTTTTGGTATGAGTTATTGTTTTTCATCTTCAAGTTTACAAGAAAAGAGAATGACTAACCACTTTGTATGGTGTATCTTTAATGTAATAATCTTGATGATCCCTAATGCCAACTAAGGGTGTGCGATCAGGCCTGTGGTCTATGACGGTTATTGCGCCGTTTTTCAGATCGAAAACAATCAAGTAATATTGATCATTCTCTAGGATTGGAAAGAAAACCATTTTAATCGCAATGAACTCATATGCGCCGGCATCCGTCATCCTTACGCTGAACGTTTTCATACGTTCATCATCATCACAAGCAGAATCTGTCAATAACCAGCTGTCCTGTATTTTTTTTTTCAAACAAGATGTGTCAATAAGCTGGTGCAAGACCCGAATTCCAATAATTAAAAAAAGTCTTTTAAATAGGCAAGCTGGTTGAAGAGCCAAAAGACTTAATAAATTCAAAATCATAGACAAAGATCAAACAATATAGTATGAATACTTACTATCACACTTGTTTTAAAATAAATACGCGTCAAGCAGCCGTCGGTTCTTTCTAGTTCTTCATAATTCATTAAATCTACCCAAGCATCAACCACATCAGAGAACACCTTCACTTCCTCCCTCAATGTGCGCATCAGCGTCTTTGTGATTTCGGTGCCGTAAATACTCTTGAATATAATATCTCTACGTAAGACAATGTTAAATTTATAAATTAAATTCTGGATATAAAAAATCTACGAATACTATGTTTTGCTTATATTTTATATAACTGAACTTACTCAGCAGATTGACCAAATTTTCTTGTTTCCCCGCTAGACGAAGAGATGACCATTTTCCGTGGCCTGTATGTTGTTTATGAAAAAACGTATGCTGTTATACATTTAAAAGAAAATAGTGTAGTCGAAAAAAAACATTCTATTTGGAGCAAAAGATTCCCTAATCTATATGTAGCAAAGCTTTGCTTAATGTAACAACTAGTATTTTATAATTTAAACGGAATCTTACATTGAGTATTTGATATCGAACAGAAAATCCCATATATGTTGTTCTTCCGATGTAACTTCAATTTCTATTTCGTCATCATGGTCATCACATGACCTGTTGAACCTACCAATTGGTTTTATTCGTTTTGATTCAAGTTCCTTTACCCAAGCGTTACTTGTGATATCATTTTCAGCCGCTCCCTTGCCTGCTTATTATTTTTTGTTTGTTAGTATTAATAAAAAAATCCTAAGTTTATTATAATTTTTGAATGAAGTTAAAAACATGTAGAACTTACCATTGATTTTATTCTTGGTCTCTTCTTCTTTTGATTTTTTATCTTCTTGATTCATGGCATCACTTGTTTCATCGACATCAGCACCTGCACATTTTTTTTTGGTTTTTATAACTCTGATTATCTGTTGTGTACAGAAATAACACATGTTACAGTTTTTTTTTTTTTTTTTTTGGAATCATGACTTACCTAGTTCGGTTTCTTGTGTGTGTAGGTCAAAGGTAGGGCCATCAAGCAATTCTTGCATGTTTTATGTTTCGTTGCTGCTGTCCAATTCTATTCATTTACATGTACACATACATGTATGTGTTAGTTTTTTCTGTATTATCGGTTCTTCTTAATTTTTGTACACATGTAACAGGTTATACGTGACTTTATATAATGCTTGAATGAAACAAAAAAAAACATGTAGAACTTACTTGTCGGTCTAGCTTTCTTCTCTTGATCTTTTGCCTGATTTTCTTCGTCGCGTGTCACTGCACATGCGCCATTTTTTTGTGTACTAGCTGGTGAACCTGGTATCTTCTCTTGTGTTTTGTCACCCTCACCCCCATCTACATATATGTTACGTTTAGTTTGCATTTTAGGACATACATAAGGTGGTTAACCTTACTTTTAGCCGATTACTTTGTATTACTTTTTTACGTTATTGTTAATTAAATCATGTTACATTTTTTTTATTTGCAGAAAAAATGTAACATTATGTAGGGCTTACGTTATTGTTAATTAAATCATGCTACATTTTTTTTATTTGCAGAAAAATGTAACATTATGTAGGGCTTTTTAACGGTGGTGTTATGTTTGTAAGATTAAATTGATTGAATCTAAGTAGGTATGTAAAAAAGTTCATACCATCAATGTTTGCCACTTCAGCTGCAGTTGTGGCATTATCTTGATCTTCTGCATTTGGAAAAAAAAACTAATTAGTTACAGTTTGTAGTAAAAGTTAATACATATTTAAGGTAGTGATTTATCCGTCATTCGTATTACCTTCTGTGTAATCATTTTCGGGGTTTTGCACTGTCTTCTTGAGAGACATGAGGACCCCGGCAATTTTTTTCTGTGGGGTATCAGGCACCAGCCATACCCTTGTTTTCCTTGAGTGAACAATTTTCTCATACCGTTGTATCAATTTCTTAACTTGCTCATTCTGTGGATGAGCATTAAACAACACATCCAATTTTGTTTGGACCGTTATCTTTTTGGCTTCCATGACATCCAAATGTTTTTTAATAGATTCAATCTCATTCTACAAAGAAAGTTTTAAAATACGGTTTGTAAGTAATGTTGAAAGAAGATAATTATTTTGAAACTGGTTATGATTAGTAATCTTACATTAAGAACTTCATCATTAACTCGTAACTCAGTTTTTCTTGAATCCCGTTTAACCACAGCAACTTCATGCAACTTGCCTCTTCCAAAACCACCTGTTTTTATCTCCAATCTTTCTCTCTTTTTCAGTTCGTTTTTATTCCAGAATACGATTGGGTTGATTGACCGGTCCACTTCAAGTCCGGTGCATTTAACTCGGTCGACGTACAGCAGCTGTGTAATGAAAAAAAACAATTGAAATTGGTAAGATAACTAAACAAATGTTGTATAGTTACAGAAAACACTTACAGCCAAAAGCGTGAGTGGCCCGGAAAATGGAGAATCAGGATCACACCTCTTCCATCCATCTTTACACGATTTAATTTGCTGAATGACATAGGCACACCAATTAATTTTACTGAAATCTGTATGTCCAGTAAAACTTTTCAAAATCCACTCTTTCATTCGCCCATTTCTATTACACTCAACCATGACGGTTAAGAATAACATTTGAAAGTCTAGTCGGAAATTGAAACTATTGTCTCCATCACTTGTGACTATAGATTGTGCCAGTTTTGTCGGTGCCACAAATCGTGCACGGTATCGTTTTCTCCATGCCATAACAGCAACATCAAGCTTTTCAGATGGTCTTACATTTTGCATGTCTATCCCTTTGTTAGGAATTCCAAGAAGGTCATGCACGGACTCAACATCAACATTTATTGACCCACATGACATCTCGATAGCCATTTCTTCCGTGTTGAAGTGATCCACAACATAGTGTGCAAGTTTTGCAGGTATGCTACTGATGTTGAATGATAGCATCTTACCAAACCCCATCCTCTTCACGTCCTCTTGTTGATTACTGGTTAGAGTCTTGATGCATTTGTACAATTGCATAGGCGCTGAACGTGTTTTTATTTTTGACCACTTATTGCTTTTTGGTTGTTTCCCACTTCGCCTTAGCACCCGTTCATGTTTTCCTTTTTTTGTTTCCCTCACCACAGCTGCATGCTTTTCTGGCTCAACCGCATCGCCTTTGTGACCCAAGGTGAAATCTCCAGTCATCTCTGAGTCGCTGTCCACTGAAACTAAGACACCATCTTTCAGATATGATTTACATAATTTATAAAGAAGGAAACAAGTTTTGTGTACATACCTATTAATTTCCTTTTCACAATTTTCTTTGTTTTGCTATCCGCCCGTGATTGTTGACCTGTAAATATAGATTTTATTAACAATTAGCATTAAAGTATTGAAACATATATTTATTTAGATTCCTAAAGATCACGTCTAAAACAGTTATGTACCTGCTCTAGTACGCGTTGCTGGCCCGCCCGCATCGCCATCAGCTTAGAATGTTTTTACAAAGTTCATGTACATAAATATTAGATATATAATAAAATGTAACGAAGAAACGTATATAGAATAAAAAAACATACCTTTTTTTTATTTTCTTCATGTTTTCCCCGGGGGTGTCCAAATCACTGTCTGGTGAAACTGAGACACCAACTTTGTTTTATTATTTATATAAAACATAATTATAAGACAAGCTAAAGAAAAAAAAAACGCTTGTACGTACTTATTAGCTTTCTTTTTTGCAACTTCTTATCCCGATTCGCTTGCTTACCTACATTTGTATGAGTTTTATATAAATCGCAAACTATTAACAACCTTTACAAAATATATGTCTTAACAATAAAAAGAAAAAAGACTAATTTTAAAACTTTTTTACCTCCTCTTGTTCGCGTTGCTGGCCCGCCCGTGTTAGCATCCGGTGTCACTATTTAGAAAGCTTAATATTTAGCATTAAGGTATCGAAACATATATTTATTTAGATTCATAAAGATCACATCTAAAACAGTTTTGTATATTCTCCATGTTTTTTCCGGGTGTGCCCACCCGCATCGCCATCAGCTTAGAATGTTTTTATAAAGTTCATGTACATAAATATTAGATATAAAAAAATGTAACGAAGAAACGTCTTTAGAATAAAAAAACATACCTTTTTTTATTTTGTTCATGTTTTCCCCGAGGGTGTCCAAATCACTGTCTGGTGAAACTGAGACACCAACTTTGTTTTATTATTTATATAAAACATAATTATAAGACAAGCTAAAGAAAAAAAAACGCGTGTACGTACTTATTAGCTTTCTTTTTTGCAACTTCTTATCCCGATGCGTTTGCTTACCTACATTTGTACGAGTTTTATATAAATCGCAAACTATTAACAACCTTTACAAAATATATGCCGTAACAATAAAAAGAAAAAAGACTAATTTTAAAACTTTTTTACCTCCTCTTGTTCGCGTTGCTGGCCCGCCCGTGTTAGCATCCGGTGTCACTATTTAGAAAGCTTAATAATTAGCATTAAGGTATCGAAACATATATTTATTTAGATTCATAAAGATCACATCTAAAACAGTTTTGTATATTCTCCATGTTTTTTCCGGGTGTGCCCACCCACATCGCCGTCAACTTAGAATGTCTTTACATAGTGCATGTACATAAATATTAGATTTTAAAAAAATGTAACAAAGAAACTTTTATACATAAGAAAAAACATACCTTTTTTTATATTCTCCATGTTTTTTTCCGGGTGTGTCCAAATCACTGTCTGTTGAAACTGAGACAACAAGTTTGTTTTATTATTTATTCAAAACAATAATTGTAAGACAAGTGAAAGAAAAAAAATGCTTGTACGTACTTATTAGCTTTCTTTTTTGCAACTTCTTATCATGATGCGCTTGCTTACCTACATTTATACAAGTTTTATATAAATCACAAACTATTAACAACCTACAAAATATATCTCTTAAGAATAAAAAAAAGACTAATTTTAAATCCTTTTTACCTCCTGTTGTTTGTGTTGCTTGACTGCTCGTGTTAGCATTCGCTGTCACTATTTAGAAAGGTTATGTACATTAGACATATACATGACAACAAACATGTAATGAATTCAAAGTAGTTACGTACATGTTAGTTGCCTGTTTATGCGCTTATCAACAACCGGCGTACGGCGAGTCTTTTTAGCTGCATTTTGCTAATTGTAAACAACATTAATAAACTAACATCTAATTTAATTCGTAAGCATAATTTATCACAGGTTTTGTAATTATAAACACCTGGGCTCATTTTTTCCTTGGATCTTTTAGTTGTAACAGCGGATGACTGCAAACTATCACGTAATCCAACAAAGCATCAGTTTAAGAGGCTAACTATTTATACTCCAGTTCACTTTTTATAACCCAGACAAATGTCCAATATCTAATAAATACCGGACCACATTCACTAATAGATCACTATGGCCCATTTCAAATTATAGCAAGCGCAAATTTTTTCCCCAGACGAACATTCTTCGGACAATAATTATGCTATTTAGTTTTTATTATCCCCAAAATTCTTGATATTTTATTTATGATTTCTCATTATGTATTGATAAACCGCGAATAGCCGTTTTTTCTAATTACAGACTATGGGCTATTAGTGTAATTTATTTTCTCAATCAAATAAAAGCAAGAAACACATACTACAAAAAAATGTAATGTTCAGTACTTACAAACATAAACCGAAAAAGTCAATTCCTTTTTACATCGTTCAGTGTTATGACATATATCCACACCATAATTAAATGTTTTTTTTTTCCTTTTGTTTCCAATCGAAATCCATTATGAACAAAAGCAAAATGGTTTTTTCAATAGAATATTTTCTTGTAACACCTTTAAAACCACACACAAACACTTTTTGTTATTCAACATTAACAACAAATCATAACCCTTATAAAAAATACAGAAACAACAAATCTATAGTTTTATGTACAACCGTATGTAATTTTTTTAAACCCAAATGTGTATGAAACAACACCCAAACCTGTATATAAAAGCCCGGATTCTACATAAACAAAGCCCAAAAAACTATAAAAAAAAACCTTCTTTTTACCCCCCCAAAACAAACCAGTTTACTCGACACACAGGCTGGAAAACTAGGGCAAACTGTAACTCTAATTTACCCTTAGATAATAAAAAAGAAAGTAAAAACCCTAACATAATTCAATTGCAGCAGATGAGGTGAAGACATTATTCAAAACTAACTATTTTTGAGATTATTGAAAAGAAAGTAAAAACCCTAACTTAACTGATTAAAGGAACAGAGCGACGCACCTGAACCGACGCACCGGAACCCTAAATTTTCCGGCGAACGTTTGATTTCTTCGGTGATTGTTGAAAATCTGCGTCGATTGTTCAATATCTTAACAGCCTTTTCACTCGATTTATGCTTTTTGTCTGCATATTGAGGGGGTTTGATGAAGATTATGAGAGAGTGAGAGTTCGGCGATTGTTGAATCAGGATCAGTCGATGAAGATTAAGAGAGAGAGTCAGTGTTTCGGTGGTTGTTGAAGTTAACCGTTTGATGAAGATGATGAGAGAGAGTGACTCTCCGGTGATTTTGGGGTTAATTTGAGAGGGTTTGTTGAAGACTATGAGAGAGTTTTAGGAAATTTTGAAGACTATGAGGGGTTGTGAGTCTCCGGTGTATTTTTTTTTTGAAATTTTGTAGACTCATGTAGGGTTTTAGATTAGGGGTAATGATGTAGATGATGTAAAGTTTCTTACACACCCATGCAGACCTTTGTCTCTTCTAAGAGATTATATTAAACATTTCCCATATTGCCCTCTACGTAAATCTAATATATTAAAAAAAAGACACAAAATCCATTAATGGCCAAAAATGAATCTCAGCCATCCATCAAGGTTAATCAATGGTGATTAATGGGTTTTCAGGGTTTAGTCAACTCAACCGGGTTTTCAATTTATCCTTGCCCTATATATATATATAGGACAAAGATCCGTTAGGAACCACCATTTATTGCGAGAACCGCGAGAACCAATGTGAACACAACAAAAAATGCCTAAAAATAGCTAAAAAACACACATTTTTTTTAAATATTTTTTTATAAAAAAATTTAAAAAAAATTAGATTTTTTTTTTGATTTTTTGGGGGTTTAGTTTTTAGCATTTTAGCTTTGGGGGGGGGGGGGAGGGTTTAGGTTTTTTGGGGGTTTTAGTTTTTAGCATTTAGCTTGGGGGGGGGGGGGGTGGGGTTGGGTAGGGGTTAGGTTTTTTTAGCTATTTTAGGTTGTGTTCACATTGGTTCTCGCGGTTCTCGCAATAAAGGTGGTTCTCGCTTGAACCTTACCCTATATATATGTATATTTAAAAAGTATGAAAAAGACTAAACTGCCCTCATGTGTCTTCCACATGACTTTACTTAACGTTTAAATTTAACTGGGTTAGGGTCAAAGGACGTAAGATGTAATGAGTTTTACATATAAAGAATTGTGACTGTAATTATTGAAGTTAAAAGACATCCGTTATAATCCAGTACATACATAAAGGACGAAAGTGTAATTTATCCTTATTATTATTATACCTTACCCAAAGCTTGTCCGGTGTGTAGAATATAATATAGTTTGGGCGTAACGGACAGTTACACACACCAACCATACAAAATCGGAATAATAGATTCTTCTATTTTACTTTACAGATCACATCATCATCATCATCAATCATAGTTAACAATCGTGTTCTTAAGATGAACGATAGCTTCATCTTCAAGATGAGATTTATACTCCGATCTCGTTCAGGTACACAATTTCTCTTCCTTCCTTCCTTTGATCCTTTACTCCACGAAGAATAATTATAGATAGATAGATAGATCTGTAACTGTTGAAATTGGAAATTAAGGGAATTGGAACGGGTATTCAAGATTTACTACTTACTTTAATCAATTGCTTGGATATATCTATCTATATGGGGTTTTAATTAAGAGTAGTTGTTTGGTTGTATTCCAAAATAACAATCATTGTTGTCCTCCTTCCTTCCTTCCTTCCTTCCTTATACGCTTGCTTGCTTGGGATTTTACACTGACATGATTCAGATTTTGATATCTTCTTAAATTACTACAACATATAACTACTGACTGAAATGAAACTCAACTCTTGGTGTTTTGTTTGCTTCTTCAAGTCCCGGTAACTTTCTTGAGGCGCTTCTCTTATAAGGACATAAAGCATGCAACAGATGGTTTCAGCAGAGTTATAGGGACGTCTTCTCATGGGGCTTCCTATAAAGCCAGGTTTCAAAATGGTCGTGTTGCTGTTGTCAAAGAGATACATCTTATTGATCATCAAGATGATGATTCCTTTTACAGGGAGGTACAACTTTTGGGCCGTTTGCATCATCGTCACATTGTTGCACTTGATGGATTTTCTGTTGGACGAAAAAGGTAACCCAAATTCTTTTTTAATTTCTGTAGCCAATGTTATTTATTATTAGCTTTGTGTTTTCAGGTTTCTTGTGTTTGAAAATGTGGAAAATGGAAGCCTAAAGGAACATTTAAATGGTAATTTCTAATGCATGTTTCATGTCACTCATCTTGAAGTTTTTCTTGAAGTTTGGTTTGGCTGAATGTAGATCCTTTAAAGACCCCATTGGATTGGAGAATCAGGCTAAAGATAGCTGTTGGTGTGGCTGCGGCTTTAGTACGTTTTCGGTCTTTTGTTAGTCTTTTTAGTTATTATCCTACAAAAGTCGTTAAACTTACGCTGCTGCTGCTACGCAGGAATATCTACATTTCTTCTGTGACCCACCCGTGTATCACGTCTCCATTAGTTCAAGCACCATCATGCTTGATGAGAATTACAATGCAAAGGTAAAAATAATTACCCAATCAGTTTTACTTTTAGGAATTAATTATTATGGTTTTGGTCAATTCATTTAATATAATATTTATCCATTCCAAAGACCAAAACTGAGTGAAAAGTGAGGATTAGAGGTGTCATTTCCGAAAGCTAGGAAGGAACAAACACCACATATCACATGCACTATCCAAGTCTTATTTTTAAACATACTTTGGTAAGCTACAATTCCTAGGACCAATTTTTATATAAATTTTTTTTTTGAAAGCTCTCTGATGTTGGACTTCTTGGTTCGGGTAGCAGCGATCACGTGATGGCAAGACGGACTTCAAATTGTAATGGTAAAAGCTTTATCCATTTTTTATATTTAGTTATGTATAAATAAAGTGCAATATGTAATAAGATAAACTGTATTATTAGGATAGTTGTGACTCTTGGCATGTTTTTAGTTTTGACCAGTTTCAGAAAGAAAATTATTTAATAAATACAACTTGACCACTTCAAGTTGTATTTAAAGTTTTTAATGTCTATGATTTATTTTTATTTAAAAAAAATAGACGAAAGAATGATGGCGGGTCACTCGACTCGACCCAATATTTATTTATTGTGACCATTTGTGTGGACAGGGCAGGTGTATGGGAACATAATGTATGAGCTTGGGTTGTTGATTCTTGAGCTGATAACGGGTCAATCATCTGACAAAACGGGCACGGATTTGAGCCAATGGATTGAAGAGTCTTGTTTCCCGACATCAATCCATAACATGATCGACCCTGATCTTGGAAACAATTATGATTCTCGAGAGCTTAAAGGACTGTTAGCTGTAGCAAGATTTTGCATAAAATCTGCTGATGAACCAAATTCCTTCACTCCTCAAATATATAGGTATCTTCAGAAGAAGGTGAGCATCCACATGACTTGATTTAGTTAGTTAGGCTTCTCATTGTTATTTTAAATTTTTTGTTACTTGGGATACATAAAAATAAAATAGAAAATATATCATTTGTGAATACTTGCATATTATTTTTTACATATGGTTACGTTGGGGTGAGCTCAAATAATAATAGTTAGGAACAACCGCTGATCATGATGCGGATAAAAGATGGGAACAATCGCGATTAATGAAGTGAAAGGGACATAATAGATAGATGTCATTCTTGCATTGAAATATGATACAATGACTAAAGAAAACTAATTGTTTTGCTTCCTAATTATCCACTGATTCCTTAAATATGCTGGAATCAGACCTGCTATTAATGTGGGTCTTTCTATTTCCAGAGTGGGGTCTGTAGTTCAAATTAAAGCAATGAAACAAGAAGCCGGTAAATTAAAACTGGAGCTGGCACAATTCGCAGAATTAGAAATTGTTGTGTTTTATATTAGTTAATATCAATAGTGTTTTCTTTAGGAATGTACGAATCAAAAGTTACATATTTGTCACAATTCATTACGTGATATTTTCACCTTTTTATCAACACTATTCAAACTACGTGTGAAGTTGCATTAATATATACAACGCAAAATTAATACAAACTAGATTTACTACCCGTCGCGATGCGACGGGATACAAAGCCGGATGTCAATTACACAAAGTAATATCGACAGTTTATAGCTTGTGAATTGGAATCTGAAAAAACATACAACAAAATCCAAACCCAAAAACAGAAGCTGACAATAATAAGTCAACTTTGTTAATTTTCAAAACATGGAAACAGACTACACGGTTAGGATTCCCTTTCACTTCCCATCCCAACAATCTTGTAACACGAAAAAGAAAACTATAAGAATTTATGGTCAAGATCTAAACACATGGTTGATACACATTCTGTGAACAATTTAAATTGTCCCTTCCAATGAAAAAAACTATAAGAATTCATGGCCCACAAAATCTTTGACAGTTCCAAATAATACAATCTCATATAAATCAATCACATTAGTTCAGCATACTACAAAAGCGCATAAAATGTACCTGGTTTCGCTTAAATAGGATTCACTTCCATCAGGTGAACTCCTAGGCGGAATCACTACCACTTCCTTTTCTGATATACCACCATCATTACCATCATTCAGGTCAATATTCTCTTCTTCATCCATCATCGTCGTCGTCTTTTCATCACTGATCAATTCACTAAACTTCCTCATTGTTCTCTCCTTCTCATCATCACCAAACCCATCATTTCTTCTATCCAATTCACCCCAAACCACCCTGCCTTCTCAAATCAATCCCCCCGGGTCCTCTTTCGACTCCAAATACACCACCCGACCTTCCATTAACTCTCGAAAGACGATCAAACAAACCCTAACTGCACCTGGAATGATAATGAAATGATCAATTATTTGAAGTGAACATAATAGTCAATGGTTTCCTGGGACATGCTTATCTAAAAGAGCTTATGCAAGTTTGCTAAATCTAATAACACTAACTACACATGGAATTGCATACCTTATAATGATATCTACCACTTTTGGTCTCAAAAGTCATCTTTGGTAGATGTATTGTAGAGATAATATAGAGCCGAAAGAGCATAATTGACCCATTTTTCAATCAGTATATATCAATCACATAACTTAATTTAAAAAAAATCTCTTTTCATTAAAGAATCCCATTTAATAAAATTACCTTATGAATTCACAGTTTGTACACTATGATTCGGCACTGAAACCGACCCCAAATCACTTGAGCATGGGCTCCTGATTATGATCTTTTCTGCCAGCCGTTACCATCACTTATAATGGTTGTTTAGACACCGTTAGCAGCCCCAAAACACTCCGACACAACTGCCAAAGATCTCGGCTTGTTGTTGTGCCGTTACTCACAGTTCGACCCGTAATCGATCCCAAGACTTCACCTGATTGCAAGTCGTTGTTGTCCATTTGTTGTTATATTATGGTAGTCAGTCCACTCTACTATCCAAATGCTCAAAACTATCCAGCATATACCAATGCTATAACAGTCCTAAAATAATAGTCTATGTGTTGCCCTGTATTTTAAAACCAGATACATATTACAAACCAAATGGAAATAAAATCCACTTAAACTTTAAAGGATGGGTGTTTATAAATAGTGATTTTAAAGATAACAGTGAAGCTTGTCATCACCCGGGCTGTATTTCAACTCCAAGAATGTTTCATTATGTTTCGCTGCAATAAGGGCATCATTCATCTGAATTTAATTTAATTAAACAAAACAAATTTCTACTCCTCCACATAAAACCCACAATCAATACCCCAAAAACACATCTAACAATTCAAGAACAATTGAAGAAAGAAACATACATACAAGTATTGTAGAATCCGCGAGCTACCGAGATGAAATGGGGGTATCTGAGAAATAACCGCATGATAGATCGGGACTCTTCGCTGGAGTGTTCGCCAGCGACAGGCGGTATCGGAAACCCTAGACCCGTAGCCGTCATGGCCGCCGTCAAGTACGCTGCGGTATACCACCAAACCATCACAACCGGCCTAACTTGAGGGCTGGCTGGCCAGCCGAAGACGACAACCAGTTCCTCCGTCAACGTTGCTCCGCTCTCCCCTCTGTAATCTGTCTCTCTTACTCCTCTCTAGAACCCTAAAACGGTGGTATCTGATGGTAAATCCCTAAAATGACCATACAACTGTTCATTCAGTTTTGTTTTTAACATGGTGGTGAGTCCATCCGGCTGCTCTACGGCGGTTGAACCAAAGATCCATCGGCCACCACTAACGTTACTCGACCGCCTCTCTCTCCGACCGGATCTGGCGTTGGCGGTGGCGGTTCAGATGAGTCAAGGCAGTAGTCGCCTCTCTCTCCGACCGGATCTGGCGCTGGCGGTGGCTGTGGCGGTTCAGATGAGTCAAGGCAATAGTGGCGCCGATGTGTTTATGTTGGTTGCAGTGTAGCAGATCAGTGAAAAAGAAAGGGACGCGTGGCATTTAGAGTGAGAATACCAAAAATACCCGTAACCGCCGTTACCGTGAAGTTACTATTGCTCGGTTATGTTTCAAATTGATACATATATATGAATTACATCGTACTTTCAAAACTAACTTTTTTTTATGCATCTGCTAAAACATGTAAGTTGGTTATGTTAGTATGCCCATTGTTGTGTCACATGGGATATTCAGTTGAAATCGAATTCTAATTAGGTTATTTTTAATTATTAAAAAAAAAATTATTAATATAATAATTATTAACTAACAATCTGAAAGCTCTATCCCTAAGCACTCTTAAACAAAACCACATCCCCTCTGTCATACAAGTTCTTGGCGATCGCTTCTAATACAAAAAATAGGTTGAGATGTCTACCTTTAGAGAAATCATAAACATAATTCCATGGTATAATTCAAGCTTCAGCAAATTTTAATAAACTAATTACAAAGATGTAAATGGAAAACAGATGTAATCTAAAGTCTTTGTTTGATCTTGTGTCCTTCAAGAACTCAACTCATACTTCTTGAACTCAATAATATATAAAACAGAATAAACTTTTGAATTACAAAGAAAGAATGTAAGCAATCTTCTTGAACTCAATAATAATATATAAAACAGAAAAAACTTTTGAATTACAAAGAAAGACAGAATGTAAGCAATCAAAGTTATGATACCAACTCTACCAAAATACCCCAACCCTTTACAATCCGATCTCAACAACGATGGGTGTATGGCACCTAACACCTCTGAAATACAAGAAAGCAGGTAGTCAAAGTGAAGGCATCACAACTAAGCGGGAGAGGCTAAGTTAAGTTGTTACGCTGGAAAAAAAAAGTTCATCTCGAAGAAAAAAGAATAACCCTTTATTTATGTTTATCGATCTTTATATTTTCTTGACCAATCATCAACTCCTGTATGCCTAAATTCTTGCCATATATTTCGTTGTGTTTGTTGCTCACATCAGTAGGGTCTTGTATTGACTTTTGTCAATAGGAACGTAGTTCTCGCCGACTTCCCCATGGGCCTTTTAACATTTTTCTATGCTTTTAAGACTACTCCCATTGATGACATGACTACTCACTTCACTATATTATTATTATTAAAAAAAAATAACGAAAAAAACGTTGAATGAGGGTCGTAGATTTGACTTTGGGTTGCAACCCAAATTCACATATTCTTTTATTTTGTGTAATAACTAGAACCTATTAGCAATGTATAGAAGAGAATGGGAGTACGAGAGATGAATTTCTTATTGATATGATCTCACACAAAATACATGAGCCACTATATATAGGCTATAACATTAATACAAACATAATTGTGATATGGGAGTTAGAAATGTGGATAGTCACTAATAATGGATGCATTCATAACACTCCCCCTTGACTATTCACATGATGATATACTATTCTTTAATACGCTTGGTGATGCTGCCTCGTTAAAAAAAACCTTCCTAGAAAAAACCCAGTGGGACAAAACCTCAGCTAAGGGAAAAAGAGTACAGCGCGTATTGTCTCCCCCTCAGACATTTAGAAACACACATACACTGTTAACATTATATATTACTAGATAATGTTTACACGATTCTTCAGGACCGATGTTAACTGATACTGCAGGACCAGTTATGTTGCCTCATTAAAACCTTACTAAGAAAAACCCAATGGGACAAAACTTAGTCAAGGAAAAAGAGTACATACACTGTGTATATTATGGGTACATTACTCCCCGTCAATTTTACTTGTATATCTTGATGATGTTGAATCCAATCTTCTGTGACAATTGCTTGACTTGATATTTGGCGTAGTCTTCTTTGATTTGGGTGTTGTTGTCTACATTGTCTTCATACAGTATGGCTTGAGCTTCTCTTGATCAACTCTAATCTACATACTTCTTAAATATGCTGAAATCTTCGACCTTCATAACTTGTATCTGGACTGAGATCGAACTCTATGCGAGTCTAATATATATCAATCATAACCCAGGACGCCATATTGTTCTTGTGGAACTATCCCGTGTCTCGAGTTTGTAAATATGTCAAATAATTATTTAATGCGCTTTATAATTCTGCCTCGTTAAAAACCATGCCAGGAAAACCCAATGGGATAAAACCGTAGCTAAGGAAAAAGAGTGCACTACGCATTATACATAATTAACAACATTATTTATGATGATGTTAAATTAGTACTTCGGGACCTATATGATAAATTGATACTACTGGATCAGTTATGTTGTCTCGTTAAAAACCTTACCAAGAAAACCCAATGGGAAAAACTTAGTGAAGGGAAAAAGAGTGCAACATTTGAGATTAGAACTGCAATCTTACCAATACATTTAGCAAGAACGTAATATCAGATGTCGTCTTGTTTGCAAGATACGTCAATGCTCTGATCGCAATTAAGTATGGTACTTCTTGACTAAGTAGTTCAACATCCCTTTCTTGGGGTTGATAAGAATATTTTTTCTATGTCAAGCGATCAGACAATCGTTCATGTACTCAACGAATGAGCTTTTTCTAAATAACATCTTCTAGATGTAGTCAGATTGATGAGCAAAAATAGTACATATATACTCGAACTACAGGTCGAGAATAACTACACTTTGTAAAGGTCATTCAAAATTTTCCGCTTTAGTTTGAGAGTTCCCTCTCGATGATGTTTACATTATCACTGTAAGAATGAAATCTTGTTAAATAGATGTAGCTCATTTTGTCAAAATTATACCTCTATTTTCAGAGTATAGTCGACTGTACCACATACGAGTAGTTTCCTTTAAGATTCATATATATAACACCTCTGGGGTTATTGTTTCATAATGCTTTGAGCATTTTTAATCCTTCAGGGGGTTTTCATGCAGATGTCATTTGCAATTGTCTCATACATGTATACGGTGATGACATCCATAAGTTGTTTTATCTGAAGTCATTCTGAGATTGCGAGGCCGCTTAAACATCTAAAGATTATCGCATCCACTACAGGGGTATACGTTTCCTCGTAATCAACTGCTGGGATTTGGGAAAAAATCTTTATGTTAAAAACGTGTGCCTTACATCGCAAAAACTCATTATTTACGTTTCCTTTTATTTAAAGACACCCATTTATAACCTACTGGTTTGACGTCTATGGGTGTTCGAACTGCTGGTTCGAAAACGTTTAGTTTGTCGAGCAAATTTAGTTCAACCTTAAGTCATGTAGCCATTTTTGGCTATGTGTGTGCGTACACTCTTGCACACTTTCTATATACGTAATCTTTTTTTTTTCATCGATTACATCTATTGCTATAGCATAATCAAATATATCATTTTACACGTGTTTCATTATGGTTCCATATTGTACCTATTTTGTACATAATTCATCGCGATCTCATATTTGTTTGGTACTAGAGTTTCATTTAGAACTCCATTAGCCTCTTTTGGGGTTTTGACAACAACCTTCTTTAAGGTTTAGTATGCAACCACTTCTGGGGTTTTGTATGCAACCACTTATGGTGTTTTATGTGCCACCTCTTTTGGGGTTACACCAACTGCGTTACTCTGCTCTTTTTGTGTTTGTGGGTTTTATCTTTTTGGAACCGATTTATCTCTCACAATTTATTAATATGATAATCATTTTGTGAGTACTTCCATTCGAGCAGATAAGTTTAAGCTGGTATATGTTACTTTGTCACCTTATTTGTGTTAGTGAATGCATCTTGTATTTCATTTGTTATTATTTGCAAATACACGCTCTTTCTTTTGGACTTCAGATTTGCATTGACCACTTCAGGGGTCGATATATAATATGATGCATTTTTTTATGTTACCAGTCTTTCATTTTCTTGTCTCCCCCTAAGACTGGGAATATGATGTACATATCCCATTTTATATGTTATGGTGGTGCTATTGGTACATAGGCTGCACAACAAAATATATATAAAAAAAATGGAAACTTGGTTCTCTTCAGGAGACCAGTTGTAATGGGGAGTATTTGTGATAAGCAGTTGGTTTTGAATTGATATAATCAATCGACGAATTCCGTCTCAACTACGTATGCCTCTCACTATATTTCACATTGTGCCCAACAATGGTCCCTACAATTGGGTTATCAAAGAACAGTGTCAAACCATGTCAAAAAAAAAAAAACAATGATATGAAAATTTAGAAAATGAGAAGTGTATATACTATCATTTATCAACCACATATATATATATATATATATATATATATATATATATATATATATACAATGATGTAATCAAACTATAACTGAAAATTTATGTAGTCAAAGTATAACTGAAAACATAATAACCCAGGAGGAGAATTAGGAGGAGAATTAAGAGGATAATTAAAAGGGAATATATCTGTATTTATAACACTCCCCCTCAGATATATATTATTATTTATTATACACAGTTAATAACATACTTCAGGATGATATTAAATAGATACTTCAGGACCTATATAATAAACTGATACTACTGGATCAGTTGTACTGCCTCATTAAAAACCTTACTAAGAAAACCCAATGGGACAAAACTTAGTTAAGGGAAAAGAGTACAGTGTGTATAATTCTCCCCCTGAATTCAACAAACATCTTTCAATCTACGGAGACCGATCTTGTGTGATAGTTGCTCGAAACTGTTTCTTGGTAAAGATTTTGTAAATAGGTCAGCTAAATTTTCACTTGACTTGATCTGGCAAACATCAATTTCCCCTTCTTTCTGCAAGTCATATGTTGAGAAGAATTTTGGTGAAATGTGCTTTGTTCGATCACCCTTGATGTAACCTTCTTTGATCTGAGCTATGCAAGCAGCATTGTCTTCATAAATAATCGTCGGGTCCTTCTTGATCTGTTCTAATCCACATGCTTCTTGTATGTGAGTAATCATTGATCTCAACCACACGCATTCTCGACCAGCTTCATATAGTGCAATTAGTTCGGCATGATTTGATGACGTTGCTGTAAGTGTTTGCTTAGTTGACTACCAAGAAATTGCTGTGCCACCATATGTGAATACATAACCTGTTTGAGATTTTGCTTTATGTGGATCTGATAGATATCCAGCATCAGCATGCCCAACAAGCTGGGACTTTTGATCTTTCTGGTAGAAAAGACCTAAGTCTTGTGTCCCGCAAATATATCGGAATATGTGTTTTATTCCATTCCAGTGTCTACGTGTTGGGTTTGAACTATATCTTGCTAGTACATGTACCGAGAATGCAATATCGGGCCTCGTGTTATTTGCAAGATACATTAGGGCACCGATCGCACTTAAGTACGGTACTTCTGGACCAAGTACTTCTTCGCCTTCTTCTTGAGGGCGGTAAGGATCCTTTTGAGGATCTAGCGGTCGGACAACCATGGGTATGCTAAACGGATGAGCTTTGTCCATATTAAAACGTACTAACATCTTCTGGATGTAGTTACTGATGGACGAATGTACCGTTTCGTAAATGTTCAAACTGCAGGCCGAGACAAAATTTTGTTGTACCAAGGTCTTTCATCTCAAATTCTCTCTTTAATATATTAGCAGTTTTTTCTATCTCTTCAGGAGGTCCAATGATGTTTATATCATCAACGTAGACTGCTACTATAGTGAATTTTGAGAGTGATCTTTTTATAAAAACACATGGACTGATCACATCAGACTTGTATCCTTCTTTTTCGAGATATTCACTGAGCCGATTGTACCACATGCGGCCAGATTGTTTAAGACCATATAAAGATCTTTTTAGCTTTATAGCACACATGTCTCGAGGTATTGATTTTAATGCTTCGGGCATTTTTAACCCTTTAGGGATTTTCATGTAGATGTCATTTTCTAGTGTCTCGTACAAGTATGCAGTGACAACATCCATAAGTCTCATTTGAAGTCCTTCTGAGATTGCAAGGCCAATTAGAAATCTAAGGGTTATCGCATCCACTACAGGGGAATACATTTCCTCATAATCAACTCCTGGGATTTGGGAAAACCCTTGTGCTACAAGACGTGCCTTGTATCGTACAATCTCATTCTTTTCATTTCATTTTATAGCAAACACCCATTTATAACCTACTAGTTTGACGTCTATGGGTGTTCGGACTACAGGTCTGAAAACATTTCGCTTTTCAAGCGAACCTAACTCAGCCTTTATGGCCTCTTGCCATTTTAGCCAATCAACCCTGTGCATGCACTCTTCTAGAGTTTTAGGTACATAATCATTTTCATTGATTACATCCGTTGCTATAGCATATGCAAATATATCATTAACACGTGTTTCATTTCGGTTCCATATTGTACTATTTTGTACATAATTGATAGAGATCTCATTTTCGTTTGGTACCAGTGTGTCTTCTGGATTTTCCTTTTCCTCTGGAATTATATTTGTTTCTTCTGGGACATTTACCTCTTCTAGGGTTTCATTTACTAAATTTTCACCAACTGATTTATTCTGCTCTTTTCGCTTACGTGGGTTTTTATCTTTGGAACCTATTGGTCTCCCACGTTTTCTTTGTATGGTAATCGCTTCTGGGATTACTTCAATTCGAGCAGGTGCATTTGATGCTGGTATATGTGACTTTGTCACCCTATTTGTGTCTGTGAATGCATCTGGTAATTCATTTGCGATTCTTTGCAAATGTATAATCTTTTGGACTTCAGATTCACATTGACCACTTCGGGGGTCGAGATTAGATAATGATGATGCATTCCATGTTAACTCTTGTGTTACCAGTCTTTCTTTAGTCTTATCTCCCCCTAAGACTGGGAATACTGTCTCATTAAATTGACAGTCAGCAAAGCGTGCTGTAAACATGTCACCCGTTAATGGTTCTAAATATTTAATAATAGAAGGGGAATTAAAACCAATGTAAATGCCCAGTCTTCTCTGTGGTCCCATTATGGTACGTTGTGGTGGCGATATCGGTACATATACCGCACAACCAAATATTTTGAGGTGGGACAGATTTGGCTCTCTTCCGGAGACCAGTTGTAATGGGGAGTATTCATGGTCGGCAGTTGGTCTTAATCGGATTAGTGCAGCAGCATGTAGAATAGCATGTCCCCATGCAGAAGATGGCAATTTGCATCTCATCAGGAGAGGCCTAGCGATTATTTGTAATCGTTTAATTAATGATTCAGCTAAACCATTTTGCGTATGACCATGAGCTACTGAATGTTCAACCTTTATCCCAATCGATATACAATAATCGTTAAAAGCTTGAGATGTGAATTCTCCTGCATTATCCACTCGTATGGTTTTAATTGGATTTTCAGGGAAATGAGCTCTCAACTGTATGATTTGCGCTAATAGTCGGGCAAATGCTACATTTCGGGTAGCTAAAAGACTCATGTGTGACCATCGCGATGAGGCATCAATTAAGACTAAGAAATAGCGAAATGGACCACAAGGAGGATGTATAGGCCCACATATGTCCCCTTGGATTCTTTCCAAAAGTGAGGGGTTTTCTTATGTCAATTTAGTTGGTGAGGGCCGAGTAATGAGTTTGCCTAGAGAGCATGCCACACATGATAAATCTTTTGATTGTAAGACTTTTAAATTCTTAAGAGGGTGCCCATTTGCACTTTTAATTATTCGCCTCATCATTATGTTACCAGGGTGACCTAATCGGTCATGCCATATTGTGAATGTGTCTTTATCTAGTACCTTTTGGTTACTCACCACCATGTATGATTCAACAGGAGTAATATTAGTACAATATAATCCAGAGGATAAAGCTTTTAGCTTTTCTACAATGGTATCTTTGCCATTTTCATTTGAAGTAATTTGTAAGTATTCATTATTATTGGCGGAAGTTGTTTTGAGGTGGTAACCATTTTGTCGAATACTTTTAAAACTAAGTAAATTTCGTCTTGATTTACTAGAGTATAATGCATCATTTATAATTAGTTTAGTACCCGATGGTAATATGATGCTTGCTCTTCCAGAGCCTTCTATAAGATCACATACACCAGAAATAGTACCAACAAGTGTCTCTGCAGGAGACAACTCAGAGAAAAATTTCTTATGTTTGAGAATAGTGTTGGTAGTACCACTATCTACGAGACATTCATCACCAATAATAGCTTTATTGGAGCTTGTAAACATATTTCCTCTGGAAATAATAAAATAAATTAATATAACGAACTACTTGCTTGAGTATGAGAAAAAAAATCACATCACACAAATATGAATCAAACATCACAAAGATTTTAAGTGAAACCATAACAATAGTTCAAAACATAAAATACCACTAGAGTTGAAATAAAAACCAAACAAAGAAGAAAAAAAACATAGTCTAAAAAAAAAATCATCTCATAACACGCTTTTAATGATTTTGTAGTATGAGCTTGTTGTTTTGTTCCGCGACCAACAAACATGATATTAGCTCAGAATATTTTATAAAATTACGTTCCCTGTACTGCTGCGCCAGGAGCATGTTTGATAAATGGAACGTTGAGATTGTTTGCTCAATCATGTCTTTGTCGGTGATTTGTTCACCACATAATTTAAGCTCAGAGGTGATGCGAAGAAAAGCAGAGTTGTACTCACTAACAGTCTTATGATCTCGTAGCCTTAAATGAACCCACTTATAGCGAGTTTTAGAGAGTAAGACCAACTTCAGGTAGTCAAATCTTTCTTGAATGTTTTTCCATAACTCGATAGGGTCCTCGACAGTACGGTTTTCCCTCTTTAGGTCTTCATGAAGATGAAGGCGAAGGAATGCCATAGCTTTAGCTTTTTCTTGAAGGGAGGTTTTATTCCCATCAATGATTGTCTCCCCCAAACTCATTGCTTCCAGATGAGTTTTAGCATCAAAAGCCCAAGAGGGGTAGTTGTTGCCCGAGATTTCAAGTGCAGTGAATTTAAGTTTTGATAAGTTCGACATTTTATCTACAAATGAAAAAAATGATGGATTTAAAAACGAGCCACAATATAAAATATATATTATAGGAGAACTTCAGGTTCTCTATAGGTGAAACTATAGGTTCTATACTTTACGCCGTTTTGACAAAGGAGTAGGAATTTAGAAACTCTTGTAGGATTTCGTATTGTAAATAGAAATTGTGTTTTAATAATTTAATTAAATATTTGAAAATAAAATATATAATGTTGATATATTAAACTCTTGAATGTTGAATATAATAAAGTTTTGTATTCAAACTTTGAAATTCGAAAATTAAAAGATCAGTTACAAAAAAAATCAATGTGGGTTTCCTATTTTTTCTTTTTCCTTTATTTTTTCGATGGAAGACAGTTGTTAAACACAACAACTTTTAATATATGCAGAAGAGACACATATCTCAAGAGCTCACATGGATTTTGACAAAAAAAATTGTTGAAGAGAGTAGTTGTAAAACCTCTTTTTTTTTTCATTTTCATCAACATTATACGTATAACCTTTAGTGTTGACGATGAACCGCCGGTACGGACACCGGCAATGAGAGAGAGAATTTTAGTGTTGACGATGAACCGTCATCGCCGGCGACGTTTAGGCAGCCGGAGATCGGAGGAACAGCGTCGTCGCTGCCGGTGAATGTGTCGGACTGGTCGAAGATCCTGTGTATTATAAGGGAAATTTTCGTCGGAGACGAAACGACGTCGTTGAAGATGATGACTGTGGCGCCGGAGGAAGGTTTTCGGGTAAGAAATTTTATGTGTTATGGGTTGTTGATGTGATCTATTCCATTGTTTGTGGCGGCAGTGACCGCCATTGGTTGGAGAATGGGAGATGAATTTCTTATTGATATATCTCATACAAAATACATGAGCCACTATATATAGGCTATAACATTAATACAAACATAATGTGACATAGGAGTTACAAATGTGTATAGTCACTAATAATGGATGCATTCATAACACTCCCCCTTGACTATTCACATGATGATATACTATTCTTTAATACACTTGGTGATGCTGCCTCGTTAAAAACCTTGCTAGGAAAACCCAGTGGGACAAAACCTCAGCTAAGGGAAAAAGAGTGCAGCGCGTATTGTCTCCCCCTAATACTTCTGGATCAGGTATGTTGTCTCATTAAAGAAAAAGAGTACGTACACTGTGTATATTATGGGTACGTTACTCCCCCTCAATTTTACTTGTATATCTTGATGATGTTGAATCCAATCTTCTGTGACAATTGCTTGACTTGATATTTGGCGTAGTCTTCTTTGATTTGGGTGTTGTTGTCTACATCGTCTTCATACAGTATAGCTTGAGCTTCTCTTGATCAACTCTAATTTACATACTTCTTAAATATGCTGAAATCTTCGACCTTCATAACTTGTATCTGGATTGAGATCGAACTCTATGCGAGTCTAATATATATCAATCATAACCCAGGACGCCATATTGTTCTTGTGGAACTATCCCGTGTCTCGAGTTTGTAAATATGTCAAATAATTATTTAATGCGCTTTATAATTCTGCCTCGTTAAAAACCATGCCAGGAAAACCCAATGGGACAAAACCGTAGCTAAGGGAAAAGAGTGCACTACGCATTATACATAATTAACAACATGATTTATGATGATGTTAAATTAGTGCTTCGGGACCTATAAGATAAACTGATACTACTGGATCAGTTATGTTGTCTCGTTAAAAACCTTACCAAGAAAACCCAATGGGAAAAACTTAGTGAAGGGAAAAAGAGTGCAACATTTGAGATTAGAACTGTAATCTTACCAATACATCTAGCAAGAACGTAATATCAGATGTCGTCTTGTTTGCAAGATACGTCAATGCTCTGATCGCAATTAAGTATGGTACTTCTTGACTAAGTAGTTCAACGTCCCTTTCTTGGGGTTGATAAGAATATTTTTTCTATGTCAAGCGATCAGACACTCGTTCATGTACTCAACGAATGAGCTTTTTCTATGTAACATCTTCTAGATGTAGTCAGATTGATGAGCAAAAATAGTACATATATACTCGAACTACAGGTCGAGAATAACTACACTTTGTAAAGGTCATTCAAAATTTTCCTCTTTAGTTTGAGAGTTCCCTCTCGATGATGTTTATATTATCAATGTAAGAGTGAAATCTTGTTAAATAGATGTAGCTCATTTTATCAAAATTATACCTCTCTTTTCAGAGTATAGTCGACTGTACCACATACGAGTAGTTTCCTTTAAGATTCATATATATAACACCTATGGGGTTATTGTTTCATAATGCTTTGAGCATTTTTAATCCTTCAGGGGGTTTTCATATAGATGTCATTTGTAATTGTCTCGTACATGTATACGGTGATGACATCCATAAGTTGTTTTATCTGAAGTCATTCTGAGATTGCGAGGCCGCTTAAACATCTAAAGATTATCGCATCCACTACAGGGGTATACGTTTCCTCGTAATCAACTGCTGGGATTTGGGAAAAATCTTTATGTTAAAATGCGTGCCTTACATCGCAAAAACTCATTATTTACGTTTCCTTTTATTTAAAGACACCCATTTATAACCTACTGGTTTGACGTCTATGGGTGTTCGAACTGCTGGTTCGAAAACGTTTAGTTTGTCGAGCAAATTTAGTTCAACCTTAAGTCATGTAGCCATTTTGGCTATTTGTGTGCATACACTCTTGCACACTTTCTATATATTCATCGATTACATCTATTGCTATAGCATAATCAAATATATCATTTTACACGTGTTTCATTACGGTTCCATATTGTACTTATTTTGTACATAATTCATCGCGATATCATATTTGTTTGGTACTAGAGTTTCTTTTAGAACTCCATTAGCCTCTTTTGAGGTTTTGACAACAACCTTCTTTAAGGTTTAGTATGCAACCACTTCTGGGGTTTTGTATGTAACCACTTATGGTGTTTTATGTGCCACCTCTTATGGGGTTACACCAACTGCATTACTCTGCTCTTTTTATGTTTTGTGGGTTTTATCTTTTTGGAACCGATTTATCTCTCACAATTTATTAATATGATAATCATTTTGTGAGTACTTCCATTCGAGCAGATAAGTTTAAGCTGGTATATGTGACTTTGTCACCTTATTTGTGTTAGTGAATGCATCTTGTATTTCATTTATTATTATTTTCAAATACACGCTCTTTCTTTTGGACTTCAGATTTGCATTGACCACTTCAGGGGTCGATATATAATATGATGCATTTTTTTTATGTTACCAGTCTTTCATTTTCTTGTCTCCCCCTAAGACTGGGAATACGATGTACATACCCCATTTTATATGTTATGGTGGTGTTATTGGTACGTAGGCTGCACAGCAAAATATATAAAAAAAATGGAAACTTGGTTCTCTTCAGGAGACCACTTGCAATGGGGAGTATTTGTGATAAGCAGTTGGTTTTGAATTGATATAATCAATCGACGAATTCCTTCTCGACTACGTATGCCTCTCACTATATTTCACATTGTGCCCAACAATGGTCCCTACAATTGGGTTGTCAAAGAACAGTGTTAAACCATGTCAAAAAAACAACGTTCCATTGTGTTGGGCATATGCTACATATGGGTAGCTAAAAACTCACATGTAACCATGTATGAATGCCACAATCCACACAACTGTACATTTCAATGGTCCCATATAAGATGGATTGTTTGTAGGAGTCTATTATTTGGAAGGGCATAAAAATTTATTTGCCACAAAAAAAAAAAACTAACTAGACATATGATAAGGCATTTTGGGAGCAATGTTTTTAGATTACTTAGAGGTGCTAAGGTACCGGTTAGCGTGTTTGATTGTTTAGCATATCATGATGCTATTTTGATGACCTATTTGGTCCCCTTGGATATATTCCCTTTTAATTATCCTCTTAATTCTCCTCCTAATTCTCCTCCTGGGTTATTATGTTTTCAGTTATACTTTGACTACATAAATTTTCAGTTATAGTTTGACTACATCATTGTATATATATATATATATATATATGTGTGGTTGATAAATGATAGTATATACACTTCTCATTTTCTAAATTTTCATATCATATTCCCTTTTAATTATCCTCTTAATTCTCCTCCTGGGTTATTATGTTTTCAGTTATACTTTGACTACATAAATTTTCAGTTATAGTTTAACTACATCATTGTATATATATATATATATATGTGGTTGATAAATGTAGTCACTAAATAATGGATGCATTCATAACACTCCCCCTTGACTATCCACATAATGATTTTCTATTCTTTAATACGCTTGGTGATGCTGCCTCGTTAAAAACCTTGCTAGAAAAACCCAGTGGGACAAAACCTCAGCTAAGGGAAAAAGAGTGCAACGCGTATTGTCTCCCCCTCAGACATTTAGAAATACACATACACTGTTAACATTATACTACTAGATAATGTTTACACGATTCTTCAGGACCGATGTTAACTGATACTGCAGGACCAGTTATGTTGCCTCATTAAAACCTTACTAAGAAAAACCCAGTGGGACAAAACTTAGTCAAGGAAAAAGAGTACACACATTGGGTATATTATGGGTACATTACTCCCCCTCAATTTTACTTGTATATCTTGATAATGTTGAATCCAATCTTCTGTGACAATTGCTTGACTTGATATTTGGCGTAGTCTTCTTTGATTTCAGTGTTGTTGTCTACATAGTCTTCATACAGTATGGCTTGAGCTTCTCTTGATCAACTCTAATCTACATACATCTTAAATATGTTGAAATCTTCGACCTTCATAACTTGTATCTGGATTGAGATCGAACTCTATGCGAGTCTAATATATATCAATCATAAGCCAGGACGCCATATTGTTCTTGTGGAACTATCCCGTGTCTCGAGTTTGTAAATATGTCAAATAATTATTTAATGCGTTTTATAATTCTGCCTGGTTAAAAACCATGCCAGGAGAACCCAATGGGACAAAACCGTAGCTAAGGAAAAAGAGTGCACTACGCATTATACATAATTAACAACATGATTTATGATGATGTTAAATTAGTACTTCGGGACCTATAAGATAAACTGATACTACTGGATCAGTTATGTTGTCTCGTTAAAAACCAATACATCTAGCAAGAACGTAATATCAGATGTCGTCTTGTTTGCAAGATATGTCAATGCTCTGATCGCAATTAAGTATGGTACTTCTTGACTAAGTAGTTTAACATCCCTTTCTTGGGGTTGATAAGAAATTTTTTTTCTATGTCAAGCGATCAGACAACCGTTCATGTACTCAACGAATGAGCTTTTTCTATATAACATCTTCTAGATGTAGTCAGATTGATGAGCAAAAATAGTACATATATACTCGAACTACAGGTCGAGAATAACTACACTTTGTAAAGGTCATTCAAAATTTTCCTCTTTAGTTTGAGAGTTCCCTCTCGATGATGTTTACATTATCACTGTAAGAGTGAAATCTTGTTAAATAGATATAGCTCATTTTGTCAAAATTATACCTCTCTTTTCAGAGTATAGTCGACTGTACCACATACGAGTAGTTTCCTTTAAGATTCATATATATAACACCTATGGGGTTATTGTTTCACAATGCTTTGAGCATTTTTTAATCCTTCAGAGGGTTTTCATACAGATGTCATTTGCAATTGTCTCATACATGTATACGGTGATGACATCCATAAGTTGTTTTATCTGAAGTCATTCTGAGATTGCGAGGCCGCTTAAACATCTAAAGATTATCGCTTCCACTACAGGGGTATACGTTTCCTCGTAATCAACTGCTGGGATTTGGGAAAAATCTTTATGTTAAAATGCGTGCCTTACATCGCAAAAACTCATTATTTACGTTTCCTTTTATTTAAGGACACCCATTTATAACCTACTGGTTTGACGTCTATGGGTGTTCGAACTGCTGGTTCGAAAACGTTTAGTTTGTCGAGCAAATTTAGTTCAACCTTAAGTCATGTAGCCATTTTTGGCTATTTGTGTGCGTACACTCTTGCACACTTTCTATATACGTAATCTTTTTTTCATCGATTACATCTATTGCTATAGCATAATCAAATATATCAGTTTACACGTGTTTCATTACGGTTCCATATTGTACTTATTTTGTACATAATTCATCGCGATCTCTTATTTGTTTGGTACTAGAGTTTCTTTTAGAACTCCATTAGCCTCTTTTGGGGTTTTGACAACAACCTTCTTTAAGGTTTAGTATGCAACCACTTCTGGGGTTTTCTATGCAACCACTTATGGTGTTTTATGTGCCACCTCTTTTGGGGTTACACCAACTGCGTTACTCTGCTCTTTTTGTGTTTGTGGGTTTTATCCTTTTGGAACCGATTTATCTCTCACAATTTATTAATATGATAATCATTTTGTGAGTACTTCCATTCGAGCATATAAGTTTAAGCTGGTATATGTGACTTTGTCACCTTATTTGTGTTAGTGAATGCATCTTGTATTTCATTTGTTATTATTTGCAAATACACGCTATTTCTTTTGGACTTCAGATTTGCATTGACTACTTCAGGGGTCGATATATAATATGATGCATTTTTTTTATGTTACCAGTCTTTCATTTTCTTGTCTCCCCCTAAGACTGGGAATATGATGTACATATCCCATTTTATATGTTATGGTGGTGCTATTGGTACATAGGCTGCACAACAAAATATATAAAAAAATGGAAACTTGGTTCTCTTCAGGAGACCAGTTGTAATGGGGAGTATTTGTGATAAGCAGTTGGTTTTGAATTGATATAATCAATCGACGAATTCCGTCTCAACAACGTATGCCTCTCACTATATTTCACATTGTGCCCAACAATGATCCCTACAATTGGGTTGTCAAAGAACAGTGTTAAACCGTGTAAAAAAAAACAACGTTCCATAGTGTTGGGCATATGCTACATACGGGTAGCTAAAAACTCAGATGTAACCATGTATGAATGCCACAATCCACACAACTGTACATTTCAATGGTCCCTTATAAGAGGGATTGTTTGTTGGAGTTTATTGTTTGGAAGGACATAAAAATTTATTTGCCAAAAAAAAAACTAACTAGACATATGATAAGGCATTTTGGGATCAATGTTTTTAGATTACTTAGAGGTGCTAAGTGTTGGAAATTTTGTGAAAAAAGCATTTTCACAAATATAGGAAAATGATTTTTTCCTATTTTGGACTAGAAATAAATATAATAAAATGAGCGGGTTTTATATATTTATTTGTGGGTTTGTGTTCTATGTCGGAAGGGCTTCGCAACGAACTAAACCACGTCCAAAACGGAGCTAAGATGAATGAGATATCGATGCTCAAAGTTTGGTGTTTGAAACTTAAATGCTGAAAAAGTGGGAAAGTGGCACCTTGTCCCACATCGGATGAGAGTTGGAACTTAAAGGGGTATTTAAGTGGGAACTCTCCATCCTTATTGTTTCATGGAAGCACTCACTAGTGTACTCGCGAAGGGTGCGGAGCACCCTAACTCGCACTCGCACACGCGCGCGCACGCACGTGGCGTGGGCGATGAGGCGCAATGTGGCGCTTTGATGGCGCACTTTGCACTTCGCATCGCCGCGAGCCGCTTGAGAGCCGCCTTTGTATTTTTGACCGCGTGCGCGTGGTGGAGCACAAGGGTTGCAGGGACCAAGTGGTTGGTGATGTGGCGCATGGTGCATGGGCCTGATGTGACGTGCGCGGCGCACCAAGGTGAGCCAAAACGGCGCGACTGTGTGGCGTGCTCGTAGAGGCTCACAGGTGACGTGGCACACGCGCGCAGGCGCGCATGGACCTGGGTGAGTATGGCGCACGCGCGCATGGCAGTGAGCCAAGTAGACGCACCGCGCGCGAGGGCTGCAGACCTGCGCGCGCACCAGTGTGTCTTGCGCGCGCGCACGCAGAAGCTTCCAGCCGCAGTTATGTCAGTGCAGTTACATTCAGCATTCGAAACTGACGAAGTCAATGCTTTTGACTGCGATTTTAATGACGAATTAAAGTGCATTAAAGACGTTTAATGCAGTTTAATTCTCCAATTAATTTCGTTTTTCAGTTTCTTCTAGACCTGGTGTATAAATAGGAGACTCCTTTCACCAGTTTGGTACACCGAATTACACAGATCTCTACAATTCTCTCTACAGCAATCTTAATCTTTCAAGCAGCAAGGTACACCTTCGGGTTGGAGTCAAGACCGGCAGTGCAACTGCTTGCGGCTGTTGTATCCTGGAAACAAACGTGTTCTCCTGGGAGACACGAAATTTGTTTTAAGGGACCCGTGTCTAACACGATCCTCAGCCAAAGAACAGTGTTTCTGTTTGGATTTCTGTTCTTGTATTTCCCTTTATTCAGTTGTAATTGTATTTCTTTCAGTTGTAATTCTGTTATTGTACTTGTATTTCAAGTTAATAAAAGTTTTATTTTATTTTACACGAACGGATTACTACAATCTTAAAACAAATTTTAAAACACCGTTCGTGTAGAATCACAAACTTCTCTGCTGTGATTTAAATTTCTTTTTCTCTCACAGCAGGTTGTGTTTTAAAAGGTTTTTCTCTGTTTTGATTCAAAGTTGCGCCTTTGTCAAAACAGATTATGTTCTTCTACTCCTTCTTCGTCTTTGGGTTCTAAGATCTTCTCTTGTAGTCTTCAAAGTTGGACTTAGAAGCTACGAGGCTGATTTTCTTACTCATCGATTTTGTTAGTTAAATAATAAATCAGCACATTTATTATTCTAACAGTTTATTAACTTGGTTTTGTGGAATTTTTCAGAATGTCGACTGAAAATACCAACGTCAACGTTGTTGTCGGTACCCCTGCCAACACTGTGGGAGCGACCACAGTGGCGAATCATGCTGAACGACCCGAGAAGTTCTCGGGTCTCCACTTCAATAGGTGGCAACAGAAGATGTTCTTCTACTTGACCACCATGAACCTTGCGAGGTTCTTGACGGAGACCGTTCCCCAACCTGCGGAAGGGGAGACCGATGCTCAGGCTCTGAGCGCGGTAGAGGCGTGGAAGCACTCGGACTTTATATGTCGAGGCTATGTTCTCAACGGTCTCTCGGATGCATTGTATAATGTGTACTATAATATCAAGACTTCCAAAGAATTATGGGAGTCCTTGGAGAAAAAGTACAAAACGGAGGATGCGGGAACAAAGAAATTTGTTGTCGCCTGTTTCTTGGACTTTAAAATGGTTGATAACAAGTCTGTTATGAACCAAGTCCAAGAGTTGCAAATTATACTAAATGACATCCATGCTGAGGGTATGGTACTCAGCGAAACGTTTCAAGTGGCAGCCATGATCGAAAAATTACCTCCTGCTTGGTTGGATTTTAAGAATTATCTTAAACACAAGCGAAAGGAAATGTCGGTCGAGGATCTTGTTCTTCGTCTTCGTATAGAAGAAGAAAACAGGGTGGCCCAAAAAGGCACCATTTTGCAAGCTTCGGCTAAAGCAAACATGGTGGAAGTTGGGGAGTCCTCAAAGGGCAAGAAAGGCAAGGGTAAAAAGGACAACAAAGGGAAAGCAAAGGTTAACAACCTTGGACCGAAAAAGGGGGCTGTGAAAAAGAAGCCTGCGCCTTTCCAAGGTACTTGTTACAATTGTAACGAGACGGGGCACCGTGCTAACCAATGCAATAAACCTAAGCGTGAGCGTGCGCATATGGTTGATGAGGATGGTATGCCTCTGATTGCAATGATAACCGAGGAAGCGGCTATGATTGAAGAAGTCAACGCAATGGGTGAAAACCCAAAAGGATGGTTCGTTGACACGGGTGCAACCCGCCATGTTTGTGGAGACAAGGCTCTTTTCTCTACATTCAAGGAAGCTTCGGGTGAAGAAAAGCTTTATATGGGGAATAAAGCTACCGCAAGCATCAAGGGGGAAGGCACGGTCGTTTTGAAGATGACTTCGGGCAAGGAGCTTACCTTGACAAATGTGCTTTATGTCCCAGAGATACGGAAGAATCTCGTGTCGGGATGGATGCTCAACAAGTTTGGATTTCGTCTAGTGTTTGAATCGGACAATTTTGTCTTGTCTAGACGTGGAATGTTTGTTGGAAAGGGCTATGCCCTAAATGGAATGTTCAAAATGAATGTAATGGTTGTTAACCAAAACAAGAAAATGAATGAAATTTCTACTTCTACTTACATAATTGAGTCTTCTAACGTTTGGCATGGTAGACTAGGGCATGTAAATTTTAATTCATTACGACGTTTAATTAAATTAAACTTGATACCAACATTCCATATCGAGTCCAATCACAAATGCGAGACATGTGTTGAATCCAAACTTACGAGATCATCGTTTAAATCGGTTGAACGAATAACCGAACCCCTTGATTTAATTCATACCGATGTGTGTGATTTAAAAGCGGTTCCCACGCGTGGAGGAAATAAGTATTTCATCACGTTTATTGATGATTGTACGAAATATTGCTACGTGTATTTACTTAAGAGTAAAGACGAAGCAATAGAGAAGTTTATCTTGTACAAAAACGAAGTTGAGAATCAACTTAAAAAGAAGATAAAAGCTTTGAGAAGCGATCGAGGAGGTGAATATGTTGCACCTTTTGCCGATTTATGCGCAAAAAGTGGCATTGTACATGAGTGTACACCACCTTATTCTCCACAATCAAATGGCGTTGCGGAACGTAAAAACCGCACATTGAAAGAAATGATGAACGCCATGTTGATAAGCTCGGGAGTGAACCGAGAAATGTGGGGGGACGCCATTCTCTCAGCAAACTATCTTTTGAACAAGATACCTTTGAAAAATAGGGACGAAACTCCATATGAGCTATGGAGAAAAAGGAAGCCTTCGTACAAATACTTGAAAGTGTGGGGGTGCCTAGCTAAGGTGATTGTACCACCTCCTAAGGCTCTTAGGATAGGACCCAAAACTGTTGATTGCATTTTCATTGGATATGCACATCAAAGTAGTGCGCATCGTTTTCTTGTATATGAATCCAAGAATCCCGATGTACACAAACACACTATCATGGAGGCAAATCCTAATATCGTCTCATATTTTGAGAATGTGTTTCCTATGTTAGGACAAACACATGCGCCTTCATCAAGAGCGGTTGATGAAACAGGTCCAAGTTCGTCTACATGGTTAGATGAAGCAGGACCAAGTTCGTCTACAAGGATAGATGAAAGACATGAACGACCCGAGGTCGAGGAGGGTGAGCTTAGACGAAGTAAACGACAAAGGGTTGAAAAATCCTTTGGTCCAGACTTCATGAGCTATATGGTTGAGGGTGAGCCCAATACCTACCGCGAAGCGGTTACCTCAGCGGAAGGACCTCAATGGCAAGAAGCAATTAAGAATGAAATAGATTCTATATTGCAAAATCATACTTGGGAGTTAGTAGATCTTCCACCTGGTTGTAAACCACTTGGATATCGTTGGATATTCAAAAGGAAGATGAAAGCCGATGGAAGTATTGATAAATACAAGGCAAGGTTAGTAATCAAAGGATTTAGACAAAAGGAGGGTCTAGACTACTTTGATACTTATTCGCCTGTAACGCGAATAACCTCTATACGATTGGTTCTTCCAATTGCGGCTCTAAGAAATTTGGAAGTTCACCAAATGGATGTAAAGACCGCGTTTCTAAATGGCGATTTAGAAGAAGAAATTTACATGGAACAACCTGAGGGTTTTTCCGCCCCTGGAAACAAGGGCAAAGTATGTAAATTGGTCAAGTCTTTGTATGGCTTGAAGCAAGCTCCAAAACAATGGCACCAAAAGTTTGATCATGTCATGATTGACAATGGTTTCAAAATAAATGAGTGCGACAAGTGTGTTTATTTTAAAGACACACCAAGAGGTTATGTGATTCTATGTTTTTATGTAGATGATATGCTTATCATTGGGAGTGATGATAAGATGATCAACTCAACGAAAGACATGTTGAAAGCGAGGTTTGACATGAAAGACATGGGTCTCGCGGATGTGATTCTTGGAGTAAAAATCACTAGAACCCAAAATGGTCTTGTGTTGAGTCAATCTCACTACGTGGACAAGATCCTTGGGAAATTCAATTCGGACGATACGAGTATAGCTCGATCTCCAATTGATAATACCCAACGCCTAAGGAAGAATAGAGGCGAGAGTGTTTCTCAGTTAGAATACTCAAGGATCATTGGTAGTCTCATGTATCTAATGACTTGTACTAGACCCGACTTAGCGTACGCTGTGAGCAGGCTAAGTAGATACACCAGTAATCCGAGCGAGGATCATTGGAAAGCTATCACGAGGGTGCTTAGATACATAAGATACACGAGAGACTATGGATTGCATTATACCCGTGATCCAGCAGTGATCGAAGGATTCACTGATGCGAACTGGATATCGGATATAAAAGATCATAGATCGACAAGTGGATATGTGTTTACACTTGCTGGCGCAGCTATAGCTTGGAAGTCTTCCAAGCAAACGGTTATAGCTAGATCTACGATGGAATCCGAATTCGTCGCTTTAGATAAAAGCGGGGAAGAGGCGGAGTGGCTACGTCAATTTGTGGAAGATATTCCAAGGTGGCCAAAGCCGTTGACGGCGATCTGCATACATTGTGACAATCAGTCTGCTCTTGCTAGAGCACAAAACATGATGTACAATGGCAGATCAAGGCACATTCGACGTAGACACAACACGGTACGACAACTTATCTCAACGGGTGTTATCTCAGTTGACTATGTGAGGTCAAATGATAACATTGCGGACCCGTTAACAAAAGGCTTAAGCACAGATAAGGTGTATAGGTTGTCAAGAGGAATGGGACTAAAGCCCATAGATGAAGGGAATATGAGGGAAACCTAACCTAGTTGACTGGAGATCCCAAGATCTAGGTTCAATAGGCAAACTTAATCATAAACCCAAAGGGAGTCACTGTGGGGGGTGCCCCAAAATCAATAAAGGGAGTTGTATACTTCCTAGTCCATTCCGATCAGTGACATGAGGGAAAGGTTAAGCATGTTGAGGTTAAGGATTTTGAGGAAATCTAAATTAACCATGATGCTTTTAATGATTCAGAGGAATCACCTATGTTAGAGAGAAGTGGGGTCGCTTCAAATGGATTTGTGGGGAGGCGCAAATCCTAGAGCTCTCGCAGAACCAGGAACGTGTTCCATGACCATGAACGGACACAACCATGAGGTCTTAACTCGACTAGGGCGAGTATTGTGTGAATGTATATTGTCGCCTACATAAATGGGGGATTGTTCAAGGACACCGCGTCTACAAGACCCTAGGAGGCTAAGTATGCTTCACAAAAGGAGGTTCAAAGGTTACACCTACCTATCTTGCAATGCTCAACTGTTGAACGTGTATCGTTGAAACTTGATAGATCGATTTCTATTCATGTGGGGGATTGTTGGAAATTTTGTGAAAAAAGCATTTTCACAAATATAGGAAAATGATTTTTTCCTATTTTGGACTAGAAATAAATATAATAAAATGAGCGGGTTTTATATATTTATTTGTGGGTTTGTGTTCTATGTCGGAAGGGCTTCGCAACGAACTAAACCACGTCCAAAACGGAGCTAAGATGAATGAGATATCGATGCTCAAAGTTTGGTGTTTGAAACTTAAATGCTGAAAAAGTGGGAAAGTGGCACCTTGTCCCACATTGGATGAGAGTTGGAACTTAAAGGGGTATTTAAATGGGAACTCTCCATCCTTATTGTTTCATGGAAGCACTCACTAGTGTACTCGCGAAGGGTGCGGAGCACCCTAACTCGCACTCGCACACGCGCGCGCACGCGCGTGGCGTGGGCGATGAGGCGCAATGTGGCGCTTTGATGGCGCACTTTGCACTTCGCACGCTCGCATCGCCGCTTGAGAGCCGCCTTTGTATTTTTGACCGCGTGCGCGTGGTGGAGCACAAGGGTTGCAGGGACCAAGTGGTTGGTGATATGGCGCATGGCATGGAGGCGCGCGGTGGCGCATGGTGCATGGGCCTGATGTGACGTGCGCGGCGCACCAAGGTGAGCCAAAACGGCGCGACTGTGTGGCGTGCTCGTAGAGGCTCACAGGTGACGTGGCACACGCGCGCATGGACCTGGGTGAGTATGGCGCACGCGCGCATGGCAGTGAGCCAAGTGGACGCACCGCGCGCGAGGGCTGCAGACCTGCGTGCGCACCAGTGTGTCTTGCGCGCGCGCACGCAGAAGCTTCTAGCCGCAGTTATGTCAGTGCAGTTACATTCAGCATTCGAAACTGACGAAGTCAATGCTTTTGACTGCGATTTTAATGACGAATTAAAGTGCATTAAAGACGTTTAATGCAGTTTAATTCTCCAATTAATTTCGTTTTTCAGTTTCTTCTAGACCTGGTGTATAAATAGGAGACTCCTTTCACCAGTTTGGTACACCGAATTACACAGATCTCTACAATTCTCTCTACAGCAATCTTAATCTTTCAAGCAGCAAGGTACACCTTCGGGTTGGAGTCAAGACCGGCAGTGCAACTGCTTGCGGCTGTTGTATCCTGGAAACAAACGTGTTCTCCTGGGAGACACGAAATTTGTTTTAAGGGACCCGTGTCTAACACGATCCTCAGCCAAAGAACAGTGTTTCTGTTCGGATTTCTGTTCTTGTATTTCCCTTTATTCAGTTGTAATTGTATTTCTTTCAGTTGTAATTCTGTTATTGTACTTGTATTTCAAGTTAATAAAAGTTTTATTTTATTTTACACGAACGGATTACTACACTAAGGTGCCGGTTAGCATGTTTGATTGTTTAGCATATCATGATGCTATCTAGATGACCTATTTGGTCATGCCATGTGGTGAACGTATAAATATTTTAGTAACTTCTGGTTACTCACCATATTTGATTTAATGGAATATTGTGGAAAATTAGTATCATTTCTAGTAACTTCTAATATAGTCTTCTAGCCATATTTGCTATACTCCCATACAACATTCATGGTGGCATCATTACAATTTTCTTAGTTATGTATATGATCATAACCTTTGAATTGATGATCATCACATTCATATTAGGGAATGGATTAGAACCACAGAACTTCCATGCTTGTTGTTTCAAACTTTATATATATTCTTTAACAATTAATGATATTTGACGATGGAAATTGTTTTGCTCAAGGGATTATGATATATATTTTTCAAGGAATGGAATAGAGTCAGACAACTTTCCTGGTGACTGTTTCAAACCCTATATATCAATAGCGCATTTGAGGTTTGACAAGTGGAAATTGTTTTATTCCACATGTATAACTAATCTTTTCACCACATAACATCAATTATATGATCGAATCATTAAGATTTATCAACCCAAAATCTTACAAGGATCAATAATTTTACAATAAGTATATACACTAAAGGTTATACGTATAATGTTGATGAAAATGAAAAAAAAGAGGTTTTACAACTACTCTCTTCAACAATTTTTTTTGTCAAAATCCATGTGAGCTCTTGAGATATGTGTCTCTTCTGCATATATTAAAAGTTGTTGTGTTTAACAACTGTCTTCCATCGAAAAAATAAAGGAAAAAGAAAAAATAGGAAACCCACATTGATTTTTTTGTAACTGATCTTTTAATTTTCGAATTTCAAAGTTTGAATACAAAACTTTATTATATTCAACATTCAAGAGTTTAATATATCAACATTATATATTTTTATTTTCAAATATTTAATTAAATTATTAAAACACAATTTCTATTTACAATACGAAATCCTACAAGAGTTTCTAAATTCCTACTCCTTTGTCAAAACGGCGTAAAGTATAGAACCTATAGTTCCACCTATAGAGAACCTGAAGTTCTCCTATAATATATATTTTATATTGTGGCTCGTTTTTAAATCCATCATTTTTTTTTCATTTGTAGATAAAATGTCGAACTTATCAAAACTTAAATTCACTGCACTTGAAATCTCGGGCAACAACTACCCCTCTTGGGATTTTGATGCTAAAACTCATCTGGAAGCAATGAGTTTGGGGGAGACAATCATTGATGGGAATAAAACGTCCCTTCAAGAAAAAGCTAAAGCTATGGCATTCCTTCGCCTTCATCTTCATGAAGACAATCATTGTTGGGCATATGCTACATACGGGTAGCTAAAAACTCACATGTAACCATGTATGAATGCCACAATCCACACAAATGTACATTTCAATGGTCCCATATAAGAGGGATTGTTTTTAGGAGTTTATTGTTTGGAAGGACATAAAAATTTATTTGCCAAAAAAAAAACTAACTAGACATATGATAAGGCATTTTGGGAGCAATGTTTTTAGATTACTTAAAGGTGCTAAGGTGCCGGTTAGCATGTTTGATTGTTTAGCATATCATGATGCTATCTTGATGACCTATTTGGTCATGCCATGTGGTGAACGTATAAATATTTTAGTAACTTCTGGTTACTCACCATATTTGATTTAATGGAATATTGTGGAAAATTAGTATCATTTCTAGTAACTTCTAATATAGTCTTCTAGCCATATTTGCTATACTCCCATACAACATTCATGGTGGCATCATTACAATTTTCTTAGTTATGTATATGATCATAACCTTTGAATTGATCATCAACATTCATATTAGGGAATGGATTAGAACCACAGAACTTCCATGCTTGTTGTTTCAAACTTTATATATATTCTTTAACAATTAATGACATTTGACGATGGAAATTGTTTTGCTCAATGGATTATGATATATATTTTTCTCATCACATTTTCTTCAAGGAATAGAGTCAGATAACTTTCCTGGTGACTGTTTCAAACCTTATATATCAATAGTGCATTTGAGGTTTGACAAGTGGAAATTGTTTTTTTTATTCCACATGTATAACTAATCTTTTCACCACATAACATCAATTATATGACCGAATCATTAAGATTTGTCAGTCCAAAATCTTACAAGCATCAATAATTTTACAATAAGCTTTAGTGAGTTTGAAACTTCGAATGTCATATTATAAATAAATCTTGATCACTACTCAATCATGTTTATAACGTGTGATCATATACACAACTTTAATTTAGCTGCTTCATTGAAGACTGTTTATATACATAAACAATGACATATTAATGTACAAAGTCAAATTGTACAATATATAATTGATATAAGATGTCTTCTCATCAAATACAATATAATAAAATACATATAATTAATTTGCCTTACTAACATGATTGAATATTAAAATATATCAAGAACACTATTAAAAAGATTTATGGTAATATGTAAAGGTGATGATTATACAATGCATCACTTTATATTATGTCACTATAATTTAAAACATAAACAAATGTCACTATCAACTTTCTTGATCATATAATAACATATGAATCTTTATTACTTGTAAATAAGCTTTTTTATACTAATAAATTTTGTTGCTCAAGAAAATATAACAGGCATCTTGAGAATTTTTGTGTCATGTTAATTTGCAAATAATATCTTTTACCACACAAATATTTTATAGAATTAAATCACATATTTAAATATCTAATAGCAACTAAATGGCTTATACAATTGCAATAACAATGATATACAACAAATTTAACTAAGTAGTTGTCATATTATAACATATTATCATACAAACATGTGCATTATTGTAAATTCATTAACATAATTGCACTAATGATTATTTTCAAATAGAACTATTAGACATCACATTTTAATACCAATTGTATTTTGGTAGTTCATCACAAATTGTCTAAATACTAATAACAAAAACTAATTAATGGACCAATCAAAACTCATAACCATAATAATAAAAGCACATAAT
Source organism: Helianthus tuberosus (assembly GCA_030545235.1). Lineage (NCBI taxonomy): Eukaryota > Viridiplantae > Streptophyta > Magnoliopsida > Asterales > Asteraceae > Helianthus > Helianthus tuberosus. Next base: position 109,103,188 of record CM060409.1, read on the forward strand.
GATATCAAAACTCATAACCATAATAATAAAAGCACATAATGATTTAAAATTTGTAATGTCTCTTGGAAACCCCAAAAACTAATTAATGGACCAATCAAAACTCATAACCATAATAATAAAAGCACATAATGATATCAAAACTCATAACCATAACAATAAAAGCACATAATGATTTAGAATTTGTAATGTCTCTTTGAAACCCCAAAAACTAATTAATGGGCCAATCAAAACTCATAACCATAATAATAAAAGCACATAATGATATCAAAACTCATATAATGATATCAAAACTCATAACCATAATAATAAAAAATACATAATGATTTAGAATTTGTAATGTCTCTTTGAAACCCCAAAAACTTGTTGTATAAAATTTAGGACAACAATAAAAGGCTATATAATTAGTAACCATAAAATATAATAAAAACAATTTATCCCACAAGTAATAAGTCGATTACAATTCAAAAACCAAAACTAAATCTTCCAAGAGTTAGTTGACATACAAGTAGAATTATATTATTAAAATCTTTAGAGTAGTTTCAAAATGACCAATTGTGGAGATTTAAATATATATTGCATATTTGGGACAACTAAACTAACGCATAAATTCACTAGATACTTCAACTTTTCAAACCGTTAATGAAACATACCTATTCAGTTTAGTGTACCAAAACTTCCATTGAAATCCAATAAAATATTTAATGATAAAAGGGAGATAACCAAGAGGTGTAAGAAATTAGTTACAATATTGCAAATAATCAATTAGAGAAACTAGAAAGATTTTTTTTTTCTTGATCGAAAACCATTGTGTTTCTAGTTTACTTTTGCTTTCTTTTCTTCACATCTCAATGTTTTTCGTAGGTGTTTGTTTGTGAAAGAAAACTATTCAGATATGTTAACACATTGGAAAGTAAACAAAGAAGTAAAAACATTATGATCCTGGTTAAATAAGGATGATATCAATGTTGTTCATGATAATTTTAATCTTAAATCATAACCAATAAAAAATATCAAGAAAAGTGGAGGAAATAAAATTAAAATAATTAAGGGTTTTCATACCAGATCAACAATTTTGTCTTTCATCTCTTTCGCCAACGTTGATACGACATCGTGTCTTGTGTTGATACAATCCAACTTCAAAAGCAATTCGTGCTGATAACGTGTTGTGTAATAACTAGAACCTATTAGCAATGTATAGAAGAGAATGGGAGTACGAGAGATGAATTTCTTATTGATATGATCTCACACAAAATACATGAGCCACTATATATAGGCTATAACATTAATACAAACATAATTGTGATATGGGAGTTAGAAATGTGGATAGTCACTAATAATGGATGCATTCATAACATTCTATAGGTTTTCATTTTCTTTATTCCTTTAAACCAATTAGTTTTGTATGTAGTTTAGATCATTAATAATAACTTATAAAATTTTAATGTTTTAAAAAGTCTGAGAGTAAAATACACAAAACGTCCTTTATATTTCCTCAAACTTGCAGGTGTCAGCCCTTATGTTTAAAACTTGCTAAAAACAACTTTTATGTTACAAGTTCAATCCCAAGTTAATTTTATCATGTGAGGGTATATTCATCGATTATTGTCTTGATATCTTCGATTTTTGGGGTCACGGATCATTGTTAAATTTAAATTTCGGTAAAGTAATTAACTGATTCGTTCATATTATACTCCATCTCTGTTAAATCAAGTTATGTGTGTATGCAAGTTGCAATTAAATAAGAATTTCGAAGACATTAATTTTGGTTGCAATTCAGAATCTAAATGATGTGTGCCTTCTATAAACCCACGATGTTAACCCATGAAATATGCATACACGCAGTAAACGTGCATCCCTAATTTGCAGTTCCTTTTATTTCTTTTAGTAGTTGTTTATGTATTTCCTATTTTTTAGTAAACTAGTAGTGGATAGGTTAATAGTGGGTAGTTTTTTATTTGTCATGTGTTTCATTGTAAGGCTATTTATAAGCCTCAAACTTCTATCAGAGGGATTATGAATGAAAATGATAAGTTGAATCTCTTCCAAAAGTCTATCAATTCTCTCAAGCTTCTACCTTTTTTTCTTGGATCAATTGGTTAACAATTAGGTTCGTAACACTAAAATCGTCCATGTTTGAAGTTTCATGCCATGTCTAAAGAAAAGAGGCCAATAGGATGGATGGCAATTCAACAAAGGGGAGGACAATGGGTTAGACGCATTCCTGAGTCAAAACATCATTCTTGTTTATCTCCTTCCCAATCAAATAACTTTCAAATCATCTCGTTAACAAGTGTTCCACCTGTTTTTTGTGGTTTCGTAAACAAAATGACGGATATACCCTCACATGTGAGGAAGTTAAGCTGATAAAATTAACTAGGTTAGTTGTAAAGGGTTAAACCCGTAACAAAAATAAACATAAAGGTTTTTTAGCAAGTTTTAAACATAAAGGCTGAAACCTGCAAGTTTGAGAAAACATAAACGACGTTTCTTTCAATCAAAATTTTATCCTTTTTAATCTTAGCAAGTTCTTAATCTTATCCTTTTTAATCATTCCAACAACAATTTCTTTCAATCAAAATTCGTATATCCATTTGAGCCGCTCACCACGAGTACACACTTTAAATGTTCTTTCATTCTATCATTCTTGTTTTGTTTGACCCGTTCATGACGAGTAAACACTTTAAACACTCCTTCCTTCTACCATTCTTATTTTGTTTGTCCCGTTCGTGACGAGTAAACACTTTAAACATTCTTTCGTTCTATCATTCTTATTTTGTTTGACCCGTTCATGACGAGTAAACACTTTACCAACTTCCAACTATCGCATTAGGACAATATACAAGAATCTAACCCGTATAAATTAAACTTGTAGACAAAATGACATACTTCGATCTTGCGAGCCTTGAGACTTCTTGTTACTTGAACCTTCTTCCTTCAGACCTACACTTAACACATTCATTCTTAGTTTCCACGAATCCATTTCATCAAATACCACAATTCCTTACATTCTAAACGCAACCGTTGTTAACAAGTATCATAATTTCTCAAAATTAACATCAAATGCGTTTCATTGAGCACTTGGTGTGCGACTTTTTGTCACACCCTGGCTTTGCGGAAGCGTGGTTATTTTGGTGTGACTTCTTAATACCATAGCTTAACCATAACAAAGCTATATGAAATAAAAACCAGGCAAGATCATCCATTCGATTAAGTTTTTTTTTAAAACCAAATACAATAACATTGTTTTAACTGGAACATGTTCTAACGACATTATTCGACAAACATTGACATAACAGAACACAGTTTAAGGATTTGTGACTTGTCCAGGAAAGAGTCACAACTCCCCAAACCCAGATGACCTCATGACTAGTGCAGCGGAAAACGTTCCATACCGTGCCAGATCCGTTAATTTCCTGAAATACATGTAAGTTGAAAAATCAACAATAATGTTGAGCGAGTTCATGTGTAAGTGAGTATGTAAAACACTTGTGAGTATAAAAATAGTCGTGGTATGTAGCAAATAAGGGGACTTGTGATCACCAATGGTTTGCAAGGCCATTGATATATGTGAAGTGCAAATAGGGAGACTCAAACCTAGCAGATTTCGCCACGGCATTAGTATGTGGACAAAGTCACCCCAAGGTCCGTTTCTAGTTTGGCCTGGGGCTGGGCTCGCTACACCCAGATAGATCTACCGCTCCTGTCCCTCGGTCCCGACATGAGGACTAATGGCCTCATATTGCTCCTACCCACTCACATGATCTGAGTAATAAACCTCCTTACGCTAACCATACCGTGTATAAAGTACTCGTAATCATAGTAACATGTATTTCACCCCCGCAGTTAAGAAAACTGAAAACAGTTAGAGAAAAGGGGGACATGAACTCACAGTGAAGCGTCTCTACCAAGTATCTCCTGCTCACGTAGCTGTGCGACGACCTACAGGTGCTAATTTCTATTAGACGGACGGCCGTGCCTTAGCTTTATAGTTTAAGTCTTTGGGAAATAGTTAGACAACTATTTCGTGTTTACGTTCTGTATATACTTGGTAGTTAATCTCCTTCCCAAGGATGGGGGATTCAATACATGTGCGTTCATAAATATTTCCGTAAGTGCGTAAGTTACGTTTAACAATCGAGTGGTAATATAATTACCGATGTAACTTGTATATTTATGGTGAAAGCGTTCGTATTATTTTGGATTCGTTAACGATCGTAAATATTATTTTTACTCTAAAAATAATATTTATGTATTTTCACAAAATAATCATAAACAGTGTGTGAAAAAAAAATATATATTTATCACGTTAAATTCTGTGAAAATCCCACCTCCGAATATTTAGTAAATAAAGTCATGGCGAAATTTATGTTTCGAAAACATGTCAAAAATAATTCTAACGCTTGTAGTGTAAATAGTTCTAAGTGTTAGGTTTTTAGAAAAATTTCGCCAGAGTTCCCTCTGTAACTGGAGGTGGCCACGCTTTCAAGCGTATCATTTTCTTTTATGAATTCAATCAACAATTTTCTAAACAATGTTACATTAGTCAAGTGTAAAAACAATGCATTTTTCATGACAACATAAACTTGGCGTTTCATGAAAACGCGTAGTAATTTAGCGGTGCTTTTAGTGGGTTTAGTTACCCTCCAAAAATTATGACTTTTCAAAAAGACCCGTCTTTTAACTTGGTGTGTCTTAGAAAAATCATTTGTAGATGTCGGGTCCATAAGACTATCCACTCACTTAGTTTATTTATTTTTCAAGAACTCGTTTTTGTTACCAAGTTTATGTGAAACATGGAGGTGATTCTTTTATGTAAACATTAGTCACCTCCTAACTTGTTAACATAAGTTTTTAATCTTATTTTAACAAGTTAAATTTTGATGTCCAACAACATCTTACTAGTTGAAAACCAACTAAACAATTTCCCCTGGTGGAATCTACAAGTACAGACACTAGGCGAAGCTGCTGCCTACGCGCTGACCTGGACCGAACTAAAAGAACTTATGCGCAAAAAGTACTGTTCCCGCGCAGAAATCCAGCGATTGGAAACCGAGTTCTGGCACTTGAAAATGGACGGTCCAACAATCGCGGAATACGTTCAAAGGTTCCATGACTTATCGCATGTGGTACCCTACATGGTCACTCCTGAGTTCAAGAGAATTGAACGCTTCATTTGGGGACTAGCTCCTCAAATCATAAGCATGGTAACCTCATCCAAGCCTGCGACCATTACTGAGGCGATCGATTTGAGCGTAGCCCTCACTGAGGAGGCTATTCGTTTGAACAAGTTTGATGAAGCAGAACCAAAGAAGAAAGAGACTCACGTCGAGTCATCAGGAGGTAGCAAACGGAAGTTCTCAAACTTCAAGCAGGGCGCCAGTGTGGCGGTTAAGAAAGGAGGATCAGCTGGCAGTGGAAAGAAAGGAAAAGGATATCAGGGCACCCAGCCCAAGTGTAATACCTGTCAACGCCACCATACTGGCCATTGTAGTGTGAAAATATGTGAAGCATGTGGAAAGCTGGGCCACTCAAAAGATTCTTGTTGGGCTAGTGCTGGCCGAGGAGGCCAGGGAGGATTTGGGAATAGGAATAATAATAACCGTGGTGGTATTGGAAATCGCTCGCAAGGAAACAATGGAGGAGACGGAAATCGAGGCAACAATGCTAACCAAGCGGGCGCTGTGAATCGTAATCAGAGGAATGATCAAGCTGGTGGAAACGGGCAAAGACTTGGATGTTATAACTGCGGAGATATCGGGCATTTTAAGAAGAACTGCCCAGAGTTAAACCAAGCCCGTGGAAGAGTGTTCCAACTCGAAGCTAGGGAAGCGCGCCAGGACCCCAATGTCGTTACTGGTACGTTCCCTATAAATCAACGCTATGCATCCGTTTTATTTGATACTGGTGCCGATTATAGCTTCGTATCGTTAGAATTTAAGAAAATGCTTGGGTTAGCCGCTAATAAGTTAGATATACCCTACTCAATCGAATTGGCCAATGGAAAGTTAGTAGAAGCCAGTGAAGTTATCAGAGGTTGTGTGATCGAATTGGGAGAACGTGAGTTCGCTCTAGATCTACTACCAGTCCAGTTGGGAAGTTTCGACGTGGTGGTAGGAATGGATTGGTTATCAGGCATCAAAGCTGAGATAGTTTGTCACGAAAAGGTTGTTCGTATCCCAACCGAAGATGGCGAAACAATTGTGGTTCATGGAGAGAAGCGTGAGACGCCATTGAGGATTATCAGCTGCTTGAAAGCAAGGAAGTGTTTGCAGAAAGGATGTGTTGCTTTTCTGGCACACATTGTGGATAAAAAGGCTGCTGAGCCAAAAATCGAAGACATCCCTGTCGTGAGGGAATACCCAGAAGTCTTCCCAGAGGACTTACCTGGACTGCCACCCCAGAGGCAAGTAGAGTTTCACATCGATTTAGTTCCAGGCGCCGCGCCTGTGGCTAAGGCACCGTACAGACTTGCTCCGTCTGAGATGCAGGAACTGTCGACACAACTTCAAGAGTTGTTAGACAAGGGTTTTATCCGACCAAGCTTCTCGCCTTGGGGAGCTCCGGTCCTGTTTGTCAAGAAGAAGGACAGTAGTTTTCGTATGTGTACCGACTAACGGGAACTGAACAAGCTGACGATCAAGAATAGGTATCCTCTGCCAAGAATCGATGATCTATTCGATCAACTTCAAGGTTCAAGCTTTTATTCAAAGATCGACTTGCGATCTGGATACCATCAGTTAAGGATACAGGAGGAGAGTATTCCGAAGACAGCCTTCAGAACTCGTTATGGGCACTACGAGTTCCTTGTTATGCCGTTTGGTTTGACGAACGCACCTGCAGCCTTTATGGATTTGATGAATAGAGTTTGCAAGCCGTACTTGGATAAGTTCGTGATTGTATTCATCGATGACATTTTAATTTATTCAAAGACGAAGGCTGAACACGAGCAACATCTTAGAGCCATTCTAGAGCTGCTGAAGAAGGAACAGCTGTATGCCAAATTCTCTGTCACACCCTGGCTTTTGCGGAAGCGTGGTTAATTTGGTGTGACTTCTCAATACCATAGCTTAATCATAACAAAGCTATATGAAGTAAAAACATGCAAGATCATCCATTAAGTTTTGAAAACCAAATACAGTACCATTGTTTTAACGGAAACATACCCTAACAACCATAACCTTGTTCAACAGACATTACAAACTTAAAACATAACATAAACATGGTTTAAGGATTGTGTCTTGTCCAGGAAAGAGACACATCCCCTAAACCCCGGATGACCTCGGAAACTAGTGCAGCGGAAAACATGCCATACCGTGCCAGATCTCGTTAATTTCCTGAAATACATGTAAGTTGAAAAATCAACAATAATGTTGAGCGAGTTCATGTGTAAGTGAGTAAGTAAACCTTTGTGAGTATAAAAATAGTCGTGGTATGTAGCCAATAAGGGGACTTGTGATCACCAATGGTTTGCAAGGCCACTGATATATGTGAAGTGCAAATAGGGAGACTCAAACCTAGCAGATTTCGCCACGGCGTTTGTATGTGGACAAAGTCACCCCAAGGTCCGTTTCTAGTTTGGCCTGGGGCTGGGCTCGCTACACCCAGATAGATCTACCGCTCCTGTCCCTCGGTCCCGACATGAGGACTAATGGCCTCATATTGCTCCTACCCACTCACATGATCTGAGTAATAAACCTCCTTACGCTAACCATACCGTATATAAAGTACTTGTAAACAAAGTAACATGTATTTCACCCCCGCAGTTAAGAAAACTGAAAACAGTTAGAGAAAAGGGGGACATGAACTCACAGTCGGTGCGTCTCTACCAAGTATCTCCAAATCAGAAAGCTGTGCGACGACCTACAAGTGCTAATTCTATTAGACGGACGGCCGTGCCTTAGCTTTATAGTTTATGTTTTTGGGAAATAGTTAGACAACTATTTCGGGTTTACTTTTTGTATACTTGGTAGTTAATTCTTCTTCCCAAGGATGGGGATTCAATACATGTGCGTTCATAAATATTTCCGTAAGTGCGTAAGTTACGTTTTAACAATCGAGTGGTAATATAATTACCGGTGTAACTTATATATTTATGGTGAAAGCGTTCGTAATATTTTGGAATCGTTAACGTTCGTAAATATTGTTTTTACTCTAAAAATAATATTTAGGCATTTTCACAAAATAATCATAAACAGTGTGTGAAAAATATATATTTATCACGCTAAATTTTGTGAAAATCCCACCTCCGAATATTTAGTAAATAAAGTCATGGCGAAATTTATGTTTTGAAACCATGTCAAAAATGATTCTAACACTTGTTGTGTAAATAATTCTAAGTGTTAGGTTTTTAGAAAAATTTCGCCAGAGTTTCCTCTGTAACTGGAGGTGGCCACGCTTTCAAGCGTATCATTTTCTTTTACAGAATCAATTTCAACAACTTCCTTATTCAATCAAACAATTTCCGACACATCAAACTAGTCGACAAGTATGTAAATCGCATAATCGCATGAACTTGTAGTTTTTTTCCGAAGCTATAGTGTAAATCCCATTATATTTTGTGGATCTTTATATAAAGTAATTTTGAGCTCGTAAAAACCTTGTTCTTAGAGGAATCCGTCTTTACAACTTTTCGTCATCTTTTACAAAAACGGTCATTTGTCGGATCTTTTCATTTCACAAGTGTTTACACACTTGTGGTTTATAAAAATCATATTTGTTAGTGTAAGATCCGTCTTTTAGAAAACATGGTTTCTTTAACTCTTGGTCCTTTGAAAATACCACTCGCAGATACGTAGATCTGCTAGTTTTAAATACTATTGTACAAGTTAAAACACTTTTACACAAGTAAAACATTTTTACACAAGTTCATGTTTCATGTGTGGTAGAGTTTCACCTTTTAACCCTTGTATTATTCAAAACAAGCTTATGTTAAGATCCATGATCTTACCAAACCGGGTTAAACGATGATCCGAGCTACCACATCATAGATCGGGTCTAAATAAACACAACTTTCAATTACTACAACTTTTACACAACACATGAGCTTTTAACCATCATTTTACATGTTTTTAGTAGACTTTTGATCATCATCTTGCATTTTAACGAGATTTAACCGATATAATTCCTTTTAACCACTTTAGAATAGTTTAAAAACGAGTTCTAAGTATTATACCTCTAGCTCAAGGCTAGGGAAGATTCTTGACGAAAATGGCGCGGATAAAAGCAAAGCGGAGAGGTCCTTCGCGTTCCGTTTGCTCCAAGGCTCCTAATACGTGACCTTTGATGTATGTATGATGTTGGAATGGCAAGAACCAAAACCGAAAGTATGATGGATGTGGGTGGGGGTCTCGGCCGAGAGCTCTAGAGAGCAAGAGAGAAGAGTGTGTTTGTTGTGTTGAGTAATGAATGATCATATGTGCAAAAGCTTGGTCTTATAGGCAAATTTAAGTGTGCATTGTCCAATGGTAATTGTGTCTAGATGATATTAGGCAATGGGATTAATTTAATCAAATAAGTACATAGTGTGTCCCCTTCTAGTTTGGGGCCGGTTAGCAAGGGGGGGGGGGGGGTCTAGTCCGATTCCAACTAGAGGGTTAGGCACAAGGTTAGGTTAAGTTAAGTGATTAACTTGGTTACTTGTATGTTATGCGTTCTGGCGGGTGTTAGGGTGATCAGGGACCCTAACTGGCTCAGAAAAAATATAAATAGTGAAAATAACAATATTTTCATGTTCCGGGTATAGTCCGGTTGTTCGGTTGGATAGTAATCCGTAAAGCGCTTAATAAAGCTTTAAAGTGTCGTTATATTATTTTTAGTGACACAACTTATTCCTTCAAAGTGTCAGGAATATTTTCTCATGTATTGGCACTTTATTAGTTAGCTAGAAGCTGAATTGTTTATTAAAGTGCTGAGTTTTGTACTTTAAGTACGTTTTAGGCACATCCAGTCATAGTGACTTATTCCTAGAGACGCAGTTCCACAACCCTTATATCCCTACACTCACTACTAGTGTAGCAAAACATTTCAGGCTCTTACAGGCCTTAGAGGCAGTGTTTGCCTGATGCTGGCTTTATCAGCATGTTCAATAGGTTATCCGTGTATTGTGCTACTATGCTTTTTGTGCATCATGTTTGTCACTAAGGTGCCGTATGTAAATAATGTAGTGACGATAAGTAAAGTATGATGCAAGTAAGTACATGTATCAGGTATCAGGTAGCAGTTCAACAGCTAGTTCAAACAAGCACAGTAATTAAGCAGTAATTAATTACTAATTAAGTCGTACGGATACCTGGTTTAGTGCGGGTTGTCACATTCTCCCCTCGTTAAATAAATTTCGTCCCGAAATTTAAGTTCTGCTTGTAGAAGCAGGGTTCTTAGGAAAAAGGTGGGGGTATTTTTCTTTCATCCGGTCCTCACGTTCCCAGGTGTATTCAGGACCATGTCTGGCATTCCAACGAACTTTGACGAGCTTGACACTGCTCCGGCGGGTCTTGTTAACTTTCCAATCCGTGACCTCAACAGGTTCTTCAACGAAGTGGAGCGTGTCGTCAACATGAATCTCGTCGGTGGGAATGGCAACGTCAACTTGAGTTGGACTTTTCTTTAGATTGGATACATGAAATGTATCGTGAATACCATTCAGTTCAGCAGGTAGGTCCAACTTGTATGCTACTAGTCCTATTCTTTCCAGAATTCTGAAAGGACCAATGTAGCGTGGATTTAACTTCCCACGCTTTCCAAAGCGTGCCACCCCCTTCCAGGGTGAAACTTTCAATAACACCATTTCTCCAACTTGGAAATCCACATGTTTCCGGTTTGGATCCGCATAGGCCTTCTGTCTGTGGCGAGCTGCTTCGATGCGTTTAAGAATCTGCGCGATCTTGTCTGTCGTCTCTTGGACGATTTCGGGACCTGCAAGTTGTCTATCTCCGGCGTCAGCCCAACATAGGGGTGATCGGCACTTGCGTCCGTAAAGGGCTTCGAATGGCGCGACACCAATACTGGTGTGGTAGCTGTTGTTGTATGAAAATTCGACCAAAGGTAAGTGTTTATCCCAGCTACCGCCCAAATCCATAACACACGCCCTTAGCATGTCTTCCAAAGTCTGTATCGTGCGCTCGCTCTGGCCGTCAGTTTGCGGATGAAACGCAGTGCTCAGATTCAATTGGGATCCAAACGCTTCTTGGAAGGATTGCCATATCCTTGACACAAACCTTCCGTCTCTATCAGAGATGATTGAGAGAGGTACTCCATGGCGCGCGACAATCTCTCTCATGTATATTTCCGCAAGTTTACTAGTACTGTCTTTCTCCTTGATTGGCAGAAAGTGTGCGGACTTTGTTAGGCGGTCAACTATCACCCAAATCATATCATGGCCTCTTGGCGTTCTTGGCAATTTCGTAATAAAATCCATGGAGATTTGTTCCCATTTCCACTTGGGAATTTCAGGCTGTTGCAGAAGTCCTGAAGGCTTCTGGTATTCCGCTTTAACCTTAGCGCACGTTAAACATTTGCTCACGTAAACAGCAACATCGCCTTTCATCCTAGGCCACCAATAATAATCTTTGAGATCCTGGTTCATCTTATCCGATCCAGGGTGGATAGAGTACCGTGACTTGTGAGCTTCGTCAAAAATAACTTTCCTTAATCCACCAAACAGAGGAACCCAAATCCTTTTCTCGAAGCATAACGTTCCTTCCTCGTTTGGTACCAGTAGCTTTTCCATCCTACGGAGACATTCTTCTTCAAGGTTTCCTTCCTTGAGAGCTTCCTTTTGCGCGGCACGAATGCGCAAGGAAAGATCGGTTTGGATAATCATTTCCAAAGCTCTAACCCTTATGGGTTTGATTCTTTCTCTACGACTTAGGGCATCGGCGACTACATTCGCCTTCCCTGGATGATACTTTATCTCGCAGTCGTAGTCGTTCAGCAACTCAACCCATCGTCTTTGCCTCATATTCAACTCCTTCTGGTTGAATATATGCTGTAGGCTCTTGTTAAATATATGCTGTAGGCAAACTAGAGAGGTCCTTGGCAATCCGAATGCTCCACTCCTCCTAAAATGGCTCCTTGCACTATGAAATCACCTTGGATGGAAAGAATGGAAAATGGGAGGTGGTGGCGTGAGGGGAGGTTGTTCGGCAGGAGCTTGTTTTGAATGGATGAAGTTTTGATATGTGTTAGAAGTGATGAGGATATTGTTATTTATTTAACTCAATCACTAATACCCAATGGGTATAATGCTAGTGGAAGTACAAACATCATCATATCAATATCTCAACATATCCAAGGAAGGTTGCATTGGGACAAGGAAGATTTAACAACTTTGATCAGGAGGGGGGGCCTAGGAATCGATTACATGCAAAAAGGGGGGTTATGTGAAAGTTGTTAGGTAAACAAGTAAATTCTTTAGGGGTGTTGAGTGTAAGTTATTAGTTCACTCATCTTTCTCACAATACAAAAGTCAAACTTGCATGGGAACTTGGAATATTTTCCAAAAATATCGTATGGTGGGGGGGGGGGGGGGTGTTAAGTGAAAGTTATATTTATGTAAGTACTAGAATCTTTTGTTGATGGCACATGGGAAAAATCGAAGATTGAGCAAAGGGGGCCATGATGCCGTCAATTTCATATGGGGGAAATTGTTTAGTTGGTTTTCAACTAATTGTTAGGTAAGTAGTTAGTTAATTAGGGACTTTAAGTAGAGTATTAGTGTGTTGTGTCTTATAGCGGGTGTTAGGGTATTCGGGGGCCCTAACTGGCTCAGAAAAAGAAAAACAATGTAAATGACAATATTTTTATGTCCCGGGTTAAGTCCGGTTGTACGGTTGGATATTACTCCGTTAAAGTGCTAAATAAGTATTTAAAGTGTCGTTATTATTTCTTTTAGTGACACAGTTTATTCCTGACATTTTGGAAAGTGTCTAGTAATATTTTTCTCATGTTTTGGCACTTTATTAGTTAGCTAAAAGCTGAATTATTTTGTAAAGTGCTGAGTTTTGTACTTAGAGTACGTTTTAGGCACATCCAGTCATAGTGACTTATTCCTAGAGACGCAGTTCCACAACCCTTGTATCCCTACACTCACTACTAGTGTAGCCAAATATCTCAGGCTCTTATGGGCCTTGGAGGCAGTGTTTGCCTGATGCTGGCTTTATCAGCATGTTCAATAGGTTATCCGTGTATTGTGCTACTGTGCTTTTTGTGCATCATGTTTGTCACTAAGGTTCAGCATGTAAATAATGTAGTGACAGCAAGCAAGTATGATGCAAGTAAGTACATGTATCAGTATTCAAGTAGCAGTTCATCAGCTAGTTCAAACAAGCACAGTAATTAAGCAGTAATTAATCATTAATTAAGTCGTACGGATACCTGGTTTAGTGCGGGTTGTCACACTTTTATTAAGACCTAAAAGTTATAATTTTTCCTTGTCATTATACCCATTTTTCCACATACATGAACTTCCAATTACTCAAATTATCACAACAAATAAATATTAACATAATCATTCATCCTATCTTCTAATCAACTAGTTAACATCACAATTTTAACTAAAATCTTCCCTTTATGGTCAAGTCCCAAAAACCCACTTCATGGTTCATGGAGCATTTCTATCAATGGTCAAGTCCCAAAAACCCACTTCATGGTTCATGGAGAATTTCTATCAAAACAAGTATACATATAAATTTCATTCAAATTAGCATTCACAATGGCTTCTAATCATGTTTTCTTCATCAATTAATACTATGTCACTAACACACTTAAGGAATTTGCCAATTTCATACATTCTCATCACACCAAGATCAACCAAATCATGAATTGCGACTTACCTCTTGTTAGACAAGCTTAGATGATCATGTAGTAGGGTTCATGTATAAGATTTCGCTTTGATCTCCTTTCCAATTTACTGATTTTTGGGTTGTGAGGGTTTTCTCCATCCCTTTCTCTGGTTCAGGTCGACACACACACACTGATGTGTGTGTTTGTGTTTTAAATTTTGTTTTAATAAGTCATCTTTTCAATTGTCCCATTTTGACCCCTCATGTTTGAGTGCCTATTTTTAAATTGCTATTGTTTATCTTAAGTTAAGATTTCACTTGCATTCTAACTAGGTTCGTATTTCTAGTTACTATTTTCATAAAATAAACAATCAATTATACCTATATTCTTATTTTTAACACATATACATACATATATATATATATAAATTTTTTGGGATGTTACTAGAATATGAGGTTGGATTCTGTACAAGACCACATTCACGTACGAAGTATACGCGGAGGGAGATGAGGACAAGTGTTATTGGCAGTAATGATAATTTAGTCATTTCTCACTTGAAACAACTTCCCCTTTGATTTTTAGAACGGTTATAACTTTTTCATACGTTAATATATTTCTTTTAAATAAACCTATTAACGAGCATTTCATTCTCTTTAATTCGAGCAGGCTATTGCTATAGTTTTCTTAAAAAAATTACAGGATTTTGAATACACATTATTCATGAAGGGGTATGGTCCCAAAAACCTTGCCCTGCGCAGTCGATCTAAACAGATCTGGGAAGATCAATCCTTAATGACCATGCACCGGAGACAATAGAAGGCAAATATTCATTTAACACCCTTGCGCAGGCCAGCACAAAGCTTGAAGGTGTAACGACTAAAGACAAGTCTCAAACATGTCTGCGCGCATGAAGAAATAAGGACTTGAGCAAAAGGAATCTTTTCTGTTATAACCAACTGGACACGTGGCAAGTGATCACAGGTGTACAGCTATAGATCTTCTAGAAGCAATAAATGCCCATCGTGCAAGGCCTCATTCGGTTGCAACCGAAAATGACGTGGCAGCATCTGGAGCACTCATCTAATTGCACGATGATGGCATGCAATCCAATCTAAATCACTTTCCACGTGGCATCTCTCCAGCCATCGATCAACCCATGATCCGTGTGCATGGATGGGGAAATAACCGCTGACGGAAAAGGAGATTCCGTTATCTCTCCGTTACATTTTAAGCGCCAAACCTTCGACTATAATTAAGAGACTCGAGGTACAAGTTATTCATTCACTCTCACTTACTTCACTCTTTACTATTACTTCATCTTCTTCAGATCGCTATACTTATTCTCACGCCGGAGGGTGGTCACAGAGAGAACCCACATTCTCCCCGTGGCTAGGCTAACGACGTTGTCTGTTTTGCAGTGATTCAGGTGAAGTATTATCCGACAGTCATCGACGAGGAGATTAACCATTTTATGCAGAAACCATACCCTCATATCTAGATTGATTCCTGTCATTTAGATCTGGTGTTTCTTCATTGGCGCCCACTGGTTACTTCTTTTTTTATTTCAACTTGTCGTTCGATTTCTTTCTCTTCTGTTTTCATGGCAGAAGGTCCGTCAAATCAACCACAAGGTCGTCAGTCTGAGGTCAGAGGCAATTATGCTTATGTTCCTCGTACCGACGGACACGTGGAAGAAGAATTTTCCGGTGAAAATAATCATGTGAATGATCCTGTCACTCCGGGAGTTCAACAAGAGGTTCCGATCGACTCAATATTACCTCCCGGCGAAACTCCAATCTCATGGTATGTCAAATCTCAAGGTGCTTTAAATGCTGTTTATGCACAGCTTTGTGCACAAACTAGTAGAGCACCACCACAGGTGCAAATACCTACAACTCAGGTGCGAGCTTCGCCTTCACCTCGAGTGCTGAGTTATGATTCACAATCATACACTGCGGCAGGAGACACAGAGATTTATTCTCAGTCAAGAACCATATATGAGTCTACACATTCTGGCACTAGGCGTCGAGATTATCGGGAGGAGCAACGTTCTCAGAAACGTGCATCTGTACATTCACGGCTGGGCCCGCGCATGTCACAAAAGCGGGACACCCAGTACGATGAATATGATAAAAACATATGACGAGGGCGATAACACGCGTGTTTTTAACCTATTGCAGAAGGATCATGCTGATTATAAACCGGAGATACGCGCGGAGTATAACCCAGAGGCTGAGCATAATTACAATTTGATGTATCGACCGGCTGAAGTAGCAGAGAATTCTAAGTTTGTGAAGGAAATCGCATTGGCTCCCCTTGAGCGCGCAAAGTTACCATCCAACGTTGGGAAGTTTAACGGCATGACAGATCTAGACGATCATCTGCGTTTGTTCGCCAGTGCAGGGCTTATTGGCAGATGGACGTTGCCAATGTGGTGTCACTTGTTTTTTCAAACCCTCATAGGTGTTGCGCGCCTCTGGTTTGACAATTTGCCAACAGGTAAACTAACTTCCTGGAGTGATCTTAAGGATAATTCTTAGTTCATTTTAGCCAACAACGGCGGTCTATTAGAGACTCCGCAGATGTCATGAACATCTGGCGGAGAGATGATGAAAGTGTGGAGGATTTTATTACGTGATATAACAAAGAGGTCCTTGAGATTGGGGGTATGCATGAGCATTTGATTCGCGCACAGTTCAAGTATGTTGTACGATGTGATGATATGATCAAAGTCTTATCAGGAACTGAAGGGTTACCAAAAATATGGGAAAAACTTATGGCTGCAGCCAAAGTTTACGATCAAACTGAGCACAACTTAAGTTCCAACCGACCTTCATTGCCTCATAACCGTCCGCAAGATATGAGTAAAAACAGTAGTCGAAAATTCAAAAAGAGTTGGAAGGATTCAAGTCAGAACACGTACTCCTCAACTGACGCTCGCACAACGATCAACAAGACTGCTACTCAAAAGGCAATCAAACAAGAAAATCGTGAGAGGCAGTGGATGCCTCTAACAAAAACTCCCACGGAGGTTCTCAGTACGAAAGATCATCAGTTTAAACAGCCTCAACAAATGAAGAATAAGAAGGGTCAAGATCCAATCTTTATTGTGCTTATCACAAAGATACGGGTCATACAATTGATAATTGTATCAGCTTACGCTCTGAGATTAAGAAGGCATTTAAAAGCGGAAAACTCACTCACTTAGTGCAAAATATGCGCAAGGAAGTTCGCCAAATCACCCGTGGTGATGAAGGTCCAAGCAATAAGAAGGCGAAACAAACATGCATGATTCAAGGTGGTCCGTCGCGCAGGCTGTCACACCCCAACCGATGGCGGAAACATCGGGGATTGCTCACGAGATTCCATAACACTAGTAATTTCAATATAGATTAAATAAGTTTCATGCATAAGTTTGTCTAAAACAGCATCACCAACAAAAATTTCAAAATACAACCATTAATCATTGTTCAATGTCTAGATTTAAACTAGGCGGGTTTCTAAGCATTAGCCCTAGCTTGATTTCCATGATTCAGCATCCTATCAGCCTGCAACATGTATTGAAATAAAGTCAGTACAAAATGTACCAACGAGTATACAAGTTTGAGTAGTAGCATAATAGTTTAAAACAACTCATATCCATCGTGTGAATGATAAAATAGTTTCAGCCATGCTAGTGTTCGCAGTCCAACAAGTGATAGCCCAAGTATCCTGATGCTTTGTTGTTTTCCCAAGTCTCAAGGAAAACTAGAATCCTCCTAAGAATACCCCCGAGAATAATGGGGAGGTGCATCTCCTATAGCACTACTATTGTTAAGGCGGAACTACACACCCTGGATTAAACGTCCACATAGCACAAATAAAATACAAGAATCATGAGTTTCACATACACATAGGATAGAGTTTAGTTTGCAAAACTCTCAAGTATCACAGTTTAATAGAATACATGTTATATCCCAAAGTTTAAAGTAAAAAGGGATCGAGTATACTCACAGTGATTGCTTAACAGATTAACTGTTATTGGATCAAAGGGAGCTCTTTAGAGTTAGCCTGATTAGATTACAACAGATAAGAGTCAGGCGAAATAACGAGATTCAACCAAGTGTCGGATTAGTCACCTTGATCGGATGGCGGTTCGATCGGATGGCCATCCTATCGGATGGTCATCCGTACGGATGGCCATTCGATCGAATGGTCACTCGATCCACGTGCCCGGTTTCAAGATGTTCAAGTTCCTTTTTGACGATCAGGACTTCCAGTTGTAAAATGTTAAGGTTAGGGGACAATGTCACCTTGATCGGATGGTAGTTTGATCGGACGGCTATTGTCACACCCCCCAAAATCCACACGCGGAGTATCACCGCTTGGAGGCGTGACATGACCAGGATCAAGCCACCAATCATATTGAACAACATAATTAAGTAAATAAAATCAACCACAATATAATTGGTGTTCAAACAACTAGTTAACCAAGTTCAAATTAAACAGCGGAAGCATAAGACGTGAAACCAAAACATAAGTTTAATAAGTTCATAAGTTTAAATGTTTAACATGGGACTCGACAGTCCATATCCCACAACGACCTCCTCCTCGTGCAAGCTCCATAAGCATCTAACGACCTGCAAGGCATGTAACAACAAGTCAACAACAAAGTTGAGCGAGTTCACAGTAGGTGTTCGTTACAAAGTAGTTTTTCAAGAACTATGAGTTTGTTTGCAACTACAAGTTAAATCAGCTTTCCTTGTTTTCCAAAATATGAACGGTGGGGGCTACGCCATGTTGTAAAACCACTAGACTAGATGTATATATAGGTGTCCTTCCCAATCCAAGGACAGAGGTACGTATTGAATACGTAGGTTTAGCGTAGGTGCCCTTCCCAATCCGAGGACAGAGGTACGTATAAGAATACGTAGGTTTAGCGCTGGTGCCCTTCCCAATCCAAGGACAGTGGTACGTAGTAAATACGTAGGTTTAGCGCTGGCGTCCTTCCCAATCCGAGGACGGAGGTACGTAGTGAATACGTAGGTTTAGCGCTGGCGTCCTTCCCAATCCGAGGACAGAGGTAAGTAGTCTAGTAGTGGTGAAATTACAAGTTCCGTCTTAGTTATTTAATCCCATTCCCAACCCACCGGGAATCCCATGCCTTAAGAGTGTGAACTCACCTCGGTTGCTCGGTTTGACTCTTAAAAATAGCTAACAGTCAAGGTCGGTCAATCACGTCCTAATATGATTATCAGTTAGTCATTTAGTGGTTTTCAAATAGAGCACAAAGTTCCTACACGTATCTACTACATAACATGCACTCACTTTAATAGTTCACACCCATATAACATTCCACCTATAGCTACTCAAGAGCAAGCATACGATATTGCACATAACACTTTCATTGACATATAACACGTTAGATCATTATCGGATAACATAACCGGCATTTAGACATGCAAACCACTAGTTATATTGTTTCAGCTTGAACATCCAAAACTGGACTGTTTTCGGGTATTTTAATAAAATAGTTAACTTACTCCAAAAATTCCCAAACTCTTACAGAATGTTTTAAACAATCCAAGTATTACTGTGTAAAAATATCGGGATCCAATTCATTACCAATATTTTATACAAAATCATTTACCGGACTGCAATCAGATTCATCACTTTCTGACTGCAGTCCATCGAATAATTTATTAAAAATTCATCATAAGTCCGATTGATGAAATTCCAGTTGGAGCATTACAATGACATCAGTGGTCATCTACAGTATAAATTTCATGAGCTAGTTCTACACAGATTTCAAGTTATGACGAAAAAAATAACACATATTTTCTGCAGTAAAAACGCAGCTTTTGCTGCTGTGAAAAATGACCCCTTTAAAAATAGTAAACGAAGTCCAAAAATTATGATTCCAGTGCCATTAGAACCGTATTTCGAAATAACACGTTATAGACTCAAGAAAATCAATTTTCCGTTAAGTTACGACCCGGTTACAGCCAACTGAAGGCGGCTGTAATAGTTTGACAGTTTCCTGTTTTCAGCTTATAGCGCTCTAACGCAAGTTCTATTTGTTCCGTTAACATGCTTAGTGATCAACAACAACATTTCTAGTAATCAACAAGCAAGCATCAACATATACCAAACAACATCATACTATCAACACTTCATCATGTTTCATCTTTATGTAAAGCTTTATGTTCATGTTTCTTGTTTAAACCTTTTAGTGTTCTTGTGATATACATCATACTACATCTTTTAACTACTCAAAATAGAAGTGAACAAAGGTTAAACAAGGACTTACAACTAGCTCAAAGCTAGGGAAGAACTTCAAGAGAAAAGATGGTGAAAATGGAAGATGAAAGCAAGCAAGAGAACTCCTTGATGATCCACAAGCTTCAAGCTTCTCAAAGCATCTTCTAACACATGAATGGAGCTTAAAATTGGATGAACATGGTGGTGATAAGGTGGTGATGGTGGCGGTTAGAGAGGGAGCCGAGAGGAGAGGGAGAGAGTGAATGAGAGAGTGAGGTTGTGTGAAGATATGAATGATATGTTGGAGATCTTGGTGCCCATACTTAGAATCTTTTCATATAATATTTTGTCCCTTCAATCAAGTAATATCTAATAAAATATGAGAAGTAATCTAGGAAGTATGGCATGATCTTTGTGGGTCCTCTTTTGGACCGTAACCAAGCATGGGGGGGGGTTATTTGTAATATTTGATGGTTAGTTGGTAATTATTAGTCAAGTTCCAAGTATATGGTTACATAAGTTAGTTAGTAGAGAATTTAGTGGGTGTTAAGGTGTTCGGGGATCATAACTAGCCAAGAAATAATTAAACAATGTTTCTTGCAATATTTTGGTGTCCCGGGTAATGTCCAGTTGTTCGGTTAGATACCGTTTCGTTAAAGTGCTAAGTTATTCTATATAGTGTCTTTTATGTAACTTTTTATAACACTTTTAATTCCTAACACTTAGGAAAACATTCAGGACCATTCAGTCAATTTTCTGTACAATACTAGTATGTTAACAAGCACATGTAAGTATGATGCAGTAATCAGAAAGCAGTTAAGTAATTCAACACAGTCATCAAGCACTTTAATTAACATTAATAAATCGTACGGATACATGTAATTATGAGAGTTGTCACATTCTCCGCCTGTTAAGAAAATTTCGTCCCGAAATTTAGCACGTGGTTACTGAGGAAGCTAGTTAAGTTGCGTGGTTTCCTGGTTTTCCTGGGGTGTCACATCATCCCCTCGTTGGTTTGGAATTTCGTCCCGAAATTCCGCAGTAGCTTCAGCCTCAGTAGTGGTTGCACTTTTCTCAAACAACTGGGGATACTTGTGTTTCATTTGGTCTTCTCGTTCCCAGGTAAACTCTGGGCCACGACGGGAGTTCCAACGAACTCGAACAAGAGGTATTCTGGTACGCTTGAGAATCTTAACGTCTCGGTCTGTGATTTCAACTGGTTCCTCGACGAATCGCAACTGGTCGTCGATTGTGAGCTCCTTTAAGGGAACTATGAGGGTCTCATCTGACAGACACTTCTTCAGATTCGACACATGGAAAACATTGTGAACTCCGCTAAGTTCTTCAGGTAGATTCAACTTGTAAGCGACCTTGCCAATTTTCTCAATGATTTCGAAGGGTCCAACATATCGCGGGTTGAGTTTGCCTCGTTTGCCAAAACGAACTACACCTTTCCAAGGTGAGACTTTAAGTAGCACTCGATCCCCAACCTGGAACTCGAGTGGTTTCCTTCGCTTATCAGCATAGCTTTTCTGACGATCACGAGCTGCCGCCATTCGTTGTCGTATCTGAGCAATCCTCTCGGTTGTATCCACTACAAGTTCTGGGCCTGTGATTTGACTGTCGCCAACCTCTGCCCAACAAAGAGGTGATTGGCACTTCCGTCCGTACAATGCCTCGAATGGAGCGGCCTGGATACTGGTGTGGTAACTGTTGTTATACGAAAACTCCACTAACGGGAGGTTTTTTTTCCAGCCGTTACCAAAGTCGATTACACATGCCCTGAGCATGTCTTCAAGGGTTTGGATGGTGCGTTCAGATTGCCCATCCGTCTGTGGATGATATGTCGTGCTCATGTCTAATTGAGAACCAAAGGACTTGTGCATAGCTTGCCACAACTCAGATGTAAAACGTGAGTCACGATCAGAGATGATGGTGGTTGGCACTCCGTGCCTTGATACTACTTCCTTTAGGTAGACGTCTGCTAGAGTAGAAAACTTATCCGTTTCCTTGATAGCCAGAAAATGTGCAGACTTGGTCAGTCGATCCACTATCACCCAAATAGTGTCATTTCCGCGTTGAGATCTAGGCAGGCCAGTAACGAAATCCATGGAAATTTGCTCCCATTTCCATGTCGGGATCTCTGGTTGTTGGAGTAGGCCTGATGGTTTCTGATATTCAATCTTGACTCTCGCACAAGTCAAACATTTACTGACGTAGGTTGCTATGTTGGCTTTCATACTAGGCCACCAATACGTAGTTTTGAGATCGTGGTACATCTTATCCGAACCAGGATGTACTGAATAACGAGACTTGTGTGCCTCATCCATCACAAGCTCACGTAGATTACCATAGAGTGGAACCCAGATACGCCCTGTTACATAGTAGGCGCCGTCTTCCTTTTGTTCTAACCGCTTCCTCGATCCTCGTAAGGACTCAGCCCTGATGTTTTCTGCTTCCAATGCTTCGACCGGAGCATCTCGTATCTGAGTAGGAAGACTAGATTGGATGGTAAGTTGTAACGCTCGCACACGTTTAGGTATAGTATCCTTTCGACTGAGGGCGTCGGCCACAACATTGGCTTTGCCCGGATGGTATTTGATAGCGCATTCATAATCATTCAAGAGCTCGACCCATCAGCGTTGTCGCATGTTTAACTCCTTTTGCTTGAAGATATGCTTGAGACTCCTGTGATCGGTGTAAATGGTGCACTTGGTACTGTACAGGTAATGTCTCCATATCTTAAGTGCGAAAATAACTGCTCCCAATTCCAGGTCATGCGTAGTGTAGTTCCTTTCGTGAACTTTAAGTTGGCGCGATGCGTAGGCAATGACCTTGTCACGTTGCATCAACACGCAACCAAGTCCTTGGATGGAAGTGTCGCAATAAACCACAAAATCATCTATGCCTTCAGGCAATGAGAGGATAGGCACGCTACAAAGTCTATCTTTTAAGTACTGAAATGCGGACTCCTGTACATCACCCCAACGATAGGTGACACCCTTCTAAGTCAGTGACGTGAGAGGTTGCACAATCCTTGAAAAATCCTTGATAAACCTTCTGTAATATCCTGCCAAACCCAAGAATTGGCGGATTTCTGTTGGTGTACGGGGTGCAGGCCAGTTCTTGATCGAGTCAACCTTGGATGGATCAACGTGAATCCTATCCTTGTTTACCACGTGGCCTAGAAAGTGGACTTCGCGAAGCCAGAAATCACATTTCGAAAATTTGGCATACAACTGCTCTGTTCGAAGAAGTTCCAAAATAAGCCTCAGGTGTTGCTCGTGTTCTTCCTGACTCTTCGAATAGATCAGGATATCGTCGATGAAAACTATGACAACTTATCCAGGTAAGGCTTGCACACTCGGTTCATGAGATCCATGAAGACCGCAGGTGCATTCGTCAATCCGAAAGGCATAACCAGAAACTCGTAATGCCCATAACGAGTCCTGAATGCTGTTTTAGAGATATCCTCGTCTCGGACTCTCAGTTGATGGTAACCTGACCTCAGGTCAATCTTGGAATAGAAACTCGACCCTTGCAACTGGTCGAATAGGTCATCAATGCGTGGAAGAGGATAACGATTCTTCACGGTCACCTTGTTGAGTTCGCGGTAGTCAATACACATTCTGAAGGTGCCGTCTTTCTTCTTCACGAATAACACTGGAGCTCCCCAAGGCGAAGAGCTAGGACGTATGAAACCCTTTTCCAAGAGTTCTTGTAGTTGCGTGGACAGTTCTTCAAGTTCTGATGGAGCTAGACGATAAGGTGCTCGAGCTATGGACGCTGCTCCAGGAGCGAGCTCGATTTGAAATTCAACTTGACGATGAGGCGGAAGACCAGGTAATTCCTCAGGAAATACCTCAGGAAAATCACGTACAATAGGAATGTCTTCAATTCTCTTCTCTTCCATTGATGCGTCAGTAACGAGAGCTAGAATGGCAGTGTGGCCCTTTCGCAAACACTTCTGGGCCTTATGGAAAGAGATGATGCCCACAATGGCACCACTCTTATCGCCACGAATCACGAGGGGTTCTTCACCAGAACGAGGGATGCGGACGATGTTCTCGTTGCAAAGAATTTCCGCTTGCTGATGAGATAACCAATCCATCCCAATAACAACGTCGAAACTACCCAGAACGATAGGAATAGGGTCGATAGAGAAGGTCTGACCAGCTAAGACGAGGTTACAGCCCTTAACTATGTGTGTGGCTTCAAGACTTTTACCGTTTGCTAGTTCTACCGTGTGTTTGGTGTTCAAAAGTGTTGGAGTGCGCTTAAGCATTTGGCTAACTTTTAAGGATACATAACTAGTATCGGCCCCCGAATCAAATAAAACAGTAACAAAGAAGTCGTCCAGAAGAAACTTACCCATCACAACGTTGGGATCGTTCCTTGCATCACCCTGACCAATCACGAAGGCACGACCTCGGGCGCCATTGCCATTATTGTTACCCCCGTTGTTGCCTCCATTGTTGCCTCCATTGTTGTTCCCGTTTACTTGGTTGTTGTTCTGATCCTGATTCTGATTCAGCTGTGGACAGTGCCTCTTGAAGTGACCCTCAGCACCGCACTGGTAACATCCCTTATTACCCTGCTGGGGTTGTCATTGGTTCTGTGGAGCTTGTGGCTGCTGTTGTCAATTCTGATTCGCAGGACGTGAGCTCCTGCAATCTTTTGCTTCATGTCCAGGCTTGTTACATCTCTGACAATGACCCTTGCTGCACGCCCCGCTATGGTGCAAATTACATCGATTGCACTTAGGGTGATTTCCCCTGTATCCACCCTGACCTTGATTCCCAGAAGAATGCTGACTTGGGCTCCTGTACTCATCTGTCTTTCGCTGCTGGGACTGAGACTGAACTGAAGTAGAACCCTTGCCCGAATTTCCATCCCACTTGCGCTTGTTATCACTGGGAGCATCAGAAGTAGTAGTAGCGCTAATACGCTTGGGCAGCTTGTTCTGCTCAACTGCCTGATCAGTGAGACGATGAGCCAACCGGATGATTTGCTGAATGGTACCCAGGTTAGCTGAAGTCACGTGACTCTGAATCTCTGGTACAAGACCCTTGAGGTACAGCTCAATACGTTTGATGGGAGGGTCCACCATAGTAGGACACAAGATGGCCAGCTCGTTTGACCTCTTCGTATACGCCTCAATTTCAGACCCCGTCATTTTCAGATTGAAAAATTCCACCTCTAGCTTGTGGATGTCGTCACGACTACGGTACTCTTCCTTGATCAAATCTTTGAAGTCATTCCATGGGGTGGCATTAGCAACTGCCAGCCCTAGCAGTTGAACCTGTGCTTTCCACCAGGTTAACGCAGCACCTTCGAGTGTTCCAGTAGCAAATTTCACCCTACGAGCTTCAGGGCATTCACACATCTCAAAAACAGACTCAATCTTCTCGAACCAGTGAAGAAGACCTACAGCTCCTTCTGTGCCGCTGAAAGTACTAGGTCGGCAATCCATGAATGTTTTGAACGTACATACGGGAGGCTGAGCATGTTGACCTATTGCGCGAGAATAAAAGACAAGGTTAAGCACAAGAGTTGGTTCGCGAGTGTAGGATCTAAACATCCTAGGATAGGTCGAAATGGCAGGTTATACCTCCTGCAGGGACAGCTGCGAGTGCCTCAGCCACTCGTTCGTTGATTAGAGCCGTCAGCTGGGCTTGAGTCAAGTTCAAACGTCCACTCATGATCTTCACAACGAAGCAACATAAGTGAGAAAAGTGTCGCGAAAGTGCGTAAGCGTGGGACGACAGAAGAGAGTAAGCACACATGACTCAAATAGCAGTTATCACGTTAACTAATGCACTATGTGAACTATCAAACAGACAATATAAACATAAATCATACCGCCTATTGTGTCGAGTCTTGCACGTGGAGCGAAGCGTCGTTGTGGATCGTTGAGCACTGTACAGGTTATAGTCTGGTTTTGTCAAAAAGCTTTTCCCTTTTTAAAACCAAGTTCACTATAACCAATGGCTCTGATACCAATCTGTCACACCCCCCCCCCAAAATCCACACGCGGAGTATCACCGCTTGGAGGCGTGACATGACCAGGATCAAGCCACCAATCATATTGAACAACATAATTAAGTAAATAAAATCAACCACAATATAATTGGTGTTCAAACAACTAGTTAACCAAGTTCAAATTAAACAGCGGAAGCATAAGACGTGAAACCAAAACATAAGTTCATAAGTTTAAATGTTTAACATGGGACTCGACAATCCATATCCCACAACGACCTCCTCCTTGTGCAAGCTCCATAAGCATCTAACGACCTGCAAGGCATGTAACAACAAGTCAACAACAAAGTTGAGCGAGTTCACAGTAGGTGTTCGTTACAAAGTATTTTTTCAAGAACTATGAGTTTGTTTGCAACTACAAGTTAAATCTGCTTTCCTTGTTTTCCAAAATATGAACGGTGGGGGCTACCCCATGTTGTAAAACCACTAGACTAGATGTATATATAGGTGTCCTTCCCAATCTGAGGACAGAGGTACGTATTGAATACGTAGGTTTAGCGTAGGTGCCCTTCCCAATTCGAGGACAGAGGTACGTATAAGAATACGTAGGTTTAGCGCTGGTGCCCTTCCCAATCCAAGGACAGTGGTACGTAGTGAATACGTAGGTTTAGCGCTGGCGTCCTTCCCAATCCGAGGACAGAGGTAAGTAGTCTAGTAGTGGTGAAATTACAAGTTCCGTCTTAGTTATTTAATCCCATTCCCAACCCACCGGGAATCCCATGCCTTAAGAGTGTGAACTCACCTCGGTTGCTCGATTTGACTCTCAAAAATAGCTAACAGTCAAGGTCGGTCAATCACGTCCTAATATGATTATCAGTTAGTCATTTAGTGGTTTTCAAATAGAGCACAAAGTTCCTACACGTATCTACTGCATAACATGCACTCACTTTAATAGTTCACGCCCATATAACATTCCACCTATAGCTACTCAAGAGCAAGCATACGATATTTCACATAACACTTTCATTGACATATAACACGTTAGATCATTATCGGATAACATAACCGGCATTTAGACATGCAAACCACTAGTTATATTGTTTCAGCTTGAACATCCAAAACTGGACTGTTTTCGGGTATTTTAATAAAATAGTTAACTTACTCCAAAAATTCCCAAACTTTTACAGAATGTTTTAAACAATCCAAATATTACTATGTAAAAATATCGGGATCCAATTCATTACCAATATTTTATACAAAATCATTTACCGGACTGCAATCAGATTCATCACTTTTTGACTGCAGTCCACGGAATAATTTATTAAAAATTCATCGTAAGTCCGATTGATGAAATTCCAGTTCGAGCATTACAAAGACATCAGTGGTCATCTACAGTATAAATTTCATGAGCTAATTCTACACAGATTTCAAGTTATGACGAAAAACATAACACATATTTTCTTCAGTAAAAACGCAGCTTTTGCTGCTGTGAAAAACGACCCCTTTAAAAATAGTAAACGAAGTCCAAAAATTATGATTCCAGTGCCATTAGAACCGTATTTCGAAATAACACGTTATAGACTCAAGAAAATCAATTTATCGTTAAGTTACGACCCGGTTACAGCCGACTGAAGGCGGATGTAATAGTTTGACAGTTTCCTGTTTTCAGCTTATAGCGCTCTAACGCAAGTTCTATTTGTTCCGTTAACATGCTTAGTGATCAACAACAACATTTCTAGTAATCAACAAGCAAGCATCAACATATACCAAACAACATCATACTATCAACACTTCATCATGTTTCATCTTTATGTAAAGCTCTATGTTCATGTTTCTTGTTTAAACATTTTAGTGTTCTTGTGATATACATCATACTACATCTTTTAACTACTCAAAATAGAAGTGAACAAAGGTTAAACAAGGACTTACAACTAGCTCAAAGCTAGGGAAGAACTTCAAGAGAAAAGATGGTGAAAATGGATGATGAAAGCAAGCAAGAGAACTCCTTGATGATCCACAAGCTTCAAGCTTCTCAAAGCATCTTCTAACACATGAATGGAGCTTAAAATTGGATGAACATGGTGGTGATAAGGTGGTGATGGTGGCGGTTAGAGAGGGAGCCGAGAGGAGAGGGAGAGAGTGAGTGAGAGAGTGAGGTTGTGTGAAGATATGAATGATATGTTGGAGATCTTGGTGCCCATACTTATAATATTTTCATATAATATTTTGTCCATTCAATCAAGTAATATCTAATAAAATATGAGAAGTAATCTACGAAGTATGGCATGATCTTTGTGGGTCCTCTTTTGGACCGTAACCAAGCATGGGGGGGGGGGGGTTATTTGTAATATTTGATGGTTAGTTGGTAATTATCAGTCAAGTTCCAAGTATATGGTTACATAAGTTAGTTAGTAGAGAATTTAGTGGGTGTTAAGGTGTTCGGGGATCATAACTAGCCAAGAAATAATTAAACAATGTCTGGTTGTTCGGTTAGATACCGTTTCGTTAAAGTGCTAAGTTATTTCGTATAGTGTCTTTTATGTAACTTTTTATAACACTTTTAATTCCTAACACTTAGGAAAACATTCAGGACCATTCAGTCAATTTTCTGTACAAGACTAGTATGTTAACAAGCACATGTAAGTATGACGCAGTAATCAGAAAGCAGTTAAGTAATTCAACGCAGTCATCAAGCACTTTAATTAACATTAATAAATCGTAAGGATACATGTAATTATGAGGGTTGTCACAGCTATCCGATCGGATTAAAATTCGATGATCAAGACTGTCACACCCCGACCGCGTAAAACAACAAATCGCGGCGGAAACATCGGGGCGTGTTGCGACAGAATTAATTGTTTCATAACCATGGCACACAAAGTGTATTTTATTTATTAAACAAGGGTGTTACATTGTTTCAAACAGGAAATTAAAGAGTTCAGAACATAATTAAACATAGTCTATCTTCTTTTAAAGTCTCTAAGGCACAGGTCCGCCCTAGTATCATGATCAACATCCTATGGAAAAGCACCTGAAAATACATGTGAAAATAGGTACGTCAGCATAAAAATGCCTGTGAGATACATAGGTTTTGTGAAAACAGGCTTCATGACTTGAGTTTAAGAAAATGTTTAATCATGAACCCCGTACTTTGCTTTGTTTTGTAAATCATTTGAAAACAATAAGGTCAGATGATATTTATAAGTAAATGTCAGGTTAAATAAATAACCATGTAAAAATGTGTTTGTATAAGATAAGTTGTTTGTAAATCAATGTCTTGTGAAAAGTATGTTATTTGTATAAAATGTTCTATGTCTCAAACTGAAATGATTCAAATAACGTTACGCCATGTAATACCATACAAACACTTATATATAGGAAGTACCAGCGGCGTATCCACCATGCTTGTATCATATTACACACGCATCGTTAACTTAATCACTTAATCAAACCAAAACAACCAATGTAAGAAGTCTATGTTTAACCAAATTGTCAAATGTATTGAATAATATGTCAAAGTGTTTATGTCAAGATGTAAATCATGTCAAATGTCTATGTCAAATATCCATGTCAAATGTCTATGTCAAATATCCATGTCAAATGTCTATGTCAAAATATCCATGTCAAATGTCTATGTCAAATATCCATGTCAAATGTCTATGTCAAAATGTCATGTATGGCAAGTGAAATGTCTCAACTAAACCATATGCACAAAAACAAAGTATTGAAGTAAAACTTGGTTTAAATCAAAGCTATGTCTTGTGTAAATGCATGCAACTATTTAATATGAACATTTATGCGGTATTGTGAAAATGCATACATCCAAGCCTGGCGACTGTGGTGATAAACCCTTTAAACAAATTAAAGGTCTATCTGTCTTATGTCAACGAATTCGGTCATTCCTTTCTGTCCCCTTACCCTGGGATGTCCGGAACGGGAGTTGTCAATTCCTATGGTACCACTACCTACTAACGAACGGCGTAGCTAATGTTAATGAATGTATTGTCCCATGTAAACAAACCAAATGTCATAACACAATGTGAGCATGTGAAAACGATGCACTAAGTATGTAATCAAATGAACATACGTAGCGTGAAATGTCATGTAAAACGATGTACTAAGTAATGCACACAATGGGCACACCTAGCATGAAATGTCATGTAAAACAATGTACTAAGTAATGCACACAATGGGCACACCTAGCAGGAAATGTCATGTAAAACAATGTACTAAGTAATGCACACAATGGGCACACCTAGCAGGAAATGTCATGTAAAACAATGTACTAAGTAATGCACACAATGGGCACACCTAGCAGGAAATGTCATGTACTATAATGTACTAACGAACATAGCATGTATATGATGTGAAAACAGGAAAGCATGAAAGTAACAAGTAGGCACATGTGTTCCACCCCAAAACAGTTTGGAAAACAGTAAAAGAGGGGTCTATGTACTCACTTGAGATTGCTCAGTTGTCTAAAGATAACCACCAAGTAATGCTATAGATCTCGGAATCAAACGGCACCTAGTATAGGTAACTATGTTAATAAACCGGACCTATCTCGGAAGACTGGGTAGCATTAGGGTTTGTAAACCAAATGAGTGTCGGAACTCACGTGATATGGTTTAACAAAGCCTACATGCTAAATGAAACTTAACCTAAGTCTTATTGACCCATTATGATCCGTTTAGGTAGCTTATGCTACTTTAACGCATCGTGCGCGTGAAACGCGTTCGGACCGCCTAACTAGTCCTATGACAAGTATTATATGCCTAAACATGTTACAAAATCAGTTACGTGACAAAAGTTTAGGTTACATATGTTAAATTACCAATTATGTATGAAAAGGGTATTCTGGTAATTTACCTAAGGCATATAAACTACCTATCATACAACTACTTAAACGTCGTGACCATAAGGTATAACCTCGGAAGGTTATTCCCTACACTATGGTCACCTAATGTATTTGGTCGGATCCTAATGATCGACCAAACTGGGCCGGGTTCGAGGTATAAGCGATTTATTAGATCGCTTACCCTACGACCCTAGACAACGTGGTAATCAGTAGGCATAGTCCCAAGGGACTATGACCATCGTGATTACAATCACGTTGTGAAGTTCTAACGAACTTCGCATTGACCATTACTGGTCAACGCTGAAAGTCAAACAAAGTTTGACTTTCTGACTCGAAAAGCAGTAAAAATAAGGAAAAGAACGAAAGAATACTTACGAAGGGTCCCCGAATGCTAATCTAGATCAGTATAGTTCAGGTATGAAACAAGGTTTCAACTTAGAACACAACTAATAAGATTCTAGTGCTTTAAAACAATGAAAGGCATGGGGTATATATAGTTTTCGGGTAACCGTTAGGATCGTTTCTTGAATAACGTGATCGAATCTCGTGCGTACACTTGTCGGAATGTTATGGAACCACATATGCTCCTTATCTTAGTGACACATCAACTTAAAACATGTGGTTAAGAATCAATTAGTTGCAACTTGTAATTAGAAACATTGAATCTGCCCAGATAGTCAGTCGCGTAGCGCGACAGGTAGCCCCATAGGCGTCGCGCTACGCGAGCACCTCCCCTGAATCAGAATGTTTGAAAATTGGCAGCAATGGTCCCTGCACGTGTTTAAGCCCTTTTTCGATGCGTTTGAACCCCGTTAACCTCATTTCAAGGCTCTAAAATGAAGTTAAAGTATAGGGAACTCAAAACATACTCAAAAATATGCCGGATGATGGTTCGTTTGGTCGTACGAACGCGATGTTCGCTTAATTACGACGGAATGCGCATAAGCGCGAAAAACGATCCAAATGACGCAACGAATGGATTTTTCTTATGGCGAACACTAAAATATAATGTAGTCATGCTTTCATAAATTTTTGGATGTCCAGATGTATTCAGAACGTAAGTTATGCGCGAAAATGCAAACTTGTGCACTTTTTGACACTTTTAGTCCCTGGATGTCCCAAAAGTTTATTTTAGCACACCGAACCCCTCAAAGCCGATTTCTAAGCTACGTAAAGGATATTTAAGGTGTGTTTAACTTATGGTTATGTTCCGGAATGTTCGTTACAGTTCAAATTGACATACTTTCGCAGTTTGTCATATTTAGTCCCTGTAAGCGAATTAACTTGTTTTTGCCATACCAAAGCCTTCAAAACTTATTTCTAAGTTATGTAAAGGTTATTTAAGGTATGTTGAGTATATGTTGATGTTCCGGAGTATTTCTCGCATTAAACTGAGTACGTTTACGCACTAGTTTGCGTATAACTCTCCAGAAAGCGATGTAGAGTTTGAAATTGGATAAAAGTCAAAACATGAAAAATGTAGAACATAACAAAACAAACATTGGAATCAAATAACATTGTTTTATTGATAACAGAACTGTTCATAGTGATTACAAGCACAGTTGTTACAGTCTCCCCTACTTGTGGAAATTTCATCCCGAAATTTATTTAGAGGAAACTCGTGGAAAAAGATGCGGATATTTCGCTTTCATTTGATCTTCGCGTTCCCAAGTAAACTCGGGTCCACGTTTAGCTTCCCAGCGAACTTTGACCAAAGGAATGCGCTTGCGTTTAAGCCACTTGACTTCACGTTCCATGATTTCCACCGGTTTCTCAACAAATTTCAGTGTTTTGCCAACACGAATTTCGTCAAGCGGTATGGAGTAGTTCTCATCAGCTGTACACTTCTTGAGATTTGATATGTGAAAAGTTGGATGAACATTTCCAAGTTCAGGAGGTAACTCAAGTCTGTAGGCTACCTTTCCGATTCTTTCGACGATCTTGAATGGTCCAACGTATCTAGGTGCAAGTTTTCCCTTCTTTCCAAATCTGATCACACCTTTCCAAGGTGAGACCTTAAGTAATACTCGATCACCGACTTGAAATTCCAAGGCTTTGCGTTTTGGGTCCGCGTAAATCTTCTGACGGCTTCTAGCTGCCTGAAGGTTATCACGAACTTTCTTGACCTTGTCAGTTGTCTCTAAAATGAGGGCAGGTCCAGTAAGTTGAGCCTCGCCAATCTCATTCCAGCAGACTGGTGAACGACATTTTCGACCATAGAGAGCTTCGAAAGGAGCCATTCTGATGCTAGTGTGATAACTGTTGTTGTAGGAGAATTCAATCAATTTAAGATGTGAATCCCAGCTACCACCAAAATCGATCACACAAGCTCTTAGCATATCCTCCAGAGTCTGGATTGTTCTCTCAGATTGACCATCCGTTTGCGGATGATAAGCTGTGCTCAGATTAAGTTGGGTTCCCATAGCAGATTGCATGGTTCTCCAAAAATGAGAAGTGAAACGAGCATCTCTGTCAGAAATGATGTTCAAAGGAACACCATGTCGAGCTACAATTTCATCTACATAGATTTGAGCAAGTCTGTCAGTAGGAAAATCCTCGCGGATTGGCAAGAAATGCGCTGACTTTGTAAGACGATCTACGACTACCCAGATGGCATCATGACCTTTCTTTGTGCGCGGGAGTTTGGTAACAAGATCCATAGTAATGTTTTCCCATTTCCAAACTGGGATCTCTGGTTGCTCCAATAAACCCGAAGGACGCTGATGTTCAGCCTTAACCTTTAGACAAGTAAGGCATTTGGATACGTATAAGGCAATGTCTTTCTTCATACCAGGCCACCAATAGTGAGTACGAAGGTCCTTATACATTTTATCTGAGCCCGGGTGAATAGAATAGCGAGACTTATGGGCTTCATCCATAAGCAAGGTACGAAGATCATCTAGGCTTGGGACCCACAAACGGTCCATGAAGTAATATGATCCATTGTCCTTCAGTTCCAGAGCAGGTGTTATGTGATAGGGAAATTCCTTATCCATCAATCCTTGTGAAACACAAGATTGCTGAGCTTGAGAAATGCGTTCTTGAATATCGGATCGAGCTTGAATAACAGATTGAACACGTACACAATGAAGTTTAGTACTTTCCTTACGACTCAATGCATCAGCTACGACATTCGCCTTACCAGGATGGTAGCGAATTTCGCAGTCATAGTCGTTTAAAAGCTCAACCCAACGTCGCTGTCTCATGTTGAGTTCTTTCTGGTTGAAGATATGCTGAAGACTTTTGTGGTCAGTGAAAACCACACATTTTGTACCGTACAAATAGTGTCTCCAGATCTTGAGAGCGAAAACAACTGCACCCAACTCAAGATCATGAGTGGTGTAGTTCTTCTCATGTATCTTCAATTGTCTTGATGCATAGGCTATGACTTTGTTCCTTTGCATTAGAACACAGCCAAGACCCAATTTAGATGCATCACAATACACGACAAAATCATCATCACCCTCAGGCAATGATAGTACAGGCGCATCGCAAAGCTTCTGCTTCAGGTGTTGAAAAGTTTCCTCTTGTCTGAATCCCCAATAAAAGGGCATTTTCTTCTGAGTTAGAGCAGTTAGAGGAACTGCAATCTTAGAGAAGTTTTCAATGAAGCGGCGATAATAACCCGCTAGACCAAGAAATGAACGAACTTCAGTAGGAGTAGTAGGCGTATCCCAATCCTTAATCGCACTGATCTTGGAGGGATCTACATGAATACCTTGTTCGTTGATAATGTGCCCCAAAAATTGAACTTCTTTAAGCCAAAATTCGTACTTGGAGAATTTGGCGAAAAGTTGCTCTTTCTTCAGGAGTTCCAGAGTAAGACGAAGGTGCTGCTCGTGATCAGCTCGCGTCTTAGAGTAAATCAAGATGTCGTCAATAAAAACAATGACGAACTGATCCAAATAAGGTTTGCAGACCCTATTCATTAAGTCCATGAAAACAGCAGGAGCATTAGTCAAACCGAATGGCATGACTGTGAACTCGTAATGTCCATAACGAGTACGGAATGCTGTCTTCGGAATGTCTTCTTCTTGCACCCGAAGTTGATGATATTCAGATCGCAGATCAATCTTCGAAAAATAAGAAGCGCCTTGTAACTGATCAAAGAGGTCGTCTATGCGAGGTAGGGGATATCGATTCTTGATGGTAAGCTTGTTAAGCTCACGATAATCGATACACATCCTAAAGGATCCATCCTTCTTTTTGACAAAAAGAACGGGAGCACCCCAAGGTGAAAAGCTGGGACGGATAAAACCTTTGTCAGAGAGCTCCTGAAGCTGCTTAGACAACTCTTGCATCTCAGACGGTGCAAGACGATATGGAGCTCTGGCAATGGGATTTGCACCAGGTACGAGATCAATGCGGAACTCGACTTGGCGTGCTGGAGGTAGACCAGGTAAATCTTCAGGGAACACTTCAGAATAATCCCGAACGACAGGAATATCTGAAATAGACTTACCCTTGCCTTTATCTTCTGTAACATGTGCTAAGAAAGCCACATAGTTCTTCTGCAGATACTTCCGAGCTTTAAAACAAGACATGAGTTTGAGACCACCGGTGGGCTTCTCACCTTGAACCTGCAGGATCTCGCCTGTCGAAAGTGGCACACGAACAATCTTCTTAGAACAAACTATCTCTGCGTGATGCTTGGATAACCAATCCATTCCCACAATAACGTCGAAGCTTCCAAGTTGCATAGGCGCGAGGTCAATAGGAAAAAGATGGTCGTTAAGATTCAACTGGCAGTTGTGAAGAACAGAATCAAGAATAATGGGTTCACCACTAGCAACCTCTACTGTCAAAGATTTGCCTAGTTTCGTTCTAGACACGCGAAGCATTT
Source organism: Helianthus tuberosus (assembly GCA_030545235.1). NCBI lineage: Eukaryota > Viridiplantae > Streptophyta > Magnoliopsida > Asterales > Asteraceae > Helianthus > Helianthus tuberosus. The sequence continues at coordinate 109,138,887 of CM060409.1, forward strand.
GTTCAAAAGTCAAAGACACGAAACTCTTATCGGCACCAGAATCGAAAAGAACAGATGCAGGCTGATTATTAATAAAGAACGTACCGTTCACCACATTATCGTCAGCCTGTGCCTCTTGGGCATTCATGTTAAAAACTCGGCCTCGAGCCGGAGCCGGAGCCTGATTCTGGTTCTGGTTCTGGTTCTGGTTCTGGTTCGCCAGTCTTGGGCACCGATTTCTATAGTGGGTCAGATCCCCACAATTGTAACAAGCACCTGGTGGGTATTGTGGTCGTGCAGCTTGACCCTGTTGCAGAGCAGGAGGCTGAGCAACTTGTTGAGCTGGGTTCTGAACCGCGGGATTCTGAGCAGATCGACAAACATTGGCGAGATGGCCTGATTTCCCACAGTTAGTACAGAAACGGCATGGAAGTTGCGGCTGGTGGTGACTGTTGCATCTATTGCACAAAGGTGCATTCCCTGTATAGGGTTTCTTTGCTGGAGGCTGTGCAGGTTGGTTGGGAGCTGCCAGATTAGCTTGGGCAGTGATAGCAAAATTTTGGGAAGCCTTACGCTTCCTTGACCTCTTCGAAGAACCAGAGTTCTTTCCATTCAAGTTTTGACCTTTCTTGCTATCTTCCTTGTCAGCCGACTGCTTCTTGCCCTTGTCACCCTTCCTGTGTAACTTGTTCTTCCGGATCTGCGACTCAGTCAATGTCGCAGATAACTCGATCGCCTGACGAAGTGTGGCAGGGTTACTACCAGTAAGAATGTCTTGTACCGAGTCAGGTAGGCCATCGATGTATCTCTCGATAGCCTTGTCGAGTGGGGTGACCATTGTTGGGCAAAGCAGACTCAATTCTTCAAACCGATCAGTATAAGCCCTGTGCTCACCACTATCTTGCTTCAGCTCATCAAACTCTTTCTCCAACGCTCGCTGTTCATGGCGAGGACAGAATTCCCTCATCATAAGGGCTCTAAGTTCAGCCCATGTCTGTGCGAGAGCAACTTCTGCACCCCGGTCTCTCATAACCCCGTTCCACCATGTCAAAGCCCTCTTCTGAAATACGCTTGAGGAGAACTCGACCTTGCGATTATCCGGACACTGCACATGGCGAAAAGTATTCTCTATGCTCTCGAACCACTGAAGAAGCCCAGTCGCTCCCTCAGAACCACTAAACTTGAGTGGTTTAGCCTGGTTAAAATCCTTGTATTTGCATGGAACATTGTTGTTGTTGTTGGCTTGGTTCCATTGAGCAAAGAGATTTGGAAACTGAGCAGCCATCTGCTGCGCAATAATTTCTGCCAGCTCGGCAGTAGCTATCTGGTTCTCGCGTCGAGGAGGCATTCTAAAAGAGGAAAACATGAAAAGAAACGAGTGAGATGATTGGATGAAAAGAATGAGATGAAACAAAATCAACAAAAGCAAAGATGGTGGTCATTCGTCCGTATCACAAAGCAAACAAACGACACACAGTGACTAATCAAAGTAAATGGGTCAGAAATAATGTATAATGAAGACATGCTCGCCTATAAGTGAACACTCATCCCAAGAATTCCCAGGTAAGCACAACTGGTCTCGCGTCTGTTTGAGATGTATACGAAGTGCTTACCTAGACAGAAAACCCAGAATACAGGCATTCACCCTTCCAGTTTGCACATGTTCACATTATTTAAAACCCAAAACGTTTGACGGGATTTTTGAAAATTAGAAGGCACAAGGCCAAAAACCAAACTGAAAAGGGTTCAAAACCATATAACAGAGGGTTCAAAACCTTACAATTGAGGGTTCAAAACCTTGTAAAAATTTATTCAAAAACAGATGATTGTTTTTCAAAAATCGTTTCGGAAAAAAAAAAAATTTGGTTCCTTGTTTTGTTAATCACCTAAGGATAGGTGACGTACATGTTTTAAGATCTAAACACAAGATAACTTGTGTTAGGTTCCTAGAAAAGTTATAGTCTAGGTCAAAGCATTACTAATAACCTAATTCCCTATAACCATTGGCTCTGATACCAACTCTTCTGTCACACCCCGACCGCGTAAAACAACAAATCGCGGCGGAAACATCGGGGCGTGTTGCGACAGAATTAATTGTTTCATAACCATGGCACACAAAGTGTATTTTATTTATTAAACAAGGGTGTTACATTGTTTCAAACAGGAAATTAAAGAGTTCAGAACATAATTAAACATAGTCTATCTTCTTTTAAAGTCTCTAAGGCACAGGTCCGCCCTAGTATCATGATCAACATCCTATGGAAAAGCACCTGAAAACACATGTGAAAATAGGTGCGTCAGCATAAAAATGCCTGTGAGATACATAGGTTTTGTGAAAACAGGCTTCATGACTTGAGTTTAAGAAAATGTTTAATCATGAACCCCGTACTTTGCTTTGTTTTGTAAATCATTTGAAAACAATAAGGTCAGATGATATTTATAAGTAAATGTCAGGTTAAATAAATAACCATGTAAAAATGTGTTTGTATAAGATAAGTTGTTTGTAAATCAATGTCTTGTGAAAAGTATGTTATTTGTATAAAATGTTCTATGTCTCAAACTGAAATGATTCAAATAACGTTACGCCATGTAATACCATACAAACACTTATATATAGGAAGTACCAGCGGCGTATCCACCATGCTTGTATCATATTACACACGCATCGTTAACTTAATCACTTAATCAAACCAAAACAACCAATGTAAGAAGTCTATGTTTAACCAAATTGTCAAATGTATTGAATAATATGTCAAAGTGTTTATGTCAAGATGTAAATCATGTCAAATGTCTATGTCAAATATCCATGTCAAATGTCTATGTCAAATATCCATGTCAAATGTCTATGTCAAAATATCCATGTCAAATGTCTATGTCAAATATCCATGTCAAATGTCTATGTCAAAATGTCATGTATGGCAAGTGAAATGTCTCAACTAAACCATATGCACAAAAACAAAGTATTGAAGTAAAACTTGGTTTAAATCAAAGCTATGTCTTGTGTAAATGCATGCAACTATTTAATATGAACATTTATGCGGTATTGTGAAAATGCATACATCCAAGCCTGGCGACTGTGGTGATAAACCCTTTAAACAAATTAAAGGTCTATCTGTCTTATGTCAACGAATTCGGTCATTCCTTTCTGTCCCCTTACCCTGGGATGTCCGGAACGGGAGTTGTCAATTCCTATGGTACCACTACCTACTAACGAACGGCGTAGCTAATGTTAATGAATGTATTGTCCCATGTAAACAAACCAAATGTCATAACAAAATGTGAGCATGTGAAAACGATGCACTAAGTATGTAATCAAATGAACATACGTAGCGTGAAATGTCATGTAAAACGATGTACTAAGTAATGCACACAATGGGCACACCTAGCATGAAATGTCATGTAAAACAATGTACTAAGTAATGCACACAATGGGCACACCTAGCAGGAAATGTCATGTAAAACAATGTACTAAGTAATGCACACAATGGGCACACCTAGCAGGAAATGTCATGTAAAACAATGTACTAAGTAATGCACACAATGGGCACACCTAGCAGGAAATGTCATGTACTATAATGTACTAACGAACATAGCATGTATATGATGTGAAAACAGGAAAGCATGAAAGTAACAAGTAGGCACATGTGTTCCACCCCAAAACAGTTTGGAAAACAGTAAAAGAGGGGTCTATGTACTCACTTGAGATTGCTCAGTTGTCTAAAGATAACCACCAAGTAATGCTATAGATCTCGGAATCAAACGGCACCTAGTATAGGTAACTATGTTAATAAACCGGACCTATCTCGGAAGACTGGGTAGCATTAGGGTTTGTAAACCAAATGAGTGTCGGAACTCACGTGATATGGTTTAACAAAGCCTACATGCTAAATGAAACTTAACCTAAGTCTTATTGACCCATTATGATCCGTTTAGGTAGCTTATGCTACTTTAACGCATCGTGCGCGTGAAACGCGTTCGGACCGCCTAACTAGTCCTATGACAAGTATTATATGCCTAAACATGTTACAAAATCAGTTACGTGACAAAAGTTTAGGTTACATATGTTAAATTACCAATTATGTATGAAAAGGGTATTCTGGTAATTTACCTAAGGCATATAAACTACCTATCATACAACTACTTAAACGTCGTGACCATAAGGTATAACCTCGGAAGGTTATTCCCTACACTATGGTCACCTAATGTATTTGGTCGGATCCTAATGATCGACCAAACTGGGCCGGGTTCGAGGTATAAGCGATTTATTAGATCGCTTACCCTACGACCCTAGACAACGTGGTAATCAGTAGGCATAGTCCCAAGGGACTATGACCATCGTGATTACAATCACGTTGTGAAGTTCTAACGAACTTCGCATTGACCATTACTGGTCAACGCTGAAAGTCAAACAAAGTTTGACTTTCTGACTCGAAAAGCAGTAAAAATAAGGAAAAGAACGAAAGAATACTTACGAAGGGTCCCCGAATGCTAATCTAGATCAGTATAGTTCAGGTATGAAACAAGGTTTCAACTTAGAACACAACTAATAAGATTCTAGTGCTTTAAAACAATGAAAGGCATGGGGTATATATAGTTTTCGGGTAACCGTTAGGATCGTTTCTTGAATAACGTGATCGAATCTCGTGCGTACACTTGTCGGAATGTTATGGAACCACATATGCTCCTTATCTTAGTGACACATCAACTTAAAACATGTGGTTAAGAATCAATTAGTTGCAACTTGTAATTAGAAACATTGAATCTGCCCAGATAGTCAGTCGCGTAGCGCGACAGGTAGCCCCATAGGCGTCGCGCTACGCGAGCACCTCCCCTGAATCAGAATGTTTGAAAATTGGCAGCAATGGTCCCTGCACGTGTTTAAGCCCTTTTTCGATGCGTTTGAACCCCGTTAACCTCATTTCAAGGCTCTAAAATGAAGTTAAAGTATAGGGAACTCAAAACATACTCAAAAATATGCCGGATGATGGTTCGTTTGGTCGTACGAACGCGATGTTCGCTTAATTACGACGGAATGCGCATAAGCGCGAAAAACGATCCAAATGACGCAACGAATGGATTTTTCTTATGGCGAACACTAAAATATAATGTAGTCATGCTTTCATAAATTTTTGGATGTCCAGATGTATTCAGAACGTAAGTTATGCGCGAAAATGCAAACTTGTGCACTTTTTGACACTTTTAGTCCCTGAATGTCCCAAAAGTTTATTTTAGCACACCGAACCCCTCAAAGCCGATTTCTAAGCTATGTAAAGGATATTTAAGGTGTGTTTAACTTATGGTTATGTTCCGGAATGTTCGTTACAGTTCAAATTGACATACTTTCGCAGTTTGTCATATTTAGTCCCTGTAAGCGAATTAACTTGTTTTTGCCATACCAAAGCCTTCAAAACTTATTTCTAAGTTATGTAAAGGTTATTTAAGGTATGTTGAGTATATGTTGATGTTCCGGAGTATTTCTCGCATTAAACTGAGTACGTTTACGCACTAGTTTGCGTATAACTCTCCAGAAAGCGATGTAGAGTTTGAAATTGGATAAAAGTCAAAACATGAAAAATGTAGAACATAACAAAACAAACATTGGAATCAAATAACATTGTTTTATTGATAACAGAACTGTTCATAGTGATTACAAGCACAGTTGTTACAAAGACTTCAAGTATCCCAAGTGTTAGGATTGAGAGGCAAGTGTCACCTGATCGGATGGCGGTTCGATCGGATGGCTATCCGATCGGATTGCCACTCGATTAGGTTGTCCTTGTCCCGTTCCTAACTTGTAAAGTTTCTAAGTTTCTGTTTTAAGCCACGACGATGAGGTATGTGTAACAACCATAATTTTATTTAGCGATTTCCGTAATTAATCACAAATTACTGAGTATTTATGTTTAAACATTCATGCTAAAATACGGGTTTATTAAAACTTTTCTGAACTTGAAGAAAAACAACATAGTGTAATTTAATTCATCGTTTTAGAATAACGACGGAACAACTTGCGGAAGCTTCATTTAACGTGTGTTCGGTTCTTGCTCGACGCTTGATCTTCATCCGGGACTCTCGACATTCACCTACGATCAATACCAGCTTAAATGTTAGTATTGATAGTTTAAATAACGGTACAAGACAAGATATTGATAATGGAAGGAAATCCAAACGTTAATTTCTTGATCCAAAAACAAGGTCTACAAACTGTCCTCCACCGTAAGTTACGGTGGGCACCGTAAGTTACGGTGGCTCCTGTATGAAAATTCCCCCACCGTAACTCAGTAGGCAACTACCGTAACAATTTCAGCCCTACCGTAACTTACAGTGGGCACCGTAAGTTACGGTGGCCCCTGTATCATTCCCTTTCCTTTTTGCCGTTTTTGACACGAAAACTTTCGTATCTTTCAATCCGCGTATCCGTTTGATCTCCCGTTTCTTCCTACATGATCGTAATTTGATTCTCCATCTCATGGAGTTTATATCCGACATTCAAACTAATAAAATTCTAAATTTTTAAGCATTCGGCTTATTATTAAAAATCCACATTTTGACCCGTTGGTATTTAAGACCTCCAAACTTGTTTCTAGTTAATCATAATTCTTAGACCAAGGTATTTAACTCAAAATATCTATCTTGGATTCATAAGTTTTGTGAATTACGCGGCAAAAACCCAAGTTACGCGCGTAATTTATTTTGACCTGTTTAGGAGATCTTTTATGCATTTTGGTCTAAAACTAGCTCTTTTCTTTTCAATACTTCGTAATGTCACATCTAAATGTTTGCTTATGTTCCACCACAATTATTTTTGTGGTGGATTTAACATAACTAACCTATTATCCCAAATTTACTCATCGGTTGGTCATTTTACGCAAATGACCATTTTTGTGCTTTTGACCCGCAAATGTGTATTCCTATAACTTTTATTCATATTTAATGATTCTATAATCTTAATGTAAGTTCCAAAATAACCCCTATGTGTCATTTGCCCCATTATACCCTTCAAGGGTGTTTTGGTCAACTTTAGTCCCTCACTTTACGACGAAGGACTTTTGCTAAAAATTTGACCAAGATTTGTATGTTTAACTAAAAGCTTATTTATGCGTACCTGGCTCGGGTCAAAGTATAGACCCGTTTACATAACTTTTGCTTTAAATCTTTCTAGTTAAAGCAACGCAAGCTTATGTTATTCCTGTGATTACAAAACTCAACAAGCGATTGTCAAATGTTATTGTCAAATGGTGTTAACAACACCATTTGACCCACTAAGTCTAATTGACCATTTGTCCGTATGAGATGGTATTTAATTACCATTTCATCCCTTTAAACCTATCCCGGTTTTTCCCTTGAACTCATTTTACTAAAAACCGTTTTTTTATTGGTTCGTCATTACATGACTAATTTACCATTTTACCCTTTTTACCATTATTCATGATTTCTTACCATTTACCCTTGTTCCGACTCTCATTGAATCGTGTCGGAACATCAAATACCAACCACTTAGTAGCATTCATATACAATACTTGCAATTAAGTAATTTGTAAATAATGTAAAGGGGCGTAAGCTTTACTTACTTTGCATCCGAAACACGCTTTTCCTTTACACTTGATTCGTTTGACCCAGCTTCCTTCCCAAGCCTTCACCTAGCTTGTCAAGCATCAAACTATAATCATAATTAGTAAGATGGTTAGACTAGTCATTATCACATACGACTATTCCATCTTACGAATTCTATGTTGAATCTACTATTCGACTTCATCATTTATTTGTTCAACTTATCAAAAGCTAACTACTTTTAATCACATGATTTTACATAGTTAGTCTAAATCAACATAATGTTTAGAACCCCTATTGCTTCATATTACGCATAATTTGTTATATCATTCAATTGCGTGTTTCACTTTAAATTTCAACACTTTGGTTCTTATTTAGGCATTTTAACAAACACCTAATGTGCATAATTTTACATATTTATAATCAAGTTCATAACTTGTTATTTTTACCAAGATTTTAACATCTTTTACAAGACAATCATCTAATTTATAGTTCAATATCAAAATTAACCTCATAGGATTCAAATAACACTAATTTACTCATCATGGTTCTAGTGTTCACCTTGTTTCTACAAAACCCACTACACACATGGTGGATGATCATGAATTTCATAGTTTAAACATTAATTCAACAAACTAATGACTAGGGTTTACTCCTAGACATGATTTCATTACTATTTCACCCAAATAACGATCATGCAAGCTCAAATCTCAAATCTCATGTGTTCATCCAAATTTGAGATGGAACCAAAGTGGGAATTTTGACATACCTTATGATCCCTTCACTGAGGTGATCACTAGTTTGTGCTCGGATTTCGATTTGGGTTCGATTTCCCCTTCCAATTTGTTGATTTTGTGCTTGTTAGGGTTTAAGTAAGGGAACCCCCTTGGCTCCTGTGATTGTCTCGACCAGAACACACACTTAGAGTGTGTGTTTTGGTGTTGATGTTTTATTAAATAAAACTAGTTTCCAGCTTATCACCTTTAGCCCCTCTCCTTTACCCTTGTTGCATATAACATGTTTTAACCAAGGTTTCTCATAACTACAAGACTTGTAATTAACTAGGTTATATATTTCCTAGTTACTTTATCTTGTTCACAACCCGTTTTATTTTAAGTCCCGTTAAATCTCGGGCACTTTTTATATACTTTGCTTTCTCAAAGTATTTCTCATCCTTTTAATAAATATTAGATTTATTTATTTAAATCCTAAAATTTACCGGGTAAGTTTTACCACTAACTTTATTTTACCCGTCCTGTAGTATTAACATGGTTTGATTACCAAACCCGTTTTCGGGGTGTTACAAGTCTACCCCCCTTAAAGAGGTTTCGTCCTCGAAACCTTGTTTACATAGTTCCTTTAATTTGAATTAAACGAACTTAGTTTCGTTTTTCAAGGCATTCATTCATTCCTTTCGATCTAACATTTCCATTTATATTGACGTGTAAGTCTTTCGTGTGTAAGGCCTCGCAGGCCGTTACTTTTCAGCTTGTATCCATTATCTTTATTGTTTATTCATTTTGGCGGTTAGACTTGTTAGTCACCGGTTACTTCATATCCCGTTACCCGGGTATGCTATTTGCCATCTCCGGCCTTATGTATGTTTAAAATTCTCTAAGTCACCCCGTACCACTTATGTTTTGTTAAAACGTTACTTTTGACTAAAAACTAAATTCTTAGTTTACGTTTCCTCTTTGTCGTACATCTTTATCCCGTTTCTAGGAATGTTACTTCCGAGAATCTAGTCCTTTCCGTTATTATTTAATGCGGGGAATTATAACAATTTCCCAAGCTTAACCCCTATGACCCGTAGGTTCTTTCCCTTAGCCTTGTAGGCTATTTATTTAGATTTTCACCTTTTTATCCTTTCTAAGGTGAGACCTTTACAATTCGTTTCTTTCTATTTGTGACCCGAAGGTCTTTTTGGTCCCGTAGACTTTAACACTATTTATGATCCCGTGGGTTAGGATGATCCCGTAGATCGTCTTTTATCCATGTCTATATTCAAATGTATATATACATATATATAGCTTCAAAGCATCTTTTGTTATGTTTGGAATTGTTTATTTTCGTTTTTGAACTTTAGTTGGCCTTGACCGTAGTCTAAAGCTTCGTTCGTTTACTCTTGGACTAATCTTCCGACTTTATGACTCTTTACGTCATTTACACATCGGTTTGTTCTATGCTCACCGTTTCCCCGGTTCATAATTATACTTCTCTACGACCCGTTACCCGGGTTCTTTATTATTTCGTGCTTCCATTATTCGATTTGCGCTTACTTGCACTACCGAGCTTTTTATATTTTATTTATCTCGTTTGATTTATTCGTGTGAGATTTCATTACTCACGAACGTCTCACTTCATTCTTTATTCGACCCGTTCAACTTTAGAATGGTTGAACATAGTTATCAAAATTTCTGTTTGCAAATTCTCATCGTCTTTTAATCATGACTCTTAATCCGAGTCCTTTGACTTTCTATTTCGCGTACCCGTCTCTTGGTTTACGCATGCTTTCAAACTCCTACCCATCTATCGGGTATCTTTACCAAAGTCATCATCAAGTAACCATTCTTATATGGTTTTAGACATCATCTTAATTTATTTGATCATCTTAGCGAAATCCATTGCTTTTATTTAGTCAAGTCTTTTATTCTTTTATTCTACCCCTTTGAATTGTCTGTGTGAATTTTCATCACTTATGACTGTCAAATTTTATCTTTATGCCTTAGCATTCTCATTAGTTGGTCTGTATTTCCTCTTACTTTGATCCTTGTCCCTTCTCTCGGGCTCTTTACTCTAACGTAATACGCTTCTGTCATCCGACTTGCGTCTACGTTTGTTATCAAACGTCTTGCTTATTTGGTTTATTTGGGTACCTTTTAAATTAGTCCCATTCATCCCGCCCTTACTACATCGGACGTAAATGTGTCTGCTACAAGAAGTTCATGGTATCATATGCCACTACTTACTTGGCCAGAGTAAGCGATTAACACATGACACGCATGACCTTTTTATAGTTTTCACATCACGCCCTATGTAAGTAACGCCTCTATTTAGTTTTCTTGGAAATAATATCCTGGGTAGGTACTCTATTCAGGTTTTCCAAGTTTCTAATTTACATATGCAACAATCATTCTCTACATGTTTGCTGCATATTGCTATTTGTGCGATTAAATTTAAAACATGCACCTGATAACGCTTGCCCCGACGGGCTTTCCTTTCCATTCACCTTGTTCGCGATAGTTACGCGATTTAGGTCCTTGGTGGGTATACTCAGCTTGTCATACCTCGGACCGATCCACCGTCATATCCACAATTCGTTCAACTCTCGTCATCTTCAGATGCGAGCGTCCTTTAACTAAACATTCACAAAAGTTAGTAGTTTCTACATTAATAAACGCCCGTATTGTAATACAAGGCTTTTTACTCTACATGTCAATGCACGTAATATCGTAAACTGTATCAATCATTTTAATTGGGGTAGCGTGTATTACGCGATAACCCTATGTGTTGTTTACAACACTTTAACATGCTAAACCATTAATATACATGTACTTACTGGATTTGCGATCAAGCCTCGAACCGAACACACTTTATTCTTTAACCATGAGCTCTGATTACCAACTTGTAACAACCATAATTTTATTTAGCGATTTCCGTAATTAATCACAAATTACTGAGTATTTATGTTTAAACATTCATGCTAAAATATGGGTTTATTAAAACTTTTCTGAACTTGAAGCAAAACAACATAGTGTAATTTAATTCATCGTTTTAGAATAACGACGGAACAACTTGCGGAAGCTTCATTTAACGTGTGTTCGGTTCTTGCTCGACGCTTAATCTTCATCCGGGACTCTCGACATTCACCTACGATCAATACCAGCTTAAATGTTAGTATTGATAGTTTAAATAACGGTACAAGACAAGATATTGATAATGGAAGGAAATCCAAACGTTAATTTCTTGATCCAAAAACAAGGTCTACAAACTGGCCTCCATCGTAAGTTAATGTGGGCACCGTAAGTTACGGTGGCTCCTGTATGAAAATTCCCCCACCGTAACTCAGTAGGAAACTACCGTAACAATTTCAGCCCTACCGTAACTTACGGTGGGCACCGTAAGTTACGGTGGCCCCTGTATCATTCCCTTTCCTTTTTGCCGTTTTTGACACGAAAACTTTCGTATCTTTCAATCCGCGTATCCGTTTGATCTCCCGTTTCTTCCTACATGATCGTAATTTGATTCTCCATCTCATGGAGTTTATATCCGACATTCAAACTAATAAAATTCTAAATTTTTAAGCATTCGGCTTATTATTAAAAATCCACATTTTGACCCGTTGGTATTTAAGACCTCCAAACTTGTTTCTAGTTAATCATAATTCTTAGACCAAGGTATTTAACTCAAAATATCTATCTTGGATTCATAAGTTTTGTGAATTACGCGGCAAAAACCCAAGTTACGCGCGTAATTTATTTTGACCTGTTTAGGGGATCTTTTATGCATTTTGGTCTAAAACTAGCTCTTTTCTTTTCAATACTTCGTAATGTCACATCTAAATGTTTGCTTATGTTCCACCACAATTATTTTTGTGGTGGATTTAACATAACTAACCTATTATCCCAAATTTACTCATCCGTTGGTCATTTTACGCACATGACCATTTAATGATTCTATAATCTTAATGCAAGTTCCAAAATAACCCCTATGTGTCATTTGCCCCATTATACCCTTCAAGGGTGTTTTGGTCAACTTTAGTCCCTCACTTTACGACGAAGGACTTTCGCTAAATATTTGACCAAGATTTGTATGTTTAACTAAAAGCTTATTTATGCGTACCTGGCTCGGGTCAAACTATTGACCCGTTTACATAACTTTTGCTTTAAATCTTTCTAGTTAAAGCAACTCAAGCTTATGTTATTCCTGTGATTACAAAACTCAACAAGCGATTGTCAAATGGTGTTAACAACACCATTTGACCCACTAAGTCTAATTGACCATTTGTCCGTATGAGATGGTATTTAATTACCATTTCATCCCTTTAAACCTATCCCGGTTTTTCCCTTGAACTCATTTTACTAAAAACCGTTTTTTTATTGGTTCGTCATTACATGACTAATTTACCATTTTACGTTTTTTACCATAATTCATGATTTCTTACCATTTACCCTTGTTCCGACTCTCATTGAATCGTGTCGGAACATCAAATACCAACCACTTAGTAGCATTCATATACAATACTTGCAATTAAGTAATTTGTAAATAATGTAAAGGGGCGTAAGCTTTACTTACTTTGCATCCGAAACACGCTTTTCCTTTACACTTGATTCGTTTGACCCGCTTCCTTCCCAAGCCTTCACCTAGCTTGTCAAGCATCAAACTATAATCATAATTAGTAAGATGGTTAGACTAGTCATTATCACATACGACTATTCCATCTTACGAATTCTATGTTGAATCTACTATTCGACTTCATCATTTATTTGTTCAACTTATCAAAAGCTAACTACTTTTAATCACATGATTTTACATAGTTAGTCTAAATCAACATGATGTTTAGAAACCCTATTGCTTCATATTACGCATAATTTGTTATATCATTCAATTGCGTGTTTCACTTTAAATTTCAACACTTTGGTTCTTATTTAGGCATTTTAACAAACACCTAATGTGCATAATTTTACATATTTATAATCAAGTTCATAACTTGTTATTTTTACCAAGATTTTAACATCTTTTACAAGACAATCATCTAATTTATAGTTCAATATCAAAATTAACCTCATAGGATTCAAATAACACTAATTTACTCATCATGGTTCTAGTGTTCACATTGTTTCTACAAAACCCACTACACACACATGGTGGATGATCATGAATTTCATAGTTTAAACATTAATTCAACAAACTAATGACTAGGGTTTACTCCTAGACATGATTTCATTACTATTTCACCCAAATAACGATCATGCAAGCTCAAATCTCAAATCTCATGTGTTCATCCAAATTTGAGATGGAACCAAAGTGGGAATTTTGGCATACCTTATGATCCCTTCACTGAGGTGATCACTAGTTTGTGCTCGGATTTCGATTTGGGTTCGATTTCCCCTTCCAATTTGTTGATTTTGTGCTTGTTAGGGTTTGAGTAAGGGAACCCCCTTGGCTCCTGTGTTTGTCTCGACCAGAACACACACTTAGAGTGTGTGTTTTGGTGTTGACGTTTTATTAAATAAAACTAGTTTCCAGCTTATCACCTTTAGTCCCTCTCCTTTACCCTTGTTGCATATAACATGTTTTAACCAAGGTTTCTCATAACTACAAGACTTGTAATTAACTAGGTTATATATTTCCTAGTTACTTTATCTTGTTCACAACCCATTTTATTTTAAGTCCCGTTAAATCTCGGGCCCTTTTTATATACTTTGCTTTCTCAAAGTATTTCTCATCCTTTTAATAAATATTAGATTTATTTATTTAAATCCTAAAATTTACCGGGTAAGTTTTACCACTAACTGTATTTTACCCGTCCTGTAGTATTAACATGGTTTGATTACCAAACCCGTTTTCGGGGTGTTACAGTATGCCTTAAGAAAATGGTAAACCCATCCGTGTGCAGCCGATCCGATCGGGTGGGAATCACCCCAGTCCGTTCAGTCGTCCGTTCGTGACGGTGTTCATGTCAGAATTCATACTCCGGTCATCTTTTCCGGCAACAATCCTTCTCCAAACCAACTCCAAACTAATCTTTAAGTCTACAGTTCATTTACATCCAGATCTCATCGTTTTTGGTAAAAGTCTTAAGAAAGATGAAGATAAGCATAAGTTTTAGTTGAAAGGTGTAGATTTAGTAAAGATTTAGTGTAAAAACACATGAAATTTCTTAGATCTAAGCTAGATCTTAAACAGAAATGACATCACACCATGGTTTGTACAAACCACCTTGATGACATCACCCTCAAGAGCTCAAATATTAGGGATTTCATGGTGAAAAGTGAGATTTCAAAGGAGAATCATGTAGAGAATGGTGCATAGATCAAAGATGTACAAGAATCTAGTGTAAAACGTACCGAAATCGCCGAGAAATGGAAGAAAAGTGCTGAAAATGAGGAAGAGTGCGTGCTGATCGGATAAGACTGTCACATCAGTGAAGGACTGATGTGACAGGCCTATTTATAGTGTGGAAGGGGAGTTAGGGCGGTGTGCACTCGGATCGGATGGCAACTAGATCGAGTGGCCATCCGATCGGTTGGTCATCCGATCGGATGGCGATCCGATCGGATTGCCACTCGGTCAATCCTATCTTTTCCGTTTTGCCGTCTTTGATTCGTTTTGCGAGTTAGGTTAAGCGTTGCGTATTATTGGGTAATAGTATAACTAGATTATAGCATAAACACAAAAAGATTTTAAGTTCCATAGTTTCCGCCAGTGACAAGACTCCAGTCCCTCGTTCAACCAAGTCTCAAGTTTCACGAGCCTCAAGAGTCAAGCACCAAAGTATCAAGAGTCAAGAGTCTAGTCTTCCAAGTATCAAGTATCAAGTATCAAGTGTCAAGAATCAAGCATCAAGTATCTAGTTTTAAGTGTCAAGCCTCATAGTATTAAGTATCAAGAATCTAGTATATAGCATAAGATACACCAAGTATCAAAAGTATCAATGACCACATAGTTCAGGGACTAAAATTGACAATATCTATAAGTCTAGGGACGCAGGTGTTACACAGGCGCAGCCACAAGCGAAGTCACAATGAGCGCTGGCGTGAGCAGCAAGTGATTTTCCTGTTGTACCTGGGGGCCCACAAGAAGAACGACCGGTCGTGATAACTAGTATTTTTGGTCATTACCGTAATAGGTATTCAGAATCACGTAGTCATATGTTTAGTATTCAAAATCACATAATCACGTAATCGGTATTCAAAATCATGTAAAAAATATAAGAAAATTATAGCAATAGACTGACGGAATTAAAAAAAATGAAATACTTGTTAATACGGTGTAAATTGTTTTTTAAAATAATAATGTATGAAAAATTATAGCCGTTTGAAAATCAGGGGGAGGAGTTCAAGTGGGAAAGGAACAGAATACCCTTTCTCTATTTGTTTCTTCAATTGTTTAAACATAAGATTTACGAAAATATCATTGCCTAGTTTTGAGCAATTGATCTTCGGAGATCAATGGCTAAACTTGTCACGTATACTTCGTACGATCTTGTTGTCTTGTACAAGATCCAGATTCTTTAGAATACACCTTTATTTGTTTAATTAAATGGTTAATTAGCTATTTGTTTAATTTGATATTGTATAATCAATTATGTATATGTGTGCATACACACACATACATATATATTACGAGTCGGGGGTCTCACTGGAAGCAGTCTCTCTATTCCTATGGGGTAAATGTAATGTTGTCTATATCTTACCCTCATCAGACCCTACATTTGCTTTGCTATTGGTGGGATTTACTGAGTATGATATATATATTTATATATATATATATATATATATATATATATATAGGGTGACGATAACGTACAATATCCCTTATCGTACAATATGTACGCGCTCATCTCAGCCGTCAGATCTTCATCCCACATTGAAATCGCATGCTATTTTTTTGTAACAATTTCGCATGTTGGTTTTTTAACGTGCGAATTCATCAAAATTACCACATGTGAAATTGTTATAAAAAACCAACATGCGATTTCATCAAAATTATCACATGCGAAATTGTTACAAAAGCCAACATGTGATTTCATCAAAATTATCACATGCGATTTCATACATGCTATTTTATAACATGCGATTTCATATCGTGTACATAGCGTACGTTAAGGGATATTGTACAGTACACTTTCTCTCTCTCTCTCTCTATATATATATATACATTTAAATAATATTTTATTTGTGATTTAAATATTATTTTGAATTTTTAATCAAATAAGCTTAGTTAACTAGATAAACCATTAACCCTAACTAATGGATTAAATTGCTTAGTCAAATCGGCTAAGCAGTTAATCTAGTAAAAAATTAGATATCGGTCAATTTTAATATCATGTTGAATTTATGTATATAGCAATTTAACACTAACAATTCAGTTGACTCTTCTATCATTAACAAATTAACCTTTTGCAAATTGCAAAACACTAACAATTGTAGCAAGTAGGGAGTAAATGAGTAAGACTTATCACACTATCATTTAACACTAACAATTAAGACTTAAAACACTAATAATTTAAAGAAGAACGCTAGAACTAAGAAGAAAGGTACTGATATCGTAAAAATCGGTACCGACATTCTGACCGATATTTTGCACCAATATCTCACTAGGGGACCAATAACCGATATATCGCGATAATAACTACATAGCAAATGGGTTTAAGTTAAAGTAGTTAACTTTTGGGCCCAAATTCTGGCTCATTATAGTTTTTAGCAGAAAAGAATATATAATAAGTAGGGAGTTTCTTGATCACTTGTACATGCAATTCATGTACCTAGTTGAATTGATAACAAGAATGATATTGTTTGAGAATGTGAAGTGATGCTCAACAATATGAATCGATTATTTAACTAATTATATTAACTGGAATTCGCTCCTTGGATCAATTTTCTTGCTTCATCTGCAATCTTCATAACATGTTCATCCTTGCATCCTACACACGGGGGGTGTAAAAATGAGTGAATTTGAGTTGTATGTTATTCTTAACAAGTCAA
The DNA here is from genome assembly GCA_030545235.1 of Helianthus tuberosus. Lineage (NCBI taxonomy): Eukaryota > Viridiplantae > Streptophyta > Magnoliopsida > Asterales > Asteraceae > Helianthus > Helianthus tuberosus. Next base: position 109,156,127 of record CM060409.1, read on the forward strand.
ACATGTAAAACTAAATTAGTTGACTAAAACAGGAAATGGGTCAAAAATGCTTTGACCAATCAAAAAATCTGTGTTTTAATTTTTTAAGATTTTTCTTTTATAAAAAGAAGTAGCCACTTTGACCCGTTTAAAAGTCGGTGTTTTGAGACCCACTCATAGAATGAAGTTAACAGGAGGGATCTTTTTACCCATTTGTAGCAGTGTCTTTTCAAGGTTGAAAAGGTAGTCTCGGTTGGGTCCAGAGGGCCCTTCTGCGTGAACAATTTGCCTGAAAATAATTGATCAATCAAAGCCTAAAAGAGTTGATGTATTCTATTCTATTTTAGGGATGGGATTTTTTATTTGTATGCAACGACAGTCGCATATCATTTCACTACATATCATCAGTTGAATGTAGAGCAAGTTAAGAGAATGAATACATACTTGGCTATCTCTTCAACTGAAGCGGGTCCCAAGTAGTTGATATTGGCCTTATCCGGAGATGCTATATATCTGGACATACACCCACCACCCTACCAGTTATGTTATGTTATGTTATCATCTCAACCACCTACTGCTATTTAATGGCTGGGATTCACTTACACCATCACCCCCGTAACAGCCGCTGATGAACCCCCCGTCTCTTTCTGCAATCGCATTCATCAATGTTTATATTATGAGGAGAAACATCTCTCTCTATCTATAACCATCAATAAATGTTTGCTTTAAATTAAAAACATACAGTGAAGAAATCAACATACTCCTTCTTGTCATACTGCTTCTCCCTCACTTCTAGATACTGAAAGAAGAACTTGTCACGTATTAATACAAGGCTAACATATTGCATGTGCGTAAGTAAGTAAATAAATTATTAACAAGGTACAGGTTCAAGTGCAAGTAAGAGCTAAAGCACAAAAATTGCCATTGAATATTTAAATCAATAACACATAATATTATTTACATAAAATGTTTAGTATGCAATGAATTCCAAAAAACATATTTATTTCACTATATATAAAGTTGTCGAACATCATTTATTTCAATCGAAACATACCAAAGTATAAAGCAACCGAAAATGATTATGAGGTTACTTTGAGATTTATATAAGATTATGAAAGATGACTTAGTGACTTAGCAATGTAAACTTCACATTCTCAGCTGTTTCAGAATTAAATAACAGAAAAAAAAACTGTTTTCATGAATGGGAAACTTAATCGCATTAGCAGGCAAGACAACCTCCATCTGACATCAGTGAAAAATCAAATTATAATTTATATACAAAGAAGATGAATATGAATGGCAGTGTGTGTAGAACCTTCAAGCTATTTTTGTCTTGAATGTCACTGAAGCTCTCATTTAGAAGCAACAACACCGATTTTATACAATCTTAAAACAAAACTCAGACACTATTCTGAATTGTCCATACATGTTTTCCAATGTCTTGATAAGATTTGAATTTAGTATGACTTTATTAAACTGTATGTGTATGTCAGGTATAAATAATAGAGAGTTTGCATTCACGTGTATGCCCTGATATTAAGATTTAATAGCAGTAGGAACATATAAATTTCAGAATTAGATAGCAATACCGTTAATGCAACTTCTTGATCTTCCTTCCTCGACACCTTGTAGGCAACGCCCCACTATAATAATAATAATAATAATAAGTCAATACAAAGTTATAATGCAACTGTATAATTTAGAAAATATTACATCATGTAGATTACCAATTGTGTTACCTACCAAAAAAATTTAACCAACTTTATTTCCCATGATATTTGTTGTACTTTTGGAGTGGATTACATGAAGCAAAGGGCTTCATCACCAAATAAGTTGGTTTTCTAACAAATACATATGTTTGGAAAAGTACCCTGTGTCATAGAGGTATCTTCCACTGTAAGCAAGCAAGCGTTGTTTGGAATGAAGGCTGCTACTTTCAAAAGTACCTTAGCTAGCTTGAATGCTTGATGATTTGTTGGTTTATTTATAGTAAAGCTAACCTAAGTCCAAACAATGGAAAAATAAGAGGGGACTTACACAAAGCTCCCCGGGTGCAGGTTCCAAAGTTACAGTTCTTCCTGGATACTCTGGAGTGCCTCTGTGGTCGGTGCTTCCTACCATATCATAGGCATAACTAACTTATAACCGAACGCTGTAAGAAGCAGTAGTAATGTCAAGTACCTTGATAGAAGACACGACGATAGTCTTTGATGAAACCAACAAGGCGGTCATCATGGTGAAATCCTGCTTTCCAGATGAGAGAACCGTACCCGAATACCCACATCGCCGCCATTAGATGCCCGGCTGACACGTGATAAAACAAATTTAAAGCAATATACACTGGTTGGTTTTGAATAACTCCCCTGTTATTACTACATTCAAAACTATGTGCTATAATTAATTTCCTACAAAATACTATTTTTTGAGTTAGAACAATCAAATTTAGCATCAAAGAAGAGCAATGCGTAAATGATAAGCATGGCCTACAGCAATTGACTTATGTTGATAAAAGATGATTTGGATAGTAATTAAAAATCAGGTAGAACCAAAAGGAACATGAAATGAAATCATATTGATCGAAACAGATGATGATGATGATGATGATTTAACTGAAATCAAGGGTTTACCTGTGCTCGACGAGGGTTTGCCGAGGTACAAATGTGAGATCCAAAACCACCTTCTACTCAAATCGAACTCATTTACAAACGCCCATCGTCAACAAAAGCCGTCCTCTTATCTATCCGGTAAATTACATTTTTCGTACTTCGTATTGTATTGGAACGTAGTGACATTCATTTCTTCAATAAAAACATTAAATTTTAGGTCCTTTAATACTAACCTAGTCAAAATTTTTAAGTTAAGTCATCCATTTGGAATAAGTGGTGTTGGTGAGTATAGTAGAGTTTAGGATAGGAGAGGTCAGGGGTTTGATTGATCCCCATGATGTGCAACGTTAGCCATTAAAACAAAATGTTTTACACATAAGGATAGATTGGTAATTATACTTTTTATTAATTTCATGAAATTAAAAAATATATATAAATACACAAAACCCTATCTCTTTCTCACAGCTATCTATCTCTTCCTCCTCTCTCTTCAACCAAACTCCACCACTAAATCCAGCCATCACCACCGATCCCACCAACCTCCACCCCCACCAAATCCGTCCACAAACCCTAAGGAAACCACCTCAGCATTCGATGAGAAGATGGTGTCGGATAAGGCTCAGATCTCGTCGTTGTTGATGAGTGCGGATGCGAATCGGAAACCATTGCCGTCGAAGAATGTTTTATGTGACAACCCGTGATTTACGGCACCTAATTACGTGATTAACAGGTGATTAACGCAATAATAAATAATGTTTACGACGCAAATTAACTTAATTAGGCCCTTGGAGAGCCCAGGAACGTTTATTTGATTATACAGTGCGCGTGTGGTGATTTACGGGAAATCTGCTGAACATGACGCGACAACGAACTGATACCGTACAAAATACGGACAACGTCGATAAATACGGCCTTTCCACGAATATTTTACGCTAAATTTAGCTCCGTAATGAAATTTTAGCAACTACAGTCGAAACCGGATTAGAAAACGGATTAAAGACGGCAACGATACAATTTTTCGCGATTATTACCGTGGCCGACGAACAGGCGCGCAAACAACGACTACCGACCGAATTTTTGTGTATTTTAAATTTTTGACATTAAACGGAGTTCAGGGTTTTGACAACGGGTCTCGTAGGAATTACGGGCCACATACACGTGAGATGGGCTTGTAGGCCCTGGGCCCAAGCCCAAAACACACAAGCCTAAACATGCACATAATATATTAGATCTTCCTTAAAGATCTTGTCAAAATCATACTTATATCTCTACAAGATCTATGCAAAATCCACACAAGATTTACTAAATCCTTTCAAAATCTGTACAAGATCTTATAAAAGATCACCAAATCTCTTCAAATCTCTATAAAGTACACAAACCAAACACAAACATCCTCATTACCCTATCCCTCTCGAAATCTTCTGCAGACAACACATGGAGCCTTCATCTTCACTATGCTCACAAACACCCACTGACCTAACTCCTCACACCATTCTCTCTCGTTCTCTCTCTCTCTAGAAGAAACCGGTCACCAAGACCGGTGATGGTGCGACGGCCGGCCACCGTGGCCACGGTGGTCCTGCGAGATGTTCAGTCGGCAACACCGCCGAAGGTAGAGGCGGAGGAGGACGTTCCGGCGAGTTTTCACGGCGGTGCTCCGCTGTACCCCCCCTAAATCGACATGTTGAGCACGAATCCGGCCTCCATTTCTCGATTTGAGCAACACAGGTGGTAGTTTTACCTCCGGTAGCCGCGATTTTCCGGTAAACTCTTCGACTCCTCCTCTTTTCATTAGATCTTTCTAGATCCAGGTTACTCCGGCCGAATACGTTATGTTTCAGGTGGTGGCAGTTAATGAAGATGACGATGACTGACGATGTTGATGGTGGTGAAACAGGGCCGGCCGACAGCGGCGACGATGATGGTGGTGTTTTGGTGCTCGATCCAGGTTTTGGTTTGGGTTTGCTTTGTCTCGGGTTCACGACGGTTCAGATTTGGGTACACATCACCAAGTCGACTCAGTCAAAACAATCGGACTGAGTCAACTCAGCTCGGTTCAAGACAACTCAGCTCGGTTCAGGTCACGGTCCCGTCAACGAGATGATACGGGTTTTATTTTCGGGCTTGGTCAAACTGTGGTCTACAGTTTCATGTTCGGGTCAGATTTCGGGTCCAAGTCGACTCGGTCAACCCAGTTGACTCGGTCAGCTCAGTCAAACGTCTCGACACGAAAGATTTGGTAAAGATTAGCGACGCGTTTTCTTTCGTTATCTCTATAGTTTTGATGCTTACGTGATAAACGAGCTCGAACCGACTGATTATAAATTGCATTTGTTGTATATTTGACAAAGTTTACATATAGTTGAATCTTGATTAAATTGTGTTGAATTTTTGAAAATAAAACGACGACTTGTGTTGTCGGGGGCGTCCAAAAACAGAGGAAACTCTGCCCGTTTTTCGAGAAAACCCGTAAAATAAAACGAGTTTTATTATAAAAACGTGCTTTTCTTGTAAAACGACAACTATTGTTATAAAGTGACTGTTACGAGATACAAATATAAAGTTTCTTTCGACCACAACCTACAACTTACGAGAACAACGATACGGAAAATATTTCGACAAAAAAAAATAAATATAGTTATTGTTATATTTATTTCAAACGAACTCGAATCCTTTTATAAATAAATATAGTTATATATTTATTTTCCAATACAAGTCGACGATTTTTTTTACAAAATAAGTATAACTGTTATATTTATTTTATACGCCCAGACGGCATATACGTATATTTTTGGCAAATATACACAAGACATGATATATATAATACAAGTTATTATATATTATTTTCATACGAAACATGATATATGATACGAGTTTGTTATATGATATTTTCATAGAAATATTCTTTTATACACGTATGACTAATCGAGACGGCTAACACACTTACAACGATATATTTATATATTTTTATATAAATATTTATTCATTTTAAGTCTCTCGGAAACTACGTCTTTTTCAAGACTTATTAAATTGCTACTGACATTAAACGAGACTCAACAAGTATAACTTAATCTTTTCCATTAAGTTAACAACTTACCGTTGAATCGTTCGATTAACGATTCGCTAGAGCTCGGTGACACGTAGTTAGTTACTACGTTTATTTAGAAACTTATTAGATATTCCGTGTTAGGAATATTGTAGAATGCACGCTAGCGAGTCTCATCTTGGAAACGACATCACGAGGTCGTAATTAGCTCGCTTTGCACAAGAATATTCAGGCGAGTTCATAACCCCCACTTTTTACTGTTTTACATTTTTTGTAAATGTTTTCGGGGTGGAAAGACATGCACGTTTTGCAAAAACATACAAAGTTTTGAACAAACGCAAAACTCGTATTTCTAAATCATATTACGAAGGGATTTCGAGGAACACAAATGAATTACGAAAGGTTTATACTAAACATACCGGTTTTTACAAAAACGAATGCTTATTTTCGAAATGTGAATGATATTCGGCCAGGGTGACCAGGAATTTGGTCAGGGTGACCAGGGATTCGGTTAGGGTGACCAGGGATTTATTTTATACATGGTATGGTTAGCGTAAGGAGGGTTACTACTTAGATCATGTGAGTGGGTAGGCGGGAACTGGAGGCCATTAATCCTCATTGTAGGACCGAGGGACGTAAGCGGTAGATCTATCTGGGTGTTGCGAGCCCAACCCCAGGCCCAGCAGAACGGACCTTGGGGTGACTTTGTGCCCAACGCGAAATCTGCTAGGTTTGAGTCTTCCTACTTGCACTTCACACATATCAATGGCCTTGCAAACCATTGGTGATCTCTTTTTCCTTATCTGCTACATACCAGGGATTTTATACTTACGGAAACTTCTTGTTCATACAAATTAACTACCATGTTTTATACAAATTCAAAGAATTATGCGGGTATGGAGTCAAGTCAGGGTGGGCATTGACGGTTATGCGAACATTACAAATACAAGACTTTACAAATACATGGTTTTATGAACATAACGTGTTACAAACACAACGTTTCCATATAACTTGGCAAGAAAATGATTTTTAAATTCATTTTCTCAATACTATTTCAAAAACCGGTTATTCCAAAGATTTATTTCAAATCTTTCACAATACCAAAGATTTATTTCAAACCTTTCACAACTCAAAAGATTTATCTCAAATCTTTTACGAACAAACTATGAACTCGCTCAACTTTATGTTGATTTTTCGCATGTTTCTTTCTCAGGTTACAGTTCTAGGACAAGGCACGGTTGGAATAGGAGAACCATTGGAGACTCGAGTACTTAGCGGGTGTTCATTTTTCTAGAAGTCTTTGCTTATTTGCTTCCACTGTGCAATGAAGATACCAGTCCAGTCACGCCAGCTCTGATAATTTCGGGGTGTGACAGATTGGTATCAGAGCTATAGGTTACAGCGAATTAGGTTCCTGTTGTGATACCTAGGCTCTAACCTCACTTTCCTCTAGGAACTTAGACTATTATGACTCTGAATACATACAGAACGCCTAGTACTCGAATATGGTCTCCAACAGTTGCCGAAAAACAAACAGTCAAAATTTTGTTTTCAAACATACGCTATTGTGATGTTTTATACACGGTACACGAAACGATTACATACAGTACACAAAAATCTGAGAGTTTAGGAAACATGCATTTAAGACCTTCGGAACAGGGAGTCAGTCTGAGAGACTAGGAGATTCAGTCTGAGAGGCTGGGAGGATAGTCTAGTAGGACTAGGAAGTTCGGTCTGAGAGACTAGGAAGTTCAGTCTGAGAGGCTGGGAGGATAGACTGGTGGGACTAGGGGAATTACTTGATTGCTTATTGGTGACTAACATGTTTATTTGATTATATGATTGATTATTTGCGCATGTGTGTGTTTATTAAAGGTCATCACGTAGGAACCGCGAATATTAACTCGGGCACACATTATTATCCATATTGTCTGTGATATTTTAACTTCCCGAGCAGGCAGCCTACGCATAACAAAACGAGTGCACAAGAATACATGCAACTCAATCTTTACGTCAACGGATGTCGGGGCACATCTCGTTCTACGCGGAATGAAACGCTAGTGCACAGGTATACGCGAAACTCAATATGTACATCAACGGAGGTTGAAGCACGTCACATACGACTGTCGAGGCGAGGCCTTTGGGAAGGAACGATGACGCAAATTCAATGACGACGCTAGATTCCTGTCAGCAGGAGAACTAACGATCAGGAAGCGACAACTTGTCACGCGATCCTGCAACGACACGAATCACGCCAGGGAGAAGACGATTGTCTCCGCATTTCTCCCCCCCCCCCTACCTAATTAATGACGAGTACGCTATGTTCGACATTCCATGGTAATGTCACTTAACAACCGGATATCACACGCAACCCCGGGTGAAGTCCTCAAAATTTCTTTTATTGAAGTTTCGACTTTTACATTTACTGAGTAGATTTTCGTATCTCTACTCCTCTTAAGGGTCATTGTATCATGATCATTTCTTTACAAGTTACATACATGGTTTTTCGTTGTGACCATGCCGAAAGTTTTTTTTGTCGATACATATGTTTATTGTCGGATTGCGCTAAAACCAAGTTCGAGTGTTTGAACTTGTCCATTACACATATTCACTTCAGAGCATCATATGATGTATTGGGAGCATCATATTCAAAATTCGTTTTAACAAGTGTTTCATCTGTTCCGAGTCGAAGTAAACTTGTTTGGCATTTGACTCCGTTAAATTGTTTGCTGATTTCGACACCTTGTGGTGGTATTTTCACTTATTTGAACCTTGCGCTAAACTCATTTACATATCTTATGCACGGATTTAATTATTGATTCAGATTAAATCCGCTTTGATTTATCACAGTCTTAATACAATTGTGTGTTAAGACAATGGTACACAAATTCATTTCATATTCCGGTGTACCTCATAACGGTTCTTTCAACATCGATCGAATGCTTTGCGACATTCATTGCTTCTTCACCTTCGATCGAAAACATTATTTCTTTGATGTTCAAATTTCAATTGAAAATTCTATGATGTCATTTGAAACAAACTTTCGGATTCACCTTATTACGCTTTCATTTGACTTCAAACACGGTGGATTTGTTTGATCACCGCTATTATTGAATTATTTAAATCACTACGACCCTTGTGGTGTCAGTACAAACTTGTAGCTTGGGCTAATTATGATTGAGCGTTTTATGCAAAACACAGGTGATACTTGTTCAATCACCTCTATTATTAAATTGTTTCATTCATTGCGACACCTTGTGGCGTCGGTATGACTTGCAGCTTGCGCTAATCACGATCGAACATTTCATGCAAACTATTACATTTGAGATTGTTGATTCTAAGTTCATCCAGTGGATGTTATTGCTTCTAGAACTCATTTACACGTTGTAAACGTTCATATGGAATTTGGTTGGTCGAAGTTCCTGTTCATTGTTGAATCCCTGTTAACTTAGTCACATTAGTGACTGTACCTATACGTCTCGTTTCTGTTGACATCAATTACTGAGACACATTTCTTTTAAACCGTTGGGTTCTTATTGTTGAGGAATGTCATGATTCGAATAAGTCTTGTTTCGATTACGCGGTCATTCACTTTGTTATTATTCGGACTTACCTGCGAACAACACAATTCTGAGGAGATAACATAGTCTAAATTTCGAGGACGAAATTTCTGTAACAGGGGGAGAATGTGACAACCCGTGATTTACGGCACCTAATTACGTGATTAACAGGTGATTAACGCAATAATAAATAATGTTTACGACGCAAATTAACTTAATTAGGCCCTTGGAGAGCCCAGGAACGTTTATTTGATTATACAGTGCGCGTGTGGTGATTTACGGGAAATCTGCTGAACATGACGCGACAACGAACTGATACCGTACAAAATACGGACAACGTTGATAAATACGGACTTTCCACGAATATTTTACGCTAAATTTAGCTCCGTAATGAAATTTTAGCAACTACAGTCGAAACCGGATTAGAAAACGGATTAAAGACGGCAACGATACAATTTTTCGCGATTATTACCGTGACCGACGAACAGGCGCGCAAACAACGACTACCGACCGAATTTTTGTGTATTTTAAATTTTTGACATTAAACGGAGTTCAGGGTTTTGACAACGGGTCTCGTAGGAATTACGGGCCACATACACGTGAGATGGGCTTGTAGGCCCTGGGCCCAAGCCCAAAACACACAAGCCTAAACATGCACATAATATATTAGATCTTCCTTAAAGATCTTGTCAAAATCATACTTAGATCTCTACAAGATCTATGCAAAATCCACACAAGATTTACTAAATCCTTTCAAAATCTGTACAAGATCTTATAAAAGATCGCCAAATCTCTTCAAATCTCTATAAAGTACACAAACCAAACACAAACATCCTCATTACCCTCTCCCTCTCGAAATCTTCTGCAGACAACACATGGAGCCTTCATCTTCACTATGCTCACAAACACCCACTGACCTAACTCCTCACACCATTCTCTCTCGTTCTCTCTCTCTCTAGAAGAAACCGGTCACCAAGACCGGCGATGGTGCGACGGCCGGCCACCGTGGCCACGGTGGTCCTGCGAGATGTTCAGTCGGCAACACCGCCGAAGGTAGAGGCGGAGGAGGACGTTCCGGCGAGTTTTCACGGCGGTGCTCCGTTGTACCCCCCCCCCTAAATCGACATGTTGAGCACGAATCCGGCCTCCATTTCTCGATTTGAGCAACACAGGTGGTAGTTTTACCTCCGGTAGCCGCGATTTTCTGGTAAACTCTTCGACTCCTCCTCTTTTCATTAGATCTTTCTAGATCCAGGTTACTCCGGCCGAATACGTTATGTTTCAGGTGGTGGCAGTTAATGAAGATGACGATGACTGACGATGTTGATGGTGGTGAAACAGGGCCGGCGACGGCGGCGTTAGGGCCGGCCGACAGCGGCGACGATGATGGTGGTGTTTTGGTGCTCGATCCAGGTTTTGGTTTGGGTTTGCTTTGTCTCGGGTTCACGACGGTTCAGATTTGGGTACACATCACCAAGTCGACTCAGTCAAAACAATCGGACTGAGTCAACTCAGCTCGGTTCAAGACAACTCAGCTCGGTTCAGGTCACGGTCCCGTCAACGAGATGATACGGGTTTTATTTTCGGGCTTGGTCAAACTGTGGTCTACAGTTTCATGTTCGGGTCAGATTTCGGGTCCAAGTCGACTCGGTCAACCCAGTTGACTCGGTCAGCTCAGTCAAACGTCTCGACACGAAAGATTTGGTAAAGATTAGCGACGCGTTTTCTTTCGTTATCTCTATAGTTTTGATGCTTACGTGACAAACGAGCTCAAAACGACTGATTATAAATTGCATTTGTTATATATTTGACAAAGTTTACATATAGTTGAATCTTGATTAAATTGTGTTGAATTTTTGAAAATAAAACGACGACTTGTGTTGTCGGGGGCGTCCAAAAACAGAGGAAACTCTGCCCGTTTTTCGAGAAAACCCGTAAAATAAAACGAGTTTTATTATAAAAACGTGCTTTTCTTGTAAAACGACAACTATTGTTATAAAGTGACTGTTACGAGATACAAATATAAAGTTTCTTTCGACCACAACCTACAACTTACGAGAACAACGATACGGAAAATATTTCGACAAAAAAAAAAATATAGTTATTGTTATATTTATTTCAAACGAACTCGAATCCTTTTATAAATAAATATAGTTATATATTTATTTTCCAATACAAGTCGACGATTTTTTTTACAAAATAAGTATAACTGTTATATTTATTTTATACGCCCAGACGACATATACGTATATTTTTGGCAAATATACACAAGACATGATATATATAATACAAGTTATTATATATTATTTTCATACGAAACATGATATATGATACGAGTTTGTTATATGATATTTTCATAGAAATATTCTTTTATACACGTATGACTACTCGAGACGGCTAACACACTTACAACGATATATTTATATATTTTTATATAAATATTTATTCATTTTAAGTCTCTCGGAAACTACGTCTTCTTCAAGACTTATTAAATTGCTACTGACATTAAACGAGACTCAACACGTATAACTTAATCTTTTCCATTAAGTTAACAACTTACCGTTGAATCGTTCGATTAACGATTCGGTAGAGCTCGGTGACACATAGTTAGTTACTACGTTTATTTAGAAACTTATTAGATATTCCGTGTTAGGAATATTGTAGAATGCACGCTAGCGAGTCTCATCTTGGAAACGACATCACGAGGTCGTAATTAGCTCGCTTTGCACAAGAATATTCAGGCGAGTTCATAACCCCCACTTTTTACTGTTTTACATTTTTGTAAATGTTTTCGGGGTGGAAAGACATGCACGTTTTGCAAAAACATACAAAGTTTTGAACAAACGCAAAACTCGTATTTCTAAATCATATTACGAAGGGATTTCGAGGAACACAAATGAATTACGAAAGGTTTATACTAAACATACCGGTTTTTACAAAAACGAATGCTTATTTTCGAAATGTGAATGATATTCGGCTAGGGTGACCAGGAATTTGGTCAGGGTGACCAGGGATTCGGTCAGGGTGACCAGGGATTTATTTTATACATGGTATGGTTAGCGTAAGGAGGGTTACTACTTAGATCATGTGAGTGGGTAGGCGGGAACTGGAGGCCATTAATCCTCATTGTAGGACCGAGGGACGTAAGCGGTAGATCTATCTGGGTGTAGCGAGCCCAACCCCAGGCCCAGCAGAACGGACCTTGGGGTGACTTTGTGCCCAACGCGAAATCTGCTAGGTTTGAGTCTTCCTACTTGCACTTCACACATATCAATGGCCTTGCAAACCATTGGTGATCTCTTTTTCCTTATCTGCTACATACCAGGGATTTTATACTTACGGAAGCTTCTTGTTCATACAAATTAACTACCATGTTTTATACAAATTCAAAGAATTATGCGGGTATGGAGTCAAGTCAGGGTGGGCATTGACGGTTATGCGAACATTACAAATACAAGACTTTACAAATACATGGTTTTATGAACATAACGTGTTACAAACACAACGTTTCCATATAACTTGGCAAGAAAATGATTTTTAAATTCATTTTCTCAATACTATTTCAAAAACCGGTTATTCCAAAGATTTATTTCAAATCTTTCACAATACCAAAGATTTATTTCAAACCTTTCACAACTCAAAAGATTTATCTCAAATCTTTTACGAACAAACTATGAACTCGCTCAACTTTATGTTGATTTTTCGCATGTTTCTTTCTCAGGTTACAGTTCTAGGACAAGGCACGGTTGGAATAGGAGAGCCATTGGAGACTCGAGTACTTAGCGGGTGTTCATTTTTCTAGAAGTCTTTGCTTATTTGCTTCCGCTGTGCAATGAAGATACCAGTCCAGTCACGCCAGCTCTGATAATTTCGGGGTGTGACATTTTAGGCGCATATACCAAACTGTGTAATTTGATTTATTTAGGGGTGTTATATTTTAGTCACACTTTTTGTACTTCTTATGTGACGAGAAGGTTGATTTTGATTGGAAAAGGCTACTGCACAAGAAGGTTTGTTGCAAAAAAAATATATTTCTCCATTTTAATTTCCATTTTTTTCAATCTAATGGGTTGGGCTTGACCTCTAGATAATTTTTGTCTTCTACTACCATCAAATTTTAACCACTATGTGTTTTTTCCCTTCTAACCGTGGTGTGATTTGAGTGAAAGTGTGTATTCTCGTCGAAAAGTTGCCGGAGATTTAACGGATTAATAAGCCGACGACTGTTGAAGACAAGATTTGGTATAACGGTGGGGATTTGAGAGGTGTAACTCGACCGAGTTGACCAGGGCACGTGACTGTTTAGTCCATTCATACGAATGAATTGTTTACGAGAAATGTATTTGCTCGGAATTGGGACTTTATACAGTAGTGTTGTGTAACGGAATGTAGAGAGAGAGAGAGAGATAGAGAGAGAAAGAGTTGAGAGATTCTTTGTTCGAGAGAGGGAGTTTCACAGGGGATGAAACAAGGTGTGAAAAGACATAAATGCCCTCAAATGAAGTGTACTTAACATTTAAAATTAACTGGGTTAGTGTTAAAGGATGTAAGGTGTAATATTTTTTCCAAAGAAAGGACTGTCATTGTAATTATTGAAGTTAAAGGGTATCCGTTGCAATTTGATACAAACATAAAGGACGAAAAGTGTAATTTACCCTTTACTTTATTATACTAAACTTTAAAGCTATAAGTTACTGAGATTACATATAAATATAAATTTAAATAAACGAGATCCATAAAATTTGTTAGAATTAAGGCAACTTAAATGTATTAAGAAGATATACAAAAAATTCATAAATTTGTAAATATTATTTTATTGGTAAATAGTGTTACCGTTGTTCTATTTTGTAGATCATACGTAACGGATTTTAAAAGATTTGATGATGACATCTTGTTAGAATTTGTTGTTTTAGATATCATATTGGATCTATGATAATCCAACAACAACTTTTAAAATCTGGGCCCTCGACAACGTTTGTATAAGCATTGTCGAGGGTACAAACTGCAAGAAATAATCATTATTTTTTTTTTGAAAAACTAAAGTTAGAAAACACATTAATAATGTATACATGTATAACGTACTATATATATATCATACCATCTGAAATGATAGATAAAAAAGTTTTTTCCTCACCACCTATAAAAGAGTTAGTCATATGTTGTATTTTTTTGTTATTTTACGTATGTTACATTGTATTTTAAAAATAAAACTCGTGGATGATTAAAAACTTACAATACCTGCGGTGGTAGGTTTTTTTTAGAAGAACAACGACTTTTAGTGTTTGATCTTTTTTACATTTCCCAGTATACCGAGAATGAATAATTGTATCATAATCCATACAATCACCTAGCTCATTACGTTTTAAAGATTATTTTTTTGATAAAATTATTTATGTAATAAAATAGAACATTGGTAAATGTTTTATGACGAAGATTGATGTATGCCAAATAAGAGCATTCACATCCCTTTCACCATTTTTATCATATATTACATAAAAAATCACAACATTTTCACTATTTTTTCAATTAAATAATACTTTTTATACTTTTATCATTAATTTTTCTCTTTCCTCCACTCACAACCAAATATACAGATGAAGAGTATAATATAAAGATGGACAATGCCCCCCCCCTAATATAACAATAATAATTTTTTCTCCTCCACTCACAATCACTTTTATTATAATATAAAAAAATACACGATGTAAGGAATGTAAATGTTCTAATAAAAACAATTCTGCAACTCTACTTATTCTTTAATTTCATTAAACAAACATGTGACAACTGGTAATTAACGGCTTCTAATTATGCGATTAACAAACGTTTAGGCAATAGCAAATAGTGTTTAAGACATGAATTAGCTTAATTAGGCTATTGGAATGCCTAGGAACGCTTATCAGACGTTACAGTGCGCGTATGGTGATTTCTAGAGAAATCTGCGGAACGATAAACGAAAACAAACTGACACCGTACAAAATACTGACCGCGCCGACAAATACGAAGTTTATACGTATAACTTATACTTATGAATGTGGTTTTGTGAAAACACCATGCTTTCGAACGGCACAAAGCGCAAACGTGAACGAAAACGCGATTGTAGGAACGCACCGGCAACGGAACAGAAGCATCAGATGTGCGTATTACCTTTAAAATTGAAATTTTATGATATATTTAGCTTCATAATTAAATTTTAATAACCGTAGTCGAAACCGGATAGAAAAACGGATTAAAACGGCAAACGACCCCTTTTTACGCGATCTTTACCGTAATCGACGAACGAACATGACAAACGAATACCGACCGTATTTTACGAGTTTAAATACTAAAATATTATTCTACAACGTTTCATGGAGCTCGGGTTCGAAAACGGGTTCGTATATGCAGACGGGTCTTTTAAAACACGTGATTGGGCTTGTGGGCCTTGGGCCCAAGTGTCACACCCCAACCGATGGCGGAAACATCGGGGCGTGGCACTGAGCGAAACAGATTGTCCAGAAGTTTCCATAACAACTATAATTACCAATTATTTAAAGCAACATGTCCCATACCATGTCATAAAAGATAACATAATTATTACAGACAAGATCTAGTCAAATTGTTCTGTTTCGACAACTCAGATTTCAAATACAGACAATTGTTTATTGTTCTAGACCTTTCCTAGCCTCGATTTCACAGCAAGCAAAGCATCTGTACATCGTAAGCACCTGTCACATACGTTAAAGTAAAAGTCAATACACATAGTGTAAAGGTGAGCATACAAGTTTAATAGATATAATAGAGTTCGAAATCGTTTACGCATAACCAGCACGTACTTAGTGTAAAACGAAGCATGTTAGTTATCGACATGAACCTATCGATACCAATGACTGCGGGTTGACTGCCCGAGGCAGTTTGTAATACACACTCACCACTGTGAGCCATGTAACAAATTGTCCTTAACAACCCCTGAGTGAACAGGTGCTGAGTCCAAACAAATAGTACTACCGTTGCTAAGGCTGGTAGACAACATTCCATGTGTAAACATAACAAGCAAGCATTCATTAAGTCACGTATAACATGCAGTAACGGTCAGTGTTAAAGTATTGCGTAGTGTGTTCGATGTGATTTAGAATAAGTAACGTATGTAACACCCAAAAGTGCGTAAAGCAAAAAGGGATCGAGTATACTCACAGAGATTGATGGATTGAAGGGAGCGCTAGAGAGTAAGGCTAGCCTGATCAGAACGATAGCATAACGATAAGCGACGCGTAAAACGGAACAAAGTGTCAGTGGGTCGAACAGCAATCCGATCGGATGGCAATCCGATCGGGTAGCCGGTCGATCGGGTGACAATCCGCTCGGATGGTTGTCCGATCGGGTGACCTTTCGAGTGGATTGTTACTTCGCTTGGGAAAGATGTGTTTGTGTATGATGGCTTGTCTTTTGAAGTTTTCGTTGTAGCATTTAGAAAATAGAGAAGTATCTCTACCTTTCAGGTCGGTCGATCGAACGACCGTTCGATCGGACGACAAACCGATTGGTTGGACACTTTTAGTAAGAACAAGTTCACAGCAGTTTGTCACTCGATCGGATGGTAGTCCGATCGGGTGGCACCCTGGTGCATTGAACATGTTGAAAATTGTTTAAGTGCTGAAGTTCCGAAACATCACATGGTCGGATGGTCGGTCGATCGGGTAGCAACCCGATCGGACGGCGATCCGTTCGGTGTTCCAAAACTCTTGAAGTTTGAAATAATAGTTAAGTGTGGGGCCAAAGTGCAAGCCGATCGGGTGGCAATCTGATCGGACAGTAGTCCGATCGGGCGACACTCCAACCTGGTCGACTTGATCGTCTTCTTCCTTGGTCATTTTGATAGTTTGCCATTTTATCGAGATGATTTGATGACGTTTTAGACAACAGAAACCTCGTCACGTCTTAGTAACCTGATCGGACAGGAATCACCCAAATCCGATCAGCTAACTGTTCGAGACGGAGTTCCATGTTTAACCCGAAATTGGTAATCTCGTGGACAGAATCCAGATCTTGAACCAACACAACCACAATAATGAGTAGAAGGTTAGGGCAAGGTCCGATCCTATCGGTTTTGAGTGCATTGAGTGTAAAAGAGTTAAAAGAAAGTTAGAAACCATCTTTCAATCCTTTTTCACCATAAATATGTTTAGATCTATGCAAGATCTTTGTTTATTTGTGTGGAAACCGTTCAGATCTAAGTTGTTCTTGGCGGATTAAAGCCAAAACATGAGGTTCATAAGAACACCATGATGACATCATCCTAGAACACCTCAAATCTAGTGATTTCACGGTTAAAAGTCAAGATTCAAAAGGTAGATAGGTGTAGGAGTGCATGTAGATCAAGAAAGTACAAGATTTAGATGGAAAACTTACAAGAATCGCGAGAAATCTGAAGAAAAGTGGGTAAGAACGCTGGTCGGACGAGAGATGCCAAAAATGGTAAGTTTGTGATGTTGACAGGGGGTATTTATAGGCTTACCATAAAAGAAAAGGGGTGAAGAGAGGCTGGTCGATCGGGTGGTAACCCGATCAGGTGGCAGCCCGATCGTGTGGCACCTCGATTGGATGGCAGTCCGATCGGGTGGCTGCTCGATCGGCTGGCCACTCGATTGGTGTGCAAGGCGCGACGAGTTTTGCTGTTTCGATTGCGAGCGTTGCGATGCGATAGAGTTTCCTAGTCAAATTACTTTTAATCCCAACTACTATGTAAATATACAATCATCCTTAGTTCATATTCTTTTAGCGTTTGCGATTCGATTGCGATTGCGTTTTTGATTGCGTTTCGATTAATCACACAACATAACATAAATAAACATGCACAAGTAACACATAAGGCACACACACATATAACAATACCCAGAGCGCGTAATTCGAGTTGCGAGTGCGATTGTGATAGCGATAAAGCGATAAAACATGCGATGAATATCGAATAAACCTCAATTATTAATAAGTACTCCACATAATACAACTAACGTAAAGGCATAAAAGATTATCTACAAGTCAAAGAAGTCAAAACAGGAAGTGAGCAAGGAGTGACAGAGTGCAATTAGCAATCTTGTCTCCCTTGACTTCAATCTTGACTTTGACTTTGACTTTCGAAACACGGGGTGTTACACCAAGCCTAAGCCCATTAGAAAAACCTAACTATTTAAAGAATGTCAAACCCTAAATCTCTATTTTTGTTCAGCCGTTCATACCCACTTTCACTCCCAAGAAACCTTATCCTTTTCATCTTCTTCCATAACTTATCTCTCAAATACAAACACAAATGCAGACATCAGACAACAACAACCACAGCTGCCTACCCTCTTCCCCCTCTCCCTCTCGATCTGTTTGGTCAGGATAACCGGAGCCGGAGCCTCACCGGCCTCCCCCTTGCTTCCCAGACGACAGCAACACCCACCACCTTCCGGTGGTGGCGAGCAGGGGGCGACAACAAGATCGGAAGAGCCGACGAGAGAGAGAGAAGTTAGAAAGAGGAGAGACGGCGCCGCCGCCGCTGCGGCGACGGAGGTGCGGTTATGGCGGTGGTGGATCTGGACGACAGAACAATGGCACCCCTCTCTCGTTTCTCTGAGGATGCCGACGATGGTAGCAGTGATGTTGACGGGTGATTTCGGGGCCCGAGACGGCAGCGCCACCGTACACGGCGACCGGGGTGGTGGTGCTCGAATCAAGTTTCAGTTCAGGTTAGTGGTCAGTCCAAACTCAGATTTGGTGCTCGATTTTTGAGTTGGTTCGGGTCGGGTTCTCGGTTCAGCGGATTCGTCTCGGTTCAGTCGGGTATAAGGTTCAACAGGTTCGGGTTGTTTCGGGTTAAATTGTAAACATGAATATTTGATTTGGGTTCATGGAAGCTTCGGGTTAACAGTGGTTTCGATTTGGGTTAACTTCGGTCAGACTTCGGGTTTGGTGCGGCTCGGGTTATGTTTGGTTCGGTCAAGACAAGTCAGAGATCAAGTCTTGTTAGTGCATTATGTCTGTAGCTTCCGTCTGTATCGAGTCTATGTATTTTGTCCTGTATGTGTCGTTGTACATTTGTGTATGTATGTTATTTTGTATCTAAACGAAACGGGAGACGGATACTAAGTATGTAAAGTGATCCGGACGGATGACCATCCGACCGGATGACACCTCCTCTTCCAAGTTTCCCTATAAATAGATGAGTAGGGGTATTAGTTTAGAACCTTTTGCCATTTTTTCTAGTGAAGCTATGTCCAATTGTCATCAGGATCTTTGTACTTGCATATTTCAAAATGAGATTGGGCATGTTTACAGTGGATATCGTTGTTGATGATTCTCTGATGATGTCGAGGGATTCCGCACCTCTGTATTGATCGATTCGCACCACGTTCATCTAGAACCGTTCCTGCGTTGCACTCACAAGTGGTATCAGAGCCACAGGAGGTCGAATCAGAGATAGTTACAGCGATTTCACGAGGATTTCAGCCGTTTTCAGTCAAATCTCACCTGAGATTTTGACGATTTCATCATCTTCTTATACATTTCTTTCTGTTTTTCATATTTTCACACCTAAAACTCAGAAAAAATCAAAATTGATGGACAATTTACGGACAAATTGGACTACAATTGACATCAAACTGATCGGAATCTATCATAGCACAATCCTACAAAGTTTCAATCCAAAATTCGAGCTAAAACACGTTCAAATTGATCAAAAACCATGAACTGTTCATCGCACTTGCTGACGTCACTCATCCGATCGGATTGCCATCTGATCGGATTGCACTAGATATTGTTCTTGTTTTCATTGCTGACGTCATACTCATTCGATCGGATCACCATCCGACCGGATAAGTATTTGAGTTTTAAAAGTTCAAGTTTCACATTTTACGAACGACCATCCGATCGGATTGCCATCCGATCGGATAGCCATTCGTCACTTGGCATTCTTTGCTACTCAGATCATTTGTGTCATCCGTCCGAATGACCATTCGGATGAACGGCCATTCGATCCAAGTGTTTGAGTTTGACTTTTTGAAATTTGACCAAGTGTTTGACTTTTCAGGTACGATCATGGCAGACGAATTCATGAATCCATTCAGCGATATTTTTGCATACAACACAGGAGACACGTCTTCCAACACCAATACCAACACGAACCCAAAGACTGCTACTAAGGCGATCTCTGACTCGCTGAGCGTCGATAATGCATACGGCACGTACAACAAACCTCCGAAGCTAATGGCGATCGAGGATTATAATAGATGGGCGAAGAGGTTCGATGGGTGATTAAAAGCGTTAGCGTACGATAGCTGGAGATGTATGAAAAATGGTTTCACGGCTTCAAGGCAAGATCATGAAAATTTGGTTGATACTGAACAGGAAATGTTTATAGCTGAACAAAAATGCATTGCTCTACTACATCAATATGTTCGAGATGATATCATTTCACTGATTGACTATGATAACTCAAAAGATTTATGGGAAAAAATTGAGAAGAAATGTACAGGGGGTGAGGAAATAGTGAAAAATAAGAAAAGTTTGCTGAAAAAGGAATTTGATTTGTTTACATGTATGAAAAACGAGAGTGTACGTCAAATGATCAAAAGATTCTGTCATCTGAAGGCAGAATTAATCAGATAAGGAATCTAGAAAGACGATGATGAGATGGTTGACAAAATGTTTGAGGCTTTGCCAAATGAGCAAGACAGGCAATATTTCGGTCTAGTGCTCAAAAACACCAAGCCAGCAGCAGAAATGACGGTAGACTGGTTAATCGAACGACTTGAAGGTCATGAGCTGGAGATAAAGAAAATGAACAAGGTAAGCAGCACGCCTTATCAACAAAACGTCGATCTATACTATCGAGGCAGTATGATTCCAAAGGTTACTTCACCGAAAACTGCCTTCAGTGCTGAGAGTTCTAATGCTGTGAAAAGCAGCGGTTCTTCACCAAACAGCGGTTATCACGGAACTGGATCAAGTATATCTTCATCCGCATCAAACAATCAGCAGTCACAAAATGCTTCAAAGAATGTATTCCAGTGCAATATTGTTGTTAATCTGAACAACGCTCAGTATTTCAACGAAGAAACAACAAAGCAGCAGATGGTATTCCTTGCATCGATTCTGGAGTCGTATGAAACCTTAGTTGCTGGAAATATTGGGAACACCAATCTCACCAAAGAGGACTATGACCAAATCAATCCAGAGGAGATGAAGTTGATAGATATTCGCTGGTGCATGGCGAGCGTGATTCGCAGAGCACAAAGGTTTATGGAGGTCCCTCGACAAAACTCGGCTTCGACAAATCAAAGGTGACTTGCTTCAAATGCAAGCATAAGGGACACTTCAAGTGAGAATGTCGAAACTCTGCAGCTGATGAGACAACAAATCTTTTTCACGATGACTATTATAGAAAGGCCGTTTATCATCGAAACCGTGAGGAGCCACCGAGAATGAAGCAAATTGAGGAGACTGCAAAAGAAAAATCAAGAGCTTTAGTGGTGATCCAGGATGATAAGGGTTTTGATTGGAGTGAATTCTTGCCGGACGAAGATGCGGTAGGTTTTGCATTTATGGCAACAACTCAACCAGCAGCAACAGGGTCAACATACAACCGTGAAAGGGCTATGGCACAACATATGAAGAAAAAGATCTACGAAGCTTGGAAAGAAGCCAAAAAGGCAAAAAGATAGGATCCGGATCGTGAATGTTACTTAGATCCAAAGGGCAACAATTGCGTTGATCCATCATCAGTTGATGTCGAAACTCTCATGAAATCAATTCCAACAGCTGAAGAACAGATCAAGATCAGCGATGCAAAGAGAGCCGAGAAAGAAAGGCTCATTGAGTAGAGTCATCAAGAATACCTGAAGTCCCTAGAGCCAAAGAATGTGGATGAAGGGATCATCGACCCAACAAAGGAGATGACAGCAGAAAATCTAACGAAAATGGCAGACCAAGTTCTAATGGCGAAAGCACTTGAGGTAGATTCCAAGTCTGCTTCTAGTTCTGAGTCATCAGGAAAGGTCAGTAGTAGTGGTTCGGAAACCGAATCAGGTAAGACTGATTGTGCTAAAACATAAGGTGTTTGCAGAAATTGCACGAAAGAGTGCAAAGTCTGCAACACACACGCGTATCTCGCAAACAAAAGAATCCAGGATCTGGTTGAAAAAGTTGGTATGATTGATAAAGAAGTTTTGAATCGAGATAAACTGGTTAAAGCTTCAAGTGAAAGAATCAAAGAGTTAACCGAAAAGATTGAAAAAGATAAAAGTGATGTTGAACGTTTTCAAAAGGAAGATGAAAAATGAACTCTTGAAAATAGAAAGATTTCTGAAAATTTTGATAAGCTCAAAAGAATAGTAAAAGATTCAGATGAACGAAATGGTAAAACTTACAAAGAAAACATTCATTTATCAAGAGTTCTTCAAGCGAAAGAAAAACTGATAAACCAGCAACTGGATGAGATCGTGAGTCTCAAGCTTCAATTCCAAGAAGCTAAGATTGAAAATGAGAGAATAAATCTGAAGCTTAACAGCTATAACTCCGCTAGCTTTGTTCTTCAGCACATAGTTCCCAAACCAATCGGGAAGAACAAAGCTGGTGAGGATGTTTACTCAGATGGAACAGGGGGTGGGTTATCATAATGTTCCACCACCTGTGCTCAACAATTTCTCAAAGAAACAATCTGGGTTGGCTAACGAATCTGAAACAAGTGAGAAAACCGATGTTGAAAAATTGCCAGAAACAACTGATGTCACATTTACTTCACAATCTGATGAGGACAGTTTTCAATCTGAAGTTGTAAAAAATGTTGTTAATAAAGTGCTAAAATCTGACAGTGATTCAACAGTTGAGGATGAAGAATGTTTTCTAAACAATTACATCCCGAAACCAAAATCCCAGGACAACTTAAGTGATGAGCCAAGTCTTTTCATGTACAAGATGCAAGGTTCGGATAAGTTGTACTCGGATATTGAGTTTCCGATTGAGAATGTAAACATGGATAAACTAAAAAAGGTTTTCAAACTTGTTCAGATCGATGTTTCTGAAGTGAAGGATTTAACGAGTTCCAAAAGGTTTTTGAACTTTGAACGTGATAAATCTTACTATAAGAAACCTGTTGAAGAACACTGGTTAAACGACCGGAATCAAATTATCCAGAGGGTTACGTTCTACATAAAAAGGGTGGTTCTCTCTCGTTTGATTCAAAGGGACCGATCTTCTTCTCCGGTGAACACTGCAAAACAGAACACCGTTAGCCTCGTCACGGGGAAAATGGAGGTTTTCTCCGTGACCCGACTCCGGCGTGAGAATAAGTATGTGTTTATGAAGAAGAAGAAGTATTGATGAAGTGAGTGTAACTTGAAGTTCATACCTGAATTACTCTCATATTTATAGCCGGGAATTTGGGCGGGAAAACTCGTTGATCAAATATTAACGGAAGATGCTAACCCCTAAGCGGTTACTTTTCCTTCCGTTAACCTTCTGGATCTGATGTGGGAGCACACAGATCACTGTTTAGATCAATGGCTGGGGGCTTGCCACGTGGAAAGTGGGCAAGTGGAGGTTTCTCCCCAATTCCATGCCATCATCGTGATTTTAGGGAGGCCTGGGATGATGACACGTGTCTCAGACGGTTATAACCGTCTGGTGGTGCACGATTGAGTCTTCTAGAAGGTTATTGCCATAATCCGGTGCGACTCCTTATCGTGTGGCACCAGTTGAGTAAATAACATCCAAGTCTGGGTATTATCAAGCAGAAGTGCTTGTCAGGATTTTCATCCTTTGTTTGTTATGGAGGAAGGCGCAAGGATTTATTAACTTCCTTTTGGCTCGCGGGTGTTACTTGCTGTCTTCTCATAAGCTCTCTCTGTAGGACCAGTTGCGCGGCCGTGCAAGGCCAAAAGAGGGCTAAGAGATGAGGTTGTGGTATGGTCCCAAGTATTTGATATGAGGTTTTTGGGACCTTACCCCTTCAAGTCCCCCCAGTCTAGTGTTGCTCTTATGCAAATAAGTGGAGCACTGGACTATGAGAAAAATGCTTGTAGGTTTTTTAGGCGCGAAAATGAGGAATCTTCTATGAGAAGATACACTTTGCTTATTATGCTGATGTTTGGAAATCTTCGACTTTGGGTAGATGAACAGTTTGCGAGAAAAGATATTTATACCTTTGTTTATTCTAAACTGTTGTAATCTTGGGCGAAGAGTTTGTGTAATTATGAGCTGACGATAGCTGACGTCATTTCTTATAACTTGTGCTGACTCTTCGTCTGCTGGTTTAACTGTAGTTCCTGGGAATGCGTGTGGACCCTGTCAGAGGGTTTTAAATGGGATGTGATACTTGCAGTGGCAGCGCCGTTGAGACGGCAGTTGATTTGACACTTAATCATCACAACTCTTATCTCGATATTACCGCTTCTCTTTTTTGGTCTATATATTCACTTTGGGTGCGATATTCTTTTCCTAATTTTGGAAAAAAAATGGAGAATAGGAGACCGATTCGATGGAGAAGACTTTCTAATGTTTTGAAGGTGCTTGACGCCGTTGATGGTTTGCTGCTGCTTCCCAACCCGGTGACTGATCTTGCTGTTAGAGATGAAGGTGTTGAAAATGCAAACCGTCGGGATGTTTTGGAGAACCGGATCCGTCTTCGTCTTGCCAACGACAACAATGGTGTAGTTACTCGGCTGTCAGCACACCTTGTGACCCGGTCCTTTCCGGTTGATCGGAGAGGGAGTTCGTCGATTGTTTACCAGCGACGCCGCCGTGTTGTCATTCCGGCTGGTGTTGCTGAAGATGATGAGGAGGGTGTCAATCCTTGGATTGTTGATCCCCGTCCCTTGTCTGAGTATGGTGAGGTTCTCCATACTCCGTATGGGGTGCTGGATCAGCTTTCCTAGTTTGTTTATTTTGTAACTAGTACTCTTTTCTTCTCTTTTTTTTTTTTTGAAAAAAACACTGCTGTGTTCTTTGTAAATGGTTTGTTTAGAGTGCTTTGTTGCACTAATGATATTTTTTGATGCACTGCTGTGCATATCTTTTTTGATGGTTTATAAGCTGTGTTTGAGTTACAATATGTTGCATATGCTTAATTTCTTTGCTTAGGTAGGGCGAATGAAAAATGGTATTGTGCTCATGTGTGAACGTATGTCTAAAATGTGAGGTTGTGCTTTTTTAGACTGTTCATGAGGCGTACAATTTTCCCCATATTGTTTTCCCGTAAACCAAAAGAATTATATGCAATTTGTAACAAACAATAGCATGTGTAAGGATAACTTCTGCATTAATAGGGCGCAGGGCCAATAATACAAAATGAAATAGATAAATACATTGCCTGTATAGTAGATTTGAATAGCTCGGCTATATATAACACCTGCGCAGCTGCTGCGCGTTCCAGGTGCGGGGAACCAGTGTCCCGTCAATTCTTTTCAGGGTGTATGCCCCTTTGCCTAGGACCTCGTTGATAATGTATGGTCCTTCCCACTTTGGCGCTAGTTTGCCTGGTTTTTCCGCATTGGAAGCTTCATTGTCGTGCAAGACGAAGTCTCCCGGAACGAAAGTACATACGCGTACACGTGCGTTGTAGTATTTTTCAAGTTTGGATTTATACCTTGCCTCTGCGATGGCGGCATTTTAACGCCTTTCTTCAAGAAGGTCTAAATCCATTCTTCGTTCCTGCTCATTGTTTTGCTTTTCCATGGCAAGCATGCGCGGTGATGGAAGGCCAATTTCGGATGGGATTACCGCCTCTGATCCGTAGACAAGACTGAATGGGGTTTCTCCCGTGCTGGTCTTTGGCATGGTACGATGAGCCCATAAGATGCTGGGGAGCTCATCGACCCATCCTCTGCGCGCTGTTCCGAGCCTCGCTTTTATGCCATCGACTATTCTTTTGTTGACACTCTCAACTTGGCCGTTTGCTTGTGGGTCCATCACAGAGGCAAAGTTGTGTTCGATCTTCATTTCTTTGAACCACTTCTGAAGATCTTCCGAGGCGAAATTGGTGCCGTTGTCGGAGATAATGCGCAATGGTAAACCGAATTTGCAAATAATATGTTCCCATATGAATTTGTGGATTACCATTGTTGTGGTTGAAGCTAATGCCTTGGCTTCGACCCATTTTGTGAAATAATCTACTGCTACGATAATGAATTTTACTGCGCCTGGCGCGTCGGGGAATGGGCCGACAAGATCAATGCCCCATTGCTGGAAGGGCCAGGCGGACGTGACCGGTACGAACGGATTCTTTGGACGGAGCGTCTTTGGCGCGTGGCGCTGATAAGCTGCGCATTTTCGTAGTAAGTCTACCTCGTCCACGTGCATTCTCGGTCAATAGTAGCCCGCATTCATTATTTTTGCCACTACCATGCGCGGTCCGGCGTGTATCCCACATAAACCTTCATGGATTTCCCTGACTAAGTACTGCGCATTTGTTTTGTCGACACAGCGCAGGAGCGGTCCCATGAATGACTTTCGGTATAGAATCCCGTCCGCCATCTCATAGTTTATTGCCTTGTTCTGTATTTTTCTAGCTTCTGCCTTTCCTTTCGGAAGTTTTCAATGTTGTAGGTACAAGATGATCGGGGACATCCAGGATGGGTTGCCGATCTCTATGACGTTTACTTGTTTGAGAGGGACAGAAGGATTGGACAATACCTCGATGCGCACCTCTTTTGCTAGGTGTCTGAAGCTGGTGGCAGCCAATTTGCTTAGTGCATCTGCGTGCTTGTTTTCGCTTCTGTTTATATGATTTATCTTGAACGTTTGGAATTGGCTGATTAACATCCTCGCTAGTTCCAGATATAGCGCCATAGCCTCACCTTTCACATCGTAGTGTCCATTAACTTGCTCAGCTACTAGTTTTTGAATCAACGTTAGCTTCAAGTTTTTTCGCTCCCATCTTAAGTGCTAAACGAAGGCCTGCTAGAAACGCTTCGTATTCTGCTTCGTTGTTCGTGCTTCGAAAATCCAGGAGTATCGCATATGTAAGTTCGTGATCATCTGGGCTGTCCAATCGGAGACCCGCGCCTGCTCCATCGTCATTAGAAGCTCCGCCTGTGTGCAGAGTCCAGACCCTATCGTCGAAAACGGGAACATGGTTCTGGATTGCTTCACATTCTTGGACTTTGTCTATGGGGACTTCTGTGGCGAAATCTGCTAAAACTTGCCTTTTAATTGCTGGTCGTGGTCTGTATAGGATATTGTATCCTCCCAGCTCAATAGCCCATTTAGCTAATCTTCCCGCAACATCGGGTTTGGATAGAATTTTCCCTAAGTGGTAATTGGTGAGAACTGTGATGACATGACCGGCGAAATACCGGCGTAAGCGCCATGATGCATGTACCAGAGCGAGGACCACTTTCTCTATCATTGAGTAGCGCGTCTCCGGGCCAGGGAGCATGTTACTTATATAATAAATTAGAGTCTGGATGTTTTCTCGTTCCACCATTAACACTGCACCGACCGCTACTTCTGCAGCGGATAAATATAAGATCAGTGGTTCTTTTTCTCGCGGTGCTGTTAGCGTTGGCGGTTGGATTAAACATTCCTTCATTTGCTTGAAGGCTGCTTCCGCTTCTGGTGTCCACTGGAAGTGAGTTTTCTTGGCACAGTTCCGTAGTGTGCTGATGAACGGATAAGACTTTGTAGCATGATTTGCCAAGAACCTGTTCAAGGCTGCTAAGCGTCCTGTGAGTCTTTGCATCTCTTTTATTGTTGCAGGTGATGGCATCAGCTGGATGGCTTGCACTTTCTCCGGGTTTACTTTAAAACCATCTCTTGTTACTATGAAACCCAGAAATTTTCCCTCTTCCATCCCGAAGGAACACTTCGTTGGGTTGAGCTTTAAGTTTACGCTGCGCAAAGAATCGAACGTGCACTGAATATTTGCGAGCATTGTTTCCTCTTCGTGGCTCATGATGACGAGGTCATCCATGTATACCTCGACTGTTTTACCAATGTCTTCCCCGAAGACTATATCCATTAAGCGCTGGTAAGTAGCTCCTGCGTTGCGGAGGCCAAAGGGCATTTTTGTGTAGCAGAAAATGCCCTTGTCCGTGCGGAAGGCAGTCTTATCCTCGTCCTCCTCTTTCATTTGGACCTGGTGATAGCCCTTATAACAGTCAAGAAAACACTTCCATCGAAACAATGCTAGAGAGTCAACTTTTTTGTCTATCTCAGGAAGCACATAACAATCTTTCGGGCAGGCTTTATTTAAGTCTTTGAAGTCGACGCACATTCGCCATCCGCCATTGTGTTTTTGAACCATCACTGGGTTGGCGACCCAGGTGTGGTACTGGACTTCGCGCAAGATTCCGGCTTTGAGTAACTCTGTTACTTGTTCGTTCATAGCTTCTGCTTTTTCGGCGCTGAGGCTGCGTCTTCCCTGCGCGACAGGTTCTGCAGAGGGCCGGATGTTCAGACAATGTTGCGCTATATCTCGCGGAACTCCAGTCATGTCCGCTGGACACCAGGCGAATATGTCCTTATTGTTGGACAGTAATTCCTTTAATTGTATTCGTATTGTCGGTGAAATGGCGTGCCCTAGTAGGATGGTCTGTTCTGGATATTCTTCGTTTAGGACCCATTTCTCCGGCTCATTTGGTGCTGAGGGCTTGGCCACTTTTGCTGGTGGCTCATCGTCGACG
This sequence comes from Helianthus tuberosus, assembly GCA_030545235.1. Taxonomy (NCBI): domain Eukaryota; kingdom Viridiplantae; phylum Streptophyta; class Magnoliopsida; order Asterales; family Asteraceae; genus Helianthus; species Helianthus tuberosus. Next base: position 109,184,949 of record CM060409.1, read on the forward strand.
TACATGACCTCCTTGCTTGAGTATAGAATTGCGACTCCAGTTTCTGTTGGAAACCCGCACGCAGCATGTGGAATAGAAGTGATCATGCTGAATTCTCTTTGTGACCTTCTCCCTAGCAAGACATCGTGGCGCGATGTTACTGGCATGACCATGAAATTTACTGTGACTGTGCGCGAATGCTCGCCATCTGATAGAGTCACAGGAAATGCACTTTGCCCTAATGGAAATACAGCTTCGTTGCAAAAACCGGTGAGAGAGAAATCAACCGGTTCTAGGCGTGCTTTGTCCTCTGGATAAAGTTGTTTGAAACACTGCTCATATATGATATCCATCGAGCTTCCTGGATCTACAAACATATAATCCGTTCTGTAGTGGCCGAAGATGCCAGTAATAATTACTGGTCGTTCTTCCTGAGGGCCTCCAGGGACAACAGGAAACACAACTTGTTGTTCCCTCCAATGCTGATTGTGGTTTCGTTTATTTGGCCTTCGTGAAGGACCTCCTTGTACCATGTGTATCTGCTTTGTTTTGGTTGTCTGACAGTTGGTATCTTCTGATTTTTGGATTATCTCAGTATGACTGTTAGATTGGATGTCCCACTGACCAGGTATCTGTGGGTCCAATACTACAGTGTCAATTTTACTCTTGCTTTCTTTCAGAGTATCAGATCTGATGTTTAACGACTCAGATCTGTTGATTTGTGTGACAATTTGGTTTATAGCGACCTGGAATCTGCCGAACCAGTATTCCGGAGTTCTTTCTAGGAGTTGATCGGAAGAGTCATTTTTTACTGAATGACTGTCGTTTTCTATGATTTCGTCGATCTGGGTATCTTGGGTTGCAAAACCCTCGAATTCAGATCGAGGACTTGATGGGTGGAGTGATGAATTCTCTGCCATATGAAAACAGAGAATGAAGGAAAATAAATCGAAACGAGACAAAACTGATGAAACAGAGAAATCGGTGGGCGCCAATGAAGAAACACTGGTTAAACGACTGGAATCAAATTATCCAGAGGGTTACGTTCTGCATAAAAAGGGTGGTTCTCTCTCGTTTGATTCGAAGGGACTGATCTTCTTCTCCAGTGAACACTGCAAAACAGAACACCGTTAGCCTCGTCACGGGGAAAATGGAGGTTTTCTCCGTGACCCGACTCCGGCGTGAGAATAAGTATGTGTTTATGAAGAAGAAGAAGTATTGGTGAAGTGAGTGTAACTTGAAGTTCATACCTGAATTACTCTCATATTTATAGCCGGGAATTTGGGCGGGAAAACTCGTTGATCAAATATTAACGGAAGATGCTAACCCCGTAAGCGGTTACTTTTCCTTCCGTTAACCTTCTGGATCTGATGTGGGAGCACACGGATCACTGTTTAGATCAATGGCTGGGGGCTTGCCACGTGGAAAGTGGGCAAGTGGAGGTTTCTCCCCAATTCCATGCCATCATCGTGATTTTAGGGAGGCCTGGGATGATGACACGTGTCTCAGACGGTTATAACCGTCTGGTGGTGCACGATTGAGTCTTCTAGAAGGTTATTGCCATAATCCGGTGCGACTCCTTATCGTGTAGCACCAGTTGAGTAAATAACATCCAAGTATGGGTATTATTAAGCGGAAGTGCTTGTCAGGATTTTCATCCTTTGTTTGTTATGGAGGAAGGCGCAAGGATTTATTAACTTCCTTTTGGCGCGCGGGTGTTACTTGCTGTCTTTCTCCTAAGCTCTCTCTCTAGGACCAGTTGCGCGGCCGTGCAAGGCCAAAAGAGGGCTAAGAGATGAGATTGTGGTATGGTCCCAAGTATTTGATATGAGGTTTTTGGGACCTTACCCCTTCACCTATTGTGCCACCTCGTTTTAACAAAAACAACCAAAACAGATGGTCGGGTGGATATCAGGGTGGTAAGAATTATCCAAAAAGGAACTTTCAGAAACAAAAGTTTGTTGAAAAGAAAGTGTTTGTGAAGAGCTCAAGCTCAATTTCCGAGCAATAATCGGAAATCTTTTAAAAAACAAATGAAGAATTTTTTGCTAAGAAGGCCTCACAGCCGCAGACTGAAGGGAAAAGTCGGGATGTTGACACCCGTACTTGCTTCAAATGCAACCAATTTGGTCATATTGCATGCAAGTGTACCAACTCAAAACCTAAGTCTGTGGTTGTTGAGAATCCACAAAAGGCAAATGATGTCAAGGGCAAAGCGCCAATGTATGTTGAAAAGAAAATTTCAAAACTTGAAAAGGTTAAAACAGAAGTTAAGCCTGTTAAACAACCGGTCCTTTCACAACCGATAAAGAAAAATGATAAATTTTACAAACGGGTTGCTTATCCTCAACAAACATGGTTGCCAAAGTCAAAATCACAAGCCAAAACATCAAATGAAGCAAAACCAAAGGTCCCAACTGCAAAACAAACTGTCAAAACCAAATATGTACCTTCAGATTTGCATCAGAAGAAACAGACTTCTTCGACCCCACCGGGCAAGAAGTATGTTCCAAAGAAGGTTCAACCATCTGGTCAACCTACAAAAGATGAAACTATATTGAACAAAAAGGTTGAGGTTGAAACCAAGAAAGATTTTGAAATGAACGACGAAAACTTCCCACCACTGTGCACAACAAAAACTCACCTTAACGTCAAGCTACCTGAGTCAAAGGAGGCTTGGGTTGCTTCAACTTCTAACTAATTGTTTGGAAAATGTGAAGGAGCTCCCAAGATCTATTTCGAAGTGGATTATGGATAGTGGAGCCTCACGACACATGACGGGGCGAAAGACCCTTCTGTACGACGTTAGAGGTTGCAACGGTGGTTATGTTGGTTTCGCAGGAAACCAAGGAGGACGTATTATCGGGGAGGGCATGTTATCAAACAGTGTCGTTACATTTGAAAGAGTCAACTACATACCGGAATTGGAGAACAATTTGCTCAGCATTTCTCAGATTTGTGACAGAATGTACACAACTCATTTTACTGACAAGGAGTGTCTGATTCTGAAGCCGAGATTTGTTATTCCCGAAGAGTGGATTATCATGCGAGCACCAAGGGTAAACGATCTGTACGTGTTGGATATCAGCGTTGCTATGACTACCACGGGTCACCCTCAGTGTTTCGTATCAAAAGCTACTGAAAAGGAGTCAGTGCTGTGGCATCGAAAAATGGGCCACATTCACCTACGTAAGATGAACCACCTGGTACATAACGATCTTGTTAGAGGTGTTCATCTAAAAAGTTTTCACCTGGAGGGATAATGTATAAGCTGTCTGAAAAGAAAGCAACACAAGAAATCTCATTCGAGAAAATTGGTGAACTCAGTCTCGAAGCCACTTGAAAGACTTCACATGGATCTCTTCGGTCCTATGAATGTCAAGAGCATTACTGGAGATCTTTACTGCCTAGTGGTTACCGATGATTACTCGAGATTCTCGTGGGTGATGTTCCTGAAGTCGAAAGATGAAACATTTGAGAGTTTGCTGAGATTGTTTAGAAAGATAGAGAACCTGTACCAAACCCGTATTCGCAGACTAAGAAGTGACAATGGTACGGAGTTCAAAAACAACAAAATGGATGAATTCTGCGATAGACGAGGTATATTGCAAGAGTTCAGCGCACCATACACTCCACAGCAGAATGGAGTTGCAGAAAGAAAGAATCGAACACTGATCGAAACGGAACGAACGATGCTAGCTGATTCAAAGTTACCTATCAACTTTTGGGGAGAAGCTGTATCTGCCGCTTGCTATACGCCCAACCGGGTACTCACTGTGAAGATGCATAATAAAACGTGTTTCGAGCTGATCAACAATCGCAAGCCAAATGTTGAATATCTAGAGCTGTTCGGGTCTCCCTGCACAGTTCTAGACCCCGATGGAAAGTTTGTTTCGAAGAATTTAGAAGGCATCTTCGTTGCTTACTCCAGTCCACTTAGACGAGTGTTCGTTCCAAGTCTCGGAAGGATCATCGAAGCACAGCACGTTGAATGTCAAGGCTATACTATGCCTCCACAGAAGCCCGCAGACTCATGGAGATTCAATTATGATGCCCTTTGGGATTCATTTGACTTAGAAGAAGAGCCATAGTACTTTGATGAATTAGATATATTACGGGATTATGAAGCATCCCATGGGAGATTTCCAGCAAGGTCTTCTAAATGTCAACATACTTCCAATGATAATGAAGCTGGTCCCAGTCATGCTGGTGAAAATGATGATGTTCAGCAAACTCAGACTACTTAAGAACTAGAGCCTGCTCCACAAAATCAGACAACGACAGTTTATGATGATGATTCAGAGTCTGATTCAGATAGCCCGACCTTTGATCGTGGTGATTCAGAATCTGAGGGGGAGCAGATCCAATCTTCAGACCAGACAGTCCATGTTGATAAACAAGTTGCGGACCAGAATGTTACAAATTTGGAAGGCGAAGTGAACGTTCCCGGTGAAGTTATGCCGAGGACTCTATCCTATCATCCCGACGAGTTGATCATAGGAGAATTGCAATCAGGAGTTCGCACAAGAAGCCAAATTGACCATGGCCTTACTTGTTTTTATACTAAAATTGCTCCATTACAAACTGAATTCTCACTCAGTTGCTTTATTTCGCAGATTGAACCTCGAACATATAAAGAAGCACTGACAGAAGAATCGTGGGTGAAGGCGATGCAGGAGGAGTTGAGTCAATTTGAGAAACTTGGAGTTTGGAAGCTTGTCAATCTGCCTGACGGACATAGAAAGATAAACACCAAGTGGCTGTTCAAATGCAAGAGAGACGATCGAGGAGTGATAGTCAGAAACAAAGCTCGACTCGTTGTTCAGGGTTTTAGTCAGCAAGAAGGGATAGACTTCACTGGAGTTTACGCTCCGGTTGCTCGACTTGAAGCCATCAGAATATTCCTTGCTTTCGCTTCATGGAAATGTTTTAAATTTTACTAGTTAGATGTTAAGTCAGCGTTCCTTTACGGAAAGGTGAAAGAGGAGGTATATGTCGGTCAGCCACCGGGCTTTACCGATCCAATACATAAAGACAAGGTCTACCTCCTGGACAAAGCGCTGTATGGTTTGCATCAGGCCCCGAGAGCCTGGTAGGAGACGCTCTCTCAACACTTGCTTGCCAACGACTTTATCCAAGGAAAGGTGGACGCCACACTCTTCACTAAGGAGGTCGCTGGTCATCTACTGATCGTTCAGATATATGTTGATGACATTATTTTCGGGTCAACAAACAAAGAACTCTGCAAAGATTTCGAAGAAGTGATGAAGAAGAAGTTCGAGATGTCATTAATGGGTGAGATGAAGTTCTTCCTAGGGCTACAAGTTGATCAGATGCCTAAGGGAACTTTCATACATCAAACGAAGTACGTTTACGATGTTCTGGAGAAATTTTGGGATGTCTGAGACGGTGCCAATGTCCACCCCATTAGCAACTAATCACGGTATCAACCCTGATCTCACCAGAGAGAAGTTCGACGAGACACTATACCGCTCGATGATTGGTTCGCTGATGTACCTGACAACATCCAGACCTGATATAATGTACCTGACATGCCTCGCGGCCCGATATCAGTCAAGTCCTAGGGCCTCGCACATGTCTATCGTCAAAAGGATCCTACGCTACCTGAAAGGAACCCCAAGCCTAGGGTTGTGGTATCCCAAAGATGGTGACTTCAAGCTCGAAGGATATTCGGATTCAGATTTCGGTTGCTGCAAGCTCAACGCAAAATCAACAACTGCAGGATGCCAATTCTTCGGACCCCGATTGGTCATGTGGCAGTGTAAGAAGCAAACCTCTGTTGCTCTTTCAACATGTGAAGCAGAGTACGTGTCTGCCAGCAGCTGCTGCTCGCAGATCCTGTGGATTCAGCAACAGATGCGCGATTACGGTTTGCAATTTCTTACCTCTCCTATATTTGTTGATAATGAGGCTGCAATCAACATAACGAAAAATCCGGTACATCATGCTAAAACTAAACACATAGAAATTCGTCATCACTTCATCCGAGACTGTTTGGAGAAGAAGTTGATACGAATAGACAAAATCCACACCGACGAACAAAAGGCAGATTTACATACCAAAGCTTTTGATAAATCATGTTTTCAATATCTATTAAAATTGAATGGTATTAAGTTTTTTGTCGGCGGCGGAGAAAATACTTGGCGTTAATGAGAAAACCGAAGTAGAGGATGTTGAAAAGCAGACTGCTTTGGTTTGTCGAATTTTTAGTTGTTTTCGTATTTAGGGGGAGAAAGTAGTTTTTTTTTTCCAGAAAATACAAAAACAATAAAAATTGCAAAAATACAAAAACATGAGAAAATTTTCAAAATTCAAAAACAATAGAAAACCAAAAAGAGTTTTGTGTAAAAAGAGGAAATGATAGTACATCAGCTAGACAGTTACGGTATGCTAAAGAAATGTAATGTTTAAAAGCATTAAACGGTCTCGCTGATGATATGCCGATAGGTTTTTACATGTTTAGTAGACTTTTTCGGGATATAAACATAAAATAACAACTTGCTTATTTTCGTGGGGAACATCTCTCGGATATATAGGTAACCCCTGAAATCTTGTTTGAAAGATTTTATATTTCTGACATACTAGGTCTATGAACTTGATGATATCTGGGGTATTATACCAGGACTTTTGATTTTGCGGAAGCAATAGCCTAGTCCTCTTATAATGCTCTGCACAGCTTTAATCTTTAAAGCCTCCCCTCAGCATAAAAAATGATAAACATTGCAAAATATGATTCATGTGCTGTTGAAGAAAAAATCCTCAATAGGGACACACCGAAAGACGAGCCATCATCTCTTTGTCTTAACGGAAGTTCTAACTTGAGCTCTCATGGCCTCACACTACCCTTTACAGATATCATTATTGTACATTCACCTGTAAGACTGAATATAGAAGTCTGGATATGAGAGTATATTCTGAGGTGGGACACGCGTATAAGTTAAGTACTTAAAACATTAAATCGTATCCTAAATTAGTTGAAGTCTGTGTGAAAATTTAAAAGGATCAGTATATCGATAATCTAAGTGAATTGTTTAAAGCTTAGTGTGAAATTAAGCTCAATGGTACCTGTAACTAGTCGGCAGTTGATATGATCCTCTAACACACTCACCAAAAATATGTTTGTAAATAGTTTACTGTTTACTTTACTGCATTTCATTTCAGTTTAGCATAAAAACCCAAAAAGATTTTAATTTGTTTTAGCTTAAACTTTCTTAATAAAAACACAAAAAGATTATTTTCTACTTTAGTTTTAGGTAAACCAAGGTAGAAAGCTGATCTTCAGAATCTGAGTAGTGAAGCGAAGCAGGAAATTTCTGGGTTGGACAACTGGGTTGGGAGCTAATCTTAAAAGATTGAGATTTTCAAACGTTTACACAAGTTCATTAAGTTGACACTTGTAAAATTTTTCAGAAAAATTGATTGAAAACTTTGAGAAAAATGTTAGTTGTTTCGTCTTGAGTCAAGCAAGGTCATTAACTTGGACTTGGTAGGCAAATTGAGTACCTAGGGTCATTAATTTGGACCTAGATACTTGAGTGGATACCTAAAACTGACCTAAACAAATAAAATTTTGAAAATGGGAAAAAGTTAAAAATTGAAAAAGGATGAGAGTGGATCGGATGGCCATCCGAGTGATGGTCAAAGGCTATAAAAGAGGGTCAAAGTCATTTGGTCAATCTCATTCGATCGAACCGCCCTTCGATTACTGTCACTTTCTCTCTCAACCAATCTTGATCTTGATCTCACATTCTTGCTTTCCAAGTTACATAGGATTGTTGGCACACTCAACCTTCACTATGGGAAAGGTAAGTCTACTAACTTTCACCGTTAAATATCAAAGAATTTGATGTTTTTAGAGGGTGTCGGCTCGGATAATTGTAAAAACCTAGATCTAGGCTTGTTTAGACTGTTATTGTACAAATTAAACATAGGGTTTTGTTCATTGGCCTTCGTTTCAATTTCACCAAAACAACTTAGATTTGAAGATTGAATGTTTGATAGGTGTCGGTAGCCGAGGTACTAAAACTGAAATTAAACCCAATCTGTTAGTTTTTGAGAAAATCTGAACATAGGGTTTTGTTAATCGGCCAATTTTCTACGTGAAAATGTGTTCAATTTTGTAAAAAGTTCAAAAATTTTGATCTTTGATTGTCTATACTCAAACTGTTCTTCATGATTACTTGGAACGAATGACCATCTGATCGGATGACCATCCGATCAGAGGGCCATCCGATCCATGACACTTTTATGTGTAAATGTTTTCTAAGTCTTTGAGTGTTCAAGTGTTGTATATTTTTTGTCAAAAACACATACTCATGTTCATGCTTAATTGTTGATGCTTTCACTCGAATAGCAATCCGATCGGATGACCATCCGATCGGAGGGCCATCCGATCCAAATCACTTTCTCACATGTTATCTTTCATATGGCTGATCATCACTGTTGGAACGAATGGCAATTCGATCGGATGACCATCCGATCAGATGGCCATCTGATCCAAGGCACATGTGTTGTTTTGTTTTTCATTGTTATAGGCTCATCCGATCGGATGGCTATCCGATCAGATGCATCCGATCATCAGTACTGTAGTAGAGTATAAGAGGCAAAAGTGTTAGAAAAATTTTCATGATTTTCAAAATTTTCACTTTTCACTATTATGTCTCGAAGTTAGTGCAGATTTTAACGTTGTTATTTTTGCAGGCAAGAGCATCTGATTGGCACACAAATCACAACATTTATTGCATTCTGGAAGAAAACTATGCGAATATGGAACCATTCAAAGATATAGTGTCATTTTTAAAAGAGAGTAGAATAGCTAAGGCATTGACGGATAAGACAAAATGTTATGAGTCTCATGTAAGGATGTTTTGGAAGTCAGCAAGATACAATGAAAAAGAAAAGATGATATATTCAGCAGTGAAGAAGAAAGATGAGAAAGGAAAAGATATGGATGTTGAGGTTAAGTTCTCAGTGGCGGACGTAAGAAGGGTTCTGGATTTAAAGGATAGTGATGATGACCCAATCATCATTCCAGAAAGGTTATGCAAGGGTTTATGGTTTAGAATGAGATTTACAGGGCACGCAAATGATAAATATCTCAAGTCTAGATTTTGTCGACCATACAAGTTCATGATTCATTGTCTTATACAAGCTCTATCACACAGAAAGGGGGCTTATGATGAGACATCGGACTACATTATGAACATTATTACATGTCTGGTGTTGAATAGGCCTTACAATATTTCACAAGTGTTGTTTAATCACATGATTGACAACATCAAAGGTGAGAAATGCATTATGTACCCAAGATTCATTCAGATGCTGTTAAATGATCAAGTGCCTGATTTGCCAAAGGATCTAGCTGATGAGTTGAAGCTGCAACACATGAGCGCTGAAACATTGAATAGATTAAACAAGTATAAAGGGTTGACAGAAGATCAGGAGTCGAGAGTTAAGGGGATGATTTGTAAAATTAAGGATCCAAACTATGTCGCTCCTGCAAAAGATGACTGGAGACACGAGAATAGTGATTCAGAGGATGAAACAGAACGGTTAAGTGAGATGCATGAAAAGAAGCTAAGGTTCTAGTTTGATAAGGATGGAAAGAGAAAAAGGACTCCAAAGATATCACCTAAAGTGGTGACACCGAAAGTCGTTATTAAGGGTAAAAGTTGGAAAGAGGGAGTCTCATAAAAGGTTCATAGATTATTCTTTGTTATATCATTCTAATAAATATTGATGTTTGTTTTGCAGAGCCAACAAAGAAGAAGTATCCACAAAAGCTTGTTGATGAACCTGTGGTTGATCCAACACAGTTGATAAAGCAAGGAGCAGATATTCTTAACATATCTTTTAATCAATACATAAAGCAAACTGAAGTTGTTGTAAAGGCTTAAGCTGATAAAGCTGCAAAGGAAGCTGAATCATCTGCAAAGAACGTTGAATCCGAAGTTGTTAAAGAAAAAGAGGTTGAAGGTGTTGCAGAAACAGATTCGAGTGCAACAGAAAGTGATACAGAACCTGGATATGATACCTCAAAGTTGGGCGTTGGAAAGATAACGTTGAAAGTAAAGCCTCCAAAGAAGAAAAAGGATTCTGATGAAGAGGATTCTACTTACATTCCAACTGTGACAACCCTCATAAATCCAGGTATCCGTACAATTAACTAATATTAATTAATACTTAATGACTGTGCTGGATTACATAACTGCTTTCTGATTGCTGCATCATACTTACATGTGCATCACATATTACAAAACGTCATCTTATTATCGCATGTAAACTTTATTGACATACATGATGCACAAAGCACAGTTAGCGGATAACTCAGAAAATACTGACGATGTTCAGTACATAGACAGACAGTGTTTTGAGACCCCGTATGGGCTAGGGACAAGGTACTACACTAGTATGGTAGGTAGGGAAGTAAGGACCATAAAACTGCGTCACTAGGTGATAGTTGAAGTGCTGGAAAGTGCCTAAAACCCACACAAAGTGCAGAATTCTGCGTTTTTCAGCAAAATTCAGCTTTTTAACAAGCTAGTTACATGCAAAAATATGACTAAATGGTCCTGAATGCTTTCCTAAGTGTCGGGAATTAAAAGTGTCACAAAAAGTAACATAAAGATCATTAAACGGAATAGCTTGACACTTTAACGAACCGGTATCTAACCGGACATTACCCGGAACACCAAAATATTGCTAGAAGCATTGTTTTATTATTTTTGAACTAGTTATGATCCCTGAACGCCCTAACACACTATATAGTGCGTCATACACTTAAAACACAAGACATTACACTTAACCTCCAACTATTATCTAATTTACCATACAAACTTACATTTACCCCCCCCCCCCCCCCCTTGGTATTTACGGTCACAAGGACCCCACCACCATACCTCAAGATTTGATATCTTTTTATAATGGATCTCGCTTGATCTTGTGGACATAATATTGAGAGGTAAGGCTATAAGTATGGTATGAATCTTCATAAGATCATTTCACTTCACAACACCACACTCCATCTCTCTTACTCTCTCCCTCTCCTCTCGGCCTAGATAGTGCCGCCACCACCACCACCTTACATCCATCATCCAACTTCATTCATCCAATCTCAAGTACTCTCAAGGGTGTAAGAAGATGTCTTGTGAAGCTTGGTGCTCTTGAATCTTGAAGAACCTCCATCCATTGCTTTCATCCACCATTTTCATCATCTTATTCATCAAGTGTTCTTCCCTAGCTTAGAGCTAGTAGTAAGACTCTCTTGACCCTTTGTTACTTCTAATTTTGATTTGTTAAAAGATGTGTTATGTTATAAATCACAAGAACCCTAAAAGAACATAATCTTGAATCATGAACATGAAGCTTACATATGATGAAATCTTGTTGAAATAATGTTGTTTAAGTATGTGTATGATACTTGTTGTTGCTTACTTGAGATTATGATGTTGATCATCATAAGGAGCTTGCTAGGTTGTGATTAAACACATGATCTAGCAAGTTAGAGGATGATTATGTGTTAACACAAGAAGATCATCCTCATGCATGAGCATGAACTTGAAAATAAGATGATTTCTTGAAAAATAATAAATAAAGTGAGCTAGTAATCTTATGAATCTAAGATTCATGAGTGGTTTTCCAAAAGAACCAAGTGTAAAATATGATTTTTAGTAGAACTTGATTCTTACTTAAACCTACCCTATTTTAGTGGAAAAACAAGTGCATAAACACTTATGAAACAAGAAGATCTAATAAATAAACATTTTTGTAAAATATGTTTACAAGTTGTAAACACCTAGATTCTTTAAGAATGAGATTTTTTTTAAAGAAATGAACACACTTTAGAGGGTAACTAACTCCTCTAAATATGCTACCAAGTTACTACAAGTTTTTACGAAAACTCAAGTTCATGATCTCTATGTAGATAGCTTGTTTTTACACTTGGTAAGAATAATATTGTTTAGGATTGATTATTGATTGTTGTGATGATTTTTGAAAAGAAAATGATATGCTTTAATAGCATGGACACCTCCATTTTTAGGGGAAACTATGGCAAACTTTTTCTAAAAATATAAACACTTAGAAAAATATTTTCTAACAAGTAATACAAGTGTATTTTGATCGTAAGTCTTCAATATAAACTTTGCCATAATTTTTGTAACAAAAATACAAATATTGGAGGTTGGTTTTTATAAATAAAAATGGGTAAATATATATTTGGAATATATATACATATTAAGACGCTTGTGTGATTATTTGTATACTTGGTGGTTATATTATTTTAGGGTAAAATAATATAACTTAACAAATACCATGAAATTTACTATCCAAAACAATACCATTACGAATATATCCTTGGTAAATATTATTTTGGATACAAGAAAGGAAAATATGATTTTTATAAATATTACAAAGTTATATCATACTTTGACAAAAGGGAAAATATTATTTTTGGGAAGTTAAAATATATTTTCTTAGTATATTTAGAAGATATGTCATTTTTGGGAAAAATATATATTTTATTGGAATACATTATTTTGGACAAAATAAGTTTAAATATATTTTCTAAAGTGAGACTTGGAAATATATTATTTTTGAAATTACAAATACAATAATACAAATACACATGTATGAGAATACCCCCATCCTTGGGAAGGAAATATGAAAATAAATACTTTTTTTTTTGGGTAAAGGGTTACCCCGGTTCTCTTTCATTAATCACAACCAAAAAAAACAAGTAGTAAGGAGAGTCCTCACTAGTTCACTATCCTGACATGCCAGGAAGTGTTAACACGCTAAACAGCAAACCACAAACACAGACAAACCAACTCTAGATACTAACTAGACACAACCAATACACTACATGCTTGGCACTCTCCATTTTTCTAACAAGGTCAATCCAGTTGTAGAACTCTTGACCTTCACCGAGGCTAGCTTCAATCTAACCGTAGACACAATAGCTTCTGAGATCACATGCACCGTACGCTTCTTAGATTTAAAAAGCCTCTGATTACGCTCTTGCCATAAGAAATATGCAGTCGCCGCTAGGATAAGACGACCAATGATACTCCTCATTGACTTCTTCGAAGGAACTGCAATCAGCCATTCGACCATATCCTCCCACTTGCTGGACATTAGTTGAATTCCAGCAAAAGATTTAATTGAAGACCAAACCTGCATTGAGAACGGGCATTCAAAAAACAAGTGATCATGCGAGTCCGGTTCCAAGCAACACAACAGACAAGATAGCCGATTTAAATTAGTAAGACCTCCAACATCCCATTGCCTTAATTTATCTTGCGTCTTGAGCTTCTTCTTGCAAATGAGCCACGCCAAAAAAGCATGTCTCGGAATACAATTAGCAAACCAAACTATGTCAACCCAAGGGACTCTATCACCCTGGCTTCGAATCGAATCCCACACAACAGTCGTTGAATAATCCTGTTCTGCTCCAGTAACATCACGCCACACTAGAAAATCTGATGTATGAGGATAAATTGTAGGTGGTTGAATGCTTAATAAAACCGGAAATAAATCCATCCATGCTCTCAGCCACCCCCAATCACCATTATTCAGAATATGACATACCTTCGTATTAAGAGTAAACCCCGCACTATGCACCCGTCGAGCTGAGACAAAGTCACATAACGGACCAATATGCGACCACCGATCAAACCATGCGGACGTATTAAGACCATTCCCAATCTTCGAGATGATAAATGGACGAACTCGATCCCGAAGATTCAAAATATTTCGCCAACCCGTTGCACTACTACCCCGTAACCGAAGCTGCCAAAACGACTGGCCTTTTATTTTGTGCTCATGGATCCAATTCACCCATATAGAATGCCTTCTAGTTAGGAGACTCTATATATGAGTAGTCATTAGTGCCATGTTCATATCACGGATTCTCCTTATACCCAAACCACCTTCAAACTTTGGAAGACAAACATCAGACCATTTAACTTTGGCACGGCCTTTCTTCATTAGGCCTTGACACCATAGAAACGCCCGCATCCTCTTCTCCAGATCATTAATAATACTAGCCGGAAGAATAAAAACAGACGCCCAATAAATATGCATGGAAGATAAGACTGATTTTATCAGCTGAAGACGACCCGCAAAAGACAAAGTTTTATTTTTCCAACTATCAATTCTAGCTTCCATCTTTTCAACTAAAATCTTACAATCTTTGTAAACTAACCTTGAAGAGACTAAAGGCACGCCCAAGTATCGAACTGGTAAATTGCCTTCCTCAAACGGCATCAATTGTAAAATGCTTTGCTTAACCTCCCTAGCAACATTACCAAAAAAGACAGTACTATTCGCCATACTAGGGATAAGACCCGAAACGTTTTTGAAATTCTGCAACCCATCCATAATAATCCTAGCCGAAGAAACATCGCCTCTAGAAAACATAAACAAATCATCCGCAAAACAAACATTCACAATTCTTTGTTTTTTACAAAGGTTATGAAAGTTGAAATTGGAAGAGTTATTCACCAAATCCTTTAAAATGAGTGTCAAAGCTTCCATCACCATAGTGAATAAATAAGGTGACATTGGATCACCTTGTCGCAATCCCCTTTTACCTTGGAAAAAACCATGTATATTACCATTCACTCCAATAGAGAAAGAAACAGTAGTAACACATTCCATTATTTAATGCACCATTTTGTGGTGAAAACCAAATCCCACAAGCAAAGACTTTAGAAACAACCAATCTACCGTATCATATGCCTTTTGGATATCAACTTTAAAAGCACATTTTGGAGGACCAATATTACAGTGATAATTGTGCATCAGCTCTTGAGTCAGCAAAATATTATCAGAAATACGTCTTCCAGGAACAAATGCTGATTGATTAATATCTACCACATCATCCAGCCCATCCTTAATTCTATTTGTAATAATCTTGCTAATGCACTTATAAAGAACATTACAGCAAGAAATGGGACGATAATCCAAAACCGAATTAGGAGTATGAACTTTAGGAATGAGAGCCAAAACCGTATGATTTAATTTTTTTAAAAGCTTCCCATTAGTAAAAAACTCTAGAATAGCACAAGAGATATCATTTCCCACCACATCCCAAGAATGTTTAAAGAAAGCCGCCGAAAAACCATCTGGACCTGGCGCCTTATCATTACCAATAGAGAACATAGCTTCCTTTACTTCTTCTAGCGAGACATCCCGAACCATATTCTGAGCCTTTAACGGACATAACCTCCTATGAAATAATTCAGGATTCATACTTTCCGTTACATTTCCCTCAACCCCTAAGAATTGCGTAAAATGCTCAACCAGAGCCTTCGGTACTTCCACTCCTTCAAAGACAATACCGTGTCGATCTTTAATACAATCTATTCGAGTAACATGATTCCTACACTTGAGAGCATTATGGAAGTAAGCTGAATTTGAATCGCCAACATGAAGCCATTCCACCTTAGATTTTTGCTTTAAAAAACGTTCCTCATCCAGTTTCGCCTCATTAAAAACACTAACTAATTCCGCCTCTTTATCTCGAAGATTAACATTAATCGGATCACCATCAATAGCCGTTTGAACCTCATCCAACTCCGCTCTTAGTTTAACAACCTTCTCATGCAAGTTTCCTTGCTTATACAATAGTTTACGCATCGGAGACTTCAATTGCTTCAACCGTTTAACTACACAATACATACGATTACCTGTGCATGGCACACTCCACACTTTCAAAACTTCCTCCCTGAAATCAGCTTTATGAACTAAAAAATTAGCAAATTTAAATGGTCTCGGGCCAACTTTCGCAAGACTAGGAAGCTTTAACACACACGGACTATGATCCGACACACGATAAGGTTGAAAAACAGCATGAGCCGAAGGAAACTCCACCAGAAACTGAGCATTTCCCATGACTCTATCAATTTTCTTCATAACACCTATGCCTTTCTTCGGTTTTTGACTCCAAGTGTAATGCAATCCAAAACGGTTAATATCTAAAACCTCTATCTGCTCCACACACTCCTTGAAGTCTCTTATTGCCATTGTAACATTTGATGAACCATAAAAATTATCCTCCAAATTCAGCGATGAATTAAAATCACCCAACAATACCCACGGTTTATTACGAACAAAACAACTATGAACCTTTAAGTTATGCCACAAATCCTTCCTTTTAATATAGTTGTTATCCGCATAAATAAAAGAGCAAAAAAACGATTTATTATCAGCTTTATTAAACACTTGAGTATGCATAACCTGATTTGTTTGAGAAATGACCATTAGATCAGCCACATCCGCATTCCACCCCACAATAATCCTAGTACCCTTATCACAAATCACACCATTAGAAGTCCAACTCCACCTTCTACATATATTCTGACAAACGTTATAAACTTTAGCTACATCCATATGAGATTCCAAAATGGCACACACATTAAGATGATTTTCTTTGACAACTTCCTGAACCTCCTTTTGCTTAAGGGAGAGATTCAATCCCCTAATGTTCCAAGCTGCAATACTACCCATCTAAACTCACAAAACCGGGAGTGCTTGCCCCCTCAGAATTTGGTTTAATACCTGCCTCCATAAATGTTGCAGTTTCATCATCGACAATATCTTCATTATAAGTTTCATGGAAATTTTTTGGATTTTTGTTCCGTATGTAACTAGAATCATCACCTTCCTTATCTAAAATAGAAAACGGGTTAGAAGTAGGAACCGAGCTACTGGTAGACGCTCCCCCTCCAATGTTGCCAGCTTTTTTCTCTACGGGTCGATAAACAAAATTCTGTTTCGCTTTATTAACCATGATCCCCTTCTTCTTGTTAGGTTTACCCTTATTCAAGATAAAACCATCAGCATCCTTTTCTTCCACATTGTTTTGCACAACCTTAACAATCTTAGGACAATTTGAACCCTGGTGACCAAAAACTTTGCATGTTTCACACCTTGGAGGTCGCCATTCATATTCCACCTTCATAGTTTCTTTCACATATCCTTCACCATCTATCATAGGAATAGCAATTTTAAGTTCCTCTTTTAACTCCTCTTCAGCTGATAATTCAATTAAAGCTCGAGCAAAACTACTCCTACCCCATGCATCTGAACACATTTGAGCCGTATAAGAATCAAGCATCTTCGGGGTGCCCAATTTGGTTGCTAACATACTCAATCCATCAACCGAATAAGCTGCTAACGGAACATTATGGATTTTAATCCAGACTGCCACCTTCTTGATATCATCTTTCTTCAATATTGTAGTTGGAGACCAAGCATTTAACAAGAACGGAGTGTTTTTAATCAGCCATGGACCACCTTCCAAAACCTCCTTCATTCCTTTTTCATCCGAGAACTTGAAAAAGAAAAAACCATTCGAATTCATCATTGATTTCTGTAAACCAAGCTTCACCCAGTTTTTTCTAGCAAAGTACTCAACAACCGAAAACGCAAGCCTTTTCCCCAAAAAATAGCCATATAACGTGTTTGCATACTTATCCTGGCTAGTTCTAACAGCCTCTTTGGGAAGAACAATATCAACATCATCAAGCACTTCCTCAGATTTTAGAATTCTGAAGTTAACAGGTTTCGTAATCTTACTCGACTTCAGCTTCAAAGCATAAGACACATCGGCTCCATTGACTTGACCTTGAATAATCTGAACAGTATCAGCATGAACCTTATTCACCTCCTCCTCGACAACCAGACCACGTTGCTCAAACTGCAAATCCACCGGAATGGTGATCTTTTCCAATTCATCAATGACGTTAATCAACTTTGGTTCAGATTGAGACATCTGAGCCTGAGTCGATTGAACAACACCCCGTATCGGAGCTAAAGTGTTACCCTCTATATTGACAATCCGACTCGCTAACCCCTGATAAGAAGAAACCGATTTCCGATGCAGATCCGGCAAGACACCCGAAGGTTTTTTGCGATCATCCATACTATAAACTGCAACTCTCTCCGTGAACAAGAAACAGACAACCATGCAAAGAAGAAACCAAGAAAACCAGAAAACCAGAAGACACAACGAACAAGAACAAAAGCAAAAAACCCTAATCTAGCGCTTTACCCCATGCCTCTATCAAATCAGAATAGTGATTAAGGTAAATCTAGGTCCGAAACCGATAAACCCTAAACTCTATACCAATAGATTCGAATCACAGAGTAAAGGTAGGCGACAAAGAAAACTAAAAAAAAAAACCCTAGATAAACCTCAATCCTTTGGCTAACTAGTTCAAATCAGATGTGTTGAGAGGATCAACAATCCGATGATCAGACTGTTATACCAAGATCAAGAAGAAAATCGAAGGTTACAGGAAGAAAGGGTCGCCATGCTAGAGAAAGAGAATTTTCTTAGACATTTGTTGCATATGTTTATTTAGCATATGAAGTATTGATACAAGATGTGGTTTAAATAATTATTCCAAAACTGAATATAATATAAGGCTAAAATAATTATTATTTTAACAAGTAATTATAACTTGGAATAATATTGGGAACATAAGAAACGTAACTCAAAAACGTAAATACTAAGCAAGGCACGGCCCGTTCGTCTAATAGACGTTAGTACACTGTAGGTAGTCGTGGTTGCTGACAAAGATTGAGTTACGAGCTGAGGACGCAATACTGTGAGTTCATGTCCTCCCTTTTCTTTAAACTATTTTGTTTATTTACTTCGGGGGTGAAATACATGTTACAAAGGATTACTTACAATACATTTGGTATGGTTAGCCTAGGAAAGAACCATAGATCATGTGATTTGGTAGGCGTATACTTGAGGCCATCAATCCTCTTGTAGGACCGAGGGGCATGAGTGATAGATCTATTTGGGTGT
This sequence comes from Helianthus tuberosus, assembly GCA_030545235.1. Classification (NCBI taxonomy): domain Eukaryota; kingdom Viridiplantae; phylum Streptophyta; class Magnoliopsida; order Asterales; family Asteraceae; genus Helianthus; species Helianthus tuberosus. The sequence continues at coordinate 109,203,769 of CM060409.1, forward strand.
AGCGAGCCCACACCCATGAGGCCAGGGTGGTCCATAGTGGTGACTATATCTTCCAGCCGGAAGACCGATGCAACTTTGCTAGGTTTGAGTCTTCCTACACCGTCACACATATCAGTGGCCTTGCAAACCATTGGTGATCTTTTCCTTGTTTGCTATCATACCGGGACATTCATACTTACACTATTTACAAAGGTTTTATACATACTCACGAACACATGAACTCGCTCAACTTTTGTTGATATTTTTAAACTACATGTATTTCAGGAAACTAAGGGATCTGGCAGGTGTATGCATGTGTCTTCAAGTTGCGTCATGAATAAAAGATGTTATCCATGGTTGTCGAGTTTAGGGGGCGTATCCTATTCCTGGACGGGATACAAGTTTCTAAACTCCGGTTTTATTTAAAGTCTTTTGTGGTGTCTTTATGAACTCAGTTGAACATGTCATGGGTTGTAACTTAATTTGGTGTCGATGTTTTCAAGACAAGTGTGTTATGTTATTTTCTAAACTTAATTAATGGATGAATATCTTTTGGTTTTATCATATAGCAATGTTATGATTGAATGCTATGGTATTAAGAGGTCACACCAATAACCACGCTTCCGCAAAAGTCAGGGTGTGACAGCTTGGTATCAGAGCTTCGATCGTAGCGAACTAGGATTCTTTCTCGAGTCTTGACTACGATCATTAGGGCTCTCACGAAAACGTTTTCATTGCATACACAAAATGTCCAGACACAAAATACATTTTAAAGAATTTGTTTATAATTCAGTCTGAGAGACTGGGGAGTTAGTCTGAGAGACTAGCTGGGAGATTCAGTTTGAGAGACTGGGGAGTTAATCTGAGAGACTAGCTGGGTAATTCAGTCTGAGAGACTGGGGAGTTGGTCTGAGAGACTAACTGGGTAGTTCAGTCTGAGAGACTGGGTAGTCTGAGAGACTAGTTGGGGCAGTCTGAGAGACTGGGAGGTTTAGCCTAAGAGGCTGGGTAGTTCAGTTTGAGAAACTGGGAGGTTTAGCCTGAGAGGCTGGGTAGTTCAGTTTGGGAAACTAGGGGGTTACTCTGAGAGACTAAGTAGTACAGTCTGAGAGGCTGGGTGGGATAGTGTTGGGAAGACTAGGATACATACATGCTTACATTGTTATTACTTACATGCTTATTTGATGATTGTTGATATGTGTGCATATGTGTGATTGTTTTGTTACAGACACCATGTTCTCTTCTGATAGCGGAGTATCAGATACCATAGACCCTATGGCCATAGTTTCAGATGACGAAATGGCCACAGACCCTGAGGTTTTTACATCTGACACTACGAGTGACGATGATGATGACTTCCAGCCATTTGCTTTACCAGATTTTGGAGATGATATACCACTAGCTGATGGTCTTCCTGACGGGGATCTACCTCTTGTTCAGATCCCTGCTCCTGTTCCTCTTGCTGCATTTCCTCTTGAGGATTTGCCTCTAGACGCTATGTCTGACGACGACATCGATCTTTTTATTGAGGGTCCCCCTGAGGATGCCCAGGATGAGGGGGCTCCAGTCGATGATGCCGTTGTCGTTCCACCTGTCGAGATTCCAGTTGATGATGATGTTGTTATCCCTCATGTTGAGATTCCAGTTGATGATGTCGTTGCTGTTCCACATGATGAGATTCCTGTTGTCGATGCTCCTTCTGACCATTCTGGTCCTGACTTATTCGAGTCCGTATCATCTACTACTTTACACGCACGGGGCGTGCAACATCATCCCGTTGACACTGATTCTGACACCGCTATGTCTGCTGCTCCTGTCCCTCCGCAGTACTTCGAGTTCGACGATGAGTTTGATCCTGTCTTTCCTCACGACTTTGACCCTGAACATGAGATTGAGTTTGTCCCCGATGAGCAGCCTTTTGAGGCACCTGTCATTCCTGACTATCAGCTCTTTGATATACCCGCTGATCTTGAGCTTGCTCCAGCTGACCCTGAGCCTTTGATTGCACCAGAGCCCATACCTGCTCAAGATCCTCTACCGGAGCATGACCACGTTGACATACCAGTTGTTGCACCACCTTTGCCTGACCCTCTACCTGCACCCGCAGAGCATGCTCCTTTTGTAGCCCAGGTTGACCCTAGATATGCGTTCACCCACAATGAGTGGATCGAGGACGACGATGACCTACCTCCTTTTGTTAGACCCGTTACTCCCCCTTCTGCACCTACACATGCACCAGCTGATATCGACCCGTTTCACCCACCCATATCTGACATTCACCGCACTGATTTACCAGTCACATTTCTACAGGATATTCCTCCTCCCCGTCCCGGGGAAGGTCCATCGAGTCAGCCGGCTGGTCATCTACCACCTGTGTCAGCAGCCTTTCCGTTCACGCCACCGTTTGCACCTGCTACACATACTGCACCTTTTGCTACTGCACCATCGGGTGAGCCATTTATCTGGTTTCCGCCCAACACGATGCCTATTTCTGATCCATACCATCCCTTCCATATTGGATACACGAGGGATGATTTGCTTTTGTCGCTGCAGCTCCAGCAGGAGATGCTGTGTAGGAGAGACATGGAGTTAGAGAGGATCCCGCGTCCTCCGCCTTGTTCTTGTCAGTCACCATTCGCGACTCCTCCAGCTCCTCTCCTACCATACCCAGATCCTGACTTCCGTTTTCTTACTTTGGAGCAGCAGGTTAGCTACCTGTTGCGTATCGTTCATGCCCTCGAGGAGGATTTAGCGCATTTGCGCAGGTTGCTTTTCGTTCCTCCACCTCCTCCTCCTCCACCATCAGCTTAGAGGTTTTTGGTTTTATGCAGATAGCATACTTTTGATGAGAGTGCAGCTATTGAGCCAGATTGCACAACCTTTTGAAGACCACACTTTGAGTTTTGAGTTTTGAATATTGTAGTTGGTAGACGATTTGGACAGGGGTGATGTAACCCTTTAGTCCCTTTTGATGTATGACATATTGTGGAACATGTAAAACTGTACTTGTGGTCTTGATATATGAAAGCTCAATCACAACATTCTCATTACATACGTTGTTGGATTACTTGCTTGTGTTATGACATGGGATGTTATGAGTTTAATTGTGTTGATGAATGTTATTACATACGCGTACTACATACTTATATGCATAAGACCTGACCTATACAATCTTCTTATAGAAGATGCCTCCACAAAGAGAAACTCGATTGCCCACTACTGAGGCCGAGTTACAAGAACGAATTTCACGAGTGATAGCAGAGCACGAGGCCTCACGCGCTGAAACTAGCGGGGGTACCTCGAGGAACAACCCACCTCATGGTAATGTTTAAGTCGCTTGAGACACATTACGTTACATTTGGATATTCCATGTGCGTTTGCTAATGCTTTCTGTGAATGACGTTACTTGTACAGGTTGTACCTTTAAGCAGTTTTTAGACTGTAAACCGCTGAATTTCGACGGCACCGGGGGTGCTGTGGCTTTTGTTCGATGGACGGAGAAGACCGATTCAGTGATAAGAATGAGCAAATGCGCACCAGAACAACAAGTCACCTACATCTTCGGATTGTTCATAGATGGAGCGCTTTCGTGGTGGAATCTCCAAGTCCAAACTCTGGGAGAGGCAGCAGCATACGCTTTGACTTGGAATGAAATGAAGGAACTCATGCGTAAAAAGTATTGCTCCAGGGCTGAAATTCAAAAATTCGAAACAGAGTTTTGGAACCTCAAGATGGACGGCCCGAAGATCGCCGAATATGTGCAGAGATTTCACGATCTATCTCACGTGGTACCATACATGGCTTTCAAGCGTCGAGCGTTTCATTTGGGGTTTGGCACCTCAGATTATGAGTATGGTAACAACATCGAAACCTGCTACGATCACCGAGGCTATCGATCTGAGCGTAGCGTTAACGGAAGAAGCTATCAGGTTAAACAAGTTTTCGATCTCTGACCAAAAGAAGAAGGAGACTCACGTTGAGTCATCCGGTGAGAACAAATGGAAGTTCTCCAACTTTAAGAAAGGTACCAGCAGTACAAACAAAAAGGATGAGACAAACGCACCAGCCAAGGCCAAAGGAAAGGGGTATTTGGGCACTTTGCCCAAATGTGACGCGTGTCAGTTGCATCACAGTGGACGATGCCGAGAAGGAAAATGTGAATCTTGTGGAAGAGTTGGTCACTCGAAAGAAACATGCTGGGTTGGTACTGGCCGTGGTGGTCAAAGGGGTTTTGGTAATGGAAACAACAACAGTGGAGGGAATGGATACGGGAACCGCCCTCAAGGAGGAAATGGCGGTAACGGAAATCGTGTTAATTTTGCGAATCAAGCTGGGAGTGGAAACCGCAACCAAAACAACGCTCAAGGTGGTAATGGGAATGGTAATGGTCGAGGACCAGGTTGTTTCAATTGTGGAGACATGGGGCATTTCAAGAGAGAGTGACCAAAGCTCAATCAAGCACATGGAAGAGTCTTCAACATCGGTGCGAGGGAAGCACGCCAAGATCCAAATGTGGTCACTGGTACGTTCCCTATCAATCAACGCTTTGCATCTGTACTGTTTGATACTAGTGCCGATTATAGTTTCGTATCACTAGAATTTAAGAATATACTTGGGTTGGTAGCTAGTAAGCTAGACATTCCGTATTAGATAGAACTAGCTAATGGAAAGCTAGTAGAAGCAAAGGAAGTTATTAGGGGTTGCGTGATAGAGCTGGGAGAGCACGAGTTTACGTTGGATCTGCTACCAGTCGAGTTGGGAAGCTTCGACGTGGTAGTGGGGATGGATTGGTTGTCAAGCAACCGAGCAGAGATTGTATGTCACGAGAAGGTCATTCGCATTCCGATGGCGAATGGAGAAACAATTGTGGTACATGGAGAGAAGCGCGATACGCCCCTAAGAATCATTAGTTGTTTAAAGGCTCGAAAGTGTTTGCAGAAAGGATGTGTCGCCTTCTTGGCACACATTGTGGATAAAGAGGCCGCTGAGCCAAAGCTAGAAGACATTCCAGTCGTGAAGGAATATCCTGAAGTCTTTCCCAAAGACTTGCCAGGATTGCCGCCGCAAAGACAAGTCAAGTTTCACATTGACTTAGTTCCAGGTGCTGTGCCTGTAGCTAAGGCTCCTTATCGACTTGCGCCTTCAGAAATGCAAGAGCTGTCAACACAACTTCAGGAGCTATTGGACAAGGGATTTATCAGACCAAGCTTCTCGCCTTGGGGAGCTCCAGTTTTGTTTGTCAAGAAGAAAGATGGTAGTTTTCGCATGTGTATCGACTACCGCGAGCTTAACAAGTTGACCATTAAGAATCGGTATCCTTTGCCAAGGATAGATGACCTGTTCGATCAACTGCAAGGTTCGAGTTTTTACTCGAAGATTGATCTACGATCAGGATATCACCAGTTGAGGATTCAACAGGAGAGCATACCAAAGACTGCCTTCAGAACTCGCTATGGACACTACGAGTTCCTGGTTATGCCATTTGGGTTGACGAACGCGCTAGCAGTATTCATGGATTTGATGAATAGAGTCTGCAAGCCCTATCTTGATAAGTTTGTGATCGTGTTCATTGACGATATTCTGATTTACTCAAATACGAAGGAAGAGCATGAGCAACACCTAAGGGCTATTTTAGAGCTGCTTAAGAAAGAGAAGTTATACGCTAAGTTCTCAAAGTGCGAGTTTTGGCTGCGCGAGGTTCAGTTCCTTGGTCATGTAGTAAATGGAAATGGAATTCATGTGGGTCCCATAAAGATCGAGGCAATCAAGAATTGGCAGACTCCAAAGACGCCAACCGAGATCCGCCAGTTCCTTGGTTTGGCAGGATATTATCACAGATTTATTGAGGATTTCTCGAAAATCGCTCAACCTTTGACCTCCCTCACGCAGAAAGACAAGAAGTACGAATGGGGAGACAAGCAAGAAGAAGCATTTCAGTTATTGAAAAACTAGCTTTGCGATGCACCGATCTTATCCCTACCTGAAGGTACCGATGACTTCGTGGTATATTGCGACGCCTCGCGTCAAGGTTTAGGCTGCGTGCTGATGCAGTGACAGAAAGTTATAGCCTATGCTTCGCGCCAGTTGAAGGTTCATGAGAAAAATGTCACACCCCGACCACGTAGAACATACAAAACGTGGCGGAAACGTCGGGGAGTGTTGTAACAGAATTAATTGTTTCAAATCCATGGCAATTGAAGTTTTGTTTTATTAATCAAACATGAAAGTTTACATTGTTTTAAACAAGAACCAAAGAGTACATAACATAAATTAACTAGTTCTTGTCTCGTTTTAAGTCACTAAGGCACAGGTCCGCCTAAGTATGTCTCGATAAGTCCTATGCATCATCTCCTGAAAACACATGTGAAAATAGGTACGTCAGCATAAAAATGCCTGTGAGATACATAGGTTTTGTGAAAACAGAATTCATGACTTATGTTTGAGAAAATGTTTAGTCATGAACCTTGTAATTTGCTTTGTCTTGTAAATCATTTGAAAAACGATAAGATCAGATGATATGTATAAATAAGAGAATAATGTATGGTTAAATGAATAACCAAGTAAAATGAGTTTGTATAAGATAAGTTGTTTTGTAAAACAATGTCTTGTGAAAAGTATGTTGTTTGTATAAAATGTTATATGTCCTAAATTGAAATGATTCAAATAACGCTACGACATGTAATAAATACCATACAAACACTTATATATAGGAAGTACCAGCGGCGTATCCACCATGCTTGTATCATATTACACAAGCCTCGTTACTTAAATCACTTACTCAAACCAAACCACCAAGATGTAATGTTTAACAATTGTAGAAATGTTTATGTATAGTCAAATGTCTATTGTCAAATGTAAATCATGTCAACAGATACAACTGGTTCACACGGTTCAATAGTTACAAACGGTTCATATAATCAAAGGGTTACGACGGTTCACATAGTCAAATGGTTACAACGGTTCAAAATGTAGTATAATGTGTTCATATGCTGGATGAGCATATGCAACAGAAATACAATGTAAAACAATGTACTAAGTATGCACGTAATGGACATACATAGCATAAGTGTAATGTAAAACAATGTACTAAGTATGCACACAATGGGCGTACATAGTATGAAATGTATTGTAAAGTGATGTACTAAGTATGCACACAATGGGCATACATAGCATGAAATGTATTGTAAAGTGATGTACTAAGTATGCACACAATGGGCATACATAGCATAAAATGTATTGAAATCATGTACTATAAATGTACTATTGAACATAACAAGCATATGATATGAAAACATGGAAAAGCATGAAAGTAACAAGTAGGCACATGTGTTTCACCCCAAAATGTTTGGAAAACAGTAAAAGAGGGGTCTATGTACTCACTTGAGATTGCTCAGAAGTCCTAAGATAACCACCAAGCAATGCTAGAGATCACGGAATCAAACGGCACCTAATATAGGTAACTATGTTAATAAACCGGACCTATATCGGAGGATCCGATAGAATGAGGGCTCGTAAACCAAATGAGTATGGGAACTCTGGTAGTATGGTTTAACAAGGCCTACATACTAAATGAAACCTAGCCTAAGTGCTTATGATCCATTACGACCCGTTTAGGTAGCTTATGCTACTTTAACGCGTCGTTCGCGTGAAACGCGTTCGGAAAGCCTAACTAGTCCTATGATAAGTAAAATATGCCTTAACATGTCTAATATTGTTACCAAATTAGTTTAGATACCAAAAGTTATGTTACATATGCTTAAAATGAATTTTGTCTAAAAAGGGCATTTTGGTAATTTACCTAAGGCATATAAACTACCTATCATACAACTACTTAAACGAAGCGACCATAAGGTATAACCTCGGATGGTTATTCCCTATATACTATGGTCACCTAATGTGTTTGGTCGGATCCTAAAGATCGACCAAATGGGTCGGGTTCGAAGGTATAAGCGATTTATTAGATAGCTTACCCTTACGACCCTAGACAACGTGGTAATCAGTAGGCATAGTCACAAGGGACTATAACCATCGTGATTAGGCTCACGTTGCGAAGTTCAAACGAACTTCGCATTGACCATAAACTGGTCAATGCAGAAAGTCAAACAAAGTTTGACTTTCGGACTCGAAAAGCAATAAAAGAACGAAGGAACACTTACAAAGGGTCCCCGCAAGATTGATAATCCAAGTATTCTCAGGTATGAGGTGATGAAACACCCCAACTTAGAGAAATCTCAGATTTCAAGTGGGTTTTGCAATGAATGGGGTTGGGTATTTATAGATTTCGGTTCACCGTTGGGATCGTTTCTTGGAGAAGAGGGAATGATCACATCCCTACACTTGTTGGCAAGCTCATGTACATCAAATTGCCCCCCCATAAGCAGGAAACAACACTTGGAATTGGATTGGGAGTGCTAAACAGCTGTTAACAGCTGTTAAAAATGGCCTTTGCTGATCAGAAGGGGCCTCGCGTGGCGCCAAGGGGGCTAGGTGTCACGCTAAGGTCCCTCTGATCAGCAACCAATTTCCAAAGCTTCCAATTCAGTCCCCTTTGTGTATTAAGGCTATTTCCGACATGTTTAAGGCTCGTGAAGCCATTTTCAAGGCCCTAAAATGATGCCTAAACATTGTGGACATGAAACATGCACAAAAATATCCCGGATGTTGGTTCGTTTGGTCGTGCGATTGCGATGTTCGCTTAATTACGACGGAATGCGCATAAGCGCGAAAAACGATCCAAATTGCGCGACGAATGGATTTTTCTCAAGCCAAACACTAAAATAAAATATTTTAGTGCTTACATAAATTTTTGGATGTCCGGATGTATTCAGAACGTAAGTTATGCGCGAAAATGCAATCTTGTGCACTTTTTGACGCTTTTAGTCCCTGAATGACCCAAAAGTTTATTTTAGCATACCGAACCCCTCAAAGCCTATTTCTAAGCTATGTAAAGGATATTTATGGTATGTTTAACTTATGGTCATGTTCCGGAATGTTCGTTACGGTTCAAATTGGCATACTTTTGTAGTTTGTCAAGTTTAGTCCCTGTAAGCGAATTAACTTGTTTTTGCCATACCAAAGCCTTTAAAACTTATTTCTAAGTTATGTAAAGGTTATTTAAGGTATGTTAAGCCTATTTCACTATTCCAGAGTGTTCGTTGCATTAAACGGGTTATATTTACGCATCAGTGCGCGTATAACCTTCCAGAAAGCGATTTAAAGCTTGAAATCGAGCAAGAATTGATATGTGCAAAGGATACACATATTTATACAAATCCCAAGTATGAAATACAATATTTCATTGGCTTGGTATTTGTTTGATGGTCGCAGTGACCCAGGTGTCACAGTCTCCCCTACTTTAGGAAATTTCGTCCCGAAATTTATTCGTAGGAGTCTATTTGTGACTTTGTGTCAAATAACCACCAGAGATATGTAAGGCATAATCCTGTCATTTCCTTAACGGACATTCTTCAGAACGAAAATGAACAGACGGAGTCATTTTCCTCAACGAGTATTCTTCAGAAGCGGAAATGAAGGAATAAACAAACAGGGATTCATTTCCTCAACGGACAATCTTCCGAAACGTAAAATGAACTTACGGAGTCATTTTCAACGGGTGCTTCATCAGAAATGGAAATGAAAAGGAGAAACAAACGGATATTCATTTCCTCAACGGACAATCTTCAGAAACGAAAAACGAACTTACGGAGTCATTTTCAACGGGTGCTTCCTCAGAAACGGAAATGAAAATGATAGACAAACGGATATTCATTTCCTCAACGGACAATCTTCAGAAACGAAAATGAACTTACGGAGTCATTTTCAACGGGTGCTTCATCAGAAATGGAAATGAAAATGATAGACAAACGGATATTCATTTCCTCAACGGACAATCTTCAGAAACGAAAATGAACTTACGGAGTCATTTTCAACGGGTGCTTCCTCAGAAACGGAAATGAAAAGGATAATCAAACGGATATTCATTTTCTCAACGGACAATCTTTAGAAACGAAAATGAATAAACGGAGTCATTTTCAACGGGTGCTTCCTCAGAAACGGAAATGAATAGAGTTAACTTCTAGGCACATGACAAAGCTCGCTGTGGTTTCTGTGCACTAAATTTCATAATTATGTATGCATCCATAATTACGTAATTCCTTGCATAGTCCGCACAGTTTGTCTTGTAATGTTTAGGGGAGGAAAATCAAACCTGTGATGAGGGTGACTAGACTACCATAGGGTCCTTTTAATTAGATCGACAGATGATCTCTTTAATTAGACCACCAAGGAGTCTTTCCAGCTATATCATCACATGATATTCCTAACCAGATTTTTGGATCAATCTGTTTAACTAGACCACTCAAGGGGTCTAATTATGGAGTAGTACTTTATAATCCAAGGGACTTAACTACAACGTAGAAGTCCATTAAGGATTTTAGATAACAAAAACTTGGATTACACCAAAAACACAAAAAGGGAACACATAAGCACATAATCACATAGTTGCTTAACTCAGCTATTAATTTGTTATTAACTTGTTAGTGATTGAATATGGACATTCAAAGTACACCAGGAAACCAGTCGCTGGACTTCGATGTCCTCTGGGATCTATCTGAAAAGATAGGATGATCTCCCAAAATTCGATTTTGTTTTCAAAGAAACGTAATATTCGAATTAAGGAACACAAAAATTTTAGGATTTACGGAAATATCCTTAAGTACCCTTATTAAGGATTTATAGTGGTACTTTGGGTATTCGTCTCGTGTTGTAACTTGCGCCTTGTACTTCGTTTCCTTAGAACAAACGGGTACTTAGGAATTTCGTGGAAACGCAAGAGATCATAAGATGGAAAAAAAAATTTGGGGGTAGTTTGTTCTTCAAGGAATACGGTTCCTTGATTGTCGGTATTGAAAGGGATATGTTGTTTATACATGTAACCACATAAATACATTGCAATGTATATAAAAGATTTATTTATAAACAATGATAACAATTGTTTCTTGGACCTTGACAACAAAAGAAAATAATACATAAGACGTGATTATTTCTAAACGATGTTATCTTCTAGTCAGTCAGATGCTCATCCCTGTGCTGGATTTGCATTAGCAAGCTTTGGGCAATTTCTTCGGAAATGACCCATCTCGTCACAGTTGAAGCAAGAACCTGGTAGAAAACGACCTTGAGCAGGATTGTTGCCAGCTTGGTTTGGTGCAGCTGCAGCTGGGCAGACTCTTGCTGTATGGCCTATAAGTCCACAAGTTTGGCATTTGCGGCACTTTACATTGGCATGATGATGGAGGCTACATTGGTTGCACAAGGGTGCAGTTCCATTGTATGGCTTCCTAGCAGGGGGTTGAGCTGGTTGGTTGGGGACGGCTTGATCATTGTGAGTAACCATGGCGAAGTTCTGAGAAGCCTTTCGCTTCTTTGACTTCTTAGGGGATCCAGTCTGTTCATCCATTGTCTTTGATTCCTCGATTGGGTTCGATTCCTCGACCGGTTTCTTGTCACCTTTTCGGAAAAGTTTACCTTTCCTAATCTTTGATTCAGTCAAGGTTGCAGATAGCTCAATGGCCTGTCTAACTGTAGTAGGGTTGCTACCAGTCACAATGTCTTGTATTGAGTCAGGGAGGCCATCAATGTACTTTTCGATTGCCTTATCCAAAGGCGTGACCATGTTTGGGCATAACAGACTTAACTCCTCATAACGGTCCATGTAGGCTCGTGCTCACCGCTATCTTGCGTAAGATCATCAAATTCCCTTTCCAAGGCCCTGATCTCGTGACGAGGACAGAATTCCCTCATCATAAGGGCCCTAAGTTCAGCCCATGTCTGTGCTAGAGCAACTTCTGCACCACGATCTCTCATAACCCCGTTCCACCACGTAAGGGCCCTCTTCTGGAACACACTCGAAGAAAACTCGACCTTGCGATTGTCAGGACACTGCACGTGAAGGAAAGTATTATCAATGCTCTCGAACCATTGAAGAAGCCCAGTCGCTCCCTCAGAACCACTAAACTTGAGTGGTTTAGCCGAGTTAAAACTCTTGAAATTGCATGGACCATTGTTGTTGTTGTTGGCTTGGTTCCATTGAGCAAAGAGGTTTGGGAATTGAGCAGCCATTTGCTGCGCAATGATTTCTGCCAGTTCGGCAATCGCTATCTGGTTTTCGCGTCGAGGAGGCATTCTAAAAGAGAAATAAGAAAGAAAACAAATGAAATGGCATTGGGTAAGAATAGGATGTTACAATTACCGACCATAATCATGGTTGATGGTCATTTGTTTGAACCACGAAGCAAACAAACAACACAAAGGCTGAATCAAAGCAAATAGATCCTCATAGTGTATCGCAAAGACATGCTCGCCTATAAGTGGACACTCACCCCAAGAGTTCCCAGGTAAGAGTGACTGGTCTGATTAGGTGGATTTGTACGAACACTCTAGCCTTAGACAGAAAACTCAGGGTACAGGCATTCACTCTTCCAGTTTGCACGTGTTCACGCTATTTAGGACCCAAAACTTTGACGAGATTTTGAAAACTCAAAGGGGTTCAAAACCTAGTAATCAATCATCCTAGAACAGATGATTAGTTTTCAAAGCGGTTTTGAAATTTATGTTCTTGTTGTGGTTGTCGCCTAAGGATAGGTGACAGTATTGTTTTATGACTAAACGCAAGTAAACTCGCGTGAGGGTACTAGGAAGGTTATAGACTAGGTCAAAGCATTACTAATAACCTAATTCCCTATAACCATTGGCTCTGATACCAACTTTTCTGTCACACCCCGACCACGTAGAACATACAAAACGTGGCGGAAACGTCGGGGAGTGTTGTAACAGAATTAATTGTTTCAAATCCAGGGCAATTGAAGTTTCGTTTTATTAATCAAACATGAAAGTTTACATTGTTTTAAACAAGAACTAAAGAGTACATAACATAAATTAACTAGTTCTTGTCTCGTTTTAAGTCACTAAGGCACAGGTCCGCCTAAGTATGTCTCGATAAGTCCTATGCATCATCTCCTGAAAACACATGTGAAAATAAGTACGTCAGCATAAAAATGCCTGTGAGATACATAGGTTTTGTGAAAACAGAATTCATGACTTATGTTTGAGAAAATGTTTAGTCATGAACCTTGTAATTTGCTTTGTCTTGTAAATCATTTGAAAAACGATAAGATCAGATGATATGTATAAATAAGAGAATAATGTATGGTTAAATGAATAACCAAGTAAAATGAGTTTGTATAAGATAAGTTGTTTTGTAAAACAATGTCTTGTGAAAAGTATGTTGTTTGTATAAAATGTTATATGTCCTAAATTGAAATGATTCAAATAACGCTACGACATGTAATACCATACAAACACTTATATATAGGAAGTACCAGCGGCGTATCCACCATGCTTGTATCATATTACACAAGCCTCGTTACTTAAATCACTTACTCAAACCAAACCACCAAGATGTAATGTTTAACAATTGTAGAAATGTTTATGTATAGTCAAATGTCTATTGTCAAATGTAAATCATGTCAACAGATACAACTGGTTCACACGGTTCAATAGTTACAAACGGTTCATATAATCAAAGGGTTACGACGGTTCACATAGTCAAATGGTTACAACGGTTCAAAATGTAGTATAATGTGTTCATATGCTGGATGAGCATATGCAACAGAAATGCAATGTAAAACAATGTACTAAGTATGCACGTAATGGACATACATAGCATAAGTGTAATGTAAAACAATGTACTAAGTATGCACACAATGGGCGTACATAGTATGAAATGTATTGTAAAGTGATGTACTAAGTATGCACACAATGGGCATACATAGCATGAAATGTATTGTAAAGTGATGTACTAAGTATGCACACAATGGGCATACATAGCATGAAATGTATTGTAAAGTGATGTACTAAGTATGCACACAATGGGCATACATAGCATAAAATGTATTGAAATCATGTACTATAAATGTACTATTGAACATAACAAGCATATGATATGAAAACATGGAAAAGCATGAAAGTAACAAGTAGGCACATGTGTTTCACCCCAAAATGTTTGGAAAACAGTAAAAGAGGGGTCTATGTACTCACTTGAGATTGCTCAGAAGTCCTAAGATAACCACCAAGCAATGCTAGAGATCACGGAATCAAACGGCACCTAATATAGGTAACTATGTTAATAAACCGGACCTATATCGGAGGATCCGATAGAATGAGGGCTCGTAAACCAAATGAGTATGGGAACTCAGGTAGTATGGTTTAACAAGGCCTACATACTAAATGAAACCTAGCCTAAGTGCTTATGATCCATTACGACCCGTTTAGGTAGCTTATGCTACTTTAACGCGTCGTTCGCGTGAAACGCGTTCGGAAAGCCTAACTAGTCCTATGATAAGTAAAATATGCCTTAACATGTCTAATATTGTTACCAAATTAGTTTAGATACCAAAAGTTATGCTACATATGCTTAAAATGAATTTTGGCTAAAAAGGGCATTTTGGTAATTTACCTAAGGCATATAAACTACCTATCATACAACTACTTAAACGAAGCGACCATAAGGTATAACCTCGGAAGGTTATTCCCTATATACTATGGTCACCTAATGTGTTTGGTCGGATCCTAAAGATCGACCAAATGGGTCGGGTTCGAAGGTATAAGCGATTTATTAGATAGCTTACCCTTACGACCCTAGACAACGTGGTAATCAGTAGGCATAGTCACAAGGGACTATAACCATCGTGATTACGCTCACGTTGCGAAGTTCAAACGAACTTCGCATTGACCATAAACTGGTCAATGCAGAAAGTCAAACAAAGTTTGACTTTCGGACTCGAAAAGCAATAAAAGAACGAAGGAACAGTTACAAAGGGTCCCCGCAAGATTGATAATCCAAGTATTCTCAGGTATGAGGTGATGAAACACCCCAACTTAGAGAAATCTCAGATTTCAAGTGGGTTTTGCAATGAATGGGGTTGGGTATTTATAGATTTCGGTTCACCGTTGGGATCGTTTCTTGGAGAAGAGGGAATGATCGCATCCCTACACTTGTTGGCAAGCTCATGTACATCAAATTGGCCCCCCATAAGCAGGAAACAACACTTGGAATTGGATTGGGAGTGCTAAACAGCTGTTAACAATGGCCTTTGCTGATCAGAAGGGGCCTCGCATGACGCCAAGGGGGCTAGGTGTCACGCTAAGGTCCCTCTGATCAGCAACCAATTTCCAAAGCTTCCAATTCAGTCCCCTTTGTGTATTAAGGCTATTTCCGACATGTTTAAGGCTCGTGAAGCCATTTTCAAGGCCCTAAGATGATGCCTAAACATTGTGGACATGAAACATGCTCAAAAATATCCCGGATGTTGGTTCGTTTGGTCGTGCGATTGCGATGTTCGCTTAATTACGACGGAATGCGCATAAGCGCGAAAAACGATCCAAATTGCGCGACGAATGGATTTTTCTCAAGCCAAACACTAAAATAAAATATTTTAGTGCTTACATAAATTTTTGGATGTCCGGATGTATTCAGAACGTAAGTTATGCGCGAAAATGCAATCTTGTGCACTTTTTGACGCTTTTAGTCCCTGAATGACCCAAATGTTTATTTTAGCATACCGAACCCCTCAAAGCCTATTTCTAAGCTATGTAAAGGATATTTATGGTATGTTTAACTTATGGTCATGTTCCGGAATGTTCGTTACGGTTCAAATTGGCATACTTTTGTAGTTTGTCAAGTTTAGTCCCTGTAAGCGAATTAACTTGTTTTTGCCATACCAAAGCCTTTAAAACTTATTTCTAAGTTATGTAAAGGTTATTTAAGGTATGTTAAGCCTATTTCACTATTCCGGAGTGTTCGTTGCATTAAACGGGTTATATTTACGCATCAGTGCGCGTATAACCTTCCAGAAAGCGATTTAAAGCTTGAAATCGAGCAAGAATTGATATGTGCAAAGGATACACATATTTATACAAATCCCAAGTATGAAATACAATATTTCATTGGCTTGGTATTTGTTTGATGGTCGCAGTGACCCAGGTGTCACAAAAAACTAAACCACGCATGATTTGGAACTAGGCGCCGTGGTGTTTGCTTTGAAAATCTGGCGACATTACTTGTATGGCACGCATTGTACAATTTTTACTGATCACAAGAGCTTACAGCATATATTTGATCAAAAAGAGCTTAATATGAGACAGCGCCGATGGGTAGAGCTGTTGAACGATTATGATTGTGAAATCAAATATCACCCAGGGAAGGCGAATGTAGTCACAGACGCCTTGAGTCGTAAAGAAAGGATTAAGCCCATAAGGGTTAGGGCTTTGGAAATGATTATTCAAACGGATCTCTCATTGCGCATTCGTACCGCGCAGAGAGAAGCTCTTAAGGAAGAGAATCTTGAGAATGAATATCTTCGTGGGATGGAGAAACAGTTAGTACCCAATGATGAAGGAACGTTGTGCTTCATGAAACGAATTTGGGTTCCTTTCTTTGGTGGTCTGAGAGACGTTATTTTTGATGAAGCTCACAAGTCACGGTACTCGATCCATCCAGGATCGGATAAAATGTACCAGGATTTAAAGGATTTTTATTGGTGGCCGAGATTAAAAGGTGATGTTGCTACATATGTTGGCAAATGTTTGACTTGCGCCAAGGTAAAGGCCGAATATTAGAAGCCTTCAAGTCTTTTGCAACAACCCGAAATACCCATGTGGAAATGGGAGCAGATTTCAATGGACTTTATAACGAAGTTGCCAAGGACACCCAGAGGTCACGATACGATTTGGGTAATCCTTGACCGTCTGACCAAATCTGCACACTTTTTGCCGATCAAGGAGAAGGACAATACTAGCAAGCTTGCTGAACTGTACCTCAGAGAGATTGTCACACGCCATGGAGTACCTCTCTCGATTATCTCTGATAGAGATGGAAGATTCGTGTCAAGGATTTGGCAGTCCTTCCAAGAAGCCTTTGGTTCTCAGTTGAATCTGAGTACTGCATTCCATCCGCAGACTGATGGCCAAAGCGAGTGAACGATTCAAACGTTGGAAGATATGTTGCGAGCGTTCGTAATGGATTTGGGTGGTAGTTGGGACACTCACTTACCCTTGGTAGAATTCTCGTACAACAACAGTTACCATGCGAGTATCCAAGCTGCACCGTTTGAAGCTCTCTATGGACGCAAGTGTCGATCACCGTTATGCTGGGCAGACGCGGGGGATAGACAGCTTGTTGGTCCTGAATTGGTTCAAGAGACGACTGATAAGATTACACAGATCCGAGACCGCATAAAGGCGGCTCGTGATCGACAAAAGAGTTACGCGGACCGAAGAAGGAAACCGTTGGAATTTTCAGTAGGAGATATGATTTTGTTAAAGGTCTCACCCTGGAAGAGTGTAGCACGCTTTGGGAAGCGTGGGAAGTTGAACCCGCGATACATTGGACCATTCAAAATCCTGGAGATGATTGGTCTTATAGCTTACAAGTTGGATCTACCGGCAGAACTAAATGGCGTTCATGATACATTTCATGTATCTAACCTGAAAAAGAGTCCAACTCAAGAGACAGTTGTCATACCTGCCGACGAAGTCCATATTGGCGACACACTCCACTTTACTGAAGAATCTGTTGAGGTTACTGATTGGAAGGTTAACAAGACGCGACGGAGTAGTGTTAAACTCGTCAAGGTTCGTTGGAACGCGCGACACGGCCCAGAATTTTCTTGGGAGTGTGAGGATCGTATGAAAGCGAAGTACCCACATTTGCTCCCCAAGACCCCTACAGCTAGTAGCAGAACTTAAATTTCGGGATGAAATTTTCTTAACAGGGGGAGAATGTGACAACCCTCATAAATCCAGGTATCCGTACAATTAATTAATATTAATTAATGCTTAATAACTGTGCCGGATTACATAACTTGTCACACCCCGACCATGTAAAACATCAAATCGTGGCGGAAACGTCGGGGAGTGTTGTAACAGAATTATTGTTCCACAACCATGGTAATTAAAATTTATTTTATTCATCAACCAAAGAGTGGAATACATTGTTTCAAAACAAGAACCAAAGAGTACATCATATAATTAAACTAGGTCTATCTTTATTTTTAAGTCTCTAAGGCACAGGTCCGCCCTAGTGTCACGATCATCCTAAGCATCAGCTCCTGAAACACATGTGAAAATAGGCACGTCAGTATAAAAATGCCTGTGAGTAACATAGGTTTTATGAAAATAGGGTTCATGACTTATAAGTTTAGAAGAGGTTGTTTAACAAAAGTCAGTCATGATCCTTATAAAATGTTTTGTTTTATAAATCTTTTGAAAAGCGATGTTAAAGAAGATGATATGTAAAAGAGTGATGTGAGGTTAAATGAATAACCAAGTAAAATGAGTTTTGTATAAAATGAGTTGTTTGTAAAACAATGTCTTGTGAAAAATATGTTATTTGTATAAAATGTTATATGTCTAAATTGAAATGATTCAAATAACGCTACAATATGTAATACCATACAAACACTTATATATAGGAAGTACCAGCGGCGTATCCACCATGCTTGTATCATATTACATATGCCTCGTTACTTAAATCACTTACCCAAACAAACCACTAATGAAAATTTGCCCATATAAAATCATTTATCAAATGTCTTTGTGTAAACCATGTCAAAATATCTATGTCAAAATATGGTCCATGAAATATGTGTATCAATATCAAAATGTCCATGTCAAATGTCAATTATGTAATGAGTAAACAAAATGTCATGTATGGCAAATGAAGTATATACATATATACATCCACGAAACCATAGGTAAAAATGCACAAAACAATGTATTGAGGTAAACGTGGTTTAAATCACCGTTATGTTTTGTGGAAATGCATGCTATACTGAATACAAACATTTATGCGGTATTGTAAAAATGCATACATCCAAGCCTTGTGACTGTGGTGATGAGCCTTTAAACAAATTAAAGGTCTATCTGTATTATGTTTTATCGAACTCGGTCATTCCTTTCATCCAAACATACCTAGGATGTTAGGAACGGGAGTTGTCAATTCCTATGGTACCATTACCTATAAACGAGCGGCGTGATCAAAGTTAATGCATGTATATGGTCCCACTTAACAACCCAAATGTCATATCAAAATGTAAGCATGTGATGAAATGAAAATGTACTAAGCATGATGAACATACATAGCATGAAAAGGTAATGTAAAACAATGCACTAAGTATGCACACAATGGACATACGTAGCATAAAATGTCATGTAAAATGATGCACTAATAATGTACTAATGAACATAGCATGTATATGATGAGAAAACATGAAAAGCACGAAAGTAACAAGTAGGCACATGTGTTTCACCCCAAGATGTTTGGAAAACAGTAAAAGAGGGGTCTATGTACTCACTTGAGATTGCTCAATAGACTTTAGAAATCCACCAAGCAAGGTTAGAAGATCACGGATTCAAACGTCACCTAATATAGGAAACTATATTAATAAACGGACCTAATCGGAGGATCGGGTAGCATGAGGGTTTGTAAACCAAATGAGTGTAGGAACTCATGTAATATGGTTTAACAAATCCTACATACTAAAACGAAACTTATCCTAAGTGCTTTTGACCTGTTACGACCCGTTTAGGTAGCTTATGTTACTTTAACGCGTCGTTCGCGTAAAACGCGTTCGGACCGCCTAACTAGCCCTATGACAAGTAAGATATGCCTTAACATGTTTAATATTGTTGTTAAATCAGTTTAGATGGCAAAAGTTATGTTACATAGGCTAAAAATGAATTTTGGCGCAAAAAGGGCATTTTGGTAATTTACCTAAGGCATAGGAATTACTTATCATACAACTACTTAAACGACGTGACCATAAGGTATAACCTCGGAAGGTTATTCCCAATACTACTATGGTCACCTAAAGTATTTGGTCGGATCCTAATGATCGACCAAATGGGTCGGGTTCGAAAGTATAAGCGATTGATTAGATCGCTTACCTTTACGACCCTAGACAAGCACAAAACTAAAAGTGACGAGCTAAACATGTTAGAACATGTTTAACAAGGTTTAAAAACAGGTTTGGTATCAAAACAAACGGTTTTGATACCCACAAGTAGTTTGGTTACAAAATACGCGAGAACACGCATTTTGCTCGAAACTACGACTCGTCACTGAGCCTAGATAATGTGGTAATCAGTAGGTATAGTCACTAGGGACTATAACCATCATGATTACGCTCACGTTATGAAGTTCAAATGAACTTCGCGTTGACCATAAACTGGTCAATGCAAAAAGTCAAACACAGTTTGACTTTAACGCTAAAACGAATGATAAACGTGAAAGAATACTTACAGAAGGTCCCCGCAAGTATTTGACCCGATTCACTCTCAGGTAGGAAGCATATAAACTTCCACTTAGAGAGTTTTGAATCAGATTCAAATGTGAGGGAAATGAGCAAGACATGGGGGGGGGGGTATTTATAGGAAATGTAGATGTAACATCTGTGCTTGTAATCATTATGAACAGTTCTATTATCAATAAAACAATGTTATTTGATCCCAATGTTTGTTTGGTTGTGTTTTACATTTTTCATGTTTTGACTTTTATTCAATTTCAAACTCTATATCGCTTTCTAGAGAGTTATACGCAAACTGGTGCGTAAACGTAACCAGTTTAACGCGACAAATACTCCGAAACATCATCATATACTTAACATACCTTAAATAACCTTTACATAACTTAGAAATAAGTTTTGAAGGCTTTGGTATGGCAAAAACAAGTTAATTCGCTTACAGGGACTAAACTTGACAAACTACGAAAGTATGCCAATTTGAACTGTAACAGACATTTCGGAACATGACCATAAGTTAAACACACCTTAAATATCCTTTACATAGCTTAGAAATAGGCTTTGAGGTGTTCGGTGTGCTAAAATAAACTTTTGGGTCATTCAGGGACTAAAAGTGTCAAAAAAAAATGCACAAGTTTGCATTTTCGCGCATAACTTACGGTCTGAATACATCCGGACATCCAAAAATTTATGTAAGCACTAAAATATTTTAGTTTAGTGTTTGGCATGAGAAAAATCCATTCGTCACACAATTTGGATCGTTTTTCACGCTTATGCGCATTCCGTCGTAATTAACCGAACAACGCGATTGTACGGCTAAACGAACCGACATCCGGCATATTTTTGAGCATGTTTCATGTTCCCTATACTTTAACATCCTTGTGAAGCTTAAAAATGGGCTTGACGGGTGTTAGAAGTGCCAAAACACGACGATACGCGCTCAGGAACCAAAACTGCAAAACTGCAAAAAAAAAATATAAAAAAAAATAAATAAATAAAAAAAATGCAGCAAAAAGCCATTTTAAACATAAGTTAGCAGCCCCTAACACTTCCAAAGGTCAAGTGCCACATGTTAATCTCCTATGGTGGCCAAAATTAGTTACCACAACATTTTGACAAGTGTACGGCCTAGATCGTGCCCCCTTTTCCAAGAAACGATCCTAACGGTTGTGGGTTTACTATAAATACCCAACCCATTTTCACTCATTCCTCACTAGAATCTGATCTAAAAGACTCTAAGTTGAAACCATTGTTTCATACCTGAGTTATTTGGATCTAGATTAGCATTCGGGGACCTTTCGTAAGTATTCTTTCGTTCTTTTATCGCTTTCGAGTCCGAAAGTCAAACTTTGTTTGACTTTCTGCATTGACCAGTTTATGGTCGATGCGAAGTTCGTTTGAACTTCATAACGTGAGCGTGATCACGATGGTTATAGTCCCTAGTGACTATACCTACTGATTACCACGTTATCTAGGCTCAGTGACGAGTCGTAGTTTCGGTCAGAATACGTATTCTTGCGTATTTTGTAACCAAACTACTTATGGGTATCAAAACCGTTTGTTTTGATACCAAACCTGTTTTCTAAACTTAGTTAAGCATGTTTTAACATGCTTAGCTCGTCACTTTTAGTTGTGCTTGTATAGGGTCGTAAGGTAAGCGATCTAAACGATCGCTTATACTTTCGAACCCGACCCATTTGGTCGATCATTAGGATCCGACCAAATACATTAGGTGACCATAGTATATAGGGAATAACCCTCTGAGGTTATACCTTATGGTCGCTACGTTTAAGTAGTTGTATGATAGGTAATTTATATGCCTTAGGTAAATTACCAAAATACCCCTTTATGCCAAAATTCATTTTTAAACATATGTAACATAACTTTTGACATCTAAACTGATTTGACAACCATATTAGACATGTTAAGGCATATATTACTTGTCATAGGACTAGTTAGGCGGTCCGAACGCGTTTCACGCGAACGACGCGTTAAAGTAGCATAAGCTACCTAAACGGGTCGTAATGGGTCACAAGCACTTAGGATAGGTTTCATTTAGTATGTAGGCTTTGTTAAACCATACTACATGAGTTCCCATACTCATTTGGTTTACGAACCCTCATTCTATCCGATCTTCCGATTTAGGTCCGGTTTATTAATGTAGTTACCTATATTAGGTGCCGTTTGATATTCCGAGATCTCTAGCATTGCTTGGTGGTTATCTTAGGACTTCTGAGCAATCTCAAGTGAGTACATAGAACCCCTCTTTTACTGTTTTCCAAACTGTTTTGGGGTGGAACACATGTGCCTACTTGTTACTTTCGTGCTTTCCTGTTTTCACATCATATACCTGCTATGTTTGTTAGTTCATTATAGTACATGATTTCATTACATTTCATGCTATGTATGTCCATTGTGTGCATACTTAGTACATTATTTTACATAACATTTCTGCTATGTATGTTAACTGATAGCATGCTAGCACATTGATTTACATGACTTTTCTGCTTTGTATGTTAACTTAGCATACTTAGTTCATTGTTTTCATATAACATGTTCACTTTTGCTATGACATTTGGTTTGCACAAACGAGACTATTATACGTTCATTAACATTAGCTACGCCGCTCGGTAGTAAGTACTGGTACCATAGGACTTGACAAATCCCATTCCTGACATCCCGGGTTTGTTTGGATGTAAGGAATGACTGAATCCGAAAACATTTCTTTTGATAACCTTGACTGAAAGGGTTATCCGACTGTCTCAAGGCTTGAATGTATGCGTTAACTCACCACATAAATGTTTGTATCAATGTAACATGTATTACTTGCGAAACATAACTTTTTGATATATTCAAATTACTTTGTTTTGTACATTACTACATTTGGATTATGTGACAATACTTTACTTATAATACATAACATTTGTTACACATTATTTGACTACGTTTGGACTTATAAACATTTGACATGACTTATACAAGGACTTTTGACTACTGGTTTAAACATAGACTTTATACATTGGTGGTTTGTTTAAGTGATTTAAGTAACGAGGCATGTGTAATATGATACAAGCATGGTGGATACGCCGCTAGTACTTCCTATATATAAGTGTTTGCATGGTATTACATATTGTAGCGTTATCTAAATCATTTCAATTTAGACATAAGACATTTTATACAAATAACATACTTTTCACAAGACATTGTTTTACAAAACAAACTTATCTTATGCAAACTCATTTTACTTGGTTATTTATTAAACCATACTTTATGATCTTATTTATACATATCATCTGATCTTATCGTTTTTCAAATGATTTACAAGACAAAACAATCTACAAGGTTCATGACTGACTGTTATTAAACAATTTCTTAAACTCAAGTCATGAATCCTATTTTCACAAAACCTATGTATCTCACAGGCATTTTTATGCTGACGTACCTATTTTCACATGTGTTTTCAGGAGCTTTTCCGTAGGATGATGATCGTGACACTAGGGCGGACCTGTGCCTTAGAGATTTAAAATGAAGAAAGACTTAGTTTAATTATGTTCTGAACTCTTTAATTTCTGTTTAAGACAATGAAACTCTTTTGTTAATAAATAAAATACCACTTTGAATGCCATGGTTATGAAACAATTAATTCTGTTACAACACTCCCCGACGTTTTCCGCCACGTCTTGTATGCTATACGTGGTCGGGGTGTGACAGAAGAGTTGGTATCAGAGCCAATGGTTATAGGGAATTAGGTTATTAGTAATGCTTTGACCTAGACTATAACCTTTCTAGGACCCTAACACAAGTTATCTTGTGTTTAGATCTTAAAACATGTACATCACCTATCCTTAGGTGATTATCAAAACAAGAAAACCAAATTTTTCCGAAACGATTTTTGAAAAACAATCTTCTGTTTTTGAATGATTTATTACAAGGTTTTGAACCCTCTATTGTAAGGTTTTGAACCCTCTGTTATATGGTTTTGAACCCTTCCAGTTTGACTAAATTTTTGGCCTTGTGCCTTCAAATTTTTAAAATCTCGTCAACGTTTTGGGTTTTAAATAATGTGAACACGTGCAAACTGGAAGAGTGAATGCCTGTATTCTGGGTTTTCTGTCTAGGCAAGCACTTCGTATACATCTCATCAGACGCGAGACCAGTTGTGCTTACCTGGGAATTCTTGGGATGAGTGTTCACTTATAGGCGAGCATGTCTTCATGATACATTATTTTTGATCCATTTACTTTGATTAGTCACTGTGTGTCGTTTGTTTACTTTGTGATACGGACAAATGACCACCATCTTTGCTTTTGTTGATTTTGTTTCATCTCATTCTTTTCATCCCATCATCTCACTCGTTTCTTTTCATGTTTCCTCTTTTAGAATGCCTCCTCGACGCGACAATCTGATTGCAACTGCCGAACTGGCAGAAATTATTGCGGAGCAGATGGCTGCTCAGTTCCCAAATCTCTTTGCTCAATGGCACGCAGCCAACAATAACAACAATGCTCCATGCAAATACAAGGATTTTAACTCGGCTAAACCACTCAAGTTTAGTGGTTCTGAGGGAGCGACTGGGCTTCTTCAATGGTTTGAGAGCATTGAGAATACTTTCCGCCACGTGCAGTGTCCGGATAATCGCAAGGTCGAGTTTTCCTCGAGCGTGTTTCAAAAGAGGGCTCTCACATGGTGGAACGGGGTTATGAGAGATCGGGGTGCAGAAGTTGCTCTAGCGCAAACTTGGGCTGAACTTTGGGCCCTTATGATGAGGGAATTCTGTCCTCGCCATGAACAGCGAGCGTTGGAGAAAGAGTTTGATAATTTGAAACAAGATAGTGGTGAGCACAGGGCATATACTGACAGGTTTGAGGAGTTGAGTCTGCTTTGCCCAACTATGGTTACCCCACTCGACAAGGCTATCGAAAGGTACATCGACGGCCTACCTGACTCAGTACAAGACATCCTTACTGGGAGTAACCCTACGACACTCCGTCAGGCGATCGAGTTAGCAGCGACATTGACTGAGTCGCAGGTTCGAAAGGGAAAGCTGCATAAAAAGGGTGACAAGGGTAAGAAGCAGGTGTCTGATAAGGAAGATAGCAAGAAAAGTCAAAACAAGAAGGGAAAGAATTCTGGAGGGTCTAGGAAGCGGAAGGCTTCCCAAAACTATGCCGTTACTGCACAGGCCCAAGCTGCACCAAATCAGCCTGCGCAACCACTAGCCAAGAAGCCTTATCTTGGCACTGCACCTTTGTGCAACAGGTGTAACGGCCATCATCAACCACACCTCCAGTGTCGTCAGTGCACCAACTGCGGAAGATCTGGTCATCTTACTGCCGCCTGCCGCATTCCTGTTAACCAGAACCAGGCAGTTCAGAACCCGGCTCAACAAGTTGCTCAGCCTCTTGCTCAGCAACAAGGTCAAGCTGCACGACCTCATTTTCCTCCTGGTTCGTGCTACAATTGTGGGGATCTGACCCACTACAGGAACCGGTGCCCAAGGCTAGCCAACCAAAATCAGAATCAGAACCAAAATCAGGCTCAGGCTCGAGGGCGAGCTTTTAACTTGAATGCCCAAGAGGCGCAGGCGGACGATAATGTGGTGAACGGTACGTTCTTTATTAATAATCAGCCTGCATCTGTTCTTTTTGATTCGGGTGCCGACAAGAGTTTTGTGTCATTGTCTTTTGAGCCATTACTTCGCGTGTCTAGAACAAAACTAGGTAAACCTTTGACAGTAGAAGTTGCTAGTGGTGAACCCATTGTTCTTGATTCTATTCTTCACAACTGCCAGTTGAACCTTAACGATCATCTTTTTCCTATTAACCTCACGCCTATGCAACTTGGAAGCTTCGACGTCATTGTGGGTATGGATTGGTTATCCAAGTATCACGCTGAGATAGTTTGTTCTGAGAAGATTGTTCGTGTGCCGCTTTCGACAGGCGAGATCCTACAGGTTCAAGGTGAGAAACCTGCCGGTGGTCTCAAACTCATGTCTTGTTTTAAAGCTCGGAAGTATCTGCGGAAGAACTATGTGGCTTTCTTAGCACATGTTACAACAGATAAAGGCAAGGGTAAGTCTATTTCAGATATTCCTGTCGTTCGGGATTATTCTGAAGTTTTCCCTGAAGAGTTACCTGGTCTACCTCCAGCACGCCAAGTCGAGTTCCGCATTGATCTCGTACCTGGTGCAAATCCCATTGCCAGAGCTCCATATCGTCTTGCACCGTCTGAGATGCAAGAGTTGTCTAAGCAGCTTCAGGAGCTTTCTGACAAAGGCTTTATCCGTCCCAGCTTTTCACCCTGGGGTGCTCCCGTTCTTTTTGTTAAGAAGAAGGATGGATCCTTTAGGATGTGTATCGATTATCGTGAGCTTAACAAGCTTACTATCAAGAATCGATATCCCCTACCGCGCATAGACGACCTCTTTGATCAATTACAGGGCGCTTCTTATTTTTCGAAGATTGATCTACGTTCCGGATATCATCAACTTCGTGTGCATGAAGAAGATATTCCCAAGACAGCGTTCCGCACTCGTTATGGGCATTATGAATTCACAGTCATGCCATTCGGTTTGACTAATGCTCCTGCTGTTTTCATGGACTTAATGAATAGGGTATGCAAACCTTATTTGGATCAGTTCGTCATTGTTTTTATTGACGACATCTTGATTTACTCCAAGACGCGAGCTGATCACGAGCAACATCTTCGTCTTACTTTGGAACTCCTAAAGAAAGAGCAACTTTTCGCCAAATTCTCCAAGTGCGAATTTTGGCTTAAAGAAGTTCAATTTTTAGGACACATTATCAACGAACAAGGTATTCATGTAGATCCCTCCAAGATCAGTGCGATTAAGGATTGGGATACGCCTACTACTCCCACTGAGGTTCGTTCTTTTCTTGGTCTAGCGGGTTATTATCGCCGCTTCATTGAGAACTTCTCGAAGATTGCAGTTCCTCTAACTGCTCTAACTCAGAAGAACAGGCCCTTTGAGTGGGGATTCAAACAAGAGGAAGCTTTTCAAAACTTGAAGCAGAAGCTTTGCGACGCGCTTGTTCTAACTTTGCCTGAGGGCAATGATGATTTCGTCATTTATTGCGATGCATCTAAACTGGGTCTTGGCTGTGTTCTTATGCAAAGGAACAAAGTCATAGCATATGCATCAAGGCAGTTGAAGATACATGAGAAGAACTACACCACTCATGATCTTGAGTTGGGTGCAGTTGTTTTCGCTCTAAAGATCTGGAGACACTATTTATACGGTACAAAATGTGTGGTTTTCACGGACCACAAAAGTCTTCAGCATATCTTCAACCAGAAAGAACTCAACATGAGGCAACGACGTTGGGTTGAGCTTTTAAACGACTATGACTGCGAAATTCGCTACCATCCTGGTAAGGCGAATGTCGTAGCTGATGCATTGAGTCGTAAGGAACGTACTAAGCTTCATTGTGTACGTGTTCAATCTGTTATTCAAGCTCAATCCGATATCCAAGCACGCATTTCTCAGGCTCAACAATCTTGTGTTTCACAAGGTTTAATGGATAAGGAATTTCCCTATCACATAACGCCTGCTTTGGAACTGAAGGACAATGGATCGTATTACTTCATGGACCGTTTATGGGTCCCAAGCCAGGATGATCTTCGTACCTTGCTTATGGATGAAGCCCATAAGTCGCGTTATTCTATTCATCCGGGCTCAGATAAAATGTATAAGGATCTTCGTATTCATTATTGGTGGCCTGGTATGAAGAAAGACATTGCCTTATACGTATCAAAATGCCTTACTTGTCTTAAGGTTAGGGCTGAACATCAGCGTCCTTCTGGTTTATTGGAGCAACCAGAGATCCCAGTTTGGAAATGGGAAAACATTACTATGGATCTTGTTACTAAACTTCCGCGCACAAAGAAAGGTCATGATGCCATCTGGGTAGTTGTTGATCGTCTTACTAAGTCCGCGCATTTCTTGCCAATCCGTGAGGATTTTCCTGCTGACAGACTTGCTCAAATCTATGTGGATGAAATTGTAGCTCGACATGGTGTTCCTTTGAGCATCATTTCTGACAGAGATGCTCGTTTCACTTCTCATTTTTGGAGAACCATGCAATCTGCTATGGGGACCCAACTTAATCTGAGCACAGCTTATCATCCGCAAACGGATGGTCAATCTGAAAGAACAATCCAGACTCTGGAGGATATGCTAAGAGCTTGTGTGATCGATTTTGGTGGTAGTTGGGATTCACATCTTAAGTTGATTGAATTCTCCTACAACAACAGTTATCACACCAGCATCAAAATGGCTCCTTTCGAGGCTCTCTATGGTCGAAAATGTCGTTCACCAGTCTGCTGGAATGAGATCGGCGAGGCTCAACTTACTGGACCTGCCCTTATTTTAGAGACAACTGACAAGATCAAGAAAGTGCGTGATAACCTTCAGACAGCTAGAAGCCGTCAGAAGAGTTACGCGGACCCAAAACGCAAGGCCTTGGAATTTCAAGTCGGTGATCGAGTATTACTTAAGGTCTCACCTTGGAAAGGTGTGATCAGATTTGGAAAGAAAGGAAAACTTGCACCTAGATACGTTGGACCATTCAAGATCGTCGAAAGAATCGGTAAGGTAGCCAACAGACTTGAGTTACCTCCTGAACTTGGAAATGTTCATCCAACTTTTCACGTATCCAATCTCAAGAGGTGTTTAGCTGATGAGAACCTCCACATACCACTTGACGAAATTCGTGTTGGTAAAACACTGAAATTTGTTGAGAAGCCAGTGGAAATCATGGAACGTGAAGTCAAGTGGCTCAAACGTAAGCGCATTCCTTTGGTCAAAGTTCGTTGGGAAGCTAAACGTGGACCCGAGTTTACTTGGGAACGCGAAGATCAAATGAAGGCGAAATATCCGCATCTTTTTCCACGAGTTTCCTCTAAATAAATTTCGGGACGAAATTTCCACAAGTAGGGGAGACTGTAACATCTGTGCTTGTAATCTTTATGAACAGTTCTATTATCAATAAAACAATGTTATTTGATCCCAATGTTTGTTTGGTTGTGTTTTACATTTTTCATGTTTTGACTTTTATTCAATTTCAAACTCTATATCGCTTTCTAGAGAGTTATACGCAAACTGGTGCGTAAACGTAACCAGTTTAACGCGACAAATACTCCGAAACATCATCATATACTTAACATACCTTAAATAACCTTTACATAACTTAGAAATAAGTTTTGAAGGCTTTGGTATGGCAAAAACAAGTTAATTCGCTTACAGGGACTAAACTTGACAAACTACGAAAGTATGCCAATTTGAACTGTAACAGACATTCCGGAACATGACCATAAGTTAAACACACCTTAAATATCCTTTACATAGCTTAGAAATAGGCTTTGAGGTGTTCGGTGTGCTAAAATAAACTTTTGGGTCATTCAGGGACTAAAAGTGTCAAAAAAAAAATGCACAAGTTTGCATTTTCGCGCATAACTTACGGTCTGAATACATCCGGACATCCAAAAATTTATGTAAGCACTAAAATATTTTAGTTTAGTGTTTGGCATGAGAAAAATCCATTCGTCACACAATTTGGATCGTTTTTCACGCTTATGCGCATTCCGTCGTAATTAACCGAACAACGCGATTGTACGGCTAAACGAACCGACATCCGGCATATTTTTGAGCATGTTTCATGTTCCCTATACTTTAACATCCTTGTGAAGCTTAAAAATGGGCTTGACGGGTGTTAGAAGTGCCAAAACACGACCATACGCGCTCAGGAACCAAAACTGCAAAACTGCAAAAAAAAATATAAAAAAAATAAATAAATAAAAAAAATGCAGCAAAAAGCCATTTTAAACATAAGTTAGCAGCCCCTAACACTTCCCAAAGGTCAAGTGCCACATGTTAATCTCCTATGGTGGCCAAAATTAGTTACCACAACATTTTGACAAGTGTACGGCCTAGATCGTGCCCCCTTTTCCAAGAAACGATCCTAACGGTTGTGGGTTTACTATAAATACCCAACCCATTTTCACTCATTCCTCACTAGAATCTGATCTAAAAGACTCTAAGTTGAAACCATTGTTTCATACCTGAGTTATTTGGATCTAGATTAGCATTCGGGGACCTTTCGTAAGTATTCTTTCGTTCTTTTATCGCTTTCGAGTCCGAAAGTCAAACTTTGTTTGACTTTCTGCATTGACCAGTTTATGGTCGATGCGAAGTTCGTTTGAACTTCATAACGTGAGCGTGATCACGATGGTTATAGTCCCTAGTGACTATACCTACTGATTACCACGTTATCTAGGCTCAGTGACGAGTCGTAGTTTCGGTCAGAATACGTATTCTTGCGTATTTTGTAACCAAACTACTTATGGGTATCAAAACCATTTGTTTTGATACCAAACCTGTTTTCTAAACTTAGTTAAGCATGTTTTAACATGCTTAGCTCGTCACTTTTAGTTGTGCTTGTATAGGGTCGTAAGGTAAGCGATCTAAACGATCGCTTATACTTTCGAACCCGACCCATTTGGTCGATCATTAGGATCCGACCAAATACATTAGGTGACCATAGTATATAGGGAATAACCCTCTGAGGTTATACCTTATGGTCGCTACGTTTAAGTAGTTGTATGATAGGTAATTTATATGCCTTAGGTAAATTACCAAAATACCCCTTTATGCCAAAATTCATTTTTAAACATATGTAACATAACTTTTGACATCTAGACTGATTTGACAACCATATTAGACATGTTAAGGCATATATTACTTGTCATAGGACTAGTTAGGCGGTCCGAACGCGTTTCACGCGAACGACGCGTTAAAGTAGCATAAGCTACCTAAACGGGTCGTAATGGGTCACAAGCACTTAGGATAGGTTTCATTTAGTATGTAGGCTTTGTTAAACCATACTACATGAGTTCCCATACTCATTTGGTTTACGAACCCTCATTCTATCCGATCTTCCGATT
Source organism: Helianthus tuberosus (assembly GCA_030545235.1). NCBI lineage: Eukaryota > Viridiplantae > Streptophyta > Magnoliopsida > Asterales > Asteraceae > Helianthus > Helianthus tuberosus. The sequence continues at coordinate 109,235,067 of CM060409.1, forward strand.
TAGGTCCGGTTTATTAATGTAGTTACCTATATTAGGTGCCGTTTGATATTCCGAGATCTCTAGCATTGCTTGGTGGTTATCTTAGGACTTCTGAGCAATCTCAAGTGAGTACATAGAACCCCTCTTTTACTGTTTTCCAAACTGTTTTGGGGTGGAACACATGTGCCTACTTGTTACTTTCGTGCTTTCCTGTTTTCACATCATATACCTGCTATGTTTGTTAGTTCATTATAGTACATGATTTCATTACATTTCATGCTATGTATGTCCATTGTGTGCATACTTAGTACATTATTTTACATAACATTTCTGCTATGTATGTTAACTGATAGCATGCTAGCACATTGATTTACATGACTTTTCTGCTTTGTATGTTAACTTAGCATACTTAGTTCATTGTTTTCATATAACATGTTCACTTTTGCTATGACATTTGGTTTGCACAAACGAGACTATTATACGTTCATTAACATTAGCTACGCCGCTCGGTAGTAAGTACTGGTACCATAGGACTTGACAAATCCCATTCCTGACATCCCGGGTTTGTTTGGATGTAAGGAATGACTGAATCCGAAAACATTTCTTTTGATAACCTTGACTGAAAGGGTTATCCGACTGTCTCAAGGCTTGAATGTATGCGTTAACTCACCACATAAATGTTTGTATCAATGTAACATGTATTACTTGCGAAACATAACTTTTTGATATATTCAAATTACTTTGTTTTGTACATTACTACATTTGGATTATGTGACAATACTTTACTTATAATACATAACATTTGTTACACATTATTTGACTACGTTTGGACTTATAAACATTTGACATGACTTATACAAGGACTTTTGACTACTGGTTTAAACATAGACTTTATACATTGGTGGTTTGTTTAAGTGATTTAAGTAACGAGGCATGTGTAATATGATACAAGCATGGTGGATATGCCGCTAGTACTTCCTATATATAAGTGTTTGCATGGTATTACATATTGTAGCGTTATCTAAATCATTTCAATTTAGACATAAGACATTTTATACAAATAACATACTTTTCACAAGACATTGTTTTACAAAACAAACTTATCTTATGCAAACTCATTTTACTTGGTTATTTATTAAACCATACTTTATGATCTTATTTATACATATCATCTGATCTTATCGTTTTTCAAATGATTTACAAGACAAAACAATCTACAAGGTTCATGACTGACTGTTATTAAACAATTTCTTAAACTCAAGTCATGAATCCTATTTTCACAAAACCTATGTATCTCACAGGCATTTTTATGCTGACGTACCTATTTTCACATGTGTTTTCAGGAGCTTTTCCGTAGGATGATGATCGTGACACTAGGGCGGACCTGTGCCTTAGAGATTTAAAATGAAGAAAGACTTAGTTTAATTATGTTCTGAACTCTTTAATTTCTGTTTAAGACAATGAAACTCTTATGTTAATAAATAAAATACAACTTTGAATGCCATGGTTATGAAACAATTAATTCTGTTACAACACTCCCCGACGTTTTCCGCCACGTCTTGTATGCTATACGTGGTCGGGGTGTGACAGTAGAGCCGTTAAGATCGTTTCTTGTTTCCCAAGCGTTAAATCTCAGCCGTACAACACATACCCACTGATTTAAAAACCCATGGGAGCCCATAGGATTGCTAGAAACCAGTTGCAAGTGAGAAAGGAGTGTATGACAGCTGAAAACAGGCTGTTTGAAACATTCTGCTGTTCTGGGGACTGCTTGCGCACCGTAACACTCACAGTGTTGAGGTGCGCAAGGACCTAGTTTGGCAGAATGGCAGATTTGGTCCCTGCTGTGTAAAAAGCTCATTTCTGACACGTTTAAGGCCCGTTAACCCCATTTCAAAGCTCTAAAATGAAGTTAAAGTATAGGGAACTTATAATGTGCTCAAAAATATGCCGAATGTCGGTTCGTTTGGCCATACGGTTGCGTTGTTCGGTTAATTACGACGGAAGTCGTAACGGACGCGTGTACGATCCAAATTGCGCGACGAATGGATTTTTGACAAGCCAATCACAAAAACATAATATTTTAATGATTACATAAATTTTTGGATGTCCGGATGTATTCAGAATGTAAGTTATGCGCGAAAATGCAAACTTATGCACTTTTTTGACGCTATTAGTCCCTGAATGACCCAAAAGTTTATTTTAGCACACCGAACCCTCAAAGCCTATTTCTAAGCTATGTAAAGGATATTTAGGGTGTGTTTAACTTATGGCCATGTTCCGGAATGTTCGTTACAGTTCAAATTGGCATACTTTCGCAGTTTGTCAGTTTCAGTCCCTGTAAGCGAATTAACTTGATTTTGCCATACCAATGCCTTCAAAACTTATTTCTAAGTTATGTAAAGGTTATTTAAGGTATGTTAAGCATAAATTGATGTTCCGGAGTATTTTTCGTGTTAAACTGATTACGTTTACGCACCAGTTTGCGTATAATTCTCCAGGAAGCGATACAGAGTTTGAAATTGAATAAAAGTCAAAACATGAAAAATGTAAAACATAAATAAACAAACATTGGGATCAAATAACTTTATTTCATTGATAACTGAACTGTTTACAATGATTACAAGCACAGATGTCACAGTCTCCCCTACTTGTGGAAATTTCGTCCCGAAATTTGTTTAGAGGAAACTCGTGGGAAAAGATGTGGATACTTCGCCTTCATTTGATCTTCGCGTTCCCAAGTAAACTCAGGTCCACGTTTAGATTCCCAGCGAACTTTGACCAAAGGAATGCGCTTGCGTTTAAGCCATTTGACTATACGGTCCATGATTTCCACAGGTTTCTCAACAAAATGTAGTGTTTTATCAACACGAATTTCATCAAGTGGTATGTGGAGGTTCTCATCAGCTAAACACTTCCTGAGATTGGACACACGGAAGGTTGGATGAACATTTCCAAGTTCAGGAGGTAACTCAAATCTGTAGGCTACCTTTCCGATTCTTTCGACGATCTTGAATGGTCCAACATATCTAGGTGCAAGTTTTCCAGTCTTTCCAAATCTGATCACACCTTTCCAAGGTGAGACCTTAAGTAATACTCGATCACCGACTTGAAATTCCATGGGCTTGCGTTTTGGGTCCGCGTAACTCTTTTGACGGCTTCTAGCTGTCTGAAGGTTATCACGAACTTTCTTAATCTTATCAGTTGTCTCTAAAATGAGGGTAGGTCCAGTAAGCTGAGCCTCGCCGATCTCATTCCAGCAGACTGGTGAACGACATTTTCGACCATAGAGAGCCTCGAAAGGAGCCATGTTGATGCTGGAGTGATAACTGTTGTTGTAGGAGAATTCAATCAATGGAAGATGTGAATCCCAACTACCACCAAAATCGATCACACAAGCTCTAAGCATATCCTCCAGAGTCTGGATTGTTCTTTCAGATTGACCATCCGTTTGCGGATGATAAGCTGTGCTCAGATTAAGTTGGGTCCCCATAGCAGATTGCATGGTTCTCCAAAAATGAGAAGTGAAACGAGCATCTCTGTCAGAAATGATGTTTAAGGGAACACCATGTCGAGATACGATTTCATCCACATAGATTTTAGCAAGTTTGTCAGCAGAAAAATCCTCACGGGTTGGCAAGAAATGCGCTGACTTTGTAAGACGATCAACAACTACCCAAATGGCATCATGACCTTTCTTAGTGCGCGGAAGTTTGGTAATGAGATCCATAGCGATGTTTTCCCATTTCCAAACTGGGATCTCTGGTTGCTCCAAAAGACCAGAAGGATGTTGGTGTTCAGCCTTGACTTTAAGACAAGTAAGGCATTTTGAAACGTACAAGGCAATATCCTTCTTCATACCAGGCCACCAATATTGGGTACGAAGATCCTTATACATTTTGTCTGAGCCAGGATGGACAGAATAACGAGACTTATGAGCTTCATCCATAAGCAGAGTGCGAAGACCATCTTGGCTTGGGACCCACAAATGGTCCATGAAATAGTATGATCCATTGTCCTTCAAAACAAGATCAGGCTTAATGTGATAGGGAAATTCCTTACCCATCAAGTCTTGTGAAACACAAGCATGTTAAGCCTGAGAAATGCGGGCTTGAATATCAGCTCGAGCTTGAATATTAGATTGAACACGAACACACTGAAGCTTGACATGTTCCTTACGACTCAAAGCGTCAGCTACGACATTCTCCTTACCGGGATAGTAGCGAATTTCGCAGTCATAGTCGTTCAGAAGCTCTACCCAACGTCTTTACCTCATGTTGAGTTCTTTCTGATTGAAGATATGCTGAAGACTTTTGTGGTCAGTGAAAACCACACATTTTGTACCGTACAAATAGTGTCTCCAGATCTTCAGAGCGAACACAACTGCACCTAACTCAAGATAATGAGTGGTGTAGTTTTTCTCATGCACCTTCAACTGCCTCGATGCATATGCTATGACTTTGTTCCATTGCATCAGAACACAGCCCAGACCTAATTTGGATGCATCGCAGTACACGACAAAATCATCGTTGCCTTCAGGCAAAGTCAGAATAGGTGCGTCACAAAGCTTCTGCTTCAAGGTCTGAAATGCTACTTCTTGTTTAGAACCCCATTCAAAGGGCTTGTTCTTCTGAGTTAGAGCAGTTAGAGGAACTGCAATCTTCGAGAAGTTCTCTATGAAGCGGCGGTAATAACCCGCAAGACCAAGAAAAGAACGAACCTCAGTAGGAGTAGTGGGCGTATCCCAATCCTTAATCGCACTGATCTTGGAGGGATCTACATGAATACCTTGTTCGTTGACAATATGTCCCAAGAATAGAACTTCTTTAAGCCAAAATTCACACTTGGAGAATTTGGCGAAAAGTTGCTCTTTCTTTAGGAGTTCCAGAGTAAGACGAAGATGTTGCTCGTGATCAGCTTTTGTCTTAGAGTATATCAAAATATCATCAATAAAAACGATGATGAACTTATCTAAATAAGGCTTGCAGACCCTATTCATCAAGTCCATAAAAACAGCAGGAGCATTAGTCAAACCGAATGGCATAATTGTGAACTCATAATGCCCATAACGAGTTCGAAATGATGTCTTGGGAATATCATCTTCATGCACACGAAGTTGATGATACCCAGAACGAAGATCAATCTTCGAGAAATAAGAAGCGCCCTGTAACTGATCAAAGAGGTCATCGATGCGAGGTAGGGGATATCGATTCTTGATGGTGAGCTTATTAAGATCACGATAATCGATATACATCCTAGAAGATCCATCCTTCTTCTTGACAAAAAGAATGGGAGCACCCCATGGTGAAAAGCTAGGACGGATAAAACCTTTGTCAGAGAGCTCCTGAAGCTGCTTAGACAACTCTTGCATCTCAGACGGTGCAAGACGATATGGAGCTCTGGCAATGGGATTTGCACCAGGTACGAGATCAATACGGAACTCGACTTGGCGTGCTGGGGGTAGACCAGGTAAATCTTCAGGGAATACGTCAGAGTAATCCCGAACAACAGGAATATCTTGGATAGACTTACCTTTGCCTTGATCTGCTGTGACATGTGCCAAGAAGGCCACATAATTCTTTCGCAGATACTTCCGAGCTTTAAAACAAGACATGAGTTTGAGACCACCAGTAGGTTTCTCACCATGAACCTGTAGGATCTTACCTGTCGGAAGTGGCACACGAACGATCTTCTCAAAACAAACTACCTCTGCGCGATGCTTGGCTAACCAATCCATACCCACTATAATGTCGAAGCTTCCAAGTTGCATTGGCGTGAGGTCGATGGGAAAAAGATGGTTATTAAGGTTCAACTGGCAGTTGCGAAGGACAGAATTAAGAACGATGGGTTCACCACTGGCAACCTCTACTGTCAAGGGTTTACCTAGTTTCGTTCTAGACACGCGAAGCAATGGCTCAAAAGATAATGACACAAAACTCTTATCAGCACCAGAATCAAAAAGAACAGATGCGGGTTGATTATTAACAGAGAACGTACCGTTCACCACTTCATTGTCTGCTTACGCTTCTTGTGCATTCATGTTAAAAACTCGACCTCGAGCTGGAGCCTGATTCAGATTCGCATTAACCAGCCTTGGACACTGGTTTCGATAATGGGTCAGGTCTCCACAATTATAACACGAGCCAGGAGGATAGTGAGGTCGTGCACCTTGACCCTGTTGCTGAGCAGGAGGCTGAGCAACTTGTTGAGCCGGGTTCTGAGCTGCTTGATTACGAGCAGAACGACAAACTTCTGCAAGGTGTCCAGACTTCCCGCAGTTGGTACAGAAACGGCACGGAAGTTGCTGTTGATGATGACTATTGCACCTATTGCACAAAGGTGCATTCCCTTCATACCGCTTCTTTGCTGGAGGTTGCGCTGGATGATTTGGTGCAGCTTGGTTTGCCTGTGCAGTAACGGCGTAATTTTGGGAAGCCTTACGCTTCCTCGAATTCCTTGAGGGTCCAGAATCCTTACCCTTTCCGTTCTTACCCTTCTTGCTATCTTCTTTGTCAGACGACTGCTTCTTACCCTTGTCACCTTTTCTATGCAGCTTACCCCTTCGAATCTGCGACTCGGTCAATGTTGCAGATAGCTCGATTGCCTGACGGAGTGTGGTAGGGTTACTACCAGTAATGGTGTCTTGTATGGAGTCAGGTAGACCATCGATGTACCTTTCGATAGCCTTGTCGAGTGGGGTAACCATTGTTGGGCATAACAAACTCAGCTCCTCAAATCTATCAGTATACGCCCGGTGCTCACCACTATCCTGTTTTAGATCATTAAACTCCCTTTCTAGAGCTCGTAGCTCATGACGAGGACAAAACTCCCTCATTATCAGAGTCCTAAGTTCAGCCCATGTTTGTGCCAAGGCAACCTCAGCACCACGATCTCTCATAACCCCGTTCCACCATGTTAAAGCCCTCTTCTGAAATACGCTTGAAGCAAACTCGACTTTGCGATTATCAGGACACTGAACGTGGCGGAAAGTATTCTCAATGCTCTCGAACCATTGAAGAAGCCCAGTTGCTCCCTCAGTACCACTAAACTTGAGTGGTTTAGCCGAGTTAAAACTTTTGAAATTGCATGGAGCATTGTTGTTGTTGTTGGCTTGGTTCCATTGAGCAAAGAGGTTTGGGAATTGAGCAGCCATTTGCTGCGCAATAATTTCTGCCAGTTCGGCAACTGGTAGCGGATTTTCGCGTCGAGGAGGCATTCTAAAAGAGGAAACATGAAAGGAAACGAGTGAGATGATTTGATGAAAAGAGCGAGATGAAACAAAATCAACAAAAGCAAGGATGGTGGTCATTTGTCTGTATCACAAAGCAAGCAAATGACACACAGTGACTAATCAAAGTAAATGGGTCCAAAAATAATGCTTAGCGAAGACATGCTCGCCTATAAGTGAACACTCACCCCAAGAGTTCCCAGGTAAGAGTGACTGGTCCGATTATGTGGATTTGTACCAACACTCTAGCCTTAGACAGAAAACCCAGGGTACAGGCATTCACCCTTCCAGTTTGCACGTGTTCACACTATTTAGAACCCAAAACTTTGACGAGATTTTGAAAACTTGGAAGGCACAAGGCCAAAAGAATCATTCAAAAACAAATGATAAATTTTCAAAATCAATTTAAAGAATCAAAAGGGTTCAAAACCATATAACAATTTATTTAAAAACAGATGATTGAATTTTCAAAAATCGTTTTAGGAAATTGGGTTCTCGTTTTGATGATCACCTAAGGATAGGTGAAATGCATGTTTTAAGATCTAAACACAAGACAACTTGTGTTGGGGTCCTAGAAAGTTATACTCTAGGTCAAAGCATTACTAATAACCTAATTCCCTATAACCATTGGCTCTGATACCAACTCTTCTGTCACACCCCGACCACGTAAAACATCAAATCGTGGCAGAAACGTCGGGGAGTGTTGTAACAGAATTATTGTTCCACAACCATGGTAATTAAAATTTATTTTATTCATCAACCAAAGAGTGGAATACATTGTTTCAAAACAAGAACCAAAGAGTACATCATATAATTAAACTAGGTCTATCTTTATTTTTAAGTCTCTAAGGCACAGGTCCGCCCAAGTGTCACGATCATCCTAAGCATCAGCTCCTGAAACACATGTGAAAATAGGTACGTCAGCATAAAAATGCCTGTGAGTAACATAGGTTTTATGAAAATAGGGTTCATGACTTATAAGTTTAGAAGAGGTTGTTTAATAAAAGTCAGTCATGATCCTTATAAAATGTTTTGTTTTATAAATATTTTGAAAAGCGATGTTAAAGAAGATGATATGTAAAAGAGTGATGTGAGGTTAAATGAATAACCAAGTAAAATGAGTTTTGTATAAAATGAGTTGTTTGTAAAACAATGTCTTGTGAAAAATATGTTATTTGTATAAAATGTTATATGTCTAAATTGAAATGATTCAAATAACGCTACAATATGTAATACCATACAAACACTTATATATAGGAAGTACCAGCGGCGTATCCACCATGCTTGTATCATATTACATATGCCTCGTTACTTAAATCACTTACCCAAACAAACCACTAATGTAACTTTGCCCATATCAAATCATTTATCAAATGTCTTTGTGTAAACCATGTCCAAATATCTATGTCAAAATATGGTCCATAAAATATGTGTATCAATATCAAAATGTCCATGTCAAATGTCAATTATGTAATGAGTAAACAAAATGTCATGTATGGCAAATGAAGTATATACATATATACATCCACGAAACCATAGGTAAAATTGCACAAAACAATGTATTGAGGTAAACGTGGTTTAAATCACCGTTATGTTTTGTGGAAATGCATGCTATACTGAATACAAACATTTATGCGGTATTGTAAAAATGCATACATCCAAGCCTTGTGACTGTGGTGATGAGCCTTTAAACAAATTAAAGGTCTATCTGTATTATGTTTTATCGAATTCGGTCATTCCTTTCATCCAAACATACCTAGGATGTTAGGAACGGGAGTTGTCAATTCCTATGGTACCATTACCTACTAACGAGCGGCGTGATCAAAGTTAATGAATGTATATGGTCCCACTTAACAACCCAAATGTCATATCAAAATGTAAGCATGTGATGAAATGAAAATGTACTAAGCATGATGAACATACATAGCATGAAAAGGTAATGTAAAACAATGCACTAAGTATGCACACAATGGACATACGTAGCATAAAATGTCATGTAAAACGATGTACTAATAATGTACTAATGAACATAGCATGTATATGATGAGAAAACATGAAAAGCACGAAAGTAACAAGTAGGCACATGTGTTTCACCCCAAGATGTTTGGAAAACAGTAAAAGAGGGGTCTATGTACTCACTTGAGATTGCTCAATAGACTTTAGAAATCCACCAAGCAAGGTTAGAAGATCACGGATTCAAACGTCACCTAATATAGGAAACTATATTAATAAACGGACCTAATCGGAGGATCGGGTAGCATGAGGGTTTGTAAACCAAATGAGTGTAGGAACTCATGTAATATGGTTTAACAAAGCCTACATACTAAAACGAAACTTATCCTAAGTGCTTTTGACCCGTTACGACCCGTTTAGTTAGCTTATGCTACTTTAACGCGTCATTCGCGTAAAACGCGTTCGGACCGCCTAACTAGCCCTATGACAAGTAAGATATGCCTTAACATGTTTAATATTGTTGTTAAATCAGTTTAGATGGCAAAAGTTATGTTACATAGGCTAAAAATGAATTTTGGCGCAAAAAGGGCATTTTGGTAATTTACCTAAGGCATAGGAATTACTTATCATACAACTACTTAAACGACGTGACCATAAGGTATAACCTCAGAAGGTTATTCCCTATACTACTATGGTCACCTAAAGTATTTGGTCAGATCCTAATGATCGACCAAATGGGTCGGGTTCGAAAGTATAAGCGATTGATTAGATCGCTTACCTTTACGACCCTAGACAAGCACAAAACTAAAAGTGACGAGCTAAACATGTTAGAACATGTTTAACAAGGTTTAAAAACAGGTTTGGTATCAAAACAAACGGTTTTGATACCCACAAGTAGTTTGGTTACAAAATACACGAGAATACGCATTTTGCCCGAAACTACGACTCGTCACTGAGCCTAGATAACGTGGTAATCAGTAGGTATAGTCACTAGGGACTATAACCATCGTGATTACGCTCACGTTATGAAGTTCAAACGAACTTCGCATTGACCATAAACTGGTCAATGCAGAAAGTCAAACACAGTTTGACTTTAACGCTAAAACGAATGATAAACGTGAAAGAATACTTACAGAAGGTCCCCGCAAGTATTTGACCCGATTCACTCTCAGGTAGGAAGCATATAAACTTCCACTTAGAGAGTTTTGAATCAGATTCAAATGTGAGGGAAATGAGCAAGACATGGGGGGGTATTTATAGGAAATGTAGAGCCGTTAAGATCGTTTCTTGTTTCCCAAGCGTTAAATCTCAGCCGTACAACACATACCCACTGATTTAAAAACCCATGGGAGCCCATAGGATTGCTAGAAACCAGTTGCAAGTGAGAAAGGAGTGTATGACAGCTGAAAACAGGCTGTTTGCAACATTCTGCTGTTTTGGGGACTGTTTGCGCACCGTAACACTCACAGTGTTGAGGTGCGCAAGGACCTAGTTTGGCAGAATGGCAGATTTGGTCCCTGCTGTGTAAAAAGCTCATTTCTGACACGTTTAAGGCCCGTTAACCCCATTTCAAAGCTCTAAAATGAAGTTAAAGTATAGGGAACTTATAATGTGCTCAAAAATATGCCGGATGTCGGTTCGTTTGGCCATACGGTTGCGTTGTTCGGTTAATTACGACGGAAGTCGTAACGGACGCGTGTACGATCCAAATTGCGCGACGAATGGATTTTTGACAAGCCAATCACAAAAACATAATATTTTAATGATTACATAAATTTTTGGATGTCCGGATGTATTCAGAACGTAAGTTATGCGCGAAAATGCAAACTTATGCACTTTTTTGACGCTTTTAGTCCCTGAATGACCCAAAAGTTTATTTTAGCACACCGAACCCCTAAAAGCCTATTTCTAAGCTATGTAAAGGATATTTAGGGTGTGTTTAACTTATGGCCATGTTCCGGAATGTTCGTTACAGTTCAAATTGGCATACTTTCGCAGTTTGTCAGTTTCAGTCCCTGTAAGCGAATTAACTTGATTTTGCCATACCAATGCCTTCAAAACTTATTTCTAAGTTATGTAAAGGTTATTTAAGGTATGTTAAGCATAAATTGATGTTCCGGAGTATTTTTCGTGTTAAACTGATTACGTTTACGCACCAGTTTGCGTATAATTCTCCAGGAAGCGATACAGAGTTTGAAACTGAATAAAAGTCAAAACATGAAAAATGTAAAACTTAAATAAACAAACATTGGGATCAAATAACTTTATTTCATTGATAACTGAACTGTTTACAATGATTACAAGCACAGATGTCACATAACTGCTTTCTGATTGCTGCATCATACTTACATGTGCATCACATATTACAAAATGTCACCTTATTATCGCATGTAAACTTTATTGACATACATGATGCACAAAGCACAGTTAGCACAGTTAGCGGATAACTCAGAAAAAGCTGACGATGTTCAGTACATAGACAGACAGTGTTTTGAGACCCCGTATGGGCCAGGGACAAGGTACTACACTAGTATGGTGTGTAGGGAAGTAAGGACCATAAAACTGTGTCACTAGGTGATAGTTTAAGTGCCGAAAAGTGCCTAAAACCCACACAAAGTGCAGAATTCTGTATTTTCAGCAAAATTCAGCTTTTTAACAAGCTAGTTACATGCAAAAATTTGACTAAATGGTCCTGAATGCTTTCCTAAGTGTCGGGAATTAAAAGTGTCACAAAAAGTAACATAAAGATCATTAAACAGAATAGCTTGACACTTTAAGGAACCGGTATCTAACCGAACAACCGAACATTACCCGGAACACCAAAATATTGCCAGAAGCATTGTTTTATTATTTTTGAACTAGTTATGATCCCCGAACGCCCTAACACACTATATAATGCGTCATACACTTAAAACACTAGACATTACACTTAACCTCCAACTATTATCTAATTTACCATTCAAACTTACATTTACCCCCCCCCCCCCTGGTATTTACGGTCACAAGGACCCCACCACCATACCTCAAGATTTGATATCTTTTTATAATGGATCTTGCTTGATCTTGTGGACATAATATTGAGAGGTATGGCTATAAGTATGGTATGAATCTTCATAAGATCATTTCACTTCACAACACCACACTCCATCTTTCTTACTCTCTCCCTCTCCTCTCGGCCTAGATAGTGCCGCCACCACCACCACCTTTCATCCATCATCCAACTTCATTCGTCCAATCTCAAGTACTCTCAAGGGTGTAAGAAGATGTCTTGTGAAGCTTGGTGCTCTTGAATCTTGAAGAACCTCCATCCATTGCTTTCATCCACCATTTTCATCATCTTCTTCATCAAGTGTTCTTCCCTAGCGTAGAGCTAGTAGTAAGACTCTCTTGACCCTTTGTTACTTCTAATTTTGATTTGTTAAAAGATGTGTTATCTTATAAATCACAAGAACCCTAAAGGAACATAATCTTGAATCATGAACATGAAGCTTACATATGATGAAATCTTGTTGAAATAATGTTTTTTAAGTATGTGTATGATACTTGTTGTTGCTTACTTTAGATTATGATGTTGATCATCATAAGGAGCTTGCTAGATTGTGATTAAACACATGATCTAGCAAGTTAGAGGATGATTATGTGTTAACACAAGAAGATCATCCTCATGCATGAGCATGAACTTGAAAATAAGATGATTTCTTGAAAAATAATAAATAAAGTGAGCTAGTAATCTTATGAATCTAAGATTCATGAGTGGTTTTCCAAAAGAACCAAGTTTAAAATATGATTTTTAGTAGAACTTGATTCTTACTTAAACCTACGCTATTTTTGTCACACCCCGACCACGTAGAACATACAAAACGTGGCGGAAACATCGGGGAGTGTTGTAACAGAATTAATGTTTCAAATCCATGGCAATTAAAGTTTTGTTTTATTGATTAAAAGTGTTACAATGTCTTAACAAACAAGGAAATACAACATAATTAACTAGTCTTGCATCTTTTATTGTCACTAAAGCCCAAGTCTGCCTATGTGTATCTTGATCATCTTATGCAACAGCTCCTGAAAAACACATGTGAAAATAGGTACGTCAGCATAAAAATGCCTGTGAGATACATAGGTTTTGTGAAAATAGGTTTCATGACTTATGTTTGAGAAAATGTTTAGTCATGAACCTTGTCATTTGCTTTGTTTTGTAAATCATTTGAAAAACGATAAGATCAGATGATATGTATAAATAAGAGAATAATGTATGGTTAAATGAATAACCATTGTAAAATGAGTTTGTATAAGATAAGTTGCTTGTAAAACAATGTAATGTGAAAAGTATGTTATTTGTATAAAATGTTATATGTATCAAACTGAAATGATTCAAATAACGCTACGATATGTAATACCATACAAACACTTATATATAGGAAGTACCAGCGGCATATCCACCATGCTTGTATCATATTACACACGCATCGTTACTTAATCACTTAATCAAACCAAACCACCAAAGTAATGTTTAACAATTGTAGAAATGTTTATGTATGGTCAATTACGGTTCACACGGTTCACAGATACAAACGGTTCACAGATACAAACGGTTCACAGATACAGACGGTTCACAGATACAACCGGTTCACAGATACAAACGGTTCACATATATAAACGGTTCACATAGTCAAATGTTTACAACGGTTCACATAATCAAATGTTTACAACGGTTCACATAGTCAAATAGTTATAAACGGTTCACATAGTCAAATTGTTATAAACGGTTCAAAAATGTAATGTAAAACAATGTACTAAGTATGCACACAATGGACATACATAGCATAAAATGTAATGAAATCATGTACTATAATGTACTAACGAACATAGCAGGTATATGATGTGAAAACGGGAAAAGCATGAAAGTAACAAGTAGGCACATGTGTTCCACCCCAAAATGTTTGGAAAACAGTAAAAGAGGGGTCTATGTACTCACTTGAGATTGCTCAGAAGTCCTAAGATAACCACCAAGCAATGCTAGAGATCACGGAATATCAAACGGCACCTAATATAGGTAACTACATTAATAAACCGGACCTAAATCGGAAGATCGGATAGAATGAGGGTTCGTAAACCAAATGAGTATGGGAACTCATGTAGTATGGTTTAATAAAGCCTACATACTAAATGAAACCTAACCTAAGTGCTTGTGACCCATTACGACCCGTTTAGGTAGCTTATGCTACTTTAACGCGTCGTTCGCGTGAAACGCGTTTGGACCGCCTAACTAGTCCTATGACAAGTAATATATGCCTTAACATGTCTAATATGGTTGTCAAATCAGTTTAGATGTCAAAAATTATGTTACATATGTTTAAAATGAATTTTGGCATCAAAGGGGTATTTTGGTAATTTACCTAAGGCATATAAACTACCTATCATACAACTAACTAAACGTCGTGACCATAAGGTATAACCTCGGAAGGTTATTCCCTATATACTATGGTCACCTAACGTGTTTGGTCGGATCCTAAAGATCGACCAAATGGGTCGGGTTCGAAAGTATAAGCGATTGTTTAGATCGCTTACCTTACGACCCTATATAAGCACTAAACTAAAAGTGACGAGCTAAGCATGTTAAAACATGCTTAACTAAGTTTAGAAAATAGGTTTGGTATCAAAACAAACGGTTTTGATACCCATAAGTAGTTTGGTTACAAAATACGCAAGAATACGTATTCTGACCGAAACTACGGCTCGTCACTGAGCCTAGATAACGTGGTAATCAGTAGGTATAGTCACTAAGGACTATAACCATCGTGATCACGCTCACGTTATGAAGTTCAAACGAACTTCGCATCGACCATAAATTGGTCAATGCAGAAAGTCAAACAAAGTTTGACTTTCGGACTCGAAAAGCAATAAAAGAACGAAAGAATACTTACGAAGGGTCCCCGAATGCTAATCTAGATCAAAATAGCTCAGGTATGAAACAAAGGTTTCAACTTAGAGCACAAATGATCAGATTCTTGTGAGAAATGTGTGCAAATGTGATGGGTATTTATAGATTGCGGGTAACCGTTAAGATCGTTTCTTGAATAACGTGATTTAATCTAGTGCGTACACTTGTCAAAATGTTATGGTAACTGAAAATGGCCTATTATGAGCTGAAAGGGCAAGTTTAGAATGTGTGGATGAGGTTTAATCAGCTGAAATCTGCTGACTGTTTAATCTAATCTGATCTGCAGAACCCATACGCATCGTAGGGCAAAAATGGCTGCGCATCGTAGGCATGAACTTTGGGCAGATTTACACTTTTGGTCCCTGTTATGCAATAAGGTCATTTTTGACACGTTTAAGGCCCGTTAACCCCATTTCAAAGCTCTAAAATGAAGTTAAAGCATAGGGAACTTAAAACATGCTCAAAAATATCTCGGATGTCGGTTCGTTTAGCCGTACGATCGCGATGTTCGGTTAATTACGACGGAATGCGCATAAGCGCGAAAAACGATCCAAATGGCGTGACGAATGGATTTTTCTTAAGCCAAACACTAAAGCATAATATAGTCATGCTTACATAAATTTTTGGATGTCCGGATGTATTCAGAACGTAAGTTATGCGCGAAAATGCAAACTTGTGCACTTTTTGACACTTTTAGTCCCTGAATGACACAAAAGTTTATTTTAGCATACCGAACACCTCTAAGCCTATTTCTAAGCTATGTAAAGGATATTTATGGTATGTTTAACTTATGGTCATGTTCCAGAATGTCTGTTACAGTTCAAATTGGCATACTTTCGCAGTTTGTCAAATTCAGTCCCTGTAAGCGAATAAACTTTGATTTCACCACACCAAACCTTCCAAAACTTATATCTAAGTTATGTAAAGGTTATTTAAGGTATGTTAAGCCTATTTCACTATTCCGGAGTGTTTTTTGCCTTAAACTGATTATATTTACGCATCAGTGCGCGTATAACCTTCCAGAAAGCGATTTAGAGCTTGAAATCGAACAAGAATTGATATGTGTAAACGATACACATATTTTTACAAATCCCAAGTATGAAATACAATATTTCATTGGTTTGGCATTTGTTTGATGGTCGCAGTGACACAGGTGTCACAGTCTCCCCTACTTTAGGAAATTTCGTCCCGAAATTTATTCGGAGGAGTCTATTTGTGACTTTGTGTCAAATAACCACCAGAGATATGAAAGGCATAATCCTGACATTTCCTTAACGGACATTCTTCAGAACCGAAAATGAATGAAATGAGTCATTTTCAACAGGCATTCTTTAGAAAAAGGAACATGAAGGAATAAACAAGGATATTCATTTCCCTCGATGGATATTCTTCAGCAACGAAAATGAACGGAAATGAGTTTACGAAAATGAACGAAACGAGTCATTTTCCACGATTTCTATAAAAACGAAAATGAACAGAATGAGTCATTTTTCCACAACATCTTCATAAACAAAAATGAACATAATGAATCATTTTTCACAACCTCTTCTGAAACGAAAATGAACAGAATGAGTCATTTTCCACAACATCTTCAGAAACAAAAATGAACAGAATAAGTCATTTTTCACCATTTCTTCAGAAACAAAAATGAACAGAATGAGTCATTTTTCACAACATCTTCAGAAACAAAAATGAACAGAATGAGTCATTTTTCACCATTTCTTCAGAAACAAAAATGAACAGAATGAGTCATTTTTCACAACATCTTCAGAAACAAAAATGAACAGAATGAGTCATTTTTCACCATTTCTTCAGAAACAAAAATGAACAGAATGAGTCATTTTTCACAACATCTTCAGAAACAAAAATGAACAGAATGAGTCATTTTTCACCATTTCTTCAGAAACAAAAATGAACAAAATGAGTCATTTTTCACAACATCTTTAGAAACAAAAATGAACAGAATGAGTCATTTTTCACCATTTCTTCAGAAACAAAAATGAACAGAATGAGTCATTTTTCACAACATCTTCAGAAACAAAAATGAACAGAATGAGTCATTTTTCACCATTTCTTCAGAAACAAAAATGAACATGGTTAACTCCAGATACATGACAAAACTTGCTGTGGTTTCTGTGCACTGAATTCCATAATTATGTATGCATCCATAATTACGTAATTCCTTGCATAGTCCGCACAGTTTGTCTTGAAATGTTTTAGGGGAGGAAAATCAAACCTGTGATAAGTATGACTAGACTACCATAGGGTCCTTTTAATTAGATCACAGATGATCTTATTAATTAGGCCACCAAGGAGTCCTTTCAGCTATCTCATCACATGATAATCCTAACCAGATTTTTGGATCAATCTGTTTAACTAGACCTCTCTAGGGGTCTAATTATGGAATAGTACAATATAATCCAAGGGTCTTTACTATTACGTAAAAGCCCATAGAGGATTTAATATAGTACACAAAGATATGGAAGATTCTACAAGGATTTAGATAACAAAACTTGGATTACACAAGAACATAAAAGGGAACACATAAGCACATAATCACATAGTTGTTTAATTTGTTATTAACTTGTTATCGATTGAAAATGGATATGGAAACCAGTCAATGGACTTCAATGTCCTCTGGGATCTATCTGAAAAGATATGAAAATCTTCCAAAAATTCGATTTTGTTTTCAAAGAAACATAATATCTGAATTAAGGGACACAACGATTTTAGGATTCACGAAAATACCCTTAAGGTACCCTATTAAGGATTTATAGTGGTACTTTGGGTACTCGTCCAGTGTTGTAACTTGCGCCTTGTACTTCGTTTTCTTAGAAGAAACGGGTACTTAGGAATTTCATGGAAAATGCAAGAAATCATAAAGTGGAAGAAAGTTTGGGGGTAGTCTGTCCTTTAAGGGATACGGTTCCTTGATTGTCGGTATTGTAAGAGATATGTTGTTTATACATACAACCACATAAATACATTGTAATGTAAATAAAAGACTTATTTATAAACAATGATAACAACTGTTTCATGGACCTTGACAACAAAAGAAAATAATACATAAGACATGATTATTTCTAAAGAGTGTTGTCTTCTAGTCGGTCAGATGCTCATCTCTGTGCTGGATTAGCATTGGCAAGCTTTGGGCAATTTCTTCGGAAATGTCCCATCTCGCCACACTTGTAGCAAGAACCTGGTGGAAAGCGAGCTCGAGCAGGTTTGTTGTTAGCTTGATTTGGTGCAACTGCTGCTACGCAAACTTTTGCCGTATGACCTTTACGTCCACAAATTTGGCATTCGCGGCACTTCACACTGGCATGATGATGTAGGCCACATTGGTTGCACAAGGGTGAAGTTCCATTGTATGGCTTCCAAGTACGGGGTTGAGCTGGTTGGTTGGGGACGGCTTGACCATTGTGAGTAACCATGGCGAAGTTTTGAGAAGCCTTTCGCTTCTTTGACTCCTTAGGGGATCCAGTCTGTTCATCCATGGTCTTTGATTCCTCGATTGGTTTCGATTCCTTGACCGGTTTATTGTCACCCTTTCGGAAAAGCTTATGTTTCCTGATCTGAGATTCAGTCAAGGTTGCAGATAGCTCAATGGCCTGCCTAACCGTAGTGGGGTTACTACCGGTAACAATGTCTTGAACTGAGTCAGGGAGACCATCAATGTATTTTTCGATCGCCTTATCCAAAGGCGTAACCATGGTAGGACACAACAGGCTCAGCTCCTCATATCGATCGGTGTATGCTCGATGTTCACCGCTGTCTTGCTTAAGGTCGTCGAATTCCCTTTCCAATGTCCTGATCTCGTGACGAGGACAGAATTCCTTCATCATCAGTGCGCGAAGTTCTTCCCAAGTTTGGGCCAGTGCCACTTCGGCACCCCTATCTCTCACCACACAGTTCCACCACGTCAAAGCTCGTTTCTCAAAGACACTAGATGCAAAGTCTACCTTTCGCTCATTTGGACATTGAACATGCCTGAAGGTGCTCTCTAGACTCTCGAACCATTGCAGAAGTGCAGTCGCTCCTTGAGACCCAGAAAACTTTGATGGCTTAGCCGAGTTAAACGTCTTGAAGTTGCAGAGAGCATTATTGTTGTTGATAGCTTGGTGACATTGGGCAACGATGGTCGGAATTGCAGCAGTTATTTGCTGTGTAATGACAGCTGCCAGTTCGTCAATAGATACCGGGTTTTCCCGTCGTGGAGGCATTCTAAAAAGAGGAAACATGAAAGGAAACGAGTGAGAGAATTAGACGAAAAGAATGAAATGAAACAAATCTGATGAAAGCAAGGGTAGTGGTCATTTGTTTGTTACTACAAAGCAACAAACGACCTCGGTGATTAATCAAAGTAAATAGGTCAAAAATAATGTATCGTGAAGACATGCTCGCCTATAAGTGAACACTCATCCCAAGAATTCCCAGGTAAGCACAACTGGTCTCGCGTCTGATGAGATGTATACGAAGTGCTTGCCTAGACAGAAAACCCAGAATACAGGCATTCACCCTTCCAGTTTGCACGTGTTCACATTATTAGAAACCCAAAACCTTGACGAGAGTTTTGAAAATTCAAAGGGGTTCAAAACCATGTAACAGAGGGTTCAAAACCTTACAATAGAGGGTTCAAAACCTTGTAATAAATCATCCTAGAACAAATGATTAGTTATCAAAGCGGTTTCGAAATTTATGTTCTTGTTGTGGTCGTCGCCTAAGGATAGGTGACGGTATTGTTTTATGACTAAACGCAAGTAAACTCGCGTTAGGGTCCTAAGAAGGTTATAGACTAGGTCAAAGCATTACTAATAACCTAATTCCCTATAACCATTGGCTCTGATACCATCTTTTCTGTCACACCCCGACCACGTAGAACATACAAAACGTGGCGGAAACATCGGGGAGTGTTGTAACAGAATTAATGTTTCAAATCCATGGCAATTGAAGTTTTGTTTTATTGATTAAAAGTGTTACAATGTCTTAACAAACAAGGAAATACAACATAATTAACTAGTCTTGCATCTTTTATTGTCACTAAAGCCCAAGTCTGCCTATGTGTATCTTGATCATCTTATGCAACAGCTCCTGAAAAACACATGTGAAAATAGGTACGTCAGCATAAAAATGCCTGTGAGATACATAGGTTTTGTGAAAATAGGTTTCATGACTTATGTTTGAGAAAATGTTTAGTCATGAACCTTGTAATTTGCTTTGTTTTGTAAATCATTTGAAAAACGATAAGATCAGATGATATGTATAAATAAGAGAATAATGTATGGTTAAATGAATAACCATTGTAAAATGAGTTTGTATAAGATAAGTTGCTTGTAAAACAATGTAATGTGAAAAGTATGTTATTTGTATAAAATGTTATATGTATCAAACTGAAATGATTCAAATAACGCTACGATATGTAATACCATACAAACACTTATATATAGGAAGTACCAGCGGCATATCCACCATGCTTGTATCATATTACACACGCATCGTTACTTAATCACTTAATCAAACCAAACCACCAAAGTAATGTTTAACAATTGTAGAAATGTTTATGTATGGTCAATTACGGTTCACACGGTTCACAGATACAAACGGTTCACAGATACAAACGGTTCACAGATACAGACGGTTCACAGATACAGACGGTTCACAGATACAACCGGTTCACAGATACAAACGGTTCACAGATATAAACGGTTCACATAGTCAAATGTTTACAACGGTTCACATAATCAAATGTTTACAACGGTTCACATAGTCAAATAGTTATAAACGGTTCACATAGTCAAATTGTTATAAACGGTTCAAAAATGTAATGTAAAACAATGTACTAAGTATGCACACAATGGACATACATAGCATAAAATGTAATGAAATCATGTACTATAATGTACTAACGAACATAGCAGGTATATGATGTGAAAACGGGAAAAGCATGAAAGTAACAAGTAGGCACATGTGTTCCACCCCAAAATGTTTGGAAAACAGTAAAAGAGGGGTCTATGTACTCACTTGAGATTGCTCAGAAGTCCTAAGATAACCACCAAGCAATGCTAGAGATCACGGAATATCAAACGACACCTAATATAGGTAACTACATTAATAAACCGGACCTAAATCGGAAGATCGGATAGAATGAGGGTTCGTAAACCAAATGAGTATGGGAACTCATGTAGTATGGTTTAATAAAGCCTACATACTAAATGAAACCTAACCTAAGTGCTTGTGACCCATTACGACCCGTTTAGGTAGCTTATGCTACTTTAACGCGTCGTTCGCGTGAAACGCGTTTGGACCGCCTAACTAGTCCTATGACAAGTAATATATGCCTTAACATGTCTAATATGGTTGTCAAATCAGTTTAGATGTCAAAAATTATGTTACATATGTTTAAAATGAATTTTGGCATCAAAGGGGTATTTTGGTAATTTACCTAAGGCATATAAACTACCTATCATACAACTAACTAAACGTCGTGACCATAAGGTATAACCTCGGAAGGTTATTCCCTATATACTATGGTCACCTAACGTGTTTGGTCGGATCCTAAAGATCGACCAAATGGGTCGGGTTCGAAAGTATAAGCGATTGTTTAGATCGCTTACCTTACGACCCTATATAAGCACTAAACTAAAAGTGACGAGCTAAGCATGTTAAAACATGCTTAACTAAGTTTAGAAAATAGGTTTGGTATCAAAACAAACGGTTTTGATACCCATAAGTAGTTTGGTTACAAAATACGCAAGAATACGTATTCTGACCGAAACTACGGCTCGTCACTGAGCCTAGATAACGTGGTAATCAGTAGGTATAGTCACTAAGGACTATAACCATCGTGATCACGCTCACGTTATGAAGTTCAAACGAACTTCGCATCGACCATAAATTGGTCAATGCAGAAAGTCAAACAAAGTTTGACTTTCGGACTCGAAAAGCAATAAAAGAACGAAAGAATACTTACGAAGGGTCCCCGAATGCTAATCTAGATCAAAATAGCTCAGGTATGAAACAAAGGTTTCAACTTAGAGCACAAATGATCAGATTCTTGTGAGAAATGTGTGCAAATGTGATGGGTATTTATAGATTGCGGGTAACCGTTAAGATCGTTTCTTGAATAACGTGATTTAGTCTAGTGCGTACACTTGTCAAAATGTTATGGTAACTGAAAATGGCCTATTATGAGCTGAAAGGGCAAGTTTAGAATGTGTGGATGAGGTTTAATCAGCTGAAATCTGCTGACTGTTTAATCTAATCTGATCTGCAGAACCCATACGCATCGTAGGGCAAAAATGGCTGCGCATCGTAGGCATGAACTTTGGGCAGATTTACACTTTTGGTCCCTGTTATGCAATAAGGTCATTTTTGACACGTTTAAGGCCCGTTAACCCCATTTCAAAGCTCTAAAATGAAGTTAAAGCATAGGGAACTTAAAACATGCTCAAAAATATCTCGGATGTCGGTTCGTTTAGCCGTACGATCGCGATGTTCGGTTAATTACGACGGAATGCGCATAAGCGCGAAAAACGATCCAAATGGCGTGACGAATGGATTTTTCTTAAGCCAAACACTAAAGCATAATATAGTCATGCTTACATAAATTTTTGGATGTCCGGATGTATTCAGAACGTAAGTTATGCGCGAAAATGCAAACTTGTGCACTTTTTGACACTTTTAGTCCCTGAATGACACAAAAGTTTATTTTAGCATACCGAACACCTCTAAGCCTATTTCTAAGCTATGTAAAGGATATTTATGGTATGTTTAACTTATGGTCATGTTCCGGAATGTCTGTTACAGTTCAAATTGGCATACTTTCGCAGTTTGCCAAATTCAGTCCCTGTAAGCGAATAAACTTTGATTTCACCACACCAAACCTTCCAAAACTTATATCTAAGTTATGTAAAGGTTATTTAAGGTATGTTAAGCCTATTTCACTATTCCGGAGTGTTCGTTGCCTTAAACTGATTATATTTACGCATCAGTGCGCGTATAACCTTCCAGAAAGCGATTTAGAGCTTGAAATCGAACAAGAATTGATATGTGTAAATGATACACATATTTTTACAAATCCCAAGTATGAAATACAATATTTCATTGGTTTGGCATTTGTTTGATGGTCGCAGTGACACAGGTGTCACAATTTTAGTGGAAAAACAAGTGCATAAACACTTATGAAACAAGAAGATCTAATAAATAAACATTTTTGTAAAATATGTTTACAAGTTGTAAACACCTAGATTCTTTAAGAATGAGATTTTTTTTTAAAGAAATGAACACACTTTAGAGGGTAACTAACTCCACTAAATATGCTACCAAGTTACTACAAGTTTTTACGAAAACTCAAGTTCATGATCTCTATGTAGATAGCTTGTTTTTACACTTGGTAAGAATAATATTGTTTAGGGTTGATTATTGATTGTTGTGATGATTTTTGAAAAGAAAATGATATGCTTTAATAGCATGGACACCTCCATTTTTAGGGGAAACTATGGCAAAATTTTCTAAAAATATAAACACTTAGAAAAATATTTTCTAACAAGTAATACAAGTGTATTTTGATCGTAAGTGTTCAATATAAACTTTGCCATAATTTTTGTAACAAAAATACAAATATTGGAGGTTGGTTTTTATAAATAAAAATGGGTAAATATATATTTGGAATATATATACATATTAAGACACTTGTGTGATTATTTGTATACTTGGTGAAATGGTTATATTATTTTAGGGTAAAATAATATAACTTAACAAATACCATGAAATTTACTATCCAAAACAATACCATTACGAATATATCCTTGGTAAATATTATTTTGGATACAAGAAAGGAAAATATGATTTTTGTAAATATTACAAAGTTATATCAAACTTTGACAAAAGGGAAAATATTATTTTTGGGAAGTTAAAATATATTTTCTTAGTATATTTAGAAGATATGTAATTTTTGGGAAAAATATATATTTTCTTGGAATACATTATTTTGGACAAAATAAGTTTAAATATATTTTCTAAAGTGGGACTTGGAAATATATTATTTTGGAAATTACAAATACAATAATACAAATATACGTGTATGAGAATACCCCCATCCTTGGGAAGGAAATATGAAAATAAATACTTGAGAAGTATTGATACAAGATGTGGTTTAAATAATTATTCCAAAACTGAATATAATATAAGGCTAAAATAATTATTATTTTAACAAGTAATTATAACTTGGAATAATATTGGGAACATAAGAAACGTAACTCAAAAACGTAAATACTAAGCAAGGCACGGCCCGTTCGTCTAATAGACGTTAGTACACTGTAGGTAGTCGTGGTTGCTGACAAAGATTGAGTTACGAGCTGAGGACGCAATACTGTGAGTTCATGTCCCCCCTTTTCTTTATATTGTTTTGTTTATTTACTTCGGGGGTGAAATACATGTTACAAAGGATTACTTACAATACATTTGGTATGGTTAGCCTAGGAAAGAACCATAGATCATGTGATTGGGTAGGCGTATACTTGAGGCCATCAATCCTCTTGTAGGACCGAGGGGCATGAGTGATAGATGTATTTGGGTGTAGCGAGCCCACACCCATGAGGCCAGGGTGGTCCATAGTGGTGACTATGTCTTCCAGCTGGAAGACCGGTGCAACTTTGCTAGGTTTGAGTCTTCCTACACCGTCACACATATCAGTGGCCTTGCAAACCATTGGTGATCTTTTCCTTGTTTGCTATCATACCGGGACATTCATACTTACACTATTTACAAAGGTTTTATACATACTCAGGAACACATGAACTCGCTCAACTTTTGTTGATATTTTTAAACTACATGTATTTCAGAAAACTAAGGGATCTGGCAGGTGTATGCATGTGTCTTCAAGCTGCGTCATGAATAAAAGATGTTATCCATGGTTGTCGAGTTTAGGGCGTATCCTATTCCTGGACGGGATACAAGTTTCTAAACTCCGGTTTTATTTAAAGTCTTTTGTAGAGTCTTTATGAACTCAGTTGAACATGTCATGGGTTGTAACTTAATTTGGTGTCGATGTTTTCAAGACAAGTGTGTTATGGTATTTTCTAAACTTAATTAATGGATGAATATCTTTTGGTTTTATCATATAGCATTGTTATGATTGAATGCATGGTATTAAGAGGTCACACCAATAACCACGCTTCCGCAAAAGTCAGGGTGTGACACCAACACCTGAAGAGAAAAAGAAAGGTACAAGGAAGCGTAAAGCTAAACCTACAGGTGTTATTCCAAGGAATGTTAGAGCAAGATAAGGAGCAGCAACAATGCCATAGATTCAAAGTAGCAAAGCTCTAGAAGTTTAACAAGTTGAAAGTACTCCTGAAGTTGAAGCTCAAAATGTTAATATTCCAGAAGTTGAAAAGGTTGATAAGCCTGAGGTTGAAAAGAAAGCTCCTAAAAGTCCTATCTTTGAAAAGGTTGAAAAGAAGGTTGAAGCTGAAAAGGATGATGATGAGGTAGAGTTTATGGGAGAAAGAGAATCTACTCCACCACCACGACCAGAAAATCCAACTATTCATATTCCAGATGATCCTATAGAACCAACATCTGAAAAGAGAGATACTTCTTCTGGATCATATGAAGGATTTCCTAAGATTCATGGTGAATTTCCATCTGATCTTCCTGAAGGTGATTACGACTTATTTAATGAAGGAATGATCAATATACTTACGAAGAAGATGAGCTTGTTGGAAAAGGCTAAGGCAAAGGCAGAGTCAGAGCGTGATGATTTGAAAAAGAAGCTTCAGAAGGTAATGGCAGAGAATGCTGAACTAAAGAAAGCTGCGAACAATCATGCTGAGATAATAGATGAGTTGAATGACGATCTTGCAAATCATGAAAAAGTAATTGAGCAGATCACTGAAGAATTTGGAGAAGTGAGCAAAAAGTATGAGGCATTGAATGAAGTGAACAAGACGTTACATCAGATGATAGGAGAACTACATGAGACGTCTTCAAATGAAATCAAGGCAATGAGGCAAGAGATAGAAGCTTTGAGAGCTGATAAGGTTGTGAAAGATGAACAGTTAAACATGTTGTATACTGTGATAGAACATAGACTTGGGATCAATG
The DNA here is from genome assembly GCA_030545235.1 of Helianthus tuberosus. Taxonomy (NCBI): domain Eukaryota; kingdom Viridiplantae; phylum Streptophyta; class Magnoliopsida; order Asterales; family Asteraceae; genus Helianthus; species Helianthus tuberosus. The sequence goes on from CM060409.1 coordinate 109,261,274, forward strand.
TCTAAGCTGTGTATAATGAGATAGAAATTCAAAGGGTCGAAGCTCGAAGAGTTTAGAGAGAAAAAGAGTTGGCTGGAGAAGCAACTCAAAAGAAGAAAGGGTTGGTGATAAATAGAGAAGAGATTCTTGGATCTTCTAGTCATCCTGAAGGTACTGATGTTGAAATGACTGAAGCAGAGGTGAATACTGAAGAAGTAAACATGGATGTTGAGAATGAAGCTGATCCAGAACCAGGTTTAATCCTTATTTGTGAATCTTTTTCATTGCCGTACAATTTGAAAGAAGTTATTCGTTTAGTGAAAGCTGATCAACAAAGACGAAAGGCGAGAAGAGCTCATACTGAAAATGATTCTGATACAAAGTTGCTTTGTTATAAAGAAGAGAAAGATGATCATGAAGAAGAGGAAGAGTAAGAGGATCCTGAACTGAAAGACATTCTTGATGATGTTGATAATTACGATCCTTCATGGGATGATTTTAAAGACGACGACGATGATCAAGGGGCAACAGGGTTATTAGTGAAGCCTCCATCTCAACATACGCTTGATGATTTCCTTAACGATGAGCTGAATGAACAAGAGGATGATCAGCAGCATGAATCTTCATCTTTTGGCAAACAACATTCTGATCAGGTATTCCTAACTCAGCCCAAAGTTATTTACTTGCATTCTACATTTGAGGGGGAGTTAGAGGTGCCTAGGACCAGAGAGGAGATGTTCGAGGATCTGGGGATGGATGACAGTAATTTGAAGTTTGATATAGAAGATGAAATTCCATCATCTGTAGAAAAAGATTATGTTTTAAAACTTGCAAATGAAGCAGATAACTTTAATGATGTTATAATTGAAGAAAGATCTGATGTATCCGAAGAAGATAGACCTTTCCACTACTCGGGAGTTGATGATACTTTTCCAACGTTTGCTGAAATGTTCAAAACACACAATGAAGATGAAGTGCGTAGGAAAGTGGTGGAAAAGATTAGTACGGAAGGTATTCCTGAGATAGTTCCACAGGAAGAATTGTTAGAAGGAAGGAAGAAGTGGTTTCGGGTTATGTCTAAAGAAAGGAAGTTCAAGAGGCCTCTAAAGTACTTCACAGATCATCCAGACAAATCGTTGGGTGATATACTTTCGTGGGGTTATCTTGAAGACCTTCAGGTTTATGCTATCAGAAGGGAACATGGGGTTCAGTATTTCGAGTTCTTGGCAGATATCAAAACACTCCCATGGTGGGATATGGAGGAGCTCGTACAAACAAAGAATACAAAACAGTTCTATTATGGTCCTGATGTGAAGATACACGACCAGAAATTATGGAACTACATAAAGCTCCAAGCAAAGAACAGATTTCCTGATTGGAAGCCACAATTTCCAAAGCAGATTGTTTAATATGATCCAATCACTGGAGAAAAAGATGTAACACTGAAGATAAAGCCGCCAAGATGTCTAAAGAATATGCCACTGCGTGTAATGGAACAAGACTTTCACGAAGACTTTCAAGGTTGGATGTATAACCAAAGCACGGCAGAAGCGGTGATATCTTTGTTTGACAAGATGAAAGGAGAAGCAAGGAGGATCAATGTGTTAGATCCTATGTGGTTGGTAAATTGTTCGAAGAAGGATATTGATTGCTTATTCTTCAACAAGATAGTGTATGATGGTCCTGACAAAGCTCAAGCGCAACAGTATCAAAAGATGGCGAATCTATGCTTTGCAAAGGATATAAACTCAGGAAGATATTGGGAATCGAAATTCAGAGACCTTGAATTAGAGGAGTTCCTAAAGAAAGAAAAGAAAAGCGAGAAGTTCAGGAAGATAGCTGAAAGAGCTACGGTTTTGGGAAGAATGAAACTCTTCAGGCCACCACCAACGGATCAAACACTGATAGATAAGGAAGAGAACAAGATTCCAAGATGGGATAGTAAAAGAGATGGAGATCCTGAGTACAGAAAATACTGGAACGAGATTGGAAGGCCTCTCAGAAAAAAAAATGTTAGCAGAACAAGCAGAGGCAAGGAAAGAGAAAGCTAGAGCTAAAAGACGCAGCAGGAGGGTGGAATAAAGACTATGCAGGAAGGAAGACTACAGCTACATCCAAGGGGGAGTCTGTTAGTGCATTATGTCTGTAGCTTCTGTCTGTATCGAGTCTATGTATTTTGTCCTGTATGTGTCGTTGTACATTTATGTATGTATGTTATTTCGTATCTAAACGAAACGGGAGACAGATACTAAGTATGTAAAGTGATCCGGACGGATGACCATCCGACCGGATGACACCTCCTCTCCCAAGTTTCCCTATAAATAGATGAGTAGGGGTCTTAGTTTAGAACCTTTTGCCATTTTTGTCTAGCGAATCTCTGTCCAATTGTCATCAGAATCTTTGTACTTTCATAGTTCTCAATGAGATTGGACATGTTTACAGTGGATATCGTTGTTGATGATTCTCTGACGACGCCGAGGGATTCTGCACCTCTGTGTTGATCGATTCGCATCACGTTCATCTAGAACCGTTCCTGCGTTGCACTCACAAGTCTTGGGCAACTCGGGTCAGATTATGAAGCGATTCAGTTGACTTGGTCAAACCTGGTCAACTCAGCGAGTCAACTCGGTCAACTCAGTCAACGGTTCGACGTTCGACACGAAGAATGGTAAAGTTTAACGGCGAAATTAATTTGAATTTATATAGTTTTAATTACATACGTGACAAACGAGCTTTAGCCGATTCGTATTGATTTATAGATTATGTTTCGATATATTTAACGAAATTTTATATATTATTAATGGACAATTGATATATGGTGATTGATTATTGTGTTTTGAAAATTTTAACACAAACTTGTGTTGTCGGGGCGTCCAAAAACAGAGGAAACTCTGCCCGTTTTTCGAGAAAACCCGTAAAACGAAAAACACGTTTTTTCAAACGACTTCCATAAAACAAGACGCGGATGCATATTATCTCAACGACACTTTGTAATTTACAAAAATGTCATTAACGCTAAGTATTTTACAAAATAAATATAATAATTTTTATATTTATTTTCAAACGTTTAACGACTCGGATTCTCTTATAAAAATGAATACAGTTTATATACTTAATTCGGACATTTTTATCTATGTTTAGTTTAAACATTGAAAATTCGACGATTCTTTTATGAAAATAAATATAGTTTATTTCAAACATCAAATAATCCGAATTCATTTATAAAAGTGTACATAGTTTACTTCAAACCTCAAACAGTCCGAATTCATTTATAAAAAAATGAATATAGTATATTTCAAATATCAAACAATTCGGATTCTTTTGTAATAATAAATATAGTTTATATATTTATTTAAAACATCAAACAATTCGGATTCTTCTATAAAAATAAATATACCTTATATATTTATTTCAAACGCCTAAACGGCGTACTATAAATGAACGTACGAGTTTGCAAGATATTCATTTCATATAAGTATTCGCTACTTATATGTACGACTTTTCGGAACGAATAATGCGATTCCATCAATCTATTTATATATTTTTATATAAATATTTATATATTTTAGATCTCCCGAAAATTAAGTATTCCCAAGACTTACTAAGTTTACCGACAATAAACGAACTAACAAGTATAACTTAATCGTTTTCATTAAGTTAACAACTTACCGTCGAATCGTTTGGTTAACGATTCGGTAGAGCTCGGTGACATGTAGTTTAGTTACCGCGTTTATTTAGAAACTTATAAGATATTCCGTGTTAGGAATATTGTAGAATGCACGCTAGCTAAATACACGTTCTTGGAACGACACTACGGAATCACGCTAAGCTAGCATTGCACAGGAATGTCCAGGTGAGTTCATAACCCCCATATTTTATGGTTTTACATTTTTATAAATGTTTTCGGGGGTGGAAAGACATGCAAGTTTTGCAAAAGTAAACAATTTTTTTGATCAACGAAAACTCATATTTCTAAACCAAGTTACGAATGGACTTCAAGTAACTCAAATGGTTTACGAACGATTTATACTAAATATACCGGTTTTACAAAACAAATGCGTATTCTCGAAACGTGCATGATTTTCATGACTAGGGACGGGATCGTTCTAGTTATAACAACGGGACTGGGTTGGTCTGCTTTTGAAGAACGGGACACCCAGTGATTTCAAGTCCCCCTTCTCTCTTAAATGTTTTCGGATTTATAACTCTCGGGGGAAATACAATGTCTCAGTGGTATGGTTTAGCTAGGGAATGAACTATTAGATCACGTGAGCGAATAGTATCTCTCTTAAGTGCCATTAATCTTATATACACCGAGGGGCAGAAGTGGTAGATCTATCGGGTGTAGCGAGACCCACTCTTGGGTCCTTGTGTGGCCCATGTAGTGCTTTTGTTGTTCCAACCGGGTGGACCAGTACTAAATTCGCTAGGGGTTGAGTGCTTCCTATGTCGCCGCATTTATTAATGTCCTCGCGAAACATTAATGATCTGTTCATAGACGTTACATACCAGTTTTTGATACTCGGATTTTTAAATGTTTTTAAGATTCATATGATAAAAACTCACAAATACATGCTTTACGAACTTTGCTAACGTTTTTCAACTTATGTTTAAGTAAGAGGACGGGTTGGTTGTGCTTACAAAGACTCTTTTGGGCTCGGCTCATTCTCTCTCGTGCAATGCACAAAGACTCTCGTGGGCTAGACCCACAGTTTTAATATAACATGCCGAGAAAATGATTTTACTAAATTTTCTCTACAACTTTTAAACCGGTAAACAAAAAGATTTGTTTAAAATCTTTTTCAAAACAAACTGTGAACTCGCTCAACTTGATGTTGACTTTTTCGCATGTTTCTTTCTCAGGTTGTATTTTCAAATCTACGGAATGGTTGGAATAGGAGAACCCATGGGAATTCGAGTACTTAGCAGGCGTTCAATTTCTAGAAGTCTTAGCTTATTTGCTTCCGCTGTGCAATGAAGATACCAGTCCAGTCACGCCAGCTCTGATAATTCGGGGTGTGACAAAACAACCTTATGATATTCCTTTAATATTTTATTTGTTTAATAAATAATCAACAGGAAATTAAATTTAAATACTATAAATTATCAACTTATTTATGCATAAGGTGTTGTACATCATGCTTTGAGAGTTTTAAAAGAAAAAGTTTATTTTTTTTAGTTTTAGACTAAAAGTATTTGATGAATTCTTTTTAACCTAAAACTATTTGAGTTATTACTTTTAACCCAAAACTTTTCATCTTTTCAACTTAACCTCAAAACCTTTTTACGTTCCACTTTGGTCCCCTATGCTTTTCATATTTCGCAAATTTTTCGTTTTACACGTCGTTTTAAATTTTACGAGTTAACATAGCGCAACGTGCGTGTGTAACTCAACGTTTTTACGTTCCATTTTACGCTTCGTTCTAAGTTTTGCGAGTTAATACGATGCAACGTGCATGTGTGGTTCAACGTTTTTACGTCGTCTACTTTTTTCCCGTTTGACAAGTTCGTCATAACGTGCTGGTCCTAGATTGACTTAGTTATTATTTTCTATGTTTTATATTTCGGTCTGATTTCTTTGCTGCAAATTCAGTGTTGATGGTCGCTTGCGGTTGTGTGACATTGATGCTATTTGGCAAGATTTTGTTGTGTCACACCCCGACCACGTAAAACAACAAAACGTGGCGGAAACGTCGGGGAGTGTTGTAACAGAATCATTGTTTCATAACACATGGAAATTGAAATATTGTTTTATTGATTAAAAGAGTTACAATGTCTTGACAATCAAAGAAATATAACATAAATAACTAGTCCTGCATCTTTTATTGTCACTAAGGCCCAAATATCTTGATTAATCCTATGCATCATATCCTGAAACACATGTGAAAATAGGTACGTCAGCATAAAAATGCCTGTGAGATTCATAGGTTTTGTGAAAATAGATTTCATGACTTATGTTTAAGAAAATGTTTAGTCATGAACCTTGTAATTTGCTTTGTTTTGTAAATCATTTGAAAAGCAATAAGATCAGATAATATGTATAAATAAGAGAATAATGTATGGTTAAATGAATAACCAAGATAAGTTGTTTTGTAAAACATTGTCTTGTGAAAAGTATGTTATTTGTATAAAATGTTATATGTCTAAATTGAAATAATTCAAATAACGCTACGATATGTAATACCATACAAGCACTTATATATAGGAAGTACCAGCGGCGTATCCACCATGCTTGTATCATATTACACACGCCTCGTTACTTAAATCACTTACTCAAACCAAGCCACCAAATTAAAAATGTTTATGTAAAATCAAATGTCAAAATGTTTATGTCTAATGTGAATTATGAATTGTGTATATCAATGTCAAAATGTTTATGTCTAATATGAATTATGAATTGTGTATATCAATGTCAGAATGTTTATGTCTAATGTGAATTATGAATTGTGTATATCAATGTCAAAATGTTTATGTCTAATGTGAATCATGAATTGTGTATATCCATGTCAAAATGTTTATGTATGGTAAGTGAAATATATCAACTAAACCATATGTAAAATGCACAAAAACAAGGTATTGAAGTAAAACATGGTTTAAATCAAAGTTATGTTTTGTGGAACAAATGCATGCTATACTGATACAAACATCTATGCGGTATTGTGAAAATGCATACATCCAAGCCTTGTGACTGTGGTGATAGACCCCTAAACGAATTTAAAGGTCTATCTGTGTTATGTTTATCGAATTCGGTCATTCCTTCCACCCAAACAAACCTAGGGTTCAGGAACGGGAGTTGTCAAGTCCTATGGTACCATTACCTACTAACGAGCGGCGTAGCTAATGTTAATGAATGTATATTGTCCCATTTGAACAAACCAAATGTCATACCAAAATGTAAGCATGTGATGAATAACAAATGTACTAAGTATGCACACAATGGGCATACATAGCATAAAATGTAATGTAAAACAATGTACTATGTATGCACATAATGGGCATACATGGCATAAAGTGTAATGTAAAACAATGTACTAAGTATGCACACAATGGGCATACTTAGCATAATATGTAATGTAAAACGATGTACTAAGTATGCACACAATGGACATACATAGCATAACATGTAATGTAAAACGATGTACTAAATATGCATACAATGGGCATACATAGCATAAACACAATGAAATCATGTACTATAAGTGTACTATTGAACATAACAAGCATATGATATGAAAACATGGAAAAGCATGAAAGTAACAAGTAGGCACATGTGTTTCACCCCAAAATGTTTGGAAAACAGTAAAAGAGGAGTCTATATACTCACTTGAGATTGCTTAGTAGTCCTTGAGTAACAACCAAACAATGCTAGAGATCACGGATATCAAACGGCACCTAATATAGGTAACTATGTTAATATACCGGACCTAAATCGGAGGATTGGATGGAATGAGGGTTTGTAAACCAAACGAGTATGGAGACTCGTGTAATATGGTTTAACAAAGCCCACATACTAAAATGAAACCTAACCTAAGTGCTTACGACCCATTACGACCCGTTTAGGTAGCTTATGCTACTTTAACGCGTCGTTCGCGTAAAACGCGTTCGGAACGCCTAACTAGCCCTATGATAAGTAACATATGCCTTAATATGTCTAATATTGTTTCCAAATCAGTTTAGATACCAAAAGTTATGTTACATATGCTTAAAATGAATTTTGGCGTAAAAAGGGTATTTTGGTAATTTACCTAAGGCATATATACTACCTATCATACAACTAACTAAACATCGTGACCATAAGGTATAACCTCGAAAGGTTATTCCCTACATACTATGGTCACCTAATGTGTTTGGTCGGATCCTAATGATCGACCAAACGGGTCGGGTTCGAAAGTATAAGCGATTGTTTAGATCGCTTACCTTACGACCCTATATAAGCACTAAACTAAAAGTGACGAGCTAAGCATGTTAAAGCATGCTTAACTAAGTTTAGAAAATAGGTTTGGTATCAAAACAAACGGTTTTGATACCTAAGAGTAGTTTGGTTACAAAATACGCACGAATACGCATTTTGGCCGAAACTACGACTCGTCACTGAGCCTAGATAACGTGGTAATCAGTAGGTATAGTTACTAGGGGCTATAACCATCGTGATTACGCTCACGTTATGAAGTTCAAACGAACTTCGCATTGACCATAAACTGGTCAATGCAGAAAGTCAAACAAAGTTTGACTTTAACGCTAAAACGAATAAAAGAACGAAGGAACACTTACAAAGGGTCCCCGCAAGCTAATCTTGCCCTAAGTAACTCAGGTATGAAGCATGGCTTCAACTTAGAGCTTTTAGATCAGATTTGTGGGTTTTTGAAAATGAAAGGGTTGGGTATTTATAGGATTTGCAAGACCGTTAGGATCGTTTATCGAATAACGTGCTTTGATCTTGCCCCTACACTTGTTGCAACACCTTGCTACCCAAGTTTGGCCCCCCAACATCAGGGATTGACATGTGGCATTGGCCTTTGGAGTGTTTAGAAGCTATTAACAATTGATTAAACAACTTTTTCTGATCTGAAAGGGCCTCGCGTGACGCCAAGGGGGCTAGGTGTCACGCCTAGGTCCTTCTGATCAGCAACAGTTTCCAAAGTTTCCATTTCAGTCCCCGTTGTGTATTAAGGCCATTTCCGACATGTTTAAGGCTCGTTAAGTCAACTTTAAGGCCCTAACATGATGCCTAAACATTGTGGACATGAAACATGCTCAAAAATATCCTGGATGTCAGTTCGTTTGGTCGTACGATCGCGATGTTTGCTTAATTACGACGGAATGCACATAAGCGCGAAAAACGATCCAAATTGAGTGACGAATGGGTTTTTCTTATGCCAAACACTAAAATAAAATATTTTAGTGGTTACATAAATTTTTGGATGTCCGGATGTATTCAGAACGTAAGTTATGCGCGAAAGTGCAAACTTATGCACTTTTTGATGCTTTTAGTCCCTGAATGACCCAAAAGTTTATTTTAGCACACCGAACCCCTCAAAGCCTATTTCTAAGCTATGTAAAGGATATTTATGGTATGTTTAACTTATGGTCATGTTCCGGAATGTCTGTTACAGTTCAAATTGGCATACTTTCGTAGTTTGTCAAATTTAGTCCCTGTAGGCGAATTAACTTGCTTTTGCCATACCAAAGCCTTCAAAACTTATTTCTAAGTTATGTAAAGGTTATTTAAGGTATGTTAAGCCTATTTCACTATTCCAGAGTGTTCGTTGCATTAACCGGGTTATATTTACGCATCAGTGCGCGTATAACCTTCCAGAAAGCGATTTAAAGCTTGAAATCGAACAAGAATTGATGTGTGCAAAGGATACACATATTTATACAAATCCCAAGTATGAAATAAAATATTTCATTGATACAGTATTCGTTTGATGGCCGTGGAGGCACAGGTGTCACATGTTGGAAATTTAGATATTATGAATGGATATTAACTTAGTGAGATGAGATTATGATTTATTGAAATCATAATTATTTACTAGACTATTCATATGAAACATAAACTCTTAAGTATAGTTTTTATGTCAATTTATTAGTTTTTTATTATAGTTTATGTCTCTACTAAATCTCTCTAATTAAGTACTAGACTCTTGATATGGAACATAAACTCTTAAGTAGAGTTTTTATGTCAATTTATTAGTTTTTTATTTGAGTTTATGTCCCTAATAAATCTCTAATTAAGTGAGACTTTTCTCTACCCCATGTCTTTTGTATTAAAAGTAGGCAATGTGCCTAACTTGATGGGTTTTAATATATAAAAAAACTACAAGAGTAAGAATACAAGAATGAGAGATAAAGTTATGTATGAAGAGTTCTTGAAGAAGAAGTACTTGATAACCCATATGTTGGGAACATATAGAGATAAGTTTCTCTACATGATTCAACTACAATTCTATTCTTAATTTCCAAAAGGTCTAACACTATGTTTTTATCCGGTGTAACCTCGGGCGCGTGACCTTCTCCGGTAGTACAAATTGCTTCGGCTATTGTACCCTGGGCGACAGACGCGTCGTCTTTAGTAGAGGCACGAAATCTGTTTTAAGGGAATCGTGTTGAACACGTGCCTCAGCCACAACCATCAACATTTGTTTGTTCTTTTTGTAGGAAATTATTGTACATGAAGACGTGGTTCAAGACCTCGTTGAAGCCTACACAACGGACTGAAAACACAACGAACCATACAAGTAGACGCGGTGAAAGATCAAGTTGAAGACTTTATCTTTTGAAGATATTGGTTTGAATCAATTTTTTTTATTAAATATGTTGTAGTTCATATTTATTTTCGTTTGAATTTGTACACGGTTCATGTACTACAATTTCTCAAATGTTTAAAGAGAGTATCTTTATTTTTTTATTAGTTTTATTAATAAAATTGTGACCAACTTCCTACAAGCTTAAAACAAATTTCGTGAGATTGTTGCTACAATCTTAAAACCTTATTTATAAGGATTTTGGGTTCACGAAAAGATTTATAATAAAAAACATATTTTTAGAGATTATGATCTTATAAATATTTTTTTGGGGGAAATATGTATGTAGTACAACTTGTTGTGTTTGGATTTCTTTAGATTGAGATACAATCTTAAATCCTATACCGTGGTACAAAACGAATAGTTTTGGCTCAAATGTTTGGTTTTGAAATGATTTTGGGAATCGTTAATTTTTCTAACTTTTGTGTTAGATCGGGTTTATTAGTGTAAACCATACATTTTTTGTAAACGTTAAATTCTCTAACATGTGTGTTAGACCGAAATTATTGGTGTAAAACATACGCTTTTTCTAAACGTTAAATTATCTTAAGAGTTTTTTTATGTCTTTAAATAAGAGTTTTATGTTACTTGATTAGAGTTTTATGTCTCTAGTTAAGTTTCTATTTAAAGTAGACTCTTCATCCACCCATGGATTGATATGAACAAATAAGTCTTATAATGATTTTTGTAATCATTTGTCTTCTAAAATGTGTGTTAGAAACATTCATGAAAAGCGTTAGTTTGGAAGCAATTTTTTAATTGTTTAGTTTCTAACGTGTGTATTAGAAATGACTTATTTATTTGAACCATATATGTGTTTTTAGCAAGTCGAATTAAGATTTTGTGGAAATGTTATTATTTCTAACGTACGGGTTAGAATTTCTTTCATTTTAGCATGATTGTTAAAATGGTTAAAATACAAATGCTATGAAATGTTTTATGTAAACATTTTATATAAGTAATTTGTTGTAAAATTGTTTTTAATGCTTTGTATGATTTAGAAATAAAAGGTCATACATTGAAGTTGATGTTTGATTGGCTTCAAGAATTAAATCACCATAAAATGATGGTGTAGTTGTGTGGGATTTATCATCAACTTTAATTTGTGATTTCTAAATCTATATGAGTGAAATTATAATTACTAATTAAATCTTCATATGGTGAAACTCTTGAGTAGAGTTTTAATGATGACTTTTGATGAGTTTTATTAGAGTTTAAGTCTATAATTATTGAGACACTTAACTCTTCATATGGTGAAACTCTTGAATAGAGTTTTATTGATGAGATTTGATTAGTTTTATTAGAGTTTAAGTCTATAATTATTGAGACTCTTAACTCTTCATACGGTGAAACTCTTGAGTAGAGTTTTATTGATGATATTTGATGAGTTTTAGTGATAACATTTAATTCTTTAATTTGGTCATGTTTTGTATACATAAAATGACTTAAATTTTCTAACACGTGTGTTAGAAAATGTGTATCACGAATACAAGGTTAGAGATTGTTCATAATGAACATAAATGTTTTATCTAAACATTTAATTGCCTATGTGTGTATTAAAAATGATGAGAAATGGTTTATTTTATAAACTATATCTTTGGAAAACGTTTTATGTAACGTTCGATTCTATAATGTGCTCGTTATAGCATTTTTTTCTAACATGTGTTTTAGAAAATGTTAGTAAGACTAAACAATATAAAACCATTTGATATTTTGGGTTTTGATCTATGTTTTCATAACCCTAATTGATATTATTAATATTATATATTGCAAAATTGTTTTGAATAATTTTTAAAACAAAGTTTTGCATAACATTGATAATTTAAATGGTTCGCTACTCTTACTAGAAGTAGCATGTGGTGAATAAAAGAGAAACTCTTGAGTAGAGTTTCTTGATGACACTTAATTAGTCATTTATTTGGTGAAAAAAACAACTTGGTGTTGTTGTAAACAAATTTAATTGTTCAAGTTTACTACTTAAATGTAGTCTTTGTAACAACTTGGTGTTGTTTTGAGCATAATTGTCCAAGTTTAAAGTTTCAAGATGAAATGGGGAACTTGTACTTACAAGTGCATGGAGTCTTATTGAGGGAGTACCTCAAGATATACCTGTAACATATGTGCTTGTAATCATTGTGAACAGTTTAGTTATCAATAAAACAATGTTATTTGATCCCAATGTTTGTTTGATTGTGTTTTACATTTTTCATGTTTTGACTTTTGCTCAATTTCAAACTCTATATCGCTTTCTGGAGAGTTATACGCAAACTGATGCGTAAACGTAATCAGTTTAATGCGAAAAATACTCTTGAACATCAACATATACTTAACATACCTTAAATAACCTTTACATAACTTAGAAATAAGTTTTAAAGGCTTTGGTATGGCAAAAACAAGTTAATTCGGCTACAGGGACTAAATTTGACAAACTGCGAAAGTATGCCAATTTGAACTGTAACAGACATTCCGGAACAAGACCATAAGTTAAACATACCATAAATATCCTTTACATAGCTTAGAAATAGGCTTTGAGGGGTTCGGTGTGCTAAAATAAACTTTTGGGTCATTTAGGGACTAAAAGTGTCAAAAAGTGCACAAGTTTGCACTTTTGCGCATAACTCACGTTCTGAATACATCCGGACATCCAAAAATTTATGTAAGCACTAAAACATTTTATTTTAGTGTTTGGCATAAGAAAAAATCCATTCGTCGCGTCATTTGGATCGTTTTTCGCGCTTATGCGCATTCCGTCGTAATTAACCGAACATCGCGATCGTACGACCAAACGAACCGACACCCGAGATATTTTTGAACACATTTTAAGTTCCCTATACTTTAACTTCATTTTAGAGCTTTGAAATGGGGTTAACGGGCCTTAAACGTGTCGAAAATAGCTCAAAACACTAACAGGGACCAAATCTGCCATTCTGCCAAAGTTGGTCCTTGCGCACCTCAACACTGGGAGTGTTACGGTGCGCAAGCAGTCTCCAGACAGCAAAATTGCAGAAACATTGGATCTGGTCCATTCCTCTTGTTGCACATGGTTTTGGGGAAATCTAATGGCTCAAATGGTTTTCAAAAAACCACTATCTTAAGGTGTATGGCCAAGATCAAAGCACGGTTTCCAAGAAACGATCTTAACGGCTCACCGAAAACTATAAATACCCCCCATGCCATTGCAAAACCCAAAAGAATTTTGATTTGAGAAGCTCTAAGTTGGAACCATTGTTTCATACCTGAGCTACTTGGATCGAAATTAGCATTCGGGGACCCTTTGTAAGTGTTCTTTCGTTCTTTTATTGCTTTTCGAGTCCGAAAGTCAAACTTTGTTTGACTTTCTGCATTGACCAGCTTATGGTCAATGCAAAGTTCGTTTGAACTTCGCAACGTGATTGTAATCACGATGGTTATAGTCCCTTGGGACTATGCCTACTGATTACCACGTTGTCTAGGGTCGTAAGGGTAAGCGATCTAATAAATCGCTTATACCTTCGAACCCGACCCATTTGGTCGATCATTAGGATCCGACCAAACACATTAGGTGACCATAGTATATAGGGAATAACCTTTCGAGGTTATACCTTATGGTCGCTTCGTTAAGTAGTTGTATGATAGGTAGTTTATATGCCTTAGGTAAATTACCAAAATACCCTTTTCATGTGTAATTGGTAATTAAGCATATGTAACCTAAACTTTCGTCACTTAACTGATTATGTTACATAATTAAACATTTTAGGCATATAATACTTGTCATAGGACTAGTTAGGCGAACGCGTTTCACGCGAACGACGCGTTAAAGTAGCATAAGCTACCTAAACGGGTCGTAATGGGTCGTAAGCATTTATGTTAGGTTTCATTTAGTATGTAGGCTTTGTTAAACCATATCACACGAGTCTCCATTCTCGTTTGGTTTACGGACCCTCATTCTATCCGATCCTCCGATTTAGGTCCGGTTTATTAACATAGTTACCTATATTAGGTGCCGTTTGATTCCGAGATCTCTAGCATTGTTTGGTTGTTACTCAAGGACTACTAAGCAATCTCAAGTGAGTACATAGACCCCTCTTTTACTGTTTTCCAAACTGTTTTGGGGTGAAACACATGTGCCTACTTGTTACTTTCGTGCTTTCCTGCTTTCACATCATATACTTGCTATGTTCATTAGTACATTTATAGTACATGATTTCATTGTGTTCATGCTATGTATGTCCATTGTGTGCATACTTAGTACATTGTTTCACATTACATTTCAAGCTATGTATGACCATTGTGTGCATACTTAGTACATTGTTTCACATTACATTTCATGCTATGTATGACCATTGTGTGCATACTTAGTACATTGTTTCACATTACATTTCATGCTATGTATGACCATTGTGTGCATATTTAGTACATTTGTTTCACGTCATATACTATGTATGTCCACTTGTTACATACTTAGTACAGTTGTTTTCATCACATGCTTACATTTTGGTATGACATTTGGGTTATTTAAAATGGAACAATACATTCATTAACATTAGCTACGTCGTTCGTTAGTAGGTAGTGGTACCATAGGAATTGACAACTCCCGTTCCTGAAATCCTGGGTTTGTTTGGATTGGAAGGAATGACCGAATTCGATACACATAGCTTAGATAAACCTTTAATTTGTTTAAGGGTTTATCGCCACAGTCTCAAGGCTTGGATGTATGCATTTTCACAATACCGCATAAATGTTTGTATCAGTATAGCATGCATTTGTTCCACAAAAAAACATAACTTTGATTTAAACCATGTTTTACTTCAATACCTTGTTTTTATGCATTATACATATGGTTTAGTTGATATATTTCACTTACCATACATGATATGTTTGGGTACACATTACATGATCTACATTAAACAAAAACATTTTGACATTGATATACAAATTTAGTGGTTTACATTGAACATAGACATCTCGATATGGTTTACACATTAACACATGACAATTCATTTATACATAAACAATTTACATTGGTGGTTGGTTTGAGTAAGTGATTTGAGTAACAAGGCGTGTGTAATATGATACAAGCATGGTGGATACGCCGCTGGTACTTCCTATAAATAAGTGTTTGTATGATATTACATGTCGTAGCGTTACTTAAATCATTTCAATATTTGACATATTACGTTTTACATAAACAACTTACTTTCACAAGACATTGATTTACAAAACAACTTATCTTATACAAACTCATTTTTCTTAGTTATTCATTTAACCTTACATTATTCTCTTATTTATATATATCATCGCTTTTTGAATGATTTACAAAACAAAACAATTTACAAGGTTCATGACTGACTTTTGTTTAACAACTTTTTCTAAACTCATAAGTCATGAATCCTCTTTTCACAAATCATATGTATCTCACAGGCATTTTTATGCTAACGTACCTATTTTCACATGTGTTTTCAGGAGCTTTTGCGTAGGATGATGATCGTGACACTAGGGCGGACCTGTGCCTTAGAGACTAAAAATGAAGATAGACTAGTTTAATTATGTTATGAACTCTTTGTTTCCTGTTTAAGACAATATAACACTCTTGTTTAATAAATAAAATATAACTTTGTATGCCATGGTTGTGAAACAATAATTCTGTTACAACACTCCCCGACGTTTTCCGCCACGTTTTGTATGTTCTACGTGGTCGGGGTGTGACAGAAGAGTTGGTATCAGAGCCAATGGTTATAGGGAATTAGGTTATTAGTAATTCTTTGACCTAGACTATAACTTTTCTAGGACCCTAACACAAGTTATCTTGTGTTTAGATCTTAAAACATGCATTTCACCTATCCTTAGGTGATTATCAAAACAAAAACCAAATTTTCCGAAACGATTTTTTGAAAAACAATCATCTGTTTTTGGATGATTTATTACAAGGTTTTGAACCCTCTATTGTAAGGTTTTGAACCCTCTGTTATATGGTTTTGAACCCCTTTGAGTTTTCAAAATCTCGTCAAGGTTTTGGGTTTTAAATAATGTGAACACGTGCAAACTGGAAGGGTGAATGCCTGTACCCTGGGTTTTCTGTCTAAGGCTAGAGTGTTCGTATAAATCCACATAATCGGACCAGTCACTCTTACCTGGGAACTCTTGGGGTGAGTGTTCACTTATAGGCGAGCATGTCTTCGCGATACATTATTTTTGACCCATTTACTTTGATTAGTCACTGTGTGTCGTTTGTCCGCTTTGTGATGCGAACCAATGACCACCATCTTTGCCATTATCAATTTTTGCATCATCTCATTCTTTTCACCCAAACATCTCACTCGTTTCCTTTCATGTTTTCCTCTTTTAGAATGCCTCCTCGACGCGAAAACCAGATAGCGACTGCCGAACTGGCAGAAATCATTGCACAGCAGATGGCTGCTCAATTCCCAAACCTCTTTGCTCAATGGAACCAAGCCAATAACAATAACAATGCTCCATGCAAATACAAGGATTTTAACTCGGCGAAACCACTCAAGTTCAGTGGTACAGAAGGAGCAACTGGGCTTCTTCAATGGTTCGAGAGCATTGAGAATACTTTCCGCCACGTGCAGTGTCCTGACAATCGCAAGGTCGAGTTTTCTTCGAGTGTGTTTCAGAAGAGGGCTCTCACATGGTGGAACGGGGTTATGAGAGACCGTGGTGCAGAAGTTGCTCTAGCACAGACATGGGCTGAACTTAGGGCTCTTATGATGAGGGAGTTCTATCCTCGTCATGAACAGCGAGCGTTGGAGAAAGAGTTTGATGACTTGAAACAAGACAGTGGCGAGCACAGGGCATATACTGATAGGTTTGAGGAGCTGAGTTTGCTATGCCCAATAATGGTTACCCCACTTGACAAGGCTATCGAAAGGTACATCGACGGCCTACCTGACTCAGTGCAAGACATCATTACTGGTAGTAACCCTGCCACACTCCGTCAGGCTATCGAGTTAGCAGCGACATTGACTGAGTCGCAGATTCGGAAGAATAAGTTACACAGGAAGGGGGACAAGGGCAAGAAACAGTCGTCTGACAAGGAAGATAGCAAGAAAGGTCAAAACAAGAATGGAAAGGATTCTGGTTCATCGAAAAGGGCAAGGAAGCGTAAGGCTTCCCAAAACTATGCTGTCACTGCCCAAGCTAACCAGGCAGCTCCCAACCAACCCGCACAGCCTCCAGCAAAGAAGCCCTATTCAGGGAATGCACCTTTGTGCAATAGATGCAATAGTCACCATCAGCCGCAACATTCGTTCCGTTTCTGTAATAACTGTGGGAAGTCGGGTCATCTTGCCGCTACTTGTCGCATTCCTGTTAACCAGAACCAGGCAGTTCAGAACCAAGCCCAACAAGTTGCTCAGCCTCTTGCTCAGCAACAAGGTCAAGCTGCACGACCTCATTTTCCTCCCGGTTCGTGCTACAATTATGGGGATCTGACCCACTACAGAAACTGGTGCCCAAGGCTAGCTAACCAGAATCAGAATCCAAACCAGAATCAGGCTCAGGCTCGAGGGCGAGTCTTCAACATGAATGCCCAAGAGGCGCAGGCGGACGATAATGTGGTGAACGGTACGTTCTTTATTAATAATCAGCCTGCATCTGTTCTTTTTGATTCGGGTGCCGACAAGAGTTTTGTGTCATTGTCTTTTGAGCCAAAGCTTCGCGTGTCTAGAACGAAACTAGGTAAACCTTTGACAGTAGAGGTTGCTAGTGGTGAACCCATTATTCTTGATTCTGTTCTTCGCAAGTGCCAGTTGAACCTTAACGATCATCTTTTTCCTATCGACCTCATGCCAATGCAACTTGGAAGCTTCGACGTTATAGTGGGTATGGATTGGTTATCCAAGCATCACGCAGAGGTAGTTTGTTTCGAGAAGATCGTTCGTGTGCCGCTTTCGACAGGCGAGATCCTACAGGTTCAAGGTGAGAAATCGTCTGGTGGCCTCAAGCTCATGTCTTGTTTTAAAGCTCGGAAATATCTGCGGAAGAACTATGTGGCTTTCTTAGCACATGTTACAGCAGATAAAGGCAAGGGTAAGTCTATTTCAGATATTCCTGTCGTTCGGGATTATTCTGAAGTTTTCCCTGAAGAGTTACCTGGTCTACCCCCAGCACGACAAGTCGAGTTCCGCATTGATCTCGTACCTGATGCAAATCCCATTGCCAGAGCTCCATATCGTCTTGCACCGTCTGAGATGCAAGAGTTGTCTAAGCAGCTTCAGGAGCTCTCTGACAAAGGTTTTATACGTCCTAGCTTTTCACCTTGGGGTGCTCCCGTTCTTTTTGTCAAGAAGAAGGATGGATCCTTTAGGATGTGTATCGATTATCGTGAGCTTAACAAGCTTACCATCAAGAATCGATATCCCCTACCGCGCATAGACGATCTCTTTGATCAGTTACAGGGCGCTTCTTATTTTTCGAAGATTGATCTGCGTTCCAGGTATCATCAACTTCGTGTGCATGAAGAAGATATTCCCAAGACAGCTTTCCGCACTCGTTATGGGCATTATGAGTTCACAGTTATGCCATTCGGTTTGACTAATGCTCCTGCTGTTTTCATGGACTTAATGAATAGGGTCTGCAAGCCTTATTTGGATCAGTTCGTCATTGTTTTTATTGACGACATCTTGATTTATTCTAAGACGCGAGCTGATCACGAGCAACATCTTCGTCTTACTCTGGAACTCCTAAAGAAAGAGCAACTTTTCGCCAAATTCTCCAAGTGCGAATTTTGGCTTAAAGAAGTTCAATTCTTAGGACATATTATCAACGAACAAGGTATTCATGTAGATCCCTCCAAAATCAGTGCGATTAAGGATTGGGATACGCCTACTACTCCTACTGAGGTTCGTTCTTTTCTTGGTCTAGCGGGTTATTATCGCCGCTTCATAGAAAACTTCTCGAAGATTGCAGTTCCTCTAACTGCTCTAACTCAGAAGAACAAGCCCTTTGATTGGGGATTCAAACATGAGGAAGCTTTTCAAAACTTGAAGCAGAAGCTTTGCGATGCGCCTGTTCTATCATTGCCTGAGGGTGATGATGATTTTGTCGTGTATTGTGATGCATCGAAACTGGGTCTTGGCTGTGTTCTAATGCAAAGGAACAAAGTCATAGCATATGCATCGAGGCAGTTGAAGATACATGAGAAAAACTACACCACTCATGATCTTGAGTTAGGTGCAGTTGTCTTCGCTCTTAAGATCTGGAGACACTATTTGTACGGTACAAAATGTGTGGTTTTCACTGACCACAGAAGTCTTCAACATATCTTCAATCAGAAAGAACTCAACATGAGGCAACGACGTTGGGTTGAGCTACTAAACGACTATGACTGCGAAATTCGCTACCATCCTGGTAAGGCGAATGTCGTAGCCGATGCATTGAGTCGTAAGGAACGTACTAAGCTTCATTGTGTACGTATTCAATCTGTTATTCAAGCTCGATCCGATATCCAAGCACGCATTTCTCAGGCTCAAAAATCTTGTGTTTCACAAGGTTTGATGGATAAGGAATTTCCCTATCACATAACACCTGATCTGGAACTGAAGGACAATGGATCGTATTACTTCATGGACCGTTTGTGGGTCCCAAGCCAAGATAACCTTCGCACCTTGCTTATGGATGAAGCCCATAAGTCTCGTTATTCTGTTTATCCTGGCTCAGATAAGATGTATAAGGATCTTCGTATTCAGTATTGGTGGCCTGGTATGAAGAAAGACATTGCCTTATATGTATCAAAATGCCTTACTTGTCTTAAGGTTAAGGCTGAACATCAGCGTCCTTCTGGTTTATTGGTGCAACCAGAGATCCCAGTTTGGAAATGGGAAAACATTACTATGGATATCATTACTAAACTTCCACGCACAAAGAAAGGTCATGATGCCATCTGGGTAGTCGTTGATCGTCTTACTAAGTCAGCACATTTCTTGCCAATCCGTGAGGACTTTCCTGCTGACAGACTTGCAAAAATCTATGTGGATGAAATTGTAGCTCGACATGGTGTTCCTTTGAACATCATTTCTGACAGAGATGCTCGTTTCACTTCTCATTTTTGGAGAACCATGCAATCTGCTATGGGGACCCAACTTAACCTGAGCACAGCTTATCATCCGCAAACGGATGGTCAATCTGAAAGAACAATCCAGACACTGGAGGATATGCTTAGAGCTTGTGTGATCGACTTTGGTGGTAGTTGGGATTCACATCTTCCGTTAATTGAATTCTCCTACAACAACAGTTATCACACCAGCATCAAAATGGCTCCTTTCGAAGCTCTCTATGGTCGAAAATGTCGTTCACCAGTCTGCTGGAATGAGATCGGCGAGGCTCAACTTACTGGACCTGCCCTTATTTTAGAGACAACTGATAAGGTCAAGAAAGTTTGTGATAACCTTCAGACAGCTAGAAGCCGTCAAAAGAGTTACGCGGACCCAAAACGCAAGCCCTTGGAATTTCAAGTCGGTGATCGAGTATTACTTAAGGTCTCACCTTGGAAAGGTGTGATCAGATTTGGAAAGAAAGGAAAACTTGCACCTAGATACGTTGGACCATTCAAGATCGTCGAAAGAATCGGTAAGGTAGCCTACAGACTTGAGTTACCTCCTGAACTTGGAAATGTTCATCCAACCTTTCACGTGTCCAATCTCAAGAGGTGTTTAGCTGATGAGAACCTCCACATACCACTTGATGAAATTCGTGTCGATAAAACACTGAAATTTGTCGAGAAACCTGTGGAAATCATGGAACGTGAAGTCAAGTGGCTTAAACGCAAGCGCATTCCTTTGGTCAAAGTTCGCTGGGAAGCTAAACGTGGACCCGAGTTTACTTGGGAACGCGAAGATCAAATGAAGACGAAATATCCGCATCTTTTTCCACGAGTTTCCTCTAAATAAATTTCGGGACGAAATTTCCACAAGTAGGGGAGACTGTAACATCTGTGCTTGTAATCATTGTGAACAGTTCAGTTATCAATAAAACAATGTTATTTGATCCCAATGTTTGTTTGATTGTGTTTTACATTTTTCATGTTTTGACTTTTGCTCAATTTCAAACTCTATATCGCTTTCTGGAGAGTTATACGCAAACTGATGCGTAAACGTAATCAGTTTAATGCGACAAATACTCCGGAACATCAACATATACTTAACATACCTTAAATAACCTTTACATAACTTAGAAATAAGTTTTAAAGGCTTTGGTATGGCAAAAACAAGTTAATTCGGCTACAGGGACTAAATTTGACAAACTGCGAAAGTATGCCAATTTGAACTGTAACAGACATTCCAGAACATGACCATAAGTTAAACATACCATAAATATCCTTTACATAGCTTAGAAATAGGCTTTGAGGGGTTCGGTGTGCTAAAATAAACTTTTGGGTCATTCAGGGACTAAAAGTGTCAAAAAGTGCACAAGTTTGCACTTTTGCGCATAACTCACGTTCTGAATACATCCGGACATCCAAAAATTTATGTAAGCACTAAAACATTTTATTTTAGTGTTTGGCATAAGAAAAAATCCATTCGTCGCATCATTTGGATCGTTTTTCGCGCTTATGCGCATTCCGTCGTAATTAACCGAACATCGCGATCGTACGACCAAACTAACCGACACCCGAGATATTTTTGAACACATTTTAAGTTCCCTATACTTTAACTTCATTTTAGAGCTTTGAAATGGGGTTAACGGGCCTTAAACGTGTCGGAAATAGCTCAAAACACTAACAGGGACCAAATCTGCCATTCTGCCAAAGTTAGTCCTTGCGCACCTCAACACTGGGAGTGTTACGGTGCCCAAGCAGTCTCCAGACAGCAGAATTGCAGAAACATTGGATCTCGTCCATTCCTCTTGTTGCACATGGTTTTGGGGAAATCTATGGGCTCAAATGGTTTTCAAAAAACCACTATCTTAAGGTGTATGGCCAAGATCAAAGCACGGTTTCCAAGAAACGATCTTAACGGCTCACCAAAAACTATAAATACCCCCCCATGCCATTGCAAAACCCACAAGAATTTTGATTTGAGAAGCTCTAAGTTGGAACCATTGTTTCATACCTGAGCTACTTGGATCGAAATTAGCATTCGGGGACCCTTTGTAAGTGTTCTTTCGTTCTTTTATTGCTTTTCGAGTCCGAAAGTCAAACTTTGTTTGACTTTCTGCATTGACCAGCTTATGGTCAATGCAAAGTTCGTTTGAACTTCGCAACGTGATTGTAATCACGATGGTTATAGTCCCTTGGGACTATGCCTACTGATAACCACGTTGTCTAGGGTCGTAAGGGTAAGCGATCTAATAAATCGCTTATACCTTCGAACCCGACCCATTTGGTCGATCATTAGGATCCGACCAAACACATTAGGTGACCATAGTATATAGGGAATAACCTTTCGAGGTTATACCTTATGGTCGCTTCGTTAAGTAGTTGTATGATAGGTAGTTTATATGCCTTAGGTAAATTACCAAAATACCCTTTTCATGTGTAATTGGTAATTAAGCATATGTAACCTAAACTTTCGTCACTTAACTGATTATGTTACATAATTAAACATTTTAGGCATATAATACTTGTCATAGGACTAGTTAGGCGAACGCGTTTCACGCGAACGACGCGTTAAAGTAGCATAAGCTACCTAAACGGGTCGTAAGCATTTATGTTAGGTTTCATTTAGTATGTAGGCTTTGTTAAACCATATCACACGAGTCTCCATACTCGTTTGGTTTACGGACCCTCATTCTATCCGATCCTCCGATTTAGGTCCGGTTTATTAACATAGTTACCTATATTAGGTGCCGTTTGATTCCGAGATCTCTAGCATTGTTTGGTTGTTACTCAAGGACTACTAAGCAATCTCAAGTGAGTACATAGACCCCTCTTTTACTGTTTTCCAAACTGTTTTGGGGTGAAACACATGTGCCTACTTGTTACTTTCGTGCTTTCCTGCTTTCACATCATATACTTGCTATGTTCATTAGTACATTTATAGTACATGATTTCATTGTGTTCATGCTATGTATGTCCATTGTGTGCATACTTAGTACATTGTTTCACATTACATTTCAAGCTATGTATGACCATTGTGTGCATACTTAGTACATTGTTTCACATTACATTTCATGCTATGTATGACCATTGTGTGCATACTTAGTACATTGTTTCACATTACATTTCATGCTATGTATGACCATTGTGTGCATATTTAGTACATTGTTTCACATTACATTTCATGCTATGTATGCCCATTGTGTGCATACTTAGTACATTTGTTTCACGTCATATACTATGTATGTCCACTTGTTACATACTTAGTACAGTTGTTTTCATCACATGCTTACATTTTGGTATGACATTTGGGTTATTTAAAATGGAACAATACATTCATTAACATTAGCTACGCCGTTCGTTAGTAGGTAGTGGTACCATAGGAATTGACAACTCCCGTTCCTGAAATCCTGGGTTTGTTTGGATTGGAAGGAATGACCGAATTCGATACACATAGCTTAGATAAACCTTTAATTTGTTTAAGGGGTGAAACACATGTGCCTACTTGTTACTTTCGTGCTTTCCTGCTTTCACATCATATACTTGCTATGTTCATTAGTACATTTATAGTACATGATTTCATTGTGTTCATGCTATGTATGTCCATTGTGTGCATACTTAGTACATTGTTTCACATTACATTTCATGCTATGTATGTGTCACACCCCCAAAATCCACCTGCGGAGTACTACCGCTTGGAGGCGTGACTGACCAGGATCCAGCCACCAATCATATTGAACAAGCATATAAGTAGTTATAAAAATCCACCCCAATACAATTGGTGTTCAAACAAAACATAGTTAAGTTACAAGCGGAAGCATAAGTCTTAAATCCAAACATAAGTTTAATTGTTTCATAGTTTAACATGGCACACAGTCGTCCATGTCCCACAACGATCCTCCTCCATGCAAGCTCCAGTTTGAGAACCTAAGGACCTGCAAAGCATGTAGTAACGAGTCAACAACTAGTTGAGTGAGTTCACGGTTGGGTGTTCGTTTTAAGTTGTTTCGAAAACAGTTTCCTTTAGCTGGCATCCTGCCGTGGGGGTTACCCCATAGTTAAAAACGTGATTTGTTTATTCCCGGTTACTCTGGCAATCCTGCCGTGGGGGCTACCCCATGTTAGTTATCTGGCATTTCGGCCGTGGGGGCTACCCCATGTATACATTACCATATCGACTGCTGACTGTAGTCATGTTTATGTGCCCTGAAACTGTCAATGTCTATCATCATTGACGTGCCCCAGATCCATTAGTTCACGCCCGTCCTCTGCGGCACGGTGTGAGGTTTGTCAGACCTAAATAGCGCTATCTAACTAATGACCCGCTCGCCATTGGCCCGGCGATTAAGTCGATATAAAAATGAGGGACTTCGTGATAGAGTTTTGGTCTAGTACGAGTTATCTGTCCGTGAGGACGAGGAATTACATTCCTGAACCTTTGCTGTCCTACCCAAGGAGGACGAGGAACCCAGTTCCTTAACCCCAATTCCCGACCCCTGGGAATCCCATGCTTTGTAGAGGGTGTGAACTCACCTTGGTTTGCTCGGTAGAAACACAGAAAAGTTAAACAAGCAATGTTGAGGCTACTCACGTCCTATCATAGTTGTATCATACAATCAGGTTCGTATTCAAGTAGTACACGTATGTTCTACACGTATGCTAGCACGTTGCATGCTGTTCATCCATAGCAGCCCAAATAATCATTCAAAATTAACAGTACGTATGAGGTCCGTGTAGTAGGCCCAAAGGTCTGGCCCAATCAATTAAGTCCGAACTGAGGTGCAAGCCCAAACAGCGTATATCTGCGTATTGTCTCGAGTCGCAACTAGGCGTTTGCGACTCGCAACCTGAGTCGCAATCGTGGTTTCGGTTCGTGCTGTTTTGGTTACGAGTCGCAACTGGACTCGCAACCGTGGTTTCGAGTCACAAGGTTGGTGTGCTGATCAGGTATGGTTTCGAGTCGCAACCACGACTCGCAACCTGTGTCGCAACCGGGGATTTCGACTCATCATGCGTTGGTTTCGAGTCGTAATCAGTGGTTTCGGCTGGGAACATTTGCTGAATTCCATATTGTACTTGGCCAATCAGATTTCACTGTTGTGATTTTGTGTACTATCCAATAACACTACACTAACATGTTTAATTGTCTAACACATGGCCAAAATAGATCAAACATGGCAATTTCAAATATCCAAATCATGTTCATATTATGTTCATCATGTTCTTCAAGTATTCAAGTAGTTCATCATCATTCATATGAACCTAGGTCTAACAAAATCATGAACAACAATCAAACTCTTGAACATATTCATCTAACCCACATATACACATCCGATTTCCACATATAAGTAGCCATAAATCAGGCATTTGATTTGTAACATAGGGGTATGCAATCCGATTTCATGAATATTAACAACTAGTGGTTTAGACTACATTTAAACACAAGACATCATGAGTTCATCGTGCCACATATCCGAAATCAAGCATGTTCCGATTATCAATATTACCCACAAATCGATTCACAAAACATCATCAATCATACCACTACACTAGTTAAATTATATCATTTGTAACATCCACATCATAAACATATAATCATCATCAACCGAATGTAAACTCATAACATAGGATATTTATGAACCGATTACTCAAGAAGGGTGTATTTCTCATGTATAACACTTAACAAGTAGACATATTATCACATAATTTTTCATCACACATCATTATTAAACCGAATATCACACATTATCTTCAAACCGAAACACAACATCTAATCATGAATCACTAACCGGTTGATGGGTTCCAAAGGTGAGTGTGTACGAGTTGATCCGAGAGCTCCTTAGTGGTCACCGGTTTGAATCCGAGAATGGAGGAGAGAAATGTTGTGGCTTAGAGTTTTTGTGAGGGAGAATGGAGAGTGTGTGTGTGTTAGAAGAGTATGTGTGCTATTTGCCCAAAGAATGTCAAGACTAGCATCACTAAGGGTTTTATACTTGATTCACTTAGTGCACCCTAATGGGTTTCGAAATAGGCTAAGTGTGTATGTGTGGCCCAACCGGCCCATGAGTGGTGTGATGTTTACTCGAGACCACATGGTCTCGAGTCGGGTCCTTGTTGTTTCGGTTCCTAGACATACTCGCATACGTACGATCACAAACATAGCCATATAAGTTCACATAAATCATTCATTAATTCATCAAATCAATTAGTCACTAATCGTTCAAGCATACAACGAAGGTTCTAAATTTCGAGTTGTCACATCATCCCCAAGTTGAAAGAAATTTCGTCCCGAAATTTGGTAGGCACTCACTGAGGAAGCTAGTTAAGTTGTATGGTTTTCCCGGTTTTCCTGGGGTGTCACATCCACCCCCCGTTGATCTGGAATTTCGTCCCGAAATTCCGTAGCTTCGGCCTCAGTAGTGGGTGTACTGTTTGCGAACAGTTGGGGATATTTTTGTTTCATCTGATCTTCGCGCTCCCAGGTGAACTCTGGGCCGCGACGTGAGTTCCAACGAACTCGAACGAGAGGTATCCTAGTGCTCTTGAGGACCTTAACATCCCGGTCCGTGATCTCGACTGGTTCCTCGACGAATCGTAACTGCTCGTTGATAGTGAGTTCCTTCAAAGGAACTACGTGGGTCTCATCTGATGGACACTTTTTCAGATTCGACACGTGAAAAACGTTGTGAACTGCACCGAGTTCCGCTGGTAAGTTTAGTCTGTAGGCCACCCTGCCTATTTTCTCAATGACCTCGAAAGGTCCAACGTATCGTGGGTTAAGTTTACCGCGTTTACCAAAACGAACCACACCCTTCCAGGGTGAAACTTTGAGTAGTACCCGCTCCCCAACCTGGAGCTCAAGTGGTTTCCTGCCCATGTCGGCGTAAACTTTCTGACGTTCACGAGCGGCCGTCATGCGTTTTCGTATCTGAGCGATTTGCTCGGTTGTATCTACCACATATTCTGGACCAGTGATCTGACTATCTCCCACCTCTGCCCAGCAAAGAGGAGACCGGCATTTACGTCCGTACAATGCCTCAAACGGAGCAGCTCCAATGCTGGTGTGGTAGCTGTTATTGTACGAGAATTCCACAAGTGGCAGATGCTTTTCCCAGCGGTTGCCAAAGTCGATTACGCATGCACGAAGCATGTCTTCTAAGGTTTGAATAGTGCGCTCGGTCTGCCCGTCCGTCTGAGGATGGTACGCTGTGCTCATGTCTAGTCGTGAGCCGAAGGATTTGTGCATTGCTTGCCACAGCTCTGAAGTGAAACGTGCATCTCGGTCCGAGATGATAGAGGTGGGCACCCCGTGCCTCGAAACAATTTCTTTGATGTATATTTCTGCAAGAGTGGAGAACTTATCCGTCTCCTTGATAGCCAAGAAGTGTGCGGATTTTGTGAGTCGATCCACGATCACCCAAATAGTATCGTTCCCGCGCTGGGATCTAGGTAGGCCAGTAACAAAATCCATGGAAATTTGCTCCCATTTCCATTGAGGTATCTCTGGTTGTTGGAGTAAGCCTGATGGTTTCTGGTATTCCGACTTGACTCTCGCACAAGTTAAACACTTGCTGACGTAGGTCGCTATGTGGGCCTTCATGCTAGGCCACCAGTACGTAGTCTTGATGTCGTGGTACATTTTATCCGATCCTGGATGTACCGAGTAGCGAGACTTGTGTGCTTCGTCCATCACAAGCTCTCGTAGGTTGCCATAAAGTGGGACCCAAACGCGTCCCGTTACGTAGTAAGCACCGTCTTCCTTCTGTTCCAATCGTTGCCTTGATCCGCGTAGGGCTTCAGCCCTGACGTTTTCTGGTTTCAGTGCTTCCATCTGAGCAGCTCGTATTTGGGAGGGAAGACTAGAATGGATCGTGAGTTGTAGAGCTCGTACGCGCTTAGGCGCAGTGTCCTTTCGACTGAGGGCGTCAGCCACAACATTGGCTTTGCCCGGGTGGTATCTGATTGCGCACTCGTAGTCATTCAGAAGTTCGACCCACCGTCGTTGTCGCATATTCAGTTCTTTCTGCTTGAAGATGTGCTCGAGGCTCCTGTGGTCGGTGTAGATCGCGCACTTGGTACCATACAGGTAATGCCGCCACAACTTAAGTGCAAAAACAACAGCTCCCAGCTCTAAGTCGTGCGTAGTGTAGTTCTTCTCATGAACCTTGAGTTGGCGTGAGGCGTAGGCTATA
This sequence comes from Helianthus tuberosus, assembly GCA_030545235.1. Taxonomy (NCBI): domain Eukaryota; kingdom Viridiplantae; phylum Streptophyta; class Magnoliopsida; order Asterales; family Asteraceae; genus Helianthus; species Helianthus tuberosus. The sequence continues at coordinate 109,289,782 of CM060409.1, forward strand.
ACTTTATCTCGTTGCATCAACACGCAACCAAGACCCTGAATTGATGCGTCGCAGTAAACCACAAAGTCGTCCGTGCCTTCCGGCAAGGAAAGGATAGGTGCACTACAAAGCCTATCCTTTAGGTGCTGAAATGCCAACTCCTGTGCGTTTTCCCAGCGATAAACAACGCCCTTCTGCGTTAGTGAGGTGAGAGGCTGTGCAATCTTAGAAAAATCCTTTATGAATCTCCGGTAGTATCCCGCCAAACCCAAGAATTGGCGAATTTCCTTTGGTGTACGAGGTGCAGGCCAGTTCTTAATCGAGTCTACCTTGGATGGATCAACGTGAATCCCATTCTTGTTCACCACGTGGCCTAGGAAATGGACTTCTCGAAGCCAGAAGTCGCATTTCGAGAACTTTGCATAAAGCTGTTCTGTTCGAAGGAGTTCCAGAACAAGTCGCAGGTGCTGCTCGTGTTCCTCCCGACTCTTGGAATAAATCAGGATGTCGTCAATGAAGACTATAACGAACTTGTCCAGGTAAGGCTTGCACACTCGGTTCATCAAGTCCATGAAAACCGCAGGTGCGTTTGTCATCCCAAAAGGCATGACCAAAAACTCATAGTGCCCGTATCGCGTTCTGAAGGCTGTTTTGGAGACGTCCTCTTCCCGGACTCTCAGCTGGTGATAACCCGATCTCAAATCGATCTTCGAGTAGTAGCTCGATCCTTGCAGCTGGTCGAACAAGTCGTCGATACGCGGTAGAGGATAACGGTTCTTCACCGTCACCTTGTTGAGTTCTCGGTAGTCGATGCACATTCTGAAAGTACCGTCTTTCTTCTTTACAAATAGTACTGGAGCTCCCCAGGGCGATGAGCTTGGACGAATAAAACCCTTATCCAGGAGCTCTTGTAGTTGCGTGGAGAGTTCTTTCAACTCTGCTGGAGCCAATCGATAAGGTGCACGAGCTATGGGTGCAGCTCCAGGAGCTAGTTCGATCTGAAACTCTACTTGACGATGAGGCGGAAGACCAGGTAATTCCTCAGGAAATACCTCTGGATAATCGCGCACAACTGGAAAATCTTCTATCTTCTTCTCTTTTTCTGAAGTGTCAGTAACGAGAGCCAAAATGGCAGTGTGGCCCTTTCGCAAACACTTTTGGGCCTTAAGGAGAGAAATGACGTTCTCAACAGCACTCCTCTTGTCGCCATGAATCATGAGAGGTTCATCACCGGAACCTGGAATACGGACAACCTTCTCGTTGCAAAGAATCTCTGCTCGGTGTTGGGATAACCAATCCATCCCAATGACAACGTCGAAACTACCCAAGACAATAGGAATGAGGTCGATAGAGAAGGTCTGGTCAGCGAGAATAAGCTTACAACCCTTGACTACGTGTGTGGCTTCTAAACTCTTACCATTTGCTAGCTCTACGGTGTGCTTGATGTTCAAGGGTGTTGGAATACGCTTAAGCATTCGACTAACTTCTAGTGACATGTAGCTAGTATCGGCACCCGAATCAAATAAAACTGAAACATAAAAGTCGTCGAGAAGGAACTTACCCGCCACAACATTGGGGTCATTCCTTGCTTCACCTTGGCCGATCACAAACATCCGCCCCCTGGCGCCATTGTTGTTGTTGTTCCCATTGTTACCATTCCCCTGATTGTTGTTATTGTTGTTGTTGTTGTTCTGGTTCCTGTTCAGTTGGGGACAGTCCCTCTTGAAGTGGCCCTCAGCTCCACACTGAAAGCACCCTTTGTTATCACCCTGTTGCTGTTGCTGGCGCTGGTTCTGTTGAGCCTGCTGACGATTCTGATTGGCGGGGTATAAGCTCCTGCAATCCTTTGCAGCGTGACCAGGCTTGTTGCACCGATGACAGTTGCCCCTGGTGCATGGCCCGCTATGGTGCAGGCTGCAGCGATTGCATTTGGGATGATTTCCTTTGTATCAACCACCAGACGATTGCTGATTAGGGCTCTTGTAGTCCTCAGTCTTTCTCTGCTGAGACTGGGACTGAACAGAAGTTGAACCCTTACTTGAAGTTCCATCCCATTTCCGTTTGTTGTCACTTGAGGTGCCAGTAGTAGTTGCAGCTCCTATGCGTTTTGGTAACTTGTTCTGCTCCACCGCTTGATCCGTGAGACGGTGAGCCAGCTGAACGGTTTGCTGGTAGGTGGCGAGGTTCGCTGAAGTCACATGACTCTGGATTTCCGGCACTAAGCCCTGAAGAAATAGTTCGATGCGTTTGATGGGGGGATCCACCATAGTAGGGCACAGAATTGCCAGTTCGTTCGACCTTTTCACATAAGCTTCAATTTCGGACCCCGTCATCTTGAGGTTGAAGAACTCCACCTCGAGTTTGTGAATCTCATCACGACTGCAGTACTCCTCTTTGATCATTTCCTTAAAAGTTTCCCATGGGGTGGCGTTAGCAGCAACCAACCCTAGCATCTGAACTTGAGCGTTCCACCATGTGAGGGCTAAACCCTCGAGAGTACCAGTAGCATACTTCACCCTGCGCGCCTCAGGGCATTCGCACATTTCGAACACAGATTCCAGCTTCTCAAACCAGTGTAGGAGACCTACTGCTCCTTCAGTGCCGCTAAAAGTAGTTGGTCGGCAGTCCATGAAAGTCTTAAAAGTGCACACGGGTGGCTGAACATGTTGACCTCCTGCGTGTGCAGCTGCAAGTGCTGCGGCAACTCGTTCGTTGATCAAAGCCGTCAACTGGGCTTGTGTCATGTTAACGCGTCCAGACATGATCTTCACATCAAGAAGAACGTGAGTGAGAGGGGTTCGCGAAAGTACGATGTCAGAAGTGAGTAAGTACACACGTGTTCAAGTAACAATAGTTATACTAACCAAGCATACCATGAGCAATGTACTATGTGACTAACAAGTAGGCAATACATACACAGATCATATCACCTAGAATGTCGAGCCTTGCATGTGGAGTGAAGCATCGTTGTGGACCGTTGAGCACTGTACAGGTTATAGTCTGGTTTTAACAAAAACGTTTTTCCCCTTTATTAAAACCAAGTTCTCTATAACCAATGGCTCTGATACCAATCTGTCACACCCCCAAAATCCACCTGCGGAGTACTACCGCTTGGAGGCGTGACTGACCAGGATCCAGCCACCAATCATATTGAACAAGCATATAAGTAGTTATAAAAATCCACCCCAATACAATTGGTGTTCAAACAAAACATAGTTAAGTTACAAGCGGAAGCATAAGTCTTAAATCCAAACATAAGTTTAATTGTTTCATAGTTTAACATGGCACACAGTCGTCCATGTCCCACAACGATCCTCCTCCATGCAAGCTCCAGTTTGAGAACCTAAGGACCTGCAAAGCATGTAGTAACGAGTCAACAACTAGTTGAGTGAGTTCACGGTTGGGTGTTCGTTTTAAGTTGTTTCGAAAACAGTTTCCTTTAGCTGGCATCCTGCCGTGGGGGTTACCCCATAGTTAAAAACGTGATTTGTTTATTCCCGGTTACTCTGGCAATCCTGCCGTGGGGGCTACCCCATGTTAGTTATCTGGCATTTCGGCCGTGGGGGCTACCCCATGTATACATTACCATATCGACTGCTGACTGTAGTCATGTTTATGTGCCCTGATACTGTCAATGTCTATCATCATTGACGTGCCCCAGATCCATTAGTTCACGCCCGTCCTCTGCGGCACGGTGTGAGGTTTGTCAGACCTAAATAGCGCTATCTAACTAATGACCCGCTCGCCATTGGCCCGGCGATTAAGTCGATATAAAAATGAGGGACTTCGTGATAGAGTTTTGGTCTAGTACGAGTTATCTGTCCGTGAGGACGAGGAATTACATTCCTGAACCTTTGCTGTCCTACCCAAGGAGGACGAGGAACCCAGTTCCTTAACCCCAATTCCCGACCCCTGGGAATCCCATGCTTTGTAGAGGGTGTGAACTCACCTTGGTTTGCTCGGTAGAAACACAGAAAAGTTAAACAAGCAATGTTGAGGCTACTCACGTCCTATCATAGTTGTATCATACAATCAGGTTCGTATTCAAGTAGTACACGTATGTTCTACACGTATGCTAGCACGTTGCATGCTGTTCATCCATAGCAGCCCAAATAATCATTCAAAATTAACAGTACGTATGAGGTCCGTGTAGTAGGCCCAAAGGTCTGGCCCAATCAATTAAGTCCGAACTGAGGTGCAAGCCCAAACAGCGTATATCTGCGTATTGTCTCGAGTCGCAACTAGGCGTTTACGACTCGCAACCTGAGTCGCAATCGTGGTTTCGGTTCGTGCTGTTTTGGTTACGAGTCGCAACTGGACTCGCAACCGTGGTTTCGAGTCACAAGGTTGGTGTGCTGATCAGGTGTGGTTTCGAGTCGCAACCAGGTGTTTGCGACTCGCAACCTGTGTCGCAACCGGGGATTTCGACTCATCATGCGTTGGTTTCGAGTCGTAATCAGTGGTTTCGGCTGGGAACATTTGCTGAATTCCATATTGTACTTGGCCAATCAGATTTCACTGTTGTGATTTTGTGTACTATCCAATAACACTACACTAACATGTTTAATTGTCTAACACATGGCCAAAATAGATCAAACATGGCAATTTCAAATATCCAAATCATGTTCATATTATGTTCATCATGTTCTTCAAGTATTCAAGTAGTTCATCATCATTCATATGAACCTAGGTCTAACAAAATCATGAACAACAATCAAACTCTTGAACATATTCATCTAACCCACATATACACATCCGATTTCCACATATAAGTAGCCATAAATCAGGCATTTGATTTGTAACATAGGGGTATGCAATCCGATTTCATGAATATTAACAACTAGTGGTTTAGACTACATTTAAACACAAGACATCACGAGTTCATCGTGCCACATATCCGAAATCAAGCATGTTCCGATTATCAATATTACCCACAAATCGATTCACAAAACATCATCAATCATACCACTACACTAGTTAAATTATATCATTTGTAACATCCACATCATAAACATATAATCATCATCAACCGAATGTAAACTCATAACATAGGATATTTATGAACCGATTACTCAAGAAGGGTGTATTTCTCATGTATAACACTTAACAAGTAGACATATTATCACATAATTTTTCATCACACATCATTATTAAACCGAATATCACACATTATCTTCAAACCGAAACACAACATCTAATCATGAATCACTAACCGGTTGATGGGTTCCAAAGGTGAGTGTGTACGAGTTGATCCGAGAGCTCCTTAGTGGTCACCGGTTTGAATCCGAGAATGGAGGAGAGAAATGTTGTGGCTTAGAGTTTTTGTGAGGGAGAATGGAGAGTGTGTGTGTGTTAGAAGAGTATGTGTGCTATTTGCCCAAAGAATGTCAAGACTAGCATCACTAAGGGTTTTATACTTGATTCACTTAGTGCACCCTAATGGGTTTCGAAATAGGCTAAGTGTGTATGTGTGGCCCAACCGGCCCATGAGTGGTGTGATGTTTACTCGAGACCACATGGTCTCGAGTCGGGTCCTTGTTGTTTCGGTTCCTAGACATACTCGCATACGTACGATCACAAACATAGCCATATAAGTTCACATAAATCATTCATTAATTCATCAAATCAATTAGTCACTAATCGTTCAAGCATACAACGAAGGTTCTAAATTTCGAGTTGTCACAGTATGACCATTGTGTGCATACTTAGTACATTGTTTCACATTACATTTCATGCTATGTATGACCATTGTGTGCATATTTAGTACATTGTTTCACATTACATTTCATTCTATGAATGCCCATTGTGTGCATACTTAGTACATTTGTTTCATGTCATATACTATGTATGTCCACTTGTTACATACTTAGTACAGTTGTTTTCATCACATGCTTACATTTTGGTATGACATTTGGGTTGTTTAAAATGGAACAATACATTCATTAACATTAGCTACGCCGTTCGTTAGTAGGTAGTGGTACCATAGGAATTGACAACTCTCGTTCCTGAAATCCTGGGTTTGTTTGGATTGGAAGGAATGACCGAATTCGATACACATAACTTAGATAAACCTTTAATTTGTTTAAGGGTTTATCGCCACAGTCTCAAGGCTTGGATGTATGCATTTTCACAATACCGCATAAATGCTTGTATCAGTATAGCATGCATTTGTTCCACAAAAAAACATAACTTTGATTTAAACCATGTTTTACTTCAAAACCTTGTTTTTGTGCATTATGCATATGGTTTAGTTGATATATTTCACTTACCATACATGATATGTTTGGGTACACATTACATGATCTACATTAAACAAAAACATTTTGACATTAATATACACATTTAGTGGTTTACATTGAACATAGACATCTCGATATGGTTTACACATTAACACATGACAATTCATTTATACATAAACAATTTACATTGGTGGTTGGTTTGAGTAAGTGATTTGAGTAAAGCATGCTAGACTAGTACTTGGTTAATTATGGGTCTTGACGAAGACTAATTAACTCTAAACATTCAAATGTGTATGAACACAAAAAGAATTTGTGTATAGACAAAGTTGAGGGAGAATTTTCATTCATTATAAGGAAAAGACATGTAACTTTTTAAGAGTTTGTTCGAAAAGCTAATGAGGAGAACTCATTGTCTAAGCTTATTCTAGATGTTAAATTAGAATTATTCTAAGTTGGTGACAAACTTATAACAATGGCATGTGTTGCCTTGGTCATCTCGGAAGCTTATGTAAGCTAATGCAATATGAGTTGAATTCACTGATATAATCAGGTTGATCTTGTTCAATCATATGTGTATAAATGTCGCCATAAGTGGTGTTACGGAAATGTTGATCAAATGGCAAGAAATGTGGGGGAGGATCCATTTAAGAAACAACCCTATAAGGGTATGTAGAAATGGTTCTCATTAACCCATATAGATGTTATCCAATAACATTTCAATGTGGGGGTGTCTTGCATTTGTTTTTGGTAATAAGGATTTTGTAATCGAATCTAACATTGCAAATAGACGACTTAATGGAGGACACAAATGTCGTAGTGCATAATGGAGATGTGTTTGCCTTAAATGATAAATGTATCATTCTAAGACAAATATTATAACCAGATTCAGGTGGCCACTGAGGTTATAGTCTTAGAAGTTGACAATAGGCAATGTTGACCTTCGAGTTACGAACACGTCATGACAATTGATCTCAACTGCAAAGTTATCTTTAGTGACTTGTCAAAGACAAAGATAATGTTATGGATCCAACAACCTAAGGGTTTATTAGAGATCAAGTTGTGGAATGAGACTAAATCCCATGGAAAAAGGGTGTGTGAAGGAAACCTACCTTAGTTGACTGGAGATCCCAAGATCTAAGTTCAATAGGACAACGAATTCATATGCCTAAGGGTGGTCACTATGGGGGCATAGCTGATATGCATAAGCTAGTATATATGGTTATATATACTCCCTAAACAATAAAAGGGTGTTTAAAAACGTCCTAGTTCATTCCTATGAAATTCAGTGACAAATTGTGAGGCTAAGCATATTATGTGGTAAATGATTTTGCGTAATCCTGATAACCACGATGCTTTTAATGATTTAAGGAGAATCACCTATGTTAGAGAGAAGTGGGGTCGCTTTGAATGGAATTGGGGGCGCAATTCCTAGAGCTCTCGCAGAACCAGGAAAGTGTTCCACGACCATTTTTGGACATGACTATGAGGGGATGACCCGGCTAAGGAGAGTATTGTGTGAAGTGTATTGTCGTCTACACAAATGGGGGTTTGTTCAAGGACGTCGTGTCTACAAACCGCTAGGAGGCTAAGTATGCTTCACAACGTAAAGTTCAAAGGGACACCTACTTATCCGACAATACTCAACTGTCGATGTTCCATTGGAAACTTTGTGTGTTTTGATCAATCTCCATTCATGTGGGGGATTGTTGGAAATTTAGATATTATGAATGGATATTAATTTAGTGAGATTATAATTTATTAAAATCATAATTATTTACTAGACTATTCATATGAAACATAAACTCTTAAGTAGAGTTTTTATGTCAATTTATTAGTTTTTATTAGAGTTTATGTCTCTAATAAATCTCTAATTGAGTACTAGACTCTTGATATGGAACATAAATTCTTTTTTTTTTTTTTTTGAAAAGTAAATTTCAATCAAAAAGGGCCGGTCCTCAAAACAAGGACCGCCGAAAAAGCAAAACGAATTACATCACGTCAAGAGGATATTTACACCACACATTCCACTATACACCTTTTATTTTTGTTCTATTTCGAAACCAAAAATACGACGTCATTTTTATGTTTTCCAAAATTTCAAGAGGACGACGTCGCACGCCTTTGAAAATTCTCATATTGCGCTCATTCCAAATAGTCCACAATGTAGTAATAATAATGCCCCGCAAAACGTATCTAGAACTCTTCGACGCCGCTTGTGAATTAGCTATCTCCAAAAAATCATTTACATCGAAAGCAAAAATAGGAGTAAGACGGCACCAATATTGTATCCGCGACCATATTTCTTCAGCAAAGGTGCAGCCAATGAATAGATGATTAACTGTTTCCTCTTCCGAATCACACCAATTACAAAACACGTTCGGTAATGATACCCCACGTTTGCCAAGCTCCACCTTCGTAGGCAACCGATTAAGCAAAAGACTCCAAACCATGATCTTACATTTTAGCGGGACCCAACCTTTCCACAGCCTGCTACTGCTCGAGGATTGCTGCGAACGCTGCTGCAACAGAATCTTAACTGATTTGACAGTGAATTCGCCATTCGAGTCTGCAGTCCACTTCAACGTGTCCGAACCGCCCTTCCACTTGTAGTCATAAATCTCAGACATCAACCCGAACAATTCAGAAATCTCTTCGGCAGTAGAAGGAGATCTCCTCCAATCCCACATCAGTGATTAAGAACCATTAATAACTTGAATTCTACCAGAAACAGGAATCCACTTATGCTTTTCGAGTCTAAACAAGTTGGGATAAACCAAATGGAGCGGTACATTATTAAGCCAAGAATCCACCCAAAAATTAATTGTTGACCCATCACCCATAGTCCCCACAAAATAACTACCCAGAGTATTATCATTCCATATCTTTTTTTCACCTATTTTAGCAATTTGCTTCCAACACCCGCTAGCCGACGGGGTACATGGTAACAAGCCCCAAGTTTTACTCGCCCCATGACAATTAATCACCACCCTTTTCCACAAACAATTATCATTATGTTTAAATCTCCACGCCCATTTAAGAAGAAGCGCAACGTTGACATCCTCTAGCTTAACAACTCCTAGACCCCCCGCTTTCTTAGAATTAGTAATAATGTCCCAAGCAACCCAATTAATTTTTTTCTCCTCACTACAACCCGCCCAAAGAAAACGTCTCATAATAGCCTCCATGCTTTGAATAACCGCCTTAGAAGCCTTATACAACGAAAGATAATAAATGGGCAAATTCTCAAGCGCCGACTTCACAAGAATCAAACGACCACCAATAGAAAGCGTTTTGGCTTTCCATGAAGAAAGCCGATTTCTGATCACATCAATAACCATATTCCAATTGCCAATTCTAGACATATTGGCTCCTACCTTAATGCCCAAATAAACAAAAGGAAACGACCCGCGTTTGCAACCCAAAACTTCCATCATACAATCCACTTCCCCATCTTCTGTATCCACCCCAAATAAGTTGGACTTATGAAGATTAATGCGTAAACCCGAACATAAGTAGAAAATTCTAAGAATTCTAGCCAAGCTTTGAATGTTCTCTCGGGCCCACTCACCCATAATAAGAGCATCATCCGCAAAGAAGAGGTGGGTAATATCAAGATTGTCGGCAGAAAAATTAATACCTTTAAAGACTCCAATGGCTCTCGCTTTTTTCAACATCCATGAAAGGCACTCCATAAAAATCAAAAATAAAAAAAAGGTGAGATAGGATCACCTTGACGAAGCCCCTTCTCACTATTAAACTGAAAAGTAGGAGAACCATTAACAAGAATAGACGCCCGAGCGGACTCAAGAATGCCTTTGATCCACTTACACCACCGATGAGGAAAGCCCATTTGAGATAACATGGATAACAAGAAAACCCAATTGACATTGTCATAGGCTTTTTCAAAGTCAATCTTTAAAAGAAACGCCTTTTCCTTTCTTTTCTTTAGCCATTCCAAAATTTCGTTCACAACAATGGGGCCATCAAGAATATACCGATCGGACAAAAAAGCCGACTGAGACTCCGAAATCACCTTACCCATGCATTTTTTAAGGCGATTAGCTAGGATTTTCAAAATAACTTTGCTAATCACTCCAATAAGCGTAATAGGCCTATAATCTTTGAGACCCACAGGCGATTTAACCTTGGGAATCAAAGTAATGAAAGCCGACCCGCATCCCGGATTAATAATACCTGTTTCATGAAAATCCACCAAGATACGATAAAAATCCTCCTCCAATAAACTCCAAAACCTCTTAATAAAGCTAAAATTAAAGCCGTCCGGACCAGGCGCCTTGTTCGAGCCACATTCAAAAACAGCGTCTCTAATCTCTTGTTTAGAAAACAATTCAGTCAACCACAAACCATCTTGTTCATCGATCCTTTTCAGTCCTTCACATTCAATAATCGGCCGAAAAACATATTCTTCTTTGAAGTGGAGTCTAAAGAAACGCAATACTTCTTTTTTAATAAATGTCGGTTTAGAAACCCATTGACCGTTAACATCAAGACCCGGGATCGAGTTCCTAGCTTTTCTTCCATTAACAACACTATGAAAGAAGCCAGTATTTTCATCTCCAAGAGAAGCCCATTTTACACGCGATTTTTGTTTCAAGTCACGAGATCTATACAGCTCAATCTCATGAAGGTTCTTGCAACATTCGGACCAAACCCACAATTCCGACTCCTCTAAGTCTCTTTGTTCCATTAACCATTCCATATCTTCCTTATCTTTTTTGTACGATTTCTCGAGTTCATTATCTTTCTTACGGCACATAACAATCCAACTATTAAGTTTCATTCGAAGAGCTTTAAACTTTCGCATCAAATTTAGATCCGCCGGACCTTGATTGCACCACCCTACTAACACTGAATTAATGATATCTTCACACCCATGCCTATCAATCCATGAATCAAACCATCGAAAGGGTTTCAGACCAAAATTAGTATCACAAAGAGACAGGAACAAAGGCGCATGATCCGAGTATTCTCTATTCAATGCTCTAACCCAAGCATTGGGCCACTTATTAAAAATACTATCACAAACAAACACCCTGTCAATCCTACTAAGCTAGCACTCACCTTGCCGATTGACTAAGTAAGTAAACTTCATACCTTTCAGATCGTACTCACGAAGACCAACCTCATCCAAAAACTCATTAAAATCGCGCGCACAAGCCGGGTCATAGCAAGAATTTAATCTTTCACTCGGGTCCCTAACTGCATTAAAATCCCCAAGCACAATCCACCAACCTTGCCCTGATTGAATCGTTTGGGTAATTTTAGCCCATAGATTTCTTTTGTCAACATTAGATTGTGGAGCATAGACATTAATCAAATTAAGACGACTACACCCATCCGTTAATAAACCGGAGATAAGAAGAAAATTACTATCTTTAACAACCAAATCCTTCGTTAAAAACTTGGGATCCCAAATGCTCAATAAACCTCCCGAATTACCGATAGAATCAACAACTTCATAATCAAAACCCAATCCACCCCAGAAATTCGACACCACACTAACATTAACATTACTAGACATAGTTTCTTGTAACCCAATAAACGACACCCCCAAATCAGACTTTAAACGTTTAATCCATCCCGCTTTGCCAGAAGGCCCCAAACCCCTAACATTCACCGATAAACAATTCATTTAGTACCATATTGTAACCCTTCTTTAACGATTGTTTCCTTTATCATATGATCCTGAATAGGTAATCGAACACCAAGCTTTTCTCCCAAAACCTTGGTCGCTTCAATCTCCCCTTCTAAAAACCTCTCTGTATCACAATCACCAAACGCATCAATCCTAACAGTTGGATTACTGTTAAGATCTAAAGAGCTATCTTCATCTGAGTCCAGACTATCCTCTTCGTCGCCTGGTCCATCATCAGTTATACCCAACAACGAGTTGAGCCCAAATAAATCATTGTCAACATTCTTGGGCTTTTTAACCACCTTCAAGCTCTCATTACTACTAGTATAAGAACAACTGGGCCGGCCCAAGTCATCTTTTTTATACTTTTTTCTCTTAACCACATTAGACTTAGGCCCATCCAAATTGTTATTCACCTCATTTAATTTGTCAAAATCAAAAGATACAGCAGGAACAAACGACTCTTTTCTTAATTTAGAATTCAAATTCTCCACATTAATGGGACTTGAATGACAATTAACCTCATCATTTACCACATTAATCGTTTCCATCAATACCGGCTCCTCATCATTATCCACATTAAACGTTACCATACATATCGGCTCCTCATTAATTACGGCTTCTTTGGAAACTCCGGCCTCCTTGACCGGTGATTTCTCCGGCAATTCAGCGTCGCTATCAACAGTAACATTCTCCTCTCCATCTGCCTTGTCAAGTACATCGTCATCTGTCGTCACCGCATCGAAATCCGGAATCCACTCTCCTAATTCCTCGGTAACCCACACCCGAAACTTCCTATTCATCCAGTTCAAGACTACTTCCTCGGCGATCCTTAAACCGTCACCAGCCAAGACTCCAACGTACTCATATGATAAGTCCAAATCCGTTTCCACTAACTTTGCTTTGTGAACCACTTTACCAAACTTGCCACCAATGGTATTAAGAATCTCATTGGATAAAAGATGTAAAGGGACCCCTTGTATCTTCAACCAAGCCAACCTTTCAAAAGAAAGAGATTGACCTTCCCACACAACAATGGAATAGAACTTATCATTCATTTGTTTGGCTGCCTCAATAACTCTCTCAACCAAATCAGAATTTTCAAAAGACATAAGCAAATCAAGACCACCAAGATATTGTACCTTCCCATAACCCGGACAAATACCATTAAGAATCACGTAAATACTTTTCAACGCTTCGAGATGGAACATAAATTCTTAAGTAGAATTTTTATGTCAATTTATTAGTTTTTTATTAGAGTTTATGTCTAATAAATCTCTAATTAAGTGAGACTTTTCTCTACCCCATGTCTTTTGTATTAAAAGTAGGCTATGTGCCTAACTTGATGGGTTTTTATATATAAAAAAACTACAAGAGTAAGAATACAAGAAGGAGAGATAAAGTTATGTATGAAGAGTCCTTGAAGAAGAAGTACTTGATGACCCATATGTTGGGAACATATAGAGATAAGTTTTTCTACATGATTCAACTACAATTCTATTCTTAATTTCCAAAAGGTCTAACACTATGTTTTTATCCGATGTAACCTCGGGCGCGTGGCCTTCTCCGGCAGTACAAACTGCTTCGGCTGTTGTACCCTGGGAGACAGACGCGTCGTCTTTAGTAGAGGCGCGAAATTTGTTTTAAGGGAAGCGTGTTGAACACGTGCCTCAACCACAACCGTCAACATTTGTTTGTTCTTTTTGTAGGAAATTATTGTACAAGAAGACGTGGTTCAAGACCTCGTTGAAGCCTACACAACGGACTGAAAACACAACGAACCATACAAGTAAACGCGGTTAAAGATCAAGTTGAAGACTTTATCTTTTGAAGATATTGGTTTGAATCGATTGTTTTATTAAATATGTTGTAGTTCATATTTATTTTCGTTTGAATTTGTACACGGTTCATGTACTATAATTTCCCAAATGTTTAAAGAGGGTATCTTTATTTTTTTATTAGTTTTATTAATAAAATTGTGACCCACTTCCTACAGATTTTACGCTCCCGCTGCAATACGGGGGGTGCTTAATACTAGTAATATCTATTAAATACCTCAAGTTAAAAAGAACAATTCTAAGCAAAAAATTACTAATAACATATAAACAACTTAAATATATTGTTTCTAATACAGAGTTATTCGGTTGGAATGTTGTCCTAAAAAACAAAGATGGGTAATCTTTTGAGATATACTATATATGAAGTTTGGAAAAAAAAAATAGAAACTTATATATATAGTTTCAAATTCAGAGTTATTCGGTTGACATGTTGTAAAAAAATAAAGATGGGTAAACTTTTGAGCAATAAAATATATGTAGATGAATTTGATGTGAAGCGGTCGAATGTTCTTTGTTTGTGACTGTAGAAGAAGATGAATATGAGTGGTAGGAGTTCATATATTTGTAAAAAAATAAAATATATATTATTTATAAATACGAATGTTAGTTATTCAAGGTATGAAATAGTTTATTGTTTTTTTTTTTCAAAATATGCTCACATCTGCTTCTAAATGCACTAATTTTGATCTTAAATAAATTACTTTTGTTGTTCTTAAGGTTAAAATATATGATTGGTTATTAGGGTTAATTTCAATTTTAGAGAATTTTGAAAATTAAAATAAGAGGACACACTAAAAGACCCATTGCCACGTTTTCAGTCTTCTTTTGTGAATGACCTTAAGCAGCACTAATTACTTACGACTTTAGGTTTAAACTTAAGCATACTTATCTATCTTTCATTCTTTCTATCTATTATACTCATCATAGTACTTAAGGTTAAAATATATGATTGGTTATTAGGGTTAATTTCAATTTTAGAGAATTTTGAAAATTAAAATAAGAGGACACACTAAAAGACCCATTGCCACGTTTTCAGTCTTCTTTTGTGAATGACCTTAAGCAGCACTAATTACTTACGACTTTAGGTTTAAACTTAAGCATACTTATCTATCTTTCATTCTTTCTATCTATTATACTCATCATAGTAATTTGAATTTGAAATATAAGACGTGGATAAACAGAAGTTATGAAGTTAGTTATAAATATGAATAAAAAAATATTTTCTATGAGGAATATAATTTTAAATTAAGTAGAGTTAAATGAGGAAAAATATATTTTTGGAGGAAAAATATATTTTTGGAGGAAAAATCCTATAGAGATCATTCCATAGAGTGACATGTGTCCTCTATTTGATTTACTTTATTATATAGTACTAGCGGAAATACCCGTATTTGCACACGGGTCGTTTATTAGAAAACCATACATAACACATATAAATGATGAATATGGTTATATTTATAGACTTATAAATAGATAAGTCAGTCGGTAAATACTTAAAGTTTAGAGTATAAAATATACAAAAATATACAATTTATTAATCTTTTGTAAACGAAATAACATTTGCATTCAAGCATGTTCCTTCTTCAAAAAATAATATTTTAAATCAACAGTCGTTTCAATCCCCTTCAACCTCCACAAAACATTATTTTAACCCAACAGTTGTTTTAAACCACTGTTTTAACCCAACAGCGGTTTCAGCAACAGTTTTCTCCACAATACTGTGCTTTAACCCAACAGTGGTTTCAAACATCTGTTGACCAAAGTCAACAGATGTATCAACCACTGTTTTATTTTCAAACATCTGTCCACAACAAAACACTATTTTAACCCAGCAGTGGTTTTAAACCATCGTTTTAACCCAACAGCGGTTTCAACAATAGTTTTCTCCAGAACACTCTACTTTAACCCAATAGTGGTTTCAAACATAAGTTTTCATCCATCTCTTGACCAAAGTCAACAGATGTATCAACCACTGTTTTATTTTCAAACATCTGTCCAAGACAACAGAGCTTTCATCATTTAAACAGACCTTTGCCAATATTACAAGCTTTTAAACTCTCAAACCTGAATATTCATTTAATTAATTTAAATAACAAACATGGTTAATAATTTTAGCACAGCTAATTATATAAAATATGAAAGTGTCAAACAAAGGTAACTATATAATAAACAAAGTTCAAAACAACAAACAACATTCAGTAAAATACAGCATAATAATTTCTAATTAATGGGCGAAACAGTAGTCTCGATAAACAAAGCTCCTTTCGGACCATTGTAGTTGTCAACATGTTGGAGGTATTTCAAAACTTGATTGCTCAGATCAACATCAACCATATCCCCCCAACTTCAACTTCAACCTTAAAACTTAAAGTTTAGAGTATGAAAAATACAAAAATATACAACTTATTAATCTTTTGTAAACAAAATAACATTTGCATTCAAGCATGTTCCTTCTCCAAAAAACAATATTTTAACTCAACAGTTGTTTCAATCCCTTTCGACCTGCACAAAACTCTATTTTAACCCAACAGTGGTTTTAAACCATCATTTTAACCCAACAGCAGTTTCAACAACAGTTTTCTCCACAACACTCTGCTTTAACCCAACAGTGGTATCAAACATCTGTTTTCATCCATCTGTTGACCAAAGTCAACAGATGTATCAACCACTGTTTTATTTTCAAACATGTGTTCACAACAACAGACCTTTCATCATTTAAATAGACATTTGCCAATATTACAAGCTTTTAAACTCTCAAACCTAAATATTCATTTAATTAATTTAAATAACAAACATAGTTAATAATTTTAACACAACTAATTATATAAAAACTATAAGTGTCAAATAGACGTAACTATATAATAAACAAAGTTCAAAACAGCAAATAACATTCAGTAAAATACCGCATAATAATTTCTAATTAATGGGCGAAACAGTAGTCTCGATAAATAAAGCTCCTTTCGGACCATTGTAGTTGTCAACATGTTTGAGGTATTTCAAAACTTGATTGCTCAGATCAACTTCAACCATATCCCCCTAACTTCAACTTCAACCTTAAAACTTAAAGTTTAGAGTATGAAAAATACAAAAATATACAACTTATTAATCTTTTGTAAACAAAATAACATTTGCATTCAAGCATGTTCCTTCTCCAAAAAACAATATTTTAACTCAACAGTCGTTTCAATCTCCTTCAACCTGCACAAAACACTATTTTAACCCAACAGCAGTTTCAACCACAGTTTTCTCCAAAACACTCTGCTTTAACCCAACAGTGGTATCAAACATCTGTTTTCATCCATCTGTTGACCAAAGTCAACAGATGTATCAACCACTATTTTATTTTCAAACATGTGTTCACAACAACAGACCTTTCATCATTTAAACAGACATTTGCCAATATTACAAGCTTTTAAACTCTCAAACCTAAATATTCATTTAATTAATTTAAACAACAAACATAGTTAATAATTTTAACACAACTAATTATATAAAAACTACAAGTGTGAAACAGACGTTACTATATAATAAACAAAGTTCAAAACAACAAACATCATTCAGTAAAATACAGCATAATAATTTCTAATCTATGGGCGAAACAGTAGTCTCGATAAATAAAGCTCCTTTCGGACCATTGTAGCTGTCAACATGTTGGAGGTATTTCAAAACTTCGTTGTTCAGATCAACTTCAACCATATCCCCCCAAATGCTTGTTATCACCCACTTGTTGTTTTCAATTATATTAGTCCTTCGGCGCCTATCTATATAATCAACGACACGAGGATTATTGAAAGCAAACACCTTGATCCAGCCTTCTTCTTCATATCTGAGCAAATCAGCAGTCAGCTCAGCAGACTTTCCAATAACAATCAAATGCAGCCTCTTTGCGATGGTCAAAAATGCCCTTGGCAAGGATTGACTACGATACTCTCGGGAAAATGAAGCATTCTGAAAGTCTCAGAAAGAACATTGAAAGCAACGATGTTCCTCTCACCTAGTGGATACCAATAATTTGAAACAATGAAATATATGGTTTTATCAGCATAAATTCCTGGAGACTATGAATAACTGCTTGAACCATAATTATTTACGCTACCGAAATTTATTGTGATCCATGACTCACGACGTCGAGAGTAAACACGAGCAGTAGCCACATTACGGTAACAGCTGATGTGAAGCACTTTCAGATCATTGTATTGATCAAAATAAATTCCACCTGTATCAGAATTTCAATCATGAATATAATTTAAGTAGTCGTCAGACAAAAACTTATAGCGCCTGGTAGTTGGATTCCAAAGAATCAGCTGACAGCAAATCCCTTCATTGCAAACTAACAGCAATCCATTAAATGACGATAAAATACGTAAGAAAGTAGGGTGGACATTGTTAGGAAAACTTAAGGTTTTGCTTGTCCCGACATGCAAATTACCAGCTACTATGCTGTCAACGACAATTGACGTGTCTTTAAAGGAGAGTAGTTTCTTTTGTAGTGAATATCCACTTCGAAGAGCATGAATCATCCCAAATGCATGACTTGACAGTTCCCTATAAAAAATTTAGAAAGACATTTCAAACGACCAATATCTTCTGCAGGGAGCCTCGTGAAAATTTCATCAACAAGAATTTGAAACATACTGTTTTCCATTTCGCATTGAACAAATGCGTGTTTGAAAGCCAAAGAAATTGTAAAGATACTGATTGTCAAAAAACTTTGAAGATGATTGAGTAGATGGATGAAAGCGGTAACGATGAAAGCAGTTTCCCAATGTAGTTTATATACCCAATGAAGGCGGTTATGACTGAATACATCGTTAGACTAACTTAGTGTGTAAAGAATATGATGTGACGATGGTTAGGCTTTTAATGCAAAACATTTCAAAACTGCATTTCCATGGGAAAATATAAAATTAAATATCAAGAAATCCAAGGACAAATTTTAAACCTTCATAAAAAAGGTTATCTTAATTACACTTAACCTCTTCGTTTACCATAAGACACCTTTACCATAAGACAGAAGTCACTGAGTGACATGCATTAATTGCAAATTACATAACCCCAGGCATTTTGAATTTGAAATTACCGGCAATTTCAAAACATCTGCTAAGTTACACTTTTGCCATAGGAAGGACTTTCAACCTCTGCTGGCTTTAAAGGATAGATATGGGCAGATGTTTATAGATTATAAAATAATTTTATATATATTAGGCTTTATGATGCAGTAATGACATAAGAAAAGCATAGTTGGACAACCTCTCTGGCTGCCACATCAGCTTTTCTTATGCCACATGGGGATTATTTACCATTATCTGCATTTCAAAACTTCAACAATTGTCTTTTAAAAACTTCAACATCTGTTGTTCTTTAAGATCTGTTGACCCATAGCAGACCTTTACTTCTTAAAACTTTCTTCAGACTATGTCTTCATCAGCAGAGGATCACTTGTAATTGAGCGGAAATTCTTAAAAAAACTGCTAACTTACCAAATAATAAAAAAGTAATAAAATTTCAAACGGATGTCGAGAAGCACTGTTAGGCAACAATAGATGTTGACAACAGTAGCAAGTCAAACAGCCGTTAGATCAGCAGATGATGATTTCGAGCAGATGTTTTCTTTTGGCAAACTTTAATTTTGACAGATCTATACAGTAACAGAAATTGATTCTTTGTAATTCTTCAAAAAATTATTCAAGCACAATTCACATCTACATCAATATCGATCTGCAATACTCAGATGATATTAAAAATTACATAATAATACTTATCCACCTTAAAATTAGCAAAAATAAAAGGCTCCACAAACATTAATAGGATTAAAATTTAATTATGAGGATTAAAAGATCAACAATTACATCGAGTACTGAACAACGAAACCTTAAAATCTAACAACACCAAAAAATTTAGGAATCTAACAGCAAAAACTAAGTGCTTTTAGCTTCAACTCCATCGAGTACTGAACTTCTCAATGTATATCTTTGACAATCGCCATGAACTCCACAGAAGTATTGAAGGCATCACCATCTGGTTTTTGGAAACCAGCTCTCTCGTGAACAGACCAAGATGCAGCACATCAAAACACTTCTTCAGCTGTTGAAGAGTATCCCTAGCCTCATATACTTAATCCTCAACTTGCTTGATAAAGAGCTGCTTTAAATCATCGGAGCCTACAGAAGTATATACATTCTATACATCAAAATTCCAAACTTTATGCTTCTTTTAATACAAAAAAAGGCAGGAAAGAACAAACTGAATATCTTATTAAATAAAATCTTATCTTATAGAAGTAGCAGATCCTTTCTTGCGTTTAGTAGGAACTACTGTGGGTTCTACATCATCATCATCTGCCCAAGTCAGTTATAAACATCATTATTTTGACTCTACATTTAATAATCTTTCTTTGTCTTTAATTTGATTCCAACAATATCCACAAACCTAAAATAACCCGCAGATGATTGTATGAATTTCAAACAACTGTGATTAGACTGAAATAAAAAGCGAGAATTAGAGTAGATCACTTCAAAATTAAAAATTCAATATTTCAAAATTAGAGTAGCTCAAAAAACATACTTTAAACGATGTTGGAACAATGATGCCGGAAACAACTATAGAACAATCACCATCATCTCCTGCTCAGATTATTCACAATTATCATTTAGTCATAACTCAGATAAAAAACAATTAGTAAAAATCAAAAACCAAAACAAACATAATTATATATATGACATTACCATCATCAATGCAAACCACATATCCCCAAAATTTGTTCTGAAAGTGGGTCAGAGAGAGCTTCCATTTTCTCTTATCCTTTATGAATAAATGTCGACTATTGAGAAGAAGGGATTTGAGAGAGAGATACATTGGAAGTGTGGTTTGAAAATACAAAAGCAGAGAACTTAAGCAGAGTGTAAATATGAAGAGTGAAATGAGAAAAAAAAAACCTTTATATGAGAAGATGATTAACAGAAGTGAGTGAGTGACATGCATTAATTGCAAATTACATATCCCCAGGCATTTTGAATTTGAAATTACCGGCAATTTCTAGACCCCTGCTAAGGTATACGTTTAGACATAAGCAAACATATGCTAAGTTATACGCTGGCTTGAAAGGAAAGACATGGGCAGAGGTTTTGGGCTCTGGTAGAGGTTTAGACAGAATTTACAATTATTTTATATATTAGGCTTTATGATGCAGTAATGACATAAGAAAAGCATTGTTGGACAACCTCTTTGGCTGACCCACCAGCTTTTCTTATGTCATTGGGATTTCTCCTTTTATAGAAAGTATAGATAGATATAGATTTATTATAGTAAGTTAACTATTAACTAATTATCTATAATTTGATTAGTGATGAGATAATTAAAATGAGGGGATTAAAGTGTAATTATTGTTTGAAATACTAATTTACCCACATTTTAGGATTGTATAGTGCATTAAGCTAAAAAAAGTTTTTAAATTTTGAATTTCTTAAAATTTCATTTCCTTATACATTATAATATTGTACATATTTATTTGAGTAAATGCCAAAATCGTCCATGATGTTTGGACACTTTTGTTTGTTCCATCCAAAATATCTTCCTCTTTTTTGTAATTGACCCTGACGTTTCATTTTTATTATCATTTTCATCCAAATCACTAACTAATTTAAAAATGTATCGTTAACTCATGAACGATTTTGACAATTTACCTGTCTCTCCCATCGTACCACACATCATTAATTTATTATTATTTTTTATTTATAGGTAAAAAAAATTAAAAAAATGTATGTATATATACATTTGGTATATTTTATATATATTATATTTATTTTTTATTTAAAGATAAAAAGAAAGATTAAAAATTTAAAAAACAAAAGAATAAATGGGTAAATTGTCAAAATCGTCCCCGAGGTTTAAGAATTGCTAAAATCGTCAGTGAGAGTTAACGACACAATAGTTTAAATGAGTTAGTGATTCGGATGAAAATGACAATAAAAATAAAACACCAGATGTCCAGTTACAAAATTTCTTGTTTTGGATGGAATAAGCAAAAGCGTCCAAACCTCAGGACGATGAAATAAAACCATGTAATCCCATGAATTATTACATGGGCTGATTAAATCTAACTTGTTTAATCTTTGTATCTTGAATGTCATTAGCTTGATGAAATAAAAAATAATAAAGATTTAACAATTATAATAAACAACAAACAATAAAGATGTAAAACTACAAAAAAAAAATTAAGATAAAATATAATTGATATCTTATGTTTAGAAATTTTCAATAAATTAGTAAAATATAAAAATAAGATATGTGATATAATTAATTATTTAAAATCATTATCATTTAATTAGAGATAGAGATATTTAATAGGAGAGAGAGAAACAAAATTTTTTTATTGAAACTTCACAAGAAATCATCATGTGTCCTAGATAGTTATATTTATTATATG
Source organism: Helianthus tuberosus (assembly GCA_030545235.1). NCBI lineage: Eukaryota > Viridiplantae > Streptophyta > Magnoliopsida > Asterales > Asteraceae > Helianthus > Helianthus tuberosus. The sequence goes on from CM060409.1 coordinate 109,311,919, forward strand.
GTCTAGATAGATATAGATTATTAAAAAAAGTGCTTGTATGAAACAATCGGGAATATAGACACTAGTAATCACATAACAGTCCATGACATTATAGCCTAGTAACATGTTGAGGGTGAGATAAGACTTAGGGACCATTAGGTCATGAATTCGATTCCCACGAGTAAGTTTTTCCTAGATTTATTGGGTTGGGTTTCCTCCTGAATTAGTGTATAAACATTATATCCTAGTGGAAATGGATATGATCGGGTGGTTCTGCTGGTGGCACGATGATACTCTAGTAGACATGGTCGTTCCAACCTTTTTGGAGGCACAATGCGAAATGAATTTTTGGGGCCCTTTTTCATTCTTTGATTATTATAAATGATACTCATTTATCCGTGTTTGAAACCAAACAAAAAATCTAACACAACTATAACAAAGAGTGGTTTGATTATTTAAGGATTCAGACAAATCTAAAACAATAAATTTGCACTTTACACTAACATTAATAGTTAGCATATTAATTTTCTTTTAAGTGGGGGCCCTATTTTTTCTGAAGGCCCTAGGCACAAGTCTGGGTTACTTGTACTATAGGTCTGGCCCTACTAGTAGGGATGACAATTGATCAGGTATGACTAATCCCATATCCATACCCCGTTGTAAAATCTTGTCCCATACCTGACCCATTACCCGTTGGGTATTGGGCGAGTATTTCCTCGTCGGGTATCAGGCATTGTAACATTAGCAAGATTTCAAAGATTGTAAGCTTTCGATTGCTTCTGTGTTTCATAAAGTAAAATGAAGCATTTTTATTAGTTAAAATTTCTTCTTTTGTATTCTTACAAAAGTTTTGTTCTCATTTGAACCCTCCAATACCGTACATAACATGCTTTTATTTTTTCTGCATGATAGGTGCCGTACACATGTCAGAAACATGAATGCTAGAAAAGATAATCAAAAGTGTGTTATATATATAGGGTTATTGGATTTTATCACCTTTAACTATTGGCCATTGGCCGCTGCCACCCCCAACTATCACTTTGATGCCCGCCACCCCAAACTTAACACTTAGTGTGTTCTGTCACCAGATCACTAACTTTTGATCATGTTATTATACTTTTGGAGGGTATCTTAAGATCCCTAAAACCTTCCCAAGATCTCTATGACACCAAAAATGTGTAATAACAGGATCAAAAGTTAGTGATCAGTTAACGACGTGGTAACAGAACACACTAAGTGTTAAGTTGGGGGTGACAGGCGTCAAAGTGATAGTTGGGGGTGGTAGCGGCCAATAGCCAATAGTTGGGGGTGATAAAATCTAATAACCCATATATATAAGATTAAACTGCCAAAATGGTCATTGAGGTTTGACCACTTTTGCCACTTTAGTCCAAAACTCAAATCTTTTAAATCTGGGTCCCTGTGGTTTCAATTTTGTGGCCATTTTCATCCAAAAGCAAAACCTGGTCAGATTTTTAGTTAACATCCAGCTTTTTTTTTCTTTTCTTTTTCCTTCCTTTTAATGAAGGGCGAAATGGTCTTTTAACATTTAACGAACTAAAATCCACTTAACTGGTTTAACCGGTAATTAAGAACGATATGCGAAACAGATCATAATTATATTTATGATCATGAGCGGGTTTATATTATTAATATTTGTTATTAATAATATAATTGTTTATCTTAACTAATAAACTTGTTGCGGGTATTAACTGAGAAACGGGTACATGGACCGGGTGAGACGGGTATACTCCTCTCGCCACTTGTCGCACATGCACCCATCCTACACCACTTCTCGCACATGCACCCTTGCATTGCCACTTGTCGCACATGCCTGAACTCCTAGCCACTTGTTGCGCATGCACTCTTGCATCGCCACTTGTCGCGCATGCATGAACATCTCGCCACTTGTCCAACTTGTGCATGCATGCCCGCCATTTGGCAAGCATGCATGCATCTCCATACTCTCTATATATGGATGCATAAGGTTGAATTAGGGGTTAGACAACTTGCATAAAAGCACTCTCATAACACCCTTCCGTCGTCGCCAATGCCGCCGCCGCTACCCGGCCTATACTCGCGTTTCGTTAGTTCGTGTAACTAGCACGTGTTCGTTGAGCCTTGGTGTCCCAGCCGGTCAATTACTAACCGAAGGTATACCCAAACCCCCTATGGTTTGTGTTTTTATTTCGTGTTTGTATGTCGGTGACCTTGTTCCATTGCGAGTACTCCTTGCTATAAAAGTGTTCATATTATTTATATATTGTTACATATGCTTCCGTAGCTTTTATACACTGTGACATCTGTGCTTGTAATCATTGTGAACAGTTCTATTATCAATAAAACAATGTTATTTGATCCTAATGTTTGTTTGGTTGTGTTTTACATTCTTCATGTTTTGACTTTTATCCAATTTCAAACTCTATATCACTTTCTGGAGAGTTATACGCAAACTGGTGCGTAAACGTACTTAGTTTAACGCGAAAAATACTCCGGAACATCAACATATACTTAACATACCTTAAATAACCTTTACATAACTTAGAAATAAGTTTTGAAGGCTTTGGTATGGCAAAAACAAGTTAATTCGCTTACAGGGACTAAACTTGACAAACTGCGAAAGTATGCCAATTTGAACTGTAACGAACATTCCGGAACATGACCATAAGTTAAACATACCATAAATATCCTTTACATAGCTTAGAAATAGGCTTTGAGGGGTTCGGTGTGCTAAAATAAACTTTTGTGTCATTCAGGGACTAAAAGTGCCAAAAAGTGCACAAGTTTGCACTTTCGCGCATAACTTACGTTCAGAATACATCCGGACATCCAAAAATTTATGTAAGCACTAAAATATTTTATTTTAGTGTTTGGCATAAGAAAAATCCATTCGTCGCGTCATTTGGATCGTTTTTCGCGCTTGTGCGCATTCCGTCGTAATTAAGCGAACATCGCGTTCGTACGACCAAACGAACCAACATCCGGCATATTTTTGAGCATGTTTCATGTCCACAATGTTTAGGCATCATTTTAGGGCCTTAACGTTGGCTTAACGGGCCTTAAACATGTCGGAAAAGGCTTTAAAACACAACAGGGACCAAAACTGTCATTTCTGAAAGTTGGTTTCTGACCAGTCAGGCCAGGCGGCCCGCGTAAGATTAGCGTGTCCCTTTACGCGGCCCGCGTCAGTGTCCCAGATCAGATAAGATCAATTAATCAGCAGATTACAGCTGTTAAACTCCCAACCACACACTCACACTTGCCCTTTCAGTTCATGAGAGGCTATTTTTAGTCACCACAACATTCCAACAAGTGTACGCACGAGATTCGATCACGTTATTCAAGAAACGATCTTAACGGTTCGGGAAATCCTATAAATACCCCACCCCCATTTGCTTCAAACTCACTAGAATCTGATTTGAGGAGCTCTAAGTTGAAACCTTTGTTTCATACCTGAGCTACTTGAATCACGATTAGCATTCGGGGACCCTTCGTAAGTATTCCTTCGTTCTTTTATTGCTTTTCGAGTCCGAAAGTCAAACTTTGTTTGACTTTCTGCGTTGACCAGTTTATGGTCAATGCGAAGTTCGTTTGAACTTCGCAACGTGATTGTAATCACGATGGTTATAGTCCCTTGTGACTATGCCTACTGATTACCACGTTGTCTAGGGTCGTAAGGGTAAGCGATCTAATAAATCGCTTATACCTTCGAACCCGACCCATTTGGTCAATCATTAGGATCCGACCAAATACATTAGGTGACCATAGTAGGTAGGGAATAACCTTCCGAGGTTATACCTTATGGTCACGACGTTTAAGTAGTTGTATGATAGGTAGTTTATATGCCTTAGGTAAATTACCAAAATACCCCTTTGATGCCAAAATTCATTATAAACATATGTGACATAACTTTTGACATCTAAACTGATTTGGCGACAATATTAGGCATATTAAGGCATATTCTACTTGTCATAGGACTAGTTAGGCGGTCCGAACGCGTTTCACGCGAACGACGCGTTAAAGTAGCATAAGCTACCTAAACGGGTCGTAATGGGTCGTAAGCACATTATGTTAGGTTTCATTTAGTATGTAGGCTTTGTTAAACCATATGACACGAGACTCCATACTCGTTTGGTTTACGAACCCTCATACTATCTAAATCCTCCGATTTAGGTCCGGTTTATTAACATAGTTACCTATATTAGGTGCCGTTTGATTCCGAGATCTCTAGCATTGCTTGGTGGTTATCTTAGAACTTCTGAGCAATCTCAAGTGAGTACATAGACCCCTCTTTTACTGTTTTCCAAACTGTTTTGGGGTGAACCACATGTGCCTACTTGTTACTTTCATGTTTTCCTGTTTTCACATCATATACCTGCTATGTTCGTTAGTACATTATAGTACATGATTTCATTACATTTCATGCTATGTATGCCCATTGTGTGCGTACTTAGTACATCGTTTTACATTACATTCATGCTATGTATGTCCATTGTGTGCATACTTAGTACATTGATTTACTTTACATTTCTGCTATGTATGTTGACTGATAGCATGCTAGCACATTGATTTACATGACTTTCCTGCTTTGTATGTTAACTTAGCATACTTAGTACATTGTTTTCATATGACATGTATACAACTGCTATAACATTTGGTTTGCACAAACGAGACTAATATACGTTCATTCACATTAGCTACGCCGCTCGGTAGTAAGTACTGGTACCATAGGACTTGACAAATCCCATTCCTGACATCCCGGGTTTGTTTGGATGTAAGGAATGTCTGAATCCGAAAACATTTCTTTTGATAACCTTGACTGAAAGGGTTATCCGACTGTCTCAAGGCTTGAATGTATGCGTTAACTTACCACATAAATGTTTGTATCAATGTAACATGCATTACTTTGCAAAACATAACTTTTTGATATATTCAAAATACTTTGTTTTGTACATTTCTACATTTGGATTATGTGGCAATACTTTACTTCCAATACATAACATTAGTTACACATTACCTGACTACTTTTGGACAATTAACATTTGATATGATTTATACAAGGACTTTTGACAATTGGTTTAAACATAGACTTTATACATTAGTGGTTTGTTTAAGTGACTTAAGTAACGAGATGTGAGTAATATGATACAAGCATGGTGGATACGCCGCTGGTACTTCCTATATATAAGTGTTTGTATTATATTACATATCATAGCGTTATTTAAATCATTCAATTTGGACTTATACATTTTACACAAGTAACACGATTTTCACAAGACTTTGGTGTACAAACAATTTACTTTATACAACTCATTTTACTTGGTTATACATTTAACCATACATTATTCTTTTATTTATACATATCATTTGATCTTATCGCTTTTTAAATGATTTATAAAACAAAACAATTTACAAGGTTCATGACTGACTTTTGCTAAACAACTTTTTCTAAACTTATAAGTCATGAATCCTATTTTCACAAACCTATGTATCTCACAGGCATTTTTATGCTGACGTACCTATTTTCACATGTGTTTTCAGGAGCTTTTGCGTAGGATGATGATCGTGACACTAGGGCGGACCTGTGCCTTAGAGACTTAAAATGAAGATAGACTTAGTTTAATTATGTTATAAACTCTTTGATTCCTGTTTAAAACAATGTAACTCTTATGTTGATAAATAAAATACAACTTTGTATGCCATGGTCATGAAACAATTAATTCTGTTACAACACTCCCCGACGTTTTCCGCCACGTTTTGTATGTTATACGTGGTCGGGGTGGGACATACACACACACACACACACACACACACATATATATATATATATATATATATATCTGATGGAGAGGGCAAAACACGAGGGTTAAGTGCATTATCTTAAGTGTTTTAATGCGTTTTATGTGAGTATATGCCTAGAAAATGTTAACTACGAGTGTTCGTGATTTTACAGGTAAATCACTTACTTCGGTGAAGTTTGAAACACATAGTGATTGGACATTGCAAACACATGTTGGACGATTTTATTGGAGGTTATTTTAATAATCATCCAACATCACTCAACAACATCATCGTCAACACTTTTGAATGTGATTGGATGTGAACATGGAAGTGACATGGACTTGTTGGCACATGGATGCTTTTTAGTCAACAACATAATTATCATCAATGCACATGAAAGAAAAAAATTGCGGCTGACTTCTTTTGGGATTCACATGAACACAAGTCAGCAAACATCATCATTATTAACTCTCGAAATTGGCAGCACATGTGGGAAATTTTGGGCAGCCCACTATCTCGATATTGGAGCAAGTCACGAAAATAGGGAAGGAGTACGCATTTTTTTGGGGCTCTGATCCATCACGATTTAGGCAGCAACTAAAAGATACTTTGAGGGCACCATCATATATGATCATCATCGAGTGGAGGAGGAGCCACATAACACACTTTTGGGCTCTCTGACTACAGCCCATTATCCACGAAATATGGGCTTCCCTCATCTCACGAATTTTTTTAGCAGCCGTAGAACATACCCGTGGCTCTCAACTTCATCACTGAATATCATCAACATCATCATTCCCGACCACTGAACCAAATCGATCATGCCTTCATCACTATCTCAAGCTTTTGATCGGACGAGTACCATGAGCGGCTAGTCTCTTCGGATTCACCCCGGTGTAGATTGTTGTAAGATTTTCTAGGGTTTATGTATTTGTATTTTAATTTGGTTTTGTGACAAATTGTTTAGTATTTGAAACCTTAGATAATTGTCTTGCATTTGTTTCGAATTCGTGAATTGTCGAACGATGATAAAGTTATGACTTTGTGAAATGGTTATGTGCAATTATGCCTTATCTTAGGTTAGGATTTACATGTCCGAGGTAATGAAGTGCATTGTTGTGACAACTCGTATTTCAGAACCTATTTATGTGTTTAATGTAACGTTTGTGAACACTATGTGACTATGTGAACTTGATGATTAATGAAATGTTTATGTTTGATATGTGTTATGTATAATGTATGTGTGTATACAAACGAACCGAACGCACAACACAACTCGATCACACAAGCCCTTTGGGCCACACACCTCTCCTTCGGCCCACTCTACTTGACTCGAGACCAAGGGGCAGCCCAATGATGGGTTCGGCCCACTCCCCTAATCCGAATATATTCACACGCACACACACACCAATGGGGTTTACTTCTCATTATTTGCAAAGCAAGGGAATCACACACAAACCCTAGCTCTCTCTCTCTCCTTCCCTCTTTTGTTCGACGGCAGCCCCACCCCCTCACTCGAAGCCTTTCATCTTGACCAAGCTTGTCGCATCACACTTCCGGTCAGTGTTTCATTATTGTTTGGTTGTAAAGTATTTGATGTTACGATTAGTATGATACTCTGTGACAAACTAGGGTTCATGCTAATCTTTAATGAGATTGTGATTAGACGGATGGATTAGTTCGGATAGTAAACTGTTAGAGATAGCATGATAAAGAACTAGGGTTGATGTGATTTTATGAATGAACTTGAATGTAGATGATTCGTGATTAGATCTTGACATGCGTTGTATGTTATTGATATGATCAAAGTCCGAAAGTATGTTAACAGATTGATGATGTTCGAATATGTAATGTGTTGTATTGATTGGTTTGAGGCACACATAAATTAGGGTTACAAGTTAATGTTCGGATCCACTAGTCTAAAGAGCCGACTGTAGGCTTCATATGGTGAATGATTGAGTGCTCTTGATTAGATCATGATTAGGATTGCAGAATTGAATGCTGTTTGATCTAAATGGAAATTGGCAAACTTGTTAGCAATTGTTACGAAGGTGATTTGCTGAAAGTCCGGAAGTTGGTTACACGTTTAGTCTCGACACGGGTAACGAGTCGAGAACCCCTAGTCTCGACTCGAGACCATACCTCACCAGCACATAGACAACAAAGACTCGAGACCTTGGTGGCGGGCCTTGATGCGACTCGAGACCACCTGGTCTCGAGTGATGAATTCATAACCCGAGACCGCACTGTCTCAACTCGAGATCCCTAGTCTCGACTCGAGACCACATGATCACATATTCTCTTTGAACTCGCACAGTTACAGGCCTAAGTATTTGGGCCGAATACATGGACTTTGTATGTTACTGTTGAATGTGTATGCTGTGTACTGTTGATTGGATTGCCATGAATAATACTTGTATGCAACTTGCTAGTATACGTGTAGAAAATATACGTGCATTACTTGGTTTGAATCTGACTTATGTGGTAACCATACTAGGACGTGGTTGACCACAATTAGCTCAAGTAACCTTTCTGTGTATCTGCCGAGCAAACCAATGTGAGTTCACACTAGCCAAGGCATGGGATTCCCGGTGGGTTGGGAATGGGATTGAATAACTACTCGTACAACCATTACTATTAAACTACTTACTACTGTCCTCGGATTGAAGGGCACGTACGTAAAACCTACGTACACTTATACTTACTACTGTCCTCGGATTGAAGGGCATGTACGTAAAACCTACGTACACGATCATAAGACCATCAACTCTATCACTTTAAGTCCCTCATTTATCGACTTAATCGCCGAGGCCTATGGCGAGCGGGTCATTAGTAGATAGCGCTATTAGGGTTTAACAAACCTCACACCGTGCCAGTCGGACGGGCAGGTACTAATGGACTATGGGCAAAGGGTTAATGCTGATAGACATTAACTTAGGGCACCTCTTACATTTTCGTAGCAGTCGATACGCGTGGTCTAATAACACATGGGAAGCCCCCACTAATCTTCGCAAACATGTCAGGAATGACCGCGATACAAATTAATACGATACATGGTTTACAAAACGAACATACGATTTATGAAATGAATACTATAACCAAACAACCAACTGTGAACTCGCTCAACTTTGTTTTTGATTCGTTGCTACATGCCTTGCAGGTCATTAGGTACTCATGGAGCTTGCACAGGGAGGAACGGTCGTTGTGGGATATGGCAGTGTGTGCCATGCTATATACATTACTTTATTTAATACTTAATACTTACAATGGGTTTTACAATTATGCTTCCGCTAAACACTTAACTATGCTTTGGTTTTGAACACCTTTCATATTGTTGGTTGAATTATGTTTACTTACATGCTTGTTCACTATGATGGGTGGCTTGATCCTGGTCAGTCACGCCTCCAAGCGGTGATACTCCGTGTGTGGATTTTGGGGGTGTGACAGATTGGTATCAGAGCCATTGGTTATAGCGAACTTGGTTTTAATAAGGGAAAATGTTTTTGTTAAAACCAGACTATAACCTGTACAGTGCTCTACGATCCACAACGACGCTTCACTCCACGTGCAAGACTCGACATTCTAGGTGATATGGTTTATGTTTTATTGCCTACATACTAGATTGCGTAGAACTTTGCTCCTGGTATGCTTAGATAAACGTAGTCACTGTTAATTGAAAACACGAGTGTGCTTACTCTCTTCTGTCATCGCACTTTCGCGAACCTCTCTCACTCATGTTTCTCTTGATATGAAGATCATGTCTGGACGCGTTAACATGACACAAGCCCAGTTGACGGCTCTGATTAATCAACAAGTTGCTGCGGCACTTGCAGCTGCTCAGGCAGGAGGTATACCCTGCCATCCTGACTCACTCTAGGATCTCTGGATCCTACTCTCATGAATCCAACCTTTGTGTTAAATTTTGTCCTTTCTTACTCTCACGACAGGTCAACCTGCACAGCCTCCTGTGTGCACCTTCAAAACTTTCATGGACTGTCGTCCTGGTACATTCAGTGGCACTGAAGGGGCAGTTGGACTCCTCCACTGGTTTGAAAAGCTCAAATCTGTTTTCGAGATGTGTGAATGCCCTGAGGCACGCAGGGTGAAGTATGCTACCGGTACCCTCGAGGGTATAGCGCTCACATGGTGGAACGCTCAGGTTCAAATGCTGGGGTTGGTCGCTGCTAACGCCACCCCATGGAACAATTTTAAGGAAATGATCAAAGAAGAATATTGCAATCGTGATGAAATTCATAAACTGGAAGTCGAGTTCTTCAACCTCAAGATGACGGGGTCAGAAATTGAAGCATATACGAAAAGATCGAATGGGCTTGCTATTCTGTGTCCTACTATGGTGTATCCTCCCATCAAACGAATCGAACTATATCTTAAGGGTTTAGTGCCTGAGATTCAAAGTCATGTGACTTCAGCCAACCTAGCCACCATCCAGCAAGTTGTACAACTAGCTCATCGTCTCACTGATCAGGCGGTGGAGCAGAACAGGCTACCAAAACGTATTAGTGCTACAGCTACTTCAGATGCTCCTAGTGACAATAAACGGAAGTGGGATGGAACTTCGAGCAAAGGTTCAACTTCTGTTCAGTCTCAGTCTCAGCAGAGAAGAACTGATGACAAGGGCAGAGTGGATATCGAGGAAACCTTCCAAAGTGCAACAGACGCAACAGACACCACAGTGGTCAGTGCAACAAGGGTTATTGCCAGAGGTGTCTCAAGATGGGTCATGAAGCTAAGGATTGTAGGAGCTCACGACCTGCGAACCAGAATCAACGACAACAACCACCAGCTCCACAAGACCAGCAGTAACAACAGCGAGGCAACAGGGGATGCTATCAGTGTGGAGCTGAAGGTCACATCAAGAGGGATTGTCCCCAGCTGATTCAGAACCAGAACAACAACAATAATAACAATCAAGGGAATGGAAACAACGGGGGTAACAACGGCAATGGTGCAAGGGGTCGTGTATTCGTTATTGGTCAAGGTGAAGCGAGGAATGATCCCAACGTGGTGACGGGTAAGTTCCTTCTCGACGACTTTTATGTTACAGTCTTATTTGATTCGGGTGCCGATACTAGCTACGTGTCTTTAAAAGTTAGCCAAATGCTTAAGCGTACCCCAACACCTTTGAACCCTAAGCACACTGTAGAGTTAGCTAATGGTAAAAATTTAGAGGTCACACACGTAGTCAAGGGTTGTAACCTTGTTCTTGCTGATCATACTTTCTCAATCGACCTCCTTCCTGTCACACCCCCAAAATCCACCTGCGGAGTACTACCGCTTGGAGGCGTGACTGACCAGGATCCAGCCACCAATCATATTGAACATGCGAGTTAAAAGATATAAAAGTTTAACCAAGATAATTGATGTCCAAACAAACACATAGTTAAGTTGCAAGCGGAAGCATAAGTCTTAAATCAAAACATAAGTTTAATTGTTTCATAGTTTAACATGGCACACAGTTGTCCATGTCCCACAACGATCCTCCTCCATGCAAGCTCCAGCTTAAGAACCTAAGGACCTGCAAAGCATGTAGTAACGAGTCAACAACTAGTTGAGTGAGTTCACGGTTGGGTGTTCGTTTTAGGTTGTTTTGAAAACAGTTTCCTTTAGCTGGCATCCTGCCGTGGGGGTTACCCCATAGTTAAAAACGTGACTTGGTTATTCCCGGTTACTCTGGCAATCCTGCCGTGGGGGCTACCCCGTGTTAGTTATCTGGCATTTCGGCCGTGGGGGCTACCCCATGTATACACTAGACTCGTTACCATATCGACTGCTGACTGTAGTCATGTTTAAGTGCCCTGAAACTGTCAATGTCTATCATCATTGACGTGCCCCAGATCCATTAGTTCACGCTCGTCCTCTGCGGCACGGTGTGAGGTTTGTCAGACCTAAATAGCGCTATCTAACTAATGACCCGCTCGCCATTGGCCCGGCGATTAAGTCGATATAGAAATGAGGGACTTCGTGATAGAGTTTTGGTCTAGTACGAGTTATCTGTCCGTGAGGACGAGGAATTACATTCCTGAACCTTTACTGTCCTACCCAAGGAGGACGAGGAACCCAGTTCCTTAACCCCAATTCCCGACCCCTGGGAATCCCATGCTTTGTAGAGGGTGTGAACTCACCTTGGTTTGCTCGGTAGAAAACACAGAAAAGTCAAACAAGCACGTTGAGGCTACTCACGTCCTATCATAGTTGTATCGTACAATCAGGTTCGTATTCAAGTAGTGCACGTATGTTTCTAGCATAATGTACTCAAGTAACGTTCATGGCATACATGTTTAATCATGGCAGATTCACGTTCAACAGTAACACATAAGGTCTGTGCATTGGGCCCAAGAGTCCGGCCCAAACAGTTAAGTCCGAACAAGGTGAAAGCCCAAACAGTGTGTATAGTCTCGAGTCGCAACCAGACGTTTGCGACTCGCAACCTGAGTCGCAATCGTGGTTTCGGTCCGTGCTGATTTGGTTACGAGTCGCAACCGGACTCGCAACCGTGGTTTCGAGTCACAAGGCTGGTGTGCTGATCAGGTGTGGTTTCGAGTCGCAACCAGGTGTTTGCGACTCGCAATCGGTGTCGCAACTGGGCGGTTTCGACTCATCATGCATGGTTTCGAGTCGCAACCAATGGTTTCGGTTGGACAACTACTGATTCGGAACAGTGTACTATTCTGATTTCATGTAACAGTTTGTACTATCCAACCAAATTCCTTAAACATGTTTCTTGTCTAGCAATTTACTAAAAATGGATCAAACAAATCAGGATTCAAATATTCAACCATGTTCTTATGATATTCAACCATGTTCTTATGATATTCAACCATGTTCTTCATGTTCATCTTTAGGGTTTTCATCTTTTGAACAAACAAGCTCATTAAACCGATTTATGTCAACATAATCTACTTAGTTTAATGCACCAATGATCCTTATCACTCGCATATTCAATCCGAGAACATAATAGCATTACATTCAAACATTTTTCTACTTATTCATATGTTAAGTTATCATGAAACATTAGCAACCACTCTAATCATGACTTTGCCTAGAAATCAAGCATATGCATCCTAGATGAACAACAACAATCTTAACAAGTAAACATGGCATCAAATCATCATTATCAACCGAAAATCATACATCATTATCAACTCAAAACACAATACACATCCGGTTCACAAATATCATCAAACATACACTACACTAGTTAAGTTCTATCATTCATACCATTATTAAACAACAACAAACATCATAATTTCACTAACAAACGTCATAAACACTAACCGGTTGTGAGGTGGTGAAAGGTGAAGCTTTGTTTGGTGTGAATAAGCAAAACCCGAGAATCCCTTTGGTGGCCGGTTGGTTGGATCCGAGATGAAGGAGAGTAGTGTTGTGGTTTAGGGTTTTAGTGTGAGGGTGGAGAGTATGTGTGTAGAGGAGAGTATGAATGTTGTTCAAAATGGTAACATGGCCATCTATCAAGTGTATATATATCCGCTCCAAGCAATATACCCTAGTGGGCTCTCGGTTAGGCTAGGTGTGTATGTGTGTGCGGCCCAACCGGCCCGTATGTTATACTAGTTCACTCGAGACCACATGGTCTCGAGTCGGGTTCGTGTTATCTCGGTTCCTATATACATACATCGCATTCATACACATAAGCATACACACGAATAACACAAAAATCATATAAAGGTTCACTTATCATTCATTAAATCACATAAGTTTAACTAGTCACACGTTTAAGCATACAACGAAAGGTTCTAAATTTCGAGTTGTCACATCATCCCCAAGTTGAAAGAAATTTCGTCCCGAAATTTGGTAGGCACTCACTGAGGAAGCTAGTTAAGTTGTATGGTTTCCCTGGTTTTCCTGGGGTGTCACATCCACCCCCCGTTGATCTGGAATTTCGTCCCGAAATTCCGTAGCTTCGGCCTCAGTAGTGGGTGTACTGTTTGCGAACAGTTGGGGATACTTTTGTTTCATCTGATCTTCGCGCTCCCAGGTGAACTCTGGGCCGCGACGTGAGTTCCAACGAACTCGAACGAGAGGTATCCTAGTGCTCTTGAGGACCTTAACATCCCGGTCCGTGATCTCGACTGGTTCCTCGACGAATCGTAACTGCTCGTCGATCGTGAGTTCCTTCAAAGGAACTACGTGGGTCTCATCTGATGGACACTTCTTCAGATTCGACACGTGGAAAACGTTGTGAACTGCACCGAGTTCCGCTGGTAAGTTTAGTCTGTAGGCCACCCTGCCTATTTTCTCAATGACCTCGAAAGGTCCAACGTATCGTGGGTTAAGTTTACCGCGTTTACCAAAACGAACCACACCCTTCCAGGGTGAAACTTTGAGTAGTACCCGCTCCCCAACCTGGAGCTCAAGTGGTTTCCTGCCCATGTTGGCGTAAACTTTCTGACGTTCACGAGCGGCCGTCATGCGTTTTTGTATCTGAGCGATCTGCTCGGTTGTATCTACCACATATTCTGGACCAGTGATCTGACTATCTCCCACCTCTGCCCAGCAAAGAGGAGACCGGCATTTACGTCCGTACAGCGCCTCAAACGGAGCAGCTCCAATGCTGGTGTGGTAGCTGTTATTGTACGAGAATTCCACAAGTGGCAGATGCTTTTCCCAGCGGTTGCCAAAGTCGATTACACATGCACGAAGCATGTCTTCTAAGGTTTGAATAGTGCGCTCGGACTGCCCGTCCGTCTGAGGATGGTACGCTGTGCTCATGTCTAGTCGTGAGCCGAAGGATTTGTGCATTGCTTGCCACAGCTCTGAAGTAAAACGTGCATCTCGATCTGAGATAATGGAGGTGGGCACCCCGTGCCTCGAAACGATTTCCTTGATGTATATTTCTGCAAGAGTGGAGAACTTATCCGTTTCCTTGATGGCCAGGAAGTGTGCAGATTTTGTGAGTCGATCCACGATCACCCAAATAGTATCGTTCCCGCGCTGGGATCTAGGTAGGCCAGTAACAAAATCCATGGAAATTTGCTCCCATTTCCATTGAGGTATCTCTGGCTGTTGGAGCAGGCCTGATGGTTTCTGGTATTCCGACTTGACTCTCGCGCAAGTCAAACACTTGCTGACGTAGGTTGCTATGTGGGCCTTCATGCTAGGCCACCAGTACGTAGTCTTGATGTCGTGGTACATTTTATCTGATCCAGGGTGCACCGAGTAGCGAGATTTGTGTGCTTCGTCCATCACAAGCTCTCGTAGGTTGCCATAAAGTGGGACCCAAACGCGTCCCGTTACGTAGTAAGCACCGTCTCCCTTCTGTTCTAAGCGTTGCCTCGATCCGCGTAGGGCTTCGGCCCTGACGTTTTCTGGTTTCAGTGCTTCTATCTGAGCTGCTCGTATCTGGGAGGGAAGACTAGAATGGATCGTGAGTTGTAAAGCTCGCACGCGCTTAGGCGCAGTGTCCTTTCAACTAAGGGCGTCAGCCACAACATTGGCTTTGCCCGGGTGATATCTGATCGCGCACTCGTAGTCACTTAGCAACTCGACCCATCGTCGTTGCCGCATATTCAGTTCCTTCTGCTTGAAGATGTGTTCGAGGCTCCTGTGGTCGGTGTAGATGGCGCACTTGGTACCATACAGGTAATGCCGCCATAACTTAAGTGCAAAAACAACAGCTCCCAGCTCTAGGTCGTGCGTCGTGTAGTTCTTTTCATGAACTTTAAGTTGGCGTGAGGCGTAAGCTATAACTTTATCTCGTTGCATCAACACGCAACCAAGACCTTGAATTGATGCGTCACAATAAACCACAAAGTCGTCTGTGCCTTCCGGCAAGGAAAGGATAGGTGCGCTACAAAGTCTATCCTTTAGGTGCTGGAATGCTAACTCCTGTGCGTTTCCCCAGCGATAAACAACGCCCTTCTGCGTTAGCGAGGTGAGAGGCTGTGCAATCTTAGAAAAATCCTTTATGAATCTCCGGTAGTATCCTGCCAAACCCAAGAATTGGCGAATTTCCTTTGGCGTACGAGGTGCAGGCCAGTTCTTTATCGAGTCTATCTTGGATGGATCAACATGGATCCCATCCTTGTTCACCACGTGGCCTAGGAAATGGACTTCTCGAAGCCAGAAGTCGCATTTCGAGAACTTTGCATAAAGCTGTTCTGTTCGAAGGAGTTCTAGAATAAGTCGCAGGTGCTGCTCATGTTCTTCCCGACTTTTAGAGTAGATCAGGATGTCGTCGATGAAGACTATGACGAACTTGTCCAGGTAAGGCTTGCACACTCGGTTCATCAAGTCCATAAAAACCGCAGGTGCATTTGTCATCCCAAAAGGCATGACCAAAAACTCATAGTGTCCGTAACGCGTTCTAAAAGCTGTCTTGGAGACGTCCTCTTCCCGGACTCTCAGCTGGTGATAACCCGATCTCAAATCGATCTTCGAATAGTAGCTCGACCCTTGCAACTGGTCGAACAAGTCGTCGATACGCGGTAGAGGATAACGATTCTTCACCGTCACCTTGTTGAGTTCTCGGTAGTCGATGCACATCCTGAAAGTACCGTCTTTCTTCTTCACAAATAATACTGGAGCTCCCCAGGGCGATGAGCTAGGACGAATAAAACCCTTATCCAGGAGCTCTTGTAGTTGCGCGGAGAGTTCTTTCAACTCTGATGGAGCTAAACGATAAGGTGCACGAGCGATAGGTGCAGCTCCAGGAGCTAGTTCAATCTGAAACTCGACTTGGCGATGAGGCGGGAGACCAGGTAATTCCTCAGGAAATACCTCTGGGTAATCGCGTACAACTGGGAAATCTTCTATCTTCTTCTCTTTCTCCGTGGTGTCAGTAATAAGAGCCAAAATAGCAGTGTGGCCCTTTCGCAAGTACTTTTGGGCCTTAAGGAGAGAAATGACGTTCTCAACAGCACTCCTCTTGTCGCCATGAATCATGAGAGGTTCACCATCGGGACCTGGAATACGGACAACCTTCTCGTTGCAAAGGATCTCTGCTCGCTGTTGGGATAACCAATCCATCCCAATGACAACGTCGAAACTACCCAAGACGATAGGAATGAGGTCGATAGAGAAGGTCTGGTCAGCGAGAATAAGTTTACAACCCTTGACTACGTGTGTGGCTTCTAAACTCTTACCATTTGCTAGTTCTACGGTGTGCTTGATGTTCAAAGGTGTTGGAATACGCTTAAGCATTCGACTAACTTCTAGTGACATGTAGCTAGTATCGGCACCCGAATCAAATAAAACTGAAACATAAAAATCGTCGAGAAGGAACTTACCCGCCACAACATTGGGGTCGTTCCTTGCTTCACCTTGGCCGATCACAAACATTCGCCCCCTAGCGCCATTGTTGTTGTTGTTCCCATTGTTACCATTCCCCTGATTGTTGTTATTGTTGTTGTTGTTGTTGTTGTTCTGGTTCCTGTTCAGTTGGGGACAATCTCTCTTGAAGTGGCCCTCAGCTCCACACTGAAAGCACCCTTTGTTATCACCCTGTTGCTGTTGCTGCTGGCGCTGGTTCTGCTGAGCTTGCTGACGATTCTGATTGGCGGGGTATAAGCTCCTGCAATCCTTTGCAGCGTGACCAGGCTTGTTGCACCGATGGCAGTTGCCCCTGGTGCATGGCCCGCTGTGGTGCAGGCTGCAGCGATTGCATTTGGGGTGATTTCCTTTGTATCCACCACCAGACGATTGCTGATTAGGGCTCTTGTAGTCATCAGTCTTCCTCTGCTGAGACTGGGACTGAACATAAGTCGAACCCTTACTTGAAGTTCCATCCCATTTCCGTTTGTTGTCACTAGAGGTACCGGTAGTAGTTGCAGTGCCAATGCGTTTTGGTAACTTGTTCTGCTCCACCGCTTGATCCGTGAGACGGTGAGCCAGCTGAACGGTTTGCTGGTAGGTGGCGAGGTTCGCTGAAGTCACATGACTTTGGATTTCCGGCACTAAACCCTGAAGAAACAGTTCGATGCGTTTGATGGGAGGATCCACCATAGTAGGGCACAGAATTGCCAGTTCGTTCGACCTTTTCACATAAGCTTCAATTTCCGACCCCGTCATCTTGAGGTTGAAGAACTCCACCTCGAGTTTGTGAATCTCATCACGACTGCAGTATTCTTCTTTGATCATTTCCTTGAAAGTTTCCCATGGGGTGGCGTTGGCAGCAACCAACCCTAGCATTTGAACTTGAGCGTTCCACCATGTGAGGGCTAAACCCTAGAGAGTACCAGTAGCGTACTTCACCATGCGCGCCTCAGGGCATTCGCACATTTCAAAGACAGATTCCAGCTTCTCAAACCAATGTAGGAGACCGACTTCTCCTTCAGTGCCGCTAAAAGTAGTTGGTCGGCAGTCCATGAAAGTCTTAAAAGTGCACACGGGTGGTTGAACATGCTGACCTATCGTAGGTGAAGGAAAAGACAGAGTTTAACACAAAGGTTGGTTTACGAGAGTAGGATCCTAAAGATCCTAGAATGAGTTCGGACTGCAGGATATACCTCCTGCGTGTGCAGCTGCAAGTGCTGCGGCAACTCGTTCGTTGATCAGAGCCGTCAACTGGGCTTGTGTCATGTTAACGCGTCCAGACATGATCTTCATACCAAGAAGAACGTGAGTGAGTGGGGTTCGCGAAAGTGCGATGATAGGATAGAGTAAGCACGCACGTGTTCAAGCAACAGTAGTTATACTAACCAAGCATACCATAAGCAATGTACCATGTAACTAACAAGTAGGCAATATATACACAGATCATATTACCTAGAATGTCGAGCCTTGCATGTGGAGTGAAGCGTCGTTGTGGACCGTTGAGCACTGTACAGGTTATAGTCTGGTTTTAACAAAACGTTTTCCCCTTTATTAAAACCAAGTTCTCTATAACCAATGGCTCTGATACCAATCTGTCACACCCCCAAAATCCACCTGCGGAGTACTACCGCTTGGAGGCGTGACTGACCAGGATCCAGCCACCAATCATATTGAACATGCGAGTTAAAAGATATAAAAGTTTAACCAAGATAATTGATGTCCAAACAAACACATAGTTAAGTTGCAAGCGGAAGCATAAGTCTTAAATCAAAACATAAGTTTAATTGTTTCATAGTTTAACATGGCACACAGTTGTCCATGTCCCACAACGATCCTCCTCCATGCAAGCTCCAGCTTAAGAACCTAAGGACCTGCAAAGCATGTAGTAACGAGTCAACAACTAGTTGAGTGAGTTCACGGTTGGGTGTTCGTTTTAGGTTGTTTTGAAAACAGTTTCCTTTAGCTGGCATCCTGCCGTGGGGGTTACCCCATAGTTAAAAACGTGACTTGGTTATTCCCGGTTACTCTGGCAATCCTGCCGTGGGGGCTACCCCGTGTTAGTTATCTGGCATTTCGGCCGTGGGGGCTACCCCATGTATACACTAGACTCGTTACCATATCGACTGCTGACTGTAGTCATGTTTAAGTGCCCTGAAACTGTCAATGTCTATCATCATTGACGTGCCCCAGATCCATTAGTTCACGCCCGTCCTCTGCGGCACGGTGTGAGGTTTGTCAGACCTAAATAGCGCTATCTAACTAATGACCCGCTCGCCATTGGCCCGGCGATTAAGTCGATATAGAAATGAGGGACTTCGTGATAGAGTTTTGGTCTAGTACGAGTTATCTGTCCGTGAGGACGAGGAATTACATTCCTGAACCTTTACTGTCCTACCCAAGGAGGACGAGGAACCCAGTTCCTTAACCCCAATTCCCGACCCCTGGGAATCCCATGCTTTGTAGAGGGTGTGAACTCACCTTGGTTTGCTCGGTAGAAAACACAGAAAAGTCAAACAAGCACGTTGAGGCTACTCACGTCCTATCATAGTTGTATCGTACAATCAGGTTCGTATTCAAGTAGTGCACGTATGTTTCTAGCATAATGTACTCAAGTAACGTTCATGGCATACATGTTTAATCATGGCAGATTCACATTCAACAGTAACACATAAGGTCTGTGCATTGGGCCCAAGAGTCCGGCCCAAACAGTTAAGTCCGAACAAGGTGAAAGCCCAAACAGTGTGTATAGTCTCGAGTCGCAACCAGACGTTTGCGACTCGCAACCTGAGTCGCAATCGTGGTTTCGGTCCGTGCTGATTTGGTTACGAGTCGCAACCGGACTCGCAACCGTGGTTTCGAGTCACAAGGCTGGTGTGCTGATCAGGTGTGGTTTCGAGTCGCAACCAGGTGTTTGCGACTCGCAATCGGTGTCGCAACTGGGCGGTTTCGACTCATCATGCATGGTTTCGAGTCGCAACCAATGGTTTCGGTTGGACAACTACTGATTCGGAACAGTGTACTATTCTGATTTCATGTAACAGTTTGTACTATCCAACCAAATTCCTTAAACATGTTTCTTGTCTAGCAATTTACTAAAAATGGATCAAACAAATCAGGATTCAAATATTCAACCATGTTCTTATGATATTCAACCATGTTCTTATGATATTCAACCATGTTCTTCATGTTCATCTTTAGGGTTTTCATCTTTTGAACAAACAAGCTCATTAAACCGATTTATGTCAACATAATCTACTTAGTTTAATGCACCAATGATCCTTATCACTCGCATATTCAATCCGAGAACATAATAGCATTACATTCAAACATTTTTCTACTTATTCATATGTTAAGTTATCATGAAACATTAGCAACCACTCTAATCATGACTTTGCCTAGAAATCAAGCATATGCATCCTAGATGAACAACAACAATCTTAACAAGTAAACATGGCATCAAATCATCATTATCAACCGAAAATCATACATCATTATCAACTCAAAACACAATACACATCCGGTTCACAAATATCATCAAACATACACTACACTAGTTAAGTTCTATCATTCATACCATTATTAAACAACAACAAACATCATAATTTCACTAACAAACGTCATAAACACTAACCGGTTGTGAGGTGGTGAAAGGTGAAGCTTTGTTTGGTGTGAATAAGCAAAACCCGAGAATCCCTTTGGTGGCCGGTTGGTTGGATCCGAGATGAAGGAGAGTAGTGTTGTGGTTTAGGGTTTTAGTGTGAGGGTGGAGAGTATGTGTGTAGAGGAGAGTATGAATGTTGTTCAAAATGGTAACATGGCCATCTATCAAGTGTATATATATCCGCTCCAAGCAATATACCCTAGTGGGCTCTCGGTTAGGCTAGGTGTGTATGTGTGTGCGGCCCAACCGGCCCGTATGTTATACTAGTTCACTCGAGACCACATGGTCTCGAGTCGGGTTCGTGTTATCTCGGTTCCTATATACATACATCGCATTCATACACATAAGCATACACACGAATAACACAAAAATCATATAAAGGTTCACTTATCATTCATTAAATCACATAAGTTTAACTAGTCACACGTTTAAGCATACAACGAAAGGTTCTAAATTTCGAGTTGTCACACTTCCTATCACTCTGGGTAGTTTCGACGTTGTCATAGGGATGGACTGGTTATCCCAACACCAAGCAGAGATTCTTTGCAACGAGAAGATTGTTCGTATTCCTCGCCCAGGTGATGAACCTCTATTGATTCGTGGTGACAAGAGTGGTGCTGTTGTGAGCATTATCTCCTTCCTTAAGGCCCAGAAGTGTTTGCGTAAAGGCCACACTGCTATTCTGGCTCTCGTTACTGACACCTCGAAGAAAGAGAAGAAGATAGAAGATTTTCCGATTGTACGCGACTATCCTGAGGTATTCCCTGAGGAGTTACCTGGCCTTCCGCCGCATCGCCAAGTCGAATTTCAGATCGAGCTAGCTCCCGGAGCAGCACCTATAGCTCGTGCACCTTATCGCTTAGCTCCATCAGAGTTGGAAGAACTCTCTACGCAACTACAAGAACTCTTGGATAAGGGTTTTATTCATCCTAGCTCTTCACCCTGGGGAGCTCCAGTCTTGTTTGTGAAGAAGAAGGACGGTACTTTCAGAATGTGCATCGACTACCGTGAACTCAACAAGGTGACTGTGAAGAATCGCTATCCTCTTCCACGCATCGACGACCTATTCGACCAGCTGCAAGGGTCGAGCTACTATTCAAAGATTGATTTGAGATCAGGATATCACCAGCTGAGAGTCCGAGAAGAGGACGTCTCTAAAACAGCCTTTAGAACTCGTTATGGACACTACGAGTTTTTGGTCATGCCTTTCGGGCTGACCAACGCACCTGCGGTTTTCATGGACCTTATGAACAGAGTGTGCAAGCCTTACTTGGATAAGTTCGTCATAGTTTTCATCGACGACATCCTGATCTATTCGAAGAGTCAGGAGGAACACGAGCAGCATCTACGACTCATTCTGGAACTCCTTCGAACAGAACAGCTGTACGCCAAGTTTTCAAAATGCAACTTCTGGCTTCGTGAAGTCCATTTCTTAGGCCATGTGGTGAACAAGGATGGGATTCATGTGGATCCATCTAAGGTAGACTCGATTAAGAACTAGCCTGCACCTCGTACACCAACGGAAATTCGACAATTCTTGGGCTTGGCAGGTTACTACAGGAGATTCGTCAAGGACTTTTCCAAGATTGCACAGCCTCTTACCTCACTAACGCAGAAAGGCGTTGTTTATCGATAGGGAAACGCACAGGAATTAGCATTTCAGCACTTAAAGGATAGACTTTGCAGTGCACCTATCCTTTCATTGCCAGAGGGCACATACGACTTTGTGGTTTACTGCGACGCATCAATTCAAGGTCTTGGTTGTGTATTGATGCAGCGGGATAAAGTTATAGCCTACGCCTCACGCCAACTTAAAGTTCATGAAAGAAACTACACTACGCACGATCTAGAGCTGGGAGCTGTTGTTTTTGCACTTAAGATATGGAGACACTACCTGTACGGTACCAAGTGCGCCATCTACACCGATCACAGGAGTCTCGAGCATATTTTCAAACAGAAGGAACTGAATATGCGACAACGGCGATGGGTCGAGCTACTGAATGACTACGAATGCTCGATCAGGTACCACCCAGGCAAAGCCAATGTTGTAGCTGATGCCCTCAGTCGAAAGGACACTGCGCCTAAGCGCGTACGAGCTTTACAACTCACTATACAGTCTAGTCTTCCTTCTCAGATTCGAGATGCTCAGGTAGAAGCATTGAAACCAGAAAATATCAGGGCTGAAGCCCTACGCGGCTCAAGGCAACGATTAGAACAGAAGGAAGACGGTGCTTACTATGTAACAGGACGCATCTGGGTCCCACTCTATGGCAACCTACGAGAGCTTGTGATGGATGAGGCACACAAGTCACGCTACTCGATACACCCTGGGTCGGATAAGATGTACCACGATATCAAAACTACGTATTGGTGGCCTAGCATGAAAGCTCACATAGCGACTTACGTTAGCAAGTGCTTGACTTGTGCGAGAGTCAAGACGGAATACCAGAAACCATCAGGCCTACTTCAACAGCCAGAGATACCACAATGGAAATGGGAGCAAATTTCCATGGATTTTGTAACTGGCCTGCCTAGATCTCAACGTGGTAACGATACTATTTGGGTGATCGTGGATCGACTCACAAAGTCTGCTCACTTCTTGGCTATCAAGGAAACGGATAAGTTTTCCACACTAGCAGACGTATATCTTAAGGAAGTTGTCTCGAGGCACGGAGTGCCCACCTCTATTATCTCTGATCGTGATGCACGTTTTACTTCAGAACTATGGCAAGCAATGCACAAATCTTTTGGCTCACGATTAGACATGAGCACAGCTTATCACCCTCAGACGGATGGGCAGTCTGAGCGGACTATTCAAACTTTAGAAGACATGCTTCGTGCATGTGTAATCGATTTTGGCAACGGCTGGGAAAAGCATCTGCCACTTGTGGAATTTTCGTACAACAACAGCTACCACACCAGCATTAAAGCTGCTCCGTTTGAGGCATTGTACGGGCGTAAATGCCGGTAACCTCTTTGTTGGGCAGAGGTGGGGGATAGTCAGATCACTGGTCCAGAACTTGTGGTAGACACAACAGAGCGAATTGCTCAGATACGACAACGAATGGCAGCAGCTCGTGACCGTCAGAAAAGCTACGCCGATAAGGACAGGAAACCACTCGAGCTCCAGGTTGGGGAGCGAGTGCTACTCAAAGTTTCACCCTGGAAGGGTGTGGTTTGTTTTGGTAAACGAGGCAAACTAAACCCACGATACGTCGGACCTTTCGAAATCATAGAGAAAATAGGCAAAGTGGCCTACAAACTGAACCTACCAGCAGAACTCAGTGCAGTTCACAACATTTTCCACGTGTCGAATCTGAAGAAGTGCCTGTCAGATGAGACCCTCATAGTTCCTTTGAAGGAGCTCACTATCGATGAACAGTTACGATTCGTCTAGGAACCAGTTGAAATCACGGACCGGGATGTTAAGGTCCTTAAGCGCACTAGAATACCTCTCGTTCGAGTTCGTTGGAACTCACGTCGCGGCCCAGAGTTCACCGGGGAACGCGAAGATCAAATGAAACAAAAGTATCCCCAACTATTTGCAAACAGTACAACCACTACTGAGGCTGAAGCTACGGAATTTCGGGACGAAATTCCAGATCAACGGGGGGAGGATGTGACACCCCAGGAAAATCAGGAAAACCATGCAACTTAACTAGCTTCCTTAGTGAGTACGTGCTAAATTTCGGGACGAAATTTCTTTCAACTTGGGGATAATGTGACAACTCGTATTTCAGAACCTATTTATGTGTTTAATGTAACGTTTGTGAACACTATGTGACTATGTGAACTTGATGATTAATGAAATGTTTATGTTTGATATGTGTTATGTATAATGTATGTGTGTATACAAATGAACCGAACGCACAACACAACTCGATCACACAAGCCCTTTGGGCCACACACCTCTCCTTTGGCCCACTCTACTTGACTCGGGACCAAGGGGCAGCCCAATGATGGGTTCGGCCCACTCCCCTAATCCGAATATATTCACACGCACACACACACCAATGGGGTTTACTTCTCATTATTTGCAAAGCAAGGGAATCACACACAAACCCTAGCTCTCTCTCTCTCTCTCCTTCCCTCTTTTGTTCGACGGCAGCCCCACCCCCCTCACTCGAAGCCTTTCATCTCGACCAAGCTTGTCGCATCACACTTCCGGTCAGTGTTTCATTATTGTTTGGTTGTAAAGTATTTGATGTTACGATTAGTATGATACTCTGTGACAAACTAGGGTTCATGCTAGTAGATCTTTAATGAGATTGTGATTAGACGGATGGATTAGTTCGGATAGTAAACTGTTAGAGATAGCATGATAAAGAACTAGGGTTGATGTGATTTTATGAATGAACTTGAATGTAGATGATTCGTGATTAGATTTGGACATGCGTTGTATGTTATTGATATGATCAAAGTCCGAAAGTATGTTAACAGATTGATGATGTTCGAATATGTAATGTGTTGTATTGATTGGTTTGAGGCACACATAAATTAGGGTTACAAGTTAATGTTCGGATCCACTAGTCTAAAGAGCCGACTGTAGGCTTCATATGGTGAATGATTGATTGCTCTTGATTAGATCATGATTAGGATTGCAGAATTGAATGATGTTTGATCTAAATGGAAATTGGCAAACTTGTTAGCAATTGTTACGATGGTGATTTGCTGAAAGTCCGGAAGTTGGTTACACGTTTAGTCTCGACACGGGTAACGAGTCGAGAACCCCTAGTCTCGACTCGAGACCATACCTCACCAGCACAATGACAACAAAGACTCGAGACCTTGGTTGCGGGCCTTGATGCGACTCGAGACCTGACTCGAGACCACCTGGTCTCGAGTGATGAATTCATAACCCGAGACCGCACTGTCTCGACTCGAGATCCCTAGTCTCGACTCGAGACCACATGATCACATATTCTGTTTGAACTCGCACAGTTACAGGCCTAAGTATTTGGGCCGAATACATGGACTTTGTATGTTACTGTTGAATGTGTATGCTGTGTACTGTTGATTGGATTGCCATGAATAATACTTTTATGCAACTTGCTAGTATACGTGTAGAAAATATACGTGCATTACTTGGTTTGAATCTGACTTATGTGGTAACCATACTAGGACGTGGTTGACCACAATTAGCTCAAGTAACCTTTCTGTGTATCTGCCGAGCAAACCAAGGTGAGTTCACACTAGCCAAGGCATGGGATTCCCGGTGGGTTGGGAATGGGATTGAATAACTACTCGTATAACCATTACTATTAAACTACTTACTACTGTCCTCGGATTGAAGGGCACGTACGTAAAACCTACGTACACGATCATAAGACCATCAACTCTATCACTTTAAGTCCCTCATTTATCGACTTAATCGCCGAGGCCTATGGCGAGCGGGTCATTAGTAGATAGCGCTATTAGGGTTTAACAAACCTCACACCGTGCCAGTCGGACGGGCGTGTACTAATGGACTATGGGCAAAGGGTTAATGCTGATAGACATTAACTTAGGGCACCTCTTACATTTTCGTAGCAGTCGATACGCGTGGTCTAATAACACATGGGAAGCCCCCACTAATCTTCGCAAACATGTCAGGAATGACCGCGATACGAATTAATACGATACATGGTTTACAAAACGAACGTACGATTTACGAAATGAATACTATAACCAAACAACGAACTGTGAACTCGCTCAACTTTGTTGTTGATTCGTTGCTACATGCCTTGCAGGTCATTAGGTACTCATGGAGCTTGCACAGGGAGGAACGGTCGTTGTGGGATATGGCAGTGTGTGCCATGCTATATACATTACTTTATTTAATACTTAATACTTACAATGGGTTTTACAATTATGCTTCCGTTAAACACTTAACTATGCTTTGGTTTTGAACTCCTTTCATATTGTTGGTTGAATTATGTTTACTTACATGCTTGTTCACTATGATGGGTGGCTTGATCCTGGTCAGTCACGCCTCCAAGCGGTGATACTCCGCGTGTGGATTTTGGGGGTGTGACAATTGTGGTCCGTTGTCTCTGACGTAGATAGCAATTGGCACCTAAGTTTCGTGACAGTAATCCGTTAATCACTATATGCAATTGAATCAAGTTAAAACATGTAGGAACCCTAGGTCTTGCAATTATCGAACAAGGTGTGATCCGTATTCTAATTTCTTGTTTCAACTTTTTTAGTTTAGTTTATAATTTTAGTTAATCACACATTATTTTAAGAATACCATCCAATTGTCAGTTCACTCCAATTCATTTTCCAATCAAATTAATTTATAAAAAATAGCAATCTTCATAATCACTTTGTACATTATTTGTAAATAGTCTAACTAATCGAACGGGCCGTGCGATATTGACCACATGCTCTTCGTGGATACGATACCCGACTTACCCTAGCTACCTAGGTTTAATTGGGTTTTTGACTGATCGGGACGACATGGTCACGTCAAAAAATGGCGCCGTTGCCGGGGAGCTAGTGCGCTTAGTATTTCATCGCTTGTTCGATTTTAGTTTAGTTTTTCTTTCTTGTATATTCGTGATTTTACTTTGGGTGGTCGAGCTTGTCTGTGCAGGTACATGTTTTGCAGGCACCATCTTTCAATATGAATTGGGTAGATGATGATCCGTGTGAGTGTTGCGGAAGTGGAGAGCATTGTTTAGAAGATTGCTCTGTTTTCCACAAAAAAGTTCAAGCCAACAAGGATCGGGAAGACTACCTCAGTGGATTGTATGAATATAGGAGGGCAGACTATGAAGATTTCAATGGTCCATCCTCATATTATCCATACGATAATCCACCACCACCACATTATCAAGAATACTACTATGAACCCGAATTGCCACATTTCTCAAGTTACCGGGAGGTGTATGATGATTATTATAATGAATACCCTCAACCGGCATACGAGGAACCTCAAGACTCAATAAGTTCCAAATTTGATGCTCTCATGAATGCTATGAGTACCCTTACAACCGAAGTGAGAAAAGAGTTTGAAGTAAGGGATAAAGCTCATAAAGACTTGGCAAAGAAAGTGGGTCATCTCGCCGAAGAATTGGCTCAACTTAGACGAGACCAAAAGGTGTTGGCTAGTGGTACAGTGGTGGATGGTGATGTGGTGGAAGAGGTTATGGAACTTCCGGAGCAAGTAATTGAATGTTTGAACCGAGCGGAAGAAATGACACCGCAAGACGAATCGGATTCGAAAGAAGCTCACGTTCATATTCATCCTTCTTCCAAACTTATTACTCCAACCAACAAAGTTGGGGATGCGGGTTCGTGCATAAGGATTCGAAGGGTGGCGTTGCAAGACATTGGCCATGTTGTTACGAAACGACCCCGAAGTTGTATAGTGCGTATGCCGAATATAATAAAAAGAGTATGGATTCGGCATGCTAATTACCGAGCGTATGTTGGAAACTCGGTAGGCAAATGTTCACTTAGACCACCATGAGAGACAAATCAGGTATGATTGTTGTAGAGTTTGTATTATTTTCGTTTTATTTTATTTTCTTAGTTAAATGAACGTTGTGGGTGTGTTCCCTATATAACCCTCACGAGACCTCTCATCCTCCCAAGCTATTGGGGGGTTTAAAAGGGCTTGTTGCATAAGCTAAATGCAACCGTGATTCCTACGAAAGTGAGTTAGGATTGTTATTGTTGTAAATTATTTTTCCACAAAAATCAAGGTAATTTAACGCACGATTTGGTAACATTTTCATAAAAATGGTAGAACTAATTACCTAACAAATTTCAATGGTTGTGAGAAGCATGCTTCTACACAAGGGTTAAGATTTGTAGGCACAACATGTTCGCGGGACAACCGTTTTTATGAATAGAAGAAGAAGAGATGGGCAGCAAGCAACAAAAATCAGGTGCATGCGTTTCCTTTTTACCTTGATTCTTAGTTTAGTAATAAGTGGATTGTATTTTGTATTTTATTTTTTCCGGGGTGAAATTTTGGGGAGGTTAGCCGTGTCACATCCCTTGTGCAATTTAAAAACTCTAGTTCTTACACATTGAGGACAATGTTTACCTCAAGTGTGGGGATGGGGGAGTAGTAAAAGTTTTTCGATTTTTGACCCGTTCATTTAAACACTACACATTGAGGACAATGTTTACCTCAAGTGTGGGGATGGGGGAAAATTTCAAAAAAAATTTCAAAAATGTCTTTGTTTGAAGCGATCTAAAAAGCACAAGTAACTAAGTCAACGAGGGATGTCACAACCCATTTGGTCTATTGTCATGGTCAAGTTCAAACAATTAGCATGACGGGTATTTAGCGGGTGGTTATTTGGGAATAATTCACCTAAGAAACTAGTACATTATGCATATCACATACCATACCCTTATATGTGAGGTTTTGAGCCACTTTTATATCATAGATTTACATATACATGTTTCTTTGTTTGAGTGGACCATTGGTCGCGTATTGTAGAACTTGCAATTTTTTATACGTTCGAGACCATAGACCGAATACAAGCACAAGAATGATTAAGGCATTAGGTGAACCTTTTCCTTTAAAACCATTTATCTATCCTTACCTAAACAAATCCCCTAGTCGCCACTTTGAGCCTAAACCTTTCGTTTGACCAACCCAATTAGCCTATAACCGTAAACCTTTTCTTTTAAACTCGTGTGATGAAAATTCGATTGTAGGAGTATATGTTTGTATAGTTGTGATTTATTTATATAAAAAAAATAAAAAAAATATAAAAGCAAAAATTCAGAAAATGTTATGAAAAAAAAATGAAAAAGCGTTGAGAAAAACACAAAAAGATGTCTTAGTAGTTGTTGGATAAAAGCAAAAGTTGTTGCCTCATAGTTGATGTTTATATTTAGTTTTGTTTAGTTTAGTGGTTTGTAATAAAAATCGAATTTTCATCACCTTAGCCACTTTAAATATCCTACTTCCTACCCTTAGCCTAGCCCCGTTACAACCCTTACAAAGACCTTTTGACTTGTGCTTAGTATTTGTGTTCGGTGGTGGAGAATGATTGAGTTGCAAGC
The DNA here is from genome assembly GCA_030545235.1 of Helianthus tuberosus. Taxonomy (NCBI): domain Eukaryota; kingdom Viridiplantae; phylum Streptophyta; class Magnoliopsida; order Asterales; family Asteraceae; genus Helianthus; species Helianthus tuberosus. The sequence goes on from CM060409.1 coordinate 109,341,644, forward strand.
CTATGCGGGTACGTGTTCTAATCGGTTTGAGTGATTATTTCAAAAGCGCTAATGCATTAACTATTAGCCAATTTTAAACCGAGTGGAGAGAACATTGTGAGGGATGTCTATGATTTATTAGTTCCAAGGGCGGGTTAATCTTGGATAACCATTTTCACATGATTATTAACTTTTCCGTTAAATATTTCGTAAATTGTAAAAAAGTTTGAACCGGGTATGACATTTGACCTTAACCTTTGTCTTGGGAATGGGAAGTGTGTTTCTCGTTCGACCCACGTGAAAGTGAAAGACAGATTTGCTTGAGGGCAAGCAAACGACAAGTGTGGGGATGTGATGGAGAGTGCAAAACACGAGGGTTAAGTGCATTATCTTAAGTGTTTTAATGCGTTTTATGTGAGTATAGCCTAGAAAATGTTTTTTTTTTTTTGGGTAAAGGGTTTACCCCGGTGATTTTATATATTCACAAACACAAAAAACAAGTAGAGAGGGGATATCCTCCCTAGTTCACTCAAGAGACATGCCCCAAGAGCGTAAACCAAACAACTCAACAAAACCAAAAGATAAAACTACTAGACTACCATCTAGAAACAAAAAGACCCAAAACACGCTCTAATCAGCCTCCATTGTCTTCCATTGCGTCTTCAACAATCCCCCATTTCCCAAGCAAACTCTTTACAGTCGCACATGCTTTGAACTTCACGCCCATCAGTTTGTATCGAACTATCTTTAGGATTACGTCACATATTACCTCCGGTGGACGTGTTTGATTTTTAAAAAGCCTAGCATTACGTTCTTGCCAAATAATGTAAGCTGTAGCACCTACAAGCAGACGAGCAACATAAGTCGATGCCTTCTTCGAGCGCGATCTCGACATCAACCAGTTTACAATCGAAGACCATTTAGACTCAACATCCACCATATTAGCCTTATCGCGAACCGAGTTCCACACCTGTGTAGAGAACTTACATTCAAAAAAGAGATGATCATGTGAATCAACATCGGCATAGCATAAGAGACAGCACATCATATTCATGTTCTTCCTCCTATCCCACTTTAAGATTTTATCCTGTGTTAAAAGTTTCCGTCGCATTATAAGCCAAACCAAAAAAGCATGCCTTGGAATGCATTGAGGAAACCAAACAAAAGAAACCCAATTGACTTCCTGCTCCCTAATCCGAATAGAATCCCAAACCGTAAAGGACGAATGATCCATCAAATTATCTCCATCCTTCCAAAGCAAACGGTCTCGCTTATTTTGATCCGGCCGAATGTGATCTAGCTGAATAATAATCGGAAACAAATCCCTCCAACAAACCGGCCAAGCCCAAGCATCACCTCTATAAACATCAGCAACCATAGCATCAAGGCGAAAACCTGCATTAGTAATTACCCTAGGCGATAAAAAATTTGACAGAGGCCCCATATGACACCACGAGTCATACCAGGCTGATATAGTATTACCAGCACCCAACAAAGACCAAAAATGGTCCTTAACCAGCGGCCTCAACTGGATGATTTTCCTCCAACTCCAGCTGCACGTAGTCGATTCTTTGCAGTTCCAAAAATTCCGATCTTTAAGCCGATACGAGTGGATCCATTGCACCCACAAAGAATCTCTCTTCGTTAGGATACTCCATATGTGCGACACCATGAGGGCTTTATTAACATCTCCGACCCGACGAATCCCAAGACCCCCTTCATATTTAGGCACACAAACAGCTTTCCATGAAACTTTCGCTTTCCCTCTGTGAAAAGAACCCTCCTGGGCCCATAAGAAATTCCTCATTTTCGCCTCTATCTCATTAACAACCCGAGAGGGTAAGATAAAAGCCGAAGCCCAGTAAACATGCATAGAAGACAAGACCGATAAGATTAATTGTAACCTGCCCGCAAAAGATAACAACTTGTTTTTCCAGTTCATAATCCTTTGATCCAATCTTTCAAGAAGCACACTACAATCTTTGACTCGAAGCCTCGTTGAAATTAGGGGAACCCCTAAATACTTGACAGGCAAACTACCCTCCTCAAACGGCATGATATTCAGAATCGCATCTTTGATAAGAGAGGAGACATTGCAAAAGAAAGCAGTACTTTTCTGGATGCTAGGGACCAAACCTGACATGCTAGAAAACCGAGAGAGAGAATCCATAATACATTGAGCCGACCGAACATCACCACGAGCAAATAAAAATAAATCATCTGCAAAACAGAGATTTATAATCTTTTGTTTTTCACACTTATTATGGAATCTGAAAGAAGAGTCCAACAGCGTAGCCCGATGCAAGATGCAAGTTAAAATTTCCATAACGAGCGTGAATAAATAAGGGGATAGCGGATCACCCTGTCTTAAACCACGTTTCCCTTTGAAAAAGCCATGAGTTTCCCCGTTAACACAAATCGAATAGGTAGGAGTGGAGACACACATCATAATCCAATGAATCATTTTCGAGTGAAAACCAAAACCAATAAGAACTTGTTTAAGAAAGCTCCAATCAACAGTATCATACGCTTTCTGAATATCGACTTTAAACGCACATCTTGGAGGACCAATGTTCCTATGATAATTATGCATCAATTCCTGCGTAAGTAAGATATTATCTGAAATTCTCCTTCCAGGGACGAAAGCGGATTGGTTAATATTAACAACCTGATTAAGATAATTCTTTATACGGTTCGCAAGGATTTTACTAATGCACTTGTATAAGACATTACAGCAAGCGATAGGACGATAATCCGTGACAGACGACGGCGTAGGCTTCTTCGGAATAAGAACAATTAGCGTGTTATTAATTTCCCTAAGAAGCTTACCAGCATCAAAAAAATCCATAATAGCCTTCGACACATCCGATCCAATAATCTGCCAAGCATGCTTATAAAACGCTGCCGTGTAACCATCCGGGCCCGGCGCTTTATCGTTACCAATGGAAAACATCGCCAATTTTACCTCTTCACTAGTGACCTGGCGAACCATGTGATTAGCATCTTCATTACGAAACTTTTTATCAAAAAGATCATGCGTCGGCTGCATAGTAATGTTATCTTTCAAACCAAGAAAGTTCTCATAATGATGGAAAAAAGCATTCGGGACCTCCTCTCGTTGAAATAACACTCCTTGAGAGTTAGATATAGCCTCAATACGGGTCATGTGGTTCCTAGTCTTCAAAGAAGCATGGAAAAACTTTGTATTCGCGTCACCGGCACATAACCATTCCACCTTTGATTTTTGTTTCAAGAACCGTTCCTCATCTAAACAGGCGACCTGAAGATCAGCTGATAATTTCGCTTCCTGCTTTCGAAGATCCTCATTAATCGGGTTACTATCAATTTCAAGTTGAATCGAATCCAACTCCCGACGAATGGTTTCAACTTTCTTGTGCAAGTTTCCTTGTTGAAATAAAAGCTCCCGAAGAGGCGGCTTTAACAACTTAAGTTTCTTAACCACTTGAAACTGAGGAACTCCCTCGACATGAGTATCCCAAATCCGCTTCACACGCTCCTGGAAACCCGGTTTAAAAACCAAGAAATTCGCAAATTTAAAAGATCTAGGCTTCGGTTTCCCAAGGGTAGGAATATTTAACAAACACGGGCAATGATCTGAAAGTCTATAAGGATGAAACAAAGCAACCGAATTAGGAAATTCAGACACAAATGAATTATTACCCATAACTCTATCAATTTTCTTAAGCACACCAACACCATGTTTTGGCTTTTGAGTCCACGTAAAATGACAACCCGATCTATTTATATCGAACACCTCAATATCCGAAACACATTCTTGAAATTCTCTCATGTCAATCGAGATGGAAGATGAACCCATAGAATGATCTTCTAAGTTAAGAGCCGAGTTAAAATCCCCCATGATTATCCAAGCCTTATCACCAACTAGAGCCTTATGTAGCGTCAAATGATGCCATAGCTCTCTTCGTTTGACATAATAGTTCGTTGCATAAACAACCGAACAAAATAAAACCTTTTTATCAAGTTTAAATACAAGTTGAAGGTGCATAACTTGATCGGTTTGAGCCATGACAAAAACATCAAACATCTCCGAGTTCCACCCAGCAATGATTCTCGTTCCTTTATCACAACAATTTCCATTCGATGTCCAAGACCAATGACGAAAAACAGAATTACATACCTTCGCAAGATTGCCAACATCAACGTGAGACTCTAAAATAGCACAAAAAGAAAGATTACTATCCTTTAGAATTTGCCGAACCTCTTTTTGTTTAAGCGGGCGGTTCAACCCCCTTATGTTCCAAGCAGCAAGACTAACCATTGGAAACCCTGGATGAAGGAGTGCTTGCCCCTTTAACATTTTGAGTCCCTTTCATTAGAAAATCGTCCATTTCATTGTAAACTTCCACCACCTCTTCATCATCAGATTCCTCTTGATTACCACTTCCCCCTTTACTACTTTGGCCGGTTTCAACATGACTCTCATTTAAGACGTCAAACGGATTTGAAGAAAGAAAACTGGTAGACTTCGGCTGCCCTTTAGACTCATCTTTACGTTTTGTAATGACGGGTCTATATTCAAATTTTGGCTTTTGCTTGTTGACCTGAATACCTCCTCTCTTTGCAATTTTCTTATTCGGCACTTCCATATACCCATCATCATCAACTCTCGGTATCTCCTTTCCTTTTTGACTTCCTTGATTAGTTATCAAACGATCTTGTTTACCTATATCAACCCTTTTCCTTGGCATCTTTGGACACGAATGATTATCATGTCCAAAAACACAGCATGTCGAACATCTTAGCGGGCTCCATTCGTATTCCACATACATGGTTTCCTTAGTAAACTTATCACCTTCCATTTCAGGGATCGCCAAAGTGATTTCCTCCTTAAAATCCTTATCTGCGGATATCTCTATCAAAGCTCTTGCATAGCTACTTCTCCCCCACGACTCCATGCACATTGAAGATGTGTAAGAATCAAGAAGCTTGGGTTCGCCAATGGCCGTAGCTATCATGCTAAGCCCATCCTCCGTATAAGCAGCAATGGGCACTTCATGTATTTTCACCCAGACTTGTAGCTTCTTTACCTCCTGTTTCTCAAGCTTGACAGTAGGCGTCCATTCATGAAGGAACATAGGTTGAGACCGAATAATCCAAGGACCTGAAGCAAGAGCATCCTACATACCTTTCTGATCCGTAAACTTAAAGAAGAAAAATCCGTTTGCATTCATCATTGTTTTCTGTAGACCAAAACGTTTCCAATTGTTCTTGACATAATAATCAATGACCGGGTAAGCTACTCGGTCACCCAGAAAATACCCATACAACGTGTTTGACATTTTCTCTTGGACCACTCGAACGGACTCCTTTGGGAGCACAACATCACATCCCTCATGTTGAGTAGTACATGCAAGCGCACGAAAGTTTACCTTTTTCTCCTGCCTAAGAACTGATTCTGCGTAAGACAACGGCTTCCCCAAACTAATACCATCCAGCTTCAAATCTGAAACATCCACAGTGGGTTCTGTAATCAGAGAATTAGCCGAGTTGTTTCCCCCAACATTCGAAACCTGATGACCTATCACCTGAACATTCCCCACCTCTTTCATGCTACCATAAAAACCTTCCATGTCCGGTGAAGATTCCGTGACATTAAAGTCAGCAGGAACCGGAACATGAACCGGAACAGAAACCTTTTCAAGTTCATCTATTACATTAATCGGCTTTGATCCAGCATTCAACTTAAAAATACCTCTACGTGCAATTTTCAGATTACCATCATTCAGTCCACGAGTACCTCCGGTCTTTGCATCCAATGGCGGCTTACCACGATCAGGCTGGACCTCGGATCTCTTACGAGCATCCATCCTGAAAACGAAGACCTTCTCTCTCAAAAGCAATGGAACTCAGAAAACCATGCAACTCTAGAAAACCGAAATAATAAAATAACAAAACCCTAATTCTAGCAACCCTATTTCATGCAGCCCTTCGCAACATATAGTAAATCTGGTTATTCAAGATCCTAATGTGATCGATAAACCAAGATGAACTATACACCACGTTAAACTAACACAAAACTACGGCGGCGATTGAAAAAGAAACGAAAAACCCTAGATGAAATTCGGTCAAATCTGCTAACAAGTTCGTTATAGGGATTAATGGTCTAATCCCTAATCACAGACTGTTATACAGAGAATTACGAAAGAAATCTTAGGATTCATGATGATCAAGAAATCGCCAAGCTAGAGAGAGAGCATTAGGGTGCCTAGAAAATGTTAACTACGAGTGTTCGTGATTTTACAGGTAAATCACTTAATTCGGTGAAGTTTGAAACACATAGTGATTGGACATTGCAAACACATGTTGGACGATTATATTGGAGGGTATTTTAATAATCATCCAACATCACTCAACAACATCATCGTCATCACTTTTGAATGTGATTGGATGTGAACATGGAAGTGACATGGACTTGTTGGCACATGGATGCTTTTTAGTCAACAACATAATTATCATCAATGCACATGAAAGAAAAAAATGGCGGCTGACTTCTTTTGGGATTCACATGAACAAAAGTCAGCAAACATCATCATTATTAACTCTCGAAATTGGCAGCACATGTGGGAAATTTTGGGCAGCCCACTATCTCGATATTGGAGCAAGTCACAAAAACAGGGAAGGAGTACGCATTTTTTTTAGGCTCTGATCCATCACGATTTAGGCAGCAACTAAAAGATACTTTGAGGGCACCATCATATATGATCATCATCGAGTGGAGGAGGAGCCACATAACACACTTTTGGGCTCTCTGACTACAGCCCATTATCCACGAAATATGGGCTTCCCTCATCTCACGAATTTTTTTGGCAGCCGTAGAACATACCCGTGGCTCTCAACTTCATCACTGAATATCATCAACATCATCATTCCCGACCACTGAACCAAATCGATCATGCCTTCATCACTATCTCAAGCTTTTGATCGGACGAGTACCATGAGCGGCTAGTCTCTTCGGATTCACCCCGGTGTAGATTGTTGTAAGATTTTCTAGGGTTTATGTATTTGTATTTTAATTTGGTTTTGTGACAAATTGTTTAGTATTTGAAACCTTAGATAATTGTCTTGCATTTGTTTCGAATTCGTGAATTGTCGAACGATGATAAAGTTATGACTTTGTGAAATGGTTATGTGCAATTATGCCTTATCTTAGGTTAGGATTTACATGTCCGAGGTAATGAAGTGCATTGTGGTCCGTTGTCTATGACGTAGATGGCAATTGGCACCTAAGTTTCGTGACAGTAATCCGTTAATCACTATATGCAAAATTGAATCAAGTTAAAACATGTAGGAACCCTAGGTCTTGCAATTATCGAACCAGGTGTGATCCGTATTCTAATTTCTTGTTTCAACTTTTTAGTTTAGTTTACAATTTTAGTTAATCACACATTGTTTTAAGAATAACATCCAATTGTCAGTTCACTCCGATTCATTTTCCAATCAAATTAATTTATAAAAAATAGCAATCTTCATAATCACTTTGTACATTATTTGTAAATAGTCTAACTAATCGAACGGGTCGTGCGATACTGACCACATGCTTGACTGATCGGGACGACACGGTCACGTCAATATCCACTAGTTAAAGTTTATTTTAACTAACATGTTATATATATATATATATATATATATAGGGTAGGGTTCCAGCGTGAACCTAATCCCATGCGTGAACTGCGTGAACTGATCTGGACCATTGATTTCCTTTTTAGTTGTTAAGGGTATGATTGTAATTATATAAAAAATTAGATTTAAATCATTATTTTAATAATTGAATTAAGTTACATCTTTCCTATTTTAAATTCATTATCCACATTATCTTTTATTTCATTTTTATTTTTTAGATTTCACCACCAGAATTCGGATTATGATTTTTAAGATTCACGTAACCTTCATATTTCAACGGTATACACATGTGTACTTTGATATGAATTGAACAGTACACATGTGTACTCAGCATGGTACATATGTGTAATTAGCTACATACTACATACATATAAACAACACTTGTAAACCTATTTTATATTAAGCAAATAACAATTTCCATAATGTTTGCCAAACGAAAAAAAACATACAATTACAAGTTCCAGTTTCGTGAAAACAATAAACTCAACATAATAGGAAAAATAAAAAAGACATAGTCTTTTACAACTATTCGCCGCGTTGTATGCTGAATCATCCTTATCGACCAAGCAAACAAACATACGTGAATCATCCTTATCGACCTCATACGTGAATCATCCTTATCGACCTTCCATCTCCACTTTCCTCGTTTACGACGTCTCCTATAATAACACAAAAAACTCAGCAATTAGTACTTTGCATAATTCACAAGTGTACATCAACAACTTTACACATACAATACACAAAAAAAAAATATGAGATATCACAAAAACAGACGCTATACACATGTGTACATCGCATTAAAAACATAGCAAAAATCAGAATACACATGTGTACAGCGCCTTAAAAACAGAGCAAAATCAGAATACACATGTGTACATCGCCTTAAAACCAGAGCAAAAATCAGAATACACATGTGTACAACGCCTTAAAAACAAGCAAAATCAGAATGTAAGAGAGACGGGGCTTGCAGAAGAAAACGACAAGATCCTGGTGCAAAGAAAATAAAAGAAAACATATAATACTACTTTTGATATTAAAATCAGTTTAACAAACATATAATACAAAAAGGACTAGGGTTTTCAAATATACTAATTTAATGATAAATATTATTGAAGAAAGAGAGAATACTGACGCATTTTATACAGATGTTGGCCGCAAAAATAAACCCTATGGAATAAAACGACCTAAGAAATGGATCTACAAGTAATCGGTTTAAATGGATCTGCGAAGAACAATAAAACGACCTAAGAAATCGGTTTAAATGGATCTGTGAAGAACACCATCCGGAATGGTTTCGAAACGAAAAAATGAGTTGAAAACTTACAGATCTGGTGTTATCACGTGTTGTCTGAGTTCGTCGATACCCTAAAACCTCGCCGCCGCTGTCGGCACTCCTCTCCGCCGCGAGCCACTTCACCCCTGTCGTCATCCATCACAAACACAGCACCACCGAGCACCCACTGCCCCTCCGTCTCCCACACAAACAGCCGCCACCCCTCCGTCTCCCACACAAACACCGAGCACCCGCTGTCGGCACTCCTCTCCGTCTCCCACACAAACAGCCGCTGTTGACCGCCACGCGCTGTCATGGCCGTCGTCGACCACCACCATGGCCGACGGTCCTTTCTTTCTCTCTCCCTACGACCCTCTCTTTAGATCTGAAAATGTGTTTGTTTGTGTGTTTGGATATTTGTGTGATTAATATAATGGAAAGAATTTAGGTTTCTTTTTTTGAATTATTTTGATTGCGTAATTACGGTTATACCCTTTTTGTAATTAATTAAATGAAAAAAATTAACCAACTAATTACCATCATGCCACTCATTTAAAACTTAAGATCATATAAATCAACGGCCAAGATCAGTTCACGCTGGAGAAATTGTTCACGTTTGAACCTAATCCTATATATATATATATATATATATATATAGGGAGCCGCTAAAATGAAAACCATCCCCAGTTGTAAGAACCACGATTACCACTCTACACCAATCAAACTTTGCCACGTATGCACTTTTATATTATATTCTAAAGGGTATTTTGGTCTTTTACTCCTAATGTCTAATCCCCTGTCATATATCTCTGCCATTTAAAGACTTACACATCTCCTCTCTCATCAAAATTCAAACCTCTTCATCATCTTATCCATCTCTCTCTCCTGATTTTGAATCTGCAACCCATCATCATCTCTCTCCTAAAAATCCCTCATCTCTCATCTTCAAGAATCCCTAAAAATCAACTTCCAGTCGGTGGTGGGGAGGTGTTGGTGGGGAAGACGTTGGTGGGAGGTGGTGGTTGGTGGTGGAAGACGGTGGTGGGGGTGGTGTGTTCGGAAGTCGGTGGTGGGCAGGTGGTTGGTGTGTTTGGAAGTCGGAAGTCGGACATCGAGACTCAAACCTTCAGAAGGAACTGAATCGATACATCCCGACTGCAGCTGCGTTTGGAGGAATGTGCATTGGTTCGTTGACTGTTTTAGCAGATTTCATGGGTGCAATTGGTTCTGGAACTGGAATTCTGCTTGCGGTTACCATCATTTATCAATACTTCGAGACTTTTGAGAAGGAGAAGGCTAGTGAACTAGGTTTATTCGGCTTTTAAGTTGCTGGTTTTTTGACACTTGTTTTAGGTACCTGGTTTTTTAAAGTTTTGTTTGTAGGAGTCAAATATTTTATTTCTTTTTTGAATTGAGAATCGACAGACAAATACCTTACTCTTAAGGTTAATCAATATTACTATGCAAACTTTTTTTTTTAACCCGGATAACACACAAACCGGGTTACTTTCTCTGTCTCTCTCTTACTCGAAATAGGGGGGTTGTAGAGGTGGAGATGGTGGCTTTTTGGGATGGTTTCATGTGGTAGTAGGGGGGTGGTGGAGAGTGGTGGAGATGCTAGTAGGTCGTTTGTGCGTTTTTGGGGTTTCGAGTGAAGGGAGATGGGGGTTTACAGGTTTTCAGTGGTGGACAATGGTGTTCGACCGGGGAAGTTTTTTGTTTGGCCTAAAAAGTTTTTTTTTAACCCGTAAAAATTTTTTGGCGTAAAAGTTGTTTTTTTTAACCCGTAAAACCGTAAACTTTTTAACGCAAAACGTAAAATGTAAAACGTAAAGTTTTTAACGTAAAACGTAAATTTTTTAACGTAAAACGTAATTTTTTAACGTAAAACATATAAAAAACTTTTTAACGTAAAACGTAAAACGTAAAGTTTTTAACGTAAAATGTTAAACTTAAATTTTTTAACATAAAACGTATACTTTTTAACATAAAACGTAAACTTTTTAACGTAAAAAACGGCGCGTTAAAAAAACGACGCCTGAAGCCGGGCGTAAAACCGGCGCCGTAAAAACGGAGCGTAAAAACAGGGCGCAAAACGGGCCATAAAAAAACGCGCGTAAAAAACGGGGCGTAAAAAAAGGCTCTTAAAAACGTTTTTTTAAACAAATCTTGAAAAAAAATTATCAAAAAATCTGATTTCGAAAAATTCTTTAACAAAAAAAAATCTGTTTTTTAATAAAAAATAATTAATGCCATAGGACAAAAAAGGCAATAAAAAATAATATATAATAAGACAAAAAAAGCAAATTTACTTAACTACTCTTTAACAATAAAATATTAAAAACATAATAAGACAAAAAGAATTTTATAATAGTTTTTATTACTTTTAATCTCATCTATCCATCCATCTTGAAGATCTAATGGTTAGAAAGTGGTTCTCGTGGTTCTTACAACTGGGGGTGGTTTTCATTTTAGCGGCCCCCTATATATATATGTATACATATTTGTCAAAAAGGTTTTGACTAATCTTTGTAACATATAAATATATACATATATGAACAGAGTTTAAAAAAAATTATACCCCGGATTCCCATCAGTGGTATCAGAGCTGATACTCACCACAAGAAAATTGAAACCGGTCCTTTTCACCGGAATGATAAGTCACAAACTTTAAAAGTCTAAAGTTTTTGATTTATTATTATTTTGGGCAATATATATTGAAAGTTCGTGTTAGGATCGATTTCGTAACTCTGTTGACTACGTAGATCACGTTTCTTGTGCGGAATCCAAGTACGTGAGTGGATCAGACAAGAACAAGCTAATTCAATGTTGTTTTCTATTGATAATCTTCAGTACAGAACCACGAAAACAAACGAGCAGAGTTTCGTTACTCTAAAGCTCAAAAGGTATAAATGAACAAGATCTAGCTAGTATTTATAGGCAAAATCCATCCTCACTAACTGATTCACGAATGGACATGTTCTGGTGTGAACCCACATCTAAATGCGGATCAGGTTTCAATTGCGAATCAACCTTGTTATCACGGACCTGCCTTGTGCGGATGGAGTGTTAATCACGGATGCGCACCAATGACAAACCTTAATCCTACGCACCTGAGTTGATTCATGTGGATGGACTCAAGTCCATTCGTGCGAGATTTATTGCAGACCGACTTGATATGTTTGAACACTTCAGAACCTTATCTTGTTTCATTCGTTCAGCTACGATACGTTATTGACGAAAGCAATAGACATATGCACTCACAGACACCCCCTTGGATATTGCTGCAGTCAATCTCGTAGCTTTTTTCCTTCACTCTGAGTCTTTAGAAATTTTTGACATAATCAACACCACAGATTCCCTCTCTACTGTATGATACTCCTCTTGGATTAGCGTCCTGCTTCAGCAGCTCCCCCTTTCGACAAGCTCTCTCTCCAGGCTCCCCCTTGCGTTAAGCTTCCGGCTTTCAGCTATTTGGATCGGAAACCTGGTTCTATGAAAATATAACAATTCAAAGTACATGAGAGAATATCTAGCTACTCTAGGATCGAGAAACCTAGCTCTTAACATAGATATTTTGACAGTTAAAGCTTTTTAGGTCAACCAGAATTTGTAACCTGGCTCTAATGCAGGATTAAACATTTGTAAGCTTAGAAACAAATTATCTGGCTCTCTCACCCTATCAAATAACTATATATATTTGACATTCAAAGCATCTAATCACCTCAAACCCTCGCATATAATCAAGTTTAATCTAGTGACCTTGATTCATCTAAATATCATTCAAGTTTAAATTAATGATCTTGGAGATTTTCACAAGCTATTTTTTGGATTTTTCGATAAAAAAAACCTAAAGTTTCAAATTAATGAACTTGTTTATTTTCTAAGACATGTTCATCATACTTAGATTTTGAAACTCAGCTTTCCAACATCGGTTGTCGAAACATAAAGCAGAAGCAAAAATCTTTTTGTATTTTACAAAGTTTATGCTAAAACACTCTGAAAATCTTTTTATTTTTTATTTTTCTGTAATGAAATGCAATAAAGAAATATTTACAGACATATTTTTGTTTGAGTTTGTGTCAGAGGATCATATCAGTTTATGACAAATCACTAGCATTGTTGACCTATATTTACTTTAAGCTTTTAAACGATTCACTTAGATTGTCAGTATACTGATCCACTTAAATTTTCACACAAACTTTAATTGATTCAAGATACGAGATTTAGTGTTTTAAGAACTTAACTTATTGGCGTGTCCCACCTCAGAATATACTCCCGTATCAAGATTCCCTAGATTCAGTCTTACAGGTGAATATACCTAAATGATATCGGTACTCTGGGTTAGTGCGAAGCCTTGAGAGCTTAGGTATGAACTTCCGTTCAATCAAAGAGATGAAGGTTCGACTTAAAGGTGTGTTCCATTTAGGAATCTATTCTTTACAACTTCACTTGATATATATCTTTCGATATTTTCTCAATTTTTATGCAGAGGGAAAGCTTTAAACGTAAAAGCATTATACGAGGTCTAGGCCATTGTTGATGCAAAATCAGAAGGCCAAGTATAATACCCCAGATATCAATAAGTATAAAGACCTAATATCTCAAAATCAGGCAAATCTCTCAAACGAAATTTCAGAGTACTAAGTCCATATATCCGAGAGATGTTCCCCACGAGATAAGAAAGTTTATTGATTTTATGTTTATATCTCGAAATCAATCTACTAAATGTGTAAAAACCTACTGGCACATCATCAGTGAGACCGTTTATCACTATTTCACTTTCCATTTCTTTAGCATGCTGTGACTGTCTTACTGATGTACTATCACTTCCTATTTTTACACAAAACTCTTTTTAATTTTCTCATGTTTTTGGCTTTTTCAATTTTTCAAATGCTTTTGTATTTTCAAAATTTTTTACTCCCCCTAAAATCCAAAACATTTAAGGAAATTTGACAACCCAATGTAGATAGCTTCATCTCGCCATCCATTTTCTGCTTTACACGCTCTGTTTAACATAAAGCACCCCAGATATACAACACATTGATATTTAACATTTTAAAAACCGTTTTTCAATTTTGTTTTATCATGTGTGTTCAGCCGTGACGGTTTCGGCGTATTCCATCAACCTATTTTTTTCAATTTTTTTTTTATTTTTAACAATTTAAAAACAAACATTTTTTTTTCATTTTTTATGTTTTTCTATTTTTTATTTTTTTTTGGTTTAAGTTTTATTTGTTATTATTAAAAAACCAAACTTCCTGTTTATCATCCACAGGAATCTGCCTCCCGGGCCAGGCTGCTCCTCTCCTCGTCTTGACATTAAGCAAACTTCTGGAGCACCTGCACATTCATCTAACTCAATCACTTGAATAATGCAACCCAGGCCTGTTTGACCTTGGGTATTGTGACACAATACGAATCAATTAACTTCGGAAAATCTTTGTCATTTTTAACAAACACCTTTTCTTTTTTATTTTCAACCTTCTTGGTTGAATCAATTTTTCATTTATTGTCACTCATAGAAGTCTTTTGTTTCTTAACCACCCAAATTTGTCTAGTTGAGACATTTCACTGATAAAATCTTGAATCATTTTGACTGTTTCGTTTTGACAAATCAACTTTTGGTTTCCAAAATTGTTTTGGTTCAAACTTGGACATTTTTGGTTTCCAATTTTTTTTTTGCCTTTGAAAGATCAATCTTTGTTTTCAAATCTGTTTTAGCTCTAATTTGGGTGTCTTTGGCTTCCATGTTTGTTTTGATTCAAACTTTGTTGACTTATGATTTTTAATCTCATTATTCTTTTCCTTAACATCAACAGACTTCAGATTTGGACATTTGCGACCAACATGTTCAATTTGTTCACATTTAAAACATGTTTTCTTCGAAACATCTTTGGCCTGTTGTTGTTGTTGTTTCTTCGGAGCATAAAACTCTTCATTAGTCTGTCGACTAACTTTGAGTTCTTTCTCTTCTTCGGAACTTGTTCCATGAACAAAGTTCGTATTTTTTCTGAAAATTTTTCTTTTCAAACCTTTTCTGATTTTGTTTCTTTTTATAACCCAACCTAGCCTTCATGTTTTTCTTTTTGTACCGTAGTTTGTTATAAAAAGATTTCTTGCTCGCTTTTCTGGCAAATTTTGCAATTTCAGATTTTTCAATTTCTACCAATTTAAAAACTTTGTCAATTTTATCCGCAATCACATTCTGAATCGGAACTTCAATATCTGAGTATAATTTGTCCGATCCAACCATGTAGTATGCCAAAATTATTGGATCATCATTCCAATTTATCTCAGATCTTGAATTCTTAAGATAACTTTCATGAAAACTTTCCTCATTTTCATCATGTGATTCAGACTTATCTGTTTTGGTAGAATCCTCTTTCAGAACGCTTTCAACGACTTTACCTACCACTGCTGAATCACTAACATCATCAGATTTAGAGTAAGCGACATCAATGTTATATGGCAATTGATCAACCATGTCCAAAGCTTTTGCCACCTTCTCGTCATCATAGAATGTAAACTTTTTTATCAAATGGCGGTGAAACCTGATGATATTCTGAGCCAATTCCCTTCTTGTTTTTCTCAGAATCATTGTCATCCATTTTAATGTTGAAAATACGTTCAAGAATGTATGAAGAAGCATGATAACTATGAAGTTTATTATTTTCTTGTTCTAAATTAGCCATTTTACATTTAAGCTCAACAACTTCATCAATATATTGATTTACAACTTGTTGTTTTGTTTCATATTTGTTTTTAAGCGTTTGTTACGTTTCTGAATATTGTGTAAGTCGGGCTTGAATACGTTGATTTTTCACATCTTCATATGCATCTTTTGTAGTATGATGTGAATTTTTTATTGCATCATATTCCGTTTTCATTTCTTGAACAACATTTTCTTTTTCAAAACACTTACATTTTCCTGTCAGCTCTTCATCTTTTTGTTTCAAAAAATTATCATTCTCAAACATTTCTTTGCATTTTTCTTTGAAAACTCTTTCGATTTTAGTGAATTCAACGTTTCTTGATCTTAAGTTTTCATCTTTTTCAGTACATGCACTACGTGTTTCCATGCATTTTCTGCATTTCTCATCATTTTTATTATCAAATTTTTCATTATTGTTTAATGACTCGGAAGTTTCAGATTGAGTTTTTACCTCAATTTGATCTTGCACTTCTGCTTCTTCCGTTGTCTCCTTCTGATCTACATCATCACAAGCCTCTCATGCTGTCTTCTTCAACTCTTCAACCTTCTGTTGACTTTTATCATCATTCTTCTCCTGACTCTCATCAATGGTCATCTTCTTCAACTCCTCTACCATCTTCTCAAGTTTTTCTTCTTCTTCTTCTTCTTCTTTCTTCTTTAAACTTGCAAGCATCACTTATCTGATTCGCTTTTCCATGTTTGGAACATAATTTTTATGTACAAATTTCTTCGAATAAAGTTCTGCAGAAGTAGGAATTGTTGGTGCATATGTCTGTCGACTTCGTCTTGTATCGAGTCTTGTGGCTAGATTGGATAGAATGGAGCTCGGTAGGCTAGATAATAGGATGTTAGTGATGATGGTCCATTCCGCACAAAATGGAAGAGACCATTTTGCACGAAATGGACATTGTCCATTTCGCACGAAATGGATCTTGACCATTCCATGCGAAATGGATCATCTATAAATACCTGAGCTGCCATTTCGTTTGTAACAGTTTCGGATTCTAGAGCCGAAGTGCTGCTGACGTGTTGTTTGATCTGTAACCGTGTCAAATCAATATACAAGACATTTAAAGTGATTCTGTGTGTAAATCAAGCTGATTCAAAGTTGATACGTTTGCTTCCGCCTCTCGTATTGATTAGAACTCTTCTGAACGACTCGTTTTGGTCGTGCAAACGATCCTACATGTGGTATCAGAGCTCAGGAGGAAGAGTTCTTACCAAATCAGTCTGATTTCACCGATATTTCTGACTTCTACACCTTCTTTTTCAAAATTAACAAGTTTTTACGGTTAAAATGGATTGAATTTCACATATAACATGTGAAACACTGTTTTAAACAATCCTTGAAAGAATCAGACTTAAAATCAACCTAAAACGTGATCAATTTTATCAAAATCATATCCGATCTTGTGACGTCAGCATCATTTCGTACGAAATCGCTCATTTCGTGTGAAACAGACTACCATTTTGCACGAATTGGACATAGCAAACCTCATTTCGCACGGATTGGATTATATTTCATCATTTCGCACGAATTAGACCATAGAGACATCATTTCGCACGAAATGGATCTCCATTTCGCTTGAAATTTTCAGTTCGCTTGAAAAGAGCCATCTCGCATCAAAATCCATTTCGCACCAGGGTCATTTCGCACCAAAGTACATTTCGCATCAAATTCAGTTCGTTTGAAATCCATTTCGTTTGAAACTTCAATTCGCTTGAACTTTGAGTTATTGTAAAACTTTTTACTGAAACAGGGAAGAGGAATTTTACAACGCGTTTGCTACTGCTCCAGCTGCTCCAATTACAGTTACCGAAACTCTTGAAATCGAAAATGAAACGGGGACGTCTCAAAAGCCTCCAAAGCTTATGTACATCGAGGATTTTAAAGGATGGCAAAACCGTTTTGAAACATGGGTGCAAGCTTATAAGTTTGATGCATCGGTTTCGTTGGACAAAGATTTTGTTAAACCGACAGATGACCGTGGTAATGAAAAATCTTTAAGTGATTATTCAGCGGCTGAGAAGTTAAAATACACCAGTGAAAAAATGATGATTAGTATTCTCCAACAAGCAGTAAAAGAAGATATTTTTGTTTTGCTTCAACATGAGGACACTGCTAGATCAATTTGGTTGGCGTTGGTTCAAAAGTTTAAGGGAAGTGCTGATATGATAAAAAAAATAAACGTGCATTACTAAAGAAATCATTTGATATGTTTGTAGCTTTTGAAGATGAGATGACTAAGAAGGCCATCGATAGATATTGTCATATGGTTCAGGAAATGAGAAGATTGGAGATCAAGAAAGAAGATGATGAATGGGTTGATAAGCTTGCGGATGCACTACCACAGAATAAATGGGGAACATATTTGTTGATTTTGAAACATATGAGAAAATCTGAAAGTATGAATTTGAGTAAGTTCATTCAGAAGATTGAAGAACATGAATTGGATGTTCAGAAAACTGCTATCATGAATAATCCAAATGCTCAACAGGATGTTAGTTGTAACAACTGTGCTTGTAATCACTATGAACAGTTCTGTTATCAATAAAACAATGTTATTTGATCCCAATGTTTGTTTTGTTATGTTCTACATTTTTCATGTTTTGACTTTTATGTAATTTCAAACTCTATATCACTTTCTGGAGAGTTATACGCAAACTAGTGCGTAAACGTACTCAGTTTAATGCGAGAAATACTCCGGAACATCAACATATACTCAACATACCTTAAATAACCTTTACATAACTTAGAAATAAGTTTTGAAGGCTTTGGTATGGCAAAAACAAGTTAATTCGCTTACAGGGACTAAATATGACAAACTGTGAAAGTATGTCAATTTGAACTGTAACGAACATTCCGGAACATGACCATAAGTTAAACACACCTTAAATATCCTTTACATAGCTTAGAAATAGGCTTTGAGGGGTTCGGTGTGCTAAAATAAACTTTTGAAACATTCAGGGACTAAAAGTGTCAAAAAGTGCACAAGTTTGCATTTTCGCGCATAACTTACGTTCTGAATACATCTGGACATCCAAAAATTTATGTAAGCATGACTACATTATATTTTAGTGTTCGCCTTAAGAAAAATCCATTCGTTGCGTCATTTGGATCGTTTTTCGCGCTTATGCGCATTCCGTCGTAATTAAGCGAACATCGCGTTCGTACGACCAAACGAACCATCCTCTGGCATATTTTTGAGTATGTTTTGAGTTCCCTATACTTTAGCTTCATTTTAGAGCCTTGAAATGAGGTTAACGGGGTTCAAACGCATCGAAAAAGGTCTTAAAACACAACAGGGACCATTGCTGCCAAAAAATGAAACTTTCTGATTCAGATGGGGTGCTAGCGTAGCGCGACGCCTGAGGGGCTACCAGTCGCGCTACGCGACTGACTGTTCTGGCAGATTCAATGTTTCTAATTGCAAGTTGCAACCAAATTAATTCTTAACCACATGTTTTAACATGATGTGTCACTAAGTTAAGGAGTATTTGTGGCACCATAACATTCCGACAAGTGTACGCACGAGATTCGATCACGTTATTCAAGAAACGAACCTAACGGTTACCCGAATACTATATATAACCCATGCCTTTCATTGTTTTTAAGCACTAGAATCTTATTAGTTGTGTTCTAAGTTGAAACCTTGTTTCATACCTGAACTATACTGATCTAGATTAGCATTCGGGGACCCTTCGTAAGTATTCTTTCGTTCTTTTCCTTATTTTTACTGCTTTTCGAGTCAGAAAGTCAAACTTTGTTTGACTTTCAGCGTTGACCAGTAATGGTCAATGCGAAGTTCGTTAGAACTTCGCAACGTGATTGTAATCACGATGGTTATAGTCCCTTGGGACTATGCCTACTGATTACCACGTTGTCTAGGGTCGTAGGGTAAGCGATCTAATAAATCGCTTATACCTTCGAACCCGACCCAGTTTGGTCGATCATTAGGATCCGACCAAACACATTAGGTGACCATAGTGTAGGGAATAACCTTCCGAGGTTATACCTTATGGTCACGGCGTTTAAGTAGTTGTATGATAGGTAGTTTATATGCCTTAGGTAAATTACCAGAATACCCTTTTCATACATAATTGGTAATTTAGCATATGTAACCTAAACTTTTGTCACGTAACTGATTATGTAACATGTTTAGGCATATAATACTTGTCATAGGACTAGTTAGGCGGTCCGAACGCGTTTCACGCGCACGACACGTTAAAGTAGCATAAGCTTCCTAAACGGGTCGTAATGGGTCGTAAACAATTATGTTAAGTTTCATTTAGCATGTAGGCTTTGTTAAACCATATCACGTGAGTTCCGACACTCACTTGGTTTACAAACCCTAATGCTACCCAGTCTTCCGAGATAGGTCCGGTTATTAACATAGTTACCTATACTAGGTGCCGTTTGATTCCGAGATCTCTAGCATTGCTTGGTGGTTATCTTTATACAACTGAGCAATCTCAAGTGAGTACATAGACCCCTCTTTTACTGTTTTCCAAACTGTTTTGGGGTGGAACACATGTGCCTACTTGTTACTTTCATGCTTTCCTGTTTTCACATCATATACATGCTATGTTCGTTAGTACATTATAGTACATGATTTCATTTCATCTTATGCTAGGTGTGCCCATTGTGTGCATTACTTAGTACATTGTTTTACATGACATTTCATGCTAGGTGTGCCCATTGTGTGCATTACTTAGTACATTGTTTTACACGACATTTCATGCTAGGTGTGCCCATTGCGTGCATTACTTAGTACATTGTTTTACATGACATTTCACGCTACGTATGTTCATTTGATTACATACTTAGTGCATCGTTTTCACATGCTCACATTTTGTTATGACATTTGGTTTGTTTACATGGGACAATACGTTCATTAACATTAGCTACGCCGTTCGTTAGTAGGTAGTGGTACCATAGGAATTGACAACTCCCGTTCCGGACATCCCAGGGTAAGGGGACAGAAAGGAATGACCGAATTCGTTGACATAAGACAGATAGACCTTTAATTTGTTTAAAGGGTTTATCACCACAGTCGCCAGGCTTGGATGTATGCATTTTCACAATACCGCATAAATGTTCATATTAAATAGTTGCATGCATTTACACAAAACATAGCTTTGATTTAAACCAAGTTTTACTTCAATACTTTGTTTTCGTGCATATGGTTTAGTTGAGACATTTCACTTGCCATACATGACATTTTGACATAGACATTTGACATGGGTATTTGACATAGACATTTGACATGGATATTTGACATAGACATTTGACATGGATATTTGACATATACATTTGACATGATTTACATTTTGACATAAACACTTTGACATATTACCCAATACATTTGACAATTGATTTAAACATAGACTTCTTACATTGTTTGGTTTGGTTTGATTAAGTGATTAAGTAACGATGCGTGTGTAATATGATACAAGCATGGTGGATACGCCGCTGGTACTTCCTATATATAAGTGTTTGTATGGTATTACATGGCGTAACGTTATTTGAATCATTTCAGTTTGAGACATAGAACATTTTATACAAATAACATACTTTTCACAAGACATTGATTTACAAACAACTTACCTTATACAAACACATTTTTACATGGTTATTTATTTAACCTGACATTTACTTATACATATCATCTGATCTTATTGTTTTCAAATGATTTACAAGACAAAGCAGATAACAAGGTTCATGACTAAACATTTTCTCAAACATAAGTCATGAATCTTATTTTCGCAAAACCTATGTATCTCACAGGCATTTTTATGCTGACGTACCTATTTTCACATGTGTTTTCAGGTGCTTTTCCATAGGATGTTGATCATGATACTAGGGTGGACCTGTGCCTTAGAAACTTTAAAAGAAGATAGACTATGTTTAATTATGTTCTGAACTCTTTAATTTCCTGTTTGAAACAATGTAACACCCTTGTTGATAAATAAAATACAACTTTGTATGCCATGGTTATGAAACAATTAATTCTGTCGCAACACGCCCCGATGTTTCCGCCGCGATTTGTTGTTTTACGCGGTCGGGGTGTGACATTAGTCTATACTACAGAGGAAGCAAATTTGAGACTACTCCGAGTCCTAAGATTAAAACTGCTTTCAGTGCTGATGGAACTTCAGGAACTAATGTTAGCACTACAACTCAGAGTGGTGGATATTCGTCATTGTATTCAAGTTTTGATCCGAATTTCACAACACCAAGTCCTCAATGACAGAGTTCAACAAATCTGCAATGCAATGTTACATTGGATATTCAAAATGGTCAAAATCTCTCTCCAGAAGTGGCTAAGCAACACATGGCATCACTTGTTACTATGTTAGATTCTTATGAAAGCGAAGTTGCTGGAAGAATCGGAAATCCAATGCTTACTAAGGAGGATTATGACCAGATTGATTCTGAAGAACTTGAGTTGATGGACATCAAGTGGTGTTTAGCCAGTGCTGTAAGAAGAGCAGAAAAATTCCAACAAATCACCGAAAGAGATGATTTTCGTGATGTTGCTACATCTCCGTTAGGATTTGACAAATCAAAGGTTACTTGCTTTCGTTGCAGAGAAAAGGGGCATTTTAAACGAGAGTGTACAAATAAAGAAGCAACCGGAAGACAAGATCCGTTTGGAAACAACGATTATCATCGAAAATCAATTTATCATCAGCTTGCACAACAACCGTCATCATCCCGTGCTATTGAAAATGAAAAAAAGAAAGCTTATCTTGTTAATCAAGATGATGAAAGATTACCAGAGGGATTTAGCTGGGACAAATATGTTCCGGCTAACTCAGCATTTGTTGCTCAAATCTTGGAAGAAGAAGCAGTCGAAACTAAGCCAAAAAGAACGAAGATTTTCAGATCATCAGAAAGTGATGAAGATACTGATGATGAGGAAGAGTACATTAATAATGCTAGAAAAAATTTAGACTCATTCAGTTTTAATTTGTTTTTTGCAGATAAGATCGAGATGTTGAATGAGAAGAAGGCTGCTAGAATGAAGAAAGAGTTGGAAGCTAGAAGAATTGCTGAAGAAAAGGCAAAGTTGGAAGCTGAGAAAGCAAAAGTTGAAGAAATTTCGACAGAGAAGGTCAAAGATGAAGAGTGTGAGGTAAAAGTAGAATTTGATGAAGAACCGATGATTGAGAAGGTGGTGGAGAAAATTGTTGAAGTGGAGAGAATAGTTGAAAAAATTATTGAAGTTGAAAAAATCATCGAAGTTGAAAAGATAGTTGAAGTTGAGAAGATTATCGATGTTGAAAAGATTGTTAAGGTCACTAAACCTTGTCTGAAATGTTTGGAACCATGCAAACATTGAAAAGAAAAAGACAAGAAGTATAGTGAGCTAGAAGAGTTAAAGAAAAATTGTTGTTTGATGTGAAGTATGTAAAAGAATCATATGATGTGTTGAACAGAACGGTTGATAATTTGAACAAGACAAACTTAGAAATGGGAGCTGCTCAGACGATGATGAGTTCGACATTAATGACGAAGCAGAAGGTCATCAATGAGTATATTGAAGATTGTGCTAAGCTGAAGAAGGATTTGGAACTCGAAAATATTGAAAATGAAAGAATCAAACGATTGCTGCTGAGTTATACAACTTGTGATTATTTGATTGATAGAGTTTATCCTACTGTTGCAGGTCTTGAAGCTTTTCAAGATAAAAAGACGGAAGATACGGATAGTGGTAAGAAACAAGGTGTCAAGTATAACAAGTGTCCGCCTCCGATCTGGGAAAGTTATTCTCCCAGAAAGCCAAATGAGGAACGATTAAAAAAGGCTGTCAACATAAAGTTAAAGTCTGAAACCATTGATGAGTTACCAGACAACATTGACGTCACATTCACAGCGTCTGACACTGATCATGAGTCTGAGTTATTAAAGAAAGTGGTCGATCAGGTGTTGGATATGGATGAAGAGTCAAAGTCAGAGTCTAAATCTGAAAGTTCGAGTTCATCAGACAAGAGTCCAAGTTCATCGGTCAAACGGGTTTACAATAAAGAATTTCTGTTATCAAAAAATAATTTGAATAATGAACCAATCAAAGTGGCATATACTTTGAATGATTCTAACAAATTATTTTCTGATGAAGAATTTCCAATAAGAAGTGTCAAAACTGAAATGATCAAACACGTTTTCAAATTAACGGAAATTAATATTTCTGAAATAAAAGACTTAAATCTTGCTGAAAAACCTAAAAAATACACTTCTAGAGTTCAACAGAGATTGAACAAGAAGAAAGGTTACAGTTCTGGTTCAGGTTTTCAAAAGAAACCAAACCATAACAGTAATTTCAAAAAGAAGGGTTTAGGTTTCATTCCCCCAGAAAATCATAAAAATGAGAAAATTTATAAATAAAAAACTAAATTTGTTTCAGGTACAAGTTCAGTAGAAGAAGAGAAGAAACCATTCTGGAGATAGACAAACAAAGAGTTTCTTGCTGAAAAGAAAAAGAATGTGGTGAAAGAATCTGAGAAGAGAGTTGAACGAAGAACCTGTTTCAAATGCCAAGAAGTTGGACACATCGCTTGGAATTGTCCCAAGTCCACTTATACAAAACAGGGAGTTACTTCTAACTCAAAGTTGAAAAGAAATGTGTTGATGAAAAGAAACAACCAACAGAAAGTTTTAAAAAGTTCAAAAATTCGACTTTCGAAAGTGGTGAAAGTTCGAAACGTTTTTATAAAAGAAAAGTCGATTTGAACAAACAGAAATGGGTTGTTAAATCAGAGAGTAGTTCTGACAATGAATCTGACTCGTCAAAGTCAGAGGAGTCATTTGTTGAGAAAAATGATGAGAATTCCGTTCCAGAATTGAACGAAGAAAACTTTCCGTCATTGACAAGAGAAAACCTGAAATCCAAAGTTGGAAAGATTGAGATTTCAGATCAATTCTACTCTGGTAAGGAAGAATTTGATGCTGAAAAGGCGTTTAATGGAAAAGTGAAATATATTTTTGGGAAGATGGTTGGCAGGAAGGTGAAAGGGGCAAAAGAGTTTTATAAATAAAAAAGATGGGGAGTTAAAGATGATTCACAATCACCCAAGGCTGGTCAGGCTTGGGTGACAGCATTCTCTACTTAAAATCCTGACTTGCCGGAGCTCCCAAGTTGGTAATCGTGGAGCATGAATCGGCATCTTTCTCAAAATCAAAATTGTCATATTTCGATTTGCAAGTGGTATTGATTGATGAGAATATACAAGTGTATGTACCTACATGTGGTTAATCAAGGTCATTAAGTTGAACTTGATTTAACTTTCATTCAAGTGTTTTGGAAAACAATGTGATGAAACCCCTAACCTACAAGTGGTTTGTGAAAATCAACAAAACTAATTTTCTGGAAAAACCGTTTTGATTAAAACAAACTTAAGTGTTTTGAAATCATAATGAGAAAATAGTTTGTTGTCAGGGGGGGTTCTGATTGTTTATGCCAAGTGGATGGCGAATTGAAGCTTGAAAATCAGTTTGTCAGTTTATTTGTACAGTTTGTTTTCAAATTTTCCTTGAAAATTAAAAATTGAAACATATTTTTGATTTTAGGGGGTGTAAAAATTTTAGAAATTTCGAAAATTTGAAAAATCCAAAAACATGATAAAATCTAAAAAGCCAAAAAAATTGAAAAAATCAAAACGAGTTTTGTTGTGAAAAAGAGGAAATGATAGTACATCAGTGGAATATCACAGCACGCTAAAGAATTGGAAAGTCAAATGTGATAAACGGTCTCACTGATGATATGCTAGTAGGTTTTTACACGCTTAGTAGATTGTTGTTGAGATATAAACCTAAATATCAAACTTGCTTATTTTGTGGGGAACATCTCTCGGATATATAGGTAACCCCTGAAATCTTGTTTGAAGGGCTTTCTATTTCTGACATACTAGGTCTTTGTGCGTGGTGATATCTGGGGTATTATACCAGGACTTCTGATTTTGCGGGAGCAATAGCCTAGTCCTCGTATAATACTTTACATTGCTTTAATCATAAAGCCCACCCTCAGCATAAAAAATGATGAAACATTGAAAAATGCTAATCATGTGCTGTTGAAGAAAAGATTCTCTAAAGGGAACACACCAAAAGTCGAACCATCATCTCTCTGATTTTGCGGAAGCAATAGCCTGAGCTCTCATGGTCTCGCATTTAACCCCTTACAGATATCATTAGTGTACATTCACCTGTAAGACTGAATATAGGAGTCTGGATACGGGAGTATATTCTGAGGTGGTACACGCGAATAAGTTTAAGTACTTAAAACACTAATTCTTGTATCTCGAAACAGTTGAACTTTGTGTGAAAATTTAAGTGGATCAGTATACTGACAATCTACGTGAATCGTTTAGAACTTAAAATGTTTAAAGCTTAACGGTGTTGGTGATTTGTCTCATAAACTGATATGATCCTCTTACACAAACTCACAAAAATATTGTCTGTAAATATTTCTTTACTGCTTTCCATTAAAAACAAAAATCCAAAAAGAGTTTAAGTGTGTTTTAGCATAAACTTTTGAAAAATTCAAAAAGATTTTCGACAACTGATGATGAAAAGCTGATTTTCAAAATTCCAAGTGCTAAACATGACGAACAGTTGGTTTGGGAAAGTTTGTTTGAAAAAAGGAAAAATGATATTCTTTCAAGTGGTCATCAGAGATTTTAAAATGTTAAATCATTTTGATCGATACCTGCAAGTAGTATAAAAAATTTTCAAAATGTTAAATTTGTGAAATTTACTTTGAGGAAGAGTTTGTGCAGGCAGAAGTAGCCAGGTTTCGACTCCTGAAGATATGCAGATTTGAGCCAGGTTCTTGATCCTGTTGCTACGGAGAGCCAGGAGACGACCTGAACCTGTGAAAAAGCTAAGTCAGATTGCGATCCCGGAACAACTTAAGGGGGAGTCTGCTAGCAAAGGGGAGTCTAAAGACTGTAGAGCCAGTTTCTGATCAAGAGATTTAGAAAGCTCAAGAGCCAAGTTGCGATTCTGAAATTGTGAAGAAAAAAATTCATTGAAGATTGTTAGATCAACATGTAAGGGAGAGTATGAATGGTTGAAAGCTAGGTTGAGATGCTAGAAAGGAGAGAGAGAAAAAGAGAAAGAGATCAAAGGATGCTTACACTATCAGATACTTTGGAAAGAGCATGAAGACTGATCAAGACTGAAGACATGTCATTGAGAAGACTCGACACTGAAGACTTCGTCAACATCCAAGGGAGAGTCTGTTGGTGCATATGTCTGTCGACTTCGTCTTGTATCGAGTCTTGTGGCCAGAATGGATAGAATGGAGCTCGGTGGGCTAGATAATAGGATGTTAGTGATGATGGTCCATTCCACACGAAATGGAAGAGACCATTTTGCACGAAATGGACATTGTCCATTTCGCACGAAATGGATCTTGACCATTCCATGCGAAATGGCTCATCTATAAATACCTGAGCTGCCATTTCGTTTGTAACAGTTCCGGATTCCAGAGCCGAAGTGTTGCTGACGTGTCGTTTGATCTGTAACCTTGTCAAATCAATATACAAGACATTTAAAGTGATTCTGTGTGTAAATTAAGCTGATTCAAAGTTGACACGTTTGTTTCCGCCTCTCGTATTGATTAGAACTCTTCTGAACGACTCGTTTTGGTCATGCAAACGATCCTACAGGAATGACCTCCAGTAGATCTTTAAAATTCACACTACTTGAATCCACTACCGGATTTCCTTGAGAATCTGTGTAGCATTCTCTCTTCTTATCCCATCTACCTGCTCTTCTAGCTTCATTGAAAGCTGCTTGCATTTCATCCAATCTATTACATGCAATCGTTCATTCTCTCATAATTTTCTCTTGAACATGTTTCACCTCAGCAACCAACGTATTTTCTTTTGGAATGTATTTATTCCAGTTGAAACCTTCGTCCTCTTGAGTAACCATCAAAGCTTTCTTTTGAAGACCCTTCATCAATCTGTTTTTGATTTAACTTTGGCGGGTGTTCATTGGTTTGATGATAAATTGCTTTTCAGTAGTAGTCTTCATGGAATGGATTCACTCGTTCATCTGCTTGCCGGTTCGAGCACCCTCTTTTGAAATGCCCTTTCTGTTTGCACTTGAAACAAGTGACTTTTGACTTGTCAAATCCCAACTTTGTGTCAGCACCTCCAAGACAAGATTTCCCTGTAATCTCCATAAACCTTTGTGCCCTCCTCATGACACTAGCCATACACCATCTGATATCTATCATTTCCATCTCTTCTGGATCGATCTGGTCGTAATCTTCCTTTGTCATGTGACATCTGTGTATTTTAATCCTTGTAAAATTCCAAACAACTTTGTATTTAATGAAACATTGTGTTTTAATTCCACTATTTGTATAATTGATTATGACATTTGCACGTTTTCAATCCTTGTTCATTTGCAAACTCTCAAACCTTTTTTTGGAAGTGAAATCGTAAACTATTACGCAAACGTAATCAGTTTAACGCGACGTACACTCCGGAACAATGACTTAAGCTAAACATACCCTAAATACCCATTACATAACTTAGAAATAAGTTTTGAAGGGTTCGGTATAGCAAAAACATGTTTAATCGAACTTAAGAACTATTTGCGACAAAACTGCGAAACGAACGCTGGTGACTGCCCGGATAATATCAAAATCCTAAAAATATCCCGTTATGATTAAAATTCTATTTTTAATCAAGTTCGTAAGGAAAAATAAATTAAAACGCTTAAAAACGTTATATTTCGAGTTTAAGCGCGTATTGCGGAACACAGTGCGTATACTGCGAAACGCAGACAACGCAGCCAGTCTAGGCAACTGATATTTATTTCAGTAATAATTTGGCGAGTTTATTTTTATAGAGTGATAAAAATAATTTAAAACCCCATAAAACGGGATTAAAACACAAGTTAAAATACCCGGTATCCAGTTAAATACCTGTTTTTACCAATTATATACTATATATATGTATGTATGTATATATAAGTTTGTTTGTGTGCATGGGAGGTGGCGGCCTATAAGGTCTTCCATCTTCTCTCTATTGACACATGTAAGCCTTGGAGAATGCATGTGATCTTTGAAAATCCATCAAATCTTCCATATCTTCTCATTCCAAAAACATAATTTTCCACAAATAAAAAACAAATCACTCCACTATCTCTCTCTAAAGCATACGACCGAACACCCCCCTTTCTCCTTCCATTTTCAAAAATTCCAAGCCTTTCTTGAAGATTCAAGTTCATTCCAAGGTGTTTCCAAGCACTTTTGAAGATCTAAAGGCGATTTCAAGGTGTTTCAAGCAAGAACCAAGCTCCATATCATCACACTTTGTCAAAAACCCATCAAAATCTTGAAGGTATAAAAATTACTTTAAAAATTCTTGTTCTTGATTTTTGGTGATATTGATGATGATGGAGGTTTCTCAAGGTTCTTGGATGATTCACAAACTTAAAAATAAAAAGAAATGGGTTTTTACACAAAATAAAAATGGAAGTATATATGTGTGTATGTATGACCATATATATGTATGTATATGTATTTGAGATTGAATTTTGATTTTTGATGGATTCTTGAAAAGTGAATGCATGTATAACAAAAAAGATGCTATATAAAAGTTCTTGTGATTTGTGTTGGTTATGTGACAAAGGAAATTTTTGAATATATATATATATATGCATGTGTTGTATATGTATATGTATGTACATGCACATGTGAATTTCTGTTAGTTAGTATAAAAATAAAAGAATGTTGCATGCAATTATGTCTAGATGATTAGATGATTAGATGATGATTTGATGAACATGTCTTGGAATGTATGAATTAATTTCATGTTTGATGCATTTAAGTTCATGTGAGATGATGATGATATGATAAGTGTGCTTTAGATACTTGTACATAAGCATGCATGTTGATTAAATGATCATGAAATGATGTGTGACAACCGGTAATTAACGGCTTCTAATTACGCGATTAACGAACATTTAAGGAGATAATAAGTAGTGTTTAAGACACGAAATAGCTTAATTAGGCTATTGGAATGCCTAGGAACGTCTATCTGATATTACAGTACGCGTATGATGATCTGCGAAAAAATATGCGAAATGTCAAACGCTAATGAACAGAAACCTAACAAAATACTGACAACACCGACGAATACGGATTTTTTACGAATATTTTATATTTATGAATTTAGTTTCGTGAATTTATAGTGTTTCCGTACACCGCAAACGTAAACGTGAACGAGAAACGCGACTGCAAGAAACGCACCGACAACGAAACGGAAGCATTGGACACGCGTATTCCCAACAAAACTGAACTTTTACGATATATTTAGATTCGTAATTATATTTTTATAACCGTAGTCAAAACCGGATCGAAAAACGGTTTCAAACGACAAATGACGCAACGTTACGCGCTTTTTACGCAACCGACAATCAAACGCACAGACAACGTCTACCAACACTATTTTACGCCTTTTTAATCTTAAAACGAAAATTTACGATGAGCGAGTGCGAAAACGAAATCGTAGGGAGCTGTCGGGCCACTCAAAACATGGGAGGTGGGCTTGTGGGCCTTGGGCCCAAGCCCACCAAACAAACCCTAGACATACATATATATTAGTTATACCTTGCGTTTCAATTTGTTTTGAAAACCCTATCCAAACACCTTATTCAGCCGACACCCACAAGCTTCCCCTCCCAACATATCTCTGCAACTCACAACTTCAACATAAAACCCATATCTTTTTTCCCCCTCTCACATCTTAGAGCATTCACATCCAAAGAACTAAATTGTGAGTGTGGGGTTTTTAAAATATAAAGAGTATAAAAAATGGTTGTGAGTGGAGGAGAGAGAAAATGTTACTGTTCATCTGTATATTTGGGGGACACTGTTCACCCGCTATAATTTTTTAATATATATTAAAAGTGGTTGTGAGTGAAGGAGAGAGAAAAATATAATGATAAAGGTATAAAAATATTATTTAATTGAAAAGGAGAGAGAAAAAATATTTGTTTTTAGTGGAAATATATTGATATAGGAGTTGTTTTTTAGTGGAATGTAAGTATAATTTTAGGGGGCTGGATGTGAATGCTCTAGTGTCTGCAGATCAATTCCAAACACCAACTTAGAAAATCATTCTCACTTACTAAACACACACATACAACAATATATGTATCCATAAAACACAAACCAACACTCTGCTATCATCTCTGTTCCTCTCCATGGCTGGCGATCGGCGAACCAGAGGTGCCGGCGCCGTTACGGTTGTATCGGCCACCATCTCCAGCGACAATCACAATCACAACCACGACCCCCCTTCTTCTTCGTGCCTCCAACGCACACCCACAGCTTACCTTCCACCTCGCGCCACCCTTACACGCTTACATATGGACTCGAGAGAGAGAGGGAGAACAGCGATGGAGAAAGGGCGACAAGGATGGAGCGGCGCCGCCGCTCACGGCGGCGGCAGTGGTGCTTGGCGACGTCAGCCGTCTACGGCAGAGCGACGGTGGCGTCCACGGCGGCAGGAGGTCCGACGATGAAGATGGTGACGGAGGTAGACCGGTGAGTGCTTTTGTTTCAGGAAAATTTGTATTTTTTTATACGAATCTTGATCAGAATCGAGGGTTTTGGTATTGATGGTGGTAGGGGGCCGATGCTGGCAACGGCTGAACACGGCGGCAGCACCGCCGCTCAAAGTGTGGTATGTTCTCTCGACAAAATCTCTGGTAAATCCCCGTTTTCTTTAATTTTTGGTTTATTGCTGAAGATTGATGATGGATTCGAAGTATTGAAAGTGATATTGATTTGCTGTTATTGAACAAATTTTTGGTTCAGTTCAGGACTTACGAGTTTTCGGGTCAAACCCGGTTGACTCGGACAACACCGGAGTCAACTCGGGTCAACAACAGGTCGAATGTGGTCAAAGGCAGTCAACAGGACGGCTCGGGTCAGCCTTAGTATTCTCGGTCAACTCAGTCTAACCCAGTTGACTCGGTCAAATCCGAGTCAACTCGGGTCGACAGCAGTCAACGTACGGTCAACATGAAGGACCCGGTAAAGTTTTAAGCGTAACGAAGTAGTTTATGTTAGATTTTATATAGCTAAACGTGAAACCGAGCTCAACCGATACTTTTAGTGCTTAGCTACGTTTTGTTTTTGGTCGTATTGATAAAATTTTATGATACACATTGCTGGAATTGATTGAATTATTGATGAGTTTGACAAAATACGACAACTTTTATTGTCGGGGTATTCCAAAAACAAAGGAAACTCTGCCCGATTTTCGTTAAAAACCCGGTTTACAAAACGTATATTGTTAGAAAAAAAACGACACTTGTTGAAAAATCCGAGTTTTTATCATAAAGTAAATATATAAATATATATTTATTTTGGTGACGCTTTACGGATTACAAAAATGACGTTATAACATTCCGACAAACTTAACTTATTAGTTAACAAAACTCAAAGATTTCTATAAAACCAAAATAATTAATTATATTGTTTCCAACGATTAGAAACCTCGAAACTCGATATTTATATAGAATAAACATGATTATTTATGTTCTATTCAAAACGCCAATAATTCGAAATATGTGACTGTTTTCATAAAATAAATATGAAATTTCTATTTATTTCCAACGTTGAGATTTCCGAACACGATTTATAAAATAAATACAATCGTTTATATTTATTTTAAAACGCCAACTTTAAATTCTCTTACAAACTAAATATAGTTTCTTTTAGATTCTTTCAAACGCTTAATATTCGGAAATCATAAAAATAAATATAATTGTTTATACTTATTTCAATTATTTCGGATCCGAATTCTTACAAAATGAATATATTTGTTTATATTCGTTTTAAACATCAAGTTTCGAATATATTTATACATGTAGATCTATTTGTTTATTTCCATCTTACAAAAACTACAACGGTATATTACCGAATCATACAACATTTTGAATACGCATCATTATCCATCTACGTAATTCTAATTCACGACGACCAACACGACATTAAAAGTATATATTTATATTTGAATATATATAAGTATATATTCTTAGTCACTCGAAAACTAAGTCGATCTCGAGACTTAGTTTTATCCCGATTATAAACGGGATCAACTAACAATAGTTTGGTTATTTCAAACCAAAATAATAACACCTTTATAGAATCGTTTAGTTAACGGTTCGGTAGAGCTCGGACACGTAGTTTTAGCTACGTTTAATTAGAGACTTATAATTATTCCTTGATTAGGAATGCTTTAGTTGCACGCTAGCGAGTTCACATTATTGGAACTACATCACGGAAACACTTTTAGCTAGCTTTGCACAGGAACATCAAGGTGAGTTCATAACCCCCACTTTTTACTGTTTTACATTTTTATAAATGTTTTCGGGGGTGGAAAGACATGCAAGTTTTGCAAAAACACAATGTTTCGATAAACAAAAATCACATGTTTCTAAACCATTTCGCAACATGATTTCAACGAATTCAAATGGTTTACGAAAAGGTTTAAGCTAAACTTACCGGTTCTTACAACAATACAAGGTTTTCGAAACATGCATGAGTTTCAATGACATGGGAAAAGGCCTAATGACATGGGCAAAGGCCCAATGACATGGGCAAGGGCCCAATAACACTAGGTATGTAGCTATGGAATTAGATGATAACAGATCACTGTGCGTAAGTAGGAGGATGACATTAGTAACCATTAATCACGTAGTGACCAAGGTGCAAAATGTATAGATCTATCGAGTTTGAGGCGCGCTCCACTCCGAGTTTGTTAACCCTTTATGAGTGCTTTTGTGAACCCAATTGATAACAAAGTTGTCTCGGTTTGGTTACTTACTTATGGCATAGGTCAGTGTATTAGCTACACACTGATTGATCCTTAGATTCCATAGGTATCCTACATACTATGATTTCAATACATGTTTACAAAGATAACAGAAAACATTTCAATACCAGTTTACAAAGATAACAGAAAACATTTCAATACCGGTATACAAAGATAACTGAAATCATTTCAATACCAGTTTACAGATACGACAGAAAACATTTCATAACTGGTTTACAAACTCAACAGTTACATATATCGGTTTATAAACATAACAGAAAACATTTCGTTACTGATATACGAAGACGACATTTCAAATGCTTTGAGATATTAAGATCTCACAAACCGGTCCAGT
Organism: Helianthus tuberosus; assembly: GCA_030545235.1. Classification (NCBI taxonomy): domain Eukaryota; kingdom Viridiplantae; phylum Streptophyta; class Magnoliopsida; order Asterales; family Asteraceae; genus Helianthus; species Helianthus tuberosus. The sequence continues at coordinate 109,375,475 of CM060409.1, forward strand.
CACGCCAGCTCTGATATTTTCGGGGTATGGCATGATGAGAATGTTATTATATGACAAAAGTGTTTTAAACAGATTATAAACATTAAAAATAACATTATTTGGTATATTATAATGGCATGAAACTTTGTCATAGGTTTGGTAGCTTTGCATGTTGTATATGTAGCTTCAAAAGTGGTAAAATATGTTAAATTTGCATGATTTATGTGGTTTACATGAGACCTACACTAACATGGTTATAAGCATCATTTTATTCAGTAAATAACATGCATTATGTTAAAATATCAAATCGTTATGATTTGAGATGCTTATGGTAACGTTTGATGCAAAACTATGCGGTAAAACGGTTAAAAATCGGCTTTACGGAGGATTTTTATAAAACTGTTTTAGATCAGTAAGTAAACTGATATTTTTGATATAAAAATAAGTATTTTAACTTATATTAAGTATCTTTGGTGTTTGGTTAGTCATACGTGACTTCCGACGCCCAAAAACGTTACCGAATCACTAAAATACACGTGTTTCAATATACACTAGAATCGGTTGTTCATGGGTGAACTTTATGTGTTACAATGCGTTATGTGATGTAGAATATGTGTATGATGATATGTTAAGAGTTGACGAGATCATGTGTATTACGATATTAATTATATGTCACGTTTATGTATATATTACGACGCGCAAACCGTAGATATATTGCTTAAACGGGTGTGTTAACGAATATGACATAACGAGGCTCACCAATAAAATCGTTCAAGTCGCAAAGTTCTTAAATATATATATGAACGCATATATATATATATATATATATATATATACACATACACCAACATAATAAAAAATAATAACTTTTCGAGAAAATCTCAAAGTTATGTGAAAATTCTATGTATTTGAGAAACTTAGGTATTTTGTGAATTTTTTATTATTAAATCGTTCTTACTTAATTTAGGATGATTAAACAATTTGTGGGATTGTGTTAACACATAAAAACGTACCCAAAGGTAAATGAGTACATAGTTACCCTCTTTTACGTTTTTCAAATGTTTTGGGGTGAAGCATATGTGCATAACTTTACTTTCTGTTTTCATAACCACATTATTTGTTTACATACTTTGTTTACATAGTACATATACCACATTATTTCAAAGACATTATTGCTTCGTATGTTTACCTAGCATACCTAGCACATTATTTCAAAGACATTATTACTTCGTATGTTTACTTAGCATACCTAGTACATGGTTTTCAAAACATTTTTATGACATGCTTACATTGTTTAAGACATATTGATGCGTTGAATATACAATGATACATTCATTAACTTTGATCACGCCGACCGGTAGTATGTAGTGGTACCATAGGGTTGACAATCCCGTTCCCGCTTCCTATGTTTGTTTGGAAGTGACATTTAGGGGAACGGCAGAATCCGATGAACATTGATAAACCTTGATCCTGATAAGGGTTTATCCGATAGTCAACAAGGCCTGAATGTGTTCGCCAACAAACCTAATACATGTTTATACAACAAAAGCAGTAATTTATAAAACAAAACTTTTGATTAAACAATACTTTTGTTCAATCAAAAATGTTGTTTTATACAAGACATTGGTTTATACATGACAATTTGGCTTACATAAGACATTGTTCGATACATGACATTTTGTTTACGCATGACACATTTTTATACAAGACATGACATTTTCTATATATGACATTGTTTTACACACATCATATTTGGTTATTCAGTTAACCTTATATTACTTCTTTAAATCATTTGATTTTCATATGATTTTATAAAAGAAAACATTTTGTAAATGTCACACCCCGACCCGCAGCGGAATAGGTGATCGGGGCATGACTGGGTTGACTTGAGAGCTTATGACTTGCTATTGCGTGTTTTAAATAATCATTAATTCATAACAAATGCTTCACGAAACAAATAATTCAAGTACACAATTACAAACACAAGACATTGTTCATAACAAATAAACTACACTAATCCGTTTCTTGTTAACTAAGGCCCATCCTATGTCCAATCTTCTCTTCGTACATGTTCACCTGTATCATGTGTAAAAATGGTTTTTAGGTCAACAAAAGTTGGCGAGTAGATCTTTATTTGTTTTTATTTAACCTTAAAAGATTAGTTGATTTTATTTAATAAAAATTTATTTAACATGCAATATTAAGTGTAATAGGTGACATAAATCAATTAATCCAATAATCAACCAATTCATATGTTGTGACAACCGGCACAAAACCGGTAATTTCCGTACACTAAAAGACACCCGAAACACACTTTAAATGCAGAATTCAGCATAATTCAGCACTAATTCAGACAATAACCGGGACATCAAAATTTGACTAGAAGTAATGTTTTTATGATATTAAACTAGTATTGGTGCTAGAACACCTTAAAAATCATAAAAACACCTAAACACACTTAAACATACTTAAACCTTACCGTTTGCACTTTAAACCCTCTACTTCCCAAATTTTACACTTTACCCCCTCACCATAACCAGCCCCATGGGCCCCACATGACTACCATTACTTTATGTAACTAATTTTCCTAACTAAATGGCATAAAATCTATTAGAAAGATTTAATGTTGGATTTTTTTATATAAAGAACCATAAGGTGCACAATATGTCCTACACCTCATAAGAACCTTCATCTTCTTCCTCCCTTCACCACTCGGTCTCGGCTCACTTCACCCACAAACACCCCACCATTTTCACTTCACTTCCTAACAATCTAAGCTTGCTAGAAGGTGTATGGAGGCCATTTAAGAAGGTGTTTGGCGCTAGAACTTAAAGGACCACCTTGTGGAGCTTTTAACCTCTCATTCTCTTCCTTGATCATCTTCTTCATTTTTGTGCCACTTCCCTAGCCATTAGAGCTAGTAGTAAGCTTCTTGATCACTAAAATAAGTCATGTTTATGTTATGTACAAGTTTCACCATCTAACCAACTTAACTTCTAATGTTAAAAATGAGAAGATCTAACATACTCATGAAGAAAATAAGTGATTACATGAATTTTTGGTGTATGTAATGATGTTGTTGATGTTATATCTTGTGTATATGATTAGATCAAGTATGTTAAAGCTTGTATCTACCAAGTTTAAGCATGGATCTTGAAGGATCCATGGTTAAACTTGAAGATGAACATATGAAGCATGATGTGAACTTGAAATAAGAATTTCTATGCATAATCTTGTAACTTTGAAGTGATAAAGTGTGTGTAGAACTAATTTTTGAAACTAAATCTCATGAAAAGTTTGTTTAAAAGTTAACATAAGGCTTGTTTATGAAAGATCTAAAGTTATTAAGCATGGATCTTGAAAGATCCATGGTTAACTATGATGTTAAAAATGATAATCTTTCTAATAAACATAAAAGTGATTTTAGAACCTGATTTACAAACTTTAAAACCATAAAACTCATGGGTGAGTTGGTTAGTAAAAAAAAGTTTCATAAAAAGTTGGTTAAAAATTTACAAGAACACTTGATTTTAAAGGATTCTTGTATGTAAAGTGTAGATCTAGAAGACTACACATTTTTAACAAGAAACAAGTTCACCATGATGTTTCATATGAAGAAATTAGTATATGTTGTTGATGATTGTTGTTGAAAATTTGTTTTGATGTTGAAAAGAAAATAAACACATGTTTTGAAAATATGGGAAACCTCCATTTTTAGGGGAAACTATGTCAAAATTTTTATAAAATTTTGACATTTAGAAAAATATAAGTTTTGGTGAAACTTATTCCCTAAAAATTCACCTAAAAATATTTACCAAGGTTTCCCTAATTTTTGTGTAAAATTTCAAGTCAAGAAATGGTGATTTCTTCAAGTTAAAATTTATATTAAGTATGTATATTTTTAGGGAAAATATATATATTTAGTGATCACCAAATTTTGTGCTAAATGTATATTTTGTGTATTATATGTATTAGTGTATTAGGGACTTGAAAATACACTAAATACTCCCAAGGAGTGTGAATACAAAAATACACATACAAATACATGTGAATACATAAGAAAATATATTATGAAAATATATTTCTTAACGCATTATTAAACTTGGACAATATATGAGCATTTATGGACTTAAAAATATATTTTTGGGCAAATATATAACCTATACCAAGTATTGGAATTTATACAAAAATCGGGTGGGTATCAAGAATAACCACATATATATATATTAAAGCTTGACAAAATATATATATATTTCATACAAGTCTTAAAAATATATTATTTTTAAGAAAATATAATTCCGGAATGTAATAGAAATCAAAGTCTTGATTTTTTTGTGAAAATATACAAAATAAACAAGTATTTACATAAAATACAAAGTATACTTTCCTAAGTATACTTGTACAAAAATAATATTGAAAATATTATTTCACAAAATACTTATATTTATTTTCGGGAAAATAATATAAGTAATATACATAGTTAAAAATATAAATTATTTTTAACAACAAAGATCATATACATAAACAAAATATGGTGACTTGTACTTGTGTGATACAAGTCTAGTGACTAACATTAATAGAACACGTATAGGTCACGACGCTACCGGTGAAGTTTACTACATAGGAAACGCAAATTTGTGAGTTCATGTCCCCACTTTTAAACTTTTACTTGTTTTCTAAACTTGGGGAAAATACATGTGCTATGGTATGTTGATTTCAAAAACTAAGGAATGATACTATAGATCATGTCACGAATAGGGTGCCAAAGCACCACTAATCAGTTACATACCAAGACCGCAGAACAAAAGGTTAGATCTAATGGGTTTCAGGCAACCACACTCTTGGCCACTCTTTTACCAAGCAGTGCTTTTGTGTCTCTAGTCGTGAATTGACAGTCGTGAATCGACAAGTAAAAATGCCTATGGTTTGGATGCTTCCTATGACGTTACACATGTTGATGGCCTAGCTAACGATTAGCGATCTCGTATTCCTTATATTTACAGAAATACTTATTTCATACAATTACATACCATGTTTTCCATAACGAATGCTTAAATGTTTTCACAAATCTGCATGAATTCACACCAACATTATGTTGACGATTTTCCAAAACTCACATGTATTTCAGGTAACTAAAGTGGATGTGCGTGTGGTCCTACTCTTGCTCCAGGATGTTGCTTTTGTTTTAGCCATGTTGTGTCAAGACTCCGATGTCTGTTTTAGTGGGATTTGGTTATTATATTCCACCTTGTGTGGGATATGAGAGTCAAAACCTTGATGTTAGTCTTTAAATAAAGTTGAAAACTTTTCAGACAATGTGTTATGCTGTGATGTAAACTCAAAACTTAACTTGTATTTTTAAGTATGTAATGTTAATGGCATTTGGAGTTATTTTATGAGCATGTAGTATGTTTACCATTCGTATGCAATGAGAACCTTTCAGGATCACACCTCGTGCTTCCGCCTTAGAAAGGGGTCTGACAGATTGGTATCAGAGCTACGATTGTAGTGAACCATGATTCCTTCTCGAGTTTAGACTACAATCTTTAGGATCCTCTCACGAAAACAATTTTTCAAAAGTTTTCATTGCATAAAAATTTCCGCGACATCCACTACCTGAAACTATTTTCAAAGAGTCAAGTAAGGACACTACGAGACTTAGGGTGCACTGGAGTAGCACTTGTCTTTGACTGAGGATTACTTGCAACAATGTGTATAATTATTTGTATATTAATTAAGTAATAATTAATATATACATATATTAGGAATAAAATATTACAGATACACATGTCTTCGTCTGAAAGCAGCGGCCTATCCGAAGAACCCGACCCGATGCCTGATGCCTCCGAAGACGAGATTGATTCACCTCTGGAGATTTTCACGTCCAACTTTGAGACTGGCCCTGAGATGATAACCGATGATGATGATCTCGACGATGTCTTAGCTTTGCCTTTACCCCTCCATGGCCAACAGATCATTGGACACCCCGATGGCGAGCATCTCATTAAGCCTATTCCCATCCATGCTATTCCTTTTGCCGCCATCCCTGCCGAGGACTGGTCTTTCGTTGATGATCTGGATAATGATGTGGCGACTCCTGTTGTGCCCATAGCCGATATCCCTTCCGATTCTGACCTTGAGTTTGATGTCGATTCTTTCGATTCGGTGATATCTTCGGCCCTTTTTGCTGCTGGACTGAGAGTTTACCCGACTGGTGATGATAATGACGCCATGCTTGTTGTGCCATCCACTCCTACCCGTATCACTACACCTTCCCACACTCCTACTCAGATCAGCTCCCTCATCCATCGAATTCATGAGCTTGAGGATGAAGTGACCCTTCTTCATAGTTTGATCTTCCCTACACCCCCACCCTTTCCCCCAGTCCATTAGGTTTCCTTTGCAGGAACTTTGAAGGAGCAGTGTTTTGGGTACAACTTGAAGACAAGAACCGCCTATGTGAAGAAAGATATTTTGTCTTTGATATGTATTAAACTTGTACAACAGGGTGATGTAACCTTTATGCATTTTGTTTTTTTCTTTGTAAACAATGATGTAACAAGTTGTCCTGATATGTATAAAGACTCGGTGAATATCTTATGACACATCAGTATTTATCTGTTTATGCATGCTTGTTGCTGTATGAATTGATTTGTACGTTGGCGGATTGTTTGATATTGCTTGTGTGTATATGTTTATACATATATGTACTACTATCTTGTATGATGATATCAAACGAATGTCTAACCCTGTTGTGTTGTGTTCTGACAGAACATGGCACCCAGGAAGAATGTGAACATTCGAGATTCTCATCAACCTCATCCTCCTCTTCTGCCGAGGACTGCTGAAGAACTGAACTCCCTACTGGAAGAAAGGATCTCCGAAGCTATCGCCCAGTATGAGGCGAACCGTACTAAACACAGTGGAGGACCAAGCGGTACTAGACGTAATGGTCAAGGAGACTCATCTAGAGGAAACACAACTCAAGGTAACCTAAAGCTGATTTGCTAAAACATGATGAAATTTATGAACAGTCTTTGATTCATTGTTTCATTAATTGCCCACGTGTGAATTGGTTGGATCAATTCCAGGCTGCACCTTCAAGCAGTTTCTCGACTGCAAGCCACTGAACTACGACGGCACTGGAGGTGCAGTGGCTTTTGTGCGCTGGACGGAGAAGACTGATTCCACTATCCGCATGAGCAAGTGTACCGCGGACCAGCAAGTCACTTTTGTTACTGGGTTATTTGTTGATGAAGCTTTGACTTGGTGGAATTTGCAAGTCCAAACTCTGGGTGATGATACTGCGTATGGTATGACTTGGGATGAGTTGAAGGAAAGAATGGGAGAGAAGTATTGCTCTCGTGCTGAACTCCAAAGGTTGGAGACTGAATTCTAGAACTTGTCTATGGAAGGTGCTGACATTGTTGGATATCTCGAAGGTTCCATGACCTGTCAAGAGTGATCCCCTATCTGGTGAGTCCCGAATTTAAGCGCATTGAGCGCTACATATGGGGATTGGCTCCAGAGTTTCGCAGCATGGTAACTTCGGCTAAACCTGAAATGACCACTCAGGCTGTAACTTTGGCTGTTAGCCTTACTGAAGATGCTGTCCGTATGAAGAAGTTATCGCTGAACCCAACTGAGAAGACCGAGACGCATGCTGAGTCGTCTGGTGACAAGAAGAGGAAGCACTCGAATCTGAGTCAAGCAACACGTAACAACAACAAGAGTGCCAGCAATAAGAAGCGTGACCCCAACCCGCCTAGGGAGGCGAAAGCCCTTGCGCTATGAGTGACGCTCCTACCAGAGGATATTAGGGCACCCTGCCCAAATGCAATCAGTGCAAGCGTCACCATGAAGGAGTTTGTCGCATCCCAAAATGCTGTGGAAAACTGGGTCACCGCACCGAGAACTGTTGGGGAAAAGGAAATGGAACTGGTAACAGAAACGGGAATGGAAACCGAAACGGTGCTGGTAATGGAAACGGTGGTGGAAATGGCAACGGTAATGGTAACCGAAATGGTAATGGAACTGGGCAGAACCAAGGATGCTTCGGCTGTGGTAGCAAGGAGCATTTCAAGAAAGATTGCCCGAGGGAAAATAACGCTCAAGCTCGAGCATTTGTGATTGGAGCAAGGAACGCACGCGAGGACCCTAACGTGGTCACCGGTACGTTTCTCGTTAACAATCACTTTGCATCCGTACTATTTGACACCGGTGCCGATTATAGTTTCGTGTCTATGGAATTTAAACGTATGCTTGGAATAGAATCTAGTAGATTAGATATTCCTTATTCCATAGAACTAGCCGATGGTAAACTTGTTGAATCGGACGAAGTTGTTAGGGGTTGTACGTTAGAACTTGGTGAGCGAAGCTTTAGTATCGACCTCTTACCTGTTCAATTGGGTAGCTTCGATGTGGTGGTCGGAATGGACTGGCTGTCCAAGAATAAAGCTGAAGTTGTTTGTCACGAGAAAATCATTCGCATCCGTCTTGCGAATGATGAAACTCTCATCGTGCATGGAGAGAAACGAGACACGCCTCTGCGAATCATCAACTGTATGAAGGCGCAGAAGTGCTTAAGGAAAGGATGTGTTTCATTCTTGGTGCACGTAATAGATAAGAAGGCCGAGGAGCCGAAACTCGAAGACATTCCTGTGGTGAAGGAATTTCCTGATGTTTTTCCCGAAGATCTGCCAGGACTACCTCCGCAACGACAAGTCGAATTCCATATTGACTTGGTTCCAGGAGCCGCTCCTGTAGCCAAGGCACCCTATCGACTTGCGCCATCTGAGATGCAAGAATTATCTACACAACTTCAGGAGTTGTTGGATAAAGGATTCATAAGGCTGAGCTTCTCGCCTTGGGGAGCTCCGGTTTTGTTCGTGAAGAAGAAGGATGGAACACTGCGGATGTGTATCGATTATAGAGAGTTGAATAAGCTCACTGTCAAGAATCAGTACCCACTACCGAGGATTGATGACTTATTCGATCAGTTGCAAGAATCGAGCTACTACTCAAAGATCGACCTTCGATCTGGATATCATCAGCTAAGGATCCAAGAAGAGAGCATACCAAAGACTGCATTCAGGACGCGTTATGGGCATTACGAGTTCCTTTTGATGCTATTTGGGTTGACGAACGCGCCAGCAGTATTTATGGATCTGATGAATCGTGTTTGCAAACCATATCTCGATAAATTCATGGTTGTATTTATCGACGATATTCTAATTTATTCGCAAACGAAAGAAGAGCACGAGCAACACCTCAGGACCATTTTGGAACTACTGAAGAAAGAGAAACTTTATGCAAAGTTCTCCAAGTGCGAATTCTGGATTCACGAAGTACAGTTCCTTGGTCATGTTGTGAATGAGAAGGGTATTCATTTAGACCCAGCCAAGATAGAAGCGATAAAGAATTGGGAAGCTCCCAAGACGCCGACTGAAGTTCGACAATTTTTGGGATTAGCGGGCTATTACCGCCGATTCATCGAGAACTTCTCCAAAATAGCGCAACCGTTGACTTCCCTTACGCAGAAGGATAAGAAGTACGACTGGGGTGATAAACAGGAAGAAGCTTTCCAACTTCTCAAAAGTAAGCTATGCGATGCACCGATACTATCTTTACCCGAAGGCACTGAGGACTTCGTGGTGTACTGCGACTACTTGCGTCAACGATTGGGTTGCGTGCTCATGCAACGCCAAAAGGTCATCGCTTACGCTTCAAGGCAGTTGAAAGTTCATGAGAAGAACTACACCACACACGACCTGGAGCTAGGCGCGGTGGTATTCGCCTTGAAGATCTGGCGACATTATTTATATGGTATTCGCCTTGAAGATCTGGCGATATTATTTATATGGTACAATCTTCACAGATCATAAAAGCCTACATCACATATTTGATCAGAAGGAATTAAAAATGCGTCAGCGACGGTGGGTTGAGTTGCTAAACGATTATGATTGTGAGATTAAGTACCATCCTGGAAAGGCGAACGTAGTAGCAGACGCGTTAAGTCGAAAAGAAAGGGTTAAGACCCTAAGAGTTCGAGCATTGGAAATGACTATTCGAACGAATCTCACTGCATGCATTCATGACGCCCAACAAGAAGCCCTTAAGAAGGAGAATCTTAGAGCTGAATATCTCCGAGGTATGGAGAAGAAATTGGTGCCAAACGAAGAGGGAACCTTATACTTTATTGGGCGTATTTGGGTTCCGCTCTATGGCGGTATTCGAGAAGTTATCTTTGATGAAGCTCACAAGTCGAGATACTCGATCCACCCGGGATCGGATAAAATGTATCAAGACTTGAAAGAATACTACTGGTGGTTGAAGCTTAAAAGCGATGTTGTTGTTTATGTTGGAAAGTGCCTAACCTGTGCTAAGCTTAAGGCTGAATATCAGAAACCGTCTGGTCTACTGCAACAACCAAAGATACCCATGTGGAAGTGGGAGCAAATATCCATGGACTTCATAATGAAATTACCCAGGACCCCAAGAGGGCATGAAATGATATGGGTGATAGTTGATCGATTAACGAAGTCAGCGCATTTCCTACCAATCCGAGAGAAGGATAGCACCGGAAAAGTTGCTGAGCTGTTTCTTAAGGAAATCGTGGCACGGCACGGGGTGCCTATTTCGATTATTTCTGACAGAGATGGACGTTTTGTTTCAAGGATTTGGTAATCCTTCCAGGAGGCCTTTGGATCTCAACTAGATTTAAGCACGGCCTTCCACCCTCAAACAGACAGCCAGAGCGAACGGACCATACAAACACTGGAAGATATGCTTCGCGAATGTGTTATGGATTTAGGCGGCAGTTGGGATACTCATCTACCCTTAGTTGAGTTTTCCTATAATGACAGCTACCATACGAGTATAAAAGCCGCACCGTTCGAAGCTCTTTATGGCCGCAAGTGCCGTTCACCGTTGTGTTGGGCAGACGCTGGAGACAAGCAGTTGATTGGTCCTGAACTTGTTCAAGAGACGACCGATAAAATCATACAGATCCGAGAGCGCATCAAGGCGGCTCGTGATCGACAAAAGAGCTACGCCGATCGAAGACGGAAACCTTTAGAATTCGAGGTGGGAGACAAAGTTCTGTTGAAGGTCTCACCTTGGAAGTGTATAGCAAGGTTCGGAAAGCGTGGAAAGTTGAATCCACGATACATTGGACCATTCAAGATCTTGGAAAGAATTGGTACCGTGGCGTACAAATTAGAGTTACCGGAAGAACTTAATGGAGTACATGATACATTTCATGTGTCCAACCTCAAGAAGAGTCCAACCCAAGAAGCAGTGATCATCCCTGCGGATGAGGTGCATATCGACGACACACTCTGATTTACAGAACAACCCGTGTAGGTAACGGATTGGAAGATCCATAAGACAAGGAGGAGTCGCATTAAGCTTGTCAAAGTACGTTGGAACTCTAAGCACGGACCGGAGTACACGTGGGAACGTGAAGACCGGTTCAAAGCCAAGTACCCCCATTTGTTCGAGAAAGCTCCTACGGGAGATAACTCAGCCTGAATTTCGGGACGAAATTCTTTTAACGGGGGGAGACTGTGATAACCGGCACAAAACCGGTAATTTCCGTACAGTTTAATTATTATTTAATATCTGCAATTATGTGCTTAAATGTCAACATTGTCTGATTACATGCTATATATGTGAATTCATGCACGTTTTATGCTTCAAATAATGCCTGTTGCATTTCTTTAAGCGTTGCGTCAGAAAGACTAGTAAACTCACCGGTAAGACACGCTGTGTCAGCAATTCTGCAGAAAGCAGTCAGATAATAGAATTAGGGCATAGGAATAAGTCCAACATCTAAAATACATTAAAATCCAAGAGTGGATACAAGGGTTAACATATAAACTTTCCGGAAACTAAACTATGCACTAAAAGACACCCGAAACGCACTTTAAATGCTGAATTCAGCATAATTCAGCACTAATTCAGCTATAATCAGCTTTTAAACACATTAATATCATGTAGAATTTATGTTTTATTGTCCAAATAACTTACAAAGTGTCGGGAATTAAAATTGCCACAAAACGTGCTTCATACTTAGTGAAACTGCTCAATTCAGCACTTTAACGAACCGTAACGAACCGAACAACCGGACAATAACCGGGACATCAAAATTTGACTAGAAGTAATGTTTTTATGATATTAAACTAGTATTGGTGCTAGAACACCTTAAAAATCATAAAAACACCTAAACACACTTAAACATACTTAAACCTTACCGTTTGCACTTTAAACCCTCTACTTCCCAAATTTTACAATTTACCCCCCCCCCCTCACCATAACCAGACACATGGGCCCCACATGACTACCATTACTTTATGTAACTATGTTTCCTAACTAAATGGCATAAAATCTATTAGAAAGATTTGATGTTGGATTTTTTTTTTTTATAAAGAACCCTAAGGTGCAAAATATGTCCTACACCTCATAAGAACCTTCATCTTCTTCCTCCCCTCACCACTTGGTCTTGGCTCACTTCATCCACAAACACCCCACCATTTTCACTTCACTTCCTAACAATCCAAGCTTGCTAGAAGGTGTATGGAAGCCATTTAAGAAGGTGTTTGGTGCTAGAACTTGAAGTACCACCTTGTGGAGCTTTTAACCTCTCATTCTCTTCCTTGATCATCTTCTTCATTTTTGTACCACTTCCCTAGCCATTAGAGCTAGTAGTAAGCTTCTTGATCACTAAAATAAGTCATGTTTATGTTATGTGCAAGTTTCATCATCTAAACAACTTAACTTCTAATGTTAAAAATGAGAAGATCTAACATATTTATGAAGAAAATAAATGATTACATGAATTTTTTGTGTATGTAATGATGTTGTTGATGTTATATCTTATGTATTTGATTAGATCAAGTATGTTAAAGCTTGGATCTACCAAGTTTAAGCATGGATCTTGAAGGATCCATGGTTAAACTTGAAGATGAACATATGAAGCATGATGTGAACTTGAAATAAGAATTTCTATGCATAATCTTGTAACTTTGAAGTGATAAAGTGTGTGTAGAACTAATTTTTGAAACTAAATCTCATGAAAAGTTTGTTTAAAAGTTAACATAAGGCTTGTTTATGAAAGATCTAAAGTTATTAAGCAGGGATCTTGAAAGATCCATGGTTAACTATGATGTTAAAAAATGATAATCTTTCTAATAAACATAAAAGTGATTTTAGAACATGATTTACAAACTTTAAAACCATAAAACTCATGGGTGAGTTGGTTAGTAAAAAAAAAGTTTCAAAAAAAGTTGGTTAAAAATTTACAAGAACACTTGATTTCAAAGGATTCTTGGATGTAAAGTGTAGATTTAGAAGACTACACATTTTTAACAAGAAACAAGTTCACCATGATGTTTCATATGAAGAAAATAGTATATGTTGTTGATGATTGTTGTTGAAAATTTGTTTTGATGTTTAAAAGAAAATAAACCCATGTTTTGAAAATATGGGAAACCTCCATTAGAAAAATATAAGTTTTGGTGAAACTTATTCTCTAAAAATTCACCTAAAAATATTTACCAAGGTTTCCCTAATTTTTGTGTAAAATTTCAAGTCAAGAAATGGTGATTTCTTCAAGTTAAAATTTATATTAAGTATGTATATTTTTAGGGAAAATATATATATTTAGTGATCACCAAATTTTGTGCTAAATGTATATTTCGTGTATTATATGTATTAGTGTATTAGGGACTTGAAAATACACTAAATACTCCCGAGGAGTGTGAATACAAAAATACACATACAAATACATGTGAATACATAAGAAAATATATTATGAAAATATATTTCTTAACGCATTATTAAACTTGGACAATATATGAGCATTTATGGACTTAAAAATATATTTTTGGACAAATATATAACCTATACCAAGTATTGGAATTTATACAAAAATCGGGTGGGTATCAAGAATAACCACATATATATATTTTAAAGCATGACAATATATATATATATATATATATATATATATTTCATACAAGTCTTAAAAATATATTATTTTTAAGAAAATATAATTCCGGAATGTAATAGAAATCAAAGTCTTGATTTTTGGTGAAAATATACAAAATACACAAGTATTTACATAAAATACAAAGTATACTTTCCTAAGTATACTTGTACAAAAATAATATTGAAAATATTATTTCACAAAATACTTATATTTATTTTCGGGAAAATAATATAAGTAATATACATAGTTAAAAATATAAATTATTTTTAACAACAAAGATCATATACATAAACAAAAGATGGTGACTTGTACTTGTGTGATACAAGTCTAGTGACTAACATTAATAGAACACGTATAGATCACGACGCTACCGGTGAAGTTTACGACACAGGAAACGCAAAGTTGTGAGTTCATATCCCCACTTTTAAACTTTTACTTGTTTTCTAAACTTGGGGAAAATACATGTGCTATGGTATGTTGATTTCAAAAATTAAGTAATGATACTATAGATCATGTCACGAATAGGGTGCCATAAGCACCATTAATCAGTTACATACCAAGACCGCAGAACAAAAGGTTAGATCTAATGGGTTTCAGGCAACCACACTCTTGGCCACTCTTTTACCAAGCAGTGCTTTTGTGTCTCTAGTCGTGAATCGACAGTCGTGAATCGACAGTCGTGAATCGTGTTTTAATTTATGTGAAGCCGGGTTTATGAACTGGTTTTATAATACTACCAGATTTATTACTATCTATATAAATGATTAAGTTGTTTTAAATAATATAAAAGTAACTAAACTGTTTTGGTATTTCATCTTATAATAACATTTAAAACTGTTTAAAATCAACATCTTAACCATTGGGACACAAGTCCCTGTTTGAATTCATTCTATACAGATTTATTTTTTTATAATGATTTTATAAAGCACATGATCTTGATAATCAACAGAAAACGAAACAAAATAGCATGGGGGTCGGGTCGAACCCGTGAGCCCCGTATTCATCGGAATTGTCAAGAATCGCTGGGCTGTTTTGTTTGATTTGCAGTTTACGTGATATTTTATACTTGATCATCTAGTAGATGATCATCTTCTTCACATAACCATACCCAAACCCCAACAGTTAATGTTTTTTTTTTTTTTTGTAAATAAGTTGCAGCAGTTCTAAATAAACAAAAGCAGGACGATGGAAAAAAAATATACCGAATGAGGTTAAGCGACTCCCGTCATGGACTCCGAAAGTCTCCGGCGAAGGTACGAGTTCCGGCGTCGGCTTCGTCTCCGATGTTGCAGGTGCCTCCGTCGTGAAAACGTAACGTTTATTGAGTGAAAAATGAGGCGTGGTAAACGAAACGAAAGAACTCTCACATCTGATTATGTAGGGTCAGCCGTCGATGATTATGAAGTGCGTTATGGAAAGAATTTTGAATCGATGGAATGGGGATGGGATTATGTCTACGTTCTTGATTGATATAAAAACAGAAACGCGGGGTCGGGATCTCAATCCCGACAAATCAGAGATACCCCATGTTTGTCGATTCAAGATTTGGGCGGCAGTTTATACTTCAAAATGATTTTAGCCGTAATGTGCGTATAAGAAATTATCATTGTAGTTTCTTTCAAATCTTTATAGGTGGTGGAGTGGCTTGAGTGTTTTCTAGTAAGGCCATGAGAGCCGGGTGAACCCGGGTTTGAGTCATGAAGACGGTCTCTTTTCTTTTTATTTAAAATTGTAATTTACTTTCCACTTTCACATAAATAGCTTTTGAAGTTTAACTTCCAAAAATGGCCGTTTATACCCTTCAAGTCTTACTCTCATAAATCACACTACGAACCCTCAATTTTGTTTTGTTTTTTTTAAATAAGGAACCTTTAATAAGAAAATAATATATTTTGTGTGCGTATACATGATAAGCGTTCATATATATGTATATATGCATGTGAGTGTATTATATGACGACTTCGCCCACCATGGTTATTATAAGTCTTACGCGGCCCGCGTGAGACTGCCAGAGGCAGAAAACCTGCACAGCTGCAGGTTCAGTCAGTTCCTCCGCCTTTGCATGCCTGAATTCGATACCAGGGACTGAGCAAATGGTTTTTCATGTACTAGGGACACCTGGTAACATCTGGGATCAATGTAGGGACATGTGGATTGATCATATGAAGTGGAAATTGCTATATAAAGGCCCTTTGTTTGCACTTAAAAATTTGCACATTTGAAAACTTCATTCTAGCTCATTCTCTGAAGTCCCTTGGAGCTATAGGAAGCTTTCCTCAGTTCCTAATTCGTGCTAAGTATTCTTGTAAGCATTCTTAGCTTCATAAGTTCAAGTTTTATTAGCTTAATGACCAAAAGTCAAAGCTATCGTAATTAAGCTTTAACTTAGTGATTAATCACTAATGGTCCAACCATTATTCGAATTGAAAGTGGCTATGAGTTGGTAGTTATGTAGGTAATAAACTCTTAAAAGGGTACCTACTGATTATCACCCTAACTTGGTCAATTGTCGGGTCAAACTTACTAATAAAAAGTCAACAGAAGCAGTTTTTACAAATAAATTCATAACTGATAATGCAGAGGTTATGGAACATGTTTTAACACTAAAATAACTTGGTAAATAATATAAGAACTGTTGGACCGTTGTTGAGACCCTAAATAGTCAGTATAAGGCAGTTCATCATTGAATACAAAGGCGGAATCAAAGTAAACAATGTCACGACAGCTCGGATCCTTTTAACTTCTTTCTATTACTGATTTCCAATCTTTACAAGTATTTCTGAATGAATTTTGACAGAGTTTCGACACCTAGCACAAGACCTGATTTCGCTCCAACAGTTAACAATGACAACAGCTGAATCCTATATATAGCCTCCTGATTCCGCTCCTACATACATGTACATTACGAGCGGAATCACAAAGATCAACAGGAGCTGAATTAACATCTAGGTATTTTGGAGCGGAATCACCTATATATCTATCTGGAGCGGAATTACAAGAAACTTGATTTCGCTCCAAATGACACAAGTGTCATTTGGGGCGGAATTACACTCTAATATCCACTTTTACATTTCCGAGCTCCAATCTAACCTATCTAGACCTAAGACTCAACTAAGACGTAGTTAACAGACATTCCGTGCACCAACAGACTCCCCCTTGGATGTTGACGAAGTCTTCGGCATAGAGTCTTCAGTCTTGGTCTCTTTCCAACTTTGTCTTCTCATTGCATACACTCTTTCTTCATACAGGTTCAAAAATTCAATCTAGCTCCATCTTCAATCTCCCCTTTGACTGTTGATCCAGAACTCTAGACTCCCCCTTTCAAAGACTCCCCCTCTCGAAACGCTAGAACTCTAATTCTGGTTCAAACTTTATCGTTTTGTTGCCATGGGGATACCTGTATAAACTCTACCCAAAAATAAGATATATGACAATAATAGTTTTCAATTCAAACTTACCTTTTAACCTTCAGTGTTAGAAATCCACTTAAGTATTCAGGTCCAAATTAATGACCCTGATTACTCAATTTATCTACCAAGTCCAATTTAATGACCTTGGTTGATCTGAGATAATTCACACTGACTTTTGAAAACAAATAAGTTCAACCATTTCTGAAAATTACAAGTTTCAAATTAATGAACTTGCTTTAAACTTTTCAACATCTCAAATTTATCAAGATTAGCTCACGACTCATCTTCCAGTCCAGAAATCTCCTGCATCTGCTTTCAGCTTTCGAATCCGAAGATCAACTCTCCACTTTGGTTTGTCAAAAATAAAGCAGAAGTGTAAAATCTTTTTGAATTTTAATAAAGCTTCTAAACTAGAAATGAAATACAGAACTAAAATGCAATGAAAGTAAACTATTTACAAACATATTTTTGATGAACGTGTTAGGGAATCATATCAGCTATTCGACAAATCACAAGTACCGTTAAGCTTCAATTACATACTCAGAATTAAACAATTCGCTTAGATTGTCGATATACTGATCCACTTAAATTTCCACACAATTTTCAATCTGTCCAGGATACGGATTTAGTATTTTAGAGACATAAACTTATACGTGTGTCCCACCTCTTGAATATACTCCCGTATCCAGATCCCAATATTCAGTCTTACAGGTAATTATAACACAAATGATATCTGTAAGGGGTTAATAAATTATGAAGAATCATGAGAGCTCAGGTCAGAACTACCGTTCAGCAGAGAGATCATGACTCAACTTGGGTGTGTCCCCTTTAGAGGATCTTTTTTACAACAGCATTGCTAAGCAATTTTATTGTCTTATCATTTATGCTGAGGGTGATGCTATGTTTCAAGCATTTGCGGAAAGTATTATTCGAGGACTAGGTCAGAACTTCCATTCAGCAGAAGTCCCGGAATAATACCCTAGATATCACTGAGTATAAAAACCTAGTATATCAGAAAAAGGAATCTTTCAAACGAGATTTCAGGGGTTACCTATATATCCAAGTAGTGTTCCCCACGAAATAAGCAAGTAAAGATTTAAGTTTATATCCCGAACAAACTTACTAAATGTGCAAAAACCTATCGGCATATCATCAGCGAGACTGTTTAACCTTTTAAACATTCCATTTCTTTAGCATACCGTGACTGTCAAGCCGATGTACTATCATTTTCCCTTTTTACACAAGCTCTTTTCTGGTTTTCTATTGTTTTTGGATTTTAAAAAAAATATCTCATGTTTTGTATTTTTTTCATTTTTATTGTTTTTGTATTTTCTGGAAAAAAAAATTACCCTACACTCCCCCTAAATACCAAAACAAGTAAAAAATCGACAAACCATTGCAGATTGCTTCTCAACATCATCTACAATGTCTCCTTCATCAATGCCAAGAATCTCCTCCAACACCGATAAAAGCTTCATACCATTCAACTTTAGCAAATATTGAAAACGTGTTTTATCAAATGCTTTGGTATGTAAATCAGCTTTTTGATCATCAGTGTGGATTTTCTCAATACGTATCAACTTCTTCTCGAAACAATCGCGAATGAAGTGATGACGAATCTCTATGTGTTTTGTTTTAGCGTGATGAACTGGATTTTTAGTAATGTTAATCGCTGCCTCATTATCAACAAAGATAGGGGTGTTTAGAAATTGCAAACAGTAGTCGCGCATCTGTTGCTGGATCCACAAGATCTGTGAGCAGCAACTGCTAGCAGATACATACTCCGCTTCACATGTGGATAAAGCCACAGAGGTTTGCTTTTTGCATTGCCAAGTGACCAATCGTGATCCGAAAAACTGGCACCCTGCTGTTGTTGATTTAGCATTAACTTTGCAGCATCCGAAATCGGAATCGGAATACCCTTCGAGCGTGAAATCGCCTTTTCTTGGATACCACAACCCCAACGATGGAGTTCCTTTCAAGTAGCGTAATATCCTTTTCACAATCACCATATGCGATGCTCTCGGGTTAGACTGAAATCTTGCTGCGAGGCAGGTTGGGTACATGATATCGGGTCTTGAAGCTGTCAAATACATCAGCGAACCGATCATGGAACGATACATCGTTTCATCTACCTTCTCTCCGGTGAGATCAGGGTTTATCCCATGATTCGTTTCTAATGGGGTGGAAGCTGGAGTAGAACCTGACATCTCGAATTTCTCGAAGATATCATGAACGTACTTCGTTTGATGTATGAAAATTCCTTTGGATAGCTGATCAACCTGCAGTCCCAAAAAGAATTTCATCTCACCCATCGATGACATTTCAAATTTCTGCTTCATAACCTGTTCAAAATCTTTGCATAGATCCTCATTTGTTAACCCAAATATGATGTCGTCCACATAAATTTGAACTATCAGAAGATGACCGTCGACCTCTTGGTGAAGAGAGTGGCATCCACTTTTCCACGAATGAAACTGTTGGCTAGTAGGTGTTGAGACAATGTCTCGTACCAAGCTCTCGGGGCCTGGTGTAAACCATACAGCGCTTTGTCTAGCAAATAGACCTTGTCTTTGTGAAGTGGATCGGTGAAGCCCGGTGGCTGACCGACATAAACCTCCTCTTTTACCTTCCCATAGAGAAAATCCGATTTTACATCTAACTGATATACTTTGAAGTTTTTCCATGATGCAAATGCTAGAAAGATTCTGATACTACAGGAGCATATACTTCAGTGAAATCTATCCCCTCCTGCTGACTGAAACCCTGGACTACGAGTCGAGCTTTGTTGCGAACCACAACTCCTCTATCGTCTCTCTTACACTTGAACACCCACTTGGTGTTTATCTTCCTCTGACCATCTAGCAAATCCACTAACTTCCACACTCCTAATTTTTCAAATTGGCTTAGTTCCTCCTGCATTGCATTGACCCAAGAATCTTCAGTAAGCGCCTCTTTGTAAGTCCTTGGTTCAACCTGCGAGATAAAACAACTCAATGAAAATTCAGTTTGCAAAGGAGCAACTGTTGTATAAAAACATGTAAGCCCTTTATCAATCTGTCTTCGAGTGCGGACTCCTGTCTGCAATTCTCCAATGATCAATTCCTCCGGATGATATGAAAGAGTTCGTGGCATAACTTCGCCTGGAACATCTACATTACCCTCCAGATTAGTAACATTCTGATTTGCATCTTGTTCACTGACTGGGTTTGTTTGACTTGAAATCTGAATTTGCTCCCCCTCAGAATCTGAATCACCACGATCAAACACTGGCATGTTCTCAGATTCTTGATTATCATTCTGTGCCGACTGATTATCTTGAGCAACTTCATTTTGTTGGACATCATCATGTTCACCAGCATTGCTTGGACCTGCTTCATCATCATTTGAAGTTTGTTGCGGTCTTCTTGAATACTCAGCTGGAAACCTTTCCTGCGATTCTTCATACTCTCTTAGAATATCCAACTCATCAAAGAAATCTTCTTCTTCTTCCTTTTCTTCTTCCATGTCAAACGAATCCCATAATTTTTCATAATTAAAACGCCATGAGTCACCGGGATTTTGAGGCGGCGTAGTATACCCCTGACACTCAACATGTTGTGCTTCGATGATCTGCTTCATGCTTGGAACAAAGACTCGTCTTTGTGGACTTGAGTAACCCACAAATATTCCTTCGATACTCTTTGTACCAAACTTACCAAAAGGCTCTAGAACTGTACAAGGAGACCCAAATGGTTCTAAAAACTTCAGGTTCGGTTTGCGGTTATTGATCAATTCAAAGCATGTCTTGTTGAATTTCTTCACAGTGAGAACCCGGTTAAGTGTATAGCAAGCGGCGGAAACTGCTTCTGCCCAAAAATTTATCGGTAGCTTTGAATCAGCAAGCATTGTTCTGGCCGTTTCAATTAGCGTCCTGTTTTTGCGTTCTGCGACTCCATTATGCTGCGGAGTGTACGAAGCACTAAACTCATGCAATATACCTCTTTCATCACAATATTCTTCCATCTTGTTGTTCTTGAACTCAGTACCATTATCACTTCTAATTCTTCTGATACGCCTTTGGTACAAATTTTCAATCTTTCTAAACAACGCCATCAAACTATCAAACGTTTCATCTTTCGACTTCAAGAATGATACCCACGAAAATATGGAATAATCATCAGTAACCACAAGACAGTAGAGATCCCCTGTAATACTTTTAACCTTTACTGGACCAAACAAATCCATATGTAGTCTCTCTAACGGTCTGGAAACTGAATTGACTTGCTTTTTAGGGTGTGACTTTTTCTTCTGCTTGCCTTTGATGCAACTAATGCACTCCCCTTCCAGATGAAAACCTTTGATATTAACTCCAAGAACCAAATCATTGTGCACCAAGTGATTCATTTTTCTAAGATGTATATGCCCCATCTTCCGGTGCCATAACTTCGATTCTTTCTCTGTTGCTCTAGACACAAAACAATGAGCCTGACCCGTGGTTGTAGTAGCTACGCTCATGTCCAACACGTACAGATCATTGACTCTTGGTGCCCGCATGATAATCCATTATTCAGGGATAACAAATCCTGGCTTCAAGATCAAACATTCTTTGTCTGTGAAGTGAGTAGTATACATCCTGTCACAAATCTACGAAATGCTAAGCAGATTATTCTCCAGCTCAACAATGTAGTTAACTCTTTCAAACGTAACAATCCCATTGGATAACGTTCCTTCACCAACAATTCTACCACCTTGATTTCCTGCAAATCCCACGTAACCTCCATTGAAATTTCTAACATCATACAACAATGCAGTCTTCCCTGTCATATGTCGAGACGCTCCACTATCCATAATCCATCTTGAAATAGCTCTCGGAAGTTCCTGTACATATCACAAACAATTCAATAAAGATGCCGATTCATGCTTCACGATTACCAACTAGGAAGCTCCGGCAAGTCCAAAATCTTTAATGAGATTTTGATGCTACCCAAGCCTCTTTTGACTCGGGTAACTTGACTTTGATGTGAGTTTTAGTAGTATAACGTGGCGGAAAATTTTTATCATTCATTTTCAAACTTTCATTTGATCCAACCTCAACCTTTTTGTATAAGAAAAACTCATCTATCTTAAGTTGACCGGTTGGTTGATTTTTCTTTTGAACATTCTTCTTCTTAGGTGGAGTAGAAGATTGTTTCTCCAACTTTTCATAATAATCCAAAGGAACATCCATCTTTACCGGTGTGGTAGAAGATGTTTGTTTTTCCGACTCTGAAACCTTTGGTTTATCAACAGCTTTTGGCTTCCAAGTTTGTTGAGATGAAGCAACCCGTTTATAAAATTTGTCATTTTTAGTTACCACATTCTTAACAGGTTCATTTTTGACTTTTGTTTTCTCGTTTTTCAAAATTTTCTCAACAACCATTGGAGCTTTTCCTTTTGCATCAACCTTCTTCTGTCGATTCTCAACAACTTCAGTCTTAGGCTTGGAGTTGGTGCAATTTCTTGCAATGTGACCAACTTTGTTGCATCTAAAACATGTACGAGTATCAACTACCCGACTTGTGCCTTCAGACTGAGGTTGTGAGACCCTCTTCGCAAAAAAATCTTCATTTGATTTCGAAAAGATTTCATTTTCCTCATCAGAAAGTGAACTTGAACCGTTCACAAACACCTTCTTTTCAGCAAACCTTTTGTTTTGACAATTTCTTCTTTGATAGTTCTTACCACCCTGATAACCACCCGACCAATTGTTTCGATTGTTGTTATAAAAACGTGGTGGAACTACAGGTTTCTTGTAGTAAGCTTTATCTTTCTCAAAATTCATTTGCCTTTTTGTTTGTTTTAAACTTTTTACTTCAGACAAATCGATTTCAACCATTTTGAACACATTTGTCAATCTTGAAACATTTACATTCTCCAGAGGAAACTCAGAATCCGAATACAACTTATCAGATCCAGCCATCTTGTACATCACAAGACCCGGTTCATCACCTAAGTTGTTTTTGGACTTTTGTTTCAGAATGTATTTGTTCAAGAAACATTCATCATCTCCAGCTGAATCACTATCCAGAACACTTTCAGCCATGCCTTTAACAATCTCAGTTTGAACACTATCATTAGATGATGATGAAGAAAATGTAACATCAATTGAATCAGGAAGTTTCACTTCAGTTTCTTCCTCAAGATTAACCAACCCAGATTGCTTTTTCGAATAATTTTCAAGAACTGGTGGTGGAACTTGATGAAACCCAACCCCAGTTCCATCATAGTATACATCTTCACCTGCTTTGTCTTTCCCGATGGGTTTGGGAATAATGTGTTGCAAAACAAAGCTTGCAGAGCTGTAACTGTTCAATTTCAAATTGATACGCTCATTCTCAATCTTGGCTTCTTCAAACTGAAGTTTCAATTTAGCAATCTCATCCAATTGTTTGTTTATTAATTCTTCTTTGATTCTCAAAACACATTGCAATTGGCAATTTTCTTTGTAAGTTTTACCGTTTCTATCATCATTATCTTTAATCGTGCTTTTAAGCTTCTCAAATTTTTCAGTGATCTGACGATTTTCAAGAACTAACCTCTCATTTTCTTTCCTAACCTTTTCTTGATCAATTTTATCAGTTTCAATTTTGTTAGTTAATTCTTTTAATCGTTCAGTTGAAGCTTTCACCATTTTGTCACGATCAAGGATTTGATCCTCAACACTTCTAACTTTAGCAGTCAAATCCTCAATCTTCTTACCTTTGAGATAAGTGTTTGTACTACAAACCTTGCATTCTTTGATGCAATTTTTGCAGTCAACATCACCACTGACCTTCTTACCTGACTCAGTCGTTGACGCGTTTGAACTGACTTGGCTTTTAGACTCAGAAACGGATTTAGAATCTACCTCAAGTGCATTAGCAGCCAGCACCTTGTCAGCCATCTTTCCCATGTTTTCAGCATTCAACTCCTGTGTCGTGTCAATGATCCCAGTGTCAATATTCTTTGACTTTTCTTTCTCTTCTTTTTCCTTCTTCTCTTTCTCTTCATCTTCTCCGCTTCCCCACCATTTCTTCTGCCAATAATCATCTTCAACTTTATACTCTTGGATTATGGTTTCCATATCAAGAGTGTTATGATCAATAGCAATGTTTCCATAGGGGTCAAGATAACATTCTCTGTCTGGATCCTATCTATTTGCTCTTTTTGCCTCAGAAAAGATACCAGATATTCTGATCAATTTGTTTATGGCTAACTGCTTTCTGTGATTATACTTCTGTTCTTCAGTTCTGTCATCTTTCCAAGGAATAGGTTCAGTTTTTGCCATGAAAGCATATCCAACCGCATCCTCTTCAGGTAACAACTCACTCCAGTCATAACCTTCATCGTCGTGAATCACCGCAAGAGCTCTAGATTCTTCTTTGTTATCCTCAAGCTGCTTCATCCTTGGCGGTTCTGATTTATTATGATGATAAATCGCCTTCTTGTAGTAATCTTCTCTGAACGGGTTTTCAGATTCATCAGCATACGCGTTTCTGCATTCACGCTTAAAGTGACCTTTCTGTTTGCACTTGAAGCATGTCACCTTGGACTTATCAAAGCCCAACTTGGTAGATGGTCCACCAATTGACTTCCTTCCGGTTATCTCCATGAAACGCTGTGCTCGACGAACTGCACTGGCCATACACCACCTTATGTCGATTAGTTCCATCTCCTCAGGATCAATCTGATCATAATATTCTTTCGTCAGGTTGGTGTTGCCTATCTTCACTGCTACAAGACTTTCATAAGATTCTAGCACAGATGCTAGGAAAACCATCTGTTGTTTGGCAGACTCCTCGCTGAAGTTCTGAGCGTTCTTTAAGTCTACAGCGATGTTGCATTGAAATAAGTTCTTTGCATCAGACTGTTTTGAATTTGATGAAGACCCACTGTGATATCCACTGCTTTGACTTTCTTTGCTTGTTGTGGAGACATTCTCAGCAGAAAATGCAGTCTTGGGAGATGTACTCTTTGGCATCATGCTCTTTGGATAATACAAATCCAAGTTCTGCTGATAAGACGAATGATTGACTTTGTGTGTCTTCTTTAATTCCAACTCGTGACTCTCTAGTCTCTCAATCAGCAAGTCTACTGTCAACTCTTCTGGTGGCTTGATGGTATTCTTTAGCATCAACGCATAATATTGCCAATCCATCTCATCTGGCAATGCATCAAACAATTTGTCGACTAGCTCTTCTCGAGAATAGAAAATATCATGTCTCGCCAATTCCAGCTTCAGATGCCCAAACCTCCCAATCATTTTACAAACTGATTCATTCTTTAAACACCCAAACAAATCAAACTCTTTTCTAAGTAGTTTCTTTTTGTTTTTCACAATTTCTTCGCTTCCTATACATTTGTTTTTCAATTTGTTCCTGAGATCTATAGCACTAGAGTATTCGATCAAAGATATTATATCTTCTCTAACGGACTGAAACAGCAACGCAATACATTTTTGCTCAGCAACAAACAAATCTATCTCCTCATTTGTTGTTAAGGTTTTGCCTTTTTTGTTTCCGTTATGGTATCCATTTTTTAGACTCTTCCAACTAGGAAAAGCAAAGGCCATCAACCAATCTTCAAACTTCTTGGCCCACCGATTGTATTCTTCGACAGCCATCAACTTCGGGGGTTTGTTGTAGGTTCCGAAAGCACTTTCAACCTCCAATGCATCCGATAACTTTTTCTTTGAATTCGGCGTGTTCTCATTGGTGTTACTCGAAGATGTATCATTTCCACCGTCTCCAGCAAACGCAAATACATCATAAAACGGATTGAAATCATCCATCTTGTACGTACCTGAAAAATCAGCAAACACTTAGAAAATTTTCGAAAATTTTGAAAAACAGCAAATTTCGAGCGAAATCAGCTTATGAGCGAAATCAACAGAATAGATTCGAGCGAAATCAGAAAGTTTCCTGATTTCGAGCGGAATCAGAATTGCCTCTCAAGCGAAATAAGAACTATTTGATTTCGAGCGAAATCAGAAAGTAGTTTCGGGCGGAATCAGACTTTATCTGATTACAAGCGGAATCAGAGAACAATTTCGAGCGGAATCTGATTTTTAAGTCATTACGAGCGAAATCAACTTTTTAGGGCGAAATCAGCGAAGAACGTTACGAGCGGAATCAGGTTTTTAGGTTATTTTTACCATTTTTACTTCGAATTTTAACTTGATTCTTTCTAGGGTTTGTTAAAACTATGTTTTACACAATATACTCGAAAATCAGACCATTCCGACCGTTGGAACTAGTTCAAATCAGAAAAATATAAGAAGAAGTGTGTAGAAATGAGAAATTCTAGTAGAATCAAGCTGCTATGGTATGAACTCCTCATCCTGGCTCTGATAAGAACTGTTGGACCGTTGTTGAGACCCTAAACAGTCAGTATAAGGCAGTTCATCATTGAATACAAAGGCGGAATCAAAGTAAACAATGTCACGACAGCTCGGATCCTTTTAACTTCTTTCTATTACTGATTTCCAATCTTTACAAGTATTTCTGAATGAATTTTGACAGAGTTTCGACACCTAGCACAAGACCTGATTTCGCTCCAACAGTTAACAATGACAACAGCTGAATCCTATATATAGCCTCCTGATTCCGCTCCTACATACATGTACATTACGAGCGGAATCACAAAGATCAACAGGAGCGGAATTAACATCTAGGTATTTTGGAGCGGAATCACCTATATATCTATCTGGAGCGGAATTACAAGAAACTTGATTTCGCTCCAAATGATACAAGTGTCATTTGGGACGGAATTACACTCTAATATCCACTTTTACATTTCCGAGCTCCAATCTAACCTATCTAGACCTAAGACTTAACTAAGACGTAGTTAACAGACATTCCGTGCACCAACAAGAACATGTTTAGACATGTTCAACCCGACAATTCTGAGTTTAGGCTCGGTTCGCAACCGAAAGTCGCAAAAGTAGACTTTTGCTTTAACTTTCAGTTCTGACCCGATTTTGCTTGTTTTAGATATGCCTTAGGGTTCCTTTAGGACCATATTACATGTTAGTATAACCCTCTGAGATTATACTATATGGTTCCTTTGAAATCTGATTCATAGGCATGTTTCCGTTAAATGCTTAAATATTGACCATTATGCCATTTTGATATTAAAACGAGATTTTTGAAAATGTGACTGGACAAAAATCTTTATTACTGATATTTAAGTATGTCCTAAAAGTTTGACATTAGGTTATGGTCTAAAATGAGAGTTATGCTCAATATCGTGAAATGAAAGCTTTTTATTAATTAAATGGCATTTTTGACATAAATCACATTTAAACCCAAATTTTGACACCAAACCTTTTACCCACTGATGTAATATAATATTTAGGGATTTTTGGATATTTTTATTAAATTTTAAACTGATCATAACATAGAGTTCTTGCATAGGCTCGGTAATTGACGATAATGCCCTTTTTGTTAATAAAATAAGTTTTACACATCCTTTACATATCAAACCTTTTTCTACTAATTTTATATATTAAATAAGTTATTTTAAACAGTAAAGGCTGATCAAAATCTCAGATTTCCTTATTCAACCCGAATATCATCAAATACCGACTTTTATGCGATTTAGGCGCATAGTATGGTTTAAAACTACATTTAACACCTAAGACTTATTACCTACTGATATTTTAAGTAAATGTTTATACTTTAACAATAAGTAAAAGTTTTGAACTCAGATTTCCAAATTTGACCCTTATAACATATGTGAAATGACCAAAACGCCCCTACGGTGCATAGTTTGGTCATAATTGATAAAATTCACATATGTGTGATATCTTACTAATGTAACTTATTAAAATAAATATATTTACAGATTATTTTAGACCAGAACCTCAGATTACCATTTAATCTCTTTTATGAACTTTAAAAATGACCAAAATACCCCTACGGGGCATAAATTGGTTTTAAATTCGTTTTGGGCATAATGGAAGATATCCTACTGATATCATAACATATTTTAGGCATATTAACTTATGGAACCTGTACATGACTCATTTGGTCACCCGTTATGCATATTCACATTCGGTACGGTTTATGTATCTAGTTTGCATAAAATAACCGAAACGGGTCAAACCTTATCATTTTTGTTTCAAAATCCAGAATGTATTTAGTTTACCCATTTTATACAAGTATTCATACTTGTTGGGGCTGAATCACATTCTAATCCTGTCTTCGCTTAATCTTGCGTTTTGAACGGTAAACCTTTCATTAAAAAATAACCGGTCTAAGTTAAGACTTAAATAAGACCCGTTAGGAATCTAATAGGTTATTAAAACCTCCGTTCCAGATTAGGAGCCCAGTAAAAGCTACCTGTGTTTGCTGATTGATATACGGCTGAGATTAAAATTTATAATTTTGCTCAGGTAAATAGTTTTAACTTATTTTCCGTTATACGGGCCTGGGATACAGTATTATAATAATACCGCTTGGTCGGGTATTGAATATTTAATCGATTAGTGGTTAAAATCATTGAGATAACCCGTTTTAATCTGTTTTGTTTGATGCAATGCCTTTGGGGACCATGTCCTGGATATCCTCGGCTCATTCATTAGAAATGGCCACGACTTAAGCACGGGGTGTAGGCATACACCTGACACTTGCGTATGTAAAAAGGTACCCTACCCGTAAGGAAACTTCTTGTGGGTATTATACCAAGTGGTGTGTCTATTAATCTTATCCGACTCTTCTAACCGGGTCTTGAATGGACGACAAACATGTAAAACTGTATACAAGATTATTTTTAAATAATTGTCCCAAGTTATAAAAGATTTTATGCCTTGTGCATCCAAATCATTTTTTTATAAACACTTTTCAAAAGAGTCAGTTAATTGTATTTACCAGTCTAAACTGACGTATTTTTCAAAATGTTAAGTGTAGGTACTACTCGTAATGGGCTGGCTACTCCTAGTATCGAATAAAGTGTCTTGCAAGCTTTTGATGCTGAAATCTGTTGAACAATATTTCTTTTTATTTTAGATCCGCCTGTGGATCCATCTTACAATCCGTTGTGTAATATTTTATGTTACTTTCAACTCGGTTTGTATATATTTACTTTTAGACTTCCGCTGTGTATTAAACTGTGATTAATTGACTATGATGATATCAACTACGTCACGATACTCCCCACCGGGCCCACCGGTAATACGTGGAAATATCGGGGTCTGACATGTTGGTATCAGAGCCAACATTGAGTGAATTAAACACTAGCCTTTTGTGTTTAATCTCAATGACACAGTTTGCACATTCCTTGACCTCCGAGTCTAGGCTAATGACTTAGGACTAATCCTAATCTTATTGTTTTCTTTTGTTGGTTTTGGCAGGAACAAGACAATGCTGCCACGTTTCAGAGGAAGAGGTGGAAGAGGCAAAGCACCAATAACTGCTCCAAATGACCACGAGGCCGGGCCATCTCACCGGCAAACTCCTTCAGCAACCATGAGCTCTAGTCCTTAAGAAGACTGGAGAACGTATTTGGAACCCGCGAGGCATTCTGTCTCGCTTAGCTCTTCGCCCTCGTACCACCACTCCTTTGGGCCACACTCAGAAAATGAGCCCAATAATTCTCATCACTCCTTCATTCCGTTGCAGCGGTCGAGTTCACACCGTGCCTTTCAG
The DNA here is from genome assembly GCA_030545235.1 of Helianthus tuberosus. Classification (NCBI taxonomy): domain Eukaryota; kingdom Viridiplantae; phylum Streptophyta; class Magnoliopsida; order Asterales; family Asteraceae; genus Helianthus; species Helianthus tuberosus. Next base: position 109,405,501 of record CM060409.1, read on the forward strand.
GACCCGACCCCATACTTTCAGAGTCGGTTCAACTCGGCGACCGTGAGTGAAAAACCAATGGGCCATAACCCATTGGAACCAGATGACCACTTTCCTGAAGCCTAGGATATGGATATGGACGAGGATCCAGATCCAGAACCTGCCGAGCCACCAACTGGGACGCCCACGCATCCCATCGAGATTTCTGACGGATCATCTTTTCATGGTTCGCCATATAGAGGCCCCGATTCATTTGCTCAATGGTGGAGAAATTATCACTGGGAGTATACACCTTCCCACCACTCATCACCACACCAACAGGTCCCCTCTAAGGACCCACATTTTGAGGCGGTCACACCACTGCCACCGCCACCGCTAGAGCAGCAGCTGCCTCCGGAACCACCGAGGTGAAGAAGATCAGGTGCACGGATGTCTGTGCGAAGGGGGGATTTCCACTTCAGCACCCCCCAACACTCCAGTGGCAGCCACTACCCGCCACTGTTTGAAGACCCACAAATGGGTGGGCCTTCAAACCCAGTTTCAGAAATCGACTCTGAGCCAGTCGCACCACCACCACCACACATGTGTTATGATAACCCAATTTCTTTATACGCCGGTGCAGCGGCGTATAACCCTTTTGAGCAGCCAGCTTAACCTGGCTAGAACTACTACAATGCCCCTGCCGTCGACCCGTACCTAGAGGCGGCCAACTACAATGCTCTTCACCCTGAAGGACCTTTCGCAGCTTCATACCAGTCTGGGTACCAAGCATATGGGTATCAATACCCACCACCTCCTCAACCTCCGCAGCAGCAGTAGCAGCCGCCGCAACCGCCACTGATCCAACCACCGCAGCAGCAGGAAATTCTTCAGAGGTTGAACCAGGTGGAACGCGAGGTTCAGGAGGAGCGTAGAAGCCGCCGTGGACTACTTAAGGGTTTGGCAGACCTAATAAAGGGGAAGAAGTAGAGGGATTATTGAAAATTCCTTATTTGTTTGTTTTGTAATTTTTAATTTCAATCAAGTCCCTGCGTGGACATTTTTATTTATGTAATAGGTCCCTGCGAGGACTAGTATTTCTTGTTTTAGTCCCTGTGTGGACAATGTATTTCTTTAAAGTCCCGTTTAGGGCAATTATGTACTTCTTTTAAATGTATTGGAATGTTTTATTTAAATTTCACTTGTCATCATATGCATGAATATAATATATGAAATAAATCAAAATATCATTCCTTTTTGTAATTGATCTGCCATTAAATATTAAATGGAATCTTAAAGGTATGACCTAGCCTATATGTCATTTTAGACATGGCCATGATGGTAAAACCTATTTAAAAGATTGAAATCCTTGTTAACATCTGAAAACATGTTAGCACTCCTGGCAAATGTGATTCAGTAGTCACACATGTCATCCTTATATTTGATTCTTCCAAGCCTAATGATCTAGAAATTATAGGTTCAAATCATAGATTAAGATGATCATATACGAAACATCCATTAGTGATGAAGTGCCTACGGGCCATAATAATTGTCAAATAAGACAAAAGACAGTTGTAGTCTACGACTCCCTGTCAATAAAAGGTAATGAACTACATTCAAACCTTAATGCCTCGATTCTATGAAATCATGGCTTAAAACTGTCCTTGTGACTAGGCCTTATGTGCCATTAATAATGCCCTTAATGTTTTATAACTAGGGATTAATTATAACAAAAAGTTTAAAATAAAAGCTTGATTAACAAATTAACCAATATGGTTTATATTACCATGGTTAATAAATCATCAAAAATGATGATTCCATAATAACCTCTAAATAAAATATTGTCAATTGTTTTGTAGCAATCAAGCTACATGGCTGAATCAGAAGAGGTTAACAGTCACCCAAGAGAGAATAATGATACCACCAGAATTAACGTAGCTGGTGCAGATCTTCAAGCATTGATAGACAATGCCGTTACTAGAGCTCTTGATAGACAATTCAAGGAATCAAGTGGTACACGCTCTAAGACTCAATCTGTGGCTCATAGTAAGCCCCTTTCTAAAACACACGAGTCAAAGTAGGACGATGCCCGTCACTCGTCGAATCAGCAAAGTATCCCGTCTAAGAAGATTGTGCTCAATCAAGAGCCATGTGCTAAAACCTGTTCTTACAAATATTTTGTCTCCTGCAAGCCCAGAGACTTCACAGGAGAGAAAGGAGCCATTGATTGTATGACTTGGCTCGATGAGATGGATACAGTGGTTGATATTAGTGGTTGTACAGAGCAGGACATTGTGAAGTTTGTTTCACAATCCTTTAAAGGAAAAGCTTTAGCTTGTTGGAGGTCCCTAATCCAAGCTACAGGGAAGACCCTGTTGTATAACGTGACTTGGGATCAGTTTGTTGCGTTAATCAAAGAAAATTTCTGTCCTCAACATGAAGTTGAGAAAATTGAGACTGACTTCTTGACCTTGGTCATGAAGAACTTAGATTGTCAGGCATATCTTACGAGTTTCAACACCATGTCTCGATTAGTTCCTTATCTGGTCACACCGGAATCAAAGCGCATAGCTCGCTTTATTGGAGGTTTAGCTCCAGAAATCAAAGCAAGTGTGAAAGCATCTAGACCTACCACCTTTAGGTCAGTGGCTGATCCGTCCTTATCTCTTACTCTCGATGCGGTTAGGCAGATATCGCTCAAGAATTCTGAAGAAGGGAAAAGGAAACGTGAGGATGAGAGCTCACGCCGTTCTGATAAAAACATAAGGGGAACTCTGAGTACAAGAAGGGTTCCGGGTTTAAAAAGGATAGCCAGCAGACGGGTGAGAAACCCAAATGTAAAACATGTCAGAAACATCATTTTGGAAAATGTAGGTTGGAATTGAAATCACAATCGCAGTCGCAGTCAAAGCCGTTTGGGTGTGGGATCTGCAAGTCCAAGGAGCATAAGACCTTGGATTGCAAAAAGATGAAGGATGCAACTTGTTACAATTGTAACGAGAAGGGGCATATCAAGACCAACTGCCCCAAATATGCGAAAAAGCCTGAGGAAGTTAAAAAGACCAATGCTCGGGTCTTTCAAATGAATGCTCAAGAAGCCATTCAGAATGACAACGTGATAACATGTACCTTTCTTATCAATGATGTTTATGCTAGAGTATTGTTTGATTCTGGTGCAGACAAGTCTTTTGTAGACAATAACTTTTGTAAATTGCTAAATCTGCGTGTTAAGACTCTAAGCATAAAGTATGAAGTAGAATTGGCCGATGGTACTATAGAGACTGCGTCAACAGTTCTAGATGGATGTTTTATATCCATTAGGAATCACTCTTTTCCGCTATCCTTACTCCCATTGAAATTAGCAGGATTCGACATAGTAATAGGCATGGATTGGTTATCTTCTAACCAAGCCCAGATCGTTTGTGATAAGAAGCAAGTGGTTGTTAAGACTCCTTATGGTGAACCACTTACAATACAAGGAGATACACAGTACGGTTTGCCTAAGCAAGTGTCTATGCTTAAGGCATCGAAGTGTATGAAGAGAGGTTGTGTCATTTATATGGCACAGGTAACCATTGATGAGCCAAAACCCAAGATCGAAGACATCTCTGTTATCTCTGAATATCCAGACGTCTTTCCTGAAGAACTACCTAGTTTACCCCCAGACAGGCAAGTGAAGTTCAGAATCGATATCATTCCTGGAGCAGCACCGATTGCAAGGGCACCTTATCGGTTGGCACCAACTGAGATGAAAGAGTTAAGGACTCAGTTAGATGATTTGTCGGCAAAGGGTTTTATCCGACCTAGCTCGTCCCCTTGGGGAGCACCGATTCTATTTGTGAAGAAGAAGGATGGCTCGATGAGTCTATGCATCGATTATCGCGAACAAAACAAGGTTACAATCAAGAACAGATATCCGTTACCCAGGATCGATGATCTATTCGATCAACTTCAAGGAGCAAGTTACTTTTCAAAGATTGATCTAAGATCAGGTTATCACCAGTTGAAGGTCAGAGATGAAGACGTGCACAAGACCGCATTCAGAACTCGCTATGGTCACTATGAGTTCTTAGTGATGCCTTTTGGGCTCACTAATGCACCAGCAGCGTTCATGGATTTCATGAATCGCGTTTGCAAGCCATATTTGGACAAGTTTGTCATTGTCTTTAGCGATGACATACTTATTTATTCAAAGAATCAAGCCGATCATGAAAGACATCTCCAGTGTATTCTTAAACTTCTACAGCAAGAGAAGCTCTACGCCAAGTTTTCTAAATGTGAGTTTTGGCTTCGAGAAGTCCAATTTCTTGGACATGTAGTAAGTGAGCGTGGTATCCAGGTAGATCCCGCTAAGATTGAAGCGATCATGAATTGGCAAGAGCCTAAGACTCCTACAGAGATACGCAGTTTCTTGGGTCTAGCAGGATACTACAGGCGTTTCATCGAAAACTATTCAAGGATTGCAGCACCTCTAACTTCGTTGACTCGCAAGAATGTCAAGTTTGACTGGGGTCCCAAGCAACAAGAATCATTTGATATTCTTAAGCAGAAATTAAGCAATGCTCATGTGTTGACCTTGCCAGAAGGAATTGAAGAATTTGTGGTTTATTGCGACGCATCGCACACAGGTATGGGTTGTGTGCTTATGCAGATAGGCAAGGTCATTGCTTATGCATCTCGTCAATTAAAAGTGCACGAGAAGAATTACACCACCCACGATTTGGAGTTGGGTGCCGTTGTGTTTGCACCGAAGCTTTGGAGACATTATTTATATGGAACAAAGTGTGTGATCTACTCTGATCACAAGAGCCTTCAACATCTGTTTAATCAGAAAGATCTTAACATGAGGCAGTTCGATGGATGGAAACTTTAAATGATTATGATTGTGAAATCCGATATCATCCAGGCAAAGCGAGTGTAGTCGCTGATGCTTTGAGCAGGAAGGAAAGGGTTAAGCCCATTAGGATCAACGTCAAGAGCATTGAATTGAAAAACAACTTGAATGAAAGGTTGTTAGCCGCTCAAAAAGAAGCTGTATTAGAAGCTAACTATCCGAATGAGAAGTTAGGAGTGACTGCCAATCAATTGTCATATGGCAAGGATGGAATCCTAAGATTGAATGGTAGAATATGGGTTCCAATTTATGGAGGACTTCGAGATGTGATTCTTCAAGAAGCTCATAGCTCCAAATATTCAGTTCATCCTGGCAGTGATAAGATGTACCAGGATTTAAAGGAAAATTATTGGTGGATAGGCTTGAAGAAGTCTATAGCCACTTATGTGGCTAAATGCTTGACATGTGCACAAGTTAAAGCCGAGCATCAGAAACCGTCAGGTTTGCTACAACAGCCTGAACTTCCCACTTGGAAATGGGAAATGGTAACAATGGATTGTATCACTAAGTTACCAAAGATGAAACATGGGAATGATACTATTTGGGTTATAGTCGATAGATTGACCAAGTCAGCCCACTTCTTGCCGATTAAAGAAACTCACAGCTCCGATAAGCTAGTGCAGCTGTATGTGGATGAGATTGTATCTCTCCACGGAGTGCCAGTATCCATTATCTCTGATAGGGATACAAGATACACATTGTATTTTTGGAAAAGCTTTCAGCAATCTTTAGGCACTCGATTAAATTTTAGCACTGCTTATCATCCTCAGACGGATGGGCAAAGTGAGCGTACAATTCAGACGCTTGAGGATATGCTACGAGCTTGTGTTATAGATTTAGGAGGAAGTTGGGATGACCATCTTCCGTTGATTGAATTTTCATACAATAATAGCTATCATTCGAGCATCCAAGCCGCACCTTTTGAAGCATTGTACGGAAGGAAGTGTAGAACGCCCGTTTGTTGGGCGGAAGTTGGAGATGTCCAACTGTCAGGACCTAATATAATCCTGGAGACGACGGACAAGATTGTCCAAATCCGTGATCGTCTGAAGGCGGCCAGGGACAGGCAGAAAAGTTATGCCGATATGAGGCGCAAACCTTTAAAGTTTGAAGTTGGCGATAAAGTGTTACTTAAGGTGTCACCCTGGAAAGGGGTGATGCGTTTTGGCAAATAGGGAAAGCCAAGCCCAAGGTACATAGGACCATTCGAGATCATCGAATGTGTCAGAACTGCGGCCTACAAGTTAAATTTGCTAGAAGAGCTTAGTGGAATACATAACGTATTCCACATCTGCAACTTAAAGAAATGTCTAGCCGATGAATCGCTAGCAATGTCGCATAAGGACGTGCAGATAGATGAAAGCTTGAAGTTCGTTGAAAAACCTTTGTCGATCGAGGATCGACAGGTTAAGAAGATTCGAAAGAAGCATGTGCCGATTGTAAAGGTAAAATGGGATGCCCGAAGAGGCCCAGAATACATGTGGGAGGTTGAATCCACAATGAAAAAGAAGTACCCTCTTTTATTTCAGTAAATCTCGAGGTCGAGATTTCTTTTAAGGGGGTGAGGATGTAACACCTCGTAAAATCACGACCAATATAATAAAGACATGTGTCATGGACTTTAAACGTGTAATGGATTGACCTGGAGGGACTAAAATTGTCAAACAATGTAAATATGTTAGTAAAAGGATCCAAAGTGTCAACATGCCAATCTTGAGCCTCTGATTGACCCCACACGACGTTCGTATTCTTTAACGAATAATTTGTCGAATATAGAAAGTCGTTTGTGCTTAAAATAAGGATCTTACGAAACGTAGGGGTTAAAAGTGTCAATATGTTAAATGTTACCTCTGAGTGACCTTTCAACAAACCCAAAAACATTGTAATAATTGTATATTTTTCTCTGAAGAATATTGGATATTAATTTGGTGGAGTTTCGATGAAAACAAGACTTTTCGGGTGATCTTACAATTAACCGGGAGCTTAACGGAGTTAAAATATGACCCAAGGCCCTTAATAGTTAACTATGGGGGTCCTAAGTGCAATAAATGAAAGTTAAATAAACTTAAAATGGACCAGGGACTGAAATTGCAATATTTGGAAACTTGTTACCGGAAATCCCCATTGTCGCGGCCCGCGTAGACTTCTTATAAGTCTTACGCGACCCGCGTGAGACTGCCAGATGCAGAAAACCTGCACAGCTGCAGGTTCAGTCAGTTCCACCGCCTTTGCATGCCTGAATTCGATACAAGGGACTGAGCAAATGGTTTTTCATGCACTAGGGACACCTGGTAACATCTGGGATCAATGTAGGGACATGTGGATTGATCATATGAAGTGGAAATTGCTATATAAAGGCCCTTTGTTTGCACTTAAGAATTTGCACATTTGAAAACTTCATTCTAGCTCATTCTCTGAAGTCCCTTGGAGCTCTAGGAAGCTTTCCTCAGTTCCTAATTCGTGCTAAGTATTCTTGTAAGCATTCTTAGCTTCCTAAGTTCAAGTTTTATTAGCTTAATGACCAAAAGTCAAAGCTATCGTAATTATGCTTTGACTTAGTGATTAATCACTAATGGTCCAGCCATTATTCGAATTGAAAGTGGCTATGAGTTGGTAATTATGTAGGTAATAAACCCTTAAAAGGGCACCTACTGATTATCACTCTAACTTGGTCAATTGTCGGGTCAAACTTATTAATAAAAAGTCAACAGAAGCAGTTTTTACAAATAAATTCATAACTGATAATGCAGAGGTTATGGAACATGTTTTAACACTAAAGTAACTTGGTAAATAATATAAGAACATGTTTAGACATGTTCAACCCGACAATTCTGAGTTTAGGCTCGGTTCGCAACCGAAAGTCGCAAAAGTAGACTTTTGCTTTGACTTTCAGTTCTAACCCGATTTTGCTTGTTTTAGATATGCCTTAGGGTTCCTTTAGGACCATATTACATGTTAGTATAACCCTCTAAGATTATACTATATGGTTCCTTTGAAATCTGATTCATAGGCATGTTTCCGTTAAATGCTTAAATATTGACCATTATGCCCTTTTGATATTAAAACGAGATTTTTGAAAATGTGAGTGGACAAAAATCTTTATTACTGATATTAAAGTATGTCCTAAAAGTTTGACATCAGGTTATGGTTTAAATGAGAGTTATGCTCAATATCGTAAAATGAAAGCTTTTTATTAATTAAATGGCATTTTTGACATAAATCACATTTAAACCCAAATTTTGACACCAAACCTTTTACCCATAGATGTAATATAATATTTAGGGATTTTTGTATATTTTTATTAAATTTTAAACTGATCATAACATAGAGTTCTTGCATAGGCTCGGTAATTGACGATAATGCCCTTTTTGTTAATAAAATAAGTTTTACACATCCTTTACATATCAAACCTTTTTCTACTAATTTTATATATTAAATAAGTTATTTTAAACAGTAAAGGCTGATCAAAATCTCAGATTTCCTTATTCAACCCGAATATCGTCAAATACCGACTTTTATGCGATTTAGGCGCATAGTATGGTTTAAAACTACATTTAACACCTAAGACTTATTACCTACTGATATTTTAAGTAATTTTTTAAAAGTTAACAGTAAGTAAAAGTTTTGAACTCAGATTTCCAAATTTGACCCTTATAACATATGTGAAATGACCAAAATGCCCCTACGGTGCATTGTTTGGTCATAATTGATAAAATTCACATATGTGTGATTTCTTACTGATGTAAGTTATTAAAATAAATATTTTTACAGATTATTTTAGACCAGAACCTCAGATTACCATTTAACCTCTTTTATGAACTTTAAAAATGACCAAAATACCCCTACGGGGCATAAATTGGTTTTAAATTCGTTTTGGGCATAATGGAAGATATCCTACTGATATCATAACATATTTTAGGCATATTAACTTATGGAACCTGTACATGACTCATTTGGTCACCCGTTATGCATATTCGCGTTCGGTACGGTTTATGTAACTAGCTTGCATAAAATAACCTAAACGGTCAAACCTTATCATTTTTGTTTCAAAATCCAGAATGTATTTAGTTTACCCATTTTATACAAGTCTTCATACTTGTTGGGGCTGAATCACATTCTAATCTGGTCTTCGCTTAATCTTGCGTTTTGAACCGTAAACCTTTCATTAAAAACTAACCGGTCTAAGTTAAGACTTAAATAAGACCCATTAGAAATCTAATAGGTTATTAAAACCTCCGTTCCAGATTAGGAGCCCAGTAAAAGCTACCTGTGTTTGCTGATTGATATACGACTGAGATTAAAATTTATAATTTTGATCAGGTAAATAGTTTTAACTTATTTTCCGTTATACGGGCTTGGGATACGGTATTATAATAATACCGCTTGGTCGGGTATTGAATATTTAATCGATTAGTGGTTAAAATCATTGAGATAACCCATTTTAATATGTTTTGTTTGATGCAATGCCTTTGGGGGGTTAATGACCATGTACTGGATATCCTCGGCTCATTCATTAGAAATGGTCATGACTTAAGCACAGGTTGTAGGCATACACCTGACAGTTGCGTATGTAAAAAGGTACCCCACCCGTAAGGAAACTTCTTGTGGGTATTATACCAAGTGGTGTGTCTATTAATCTTATCCGGCTTTTCTAACCGGGTCCTGAATGGACGACAAACATGTAAAACTGTATACAAGATTATTTTTAAATAATTATCCCAAGTTATAAAAGATTTTATGTCTTGTGCATCCAAATCATTTTTTTATAAGCACTTTTCAAGAGAGTCAGTTAATTGTATTTACCAGTGTAAACTGATGTATTTTTCAAAAGGTTAAGTGCAGGTACTACTCGTAATGGGTTGGCTACTCCTAGTATCGAATAAAGAGTCTTGCAAGCTTTTGATGCTTAAATCTGTTGAACAATATTTCTTTTTATTTTAGATCCGCCTGTGGATCCATCTTACAATCCGTTGTGTAATATTTTATGTCACTTTCAACTCGGTTTGTATATATTTACTTTTAGACTTCCGCTGTGCATTAAACTGTGATTAATTGACTATGATGATATCAACTACGTCACGATACTCCCCACCGGGCCCACCGGTAATACGTGGAAATATCGGGGTGTGATAAAAAATTTCAAGACGGGTCGGATTTTGGGAGCCCATTTTGTCGGATGTTACAGTAAAGATTCATGGCTACTTTTTAGTTTAGCATTTCTTTTAACATACAAAGTCATGAATCTTCATCACAAAACCTATGTCACTCACAAGTATTTTTATGCTGACATATTTACTTTCACATATGTTTGAGGAGCGAATGTTTGATGTTGAGCATGCTTCATTTAGTGCGACTTGGGCTTTAGCGACTTAAAATCAAGAAAAAACGTTACAATTTATGTTGTGTTTTCTGTTTGAACCAAGACAATGTAATCATTTTATTTTGTAAAACTAAACTTTAAGTATCATGTGTTGTGAAACAATAATTTTGTGACATGACTTCCCGACGATTCCGCCACGGTTTCGTTGTTTTACGTGGTCGGGGTGTGACATGTCATTTCTGGGTTTCCTATTCTACCCGCCACCAGACTTTCATATGATTCCAGAATTGATGCTAAGAAACTCATTTGTTGCTTGGCTGTTTCTGCATTCATACTTGGAGACTTTTTCAACTTCAGGGCAATGTTGCATTGAATCTCATCGGGATATTCTTTGTTTGATTCTGAAGAGGTATGATAACTAGGATTATAACTTGAAGAACTGCTTTTTGATGCTTTATCAGAGTTCTTTGCACTAAAGGCGGTGCCAATCTTTGGTTCTCGATAGTAGAGATCAACATTTTGCTGATAATTCGAGCTACTCATTTTATTTTGCTTTTAAAGCTCCAACTCATATCCTTCAAGCTTCTCTATCAACGCGTCCAAGGTAATTTCATCGAACTTCACGTCGTTTTTGAGTATCATGACAAATGTTTGCCAATCATCTACACATGGTAACGCTTTGATCAGTTTGTCGATGATTTCTTCTCTGGTCTTTGTAATGCCAAATCTTTCAAGTTCAATTTTCAAATGACAGAATCTTTCATTCATTTGTCGCACGTTCTCACCCGTCAGACAGTCGAATAGATCGAATTCTTTTTTCAGCAATGATATTTTGTTTTTCTTGATTTTCTTTCCACCTTCAGCTTTCACTCTTAGTGCCTCCCACAAAGATTTTGATGATCCATCATGTTGAAGTAATGAAAAGATATTGTCCCTAATTGACTGTTGTATTAAGACAATCATTCTTTGTTCATCAGAAAATGTCTTTTTATCATCCTTATCTAAATTTGCAAGTGGAATTTCTTCATTTTTATCGTTTAACTGTCGTTTATATCCAAATTCCAACATGAACCAACACTTATGAGCATATGCTTTCACCCAATTAATAAATCTGTTCTTCCACCAATTATAATCTTCTATATTTGTAAGTCTCGGTGGTTTTGTATTAGTTCCGAACAAACTATCAAGTTTTAAACTTTCCGAAATAGCCTTTGAAATGCTCTTTGGTGTGACTGTTGTTTCGGATGTGCTAGCGTTGTAAAACTCGTTATAAAACTCCTCTTCCATGATTTTAAGTCATCGAGAATAACCTGCAAACAAATAACAAACACTTGAATCAAATTTGAAAAACAAACAACACACCAATCTAGGTTCGCGTGGATGTGTAATAGTGTAGATCCGCGCGGAGGGACTCTTCAGGTTCGTACGGACGGACTAAACTTGATTCGTGCGGATCAAGTTTGAAATAAACCCTAGTTTCTTGCAAATTTTTGTCACACCCCCAAAATCCACAAGCGGAGTATCACCGCATGGAGGCGTGACTGACCAGGATCAAGCTACCAATCATATTGAACAACGTATTTAAGTAAATAAAACCAACCACAATATAATTGGTGTCCAAAAGAAAGTAACCAACTTTAAGTTAACAACGGAAGCATATAAATGTAAAACCCAAACATAAGTAATAAGTTCATAAAGTTTAAATGTTTAACATGGAACTCAACAGTCCATGTCCTACAACGACCACTCCTCCCTGTGCAAGCTCCATAAGCACCTAACGACCTGCAAGGCATGTAACAACGAGTCAACAACAAAGTTGAGCGAGTTCACAGTTGGTTGTTTAGTTTTACAAGTTTTTTTTGAAAACCATAAGTTGTTTCGTAAACCACGAGTTAACCAGTATCTTTGTTTCCCAAACCATATCCATAATCAGTGGGGGCTTCCCCATGTGAACCACTAGACCGTTACCATATCGACAACTGACGAAAGTAAGTTGTGCCCTAAGTCAATGTCTATCATCATTGACTGAGTGCCCAGATCCATTAGTACACGCCCGTCCTACCGGCACGGTGTGAGGCTTGTCAACCCTAATAGCGCTATTAACTAATGACCCGCTCGCCATTGACCTGGCGATTAAGTCGATATAAAAATGAGGGACTTAATGATAGAGTTTTGTCTTGTAAGTTTAAGGTTGTTGTCCTACCCAAGGAGGACGAACGTACGTATTCTACCCAGGGAGAATACGCATGATTAACATTGGTATCCTACCCATGGAGGATGGAGGTACATATCCTACCCAAGGAGGATATGTAGGTTCTGTTTTAAATCTTTAACCCATTCCCAACCACCGGGAATCCCATGCCTTAGAAAGTGTGTGAACTCACCTCGGTTTGCTCGGTATGCTAAATTACTTGTGCACAACAATTCAGTCAAAGCCTATAGTATGCACGTATACACAATCAGTTTACGTTCGTAATGATTCACATGCAATCTAACATCGCAAAGTGTGCTTGGCAGTTGACATCATGTAGCACGTAGACAGTTATTTCAAGTTCATACAATTCATGCTTCACATATTTGATTTCTCAGTTTATTCTAACATAGCTATCCATTAACAGACCTAACAGATTTAACTGAGTTACTGTGTCTGTTTCCCAACTTGACAAGACATTCGGCGAAAACCCCCAGGCGACGAAATCCCCTAGGCGACGAAATCCCAAAGGGTTTTCGTCGTGATTGTATTTTCGTCGGGGCAGTATCTTCGTCGGCCCTGGGTTTTCGTCGGCTAAAGCATGATCATCAATAACAGTTATGTAACCCAGAAACCCTAACTATCGTTTAACAGTTACGTAATTATACCATCATTCCTATCATACGATTAGCATTATTGAAATCAATCCAAGTAACAGTTTTATTCCACTTTTAAAACATGTTACGGCTACGATCATGACATTACAATCGGTTTATCATCCACATCAGATTATATAAAATCACAAATCAACATCGATACAGCACGTAACACATATCATCGAAATCGGCTCACAAGCAAACCTAAACCGATCACACAGTTTATCATGATAACATACTCACAAGATCAATTCCATCACAGTCCTAAAATACACGATCAACATGAACAAATACAAATCATAAATATTCGAAGCATTAAGAAGATATAGATCCTCAAACCCTAATCATCAACACATCATATAATTACCAAGCACATAACAGATTATAACAAGAGGTCACTAACCGATACGAATGTCTGAGAGCTTCACAGAAAATCAAAGTTGCCGTCACAGAGAAAGAGATGCTCTAGGGTTTCTATACGTGTTCTGATGTGATTGTGATATCAAGGGTTATTACGTAAATGAGATTGGGCCGGCGGAACAGTCTTGGGCCAAAGCCCGTTCCTGACGAAAACGGTGAGGGTGACGAAAACAGGGAGTTTTTGTCGGGTAGGGGTTTTCGTCGGGTGGGTGTTGGTCGGGTGGGTGTCTTCGTCACACAGGGAATGAGAGTGGTAAAAAGCAATGATTATTACTAACACAAAAATACCATATATCAACATAAACAACAACGAACCACAAAACACAGTATGAAACAAGTAATGTATAGAGGAGAAACCTTGGAAACTCGAGTTGTCACAATTTTGATCTGTGCGGATGTGAGGTTCTTGGTTCGTGAATGCGCAACAAACAACAACGTTGATTCTTGAATAACGCGCAAACCCTAACTCAATGAGTAGAGTCGCGCGAATCAACTAGATCCGTGCGTATACACCCAGCGCGCAACCAACTTTCAATTTTCATGTTTTTCACAAATTGGATGATGATTTAGTGTGAATTTAGGTTTGAAACTTTATAGGATTGTTTAAAACACACTTTCGCGCTACATGTTGAAAAATCAGATGTTTTTATCTTTGAAATCAACGTGAGTTGTTTTTTTAAAGATGAAAAAGAAGTGTAAAAGATGAGTAGAAGAATGAATGATGAAATTGGCTCTGAATTTGATGAAATCAGCTTGAATCTTGTATCTTCGGTCCTTGCAATCAATCTCTTGCTCTGATACCACTTGAAAGTTCGTGTTAGGATCAATTCCGTAACTCCGTTGACTGTGTAGATCACGTATCTTGTGCGGAATCCAAGTACGTGAACGGATCAGACAAGAACAAGCTAATCCAGTGTTGTTTTCTATTGATAATCTTCAGTGCGAACCACGAAAACAAACGAGCAGAGGTTCGTTACTCTAAAGCTCAAAAGGTACAAATGAACAAGATCTAGACTAGTATTTATTGGCAAAGTCCATCCTCACTAACTTATTCACGAATGGACATGTTCTGGTGCGAACCCACATCTAAATGCGGATCAGGCTTCAAGTGCGGATCAACCTTGTTATCACGAACCTACCTTGCGCGGATGGAGTGTTAATCACGGATGCGCACCAATGACAAACCCTAATCTTACACACCTGAGTTGATTCGTGCGGATGGACTCAAGTCCATTCGTGTGAGCTTTATTGCAGACCAACTTGATATGTTTGAACACTTCAGAACCTTATGTTGTTTCATTCGTTCAGCTACGATATGTTATTGACGAAAGCAATAGACATATGCACTCACATATGTATATTGGTAATTTTTTAATTGTTAATATTTGGTTGACCAAAACTTGCCCAAACAAACCTTTGGCTATGTTGAATATGTAAATCGAGCCCGACCTTGTGGTTGTGTTTTATGTTTGGTTTTGTTTATGGTGTTGGCCCATTTTGTGGCTCAAAGTTGTAATAGACTAGTTTATGGTTTTGGCCCAATTTGTGGTTCAAAGTTGTAATAGATAGGGTTCTTGTCTTTATTATGTTTACTTGTTAAATATTGTTGATACGAAGACCCGTAGCAAACCCGAAGCAAAACCGAATGCCAAGAGGAGTCTTGGAGTTAGTGGGAGTTGCTCAAGACAACAAGATGCACTCAAGTCTATCCTTGTGGTTGTTTTGTGTGTTGTGACCATGACCCCTTTGATCTTGCTACTTGGCTCTAGCATGATCATAACCATGCCCATATGATTTACATATTCATTTTTGCTATTATGGTTGCCTTTAATAAATGTTATTACATATCAACCTAATACCAAAACACATTCTTAAAAATTCTTTATATTTAAATTGAAATTGAGAAAAGCAAGTTCTAGCAACTTATAAATTTTAATAACAACTAGAGTTTTAAAACATTTTTTTCTCACATCTTTAAAACTCATAAACTTAATAGTCTTCACTATTAACTTTAATTGGTTATTTCAAGTCGTGACAAACTTAGTTTTATAGGTTATCTAAAACTAATTGTCCCAAGAGGTGAAAGGGTCCTTTTGGTATAGACACAAATTTAATATCTAAATTAAAACCGACTATAACGACTCTATTTGGTAAACATTAAAATCAATGGTCTATGCCATCATATTACTAGTAACACGTGGGGAATAATGCGAACCATCAGTGTTGGAGCCACAACACGACACTTGGTGTCTAGTTTATCCTTCCAAGGTGCAAGGGCTTCGTCGACACATCCGACCCTTCCACATGTGACCGTTTTAGGGCGACTATTAATTTTCTTATCGTGTTAGGTGCTACAGCTATCTCGAGAACAAAAGTGGCATAGATGAGGCCAAACGTGTCAATGCAAGGGCAAAAGGTTGTCCTCGCAGCCTCATAAACCCTGGGAGTTGTGCTTTTCTCACAATTGACAATTGATGTCAGTCCGCTTGAAACTCTTGCTAATGTTGCGTGCTACAGCTGCCTTTAGAAAGAGCTTCTAACCGGATTCTTGTTCCTTATTGTCTCACCTCACTAAATAAGGAAAATACATTAATAATACTAATTAAATAATTTTGCTTAACAGATGTCATCTGAAAACAACCCCTCTTTTGCTTACAAGTCCATACTTGAGAAAGATAAACTGAATAACACCAATTTTCTTGAATGGCACCGCAACTTGAGAATCGTTCTCAAAATGGCAAAAAAACTTTATGTTTTGGAAACCCCGATCCCGACCGCACCCGAAAAAAATATTGTGGTTTCGAAGAAGGCTTTCGATAAACATAAAGAAGATGCCCTGGAAGTTGCTTGTCTCATGCAAGCCACCATGTCTCTAGATCTTCAGAAGAATATGGAAGACATGAATGCCTTTGACATGATTGAGCAACTTAAAGGCATGTTTCAGAAACAAGCCCGTCAGGAATGCTTATGTTTCATTTGATCTTCTCGTTCCCAGGTGAACTCTGGGCCACGACGGGAGTTCCAACGAACTCGAGCAAGAGGTATTCTGGTGCACTTGAGAACCTTAACATCTCGGTCTGTGATTTCTACTGGTACCTCGACGAATCGCAGCTGATCGTCGATTGTGAGCTCCTTCAAAGGAACTATGAGGGTCTCATCTGACAGACACTTCTTCAGATTTGACACGTGAAATACGTTGTGAACTCCGCTGAGTTCTTCAGGTAGATTCAATTTGTAAGCGACTTTGCCAACTTTCTCAATGATTTTGAACGGTCCGACATAACGCGGATTGAGTTTGCCTCGTTTGCCAAAACGAACTACACCTTTCCAAGGTGAGACTTTGAGTAGCACTCGATCCTCAACCTGGAATGTCACACCCCCAAAATCCACCTGCGGAGTACTACCGCTTGGAGGCGTGACTGACCAGGATCCAGCCACCAATCATATTGAACAAGCATAGAAGTAGTTATAAAAATCCACCCAATACAATTGGTGTTCAAACAAAACATAGTTAAGTTGCAAGCGGAAGCATAAGTCTTAAAGTCAAAACACAAGTTTAATAGTTTCAAAGTTTAACATGGCACACAGCCGTCCATGTCCCACAACGATCCTCCTCCATGCAAGCTCCAGCTAAGAAACCTAGGGACCTGCAAAGCATGTAGTAACGAGTCAACAACTAGTTGAGTGAGTTCACGGTTGGGTGTTCGTTTTAAGTTGTTTCGAAAACAGTTTCCTTTAGCTGGCATCCTGCCGTGGGGGTTACCCCATAGTTAAAAACGTGACTTGTTTATTCCCGGTTACTCTGGCAATCCTGCCGTGGGGGGGCTACCCCGTGTTAGTTATCTGGCATTTCGGCCGTGGGGGCTACCCCATGTATACACTAGACTCGTTACCATATCGACTGCTGACTGTAGTCATGTTTAAGTGCCCTGAAACTGTCAATGTCTATCATCATTGACGTGCCCCAGATCCATTAGTTCACGCCCGTCCTCTGCGGCACGGTGTGAGGTTTGTTAGACCTAAATAGCGCTATCTAACTAATGACCCGCTCGCCATTGGCCCGGCGATTAAGTCGATATAAAAAGGAGGGACTTCGTGATAGAGTTTTGGTCTAGTACGAGTTATCTGTCCGTGAGGACGAGGAATTACATTCCTGAACCTTTGCTGTCCTACCCAAGGAGGACGAGGAACCCAGTTCCTTAACCCCAATTCCCGACCCCTGGGAATCCCATGCTTTGTAGAGGGTGTGAACTCACCTTGGTTTGCTCGGTAGAGACACAGAAAGGTCAAACAAGCAATGTTGTGGCTACTCACGTCCTATCATAGTTGCATCATACAATCAGGTTCGTATTCAAGTAGTGCACGTATGGGTTACACATATGCTAGCACGTTGCATGCAGTTCATCGACATTCACATTCAACAGCAATATATCAGGTCTGTACACTAGGCCCAAGAGTCCGGCCCAACAATTAAGCCCATGGTTAAACAAGTCCAACAGCGTGTACCCGCATATGATCCCGAGTCGCAACTAGGCGTTTGCGACTCGCAACCGGAGTCGCAACCATGGTTTCGGTCCATGCTGTTTTGGTTACGAGTCGCAACCGGACTCGCAACCGTGGTTTCGAGTCACAGGTCGGTGTGCTGATCCGGTGTGGTTTCGAGTCGCAACCAGGTGTTTGCGACTCGCAACTGATGTCGCAACCGGGAGATTTCGACTCGTTGTGCTTGGTTTCGAGTCGCAACTGATGGTTACGAGTGGACAGGAGCTGATTCGGAACAGTGTACTATCCACTAACATTCTGATTTCATGCAGTTTGTACTATCCAACCAAAATCCTTAAACATGTTTCTTGTCTAGCAATTTACTAAAAATGGATCAAACAAATCAGAATTCAAATATTCAACCATGTTCTTATGATATTCAACAAGTTCTTCATGTTCATCAAATATTCAAAACACATTCAACACATATTCGGATATTCATATTTTCATTCAACACTTGCTCATCTTTAGGGTTTTCATCTTTTGAACAAACAAGCTCATTAAACCGATTTATGTCAACATAATCTACTTAGTTTAATGCACCAATGATCCTTATCACTCACATATTCAATCCGAGAACATAATAGCACCACATTCAAACATTTTTCTACTTATTCATATGTTAAGTTATCATGAAACATTAGCAACCACTCTAATCGTGACTTTGTCTAGAAATCAAGCATATGCATCCTAGATGAACAACCACAATCTTAACAAGTAAACATGGTATCAAATCATCATCATCAACCGAAAATCATACATCATTATCAACTCAAAACACACTACACATCCGGTTCACAAACATCATCAAACATACACTACACTAGTTAGGTTCTATCATTCATACTATTATTAAACAACAACAAGCATCATAATTTCACTAACCGGTTCAAGTGTGGGTTCAAAGGTGCGAGTGAGGCTTCCAACCGGCGTGTGTGAGAGACGATCCGAGAGCTTCTTACGGTTGTTGATTGGATCCGAGAATGAAGGAGAGTATTGTTGTGGTTTAGGGTTTTAGTGTGAGAGAGTGGAGAGTGTGTGTGTTGGAGAGTATGAGTGTTGTTCAAAATGGTAACATGGCCATCTATCAAGTGTATATATATCCGCTCCAAGCAATATACCCTAGTGGGCTCTCGGTTAGGCTAAGTGTGTATGTGTGTGCGGCCCAACCGGCCCGTATGTTATACTAGTTCACTCGAGACCACATGGTCTCGAGTCGGGTTCGTGTTATCTCGGTTCCTATATACATACATCGCATACATACACATAGCATACACACGAATAACACATAATCACGTAAAGGTTCATTTGTCATTAATCACATAAGTTACCTAGCCACACTTTTAAGCATACAACGAAAGGTTCTAAATTTCGAGTTGTCACATCATCCCCAAGTTGAAAGAAATTTCGTCCCGAAATTTGGTAGGCACTCACTGAGGAAGCTAGTTAAGTTGTTTGGTTTTCCTGGTTTTCCTGGGGTGTCACATCCACCCCCCGTTTATCTGGAATTTCGTCCCGAAATTCCGTAGCTTCGTCCTCAGTAGTGGGTGTACTGTTTGCGAACAGTTGGGGATACTTTTGTTTCATCTGATCTTCGCGCTCCCAGGTGAACTCTGGGCCGCGACGTGAGTTCCAACGAACTCGAACGAGAGGTATTCTGGTGCTCTTGAGGACCTTAACATCCCGGTCCGTGATCTCGACTGGTTCCTCGACGAATCGTAACTGCTCGTCGATAGTGAGTTCCTTCAAAGGAACTACGTGGGTCTCATCTGATGGACACTTCTTCAGATTCGACACGTGAAAAACGTTGTGAACTGCACCGAGTTCTGCTGGTAAGTTTAGTCTGTAGGCCACCCTGCCTATTTTCTCAATGACCTCGAAAGGTCCAACGTATCGTGGGTTAAGTTTACCGCGTTTACCAAAACGAACCACACCCTTCCAGGGTGAAACTTTGAGTAGTACCCGCTCCCCAACCTGGAGCTCAAGTGGTTTCCTGCCCATGTCGGCGTAAACTTTCTGACGTTCGCGAGCGGCTGTCATGCGTTTTCGTATCTGAGCGATCTGCTCGGTTGTATCTACCACATATTCTGGGCCAGTGATCTGACTATCTCCCACCTCTGCCCAGCAAAGAGGGGACCGGCATTTACGTCCGTACAATGCCTCAAACGGAGCAGCTCCGATGCTGGTGTGGTAGCTGTTATTGTATGAGAATTCCACAAGTGGCAGATGCTTTTCCCAGCGGTTGCCAAAGTCGATTACACATGCACGAAGCATGTCTTCTAAGGTTTGAATAGTGCGCTCGGACTGCCCGTCCGTCTGAGGATGGTACGCTGTGCTCATGTCTAGTCGTGAGCCGAAGGATTTGTGCATTGCTTGCCACAGCTCTGAAGTAAAACGTGCATCTCGATCTGAGATAATGGAGGTGGGCACCCCGTGCCTCGAAACGATTTCCTTGATGTATATTTCTGCAAGTGTGGAGAACTTATCCGTTTCCTTGATGGCCAGGAAGTGTGCAGATTTCGTGAGTCGATCCACGATCACCCAAATAGTATCATTCCCGCGCTGGGATCTAGGTAGGCCAGTGACAAAATCCATAGAAATTTGCTCCCATTTCCATTGAGGTATCTCTGGTTGTTGGAGTAGGCCTGATGGTTTCTGGTATTCCGACTTGACCCTTGCACAAGTCAAACACTTGCTGACGTAGGTCGCTATGTGGGCCTTCATGCTAGGCCACCAGTACGTAGTTTTGATATCATGATACATCTTATCTGATCCGGGGTGTACTGAGTAGCGAGACTTGTGTGCTTCATCCATCACAAGTTCGCGTAGGTTGCCATAGTGTGGGACCCAAATGCGTCCCGTTACGTAGTACGCACCGTCTTCCTTCTGTTCTAAGCGTTGCCTCGATCCGCGTAGGGCTTCAGCCCTGACGTTTTCCGGTTTCAGTGCTTCTGTCTGAGCTGCTCGTATCTGGGAGGGAAGACTAGAATGGATCGTGAGTTGTAGAGCTCGTACGCGTTTAGGTACAGTGTCCTTCCGACTGAGGGCGTCAGCCACAACATTGGCTTTGCCCGGGTGATATCTGATTGCGCACTCGTAGTCACTTAGCAACTCGACCCATCGTCGTTGCCGCATATTCAGTTCCTTCTGCTTGAAGATATGCTCGAGGCTCCTGTGGTCAGTGTAGATGGCGCACTTGGTACCATACAGGTAATGCCGCCATAACTTAAGTGCAAAAACAACAGCTCCCAGCTCTAAATCGTGCGTAGTGTAGTTCTTTTCATGAACCTTGAGTTGACGTGAGGCGTAGGCTATAACTTTATCTCGTTGCATCAACACGCAACCAAGACCTTGGATTGATGCGTCGCAGTAAACCACAAAGTCGTCTGTGCCTTCCGGCAAGGAAAGGATAGGTGCGCTACAAAGTCTATCCTTTAGATGCTGAAATGCCAACTCCTGTGCGTTTCCCCAGCGATAAATAACGCCCTTCTGCGTTAGTGAGGTGAGGGGCTGTGCAATCTTAGAAAAATCCTTTATGAATCTCCGGTAGTATCCTGCCAAACCCAAGAATTGGCGAATTTCCTTTGGTGTACGAGGTGCAGGCCAGTTCTTTATTGAGTCTACCTTGGATGGATCAACGTGGATCCCATCCTTGTTTACCACGTGGCCTAGGAAATGGACTTCTCGAAGCCAGAAGTCGCATTTCGAGAACTTTGCATAAAGCTGTTCTGTTCGAAGGAGTTCCAGAATAAGTCGCAGATGCTGCTCATGTTCCTCCCGACTCTTGGAATAGATCAGGATGTCGTCGATGAAGACTATAACGAACTTGTCCAGGTAAGGCTTGCACACTCGGTTCATCAAGTCCATGAAAACCGCAGGTGCGTTTGTCATCCCAAAAGGCATGACTAAAAACTCATAGTGCCCGTATCGAGTTCTGAAAGCTGTTTTGGAGACGTCCTCTTCCCGGACTCTCAGCTGGTGGTAACCCGACCTCAAATCGATTTTCGAATAGTAGCTCGATCCTTGCAACTGGTCGAACGAGTCGTCGATACGCGGCAGAGGGTAACGGTTCTTCACCGTCACCTTGTTGAGTTCTCGGTAGTCGATGCACATTCTGAAAGTACCGTCTTTCTTCTTCACAAATAATACTGGAGCTCCCCAGGGCGACGAGCTAGGACGAATAAAACCCTTATCCAGAAGCTCTTGTAGTTGCGTGGAGAGTTCTTTCAACTCTGATGGGGCTAAACGATAAGGTGCACGAGCTATGGGCGCAACTCCAGGAGCTAGTTCGATCTGAAACTCGACTTGGCGATGAGGCGGAAGACCAGGTAATTCCTCAGGGAATACCTCTGGATAGTCGCGTACAACTGGAAAATCTTCTATCTTCTTCTCTTTCTCCGTGGTGTCAGTAATAAGAGCCAAAATAGCAGTGTGGCCCTTTCGCAAGTACTTTTGGGCCTTAAGGAGAGAAATGACGTTCTCAACAGCACTTCTCTTGTCGCCATGAATCATGAGAGGTTCACCATCGGGACCTGGAATACGGACAACCTTCTCGTTGCAAAGAATCTCTGCTCGGTGTTGGGATAACCAATCCATCCCAATGACAACGTCGAAACTACCCAAGACAATAGGAATGAGGTCGATAGGGAAGGTTTGGTCAGCGAGAATAAGTTTACAACCCTTGACTACGTGTGTGGCTTCTAAACTCTTACCATTTGCTAGCTCTACGGTGTGCTTGTTGTTCAAAGGAGTTGGAATACGCTTAAGCATTCGACTAACTTCTAGTGACACGTAGCTAGTATCGGCACCCGAATCAAATAAAACTGAAACATAAAAGTCGTCGAGAAGGAACTTACCCGCCACAACATTGGGGTCATTCCTTGCTTCACCTTGGCCGATCACAAACATCCGCCCCCTGGCGCCATTGTTGTTGTTGTTCCCATTGTTACCATTCCCCTGATTGTTGTTATTGTTGTTGTTGTTGTTCTGGTTCCTGTTCAGTTGCAGCGCCAATGCGTTTTGGTAACTTGTTCTGCTCCACCGCCTGATCCGTGAGACGGTGAGCCAACTGAACGGTTTGCTGATAGGTGGCGAGGTTCGCTGAAGTCACATGACTTTGGATTTCCGGCACTAAGCCCTGAAGAAACAGTTCAATGCGTTTGATGGGAGGATCCACCATAGTAGGACACAGAATTGCCAGTTCGTTCGACCTTTTCACATAAGCTTCAATCTCCGACCCCGTCATTTTGAGGTTGAAGAACTCCACCTCGAGTTTGTGAATCTCATCACGACTGCAGTATTCCTCTTTGATCATTTCCTTAAAAGTTTCCCATGGGGTGGCGTTGGCAGCAACCAACCCTAGCATCTGAACCTGAGCGTTCCACCATGTGAGGGCTAAACCCTCGAGAGTACCAGTAGCATACTTCACCCTGCGCGCCTCAGGGCATTCACACATTTCGAAGACAGACTCTAGTTTCTCAAACCAGTGTAGGAGACCTACTGCTCCTTCAGTGCCGCTAAAAGTAGTGGGTCGGCAGTCCATGAAAGTCTTAAAAGTGCACACGGGTGGCTGAACATGCTGACCTATCGTAGGTGAAAGAAAAGACAGAGTTTAACACAAAGGTTGGTTCACGAGAGTAGGATCCTAAAGATCCTAGAATGAGTTCGGACTGCAGGATATACCTCCTGCGTGTGCAGCTGCAAGTGCTGCGGCAACTCGTTCGTTGATCAGAGCCGTCAACTGGGCTTGTGTCATGTTAACGCGTCCAGACATGATCTTCATACCAAGAAGAACGTGAGTGAGTGGGGTTCGCGAAAGTGCGATGATAGGATAGAGTAAGCACGCACGTGTTCAAGCAACAGTAGTTATACTAACCAAGCATACCATAAGCAATGTACTATGTCACTAACAAGTAGGCAATACATACACAGATCATATCACCTAGTATGTCGAGCCTTGCATGTGGAGTGAAGCATCGTTGTGGACCGTTGAGCACTGTACAGGTTATAGTCTGGTTTTAACAAAAACGCTTTCCCCTTTATTAAAACCAAGTTCTCTATAACCAATGGCTCTGATACCAATCTGTCACACCCCCAAAATCCACCTGCGGAGTACTACCGCTTGGAGGCGTGACTGACCAGGATCCAGCCACCAATCATATTGAACAAGCATAGAAGTAGTTATAAAAATCCACCCAATACAATTGGTGTTCAAACAAAACATAGTTAAGTTGCAAGCGGAAGCATAAGTCTTAAAGTCAAAACACAAGTTTAATAGTTTCAAAGTTTAACATGGCACACAGCCGTCCATGTCCCACAACGATCCTCCTCCATGCAAGCTCCAGCTAAGAAACCTAGGGACCTGCAAAGCATGTAGTAACGAGTCAACAACTAGTTGAGTGAGTTCACGGTTGGGTGTTCGTTTTAAGTTGTTTCGAAAACAGTTTCCTTTAGCTGGCATCCTGCCGTGGGGGTTACCCCATAGTTAAAAACGTGACTTGTTTATTCCCGGTTACTCTGGCAATCCTGCCGTGGGGGGGCTACCCCGTGTTAGTTATCTGGCATTTCGGCCGTGGGGGCTACCCCATGTATACACTAGACTCGTTACCATATCAACTGCTGACTGTAGTCATGTTTAAGTGCCCTGAAACTGTCAATGTCTATCATCATTGACGTGCCCCAGATCCATTAGTTCACGCACGTCCTCTGCGGCACGGTGTGAGGTTTGTCAGACCTAAATAGCGCTATCTAACTAATGACCCGCTCGCCATTGGCCCGGCGATTAAGTCGATATAAAAAGGAGGGACTTCGTGATAGAGTTTTGGTCTAGTACGAGTTATCTGTCCGTGAGGACGAGGAATTACATTCCTGAACCTTTGCTGTCCTACCCAAGGAGGACGAGGAACCCAGTTCCTTAACCCCAATTCCCGACCCCTGGGAATCCCATGCTTTGTAGAGGGTGTGAACTCACCTTGGTTTGCTCGGTAGAGACACAGAAAGGTCAAACAAGCAATGTTGTGGCTACTCACGTCCTATCATAGTTGCATCATACAATCAGGTTCGTATTCAAGTAGTGCACGTATGGGTTACACATATGCTAGCACGTTGCATGCAGTTCATCGACATTCACATTCAACAGCAATATATCAGGTCTGTACACTAGGCCCAAGAGTCCGGCCCAACAATTAAGCCCATGGTTAAACAAGTCCAACAGCGTGTACCCGCATATGATCCCGAGTCGCAACTAGGCGTTTGCGACTCGCAACCGGAGTCGCAACCATGGTTTCGGTCCATGCTGTTTTGGTTACGAGTCGCAACCGGACTCGCAACCGTGGTTTCGAGTCACAGGTCGGTGTGCTGATCCGGTGTGGTTTCGAGTCGCAACCAGGTGTTTGCGACTCGCAACTGATGTCGCAACCGGGAGATTTCGACTCGTTGTGCTTGGTTTCGAGTCGCAACTGATGGTTACGAGTGGACAGGAGCTGATTCGGAACAGTGTACTATCCACTAACATTCTGATTTCATGCAGTTTGTACTATCCAACCAAAATCCTTAAACATGTTTCTTGTCTAGCAATTTACTAAAAATGGATCAAACAAATCAGAATTCAAATATTCAACCATGTTCTTATGATATTCAACAAGTTCTTCATGTTCATCAAATATTCAAAACACATTCAACACATATTCGGATATTCATATTTTCATTCGACACTTGCTCATCTTTAGGGTTTTCATCTTTTGAACAAACAAGCTCATTAAACCGATTTATGTCAACATAATCTACTTAGTTTAATGCACCAATGATCCTTATCACTCACATATTCAATCCGAGAACATAATAGCACCACATTCAAACATTTTTCTACTTATTCATATGTTAAGTTATCATGAAACATTAGCAACCACTCTAATCGTGACTTTGTCTAGAAATCAAGCATATGCATCCTAGATGAACAACAACAATCTTAACAAGTAAACATGGTATCAAATCATCATCATCAACCGAAAATCATACATCATTATCAACTCAAAACACACTACACATCCGGTTCACAAACATCATCAAACATACACTACACTAGTTAGGTTCTATCATTCATACTATTATTAAACAACAACAAGCATCATAATTTCACTAACCGGTTCAAGTGTGGGTTCAAAGGTGCGAGTGAGGCTTCCAACCGGCGTGTGTGAGAGACGATCCGAGAGCTTCTTACGGTTGTTGATTGGATCCGAGAATGAAGGAGAGTATTGTTGTGGTTTAGGGTTTTAGTGTGAGAGAGTGGAGAGTGTGTGTGTTGGAGAGTATGAGTGTTGTTCAAAATGGTAACATGGCCATCTATCAAGTGTATATATATCCGCTCCAAGCAATATACCCTAGTGGGCTCTCGGTTAGGCTAAGTGTGTATGTGTGTGCGGCCCAACCGGCCCGTATGTTATACTAGTTCACTCGAGACCACATGGTCTCGAGTCGGGTTCGTGTTATCTCGGTTCCTATATACATACATCGCATACATACACATAGCATACACACGAATAACACATAATCACGTAAAGGTTCATTTGTCATTAATCACATAAGTTACCTAGCCACACTTTTAAGCATACAACGAAAGGTTCTAAATTTCGAGTTGTCACATGGAACTCGAGTGGTTTCCTGCGCTTATCAGCGTAGCTTTTATGACGGTCACGAGCTGCCGCCATTCGTTGTCGTATCTGAGCGATCTTCTCAGTTGTGTCTACCACAAGTTCTGGGCCTGTGATTTGGCTATCACCAACTTCTTCCCAGCAAAGAGGTGATCGGCATTTACGTCTGTACAATGCCTCAAACGGAGCGGCCTGGATACTGGTGTGGTAGCTGTTATTATACGAAAATTCCACTAAAGGTAGATGTCGTTCCCAGCCATTACCAAAATCAATCACACATGCCCTAAGCATGTCTTCAAGAGTTTGGATGGTGCGTTCAGACTGCCCATCCGTCTGTGGATGATAAGCGGTGTTCATGTCTAAACGTGAGCTAAAGGACTTGTGCATTGCTTGCCACAGTTCAGAAGTAAAATGTGCGTCACGATCAGATATAATAGAGGTTGGCACCCCGTGCCTCGAAACTACTTCCTTCAAGTAAACGTCTGCTAAGGTAGAAAACTTGTCTGTTTCTTTAATAGCCAAAAAGTGCAGACTTAGTCAATCGATCCACTGTCACCCAAATAGTGTCATTTCCGCGTTGAGATCTAGGCAGGCCAGTAACGAAATCCATGGAAATTTGCTCCCATTTCCATGTCGGGATCTCTGGTTGTTGGATTAGGCCTGATGGTTTCTGATATTCGATCTTGACTCTCACACAAGTCAAACATTTACTGACGTAGGTTGCTCTGTTGGCTTTCATGCTAGGCCACCAGTATGTAGTCTTTAAGTCGTGGTACATCTTATCCGAACCAGAATGTACTGAGTAACGAGACTTGTGTGCTTCATCCATCACTAGCTCGCGTAAGTTTCCGTAAAGTGGGACCCAGATGCGCCCTGTTACGTAGTAAGCACCGTCTTCCTTTTGTTCTAATCATTTCCTCGATCCTCGTAGAGACTCAGCCCTGATATTCTCTGCTTTCAATGCTTCAACCTGAGCATCTCGTATCTGAGTAGGAAGACTAGATTAAATGGTAAGTTGTAACGCTCGCACGCGCTTAGGTGTAGTATCCTTTCGACTGAGGGCGTCGGCCACAACATTGGCTTTGCCCGGATGGTACTTGATCGCGCATTCGTAATCATTCAAGAGCTCGACCCATCGACGTTATCGCATGTTTAACTCCTTTTGCTTGAAGATATGCTCGAGACTCCTGTGATCGGTGTAAATGGTGCACTTGGTACCGTACAGGTAATGTCTCCACATCTTAAGTGCGAAAACAACTGCTCCCAGCTCCAGATCATGAGTAGTGTAGTTCTTTTCGTGAACCTTAAGTTGTCGCGATGCATAAGCAATGACCTTGTCACGTTGCATCAACACGCAACCAAGTCCTTGGATGGACGCGTCGCAATAAACCACGAAATCGTCTGTGCCTTCAGGCAGTGAGAGAATTGGTGCGCTACAAAGTCTATCTTTTAAGTGCTGAAATGCAGATTCCTGTGCATCACCCCAACGATAGGTGACACCCTTCTAACTTAGGAAAGTGAGAGGTTGCACAATCTTGGAGAAATCCTTGATGAACCTTCTGTAGTAGCCCGCCAAACCCAAGAATTGGCGGATTTCTGTTGGTGTACGGGGTGCAGGCCAGTTCTTGATCGAGTCTACCTTGGATGGATCAACATGAATCCCATCCTTGTTTACCACGTGGCCTAGGAAATGGACTTCGCGAAGCCAAAAGTCACATTTCAAGAATTTGGCATACAACTGCTCTGTTCGAAGAAGTTCCAAAATAAGCCGCAGGTGATGTTCGTGTTCCTCCTGACTCTTAGAATAGATCAGGATGTCGTCGATGAATACAATAACGAACTTATCCAGGTAAGGCTTGCACACTCGGTTCATAAGATCCATGAAGACCGCAGGTGCGTTTGTCAAACCAAAAGGCATAACCAGGAACTCGTAATGCCATAACGAGTCCTGAACGCTGTCTTAGAGATATCCTCGTCTCGGACTCTCTTTTTTTTTTTTTTTTTTTTTTTGGGTAAAGGGTTACCCCGGTGATTCTATTAGTGAGGATGAGTTCCCCCGGTGACAACCGCCAAATAAGAACAAGTAGTGAGGATGAGTTCCCCACTAGTTCATATACCGGACATGCCCCGTATATGTAAACAAAAAAGCAAAACAAACCAAGTTACCACCTCAATCTAGCCTACTACAATCATGATAATGACTAACCAAGTTACCCCGTCTCGGACTCTCAGTTGATGGTAGCCTGACATCAGGTCAATCTTTGAGTAGAAACTCGACCCTTGCAACTGTCAAATAAGTCATCAATGCGTGGGAGAGGATAACGATTCTTCATGGTCACCTTGTTGAGTTCGCGGTAGTCAATACACATTCTGAAGATACCGTCTTTCTTCTTCACGAATAACACTGGAGCTCCCCAGGGCGAAGAGCTAGGACGTATGAAACCCTTTTCCAAGAGTTCTTGTAACTGTGCGGATAGTTCTTCTAGTTTAGATGGAGCTAGATGATAAGGTGCTCGAGCTATAGGTGCTGCTCCAGGAGCTAGCTCGATTTGAAACTCGACTTATCGATGAGGCAGAAGGCCAGGTAATTCCCCAGGAAAGTCGCGCACAATAGGAATGTCTTCTATCTTCTTTTCTTTCGAGGATGTATCAGAAACGAGGGCTAGAATAGCAGGGTGGCCCTTTCGCAAACACTTCTGGGCCTTAAGGAAAGAGATGATGCTCACAACAGCACCACTCTTGTCGCCATGAATCATGAGAGGTTCTTTTCCAGAACGAGGAATACGGACGATTTTCTCCTTGCAAATAATCTCCGCTTGATGTTGAGATAGCCAATCCATCCCAATAACGACGTCGAAACTACCAAGAACGATAGGAATAAGATCAATAGAGAAGGTCTGACTAGCTAAGATGAGATTACAACCCTTAACTATGTGTGTGGCCTCGAAACTTTTACCGTTTGCTAGTTCTACCATGTGTTTGGTGTTAAAAAGTGTTGGAGTGCGCTTAAGCATTTGACTAACCTTTAGGGACATCAGCACCCGAATCGAATAAAACAGTAACAAAGAAATCATCCAGAAGAAACTTACCCATCACAACGTTGGGATCGTTCCTCGCGTCACCCTGACCCAGCACGAAAACACGTCCCCTGGCACCATTGCCATCATTGTTACCCCCGTTATTGTTCCCGTTCCCCTAATTATTGTTGTTGTTCTGATTCTGGTTTAACTGGGGGTAGTTCCTCTTGAAGTGACCTTCAGCACCACACTGATAGCATCCCCTGTTACCCTGCTGTTGCTGCTGCTAATTCTGTGGAGCTGGTGGCTGTTGTTGACGATTCTGATTTGCCGGTCGTGCACCCCTTCAATCCTTAGCTTCATGACCAAGCTTGTTACACCTCTGACAACGACCGTTATTGCACGACCCACTATGATGCATGTTGCATCGTTTGCACTTGGGGTGGTTCCCCTTATACCCACTCTGCCCTTGACTACCAGAAGATTGCTGACCGGGGCTCTTGTAGTCATCAGTCTTTCGCTGCTGAGACTGAGACTGAGCTGATGTTGAACCCTTGCTTGAGACTCCATCCCATTTGCGCTTGATGTCACTGGGGGCGTCAGAAGTAGTAGTAGTAGCACCAATACGCTTGGGCAGCCTGTTCTGCTCGACTGCCTGATCAGTGAGACGATGAGCCAAATGAATAACTTGTTGGATAGTGGCGAGGTTCGCTGGATCTCTGGCACTAAACCTTTAAGGTACAGCTCGATACGTTTGATAGGAGGATTCACCATAGTAGGACACAAGATAGCCAGCTCGTTCGATCTTTTCGTGTACGCTTCAATTTCCGACCCCGTCATCTTTAAGTTGTAGAACTCTACTTCCAGCTTGTGGATGTCATCATGAATGCAGTACTCTTCCTTGATCAAATCCTTAAAGTCGTTCCAGGGGGTGGCATTAGCAGCAACCAACCCCAGCATTTGGACCTGAGTGTTCCACCACGTGAGTGCTACACCTTCGAGAGTACCAGTAGCATACTTCACCCTACGAGCCTCAGGGCATTCACACATCTCGAAAACAGATTCGAGATTCTCGAACCAGTGGAGGAGGCCTACAGCTCCTTCAGTGCCGTTGAAATGAGTAGGTCTGCAGTCCATAAAAGTTTTGAAAGTACACATAGGAGGCTGAGCATGTTGACCTGTTGTGCGAGTTAGAAGAGACAAAATTAAACACAAGTGTTGGTTCACGAGAGTAGGATCTAAAGATCCCAGAGTAAGTTGCTATGGTAGGTTATACCTCCTGCCTGAGCCGCTGCGAGTGCTACAGCAACTTGTTCATTGATTAAAGTCGTTAGCTGGGCTTGAGTTAGGTTGATACGTCCACTCATGATCTTCACAATAAAGAGAGCATGGGTGAGAAAAGTGTCGTGACAATGCGTAAGTGTGGAGTGATAGAAGAGAGTAAGCATGTCACACCCCAAAATCCACCTGCGGAGTATCACCGCTTGGAGGCGTGACTGACCAGGATCAAGCCACCAATAATATTGAACAAGCATGTAAGTAATAATAAAATCCAACACAATACAATTGGTGTCCAAACAAAACTTAGTTTAAGTTACAAGCGGAAGCATAATGTCTAAAACCATAGCGAAAGTCAGTAATGTTTAAGTTCTTCATGAACACTCAATGTCCATGCTCCACAACGACTCTTCCCCATGCAAGCTCCTGCTAAACCCATTGACCTGTAAAGCATGTAGTAACGAGTCAACAATAATGTTGAGCGAGTTCACAGTTGGGTGTTCGTTTTAAGTTGTTCCAAAAACAGTTTCCTTTAGCTGGTATCCTGCCGTGGGGGTTACCCCATAGTTGAAAACATGTTCTGTTTAAATCCCATTTACTCAGGCTATCCAGCCGTGGGGGCTACCCCATGTTAATTATCTGGCTCTTCGGCCGTGGGGGCTACCCCATGTATATACTACTAGACTCGTTACCATATCGACTGCTGACTGTAGTCATGTTTATGTGCCCTGAACTGTCAATGTCTATCATCATTGACGTGCCCAGATCCATTAGTTCATGCCCGTCCTCTGCGGTACGGTGTGAGGCTTGTCAAACCTAAATAGCGCTATCTAACTAATGACCCGCTCGCCATTGGCCCGGCGATTAAGTCGATATAAAAAGGAGGGACTTCGTGATAGAGTTTTGGTCTAGTGAAATTTAAACTGTCCAAGAGGATGAGGAATTATATTCCTGAATCCATACTGTCCTACCCAAGAAAGGACGAGGAATCCATCTTCCTTAACCCATTCCCAACCCCTGGGAATCCCATGCTTTGTAGAAAGTGTTAGGTTAGCTCGGCAGATAAATGAAAGGTCAATCGAGCTGCTAGAGGTCAACCACGTCCTAACATGGTTACCATACAAGTCAGGTCTAGGTTCAAGTAGTGCACGTAAGATTACACAGAGATAGCAAGTTACGAACACATGGTATACACGACATACACGTAAACGATATCAGACAAGTAAATAACAAAGCCCAATAATACCCAGCCCAACATGTTGTGCGATTCCAACATATATCCGGCCCACAGAAACAGAAAGCCCAAACATACATGTACGGCCCAATAATTAGCAAAGGTTGATCTTGTGCGGTTCGGACAGAATTGTGCGATCCGAACGACTTGTGCGATCCAGTGGGTTGTGCGATTGTGTTTTGGGCCAATCGGCCCAACAGCAAAGTGAAGTCCATAAGTTGTGTGTGGCCCAAGCCTTGTGCGATCAGCACTATCTTGTGCGATCCACAAGGTCTTGTGCGATCATGCATATCCTGATTGTACACTGTGCTTAACGTGATTGTACCCGACTTGTGCGATTGCACCTTGTGCGATTAGATCAGATCTTGTACCATCTGATCTTGTGCGACCGAGAGGGGCCTTGTGCGATTAGTTTAATTATCCCTAAAATCTTGCAATCAGTTACATATTTCCATCAACTCGTTTGACCACTTTAACAGTTTCCATATTTGCATAAATTCAATCAACAGAATCAACAGTTCTACTCAAACCATATATCGATCAACAAGGCTTTTATCTCAAAGTTCATATGAACCCTAATATAATTCATAGCATGAACATCAACCACACCTTCAAACACATTAACGGATTCATGGCCTTGATAACTAACATGTACCTTACACAACAACACAATAATCATCCGAATAATAACACATCACAGCCGATTATCATCATTTGGTTTCCATTCATCAACAAATCCAACTTGTACTAACATAACCAAACCACTCGGATCCAAACCCCCATAGAGCCGATTACATTCATTCATGATCAATCACATATTATTCATACCAACATAACAATACATCATCATATAAACATCATCATTCATCATCAACCGAATAAAAACACATAACATGAAACACTAACCGATCAGAGATGGATGAGAGTGATCCGAATCAAAAGCTTCGATGGGGATGGGATGTTGTTTGGCGTCGGCTTCGAGAGGAGAGAAAGAGAGTAGGGTTTTATGTGTGTGTTGTGTTTTGCAAATTATGAGAAACACTCTCCTACCCTAGGTGGTTGTATGCGCATAAGAGGAGTGGGCCGAACCCATCATGTGCTGCCCTTGGTTCGGATACAAAGAGTGTAGCCCGAATGGCTTGTGCGATCGGGTTGTGTTGTGCGATTACATAATACATACATTCACATAACATAAAATCAAACATAGCATTCAATACTCAACATGGTTCATGTAATCACATAAGGTCTACATACGTTACATTAACACAAAGAAAAGGTTTTAAATACGAGTTGTCACATTATCCCCAAGTTGAAAGAAATTTCGTCCCGAAATTTGGTACGTACTCACTGAGGAAGCTAGTTAAGTTGCATGGTTTTCCTGGGGTGTCACATCCTCCCCCCGTTGATCTGGAATTTCGTCCCGAAATTCCGTAGTAGCTTCAGCCTCAGTAGTGGTTGTACTGTTTGCGAACAATTGGGGATACTTTTGTTTCATCTGATCTTCGCGTTCCCAGGTGAACTCTGGGCCACGACGTGAGTTCCAACGAACTCGAACGAGAGGTATTCTGGTGCGTTTGAGGACCTTAACGTCCCGGTCCGTGATTTCAACTGGTTCCTCGACGAATCGCAACTGTTCATCGATAGTGAGCTCCTTCAAAGGAACTACGAGGGTCTCATCTGACAGACACTTCTTCAGATTTGACACGTGAAAAACGTTGTGAACTGCACTGAGTTCTACGGGCAGGTTCAGTTTGTAGGCCACCTTGCCTATTTTCTTTATGATGTCGAATGGTCCAACGTATCGTGGGTTAAGTTTGCCTCGTTTGCCAAAATGAACCACACCCTTCCAGGGTGAAACTTTGAGTAGCACTCGATCCCCAACCTGGAACTCGAGTGGTTTTCTGCCCTTATCGGCGTAGCTTTTCTGACGGTCACGAGCCGCCGCCATTCGTTGTCGTATCTGAGCAATCCTTTCCGTTGTGTCTACCACAAGTTTTGGGCCAGTGATCTGGCTATCCCCCACCTCTGCCCAACAAAGAGGTGATCGGCATTTACGCCCGTACAATGCCACAAATGGAGCAGCTTTAATGCTGGTGTGGTAGCTGTTATTATACGAAAATTCCACTAGTGGCAGATGCTTTTCCCAGCCGTTGCCAAAATCAATCACACATGCCCTAAGCATGTCTTCGAGGGTCTGGATGGTACGTTCAGACTGCCCATCCGTTTGCGGGTGATAAGCTTTGCTCATATCTAAACGTGAGCCAAAGGACTTGTGCATTGCTTGCCACAGTTCAGAAGTAAAACGTGCATCACGATCAGAGATAATAGAGGTGGGCACCCCGTGCCTCGAGACAACTTCCTTAAAGTATACGTCTGCTAGAGTGGAGAACTTATCCGTTTCCTTGATAGCCAAGAAGTGAGCAGACTTTGTGAGTCGATCCACGATCACCCAAATAGTATCATTTCCCCGTTGGGATCTAGGCAGGCCAGTAACAAAATCCATGGAAATTTGCTCCCATTTCCATTGTGGTATCTCTGGTTGTTGGAGTAGGCCTGAAGGTTTCTGGTACTCTACTTTGACTCTCGCACAAGTCAAACATTTACTAACGTATGTTGCTATGTGAGCTTTCATGCTAGGCCACCAATACGTAGTTTTCAAGTCGTGGTATATCTTATCTGAACCAGGATGTACTGAGTAACGAGACTTGTGCGCCTCATCCATCACAAGCTCTCGTAGGTTGCCATAGTGTGGGACCCAGATGCGTCCTGTTACATAGTAGGCGCCGTCTTCCTATTGTTCTAACCGTTGCCTTGAGCCGCGTAGGGCTTCAGCCCTGACGTTTTCTGGTTTCAATGCTTCTACCTGAGCATCTCGTATCTGTGCAGGAAGACTAGATTGGATAGTGAGTTGTAAAGCTCGCACACGCTTAGGCGTAGTATCCTTTCGACTGAGGGCGTCGGCCACCACATTGGCTTTGCCCGGATGGTATCTGATCGAGCATTCGTAATCATTCAGTAGCTCGACCCATCGACGTTGTCGCATGTTCAACTCCTTCTGTTTGAAGATATGCTCGAGGCTCCTGTGATCAGTGTAAATGGCGCACTTGGTACCGTACAGGTAATGTATCCATATCTTAAGTGCAAAAACAACAGTTCCCAGCTCTAAATCGTGTGTAGTGTAGTTCCTTTCATGAACTTTAAGTTGGCGTGAGGCGTACGCGATAACTTTATCCCGTTGAATCAATACACAACCAAGGCCCTGAATTGATGCATCGCAGTAAACCACAAAGTCGTCCGTGCCTTCAGGCAATGAGAGAATAGGTGCGCTGCAAAGTCTATCCTTTAGGTGCTGAAATGCTGATTCTTGTGCATTACCCCATCGATAAGTAACGCCCTTCTACGTTAGTGAGGTGAGAGGTTGCGCAATCTTGGAGAAATCCTTCATGAACCTTCTGTAGTAACCTGCCAAACCCAAGAATTGGCGAATTTCCGTTGGTGTGCGAGGTGCAGGCCAGTTCTTAATCGAGTCTACCTTAGATGGATCAACATGAATCCCATCCTTGTTTACCACGTGGCCTAGGAAGTGGACTTCGCGAAGCCAGAAGTCACACTTCGAGAACTTTGCATAGAGTTTCTCTGTTCGTAGAAGTTCCAGGATAAGTCACAAATGCTGCTCGTGTTCCTCCTGACTCTTAGAATAGATCTGGATGTCGTCAATGAAGACAATAACAAACTTGTCCAGGTAAGGCTTGCACTCTATTCATAAGGTCCATGAAGACCGCAGGTGCGTTTGTCAGCCCAAAAGGCATGACCAAAAACTCGTAGTGTCCATAACGAGTTCTAAAGGCTGTTTTGGAGACGTCCTCTTCTCGGACTCTCAGCTGGTGATAACCCGATCTCAAATCAATCTTTGAATAAAAGCTCGACCCTTGCAGCTGGTCGAATAGGTCATCAATACGTGGAAGAGGATAGCGGTTCTTTACCGTCACCTTGTTGAGCTCGCGGTAGTCTA
This sequence comes from Helianthus tuberosus, assembly GCA_030545235.1. NCBI lineage: Eukaryota > Viridiplantae > Streptophyta > Magnoliopsida > Asterales > Asteraceae > Helianthus > Helianthus tuberosus. The sequence goes on from CM060409.1 coordinate 109,441,671, forward strand.
TACACATTCTGAAAGTACCATCTTTCTTCTTCACGAATAGCACTGGAGCTCCCCATGGTGAAGAGCTAGGACGAATAAAACCCTTATCCAAGAGTTCTTGTAGTTGCGTAGAGAGTTCTTCCAACTCTGATGGAGCTAGGCGATACGGTGCACGAGCTATTGGTGCGGCTCCAGGAGTTAGCTCGATTTGAAACTCGACTTGACGATGAGGCGGAAGGCCAGGTAGTTCCTCAGGAAATACCTCAGGATAGTCACGTACAATCGAAAAATCTTCTATCTTCTTCTCTTTCTTCGAGGTGTCAGTAACGAGAGCCAAAATAACAGTGTGGCCCTTTCTCAAACACTTCTGGGCCTTAAGGAAGGAGATGATGCTCACAACAGCACCACTCTTGTCACCACGAATCATGAGTGGTTCATCATCTGAACTAGGAATACGGACAATCTTCTCGTTGCAAAGAATCTCTGCTCGGTGTTGAGATAACCAATCCATCCCAATGACAACGTCGAAACTACCCAGAACTATAGGAATGAAGTCGATAAAGAAGGTCTGATTAGCAAGAACAAGGTTACAACCCTTGACTACGTGTGTGGCCTCTAAACTCTTACCATTAGCTAGCTCTACAGTGTGCTTGGTGCTCAATAGTGTTGGGGTACGCTTAAGCATTTGACTAACCTTTAAGGACACGTAGCTAGTATCGGCACCCGAATCAAATAAAACTGTAACGTAAAAGTGGTCGAGAAGGAACTTACCCGTCACCACATTGGGATCATTCCTCGCTTCACCTTGGCCAATAACGAACACACGACCCCTTGCACCATTGCCGTTGTTACCCCCGTTGTTCCCATTCCCCTGGTTGTTATTGTTGTTATTGTTATTCAGTTGGGGACAATCTCTCTTGAAGTGGCCTTCAGCTCCACACTGAAAGCACCCTTTGTTGACGCCTTGCTGCTGCTGCTGCTGGCGTTGTGGGGCTTGTTGTTACTGACGATTCTGGTTTGCGGGGTATAAACTTCTGCAATCCTTTGCGGCGTGGCCTGGCTTGTTGCACCGATGACAGTTACTCCTGGTGCATGGCCCGCTGTGGTGTAGGTTACAACGATTGCATTTGGGGTGAACTCCCCTGTACCTGCCCTGACTTTGACTACCAGATGCTTGCTGACCAGGGCTCTTGTAGTCGTCAGTCTTTCTCTGCTGAGACTGAGATTGAACAGAAGTTGAACCTTTGCTTGAAGTTCCATCCCATTTTCGCTTGTTGTCAGTAGGAGCATCTGAAGTAGCTGTATCACTAATACGCTTTGGTAACCTGTTCTGCTCCACCGCCTGATCAGTGAGACGGTGAGCCAACTGAACAACCTGCTGAATGGTAGCGAGGTTTGCTGAAGTCACATGACTTTGAATTTCGGGCACTAAACCCTTGAGGTACAGTTCGATGTGACAACCCTCACTAAACCAGGTATCCGTACGACTTAATTAATAATTAATTACTGCTTAATTACTGTGCTTGTTTGAAATTACTGATGAACTGCTACTTGATTTCTGATACATGCATATACCTGCATCATACTTTACTTACCGTCACTACATTATTTACATGCTGAACCTTAGTGACAAACATGATGCACAAAAAGCACAGTAGCACTATAAACGGATAACCTATTGAACATGCTGATAAAGCCAGCATCAGGCAGACACTGCCTCTAAGGCCTGTATGAGCCAGAAATATTTTACTACACTAGTAGTGAGTGTAGGGATACAAGGGTTGTAGAACTGCGTCTCTAGGAATAAGTTACAATGACTGGATGTGCCTAAAACGTGCTCTAAGTACAAAATTCAGCACTTTACATAATAATTCAGCATCAAGCTACCTAATAAAGTGCCAAGACATGAGGAAAATATTTCCGACACTTTGGAGGAAATAAGTTGTGTCACTAAAAATGGGTATTAACGACACTTTAAAGCTTTGTTAAGCACTTTAACGGATCTCTACCCAACCGAACAACCGGACTTTACCCGGAACATAAAGATATTGTCATTAACATTATTTTTCTTTTTTTGAGCCAGTTAGGGTCCCTGAATACCCTAACCCATGCCATAACGCATGACACACTAGTAACCGGGTTAATCACTTAACTAACTAGATTAACCTAACTACATACTTAACTTTTGGTTGAAAACTAACTAATTACCCCCCCCCCCCTTACGAATTCGGTCCCCAAGGGGACACCCCTTGTACCTTGATGATTATTTTAATCCTACTTTGCCTAATATCTTGACAACACTAAATCCATTGGACAATGATGCAAGAATTGTCTATAAGTAACATCTTTAACCCACCATAACCTTCACATAATCACATAACAAGAAAACACTCTCTCTCTCTCTCTCAAAGAGCTCTCGGCCGAACCCCCTATACCACCCATCCATCATTTTCGATTTTGATCATCTCATTTCAAGTAACTACAAGTGTTAAGGATCACATACGAGGAAGCTTGGTGCATTCGGAAGGCGAAGGACCTCACTCTATTGCTTTTATCCCCTCATTTTGCGCTTAGATTCTTCCCTAGCCTCGAGCTAGTAGTAAGTTGCTATAATCACCCTCTTGAACTATTTTGAAGTGGTTAATATGATTTGTAACGGTTAAAACTCGTAATCTTACAAAATGACACACAAAAGTTTACTAAAAATGCTTGTAATGATGGTTAAAAGCTCATATGTTGTGTAAATCTTGTAGTAATTGATTTGTGTGATTATTTGGACCCGATCTATGTTGTGGTAGCTCGGATCGTCATTTAACCCGGGTTGGTCATGATCATGGATCATGACATAAGGTTGTTTTGGAAGTAACAAGGGTTAAAGGATGAAACTCTACCACACACAAATCATGAACTTGTGTAAAAGCGATTTTGCTTGTGAAATAGTGTTTAAAACTAGTAGATCTACGTATCTACAAGCGGTATTTTCAAAGAACCAAGTATCAAAGAAATCATGTTTTCTAAAGACGGATCTTACACTAACGCGAATGATTTTTAGAACACACAAGTGTGTAAACACTTGTGTAGCACACACTTTCGACAAAATAACTAATTTTGAGAAAGATGACGAGAAGTTGTAAAGATGGAATTTCTTTAAAAACGGGGTTTTTACGAAACCGGATTGATTTATATAAAGATCCGCTAAAAGTATTGGGATTTACATCATAGTGTTGGAAAGACTACAAGTTCATGAGATTCTTGCGAATTACATGTTTATTAACTAGTTTGATGCGTTGAATATTGTTTTGGTTAAATAAGAAAAATGGTTGATTTGATTTATAAAAGAAAATGATACGCTTAAAAGCGTGGCCACCTCCAGTTACAGGGGAAACTCTGGCGAAATTTTTCCAAAAACTTAACACTTAGAAATATTTTCACTATAAGTGTTAGAAATACTTTTCGACTTGTTCTCAAATTATAGATTTCGCCACGACTTTTTTTACAAAACATCGGAGGTGGGATTTCACAAAATAAAACTTGGTAAATATATATATTTAGTATATATTTTTCATAAAGTCACTTGATGTGTGTTTATGATTATTTTGTGAAAATACTAGTATTATTTTTAGGGTAAAAATAATACTATCGAATGATAATGGATCCAAAATAATACGAACGTCTCTACGTTAAATATATAAGTTACACCGGTAATTATTATTACCACTCGATCATTAAAACGTAACTTACGCATTTTAAGAAAATATGACTTAACGCGTATTTTTGTCAAGGTATTATTTTGGGAAAATTTATGTAATAGAAAATATAATATTTTTGAGAAGAATATTTATATTTTGGAGTTAGAAATAAAATATATTTTAAGTGAGACTTAATAATATATTACGAACACACATGTATTAAATCCCCCATCCTTGGGAAGGAAAATGATTACCAAGTATACAGAATGTAAACACGAAATAGTTGTCTAACTATTTCCCGAAAACTTAAACCTTAAAGCTAAGGCACGGTCGTCCGTCTAATAGAGTTAGTACGTGTAGGTCGTCACACAGCTGCTTGATTTGGAGGTATACTTGGTAGAGACACACCACTGTGAGTTCATGTCCCCCTTTTCTCTTAACTGTTTTCAGTTTTTATACTTCGGGGGTGAAATACATGTTACTATGATTACGAATACTTTTTACATGGTATGGTTAGCGTAAGGAGGGTTACTACTTAGATCATGTGAGTGGGTAGGCGGGAACTGGAGGCCATTAATCCTCATTGTGGGACCGAGGGACGTAAGCGGTAGATCTATCTGGGTGTAGCGAGCCCAACTCCAGGTCCAACAGTACGGACCTCGGGGTGACTTTGTGCCCAACGCAAAATCTGCTAGGTTTGAGTCTTCCTACTTGCACTTCACACATATCAATGGCCTTGCAAACCATTGGTGATCTCTTTTTCCTTATTTGCTACATACCAGGGATTTTTATACTTACAAAGGTTTTACATACTCACTTACACATGAACTCGCTCAACAATTTTTGTTGATTTTTCAACTTACATGTATTTCAGGGAATTAAAGATCTGGCGCGGTATGTTATGTTTTCCCGCTGCATATGGGTTCCGAGGTCATCCTGGTTTAGGAAATGTGACTTTTTCCTGGACGAGTCACAAATCTTAAACTGCGTTTTAATCATGTTGATGTTTATGTTTTTCAAGACAATGTTTTATGTTATGGTGTTGTTGTGACAACCCTAACTTTCAAGGTCCGTATCTCTTCTTCACGTGATCTTGTTTCTCGTTATTTCTCTTTCGTATTGTGACTGCATTGTAATAGCTAAACGTTTTAATTGTTTGAGTAAATGTGTGTAAGTATGGTCGTTTTAATTTGGCTTCATTGATTTAAAGCCAAGTCTATTACTATATGTTGTTATGAAAGCTAAGGGGCTCCAAACCTATATCAAATATGATACGCATGAAATGTTCCTGATTAAGCTTAAACTCAAAACAAATCCTAGAAACCCCTCCCTGTTGTCGAAGCCCTTTTGTTCATCACATGGGCTGCCATGTGTTTGGGCCTAAGCCCATTATCTCGGTTAGTAAAGCAAACCGCCCTAACATTCACAAATATAGGAGGACGTACATGTGTATTGTTTTGATAAAACTTAAATCATAAGTTAAAAACCCTAAAGATTTTCCTTCCCCTCTGATCGCACGGCAGTAGGAGCACACCCCCTCTCTCTCGTGAGATATCCTTCTATTATCAAGAACCTTGGTTAGTGAATAACACTTCGATTCCTTCTTTTGTGTATGTTGTGTTGATTTTGGCGTGTAGTTTATATGCTTGGGTGAGAAATAATAATACTCATGTATAAAAAGATCTTGTGTTAATGATAAAGGAACCGATGAGGGGTTAATGCATGAAGAAAAACTATTAGTTGATATCTTGAATTTATGTGTCATGCAATTTGTTTTAATGATGACTTCTTTATTAGACTCCACTGTTAATATTTAGGTTATGAGTAAATGATGCTTGTTTGATATGAGGGTTATATAAATTACAACATGGTAGGAAACTGTTTAATAAACTGAGGAATGTGCATAGTGGGCCGCATGGTTAGTGTTATGTGATGTAAGTTGGGTAATAATTATGTTGGATCTGTTTGGGAATAGTGATGATGTGATGATTAAGATAGTGTGACTAATATTGTAAATTATAAGGGGTCCAATACAAGTGAAGGAGAGTGGGCTGCATATGAGGTTTCGGCTGCACATGTAGAGGTCACATGGAACTATTGTGGGCTAGGGATCAATCACGTAAAGGGCTGCCACTTTAGTTTTATGTTGACCAACAACACTTACCTGCTTTGTTTTCAAAGCCAAGACTTTATCAACTTGATTATTATCAAAACCACAAACTGAATAAAGTCTCTAGTGAGTTCATGAATAAAGTTTCTAGTATGTTAAATTCTCTATTGGACCGCTCAAACCATATAAACTTACATAATAGTTGCCATGCAAATAGACAGATTTATGATGATGATTTTAGCATGTTAAATGAGTTATTTGATTTTAAAGAAACCAATGAATTGAATGATCATGTGCATTACTTGTTTAACTATTATACGTGACTTGTGTGATGCTACTTGATGTGGCCTATGTGAAAATGAATTGTGAAACTGATAAACACCAAACACTCTCCTAGGTCGCGAGTATTGAATTAATTAACAAGTCACTTGTCTAAACCGAGCAAACCTAAGGTGAGTTCATTGCTCTTTCTCAAGCATGGATCCCAGGGAAGGGATAACGGGTAACGTTCCGAGGTGGAATGCATGTGTAATGGGGTGTTGGTTATTGTACTCAGTTTCTATCATTGTAAGACCACTACATCTACCGGCACGTTGCTTGTAGGGCAACGGGGGTTATTAGTTGATAGCGCTATTAGGTTTGGCACCCTCACGACGTTCGAAGAGAACGGGCGTGAACTAATTACCTTAAAACATGACCAATGCTTTGATAGAGGCATTGGGGTTGGCAATCACATATCATATGGCCATTCGGTAATCGAGTAATAACAACATCGAAACATCAAACATCATAACAACAAACAACATATCGTTTTGTAAACTGTTTTACTCACATGATTGGTAACACAACTTGGTAAACAAACACAAACCTTGAACTCACCAGCGTAGTCTGACACACTTGTTTACATGCTTGTAGGTAATCATTGAAGGAACTTGGGAACTTGCCGTCTGATGCTGCTGGAGTGGTTATGGTCATGATAAACCATTACATTGATTTGGTGTTGATACATTTTTACACTTATACAATTATGCTTCCGCTCAGTACTTTGGTTTTGGTTTGAATTACAAACGATACATTTCTTTCAATTGAGTATTTCGATACATTATTACTTGTGTTTGATATGATTGGTGGCTCTTTGTTGAATCGTTGCACCTCCATTAGGGACATGCCCTAGGTGGTAATTTGGGGGTGTGACAGTTTGGTATCAGAGCCACTGGTTATAGAGAACTCGGTTTTAAAACGTTTTTATAAAACCAGACTATAACTGAATTGATCCAAACGATGACCATGACACTCAGCCTCAGATTGCAAGGTTCGTTCCTCGTTAGTTTATGCATTACATGTCTAGTAAACGTATCTATATTTATAGCATGCACGACACAACATGGTAGATATCATGACACATTGATGGCGTAACATAACTCTTGCATCTAGTAAATCATAATCTTGTTGGTAGTGCATATTCTTGTGTTGCTTGGAATGGGAGAAACTTCGAACATGAGTTAAGAAGCATGGAGAGGAGCATGCAAACCGCCTTATTATCATGGGTGCACACATAATAATAACGCGTGGTGCATGCAAATCCCAATGAGACTTAACGAGTGTAAGAGGGGTTCTTCCCTGTTTGTGTATGAACATGGTAGTTAATCGTTCCTAACGTGATAACCTGAACACTTTTCTCGTTCTCGACTCCTAAATTCGTTCCCTTCTTCTATTATAGAACCATGAGTGGACGAGGACACGGACGTGGTAGCATCAACATGACTCAGGCTGAGTTAACAAACCTGATAAACACACGTGTGGCTGAGGCTCTGGCAGCCTACCAAGCTGGTATGAACTGTACCAAATACTTTTAAATCCTGTATCGTGTACACAACTCTTACTCCTGTGTTGTATCTTCTTTCACCCAGCGCACCCAATCAACCAGCCTGCCTGCACATTCAAGATGTTTATGGATTGTAAGCCACAGACCTTCAGTGGGACGGAAGGGGCTGTGGGACTACTGAGGTGGTTCGAGAAAGCTGAGTCAGTGTTCGCTATGTGCAACTGTCCCGTGGGGGACCGCGTGAAATATGCTACAGGCACTCTCGAGGATGGTGCCCTGACATGGTGGAATGCCCAGGTTCAGTTGTTGGGTATCGAGGCGGCGAACGCTACTACTTGGGACGGCTTTAAGGAATTGATGAGGGAGGAGTACTGTCCTCGTGATGCGATACAGAAGCTAGAGAACGAGTATTACGATCTGAAACTGGTGGGATCGGAGGTTGAAGCGTATGTGAAGCGTTCGTATGAGTTGGCTGACTTGTGCCCGAATTTGTCTCGACCTATGTCTCGAAGGATTGAATTATTCATCAAGGGATTACCTCCACGAGTGAAGGGTTTGGTTACTGCTGCAAACCTCAATAACTTAACTCAGATTGTCCGGTTGACTCACAAGATTGTTGATCAGGAGGTGGAGAGCAACTCGCTACCACCTCGTGTTTCTAAAGCTACTGCTACCACCACCACAGCCACTACTCCTGTCACTGATAGTAAACGTAAGTGGGGTGATATGGACAAGGCGTCCAACTCGGTTCAGTCCCAAAAGAAGATAGACACTGGCAGAACTCGCAGCTTTAGCCAATCTTCCGCAGTGAATCAAAATCAGAACTCTTATGTGGGAAAGAAGCCTCAGTGTAGCAAATGTGGGTTTCATCATTATGGGCAGTGTACTTGGGTTTGTCGCAGGTGCGACAAGGTAGGCCATGAGGCCAAGGATTGTAGGGCTCCTCAGCCAAAACAGCAGCAGCAGCAGACTCAGCCGAATCAGAGACAGCAAGGGCAGCAATCTCAGCAGGGTCAAGGGTTTAGAAAAGGGTGTTATCAGTGTGGGGCTGAGGGACATATGAAGCGGGATTGCCCTCAATTGAAACAGAATACAGGTGGTAACAATGCAGGGAACAATGATGGGAACAATGGGGGCAACGTGGCGCGTGGGCGTGGATTTACTATTGGAGCTAGTGAAGCACGGAACGACGGCAATGTGGTGACTGGTACGTTCTCTGTGAATGGTGTTTATGCTTCTATTTTATTTGATTCGGGTGCCGACTGGAGTTATGTGTCTACGGGGTTCAGTAGTCGTCTAGGATTGAGTCCTACGCCTCTTGTTGTTAAACATGTAGTGGAAATAGCGAATGGTAAAACTATCGAAGCGTCACATGTTCTCATGGGTTGCAAATTAGATCTCTTGGGTCAAGTATTCGACATTGACCTACTTCCTGTCACTCTTGGAAGCTTCGATGTAGTTGTTGGCATGGATTGGTTATCCAAAAATCAGGCGGAAATTCTCTGCAAGGAGAAAGTCGTTCGTATTCCCCTTGCTAGTGGTGAATCTCTATCTGTCCAGGGTCATCGTAGTGGTGTTACAGTGGGTATTATTTCAGCCATGAAGGCCCTAAGTTTTCTACGAAAGGGCTATCCTTCCATTCTCGCCCTAGTTACTGATTCTCAGACTGACGAAAGGAAACTCGAAGATCTTCCTATTGTTCGAGAGTTTCCTGATGTTTTTCCTGAAGAACTCCCCAGTTTACCTCCACATCGTCGGGTGGAATTTCAGATTGATCTTCAGCCAGGAGCAGCGCCGATTGCTCGTGCACCATATCGTCTTGCGCCAGGAGAGTTGCAAGAACTGTCGAACCAACTTCAGGAGTTATTGGACAGGGGTTTCATTCGTCCTAGTTCATCTCCTTGGGGAGCTCCTGTATTATTTGTAAAGAAGAAGGACGGGTCTTTTCGTATGTGCATCGACTATCGCGAGCTCAACAAAGTGACGATCAAGAATCGTTATCCTCTGCCACGTATTGACGACTTGTTTGACCAGCTGCAAGGGTCAAGTTTCTATTCCAAGATTGATTTGAGGTCGGGATATCATCAGGTACGGGTTAGAGAAGAGGATGTGCCTCGAACAGCTTTTCGAACGCGGTATGGCCACTATGAGTTCTTAGTCATGCCATTTGGGATGACCAACGCACCAGCGGTCTTCATGGACCCCATGAACCGCGTGTGCAAACCTTACCTTGACGACTTCGTTATTGTTTTCATTGACGACATTTTGATCTACTCCAAGAACAAGGAAGACCACGAGCGCCATCTTCGCCTCATTTTGGAGCTTCTGAGGAAGGAGCAGTTATACGCAAAGTTTTCCAAGTGCGACTTCTGGATTCGGGAAGTACACTTTCTTGGGCACATCGTTAACGAAATGGGTATTCATGTGGATCCTGCCAAGATCGATGCTATTCGCAATTGGGCGGCACCAAAGAATCCTTCGGAGGTGCGTCAATTTCTTGGTCTTGCGGGATATTATCGCCGGTTTATTCGGGATTTTTCTAAGATTGCTCAACCCCTCACCGCCCTGACTCAAAAGAAAGTTGTTTTTTCTTGGGGATCGAACCAGGAAGAAGCTTTTCAGCTCTTAAAGCAGAAGTTGTGCAGCGCGCCGATTTTATCCCTACCAGAGGGTACTGAAGATTTCGTGGTTTATTGCGATGCGTCTATTCAGGGTCTCGGCTGTGTGTTGATGCAGCGAGACAAGGTGATAGCTTATGCTTCTCGACAGTTGAAGGTACACGAGAAGAACTATACGACACACAACCTGGAGTTAGGAGCCGTAGTCTTCGCGTTGAAGATTTGGAGGCATTACTTGTACGGTACCAAGTGTACCATCTATACCGATCACAGGAGTCTTCAACATATCTTCGACCAGAAGGAATTGAATATGCGGCAACGTCGTTGGGTCGAGCTTTTTAATGATTATGAGTGTGCTATCAAGTATCATCCGGGTAAAGCCAATGTTGTAGTTGATGCTCTTAGTCGCAAGGAACCGAAACAGAAGCGTGTTCGTGCCCTACAGCTTACTATTCACTCAGATTTACCTGCCCGGATTCGTTCAGCTCAGATTGAAGCGTTAAAGGAAGAAAATCTCGAAGCTGAAGGATTACGAGGTCTACACAAGAAGAAGTTCGAGCAACGGTCTGACGATATCTACTACTTCATGGAACGGATATGGGTTCCTTCATTTGGTAATCTTCGGGAGCTTGTGATGGATGAAGCACACAAGTCACGATATTCTATTCATCCAGGGTCCGATAAGATGTACCAGGACCTCAAGGTTTTGTATTGGTGGCCGAACATGAAAGCTATTATTGCCACCTACGTGGGTAAGTGTTTGACCTGTGCTAGGGTCAAGGCCGAGTACCAGAAGCCTTCGGGTCCACTTCAGCAGCCAGAGATACCCATGTGGAAATGGGAACAGATCGCTATGGATTTTGTTACGGGGTTACCTAGAACACAGGCTGGGAACGATACTATATGGGTGATTGTCGATCGTCTCACAAAGTCAGCACATTTCCTAGCAATCAAGGAGACAGATAAGTATTCGCAGCTCGCAGCAGTGTACCTTAAAGAGGTGGTTTCTAGGCACGGGGTGCCGACTTCTATTATTTCTGATCGAGATCCTCGTTTTACTTCGGAGTTATGGCAGGCTATGCATAAGATGTTCGGCTCACGTCTCGATATGAGCACAGCTTATCATCCACAGACAGATGGTCAGAGTGAGCGCACTATTCAGACACTAGAAGACATGCTGCGGGCATGTGTTATTGATTTTGGAAAAGGATGGGAGAAGCATTTGCCGTTGGTAGAGTTTTCCTACAATAACAGCTACCACACCAGTATCAAAGCGGCACCATTTGAGGCACTGTACGGGAGGAAGTGCCGTTCACCTCTCTGCTGGGCTGAAGTGGGTGATAGTCAGATCACGGGTCCTGAGATGGTACTCGAAACTTCAGATATGATTGTGAAAATCAGGGAACGTATGGCAGCTGCTCGTGACCGCCAGAAGGCCTATGCTGACAAGCGTGCCAAAGAGGTAGTGTTTGAAGTGAATGACCGCGTCATGCCGAAAGTCTCACCGTGGAAAGGGGTTGTACGCTTTGGGAAGCGTGGCAAGCTGAATCCACGTTATGTTGGGCCGTTTAAAGTACTTGAACGTATCGGAAAGGTGGCTTATAGGTTGGAATTACCTACTGAGCTGGGTAATGTTCACGACGTATTTCATGTATCACAGTTAAAGAAGTGTTATGCTGACGATCCATTAGTGGTACCTTTTCAAGAATTAAAAATCGACGACAAGTTGCAGTTTGTTGAAGAACCCATCGAGATCATGGACCGTGAGGTCAAAGTGCGTAAACACAGTCGTATTCCCATCGTTAGAGTTAGCTGGAACTCAAGACGTGGACCGGAGTTCACGTGGGAGCGCGAGGATCGGATGAAGCTTAAGTATCCTCACCTCTTCCCCAAAGACAAAGCAGAGTCAAGCAAAACTGGTGAATCTCGGGGCGAGATTCCTCTTCAAGTTGGGGATGATGTCACACCTGAGCAAAATCCGCAACAATCTTGATTTATCACTTCACTTCTTGTGCTTGCTTGTCAAATTTCGGGACGAAATTTCTTTGAAGTTGGGGATGATGTGACAACCCTAACTTTCAAGGTCCGTATCTCTTCTTCACGTGATCTTGTTTCTCGTTATTTCTCTTTCGTATTGTGACTGCATTGTAATAGCTAAACGTTTTAATTGTTTGAGTAAATGTGTGTAAGTATGGTCGTTTTAATTTGGCTTCATTGATTTAAAGCCAAGTCTATTACTATATGTTGTTATGAAAGCTAAGTGGCTCCAAACCTATATCAAATATGATACGCATGAAATGTTCCTGATTAAGCTTAAACTCAAAATAAATCCTAGAAACCCCTCCCTGTTGTCGAAGCCCTTTTGTTCATCACATGGGCTGCCATGTGTTTGGGCCTAAGCCCATTATCTCGGTTAGTAAAGCAAACCGCCCTAACATTCACAAATATAGGAGGACGTACATGTGTATTGTTTTGATAAAACTTAAATCATAAGTTAAAAACCCTAAAGATTTTCCTTCCCCTCTGATCGCACGGCAGTAGGAGCACACCCCCTCTCTCTCGTGAGATATCCTTCTATTATCAAGAACCTTGGTTAGTGAATAACACTTCGATTCCTTCTTTTGTGTATGTTGTGTTGATTTTGGCGTGTAGTTTATATGCTTGGGTGAGAAATAATAATACTCATGTATAAAAAGATCTTGTGTTAATGATAAAGGAACCGATGAGGGGTTAATGCATGAAGAAAAACTATTAGTTGATATCTTGAATTTATGTGTCATGCAATTTGTTTTAATGATGACTTCTTTATTAGACTCCACTGTTAATATTTAGGTTATGAGTAAATGATGCTTGTTTGATATGAGGGTTATATAAATTACAACATGGTAGGAAACTGTTTAATAAACTGAGGAATGTGCATAGTGGGCCGCATGGTTAGTGTTATGTGATGTAAGTTGGGTAATAATTATGTTGGATCTGTTTGGGAATAGTGATGATGTGATGATTAAGATAGTGTGACTAATATTGTAAATTATAAGGGGTCCAATACAAGTGAAGGAGAGTGGGCTGCATATGAGGTTTCGGCTGCACATGTAGAGGTCACATGGAACTATTGTGGGCTAGGGATCAATCACGTAAAGGGCTGCCACTTTAGTTTTATGTTGACCAACAACACTTACCTGCTTTGTTTTCAAAGCCAAGACTTTATCAACTTGATTATTATCAAAACCACAAACTGAATAAAGTCTCTAGTGAGTTCATGAATAAAGTTTCTAGTATGTTAAATTCTCTATTGGACCGCTCAAACCATATAAACTTACATAATAGTTGCCATGCAAATAGACAGATTTATGATGATGATTTTAGCATGTTAAATGAGTTATTTGATTTTAAAGAAACCAATGAATTGAATGATCATGTGCATTACTTGTTTAACTATTATACGTGACTTGTGTGATGCTACTTGATGTGGCCTATGTGAAAATGAATTGTGAAACTGATAAACACCAAACACTCTCCTAGGTCGCGAGTATTGAATTAATTAACAAGTCACTTGTCTAAACCGAGCAAACCTAAGGTGAGTTCATTGCTCTTTCTCAAGCATGGATCCCAGGGAAGGGATAACGGGTAACGTTCCGAGGTGGAATGCATGTGTAATGGGGTGTTGGTTATTGTACTCAGTTTCTATCATTGTAAGACCACTACATCTACCGGCACGTTGCTTGTAGGGCAACGGGGGTTATTAGTTGATAGCGCTATTAGGTTTGGCACCCTCACGACGTTCGAAGAGAACGGGCGTGAACTAATTACCTTAAAACATGACCAATGCTTTGATAGAGGCATTGGGGTTGGCAATCACATATCATATGGCCATTCGGTAATCGAGTAATAACAACATCGAAACATCAAACATCATAACAACAAACAACATATCGTTTTGTAAACTGTTTTACTCACATGATTGGTAACACAACTTGGTAAACAAACACAAACCTTGAACTCACCAGCGTAGTCTGACACACTTGTTTACATGCTTGTAGGTAATCATTGAAGGAACTTGGGAACTTGCCGTCTGATGCTGCTGGAGTGGTTATGGTCATGATAAACCATTACATTGATTTGGTGTTGATACATTTTTACACTTATACATTTATGCTTCCGCTCAGTACTTTGGTTTTGGTTTGAATTACAAACGATACATTTCTTTCAATTGAGTATTTCGATACATTATTACTTGTGTTTGATATGATTGGTGGCTCTTTGTTGAATCGTTGCACCTCCATTAGGGACATGCCCTAGGTGGTAATTTGGGGGTGTGACAGTTGTAGTTCCTAAGAAAATGTTATTGTATTTGGTTTTTAAAACTTAATCGAATGGATGATCTTGCATGGTTTTATTTCATATAGCTTGTTATGATTAAGCTATGGTATTAAGAAGTCACACCAAAATAACCACGCTTCCGCAAAGCCAGGGTGTGACAGCTTGGTATCAGAGCTCTGATCATAGCGAACTAGGATTCTTTCTCGAGTCTAGACTATGATCACTAGGGCTCTCACGAAAACATTTTTACTGCATACCACTTAAGTCCAGATCCAAAACGTTTTTACAAACAAATGTTGAGCACATTTATTTATTATTTATAGGCTCAGTCTGGGAGGCTGAGGCTCGGTCTGGGAGGCCGAGGAGAATTGGCTAGTGGGACTAGGAGAATTGGCTAGTGGGACTAGGAAGAGCAGTCTGGGAGGCTGGGAGGCTAGTGGGACTAGGAGAATTATTTGATTGCTTACTTGGCGACTAATGTGCTTATCTGATTGTGTGACTGATTATTTGTGCACATTTGTGTTTATGTTACAGACACATGGACTCGACCGGCACTGGTGATTCAGACACCACAGGCCCTAGACCTATAGTATCAGACGACCTCGAGTCTTCAGAGCGCGAGGTCCACACATCCGATGTTACTAGCACGGACGAGGACGACTTTCAGCCCTTTGCTTTACCTGATGGTGCTGATGAGCTCGCTGATGGCCCTTTGGCCGGGGACCTACCGTTAGTAGAGATCCCTGCTCCCATACCACTTGCTTCATATCCTGCTTACGATTTGCTTCTCGACGCCGACGATGATGGCGACGTCGATCTGTATGATGATGAGCCCTTAGAGGAGGATGTTCAGGGCGAGGCCCTTCTTGCTGCTGGTGATCTCTTGATGATCGCAGATGCTCCCGCCGAGGAGTCACCCGCTCACTATCCGGTCCCAGACTCTTTCGAGTCTGTGGCCTCCGCACCTTCACACACCCAGAGTGCGCAGCACTTCTCACATGGATCAGATCCCGACCAGGCATCCTCTGTTGCCTCTGTTGCCCCTATTCCTAGTTTTGCTTTCGACCACGATGATGTGGAGGATTCCGATCTTGTCTTTCCCCCAGGATTCGACCCAGATGAGGATATAGAGTTTATACCCATGGATCAGCCTATGGAGGATCCAGTCGACCCAGTTGACCCAGTTGATCCCATCGACCCTGAGTTTGATTTTGAGATGGCCTTTGATGACCCCGAGCCTGCCATGGCCCCTGAGCAGGTAGCCGCTCTAGACCCTGCGTTTGAGCACGACCCAGTTCATGCGGACGCACCTATTATTGAGCCTGTCATTGCTGACCTACCCATTGATGATCACCCTGCTGATGCACCACTACTGGAGGGTGACCATGTTATTGCTGCTGATCATGTTGATCCCCCACTTATTGCTGATGCACCAGTTGACCCTCTTGTTGCACCTCACTTTGACCCTATGCCTGTACAGTTTGATCGAGCACTTTTTGAGGCACAGATGGACCCACGAGATGAGCACGCCCAGCATGGGTGGATTCCTGCTGATGATGAGGTTCCACCTATTCCCCCTCAGATCACTGATACCCGTCACGTTGATACATCTTTTACTTTCCCTCAGTTTACACCTCCAGCACGACCTGGAGAGGGTTCTTCGGCCCATCCCTTTGGGCATGTGCCGACGTCTGTTCCCGTTATGCCACAGTTTTCACTTGTTTTACCCCCTGTACCACCATTCTTTGTGCCACCTTTTGATCCAGCCAGTGAGCCGTTTCTCTGGACGTCACCGTCTGTTATGCCACTGACCGACCCCTACCATCCTTTCCATATGGGGTATACTATTGAGGACGTTTTGATATCGATTGTTGTCCAGCAGGAGGCACTCACACGGCGCATACAGGAGCTTGAGAGAGCTCAGCCACCGCCGTGCCAGTGTCAGGGTCAGACCCACCCAGTTTCTTCGCAGCACTCTCAACCATTGTTACCTGACTATGCTGCACGCCTTTTGGCACTTGAGCAGCAGGTTGCTTCTTGGTTGCGTACCTAGAGAGCCATGGAGGAGGACTGGCTCCAGTTGCGTCGTTTGTTCTACACTCACTTTCCCCCTCCTCCACCGCCATCCGTGTAGAGCTCTTCAGTATCGTATGGGTAGACGCTGGTGAGAAGACGGCGATTGCTTTTGACTGCACAACATTTTTGGAGACTACATTATGATTCTGACTTTTGTTGACATGTATTTGATGTACTGACACTGATTTGATATGGTTTTTGGACTAGGGTGATGTAGCCCTTAGTCGACTGATGTTGTATGACACTGTGATGTATTGTACGCTTACTATGTGGTCTCAATATATGGCAATCGCAGTATTCTCATCATATTTGATGCTTGATTTGGTTATTTATATTCTATGACATGGGATGTTGTGTGATTGATGTTTGTGACATGGGATGTTGTGTGATTGATATGATTATAACATGAGATGTTATGTACTATTACTATCATTATATACGTACGCTATATTATGACCTGACTTACGTATTATAACATGGGATCTTTATTTTGGCCTGACCGACGTGAACCCATCTTTTAGAAGATGCCGCCGAGACGTCAAACGCCGATGCCTACCAATGAGGCAGAACTCCAACAAGTCATCGCTGCTGCCATCGCGCAATACGCCGCCTCGCAAGGAGGACCCAGCGGAAGCAGCTCAAACAACAATGGCAACAACAATCCACCTCATGGTAATACTAAGTCATTAAGACATACCATGATCTAATTGGATATCTCTAGCAAGGATGCTAATGCCATTCATATGTTGTAACGTATGTGCAGGGTGCACCTACAAGCAGTTTCTAGACTGCAAACCGGTCAACTTTGATGGCACAGGAGGTGCTGTCGCCTTTGTTCGTTGGGCTGAGAAAACTGAATCTGTTCTTCGCATGAGCAAATGCGCACTAGATCAGCAAGTCACCTATATCTCGGGGCTATTCTTGGATGGAGCCCTTTCTTGGTGGAATTTGCAAGTACAGACACTTGGTGAAGCTGCTGCCTACGCGCTAACCTGGACCGAACTGAAGGAACTTATGCGCAAAAAGTATTGCTCTCGCGCGGAAATCCAAAGATTGGAAACTGAGTTCTGGCATTTGAAAATGGAAGGTCCAAAGATTGCAGAATACGTTCAGAGGTTCCATGACTTATCACATGTGGTACCCTACATGGTCACTCCGGAGTTCAAGCGGATTGAACGTTTCATTTGGGGATTAGCTCCTCAAATCATAAGCATGGTGACCTCATCCAAGCCTGCGACAATTACTGAGGCGATTGATCTGAGCGTGGCTCTCACAGAGGAGGCTATCCGCCTAAACAAGTTTTCTGATGTTGAGCAAAGGAAGAAGGAGACTCATGTAGAGTCGTCCGGGGATAACAAAAGGAAATTCTCGAATTTCAAACAAGGCACAAGCAGTGATGGCAGGAAAGGAGAACCAAGCGCACCGGTTCAAGCTATGACTGGTACTAGAAGGAAAGGAAAGGGATATATGGGTGCACATCCCAAGTGTAACTCTTGCCAACGCCATCACCCTGGCCGATGCGGGCCAAAAGTATGTGAAGCTTGTGGAAAGACTGGTCACTTGAAGGATTCTTGCTGGGCTAGTGCTGGCCGGGGAGGCCAAGGAGGATTTGGGAATAGAAATAATAATCGTGGTGGTATTGGGAATCGCCCACAGGGGAACAATGGAGGAAACGGGAATCGAGGCAACAATGCGAATCAAGCTGGTAATGCGAACCAAAACAACAACCAAGCTGGAAATGGAGGTGGAAACGGGCAAAGACTTGGATGCTTTGACTGTGGTGATATTGGGCATTTTAAAAGGAACTGCCCAGAGATGAACCAAGCCCGTGGAAGAGTGTTCCACATCGAAGCGAGGGAAGCGTGCCAGGATCCCAATGTCGTTACTGGTACGTTCCCTGTAAACCAACGCTATGCATCCGTTTTATTTGATACTGGTGCCGACTATAGCTTCGTATCGTTAGAATTTAAGAATATGCTTGGTTTAACCGCTAGTAAGTTAGATATTCCCTACTCAATCGAATTGGCCAATGGGAAGTTAGTAGAAGCCAATGAAGTTATCAGAGGTTGTGTGATCGAATTGGGAGAGCGTCAGTTTGCTTTGGATCTACTACCAGTCCAGTTGGGAAGCTTCGACGTGGTGGCAGGAATGGATTGGTTATCAGGCAACAAGGCTGAAATAGTTTGTCACGAAAAGATCGTTCGTATCCCAACCGAAGATGGCGAAACAATTGTGGTTCACGGGGAGAAGCGTGATACGCGGTTAAGAATTATCAGCTGCCTGAAAGCGCGAAAGTGTTTGCAGAAGGGATGTGTTGCCTTCCTGGCACACATTGTGGATAAGAAGGCTGCTGAGCCGAGAATCGAAGACATCCCTGTCGTGAGGGAGTATCCGGAAGTCTTCCCGGAGGACTTGCCTGGACTGCCGCCTCAGAGGCAAGTGGAGTTTCACATCGATTTAGTCCCAGGCGTCGCGCCTGTGGCTAAGGCACCTTATAGACTTGCCCCGTCTGAGATGCAAGAATTGTCGACACAACTTCAAGAGTTGTTAGACAAGGGATTTATCCGACCAAGCTTCTCGCCTTGGGGAGCTCCAGTTTTGTTTGTCAAGAAGAAGGACGGTAGTTTTCGTATGTACATTGACTACCGGGAGTTGAACAAGCTGACGATCAAGAATAGATATCCTCTGCCAAGAATTGATGATCTGTTTGATCAACTGCAAGGTTCAAGCTTTTACTCAAAGATCGACTTGCGATCTGGATACCATCAGTTAAGGATACAAGAGGAAAGTATCCCGAAGACAGCCTTCAGAACTCGTTATGGACACTACGAGTTCCTTGTTATGCCGTTTGGTTTGACAAACGCACCTGCAGTCTTTATGGACTTGATGAATAGAGTTTGCAAGCCGTACTTGGACAAGTTCGTGATTGTGTTTATCGACGACATCTTGATTTATTCAAGAACAAAGGCTGAGCACGAACAGCATCTAAGAGCTATTTTGGAGCTGCTGAAGAAAGAACAGTTGTATGCCAAATTCTCAAAGTGCGAATTTTGGCTACGTGAAGTCCAATTCCTTGGACATGTGGTAAATGGAGATGGAATCCATGTGGATCCAACCAAGATGGAAGCGATCAAGAATTGGGAAACGCCAAAGACGCCAACCGAAGTTCGACAATTCTTAGGTTTGGCTGGTTACTACCGAAGATTCATTGAGAATTTTTCAAAAATCGCTCAACCATTGACGCTCCTCACGCAGAAAGATAAGAAGTTTGATTGGGGAATCAAACAGGAAGAAGCGTTCCAGATATTGAAGGATAAGCTCTGCAATGCGCCAATCTTAGCACTACCAGAAGGTACAGATGATTTCGTGGTATACTGTGATGCCTCACGTCAAGGATTGGGTTGTGTGTTGATGCAACACCAAAAGGTTATTGCTTACGCATCGCGTCAATTGAAAGTACATGAAAGGAACTGTACCACACATGATTTGGAACTTGGCGCAGTGGTTTTTGCATTAAAGATCTGGAGACACTACCTTTACGGTACAAAGTGTACAATTTTTACAGATCACAAGAGCCTACAACACATATTCAACCAGAAGGAGCTGAATATGAGGCAAAGACGTTGGGTTGAGTTGCTGAACGATTACGACTGCGAGATAAAGTATCATCCAGGGAAGGCGAATGTGGTCGCCGATGCCCTAAGTCGAAAGGAGAGGATCAAGCCCATAAGGGTTAGGGCTTTAGAAATGATTATCCGAACCGATCTTTCCTTGCGCATTCGTGCCGCGCAGAAAGAAGCTCTCAAGGAAGGAAACCTTGAAGAAGAATATCTCCGTGGGATGGAGAAACTACTGGTACCAAACGAGTAAGGAACATTATGTTTTGAGAAAAGGATTTGGGTTCCGCTGTTTGGAGGTTTAAGGAAGGTTATTTTCGATGAAGCTCACAAGTCGCGGTACTCTATCCACCCTGGAGCGGATAAGATGTACCAAGATCTCAAAGATTATTATTGGTGGCCTAGGATGAAAGGCGATGTTGCTGTTTATGTGAGCAAATGTTTAACATGCGCTAAGGTTAAAGCCGAATATCAGAAGCCTTCAGGACTTCTGCAACAACCTGAGATTCCCAAGTGGAAATGGGAACAAATCTCCATGGATTTTATTACAAAGTTGCCAAGAACGCCAAGAGGCCATGACACTATTTGGGTAATAGTGGATCGATTAACAAAGTCAGCACACTTTCTGCCAATCAAAGAGAAGGATAACACTAGCAAATTGGCTGAAATTTACATGAGAGAGATCGTCGCACGTCATGGAGTGCCTCTCTCAATCATTTCCGATAGAGACGGAAGGTTCATATCAAGGATATGGCAATCCTTCCAAGAAGCTTTTGGCTCACAATTAAATCTGAGCACTGCGTTTCATCCGCAAACTGACGGTCAAAGCGAGCGAACGATACAGACTTTGGAGGACATGCTGAGAGCGTGTGTTATGGATTTGGGCGGTAGCTGGGATAAGCATTTGCCTTTGGTCGAATTTTCATACAACAACAGCTAACACACCAGTATTGGAGTCGCGCCATTTGAAGCCCTTTACGGACGCAAGTGCCGATCACCCCTATGCTGGGCTGACGCAGGTGATAGGCAGCTTGCTGGTCCCGAAATCGTCCAAGAGACGACAGACAAGATTGCGCAGATTCGAAAACGCATCGAAGCAGCTCGCCACAGACAGAAAGCCTATGCAGATCCAAACCGGAAACACTTGGAATTCCAAGTTGGAGAAATGGTTTTATTGAAAGTTTCACCCTGGAAGGGTGTGGCACGCTTCGGAAAGCGTGGAAAGTTAAATCCGTGCTACATTGGTCCTTTCAGAATTTTGGAAAGAATAGGACTGGTAGCATACAAGCTGGACTTACCTGCTGAACTCCATTCAGTTCACGATACATTTCATGTATCCAACCTGAAGAAAAGTCCAACTCAAGATACCATTGCCATTCCCATCGACGAGATTCATGTTGACGACACGTTCCATTTCGTTGAAGAACCGGTTGAGGTTACAGATTGGAAAGTAAACAAGACCCGCCGGAGCAGTGTCAAGCTCGTCAAAGTTCGTTGGAATGCCAGGCATGGTCCTGAATACACCTGGGAGCGTGAGGACCGGATGAAAGAGAAATACCCCCACCTATTTCCTAAGAACCCTGCATCTACAAGCAGAACTTAAAATTTCGGGACGAAATTTTTCTAACGGGGGGAGAATGTGACAACCCTCACTAAACCAGGTATCCGTACGACTTAATTAATAATTAATTACTGCTTAATTACTGTGCTTGTTTGAAATTACTGATGAACTGCTACGTGATTTCTGATACATGCATATACCTGCATCATACTTTACTTACCGTCACTACATTATTTACATGCTGAACCTTAGTGACAAACATGATGCACAAAAAGCACAGTAGCACTATAAACGGATAACCTATTGAACATGCTGATAAAGCCAGCATCAGGCAGACACTGCCTCTAAGGCCTGTATGAGCCAGAAATATTTTACTACACTAGTGGTGAGTGTATGGATACAAGGGTTGTAGAACTGCGTCTCTAGGAATAAGTTACAATGACTGGATGTGCCTAAAACGTGCTCTAAGTACAAAATTCAGCACTTTACATAATAATTCAGCATCAAGCTACCTAATAAAGTGCCAAGACATGAGGAAAATATTTCCGACACTTTGGAGGAAATAAGTTGTGTCACTAAAAATGGGTATTAACGACACTTTAAAGCTTTGTTAAGCACTTTAACGGATCTCTACCCAACCGAACAACCGGACTTTACCCGGAACATAAAGATATTGTCATTAACATTATTTTTCTTTTTCTGAGCCAGTTAGGGTCCCTGAATACCCTAACCCACGCCATAACGCATGACACACTAGTAACCGGGTTAATCACTTAACTAACTAGATTAACCTAACTACATACTTAACTTTTGGTTGAAAACTAACTAATTACCCCCCCCCCCCCCTTACGAATTCGGTCCCCAAGGGGACACCCCTTGTACCTTGATGATTATTTTAATCCTACTTTGCCTAATATCTTGACAACACTAAATCCATTGGACAATGATGCAAGAATTGTCTATAAGTAACATCTTTAACCCACCATAACCTTCACATAATCACATAACAAGAAAACACTCTCTCTCTCTCTCAAAGAGCTCTCAGCCGAACCCCCTATACCACCCATCCATCATTTTCGATTTTGATCATATCATTTCAAGTAACTACAAGTGTTAAGGATCACATACGAGGAAGCTTGGTGCATTCGGAAGGCTAAGGACCTCACTCTATTGCTTTTATCCCCTCATTTTGCGCTTAGATTCTTCCCTAGCCTCGAGCTAGTAGTAAGTTGCTATAATCACCCTCTTGAACTATTTTGAAGTGGTTAATATGATTTGTAACGGTTAAAACTCGTAATCTTACAAAATGACACACAAAAGTTTACTAAAAATGCTTGTAATGATGGTTAAAAGCTCATATGTTGTGTAAATCTTGTAGTAATTGATTTGTGTGATTATTTGGACCTGATCTATGTTGTGGTAGCTCGGATCGTCATTTAACCCGGGTTGGTCATGATCATGGATCATGACATAAGGTTGTTTTGGAAGTAACAAGGGTTAAAGGATGAAACTCTACCACACACGAATCATGAACTTGTGTAAAAGCGATTTTGCTTGTGAAATAGTGTTTAAAACTAGTAGATCTACGTATCTACAAGCGGTATTTTCAAAGAACCAAGTATCAAAGAAATCATGTTTTCTAAAGACGGATCTTACACTAACCCGAATGATTTTTAGAACACACAAGTGTGTAAACACTTGTGTAGCACACACTTTCGACAAAATAACTAATTTTGAGAAAGATGACGAGAAGTTGTAAAATACTAGTATTATTTTTAGGGTAAAAATAATACTATCGAATGATAATGGATCCAAAATAATATGAACGTCTCTACGTTAAATATATAAGTTACACCGGTAATTATTATTACCACTCGATCATTAAAACGTAACTTACGCATTTTAAGAAAATATGACTTAACGCGTATTTTTGTCAAGGTATTATTTTGGCCACCTCCAGTTACAGGGGAAACTCTGGCGAAATTTTTCCAAAAACTTAACACTTACAAATATTTTCACTATAAGTGTTAGAAATACTTTTCGACTTGTTCTCAAATTATAGATTTCGCCACGACTTTTTTTACAAAACATCGGAGGTGGGATTTCACAAAATAAAACTTGGTAAATATATATATTTAGTATATATTTTTCATAAAGTCACTTGATGTGTGTTTATGATTATTTTGTGAAAATACTAGTATTATTTTTAGGGTAAAAATAATACTATCGAATGATAATGGATCCAAAATAATACGAACGTCTCTACGTTAAATATATAAGTTACACCGGTAATTATTATTACCACTCGATCATTAAAACGTAACTTACGCATTTTAAGAAAATATGACTTAACGCGTATTTTTGTCAAGGTATTATTTTGGGAAAATTTATGTAATAGAAAATATAATATTTTTGAGAAGAATATTTATATTTTGGAGTTAGAAATAAAATATATTTTAAGTGAGACTTAATAATATATTACGAACACACATGTATTAAATCCCCCATCCTTGGGAAGGAAAATGATTACCAAGTATACAGAATGTAAACACGAAATAGTTGTCTAACTATTTCCCGAAAACTTAAACCTTAAAGCTAAGGCACGGCCGTCCGTCTAATAGAGTTAGTACGTGTAGGTCGTCACACAGCTGCTTGATTTGGAGGTATACTTGGTAGAGACGCACCACTGTGAGTTCATGTCCCCCTTTTCTCTTAACTGTTTTCAGTTTTTATACTTCGGGGGTGAAATACATGTTACTATGATTACGAATACTTTTTACATGGTATGGTTAGCGTAAGGAGGGTTACTACTTAGATCATGTGAGTGGGTAGGCGGGAACTGGAGGCCATTAATCCTCATTGTGGGACCGAGGGACGT
This sequence comes from Helianthus tuberosus, assembly GCA_030545235.1. Lineage (NCBI taxonomy): Eukaryota > Viridiplantae > Streptophyta > Magnoliopsida > Asterales > Asteraceae > Helianthus > Helianthus tuberosus. Next base: position 109,466,344 of record CM060409.1, read on the forward strand.
AAGCGGTAGATCTATCTGGGTGTAGCGAGCCCAACTCCAGGTCCAACAGTACGGACCTCGGGGTGACTTTGTGCCCAACGCAAAATCTGCTAAGTTTGAGTCTTCCTACTTGCACTTCACACATATCAATGGCCTTGCAAACCATTGGTGATCTCTTATTCCTTATTTGCTACATACCAGGGATTTTTATACTTACAAAGGTTTTACATACTCACTTACACATGAACTCGCTCAACAATTTTTGTTGATTTTTCAACCTACATGTATTTCAGGGAATTAAAGATCTGGCGCGGTATGTTATGTTTTCCCGCTGCATATGGGTTCCGAGGTCATCCTGGTTTAGGAAATGTGACTTTTTCCTGGACGAGTCACAAATCTTAAACTGCGTTTTAATCATGTTGATGTTTATGTTTTTCAAGACAATGTTTTATGTTATGGTGTTGTAGTTCCTAAGACAATGTTATTGTATTTGGTTTTTAAACTTAATCGAATGGATGATCTTGCATGGTTTTATTTCATATAGCTTGTTATGATTAAGCTATGGTATTAAGAAGTCACACCAAAATAACCACGCTTCCGCAAAGCCAGGGTGTGACATTCGAGACGTTTAATGGGAGGATCCACCATGGTAGGGCACAAAATAGCCAGTTCGTTCGATCTTTTCGTGTACGCTTCAATTTCTGACCCCGTCATCTTTAGGTTGAAGAACTCTACCTCCAGTTTGTGAATGTCATCACGATTGCAGTATTCTTCCTTAATCATTTCCTTAAAATTGTTCCATGGGGTGGCGTTAGCAGCAACCAACCGCAGCATTTGAACCTGAGCGTTCCACCACGTGAGCACTATACCCTCGAGAGTATCGGTAGCATACTTCACCCTGTGAGCCTCAGGGCATTCACACATCTCGAAAATAGATTCGAGCTTTTCAGACCAGTGGAGGAGACCTACAGCTCCTTCGGTACCACTGAAGGTACTAGGTCGACAGTCCATAAAGGTCTTGAAAGTGCACACAGGAGGCTGTGCAGGTTGACCTGTTCGTGAGAGTAAGAAAGGATAAAGTTTAATACAAAGGTTGGTTCACGAGAGTAGGATCTAAGGATCCTAGAGTGAGTTTTCGACTGCAGGATATACCTCCTGCTTGTGCGGCTGCAAGTACCGCAGCAACTTGTTGGTTAATCAGAGCCATCAACTGGGCTTGAGTCATGTTAATGCGTCCAGCCATGATCTTCATATCAAGGGAAACATGAGTGAGAGGGGTTCGCGACAGTGCGATGACAGAAGAGAGTAAGCACACACGTGTTTTCAATTAACAGTTGCTACGTTTATCTAAGCATACCATGAGTAAAGTTCTATGTAATCTAACAAGTAGGCAATAAAACATAAACCATATCACCTAGAATGTCGAGTCTTGCACGTGGAGTGAAGCGTCGTTGTGGATCGTTGAGCACTGTACAGGTTATAGTCTGGTTTTAACAAAAACTCTTTCCCCTTATTAAAACCATGTTCACTATAACCAATGGCTCTGATACCAATCTGTCACACCCCAAAATCCACCTGCGGAGTATCACCGCTTGGAGGCGTGACTGACCAGGATCAATCCACCAATCATATTGAACAAGCATGTAAGTAATAATAAAATCCAACACAATACAATTGGTGTCCAAACAAAACTTAGTTTAAGTTGCAAGCGGAAGCATAATGTCTAAAACCATAGCAAAAGTCAGTAATGTTTAAGTTCATCATGAACACTCAATGTCCATGCTCCACAACGACTCTTCCCCATGCAAGCTCCTGCTAAAGCTATTGACCTGTAAAGCATGTAGTAACGAGTCAACAATAATGTTGAGCGAGTTCACAGTTGGGTGTTCGTTTTAAGTTGTTCCAAAAACAGTTTCCTTTAGCTGGCATCCTGCCGTGGGGGTTACCCCATAGTTGAAAACGTGTTCTGTTTAAATCCCATTTACTAAGGCTATCCAGCCGTGGGGGCTACCCCATGTTAATTATCTGGCTCTTCGGCCGTGGGGGCTACCCCATGTATATACTACTAGACTCGTTACCATATCGACTGCTGACTGTAGTCATGTTTATGTGCCCTGAACTGTCAATGTCTATCATCATTGACGTGCCCAGATCCATTAGTTCACGCCCGTCCTCTGCGGTACGGTGTGAGGCTTGTCAAACCTAAATAGCGCTATCTAACTAATGACCCGCTCGCCAATGGCCCGGCGATTAAGTCGATATAAAAAGGAGGGACTTCGTGATAGAGTTTTGGTCTAGTGAAATTTAAACTGTCCAAGAGGACGAGGAATTATATTCCTGAATCCGTACTGTCCTACCCAAGAAAGGACCAGGAATCCATCTTCCTTAACCCATTCCCAACCCCTGGGAATCCCATGCTTTGTAGAAAGTGTGAACTCACCTTAGGTTAGCTCGGCAGATAAACGAAAGGTCAATCGAGCTGCTAGAGGTCAACCACGTCCTAACATGGTTACCATACAAGTCAGGTCTAGGTTCAAGTAGTGCACGTAAGATTACACAGAGATAGCAAGTTACGAACACATGGTATACACGACATACACGTAAACGATATCAGACAAGTAAATAACAAAGCCCAATAATACCCAGCCCAACATGTTGTGCGATTCCAACATATATCCGGCCCACACAAACAGAAATCCCAAACATACATGTACGGCCCAATAATTAGCAAAGGTTGATCTTGTGCGGTTCGGACAGAATTGTGCGATCCGAACGACTTGTGCGATCCAGTGGGTTGTGCGATTGTGTTTTGGGCCAATCGGCCCAACAGCAAAGTGAAGTCCATAAGTTGTGTGTGGCCTAAGCCTTGTGCGATCAGCACTATCTTGTGCGATCCACAAGGTCTTGTGCGATCAAGCATATCCTGATTGTACACTGTGCTTAACGTGATTGTACCCGACTTGTGCGATTAGATCAGATCTTGTACGATCTGATCTTGTGCGACTGAGAGGGGCCTTGTGCTATTAGTTTAATTATCCCTAAAATCTTGCAATCAGTTACATATTTCAATCAACTCGTTTGACCACTTTAACAGTTTCCATATTGGCATAAATTCAATCAACAGAATCAACAGTTCTACTCAAACCATATATCGATATCAACAAGGCTTTTATCTCAAAGTTCATATGAACCCTAATATAATTCATAGCATGAACATCAACCACACCTTCAAACACATTAACGGATTCATGGCCTTGATTACTAACATGTACCTTACACAACAACACAATAATCATCCGAATAATAACACATCACAGCCGATTATCATCATTTGGTTTCCATTCATCAACAAATCCAACTTGTACTAACACAACCAAACCATTCGGATCCAAACCCCCATAGAGCCGATTACATTCATTCATGATCAATCACATATTATTCATACCAACATAACAATACATCATCATATAAACATCATCATTCATCATCAACCGAATAAAAACACATAACATGAAACACTAACCGATCAGAGATGGATGAGAGTGATCCGAATCAAAAGCTTCGATGGGGATGGGATGTTGTTTGGCGTCGACTTCGAGAGGAGAAAAAGAGAGTAGGGTTTTGTGTGTGTGTTGTGTTTTGTAAATTATGAGAAACACTCTCCTACCCTAGGTGATTGTATGCGCATAAGAGGAGTGGGCCAAACCCATCATGGGCTGCCCTTGGTTCGGATACAAAGAGTGTAGCCCGAATGGCTTGTACGATCGGGTTGTGTTGTGCGATTACATAATACATACATTCACATAACATTAAATCAAACATAGCATTCAATACTCAACATGGTTCATGTAATCACATAAGGTCTACATACGTTACATTAACACAAAGAAAAGGTTTTAAATACGAGTTGTCACAAATCACACAATGAGTGTCTAACAATAGTTGCTACGTTAACCAAAGCATACCATGAACAATGTACTATGCAACTAACAAGTAGGCAATATAAACATAAATCATATCACCTATAGTGTTGGGCCTTGCACGTGGAGCGAAGCGTCGTTGTGGATCGTTGAGCACTGTACAGGTTATAGTCTGGTTTTTGCCAAAAAGCTTTTCCCTTTTTAAAACCAAGTTCACTATAACCAATGGCTCTGATACCAATCTGTCACACCCCCAAAATCAACAAGTGGAGTATCACCGCATGGAGGCGTGACTGACCAGGATCAAGCCACCAATCATATTGAACAACGTATTTAAGTAAATAAAACCAACCACAATATAATTGGTGTCCAAAAGAAAGTAACCAACTTTAAGTTAACAGCGGAAGCATATAAATGTAAAACCCAAACATAAGTAATAAGTTCATAAAGTTTAAATGTTTAACATGGAACTCAACAGTCCATGTCCCACAACGACCACTCCTCCGTGTGCAAGCTCCATAAGCACCTAAAGACCTGCAAGGCATGTAACAACGAGTCAACAACAAAGTTGAGCGAGTTCACAGTTGGTTGTTTAGTTTTACAAGTTTGTTTTGAAAACCATAAGTTGTTTCGTAAACCACGAGTTAACCAGTATCTTTGTTTCCCAAACCATATCCATAATCAGTGGGGGCTTCCCCATGTGAACCACTAGACCGTTATCATATCGACAACTGACGAAAGTAAGTTGTGCCCTAAGTCAGTGTCTATCATCATTGACTGAGTGCCCAGATCCATTAGTACACGCCCGTCCTACCGGCACGGTGTGAGGCTTGTCAACCCTAATAGCGCTATTAACTAATGACCCGCTCGCCATTGGCCCAGCGATTAAGTCGATATAAAAATGAGGGACTTAATGATAGAGTTTTGTCTAGTAAGTTTAAGGTTGTTGTCCTACCCAAGGAGGACGAACGTACGTATTCTACCCAAGGAGAATACGCATGATTAACATTGGCATCCTACCCATGGAGGATGGAGGTACATATCCTACCCAAGGAGGATATGTAGGTTCTGTTTTAAATCTTTAACCCATTCCCAACCAACGGGAATCCCTTGCCTTAGAAAGTGTGTGAACTCACCTCGGTTTGCTCGGTATGCTAAATTACTTGTGCACAACAATTCAGTCAAAGCCTATAGTATGCACGTATACACAATCAGTTTACGTTCGTAATGATTCACATGCAATCTAACATCGCAAAGTGTGCTTGGCAGTTGACATCATGTAGCACGTAGACAGTTATTTCAAGTTCATACAATTCATGCTTCACATATTTGATTTCTTAGTTTATTCTAACATAGCTATCCATTAACAGACCTAACTGATTTAACTGAGTTACTGTGTCTGTTTCCCAACTTGACAAGACATTCGGCGAAATCCCTTCGGCGAAAACCCCCAGGCGACGAAATCCCCTAGGCGACGAAATCCCAAAGGGTTTTCGTCGTGATTGTATTTTCGTCGGGGCAGTATCTTCGTCGGCCCTGGGTTTTCGTCGGCTAAAGCATGATCATCAATAACAGTTATGTAACCCAGAAACCCTAACTATCGTTTAATAGTTACGTAATTATACCATCATTCCTATCATACGATTAGCATTATTGAAATCAATCCAAGTAACAGTTTCATTCCACTTTTAAAACATGTTACGGCTACGATCATGACATTACAATCGGTTTATCATCCACATCAGATTATATAAATTCACAAATCAACATCGATACAGCACGTAACATATATCATCAAAATCGGCTAACAAGCAAACCTAAACCGATCACACAGTTTATCATGATAACATACTCACAAGATCAATTCCATCACAGTCCTAAAATACACGATCAGCATGAAAAAATATAAATCATAAAGATTCGAAGCATTAAGAAGATATAGTTCCTCAAACCCTAATCATCAACACATCATATAATTACCAAGCACATAACAGATTATAACAAGAGGTCACTAACCGATACGAATGTCTGAGAGCTTCATAGAAAATCAAAGTTGCCGTCACAGAGAAAGAGATGCTCTAGGGTTTCTATACGTGTTCTGATGTGATTGTGATATAAAGGGTTATTACGTAAAAGAGATTGGGCCGGTGGAACAGTCTTGGGCCAAAGCCCGTTCCTGACGAAAACGGTGAGGGTGACGAAAACAGGGAGTTTTTATCGGGTGGGTGTCTTCGTCACACAGGGAATGAGAGTGGTAAAAAGCAATGATTATTACTAACACAAAAATACCATATATCAACATAAACAAAAACGAACCACAAAACACAGTATGAAACAAGTAATGTATAGAGGAGAAACCTTGGAAACTCGAGTTGTCACAATTTTGATCTGTGCGGATGTGAGGTTCTTGGTTCGTGAATACGCAACAAACAACAACGTTGATTCTTGAATAACGCGCAAACCCTAACTCAATGAGTAGAGTCGCGCGGATCAACTAGATCCGTGCGTATACACCCAGCGCGCAACCAGCTTTCAATTTTCATGTTTTTCACAAATTTGATGATGATTTAGTGTGAATTTAGGTTTGAAACTTTATAGGATTATTTAAAACACACTTTCACGCAACATGTTGAAAAATCAGATGTTTTTATCTGTGAAATCAACGTGAATTGTTTTTTTAAAGATGAAAAAGAAGTGTAAAAGATGAGTAGAAGAATGAATGATGAAATTGGCTCTGAATTTGATGAAATCAGCTTGAATCTTGTATATTCGGTCCTTGCAATCAATCTCTTGTTCTGATACCACTTGAAAGTTCGTGTTAGGATCAATTCCGTAACTCCGTTGACTGTGTAGATCACGTATCTTGTGCGGAATCCAAGTACGTGAGCGGATCAGACAAGAACAAGCTAATCCAGTGTTGTTTTCTATTGATAATCTTCAGTGCAAAACCACGAAAACAAACGAGCAGAGGTTCGTTACTCTAAAGCTCAAAAGGTACAAATGAACAAGATCTAGACTAGTATTTATTGGCAAAGTCCATCCTCACTAACTGATTCACGAATGGACATGTTCTGGTACGAACCCACATCTAAATGCGGATCAGGCTTCAAGTGCGGATCAGGCTTCAAGTGCGGATCAACCTTGTTATCACGAACCTACCTTGCGCGGATGGAGTGTTAATCACGGATGCGCACCAATGACAAAACCTAATCTTACGCACCTGAGTTGATTCGTGCGGATGGACTCAAGTCCATCCGTGCGAGGTTTATTGCAGGCCAACTTGATATGTTTGAACACTTCAGAACCTTATCTTGTTTCATTCGTTCAGCTACGATATGTTATTGACAAAAGCAATAGACATATGCACTCACATATGTATTTTGGTAATTTTTTAATTGTTCATATTTGGTTGACCAAAACTTGCCCAAACAAACCTTTGGCTATGTTGAATATGTAAATCGAGCCCGACCTTGTGGTTGTGTTTTATGTTTGGTTTTGTTTATGGTGTTTGCCCATTTTGCGGCTCAAAGTTGTAATAGACTAGTTTATGGTTTTGGCCCAATTTGTGGTTCAAAGTTGTAATAGATAGGGTTCTTGTCTTTATTCTGTTTACTTGTTAAATATTGTTGATACGAAGACCCGTAGCAAACCCGATGCAAAACCGAATGCCAAGAGGAGTCTTGGAGTTAGTGGGAGTCGCTCAAGACAACAACATGCACTCAAGTCTATCCTTGTGGTTGTTTTGTGTGTTGTGACCTTGACCCCTTTGATCTTGCTACTTGGCTCTAGCATGATCATAACCATGCCCATATAATTTACATATTCATTTTTGCTATTATGGTTGCCTTTAATAAATGTTATTACATATCAACCTAATACCAAAACGCATTTTTAAAAATTCTTTATATTTAAAATGAAATTGAGAAAAGCAAGTTCTTGCAACTTGTAAATTTTAATAACAACTAGAGTTTTAAAACATTTTTTTCTCACATCTTTAAAACTCATAAACTTAATAGTCTTCACTATTAACTTTAATTGGTTATTTCAAGTCGCGACAAACTTAGTTTTATAGGTTATCTAAAACTAATTGTCTTTTTTTTTTGGGTAAAGGGTTACCCCGGTGATTCTATATATTCACATCCAAATAAAACAAGTAGTGAAGAAACGTCTTCACTAGTTCAAACATGAGACATGCCCCATGAATGTATAACAAGCAACAAACAAACCGAATAATAAACAACTAGACTAAAATCTAGACAACCTCAAAAGCTTAACAAATCAATTAGCCTTCATCTTGTATATTTTCGTCCCCTCCAATCTCCCAATCTTCAAGCAATCTCCTAGTCTTCGCACACTTCTTAAACTTGACTCCCATAAGTTTGTAGCGAATAGTTTTGATAATTAACTGACAAATAGTATCCGGAGGTCTCGTTTGGTTTTTGAACAACCTAGCATTGCGCTCCTGCCATATGACATAGGCAACCGTAGCAACAAGCAGCTTGGAAACATAGTTGGCTGCTGATTTCGACCGAGAACGGTCTAATAACCAATTCATGACCGAGCTCCATTTTGAATCAACATTATTCATACCACCCCTGTGTCTAACCGTATTCCAAACCTGAGATGAAAACTTACACTCGAAGAAAAGATGATCATGGGAATCAACATTAGCATAGCACAATAAGCAACACATCATGTTCTTGTTATTTCTTCTCGAACTATCCCACTTCAGAATTCTATCTTGTGTCAGCAACTTACGACGCATGATTAGCCACATAAGAAATGCCTGTTTCGGAATGCATTGTGGAAACCATACAATGTTAACCCAATTCACATCTTGATCTCTCATACGAATCGACTGCCAAACATTTGAAGAAGAAAAATTAAGAAGATCGTCCCCGTCCTTCCAGTAAATACGGTCCATTTCACCTGGATGTAGCGTGATTTGGTCCAGTTGAATCAGAACTGGAAACAAATCTCTCCAGGCAACAGGCCAAGACCAATCACCATTAACATGAATATCTACAACTTTGGCTCCCAGCTCAAAACCTGCATTCGTGATAACTCTAGGAGTAAGAAAAGTAGATAAAGGCCCCAAGCTACTCCAATTGTCATACCATGCGGAAGTACGACTGCCATCTCCCAATCTCGACCAAAAGTGACTTCTAATAAGAGGCCTGAGTTGAATTAATTTCTTCCAGCTCCAACTGCAATTGGCGACCTCTTTACAACTCCAATAACTCCGGCCTTTAAGCCTGTACGAATGAATCCAGCTAACCCACAAAGAATCTCTTTTATTAAGAATACTCCATATATGAGAAACCATAAGAGCTTTATTGAAATCCCTTATCCGACGTAAACCCAAACCACCCTCATATTTAGGGACACAAATCGAATTCCACGAGACTTTAACTTTACCCTTGTGATAAGAAGTCTCCTGCGTCCATAGAAAATTCCGCATCTTGGCCTCTAACTCCTTAATAATACGAGCCGGAAGAATAAACACAGAAGACCAATAAATGTGCATGGCCGATAGCACCGAGGAGATAAGCTGAAGTCTGCCTGCAAAAGAAAGAAACCTGTTTCGCCAATTCATAATACGGTTCTCTAGCTTTTCCACGAGGACACTACAGTCTTTATAAAGAAGACGACTTGAAATTAAAGGAACCCCTAAATATCTGACCGGGAGCATACCCTCTTCAAACGGCAAAATCTCCAAAATAGCATTTTTAACATGAGAAGCTACATTACAAAAAAACGCCGTACTCTTCTGTATACTTGGGACCAAACCTGACATACTCGTGAACAAAGTTATCGACCTCATAATACAATTAGCCGAGTTAACATCCCCACGAGCAAAGAGGAACAAGTCATCTGCAAAGCAAAGGTTTATAATTCGTTGTTTCTCACATCTATTATGAAATCTGAACGACGAATCCAACCTAGCATTCCGCTGTAAAATACACGTTAGAATCTCCATAACAAGAGTAAACAAATACGGAGATAGCGGATCACCCTGCCTCAGCCCACGGCTACCTCTGAAATACCCATAAACATCACCATTGACACAAATGGAATAAGAAACAAACGCAACACATGTCATAATCCACTCCACCATCTTGTAATTGAAACCGAACCCTAGAAGAACATCCTTGAGAAATCTCCAATCCACAGTATCATACGCTTTTTGAATATCAACTTTAAAGGCACATCTCGGGGGGCCGTGATCTCTATGATAGTTGTGCATAAGTTCTTGAGTCAACAGAATATTATCAGAAATTTTCCTACCCGGAACAAACGCTGACTGATTTATACTCACAATTCTGTTTAGAGCACCTTTAATACGATCTGCGACAATTTTACTAATGCATTTGTATAGCACATTACAGCAAGCTATCGGACGATAGTCCGTGACTAACAGTGGAGTAGGCTTCTTTGGGATAAGAACAATAAGAGTGTTATTAATTTCACGAAGAAGCTTACCAGTATCAAAAAAATCCCTGATGGCCTTCGTAACATCAACGCCAATAACATTCCAGACACTTTTAAAAAAAGCTGCTGAAAAACCATCAGGCCCTGGGGCCTTGTCATTACCAATCGAAAACATGGAAAACTAATTGTCCCAAGAGGTGAAAGGGTCCTTTTGGTATAGACACAAATTTAATATCTAAATTAAAACCGACTATAACGACTCTATTTGGTAAACATTAAAATCAATGGTCAATGCCATCATATTACTAGTAACACGTGGGGCATAATGCGAACCATCAGTGTTGGAGCCACAACACGACACTTGGTGTCTAGTTTATCCTTTCAAGGTGCAAGGGCTTCGTCGACACATCCGACCCTTCCACATGTGACCGTTTTAGGACGACTATTAATTTTCTTATCGTGTTACGTGCTACAGCTATCTCGAGAACAAAAGTGGCATAGATGAGGCCAAACGTATCAATGCAAGGGCAAAAGGTTGTCCTCGCAGCCTCATAAACCCTGGGAGTTGTGTTTTTCTCACAATTGACAATCGATGTCAGTCCGCTTGAAACTCTTGCTAATGTTGCGTGCTACAATTGCCTTTAGAAAGAGCTTCTAACCGGATTCTTGTTCCTTATTGTCTCACCTCACTAAATAAGGAAAATACATTAATAATACTAATTAAATAATTTTGCTGAACAGATGTCATCTGAAAACAACCCCTCTTTTGCTTACAAGTCCATACTTGAGAAAGATAAACTGAATAACACCAATTTTCTTGAATGGCACCGCAACTTGAGAATCGTTCTCAAAATGGCAAAAAAACTTTATGTTTTGGAAACCCCGATCCCAACCGCACCCGAAAACAATATTGTGGTTTCGAAGAAGGCTTTCGATAAACATAAAGAAGATGCCCTGGAAGTTGTTTGTCTCATGCAAGCCACCATGTCTCTAGATCTTCAGAAGAATATGGAAGACATGAATGCCTTTGACATGATTGAGCAACTTAAAGGCATGTTTCAGAAACAAGCCCGTCAGGAATGCTATGACACCATGAAATAACTCATAAGTTGTAGAATGCAAGAGGGTTCCTCAGTTAGTGCTCATGTCCTCAAGATGAAAGGCTACATCGACCAATTAAACAAACTTGGTTATCCTCTCCAAGATGAGATGGCTGTTGACTTCATTCTCAACTCTCTTTCCAGTCACTATTATCAATTTGTTATGAACTTTAATATGAATGACTGGGAAATCACAGTGCGCCAGAGCTACATGGGACACTCAAAACGGCAGAGATGAACATTTCCAACAAAATTGAAATATGATATGTTAGTAAAAAGGAAACTAGTTACCATAAGTGGCTGTTTGCTGGTTGATGTGGATCTTCCACTTTCTATGCCGAACATACTACTACGGGAATTCCTCATCCTCCAAGAATCCTGGGATGTCCTTCCTGCCATTTGAATTTGATATCTTGATGATTCTAATTCATGTTTGTCATTACCATTTTCAGCCATCAAAGATCCCGAATAGAATACCCCAACTTCATGTGACATTCTTGGTGGTTCTTCTTGAATACCCGCATTCTTACTTCGGTTAAAATACTCACTTCTACTCTTTGAATTTGCTCTATCATGTCTTATCTGTATTAATAACAATTACATTCTTCAAGTGTTAATAAAAAAATAATACTCATGATATTATAAATACAAAAAGGAAATAATATAATTTATCACACAGCTCATTTGATCCGTTCACCACATTTGACCTGTTGTAATTCAAGCTTTTGTATTTTATTTTAACTTGTTCAAGAATCAAGATAAACTACGAAAATATCAAAATCAAACTTCTAGCTTATTCCGGCCGAAAAGTCAAAACATTAGATACAATAAGGCAATAGCCAAAAAAACAACCAAAGCTTATTAAATTTCAGTTCATCCTGGTCAAACCAAACAAATATTCATTTTTGGAACTAATTTACTTGTCAAAACAAGTGTGATAAGTCATGTCTTCTATGAATAGGTAACAATATGAGTGGGTACTTATTAAGATGTCACAACAAGTCTTGAACTAAAACAGGTAGAATTTTGAGACATATTAGAAGGCTATAGGCATGCCAGCCAACACCATTTTTTGTCCATTATTAACTTAATTCTTGGTTTCAAAAAGCCAAAGCATTTCGGTCCCAAAGGCCGATACGTTGCTCTATGTAGAACCAAATAAGTTTTATTTATAACACTCTCGTCTGGTTTACAAATCAAGTAAACAATTCACAATTTCTTTAATCCCTTTGGTTGAATATGCATGCATATTAGCCTAGCCTTCTACAAACCCTATTTAAACCAGGGGTGGACCTACCCACACTTGTGGGTGGGCGGCCGCACCCCTTAAAAAATATTTTTTAGTGTTAATTTTTCGGTAAAATCTCGATCGCACCTGATGCAATATTCGTTAGCAATCAAATTGGATCAACAAGAGCAGGCTGGGAATTCTCTCTTTATTCAATAATCACTGATCAATCAACAATGAAACGTCCAGAGGATATAAAAGAAATTACATCCTATAAACTAGGAACTGAAATACGACTAAAACTCTAACAGAAAATTAGAGATAAACTGATAAACACAAATAGAAAATTAAAGATAAATAAATAAATTCAAACGGGGAGAGAATTCCAGCTGGGTTGCGATTTAGCCAGGCTCATCATCTGGGCTGGGAACCTGGGCCGACATATCTAGTAAGCGGACTTGTGACAACCCTCAAAATATCATGTATCCGTATGATTAATTAATGTTAATTAAAGTGCTTGATGACTGTGTTGAACTACTTAACTGCTTTCTGATTACTGTGTCATACTTACTTGTGCTTTTTAACATACTAGTCGCGTGCAGAAAATTGATTAAATGGTCCTGTATGTTTTCCTGAGTGTTGGGAATTAAAAGTATTACAAAAAGAGATATATAGGACACTATATGGAATAACTTAGCACTTTAACGGAACGGTATCCAACCGAACAACCGGACATTACCCGGAACACTAAAATATTGTAAGAAACATTGTTTTTATTTTCCTGAGCTAGTTATGGTCCCCGAGTACTATAACACATTACATAATACCCGGTACACACTAAACACTAGACATAACATTAAACTCCCACCAATTAACTTATTTAGCCACAAATTTACAATTAACCCCCCCCCCCCTTTTGCTAGGACCGGCCCCAAGGGACCCCACACTCAAGATTTAGTTAAATCTTCCTAATCCTCCTAAATCTCCTACTTGGAATTGGTGAGATCTCATAAGATGTGGTTTGTACTTTTGTTGACACTTAATCCTTTGGATAATAACTCAAATTGGTGTTATAAGTAAACACTTATCATTCATCATCATCACCAACACAAAACATCTCTCCCACCCTCCAAACAAGTCTCAGCCGAACACCCAAGCCCACACATCACCCACTTTCGATTTTCAAACAAGCAATCCAAGTGTACTTCTAGGTGCTACAAGGCGTTCAACGAAGCTTGGTGTTCTCGGAAGTTGAAGGACCTCTGGCTAGTGCTATTAACCACTCATTTTTGTCACACCCCGACCACGTATAACAACAAAACGTGGCGGAAAACGTCGGGGAGTGTTGTAACAGAATCATTGTTTCATAACACATGGAAATTGAAATATTGTTTTATTGATTAAAGTAGTTACAATGTCTTGACAATCAAAGAAACACAACATAAATAACTAGTCTAGCATCTTTTATTGTCACTAAAGCCCAAGTCCGCCTAAGTGCATCTTGATCAATCCTATGCATCATATCCTGAAACACGTGTGAAAATAGGTACGTCAGCATAAAAATGCCTGTGAGATACGTAGGTTTTGAAAAATAGAATTCATGACTTATGTTTAAGAAATTGTTTAGTCATGAACCTTGTAATTTGCTTTGTTTTGTAAATCAATTGAAAAACGATAAGATCAGATGATATGTATAAATAAATGTAAGGTTAAATGAATAACCATGTAAAAATGAGTTTGTATAAGATAAGTTGTTTGTAAAACAATGTATTGTGAAAAGTATGTTATTCGTATAAAATGTTATATGTCCAAATTGAAATGATTCAAATAACGCTACGATATGTAATACCATACAATCACTTATATATAGGAAGTACCAGCGGCGTATCCACCATGCTTGTATCATATTACACACACCTCGTTACTTAAATCACTTACCCAAACAAACCACCAATGTAAGATGTCTATGTTTAAACCAATTGCCAAACGTATTGAATAATATGTCAAAAATGTTTATGTCAATATGTAAATCATGTAATGTGTAACCAATGTCAATAATGTTTATGTGTCAAATGTAAATCATGTAATGTGTAACCAAAATGATCTGTATGGCTAGTGAAATGTATCAACTAAACCATATGCACAAAAACAAAGTATTTAAGTAAAACATGGTTTAAATCAAAGCTATGTTTTGTGGAAATGCATGCTATACTGATACAAATATCTATGCGGTATTGTGAGAATGCATACATCCAAGCCTTGAGACTGTGGCGATAAACCCCTAAACAAATTAAAGGTCTATCTTGTTGTAAATGTATATCGAATTCGGTCATTCCTTTCATCCCCACCTACCCGGGATGTCCGAAACGGGAGTTGTCAATTCCTATGGTACTACTACCTACTAACGAACGGCGTGATCGGTGTTAATGAATGTATATTGATCCATCAAAACAACCCAAATATCATATCAAAATGTAAGCATGTGATGAAAACAAATGTACTAAGTATGCAATAATGAACATACATAGCATGTGATGTGATGTGAAACGATGTACTAAGTATGAACTAAATGGACATACATAGCATAAAATGTAATGTAAAACGATGTACTAAGTACGCACACAATGGGCATACATAGCATGAAATGTAATGAAATCATGTACTATAATGTACTAACGAACATAGCAGGTATATGATGTGAAAACAGGAAAGCATGAAAGTAACAAGTAGGCACATGTGTTTCACCCCAAAACAGTTTGGAAAACAGTAAAAGAGGGGTCTATGTAGTCACTTGAGATTTCTCAGAAGTCCTAAGATAACCACCAAGCAATGTTAGAGATCACGGAAACAAACGGCACCTAATATAGGTAACTATGTTAATAAACCGGACCTAGATCGGAGGATCGGATAGAATGAGGGTTCGTAAACCAAACGAGTGTAGAGACTCGTGTCATTTGGTTTAACAAAGCCTACATACTAAATGAAACCTAACATAAATGCTTTCTACCCATTACGACCCGTTTAGGTAGCTTATGCTACTTTACCGCGTCGTTCGCGTGCAACGCGTTCGGACCGTCTAACTAGTCCTATGACAAGTGTTATATGCCTAAACATGTTACATAATCAGTTATGTGACAAAAGTTTAGGTTACATATGCTTAATTACCAATTATACATGAAAAGGGTATTCTGGTAATTTACCTAAGGCATATAAACTACCTATCATACAACTACTTAACGAAGCGACCATAAGGTATAACCTCGGAAGGTTATTCCCTAAATACTATGGTCACCAAATGTATTTGGTCGGATCCTAATGATCGACCAAATGGGTCGGGTTCGAAGGTATAAGCAATTTATTAGATCGCTTACCCTTACGACCCTAGAAAACGTGGTAATCAGTAGGCATAGTCACAAGGGACTATGACCATCGTGATTACAATCACGTTGCGAAGTTCAACGAACTTCGCATTGACCATACACTGGTCAACGCAGAAAGTCAAACAAAGTTTGACTTTCGGACTCGAAAAGCAATAAAAGAAAGAAAAGTACGAAAGAATACTTACAAAGGGTCCCCGAATGCTAATCGTGATCCAAGTAGCTCAGGTATGAAACAATGGTTTCAACTTAGAGCTTCTAGGATCAGATTCTTGTGGGTTTTGCAATGGGTGGGGTTGGGTATTTATAGTTTTTGGGTAACCGTTAAGATCGTTTCATGGAAACCGTGCTCGAATCCCACCCGTACATGTGTTGGAATGTTATGGTATGTCAAATGGCCACCCACCATAAGGAATTGACATGTGGAAATGGAATTGGGAGTGCACAACAGCTGAAAACAGGCTGTTAAACATCGAATCTGGTCTGGAAGTCTGACGCGGCCCGCTTGAGGATACACCCAAAACTGAGGCGGGCCGCATGGCCTTGTCAGATCAGAATAAGTTTGCTAATTGACAGTTTCAGTCCCTGTTGTGTTTTAAGGCCATTCCCGACACTTCTAAGGCCCGTAAAGCCAACTTTAAGGCCCTAAAATGATGCCTAAACATTGTGGACATGAAACATGCTCAAAAATATGTCGGATGTCGGTTCGTTTGGCCGTACGATCGTGATGTTTGCTTAATTACGACGGAATGCGCATAAGCGCGAAAAACGATCCAAATTGCGCGACGAATTGATTTTTCTTATGCCAAACACTAAAATAAAATATTTTAGTGCTTACATAAATTTTTTTGATGTTCGGATGTATTCAGAACGTAAGTTATGCGCGAAAATGCAAACTTGTGCACTTTTTGACACTTTTAGTCCCTGAATGACCCAAAAGTATATTTTAGCACACCGAACCCCTCAAAGCTTATTTCTAAGCTAGGCAAAGGATATTTAAGGTGTGTTTAACTTATGGTCATGTTCCGGAATGTTCGTTCCAGTTCAAATTGGCATACTTTCACAGATTGTCAAGTTTAGTCCCTGTAAGCGAATTAACTTGTTTTTGCCATACCAAAGCCTTCAAAACTTATTTCTAAGTTATGTAAAGGTTATTTAAGGTATGTTAAGCCTATGTCACTATTCCGTAGTGTTTGTTGCATTAAACTGGTTATATTTACGCATCGGTGCGCGTATAACCTTCCAGAAAGCGATTTAGAGTTTGGAATTGAACAAAAATTGATATGTGCAAATGATACACATATTTTTACAAATCCCAAGTATGAAATATAATATTTCATTGGTTCGGTATTTGTTTGATGGCCGTGGAGGCACAGGTGTTACAGTCTCCCCTACCTTAGGAAATTTCGTCCAGAAATTTATTTAGAGGAAACTCGTGAGAGCTTGAAAACATGAAGTTGAAAAGATCGAACAACATTGGTTAGGGTTCTGAACTTCTAGTAACCTTAATAACATTATGCTTGCAATGTAAGAGGGATACTTATATACAAGTATATGAAGCGTCATTGGTGCGTCCACCGTACCTCCATTACATCGTTCTCATTTCGTTATTGTTGTCACTATCGGTTCTTACACATAATAAATCTTACTGTGGTTACCGTGCACTGAATCTCATAATTATGTACACGTCCATAATTAGACAATTCCTTGCACTGTTCACACAGTCTATTTTATAATATGTAGGGTAAAACCAAATGAACAATCCTGTGATGAGTGTGACTAGACCGCCATAGAGTCCTTTTAATTAAATCAATAAATGATCTAAATAGACTATCAAGGAGTCTGTTCAGCTACATCACTAGATGTCGTTCTTTAACCAAATTGTGAATCAATCTTTTTGACTAGACCACTAAAAGGGTCTCTTATGAATCATGGAGTGGTACTATATAATCCAAGGGTCTTAACTATTACATAGAAGCCCATGAAGGATTTAAGGTAGTACCCTTTTGACTATCCTGCTACGAATCCCTCATATGGAGATATGAAAGATCCTGCGAGGATTTGGATAACGAATATCCAGAGTATAAAAACACAAAATGCATAAAAGAAAACATAAGATGAATAAACACATAGTCACATAACCACCAAATTGTTTGTTAATTTGTCTTGTTAATGCGTACATGCATTTAAAGCACACTAGGAATCCATTCCGTGGATTTCATTTGGTACTTTAAACGTTATCAATAATCTAACTATAAAGATAGAAAGATTCAAAAAGAAAATTCGATTTTGATTATTAGGAACCGAAATGTTCGAATTTAGGTACATAAGGAATCCAATTAAGGACTCTGATTTTTATGACAATTATCCACAAGGATCTAATCGTGAAGATAAAAAGATCCCATATGGATTTTAGAAGTTGAAGATGTTTTGAAACCTTGCACTTGATGTGCTTAGGTCAAAACATGAAGTAAAATGCTTATGGAGTTGAGATGCCAGATATGCCAAGTCGACATATGAAGCGAAATTTGAAAGTTAAGTCAATGTATGAAGAAAATATTTTTGAAAACTATGCATGGGGTTCTTTTAAAAAGAAATGTGTTCAATGTTTTTGAGACCTTATATATATAATACCTTTGAAATCATAAAGTAGGTGTATTAGGTAGGTACATTCCTAAAAATATTTTAAAATTATGCGAGATGAATTTTGAAATTATGTATAAGGTTTTTGAAAATATGAATGATGCTTTTGAAGTCATGCATTTGATATATACTGTATTAATAACATTTTGAAGTCATGAAGGTATTTTTTTGAAATGTAAACAATGTTTTGGAAATCATGGGGGTTGTCTTGAAAAAGAAAACTTATGTTATGCATGTTGAAAAAGTCAGAACATAATGGGTATGAGATTGAAAATATCCTTAGTTATCTAACCAAGGATGTAATGGCATAGATGTGCTGAAGCATGATTACTCATAACGTCACTTTATTTTCTGTACTTCGTATCTTAGAATGAAACGAGTACTTAAAATTTTCGAGGGAATCATGAACGATCATTTGAAAGAGAGAAATCACAAAAGTAGTTTGCAAGGTACATAGTTTCTTAATACAGGTATTATAGGGAAATGCCATAAACACATGTAATTATACTTGTATATCAGAATTGCGAACAACGACTTTTATTTATGAACGAGACATATTGTTTCACAATACACGAAAACAAAAGAAACAAAGGCATAAGACAGCATCATCCTTTGTTCAGCCGAATGCTCATCCAAGGGTTGGATTTGCATTAGCAAGCTTTGGGCATTTGTTCCTGAAATGGCTTGTCTCGCCACAGTTGTAGCACGTTCCAGGCGGAAAGCGAGCTTGAGTAGGGTTGACTTGGAGTTGGGTAGCAGCAAGGTTTATAGCAGCTTTGTTTTCGATAGCAAAGCGGCATGTGTTGACCAAATGTCCCTTCCGTCCACAGTAGGTACATTTGGAGCAGGGTATGAGGTTTGAATGATGACGGTTGCATCGTTTGCACAAAGGGGCAGTTCCTATGTATGGCTTCCTAGCTGGTGGCCTTGCCACATGGCTAGGTCCCGCTTGATTAGGTGTAACCGCTGCGGGTTTCCTTGAAGCCTTACGCTTCCTTGACTTTGGTGCTGGCTTGACTTCTGCTTCCTTTAGTGGTTCTTGAGTGGCTTCATTGTCGAGACGAGAGGCTTCATTGTTGAGACGAGCCATGGCAATGCCTAAATCCACAGTCTTCTGAATCACTTCGCCTATTTGCTGGGCAAATTTGGCTGTTCGCTCGGACATTTGACCAGTGCTGAGAGGAATAGACATTCTAGAAGAAAATGAAAGACATAGGAAGAAACAAGTGAAACGTCATCGGATAAACAATGCAGAATGGTAATGCATAAGAATTTGCGATCATTTGTTTGTTACCTAAGGCGAACAAATGAGATGGTGACAAATCAAAGTAAATGGGTCAAAAATAATGTATCGCGAAGACATGCTCGCCTTTAAGTGAACACTCATCCCAAGAATTCCCAGGTAAGCACAACTGGTCTCGCGTCTGATGAGATGTATACGAAGTGCTTGCCTAGACAGAAAACCCAGAATACAGGCATTCACCCTTCCAGTTTGCACGTGTTCACATTATTTAAAACCCAAAACCTTGATGAGATTTTGAAAATTCAAAGGGGTTCAAAACCATATAACATAGGGTTCAAAACCTTACAATAGAGGGTTCAAAACCTTGTAATAAATCATCCAAAAACAAATGATTGTTTTTCAAAAATCGTTTCGGAAAATTTGGTTCTTGTTTTGATAATCACCTAAGGATAGGTGATGTACATGTTTTAAGATCTAAACACAAGATAACTTGTGTTAGGGTCCTAGAAAGGTTATAGTCTAGGTCAAAGCATTACTAATAACCTAATTCCCTATAACCATTGGCTCTGATACCAACTTTTCTGTCACACCCCGACCACGTATAACAACAAAACATGGCGGAAAACGTCGGGGAGTGTTGTAACAGAATCATTGTTTCATAACACATGGAAATTGAAATATTGTTTTATTGATTAAAGTAGTTACAATGTCTTGACAATCAAAGAAACACAACATAAATAACTAGTCTAGCATCTTTTATTGTCACTAAAGCCCAAGTCCGCCTAAGTGCATCTTGATCAATCCTATGCATCATATCCTGAAACACATGTGAAAATAGGTACGTCAGCATAAAAATGCCTGTGAGATACAAAGGTTTTGAAAAATAGAATTCACGACTTATGTTTAAGAAATTGTTTAGTCATGAACCTTGTAATTTGCTTTGTTTTGTAAATCAATTGAAAAACGATAAGATCAGATGATATGTATAAATAAATGTAAGGTTAAATGAATAACCATGTAAAAATGAGTTTGTATAAGATAAGTTGTTTGTAAAACAATGTATTGTGAAAAGTATGTTATTCGTATAAAATGTTATATGTCCAAATTGAAATGATTCAAATAACGCTACGATATGTAATACCATACAATCACTTATATATAGGAAGTACCAGCGGCGTATCCACCATGCTTGTATCATATTACACACACCTCGTTACTTAAATCACTCACCCAAACAAACCACCAATGTAAGATGTCTATGTTTAAACCAATTGCCAAACGTATTGAATAATATGTCAAAAATGTTTATGTCAATATGTAAATCATGTAATGTGTAACCAATGTCAATAATGTTTATGTGTCAAATGTAAATCATGTAATGTGTAACCAAAATGATCTGTATGGCTAGTGAAATGTATCAACTAAACCATATGCACAAAAACAAAGTATTGAAGTAAAACATGGTTTAAATCAAAGCTATGTTTTGTGGAAATGCATGCTATACTGATACAAATATCTATGCGGTATTGTGAGAATGCATACATCCAAGCCTTGAGACTGTGGCGATAAACCCCTAAACAAATTAAAGGTCTATCTTGTTGTAAATGTATATCGAATTCGGTCATTCCTTTCATCCCCACCTACCCGGGATGTCCGGAACGGGAGTTGTCAATTCCTATGGTACTACTACCTACTAACGAACGGCGTGATCGGTGTTAATGAATGTATATTGATCCATCAAAACAACCCAAATATCATATCAAAATGTAAGCATGTGATGAAAACAAATGTACTAAGTATGCAATAATGAACATACATAGCATGTGATGTGATGTGAAACGATGTACTAAGTATGAACTAAATGGACATACATAGCATAAAATGTAATGTAAAACGATGTACTAAGTACGCACACAATGGGCATACATAGCATAAAATGTAATGAAATCATGTACTATAATGTACTAACGAACATAGCAGGTATATGATGTGAAAACAGGAAAGCATGAAAGTAACAAGTAGGCACATGTGTTTCACCCCAAAACAGTTTGGCAAACAGTAAAAGAGGGGTCTATGTACTCACTTGAGATTGCTCAGAAGTCCTAAGATAACCACCAAGCAATGTTAGAGATCACGGAAACAAACGGCACCTAATATAGGTAACTATGTTAATAAACCGGACCTAGATCGGAGGATCGGATATAATGAGGGTTCGTAAACCAAACGAGTGTAGAGACTCGTGTCATTTGGTTTAACAAAGCCTACATACTAAATGAAACCTAACATAAATGCTTTCTACCCATTACGACCCGTTTAGGTAGCTTATGCTACTTTAACGCGTCGTTCGCGTGCAACGCGTTCGGACCGTCTAATTAGTCCTATGACAAGTGTTATATGCCTAAACATGTTACATAATCAGTTATGTGACAAAAGTTTAGGTTACATATGCTTAATTACCAATTATACATGAAAAGGGTATTCTGGTAATTTACCTAAGGCATATAAACTACCTATCATACAACTACTTAACGAAGCGACCATAAGGTATAACCTCGGAAGGTTATTCCCTAAATACTATGGTCACCTAATGTATTTGGTCGGATCCTAATGATCGACCAAATGGGTCGGGTTCGAAGGTATAAGCAATTTATTAGATCGCTTACCCTTACGACCCTAGACAACATGGTAATCAGTAGGCATAGTCACAAGGGACTATGACCATCGTGATTACAATCACGTTGCGAAGTTCAACGAACTTCGCATTGACCATACACTGGTCAACGCAGAAAGTCAAACAAAGTTTGACTTTCGGACTCGAAAAGCAATAAAAGAAAGAAAAGTACGAAAGAATACTTACAAAGGGTCCCCGAATGCTAATCGTGATCCAAGTAGCTCAGGTATGAAACAATGGTTTCAACTTAGAGCTTCTAGGATCAGATTCTTGTGGGTTTTGCAATGGGTGGGGTTGGGTATTTATAGTTTTCGGGTAACCGTTAAGATCGTTTCATGGAAACCGTGCTCGAATCCCACCCGTACATGTGTTGGAATGTTATGGTATGTCAAACGGCCACCCACCATAAGGAATTGACATGTGGAAATGGAATTGGGAGTGCACAACAGCTGAAAACAGGCTGTTAAACATCGAATCTGGTCTGGAAGTCTGACGCGGCCCGCTTGAGGATACACCCAAAACTGAGGCGGGCCGCATGGCCTTGTCTGATCAGAATAAGTTTGCTAATTGACAGTTTCAGTCCCTGTTGTGTTTTAAGGCCATTCCCGACACTTCTAAGGCCCGTAAAGCCAACTTTAAGGCCCTAAAATGATGCCTAAACATTGTGGACATGAAACATGCTCAAAAATATGTCGGATGTCGGTTCGTTTGGCCGTACGATCGCGATGTTTGCTTAATTACGACGGAATGCGCATAAGCGCGAAAAACGATCCAAATTGCGCGACGAATGGATTTTTCTTATGCCAAACACTAAAATAAAATATTTTAGTGCTTAGATAAATTTTTTTGATGTCCGGATGTATTCAGAACGTAAGTTATGCGCGAAAATGCAAACTTGTGCACTTTTTGACACTTTTAGTCCCTGAATGACCCAAAAGTATATTTTAGCACACCGAACCCCTCAAAGCTTATTTCTAAGCTAGGCAAAGGATATTTAAGGTGTGTTTAACTTATGGTCATGTTCCGGAATGTTCGTTCCAGTTCAAATTGGCATACTTTCGCAGATTGTCAAGTTTAGTCCCTGTAAGCGAATTAACTTGTTTTTGCCATACCAAAGCCTTCAAAACTTATTTCTAAGTTATGTAAAGGTTATTTAAGGTATGTTAAGCCTATGTCACTATTCCGGAGTGTTTGTTGCATTAAACTGGTTATATTTACGCATCGGTGCGCGTATAACCTTCCAGAAAGCGATTTAGAGTTTGGAATTGAACAAAAATTGATATGTGCAAATGATACACATATTTTTACAAATCCCAAGTATGAAATATAATATTTCATTTGTTCGGTATTTGTTTGATGGCCGTGGAGGCACAGGTGTTACAATTTTCCATCTTGTTTCTTCCCTAGCTTAAAAGCTAGTAGTAAGTCTCTTGAATCCTCATTCACTTCATGTTTAGAGTGGTTAATAGTTAAATCATGATGAAACCTTAAGAACACTAAAAATCATAAAGATAGGTCTTGAACATAAAGCTAACTTAATGATGAAATATTGATAAAATGAAGAAGTAATGATATGAATGATGTTGTCTTGTATTGTTGATGATTTCTTGTTGCTTGTTTGTTGATTACTAGAGATATGATGTTAAACATCATGGTTGAAACTTGTTAGAGTAAGATTAAAAGCTTAAGTTAACAAGATAGGAGGTGATTAGTGATTTCCATAAAAGAATCACCTCCATGTTTAAGCATGAACTTGGTAACAATATGTTTTCTCGAAAAATTAGTAAACAAAGTAAGTTGGTGAACGTATGGATCCGAAGTTTACAAATGGTTTTTCCTAAATAAACCAAGAGTAGAAGATGATTTTTGAAAGGCTATGACTTTTGTTAAACCTACACTATTTTAGTAACAAAATAAGCGTAGAAATATTTTTAGAACAAGAAGATCCAATAAATACACATTTTTGCAAAATGAGTTTACAAGTTGTAAACATCTAAAAATCCCGAGAATGAGATTTTAACAAAAGTAAACAAACTTTGGAGGGTAACTAAACCCACTAAACACCCCACTAAGTTACTACGCGTTTTTACGAAAAGCCAAGTTCATGTTATTGTGAAAAGTGCATTGTTTTTGCACTTGGTTAGTGTAATGTGTTTAATAAATTGTTGTTGATTGATTGAATGAATTTTTGAAAAGAAAATGATATGCTAATAAGCATGGACACCTCCGTTTACAAAGGAGACTCTGGCGAAATTTTCTAAAAATTCCAACACTTAGAGAATATTTTCTAAAAACAAGTGTTACAAGTATATTTTTTTTTTTTTTGGTAAAGGGTTACCCCGGTGATTCTATTAAAAACAACCGCAATTAAGTACAAGTAGTGAGAATGTGTTCCCCACTAGTTCATATACAGGACATGCCCCATATATGTAAACCAAACAAACCAAACAACCTACGACACCCCATAACCTAGCCTACTATACATCATGAAAAGATATGAAGTAGACACGACAAACCAAAACAAAATAAACCCTCATCCGCCATCATCAAATATGAAGTTGCCACAAACTGTCAGCCCCTTCACACGAACCAAAATTAGACTATCCATTGGAGACCTTTGTAGTAGAGGTGCTTGCCCCTGGATTTTCCGGCTTCCGAACGCCCAAAGTTTCATCATACACTACCTCAACTTCATCATCATCCAGATCTTCACTACTATGCTGCCCCATTATTCTATTTGGTCCAGAGTTAAGCGCACTAAAAGGGTTGTGAGTCTGAATTGAACCTTTTCCACCCTTCATACTAGTAGAAGAAGATGTATTCCCAACCATATTCTTGTAATTCAACGGTCTATATTCAAATTTTGGATTTTGAGTATTAACCGGAACCCCACTTTTCCTACCCGCTTTCCTATTCGTAACCTCAGTGTAACCATCCCCATCTACTATAGGTGCTTTAGGATGGGGGTTAAGAGTAGGACCAACCTGTTTAGGACAATCACCACTATCATGACCAAAGACACAACAATGAGCACATCTCGGAAGCTTCCACTCATACTCCACCTTAACCTTTTCCGTAACATAAGCTTCACCATCCAAATCAGGAATAGCCATAGATATCACCTCCTTAAATCCATGATCAGCTGAAACTTCAATAAGAGCCCTTGCAAAAGTACTCCTACCCCAATTTTCAGAACACATAGAAGCTGTATAAGAATCAAGCAACAAAGGAGAACCAATTTTTGAGGCCAACATGCTCAAACCATCATCGGTGTAAGCTGCAAGAGGAACATCATGCAATTTTACCCAAACTGCAACTTTCTTGATATCTTCCTTTCTAAGGGTAGTAGTAGGGGACCAAGTGTTAAGAAAAAGAGTTGTTCCGAATCAGCCAAGGGCCCCCTTCTAGTACATTATTCATACCCTGTCTATCTTCAAACTTGAAGAAGAAAAACCCATTCGAATTCATCATAATTTTCTGAAAACCATATTTTTTCCAATTTGTTTTCACAAAATATTCAACAACCGGATAAGCAATTCTATCCCCCAGGAAGTAACCATAAAGAGTATTAGATAATCTGTCCTTTACCTGGCGAACAGAATCAATCGGTAGTACTACATCCACCCCATCCAAAGAGACATCTGATTTTAGTGAACGAAAGTTTATTTTAGGAACTTTAGCATCCAAACCATTGGCATTACTAGCTGAATTCTCACCATTCGGAATCTGATTTGAACCAACCCCCATCTTAGCACCTCCTTGCTCGGCCTGATTGTTTAGGATCACATCCGCATAGGATTGATGCTGGGTTTTAGTATTATCACCCTGTTTCAGACTTTGAACTCGGGAAACAGGACTCACATCATTAAGAGGTAGCACAAAAGCTACCTTTCGTTTATCAAAAACCTTCGCATAATTCTGATTAGGAGAATCAGAACAGCCAATAGCGTGATCAGTATCATTTAGTGGTAGCATAAAACATACCTTCTTATGCGGCAATTCAGAAACCCTAGCCGCCATATTTGACGTTTGCCTAGGCTCAAATAGTTTTCCGTCAATATTCTTAATCTTTCTCGCAAACACATTTGAGTTTTCTGCATTTTGATCATCCATAACAACAGTCACAATAAAGACTCAAAAGAACAACCAGCCGAAACCCTAGATCAGAATGGACTAGGAACTGATTCGCCAAAGCTTCAACTTGCGTCAACCCTAGATCAGAATTGTACGAAACTGATTTCCTTATAGATGTATGACGGCTGAACCAGACAACAGAAACTTGACAAAAGAAACCCGAGAAACCCTAGCAGCCGTCAGACACAAATTCGATCAAGAAAGGAAGAATCAGACGAAGACCACTAAGCAGCAACCCTCGTAAATGCAGTAAACACAATCTCTCTTTGTGTACCCAAACCCGATTATCAACAAAACGAAAATACCAAAAGGCAGCCAAGTGTAGAGAAGAAAAAACGTAACCCTAATCACTAAAAAACGAATCACAGAATGATAATACTGAATTGTAAGGGTAAATCAGAATTCATGAGAATCGAATCACACAAACAATCCCTACGATCATCAAGTAACACGAATTTTAGGTCCATGTAGAAAGGGGGGCGTTTTTCTCCATTAGAGAGAGAGAACTAGGGTTTTTAGTTTAATTACAAGTATATTTTATAGCTTGTATTTCGAATATAAACTTCGCCATAATTTT
Organism: Helianthus tuberosus; assembly: GCA_030545235.1. Classification (NCBI taxonomy): domain Eukaryota; kingdom Viridiplantae; phylum Streptophyta; class Magnoliopsida; order Asterales; family Asteraceae; genus Helianthus; species Helianthus tuberosus. The sequence continues at coordinate 109,493,648 of CM060409.1, forward strand.
TGTAACAAAATAAAAAGTGTCGGAGGTTGATTTTTGTAAATAAAAATGGGTAAATATATATATATTTACCATATATATCTTATACTAGAACCCTTGTGTGGATACTTGTTTATTTTGTGAGATAGTTACATTAATTTAGGGTAAAATAATATAACTTAGCAAAGTACCTTGACATTAGAATTGTGTGGTACGTGATAGAAGTAATAAGTAAATAAACCGTACGTAGGATACGTGTTATGCATGCACAATAAATTGATTGTTATCAGTACTTTATTAGGACGTGCTTGATTTCTGATTATTAGAGTAACTAATCTAACCGAGCAAACCGAGGTGAGTTCACACACTTTCTAAGGCATGGGATTCTCGGTGGTTGGGAATGGGTTAAAGAATTAAACCTACATATCCTACTTGAGTAGGATATGTACCGCCATCCTCCATAGGTAGGATGCCAATATTAATCCTGCGTATTCTCCTTGGGTAGAATACGTACGTTCTTCCTCCTTGGGTAGGACAACAACCTTAAAACTTACTAGACAAAACTCTATCATTAAGTCCCTCATTTTATATCGACTTAATCGCCGAGGCCAATGGCGAGCGGGTCATTAGTTAATAGCGCTATTAGGTTTAACAAACCTCACACCGTGCCGTTCGGACGGGCGTGTACTAATGGACTATGGCAAACTGTCAATGATGATAGAACATTGACGAAGGGCACAACAAAATTCGTTAGTAGTCGATATCATACGGTCTAGTGGTTCACATAGGGAAGCCCCCACTGATTATGGATATGGTTTGGGTAATAACAAGGAACTGGTTAAACATTCTTTCAACTATGGGGTAACCCCCACGACAAATAAGCCAGCAAAAGACAAACCATGTTTTCGGAAACAACTTAAAACTAAACAACCAACCGTGAACTCACTCAACTTTGTTGTTGACTCGTTGTTACATGCCTTACAGGTCGTTAGATGCTTACGGAGCTTTGACGAGGAGGATGTCATTGTGGGATACAGACTGTTATGTTCCGTGCTTAATATTTAAATCCTTATGAACTTATTAAACTTACGAACTATGGAACTTCTGTTTTGAACTTACGCTTTATGCTTCCGCTATTAACTTAAAACTTGGTTACTCTCCTTTGGTCACCAATTGTATTGCGGTTGGTTTTATTTACTTAATTATGATGTTCAATATGATTGGTGGCTCGATCCTGGTCATGTCACGCCTCCAAGCGGTGATACTCCGCATGGTGGATTTTGGGGGTGTGACAGATTGGTATCAGAGCCATTGGTTATAGAGAACTTGGTTTTAAAAAGGGAAAAGCTTTTTTGACAAAACCAGACTATAACCTGTACAGTGCTCGACGATCCACAACGACGCTTCGTTCCACGTGCAAGACTCAACATCCTAGGTGATATGGTTTATGTTTATATTACCTACTTGTTAGTTACATGGTACATTGTTCATGGTATGCGTTAGTTAATGTGATAACTGCTATTTGAACCTCGTGTGCTTACTCTCTTCTGTCACTCCACACTTACGCACTTTGCGACACCCTTCTTACCTGTGCTTTCCCTCGATGTGAAGATCATGAGTGGACGCCTCAACTTGACTCAGGATCAGCTGACGACCTTAATTAATGAACGGGTTGCTGAAGCCTTAGCAACCCAAACAGGGAGTCAACCCATGCACCCTCAAACGCGCATAGGCACCCTCAAAGCGTTCTTGGAGTGCAAACCTCCCACTTTCGATGGCACTGGAGGGGCAATCGGCCTTCTACACTGGATCCGAAGAATCGAATATACATTCGAAGAAAGTGAAAGCCCTGCCAGCAAACAAGTAAAGTACGCTACTGGTATGTTGCAAGGGAAAGCGTATTCTTGGTGGAACGCGCAAGTTCAGATGCTCGGGTTGGCAGACGCGAATGCCACCCTCTGGAGCGACTTCAAGGATTGGATTAAGGAAGAATTCTGCCACCTGGACGACATTCTGGAACTTGAAATAGAGTATTATGGTTTGAAGATGGAAGGATCAGAGATTGAGGAGTACACAAAGAGGTCCAACGACTTGGCTGCCTTATGTCCTAACATGTCACAACCCATATCTAGACGAATCAAGCTATACCTCAGAGGCTTAGTCCCGGAAATCCAAGGGTCTGTAATTGCGGCCAACCTTCCCACAATCCAGCAAGTCGTTCGTTTGGCGCAACAACTCACCGATCAGGCGAAGGAAGAGGGCAAGTTGCCCAAGCGTAACTCTTCCAATGCAAATACTCTTATTAGTAATAAGTATATTTGGGGTGATCACCAAGGTGAGGGTCCTAGCTCTATACAACAAGAACCGCACAGGAAACTCGGGCTGAACTACCAAAATCAGGGGGGATACCTAGGGAATAAACCGAGATGCCGCAAGTGCCAACGGCACCACAACGGGGCATGTGCGGGGTCGTGTTGCCAGCGGTGCAAGAAGATGGGACATATGGCTAGAGACTGCAGGAGCCCATATCCTGCAAACCGGAACCAGCAGCAGTAGCAGGGTAGCAAGAAAGGGTGTTTTCGATGTGGTGCTGGAAACCACTTCAAGAGGAACTGTCCGCTGATGAGACAGAATCGTGACAACAGCGGCAACCTGGGCAACGGGAACAATAACAGAGACAATAAGGATAACCGCCGGACTGGTGAACATGAGTTCCTGAATGGACAAAAGGAAGAAAGAAACAACCCCAACATCGTGGCGGGTAAGTTCCTACCAGACAATTTCCTTGTTTCTATTTTAGTTGATTCGGGTGCCGATGTTAGATATGTGTTCCTAAGAGTTAGTCAGGTGCTTAAGCGTACCCCATTACCCTTAAAACACCAAACATGTTGTAGAACTAGCTAATGGTGAAAGTCTTAAGGGCACACACACACTTAAGGGTTGTAACCTCGTCTTAGCTGGTCAGACCATCTCTATCGATCTTATTCCTATCGTTCTGGGTAGTTTTGACGTTGTTATTGGAATGGATTGGTTATCTCATCAGCAAGCGGAAATTCTTTGCAACGAGAAGATTGTCCACATCCCTCGTTCTGATAAAGAACCCCTCGTAATTCGTGGCGACAAGAGTGGTGCTGTTGTGGGCATCATCTCTTTCCTTAAGGCCCAGAAGTGTTTGCGAAAGGGCCACACTGCTATTCTAGCCCTCGTTTCCGATACATCCTCGGAAGAAAAGAAGATAGAAGACATTCCTATTGTGCGTGACTTTCCTGAGGTATTTCCTGAGGAATTTTCTAGTCTTCCACCTCATCGACAAGTCAAGTTTCAAATCGAGCTAGCTCCTGGAGCAGCACCAATAGCTCGTGCACCTTATCGACTAGCTCCGTCAGAACTTGAAGAACTGTCCACGCAATTACAAGAACTCTTGGAAAAAGGGTTTTATACGTCCTAGCTCTTCGCCCTGGGGAGCTCCAGTATTATTCGTGAAGAAGAAAGACGGTACCTTCAGAATGTGTATTGACTACCGCGAACTCAACAAGGTGGCCGTGAAGAATCGTTATCCTCTCCCACGTATTGATGACCTATTCGACCAGCTGCAAGGGTCGAGCTTTTACTCTAAGAATTGATTTGAGATTAGGCTACCATCAACTGAGAGTCCGAGATAAGGACGTCTCCAAAACAGCCTTTAGAACTCGTTACGGCCATTACGAGTTTCTGGTCATGCCTTTCGGGTTGACAAACGCACCTGCGGTCTTCATAGATCTCATGAGCCGAGTGTGCAAACCTTACCTGGATAAGTTCGTCACAGTTTTCATCGACGATATCCTGATCTATTCGAAGAGTCAGGAGGAACACGAGCAGCATCTATGACTTATGCTGGAACTTCTTCGAGCAGAGCAACTGTATGCGAAATTTTCGAAATGTGACTTCTGGCTTCGCGAAGTCCACTTTCTAGGCCACGTAGTAAACAAGGATGGGATTCATGTTGATCCATCCAAGGTTGATTCGATCAAGAACTGGCCTGCACCCCGTACACCAACAGAAATCCGCCAATTCTTGGGTTTGGCAGGATATTACAGACGGTTTATCAAGGATTTCTCAAAGATTGCGCAACCTCTCACTTCTCTGACTCAGAAGGGTGTCACCTATCGTTGGGGTGACGCACCGAAATCTGCGTTTCAGCACTTAAAAGATAGACTTTGCAGCGCGCCTATCCTCTCATTTCCTGAAGGCACAAATGATTTTGTGGTTTATTGCGACGCTTCCATCCAAGGACTTGGTTGCGTATTGATGCAACGTGACAAAGTCATTGCCTACACATCACGCCAACTTAAAGTTCACGAAAGGAACTACACTACGCATGACTTGGAATTGGGAGCAGTTGTTTTCGCACTTATGTTGGTGCATATTTGTGACAACAGCTTAGATTTGGTCTTTGGATATCTTGTAATTAGTTAAATGATAAACGGTTAGCGGGTTTAGCTTTGTATTAGTGAGATAATAGAGTTTAGGCTAAACAAAACCCAGTTGGGTCTAGGTGGACGAATTGGGCTTTGCCCATGTAGGAAACTCTAGCCCAAGTAGCAACCTTGTGTTATATAAACAAGGTTAGGCTTTAGGGTTTAGGGTAATCAGCCAAAACAGATTTAGAGTGAGAATTCGTGAGAACTTTAGGGTTTGGACGAATTTGAGTGTTGGTTAGGGTTTTGATTGATTGTAATACTTTGGTTTGATAATCAATAGAAACCCGGTTTGAAAGTGATTTCTATTTCTACTCATTCTGCTATATTCTGATCAAGAGGATTCCGCACTCTTGATTAGATTGACAATTCTGTGAAAGATCCATACGACTAAAGGGGACCTACAATTGGTATCAGAGCATTAGGCTCTTGAAGGCTCGGTTCAGAATTGTGCTTGGCATTGGCAGAAACAGGGAGTTTATTTTCGAAATTTTTTTAAACCTGACAATTAGGGTTTCAAAATTTTTGGCTGGTTTGATAAAAATTTTCGAAATTTTGGCTGTTTTGATCTTCTGCATTGTTTGTTTGCTGTTTTGCAGGTTTTCAGGACAGTATTCGATTGTTTTTTACGAGTATTTGGCTGGAATTCGAAGATTGTTCTTGGTTTTCTTCATTAAGTTCATCAAATTTGGGTCAAAAGCTTGCTGATTTGCTGTTTCGATTTTGCAGGAAGTTGTTAGGAGAATCAGAAAAATCTTCAGAATTTCGATCAGATTGAGTTTCCTGATTTACTGGTCAGCGAATTTAACAGTCCAGCGAAATTGTTTGACCCGGCGAACTTAAAATCCAAAGGCGACTTTGGTAACCGTGTAATTATCCACAGCGAAATTACTACGGTTTTCGGCGACTTTTCTGGTCGTCGTAATAGCGAAAATAGACAGCGAAATTAACCACTTGACCAGCGAATTTGCTCAGTGAACTTGATCAGTGAAATTAACCACTTGACCAGCGAAATTATTCTGATACTCAGCAAATTAAAAAACTAGCAAATTTAAAAGGGTGGAATATTTTCTGGCAAGCGTAAGGAAAAATTCACGTTTCTGAAAATAGAAATTGATCCGTAGCTCGTTTGACAGAACCGTCTGCGCCGTCGAATTCCTTGGCTTTTTAGGGCAAAAAAAAAATCAAAATCAATTTCCATCAATAGGTCTGAGATCCAAGACTTCAGTTAGGAGTAATGGATATTGGATGGATGTTCAAGTAGTTGGTGAATTTGGACGACCCAAGACCATTAAGGCTTGGGTCCCCCAATCTAACTAATTTCTTAGTTGGTGTGTGCAGGAGCTGCTAAGGAGGATTATCAACTTATGGTATGTTGATAATGGCTGCTCTAGGCATGTGAAGGGGGATGTGAGATTGTTGATATATATATATATTAAATGATTTAAATTGACGTTCAAAGTGCTGAGTTGACACTAGATAACCTGGCAGATCTTTATACTAAAGCTTTTGACAGGGCTCGCTTTGAACATTTAGTCGAACTCAACGGGATGAGGAATCCTGAATAACTGGTTTTTCATAAGAATTTTTGTAAATAGTTTACTGCTTTCTTAAAAATAAAAAATACAAAAACATTGAAAAATAAAAAACATAAAAAAAATAGAAAATAAAAAATGAGTTATCACTGTGTGAAAAAAAAGAAATGATAGTACATCAGCAAGTTAGACTGTCACAATGTAAATAAATTAAATTGCTTAAGTGTGATAGCAGCTTCATCATATGATGTACCAGTAGGCAAAAAGCATGAAATAATCAACTTACCAATGTGATATAAACTTAAATGAACTGTGTATGAGTGAGGAACACATCAGTGGTGTATGGTTCAATGACCTTAAATCTTGCGTTGATAGATTGCCAAAATCTGAAGTTTTGGGTCTTTATACTGTTATTTCATCTGGGGATATCAGGGGTGTCCTTCTGCTGCATCCAGATACATGCTGACCTAGACACACCCAGGATATCTTAAAAGAGCTAAAAATGCCAAAACCCTTAAATGAAGAAGCTCTCAAAGAGAGTTATTCAAATGTGCAAAATGCATAAATCGTACCAAAAATGGTATTTGTCATAGCCCTCGTTAGATATTTTGGTCTCTCTGCTGTACGGAAGTACTGACCTGTTCACCAATTATCTAAACGTTGAAATACAAAACGGATGAATTCAGTATACTCACCTACTACGATGAATCTTTGTGCATACCTTGATCGCGGGGGTATATCCTGAAGTGGGACACACTAGTATTTCAGTATAATAATATTACCTTAACGTATCATACGGTAATGGTACTTGAAATGTTCATGCATTTTGTTTAAGTGGACAAACAAACTGGTAATCGTCTTGGACTGCTTTTCACGAAAAATTAAATAAAGAATTATCTAATAGTGTGAAAACAGTTTGATTGTGCTGATATGATCTTCTTACCAGTGATTCTCACAAAAACAGAGTGTTTATTGCTTATGTTATTTAACTTGCTTTCAGAAAAATATAAAAATCCAAAAATAGTGTCTTTTTCTGTTTAAAATTCTTAACGTACGGAAAACTGTTATTCTTGGAGGAATTGTTACTGATAGGGGGAGACGGTGTTAGAAAGTGAGTTCAAAATTTTTAAATCATGCGGGTTATAGGGTGTGATTAAAAAGTTTGCATGTTGGTGATAAGTTGAAACTGCTTAATCTGTGATACAGTTTAACTATCTCTTGAAAAATAATAATTTATTTAACTTTGTTGAAAAATTCTTATGGTTTCTCGAGATGTTTGTTTTATAGTATACAGATTGAAGTTGTATGTTGCTGAGAAGTTAAAGTGAGAAGTTGCTGTGAAGATGAGAGTTTGATTGGATGCATGGTAGAACCTCCTTTCTACATTGCAGACAAAGTTGAAGAGTTTGAAGATTGCTATACATATGCTGAACTGGAGTTTACTCAAGTGCTAATGTTTTGAAGATTTGGTGATTGGATGCATCAGCTTAGGGGGAGTCTGTTGCTGACAGAGCTATTGAAGCTGAAGCTATCCAAAGACCAAAGACAGTACAAGATTACATGAAGATTGCAAGAAGACTGAAGACAAAGTTATTTTACGAAGCTATTGTCAAGGGGGAGTTTGTTGGTGCATATTTGTGACAACAGCTTAGATTTGGTCTTTGGATATCTTGTAATTAGTTAAATGATAAACGGTTAGCGGGTTTAGCTTTGTATTAGTGAGATAATAGAGTTTGGGCTAAACAAAACCCAGTTGGGTCTAGGTGGACGAATTGGGCTTTGCCCGTGTAGGAAACTCTAGCCCAAGTAGCAACCTTGTGTTATATAAACAATGTTAGGCTTTAGGGTTTAGGGTAATCAGCCAAAACAGATTTAGAGTGAGAATTCGTGAGAACTTTAGGGTTTGGACAAATTTGAGTGTTGGTTAGGGTTTTGATTGATTGTAATACTTTGGTTTGATAATCAATAGAAACCCGGTTTGAAAGTGATTTCTGTTTCTACTCATTCTGCTATATTCTGATCAAGAGGATTCCGCACTCTTGATTAGATTGACAATTCTGTGAAAGATCCATACGACTCAAGGGGACCTACAACTTAAGATATGGAGACATTACCTGTACGGTACCAAGTGCACCATTTACACCGATCACAGGAGTCTCGAGCATATCTTCAAACAAAAGGAGTTAAACATGCGAGAAAGTCGATGGGTCGAGCTCTTAAATGATTACGAATGCACGATCAAGTACCATCCGGGCAAAGCCAATGTTATGGCCGACGCCCTCAGTCGAAAGGATACTATACCTAAGTGTGTACGTGCGTTACAGCTTACCATTCACTCTAGCCTTCCCGCTCAAATTCGTGATGCTCAGGTCGAAGCATTGAAAGCAGAAAACATCAGGGCTGAGTCCCTGCGAGGATCGAGGCAGCGGTTAGAACAAAAGGGAGACGGCGCCTACTATGTTAACGGACGCATCTGGGTTCCACTTTATGGAAACTTACGTGAGCTTGTGATGGATGAAGCACATAAGTCTCGTTATTCAGTACATCCTGGTTCGGATAAGATGTACCACGACCTAAAGACTACATACTGGTGGCCAAGCATGAAAGCCCACATAGCAACCTACGTTAGCAAATGTTTGACTTGTGCGAGAGTCAAGACCGAATATCAGAAACCATCAGGCCTACTCCAACAACCAGAGATCCCGAAATGGAAATGGGAGCAAATTTCCATGGATTTCGCTACTGGCTTGCCTAGATCTCAACGCGGAAATGATACCATTTGGGTGATCGTGGACCGACTGACCAAGTCTGCACATTTTTTGGCAATCAAGGAAACGGATAAGTTTTCTACTCTAGCAGACATCTACCTAAAGGAAGTAGTATCAAGGCACAGAGTGCCAACCTCCATCATTTCTGATCGTGACTCACGTTTTACGTCTGAGTTGTGGCAAGCTATGCATAAGTCCTTTGGTTCTCGATTAGACATGAGCACAGCATATCACCCGTAAACGGATGGGCAGTCTGAACGCACCATCTAAACCCTTGAAGACATGCTTAGGGCATGTGTAATCGACTTCGGTAATGGCTGGGAAAAGCATCTCCCATTAGTGGAGTTTTCGTATAACAACAATTACCACACTAGTATCCAGGCTGCTCCGTTCGAGGCATTGTACGGACGGAAGTGCCGATCACCTCTTTGTTGGGCAGAGGTTGGTGACAGTCAAATCACTGGCCCAGAACTTGTAGTGGATACAACTGAAAGGATTGCTCATATACGACAACGAATGGCGACAGCTCGTGACCGTCAGAAAAGCTACGCAGATAAGCGCAGAAAGCCACTCGAGTTCCAGGTTGGGGATCGAGTGCTACTTAAAGTCTCACCTTGGAAAGGTGTAGTTCGTTTTAGCAAACGAGGCAACCTCAATCCGCGTTATGTCGGACCGTTCGAAATCATTGAGAAAATTGGCAAAGTTGCCTACAAGTTGAATCTACTTGAAGAACTCAGCGGAGTTCACAACGTATTCCACGTGTCAAATCTGAAAAAGTGTCTGTCAGATGAGACCCTTATAGTTCCTCTCAAGGAGCTCACTATCAACGACCAGCTGCGATTCGTCGAGGAACCAGTAGAGATTACTGATCGAGATGTTAAGATTCTCAAGCGTACCAGGATACCTCTTGTTCGAGTTCGTTGGGATTCCCGTCGTGGCCCAGAGTATACCTGGGAACGACAAGACCAAATGAAACTCAAGTACCCCCAGCTGTTTAAGAAAAGTGCAACCACTACTGAGGCTGAAGCTACTGCAGAATTTCGGGATGAAATTCCAAACCAACGGGGGGATGATGTGACACCCCAGGAAAACCAGGAAACCACGCAACTTAACTAGCTCCCTAAGTAACCACGCGCTAAATTTCGGAACGAAATTTTCTTAACAGGGGAAGAATGTGACAACCCTCAAAATATCATGTATCCGTACGATTAATTAATGTTAATTAAAGTGCTTGATGACTGTGTTGAACTACTTAACTGCTTTCTGATTACTGTGTCATACTTACTTGTGCTTTTTAACATACTAGTCGCGTGCATAAAATTGACTAAATTGTCCTGTATGTTTTCCTGAGTGTTGGGAATTAAAAGTATTACAAAAAGATATATATAGGACACTATATGGAATAACTTAGCACTTTAACGGAACGGTATCCAACCGAACAACCGGACATTACCCGAAACCCTAAAATATTGCAAGAAACATTGTTTTTATTTTTCTGAGCTAGTTATGGTCCCCGAGTACTATAACACATTACATAATACCCTGTACACACTAAACACTAGACATAACATTAAACTCCCACCAATTAACTTATTTACCCACAAATTTACAATTAACCCCCCCCCCCCTTTTGCTAGGACCGGCCCCAAGGGTCCCCACACTCAAGATTTAGTTAAATCTTCCTAATCCTCCTAAATCTCCTACTTGGAATTGGTGAGATCTCATAAGATGTGGTTTGTACTTTTGTTGACACTTAATCCTTTGGATAATAACTCAAATTGGTGTTATAAGTAAACACTTATCATTCATCATCATCACCAACACAAAACATCTCTCCCACCCTCCAAACAAGTCTCGGCCGAACACCCAAGCCCACACATCACCCACTTTCGATTTTCAAACAAGCAATCCAAGTGTACTTCTAGGTGCTACAAGGCGTTCAACGAAGCTTGGTGTTCTCGGAAGTTGAAGGACCTCTTGCTAGTGCTATTAACCACTCATTTTCCATCTTGTTTCTTCCCTAGCTTAAAAGCTAGTAGTAAGTCTCTTGAATCCTCATTCACTTCATGTTTAGAGTGGTTAATAGTTAAATCATGATGAAACCTTAAGAACACTAAAAATCTTAAAGATAGGTCTTGAACATAAAGCTAACTTAATGATGAAATATTGATAAAATGAAGAAGTAATGATATGAATGATGTTGTCTTGTATTGTTGATGATTTCTTGTTGCTTGTTTGTTGATTACTAGAGATATGATGTTAAACATCATGGTTGAAACTTGTTAGAGTAAGATTAAAAGCTTAAGTTAACAAGATAGGAGGTGATTAGTGATTTCCATAAAAGAATCACCTCTATGTTTAAGCATGAACTTGGTAACAATATGTTTTCTTGAAAAATTAGTAAGCAAAGTAAGTTGGTGATCGTATGGATCCGAAGTTTACAAATGGTTTTTCCTAAATAAACCAAGAGTAGAAGATGATTTTTGAAAGGCTATGACTTTTGTTAAACCTACACTATTTTAGTAACAAAATAAGTGTAGAAATATTTGTAGAACAAGAAGATCCAATAAATACACATTTTTGCAAAATGAGTTTACAAGTTGTAAACATCTAAAAATCCCGAGAATGAGATTTTAACAAAAGTAAACACACTTTGGAGGGTAACTAAACCCACTAAACACCCCACTAAGTTACTACGCATTTTTACGAAAAGCCAAGTTCATGTTATTGTGAAAAGTGCATTGTTTTTGCACTTGGTTAGTGTAATGTGTTTAATAAATTGTTGTTGATTGATTGAATGAATTTTTGAAAAGAAAATGATATGCTAATAAGCATGGACACCTCCGTTTACAAAGGAGACTCTGGCGAATTTTTCTAAAAATTCCAACACTTAGAGAATATTTTCTAAAAACAAGTGTTACAAGTATATTTTATAGCTTGTGTTTCGAATATAAACTTAGCCATAATTTTTGTAACAAAATACAAAGTGTCGGAGGTTGATTTTTGTAAATAAAAATGGGTAAATATATATATATATATTTACCATATATATCTTATACTAGAACACTTGTGTGGATACTTGTTTATTTTGTGAGATAGTTACATTATTTTAGGGTAAAATAATATAACTTAGCAAAGTACCTTGACATTAGAATTGTGTGGTACGTGATAGAAGTAATAAGTAAATAAACTGTACGTAGGATACGTGTTATGCATGCACAAGAAATTGATTGTTATCTGTACTTTATTAGGACGTGCTTGATTTCTGATTATTAGAGTAACTAATCTAACCGAGCAAACCGAGGCGAGTTCACACACTTTCTAAGGCATGGGATTCTCGGTGGTTGGGAATGGGTTAAAGAATTAAACCTACATATCCTCCTTGAGTAGGATATGTACCGCCATCCTCCATAGGTAGGATGCCAATATTAATCCTGCGTATTCTCCTTGGGTAGAATACGTACGTTATTCCTCCTTGGGTAGGACAACAACCTTAAAACTTACTAGACAAAACTCTATCATTAAGTCCCTCATTTTATATCGACTTAATCGTCGAGGCCGATGGCGAACGGGTCATTATTTAATAGCGCTATTAGGTTTAACAAACCTCACACCGTGCCGTTCGGACGGGCGTGTACTAATGGACTATGGCAAACTGTCAATGATGATAGAACATTGACGAAGGGCACAACAAAATTCGTTAGTAGTCGATATCATACGGTCTAGTGGTTCACATGGGGAAGCCCCCACTGATTATGGATATGGTTTGGGTAATAAAAAGGAACTGGTTAAACATTCTTTCAACTATGGGGTAACCCCCACGGCAAATAAGCCAACGAAAGACAAACCATGTTTTCGGAAACAACTTAAAACTAAACAACCAACCGTGAACTCACTCAACTTTGTTGTTGACTCGTTGTTACATGCCTTACAGGTCGTTAGATGCTTACGGAGCTTGCACGAGGAGGATGTCGTTGTGGGATACAGACTGTTATGTTCCGTGCTTAATATTTAAATCCTTATGAACTTATTAAACTTACGCTTTGGACTTTAAACTTACGAACTATGGAACTTCTGTTTTGAACTTAGGTTTTATGCTTCCGCTATTAACTTAAAACTTGGTTACTCTCCTTTGGTCACCAATTGTATTGCGGTTGGTTTTATTTACTTAATGATGATGTTCAATATGATTGGTGGCTCGATCCTGGTCATGTCACGCCCCCAAGCGGTGATACTCCGCATGGTAGATTTTGGGGGTGTGATAGGACTGATGGGCCTGGGTCTGAGCCGGAGGCTGCATCATCCCCTCCGTCTTCGAAAGGACTCGTCCTCGAGTCAAAAGGATCGTCCAAGCTTGGAAGAAACGGAGATAAGTCAGCGACATTAAATGTAGCAGAGACGTTGTAGTGGCCCGACAATTCTATCTTGTAAGCATTGTCGTTAATACATTCCAGAACTTTAAAGGGCCCATCTGCACGAGGTTGTAACTTGCTAGCTCGACCCCCTGGAAAACGCTCTTTGCTCAAATGTATCCACACTAGGTCACCCTCTTTAAAAACCACTCTCTTCCGTTTGCAGTTGGCCCGTCGTTGATACACAATATTGTTATTAGTAATCTTGTCGCGCACTTGTTCATGAATAAGCTTGATCTGATTGGCACGGGCTTCCCCATCAGCACTGTAATGTTCAATGGCTGGTAAGGGTGCAAGGTCCAACGATGTGAAGGGATTGCGACCATACACTATAAGAAAAGGGCTCATTCCCGTCGATCGGTGAGATGACCGATTATAGGCGAACTCTGCCTGGGGCAGCACTAGATCCCATTGCTTCTGATTAGTCCCCACTAGACACCTCAATAAGTTTCCAAGACTGCGACTAGTTACTTCAGTTTGCCCGTCACTCTGAGGGTGGTGTGCACTACTAAAATTGAGACGAGAGCCCAGTTTCTTCCACAAGGTGCGCCAAAAATGACCAATGAATTTGACGTCCCGGTCTGAAGTTAACGTTTTGGGGATCCCATGTAGACGAACGATCTCTTGAAAATACAAGTTTGCTATTTGTCGGGCAACGTAAGTCTTAGCACACGGAATGAAATGTGCCATTTTAGAGAACCGATAGACCACAACCATCACCGAGTCTTTCTGTCTCTGCGTCTTCGGGAGGCCGACGACAAAGTCGAGACTCACGTCCTCCCATGGCCCGTCGGGTACCGGTAGGGGGGAGTATAGACCTGCATTAGTATGCTGCTTCTTAGCAATGTGGCATGTACGACAGCGATCAACAATTCTGGTCACATCAGAACTCATTTTAGGCCAAAAAATCGATCTTTCACTAACTTGAGAGTTTTATCTCTGCCAAAATGACATGCTAATGCCCCTTTGTGGCCCTCAAGAATGATTGCATCTCTGAAAGAACACTTAGGTACACATAGTCGGACCCCTTTAAATAAGAAGCCATTAACGAGGGAGTGGCCCAGCGTTGGTGCAGTCAGGTAGGCTTCCCAAATAGCTGAAAATCTGGATCAGTTGGGTATAGGGTGCACAGATTATCAAGCCACTCGACGTTGACCTGCAATGATGTTAAAAGTGCGCGCCACCGGCTAAGGGCATCTGCTACGGTGTTGGCAGCACCGGATTTATGGCGGATCACAAAAGAATAATCCTGTAAGAGCTCGACCCACTTAGCATGTCGGGCATTTAGCTTGTGTTATCCCTGGATGAACCGGAGAGCCTGATGATCCGAAAACAAAATAAACTCGGAGTGGAGTAAATATTGCTTCCAATATTCAAGGCTGCGAATAATCGCGTAGAATTCCTTGTCATAAGTGCTGAATTTCTGTTTGGATTCACTCAACTTCTCGCTGAAAAAGGCAACTGGGCGACCTTCCTGACTTAGAACTCCCCCTATACCGAGGCCTGATGCGTCGCATTCGACTTGGAAGGTTGCTTGAAAGTTCGGCAGCGCTAAAACTGGAGCTCTGGTGACACATTGTTTTAGTGTTTCAAATGATTGTGTTGCTGCTGGTGTCCAATGAAAGGATCCCCTTTTAAGACACTCCGTAATAGGTGCCGCGATAGCGCTGAAATTATGAATAAAACGACGGTAAAATGAAGCTAAACCATGAAAACTCCGTACCTCGTGCATGTTTGTGGGAACCAGCCAAGTGAGAATAGTATCCACATTTGTTTCGTCCATCCGGATTCCGTTGCCCGACACATGATAACCCAAGAACAAAACTTCTGAAGAAAGGAAACAACACTTTTCTTTATTCGCAAAAAGCCTTTGTTCGCATAGAATTGCGAAGACTTCTCGCAGGTGCCGTAGGTGTTGAGGGAGGTCTGTGCTAAAGACAAGGATGTCGTCGAATATACTACGACACAACGCCCAATTAGTGCTTTGAAAATGTGATTGATAAGGCGCATAAATGTACTCGGAGCATTGGATAGGCCAAACGGCATCACCATCCATTCGAAGAGGCCGTCACGTGTTTTGAAAGCTGTTTTCCACTCGTCCCCCGGCCTCATGCGGATTTGATGGTAACCACTTCGAAGGTCTATCTTAGAAAATATTTGGGCCCCATGAAGTTGATCAAGGAGATCTTCAAACCGTGGTATAGGGAACCAGTATTTAATAGTAATCTTGTTGACAGCTCTGCTATCCACACACATTCGATAAGTTCCGTTAGCCTTTGGTACGAGCAATGTGGGGACTGCACATGGGCTCATGCTCTCTCTAATCAGCCCCTTTTCTAAAAGTTCATTCACTTGCCAATGGAGCTCCTCATATTCTTTAGGATTCATACGATAAGCCGGCTTATTTGGTATGACTGCACCGGGTAGGAAGTCGATGCAATGTTGTATTTCCCGGACGAGCGGTAGACCTGCTGGAATTTCTGAAGGAAAAACATCCACAAATTCTTTTAAGAGGGGCTGTATTTCCAAGGGTGGTGTAGGTACAGCTGGGTTAACTTCGGCTATAACTAGGGCAAATACGAACAGTGGTTTAGTGGCACGTGTATAATCCATAAAGGCTGATTTGTTGAGCACTACGCCCTCGGTCATAGTGTCCCGCGTGTCGAGGGGAGCTAGAGTAATGTTCACGCCGTCCTTCTTGAATGAATACGTGTTATTGAACCCGTCGTGTTTCGTTCTCCGATCATACTGCCATGGACGGCCTAATAGAATGTGGCAGGCATCCATAGGTATGACCTCGCACCAAATTTCATCCGAGTAGCGATTTCCCATGCTAAACTTGACCAAACAATGTTGGGTCACCTTCACAATATTCCCCTTTTTAAGCCAAGTAAGCTGGTATGGATCGGGGTGCGGTTCTGGTGTAAGCCCTAATTTTTCCACCATGGTAGTAGCTACCATATTTTCACAGCTACCGCCATCAGTGATAACTGTACATACCTTCCCCTTTGCTGTGCAACGTGTACGAAAAATATTATTTCTGAGCCAAAAGGTATCGTCACCGGTTCGCGCTGCAGGGGTTGTGCTAAGAGTTCGTTGGGCGATGAGTAACTCTCCCCGGTCTGGGAGAATAACTTCTTCTTGTTCTTGTGCGGGTTGATCTGGTTCAGTGTCATAAACTGGGGTTGTTTCTTCCATGAGTGTAACCATCTGGGTGTTGGCACAATCGCATGCGAAGTGCCCTAGGCCTCCGCACTTGAAGCATCTCTGAACCCAGCCTGTTGAGGGGGCAGTGCCAGATGGCGTATCAGCTTTGATTGGGCCGACGCGACTTCCCGAGGCTGCTGTAGTTGGGTCGGCTTGCTGGCCATCGGTCTTAGCCGAGCTAGGCTTTAGGGGTGTCTTGCTTTTCCCCTTCTGTTGTTTCTCCACCTTGAGAGCTAATTGACAAACATCCAAGTAGGTCCAATAGGGTTGCAATTGGACTATGTCTGCAATCTCTGGTGGCAAAGCTCCTAAAAACCGGGCAATAATCTGCTCCTCTTCCTCTTCGACCCCACACCTCATACGAAGTAGATCAAACTCCCTAATCAGTTCTTCAACAGTGGTCGTTTGCTGGTTCAAATTGTGGTATTCCAGGAAGGCTTCTTGGCGATAAGTTGGTGGTAAAAATTTTTCTTTCAAGAGTTTTTCATCTTGTCCCAGGTTGTGACCCGAGACCTACCTTCCTGCGCGCGTTTTTTCTTCACGTGTTCCCACCAAAGATAGGCATATTTCTTGAGTTTGATGGCAACCAGTTTGACCTTGTACTTGTCGGGAATGTCCCGCAGGTCAAAGACCCGCTCCACCGTGTGGAGCCAATCAATAAATTCATCCGGTTGTGCTCTCCCGTCAAACTCCGGTAACTCGATCTTGATTCCCAGACTCCGTAACGGGTCGGCTGGGGGATCCCTATACTGGTACTGATGTTCTCTTCCAAACACATTGTAGGCGTCGGACTAGTCATCCCGGATGACTGAATCTACGTCTGTTGGTTCGTAGTCATCCCCGAGATGCAGCTCCAGATCCCGGATCCGTTGCTGGAGACGGGCGATCTCTTATACGTCTCGTGGATCGCGTTGGATGTCGTCGTTGCCTCGGTTGGCGTATCTACGATTGAATCGATGGTTGCGTCTTCCACGTTCTGCCATGCTTGAGCTCTGATACCAACTGATGCAATATTCGTTAGCAATAAAATTGGATCAACAAGAGCAGGTTGGGAATTCTCTCTTTATTCAATAATCACTGATCAATCAACAATGAAACGTCCAGAGGATATAAAAGAAATTACATCCAATAAACTAGGAACTGAAATACGACTAAAACTCTAACAGAAAATTAGAGATAAACTGATAAACACAAATAGAAAATTAAAGATAAATAAATAAATTCAAACGGGGAGAGAATTCCAGCTGGGTTTCGATTTAGCTAGGCTCATCATCTGGGCTGGGAACCTGGGCCGACATATCTGGTAAGCGGACTGATGGGCCTGGGTCTGAGCCGGAGGCTGCCTCAGCACCCCTTGGAATATTTCACCCGCACCCCTTGGAAATTTCAATCGCCCCCTTAGACAAAAAAAATCATATTTTAATTTATAAAAAAATTGTAATAAACACTATTTTTAAAAAAATATAACCTAAATACTGACTTTTATAATAATATAACATCATTTATAAGTTTGTAACCCACTTATTAAATAATTTAGCCAACCCAAGCCCACTTAACCCAACCCAACAAAATTTGAACTATAATAAAATAAAATAACTCAACCCAAACCGCGCTTCCTTTATAGTTTCTCCCGCTCTCTCTCGTGACCTCGTTTGCCTCTGCGATCCTCTTCCCCAACGACGCAACAACGAACAATAGCCATCCAACTCCAATTTCTTGTCGGAAATCGCAAACATCCGGCCACCAAACTCAACGTAATCCAAACAATACAAGGTACCTACGGTTTTTAATGTTTTTTTTTGGGTAAAGGGTTACCCCGATGAATTTTATAAATGAATCAAATAATACAAGGGTGTGCCAAAGTGAACACACCAACTAGACTTGGCATACCAAGCCTAGGAAACCAAGAAAAAACAATGCCCACACCCAACACTAAACAAAAGCGACAACCAAACAAAACAACCAGACAACCGAAACTTAATCAAAAATACATAAGACTTCTAGCCCGGATCAGCTTCAATCTCCTTGCTTGATATCTTCCAGCTTCTAAAAATCCTGTTCTTAGCAGATTCCACACGAAATTTAAATCCCATCAGTCTTAAATGCACCGAACTTTTGATCTTTTCAGCAACTTGGGACGAAGACATATGCTTTGTACTGAAAAGACGATTATTTCTCTCCTGCCATACAAAGTATGAGGTCGCACCTATCAACAACTTGCAAACAATATCATCAGTTTTCTTGCTAGACAAGTGATGCTCCACCCAACTCATAACCGATTGCCTGGAATTATCCACACTCTTCAAGTCGACCATCTCTTTGACATTGTTCCAGACTTGAGTAGAAAACTCGCATTGGAAAAACAGATGGTCTCGGCTGTCTCGATCATACTGACACAATGGGCAACACATAAGTCGAATATTTGTTTCGCTGCCAGCTTCCCAAACCGCAAGTCTATCCTGCGTCTTTAGATTGTTCCGAATAACCAGCCACATGTGGAAAGAGTGTCTCGGTACACATTGTGAGAACCACACCATATTAGCCCAGTACACACGATGGTCCCTGTTTCGAATAGTATTCCACACTTTAGCCGAACCAAAGTCAGCATTTTTACCATCCAGATCTTTCCACCTATACCGGTCAATCATGTTAGGAACGAGATTAGGCGTCTGTATGGTGATTAACACCGGAAACAGATCATACCAAGCTTGCGGCCATCCCCATTGACCATTCTCATCAATCACCACCGCCACCGTTGTTTGGATATTGAAACCAGCATTTGCAATATTTCTTGGAGTGATCATGGAACTGAGAGGGCTCAACGAGCACCAATTATCACTCCAAACATTCGTTTGGAAACCACTTTTGATAGTAGACCAAATATGAGGACGAATAAATCTTCAAATTGACAATATCTTTCTCCATCCCCAGCTTATGCTACCTCGACACGGGATCTCCCATAAACTTCTCCCTTTAAGCTTGTAGTCATGGATCCAGTTCACCCATATAGACTCCCGTTTAGTAATAATACTCCAAATATGGTTTGCTATAAGAGACTTATTAACATCAGAAATACTTCGGATGCCCAAGCCACCTTCATCTTTTGGCAGACACACATCTTTCCAAGCCACTTTAGCTCGGATTCTACCTTCCACTCCCGCATTCCAAAGGAATCGACAAATTCTTTTTTCAAGCTCACTAAGCACACGGGCTAGCATAATAAATACTGACGCCCAATAGATATGCATAGAGGAAAGGACAGAATTTATAAGTTGTAAACGACCAGCAAAAGACAAAGACTTAGTCATCCAGTTAACAATTTTCTTGTCCATACGATCAATGAGAATCTTACAGTCTTTAAACAGAAGCCTCAATGATATGAGCGGAACCCCAAGATAGCGGATAGGAAGCGACCCCTCTTGAAACGACATGATACTAAGGAATTCTTGTTTGATTGAGTGAGGAACATTGCAAAAGAAAACAGTGCTTTTCGCTGGACTCGGAACCAATCCAGATAACCCAGTAAATGTCTCTAGCGCCTCCTTAATCTTCCTAACCGATAAAATGTCTCCATGAACAAATATAAACAGATCATCAGCAAATGACACGTTAATGATTTTTTGTTTAACACAGTGTGCATGATATTTGAAATGTCTCTAGCGCCTCCTTAATCATCAGCAAATGGCAGCTTGCTGAAGCAGAAGCGATAGGACCTCCATAATTAACGTAAATAAATATGGAGACATTGGGTCCCTTTGCCGTAACCCTCGTTTACCCCTAAAGTAACCATGAAGATTACCGTTAATGCTTAAGGAATACGAAACTGTAGACACACAAGTCATTATTCACTTGACCATTTTATTATGAAACCCAAAACGGTTCAAGATAACTTCCTAAAAATACCAATTGACTGTATCATATGCTTTCTGAATGTCAATTTTGAAAGCACATCTAGCAGGCCCCCTATCAAGGTGATAATTATGCATCAATTCCTGTGTAAGGAGGATATTATCAGATATCTTCCGACTTGGAACAAAAGCAGTTTGGTTGATACTGACAAGAGATCCTAAACTTCCTTTTAAACGATCCGTAATAATCTTACTTATTCATTTATAGAGGACGTTGCAACAGGAGATCGGCCGATAATCCAAAACTGAGTCTGGTGTATCTTTTTTCGGAATCAAAGCAAGGATAGTGTGGTTAACTTGATTAAGAAGCTGACCATTATCAAAGAATTGTAGCACCGCATCAGTTACTTCCTTACCAACAATATCCTAAGCATGCTTGAAGAACGCGAACGTATATCCATCAGGCCCCGGGGCTTTGTCTTCACCAATACTGAACATAGCTGACTTAACCTCCTCTCGAGTGACTTGACGGACCATATGACCAGCAACATCACTACTCAGCGTATTAATAAAAAGATTATCCATGTTGGCTGTTTGAACCAGATACTCTACACCCAAAAAATCCGAATAGTGAGCCACCATAGCTTCGGCTACACCCTCACCTTCATGCCGAACACCCATAAGATCCGAAACACTATGTATTTTTAATCTAGCATTTCTGGCTTTAACGGTATTATGGAAAAATTCTGTGTTCGAGTCCCCCGCACATAACCACTCCACCTTGGACTTCTGATCTACCTGAATGTGGATATCATCAAGCTTTTTCCTCAAATCCGATACTTTATCATGCAAATTGCCTTGAACGAATAAAATCTTTCTCAATCAAGGTTTCAAATTTCTCATTTTTTCACTACCGATAACATAGTAACACCTTCGATCCTCTTTGTCCATTCATTTTGCACACATTCCTTAAAATCCGGCTTCCTTGTAATAAAATTCAGGAATTTAAACGGTCTCGGCCAATTACCAGTTTTGCTCATTGTTCTAAGGATACACGGGGTATGATCCGACACACTAAACGGGTGAAACATGGCAAAGGCTTCAGGAAATTGATCAATAAAAGAAACATTGCCCATAATCCTATCAATCTTCTTCATAAGGCCCACTCCACTTTTAGGTTTCTGGGTCCAAGTATACTGCAACCCATGAGCATTAATATCAAATAGCTCAGTATATTGAATACACTCATCGAATTCACGCATGCCAATGGATTGAGTTGAAGTACCATACACCGAATCTTCCAACTTGAGAGCCGAGTTAAAATCGCCCATGACCACCCAAGGCTTATCATGACACATACTTTTATGTTTACATAAATCATCCCAAAGAGATCTTCGAAGTTGATACTTATTCTCCGCATAAACAAACAAACAGAATAAAACTTTTTTATTAGCTTTGAAACTAATCTGAGAGTGAATAACTTGATCCGATTTATACAAAACCATGACATCAAGCTTATCAGTGTTCCATCCCAGGATAATTCTCGTACCACGACTACATAACCCACCATTAGAAGTCCAGCTCCAACTACGGAAAACATTCTTACACACATTGACCAAATTCTTGACGTCTACATAAGACTCAAGAATAGCACACATATCTAGATTATTTTCATTAACAAGCATACGAACCTCACTTTGTTTCAGGGGACGGTTCAAGCCCCTTACATTCCATGACATAATGCTACCCATTGAAACCAGTGTGTCCGGGAGTGCTTGCTCCCTCAGAAGCATCTTCATGCTGATCATTGTTCATAAAACTAGCCATCTCCGTTGGAGTAACATCCACTACTTCGTCAACATCCCTTGTGTGATTCTGAGTTTCCTTTTGCGATCCATACATTTTGCTAGCAAGAAGCTCATTCCCATCCCCATCCCCGGTAGCTAGGACTTCAAAGGAATTCCTTTTGCGATCCATACATTTTTTAATGTTATTGTTGTTTTATGTTGTTTTTTAGAAGAAATAGAGTTATAGAGATGATAAAAAAATGTTTGAAATTTTATGTATTTTGATGTTTTTTAGTTGTTCTAGACTTTAACAGGGTGATTTTGTTGTTTAGATGAGTTTTTGGTTGTTACAACTTAAAAGACATAAGTAGTCGACAATTACTAGGTCTTGAAAAGAAAATTGAAAATTTTGGAGCGATAACTTATGGAGCAATTCATATGTTTACTACTTTAGTGTTGTTTTATGAACTTATGGATCGATTTATATGTTTGGATAGATTTATAAATTGAAAAGTGGCTCTAGATGATGTTTTGGAAAGATTTAAAAAAATGAAAACCCATACGTCGACATTTTAAATATGTTTGAACGACGTTTGGCGTATTTTTTATGATTATATAAATTTTAGCTTGATATACTTTTGTTTTTTACATGACCCGACCCGAACCGACAGGATCCGAGCCGATATGAACCGAAATTTTTTATATACCTATGGGCCTAAAATCTTTAAAATTTTTCCGCACCCCTATGAAAAAATTCCTGGGTCCGCCACTGATTTAAACCAATTCTGGCCCATACATGACATTAGATGTTACCTGCATTGATGCAACTAGTTCAGCATTCGCTTCCGGAGCTCCAAATGCCCTTGGTCCCCTGTCAGTCTTTTGGCCGTTGTTACCTCCTTCTGCTCTTTGTCTATATTAAATAATTTTAGTTAACAACACACTGCATGCTTGAACTTTGAAAGTTGAACAAGCTAGTATTACTTTCAATTGTCAATTAAAATACATAGAGGTTATAGGTAACAAACAAAGGTACATCTCCTTTAGCATTGAGTAGTTATGATTGCGTGTGTATATTCTACATGTGCCATTAAGGATCTAGTCAGATAAGGGAAACGTTGAGTGAACCCCATCCACCTCCGTGGTCTTTGTTAAAGACAAACGCCATTTAATAAAAGAAATACATTACCAACAAATATATATACCTTCTAGAAACTTGCTCCCTTAGTTTTGTATCGATCTCTTTGGTGGGAGGATAATTTGGCAAAGTTGAAGGATCACAAGCATGCGGTTCAGTTGTGAAGAACTGAAGGAAGATTAAAAGTCATATTTAACACATTAATCCTTTATGTTATTCTTGGAATACAAGAAAGAAAAGTTGTCTGAAACCCATGACTTGGGTTAAACAAAAAGAAGCATTACCTCACTCTTAAGAGCAAACAATGCGGTTCCTTTTTGGGAAGGATCTATTACAGGTAAAGTTTCTAGAAGACGGATAGCAACACAAGGATGATCTTTAAAAGTTTCTTCAATGCGTGGTCTATACGACTGTGTGGGTTTGAACACCTGCTATAATTTTGAGTTTCTCCAATAATCTTCAGATGGGGAACCACAAAGCTTGAATAGTTTATGCCGTTGCTCAACCTACAAGATAGGAAGTTCAAAAGCTTGTAATAGCTTGATTGAATACATTTTTTGTAATACCTCAGTTCAACCTGGCGTGATAGGTTTGCCAGCATATAGCTCTCCAAGAATGCATCCAGTGCTCCACAAATCCACAACCACTCCACAATGAGTTGCTCCAAGTAACTGTTCGGGTGGTTGATACCAAAGTGTCACTACACGGCTAGTTAGCGCAACATTTGTATCAAAAAAACTTGCCAGACCAAAGTCTGCGATCTTCAAAATGCCATTATTATCAATCAAAAGATTTGAGCCTTTTATGTCATGGTGCAGGACACCATGGCTATGACAATGATCAAGTCCAGCAGCTGCTGCATGTAACATTTAACCTACAACACCATTTCGTTTGAATAATATTGGTTTGGTTAGAACAAACATAGTGATAAAGAAGTTACGTGTGGTTGTGTGAACTTGACACCCGGAAGTGATGCAAGTCCAGTAAGATCATGTTCCATATAATCAAAAACTAGATACAAACTACGTGAAGCAGGTGAAGTCACTAATCCTTCCAACTTAATTATATTTGGATGGTGAAGCCTTGGCAAAATAAGGATTTCTCTCGCCATAAACTTGACACTCTCAGAATCCATATTATCAAAAAGCACTCTTTTTAAAGCAATAATTTTGTTATTAGTCAGATCACGAGACTTGTACACACTGCTATATATATGTTCCTTGTCCAATCTGGGTCGTTAAAAAGAAGAAGAAGACACTTTGAGAAACAGGTACAAATTTCTAATTTGGTTGCAAATGTATGTATGTATGTACCTTTTTGAATTTCTGAAAAGTATGGGGTGGTCTAGGTAACTATCCATGTATTGCTTCAGCAGCTACATCAGTTAGCCAAGAAGGCCAACCTGTCTGACTCTGGGGTTATAGAGGAATATGAGCAATAAACACTTCTTCTCCTACGTCCTTGTCGTCAGAATCCCTAACACGATGACAATTCAATCTCCTATCAATGGATCCGCTTCTCTTCTTCTTCTTCACCCCAAAGCTTTCTACCCCTGAAACCTTCTCCCTTGAATCACCCCCATCATCTATGCCGCCAGCAGCATGCTTACCACACATTCCACCCATCCTAGTAAAAACACAAAACAACCACTGCAGACTTTATGACTAACATAAAACGGAAATGAAATCCACCTTTGATGAAATATTATTATTAGGGGGTGGGTTGGGTATTCAAATCAAACAGTTTGGGTGAGTACGCGCTTTTATGTTTGATAGAGAGGGGGGGCTTGCCTAGTCAGCCAGGTCACTCGCTCGCTCTAGAATGTTGAAAGTCAAAGTCAAAGAAGAATCTATACTATACATAATATACATGTTGAAAGGGCAACTTAGGTCATTTGCCACTTCCCTTAAAATTGATTTAATGCATGTTGACCTTTCAAGCAGAAAGAAATTTTTGGCGGCCAAAACTTTTAAGCATAAAGGAAATTTGGGCGGCCAAATCAAAATTTAGAGTTTTGAATTTGAATCACCACCATATCCCCTGTCTACATATCCCTGCCACAATGTCTATTCAAATTGGATCTCCTGCTATTACCTTTTTCTCTATAAACATCAACCCTAGAAGCAACAAATTTATCCATTAAATGAGCTCAGATCTAGGGTTTCGGTGAGGTTTTGGCCACCTTGATTTCGCGTTGCATTTTACATCCATGTTTAGATCCGTCTTCCACGAGTTCGTTCCACAAGTTGAAATTCCGATGACAAGGTAAACTTCGGTCACTGATTCTTTTCTGCTTCCGCATCTATGTTCTTATTCAGCTAGATCTGATGTATTAATGATGTTGTGGGTGTTTGGATATGGGTTTATATGAAAATTGTGATTTGTAGTTCTAAATAATTAGCTTTTATATTTGTTTTGAACAATGACAATATCAGATTAGGACGTCTTCAGCGAGATTCTTAGGAAGACCCATGTTGTGACCACACCTGGAGTGGTTCGGAGTTCGGACCTGCTGGTAATGGGTTTGTTAGGGTCAACGCCTTTGAATTTACAGTTATTAATTTTTTAATTTCAGAGGTTCTTGAAGTCATTTTACCTGTTTTTTTTTTTTTTTTTGATAAATTTCATTTAATGTGAATATTCATGAATTTATAGGTTCTGGACTTTAATCATTTTGACATAGGTTGCATGCTATCTCATATTTGTGGTATTTCTTAATAGATTATTAATACACACACTTCATAAATTAGAGTCTATTTGAATTTACTACTTTCAAATTAATGTTATTTGATAGTTTTGTTTAATTTCTTTTAAAACTATTATATGAAAAAGAATGATTGGATCGCAACTGATATTAAGTCAAATTAGCTGAAACTACTACAAAAAGAGGCATTTGCTATGGAAAAAAATGGTGGCAAATTTTGCTACGAGTTAGCTACAGATTAGCTACGAACACATTTTGCTACGAATTAGCTACGGATTAGCTACGAACTTCTGTCACAAATGAATTTTGTAGCAAAACGCATAGCAAATCCATAGCAAAATTGACGAAATTAATATAAAACATATAATGTAGCAAAACCGGTAGCAAAATCCGTAGCAAAACCATGAAAATAAGTATTTAGAAATAAACTGAAAAAAGTAAAATAAAATCTGTAGCAAAATCGATAGAAAAATTGTGAAAATAAATATAATAAAAAAACTTAGTAAAATTGGTAGTAAAGTCCTTAGCTAAATCATAAAAATAAATATTTAAAAACTAACTAACTGAGGTTTAAAAAAAACGATAGCAAAATCGGTAAGTAAATAGAGTCCATAGAGAAATTGGTAGCAAAAATCTAGAAAAATTCTTAAAAACTAACGTAACAAAATATGTAGCAAATCCATAGAAAAATTCATTGCAAAATAAGAAAAAGAAAGTATTCAAAAAATAATTTACTAATATCCATCGCAACATCTATAGCAAAATACGTTGCGAAAACAAAAAAAAAATTAATTAATAATAGTGGTAACAAAATCCATAGCAAAACTAAGTTGTTAAATATTCAAAAAACAATAAAAAACGCGTAAGAAAATCCATAAGCAAAAATGAACAAAAGAAATATTAAAAAATAATTAATAATATATACAATGGAAAAAAGTCAATTTTACACGGACTGATTTAAACATAAATACATTTAATATATGTTGATGCATGTTTCGTATGTCCGCCATTGTGCAAATAGACTAGATAGAGCGTGTGTTGAATATTGTATAGAATAGTGTGAGAACGGATAAGGTTGTGTACGGAACAAAGTCCATTCGGGCGGATGGAGTCCATCCGGACGAATGGACAACAGGTCCATCCGTTCAATAGCCCATTCGTCCCTATAGGATCTGTTATTATTATAAGTCCATCCGGACGGATGGACATGTGGTGCATTCAGACGGATGGGCTAATGCCTATATATAGGGATGAGGGGTTCCTTATTTGGACAAGCTTTTGGTTCCCAGAAGGGAGATGCTGTCCAACTGGTTTCATGGGTATGTAACTTCAAATCAGTATTAGAAACCAGATTAAATTGACTTGTTCAGTGTCGATTCTACTTCCACTCCTTTCTTATCAATAATACGTCACCGAACCGGTTATCTCCGGACCAAAACTCAGTCAAACCTGTCAGATCCTGGACTCTCAATTGGTATCAGAGCTACGATACCGATTCAATCAATCTAACAGTTGATTGAATCACTTACGCTCATAAATTTTGGAATTTTTGGAGGTTTTGACGTTAAACATCGACTAAACATCAAATTGATGGTCAATTCACAGATAGGATTTGAAATTGAAGACATCACTATGTTCGTGATTGATTTCCGCATAATCCTGTGAAGTTTCATCATGAAATTCGTAGAAATAAAGATTTTGGATCAAAAAATGTGATTGGGAATGTTCTTGAGATGATCAGACATGTTCGAGCGGATGTGTAGACTCGGACGGATGGACATCTCCAACCAGACGGATGGACGTCTCGATTCAGACGGATCGACCTTGTCGATTCGGACGAATGGACATTGGGTCTTAAAAGTTAATTCGTTCCAAATCAGTTCATTCGCACGGATGGACCTACTCCATTCATCCGGATGAGCAAATGCCTAAAAAAAGACATTTTTTGATCGCAATGATGAGGTGAGTCTCCAGAAAAAATTTAGTGATTGAAATTTTTTTCGAATTTTTAACGACCAAGCTGGGTTGTTCGGGGACACCGTCTGGGGCTTCAGCGAACATATTTGATGATGCGATCATAGATTGTGGAAATTAGTAGGGTAGTCATGATACTGGTGCAGAATGATTATCATTTGGGTTATCTGACTATTAATGGGCCGTAACGAAAAAAACACAATGATGAAAAACTGACGTTTTGGGGCAAAATTGTCATATTTTTGCTATAGTCGAGTTTTTTTCAGAATAGAAATGACTGAATTGTTCAGTTTGAGGGGGAATTCCGTGATAAGACGTCAGAATTTGCAAAAATGAGGGGAGTAAAAGTTTCATAGAATATATTGAAATTCCGACATTTTTAAAATTCGTGACAATGCAATAGTATTCGGGGGGTTTCGACTTCAGATTGTCTGGGAATGTGAATCTGATCGTGGATGAAAGCTTCTGAGATCTAGATTATCCAGGAGGGTGAATCTGATAGTGGACGAAAGCTGCAGAGATCTGAATGCGTTACTAGATGATTTGTCATCCGTTGAAGATTTGCTGATTGTGGAGAATACCGTTTATACTGATCTATCATTCTTGAAGGTGCTTAAAGGTGATCACGGAAAACAGGATTTCAGATTTTCATGGGTAATCACAGATTTGAAGTTAACCAGTGTGGTGTCTGAAGTTTCTATCAATTGCCGGTTGGGTTTTTGTACAATTAAAAGATCAAGCAGGTGGAATGCACAATCGATTGTGCTGAAATGGTATATCAAAAACCGAACGCGGATGTGGTTAAAGCCGAAACAGAGAAACTGCATTGATTAGTTTCAAGTTGGTGATTATTTATGAAGATTGTAGTTGAGTAAATCAGAGGAGGAGTCGTGAACCGTGCAAACAAAGAGCTGATGATTTATTTCAGGAGGAATTTGTGTATAACATTGTCAAAGTATATCCGGATCATCAATCAAGGGGGAATCTATTGAGGATTTCAAGATGCCTGATTGAAGTTGCAGAATATTCAAAACACGGCTCTAGATTTTCAAAGTGATGATTCGACAGTGACGGCCAAGGGGGAATTTGTTGGTGCATGTTTCTTATGTCCGCCACTGTGCGAATAGAGTAGATAGAGTGTGATTTGAATATTGTATAGAATAGTGTGAGAACGGATAAGGTTGTGTATAGAACAAAGTCCATTCAGACGGATGGAGTCCATCTGGACGAATGGACAACATGTCCATCCGTTCAATAGCCCATTCGTCCCTAAAGGTTCTGTTATTGTTATAAGTCCATCTGGACGGATGGACATGTGGTCCATTCGGATGGATGGGCTAATGCCTATATATAGGGATGAGGGGTTCCTCGTTTGGACAAGCTTTTGGTTCCCTGAGGGGAGATGCTGTCCAACTGGTTTCACGGGTATGTAACTTCAAATCAGAAATAGAAACTAGTTTAAATTGACTTGTTCGGTGTCGATTCTACTTCTACTCCTTTCTTATCAATAATATGTCACCGAACCGGTTATCTCGGGACCAGAACTCCGTCAAACCTGCCGGATCCTCGACTCTCAATTGGTATCAGAGCTACGGTACCGATTCAATCGATCTAATAGTTGATTGAATCACCTACGCTCATAAATTTTGGAGTTTTTGGAGGTTTTGATGTTAGATATCGAATAAACATCAAATTGAAGGTCAATTCACGGATAGAATATGAAATTGAACACATCATTATGTTCGTGATTGATTTCCGCACAATCTTGTGAAGTTTCATCATGGAATTTGCAGAAATAAAGATATTGGATCAAAAAATGTGATTGGGAATATTCTTGAGATGATCAGACATGTTTGAGCGGATGTGCAGATTCGGACAGATGGACATCTCCATCCGGATGGATGGACATCTCGATTCGGACAGATCGACCTTGGCGATTCGGACGAATGGACATTGGGTCTTAAAAGTCAATTCGTTTCAAATCAATTCATTTGCACAGATAGACCTACTCTATTCGTCCGGATGAGCAAATGCCTAAAAAAGACATTTTTTGATCGCAATGACGAGGTGAGTCTCTAGAAAAAAATTGGTGATTGAAAAATTTTCGAATTTTTAACGACCAAGCTGGGTTGTTCGGAGACACCGTCTGGGGCTTCAGCGAACAAATTTGATGATGCGATCATAGATTATGGAAATTAGTGGGGTAGTCATGATACTGGTGTAGAATGGTTATCATTTGGGTTATCTGACTACTAATGGGCCGTAACGAAAAAATCCGCAATGATGAAAAACTGACATTTTGAGGCAAAATTGTCATATTTTTGGTATAGTCGAGTTTTTCAGAGAATAGGAATGATTGAATTGCTCAGTTTGAGGGGGAATTTAATGATAAGATGCCAGAATTTGCAAAAATGAGGGGGAATAAAAGTTTCATAGAATATATTGAAATTCTGGCATTTTTTAAATTCGTGACAATGCAACAGTAGTCGAAGGGTTTCAGAGAATAGGAATGATTGAATTGCTCAGTTTGAGGGGGAATTCAATGATAAGATGCCAGAATTTGCAAAAATGAGGGGGAATAAAAGTTTCATAGAATATATTGAAATTCTGGCATTTTTGAAATTCGTGACAATGCAACAGTAGTCGAAGGGTTTCGACTTCAGATTGTCTGGGAATGTGAATCTGATCGTGGATGAAAGCTGCTGAGATCTAGATTATCTGGGAGGGTGAATCTGATTGTGGACGAAAGCTTCAGAGATCTGAATGCGTTACCATATGATTTGTCATCCGTTGCAGATTTGCTGATTTTGGAGTATACAGTTTATACTGATCTATCATTTTTGAGGATGCTTAAAGGTGATCACTGAAAACGGGATTTCAGATTTACATGGGTAATCACATATTTGAAGTTCAATAGTGTGGTGTTTGAAGTTTCTATCAATTACCGGTTGGGTTTTTGTACAATTAAAAGATCAGGTAGGCGGAATGCGCGATCGATGGTGCTGAAATGGTATATCAAAAACAGAACGCGGATGTGGTTAAAGCCGAAACAGAGAAACTGCATTGATTAGTTTCAAGTTGGTGATTATTCGTGAAGATTGTAGTAGAGTAAATCAGAGGAGGAGTCGTGAACCGTGCAAACAAAGACCTGAAGATTTATTTCAGGGGGAATTTGTGTATAACATTGTCAAAGCATAGATTATCAATCAAGGGGGAATCTATTGAAGATTTCAAGATGCCTGATTGAAATTGCAGAATATTCAAAAATGGCTCTAGGTTTTCAAAGTGATGATTCGACAGTGACAGCCACGGGGGAATCTGTTGGTGCGTGTTTCGTATGTCCGCCACTGTGCGAATAGACTAAGTAGAGCGTTTGTTGAATATTGTATACAATAGTGTGAGAACGGATAAGGTTGTGTATGGAACAAAGTCCATTTGGACGGATGGAGTCCATCCGAACGAATGGACAACAGGTCCATCCGTTCAATAGCCCATTCGTCCCTATAGGTTCTGTTATTGTTATAAGTCATCCGGACGGATGGAGTCCATCCGGACGGATGGAGTCTATAACAACCCTCCTGAATTTTTCTGACACCCTAATATATTTTAAATGTCCCAATATGTCTTAAAATACACCCCGTATGTGAAAACCGAGCCCAAAATACGATATATCCTTAAAAATAAAATAAAAACAAAATTTTTATGTAGCTCGCGGGCCGCGTAGATCCCTTAAGGATCTTACGCGGGGCGTGACAGCCCTACAACGAGGCGCAGCCCTTAGCTGCCACGTGTCGTCATCGTGTCGAGGCTAGGATGCTGACCAGTCAAAGCTACGCCATAGATCCCCTACTACGCGGGCCGCGTAGACCGAGGTCTCACCTTACGCGGGCTGCGAGAAAACCCAAAATCAGCCCTATAAATAGCAGGCATCAGGCCTTCAGTCAGATCGTTCAAATTTCTTTTCTCTCTCGACTGTTTACATAGTATAAGCTATTTCCGGGTATAATATCCCCCTAAATAACGAAGTTCTGCTCCGTTGTAAGTATTATAACCCCGATTACATATTAGATACGCTGCCCGATTGATCCAGGGTTCCGTAACGGCTGTCGTGGTTCTGCCCGACGTAGTTGTTGGAATGCCGTCTTGCGGAGGGTATCATTAATATAAATAATGGGTTATTATACTAACACGTGTGCATTTTTGTAAATTATAGATAATCACCAGGAAACCCTAAAGGATAACCTAAGACAACAATGTGAGTAATCCTTCTTTTGTGTAAACCTTTTTGTGAGTAATCTCCTTTTTGTAAATCATTTTTACAAAACCTTAAATGTTTTACAATGTGATTAAGCAGTGATTGAGTCTTTGTAGTTCTTCAACTACTGCCGGTATGTTGTGGTTTTGTATACAAAATGTGGAACACGTTACAATTGGACAACGAGTTAGCCAATGTCTAATATGACCCACCAGTCAGGATTGACATTACTGAATGAGTAATTGTGTAGAAATAAACAATGTGATAGCTCTCAATACTGTTAAAGGATAAAACTCTTTTTGACTAACCTGGGATTCACTCACCAGTATTTCCCACTGACAAAATGTTTTTAAACGCGTTTCAGGTAACAAAATGTAAAAGCCAATTAGAAGAAAGCCAGCTGGAGAGCACTGACGGCTTGGAAAATGTGGCTATAAAAGTTACCTAAAAGATGATGTTTTAAATTCAATAAAATAGGGTTTATCCCTATAAACATGTTGTAATAAGAAACTTGGGTTTTACCCATGTGGTTACTAATATAAAATATGGTGGTTTTACTCTGACAAAACATTTCCTAACTACGGTCCTGATGAAATTTCCGCTGCCAAATTGATAAACAAATTGTACCACCAAAACTGGTCTCGCGGCCGCCCGTTCCCGGGACAGATAGGGGGCGAGGGTTACGACAGAAGATGATATCAGAGCTAAGCCACTGATTCAGCCACAGAAGTGTTCTGCTGACACCAGTATATTATTTAAATTGTTAGGAAATTAATTGTGGACATACGTGCATAATTTTATTTTATTATTGTGTGTTATTTTACTATTTGTTAGTTTACAGTATGAGTGATCAAGGACCCTCAGACGTTTATCCTCATTTGTCCGATTCACCTAGGAGTGAAGGTACTTCTTCCCAGCCTGCCCTCTCTGGGTATTCAGCTAATCAGGAAGAAGGGGTGTTTGTCTTTAAGGCTCAGTCTGAAGAGCCATTCCCTCAGAAAAAGAGAGGATGGTTCAGTAAGGGAGCATTCGAGCGTAGGAAAAGAATGCGAAAGTTGCAACAGCAGAGAGTCCTAGCAGCCGCTAAGCGGGAGTCAGATGCCCATACACAGGATATGCTTAATAGAAGCTTAGCCAATTTTCATATCCTAGCAACAACTGCTGCCGACCCAGATCTGGAACAACTAGTAGCCCCACAACCCTTACCTTTGTTCCCCACTCAGCCGATGGAGATAGAAAACAACCCCGAAAATCAAGTAGAAATGCATGATTTCAACCCTGAGGAGATACCTAGGATACCAGCCCCTAATCCCTTAGACCCAGATTATGATCCATGGTTCGATGATCATAGGGATTATGTGCCACGCTACCACCTAAACGGCGAACCCATGACAAACTTAGCAGCCTATCCAGGTCTGGACCCTCTAGATCCCAATTACGATAACGATGAATACATTTGGGAGATCTTAGAGAATCCGTACCCTCAGGAGAATCCCATGCCCCAGTACCCAGACCCAGTACCAACACCTGCACCCCCAATGAGTGTAGAAAATGTACACGAGCTCCGAACTTTCGGAGAAGAGATTTTAGAGAGTAGTGAGAGGATGAGGCAGGTAGGAGAGCGACTCGTCTGGAAATATGACGAGCGCAATATGGATTGCTGGATGAATCCAGATCAGTGAAGGTGATGGTGGAGTTAATAATAATAATAATAATAATAATAATAATAATAATAATAATAATAATAATATAATATAATATAATATAATAATATATAATATGTGTGTTTGTTGAAAAGAAAAATCATAACTATAGATGCCTACTAGTAGTGTAATTTTATTTTAGTTGTATTGTAATTTTAATTTCCCATTCTGGTTTGTAGTAGATGCATACTATATATATATATATATATATATATATATATATATATATATATATATATATATATATCATAGAGTAAGTCGCAATGATCGACGATTTTGACCAAAATGAGTATTATGTGATTGGTTATATTAAATATTATCTCGTGATATTAATACGTGATAATTGTTTAAAATTCAGATGGCCGACCAAGTGAATCAAGAGAATCTAGATAATAACCCGGAAAACCAGAATGACAATAATCTGAATAACGATAATCCGAACAATGATAACAATGGAAACCAAGTGGATAATAGTGCCATTCAACACATAGTGGCACAAGGAATAATAGATGCGATGCCATTTATTATTCAACCTGTTAAGGAAGCTGATAATAAAAGTAAACATAGCAGTAAGCGACCAACTGAACCGGAAAACAGCGTAAACAATGGACCCGTACTTCAAGCACCCATTCCCAAAAGAAGAAGAACCATGCCTTATGGTTGTTCTTATAAAGAATTCTGGTCTTGTAAACCAATGGAATTCTCGGGCAATGTAGGGACCGTTGCAGTTCTACGCTGGATAGAAAAGACTGAGGCAGTCTTAAGAATAAGTAAGTGCACGGAAGAGGATAAGATAATGTTTGCTTCTAATCTGTTTAAGAATTCAGCATTAGAATGGTGTAACACTATCCTCCAAACTAGGGGAAGTGATAGGGTTTACAATATGGAATGGGAAGAATTTAAGAACATGGTAGAAAGGAAATTCTGCCCTCCCAATGAAAAAGAACAGATAGCAAATAAGTTCTTAAACCTAGAGTCATATATGGTCGGATTTGGGCAATGGTGCAAACACTTCAGCCTGGTACGATAACTGGACCGAATTCGGGCCTCTAGGTGATTTTTTATCACCTAGAGTCATCACTGATGCTGATTTTAGATTGGATGATTCGGTGGCTGATATGTTTTTGAATGGAGCTTGGAGATGGCCTACGGCTTGGAGGGACTTATTTCCTGTCCTTATTCAGCTTGATCAACTTCTTTTGGATCCCCTTAAAACCGACAGGTTGCTATGGAAGGATGGTGATGATCTTAACGGTTTTTCGTCTTCGGGGGTTTGGCACTCGTTGCGACATAGAGAGCCGGAAGTTGATTGGTGTAGCATTGTGTGGTTCAGCCAGTGTATTCCTAAACATGCTTTCATGATGTGGTTGATTATGAAACGTAAGCTCCTTACGCAAGATAAGATTCTGCAATGGGACTTGTCTCGTAGGAAAAATATGAATATGATGTGCTGTTTATTGTGCTTTGAGAATGTTGATTCTCACCCTCACTTGTTTTTTGAATGCAAGTACTCATCGCAAGTGTGGGTCCAAATTAGGGATAGGGGTGGGATGAACTCGGTTTCGCCGAAATGGTCGGAGATTACTGACTGGCTTACTGCTCGTACTCATCAAAAGAGGGCGGATACTTATGTTGCTAAGTTGCTTGTTGCGGCTGCAGCGTATATTATTTGGCAAGAGAGGAATGCCAGGTTGTTTAAAAATCAATTGAGACCGCCTGAGACGGTTAGTGATATTATTACAAAAACAGTGCGATATAAGTTGATGGGAGCAAAGTTGAAGGATACCGTTAGGGTAAGGAAGATTCTTGAAGCATGGGAGATCCACGCGTATGAAAGGAGCGATGATGGGGGCTGATTAGTTTTTTGTTATTTCGTTGTTACGGTCTAGAGTTTTGTCTAGTTGTCTATTTCCATTAGTTGGTTGGATGTTTTGTTTGTTTTGTCGTTTCGGGTTTACTTTCATGAGGCATGTCTCATGATTGAACTAGTGTAGACTCTCTACACTACTTGTTTTGTTTTGGTTGTGAATATATAGAATCACCGGGGTAACCCTTTACCCAAAAAATAAGTTCTTAAACCTTAGGATGACTGGTGTGGATAGTAAGGGATACACTAAGTTATTCTTTGAATATGCTAGAATAGTGCCAACCCTTGCATCACCTGAACCAGTATTAATCTCCCGTTACATCTGGGGATTAATCGGGGAGATAAGGCATGTAGTTAAGGCAGCTAGACCACAAACCATAGAAGAAGCTGTAGAACTAGCCAATACCTTGACAGATGAATTAGTGCGTACACGGGAAGAGGATCAAAGAAAGAACCTAGCTCAAAGGCTTACCCAAGAATTCCGCTCTGGAAATTCTAATCGTGGGAAAAATGTAGGCTCTACCTCTGCAACCTACTGTAAGTATTGCAAAAAGAAGCATTCAGGAAGATGCTCCATATACTGTAACTTTTGCAAAATATCGGGACACAAGGAGGAAGATTGCAGGAAAAAGATTAGCAACAGGATATGCTACAACTGCGGAGAACCAGGTCATATCAAGCCTAACTATCCAAAGCTAGCTCCAGCCACGAACACCAAGAATACCAAAAAATGCTAGAGCATTTGTTCTGACTGCAGAAGAAACAAAGATGATCCCGGATGTGATCACCGGTACTTTTTTAGTTAATGATGTTTTTGCTAAAGTATTATTTGACTCTGGTGCGAACCAAAGTTTTATTAATACTTCATTTTGCAAACTTCTCAATCAATCATTAACTAAACTTCCACAAGAATGTCTAGTAGAGACAGCAAATGGGGAAACCATTAAGATTTCTGAAATCTTGTAGGGAGCAAGAATAGAAATTCTAAATCAGAAATTTATTGCAAACCTTTACCCCATGAATCTGGCAAGATTTGATGTTGTATTAGGAATGGATTGGTTAATAGCCAATAAAGCCAGTATTTTATGTGATCAAAAGTCAATCCAAGTAAATTTACCAAGGGGTGAAAAGATCACAACTAAAGGAAATAAGTTCTCTAGATCCACTAAATTCATCTCTGTGATGAAAACAGCAAGTTATATAAGAAAAGGATCATTAGTGTATTTGATTTCCATAATCACTAACACTAAAGGAAAAGAATTAAAGGATATTCCAGTAGTATCCCAGTTTTCAGATGTATTTCCAGAAGAGCTACCAGGGCAACCTCCAGCTAGAGAAGTTGAATTCAGAATCCACTTGATACCAGGAACTGCACCCATTGCCAAAGCACCTTAATTGGCACCCGCAGAAATGTAGGAACTAAAGAAACAATTAGATGAATTGTTGGAGAAAAGATTTATTCAGCCAAGCTCATCACCATGGGGAGCACCGATCTTATTCGTTAAGAAGAAGGACGGATCAATGCGTATGTGCATTGACTACCGTGAATTGAACAAAGTTACGATTAAGAATCGGTATCCATTACAAAGAATAGATGATCTGTTTGAACAATTGCAAGGAGCTTGATTTTTCTCTAAAATCAATTAAGGTCAGGATATCATCAATTAAAGGTACAGGAAGAGGACATTCCTAAGACCACTTTCAGAACAAGGTATGGCCATTATGAATTTACTGTCATGTCATTTGGTTTAACCAATGCCCCAGCTGCATTTATGGACATGATGAACCGAATATGTAAGCCATATTTGGATAAATTCATAATTGTCTTTATAGATGATATTCTCATTTACTCTAAAAGTAAAGAGGAACATGCAGCGCATCTGCACGCACTTTTAAGTTTATTGAGAAAGGAAAAGCTTTATGCTAAGTTTTCAAAAAATGAGTTTTGGTTAGAACAGGTACAATTTCTTGGACACCTAGTTAATCATGAAGGAATTCATGTAGATCCCACCAAGATTGAGGCAATTACCAAGTGGAAAACCCCTGAGTCACCCACCGAGGTTAGAAGTTTCTTAGGATTGGCCGGTTATTATAGAAGATTTATTCGAGATTTTTCTAGAATAGCCATTCCCTTAACTAAGTTAACCTGTAAATCCTTAAGTTTGAATGGGGACCAAAACAAGAAGAAGCACTTAAAATTCTCAAGCAAAGATTAACCCACGCACCCATACTAGCGTTACCAGAAGGAACTGAAGATTTGGTAATCTATTGTGACGCTTCTAAGTTAGGCTATGGATGTGTGTTGATGCAACGTCAAAAGGTTATAGCATATGCATCTTGACAACTTAAGAATCATGAAGATAATTATTCAACCCATGATTTAGAACTAGGAGCCATAATTGTTGCCCTTAAGATTTGGAGACATTACCTATATGGTAGTAAGTTTACCATTTTCACAGACCATAAGAGTTTAAGGTATGTCTTCGGGCAAAAGGAATTGAATATGAGACAAAGACGCTGGATGGAGATGCTTAGTGATTACGATTGTGATATTCAGTATCATGCAGGAAAAGCAAATGTAGTTGCTGATACTTTAACCTGAAAGTATCATGAAAAGCCAAAAAGAGTACGTTCTCTTAAGCTAAATCTGCAAGTAGATTTAAATGAACAGATTAGAAAGGCACAAGAATCAGTTATCAAGGATGATACTGAGAAATTGAAAGGAATGATTAAGGAATTAGAACAAGGAACAAATGGAATTTGGAGATTCCATAAGAAAAGGATGTGGATACTTAAATTAGGAAACCTACGTTATTAGAAGAAGCCCATAAGTCTAAGTATACGATGCATCCTGGAAGTG
Source organism: Helianthus tuberosus (assembly GCA_030545235.1). Taxonomy (NCBI): domain Eukaryota; kingdom Viridiplantae; phylum Streptophyta; class Magnoliopsida; order Asterales; family Asteraceae; genus Helianthus; species Helianthus tuberosus. The sequence goes on from CM060409.1 coordinate 109,532,139, forward strand.
TTAAGATGTATCAGGACTTAAGAAAGAATTTTTGGGGGATAGGAATGAAAAAGGATACAGCAGCATATGTTGCAAAGTGTTTAACTTGTTCACAAGTTAAAGCTAAACATCAGAAACCCTCAGGTTTAGTGCAACAGTTAGAAATGCCTGTATGGAAATGGGAATTAATAACAATGGATTTTGTTACTAAATTACCCAAAACAAGAAAAGGTAATGATACAATCTGGGTGATTGTAGACAGGCTAACCAAGTCAGCTCATTTCCTACCAATAAAAGAAACTTTCAGTAAGGAACAGTTAGCTAAATTATATGTAAATGAAATAGTTTCATTACATGGAATTCCTCTATCAATTGTTTCCGACAGAGATAGTCATTTTACCTCTCATTTTTGGGCAAGTTTCCAAAAAGCAATGGGAACCAAGTTGAATCTAAGCACCGGTTATCATCCTCAAACAGACGGACAAAGCGAAAGGACAATTCAGACAATGGAAGACATGCTTTGTGACAACCCTCATAATTACAGGTATCCGTACAATTAATTAATATTAAATTTGTGCTTAATGACTGTGCTTAATTACAACTGATGATATAAACTGCTTTATGATTTTTGTATCATACATACATGTGTATCACATTTCATACTGTCACACCATTTATTACATACAAACTTTAGTGACATATTTGATGCACAAAGCACAGTTAGCACAGTTAGCGGATAACTCAGAAACATACTGACAGTGCCAGTACATAGACAGACAGTGTTTTGAGGCCAGTATGAGCCAGAGACAAGGTACTACACTAGTGTGGAGTGTAGGGAAGTAAGGACCACAAAACTGCGTCACTAGGTGATAGTTTAAGTGCCGGAAAGTGCCTAAAACCCACTCAAAGTGCAGAATTCTGGATTTATCATCAAAATTCAGCATTTTAACATGCTAGTAATGTGCAAAAACATGGCAAAATGGTCCTGTATGCTTTCCTAAGTGTCGGGAATTAAAAGTGTCACTAAAAGTTACATAAAGGACACTATACGGAATAACTTAGCACTTTAACGGATCGGTATCTAACCGAACAACCGGACATTACCCGGAACATTAAAATATTGCTAGAAGCTTTGTTTTTATTTTTCTAAGCTAGTTATGGTTCCCGAACACTCTAAATTACTACACAAAGCATCCTACACACTAAACACTAAACTTTTACTTTTAACATTCCACTAATTACCATCATTTACCGTCAAGTTACAAATTACACCCCCCCCCATATACCATCTACGGCCCAAGTAAGGGGCCCCACATCAAAGATCATTTCAAATCTTATTAAATCTCTTCCTAATCTTTCCTAAATCTTCTTCTTGGGATTGTGATGGATCTTGTTGTACTTTGGGGGGACAAGAGGACCTTTGGATAATAGGAGTTAGAGATTATAAGAACCACTAATCATCTTCTTCAACTCACCACTTCAACACTCTCTCACCCTCTCCATAAAGCTCGGCTGAACATACGGATCTTCAATCAAGTTTCATTCATTCCAAGTGTATCTCAAGGTGTATCAAGGTGATTTAGGAGGCTTGGTGCTCACAGATCTTGAAGGACCCCTCTTGTGTGCTTTTATCCACCACATTTTCAACCTTGTTCTTCCCTAGCTCCAAGCTAGTTGTAAGATTCTTGAACACTCTTGTTTACTTCATATTTATGGTGGTTAAAAGATATAACATGTTGAAATAACAAAACACTAAAAGAACATGCACTTGAATCTTGAAACATAAAGATGAAATATGATGAAATATTGTTAGTATGATGTTGTTTTGAATATGTTGATGATTGCTTGTTGATTTCTTGATAATATGATGTTGATCATCATATTGAACTTGTTAGATTATGATTGAGAACATGATTTAACAAGTTAGGAGATGATTATGTCTCTACATAAAATAATCATCTTCTAATAAAGATATGAACTTGATAATAAGATGATTTCTTGAAATATAAGTAAACAAAGTGAGTTGATGATCATATGGATCCGATATTTACAAAGGATTTTTCTAAACAAACCAAGTCTAAAATATGATTTTTGGAAAATCATAGCTTTTACTTAAACCTACACTATTTTAGTGACAAAACAAGTGTAGAAATGCTTTTAAAACAAGAAGATGTTATGAATAAACATTTTTGGAAAATGAGTTTACAAGTTGTAAACACTTAAATTCTTTATGAATGGGATTTTTAAGGAAATAAACACACTTTAGAGGGTACAAAGGCTACTAAACACTTTACCAAATTACTACGAGTTTTTATGAAAGATCAAGTTCATGTTACTATGTAAAGTGTATTGTTTTTACACTTGGTAAGTATAAGATGTTTAGGGTATGATTGTTGATTGTTGGAATGATTTTTGAAAAGAAAATGATATGCTAAATAGCATGGACACCTCCATTTACAAAGGAAACTATGGCGAAATTTTCTAAAAATTCCAACACTTAGAAATTATTTCCTAAATAAGTGTTACAAGTATATTTTTAACTTTGTTTTTCAAAATAAACTTCGCCATAGGTTTTGTTACAAAAATACAAAGTATCGGAGGTTGGTTTTTGTAAAAAAAATGGATAAATATATATTTAGAATATATATTTTATAGTAAGACACTTGTGTGAATATTTGCTTACTTGGTGGAATAGTTATATTACTTTAGGGTAAAATAATATAACTTAACAAATACCATGACAATTACAACTCCAAAATAGTACCAAAAAAATCACACGGAATAAATATTTAAGTTACACACTTGATATTGTGAAACCGAACGCAAAAACTTAACTTATGAAATATTCAAGAAAATACCTCTACAATATACATGTATAAATACCCCCATCCTTGGGAAAGAAATACGGAGTTAAAATACTTGAGAAGTATTAATACAAAATATTGTCTAAACCATTATTCCAAACACTAGATATAATTTAAGTTGAAATATTAATTATTTTAACAAATAATTATAACTTGGAATAATATTGGGAAACATAAGAAACGCAACTCAAAAACATTAAACTCTAAGCCAAGGCACGACCCGTTCGTCTAATAGACGTTAGTACACTGTAGGTAGTCGTGATTAGCTGCGGAGGTTTGAGTTGCCGATACTGAAGACGCACTACTGTGAGTTCATGTCCCCCTTTTCCTTAAACTGTTTTGTTTACTTACTTCGGGGGTGAAATACATGTTACAAAGGAATACTTACAATACTATTGGTATGATTAGCCTAGGAAAGAACCATAGATCATGTGATAGGGTAGGCAGATACTTGGGACCATTAATCCTCGTATCAGGACCGAGGGGCATGAGTGATAGATCTATTTGGGTGTAGCGAGCCCACACCCATGAGGCCGGGGCAGCCCATAGTGGTGACTATGTCTTCCAGCTGGAAGCCCGGTACAACTTTGCTAGGTTTGAGTCTTCCTACACCGTCACACATATCAGTGGCCTTGCAAACCATTGGTGATCTTTTCCTTGTTTGCAATCAAACCGGGACATACATACATTCACTGTTTACAAAGGTTTATACATACTCACATACACATGAACTCGCTCAACTTTTGTTGATTTTTCAAACTACATGTATTTCAGGGAACTAATGGATCTGGCAAGGTATGCATGTGTCTTCAAGCTGCGTAGTGAAATAAAAGATGTTATCCATGGTTGTTGAGTTTAGAGGGTGTATCCTAATCCTGGACGGGATACGTGATTCTAAACTCAGGTTTTATTTAAGTACTTTTGATTGAGTCTTTATGAACTCATTTGAACACATCATGGGTTGTAACTTAATTTGGTATTGATGTTTTCAGACAATGGTATTGTGGTAGTTTCTAAACTTTATTAATGGATAAACATCTCGTGTTTTTATCATATAGCATTGTTATGATTGATTGCTATGGTATTAAGAAGTCACACCAAATAACCACGCTTCCGCAAAAGTCAGGGTGTGACATGCTTAGAGCTTGTGTAATTGATTTCGGAGGTAATTGGGACGATCATTTACCATTGATAGAATTTTCTTATAATAATAGTTATCACACAAGTATCAATGATGCACCATTCGAATCACTTTTTGGACGAAAGTGCCGAACTCCAGTCAGTTGGGCAGAAGTTGGAGAAAAGCAACTATCGGGACCTGAGATAGTACAAGAAACGATTGACAAAATCATTCTAGTCAAGGAACGACTGAAAGCAGCACGTGTTAGGAAACTTTATTTGTAAGTATTGAAGAAAATCAGACTCAACTGGATCTATGAAGAAGATAACAGTCCTGAAGATCACAACAATAAGAAGAAGATCGGATAGGACAACTGAAATGAACAGCATCCACTTCAAAGAATCACAAGTTGATCAAGAGTTGAAAAAGATTATCAGAGAAGGTCATTTCTGATGTATCTGATGATATTTCTGATGAAATATCATCAGTTTCTGACGATTCTGATCATCAGATTTTCTGATGATTTGTTCACCAGAATTTCTGATGAAGTGGTTTATCAGAAATTCTGATGAATACCCCACTTGTCTAAAAATCAGCTCTATCCTGCCACAATAATCGAAGCAACTTGACATTATTGGATATCATGATTACAAAGGCAACTTGACTGTTGGATTCAATGAATATGTCAAATGGCTACTTTTTGCAGGACTTATTGCATGAATAAACAATTGTTTATTCATGTACCCAGCCTTCTATAAATAGAAGGCTCACCAAGCAGAAGACAATGAGTGAGTTAAGCTTAGCATTCATACATACTACAAAAACTCCATTGCCCTCTCACCCACAGAATTCAAGATTCATTTGTATTAGATAATAATCTTACAATCACCTTGTAAACTATTTTGTTTCAAAGTGATATAAACATGATAATTCTGTAGGTCTTGTCTCTTGAAAGTCTGATTTCCATTTCCGCACATCTTTTTCACATCTACTGACATCACTTGCCATATTACGTGAAAAGAAGTTTTTAAGTCCAAACTGGGACCAACAATTGGTATCAGAGCAGATTGAATAAACTATTTTCAAATGATCAATCGCTCATCTTCTTTTCTCTAAATAAAATGACCATTTGGGACTAAATTATGAGGGACTGATCTACCAGTCTCGGATACATAGTATCTGGGACTAATTTATTAGTTACTAATTGTATTAGAGACTGATTTTTTTGTGACTGATATCCGTGACTAAAAATCAGTCCTTAATACTTGGACCACTTATCTGAGACTGAATTTTAGTCACAAATATGTTTGTCTAAAAATAATTTTTGGAGGGAAACTTATTGGTTACTGAAATTTAGTCCTAAATAACTGCCCCCATTAATAAAAATGGCGCCATTTTATTGGTCACTAATATTCAGTCACTAATATATTAACACCTAGGGACTAAACTATGAGGGACTGGTCTATCAGTCTCGAATACATAGTATCCGGGGCTAATTTATTAGTTACTAATTGTATTAGAGGTTGATTTTTTTGTGACTGATGTCAGTGACTAATAATCAGTCCTTAATACTTGGACCATTTATCTGAGACTGAATTTTAGTCACAAATATGTTTGTCAAAAAAAAATTTTGGAGGGAAACTTATTGGTTACTGAAATCCAGTCCTAAATAACTGCCCCCATTAATAAAAATGGCGCCATTTTATTGGTCACTAATATTCAGACACTAATATATTAACACCTAGGGACTAAATTATGAGAGACTGATCTATCAGTCTCGAATACATAGTATCCGGGACTAATTTATTAGTTACTAAATTATGAGAGACTGATCTATCAGTCTCGAATACATAGACTCATCCAATCGGTAACAGATATATAAGAGATTTCCCCTAAAACTCGATCAAAAGAAAGAGAAATCATCGGTTTAAGATGGTCTCTGATTAAGAACTGTGTTCATTCTTTAATGCATGAACTGAAACCTGAGGACAAGTGTCATCACATGTATCTCCTAAACCAAGATGACCCTGTTCGCCCCATCCCCATGTCATTATTACTCCGATTTCTGCAATAACAATAATAATGAAAAAAAAATAACTATGTACACTTAGGAATGCTCTACTATATCATCTTTTTGTGACTTGACTCCGGGTTTGCGTTGGATTTCGGGTAGCTTATAATGAGCTAAATGGGTCAATAACTTGAAAGTCGCCTGACGTGTATTTTTTAAGCAAATAAATTCATAACCTGTTTCATTCATGGAAGTTCGATGAGTATTTGGAGTAATGTAGTTTTCATAATATGTTTACTGTGATAATTGTTTATGATCTGTTAAATGAAGAAAGACATGTTTTCAGGCCGACCCGTTTCAACCGACACCAAAAGGTACTTGGTTTTTTACTTAACCCGTCTGTTCCGTTATCCAACCTGCAAGACCCGCCCATTTTGCCAACCAAAATGCTTGCCTGTAGTGATGACCGAGTGCTCTGATCCTGATGCAACTCCCACAACTTTTATCCTATCCAGTCCAGGGATTTCCTTTACTTGGCCTTCATCTAAATCCTCTGCAAATCAAAATATAATCAACTTAGTTCAAGAAATCACTACATCATTAGCGGAGTCAAGATGATACATACGGTTGACCGAGATTTCCTTCTGAGGATTGCTAAGAACCCCATGATGACTCCCCCCAAGCATAAGAATGTATCCTTCGTCTGTACGCAAAAAAATAGTTTTTTGTTAAGCCGTCATGCGACTACCTCCAATATGAAGACTTGAGTTGAGAAAATCCTCCCTTTTGAGGTATTTTGACTTTAACAACTCAAACAAACTTTTAAAATCACAATTGTACCTGTTAAAAGTAACACATGATTCCACCCTAAGGCAGCCTGCTTAAATGAGTAGCGTGAAATCACACGATTGGGACAACACATATCTGGAGTACCACCAAAACCTCTTCCCCAAGTGTATAAATGCGCGTCAGCTAATAAAAAACAAATAAAAACGTCAAATTTTAGTTTTGTGTGTGTGTGTAACAAAGAACTGGTTACTCACAAGATAATGCTGCACTATGATCTCCATTTGCACTGATACTACTAACATCGACTTCCTGCAGTCCGGAAACACTCTGTGGAAGACTTACAGATTTGACTTTTTCTTTAGATATTCCGAGTTGACCACACTTCCCGGATCCAAAACCATATACTTGGTCTCCATGTTCACCTGAATCAAAGTGGTCTGACTATTTTTAAATTCAATATCGTAAATTCAACTTAATAACCCAGAATATACAAAAAGAAACGAAACGAATAATCTCTTTATAGTAAAAACATATTCACAACTATTATGATCATTCAAGTATTCTATGTGACTTCACCTTTTAACAAGGCTAGTGAATGGTAAACATGATAGTATTCAAAAAGTATTCTATCCCTATCTCGATCTTTATCTCTGTTTCTCCTCTCCTCTCCCTGATGTTTGTCCAACATCCCTTTCTCTCTCATCATCCTTACTACAACTTCTGTGACGATCTGATCGAGAAGAAGACCTCTCCTCATAGCTACGTTCACGTTCTCGTTCTTTATCTCTATCCCTTTTGCTCCTACCATTCTCTTCATCCACTTTGTTTCTCTTTCATTCTTCAAAATCTTCTCTGTCATCTTTTCTATGTTTCCGCCTATGAACTTCGTCGCCGCTCAAATGAGATAACCAAGAACTAAAAAATCTGAATTTCATACTAAAGAAACTCAAGATGAGAAACATGATGGTTTTTTGAAGAACACTTACCTGTGGAGTGTAGGCGAAGTGATACACAAGATGCCAACAACGGATCAGGTAGCTAGGATGGCCATTGGTTTGTTAAAAACATAAATGGTCAAAAGCATTGAGCTGAGTACGAGCTTATCTAGGTTCAAGTTTAGACTCGTATAACTTAAGAGAGTTATCGACTTGTTTCGAACTCTATATTTAAAGCAAGGGGCGATGGCGACAATTTGCATAGACAATATACAAAAGTGAAATACACACTGAAGTTTTTTTCTGGTAAAATAGTTTTTTGTTAGTTTTCTTCTACCAAACCCTAATTGACGATATTTGCAAGTTATCTAAAAAAACTGAAAACGGAAATCATAAGTGGATATCACCTGGGAAGTTTTAATATTTGACCCATTCGACCATTAAAGATAACATTTAACCCATATCGATCTATTTTTAAGTAAAAGTGTTAAAACCGTAATAGCAAAAAATAACAAAAAAATAAAATCTTGAAGCTGATCAAACCTCAAACCTGGTCATTTTGCAATTCGGCATCATCATTCTTAAATATCAACTTTTCGGTATTCTGCATCAAATGCATCACACAGGTAACCAAAATACCCGCACAATAAGTCTAATCTTTCAAATCAAGTTAATCAACTATACAACCGCTTAAATTACCTATGATTTAACACTTTAACCTAGTTAATATGCTGAAACTGTATCCATATTCATGCTAGTTAATACGAACCAAAAATATACTTCCGTGATATTAGTTGTATTCAACAACAAAACGTGAAACCTAAAATGATATGTTAATTGATGATAATTGTATCCACAAAATTGTACCGTAATCACGATTAATCAATTTCAGGTTGTTAACTCATACAAATCTCCATTGTTGATACGTATAATCAATAGTGTGTTACCTATGCGCGTGAATGAAGCATGCTACGAACATCCAATCCGATCGAACACTTTCTCGAGCGGCTCGTAGATAGTTTTTCAAGTTTGAGCTCTGCTCGATTATTATTTATTAATTAATATATATTAATTATAGTTATTAACTTATTAATCTGTATGTAATTAATTTTGTATATAGTAACTACGATTATGTAAATATTTATTTGAGTAAATTGCCAAAATCGTCCCTAAGGTTTGGGCATGTTTGTCATTTTCATCCAAAACAACCTTTTATACTATATAGTCCTTCAGTTTTGAGTTTTTTTTTTGCCATTTTCATCCAAACGTCTAACTTTTTTGTCAAACGTCTAAGTTTTTGAACCATAGTCCTTCACTTTCTTGCCAAAAGTGAAGAACTATATGGTACAAAAAAACTTGTTTTGGATGAAAATGACAAAGATGCCCAAACCTCAGGGACGATTTTGGCAATTTACTCTATTTATTTAATATATTAGTAAAAAGTATATAAACTGTGGGCTTGTTTAGATTTGCAAACTGACTCGAGCTCGTTTTGAGCCTTTTTTTAGATGAGTTCGGCTCGTTTGCACCCCTAATATTTCCAACCTAAGTTAAATAGTAAAATAAATTATTAGATATCAACTATTAAATAATATATATGAAATAAATATAGGTTACACTTAAATTTAAATTGAAAACCTCATCTTTTTAGCAGCCACATTGCACATAACCATCGCAATTTAAGGTATGTTAATCAAACTTCATTTAATATCTAATATTTACTCCTTATTTTCAATTTAAGGTATGTCAATCAAATGTCATTTAATATCTAATATATATTAATTTTGTTACATTTATTAGTCATTAGAGAATTGTGATAAATACCAGGCGAACTAAAAATTTGGAAGAACTTAGTAAATCTGCAACTCCCCGCCAAAACTGATCCATGGAAATCGGATGTTCTGCATACACGTTCGTTCTACATACACGCTCGATGATTCAAGATCCCATTATCCCTCAACTACTCCTTCACGAACACTCTACTACGACGCCCATCTGTTTCTGTGTGAGATTCGGTGGATTCACTCATTCAATCAGCCTGTATTTGAAGATTAAGGTATTAATTGAACTAGTTTTCAAGCAATTAAGCAGTACTACACACACACTCGTCTGAGATTTTATAAGCCCTAGTTTTGTTTTGGTTTAATTTGTTGGTTCCTAATTTGTGTCTTCATTTAGCTCTAATTTGAATATTTATTCGTATATTGATGGATATAATACTTTAGAAGTTGACTAATTGTTTGCCCCTTGATGATTTTTAGTTTTAACATGATTTTTAGTATTAACTAGTATTTTTACGTTCCGAACTATATTTACCTCGAAAGATAGAGTAACTGGAATTTTCCTGAACTACTAAAATTGCATCCAATATAAGTTAAATTACCTCGACCTATTGTTGCTATTTCCCCTTCCTACAATATAAACCAGAAAAACAAGACATATCAGACAAAAAAAGAAAACGACACTATTAAGAGTTAACATATCTATATGCTGACTACTAAGATCGTGCTTGTTAAAAAACACAACAGCTAACCTAAACATAATCTTGGTTTTAGAAAGTGTGAGGCGCACCAGGACGATAGGTCCCCATGTTGAGGCGCAAAAGCACCCAAAGTTCAGCTATAAATAAACTTTAGATAAGATCTAATATATAAATAACCTATATGTACAACACCCTGATGCACAAAAACTCCCCATGTACAGGAGGTGCACCTCCTGACTAAGCCTCAAGCTGCTTTTCTGTGCGCCTCACTCACCTTTTGTGCACTTTTTGTATACTGGGTTGAAACCGATTCTTTTATAAACCGGTTTTTTGCCCACGTCCAGGTAGGGTAGGGGGGACAAAATCAATGTTGCTTCTATTGCTATTTAAAAGAAAACATGTTCGGTTCACACAGAACCCGCTCCTCTTCACACGTTAGGGATCATAGGCTTGCTATCGTTAACCTTTTCCCTTACAACCACACAACGAGTATTAGTTTTCATCCCTTTAGCCTTTTGGATACCCTGCTGCGTTTGTTTCTGAATATTGTACACTTCATGGAGTTCGCCCATTTTCCTTTGAATATGAGGATCGCTACTGGTTGTGGCACCATTATCATCACCCTTCTCAATACTACCAGTTGTCACTGCTATATGATTAACATTCTACACATTACCCTGTTGTTCACCAGCTTGCTTATTTCCTTTATTATACCCTTTTCTACCCTTATGCTTCCAAACCACTTTGGTGTACTCTTCATATTCTTTCATTTTTACCATTAAACTCACCAAAAGAAACTTGTTTCTTGTTCATTTTTTTTATCATAATCTTGACCTCTTTGACCACCACTCCTGTACTCAATAACTACTGAACATCCTGTCGATTTTGCATCACATTCAGATCTTTGACTTAGACCATAGTTGATGACAAAATTTCTATTGACTGAGGATTGAGCGGAGACTACAAGACATGAGGGCTGAATGTTAATCAACAATTTCTATAGATGCTGACTTTGGCATTGTAAATACCCATCAACGTGCTATGACCACCCAATTGACCATAATCATCAGCAAGAACAGTAACAAGTTCCTTTCATGTTCTCAAAACCAGCCAATCATAAAATCATAATTATCAGTCTAAGGGTTAATTCCAACGTTCCACACATGCACAAAGATCACGTGCATAAACAACCACTACAATACGAATATAAGGCATCTAAGAAGATTTTGCCCATTGTTAAATTTGCTAATTGGGCAGATAAATTGAATTCTGTAGAGGACTTTCATGAACCAATAAAGCATACAAAAATATGAAAAAACAACCAATTCTGGTTTAGAACTTTCAGCAAGCACCTTGCGTGCACACCCCAAACTTGATACTTTCCATGACTTTGTTAGGTCCTACTTTCGCTGTTTGGTTCTGCAATTTGTAAACATGGTTTGCATGTGATGGTGGTATGAAAGTACGATCTCTCTCACCATTTTTCTGAACCATCACATTGTTTTCATTTTAGGTGGGTTGTGATTTTTCATTTTAGGTGGGTTGTGATATAGTTGCTTAGTTGTAGACACGTATGCTTCACTCTTGGTGTCTATTGTCTTAATAAGTTTACATTCTGGAAATGGATTCAATTCACATGACTAAGATTTGATAGTTGCTACTCTTAAACTAAGGTGATTTTTTCTACACGACAAAGCATAGTTAAAAAAATTCACAACTAAGCTAATTCATGAAAAGTGTTGTGCTACAAAATAGCCTTCACAGCATTTGGGATCTGTAAACAAGAAAGCGTTACAAAATTAACGCTTGTAACGCTCGTATTCTTATCTTACACCAGAATGTAAACCTATTAAGACAATAGACACCAGTTTTCTCCCAAACACTTTTTAACGCTTGTAACGCTCGTATTCTTATCTTTTTTTTTTGGGTAAAGGGTTACCCCGGTGAATTTTATTAATCAAACCATAAAAAACAGAAGTGTGGCTGAGTTACCACACCCAAACTAGCGTTGGCATACCAACACTAGGAACAAACATCCCAAAAAAAAAACACAACTAGGCACACAAGGCCACAAACCAGCTAACAAACCAAACACGGCCAAAAACAAAAACAAACTACAAACAAAGACAACTAACTAGCCGGGATCAATCTCTAAATTGTTTCCAGGAATCTTCCACTTTTCCACCAAGCTACCATTTTCAAATCTCCGTTTAAACTTGAGGGAAATAAGCCGCAATCGAACAGTATTAATAATCTCCTGAGACACTACCATAGCCGTCCGATGGTTCCGAGAAAACAACCTGCTGTTGCGTTCTTGCCATATAAAGTAGGTTGCAGCCGCAACTACCAACCGACTAACAACATTGTCAGGCTTTTGTAAGGACGAGTTGTGGTTCATCCAAGCCATAATATCGGTCCAGCCTCCATTAACATCTTCCATATTGGTGAGACTCCTAACATTGTTCCAGACCTGCGTAGCAAAAGAGCATTCAAAGAAGAGATGGTCTCTCGAATCCCTGTTGTAACAGCATAAAGGGCAGCACATTAGATTCAAATTTGTTTCACTTCCCGCTTCCCAAACGGAAAGCCGATCCTGTGTCTTCAATTTGTTTTGAATAACTAGCCATATATGGAACGCATGCCTAGGAATTTTGAATTTGTTTTGAATAACTAAGCCGATCCTGTATCTTAGTCTACACTTCAGTAGCATTTTGAATTTTTTTTACAAAATAGCCTTCACAGCATTTGGGATCTGTAAACAAGAAAGACTTCACAGGAAGTAAACACTTTTTAACGCTTGTAACATTTGTAACATTATCTCAGGAAGTAAACATGCACCTCAGTAGCATTTTGATATTTTTTTTACATATCTAGGCCTCATAAACAGGTCAGGTCGGGCGGGTTTGGGTTACGAGTCATAACGCCTTTGGTCAAAACACGTTGATTCAATAAATGGTTATTTTGGTTAGGGCCGGGATGGGTTCGGGTCAGGGGACGAAACAGGTTGGTTTAAGAAACTGTTATGCATGATTAAACTTTAAATGCCGGTCACGCATACTAAGGCCGGAAAACACCCGTCATGCACCACGTAACCCAGCTTTGATACACTAAAGCCAGCGATGGATGCGTAACCGGTGTGGGCTATGCACATTTAAGCATCAGTTTTGCGTGCTTAGTGCAGGTTAAGCGCATTCCGGTGCCGATTACGCATGTGTTACGCTCGTACCGGGTTGCGACATTGGATTTGTTCGGTAGTTCTTTATCTTCTTTCTCAGCTTATTCACTTGTGCCTATTTTGACCCTTCCTTTTATTTTCTTTAAACCCATTCGGAAATTATTGGTATGCATATATCTTTTAGTAACTGACTATTAACTTCTTGTAGCACAATGTGGAAGTTTATGTTTTTGGTGATGATGGTCCTTACAAGAACGAGGCCTGAAGAAGATTCTAGAGGACCTACAAATCAGTCGGTGGCCATTGGAAGTGCATCTGATATGGTACCGCGCTCGACCCGTAGACGCAAGCGTAACGCCACTACAACTACTGGTAAATATCATAGACTTTTGATTATTTAAATTTTATAAGATACTCGGGTTTTACTTATAACTACGCCTGGAAATCTTGACCCGTTGTTCCAAATCTGGGTTGGTATGAGCAGTTTTCAAACTTTGGGTTGATATGGGTGGCTCTTTCTCATGGAATGGGTCGGATTGGGTTTATTGAGATAACCTTTTCCAATTTGAAAGGTTAAACTAGGCTGATCTTAATTTTTGACTCGATCAGATGGGCTAATCAAAAAGATGAACAAGAATGATTTAAAGTAAAATTATTATGTATGTTTGTTTATATTGAAATAGTCTTTGAGCTCCCTTAATTGTAAACAATGTACAGATTCAAATCAACCCCAGGTTGATCCACCAAAAAGGCGTGGTCCAAATCTCAATCTTAGCGCTACAAAAGACTTTAAGAATTTGCCTGAGGGTTCCAAAATTTCTTTAACAATGGCTGGCGGTACGAAAGGATTTGTTGGGCGTACAGCTACTCAGTTTGCAAATGAGTGTGGGATTGTAATACGTAGTGTATGTCCAATGAACTTTCACAAATGGGAGTCCGTACCTACTGATATAAAAAATCTGATGTATGAAAAGTTACAAGTAAGTTGAATATACTTTTTTTTTAATTATTGAAGAGTACTCACATTTTAATTTGCATTGTTAACATACAAATTCAATGCAGGGAAAATTCAATTTATTGCGAACAGATAGAGTTTTCATGGGATATGTGGATTATCGACTACATAACCAATGGAAACGTACCAGAGGTGAGTTGAGTGCCCACTGGAAGAATAATGGAGGAAAAACCAATCCTCGGTTGGCTAGATCAATGATGAAATACAATTGTCGGAGTCCGGAAGATTGGAACCATTTATGCGATTATTGGGAGTTAGAATCAACTCAGGTAAGTTTGTTGAATGCTTGAAACAAATTTATGCAAACTTTATGTTAACATCATGTATACATACATACACAAACTAGTTTACATACATATAAGGTCCTACATACAAGGCCGGCTAAAGGGCAATCTAAGTAAAGCGGCTGCTTAGGGCCACTATTTTTAAAGGGCCTCATCTTGTTTCATTTAAGTGAGTACGGAAACCAAAATAAAGTGTCGATCATTTAATTAAAATGTTTTTGAGTTTCAAGAAAAGAAACAAAGTCCATCTTGAACAATTAAACGACAAGGACAATCTAAGGGAGAAATCATCGGTTTGTTAAACACAGCTTCTAAAATTTCGATCTTATCGATTTAGCGTAATAGCTTCGAATCAGTCTTGTGTAATAGCCTCTAATTAATCAGTTATGTAATAACTTCGAAATGTTCATCAATCATCGCCCATCTTTGTAAAAGCTTCGAATTTGTAGTTTGTGTAATCTGTCGTGAAGGTCTAAAGCATAAGATAATTGTTTCGGGCCTTGGGATATGTTCAATCAGTTAGTTATTTTGCCAGCTTGAAGGTGATCGTTTCGAATCTTATGTTATCTTTGAATACTAATTGTTATTTCTGTATTTTGTTAGTCGATTACTGTTCCTTAAATATTAATTAATATCATAGTTTATGTTATTTGATTATTAGATCTATACTTTGTTAAGAGTTAGACTGTAAGAACTTATTTTATCTATTTTAGTTATGCATCGAGCCTAATTTGCTTGATTATTTTATGAGTTAATTTTACTTGCATGTAATCGCTTCGCTTATGTCTAATTGTTAGCCAATTGATTTTTCATGGTTATTTTGTGCCCTGCCCCTACTTTGCTAATTGCTTACACCATAATAGTTGAGCAATAAAAGCTCTTTTATACTCTGATAGTTGAGCAGTTAGATTTAAAAAGGGCCTCTACATTTTATTTTGCTTTAGGCCACCGAAAACGTTAAGCCGGCCCTGCCTACATATTGATGTAAATGCTTTGGATCATAGTGATTTGATTGCATATAACTCACTGGCCCATTCTTCTTAACTTTATAGAGATACAGTGATCAAATGGAATGTAATCGTGGAAAACAAGTTGTTACAAGTAGAGGAGGCTCTCGGTCAATAGCCAATCACGTATACCACATGGTAAGTTTTGAAGATTTATTGTTTAAACTTAAAGGGTTTTATTTGATTTAGTGAATTAGTTTAGTACCATCTTTTCTTTTATGGACCATTTATGTTCATATCTAGATTATTAACCATTATTTGTTAGTTCCAACTTCAATGTTTTCTAAACACATTTATCAAGCCCCGTGTTATATTATTGCTTTTTGTTGTCACAGACAAATCGCGAGACTCAAACGCCGCCTAGCCCCTTTGAAGTCTATTACAAGTTGCATTATAATGCTAAAAAAGGATGGCAAAATGAGGAGGCAGAAACTGAATATGTAAGTTATTACTCTCTTTGAAACAACCCATTTTTTAGAACAAGATTTCTGATAGATGCAAGTTAGGTTTAGAGATGTATAGGCTGAATATTGAGCGGCAATACGTAAGGATATCCACGTTTCTTTTACTTTGCGTATTGCGATCCATAATCATCATCAGACCAAGACAACAACTTAGCCACACTCAGGTTTAATTTTTTTTTTTTTTGATTTTTTAGCATATGATGTGAATGATGAGAGCCTATTGTTTATCAAATATAATGTGAATGATCCCTTTTTTATATTATTTTTTAGAGACTGAGCCATATAGTTATCAAAGATTTTTATTTAGAAAAATCACATTATTTGTTTGAAATTTGAGAGATTTGTTTATTCGTTTACTAATTATTGATGATATTGTTTGAAATTGATGATATTGTTACACTCTCTTTGTTTGGCAAATCTTATTCAACATAAAGAGGAGGCAGTGGCGAAGTTAATTTCTAATGGGACAACGATAACTACTACCATGGATCACGAGCTCGAAAAGGAGGCAATTGAAAGTGTATGTGCCAAGAAAAAAACAACAAAATCTGCATGGAAGGTAGGCGTTGGACCGGTTTTCAGAAAAAAAGATTTTTGGATGACATCGGAAGCTGGATCGTCTCAACCATCTTCAAGCGAGACGGAAGCACTTCGAAATCAGGTGGCTTTACTAGAAGAGAAATTGAAACAAAGCAATGAGAACTCGGAAAAAATGTTGATGTTCATGAGCTCAAAGTTTCCGGATTTTGAGAGCTCAATATCCGCACATGTGAGTGGTGGAGCAAATGATTTGGATGGGCAACTCAATGTTAATGATAGTTTGATCTAGGATGTGAGTTAGTTAAACTTACTTTGTTGGTGTTTGTTTGATTACTTTTTTGAAGTTTAGGATTGATCTACTAAGTATTTTTACTTATATGTTTGACTTTTAACTTTATTAAAGTTTAGAATTAACATGCTATAATGTTATGGATTAAATTTGTTGAGAATATCATTGTATTTAAGATTCTTATTAGTCTTAAAAAGTAAATATATTACCAAATGTGCATGCATACTATCGACTATCAAATGTAGTATCAAAGACTATTTTTTAGTCTTCAAAAACTCATGACTAGAAACAGTCATATAGCATCATAGACTATTTTTTAGTTACGAAATTAACATATTAGTGAGTGATTATCAGTCTCTAAACAAACATATTCGGGATTGAAAAAGTTATTAAAAGATACAAAATTTCAGTCTCTAAAAACATATTCGAGACTAAATAACGACATCTAAGATTATTTTTTAGTCCCTAAAAGATAAATTGAATATGTTATTAGGGACTAATTCTCAGTCTCTAAAAGAACATATAACCAGGGACTGATTCTTAGTCTCTAAAAGAACGTATTCAAGACTGAAAAAGTTCTTAAAAGCTACATATTTTCAGTCCCTAAAAAATATATTAAGGAATGAAATGGCATGTTATCAGGGACTAATTCTCAGTCTCTACAACGTCTATTAGAGACTGAATTGTCATGGAACCCAAATGTAACTAAATGTATTTGGAACAAAACAGACGAGGTTCAAGGACTGATTTTCAGTCACCGATAAATTGTATTCAAGACTGAAATGATGTTGTACGACAACATATATTGAGGACTGATTTTATGTGTATAGGAGACTAAATGTCAGTCTCTATTGGTGTCATACAATCGGGACTGAAATTTAGTTACTAATGAAGGTATCTAGGACTAAGCAATTAGGACTGACTAGGGACTAGAAAAATCAGTCCCTAAACCTCCGACTCTGGTCAGAGAGGAATACCCCCAATGGAAAATCAGGATGGTCAATTTCCTAAATGGTCATGACCGAGCTCTGTTTCAATCCATCGAAAGGGGTCCACATATGCCAATGACTGAAATACCAGCTATTCCAGCAACTGACCAATCACCAGCAATCCCCGCCTCCCGTGCTCCCAAAAGTGAAATTAACTGGAGTGCGGAAGACAAGGAACTGGTGGCTGGGGATGAAAGGGCAAAGTCACTTTTAATAATGGCCATCCCCAATGACATATTTTCACTAGTTGATGCATGTGCATCAGCCAAGGAAATATGGGATCAGTTGGAAAAACTTTGTGAAGGAGGAGAAAGGATGAAGAGAAACAAGAGAACAAACAATGTTTCCTCATATGAGAGGTTCAAAAGTTTACCCAATGAAAGGTTAAATGAAACATATCAAAGATTTACAAAACTTTTGAATGAGCTAAAGAAATTTGGAATAACTAAATCAAATGATGAAAGAAACATAAAATTCCTAGATGCTCTTCCTAGAGAATGGAGAAGTCTAACCATGACTTTGTCCTCAACCTTAGAACTAGGAAATACGAGTCTTCATGACTTATACAGCATCTTGGTCCCCAGAGAGGAAGAAATATTTGAAGAAACCATTCAAAGAGGGGGATCTTTAGCTCTTATCTCAAACTCACAAAGAACACTACCTACCAATGATCCACAACCATCAAACAGCCAAAATCTTGAAATTTCTGATACATCATCAGATTTTTCAGCTTTTGCTGAAGCAGTAGCACTGCTCACCAAAACATTTTAGCATAGATTGAGGGGAGGAAGCCAGAGATACCAGAGAAGTGACAGAGGGAGGATGGATGGAAGATCTAAAGAGGAAGCTAGATCTAAGGATAAAGGGAAGGCTGAAGTTGTGTGTTACAAGTGCAAGCAAAGAGGTCATTATGCATCAGAATGCAAGACAAAGAAGCTCAAGGATGTTGCTTATTATGAGAAAAAGCTAGAAGAAGCAAAGAAGCAGCAACAAGTCAGCTTAATTGCAGGAACAGATACATGGCTATCTGATGATTCTTCTGATGATGAAGAAGAATAAATGGCAAATTTCTGCCTCATGGCACTCTCTGAAGGCCTACCAGAAACTTCAGAACAAAAGGTAAATTTAGATAATCTTGATCTTGAACACAAGCTAAACAAGCTCATGTCAGATTTTCTAAATCTGCAAGATAAACATCAATCAGATATTAAAAAATCTGATGAATTGCAAAGGACCATGAATAAAATCATTCTTGAAAACCAATTACTTATAGAAGAAAGTTTAGATCAAAGAGCTAAAATTGAGTTCTATGAAAATGAAAGAAAAGATCTTTACAAAAAAAATCAATGATAAAGAAATCAATGTAAGAGGTTTTCAACAAGCCAAAGAATTCATAAACTTCATTGAGTCCACCACAAAGAACAAAGGAGAGGGTTTAGGATATGTAAAAACAGGAGGAAATAAACCCACTGTCTTTGTAAAAGTAACCCATCAGATTTCTGATAAATTTTCATCAGAATCTGATTCTGAATCTTGCAAGTCAACCTGTTCTGAATACTCTTTTGAAAAACCAAACTTCAAAGCAAGTGAATGCAATCAAGAATCTTTAAAGACTCCAGAAGCAGTTCACTCATCTTTTCAAAATTATCCACTCATTCCATCACAAGAAAGAATATCAGAAAATTCTGATAAATCTTGTATGTGTGTTGACATACTAAAGCTTGTTCAACACCGTCTCCAAAAGAAAAATGTAAAATCTGTTTATGGCTCAGCATATAACAGAATTTCTGATGAAAGGCCAACAAGAGAAAATAATTTGTTTAAAATCTCATCAGAAAGAGTACCCAAGCAAGCCTGGGTACCAAAAACCCTCTAATGTTTCCATTTCAGGACCATCATGTGCAGCAGAACTGGTACTGCGATTCAGGAAGCTCTAAGCACATGACTGGGGATAGGAGCTTACTCAGCAACTTTGTTCCAAAAATTGGGTAGAATGGTAAATTTTGGAAATGGAGTAAAATGGAGGATTATGGGATATGGATGCAT
Organism: Helianthus tuberosus; assembly: GCA_030545235.1. Lineage (NCBI taxonomy): Eukaryota > Viridiplantae > Streptophyta > Magnoliopsida > Asterales > Asteraceae > Helianthus > Helianthus tuberosus. The sequence continues at coordinate 109,552,128 of CM060409.1, forward strand.
AAGGTATGGATGTTTGACCATAGAGAAAGTAGCTTATGTTGAAGGCTTAAAGTACAATCTGCTAAGTTGTGGTCAATTCTGTGATAAAGGTTTTCAGGTAACCTTTTTACCAGAAAAGTGCTTGTTAATAGGTATGGATGATAATAAAATTTATTTAAGTGGAAAAAGGATAAGAAAATCAATTTACTATTTCGATTTCAAAGAAGAAAATGAACATCCAAAATTATGTTTATTCTCAAAAATCAACAAGGGTAGTAGTTGGTTGTGGCACAAAAGGTTAGCCCACTTAAATTTCAAAAACCTAAGCAAATTAGCAAGCAAAGGTCTGGTAAAAGGATTACCTTTGATATCCTCAAAGAAGGATAAAATTTGTGAAGCATGTGAGATGGGAAAGCCAAAAGGAGCTCACATAAATCAATTTCTGAATCTTCTATTTCACAAAATTTGGAACTTTTACATATGGACTTGTGTGGACCCATAAGTACAGAAAGTTTTTCTGGAAAGAAATACATACTAGTAATACTAGATGATTTTTCCAGGTACACATGGGTTGAATTTTTGAGAAAGAAAAGTGAAACTCCTGATCTGATCATTAATTTTATCAAGAAAATTGAAAATCTGTTAAAATTAACAGTCAGAAGGATCAGATCAGACAATGGAACAGAGTTTAAGAATTCAAAAATTGAGAGCTTTCTTGTCAGTAAAGGAATCTCTCATGATTTTTCTTCTCCCAGAACACCTCAACAGAATGGGGTGGTTGAAAGAAAAAATAGGACCTTAGTAGAAGCTGCCAGAACAATGCTTGCTTATGCTAAAATGCCCACTCATTTTTGGGCAGAAGCTATAGAAAATGCATGTTTTACCCAAAACAGAACCATAATCAACAAAAGGCACAACAAAACACCCGACAACATTATCAATGGAAGGATTCCAAGTGTAAAATTTTTGCATACATTTGGTTGTAGATGTTTTGTTTTCAATGATTTTGAAAGCCTTGAAAAATTTGACAGAAAAGCAGAAAAAGGTATTTTTCTTGGTTATTCTTTGTCCTCAAAAGCATATAGAATTTTTATTCTCAATACAAGGACAATCAGAGAAAGTCTGTATGTTTCATTTGATGACTCATCAGAAACAGAGGTTTCTGTTGAATACATGAAAGAAATAAATTTTTCTGACAAACAAGAAAATTATGAACATCTCTTTGAAATGATAACTGAAGATTTCTTAGAAAATGATAATTCTTTCAAAAACAAATCAATAGATACTTCATGTACTAACCCTGCAGAACAAGTGAGTAGTACATCAGAAAATCAGAATTCTGATACAATTCACACAACCGAGGCAACTGTTCAGGGGGAAACTTCAAATCCATCAGAACCAACAACTTTTCATGACAAGTTAAGATGGATCAAAGGACATGTTCATTCTGACATCATTGGCAATCCAGCAGATGGTTTGAGAACAAGATCTGCAACTGTACATGAGTGTGCATTTGCTGGGTTCTTAAGCAAGATAGAACCCAAATCTGTCAAAGAAGCTCTAAATGACTCAGACTGGATTCAAGCTATGCAAGAAGAGCTTGATCAGTTTGAAAGGAGCAAGGTATGGGATCTGGTACCCAAGCCAAATGACAAATCTGTCATAGGCTCAAAATGGGTATTCAGGAATAAATCTGATGAAAACGGCATAATCACCAGGAACAAAGCAAGGTTAGTGGTCAAAGGTTATTGTCAACAAGAAGGTATTGATTATGATGAAACTTTTGCACCAGTAGCTAGATTAGAAGCTGTAAGAATTTTTCTTGCTTATGCTGCATCCAAAGATTTCAAAGTTTATCAAATGGATCTAAAATCAGCTTTCCTGAATGGTAAAATTGAGGAAGAAGTTTATGTGCAGCAACCAGAAGGCTTTGTTGATCCAAAATTTCAAAATCATGTTTACATATTAAACAAAGCCTTGTATGGTTTGAAGCAAGCTCCTAGAGCCTGGTATGAAACACTATCAAACTTCTTACTCAATTCTGGGTTTACTAAAGGTACTATTGACACAACACTTTTCCTCAAAACACACAAAGGTCATACTTTGTTGGTCCAGATATATGTTGATGACATTATATTTGGATCAACAAATGAAAAATACTGTAAAAAGTTTCAAAAGTTAATGACCAGCCACTTTGAAATGAGTATGATGGGTGAGTTAACCTTTTTCTTGGGTTTACAAGTAAAACAAAGAATTGATGGAATATTTTTGAGTCAATCAAAATATGTGAAAACAATTCTACAAAAATACTCACTTGAAAACTGCTCTGTTTCAAAAACTCCCATGGCAACAGGGAACAAATTGGATTCTGATAAAGATGGAATAAGTGTAGATATTAAAACCTATAGGGGATGATAGGATCATTGCTATATTTAACTGCAAGCAGACCAGATATTATGTTTGCAACATGCTTTCCGGCCAGATATCAATGTGATCCTAAAGAATCCCATCTAAAAGCTGTAAAAAGGGTTTTTAAATATCTAAAAGGCACATCAGAACTTGGTCTCTGGTATCCTAAGGATACAAACCTTGAATTAATTGCATACACAGATGCAGATTATGCAGGGTGGAAAATTGACAGAAAAAGCACGTCTGGTGCTTGTCAACTCTTTGGAGAAAAATTGGTATGTTGGGCAAGCAAGAAACAAAACTGTGTTGCCACATCAACAGCAGAATCAGAATATGTAGCAGCAGAAAGTTGTTGTTCACAAGTGCTGTGGATGCAAACTCAACTGAAAGATTATGGAGTAAATCTGACAAAAATACCAATTCTATGTGATTCAAAGAGTGCTATTGCAATAACAGAAAATCCAGTTCATCACTCAAGAACCAAACACATAGATGTCAGATATCACTTCATAAAAGATCATGTGGAGAAAGGTAACATAGAAATGTATTTTGTTCCAACTGAAAACCAAGTTGCTGATATCTTTACAAAACCTCTTGATGAAAAGAAACACAATTTTTTGATCAGCAAACTTGGCATGGTTATTTTAAATGGTGAAGATTTTTCAGAGAACACAAGGACACAAATTGAAAACCAAATTGATGAACATCAAACTTTGATAATCAAAGAACAATTCAACTGGTTTCTGACAAAGAAATCCATCAATCTGATGGAACATCAGAAAATCTGATGAATCATCAGTAAATGATGACTTATCAGAAAATCTGAAGAAATATCAGAAAATCTGGTAAAATCACCAGAAATTCTGATATAAAATCAGAAACCTTGCTGAAACATCTGAATGATTAGTAATCATTAAAAACTTCCATCTTCGTGCATATCCCACGTATTGTATAAAATCATATCTGGGCATAGTTTGTTTTTGTTTTTTTTTTTCTTTCTTTTAGATTAAAAAAAACAAAAAGGGGGAAAAGTTACATGCATTAAGTTAAAATTTCAATATAGCAGAGAAAATCAACCGTTACTAGAAAATTTTTGCAGATTATTGAATTTTTTTTCTCACTACCAATGCATGCAACGTCATTTTTTCATAAGAAGTTTAAGAGACACTTAGGCACTAAAATGATTAGGAGCTATGAAAGTAGCCGCCTAGCTATTCAATGCTTACTCACACATAGGGGCCTTGTAGACTGTCATATTCTCACTGCAACTGCAACATATATCGTCTTAATTGAAGAGATTGAAATGAAAATGAAATTCTTGGGAACTTTGGCTATTAATAACATTTATGGCACAACTATCGCTTTCACCTATAAATATTAACATCCTGAAAAAGACTTTCTTCACCAAACAAATCTTCTCTTCAAAAGCTCTTCATCAGAAACTTCTTATTTTAAAAATGGGTCGCCCAAAATTGATGAAAGTAACACAATTCCCTCTCCCACTTCACATACATCATAATCTTAGACTTAGGTCTAACTTGGAAGGACCTGCATGGGAGGACTGCAGGTATGTGTATAACATGATCATGCGAAGTCCCTTGGGTTTCGCTGTATCTACACATGTCACCATCTATCCAAAACTTCTTCAAGAGTTCTGGTGGAACTCTGAAATCATTTTCAGTGGCACTTCCATGTGGATAGAGAGTGAGGTTATGGGGGTCAAAATTACCCTAAAGGAGGAAACACTCAGAAATGTCCTCCGACTGGGTAATGATCAAGAAAATACCTTCCTGGATAAGGCAGATGTACAACAGACCTTGACAGAAATGGGATATCATACATACAACTTGTCAAGACAGGTTAGCAAATCTGGTTTTATACCACCTTTCCAGTTTTTGGTGACACAGCTCAGTGTCTGCTTCTCCAAGAAGATTGGACACTTCAACGAGCTGTCCCATAGGATGATGGAGGTGATTCATGCTGTTGTATAGGAAAAACCTTACAACTTTTCTAAGTTTCTCATGAGAGACTTAGAAGCAAACATTCACGATCGTCAACCTTTTCTGATCTACCCTCGATTCGTAACCAAAGTGATTACCAGTCAACTGGACTTTGGAGGAGTGAGAAGCTGGTATCCAAGGGCGGAGCTGGCACTTCAAGAAAACATAAGTGATCCCACCCTAGTCCCATCAACGAATCACACTGGTCGAATAACCAGTCTCTGGTTATATGTGAAGTGCATGTACAACGTGCTGGAGGAGGAGTAGTTGTTGTTTACTTGTTTTTATTGTTTGTTCTTTCTTGTTTGTGCTTGAATGATATTTTCTTCTTGTTCTTCTTTTCTTCTTAAATTAAAAAAAAATATAACAATAGATCTAGGGGGAACTAAAACAACATGTCTGATAAAAACAAAGGAAATCAGGTAAAATTTAAATGAAATCTGATAGATTTAGTGAAACCCAGAAAATCTGATAAAATATCAGAAAAATCAAATTGTTATCAGAAAAATCTTTTGACAACCAGGAAGTCTGTCAAACCAACAGAAAAGGAAACATCAGAAAACACTGCCTTTAACCAGATTCAAAGAAACCTTGTACCAACTATTTTTTTTTAAGTTTCTTTCAAAATATTTCTTTTCTGAGGACTGGAACAAGCTGTATGACAAACACTTCCTGAACATCAGAACACATGTGTAGAGTTCAGAACTGCAATGTAAGTAAAAATCTTGGAACTCTACTTATTCCCTCTCATCTCAAAAAAAAAAAAATTTGCTGATTCTATTCCTACATATGAATCAAATGCATTCTGATGAAATATGAAGAAAATCCATCTCTCAAACTTTTATTCAAAGATTTTCTGATATAAATCATCAAAAAGAAAAGTTAGGAAGATACACAATCTCAAAAGGAGTTTCATTGGACCTTCTGAAACAAAAGGGGTCCCACATGGAGAAAAGGTGCAAGTTGGACATTAGTGTTTATCCACTAAATCTTTGGAATCTCTGATTTTCATTGATAATAAATTAGAGATAAACCAAAGGTTTTCAAAAACGGTTGTTTCACAAATGGATTAAACTTATCATTAAGGTGTCATTAACCACCTTGAATTCAAACAACCTACGGAAAACACTCAAAGACCTCTGTCCCAAAATATCATAAATACCCCATTCAAAAACAGAGAATCCCATCTTCAACCTTCAAACTCAAAACCCTAAAAACCCTTTTCCAAAACAAAAACCCAAATTCTCAATGGCTGCTATCAACATCAGCATGCCACCAATCGAACACTCTCTTCCCTTTATCACCGAAGCTGAATTTCTTCCATTAAAGTGTCAAATTCTCATTGAATTTCTAATCAGATGCCCAATAGCTCAAGCTCTCACAAAGACCAGAGAGGTACCAGAAAAACTCATACAACAAGTTGTAAAAACTCTCAAAGTCTCAAATCAAATCGAGCTAACAGCACATGTATGGGGAAATATCTTTATTACAATCTCATCGGAGAAAATACGGGAATGTTTGGAACTACCCTTAAACCAAAGCTATGAAGAAGCACCAGAAAAAGAAGATATGTTCTCACAACTTGATGCTGTAATGGGTTACAAGACAAAGATTTCAAAAATCAATGAATTCAAGAGAAACATGCTACCTGCCTTCTGGCAAGTTTTAATGGAAATTCTGAACAAGTATCTATCATCAAAGATTGGAGGTACAGATCAGATAAATATGAATATTCTAACAATCATGTTCAGCCTCATCAATGGGTTGAACATTGATTTTAGAACAAAAATATTTAATCTGATCAGAAGATCAATTCTGACTAATGCTGGAAGGATAGATTCACATCTACCTTTTCCCAGATTTCTGTCAATCATAATTTCTGATGCATTTTCTGAAGGGAACCTAGAAATTCCAGCATCAGAAAATATGTGGAGTACAGAAATTATGAGACCCTGGACTGCTGTAGGATCTTGGAAGTCAGATTATGATGTGCCTGTTCTGTCAGAAAAAGTGATGAATCTGATACCAGAAGATTCACCATACAGAGCAGAATACCTGAAGATGTTGAACAAAAGGCCAGAAAACAAAGACGTTTTTGAAAGTGTGTCCCCCATGGAGCGTGATGCACAAGAGTCAAGCACACCAAGAATGGAGCAGCAGGGTGAATCAGATCCTCACCCAGCTGATGATGTGAACATGAGTCCTGTTGTAGAAGAACATCATGCTGAAGACTCACATATGGGAGAAACAGGTGCACAACACTCTAAACTAAACATATTTAATAATTCTGAGAGTGATTCTGATGATTCAATTCAAGGAAAATTTGAAATTTTACATAGAGGCACTGTTTCTACAAAACAAAATGTGAGTGGAACCAATGACCCATTTTCTGAATCAGATTCTGAAGAAGAAAATGCGGTGACAACAGGTGGAGATCAGTCAACTGATCAAGGAAGCCTGGGTGAGAAAATTAAAAGTTTCTCAACAACTCATGGAGAACCTGAAAAGGTTCAAGGATATGAGGAAAACCAGAACTTGAATGTGTTTCAATTTTCTGGTGAGGGTATAGAGAATATGAAATATTTCAATCCTCTTAACCTCAGAAAAGCAGAGAATATGTTTTCTGCTGGTGTTGGAACATCTGTTGTTCCTCTTATTACCCAAGGACATAGACCTATGTCAACTGAACAACTACATAAGGAACCTGAAGAAACAACTGTTGTTTGTACTGAGAAAACAGCCACAGAAGATAAGCTTGATATGATATTGGAAGAGATCAAAAATCAAAGATCAGACATCAAAGTATTATCAGAAACTGTCAAAGCTATGCAGAAGCAAACAGAAAACAACTCTGCAGCCCTCAACAAATTACAAAAGTCATCAGAAAACAAAGAGAGCTCACCAGAATTCAATAAAGCTCTCAATGAATTGCAAGAAATCAAGAAACAGATGGCTGAGGTTGCAACTGCAGGAGAAAACTCATGTTCAGGAAGAATTCTTGAAGAAATACAGTTCCTCGGAGCCAACAACAGCAGCATGGCTGAGGCTTTTGAGAAGCCGATGGTGGAATTAACTACACAGAAAAATAAAGAAAATCTGGAGTATCAGAAAATGAAAAACAAGAAGAAACAAATACTCAAACTCTTGCTAATGTTCATCTATTAGTAAAGAGGTTGCAGTATAATGTTGCCAGGCTAGCAAAATTTGATCTTCATGAACTGAAAGCCCCAATTCCACAAGAGAAACAAGCAGGAGAGTCAGAAACTCCTCAACAACAATCAGAAACCACTCAACAAGATCAAACCAAACAATCAGAAACTTCAACAACTCAAAAACAGAAGCAACCCATGGGTCCTCCTCCTAGCAAGCCAAAGTTACTCATGGGTCCTCCACCAAACGTCCCAAAACCAGATACTTCAAGGGTCCAACAGAAAGAACATGTTCCAGTTCAGTCATCTTCCACAGCTCTCACAGGAGAAACAGAGTTCAGCATAAAGATGGATACAAAAGAAAAGAGAAGAATGGAACATGAAGTAACCTCCTCAAAAAGGCCAAGAAAAGTGATGAGAGAAGATTCAGATGGAAACATCAAAGAAAAAGAAGTGCTGAAAGGTGATTTACACACAATTATGTACCCTGAAGAACATCTAAAGCACTACTACTTGAAAGGTCCAGAAGACAACCCAAAAAGGCTACTCTCTCCAATGAGGAAAGGCATTGTTGAAATCAGGAACAATGGAAGCTGGCAAATTCTGCACAAACAGATGACCAATCCAATAGTATCTATTGAAAGAATTGATACTTTGACCACTGGAAGAGGTATCTTAGGCAATGAAGGACAGAACAAGTATACCTTGATCAGAAAGATAACAATGAACAAAAGGTTATTGATGGGAATCTGGCTGATGATATTCACCCAATGGGCATAGTCATAATGAAGAATATCATTGATAAAGAAAAAGGTGGTTCAGTTGTGATCAGAAGAGCCCTTGATAGCATCAAAAATGCAGGAGCAAAATTATATAAAAGGGCTACACTGGCAGATTTTGATCTATGTATCAATTTTGAGTATAGCAACAAGGTGCTATTACCTCCTCCCAACAACTCAATCCCAGCTGAAATTCCTTATAAACTAGTGAGAAGTGGAGCAATCTTTGACAAACCAAAAATGTGTGTAGTCTTCAAAGATGCTCATGATGAGAAAGCTCTATTCAGAATCAGTGAAATATGCAGGTATTCAAATCAAACTCTGAAATACATAAAGAACTGCATGAATAAGAAGCAAGAGCAGCTCAAAAAGAAGGGAAAGAACAATGAACAGCTGAGAAAAACAATTGAAGATTGCATTGATAAATGGATCGAATCCAGAGGATGGTACAAAGAAATGTACAAGGAAACTCAAAAGGAAATTGATCACAAGAATAGACTGAAACCAGGAGACAAATACAGAAGTGAAGTGAAGATCAATTGATGAATTAATGAGACTAAATTTATGTTTTTGAGAATAATGAGTAACAATGTGTCTGTTTTTAAACAATGGTTGGTTTGATTATGTTTTTGTTTCTGAATTTAGTTGTTTGAACTTTCTTTTCAAGAATTAGTTGAAGTTGTTCATGTTAGATATAGATAGTTCATTTTCTTACAATACTTAGGGAGAAACTGTTAGGAAACTTTATTTGTAAGTATTGAAGAAAATCAGACTCAACTGGATCTATGAAGAAGATAACAGTCCTGAAGATCACAACAAGAAGAAGAAGATCGGACAGGACAACTAAAATGAACAACATCCACTTCAAAGAATCACAAGTTAATGAAGAGCTGAAAAAGATTATCAGAGAAGGTCATTTCTGATGGATCTGATGATATTTCTGATGAAATATCATCAGTTTCTGACGATTCTGATCATCAGATTTTCTGATGATTTGTTCACCAGAATTTTTGATGAAGTGGTTTATCAGAAATTTTGATGAATACCCCACTTGTCTAAAAATCAGCTCTATCCTGCCACAATAACCGAAGCAACTTGACATTATTGGATATCATGATTACAAAGGCAACTTGACTGTTGGATTCAATGAATATGTCAAATGGCTACTTTTTGCAGGACTTATTGCATGAATAAACAATTGTTTATTCATGTGGCTCACCAAGCAGAAGACAATGAGTGAGTTAAGCTTAGCATTCATACATACTACAAAAACTCCATTGCCCTCTCACCCACAGAATTCAAGATTCATTTGTATTAGATAATAATCTTACAATCACCTTGTAAACTATTTTGTTTCAAAGATAATTCTGTAGGTCTTGTGTCTTGAAAGTCTGATTTCCATTTCCGCACATCTTTTTCACATCTACTGAAATCACTTGCCATATTACGTGAAAAGAAGTTTTTAAGTCCAATACTGAATACGAAGATCCTTATACATTTTATCTGAGCCAGGATGAACAGAATAACGAGACTTATGGGCTTCATCCATAAGCAAGGTGCGAAGGTTATCTTGGCTTGGGACCCACAAACGGTCCATGAAGTAATACGATCCATTGTCCTTCAGTTCAAGATCAGGTGTTATGTGATAGGGAAATTCCTTATCCATCAAACCTTGTGAAACACAAGATTGTTGAGCCTGAGAAATGCGTGCCTGGATATCGGATCGAGCTTGGATAACAGATTGAACACGAACACAATGAAGCTTAATACGTTCCTTACGACTCAATGCATCGGCTACGACATTCGCCTTACCAGGATGGTAGCGAATTTCGCAGTCATAGTCGTTTAGAAGCTCGACCCAACGTCGTTGCCTCATGTTGAGTTCTTTCTGGTTGAAGATATGCTGAAGACTTTTGTGGTCCGTGAAAACTACACATTTTGTACCGTACAAATAGTGTCTCCAGATCTTAAGAGCGAAGACAACTGCACCCAACTCAAGATCATGAGTGGTGTAGTTCTTCTCATGTATCTTCAACTGCCTCGATGCATATGCTATGACTTTGTTCCTTTGCATCAGAACACAGCCAAGACCCAATTTAGATGCATCGCAATAAACGACGAAATCATCATTGCCCTCAGGCAAGGTCAGAACAGGCGCGTCGCAAAGTTTTTGTTTCAAAGTCAGAAACGCTTCCTCTTGCTTGAATCCCCAATCAAAGGGCTTGTTCTTCTGAGTTCGAGCAGTTAGAGAAACTGCAATCTTTGAGAAGTTCTCAATGAAGCGGCGGTAATAACCCGCAAGTCCAAGAAAAGAACGAACCTCAGTAGGAGTAGTAGGCGTATCCCAATCCTTAATCGCACTGATCTTGGAGGGATCTACATGGATACCTTGTTTGTTGATGATATGCCCCAAAAATTGAACTTCTTTAAGCCAAAATTCGCACTTGGAGAATTTGGCGAAAAGTTGCTCTTTCTTTAGGAGCTCCAAAGTAAGACGAAGGTGTTGCTCATGATCAGCTCGCGTCTTAGAGTAAATCAAGATGTCATCAATAAAAACAATGACGAACTGATCCAAATAAGGCTTGCAGACCCTATTCATTAAGTCCATGAAAACAGCAGGAGCATTAGTCAAACCGAATGGCATGACTGTGAACTCATAATGCCCATAACGAGTGCGGAACGCTGTCTTGGGAATGTCTTCTTCATGCACCCGAGGTTGATGATATCCAGATCGCAGATCAATCTTTGAAAAATAAGAAGTGCCCTGTAACTGATCAAAGAGATCATCGATGCGAGGTAGGGGATATCGATTCTTGATGGTAAGCTTGTTAAGCTCACGATAATCGATACACATCCTAAAAGATCCATCCTTCTTCTTGACAAAAAGAACGGGAGCACCCCAAGGTGAAAAGCTAGGACGGATAAAACCTTTGTCAGAGAGTTCCTGAAGCTGCTTAGACAACTCTTGCATCTCAGACGGTGCAAGACGGTATGGAGATCTGGCAATGGGATTTGCACCAGGTACGAGATCAATACGGAACTCAACTTGGCGTGCTGGGGGTAGACCAGGTAAATCTTCAGGGAATACTTCAGAATAATCCCGAACAACAGGAATATCTTGAATAGATTTACCTTTGCCTTTATCTGCCGTGACATGTGCCAAGAAGGCCACATAATTCTTTCGCAGATTCTTCCGAGCTTTAAAACAAGACATGAGTTTGAGGCCACCAGTAGGTTTCTCACCATGAACTTGTAGGATCTCACCTGTCGGAAGCGGCACACGAACGATCTTCTCGAAACAAACTACCTCTGCGTGATGCTTGGATAACCAATCCATACCCACTATAACGTCGAAGCTTCCAAGTTGCATTGGCGTGAGGTGTAACAACTGTGCTTGTAATCACTATGAACAGTTCTATTATCAATAAAAAAATGTTATTTGATCCCAATGTTTGTTTTGTTATGTTCTACATTTTTCATGTTTTGACTTTTATCCAATTTCAAACTCTATATCGCTTTCTGGAGATTTATACGCAAACTAGTGCGTAAACGTACTTAGTTTAATGCGAGAAATACTCCGGAACAGCAACATATACTCAACATACCTTAAATAACCTTTACATAACTTAGAAATTAGTTTTGAAGGCTTTGGTATGGCAAAAACAAGTTAATTCGCTTACAGGGACTAAATATGACAAACTGCGAAAGTATGCCAATCTGAACTGTAACGAACATTCCGGAACATGACCATAAGTTAAACACACTTTAAATATCCTTTACATAGCTTAGAAATAGGCTTTGAGGGGTTTGGTGTGCTAAAATAAACTTTTGGGACATTCAGGGACTAAAAGTGTCAAAAAGTGCACAAGTTTGCATTTTCGCGCATAACTTACGTTCTGAATACATCTGGACATCCAAAAATTTATGAAAGCATGACTACATTTTATTTTAGTGTTCGCCATAAGAAAAATCCATTCGTCGCGTCATTTGGATCGTTTTTCGCGCTTATGCGCATTCCGTCGTAATTAAGCGAACATCGCGATCGTACGGCCAAACGAACTGACATCCGAGATATTTTTGAGCATGTTTTGAGTTCCCTATACTTTAACTTCATTTTAGAGCCATGCAATGAGGTTAACGGGGTTCAAACGCATCGAAAAAGGCCTTAAACACGTGCAGGGACCATTGCTGCCAATTTTGAAACTTTCTGATTCAGGGGGAGTGCTAGCGTAGCGCGACGCCTATGGGGCTACCTGTCGCGCTACGCGACTGACTATCTGATCAGATTCAATGTTTCTAAACACAAGTTGCAGCTGATTGATCCTTAACCACATGTTTTAAGTTGCTTAGTCACTAAGATAAGGAGCATATGTGGCTTCCATAACCTTTCAACAAGTGTACGGATGGGATCGAATCACGGTTTCCATGAAACGATCTCAACGGTTCACCGAAAACTATATATACCCCATGCCTTTCATTGTTTTAAAGCACAAGAATTCTTATTTGAGAGCTCTAAGTTGAAACCATTGTTTCATACCTGAGTTCTTGGATCGGGATTAGCATTCGGGGACCCTTCGTAAGTATTCTTTCGTTCTTTTCCTTATTTTACTGCTTTTCGAGTCAGAAAGTCAAACTTTGTTTGACTTTCAGCGTTGACCAGTAATGGTCAATGCGAAGTTCGTTTGAACTTCGCAACGTGATTGTAATCACGATGGTCATAGTCCCTTGGGACTATGCCCACTGATTACCACGTTGTCTAGGGTCGTAGGGTAGGCGATCTAATAAATCGCCTATACCTTCGAACCCGACCCAGTTTGGTCGATCATTAGGATCCGACCAAATACATTAGGTGACCATAGTGAAGGGAATAACCTTCCGAGGTTATACCTTATGGTCACGACGTTTAAGTAGTTGTATGATAGGTAGTTTATATGCCTTAGGTAAATTACCAGAATACCCTTTTCATACATAATTGGTAATTTAGCATATGTAACCTAAACTTTTGTCACGTAACTGATTATGTAACATGTTTAGGCATATAATACTTATCATAGGACTAGTTAGGCGGTCCGAACGCGTTTCACGCGCACGATGCGTTAAAGTAGCATAAGCTACCTAAACGGATCATAATGGGTCAATAAGACTTAGGTTAAGTTTCATTTAGCATATAGGCTTTGTTAAACCATATCAAGTGAGTTCCTACACTCATTTGGTTTACAAACCCTAATGCTACCCAATCTTCCGATTTAGGTCCGGTTTATTAACATAGTTACCTATATTAGGTGCCGTTTGATTCCGAGATCTCTAGCGTTACTTGGTGATTATCTTTAGACATCTGAGCAATCTCAAGTGAGTACATAGACCCCTCTTTTACTGTTTTCCAAACTGTTTTGGGGTGGAACACATGTGCCTACTTGTTACTTTCATGCTTTCCTGTTATCACATCATATACCGACTATGTTTGTTAGTACATTATAGTACATGATTTCATTACATTTCATGCTATGTATGTCCATTGTGTGCATACTTAGTACATTGTTTTACATTACATTTCTGCTATGTATGTTGACTGATAGCATGCTAGCGCATTGATTTACAAGACTTTTCTGCTTTGTATGTTAACTTAGCATACTTAGTACATTGTTTTCTTATGACATGTATACAACTGCTATGACATTTGGTTTGCACAAACGGGTCTTTATAACGTTCATTAACATTTGCTACGCCGCTCGGGAGTAAGTAGTGGTACCATAGGACTTGACAAATCCCATTCCTAACATCCCGGGTTTGTTTGGATGTAAGGAATGACTGAATCCGAATACAATTCTTTTGATAACCTTGACTGAAAGGGTTATCCGACTGTCTCAAGGCTTGAATGTATGCGTTAACTTACCACATAAATGTTTGTATCAATGTATCATGCATCACTTTGCAAAACATAACTTTTTGATATATTCAAAATACCTTGTTTTGTACATTTTACTTATGGTTTAAGTAGTCTTATTTTACTTGCCATACATAACATTTGTTACATATTACTTGACTACTTTTGGACTTATAAACATTTGACATGGTTTATACAAGGACTTTTGACTATTGGTTTAAACATAGACATCTTACAATTGATTGGTTTGGTTTGATTAAGTGGTTAAGTAACGATGCGTATGTAATATGATACAAGCATGGTGGATACGCCGCTGGTACTTCCTATATATAAGTGTTTGTATGGTATTACATATATCGTAGCGTTATTTGAATCATTTCAGTTTGATACATATAACATTCTATACAAATAATATACTTTTCACAATACATTGTTTTACAAACAACTTATCTTATACAAACTCAGTTTACAATGGTTATTCATTTAACCATACATTATTCTCTTATTTATACATATCATCTGATCTTATCGTCCTTCCAGTGATTTACAAAACAAATCAAATTACAAGGTTCATGACTAAACATTTTCTCAAACATAAGTCATGAATCTTAATTTTTCACAAACCTATGTATCTCACAGGCATTTTTATGCTGACGTACCTATTTTCACATGTGTTTTCAGGAGCTTTTCCATAGGATGTTGATCAGGACACCAGGGCGGACCTGTGCCTTAGAGACTAAAAACGATGATAGACTTTGTTTAATTATGTTATAAACTTTGTTTTTCCTGTGTTAAGACAATGTAACTCGTGTTTAATAAATAAAATACAACTTTGTTTGCCATGGATTTGAAACAATTAATTCTGTTACAACACGCCCCGATGTTTCCGCCGCGATATGTTGCTTTACGCGGTCGGGGTGTGACAGAAGAGTTGGTGTCAGAGCCAATGGTTATAGGGAATTAGGTTATTAGTAATGCTTTGACCTAGACTATAACTTTTCTAGGAACCTAACACAAGTTATCTTGTGTTTAGATCTTAAAACATGTACATCACCTATCCTTAGGTGATTAACAAAACAAGGAACCAAAATTTTTTTTCCCGAAACGATTTTTGAAAAACAATCATCTGTTTTTGAATAAATTTTTACAAGGTTTTGAACCCTCAATTGTAAGGTTTTGAACCCTCTGTTATATGGTTTTGAACCCTTTTCAGTATTGGTTTTTGGCCTTGTGCCTTCAAATTTTCAAAATCCCGTCAAACGTTTTGGGTTTTAAATAATGTGAACATGTGCAAACTGGAAGGGTGAATGCCTGTATTCTGGGTTTTCTGTCTAGGCAAGCACTTCGTATACATCTCAACCAGACGCGAGACCAGTTGTGCTTACCTGGGAATTCTTGGGATGAGTGTTCACTTATAGGAAAGCATGTCTTCGTAATACATTATTTTTGACCCATTTACTTTGATTAGTCACTGTGTGTCGTTTGTTTACCTTGTGATATGGACAAATGACCACCATTTTTGCTTTTGTTGATTTCGTTTCATCTCAAATCTCTTCATCCAATCATCTCACTCGTTTATTTTCATGTTTTCCTCTTTTAGAATGCCTCCTCGACGCGAGAACCAGATAGCAACTGCCGAACTGGCAGAAATCATTGCACAGCAGATGGCTGCTCAATTCCCAAATATCTTTGCTCAATGGCAACAAGCCAACAACAACAACAATGGTCCGTGCAAATACAAGGATTTTAACTCGGCTAAACCACTCAAGTTTAGTGGTTCTGAGGGAGCGACTGGGCTTCTTCAGTGGTTCGAGAGCATAGAGAATACTTTTCGCCATGTGCAGTGTCCGGATAATCGCAAGGTCGAGTTCTCCTCGAGCGTATTTCAGAAGAGGGCTTTGACATGGTGGAACGGGGTTATGAGAGACCGGGGTGCAGAAGTTGCTCTCGCACAGACATGGGCTGAACTTAGAGCCCTTATGATGAGGGAATTCTGTCCTCGTCATGAACAGCGAGCCTTGGAAAAAGAGTTTGATAATTTGAAGCAAGATAGTGGAGAGCACAGGGCATATACTGACAGGTTTGAAGAGTTGAGTCTGCTTTGCCCGACTATGGTTACCCCACTCGACAAGGCCATCGAAAGGTACATTGACGGCCTACCTGACTCAGTACAAGACATCCTTACTGGTAGTAACCCTGCCACACTCCGTCAGGCGATCGAGTTATCAGCGACACTGACTGAGTCGCAGGTTCGTAAGGGAAAGCTGCATAAGAAGGGTGACAAGGGTAAGAAGCAGGCATCTGACAAAGGGGATGGTAAGAAAGGTGAAAACAAGAATGGGAAGAATTCTGGTTCCTCAAAGAATGCTAGGAAGCGAAAGGCTTCCCAAAACTTTGCCGTTACTGCACAGGCTCAAGCTGCACCAAATCAGCCTGCGCAGCCAATAGCCAAGAAGCCTTATTTTGGCAATGCACCTTTGTGCAACAGGTGTAACGGCCATCATCAACCACATCTCCAGTGTCGTCAGTGCACCAACTGCGGAAGATCTGGTCATCTTGCTGTGAACTGCCGCATTCCTGTCAATCAGAACCAGGCAGTTCAAAATCAGGCCCAACAGGTTGCTCAGCCTCTTGCTCAGCAACAAGGTCAAGCTGCACGACCTCATTTTCCTCCTGGTTCGTGCTACAATTGTGGGGATCTGACCCACTACAGGAACCGGTGCCCAAGGCTAGCCAACCAGAACCAGAACCAGAACCAGAATCAGGCTCCGGCTCGAGGCCGATTTTTTAACATGAATGCCCAAGAGGCACAGGCTGACGATAATGTGGTGAACGGTACGTTCTTTATTAATAATCAGCCTGCATCTGTTCTTTTCGATTCTGGTGCCGATAAGAGTTTCGTGTCATTATCTTTTGAGCAAATGCTTCGCGTGTCTAGAATGAAACTAGGCAAATCTTTGACAGTAGAGGTTGCTAGTGGTGAATCCATTATTCTTGATTCTGTTCTTCACAACTGCCAGTTGAATCTTAACGACCATCTTTTTCCTATTGACCTCGCGCCTATGCAACTTGGAAGCTTCGACGTTATTGTGGGAATGGATTGGTTATCCAAGCATCACGCAGAGATAGTTTGTTCTAAGAAGATTGTTCGTGTGCCACTTTCGACAGGCGAGATCCTGCAGGTTCAAGGCGAGAAGCCTACCGATGGTCTCAAACTCATGTCTTGTTTTAAAGCTCGGAAGTATCTGCAAAAGAACTATGTGGCTTTCTTAGCACATGTTACAGAAGATAAAGGCAAGGGTAAGGCTATTTCAGATATTCCTGTCGTTCGGGATTATTCTGAAGTATTCCCTGAAGACTTACCTGGTCTACCTCCAGCACGCCAAGTCGAGTTCCGCATTGATCTCGTACCTGGTGCAAATCCCATAGCCAGAGCTCCATATCGTCTTGCACCATCTGAGATACAAGAGTTGTCTAAACAGCTTCAGGAGCTCTCTGACAAAGGTTTTATCCGTCCTAGCTTTTCACCTTGGGGTGCTCCCGTTCTTTTTGTCAAGAAGAAGGATGGATCCTTTAGGATGTGTATCGATTATCGTGAGCTTAACAAGCTTACCATCAAGAATCGATATCCCCTACCTCGCATCGATGATCTCTTTGATCAGTTACAAGGCGCTTCTTATTTTTCGAAGATCGATCTGCGTTCCGGATATCATCAACTTCGGGTGCAAGAAGAAGACATTCCGAAGACAGCATTCCGTACTCGTTATGGACATTACGAGTTCACAGTCATGCCATTCGGTTTGACTAATGCTCCTGCTGTTTTCATGGACTTAATGAATAGGGTCTGCAAACCTTATTTGGATCAGTTCGTCATTGTTTTTATCGATGACATCTTGATATACTCTAAGACGCAAGCTGATCACGAGCAGCATCTTCGTCTTACTCTGGAACTCCTGAAGAAAGAGCAACTTTTCGCCAAATTCTCCAAGTGCGAATTTTGGCTTAAAGAAGTTCAATTTTTGGGACACATTATCAACGAACGAGGTATTCATGTAGATCCCTCCAAGATCAGTTCGATTAAGGATTGGGATACGCCTACTACTCCTACTGAAGTTCGTTCTTTTCTTGGTCTAGCGGGTTATTATCGCCGCTTCATAGAAAACTTCTCGAAGATTGCAGTTCCTCTAACTGCTCTAACTCAGAAGAAAATGCCCTTTTACTGGGGATTCAAACAAGAGGAAGCTTTTCAACACCTGAAGCAGAAGCTTTGCGATGCGCCCGTCCTATCATTGCCTGAGGGTGATGATGATTTTGTCGTGTATTGTGATGCATCGAAATTGGGTCTTGGCTGTGTTCTTATGCAAAGGAACAAAGTCATAGCTTATGCATCGAGGCAGTTGAAGATTCATGAGAAGAACTACACCACTCATGATCTTGAATTGGGTGCAGTTGTTTTCGCTCTAAAGATCTGGAGACACTATTTGTATGGTACAAAATGTGTGGTTTTCACAGACCACAAGAGTCTTCAGCATATCTTCAACCAGAAAGAACTCAACATGAGACAGCGACGTTGGGTTGAGCTTTTAAACGACTATGACTGCGAAATTCGCTACCATCCTGGTAAGGCGAATGTCGTAGCTGATGCATTGAGTCGTAAGGAACGTACCAAGCTTCATTGTGTACGTGTTCAATCTGTTATTCAAGCTCGATCCGATATTCAAGCACGCATTTCTCAAGCTCAGCAATCTTGTGTTTCACAAGGTTTGATGGATAAGGAATTTCCCTATCACATAACACCTGCTCTTGAACTGAAGGACAATGGGTCATATTACTTCATGGACCGTTTGTGGGTCCCAAGCCAGGATGATCTTCGTACCTTGCTTATGGATGAAGCCCATAAGTCTCGCTATTCTATTCATCCGGGCTCAGATAAAATGTATAAGGATCTTCGTATTCACTATTGGTGGCCTGGTATGAAGAAAGACATTGCCTTATACGTATCCAAATGCCTTACTTGTCTAAAGGTCAAGGCTGAACATCAGCGTCCTTCTGGTTTATTGGAGCAACCAGAGATCCCAGTTTGGAAATGGGAAAACATTACTATGGATCTTGTTACCAAACTTCCACGCACAAAGAAGGGTCATGATGCCATCTGGGTAGTCGTTGATCGTCTTACGAAGTCAGCACATTTCTTGCCAATCCGCGAGGATTTTCCTACTGACAGACTTGCTCAAATCTATGTGGATGAAATTGTAGCTCGACATGGTGTTCCGTTGAACATCATTTCTGACAGAGATGCTCGTTTCACTTCTCACTTTTGGAGAACCATGCAATCTGCTATGGGGACCCAACTTAATCTGAGCACAGCTTATCATCCGCAAACGGATGGTCAATCTGAGAGAACAATCCAGACTCTGGAGGATATGCTAAGAGCTTGTGTGATCGATTTTGGTGGTAGCTGGGATTCACATCTTAAATTGATTGAATTCTCCTACAACAACAGTTATCACACTAGCATCAAAATGGCTCCTTTCGAAGCTCTCTATGGTCGAAAATGTCGTTCACCAGTCTGCTGGAATGAGATTGGCGAGGCTCAACTTACTGGACCTGCCCTCATTTTAGAGACAACCGACAAGGTCAAGAAAGTTCGTGATAACCTTCAGGCAGCTAGAAGCCGTCAGAAGATTTACGCGGACCCAAAACGCAAAGCCTTGGAATTTCAAGTCGGTGATCGAGTATTACTTAAGGTCTCACCTTGGAAAGGTGTGATCAGATTTGGAAAGGAAGGAAAACTTGCACCTAGATATGTTGGACCATTCAAGATTGTCGAAAGAATCGGAAAGGTAGCCTACAGACTTGAGTTACCTCCTGAACTTGGAAATGTTCATCCAACTTTTCACGTGTCCAATCTCAAGAAGTGTACAGCTGATGAAAACTTCTCCATACCGCTTGACGAAATTCGTGTTGGCAAAACACTGAAATTTGTTGAGAAACCAGTGGAAATCATTGAACGTGAAGTCAAGTGGCTTAAACGCAAGCGCATTCCTTTGGTCAAAGTTCGCTGGGAAGCTAAACGTGGACCTGAGTTTACTTGGGAACGCGAAGATCAAATGAAGGCGAAATATCCACATCTTTTTCCACGAGTTTCCTCTAAATAAATTTCGGGACGAAATTTCCACAAGTAGGGGAGACTGTAACAACTGTGCTTGTAATCACTATGAACAGTTCTATTATCAATAAAACAATGTTATTTGATCCCAATGTTTGTTTTGTTATGTTCTACATTTTTCATGTTTTGACTTTTATCCAATTTCAAACTCTATATCGCTTTCTGGAGATTTATACGCAAACTAGTGCGTAAACGTACTCAGTTTAATGCGAGAAATACTCCGGAACAGCAACATATACTCAACATACCTTAAATAACCTTTACATAACTTAGAAATAAGTTTTGAAGGCTTTGGTATGGCAAAAACAAGTTAATTCGCTTACAGGGACTAAATATGACAAACTGCGAAAGTATGCCAATCTGAACTGTAACGAACATTCCGGAACATGACCATAAGTTAAACACACTTTAAATATCCTTTACATAGCTTAGAAATAGGCTTTGAGGGGTTTGGTGTGCTAAAATAAACTTTTGGGACATTCAGGGACTAAAAGTGTCAAAAAGTGCACAAGTTTGCATTTTCGCGCATAACTTACGTTCTGAATACATCTGGACATCCAAAAATTTATGAAAGCATGACTACATCTTATTTTAGTGTTCGCCATAAGAAAAATCCATTCGTCGCGTCATTTGGATCGTTTTTCGCGCTTATGCGCATTCCGTCGTAATTAAGCGAACATCGCGATCGTACGGCCAAACGAACTGACATCCGAGATATTTTTGAGCCTTTTTTGAGTTCCTATACTTTAACTTCATTTTAGAGCCATGAAATGAGGTTAACGGGGTTCAAACGCATCGAAAAAGGCCTTAAACACGTGTAGGGACCATTGCTGCCAATTTTGAAACTTTCTGATTCAGGGGGAGTGCTAGCGTAGCGCGACGCCTATGGGGCTACCTGTCGCGCTACGCGACTGACTATCTGATCAGATTCAATGTTTCTAAACACAAGTTGCAGCTGATTGATCCTTAACCACATGTTTTAAGTTGCTTAGTCACTAAGATAAGGAGCATATGTGGCTTCCATAACCTTTCAACAAGTGTACGGATGGGATCGAATCACGGTTTCCATGAAACGATCTCAACGGTTCACCGAAAACTATATATACCCCATGCCTTTCATTGTTTTAAAGCACAAGAATTCTTATTTGAGAGCTCTAAGTTGAAACCATTGTTTCATACCTGAGTTCTTGGATCGGGATTAGCATTCGGGGACCCTTCGTAAGTATTCTTTCGTTCTTTTCCTTATTTTACTGCTTTTCGAGTCAGAAAGTCAAACTTTGTTTGACTTTCAGCGTTGACCAGTAATGGTCAATGCGAAGTTCGTTTGAACTTCGCAACGTGATTGTAATCACGATGGTCATAGTCCCTTGGGACTATGCCCACTGATTACCACGTTGTCTAGGGTCGTAGGGTAGGCGATCTAATAAATCGCCTATACCTTCGAACCCGACCCAGTTTGGTCGATCATTAGGATCCGACCAAATACATTAGGTGACCATAGTGAAGGGAATAACCTTCCGAGGTTATACCTTATGGTCACGACGTTTAAGTAGTTGTATGATAGGTAGTTTATATGCCTTAGGTAAATTACCAGAATACCCTTTTCATACATAATTGGTAATTTAGCATATGTAACCTAAACTTTTGTCACGTAACTGATTATGTAACATGTTTAGGCATATAATACTTATCATAGGACTAGTTAGGCGGTCCGAACGCGTTTCACGCGCACGATGCGTTAAAGTAGCATAAGCTACCTAAACGGATCATAATGGGTCAATAAGACTTAGGTTAAGTTTCATTTAGCATATAGGCTTTGTTAAACCATATCAAGTGAGTTCCTACACTCATTTGGTTTACAAACCCTAATGCTACCCAATCTTCCAATTTAGGTCCGGTTTATTAACATAGTTACCTATATTAGGTGCCGTTTGATTCCGAGATCTCTAGCGTTACTTGGTGATTATCTTTAGACATCTGAGCAATCTCAAGTGAGTACATAGACCCCTCTTTTACTGTTTTCCAAACTGTTTTGGGGTGGAACACATGTGCCTACTTGTTACTTTCATGCTTTCCTGTTTTCACATCATATACCGACTATGTTTGTTAGTACATTATAGTACATGATTTCATTACATTTCATGCTATGTATGTCCATTGTGTGCATACTTAGTACATTGTTTTACATTACATTTCTGCTATGTATGTTGACTGATAGCATGCTAGCGCATTGATTTACAAGACTTTTCTGCTTTGTATGTTAACTTAGCATACTTAGTACATTGTTTTCTTATGACATGTATACAACTGCTATGACATTTGGTTTGCACAAACGGGTCTTTATAACGTTCATTAACATTTGCTACGCCGCTCGGGAGTAAGTAGTGGTACCATAGGACTTGACAAATCCCATTCCTAACATCCCGGGTTTGTTTGGATGTAAGGAATGACTGAATCCGAATACAATTCTTTTGATAACCTTGACTGAAAGGGTTATCCGACTGTCTCAAGGCTTGAATGTATGCGTTAACTTACCACATAAATGTTTGTATCAATGTATCATGCATCACTTTGCAAAACATAACTTTTTGATATATTCAAAATACCTTGTTTTGTACATTTTACTTATGGTTTAAGTAGTCTTATTTTACTTGCCATACATAACATTTGTTACATATTACTTGACTACTTTTGGACTTATAAACATTTGACATGGTTTATACAAGGACTTTTGACTATTGGTTTAAACATAGACATCTTACAATTGATTGGTTTGGTTTGATTAAGTGGTTAAGTAACGATGCGTATGTAATATGATACAAGCATGGTGGATACGCCGCTGGTACTTCCTATATATAAGTGTTTGTATGGTATTACATATATCGTAGCGTTATTTGAATCATTTCAGTTTGATACATATAACATTCTATACAAATAATATACTTTTCACAATACATTGTTTTACAAACAACTTATCTTATACAAACTCAGTTTACAATGGTTATTCATTTAACCATACATTATTCTCTTATTTATACATATCATCTGATCTTATCGTCCTTCAAGTGATTTACAAAACAAATCAAATTACAAGGTTCATGACTAAACATTTTCTCAAACATAAGTCATGAATCTTAATTTTTCACAAACCTATGTATCTCACAGGCATTTTTATGCTGACGTACCTATTTTCACATGTGTTTTCAGGAGCTTTTCCATAGGATGTTGATCAGGACACTAGGGCGGACCTGTGCCTTAGAGACTAAAAACGATGATAGACTTTGTTTAATTATGTTATAAACTTTGTTTTTCCTGTGTTAAGACAATGTAACTCGTGTTTAATAAATAAAATACAACTTTGTTTGCCATGGATTTGAAACAATTAATTCTGTTACAACACGCCCCGATGTTTCCGCCGCGATATGTTGCTTTACGCGGTCGGGGTGTGACATGAGGTCGATAGGAAAAAGATGGTCGTTAAGGTTCAACTGGCAGTTGCGAAGAACAGAATCAAGAACAATGGGTTCACCATTAGCAACTTCTACTGTCAAAGGTTTACCTAGTTTCGTTCTAGACACGCGAAGCATTGGCTTAAAAGAAAATGACACAAAACTCTTGTCGGCACCCGAATCAAAAAGAACAGATGCAAGCTGATTATTAATAAAGAACGTACCGTTCACCACGTTATCGTCCGCCTGCGCCTCTTGGGCATTCATATTGAAGACTCGACCTCGAGCCGGAGCCTGAGCTGGATTCGCATTCACCAATCTTGGACATTGATTACGGTAGTGGGTCAGATCCCCACAGTTATAACAAGCACCTGGTGGGTAGTGTGGTCGTGCAGCTTGACTCTGTTGCTGAGCAGGAGGCTGAGCAACTTGTTGAGCCGGGTTCTGAACTGCCCGATTCTGAGCAAACCGACAAACATTGGCAAGATGACCCGACTTCCCACAGTTATTACAGAAACGGCACGGATGTTGCGGCTGATGGTGACTGTTGCATCTATTGCACAAAGGTGCATTCCCTGAATAGGGCTTCTTTGCTAGAGGCTGTGCGGGTTGGTTGGGAGCTGCCTGGTTAACTTGGGCAGTGACAGCAAAATTTTGGGAAGCCTTACGCTTCCTTGACCCTCTCGAAGAACCAGAATTCTTTCCATTCTTGTTTTGACCTTTCTTGCTATCCTCTTTGTCAGACGATTGTTTCTTGCCCTTGTCACCCTTCCTGTGTAACTTATTCTTCCGAATCTGTGACTCAGTCAATGTCGCTGCTAGCTCGATAGCCTGACGGAGTGTGGCAGGGTTACTACCAGTAATGATGTCTTGCACAGAGTCAGGTAGACCGTCGATGTACCTTTCGATAGCCTTGTCGAGTGGGGTAACCATAGTCGGGCAAAGCAGACTCAACTCCTCAAATCTGTCAGTATACGCCCTGTGCTCGCCACTGTCTTGTTTCAAGTCATCAAATTCCTTTTCCAAAGCTCGCTGTTCATGAGGAGGACAAAACTCCCTCATCATAAGGGCCCTAAGTTCAGCCCAAGTTTGTGCTAGAGCAACTTCTGCACCACGGTCTCTCATAACCCCGTTCCACCATGTGAGAGCCCTCTTCTGAAACACACTCGAAGAAAACTCGACCTTGCGATTGTCAGGACACTGCACGTGGCGGAAAGTATTCTCAATGCTCTCGAACCATTGAAGAAGCCCAGTCGCTCCCTCAGAACCACTAAACTTGAGTGGTTTAGCCGAGTTGAAATCCTTGAATTTGCATGGAGCATTGTTGTTATTGTTGGCTTGGTTCCATTGAGCAAAGAGATTTGGGAATTGAGCAGCCATCTGCTGCGCAATGATTTCTGCTAGTTCGGCAGTCGCTATCTGGTTTTCGCGTCGAGGAGGCATTCTAAAAAAGGAAAACATGAAAGGAAACGAGTGAGATGATTGGATGAAAAGAATGAGATGAAACAAAAATTGACAACAGCAAAGATGGTGGTCATTTGTTCGCATCACAAAGCAAACAAACGACACACAGTGACTCATCAAAGTAAATGGGTCAAAAATAATGTATTGCGAAGACATGCTCGCCTATAAGTGAACACTCACCCCAAGAGTTCCCAGGTAAGAGTGACTGGTCCGATTATGTGGATTTGTACGAACACTCTAGCCTTAGACAGAAAACCCAGGGTACAGGCATTCACCCTTCCAGTTTGCACGTGTTCACATTATTTAAAACCCAAAACCTTGACGAGATTTTGAAAACTCAAAGGGGTTCAAAACCTTATAATAGAGGGTTCAAAACCTTACAATAGAGGGTTCAAAACCTTGTAATAAATCATTCAAAAACAGAAGATTGTTTTTCAAAAATCGTTTCGGAAAATTTGGGTTCTTGTTTTGATAATCACCTAAGGATAGGTGATGTGCATGTTTTAAGATCTAAACACAAGATAACTTGTGGTAGGGTCCTAGAAAGGTTATAGTCTAGGTCAAAGAATTTCTAATAACCTAATTCCCGATAACCATTGGCTCTGATACCAACTCTTCTGTCACACCCCGACCACGTGGAACAATCAAAACGTGGCGGAAAACGTCGGGGAGTGTTGTAACAGAATTAATTGTTTCATAACCATGGTATTCAAAGTTGTATTTTTTTGTTTATCAACATAAGAGTTACATTGTCTTAAACAGCAAACAAAGAGTACATAACATAATTAAACTAAGTCTATCTTCATTTTAAGTCTCTAAGGCACAGGTCCGCCCTAGTGTCACGATCATCGTCCTATGCAAAAGCTCCTGAAAACACATGTGAAAATAGGTACGTCAGCATAAAAATGCATGTGAGATACATAGGTTTTGTGAGAATAGGATTCATGACTTATAAGTTTAGGAAAAGTTGTTTAACAAAAGTCAGTCATGAACCTTGTAAGTTGTTTTGTTTTGTAAATCATTCAAAAAGCAATGATATGTATAAATAAGAGAATAATGTAAGGTTAAATGAATAACCAAGAAAAATGAGTTTGTATAAGATAAGTTGTTTTGTAAATCGATGTCTTGTGAAAATAAGTTGTTTATGTAAAACGTAATATGTCAAATATTGAAATGATTTAAGTAACGCTACGACATGTAATATCATACAAACACTTATTTATAGGAAGTACCAGCGGCGTATCCACCATGCTTGTATCATATTACACACGCCTCGTTACTCAAATCACTTACTCAAACCAACCACCAATGTAAATTGTTTATGTATAGATGAATTGTCATGTGTTAATGTGTAAACCATATCAAAATGTCCATGTCTAATGTAAATCACCAAATATGTATATCAATGTCAAAATGTTTATGTTTAATGTAAATCATATAATGTGTATCCAAAAATATCATGTATGGCATGTGAAATATATCAACTAAACCATAGGTAAAATGCACAAAAACAGGGTATTGAATTAAACATAGTTTAAGTCAAAGTTATGTTTTGTGGAACAAATGCATGCTATACTGATACAAACATCTTTGCGGTATTGTTATAATGCATACATCCAAGCCTTGAGACTGTGGCGATAAACCCTTAAACAAATTAAAGGTTTATCTAAATTATGTGTATCGAATTCGGTCATTCCTTCCATCCAAACATACCTAGGATTCAGGAACGGGAGTTGTCAATTCCTATGGTACCACTACCTACTAACGAACGGCGTAGCTAATGTTAATGAATGTATTGTTCCATTGTAAACAACCCAAATGTCATGCCAAAATGTAAGCATGTGATGAAAACAACTGTACTAAGTATGCACACAATGGGCATACATAGCATGAAATGTAATGTAAACCAATGTACTAAGTATGCACACAATGGACATACATAGCATGAAATGTAATGTAAAACAATGCACTAAGTATGCACACAATGGACATACATAGCATGAAATGTAATGTAAAACAATGTACTAAGTATGCACACAATGGACATACATAGCATGAAATGTAATGTAAAACAATGTACTAAGTATGCACACAATGGACATACATAGCATGAACACAATGAAATCATGTACTATAAATGTACTAATGAACATAGCAAGTATATGATGTGAAAGCAGGAAAGCACGAAAGCACGAAAGTAACAAGTAGGCACATGTGTTTCACCCCAAAACAGTTTGGAAAACAGTAAAAGAGGGGTCTATGTACTCACTTGAGATTGCTCAGAAGTCCTAAGATAACCACCAAGCAATGCTAGAGATCATGGAATCAAACGGCACCTAATATAGGTAACTATGTTAATAAACCGGACCTATATCGGAGGATCGGATAGAATGAGGGTTTGTAAACCAAACGAGTGTAGAGACTCGTGTCATATGGTTTAACACAGCCTACATACTAAATGAAACCTAAACTAAGTGCTTACGACCCATTACGACTCGTTTAGGTAGCTTATGCTACTTTAACGCGTCGTGCGCGTAAAAGCGCACTCGAGACGTATAACCACCCCTATGACAAGTGTTATATGCCGAAACATGTTACATAATCAGTTATGTGACAAAAGTTTAGGTTACATATGCTTAATTACCATTTATACATGAAAAGGGTATTCTGGTAATTTACCTTAGGCATATAAACTACCTATCATACAACTATTCAAACGATGTGACCATAGGGTATAACCTCGGAAGGTTATTCCCTATATGCTATGGTCCTAAAGTATTTGGTCGGATCCTAATGATCGACCAAATGGGTCGGGTTCGAAAGCATAAGCGATTGATTAGATCGCTTACCCTTACGACCCTAAGCACAAAACTAAAAGTGACGAGCTAAGCATGTTAAAACATGCTTAACTAAGTTTGAAAACAAGTTTGGTATCAAAACAAACGGTTTTGATACCTAAGAGTAGTTTGGTTACAAAATACGCACAAATGCGCATTTTGACCGAAACTACGGCTCGTCACTGAGCCTAGACAACGTGGAAATCAGTAGGCATAGTCACAAGGGACTATAACCATCGTGATTACGCTCACGTTGCGAAGTTCAAACGAACTTCGCATTGACCATAAACTGGTCAATGCAGAAAGTCAAACAAAGTTTGACTTTCGGACTCGGAAAGCAATAAAAGAACGAAGGAATACTTACAAAGGGTCCCCAAATGCTAATCTCGATCCAAGTAGCTCAGGTATGAAACAATGGTTTCAACTTAGAGCTTCTCAAATCAAGATTCTTGTGGGTTTTGGCAAATGAAGGCAAGGGGTATTTATAGGATTCGTAGAGCCGTTAAGATCGTTCCTTGGAAACCGTGCTTTGATCTTGGCCATACACCTCAAGATAGTGGTTTTACAAAACCATTTGAGCCCATGGTATTGCCCAAAACCGTGTGCGAAAGTGAAAATGGACCAGATGCAATGTTTCTGCCCAGATGAGGCGCTCGCGTAGCGCCACTGGATAGGCATGAAGTGCTCGCGCTACGCTAGCATGTGCCATATTCAGAAAAGTTTCAAAAATGGCAGAAATGGTCCCTGCAGCCCGTTTAAGCTATTTTCGATGCGTTTGAACCCCGTTAACCTCATTTCAAGGCTCTAAAATGAAGTTAAAGTATAGGGAACTCAAAACATGCTCAAAAACATCTCGGATGTCGGCTCGTTTGGCCGTACGATCGCGATGTTCGCTTAATTACGACGGAATGCGCTTAAGCGTGAAAAACGATCCAAATGACGCGACGAATGGATTTTTCTCAAGCCAAACACTAAAATAAAATATTTTAGTGCTTACATAAATTTTTGGATGTCCGGATGTATTCAGAACGTAAGTTATGCGCGAAAATGCAAACTTGTGCACTTTTTGACGCTTTTAGTCCCTGAATGACCCAAAAGTTTATTTTAGCATACCGAAACCCTCGAAGCCTATTTCTAAGCTATGTAAAGGATATTTATGGTATGTTTAACTTATGGTCATGTTCCGGAATGTTCGTTACAGTTCAAATTGGCATACTTTCGCAGTTTGTCAAGTTTAGTCCCTGTAAGCGAATTAACTTGTTTTTGCCATACCAAAGCCTTCAAAACTTATTTCTAAGTTATGTAAAGGTTATTTAAGGTATGTTAAGTATATGTTGATGTTCTGGAGTATTTTTCGCATTAAACTGATTACGTTTACGCACCAGTTTGCGTATAACTCTCCAGAAAGCGATATAGAGTTTGAAATTGAATAAAAGTCAAAACATGAAAAATGTAAAACACAACCAAACAAACATTGGGATCAAATAACATTGTTTTATTGATAAACAAACTGTTCACAATGATAACAAGCACAGATGTTACACGCTAGTAGTGCCTCTTAAGGATATAGAGGTAAATGAACAGTTAAAATTTGTAGAAAGACCTCTACAGATTGAAGATAGGAAAGTCAAGAACCTCAAGCACAAGAGACTAGTTCTAGTCAAAGTGAAGTGGGACTCCAAAAGAGGACAAGAATACACATGGCAGCTTGAATCAGAAATGCAAAAGAAATATCCACACTTGTTCCAGTAGACCTCGAGGACGAGTTCTAAAACAAGGTGGGGAGGATATAACAACCCTCCTGAATTTTTCTGACACCCTAACATATTTCAAATGTCCCAATATGTCTTAAAATATACCCCGTATGTGAAAACCGAGCCAAAAATACGATATATCATTAAAAATAAAATAAAAACAAAATTTTTATGTCGCTCGCGGGCCGCGTAAATCCCTTAAGGATCTTACGCGGGGTGCGACAGCCCTGCAACGAGGCATAGCCCTGAGCTGCCACGTGTCGTCATTGTGTCGAGGCTAGGATGCTGACCAGTCAAAGCTACGCCATAGATCCCCTACTAAGCTGGCCGCGTAGACCGAGGTCTCACCTTACGCGGGCCGCGAGAAAACCCAAAATCAGCCCTATAAATAGCAGGCATCGGGCCTTCAGTCAGATCGTTCAAATTTCTTTTCTCTCTCGACTTTTACATAGTATAAGCTATTTCCGGGTATAATATCCCCCTAAATAACGAAGTTCTGTTCCATTGTAAGTATTATAACCCCGATTACATATTAGATACGCTGCCCAATTGATCCACGGTTCCGTAACGGCTGTCGTGGTTCTGCCCGACGTAGTCGTTGGAATGCCGTCTCGGGGAGGGTATCATTAATATAAATAATGGGTTATTATACTAACACGTGTGCATTTGTGTAAATTATAGATAATCACCAGGAAACCCTAAAGGATAACCTATGACAGCAATGTGAGTAATCCTTCTTTTGTGTAAACCTTTTTGTGAGTAATCTCCTTTTTGTAAATCGTTTTTACAAAACCTTAAATGTTTTACAATGTGATTAAGCAGTGATTGAGTCTTTGTAGTTCTTCAATTACTACTGGTATGTTGGGGTTTTGTATACAAAATGTGGAACACGTTACCATTGGACAACGAGTTAGCCAATGTGTAATATGACCCACCAGTCAGGATTGACAGTACTGAATGAGTAATTGTGTAGAAATAAACAATGTGATAGCTCTCAATACTGTTAAAGAATAAAACTCTTTTTGATTAAACTGGGATTCACTCACCAGTATTTCCCACTGACAAAATGTTTTTAAACGCGTTTCAGGTAACAAAATGTAAAAGCCAATTAGAAGAAAGCCAGCTGGAGAGCACTGACGGCTTGGAAAAATTTGGCTATAAAAGTTACATAAAAGACGATGTTTTAAATTTAATAAAATAGGGTTTATCCCTATAAACATGTTGTAATAAGAAACTTGGGTTTTATCCATGTGGTTATTAATATAAAATATGGTGGTTTTACTCTGATAAAACATTTCCTAACTACGGTCCTGATGAAATTTCCGCTGCCAAATTGATAAACAAATGATACCACCAAAACTGGTCTCGCGGCCGCCCGTTCCCAGGACAGATAGGGGGCAGGGGTTACGATAGAGTCCATCTAGAAGGATGGACATGTGGTGCATTCGGACGGATGGGCTAATGCCTATTCATAGGGGTGTGTGGTTCCACATTTTGACAAGCTTTTGGTTCCCTGAGGGGAGATGTTGTCCAACTGGTTTCACGGGTATGTAACTTCAAATCAGATATAGAAACTAGATTAAATTGACTTGTTCGGTGTCGATTATACTTCTACTCCTTTCTTATCAATAATACGTCACCGAACCGGTTATCTCGGGACCAAAACTCCGTCAAACGTGCCGGATCCTGGACTCTCAATTGGTATCAAAGCTACGGTACCAATTCAATCGATCTAATAGTTGATTGAATCACTTAAACTCATAAATTTTTTAGTTTTTGGAGGTTTTGACGTAAACATCGAAGAAACATCAAATTGAAGGTCAATTCACGGATAGAATTTGAAATTGAAGACATCATTATGTTCGTGATTGATTTCTGCACAATCCAGTGAAGTTTCATCATGAAATTCACAGAAATAACGATTTTGGATCGAAAAATGTGATTGGGAATGTTCTTGAGATGATCAGACATGTTCGAGCGGATGTGCTGATTCGGAGGATGGACATCTCCATCCGGATGAATGGACATCTCGATTCGGACGGATCGACCTTGTCGATTCGGACGAATGGACATTGGGTCTTAAAAGTCAATTCGTTCCAAATCAGTTCATTCGCACGGATGGACCTACTACATTCATCCGGATGAGCAAATGCCTTAAAAAGACATTTTCTTGTCGCAATGACGAGGTGAGTCTCTAGAAAAACTTTGGAGATTGAAAATTTTATCGAACTTTAAACGAACAAGCTAGATTGTTCGGGGACACCGTCTGGGGCTTCAGCGAACATATTTGATGACGCGATCACAGATTGTGGAAATTAGTGGGTTAGTCATGATACTGGTGCAGAATGATTATCATTTGGGTTATCTGACTATTAATGGGCCGTAACGAAAAATCCACAATGATGAAAAACTGACGTTTTGGGGCAAAATTGTCATATTTTTGCTATATTCGAGTTTTTTAGAGAATAGAAAGGACTGAATTGCTCATTTTGAGGGGGAATTCAGTGATAAGACATAGAATATATTGAAATTCCAGCATTTTTGAAATTCATGACAATGCAACAGTATCTGGGGGGTTTCGAATTCAGATTGTCTAGGAATGTGAATCTGATCGTGGATGAAAGCTTCTGAGATCTAGATTATCCAGGAGGGTGAATTTGATTGTGGACGAAAGCTTCAGAGATCTGAATGCGATACCAGATGATTTGTCATCCGTTGAAGATTTGCTGATTGTGGAGAATACCATTTATATTGATCTATCATTCTTAAAGGTGCTTGAAGATGATCACGGAAAACAGGATTTCAGATTTTCGTGGGTAATCACAGATTTTGTTACACCCCCAAAATACCACATGCGGAAACCCCCGCGAGGCGTGTGACATGCCAGGATCTAGCCACTAATCACATTGAACTAACTATAATATGTATTAAATAAAATTCCCATTCAATGTAAATAGTGCAATTCAAAACATATGTTTAAAACAAGTTTACGTTCAGCGGAAGCATAATTTAAATGTTCAAGCATTTCGAAAACCATAGTATTCAAACAAGTCATCATTTAATGTTTCTCCAAGCATCACAACCCATGACCACTACAGCATCCCAGACTACAAGTCCCATACCACGTATCTAACGACCTGCAAGCATGCAAAAAAAGTGTATCAGCATAAAGCTGGCGAGTTCACAGTTTTGTAAAATGTTTAGTTACCAAGTGTTTAGTTTAAAGACATGTTGATAATAACTAAAATACCGCAAGATGACATCAGTTTGTTTGCCCTTCCCCAATGCCTATCAACATTGGTTATGTGGTAAGGTCATTAGTTCACGCTCGTCCTCCCCTTTATGGTGTGAGGTTGTCAAGCCTAATAGCGCTATCAACTAATTGCCTCCCCGGCAACTAGTTCAGTAGTAAGATGGGACTTAAAGTGATAGAGTTGTGTGTGTTATCCAACATCGAAGTTAAACTACAGTATTACAAGTATTCCTCCCTGGAATAACCAGTTTATTTGTCCCTCCCCGGGACGCATGCTTGTAAAAGAGCAGTGAACTCACCTTAGATTTGCTCGGTTAGTTTATTACTTGTTCACAGTTGGTCAACCATGTCCTATTATGGTTACCATCAACAGTTAGGTTGGTATACAAGAAAAGCCACGTATGACAATCAGGTTACATCCAAAGTATACATCATGTAATCACGTATAGCATGTAAGTTAAGCTATCACATAACACATATAGCGTGTGGGCCAAACATAGACTTTTAAAAACAGCCCAAATAGGTGAACAATAAACAGTGTACAGCCCAGTGTTTCAATGTGCAGTCCAATTACCGTTGGTGGTGCAATAACCAGTTTATGGTCCAAATTAGTTTAAAGCTTCTTTTGAGTGGGACATCCGTCGAGACCATGAGGTCTCGACTCGCAACCTTTGAGATCTCGAGTGATAACTTCATTAGTCGAAACCCCAAGGTTTCGGGTCAGGTCCTGAGTCGGAACCGAATTGGTCTCGACTCGTAACCGGCTGGTCTAGAGTCCTGTTGGTGTGTGATTTCGGGTGTTGTGTTGGAACCACGGAGATTCCAAGTCGGAACCAAGCGGTTGCGACTCGCAACCTTAGTCGGAAACTCGTAACATTTAACTGGTCAAACCCTTTATTAACATCTATTCCGAAAAATTAGTTAACACTTTATCACATTCCAAATCAGATCAAACAACATAATTTTGCGATTAATATACATGTTTATACAAACTCTAATTTTAGCTGTTCATCAAAATCAACATATCCTACAACCTGTTTCTTTGATTCATACAAATTATGGACCACATTAATCACCAATTAACAACTTCATCACCTTACACATCGGGTTTATGCAATCGCAGTTTATCATCAGGATCAAACCATGAATCCATTAGATATTAAACATCTTTCACGTAAATCAACCTATCTTCATCGAATTTCTAGCAACCCTAGACTATAGTGTTCCTCATGCTAACAATCATTCATCAAGTATTATAATCACAGCCAAGAAACATCAAATAATTCGAATCAACCATGTAATCATACTAACCGTGAGATGGAATGGATATGGTAGACCGAGAGAAAGAGAGAGTTCTTCGAGAGAAGGGCTTCCATCGATGTGCAGGGAATTAGGGTTGGTTGTTTGTATGTTTTGCAAATTATGGGAACCGCTTACCACATCTATGTGTGTATGAGCTCATAAGGGAGTCGGGCCTAGCTTGGGCTCGAAAGTACTTGGGCCGAGAACTAAGAGGCACAAGTGAAAGGGGTTATGGGCCGAGATCAAGTTACACTAATGTGTAGTATGCGGCTAAGTTTTATAGAACTAAGAGGCACAAGTGAAAGTCGTCCTCGTCTGTGCTGGTAACATCTGATGTGTGGACCTCGTGCTCTGAAGACTCTAAGTCGTCTGATACTATGGGTCTAGGGCCCGTGGTGTCCGAATCACCTGTGCCGAGCGAGTCCATGGTGTCTGTAACACAAACACAAATATGTACAAATAATCAATCATACAATCAGATAAGCACATTAGTCACCAAGTAAGCAATCAAATAATTCTCCTAGTCCCACTAGCCTCCCAGCCTCTCAGACTGCTCTTCCTAGTCCTACTAGCCAAATTCTCCCAGCCTCTCAGACTGCTCTTCCTAGTCCCACTAGCCTATTCTCCCAGCCTCTTAGACTGCTCTCCCTAGTCCTACTAGGCAACTACCTCGGTCTCCTAAACCGAGCCTCGGTCCTCCAGACCGAGCCTCAGCCTCCCAGACTGAGCCTATAAATAATAAATAAATGTGCTCAACATTTGTTTGTAAAAAGTTTTGGATCTGGACTTGAGTGGTATGCAGTAAAAATGTTTTCGTGAGAGCCCTAGTGATCATAGTCTAGACTCGAGAAGGAATCCTAGTTCGCTATGATCAGAGCCTTGATACCAAGCTGTCACATCCTGGCTTTGCGGAAGCGTGGTTATTTTGGTGTGACTTCTTAATACCATAGCTTAATCATAACAAAGCTATATGATAATAAAACCATGCAGATCATCCATTGATTTAAGTTTGAAAAGTAAAATACCACAACATTGTCTTAAGGCGTTGACACATGCAACGGAAATTACAACCTAATAACATAAAAACATAGTTTGAAAGACACAACCACAAACTTAAAATAGACGTAGTTTAAGAACTGTGACTCGTCCAGGTAAAAGCCACAACCCCTAAACTTGGATGATCTCATACTCTAACGCAGCGTGAAAACGTAGCATACCGTGCCAGATCCTTAGTTCCCTGAAATACATGTAAGTTGGAAAAATCAACATAATGTTGAGCGAGTTCATGTGTAAGTGAGTAAATAAACCTTTGTATGTATAAAAACCCTGGTATGTAGCAAATAAGGAAAAAAAAAGAGATCACCAATGGTTTGCAAGGCCATTGATATGTGTGAAGTGCAAGTAGGAAGACTCAAACCTAGCAGATTTATGCGTTGGGTACAAAGTCACCCCGAGGTCCGTTCTGTTTGGGCCTGGGGTTGGGCTCGCTACACCCAGATAGATCTACCGCTCCTGCCCCTCGGTCCTACCCTGAGGATTAATGGCCTCAAGTTTCTGCCTACCCACTCACATGATCTGAATAATAACCCTCCTTACGCTAACCATACCATGTAAAAGTACTCGTAATCATAGTAACATGTATTTCACCCCCGCAGTTTAGAAAACTGAAAACAGTTAGAGAAAAGGGGGACATGAACTCACAGTGGTGCGTCTCTACCAAGTATATCTCCTGATCAAGCAGCTGTGCGACGACCTACACGTACTAAGTCTATTAGACGGACGGCCGTGCCTTAGCTTAAGGTTTAAGTTTTTGGGAAATAGTTAGACAACTATTTCGTGTTTTCATTTTTGTAAATACTTGGTAATTATTTTCCTTCCCAAGGATGGGGGGATTTAATACATGCGTGTTCGTAAAATTCGAAATACATTATTAAGTCTCACTTAATATATTTTATTCCTTACTTCAAAATATAAATATTCTTCCCAAAATAATACCTTGACAAAAGTACGCGCTCATAAATATTTTCTTAAAATGCGTAAGTTACGTTTTAAAGATCGGGTGGTAATAATAATACCGTTGTAACTTAAATATTTATTGTGAGGGCGTTAGAATTATTTTGGAGTCGTTAATATTCGGTAATATTATTTTTACCCTAAAAATAATATTTGTATAGTTCACAAAATAATCATAAAAATTCACAAGTGTTGTTACTAAATATATACTAAATATATATTTTAGCAAGTTTTTATTTTGTGAAAATCCCACCTCCGATAATTAGAAATCTTGTAATAAAGTCATGGCGAAATCTATAATTCGAAAACACGTTAAAAATGTATTTCTAACACTTGTAGTGAAAATATTTCCAAGTGTTAGGTTTTTAGAAAAATTTTGCCAGAGTTTCCCCTGTAACTGGAGGTGGCCACGCTTTCAAGCGTATCATTTTCTTTTAAAATCCAAATCAACAATTTCCTTATTCTCAATAACAACTTTCTAAAACATCAATTAGTCAAAATATATATAAATCGCAAAAATTACATGAACTTGTAGTTTTTCCAAAAATATGTAGTAAAGCTCCTTACTTTTAGTGTATCTTTATATAAATCAACTTCGTTTCTTGAAAGTCTCGTTTTTAAAGAAATTCCATCTTTACAACTTCTTGTAAAATTTGGCAAAACTAGTTCTTTGTCGAAACTTAGTGTTACACAAGTATTTATACACTTGTGTGTTTAAAAATCATTCTTGTTCATGTAAGATCCGGTTTTAGAAAATAAGATTTCCTTGACACTTGGTCCTTTGAAAATACCGCTTGTAGATCCGTAGATCTACTAGTTTTAAACACTATTTCGTAAGTAAAATCGATTTTACACAAGTTCATGTTTGGTGTGTGGTAGAGTTTCATCACTTAACCCTTTTTACATTTAAACAAACTCTATGTCATGATCCATGATCATGACCAATCCGGGTTAGACGATGATCCGAGCTACCACAACATAGATCGGCACTAAATAATCATAACAAGACAAGTCTTACAAGATTTACACAACAACATAGCTTTTAACCATCATATTCATCATTTTAGTAGACTTTTATCATATCATCTTGTATGTTCATGAGTTTTAACCATCATATACCGTTTTAACCACTTTAAAATAGATCGAGAGGGTGTTTCAAGCAACTTACTACTAGCTCGAGGCTAGGGAAGATTCTAGTCGAAGAATGAGTGGATAAAAGAAATGAGAAGAGGTCCTTCGCGTTCCGAATGCACCAAGCCTCCTCGTATGTGATCCTCAACACTTGTATGCTCTTGGAATGAGAAGATCAAAACCGAAAAATGGATGGATGGTGTAGGGGGGGTTCGGCCGAGAGCTTTGGAGAGGGAGAGAGTGTGTGTGTTGTGATGTTTGTTAAGTGTGTGTTATGGTGTGCCAAGTCTTGAACTTATAGACAAGTGTATGATCATTAACCATTGGACCATGTGTTATCTAGATATCAAGCAAGCTTGATTAATTTAATCACAAAAAAGTACAAGGGTGTCCCCCCTTGGGGACGGTTTGGTTGAGGGGGGGGGGGGGGGTAATCCGGTTGGTTTCCAATGATTAGTTAAGTATTAGTTAGTTAAGTTAAGGATTAACTCGGTTACTAGCGTGTTATGCGTTAAAGCGGGTGTTAAGGTATTCGGGGACCCTAACTGGCTCAGAAAAAGATAAACAATGTAAATGGCAATATTTTCATGTTCCGGGTAAAGTCCGGTTGTTCGGTTGGATATTAATCCGTTATAATTATTTTTAGTGACACAACTTATTCCCGACACTTTGGAAAGTGTCTAGTAATGTTTTTCTCATGTTTTGGCACTTTATTAGGTAGCTTAATGCTGAATTTTAATTAAAGTGCTGAGTTTTGTACTTAAAGTACGTTTTAGGCACATCCGGTCACTGTAATCTCATTCCTAGTGACGCAGTTCTACAACCCTTATATCCCTACACTCACCACTAGTGTAGCAAACTATCTCAGGCTCTTAGAGGCCTTAGAGGCAGTACCTGCCTGGTGCTAGTTATGACAGCACGTTTAATAGGTTATCCGTTCATTGTGCTACTGTGCTTTTAGTGCATCAAGGTTGTCACAAGGTGCTGTAAGCAAAACATGGAGTGACAGCAAATAAAGTATGATGCAAGTAAGTACATGTATCAGCATTCAAGTAGCAGTTTATCCACAAGTTCAAGTAAGCACAGTGATTAAGCAGTAATTAATTATTAATTAAGTCGTACGGATACCTGGTTTAGTGAGGGTTGTCACATTCTCCCCCCGTTAGAAAAATTTCGTCCCGAAATTTTAAGTTCTGCTTCTAGAAGCAGGGTTCTTGGGAAATAGGTGGGGGTATTTCTCTTTCATCCGGTCCTCACGCTCCCAGGTGTATTCAGGACCATGTCTGGCATTCCAACGAAATTTGACGAGCTTGACACTGCTCCGGCGGGTCTTGTTTACTTTCCAATCCGTAACCTCAACAGGTTCTTCAACGAAATGGAGCGTGTCGTCAACATGAATCTCGTCGGTGGGAATGGCAACGGTATCTTGAGTTGGACTTTTCTTCAGGTTGGATACATGAAATGTATCGTGAACTCCATTCAGCTCGGCAGGTAAGTCCAGCTTGTATGCTACTAGCCCTATTCTTTCCAAAATTCTGAAAGGGCCAATGTAACGCGGATTTAACTTCCCACGCTTTCCGAAGCGTGCCACACCCTTCCAGGGTGAAACTTTCAATAAAACCATATCTCCAACTTGGAACTCCAAATGTTTCCGGTTTGGATCTGCATAGGCTTTTTGTCTTTCACGAGCTGCTTCGATGCGTTTTCGAATCTGCGCAATCTTGTCTGTCGTCTCTTGGACGATTTCGGGACCAACAAGCTGCCTATCACCTGCGTCAGCCCAGCATAGGGGTGATCGACACTTGCGTCCGTAAAGAGCTTCGAATGGCGCGGCTCCAATACTGGTGTGGTAGCTGTTGTTGTATGAAAATTCGACCAGTGGCAACTGCTTATCCCAGCTACCGCCCAAATCCATAACACATGCTCTCAGCATATCTTCCAAGGTCTGAATAGTCCGCTCGCTTTGACCGTCGGTCTGAGGGTGAAATGCCGTGCTCAGATTTAATTGTGAGCCAAAAGCTTCTTGGAAGGATTGCCATATCCTTGACACAAACCTTCCGTCTCTATCAGAGATAATCGAGAGAGGCACTCCATGTCGTGCGACGATCTCTCTCATGTATATTTCTGCCAGTTTGCTGGTGTTATCCTTCTCTTCGATTGGCAGAAAGTGTGCGGACTTTGTTAGGCGGTCAACTATTACCCAAATAGTGTCATGACCTCTTGGCGTTCTTGGCAACTTTGTAATAAAATCCATGGAGATTTGTTCCCATTTCCATTTGGGAATCTCAGGTTGTTGCAGAAGTCCTGAAGGCTTCTGGTATTCCGCTTTCACCTTAGCACACGTTAGACACTTGCTCACATAAACAGCAACATCGCCCTTCATCCTAGGCCACCAATAGTAATCCTTGAGATCTTGGTACATCTTATCCGCTCCTGGATGGATAGAGTACCGCGATTTGTGAGCTTCATCAAGAATAACTTTTCTCAAACCACCAAACAGAGGAACCCAAATCCTTTTCTCAAAACATAACGTTCCTTCCTCGTTTGGTACTAATAGCTTCTCCATCCCATGAAGGTATTCTTCTTCAAGATTTCTTTCCTTAAGAGCTTCTTTCTGCGCGGCACGAATGCGCAAGGAAAGATCGGTTTGGAAAATCATTTCTAAAGCCCTAACCCTTATGGGCTTGATCCTCTCTTTTCGACTTAGGGCATCGGCAACCACATTTGCCTTCCCTGGATGATACTTTATCTCGCAATCGTAATCATTTAACAACTCAACCCATCATCTTTGTCTCATATTCAACTCCTTCTGGTTGAATATGTGTTGTAGGCTCTTATGATCTGTAAAAATTGTACATTTCGTACCATATAGGTAGTGTCTCCAGATCTTTAAAGCAAATATCACTGCGCCTAGCTCCAAATCGTGCGTGGTATAGTTCTTCTCATGTACCTTCAACTGACGTGATGCGTAAGCAATAACCTTCTGGCGTTGCATCAACACGCAACCCAATCCTTGACGCGAGGCGTCACAGTATACCACGAAATCGTCAGTACCTTCCGGTAGTGCTAGGATTGGCGCATTGCAGAGCTTATCCTTCAACAGCTGAAACGCTTCTTCTTGTTTGATTCCCCAATCAAACTTCTTATCTTTCTGGGTGAGGAGCGTCAATGGTTGAGCGATCTTAGAAAAATCCTCAATGAACCTTCGATAGTAGCCAGCCAAACCCAAGAATTGTTGAATCTCGGTTGGCGTCTTTGGCGTTTCCCAATTCTTGATCGCTTCGATCTTGGTTGGATCCACATGGATTCCATCTCCATTTACCACATGTCCAAGAAATTGGACTTCACGTAGCCAAAATTCGCACTTAGAGAATTTGGCATACAGCTGTTCTTTCTTCAGCAGCTCCAAAATAGCTCTTAGATGCTGTTCGTGCTCAGCCTTTGTCCTTGAATAAATCAAGATGTCGTCGATAAACACAATCACGAACTTGTCCAAGTACGGCTTGCAAACTCTATTCATCAAATCCATAAAGACTGCAGGTGCGTTTGT
The DNA here is from genome assembly GCA_030545235.1 of Helianthus tuberosus. Lineage (NCBI taxonomy): Eukaryota > Viridiplantae > Streptophyta > Magnoliopsida > Asterales > Asteraceae > Helianthus > Helianthus tuberosus. The sequence continues at coordinate 109,593,250 of CM060409.1, forward strand.
CAACCCAAACGGCATAACAAGGAACTCGTAGTGTCCATAACGAGTTCTGAAGGCTGTCTTCGGGATACTCTCCTCTTGTATCCTTAACTGATGGTATCCAGATCGCAAATCGATCTTTGAGTAAAAGCTTGAACCTTGCAGTTGATCAAACAGATCATCAATTCTTGGCAGAGGATATCTATTCTTGATCGTCAGCTTGTTCAGCTCCCGGTAGTCTATGCACATACGAAAACTACCGTCCTTCTTTTTGACAAACAGGACTGGAGCTCCCCAAGGCGAGAAGCTTGGTCGGATAAATCCCTTATCTAACAACTCTTGAAGTTGTGTCGACAATTCTTGCATCTCAGACGGGGCAAGTCTATAAGGTGCCTTAGCCACAGGCGCGGCGCCTGGGACTAAATCGATGTGAAACTCCACTTGCCTCTGAGGCGGCAGTCCAGGCAAGTCCTCCGGGAAGACTTCCGGATACTCCCTCACGACAGGGATGTCTTCGATCTTCGGTTCTGCAGCTTTCTTGTCTACAATGTGTGCCAGGAAGGCGGCACACCCTTTTTGCAAACACTTTCGCGCTTTCAGGCAGCTGATGATTCTTAAAGGCGTATCACGCTTTTCGCCATGAACCACAATCGTTTCTCCATCTTCGGTCGGGATACGAACGACCTTTTCGTGACAAACAATTTCTGCCTTGTTGCTTGATAACCAATCCATTCCTACTACCACGTCAAAGCTCCCCAGCTGGACTGGTAGTAGATCCAAAGTAAACTCACGTCCTCCCAACTCGATTGCACAACCTCTGATCACTTCATTGGCTTCTACTAACTTCCCATTAGCCAATTCGATTGAGTAGGGAATATCTAACTTACTAGCGGCTAAACCAAGCATATTCTTAAATTCTAACGATACGAAGCTATAGTCGGCACCAGTATCGAATAAAACGGATGCATAGCGTTGGTTTACAGGGAACGTACCAGTAACGACATTAGGATCCTGGCGCGCTTCCCTCGCTTCGATATGGAACACTCTTCCACGGGCTTGGTTCAACTCTGGGCAGTTCCTCTTAAAGTGCCCGATATCACCACAGTTAAAGCATCCAGGTCTTTGCCCGCTTCCACCTCCATTTCCAGCTTGGTTATTCCTTTGGTTATGATTTACAGCGCCTGCTTGATTCGCATTGTTGCCTCGATTCCCATTACCTCCATTGTTTCCTTGTGGGCGATTTCCAATTCCACCCCGGTTATTGTTTCTGTTTCCAAATCCTCCTTGGCCTCCCTGACCAACAGTGGCCCAACAAGAATCCTTCAAGTGGCCAGGTTTCCCACACGCTTCACATACCTTCAAACCACATCGGCCAGAATGGTGACGCCGGCAGGTGTTGCACTTGAGCTGGGTGCCCATATATCCCTTTCCTTTCTTTCCACCACCAGCTGTAACCTGAGCTGGCGCGTTTGGCTCTCCTTTCTTAACAACACCACTAATGCCTTGTTTAAAGTTTGAGAACTTTCGTTTGTTACCTCCGGATGACTCGACGTGAGTCTCTTTCTTCTTTGTCTCGATCTCACCAAACTTGTTTAGGCGGATAGCCTCCTCAGTGAGAGCTACACTCAAATCGATTGCCTCAGTAATTGTTGCAGGCTTGGAGGAGGTCACCATGCTTATGATTTGAGGAGCTAATCCCCAAATGAAGCATTCAATCCGCTTGAATTCTGGAGTGACCATATAGGGTACCACATGCGACAGGTCGTGAAACCTCTGAACATATTCCGCGATCTTCGGACCTTCCATCTTCAAATGCCAGAACTCAGTTTCCAATCTTTGGATTTCAGCGCGAGAACAATACTTTTTGCGCATTAGTTCCTTCAGTTCGGTCCATGTTAGTGCGTAGGCAGCAGCTTCACCAAGTGTCTGCACTTGCAAATTCCACCAAGATAGGGCTCCATCAAAAAATAGCCCAGAAATGTAGGTGACTTGCTGGTCTGGTGCACATTTGCTCATGCGGAGAACAGATTCAGTCTTCTCGGCCCAACGAACAAAAGCGACAGCACCTCCGGTGCCATCAAAGTTGACAGGCTTGCAGTCTAGAAACTGCTTGTAGGTGCACCCTGCACATACGTTACAACATATGAATGGCATTAGCATCCTTGCTAGAGATATCCAATTAGATCATGGTATGTCTTAATGACTTAGTATTACCATGAGAAGAGGTCCTTCGCATTCCGAATGCACCAAGCCTCCTCGTATGTGATCCTCAACACTTGTATGCTCTTTGAATGAGAAGATCAAAATCGAAAAATGGATGGATGGTGTAGGGGGGGTTCGGCCGAGAGCTTTGGAGAGGGAGAGAGTGTGTGTGTTGTGATGTTTGTTAAGTGTGTGTTATGGTGTGCCAAGTCTTGAACTTATAGACAAGTGTATGATCATTAACCATTGGACCATGTGTTATCTAGATATCAAGCAAGCTTGATTAATTTAATCACAAAAAAGTACAAGGGTGTCTCCCCTTGGGGACGGTTTGGTTGAGGGGGGGGGGGGGGGTAATCCGGTTGGTTTCCAATGATTAGTTAAGTATTAGTTAGTTAAGTTAAGGATTAACTCGGTTACTAGCGTGTTATGCGTTAAAGCGGGTGTTAGGGTATTCGGGGACCCTAACTGGCGAAGAAAAAGATAAACAATGTAAATGGCAATATTTTCATGTTCCGGGTAACGTCCGGTTGTTCGGTTGGATATTAATCCGTTAAAGTGCTTAACAAAGCTTTAAAGTGTCGTTATAATTATTTTTAGTGACACAACTTATTCCCGACACTTTGGAAAGTGTCTAGTAATGTTTTTCTCATGTTTTGGCACTTTATTAGGTAGCTTAATGCTGAATTTTAATTAAAGTGTTGAGTTTTGTACTTAAAGTACGTTTTAGGCACATCCGGTCACTGTAATCTCATTCCTAGTGACGCAGTTGTACAACCCTTATATCCCTACACTCACCACTAGTGTAGCAAACTATCTCAGGCTCTTACAGGCCTTAGAGGCAGTACCTGCCTGGTGCTAGTTATGACAGCACGTTTAATAGGTTATCCGTTCATTGTGCTACTATGCGTTTGGTGCATCAAGGTTGTCACAAGGTGTTGTAAGCAAAACATGGAGTGACAGCAAATAAAGTATGATGCAAGTAAGTACATGTATCAGCATTCAAGTAGCAGTTTATCCACAAGTTCAAGTAAGCACAGTGATTAAGCAGTAATTAATTATTAATTAAGTCGTACGGATACCTGGTTTAGTGAGGGTTGTCACATGGTACTTGTTGGATCGTTGTCGTGACCCTAAAAGTCAGTTAAGGCAGTTCATCTTCGAATACGAAGGCGGAATCAACGTATACAAAGTCACAACAGCTTATTCCTTTCAATTTCTTTTCTATTAATGTTTTTCTGAGACTTTACAATGAATTCTGATGAAATTTTGGCAGCACCTCGTCTCTCATACAATGGTCATGTCCATTTGAAATGAACATAGCACGACCCTATTTATAGACACTAGCTCCTGACCGTTTGAAGGTGACACAACCTGCTTCAAACGGACAGGCCTCAAACGGACAGACACTCTCAAACGGTCATGACATCCTCAAACGGACAGGCCATCTAAAACATGTTCTAACCCTAATTCAAACACTATTGTGCACTCGTTTAATCTATCTAGACATAAGACTCAATAAGACGTAGTTAACAGACATTCAGTGCACCAACAGTACTCCATCTTGAATTTCGCGCAAGTCAAGCATTTGCTTACATATGTCGCTATGTTGGCCTTCATGCCTGGCCACCAGTACAAGACTTTTAGATCCTGATACATCTTATCAGAACCCGAATGAATAGAGTATCGAGACTTGTTTGCTTCATCCATTACAAGCTCCCTGAGGTTACCATGCAAAGGGACCCATGTTCGCTACATGAAATAGGAAATACCGTCAATTTTGTTACAAGTTGCTTTTCCATGCCCCGCATGGATTCAGTTGGGAGGTTCTCGTCTTTCAACGCTTCAATTTGGGCAGAACGGATCTGGTCAGGAAGATTGGAGTGAACGATGAGTTGTAAACCTCGAACACGTTTTGGCTTCGTTTCATTCCGACTGAGGGCGTCAGCTACAACATTAGCTTTGCCTGGATGATACTTAATAGCACAGTCATAATCATTTAAGAGTTCGACCTAGCGATGCTGTCGCATGTTCAACTCCTTCTGATCAAAGATGTGTTGAAGGCTCTTGTGGTCGGTATAAATAGTGCATTTAGTACCGTACAAGTAATGCCTCCAGATTTTAAGCGTAAAAACCATGGCTCCCAACTCCCGGTCGTGAATCGTGTAATTCTTCTCGTGAACCTTCAACTATCAGGAAGCACAGGCTATCACTTTCTCGCGTTGCATCAACACGCAACCGAGGTGTGAAATATGTGCTTGTAATCATTGTATTAACTCCAAACAGTTCAATTATCAATAAAAAATGTGATTTAATCCCAATGTTTGTTTATTATGTTTAACATTTTGCACGTTTTGATTTTTGTTCAATTTCAAACTCTATATCGCTTTCTGGAAAGTTATACGCAAACTGATGCGTAAACGTATTTAGTTTAACGCGAAAAACACTCTGGAACATCAACATATGCTTAACATACCTTAAATAACCTTTACATAACTTAGAAATAAGTTTTAAAGAGTTTGGTATGGCAAAAACAAGTTTATTCGCTTACAGGGACTATTTACGTCAAACTATGAAAGAATGCCGATTCGTATAGTAACGAATATTCTGGAACATGATCATAAGTTAAACATACCATAAATATCCTTTACATAGCTTAGAAATAGGCTTTGAGGGGTTCGATATGCGAAAATAAACTTATTTGATCAAACAGGGACTAAAAGCGTCAAAAAGTGCATAAGTTTGCATTTTTGCACATATCTTACGTTCTGAACATATCCGGACATCTAAAAATTTTTGTAATCATTAAAATATTTTATTTTAGTGATTGGAATGCTAAAATACCATTCGTCACGTAATTTGGATCGTTTTTCGCGTCCGTTCGTGTTTCGTCGTAATTAACCGAACAATGTGATCGTACGACCAAACGAACCGACATCCGTGATATTTTCAAGCATATTTCATGCCCCCTATACTTTAACTTCATTATTGGTGTCACACCCTGACCACGTAGGACAACCAAACGTGGCGGAAACGTCGGGGAGTGTTGTAACAAAATTAATTGTTTCAAATCCATGGCAATTGAAGTTTCGTTTTATTAATCAAACATGAAAGTTTACATTGTTTTAAACAAGAACCAAAGAGTACATAACATAAATTAACTAGTTCTTGTCTCGTTTTAAGTCACTAAGGCACAGGTCCGCCTAAGTATGTCTTGATAAGTCCTATGCATCATCTCCTGAAAACACATGTGAAAATAGGTACGTCAGCATAAAAATGCCTGTGAGATACATAGGTTTTGAGAAAATAGGATTCATGACTTTTGTTTGAGAAAATGTTTAGTCATGAACCTTGTAATTTGCTTTGTCTTGTAAATCATTTGAAAAACGATAAGATCAGATGATATGCATAAATAAGAGAATAATGTATGGTTAAATGAATAACCATGTAAGATGAGTTTGTATAAGATAAGTTATTTGTAAATCAATGTCTTGTGAAAAGTATGTTATTTATATATAGGAAGTACCAGCGGCGTATCCACCATGTTTGTATCATATTACACACGCCTCGTTACTTAATCACTTACTCAAACCAAACTACCAAAGTAAAATGTTCATGTCTAATGTAAATCATGTAATGTGTATCCAAAATGTAAGCATGTGATGAATAACAAATGTGCTAAGTATGCAACAAAAGACATACATAGCATAAAGTGTAATGTATAACAATGTGCTAAGTACGCACACAATGGGCATACATGGCATAAAATGTAATGTAAAACAATGTACTAGGTACGCACACAATGGGCATACATAGCATGTAATGTAAGGCAATGTACTAAGTACGCACACAATGGGCATACATAGCATAAGATGTAATGTAAAACAATGTACTAAGTACGCACACAATGGGCATACATAGCATGTAATGTAAGGCAATGTACTAAGTACGCACACAATGGGCATACATAGCATGTAATGTAAGGCAATGTACTAAGTATGCACACAATGGGCATACATAGCATGTAATGTAAGGCAATGTACTAAGTACGCACACAATGGGCATACATAGCATAAAATGTAATGAAATCATGTACTATAAATGTACTAATGAACGTAGCAGGTATATGATGTGAAAACAGGAAAGCATGAAAGTAACAAGTAGGCACATGTGTTCCACACCAAATCGTTTGGAAAATAGTAAAAGAGGGGTCTATGTACTCACTTGAGATTGCTCAGAAGTCCTAAGATAACCACCAAGCAATGCTAGAGATCACGGAATCAAACGGCACCTAATATAGGTAACTATGTTAATAAACCAGACCTAAATCGGAGGATCGGATAGAATGAGGGCTCGTAAACCAAATGAGTATGGGAACTCATGTAGTATGGTTTAACAAAGCCTACATACTAAATGAAACCTAGCCTAAGTGCTTTCGACCCAATATGACCCATTTAGGTAGCTTATGCTACTTTAACGCGTCGTTCGCGTGAAACGCGTTCGGAACGCCTAACTAGTCCTATGACAAGTAAAATATGCCTTAACATGTCTAATATTGTTATTAAATCAGTTTAGATACCAAAAGTTATGTTACATATGCTTAAAATGAATTTTGGCATCAAAGGGGTATTTTGGTAATTTACCTAAGACATATAAACTACCTATCATACAACTACTTAAACGAAGCGACCATAAGGTATAACCTCGGAAGGTTATTCCCTATATACTATGGTCACCTAATGTATTTGGTCGGATCCTAATGATCAACCAAATGGGTCGGGTTCGAAAGTATAAGCGATTGTTTAGATCGCTTACCTTTACGACCCTATATAAGCACTAAACTAAAAGTGACGAGCTAAGCATGTTAAAACATGCTTAACTAAGTTTAGAAAACAGGTTTGGTATCAAAACAAACAGTTTTGATACCTAAGAGTAGTTTGGTTACAAAACACGCAAGAATGCGCATTTTGGCCGAAACTACGGCTCGTCACTGAGCCTAGATAACGTGGTAATCAGTAGGTATAGTCACTAGGGACTATAACCATCGTGATTACGCTCACGTTATGAAGTTCAAACGAACTTCGCATTGACCATAAACTGGTCAATGCAGAAAGTCAAACAAAGTTTGACTTTCGGACTCGAAAAGCGATAAAAGAATGAAGGAACACTTACAACGGGTCCCCGCAAGATTGATAATCCATGTATTCTCAGGTATGAGGTGATGAAACACCCCAACTTAGAGAAATCTCAGATTTCAAGTGGGTTTTATAGATTTCGGTTCACCGTTAGGATCGTTTCTTGGAGAAGAGGGAATGATCTCGCCCGTACACTTGTCGGAATGTTGTGGTAACTCATATTGCTCCACCACAAGAGTTGGACACATGGCATTGGCCTTTGGAGGGTGTTTAAGGGCTGTTAACAGCTGAGAAAAATGATTTACTGCATCTGGCCCCTGCTTGCGCACCGCAACACTCACATTGTTGAGGTGCGCAAGGACCTAGTTTGGCAGATTTACAGTTTTGGTCCCTGCTGTGTAATAGGCTCATTTCCGACACGTTTAAGGCCCGTTAACCCCATTTCAAAGCTCTAAAATGAAGTTAAAGTATAGGGAACTTAAAATGTGCTTAAAAATATCTCGGATGTCGGTTAATTACGACGGAATGCGCATAAGCGCGAAAAACGATCCAAATGGCGTGACGAATGGATTTTTCTTATGCCAAACACTAAAATATTTTTGGATGTCCGGATGTATTCAGAACGTAAGTTATGCGTGAAAGTGCAAACTTGTGCACTTTTTGACGCTTTTAGTCCCTGAATGGCCCAAAAGTTTATTTTAGCACACCAAACCCCTCAAAGCCTATTTCTAAGCTATGTAAAGGATATTTATGGTATATTTAACTTATGGCCATGTTCCGGAATGTCTGTTATAGTTCAAATTGGCATACTTACGCAGTTTGTCAAGTTTAGTCCCTATAAGCGATTTAACTTGATTTTTGCCATACCAAAGCCTTCAAAACTTATTTCTAAGTTATGTAATGGTTATTTATGGTATGTTAAGCCTATTTCACTATTCTGGAGTGTTCGTTGCATTAAACTGGTTATATTTACGCATCAGCGCGCGTATAACCTTCTAGAAAGCGATTTAGAGCTTGAAATCGAACAAGAGTTGATATGTGCAAACGATACACATATTTTTACAAATCCCAAGTATGAAATACAATATTTCATTGGTTTGGCATTTGTTGGATGGTTGAAGTGACACATGTGTCACAATTGGGCCTTGAAAATGGGTTAACGGGGCTTAAACGCATCGAAAATCAAGTTTTAAGCATCAGGGGCCTGTTATGCTAATTTGCAAAAGATTGCTGGTCTGAAGTCTAGGAGGGGCGCGAAGCCCTTTTCACCTGTCTTCGCGGCCCACGACAGACCCCCAGTTCTGCAAAAAATGGTTTTTCTTAATCAGCAGCTGTTCCTTGGTTTATATACATGGTTTTAACATACCATATGCTGGTTTTTGAAGTCCCATGTTATGAAAAACCATGTGCAACACAAGGATGGCCAAGATCAAAGCTCAAATTACGAAGAACGATCTTAACGGTTGTGGAAAATCTATAAATACCCACCAATTTCATTCATTTCAACTTGCCCATTTGATTCAAACCCGCTCTAAGTTGAAGTCTAGGCTTCATACTTGAGTATTTTGAATCAAATACTTCCTTGCTTGGACCTTTCGTAAGTTCTATCATGCTTTTTATGCATTTCAAGCATAAAAGTCAAACAGTGTTTAACTTTCTGCTTTGTCAAGTTTATGGTCAACACAAAGTTTGTTTGAACTTTGCAACGTGAGCGTAATCACGATGGTTATAGTCCCTTGTTACTATACCTACCGATTACCACATTGATTAGGCGTAGTGACGAGTCATAGTTTTGGTCAAAATACATATTTATGCGTATTTTGCAACGAAGCTATCTTTGGGTATCAAAACAATTTGTTTTGATATCATACTTGTTTTCTAACTTAGTTAAACATGTTTTAATATGTTTAACTCGTCACTTTTAGTTTAGTGCTTATCTAGGGTCGTAAGATAAGCGGTCTAAACAACCGCTTAGACTTTCGAACCCGACCCGTTTGGTCAATCATTAGGATCCGACCAAACATATTTTGTGACCATAGTTATATAGGGAATAACCTTCCGAGGTTATACCCTATGGTCACTTAGTTTAATTAGTTGTTTGATAGGTAGTTTATATGCCTTAGGAAAATGACCAAAATTCCCTTTTTGCGCATAATTTCATTTTAAGCATATGTAACTTAAATTTTGCCACATAAACTGATAATTTAACATGTTAGGGCATATAATACTTGTCATAGGACTAGTTAGGCTACTCGTTTGCGCTTTTGCGCAAATGACACGTTAAAGTAGCGTAAGCTACCTAAACGGGTCATAACGGGTCATAAGCACTTAGGATAGGTTCCGATTTAGAATGTAGGCTTTATTAAACCATATCACATGAGTTCCAATATTCATTTGGTTTACGAAACCTCGTTCTATCCGATCTTCCGGTTTATTAACATAGTTACCTGTATTAGGTGCCGATTGATTCCGTGATCCTTTGAGCATTACGTGGTTGTTATTACAAGACTATAAGCAATATCAAGTGAGTACATAGTCCTCTCTTTTTACCGCTTTCAAACATTTTGGGGTGAAACACATGTTCCTACTTGTTACTTTCGTGCTTTTCATGCTTTTATGACATATACTTTCTATGTTCATTAGTAAGCATATAGTACATGATTTCAATTGCCATTTGCTATGTATGTTGACTGAGCATGCTAGCACATTGATTTCACACATTACATTTCTGTTGCATATGTTTACTCAGCATATGGGCACGATTGATTTACATTACATTTCTGTTGCATATGTTTACTCAGCATATGGGCACGATTGATTTACATTACATTTCTGTTGCATATGTTTACTCAGCATATGGGCACGATTGATTTACATTACATTTCTGTTGCATATGTTTACTCAGCATATAGGCACATTGATTTACATGAACATTTCTGCTTCGTATGTTTACTTAGCATACTTATTACATTGTTTTCACATAACATGCTTACATTTGGTATGACATTTGGTTTGTTTAACGGGACTAAAATACGGATCACGCCGCTCGGTAGTATGTAGTGGTACCATAGGAATTGACAACTCCCATTCCTGGAATCCTAGGTTTGTTTGGACGTAAGGAATGACAGAATCCGAAATACATAATTTTGATAAACCTTTAATTTGTTTAAGGGTTTGTCTCCCCAGTCGCAAGGCTTGAATGTATGTGATAAACATTACCGCATAAATGTCTGTATCAGTAAAGCATGGTTTTATTTTGGAAAATATAACTTTTGACTTAAACTATGATTTATTCAAATACATTGTTTTGTACATTTTACCTATGGGATTGAGTAAACACTTTTTATTCACCATACATTTGATTACACATTAACATTAAACATATGGTTTGAGTAGATACTATTTCCTTGCCATACATAACATTTGATTATACAAGACATGATTTACATTGACATTAGACATCATTTACACATAAACATCTTGTCATTTGTTTAAACAAGACAATTTGGTGGTTATTTGGTATGTGATTTAAATAACGAGGCGTGTGTAATATGATAAAAGATGGTGGATACGCCGCTAGTACTTCCTATATATAAGTGCTTTTGTGATATTACATATCGTAGCGTTATCTATACTGCTTCAATTTATACAAAGACATGATACATTATTTACAAAACATTGTTTTACAAAAGACATTTATTACAAATCCAATTTTTACTTGGTTATTTATTTAACCATGCTTTTCCTTTTATATCATCTGATTTTCTTATAGATTTTCGTATGATTTATAAAAGAAAACATTTTTATAAGGTTCATGATTACTTTTTACTAAACAATTCTTTTTAACTTACAAGTCATGAATCCTGCATCATCAAACCTATGTATCTCACAGCCATTTTTATGCTGACGTTTTTATTTTCACATGTGTTTCAGGAGCTAATGCATAAGGTTGATCGTGATACACTTTGGCAGACTCGGGTCTTAGTGACAATAAAAGATGCAAGACTAATTTAACTCATGTTATGTTTTCTTTGTTTTAAGACAATGTATCATGTTTAATAAATAAAATCAAAACTTTAAATACCATGGTTGTGAAAGAATAATTCTGCCACTCCACTCCCTGACGTTTCCGCTGTGGTTTGTTGTTTTAACGCGATCAGGGTGTGACAAAAGAGTTGATATCAGAGCCAATGGTTATAGGGAATCAGGTTATTAGTAATGCTTTGACCTAGACTATAACTTTTCTAGGACCACAACACAAGTTATCCTGTGTTTAGATCTTAAAACATGTGACATCTGTGCTTGTAATCATTATACAAACTCTGAATAGTTCATTTATCAATAAAACAATGTGATTTGATCCCAATATTTGTTTATTTATGTTTGACATTTTGCACATTTCAATTTTTGTTCAATTTCAACTCCATATCGCTTTCTAGAAAGTTATACGCAAACTGATGCGTAAACATAATCAGTTTAAAGCGAGAAACACTCTGGAACATCAACATATGCTTAACATACCTTAAATAACCTTTACATAACTTAGAAATAAGTTTTGAAGGGTTTGGTATGGCAAAAACAAGTTTATTCGCTTACAAGGACTAATTGCGACAAACTACGAAAGTATGCCGATTCGTATAGTAACGAACATTTCAGAACATGATCATAAGTTAAACATACCCTAAATATCTTTAACATAGCTTAGAAATAAGTTTTGAGGGGTTCGGTGTGCAAAAATAAACTTATTGGTCAAACAGGGACTAAAAGCGTAAAAAAGTGCATAAGTTTGCATTTTCGAGCATATCTTACGTTCTGAACATATCCGGACATCCAAAAATTTTTGTAATCATTAAAATATTTTATTTTAGTGATTGGAATGCTAAAATACCACTCGTCGAGTAATTTGGATCGTTTTTTGCGTCCGTTCGTGTTTCGTCGTAATTAACCGAACAACGTGATCGTACGACCAAACGAACCGACATCCGAGATATTTTCAAGCATATTTCATGCCCCCTATACTTTAACTTCATTATTGAGCCTTGAAAATGTTTAAACGCATCAAAAAATCAAGTTTTAAGCATCAGGGGCCTGTTCTGCTAAATTTCAAAAGTTAGCTGGTCTGAGGTCTAGGAGGGGCGCGAAGCCCTTTAGCCCTGTCTTTGCGGCCCGCGAGAGACCCCCAGATGTGCAAAAAATGGTTTTCAGCAAACAATAGCAGATTCCTGGGTTTTGGACATGGTTTTCTCACCCTATGAGCTAGTTTTTGAAGTCCCATGGAATACAAAACAGTGGGTAACACATGGAGGGCCAAGATCAAAGCTCAAATTACGAGAAACGATCTTAATGGTTCTTGAAAATCTATATAAACCCAACAATTTCATTCATTTCAACTTGCCCATTTGATTCAAACCTGCTCTAAGTTGAAGTCTAGGCTTCATATCTGAGTATTTTGAATCAAATACTTCCTTGCTTGGACCTTTTCTTTCATGCTTTTTATGCATTTCAAGCATAAAAGTCAAACAGTGTTTGACTTTCTGCTTTGACCAGTCTTTGGTCAACACAAAGTTCGTTTGAACTTTGCAACGTGAGCGTATTCACAATGGTTATAGTCCCTTGTGACTATACCTACTGATTACCACGTTGATTAGGCGTAGTGACGAGTCAAGTTTCGGTCAAAATACGTATTTATGCGTATTTTGCAACGAAGCTATTTTTGGGTATCAAAACACTTTGTTTTGATATCAAACTTGTTTTCTAACTTAGTTAAACATGTTTTAACATGTTTAACTCGTCACTTTTAGTTTAGTGCTTATACAGGGTCGTAAGATAAGCGATCTAAACAATCGCTTAGACTTTCGAACCCGACCCGTTTGGTCGATCATTAGGATCCGACCAAACATGTTTAGTGACCATAGTTGTATAGGGAATAACCTTCTGAGGTTATACCTTATGGTCACTTAGTTTAATTAGTTGTATGATAGGTAGTTTATATGCCTTAGGAAAATGACCAAAATGCCCTTTTTGCGCATAATTCCATTTTAAGCATATGTAACTTAAATTTTGCCACATAAATTGATTATTTAACATGTTAGGGCATATAATACTTGTCATAGGACTAGTTAGGCTACTAGTTTGCGCGTTTGCGCAAATGACGCGATAAGTAGCGTAAGCTACCCAAACGAGTCATAAGCACTAGGATAGGTTCCGATTTAGAATGTAGGCTTTGTTAAACCATATCACATGAGTTCCAATACTCATTTGGTTTACAAAACCTCATTCTATCCGATCCTCCGATTTAGGTCCGGTTTATTAACGTAGTTACCTATATTAGGTGCCGATTGATTCCGTGATCCTTCGAGAGTTATTTGATTGTTATATCAAGACTTCTAGGCAATATCAAGTGAGTACATAGTCCCCTATATTACCGCTTTCAAACATTTTGGGGTGACTCACATGTGCCTACTTGTTACTTTCGTGCTTTTCATTCTTTTATGACATATACTTGCTATGTTCATTAGTACGCATCATGATTTCAATTGCCATTTGGTATGTATGTTGACTGAGCATGCTAGCACATTGATTTCATACATTACATTTTGTTGCATATGCTCACTTAGCATATGGGCACATTGATTTACATTACATCTCTGCTATGTATGTTTACTAAGCATGCTAGCATATTGATTTACATGACATTTCTGCTTCGTATGATTACTTAGCATACTTAGTACATTGTTTTCACATAACATGCTTACATTTGGTATGACATTTGGTTTGTTTAATGGGACTAAAATACGTTCATTAACATTGATCACGCCGCTCGGTAGTATGTAGTGGTACCATAGGACTTGACAAATCCCATTCCTGGAATCCTAGGTTTGTTTGGACGTAAGGAATGACAGAATCCAAAAACATTTTGATAAACCTTTAACTTGTTAAGGGTTTGTCCTACAGTCTCAAGGCTTGAATGTATGCGATAAACAATACCACACAAGTGTTTGTATCAGTAAAGCATGGATTTTGCAAAACATAACTTTTGATTTAAACTATGATTTATATCAAATACATTGTTTTGTACATTTTACTTTTGGGATTGAGTAATACTTTTATTCACCATACATTACATTTGATTACACATTATCATTATACATATGGTATGAGTAGATACTTTTTACTTGCCATACATAACATTTGATTACACTGTACATGATTCACATTTGACATTAGACATTGTTTACACATAAACAATTTGACATTTGTTTAAACAAGACATTTTGATGGTTTATTAATAAGTGATTTAAATAACGAAACATGTGTAGTATGATAAAATCATGGTGGATACGCCGCTGGTACTTCCTATATATAAGAGCTTTTATGGTATTACGTATCGTAACGTTATCTAAATCATTTCAACTAAGACATGATGCATTTTTACACAAACGACAGATTTTCACAAAATATTGGTTTACAAACAACATTTCGTATACAAACTCATTTTACTTGGTTATTCAGTTAACCATACACCATTCTTTAATATCATTTTAATTTCATATCGATTTTTCATATGATTATTAAAAGAAAACTTTTTACAAGATTCATGGCTAACCTTTTGTTAAACATTACTTTTAACTTACAAGTCATGAATCCTATTTCAACAAAACCTATGTATCTCACAGGCATTTTTATGCTGACGTACCTATTTTCATATGTGTTTTCAGGAGTTGATGCATAGGGTTGATCGTGATTCACTTAGGCGGACTTGGGCCTTAGTGATAATAAAAGATGCAAGACTCGTTTAATTTATGTTATGCTTTTTGTTTTAAGACAATGTAGTCACTTTTATCTAAATAAAATGAAACTTTAAATACCATGGTTGTGTAACAATGATTCTGTTGCTCCACTCCCCGACGTTTCTGCCGCGGTTTGTTGTTTTACGCGGTCGGGGTGTGACAGAAGAGTTAGTATTAGAGCCAATGGTTATAGGGAATTAGGTTATTAGTAATGCTTTGACCTAGACTATAACTTTTCTAGGACCCCAACACAAGTTATCTTGTGTTTAGATCTTAAAACATTACCGTCACCTATCTTTAGGTGATTACCAAAACAAAAACACAATTTTTCCAAAACAATTTTTGAAAATCAATCATCTATTCGTAGATGACTTGTTATAAGGTTTTGAACCCTCCTATTTTCCTAAACGATTTTGAAAATAATTATCCACTCTTGGACAATTCATCTTCGGCTTAATGCCTTCCAAGTTTTCAAAATCTCATCAAAGTTTGGGTCTAAATAATGTGAACACGTGCAATCTGGACGGGTGGATGCCTATACCTTGAGTTTTCTGTCTAGGCTAGAGTGTTCATACAAATCCACATAATCAGACCAGTCACTCTTTCCTGGGAACTCTTGGGGTGAGTGTCCACTTATAGGCTAAAGCATGTCTTCGTGATACATTATTATGACCCATTTACTTTGATTAGTCACTGTGTGTCATTTGTTTGCTTTGTGGTAACAAACAAATGACCACCATCCTTGCTTTTGTCGATATTTGTAACATTCTATTCTTATCCAATGACATCTCACTCGTTTTTCTCTCATGTTTCCTCTTTTAGAAATGCCTCCTCGACGTGATGCTCAGCCACCTAACGCCGAACTGGCGGCTATCATTGCGCAGCAAATGGCTGCTGCACTCCTGAATCTCATCGCTCAAATTAACCAAGCCAATAATAACAATAATGCACCTGCTCCGTGCAACTTTAAAAGCTTCAATTCGGCTAAACCGCTCAAGTTTAGTGGTTTCGAAGGAGCAACTGGGCTCCTATAGTGGTTTGAGAGCATTGAGAGTACTTTTCATCATGTTCAGTGTCCTGATAATCACAAAGTCGAGTTTACTTCTAATGTTTTTCAAAAGAGGGCTCTTACTTGGTGGAATGGGTTAATGAGAGATCGCGGTGCTGAGATTGCGTTGGGTCAAACCTGGGAAGAGCTTAGGGCTCTTATGATGAGGGAGTTCTGTCCTCGTCATGAAAAAAGGGCATTAGAAAGGGAGTTTGATGATCTGAAACAGGACTGTGGCGAACATCAGGCTTATACCGACAGATTTGAGGAGTTGAGCTTACTTTGTCCTACAATGGTTACCCCACTTGATAAAGCTATCGAGAGGTATGACGACGGTTTACCTGACCCCATGCAAGATATCGTCACTGGTAGCAACCCTACCACAGTTCGCCAGGCCATCGAGCTAGCTGCGACTTTGACTGAGTCGCAAATCATGAAAGGTAAACTCCATAGGAAGGGTGACAAGAAACAGAATCAGTCCGACAAAGGTGAGAAACAAAAGGGTAAGAAATCTGAGTCTTCAAGGAGGTCTAGGAAGCGCAAGGCTTCCAAGAACTTTGCTGTTACCGCGCAGGCAAATCAAGCTGCTCCAAATCAGCCCGCGCAACCACCTGCCAAGAAACAGTACATTGGCAATGCGCCCTTGTGCAACAGGTGTAACAGCCACCATCAACCACACGTTCAGTGTCGTTATTGTACCAACTGTGGGAGATCTGGTTATCTTGCCGCCACATGTCGTCTTCCTCCTAACCAGAATCAGGCAGCCCAAAACCCTACTCAACAACCTGCTCAACCGCCTGCTGAACAACCAGCACAGGCCGCACGACCTCACTATCCTCCTGGTTCATGCTACAATTGTGGGGATTTGACCCACTATCGAAATCAGTGTCCAAGGTTGGCGAACATGAATCAGGCTTAGGCTCGTGGACGAGTCTTTAATATGAATGCAAACGAGGCGCGTGCAGACAACGAGGTGGTCAATGGTATGTTCTTTGTTAATAATCAGCCTGCTTCTGTTCATTTTTATTCAGGTGCCGATAAGATTTTTGTGTCATTATCTTTTGAACCTTTGCTTCGCATGACTAGAACAAGACTAGGAAAGCCTTTAACAGTAGAGGTAGCTAGTGGTGAGCCCATTTTTCTCGATTTTGTTCTTCGAAATTGCCAGTTGAACCTTAACAACCATCTTTTTCCTATTGACCTCACACCAATGCAACTTGGAAGCTTCGATGTTATAGTAGGAATGGATTGGTTAGCCAAGTACCACGCATAGGTAGTTTGTTTTGAGAAGATTGTCCGTATTCCGCTTTCTACTGGTGAGATCTTAGAGGTTCTTGGTGAGAAACCTGCTAGTGGTCTTAAACTCATGATGTGTACTCAAGCTCAAAAGTATCTGCGTAAGAACTATGTCGCCTTCTTGGCACATGTTGTGGAGGAGAAAGGCAAAGGTAAATCTATTCAAGACATCCCTTTTGTTCGGGATTATCCTGAAGTGTTTCCTGAAGAATTACCTGGTTTACCCCCAGCACGCCAAGTTGAGTTTCATATTGATCTTATACCTGGTGCTAATCCTATTGCTAGATCTCTATATCGTCTTGCACTGTCTGAGATGCAAGAGTTATCTAAACAGCTTCAGGAGCTTTCTGACAAAGGTTTTATCCATCCGAGCTTTTCACCTTGGGGTGCTCCCGTTCTTTTTGTTAAGAAGAAAGATGGCTCTTTCAGAATGTGCATCGATTATCGTGAGCTTAACAAGCTTACCATCAAGAATTGATATCCCCTGCCTCGCATTGATGATCTCTTTGATCAGTTACAGGGTGCTACTTGTTTTTCAAAGATTGATCTACGTTCTGGGTATCATCAGCTTCGAGTGCTCGAGGAAGATATTCCCAAGACTGTATTCCGCACAAGATATGGTCACTATGAGTTCACAATTATGCCATTCGGTTTAACTAATGCTCCTGCTGTTTTCATGGACTTGATGAATAGGGTCTGTAAACCTTATTTGGACAAGTTCATCATTGTTTTCATTGATGACATCTTGATTTATTCTAAGACACGAGCCGACCATGAACAACATCTCCGTCTTACTATGGAACTCCTGAAGAAAGAACAACTTTTCGCCAAATTCTCCAAGTGTGAATTTTGGCTTAAGGAAGTTCAATTTTTGGGACACATCATCAACGAACAAGGTATTCATGTAGATCCCGCCAAAATCAGTGCGATTGAGGATTGAGATACACCAACTACTCCTACTGGGGTTCGTTCATTTCTTGGTCTTGCGGGTTATTACCGCTGCTCCATCGAAAACTTCTCCAAGATTGCAGTTCCTCTCACTGCAATAACACAGAAGAACAAACCTTTCGAATGGGGATCCAAACAAGAAGAAGCTTTTCAGACCCTGAAACAGAAACTTTGTGATGCACCTATTCTATCTTTACTTGAGGGAAACGACGATTTCGTAGTATATTGCGATGCATCCAACTTGGGTCTTGGCTGTGTTCTCATGCAGAGGAACAAAGTCATAGCCTACGCATCAAGACAGTTGAAGGTTCACGAGAAAAACTACACGACTCATGATCTTGAGTTAGGTGCAGTAGTTTTTGCTCTCAAAATCTGGAGACACTACTTGTATGGTACAAAATGCGTGGTTTTCACTGACCACAAAAGTCTTCAGCATATTTTCAGTCAGAAAGAACTTAATATGAGGCAACGGCGTTGGGTTGAACTTTTAAACGACTATGTATCACACCCCGACCGCGTTAAAACAACAAACCACGGCGGAAACATCGGGGAGTGTTGCGACAGGATTATTGTTTCTACAACCATGGTAATTAAAGTTTTGTATTATTAATTACAGTGTTCATATTGTCTTGCAATTCAAACAAACATAACTTAAATAACTGTCTTTTAAGTCACTAAGGCCCAAGTCCGCCTAAGTGAAGCAAAACATCATCATGCATTAGCACCTGAAACAGATCTAAAAATAGGTACATCAGCATAAAAATGCCTGTGAGATACATAGGTTTTGTTTATGCATGATTCATGACTTGTAGTTAAAAGAAGTGTTATACAAAAATGTAGTCATGAACCATATAAAATGTTTTCCTTTATAAAATCATATGAAAATCAATATGAAAATCAAATGAAATTAAAAGGATAATGCATGGTTAAATGAATAACCAAGTAAGAGTGAATTTGTATAAAATATGTAATCTGTAAAACAATGTCGTGTTCTAGTATAAAATGTTTCATGTCTTT
Organism: Helianthus tuberosus; assembly: GCA_030545235.1. Lineage (NCBI taxonomy): Eukaryota > Viridiplantae > Streptophyta > Magnoliopsida > Asterales > Asteraceae > Helianthus > Helianthus tuberosus. The sequence goes on from CM060409.1 coordinate 109,612,662, forward strand.
GTCAAAGTGGTTTAGATAACGCAACAATGTGTAATATAATAAACGCACTTATATATAGGAAGTACCAGCGGCGTATCCACCATGCTTTTATCATATAACACTTAGCCCCGTTACATAAGTCACTTAACAATAACCAACCAAATGTCTTGTTTAATGTCAAAATGTTTATGTGTAAACCATGTTCAATGTCATGTGTGAAATGTGTCAAGTATGACCAATGTAATGCATAGCAAGTAGAAAATATCTACTCAAACTATGTGATACTGTAAATGTGATAACAATGTCATGTACGGTGAATAAAAACATTTACTCAACCCTGTAGGAAAATGTACAAAACAAAGTTTTTGAATAAACCTAAGTTTAAATCAAATGTTATGTTTTGCAGAAAACAATGCTTTATGATTACAAACATTTTTGCAGTAATGTTAATCGCATACATTCAAGCCTTGCGACTATGGCGACAAACCCTTAAACAAATTAAAGGTTTATCTAAATTATGTATATCGGATTCTGTCATTCCCAACTTCCAAACAAACCTAGGAAGTCGGAAACGGGATTTGTCAAGTCCTATGGTACCATTACATACTACCGAGCGGCGTGATCAACGTTAATGAATGTATTATTGTCCCGATTAAACATACCAAATGTCATAACCAATGTAGCATGTGAAAACCATGTACTAGGTATGCTAAGTAAACATACATAGTAGAAATGTTCATGTAAAACAATGTGCTAGCATGCTCAGTAAACACACATAGCATAAATGTTCATGTAAAACAATGTCCTAGCATGCTCAGTAAACATACATAGTAGAAATGTTCATGTAAAAGAATGTGTCCATATGCTAAGTAAACATATGCAACAAATGTGTAATAAATCAATGTGCTAGCATGCTTAACATACATAGCAAAACATAGTTGAAATCATGTACTATATGAGTACTAGGTGAAACTAGCATGTTTATGTCATAAAAGCATGAAAAGTTCGAAAATAACAAGTACGCACATGTGTATCACCCCAAAGTATTTGAAAGCGGTAAAAGAGGGGAACTATGTACTCACTTGGGATTGCTTATTAGTCTTGAGAATAAGACCAAATAAAGCTCCAAGGATCACGAATTCAAACGGCACCTAATATAGGTAACTATGTTAATAATCGGATCCTAAATCGGAAGATAGGATAGAATGATGTTCTACAAATCAAATGAGTAATTAAACTCATTTGGTATGATTTAATAGAGCTAAAATTCTGATTTGGAAGTCTACCTAAGTGCTTTTGACCCGTTTCGACCCATTATGGTAGTATAAGCTACGATAATGCGTCGTTTGCGCAAAACTATGGTCGGATGGTTATCTAAATGCTATGTCAAGTCTTACATGCCCAATTATACCTAAACATGTTACTAAATCAGATTAGATGTCAAAAATATGTTCACATATGCACAATATGGATTTATGCTTCAAAAAGGGCATTTTGGTCATTTCCTATGGGCATATAAGCTACTTAACAATCAACTAACCAATCCTATGTGATCATAAGGTATAACCTCAAAGGTTATTCCCTATGCGACTATGATCACTAAACCTGCTTGGTCGGATCCTAAAGATCGACCAAATGGGTCGGGTTCGAAAGTTTAAGCGGTTGTTTAGACCGCTTAACTTACGACCCTAAACAAGAACTAAACTAATAGTGACGAGTTAAACATGTCAAAACATGTTTAACTAATTTATAAAACTGATTTGGTATCAAAACAAAATGTTTTGATACCTAAAAGTAGTTCCGATGTGTTGTACTTACGCAAGAATTGATGCATAACTATCACAGGAATTATGGCCCTCCGAGATGTGCGTTTAAAGTAGATATTCAGAAAGCTTATGATACGGTTGACTGGAGGTTTCTCAAGCAGGTTCTTCTTGGGTTCGGTTTTCATATGCAAATGGTAAATTGGATTATGCTGTGTGTTTCTTCTCCTACTTACTCGATTTGTGTTAATGGGGAAGTTCATGGATATTTCAAAGGAAGACGTGGATTAAGGCAGGGTGACCCTTTGTCTCCTTATCTATTCACTCTGGTTATGGAAATTCTAACATGTATTCTGCACCAGGCTTCTCGGTTGGATACCTCTTTTAGATTTCATAACAAGTGTGAAAAGCAACGGATTATTAACCTCTGCTTCGCGGATGATTTATTTTTGTTTGCCCGAGGTGATGTTTCATCGGCCCGTTGTATTATGGATTCTCTCTCTCAATTCACCAGCATGTCTGGGTTGGTCCCTAGTATTCAGAAAAGCACTGCTTTCTTTTGCAATGTCTCTAATCATGTAAAAAGTGCTATTTTGGATATCCTTCCTTTTGAGGAGGGTCGTTTGCCGGTCAAGTACTTGGGGGTGCCGCTTATTTCTTCAAGATTAACAGTAAAAGATTGTCATGTTCTTCTGGAGCGGTTGGATCAAAGGATTATGAATTGGAAAAATAAATTGTTATCTTTCGCGGGCAGGCTTCAATTAATTATTTCAGTATTGTCCTCCATACATGTGTATTGGGCGTCGGCTTTTATTCTTCCTATTCGGGTTATTAAAGATCTTGAGGCAAAGATGCGTGACTTCTTATGGTCCCAAGAGGCTTCGTTTCATAGAGGTAAAGCGAAAGTTTCATGGAAAGCGATTTGTGTGCCAAAATATGAGGGTGGTCTTGGTATTAGGAGGCTTGGGGATGTTAACAAAGCTCTGATGGTTTCCCACATCTGGAGTATTCTTAACAAGAGGAACTCGTTATGGGTGCAATGGATTTATTCGTACCGTCTTAAAGATCGGAGTTTGTGGGAATGTAAATCTATCGCTAACTGTAGCTGGAGCTGGAGGAAGCTTCTTCAGTTACGGCCGAATGTTAGGGAGCATGTTTGGTCGTCTCTGGGTATGGGTAACACCATTTTGGCTTGGTATGACACTTGGTGCCATCTCGGCCCTCTATCTACCATATTATCGTCTCGCGTTATTACCAATGCAGGTTTTTCTTTGAATGCCATGGTCTCGGATGTCTATAGTAATGGTGCTTGGGCTTGGCCGACTGCCTGGAGGGATTTATTTCCGGTCTTGAATCAGTTGGATCAAACTCAGCCGCAACCAAACAAGCATGACCAGTTATTTTGGAAGGTGGGTGATGAGTTAATGGACCACTCTTCCTTTTCGGTTTGGAACTCGATGAGAATGAGCCAGCAGGAAGTCGATTGGGCTATAATAGTTTGGTTTCCTCAATGCATTCCCAGGCATGCCTTCCTGGTATGGCTGATTATGCGCCGGAAATTACTCACACAAGACAAGATTCTGACTTGGGGCTTAGAGAGGAGGAAAAATATGAATATGATGTGCTGTCTCCTATGCTATGCGGATGTCGACTCTCATGATCATTTGTTCTTTGAATGTAACCTTTCTGCTCAGGTGTGATCTTTGGTTCGCACTAAGGTCGGAATGGATAAAGTAGATCCTAAATGGAGCTCGATTGTGAACTGGTTAATGGTTAGACGAAGATCGAAGACGGCTGCAAATTTTGTAGCGCGGATTCTCGTGGGGGCTACGGCATACACCATTTGGCAAGAACGTAATGCGAGACTCTTTAAAAACCAAACAAGACCGCCAGATACCCTATGTGAAATAATTTTAAAGACTGTTCGTTATAAACTTATGGGAATGAAATTCAAGGCGTGTGCTAATGTTAGGCGGTTGCTGGGAGCTTGGGAGATTCAGGAGGATGCTATGACGATTGATGGAGGCTAACTAAGTATTTAGTTTGTTCTTTTGTTTCCTAGATGGTTGTCTAGTCGTTTGTATTAATTTTGGTGTTTTTTGTTGGGTTTGGTTTACGTTCATGGGGCATGTCTCATGAATGAACTAGTGAGGGCATTTCCTCTCTACTTGTGCTTTGTTTTTTGTGAATATATAAAATCACCGGGGTAACCCTTTACCCAAAAAAAAGTAGTTCCGTTGCAAAATGCATGCTAAAACGCATTTTGACTGAAACTTTGACTCGTCACTACACCTAGTTAACGTGGTAATCAGTAGGTATAATCGCTAAGAATTATAACCATCATGATTACAATCACGTTACAAAGTTCAAACGAAATTTATGTTGACCATTGACTGGTCAAAGCTGAAAGTCAAACACTGTTTGACTTTCACGTTTGGAAAGCGATAAAAGAACGAAAGAAGCTTACAAAGGGTCCAAGCTAGGGAGAACTTGATCTTATAAATTCTTAGGTATGAAGTTATAAACCTCAACTTAGAGAATTTAGATCAAGGGTGAGTTGAAACAATGGAAATGCTTGGCTATTTATACTTGTAGTGTGACAACCCTCATAATTACATATATCCGTATGATTAATTAATGTTAATTAAAGTGCTTGATGACTGTGCTGAATTACTTAACTGCTTTCTGATTACTGCGTCATACTTACATGTGCTTTTTAACATACTAGTATTGTGCTGAAAATTAACTAAATGGTCCTGTATGCTTTCCTAAGTGTTGGGAATTAAAAGTGTTACAAAAAGATATATATAGGGCACTATATGGAATAACTTAGCACTTTAACGGAACGGTATCTAACCGAACAACCGGACACTACCCGAAACACCAAAATAATGCTAGAAGCATTGTTTTAACATTTCCAAGCTAGTTATGATCCCCGAACATCATAACACCTCCTAAAAATATCTAATAACTAAATCATGTAACTAATACCTGGATTGGAACTAGTAAGTAATCAAACTAGTTAACACCTAACTTACTACCCCCCCCCCCCCACCTATGGACGACTAGACAAGGGTGGCCCACCCTTGATTTCTTTTATTTGTGTACTTGATCTTGTTGGCACTTTAGAAGCACTTTATACATGAGGTAATACAAGAGCATGGATTATAAGAATGCACATTAGGTTCCAAACTTCATTCTCCACACAACATCAACAACACACAACCTCCTCTCCCTCCTTCCTTGGCTACGGCCATAATCACCACCACACACAACCACCATCTTCATTCATCATTCACCCATTCCACACATATACACAGGTGTTAGAAGGTGCACAAAGAAGCTAGGAGCTTTCGGAAGTTCAAGGACCTTCTTCGTTTGCTATTAACCACCTCTTTTCTTCTCTTGAACAACCCTAGCCTTGAGCTAGTGGTAAGAACATGAATCCCTTCATATTTCATCTTATCTTGGTGGTTAAAGTAGAATACGTGATGTTAATCTTGAAGAACATCAAGAACACTAAAGAACATCAAGATGAAACTTAAACATAAGCTTTAAATATAAAGAAATCATGTTGTTGTAGTGTTTATATACTTGTTGATTATTGTTTGTTTGTAGAAATGATGTGGATCATCATGTAATCTTGCTAGATCATGATTAAAAACATAATCTAGCAAGATGAGAGGATGAACATGTTAAAGATTATGGATCATCCTCACTAAAGTCATGAACTTGAATGAATATAATGTTCCTTGTAAAAATGATGAACAAAGTAAGTTGAAAGTCTTGTAAATCTAAATATTTCAAGTATGATTTGCCAAGAAACCAAGTTAAAAATACAAGTTTTACTAAATCTTGGTTCTTACATGAATATACATCATTTTTAGTGGTTAACCAAGCTAAGAAGCACATGTGTAACAAGAAAAATACATGAAGAAGTATTTTTGGAAAATATGAACATAAGTTGCAAAGATCCATATTCTTTAAAAATGGAGTTTTTAAAGAATCAACTTTAAATTAAAGGGTAACAAGACTTACTAAATACACTAGTAAGTTACTACACATTTTTATAAATTTTCAAGTTCATGAGTTGGTAGTTTATACTTGTTTTTAACAAGATTGGTAAGTAGAGATTGTATATTGTTGATTGAGGATTGTTTGGATAAATTTTTGAAAAGAAAATGATATGCTAATAAGCATGGACACCTCCAATTACAAAGGAGACTCTGGCGAAATTTTCTAAAAATTCCAACACTTAGAAATTATTTTTCTAACAAGTGTTCACAAATACATTTTAACTTTATTCTTCAAAATAAACTTCGCCATGAGTTTCGTTACAAAAATATAAAGTATCGGAGGTTGATTTTTACAAGTAAAATGGTTAAATATATATATTTAGGATATATATATTTTATACTAGAACACTTGTGTGGATACTTGTTTATTTGTGAGATAGTTATACTATTTTAGGGAAAAATAATATAACTTAACAAAGTACCTTAACATTAGAATTGTGTGGTATGTGATAGAAGTAATGAGTAGATAAACCGTACGTAGGATACGTGTTATGCGTGCACGAGAAACTGATTGTTATATATACCTTATTAGGACGTGCTTGATTTCTGATTATTAAAGTAACTAATCTAACTGAGCAAACCAAAGTGAGTTCACACACTTTCTAAGGCATGGGATTCCTGGTGGTTGGGAATGGGGTAAAGAATTAAAACGGAACCTACATATCCTCCTTGGGTAGGATATGTACCGCCATCCTCCTTGGGTAGGATGCCAATATTAATCCTGCGTATTCTCCTTGGGTAGAATAAGTACGTTCGTCCTCCTTGGGTAGGACAACAACCTTAAAACTTACTAGACAAAACTCTATCATTAAGTCCCATATTTTATATCGACTTAATCGCCGAGGCCAATGGCGAGCGGGTCGTTAGTTAATAGCGCTATTAGGTTTAACAAACCTCACACCGTGCCAGTCGGACGGGCGTGTACTAATGGACTATGGCAAACTGTCAATGATGATAGACATTGACGTAGGGCACAACTTACTTTCGTTAGTAGTCGATATGGTAACGGTCTAGTGGTTCACATGGGGAAGCCCCCATTGATTACGGATATGGTTTGGGTAATAAAGAAGGAACTGGTTAATCATATTTTCAACTATGGAGTAACCCCCACGGCAAGTAAGCCAGCAAAAGACAAACCATGTTTTCGGAAACAACTAAAAACTAAACAACCAACTGTGAACGCACTCAACTTTGTTGTTGACTCGTTGTTACATGCCTTACAGGTCGTTAGATGCTTATGGAGCTTGCACGAGGAGGAGGTCGTTGTGGGATGCGGACTGTTATGTCCCGTGCTTAATAATTAAACTTTATAAACTTATGGAACTTATGTTTTGGGTCTTTAAACTTATGAACTACGAACTCATGTTTTAGTTTTTCGTATTATGCTCCCGCTGTTAACTTAAGTTGGTTACTTTCTTTTGGTCACCAATTGTATTGTGGTTGGTTTTATCTACTTAATTACGTTGTTCAATATGATTGGTGGCTCGATCCTGGTCATGTCACGCCTCCAAGCGGTGATACTCCGCATGGTGGATTTTGGGGGTGTGACAGATTGTGTAACATCTGTGCTTGTAATCATTATGAACAGTTCTATTATCAATAAAACAATGTTATTTGATCCCAATGTTTGTTTGGTTGTGTTTTACATTTTTCATGTTTTGACTTTTATCCAATTTCAAACTCTATATCGCTTTCTGGAGAGTTATACGCAAACTGGTGCGAAAACGTAATCAGTTTAATGCGACAAATACTCCGGAACATCAACATATACCTAACGTACCTTAAATAACCTTTACATAACTTAGAAATAAGTTTTAAAGGCTTTGGTATGGCAAAAACAAGTTAATTCGCTTACAGGGACTAAACTTGACAAACTGCGAAAGTATGCCAATTTGAACTGTAACGAACATTCCGGAACATGACCATAAGTTAAACACACCTTAAATATCCTTTACATAGCTTAGAAATAGGCTTTGAGGGGTTCGGTGTGCTAAAATAAACTTTTGGGTCATTCAGGGACTAAAAGTGTCAAAAAGTGCACAAGTTTGCATTTTCGTGCATAACTCACGTTCTGAATACATCCGGACATCCAAAAATTTATGTAAGCATGACTATATTATGCTTTAGTGTTTGGCTTAAGAAAAATCCATTCGTCGCGTCATTTGGATCGTTTTTCGCGCTTATGCGCATTCCGTCGTAATTAAGCGAACATCGCGATCGTACGGCCAAACGAACCAACACCCGGCATATTTTTGAGCATGTTTCATGTCCACAATGTTTAGGCATCATTTTAGGGCCTTAAAGTTGGCTTGGTGGGCCTTAGAAGTGCCGGAAATGGGCTGAAAACACAACAGGGACTGAAACTGTCATTTATGAAACTTAATTTCTGATCAGAAGCCCCAGGCGGCCCGCCTGAGGTTTGTCTGATCCTGAAGCGGGCCGCGTACACCTCCCAGATCAGATAAGATCGAACAGTCAGCTGATTCCAGCTGTTTAATCCTCAACCACATGCTCACACTTGACCTTTCAGCTGATTAAGTGCCATTTTTAGGCACCATAACTTTCCAACACATGTACGGGTAGGATTCGAGCATGGTTTCCATGAAACGATCTTAACGGTTACCCGAAAACTATAAATAACCCAACCCCCATTACTTCAAACCCACTAGAATCTGATCTTAAAGACTCTAAGTTGGAACCTTTGTTTCATACCTGAGTTATTTTGATCTAGATTAGCATTCGGGGACCCTTCGTAAGTGTTCCTTCGTTCTTTTATTGCTTTTCGAGTCCGAAAGTCAAACTTTGTTTGACTTTCTGCATTGACCAGTTTATGGTCGATGCGAAGTTCGTTTGAACTTCATAATGTGAGTGTGATCACGATGGTTATAGTCCCTAGTGACTATACCTACTGATTACCACGTTATCTAGGCTCAGTGACGAGCCGTAGTTTCGGCCAGAATACGTATTCTTGCGTATTTTGTAACCAAACTACTTATGGGTATCAAAACCGTTTGTTTTGATACCAAACCTGTTTTCTAAACTTAGTTAAGCATGTTTTAACATGCTTAGCTCGTCACTTTTAGTTTAGTGCTTATATAGGGTCGTCAGGTAAGCGATCTAAACAATCGCTTATACTTTCGAACCCGACCCGTTTGGTCGATCATTAGGATCCGACCAAGCACATTAGGTGACCATAGCATATAGGGAATAACCTTCCGAGGTTATACCTTATGGTCGCTTCGTTTAAGTAGTTGTATGATAGGTAGTTTATATGCCTTAGGTAAATTACCAAAATACCCCTTTGATGCCAAAATTCATTTTTAACATATGTAACATAACTTTTGACATCTAAACTGATTTGACAACCATATTAGACATGTTAAGGCATATATTACTTGTCATAGGACTAGTTAAGCGGTCCGAACGCGTTTCACGCGAACGACCCGTTAAAGTAGCATAAGCTACCTAAACGGGTCGTAATGGGTCACAAGCACTTAGGTTAGGTTTCATTTAGTATGTAGGCTTTGTTAAACCATACTACATGAGTTCCCATACTCGTTTGGTTTACGAACCCTCATTCTATCCGATCTTCCGATCTAGGTCCGGTTTATTAACATAGTTACCTATATTAGGTGCCGTTTGATTCCGAGATCTCTAGCATTGCTTGGTGGTTATCTTAGTACTTCTGAGCAATCTCAAGTGAGTACATAGAACCTCTCTTTTACTGTTTTCAAACTGTTTTGGGGTGAAACACATGTGCCTACTTGTTACTTTCATGCTTTCCTGTTTTCACATCATATACCTGCTATGTTTGTTAGTACATGATTTCATTACATTTCATGCTATGTATGCCCATTGTGTGCGTATTTAGTACATTGTTTTACTTTACATTTCTGCTATGTATGTTGACTGATAGCATGCTAGCACATTGATTTACATGACTTTCTGCTTTGTATGTTAACTTAGCATACTTAGTACATTGTTTTCATATAACATGTTCGCTTTTGCTATGACATTTGGTTTGCACAAACGAGACTATTATACGTTCATTAACAATAGCTACGCCGCTCGGTAGTAAGTACTGGTACCATAGGACTTGACAAATCCCATTCCTGACATCCCGGGTTTGTTTGGATGTGAGGAATGACTGAATCCGAAAACATTTCTTTTGATAACCTTGACTGAAAGGGTTATCCGACTGTCTCAAGGCTTGAATGTATGCGTTAACTTACCACATAAATGTTTGTATCAATGTAACATGCATTACTTTGCAAAACATAACATTTTGATATATTCAAAATACTTTGTTTTGTACATTTATACATTTTGGACTATGTGACAATGCTTTACTTACAATACATAACTTTTGTTACACATTACTTGACTACTTTTGGACTTATAAACATTTGACATGGCTTATACAAGGACTTTTGACTATTGGTTTAAACATAGACTTTATACATTGGTGGTTTGTTTAAGTGATTTAAGTAACGAGGCATGTGTAATATGATACAAGCATGGTGGATACGCCGCTAGTACTTCCTATATATAAGTGTTTGTATGGTATTACATATTGTAGCGTTAATTAAATCATTTCAATTTGGACATATGACATTTTATACAAATAACATACTTTTCACAAGACAATGTTTTACAAAACAACTTATCTTATACAAACTCATTTTACTTGGTTATTTATTTAACCATACTTTATGACCTTATTTATACATATCATCTGATCTTATCGTTTTTCAAATGATTTACAAGACAAAACAATTTACAAGGTTCATGACTGACTGTTATTAAACAATTTCTTAAACTTAAGTCATGAATCCTATTTTCACAAAACCTATGTATCTCACAGGCATTTTTATGCTGACGTACCTATTTTCACATGTGTTTTCAGGAGCTTTTCCGTAGGATGAAGATCGTGACACTAGGGCGGACCTGTGCCTTAGAGACATAAAATGAAGATAGACTTAGTTTAATTATGTTCTGAACTCTTTATTTCCTGTTTAAAACAACGTAACTCTTATGTTTATAAATAAAATACAACTTTGAATGCCATGGTTATGAGACAATTAATTCTGTTACAACACTCCCCGACGTTTTCCGCCACGTCTTGTATGTTATACGTGGTCGGGGTGTGACAGAAGAGTTGGTATCAGAGCCAATGGTTATAGGGAATTAGGTTATTAGTAATGCTTTGACCTAGACTATAACCTTTCTAGGACCCTAACACAATGATGGGATTTTAACATGTTTATCAAAGTAATTTCATCCATATGAAATAAAAACGCAGCGGAAAATAAGTTTAAAACATGTTACTTTTATAAGATATAAAACCGTTTATATGCAAAATCCCAAAACCCGGATCCATATATGAAGATGCATACTATCATATACAACCATAGGGTGTTTAGAATACTACCTTCCAAGGAGTAGAGGATATGAAAAAGATGATGCTTCTTGAAATGGTTGTCTTCAAGAGTAGAAGACCTCAAGGTTGTATACCCCAAGCTTCCAACAAACACCTCATGTTTAGCTAGGATTTCTACACTTATGAACTCACTTTTGAAACCCTCTTGAAGACCAACTCATGGCCGAAAATTTGAGAGGAGTTTTGGAGTTCTTGCACTTGTTATATGAACTTGAAACTCACCAATAGATCAACCATACATGACCCGATTTATTTAGAGTCTTACACTTGATTTTTCCAACTAAAATAAACTCTTGGATGATCATGTTTAGGCCGAAAATATGCAGCCATTTTCTCCTATTTTTCAAGTTCATCATCTTCCATTTTGACACAAAATTCTCTTAAAGAAGGTGAGAGAAGATGCCACCCCATTTGCCCAATCAATGATCCTCTAACACATGCATTTGCATGTTATTTGATTGGACCATCTTTTCTTGAGAAGACCTCCCAATCAAGAGGCCTCTAACTTATGACAACATGCATGGAACATTATTGGCCACTTTATGTCTTGGGAAGGGGGGGGGGGCGGCCTAGCTTTTTATAAAAAAAAATACAATTTCTTTTATATAAAATATAAGTCTTGCATATATATTTTATAACTTTTATAAAATATAACATCATATGTTATAAGACTTATGCTATTTTTATGATGTTATTTAACCCATTAAATAACAAAATAAAATACTCTCTCAAAAATAAATTATCCATATAATTTATTAGTTTGTCAAGTGCAATTATTTAGAAAACCAATTTCTAAATATTCTAAGTGTTGATATTTATTTATTTGATCATATCATAAATAAATATTGTAAGTGTTTGTCTAGCTTGTTATTGGGTATGACTCGACTTGGATCATAACGTACTAGCCACATCAATTTAATATGTGTCTTGGGCATACAGAGTCCAACAATCTCCCACTTGCACAAGATACATAGAAGATTGATGCAAGTAGTAAATAACGCCTAACTACGGTTTACTACCCTAATACGTATGACTATATGTGCCATTCAATAACATCATCCCCTTCAAGTCCCTTATTTGAACATGATTTAGGTGAATCTATCATTTATCCTTTCGTTACAGATGTCATGTTAAATCCAGAGACACAGAGTGATCACTCTCTGTTGATTTAACTTTAGCAGGCCTTAGACATCTTACTCTCAACGAATAAGAGGAACAAATCCCATCTTGACTACATACGTCTCTCACAATCACCTTGTACCACACCTGAGCTTAGCCTTATGTACTGTCATATTACTGACAGCGAAGAAATAAGTCAAGGCATAATATTTGGTGAATATCAAGACCCAATATGTATCTCAGGTCTGAGGATACTATGATATTCTCCTTTACTCAAATTTACTTATGATCAATCACAAATGATTCCATGCAGTAATATTTGAGAGCGAGTCAGTCCAATATTTGTATCCCACAAATATCTATGAACCTTGGCAGCAACGCCTTGCTCTATATTCATACTTCATGAATATCTACCAATCCTAGTTCATAATAGTCTTACATTCATATTTGTTCCCACAATTATGATCGACTACGGACATTTAGAATAAGTAACTTATTCACGGATTTAAACATGCTAATATGGAACATAACTCAACATACCATAAAGAGTTATAATAACAATTGTTCCAATATCCAAATATAAAATAGATCAAATCCAATCACTAGAATATCGAAGTCCTAAGGCACAAGTATGACCCTTTCATGCTTTGCCCTTTCAAGGAGCTTCGTGAGTGGATCCGCAATATTTTGATCAGTGTGAACTTTGCGAATACATATCTTTCTCTTTTCAACTTCATCCCTTATGTAGTTGAAATTCCGCTCAATGTGCCTAGTCTTTTGATATATACGAGGTTCCTTGATTTGATCAATCGCACCATCGTTATCACAAAGATCTCTAGGGTCCTGAATGGTATGGACTCCCCTTAGATCGGCAATAATTCAAGTGGTAGATCCATATGAATTATTTTGACCAATGAAGCGGCGATGTATTCTGATTATGTAGTGGACAATGCTACCCTGTTTGTGATCGAGAACCATCTTGATCAGTTTGGAAACTCGTATCCATGTAACCCTTTACAACGAATTCCGAAACTCGCATCCTTGTAACCCTTTTACAACGAGTTCTTTTTCACCAGATCCATATATTAGAAACATATCCTTAGTCCTTCTAAGGTATTTCAATATATATTTTTAACAGTCACCCAATGACTGTTACTCGCTGGTATCTTTTCGTCATGCCTAAAGCGCATGACATGTCCATTCCAGTGCATATCATTACATACATAATGAATCCTATAGCTATCGCATATGGGATTCCTTTCAATCTTTCTTGCTCATCCTTTGAGCTTGGACATTGAAACGCTTTCAATATTGTCCTCTCTTTGAATAGGTACCAAACCTTTCATAGAGTTCTTCATCTTGAACCTTTTCAAGACTTTGTCAATGTATGCACTTTTGTTTAAACCTATCTAGCGCCTTGACCTATCCTTATAGATCTTTATTCCTAAATATAGACGACTTCACCAAAATCCTTAATGGAAAAACAATTTTCAAGCCAGGCTTTTACACCCTCCAAGGTTGGAATGTTATTTCCAAATAGTAGAATGTCATCGACATATAATACAAAGAAAGTAATAATGCTCCCACTAGCCTTCTTATTCACACAAGCTTTATCAACGTTTTTGATGAATCCATTTTCCCTAATCTCTTCATCAAAACGGTGATTCCAACTTTTAGATGCTTGTTTCAATCCATAGATTGATTTCTTTAACTTGCACACTTTGTTAGGATGTTTTGGATCAACAAAACCTTCAGGCTTAACTATATAGACATTTTCCTCAAGATATCTATTAAGGAAAGTCGTTTTGAGATCCATTTGCCAAATCTCATAATCATATTGTGCAAGCATGGCAAATAATATCCTAGTTGACTTTAGCATCGCCACAGGCGATAAGGTCTCATCACAATCAACCTTTGAGTTTGATTGAAACCTTTTGCTACAAGTCTCGCTGTACAAGTATCCAAGTTTCCATGCATATATGTTTTCTTCATGAAAACCCACTTACTTCCAACCATTTTGGAGTTAAGAGGTTGCATAACCAATTCCTATACTTGGTTGTTATACATGGATCGTATCTTTACGTTCATAGCCTTAAGCCATTTGTCGCAATCGAATTTCGACATTGCATCATGGTATATGGTTGGTTCATCTGAATCTACCACATAGCATCCATCCATAAAAATCCATATCTTTCAGGTGGATTACTAATTCTACCAGATCTGCGAACGTTTTGTGTATATTGATCAACCATTTGATCATCTTCAACAACCTCTTGTTGAGTGCTAGTATCAACCAAACGTGTATCGGCTTTTGGTTCCTCATCCTCATCAAGTTCCACTGTTCTACTAGTTCCTTCAATTAGGAACTTATCTTCCAAGAACTTTGCCTTTCGAGCAACAAATACTTTTGCTTGTTGGATCGTAGAAATAATATCCTATATCATCTTTAGGATATCCTACGAAGATACACTTAGTGGATCGTACTTCCAACTTGTTTGGGGTGTATTGCTTCACATAAGCTTCACAACCCATACTTTTAAATATGATAATGATGAAACCTTTCCATGTCATATTTCAAAAGACGTCGTATCCACTTTCTTGGTTGGGGCCATATGGGCCACGGAGAGCAAAGTGTAACCCCAAAGTGATAGAGATAATGCGCTCCTAGCCATCATAGATCGAACCATATCTACTAGAGTTCGATTCCTCCTCTATCGAAACGAAGAACTTTAAAAGAGTTGATTTTGTACTTCACTTTTTGAAGATTCTGAACGTTTCAAAACTTCTTCTTTGTGTCAAGTACACATAACCATAACTACTATAGTTGTCGGTTAAAGTAATGAAGTATCTTTCACCATACCTAGTCATTGGCTTAAAAGGATCACATACATTCGAATGTATGATACCTAAGAAATCTATTGCCCTTTCCCACTAAAGGGTTTCTTAGTCATTTTACTTTGTAAACAAGATTCACATGTATCAAATGAACCAATTTCATTTGTTTCCAAAAGATTATTCTTTCGAAGTGTTTACATGCGACATCTGTTTATATAACCAAGGCGATAATGCCAAAATAAGTCTCACTCAAATCCATTTTTGAGTTTGTTGGTGATTGCTTGGTACATTGAACTATCAAATGATGTATTATTTATGAACCAATTCATAACTACCATTTGAAGGCATAGTTTTAACATGTCATTCATCGAAATATAAATGTCATTGTTTACAAACTTTAAATCAAAACATATTGTCTCAAAAGGGAAACTTAAATAATGTTCCTAGTCAAACTAGGAGCATTCAAAACATTTTAAAACAATTTCCAAACCATTTGGAAGTTTCAAAACATAGTCTCCTTTCTTGTAATGTTTATTTCTTTTGAACCTTTTGCAACGAATTGCAAACATGAGTTCCACATCCGGTATCTAATACCCATGTGTTAGACGAGATAACATTAAGGTCAATATGTATTATTAAGATTGTACCTGAGGTTTGCCTAGCATCCCTTTTGTTTTTTCAACTCTTTGAGATAGGTTGGACAATTCCTATTTAAATGCCCTATCTCACCATACTCAAAGCATGGATCGTTCATGGCAACCTTTGCCTTCTTCTCTTTTGGTTTCGGTGGTTTCGCTTTAGTCTTTCTAATTATTTTCCTTTGAATTACCCGTTTACATTTGAAACATTTGCTTTGGTGTCGGGGTGATGCCCTTTCTTGTTGCCACCCTCATTGATCGTTAGAATGGATAAAATCCTTTTATCCATATCGAGCCTTTCGAGGTGATCAATATGGCTTTTCATCTTAAAACATAAGATGAGTCCGATTGGGTTTCCTCCATTCGACATGCATGAATCGCTCGAACGGTTTCGAAGCGTTCTACCCTTAGGAACATTTCCTATAATTGGGTAATCATGTCGTGTGCTCATGATGTTCAAAACCTTTTGAATCTCGGGATTCATAATTCCTAACATGAGGCAAGAGGCTTGCGTAGTATCCTCGATATACTTAATCCAATCGTTATAGGCATCCTTATCTTCCATAAGATGTTTATCGGGATTAGGATCGTTTTCTAGTGATAGGTTACGGACGGTTTGGGTAATATTGTTAGCGGCCATCTACAAAATTTAACAAGGTTCATTTTAGTATTTTCGATATTATTATATTTTAATCATTAATACCCTTTGTGTCTCATAGACAATTAATAATTAAAATCTAGAATCCAACGTTACATTTAAATATTGGTTAGGTGACCTTTATCCCTCTATTTAAATTAACAAGGTAGTCAACGTTTGACAATTGCAACTCTTTGCAACTTCTAGCCATATGGGATCGGTTAAACATCTTTATGTTTAGTTGGCATGTTTAATCCCATCAACACCGTTTGTTCGCCATGCTTCGGTGACCCTAAGTTCATGGTTTCCAAATCAAGTCGTCCAACTTACACACACGTGTGAGTTTATACACATAAGTGGTTAGGTGACCTTTATCCCACAAACATGGTAAACCCACCTCGAACATACAAGTTCCCTCAAATGTGGTTAGGTGACCTTTATCCCACAATAAGAGTTCCCAAGTGTTTCGAGTGTTGTATAAAAGGATGGTGTTTGACTCGTTTTATAAAAGAGATTTTTGAGTTTTCAAAATTCTAGTTTAGAAAACTTTATGTACCATACATTTGCATGCATTCAAATCCTTGGTACTTTTGTGAAACAAATTTCAAGGTTCTTTTTAATAAAACCCATTTTATTATAAAATCATTAATTTTTAATAACCTTTTATTAACCAATTTTAATGATCTTGTAAAGAACCAATTTTACGCTTGTTGTTGATTATTAGTTTGTTAAGCATGCATATCCAAATATCATCTAAACAACATAAATAAGCAACCACACAAGCACAACACATATATCATTAGGTGCATAACCATAGCCAACTATTTTGACCACACTTGTTAGCCGAAACAAGTGTGCCAAAAGGTCCTTCCTAAAGGGTGAAAAATGACACAAGCGATGTGTCGTTGAACTCCCACTTGATCCCGCATCCAAATGCTTCAAGTCTCCCTTTTGTGTTGTGATTTCTCCACTTTCTTTGAGCTTCCAAAATGTACTTTAATTCAGCTCCAAACTCCTTTGGGCTCCGAAAATGTGTTTTGGTTTTCGGGCTAAAATCCCGTTAAGAACTATGAAGTCCTTTATGCCCGAAATTGGCAAAAACCAAAACCGCATTTTTGTGTGCAACTTCTTTTACAAAATATATCCTAATACATTTTTCTAGTAAAATGAAATGCACCTAGTCTATTTATTTTACATGCCAAATGAAAAATAAATAAATTACATATCTTTACAAATGGAAGACAAATTAATAATTATTACAACCTCTGAAAGAATTAAATATAAATCACAAACACAAACATTCAACACAAGGTCATGGCTAGGTCATATGCACCAAAATATATATCCAAATATATATTTATATTAATTTCAAGAAGCATAAAAAAATGGTTCCCTTTTAATAACCATTTTCGGCTATGTCCAAAAACCGAAAAGGTAAGTTTTGTCCAAACAAACAAATCATCCATATGAAATAATTTTCAAGATTCATTTATGCATGTAAGAATATAATCTTGAAAAACAAAGGGATAACCATACTTAGAATTTCGGCCATAGGGTTTTTACCAAACCCGAAACCCGAAAATTTTAAGTCTATTGAAGCATGCACTCATATAAGCGGCTCTGATACCATTGATGGGATTTTAACATGTTTATCAAAGTAATTTCATCCATATGAAATAAAAACGCAGCGGAAAATAAGTTTAAAACATGTTACTTTTATAAGATATAAAACCGTTTATATGCAAAATCCCAAAACCCGGATCCATATATGAAGATGCATACTATCATATACAACCATAGGGTGTTTAGAATACTACCTTCCAAGGAGTAGAGGATATGAAAACGATGATGCTTCTTGAAATGGTTGTCTTCAAGAGTAGAAGACCTCAAGTTTGTATACCCCAAGCTTCCAACAAACACCTCATGTTTAGCTAGGATTTCTACACTTATGAACTCACTTTTGAAACCCTCTTGAAGACCAACTCATGGCCGAAAATTTGAGAGGAGTTTTGGAGTTCTTGCACTTGTTATATGAACTTGAAACTCACCAATAGATCAACCATACATGACCCGATTTATTTAGAGTCTTACACTTGATTTTTCCAACTAAAATCAACTCTTGGATGATCATGTTTAGGCCGAAAATATGCAGCCATTTTCTCCTATTTTTCAAGTTCATCATCTTCCATTTTGACACAAAATTCTCTTAAAGAAGGTGAGAGAAGATGCCACCCCATTTGCCCAATCAATGATCCTCTAACACATGCATTTGCATGTTATTTGATTGGACCATCTTTTCTTGAGAAGACCTCCCAATCAAGAGGCCTCTAACTTATGACAACATGCATGGAACATTATTGGCCACTTTATGTCTTGGGAAGGGGGGGGGGGGGGGGCGGCCTAGCTTTTTATAAAAAAAAAATACAATTTCTTTTATATAAAATATAAGTCTTGCATATATATTTTATAACTTTTATAAAATATAACATCATATGTTATAAGACTTATGCTATTTTTATGATGTTATTTAACCCATTAAATAACAAAATAAAATACTCTCTCAAAAATAAATTATCCATATAATTTATTAGTTTGTCAAGTGCAATTATTTAGAAAACCAATTTCTAAATATTCTAAGTGTTGATATTTGTTTATTTGATCATATCATAAATAAATATTGTAAGTGTTTGTCTAGCTTGTTATTGGGTATGACTCGACTTGGATCATAACGTACTAGCCACATCAATTTAATATGTGTCTTGGGCATACAGAGTCCAACACACAAGTTATCTTGTGTTTAGATCTTAAAACATGTACATCACCTATCCTTAGGTGATTATCAAAACAAGAAACCAAATTTTCCGAAACGATTTTTGAAAAACAATCATCTGTTTTCGGATGATTTATTACAAGGTTTTGAACCCTCTTTTGTAAGGTTTTGAACCCTTCCAGTTTGACTAAATTTTTGGCCTTGTGCCTTCAAATTTTCAAAATCTCGTCAAAGTTTTGGGTTCTAAATAGTGTGAACACGTGCAAACTGGAAGAGTGAATGCCTGTATTCTGGGTTTTCTGTCTAGGCAAGCACTTCGTATACATCTCATCAGACGCGAGACCAGTTGTGCTTACCTGGGAATTCTTGGGATGAGTGTTCACTTATAGGCGAGCATGTCTTCGCGATACATTATTTTTGATCCATTTACTTTGATTAGTCACTGTGTGTCGTTCGTTTGCTTGGTAATGCGGACAAATGACCACCATCTTTGCTTTTGTTAATTTTGCTTCATCTCATTCTTTTCACCCAATCATCTCACTCGTTTCCTTTCATGTTTCCTCTTTTAGAATGCCTCCTCGACGCGACAATCTGATAGCGACTGCCGAACTGGCAGAAATTATTGCGCAGCAGATGGCTGCTCAATTTCCAAATCTCTTTGCTCAATGGCACCAAGCCAACAACAATAACAATGCTCCATGCAAATACAAGGATTTTAACTCGGCTAAACCACTCAAGTTTAGTGGTTCTGAGGGAGCGACTGGGCTTCTTCAATGGTTCGAGAGCATTGAGAATACTTTCCGCCACGTGCAGTGTCCGGATAATCGCAAGGTCGAGTTTTCTTCGAGCGTGTTTCAGAAGAGGGCTCTCACATGGTGGAATGGGGTCATGAGAGATCGGGGTGCAGAAGTTGCTCTAGCGCAAACTTGGGCTGAACTTAGGGCCCTTATGATGAGGGAATTCTGTCCTCGTCATGAACAGCGAGCGTTGGAGAAAGAGTTTGAGGACTTGAAACAAGACAGTGGCAAGCACAGGGCTTATACTGATAGGTTTGAAGAGTTGAGTCTGCTTTGCCCAACTATGGTTACCCCACTCGACAAGGCTATCGAAAGATACATCGACGGCCTACCTGACTCGGTACAAGACATCATTACTGGTAGCAACCCTACCACACTCCGTCAGGCGATCGAGTTATCCGCGACATTGACTGAGTCGCAGATTCGAAAGGGGAAGCTGCACAGAAAGGGTGACAAGGGTAAGAAGCAGGTGTCTGATAAGGAAGATAGCAAGAAAGGTCAAAACAAGAAGGGAAAAAATTCTGGAGGGTCTAGGAAGCGGAAGGCTTCCCAAAACTATGCTGTTACTGCACAGGCTCAAGCTGCACCAAATCAGCCTGCGCAGCCACTAGCCAAGAAACCTTATCTTGGCAATGCACCTTTGTGCAACAGGTGTAACGGCCATCATCAACCACACCTCCAGTGTCGTCAGTTCACCAACTGCGGAAGACCTGGTCATCTTGCTGCCACCTGCCGCATTCCTGTTAACCAGAACCAGGCAGTTCAGAACCAAGCCCAACAAGTTGCTCAGCCTCTTGCTCAGCAATAAGGTCAAGCTGCACGACCTCATTTTCCTCCTGGTTCGTGCTACAATTGTGGGGATCTGACCCACTACAGGAACCGGTGCCCAAGGCTAGCCAACCAAAATCAGAATCAGAACCAAAATCAGGCTCAGGCTCGAGGGCGAGCTTTTAACTTGAATGCCCAAGAGGCTCAGGCGGACGATAATGTGGTGAACGGTACGTTCTTTATTAATAATCAGCCTGCATCTGTTCTTTTTGATTCGGGCGCCGACAAGAGTTTTGTGTCATTGTCTTTTGAGCCATTACTTCGCGTGTCTAGAACAAAACTAGGTAAACCTTTGACAGTAGAAGTTGCTAATGGTGAACCCATTGTTCTTGATTCTGTTCTTCACAACTGCCAGTTGAATCTTAACGATCATCTTTTTCCAATCGACCTCACACCTATGCAACTTGGAAGCTTCGATGTCATAGTGGGTATGGATTGGTTATCTAAGCATCGAGCAGAGATAGTTTGTTGTGAGAAGATTGTTCGTGTGCCGCTTTCGACAGGCGAGATCCTACAGGTTCAAGGTGAGAAACCTGCCTGTGGTCTCAAACTCATGTCTTGTTTTAAAGCTCGGAAGTATCTGTGGAAGAACTATGTGGCTTTCTTAGCACATGTTACAGCAGATAAAGGCAAGGGTAAGTCTATTTCAGATATTCCTGTCGTTCGGGATTATTCTGAAGTTTTCCCTGAAGAGTTACCTGGTCTACCCCCAGCACGCCAAGTCGAGTTCCGCATTGATCTCGTACCTGGTGCAAATCCCATTGCCAGAGCCCCATATCGTCTTGCACCGTCTGAGATGCAAGAGTTGTCTAAGCAGCTTCAGGAACTCTCCGACAAAGGTTTTATCCGTCCTAGCTTTTCACCCTGGGGTGCTCCCGTTCTTTTTGTCAAGAAGAATGATGGATCTTTTAGGATGTGTATCGATTATCGTGAGCTTAACAAGCTTACCATCAAGAATCGATATCCCCTACCTCGTATAGAAGACCTCTTTGATCAGTTACAAGGCGCTTCTTATTTTTCAAAGATTGATCTGCGATCTAGATATCATCAACTTCGGGTGCATGAAGAAGACATTCCCAAGACAGCGTTCCGCACTCGATATGGGCATTATGAATTCACAGTCATGCCATTTGGTTTGACTAATGCTCCTGCGGTTTTCATGGACTTAATGAATAGGGTCTGCAAACCTTATTTGGATCAGTTCGTCATTGTTTTTATTGACGACATCTTGATTTACTCCAAGACGCGAGCTGATCACGAGCAACATCTTCGTCTTACTTTGGAGCTCCTAAAGAAAGAGCAACTGTTTGCCAAATTCTCCAAGTGTGAATTCTGGCTTAAAGAAGTTCAATTTTTGGGGCATATCATCGACGAACAAGGTATCCATGTAGATCCCTCCAAGATCAGTGCGATTAAGGATTGGGATACGCCTACTACTCCCACTGAGGTTCGTTCTTTTCTTGGTCTAGCGGGTTATTACCGCCGCTTCATTGAAAACTTCTCAAAGATTGCAGTTCCTCTAACTGCTCTAACACAGAAGAACAAGCCCTTTGAGTGGGGATTCAAACAAGAGGAAGCTTTTCAAAACTTGAAGCAGAAGCTTTGCGACGCGCCTGTTCTAACTTTGCCTGAGGGCAATGATGATTTCGTCGTTTATTGTGATGCATCAAAATTGGGTCTTGGCTGTGTCCTGATGCAAAGGAACAAAGTCATAGCATATGCATCGAGGCAGGTGAAGATACATAAGAAGAACTACACCACTCATGATCTTGAGTTGGGTGCAGTTGTTTTCGCTCTAAAGATCTGGAGACACTATTTGTACGGTACAAAATGTGTGGTTTTCACGGACCACAAAAGTCTTCAGCATATCTTCAACCAGAAAGAACTCAACATGAGGCAACGGCGTTGGGTTGAGCTTTTGAACGACTATGACTGCGAAATTCGCTACCATCCTGGTAAGGCGAATGTCGTAGCTGATGCATTGAGTCGTAAGGAACGTACTAAGCTTCATTGTGTACGTGTTCAATCTGTTATTCAAGCTCAATCCGATATCCAAGCACGCATTTCTCAGGCTCAACAATCTTGTGTTTCACAAGGTTTAATGGATAAGGAATTTCCCTATCACATAACGCCTGCTTTGGAACTGAAGGACAATGGATCGTATTACTTCATGGACCGTTTGTGGGTCCCAAGCCAGGATGATCTTCGTACCTTGCTTATGGATGAAGCCCATAAGTCGCGTTATTCTATTCATCCGGGCTCAGATAAGATGTATAAGGATCTTCGTATTCATTATTGGTGGCCGGGTATGAAGAAAGACATTGCCTTATACGTATCAAAATGCCTTACTTGTCTAAAGGTTAAGGCTGAACATCAGCGTCCTTCTGGTTTATTGGAGCAACCAGAGATCCCAGTTTGGAAATGGGAAAACATTACTATGGATCTTGTTACTAAACTTCCGCGCACAAAGAAAGGTCATGATGCCATCTGGGTAGTTGTTGATCGTCTTACTAAGTCAGCGCATTTCTTGTCAATCCGTGAGGATTTTCCTGCTGACAGACTTGCTCAAATCTATGTGGATGAAATTGTGGCTCGACATGGTGTTCCTTTGAACATCATTTCTGACAGAGATGCTCGTTTCACTTCTCATTTTTGGAGAACCATGCAATCTGCTATGGGGACCCAACTTAATTTGAGCACAGCTTATCATCCGCAAACGGATGGTCAATCTGAGAGAACAATCCAGACTCTGGAGGATATGCTTAGAGCTTGTGTGATCGATTTTGGTGGTAGTTGGGATTCACATCTTAAGTTGATTGAATTCTCCTACAACAACAGTTATCACACCAGCATCAAAATGGCTCCTTTCGAGGCTCTCTATGGTCGAAAATGTCGTTCACCAGTCTGCTGGAATGAGATCGGCGAGGCTCAACTTACTGGACCTGCCCTCATTTTAGAAACTACTGACAAGATCAAGAAAGTTCGTGATAACCTTCAGACAGCTAGAAGCCGTCAAAAGAGTTACGCGGATCCAAAACGCAAGCCCTTGGAATTTCAAGTCGGTGATCGAGTATTACTTAAGGTCTCACCTTGGAAAGGTGTGATCAGATTTGGAAAGAAAGGAAAACTTGCACCAAGATACGTTGGACCATTCAAGATCGTCGAAAGAATCGGTAAGGTAGCCTACAGACTTGAGTTACCTCCTGAACTTGGAAATGTTCATCCAACTTTTCACGTGTCCAATCTCAAGAGGTGTTTAGCTGATGAGAACCTCCACATACCGCTTGACGAAATTCGTGTTGGCAAAACACTGAAATTTGTTGAGAAGCCAGTAGAAATCATGGAACGTGAAGTCAAGTGGCTTAAACGCAAGCGCATTCCTTTGGTCAAAGTTCGCTGGGAAGCTAAACATGGACCCGAGTTTACTTGGGAACGCGAAGATCAAATGAAGGCGAAGTATCCGCATCTTTTCCCACGAGTTTCCTCTAAATAAATTTCGGGACGAAATTTCCACAAGTAGGGGAGACTGTAACATCTGTGCTTGTAATCATTATGAACAGTTCTATTATCAATAAAACAATGTTATTTGATCCCAATGTTTGTTTGGTTGTGTTTTACATTTTTCATGTTTTGACTTTTATCCAATTTCAAACTCTATATCGCTTTCTGGAGAGTTATACGCAAACTGGTGCGAAAACGTAATCAGTTTAATGCGACAAATACTCCGGAACATCAACATATACCTAACGTACCTTAAATAACCTTTACATAACTTAGAAATAAGTTTTAAAGGCTTTGGTATGGCAAAAACAAGTTAATTCGCTTACAGGGACTAAACTTGACAAACTGCGAAAGTATGCCAATTTGAACTGTAACGAACATTCCGGAACATGACCATAAGTTAAACACACCTTAAATATCCTTTACATAGCTTAGAAATAGGCTTTGAGGGGTTCGGTGTGCTAAAATAAACTTTTGGGTCATTCAGGGACTAAAAGTGTCAAAAAGTGCACAAGTTTGCATTTTCGTGCATAACTCACGTTCTGAATACATCCGGACATCCAAAAATTTATGTAAGCATGACTATATTATGCTTTAGTGTTTGGCTTAAGAAAAATCCATTCGTCGCGTCATTTGGATCGTTTTTCGCGCTTATGCGCATTCCGTCGTAATTAAGCGAACATCGCGATCGTACGGCCAAACGAACCAACACCCGGCATATTTTTGAGCATGTTTCATGTCCACAATGTTTAGGCATCATTTTAGGGCCTTAAAGTTGGCTTGGTGGGCCTTAGAAGTGCCGGAAATGGGCTGAAAACACAACAGGGACTGAAACTGTCATTTATGAAACTTAATTTCTGATCAGAAGCCCCAGGCGGCCCGCCTGAGGTTTGTCTGATCCTGAAGCGGGCCGCGTACACCTCCCAGATCAGATAAGATCGAACAGTCAGCTGATTCCAGCTGTTTAATCCTCAACCACATGCTCACACTTGACCTTTCAGCTGATTAAGTGCCATTTTTAGGCACCATAACTTTCCAACACATGTACGGGTAGGATTCGAGCACGGTTTCCATGAAACAATCTTAACGGTTACCCGAAAACTATAAATAACCCAACCCCATTACTTCAAACCCACTAGAATCTGATCTTAAAGACTCTAAGTTGGAACCTTTGTTTCATACCTGAGTTATTTTGATCTAGATTAGCATTCGGGGACCCTTCGTAAGTGTTCCTTCGTTCTTTTATTGCTTTTCGAGTCCGAAAGTCAAACTTTGTTTGACTTTCTGCATTGACCAGTTTATGGTCGATGCGAAGTTCGTTTGAACTTCATAACGTGAGTGTGATCACGATGGTTATAGTCCCTAGTGACTATACCTACTGATTACCACGTTATCTAGGCTCAGTGACGAGCCGTAGTTTCGGCCAGAATACGTATTCTTGCGTATTTTGTAACCAAACTACTTATGGGTATCAAAACCGTTTGTTTTGATACCAAACCTGTTTTCTAAACTTAGTTAAGCATGTTTTAACATGCTTAGCTCGTCACTTTTAGTTTAGTGCTTATATAGGGTCGTCAGGTAAGCGATCTAAACAATCGCTTATACTTTCGAACCCGACCCGTTTGGTCGATCATTAGGATCCGACCAAGCACATTAGGTGACCATAGCATATAGGGAATAACCTTCCGAGGTTATACCTTATGGTCGCTTCGTTTAAGTAGTTGTATGATAGGTAGTTTATATGCCTTAGGTAAATTACCAAAATACCCCTTTGATGCCAAAATTCATTTTTAACATATGTAACATAACTTTTGACATCTAAACTGATTTGACAACCATATTAGACATGTTAAGGCATATATTACTTGTCATAGGACTAGTTAAGCGGTCCGAACGCGTTTCACGCGAACGACCCGTTAAAGTAGCATAAGCTACCTAAACGGGTCGTAATGGGTCACAAGCACTTAGGTTAGGTTTCATTTAGTATGTAGGCTTTGTTAAACCATACTACATGAGTTCCCATACTCGTTTGGTTTACGAACCCTCATTCTATCCGATCTTCCGATCTAGGTCCGGTTTATTAACATAGTTACCTATATTAGGTGCCGTTTGATTCCGAGATCTCTAGCATTGCTTGGTGGTTATCTTAGTACTTCTGAGCAATCTCAAGTGAGTACATAGAACCTCTCTTTTACTGTTTTCAAACTGTTTTGGGGTGAAACACATGTGCCTACTTGTTACTTTCATGCTTTCCTGTTTTCACATCATATACCTGCTATGTTTGTTAGTACACGATTTCATTACATTTCATGCTATGTATGCCCATTGTGTGCGTATTTAGTACATTGTTTTACTTTACATTTCTGCTATGTATGTTGACTGATAGCATGCTAGCACATTGATTTACATGACTTTCTGCTTTGTATGTTAACTTAGCATACTTAGTACATTGTTTTCATATAACATGTTCGCTTTTGCTATGACATTTGGTTTGCACAAACGAGACTATTATACGTTCATTAACATTAGCTACGCCGCTCGGTAGTAAGTACTGGTACCATAGGACTTGACAAATCCCATTCCTGACATCCCGGGTTTGTTTGGATGTGAGGAATGACTGAATCCGAAAACATTTCTTTTGATAACCTTGACTGAAAGGGTTATCCGACTGTCTCAAGGCTTGAATGTATGCGTTAACTTACCACATAAATGTTTGTATCAATGTAACATGCATTACTTTGCAAAACATAACATTTTGATATATTCAAAATACTTTGTTTTGTACATTTATACATTTTGGACTATGTGACAATGCTTTACTTACAATACATAACTTTTGTTACACATTACTTGACTACTTTTGGACTTATAAACATTTGACATGGCTTATACAAGGACTTTTGACTATTGGTTTAAACATAGACTTTATACATTGGTGGTTTGTTTAAGTGATTTAAGTAACGAGGCATGTGTAATATGATACAAGCATGGTGGATACGCCGCTAGTACTTCCTATATATAAGTGTTTGTATGGTATTACATATTGTAGCGTTAATTAAATCATTTCAATTTGGACATATGACATTTTATACAAATAACATACTTTTCACAAGACAATGTTTTACAAAACAACTTATCTTATACAAACTCATTTTACTTGGTTATTTATTTAACCATACTTTATGACCTTATTTATACATATCATCTGATCTTATCGTTTTTCAAATGATTTACAAGACAAAACAATTTACAAGGTTCATGACTGACTGTTATTAAACAATTTCTTAAACTTAAGTCATGAATCCTATTTTCACAAAACCTATGTATCTCACAGGCATTTTTATGCTGACGTACCTATTTTCACATGTGTTTTCAGGAGCTTTTCCGTAGGATGAAGATCGTGACACTAGGGCGGACCTGTGCCTTAGAGACATAAAATGAAGATAGACTTAGTTTAATTATGTTCTGAACTCTTTATTTCCTGTTTAAAACAACGTAACTCTTATGTTTATAAATAAAATACAACTTTGAATGCCATGGTTATGAGACAATTAATTCTGTTACAACACTCCCCGACGTTTTCCGCCACGTCTTGTATGTTATACGTGGTCGGGGTGTGACAGATTGGTATCAGAGCCATTGGTTATAGTGAACTTGGTTTTAAAAAGGAAAAGCTTTTTGACGAAACCAGACTATAACCTGTACAGTGCTCAACGATCCACAACGACGCTTCGCTCCACGTGCAAGACTCGACACAATAGGTAATATGGTTTATGTTTGTATTGCCTGCCTGCTAGTTTAAGTAGCGTATTTGATCATGGTATGCATAATTAGCGCAACAACTATTGCTTGAAACCCTGTGTGTTTGCTCTCTTCTGTCACTCCGCACTTACGCACTTTGCGACACCTTTCTTACTTGTGTTTCCTTCGATGTGAAGATCATGAGTGGATGCCTGAATTTAACTCAAGCCCAGCTGACGACTCTAATCAATCAACGAGTTGCTGAGGCACTCGCAGCAGTTCCAGCAGGAGGTATAACCTGCTATTTTGACCTATCCTAGGATGTTTAGATCCTACTCTCGCGAACCAACTCTCGTGTTAAATCTTGTCTTTTCGTTCTCGCGCGACAGGTCAGCATGCTCAACCTCCCGTATGTACGTTCAAAACATTCATGGATTGCTGACCTAGTACTTTCAGCGGCACAGAAGGAGCTGTAGGTGTTCTTCACTGGTTTGAGAAGATTGAGTCTGTTTTTGAAATGTGTGAATGCCCTGAAGATCGTAGGGTGAAATATGCTACTGGAACACTCGAAGGTGCAGCATTAACCTGGTGGAAAGCACTGGTTCAACTGCTAGGGCTGGCGGTTGCTAATGCCACCCCATGGAATGACTTCAAAGAATTAATCAAGGAAGAGTATTGTAGTCGTGACGACATCACAAGCTAGAGGTGGAATTTTTCAATCTGAAGATAACGGGGTCTGAGATTGAGGCGTATACGAAAAAGGTCAAACGAGCTGGCCATCTTGTGTCCTACTATGGTGGACCCTCCAATCAAACGTATTGAGCTGTACCTCAAGGGTCTTGCACCAGAGATTCAGAGTCACGTGACTTCAGCTAAACTGGGTACCATTCAGCAAATCATCCGGTTGGCTCATCGTCTCACTGATCAGGCAGTTGAACAGAACAAGCTGCCCAAGCGTATCAGCGCTACTACTACCGATGCTCCCAATGATAACAAGCGCAAGTGGGATGGAAATTCGGGCAAGGGTTCTACTTCAGTTCAGTCTCAGTCCCAGCAGCAAAAGACAGATGAGTACAGGAGCCCCGGTCAGCAGTCTTCTGGGAATCAAGGTCAGGGTGGGTACAAGGGAAATCACCCTAAGTGCAATCGATGTAATTTGCACCACAGCGGGCAGTGCCACAAGAGTCATTGTCTAAGGTGTAACAAGTTTGGTCATGAAGCAAAGGATTGCAGGGGCGCACGACCAGCAAATCAGAATCGCCAACAACAACAACAAGCTCCACAGAACCACCAGCAGCAGCAACAGCAGGGCAATAAAGGATGCTTTTAGTGTGGCGCTGAAGGCCACTTTAAGAGGAACTGTCCTCAACTGAACCAGAATCAGAACAACAACAACCAAGGAAACGGGAACAACAATGGAGGCAACAATGGAGGCAATAACGGGGGTAACAATAATGGCAATGGTGCCAGGGGACGTGTTTTCGTGCTGGGTCAGGGTGATGCAAGGAACGATCCCAACGTGGTGATGGGTAAGTTTCTTCTGGATGACTTCTTTGTTACTATTTTATTCGATTCGGGTGCCGATACTAGTTATGTATCCTTAAAAGTTAGTCAAATGCTTAAGCGCACCCCAACACTTTTGAACACCAAACACGTGGTAGAGCTAGCAAACGGTAAAAGTTTAGAGGCCACACACATAGTTAAGGGTTGTAATCTTGTTCTTGCTGATCAGACCTTCTCTATCGATCTTATTCCTATCGTTCTGGGTAGTTTCGACGTTGTTATTGGGATGGATTGGTTATCTCATCAGCAAGCGGAAATTCTTTGCAACGAGAAGATTGTCCGCATCCCTCGTTCTCGTGAAGAACCCCTCGTGATTCATGGCGACAAGAGTGGTGTTGTCATAGGCATTATCTCTTTCCTTAAGGCCCAGAAGTGTTTACGAAAGGGCCACACTGCCATTCTAGCACTCGTTACTGACGCATCGATGGAAGAGAAGAGAATTGAAGACATACCTATTGTACGTGATTTTCCTGAGGTATTTCCTGAGGAATTACCTGGTCTTCTGCCCCATCGTCAAGTTGAATTTCAAATCAAGCTAGCTCCTTGAGCAGCACCCATAGCTCGAGCACCTTATCGTCTAGCTCCATCAGAACTTGAAGAACTGTCCACGCAACTACAAGAACTCTTGGAAAAGGGTTTCATACGTCCTAGCTCTTCGCCTTGGGGAGCTCCAGTGTTATTCGTGAAGAAGAAAGACGGTACCTTCAGAATGTGTATTGACTACCGCGAACTCAACAAGGTGACCATGAAGAATCATTATCCTCTTCCACGCATTGATGACTTATTCGACCAGCTGCAAGGGTCGAGTTTCTATTCCAAGATTGACCTAAGGTCAGGTTACCATCAACTGAGAGTCCGAGACGAGGATATCTCTAAAACAGCTTTCAGGACTCGTTATGGGCATTACGAGTTTCTGGTTATGCCTTTCGGATTGACAAATGCACCTGCAGTCTTCATGGATCTCATGAACAGAGCGTGCAAGCCTTACCTGGATAAGTTCGTTATTGTATTCATCGACGACATCCCGATCTATTCTAAGAGTCAGGAAGAACACGAACGACACCTGAGACTTATTTTGGAACTCCTTCGAACAGAGCAGTTGTATGCCAAATTTTCAAAATGTGACTTCTGGCTTCGCGAAGTCCACTTTCTAGGCCATGTGGTAAATAAGGATGGGATTCATGTGGATCCATCTAAGGTAGACTCGATCAAGAACCGGCCTGCACCCCGTACACCTATAGAAATCCGCCAATTCTTGGGTTTGGCGGGCTACTACAGAAGATTCATCAAGGATTTCTCAAAGATTGCGCAACCTCTCACCTCACTGACTCATAAAGGTGTCACCTATCGTTGGGGTGATGCACAAGAGTCCGCATTTCAGCACTTAAAAGACAGACTTTATAGCGCGCCTATCCTCTCATTGCCTAAAGGCACAGATGATTTTGTGGTTTATTGCGACGCTTCCATCCAAGGACTTGGTTGCGTATTGATGCAACACAAGGTCATTGCCTACGCATCACGCCAACTTAAGGTTCACGAAAGGAACTACACTACACACGACTTGGAATTGGGAGCAGTTGTTTTCGCACTTAAGATATGGAGGCATTACCTGTACGGTACCAAGTGCACCATTTACACCGATCACATGAGTCTCGAGCATATCTTCAAGCAAAAGGAGTTAAACATGCGACAACGCCGATGGGTCGAGCTCTTGAACGATTACGAATGTGCGATCAAGTGTCATCCGGGCAAAGCCAATGTTGTGGCCGACGCCCTCGGTCGAAAGGATACTATACCTAAGCGTGTACGTGCGTTACAGCTTACCATTCACTCTAACCTTCCCGCTCAAATTCGTGATGCTCAGGTTGAAGCATTGAAAGCAGAAAACATCAGGGCTGAGTCCCTGCGAGGATCAAGGAAACGGTTAGAACAAAAGGAAGACGGCGCCTACTATGTTAACCGGCGCATCTGGGTTCCACTTTATGGAGAATTACGCGAGCTTGTGATGGATGAAGCGCACAAGTCTCGTTATTCGGTACATCCTGGTTTGGATAAGATGTACCACGATCTCAAGACTACGTATTGGTGGCCTGGTATGAAAGCCAACATAGCAACCTACGTCAGTAAATGCTTGACTTGTGCTAGGGTCAAGGTCGAATACCAGAAACCATCAGGCCTCCTTCAACAACCAGAGATACCTAAATGGAAATGGGAGCAAATATCCACGGATTTCGTTACTGGCCTGCCTAGATCTCAACGCGGAAATGATACCATTTGGGTGATCGTGGATCGACTGACTAAGTCTGCACATTTTCTGGCTATCAAGGAAACGGATCAGTTTTCCACTCTAGCAGACATCTACCTAAAGGAAGTGGTATCAAGGCACGAAGTGCCAACCTCCATCATTTCTGATCGTGACTCAAGTTTTACGTCTGAATTGTGGCAAGCCATGCACAAGTCCTTTGGTTCTCGATTAGACATGAGCACGGCATACCATCCACAGACGGATGGGCAATCTGAACGTACCATCCAAACCCTTGAAGACATGCTTAGGGCATGTGTAATCGACTTTGGTAATGGCTGGGAAAAACACCTCCCGTTAGTGGAGTTTTCGTATAATAACAGCTACCACACCAGTATCCATGCCGCTCCATTTGAGGCATTGTACGGACGTAAATGCCGATCACCTCTTTGTTGGGCAGAAGTTGGTGACAGTCAAATCACTAGCCCAGAACTTGTAGTAGATACAACCGAGAGGATTGCTCAGATACGACAACGAATGGCGGCAGCTCGTGACCGTCAGAAAAGCTATGCTGATAAGCGCAGGAAACCACTCGAGTTCCAGGTTGGGGATCGAGTGCTACTCAAAGTCTCACCTTGGAAAGGTGTAGTTCGTTTTGGCAAACGAGGCAAACTCAACCCGCGATATGTTGGACCGTTTGAAATCATTGAGAATATTGGCAAGGTCGCTTACAAGTTGAATCTACCTGAAGAACTCAGCGGAGTTCATAATGTTTTCCATGTGTCGAATCTGAAGAAGTGTCTGTCAGATGAGACCCTCATAGTTCCTCTCAAGGAGCTCACTATCGACAACCAGCTGTGATTTGTCGAGGAACCAGTAGAAATTAGTGATCGAGATGTTAAGATTCTCAAGCGTACCAGAATACCTCTTGTTCGAGTTCGTTGGAATTCCCGTCGTTGCCCAGAGTATACCTGGGAACGAGAAGACCAAATGAAACTCAAGTATCCCCAGTTGTTTAAGAAAAGTGCAACCACTACTGAGATTGAAGCTACTGCAGAATTTCGGGATGAAATTCCAAACCAACGGGGGGATGATGTGACACCCCAAGAAAACCAGGAAACCAACGCAACTTAACTAGCTTCCTCAGTAACCACGTGCTAAATTTCGGGATGAAATTTTCTTAACAGTGGGAGAATGTGGCAACCCTCATAATTACATGTATCCGTACGATTAATTAATGTTAATTAAAGTGCTTGATGACTGTGCTGAATTACTTAACTGCTTTCTGATTACTGCGTCATACTTACATGTGCTTTTTAACATACTAGTATTGTGCAGAAAATTAACTAAATGGTCCTGTATTCTTTCCTAAGTGTTGGGAATTAAAAGTGTTACAAAAAGATATATATAGGGCACTATATGGAATAACTTAGCACTTTAACGGAACGGTATCTAACCGAACAACCGGACACTACCCGAAACACCAAAATAATGCTGGAAGCATTGTTTTAACATTTCCAAGCTAGTTATGATCCCCGAACATCATAACACCTCCTAAAAATATTTAATAACTAAATCATGTAACTAATACTTGGATTGGAACTAGTAAGTAATCAAACTAGTTAACACCTAACCTACTACCCCTCCCCCACCTATGGACGACTAGACAAGGGTGGCCCACCCTTGATTTCTTTTATTTGTTTACTTGATCTTGTTGGCACTTTAGAAGCACTTTATACATGAGGTAATACAAGAGCATGGATTATAAGAATGCACATTAGGTTCCAAACTTCATTCTCCACACAACATCAACAACACACAACCTCCTCTCCCTCTTTCCTTGGCTACGGCCATAATCACCACCACACACAACCACCATCTTCATTCATCATTCACCCATTCCACACATATACAAAGGTGTTAGAAGGTGCACAAAGAAGCTAGGAGCTTTCGGAAGTTCAAGGACCTTCTTCGTTTGCTATTAACCACCTCTTTTCTTCTCATGAACATCCCTAGCCTTGAGCAAGTGGTAAGAACATGAATCCCTTCATATTTCCTCTTATCTTGGTGATTAAAGTAGAATACGTGATGTTAATCTTGAAGAACATCAAGAACACTAAAGAACATTAAGATGAAACTTAAACATAAGCTTTAAATATAAAGAAATCATGTTGTTGTAGTGTTAATATACTTGTTGATTATTGTTTGTTCGTAGAAATGATGTGGATCATCATGTAATCTTGCTAGATCATGATTAAAAACATAATCTAGCAAGATGAGAGGATGAACATGTTAAAGATTATGGATCATCCTCACTAAAGTCATGAACTTGAATGAATATAATGTTTCTTGTAAAATGATGAACAAA
Organism: Helianthus tuberosus; assembly: GCA_030545235.1. Lineage (NCBI taxonomy): Eukaryota > Viridiplantae > Streptophyta > Magnoliopsida > Asterales > Asteraceae > Helianthus > Helianthus tuberosus. The sequence goes on from CM060409.1 coordinate 109,646,959, forward strand.
GTAAGTTGAAAGTCTTGTAAATCTAAATATTTCAAGTATGATTTGCCAAGAAACCAAGTTAAAAATACAAGTTTTACTAAATCTTGGTTCTTACATGAATATACATCATTCTTAGTGGTTAACCAAGCTAAGAAGCACATGTGTAACAAGAAAAATACATTAAGAAGTATTTTTTGGAAAATATGAACATAAGTTGCAAAGATCCATATTCTTTAAAAATGGAGCTTTTAAAGAATCAACTTCAAATTAAAGGGTAACAAGCCTTACTAAATACACTAGTAAGTTACTACACATTTTTATAAATTTTCAAGTTCATGAGTTGGTAGTTTATACTTGTTTTTAACAAGATTGGTAAGTAGAGATTGTATATTGTTGATTGAGGATTGTTTGGATAAATTTTTGAAAAGAAAATGATATGCTAATAAGCATGGAGGCCTCCAATTACAAAGGAGACTCTGGTGAAATTTTCTAAAAATTCCAACACTTCGAAATTATTTTTCTAACAAGTGTTCACAAATACATTTTAACTTTATTCTTCAAAATAAACTTCGCCATGAGTTTCGTTACAAAAATACAAAGTATCGGAGGTTGATTTTTACAAGTAAAATGGTTAAATATATATATTTAGGATATATATATTTTATACTAGAACACTTGTGTGGATACTTGTTTATTTGTGAGATAGTTATACTATTTTAGGGAAAAATAATATAACTTAACAAAGTACCTTGACATTAGAATTGTGTGGTATGTGATAGAAGTAACGAGTAGATAAACCGTACGTAGGATACGTGTTATGCATGCACGAGAAACTGATTGTTATATGTACCTTATTAGGACGTGCTTGATTTCTGATTATTAGAGTAACTAATCTAACCGAGCAAACCAAGGTGAGTTCACACACTTTCTAAGGCATGGGATTCCCGGTGGTTGGGAATGGGGTAAAGAATTAAAACGGAACCTATATATCCTCCTTGGGTAGGATATGTACCGTCATCCTCCTTGGGTAGGATGCCAATATTAATCCTGCGTATTCTTCTTGGGTAGAATACGTACGTTCGTCCTCCTTGGGTAGGACAACAACCTTAAAACTTACTAGACAAAACTCTATCATTAAGTCCCTCATTTTATATCGACTTAATCGTCGAGGCCAATGGCGAGCGGGTCATTAGTTAATAGCGCTATTAGGTTTAACAAACCTCACACCGTGCTAGTCGGACGGGCGTGTACTAATGGACTATGGCAAACTGTCAATGATGATAGACATTGACATAGGGCACAACTTACTTTCGTTAGTAGTCGATATGTAACAGTCTAGTGGTTCACATGGGGAAGCCCCCACTGATTATGGATATGGTTTGGGTAATAAAGAAGGAACTGGTTAATCATATTTTCAACTATGGGGTAACCCCCACGGCAAGTAAGCCAGCAAAAGACAAACCATGTTTTCGGAAACAACTTAAAACTAAACAACCAACTGTGAACTCACTCAACTTTGTTGTTGACTCGTTGTTACATGCCTTACAGGTCATTAGATGCTTATGGAGCTTGCATGAGGAGGAGGTCGTTGTGGGATGCGGACTGTTATGTCTTTTTTTTGGGTAAAGGGATTACCCCGGTGAATTTTATAAATAACCAATAAAAGAACAGGGTGTCACACCCCCAAAATCCACTCGCGGAATACCACCGCTTGGAGGCGTGACATGACCAGGATCGAGCCACCAATCATATTGAACATAAGTATATAGTAAAAGTCATTCATCAATACGATAGGTGTTTCCAAAACCAAATATAAACAAGTGTGTAGCGGAAGCAATAATGTAAGACCCATCATAAGTTTAAGTGCAAAATGTCATAATGTTTAACAACACATTCACGATCCAAGTCCACAACGACCGTGCCTCCCGTGCAAGCTCCAAAAGTACCTAAGGTCCTGCAAGGCAAGTAACAGAGAGTCAACAACTAGTTGAGCGAGTTCACAGTTGGTTATTTAGTTATAATGTTCGTATCGTAAATCGTATATTCGTTTAGTAATCATGTATCGTATGTAATAGCATCGCGGCCCTCTAGGCATGTTTGCGAAGTTTAGTGGGGGTCTCCCATGTTTTCTAGACTAGTTATATTTGTATCGCGGCCCTCCAGGCATGTTTGCGAAGATTAAAGTATAGTTCGCGGCCATTCCAGGCATGTTTGCGAAGATTGTTCTAGTATCGCGGCCGATCCCGGCATGTGTGCGAAGAGAAGTATTTGTATCACTAGTCTAGTAGTATCTACCATTGACCTTCCTCTCCCGAGGCCAATGGTGTGTAAATCCGATAACTCTTAAGCATAAATAATCAATCAACCCATTCCCAACCCCGGGAATCCCATGCCTTGGTAGAAGTGTGAACTCACCTTGTTTGCTCGGTATGCTAAGTTAAGTGCTCACAATAAATCAGTCAAGTCCTATAGTGCACGTATACTCAATTAGTTCATGTTCGTAATATTTCACATGTCATTTATGTCACATAGTGTGTTCATGCATTTCTCATCAAGTAACACATATCAGTTGGTTCATGTTCATACAGTCATACTCCCTATAACTGAGTTCTTAGTAATGTCTAACATGGTAAATCAATTAACATGCTTGATGGGGGTTAACAGACTTAACCAGGTTAATGTATCAAGCAAAGATAACAAACTTCCAGTATAAACAAGTATAACAGGAATAATAAACTGACAGTGCTAGTTAATTAACAGAGTTAACAAGTTAATAAAGTTAACTACTTAACAGAGTGTACTAAATGAAATCAACATAGTAAATAAAGTTAACTGAGTTAATAAACTTAACTCAGTTAATAGGTTAAACCCAGTTACGTACTCAACAGAGTTAACAAGTAACAGAAATAATAAACTAACTGAGTCAACAAACTAACAGATTAATAACATTAATTATAACAGTTAACATGTTGCCAAAACACATAAGTTGCGAAATCACTGTACAAGCCGAAATCCCTTTATGTTGCCGAAATCCAACTTGGGCCGAAATCAACATGTGGGCCGAAATCAACATGTGGGCCGAAATCACTAGTTTAGCCGAAAACCCTTTATGTTCGAAATCCCTTATGTGCCGAAATCACTATGTGGGTCGAAAACTCATCTGGGCCAAATACACTATATGGGCCGAAATCACTTAAGTGATTTCGTCCAGTATAAAATGGTGGGGGTGTTTTCGTTACTGTTCATCATCAACAACAACCCTTACTGTAACTTAAAACCCAGCAAATTCTAATCCCATTTCTTATCAGATTCAACCCCTTTTGTACAAACAATCAATCAAACAAAAGCATAAAGCATTTGATTAGATATCTACTCATCTATATTCTCAGAATTAACATCCAGCAACATCATAGTTTTTAACATTTAACAGGAGATCTAGTTATGCATTTATCAACTGACTATCTACGATCACTTTATCTTGAAGATTAACAATCACCATTCATAGAAAACAATGATCTAAACATTAAATCATCAATCAAAATCAAATCATAAGATTATAATATCTCACAGTAGCAGTCAATATAAGATATCATCTTAACATGTAAGTCACTAACCGTAGATTTAACAGGGGTTTGGCTTCAAGATGAGGAATTCAGTTTGTGGGTTTTCAGATGTAGAGAGAGAGGGAACAAAGTGATAAGGTTTGGTAAGTGGGTAACGTCTCGGAGAAGATTGTGATTAAATAAATATATAATATCTAATATCTCACTGGGCCTAAAGCCCATCTCTGATTTCGCCAAACATTCTGGACGAAAACACTAAAGTGTTTTCATCACTTGGGTGATTTCATGGATATTGTTTTCAGTAAGAGTTCATCTCTATTTAACATACAATCACATATAAAAATATATTATGGATCCCAAGTATAAAATATCAATCGAAATACGATATAACGTATTACAAAGGTAAGCGTTGTGAAACAACGAGTCGTGTAAACAAACACATAAACAATGAAAAAAAATTAACGTGCACTAAATGCGAAGATGGAAATCTCGGAAACTCGAGTTGTCACACAGGGTGTGTCAAGGACCCGACACACACTACTAGCCAAGGCATACCCCGACTAGGGAACCAAACAAACAAGACAAGAAACAAGAACTAAAACACAACCAAGACAACAACTCGACCGAACACTATCCCAAACTACCAATTAAAACAAAGAACAATCCAACGCCTCCTTAGCCTGGATCCGACATCATATCCTTCTTCGAGATCTGCCACCGGTCAAGAATCTTCATGTGGTTCGGGTGTCTAGCAACCTTGAATCCCATTATCTTCAGTCGAACTGTATTAATAATAACTTGCGAAAGTATAGACGGGGACCGCTGAAGGTTCGAGAATAACCGGTTATTCCTTTCCTGCCAAATGAAATAAGTAGCAGCCCCTAAAAGAATCTTGCAAACAATCCTGTCAAGTTGCCTCGAGCTAGCACTGTTCTCCAACCAATCCATAACCGAACTCCGTGTGTTACTGACACTCCCCATATCAACCCATTCTCTAACTGTCTCCCACACCTCAGAAGCTTAAGGACACTGAAAAAAAAGATGATCCCTAGTATCACGATCATAAGAACACAGCGGACAACACATGAGGATGAGGTTAGTGGCACTACCCGCTTCCCAAATAGCCATCCTATCCTGAGTCTTTAGCTTGTTATTAATAACTAGCCAAACATGAAACGAGTGACGAGGAATACACTGGCTAAACCAAACCGAATCAACCCAAGGAACTTTATCATTTCTCATCCGAAAAGAGTTCCAGGCTTCCGAAGAGTGAAAATGTCGTAAATTACCTTCACTATCCTTCCAGCAGGATCGATCAGCGACATCCTCCACTAAAGTTGGAGCTGAAATATTTATTAGCACCGGAAACAAATCATACCAAGCCATTGGCCATTTCCATTGACCATTATCATCGAGCAAATCTGCAACCGTCGTGCCCAGGTTGAAACCTGCATTGGCAATACGTCTAGCCGAAATAAAGCAGCGGAGCGGGCTGCAAGAACACCAGTTATCACTCCATGCATTAGTTTGGCGACCGCTTTGAATAGATTTCCAAACATAAGGCCGAATCTGATTGCGGAGCGCAAGAATCTTTCTCCAACCCCAGCTCGGATTAGCCGAGCATTTAACCTCCCAAAAACTAGTGCCTTTAAGCTTGTAGGAATGAATCCATGAAACCCACAGAGAGCGACGATTACTGATAATACTCCATATATGACTAGAAATCAACGCTTTATTAACATCCATGACACTCCGAATACCCAAACCACCTTCCGTCTTAGGCATGCAAATATCCTTCCAAGCCACTTTAGAACGAACAGAACCTTGAACCCCCCCCCCCCATTCCATAGAAACCGACGCATACACTTTTCAAGCTCCTTAATAATTCTGACCGGAAGCATGAAAACTGAAGCCCAGTAAGTATACATAGCGGAAATGACCGAGTTAATCAACTGGAGCCTCCCCGCAAAAGATAACGACTTAGACATCCAATTATCGATCCTCCGTTGAACCCTTTCAACCAGAATTTTACAATCGCTATAAGCAAGTCTTGAAGATATTAGTGGAACTCCAAGATAGCGAACAGGAAGGGAACCCTCCTGGAACGGCATTAATCTCAAAATCTGAACCTTTGTACGAGGAGGAACATTACAAAAGAAGATAGTACTTTTTGGAGCACTTGGAACCAAACCCGAGATCCTTGTAAAACTTTGAAGAGCATCCCTTATCAACTTAACCGAGACACAATCAGCATGAGCAAATATGAACATATCATCAGCAAAAGACACATTAATAATCTTTTGTTTAGCACAATGCGCATGAAATTTAAAACCTGAATCGACCGTCGTCGCACGCTGAAGAAGAAGAGAGAGGACTTCCATGACCAAGGTGAATAAGTACGGGGACAAAGGGTCACCTTGCCTAAGACCCCTCTTTCCACTAAAATACCCATGCAGCTCCCCATTAATGCTCAAAGAATATGACACTGTAGATACACATTTCATGATCCACATGACCATTTTTCGATGAAACCCAAATCCCAACAAGACAGCTTCAAGAAAGGACCAGTTGACAGTATCATAAGCCTTCTGGATGTCAATCTTCAAGGCACATCTAGACGGACCTCTATCAATATGGTAGTTATGCATAAGCTCCTGGGTTAAGAGAATATTATCAGTTATTTTACGACCAGGGACAAAAGCTGATTGATTTATGTTGACTAAACCATCCAAGCTTCCTTTAATTCTATCGGTAATAATCTTGCTTATACATTTAAAGAGGACATTACAGCAGGAAATCGGTCTGTAATCCAGAACCGTGTTAGGGGATTCCTTTTTAGGCACTAATGCTATAATAGTGTGATTAATTTGCTTCAACATTTGGCCATTCTCAAAAAAATCCAGAACTGCGTTCGTAACTTGATCACCCACCACATCCCAAGAATGTTTAAAGAAAGCCGAAGTGTAACCATCCGGACCTGGAGCTTTATTGTCACCAATTCCGAACATAGCTTTTTTTACCTCCTCACGAGTCACCACACGGATCATATGATTAGCTGAAAAGTCGGTCAAAGTGTTAGCAAACAAATCCCCAAAGTCAAAGCTGTCAACCTGATCATCCTTGCCTAAAAAATTAGTATAATGATTAAGAAGAGCTGTTGGAACTTGATCCCCCTCATAGCGGTTCCCATGCACATCCATAATACTCGAAATTTTACTTCTAGCATTCCTACTTTGCACACACTTATGAAAGAAAGCCGTGTTTGCATCCCCCGCACACAACCAGTCAACCTTGGCTTTCTGCTTGAGGAAACACTCCTCATCATATGCAGCTGTTTGAAAATCACGAAGACATTTAGCAAGATCGTCACGAACCAACAAATCCAAGGGATTAGCATCAACTTGTCGCTGCAACTGGTCAAGCTTAAGCCGCAAATCAGCAACCCTCTCATGCAAGTTACCTTGCTGAAAGAGGATTTTACGAAAGAGCGGTTTCAAGTTTCTCATTTTCTTCACTACAGCGAACATAGCGTGACCTTGCACTTCCTTAGCCCATTCACTCGACACAGCTTGCCTAAACTCCTCTTTAGTAACTATAAAATTGGGAAATTTGAACGGTTTTGGTTTCATACGGGCTGCCGACGATATCTTCAAGATACAAGGTGAATGATCCGATATACGAGCCGGCTTAAAAAGCGCATAACCATCCGGAAAACATTCCAGGAATTTAACATTACCCATAACAGGGTCTAACTTCTTCATGACTCCAATACCCTCTCTCGGCTTTTGGTTCCACGTAAAGTGGATGCCATGGCTCGGAATATCAAGTAATTCAGTCTCCTTAACACAATCGTAGAACTCCCTCATGCCAATAGAATGGTTAGAAGGCCCAGATAAACAATCTTCCATATTAAGAGCCACATTAAAATCGCCAAGGACTACCCACGGTTTCACACGAGACAAGGCGTTAAATTTACATAGATCTTCCCAAAGGGATCGACGATCATGGTACATGTTTTCTGCATAAACAAAGGAGCAGAAAAAAACTCTATTTTCAGCTTTAATGATGACTTGAGTATGCATCACCTGATCCGATTGAGAGATAACCATGATATCCACCACATCCGCATTCCACCCAAGAATAATTCTAGTGCCTCTGGTACATAACCCGCCATTAGATGTCCAACTCCAATTCCTAAAGACTTTGTTACAAATACTAGTTAACTTATTAACATGGATATGAGATTCCAGCACTGCGCAAATATTTAAATTGTTTTCAGCTATAAGAACCCGAACCTCAGTTTGTTTAAGGGGACGGTTCAAGCCCCTAATATTCCAAACGGCTAAACTATCAATTTAAACCCGTAAACCCGGGAGTGCTTGCCCCCTCAGCATTATTTCCTCGAGTATTATCGCTCATAAACTTTGACATTTCCGTAGGCACCACTTCTACAACCTCTTCCTCATAATGATTATTCGGTCTATTACTTACATCCGTCTTTGGCCCCGTTGGTTTCTCATTAGCAAGAGAGGTAATATCCGCAACCCCATCTGACTTTGATAAAGCTTCAAAAGAGTTTTTGATTGCCACATTGCCATTCACACTAGATTCCGGTTTATCAATTTTCGTACCCGACGAGCTCGCACCAGAGTTTCCTGCTTTCGGCTTATACACAAACTTGGCCTTCTGTTTCTTTTGCATAACCCCTATTCTAGCCGTTCTCCTCTTATCTGTTATAAAACCCTCATCATCAATGACAACTTGTTTAGCTTTAGTTACGACATTCTTAGGGCATGTTTGATCGTTATGACCAAAAACACAGCACACCGAGCACCGCTGAGGCTTCCATTCATACTCAACCTTCACCTTCTCAGTAATATAGCCATCCTCATCAAGCTTCGGAATGGCAACCGTAATATAATCCTTTAATTCATTATCCGCATTAATCTCAATCAAGGCACGGGCAAAACTACTTATTCCCTAGTTATCCACACACATATCCGCTGTATAGCCATCTAACCTTTTAGGGGTACCCAACTTAGACGCTAACTAACTCAGCCCATCATCCGTATAAACTGCAATAGGGACATTATGAAATTTTACCCATACCGGAACTGATTTGATACACTCCTTCCTGAGGTTGACCGAAGGAGACCAAACACTCAAGAAAAGAGGCACCTTTCTAATTAACCATGGCCCTCCTTCAAGCACTTTCATCATCCCCTCCTTAGAATCAAATTTAAAAAGAAGAACCCTTCAGAATTCATCATAATCTTAGCAAACCCATGTTTTGACCAAACATTTTTGGCATAGTATTCCACAACAGGGAAGGGAAGCCGATTGCCTAAGAAATAACCCTACAAAACGTTGTCAAACTTCTCCTGTACCTTCCGTATTACCTCGCGAGGAATAAGGATATCAGCATCCTGCACCGTTTCAATCGGATCCAATCTCCTAAAGTTTACTTCCCGTTTCAGTGGAATGCTCTTTTTAATTTTGTCAGCATACGAACAAGGCTTTGTAGTTTCCACCGCCCCATCCGTCGATCCCTGGACATTACTGCTTTCAACCTGAACCGGCACAGAAATCTTTTCCAACTCGTCAATGATGTTAATCATCCCCTGTGTTCCCCTCCTCGGCAGCAACGGGTTCCCATCAATGTTCAGCGGCTTAGTAAACATGGGATGCTTGTTTTGCAAGTCCTGAACACCCACAGGCTTCGAACTAATGAAAACATCCCCATACATCTTATCAGAAAAAGACTGAAAACCTAGATTCTCCAGACTCTTATCTCGGCTAGGGTTTACCGACGCAATACCCCCAACCGGTAATGGCGGCTTACCCCTATCATCCTTTGGAAAATTATCAGATTTATTACGTTCATCCTGAACATGAATGTTTCTCGGATCCATAGTAGTAATTTCAGCAAACCATGCAAAAGAAAAACACACGTGCACTAGAAAAAATAGAAAACCACGGCGACGAATATAAAGAGAACCCTAACGAAAAGAAACGAAAACCCTAATCTCAAAATCAAAAGACTAGAAACCAAGGTAAAGTCTAGAGACCTTACTTAGAAGGCACGACAACACCTCAATCCCTAACCCAGATCAATCGAAATTAAGGTTGAAAATCAAGAACTAGGGTTTCACAAGTTGAGTCGCCAAAATCGCCAGAGAGAAGCCCTCTCTTTGTAATCATTCGCGGACTGTTATGTCCCGTGCTTAATAATTAAACTTTATAAACTTATGGAACTTATGTTTTGGGTCTTTAAACTTATGAACTATGAACTCATGTTTTAGTTTTTCGTATTATGCTTCCGCTGTTAACTTAAGTTGGTTACTTTCTTTTGGTCACCAATTGTATTGTGGTTGGTTTTATCTACTTAATTACGTTGTTCAATGTGATTGGTGGCTCGATCCTGGTCATGTCACGCCTCCAAGCGGTGATACTCCGCATGGTGGATTTTGGGGGTGTGACATGTAGTGAGTTCATAGGATCAATCCATGTGTTTGTGTGGCCAACAAGCATTAGATCACAGCCATACAAGTGTTAGAGGCCAGCTAATTTGCTTGGGGAGGTGCTAACTTGGCTACCACACAAAGAAATTGCAAGAATGGCCCCTGAATTATCAATCTGATGCTGAAAATAAGGTTTCTGTCCAGATGTGATGGTGGCGTGGTGCGACCATAAAGCCATAAGGCCGTCACGCGACGCCAGGGCATTGCTTATGGTCAAGTTCCGGACTGTACGTTGCCTTACGAAAGCGATATAGAGTTTAAAATCAATCAAAAATCAAAACGTGCAAAATATAAACATAAATAACAAACATTGGGATCAAAACACATTATTTTATTGATATTGAATTGTTCGGAGTTTGTACGATGATTACACAAGCACAGATGTCACAGTCTCCCCTACTTTAGGAAATTTCGTCCCGAAATTTATTTAGAGGAAACTTGTGAGAATAGATGCGGATATTTCGCTTTCATCTGATCTTCACGTTCCCAAGTAAACTCTGGGCCACGTTTAGATTCCCAGCGAACTTTGACAATAGGTATGCGCTTGTGTTTGAGCTTCTTGACTTCATGGTCCATGATTTCCACAGGTTTCTCAACAGAATGCATCGTGTCATCAACACGAATTTCATCAAGTGGTATGTGGAGGTTCTCATCAGCTTTACACTTTTTGAGGTTGGACACGTGGAAAGTTGGATGAACATTTCCAAGTTCAGGAGGTAGCTCTAGTCTATAGGCTACTTTTCCGATTCTTTCAACGATCTTGAATGGTCCAACATAGCGTGGTGCAAGTTTTCCTTTCTTTCCAAATCTAATCACACCTTTCCAAGGGGATACCTTGAGTAGGACGTGATCACCAACTTGAAATTCTAAGGGCTTGCGTCGTCGATCCGCGTAACTCTTTTGACGGCTTCTAGCTGTCTGAAGGTTATCACGAATCTTCTTGACCTTATCTGTAGTCCCTAGAATGAGTTCAGGTCCAGTAAGCTGAGCTTCACCTATCTTATTCCAGCAGACCGGTGAACGACATTTTTGACCGTATAAAGCTTTGAAAGGAGCCATGTTGATGCTAGAGTGATAACTATTGTTGTAGGAGAATTCGATCAACGGTAGATGCAAATCCCAACTACCACCAAAGTCAATCACACAAGCTCTAAGCATATCCTCTAGTGTCTGGATTGTTCTCTCATATTGACCATCCATTTGAGGATGATATACTGTGCTCAAATTGAGTTGGGTTCCCATGGCAGATTGCATGGTTCTCCAAAAGCGAGACGAGAATCGAGCATCTCTGTCAGATATAATGTTCAAAGGAACACCATGTCGAGATACAATCTCATCAACATATATCTTGGCAAGCTTGTCAGCAGATAGATCCTCACGGATCAGCAAGAAATGTGCTGACTTTGTAAGACGATCAACAACAACCCAAATGGCGTCATGACCTCTTTTAGTGTGCGGCAGTTTGGTAATGAGATCCATAGCAATGTTTTCCCATTTCCAATCTGGAATCTCTGGTTGTTCCAATAATCCAGAGGGATGTTGATGTTCTGCTTTAACCTTGAGACAAGTAAGGCATTTGGAAACGTATAAGGCAATGTCTTTCTTCATACCCGGCCACCAATACTGGGTTCGAAGATCCTTATACATTTTATCTGCACCAGGATGAATAGAATAACGAGACTTATGAGCTTCATCCATTAGCAAGGTGCGAAGATTATCTAGACTTGGGACTGTGACACCTGTGTCACTGCGACCAGCAAACAAATACCAAATCAATGAAATATTGTGTTTCATACTTCGGACTTGTATAAATATGTGTATCTTTTGCACATATCAACTCTTGTTCGATTTCAAGCTCTAAATCGCTTTCTGGAAAGTTATACGCGCACTAATGCGTAAATATAACCAGTTTAATGCAACAAACACTCCGGAATAGTGACATAGGCTTAACATACCTTAAATAACCTTTACATAACTTAGAAATAAGTTTTGGAAGGTTTGGTATGCCGAAAACAAGTTAATTCGCTTACAGGGACTAAACTTGACAAACTGCGAAAGTATGACGATTCGTGCTGGAACAGACATTCCGGAATATGAACATAAGTTAAACACACCATAAATATCCCTTACATAGCTTAGAAATAGGCTTTGAGGGGTTCGGTGTGCTAAAATAAACTTCTGGGTCATTCAGGGACTAAAAGCGTCAAAAAGTGCATAAGTTTGCATTTTCGCGCATAACTTACGTTCTGAATACATCCGGACATCCAAAAATTTATGTAAGCACTAAAACATTTTATTTTAGTGTTTGGCATAAGAAAAATCCATTCGTCACGTCATTTGGATCGTTTTTCGCGCTTATGCGCATTCCGTCGTAATTAGCCGAACAACGCAATCGTACGGCCAAACGAACCGACATCCGGGATATTTTTGAGCACATTTTAAGTTCCCTATACTTTAACCTCATTTTAGAGCTTTGAAATGGGGTTAACGGGCCTTAAACGCGTCGGAAATGGCCTTATTACACTACAGGGACCAAAACTGCCATTTCTGCAAAGTCACTGGCTTACGGACCGTAAAACATACCCTTACGGTCCGTAAGGGGTCTCCAGAACATCAGAAGCTTCCGAACAGCCTGTTTCCAGCTGTCGTGCACTCCCAAACTCCTTTCCACCTGTTGATTCCTTATGGTGGGTGGCCAATTAACCTACCACAACTTTCCAACAAGTGTACGCACGGGATTCGATCACATTTTCCAAGAAACGATCCTAACGGTTCGGGAAATCCTATAAATACCCACATCCCCCAACTTCTAAACCCACAAGAATCTGATCTTAGAAGCTCTAAGTTGAAACCATTGTTTCATACCCGAGCTACTTGGATCACGATTAGCATTCGGGGACCCTTCGTAAGTATTCCTTCGTTCCTTTATTGTTTTTCGAGTCCGAAAGTTAAACTTTGTTTGACTTTCTGCGCTGACCAGTTTATGGTCAATGCGAAGTTTGTTTGAACTTCGCAACGTGATTGTAATCACGATGGTTATAGTCCCTTGGGACTATGCCTACTGATTACCACGTTGTCTAGGGTCGTAAGGGTAAGCGATCTAATAAATCGCTTATACCTTCGAACCCGACCCATTGGTCGATCATTAGGATCCGACCAAATACTTTAGGTGACCATAGTGTATAGGGAATAACCTTCCGAGGTTATACCTTATGGTCACGACGTTTAAGTAGTTGTATGATAGGTAGTTTATATGCCTTAGGTAAATTACCAAAATACCCCTTTGATGCCAAAATTCATTATAAACATATGTGACATAACTTTTGACATCTAAACTGATTTGGCGATAATATTAGGCATGTTAAGGCATATTCTACTTGTCATAGGACTAGTTAGGCGGTCCGAACGCGTTTCACGCGAACGACGCGTTAAAGTAGCATAAGCTACCTAAACGGGTCGTAATGGGACGTAAGCATTTATGTTAGGTTTCATTTAGTATGTAGGCTTTGTTAAACCATATTACACGAGTCTCCATACTCGTTTGGTTTACGAACCCTCATTCTATCCGATCCTCCGATTTAGGTGCCGTTTGATATCCGTGATCTCTAGCATTGTTTGGTTGTTACTCAAGGACTACTAAGCAATCTCAAGTGAGTACATAGACCCCTCTTTTACTGTTTTCCAAACTGTTTTGGGGTGAAACACATGTGCCTACTTGTTACTTTCATGCTTTCCTGTTTTCACATCATATACTCGCTATGTTCATTAGTACAATTATAGTACATGATTTCATTACATTTCATACTATGTATGTCCATTGTGTGCATACTTAGTACATGGTTTTACATTACACTTATGCTATGTATGTCCATTACGTGCATACTTAGTACATTGTTTTACATTTGCATTTCTGTTGCATATGCTCATCCAGCATATGAACACATTATACTACATTTTGAACCGTTGTAACCATTTGACTATGTGAACCGTCGTAACCCGTTGATTATATGAACCGTTTGTAACTGTTGAACTGTGTGAACCGTTTGTAACTATTGAACCGTGTGAACCAGTTCTATCTGTTAACATGATTTACATTTGACAATAGACATTTGACTATACATAAACATTTATGAAATTGTTAAACATTTCATCTTGATGGTTTGGTTTGAGTAAGTGATTTAAGTAACGAGGCGTATGTGATATGATACAAGCACGGTGGATACGCCGCTGGTACTTCCTATATATAAGTGTTTGTATGGTATCACATATTGTAGCGTTATTTAAATCATTTTAAATTTAGACATATAACATTTTATACAAATAACATACTTTTCACAAGACATTGTTTTACAAACAACTTATCTTATACAAACTCATCTTACATGGTTATTCATTTAACCTTACATTCATTTATACATATCATTTGATCTTATCGTTTTTCAAATGATTTACAAGACAAGGCAAATTACAAGGTTCATGAAGAAACATTTTCTCAAACATAAGTCATGAATCCTATTTTTACAAAACCTATGTATCTCACAGGCATTTTTATGCTGACGTACCTATTTTCACATGTGTTTTCAGGAGATGATGCATAGGACTTATCAAGACATACTTAGGCGGACCTGTGCCTTAGTGACTTAAAACGAGACAAGAACTAGTTAATTTTTGTTATATACTCTTTGTTTCTTGTTTAAAACAATGTAACTCTCTGTTTGATTAATAAAACAAAACTTTAATTGCCATGGATTTGAAACAATTAATTCTGTTACAACACTCCCCGACGTTTCCGCCACGTTTTGTATGTTCTACGTGGTCGGGGTGTGACAGAAAAGATGGTATCAGAGCCAATGGTTATAGGGAATTAGGTTATTAGTAATGCTTTGACCTAGTCTATAACCTTCTTAGGACCGTAACACAAGTTTTTTTGTGTTTAGTTTTAAAACAATACCGTCACTTATTCTTAGGTGACAACCACAACAAGAACATAAATTTCAAAACCGCTTTGAAAACTAATCATCTGTTCTAGGATGATTGATTACTAGGTTTTGAACCCCTTTGAGTTTTCAAAATCTCGTCTAGGTTTTGGGTTTTAAATAATGTGAACACGTGCAAACTGGAAGGGTGAATGCCTGTATTCTGGGTTTTCTGTCTAGGCAAGCACTTCGTATATATCTCATCAGACGCGAGACCAGTTGTGCTTACCTGGGAATTCTTGGGATGAGTGTTCACTTATAGGCGAGCATGTCTTCGCGATACATTATTTTTGACCTATTTACTTTGATTAATCACCGGGGTCGTTTGTTGCTTTGTAGTAACAAACAAATGACCACTATCCTTGCTTTCATCAGATTTGTTTCATCTCATTCTTTTCGTCAAATTCTCTCACTCGTTTCCTTTCATGTTTCCTCTTTTAGAATGCCTCCTCGACGCGAAAACCAGATAGCAACTGTCGAACTGGCAGAAATCATTGCGCAGCAAATGGCTGCTCAATTCCCAAACCTCTTTGCTCAATGGAACCAAGCCAACAACAACAACAATGGTCCATGCAATTTCAAGAGTTTTAACTCGGCTAAACCACTCAAGTTTAGTGGTTCTGAGGGAGCGACTGGGCTTCTTCAATGGTTCGAGAGCATTGAGAATACTTTCCGCCACGTGCAGTGTCCTGACAATCGCAAGGTCGAGTTTTCTTCAAGTGTGTTCCAGAAGAGGGCCCTTACGTGGTGGAATGGGGTTATGAGAGATCGTGGTGCAGAAGTTGCTCTAGCACATACATGGGCTGAACTTAGGGCCCTTATGATGAAGGAATTATGTCCTCGTCACGAGATCAGGGCCTTGGAAAGGGAATTTGACGATCTTACGCAAGTTAGCGGTGACCATCGAGCCTAGACGGACCGTTATGAGGAGTTAAGTCTGTTATGCCCAAACATGGTCACGCCTTTAGATAAGGCAATCGAAAAGTACATTGATGGCCTCCCTGACTCAATACAAGACATTGTGACTGGTAGCAACCCTACTACTGTTAGGCAGGCCATTGAGCTATCTGCAACCTTGACTGAATCAAAGATCAGGAAAGGTAAACTTTTCCGAAAAGGTGACAAGAAACCGGTCGAAGAATCGAACCCAATCGAGGAATCAAAGACCATGAATGAACAGGCTGGATCCTCTAAGAAGTCAAAGAAGCGAAAGGCTTCTCAGAACTTCGCCGTAGTCGCTCACAATGATCAAGCCGTCCCCAACCAACCAGCTCAACCCCCTGTCAGGAAACCCTACAACGGAACTGCACCCTTGTGCAACCAATGTGGCCTACATCATCATGCTGGTGTGAAGTGCCGCACATGCCAAGTTGGCGGACTTATAGGTCATACAGCGAGAGTTTGCCCAACCGCAGCTGCACCAAATCAAGCTGGCAACAATCCTGCTCAAGCTCGTTTTCCACCGGGGTCTTGCTACAACTGTGGCGAGATGGGCCATTTTCGTAGGAATTGCCCAAAGCTTGCTAATGCAAATCCAGCGCAGGGATGAGTATCTGACCGACAGAAGATAACGCTGTTTAGAAAATAATCGAGCCTTGTGAATTATTTTCTTTTGTTATCACAATCTATGAAACAGTTGTTGTTATTGTTGTTATAAATAAATCTTTCATTTACATTTTAATATGTTTATGTGGTTGCATGTATAAACATATCCTCTACAATACCAACAATCAAGGAACCATATTCCTTGAAGAACAGACTACCCCCAAATTTCTTCCATTGTATGATCTCTTGCGTTTTCCACGAAAATCCTAAGTACCCGTTTCTTTCAAGAGAAACGAAGCACGAGGCGCCAAGATAATAGCAATCCATAACAAGATAATAACAATTAAACAATTATGTGCTTATGTGCTTATGTGTTCCCTTTTATGTGTCGTGTGATCCAGATTATGTTATCCAAATCCTCGTAGAATCTTACATATCCTCGTACAAGAGATTCATAATAGGATACCCAAAAGGCACTATGTAAAATCCTTAATGGACTTCTATGTTGTAGATAAGTCCCTTGGATTATAAAGTACTGCTTCATAATTAGACCCTTTGAGTGGTCTAGTTAAACTGGATGATATAGTTGAAAGGACTCCTTGGTGGCCTAATTAAGAAGATCCTCTGTTGATCTAATTAAAAGGACCCTATGGTAGTCTAGTCACCGTCATCACAAGTTTGATATACTTCCTCACAACATTACCAAAACGAACTGTGCGGACTGTGCAAGGAATTACGTAATTATGGATGCATACATAATTATGGGATTTAGTGCACAGAAATCACAGCAAGTTCTATCATGTATCTAGAGTTAACCCTATTCATTTCCAATTCTGATGAAGCATCCGTTGAGGAAAAATGAACTAGCTATTCATTTTTCACTTCTGAAGAATATCCGTTGAAGAAATGAATATCCGTTTATCCTTCATTTCCAATTCTGAAGAATACCCGTTGAGGAAAATGCCTCCATTTGTTCATTTACGTTCTGAAGAGTATCCGTCGAGGGAAATGAATATCCGATTGTTTAATCCTTCATTTCCGTTTCTGAGGAAACAACCCGTTGAAAATGACTCCATTAGTTCATTTTCGTTTCTGAAGATTATCCGTTGAGGAAATGAATATCCGTTGTTAAATCCTTCATTTCCGTACCTGAGGAAGCAACCGTTGAAAATGACTCCGTTAGTTCATTTTCGTTTCTGAAGATTATCCGTTGAGGAAATGAATATCCGTTGTTAAATCCTTCATTTCCGTACCTGAGGAAGCAACCGTTGAAAATGACTCCGTTAGTTCATTTTCGTTTCTGAAGATTATCCGTTGAGGAAATGAATACCCGTTTGACTATCCTTTTTCATTTCCGTTTCTGAGGAAGCACCCGTTGAAAATGACTCCGTTTGTTCATTTTCGTTTCTGAAGATTATCCGTTGAGGAAATGAATATCCGTTTGTTTCTCCTTTTCATTTCCATTTCTGATGAAGCACCCGTTGAAAATGACTTTGTAAGTACATTTTACGTTTCTGAAGAATGTCCGTTAAGGAAATGACAGGATTGTGTCTTACATATCTCTGGTGGTTTTTGACACAAAGTCACAAATAGACTCCTACGAATAAATTTCGGGACGAAATTTCCTAAAGTAGGGGAGACTGTGACACCTGTGTCACTGCGACCAGCAAACAAATACCAAATCAATGAAATATTGTGTTTCATACTTCGGACTTGTATAAATATGTGTATCTTTTGCACATATCAACTCTTGTTCGATTTCAAGCTCTAAATCGCTTTCTGGAAGGTTATACGCGCACTAATGCGTAAATATAACCAGTTTAATGCAACAAACACTCCGGAATAGTGACATAGGCTTAACATACCTTAAATAACCTTTACATAACTTAGAAATAAGTTTTGGAAGGTTTGGTATGCCGAAAACAAGTTAATTCGCTTACAGGGACTAAACTTGACAAACTGCGAAAGTATGACGATTCGTACTGGAACAGACATTCCGGAATATGACCATAAGTTAAACACACCATAAATATCCCTTACATAGCTTAGAAATAGGCTTTGAGGGGTTCGGTGTGCTAAAATAAACTTCTGGGTCATTCAGGGACTAAAAGCGTCAAAAAGTGCATAAGTTTGCATTTTCGCGCATAACTTAAGTTCTGAATACATCCGGACATCCAAAAATTTATGTAAGCACTAAAACATTTTATTTTAGTGTTTGGCATAAGAAAAATCCATTCGTCACGTCATTTGGATCGTTTTTCGCGCTTATGCGCATTCCGTTGTAATTAGCCGAACAACGCAATCGTACGGCCAAACGAACCGACATCCGGGATATTTTTGAGCACATTTTAAGTTCCCGATACTTTAACCTCATTTTAGAGCTTTGAAATGGGGTTAACGGGCCTTAAACGCATCGGAAATGGCCTTATTACACTACAGGGACCAAAACTGCCATTTCTGTAAAGTCACTGGCTTACGGACCGTAAGACATACCCTTACGGTCCGTAAGGGGTCTGCAGAACATCAGAAGCTTCCGAACAGCCTGTTTCCAGCTGTCGTGCACTCCCAAACTCCTTTCCACCTGTTGATTCTTTAGGGTGGGTGGCCAATTAACCTACCACAACTTTCCAACAAGTGTACGCACGGGATTCGATCACATTTTCCAAGAAACGATCCTAACGGTTCGGGAAATCCTATAAATACCCACATCCCCCAACTTCTAGACCCACAAGAATCTGATCTTAGAAGCTCTAAGTTGAAACCATTGTTTCATACCTGAGCTACTTGGATCACGATTAGCATTCGGGGACCCTTCGTAAGTATTCCTTCGTTCTTTTATTGTTTTTCGAGTCCGAAAGTCAAACTTTGTTTGACTTTCTGCGCTGACCAGTTTATGGTCAATGCGAAGTTCGTTTGAACTTCGCAACGTGATTGTAATCACGATGGTTATAGTCCCTTGGGACTATGCCTACTGATTACCCATTGGTCGATCATTAGGATCCGACCAAATACTTTAGGTGACCATAGTGTATAGGGAATAACCTTCCGATGTAACAACTGTGCTTGTAATCACTATGAACAGTTCTGTTATCAATAAAACAATGTTATTTGATCACAATGTTTGTTTTGTTATGTTTTACATTTTTCATGTTTTGACTTTTATGTAATTTCAAACTCTACATCGCTTTCTGGAGAGTTATACGCAAACTAGTGCGTAAACGTACTCAGTTTAATGCGAGAAATACTCCGGAACATCAACATATACTCAACATACCTTAAATAACCTTTACATAACTTAGAAATAAGTTTTGAAGGCTTTGGTATGGCAAAAACAAGTTAATTCGCTTACAGGGACTAAATATGACAAACTGCGAAAGTATGTCAATTTGAACTGTAACGAACATTCCGGAACATGACCATAAGTTAAACACACCTTAAATATCCTTTACATAGCTTAGAAATAGGCTTTGAGGGGTTTGGTGTGCTAAAATAAACTTTTGGAACATTCAGGGACTAAAAGTGTCAAAAAGTGCACAAGTTTGCATTTTCGCGCATAACTTACGTTCTGAATACATCTGGACATCCAAAAATTTATGTAAGCATGACTATATTATATTTTAGTGTTCGCCTTAAGAAAAATCCATTCGTCGCGTCGTTTGGATCGTTTTTCGCGCTTATGCGCATTCCGTCGTAATTAAGCGAACATCGCGTTCGTACGACCAAACGAACCAACGTCCGACATATTTTTGAGCATGTTTCATGTCCACAATGTTTAGGCATCATTTTAGGGCCTTAAAGTTGGCTTGACGGGCCTTAGAAGTGCCGGAAATGGGCTGAATACACAACAGGGACCAAAACTGCACATCTGCCAAACTTGAAGGCTTACGGACCGTAAGCCTTACCTTACGGTCCGTAAGGAGTCTGCAGACCAGATTCAGTGTTTCTAACAGCTGTTTGCAGCTGTTTTGCACTCCCTAACCCCTTGCCAAGTGTCCAATCCTTATGGTGGTGAGCATTTTGAGGCACCATAACTTCCCGACAAGTGTACGCATGAGATTAAGGCACGATAATCGACAAACGATCCTAACGGTGGACCGAATACTATAAATACCCAACACCCACTTACTTCATTTCCCACAAATCTGATTAAGAAAGCTCTAAGTTGGAACCTTCGTTTCATACCTGAGCTATTTTTATCTGGGTTAGCATTCGGGGACCCTTCGTAAGTATTCTTTCGTTCTTTTATCGTTTTCGAGTCCGAAAGTCAAACTTTGTTTGACTTTCTGCATTGACCAGTTTATGGTCGATGCAAAGTTCGTTTGAACTTCATAACGTGAGCGTGATCACGATGGTTATAGTCCCTAGTGACTATACCTACTGATTACCACGTTATCTAGGCTCAGTGACGAGCCGTAGTTTCGGGCAGAATACGTATTCTTGGGTATTTTGTAACCAAACTACTCTTAGGTATCACAACCGTTTGTTGTGATACCAAACCTATTTTCTAAACTTAGTTAAGCATGTTTTAACATGCTTAACTCGTCACTTTTAGTTTAGTGCTTATATAGGATCGTAAAGGTAAGCGATCTAAACAATCGCTTATACTTTCGAACCCGACCCAGTTTGGTCGATCATTAGGATCCGACCAAACACATTAGGTGACCATAGTGTAGGGAATAACCTTCCGAGGTTATACCTTATGGTCACGACGTTTAAGTAGTTATATGATAGGTAGTTTATATGCCGTAGGTAAATTACCAGAATACCCTTTTCATACATAATTGGTAATTTAACATATGTAACCTAAACTTTTGTCACGTAACTGATTATGTAACATGTTTAGGCATATAATACTTGTCATAGGACTAGTTAGGCGGTCCGAACGCGTTTCACGCGCACGTCGCGTTAAAGTAGCATAAGCTTCCTAAACGGGTCGTAATGGGTCGTAAACAATTATGTTAAGTTTCATTTAGCATGTAGGCTTTGTTAAACCATATCACGTGAGTTCCGACACTCATTTGGTTTACAAACCCTAATGCTACCCAGTCTTCCGACTTAGGTCCGGTTTATTAACATAGTTACCTATACTAGGTGCCGTTTGATTCCGAGATCGATAGCATTACTTGGTGGTTATCTTTATACAACTGAGCAATCTCAAGTGAGTACATAGACCCCTCTTTTACTGTTTTCCAAACTGTTTTGGGGTGG
Organism: Helianthus tuberosus; assembly: GCA_030545235.1. Lineage (NCBI taxonomy): Eukaryota > Viridiplantae > Streptophyta > Magnoliopsida > Asterales > Asteraceae > Helianthus > Helianthus tuberosus. The sequence continues at coordinate 109,668,751 of CM060409.1, forward strand.
AACACATGTGCCTACTTGTTACTTTCATGCTTTCCAGTTTTCACATCATATACCGACTATGTTTGTTAGTACACTATAGTACATGATTTCATTACATTTCATGCTATGTATGTCCATTGTATGCATACTTAGTACATTGTTTTACATTACATTTCTGCTATGTATGTTGACTGATAGCATGCTAGCACATTGATTTACAAGACTTTTCTGCTTTGTATGTTAACTTAGCATACTTAGTACATTGTTTTCTTATGACATGTATACAACTGCTATGACATTTGGTTTGCACAAACGGGTCTTTATAACATTCATTAACATTTGCTACGCCGCTCGGGAGTAAGTAGTGGTACCATAGGACTTGACAAATCCCATTCCTGACATCCCGGGTTTGTTTGGATGTAAGGAATGACTGAATCCGAATACAATTCTTTTGATAACCTTGACTGAAAGGGTTATCCGACTGTCTCAAGGCTTGAATGTATGCGTTAACTTACCACATAAATGTTTGTATCAATGTATCATGTATCACTTTGCAAAACATAACATTTTGATATATTCAAAATACTTTGTTTTGTACATTTTTTACTTATGGTTTAAGTAGTCTTATTTTACTTACCATACATAACATTTGCTACACAATTACTTGACTACTATTGGACATGGATATTTGACATAGACATTTGACATGATTTACATCTTGACATATTATTCAATACATTTGACAATTGGTTTAAACATAGACTTATTACATTGGTTGGTTTGGTTTGATTAAGTGATTAAGTAACGATGCGTGTGTAATATGATACAAGCATGGTGGATACGCCGCTGGTACTTCCTATATATAAGTGTTTGTATGGTATTACATGGCGTAACGTTATTTGAATCATTTCAGTATTGAGACATAGAACATTTTATACAAATAACATACTTTTCACAAGACATTGATTTACAAAACAACTTATCTTATACAAACACATTTTTACATGGTTATTTATTTAACCTGACATTTACTTATACATATCATCTGATCTTATTGTTTTCAAATGATTTACAAGACAAAGCAAATAACAAGGTTCATGACTAAACATTTTCTCAAACATAAGTCATGAATCTTATTTTCGCAAAACCTATGTATCTCACAGGCATTTTTATGCTGACGTACCTATTTTCACATGTGTTTTCAGGTGCTTTTCCATAGGATGTTGATCACGATACTAGGGTGGACCTGTGCCTTAGAAACTTTAAAAGAAGATGGACTATGTTTAATTATGTTCTGAACTCTTAAATTACTGTTTTGAGACAATGTAACTCGCGTTTAATAAATAAAATACAACTTTGTTTGCCATGGATTTGAAACAATTAATTCTGTCGCAACACGCCCCGATGTTTCCGCCGCGATTTGTTGTTTTACGCGGTCGGGGTGTGACAGAAGAGTTGGTATCAGAGCCAATGGTTATAGGGAATTAGGTTATTAGTAATGCTTTGACCTAGACTATAACTTTTCTAGGACCCTAACACGAGTTATCTTGTGTTTAGATCTTAAAACATGTACATCACCTATCCTTAGGTGATTAACAAAACAAGGAATCAAAAATTTTCCGAAACGATTTTTGAAAAACAATCATCTGTTTTTGAATAAATTTTTACAAGGTTTTGAACCCTCAATTGTAAGGTTTTGAACCCTCTGTTTTATGGTTTTGAACCCTTTTCAAGTTTGGTTTTTGGCCTTGTGCCTTCAAATTTTCAAAATCCCGTCAAACGTTTTGGGTTTTAAATAATGTGAACATGTGCAAACTGGAAGGGTGAGTGCCTGTATTCTGAGTTTTCTGTCTAGGCAAGCACTTCGTATACATCTCAAACAGACGCGAGACCAGTTGTGCTTACCTGGGAATTCTTGGGATGAGTGTTCACTTATAGGCGAGCATGTCTTCATTATACATTATTTTTGACCCATTTACTTTGATTAGTCACTGTGTGTCGTTTGTTTGCTTTGTGATACGGACGAATGACCACCATCTTTGCTTTTGTTGGTTTTGTTTCATCTCATTCTTTTCATCCAATCATCTCACTCGTTTCCCTTCATGTTTTCCTCTTTTAGAATGCCTCCTCGACACGAGAACCAGATAGCTACTGCCGAGCTGGCAGAAATTATTGCGCAGCAGATGGCTGCCCAATTCCCAAATCTCTTTGCTCTATGGCAACAAGCCAACAACAACAACAATGTTCCATGCAAATACAAGGATTTTAACCAGGCTAAACCACTCAAGTTTAGTGGTTCTGAGGGAGCGACTGGGCTTCTTCAGTGGTTCGAGAGCATAGAGAATACTTTTCGCCATGTGCAGTGTCCGGATAATCGCAAGGTCGAGTTCTCCTCGAGCGTATTTCAGAAGAGGGCTTTGACATGGTGGAACGGGGTTATGAGGGACCAAGGTGCAGAAGTTGCTCTCGCACAGACATGGGCTGAACTTAGAGCCCTTATGATGAGGGAATTCTGTCCTCGTCATGAGCAGTGAGCCTTGGAGAAAGAGTTTGATAATTTGAAGCAAGATAGTGGAGAGCACAGGGCATATACTGACAGGTTTGAGGAGTTGAGTCTGCTTTGCCCGACTATGGCTACCCCACTCGACAAGGCTATCGAGAGATACATCGACGGCCTACCTGACTCGGTACAAGACATTCTTACTGGTAGTAACCCTGCCACACTCCGTCAGGCGATCGAGTTATCAGCGACACTGACAGAGTCGCAGGTGCGTAAGGGAAAGCTGCATAAGAAGGGTGACAAGGGTAAGAAGCAGGCATCTGACAAAGGGGATGGTAAGAAAGGTGAAAACAAGAATGGGAAGAATTCTGGTTCTTCAAAGAATGCTAGGAAGCGAAAGGCTTCCCAAAACTTTGCCGTTACTGCACAGGCTCAAGCTGCACCTAATCAGCATGCGCAGCCAATAGCCAAGAAACCTTATTTTGGCAATGCACCTTTGTGCAACAGGTGTAATGGCCATCATCAACCGCACCTCCAGTGTCGTCAGTGCACCAACTGCGGAAGATCTGGTCATCTTGCTGTGAACTGCCGCATTCCTGTCAATCAGAACCAGGCAGTTCAAAATCAGGCCCAACAGGTTGCTCAGCCTCTTGTTCAGCAACAAGGTCAAGCTGCACGACCTCATTTTCCTCCTGGTTCGTGCTACAATTGTGGGGATCTGACCCACTACAGGAACCGGTGCCCAAGGCTAGCCAACCAGAACCAGAACCAGAACCAGAATCCGGCTCCGGCTCGAGGCCGAGTCTTTAACATGAATGCCCAAGAGGCGCAGGCGGATGATAATGTGGTGAACGGTACGTTCTTTATTAATAATCAGCCTGCATCTGTTCTTTTCGATTCCGGTGCCGATAAGAGTTTCGTGTCTTTATCTTTTGAGCAAATGCTTCGAGTGTCTAGAACGAAACTAGGCAAATCTTTGACAGTAGAGGTTGCTAATGGTGAACCCATTATTCTTGATTCTGTTCTTCACAACTGCCAGTTGAATCTTAACGACCATCTTTTTCCTATTGACCTCGCGCCTATGCAACTTGGAAGCTTCGACGTTATTGTGGGAATGGATTGGTTATCCAAGTATCACGCAGAGATAGTTTGTTCTAAGAAGATTGTTCGTGTGCCACTTTCGACAGGCAAGATCCTGCAGGTTCAAGGTGAGAAGCCTACCGGTGGTCTCAAACTCATGTCTTGTTTTAAAGCTCGGAGGTATCTGCAGAAGAACTATGTGGCGTTCTTAGCACATGTTACAGAAAATAAAGGCAAGGGTAAGTCTATTTCAGATATTCCTGTTGTTCGGGATTATTCTGAAGTGTTCCCTGAAGATTTACCTGGTCTACCTCCAGCACGCCAAGTCGAGTTCCGCATTGATCTCGTACCTGGTGCAAATCCCATAGCCAGAGCTCCATATCGTCTTGCACCGTCTGAGATGCAAGAGTTGTCTAAGCAGCTTCAGGAGCTCTCTGACAAAGGTTTTATCCGTCCTAGCTTTTCACCCTGGGGTGCTCCCGTTCTTTTTGTCAAGAAGAAGGATGGATCCTTTAGGATGTGTATCGATTATCGTGAGCTTAACAAGCTTACCATCAAAAATCGATATCCTCTACCTCGCATCGATGATCTCTTTGATCAGTTACAAGGCGCTTCTTATTTTTCGAAGATTGATCTGCGATCTGGATATCATCAACTTCGGGTGCAAGAAGAAGACATTCCGAAGACAGCATTCCGTACTCGTTATGGACATTATGAATTCACAGTCATGCCATTCGGTTTGACTAATGCTCCTGCTGTTTTCATGGACTTAATGAATAGGGTCTGCAAACCTTATTTGGATCAGTTCGTCATTGTTTTTATTGACGATATCTTGATTTACTCTAAGACGCGAGCTGATCACGAGCAGCATCTTCGTCTTACTCTGGAACTCCTGAAGAAAGAGCAACTTTTCGCCAAATTCTCCAAGTGCGAATTTTGGCTTAAAGAAGTTCAATTTTTGGGACACATTATCAACGAACGAGGTGTTCATGTAGATCCCTCCAAGATCAGTGCGATTAAGGATTGGGATACGCCTACTACTCCTACTGAAGTTCGTTCTTTTCTTGGTCTAGCGGGTTATTATCGCCGCTTCATAGAAAACTTCTCGAAGATTGCAGTTCCACTAACTGCTCTAACTCAGAAGAAAATGCCCTTTTATTGGGGATTCAAACAAGAGGAAGCTTTTCAACACCTGAAGCAGAAGCTTTGCGATGCGCCTGTCCTATCATTGCCTGAGGGTGATGATGATTTTGTTGTGTATTGTGATGCATCGAAATTGGGTCTTGGCTGTGTTCTTATGCAAAGGAACAAAGTCATAGCCTATGCATCAAGACAATTGAAGATACATGAGAAGAACTACACCACTCACGATCTTGAGTTGGGTGCAGTTGTCTTTGCTCTCAAAATCTGGAGACACTATTTGTACGGTACAAAATGTGTGGTTTTCACTGACCACAAAAGTCTTCAGCATATCTTCAACCAGAAAGAACTCAACATGAGACAGCGACGTTGGGTTGAGCTTTTAAACGACTATGACTGCGAAATTCGCTACCATCCTGGTAAGGCGAATGTCGTGGCCGATGCATTGAGTCGCAAGGAACGTACTAAGCTTCATTGTGTACGTGTTCAATCTGTTATTCAAGCTCGATCTGATATTCAAGCCCGCATTTCTCAAACTCAGCAATCTTGTGTTTCACAAGGTTTGATGGATAAGGAATTTCCCTATCACATAACACCTGCTCTTGAACTGAAGGACAATGGGTCATATTACTTCATGGACCGTTTGTGGGTCCCAAGCCAGGATGATATTCGTACCTTGCTTATGGATGAAGCCCATAAGTCTCGTTATTCCATTCATCCGGGCTCAGATAAGATGTATAAGGATCTTCGTATTCACTATTGGTGGCCTGGTATGAAGAAAGACATTTCCTTATACGTGTCAAAATGCCTTACTTGTCTTAAGGTTAAGGCTGAACATCAGCGTCCATCTGGTTTATTGGAGCAACCAGAGATCCCAGTTTGGAAATGGGAAAACATTACTATGGATCTCGTTACCAAACTCCCGCGCACAAAGAAAGGTCATGATGCCATCTGGGTAGTCGTTGATCGTCTTACAAAGTCAGCGCATTTCTTGCCAATCCGCGAGGATTTTCCTACTGACAGACTTGCTCAAATCTATGTAGATGAAATTGTAGCTCGACATGGTGTTCCTTTGAACATCATTTCTGACAGAGATGCTCGTTTCACTTCTCACTTTTGGAGAACCATGCAATCTGCTATGGGGACCCAACTTAATCTGAGCACAGCTTATCATCCGCAAACGGATGGTCAATCTGAGAGAACAATCCAGACTCTGGAGGATATGCTAAGAGCTTGTGTGATCGATTTTGGTGGTAGCTGGGATTCACATCTTAAATTGATTGAATTCTCCTACAACAACAGTTATCACACTAGCATCGGAATGGCTCCTTTTGAAGCTCTCTATGGTCGAAAATGTCGTTCACCAGTCTGCTGGAATGAGATTGGCGAGGCTCAACTTACTGGACCTGCCCTCATTTTAGAGACAACTGACAAGGTCAAGAAAGTTCGTGATAACCTTCAGGCAGCTAGAAGCCGTCAGAAGATTTACGCGGACCCAAAACGCAAAGCCTTGGAATTCCAAGTCGGTGATCGAGTATTACTTAAGGTCTCACCTTGGAAAGGTGTGATCAGATTTGGAAAGAAAGGAAAACTTGCACCTAGATACGTTGGACCATTCAAGATCGTCGAAAGAATCGGAAAGGTAGCCTACAGACTTGAGTTACCTCCTGAACTTGGAAATGTTCATCCAACTTTTCACATATCAAATCTCAAGAAGTGTACAGCTGATGAGAACTACACCATACCGCTTGACGAAATTCGTGTTGGCAAAACACTGAAATTTGTTGAGAAACCAGTGGAAATCATGGAACGTGAAGTCAAGTGGCTTAAACGCAAGCGCATTCCTTTGGTCAAAGTTCGCTGGGAAGCTAAACGTGGACCTGAGTTTACTTGGGAACGCGAAGATCAAATGAAGGCGAAATATCCACATCTTTTTCCACGAGTTTTCCTCTAAATAAATTTCGGGACGAAATTTCCACAAGTAGGGGAGACTGTAACAACTGTGCTTGTAATCACTATGAACAGTTCTGTTATCAATAAAACAATGTTATTTGATCACAATGTTTGTTTTGTTATGTTTTACATTTTTCATGTTTTGACTTTTATGTAATTTCAAACTCTACATCGCTTTCTGGAGAGTTATACGCAAACTAGTGCGTAAACGTACTCAGTTTAATGCGAGAAATACTCCGGAACATCAACATATACTCAACATACCTTAAATAACCTTTACATAACTTAGAAATAAGTTTTGAAGGCTTTGGTATGGCAAAAACAAGTTAATTCGCTTACAGGGACTAAATATGACAAACTGCGAAAGTATGTCAATTTGAACTGTAACGAACATTCCGGAACATGACCATAAGTTAAACACACCTTAAATATCCTTTACATAGCTTAGAAATAGGCTTTGAGGGGTTTGGTGTGCTAAAATAAACTTTTGGAACATTCAGGGACTAAAAGTGTCAAAAAGTGCACAAGTTTGCATTTTCGCGCATAACTTACGTTCTGAATACATCTGGACATCCAAAAATTTATGTAAGCATGACTATATTATATTTTAGTGTTCGCCTTAAGAAAAATCCATTCGTCGCGTCGTTTGGATCGTTTTTCGCGCTTATGCGCATTCCGTCGTAATTAAGCGAACATCGCGTTCGTACGACCAAACGAACCAACGTCCGACATATTTTTGAGCATGTTTCATGTCCACAATGTTTAGGCATCATTTTAGGGCCTTAAAGTTGGCTTGACGGGCCTTAGAAGTGCCGGAAATGGGCTGAATACACAACAGGGACCAAAACTGCACATCTGCCAAACTTGAAGGCTTACGGACCGTAAGCCTTACCTTACGGTCCGTAAGGAGTCTGCAGACCAGATTCAGTGTTTCTAACAGCTGTTTGCAGCTGTTTTGCACTCCCTAACCCCTTGCCAAGTGTCCAATCCTTATGGTGGTGAGCATTTTGAGGCACCATAACTTCCCGACAAGTGTACGCATGAGATTAAGGCACGATAATCGACAAACGATCCTAACGGTGGACCGAATACTATAAATACCCAACACCCACTTACTTCATTTCCCACAAATCTGATTAAGAAAGCTCTAAGTTGGAACCTTCGTTTCATACCTGAGCTATTTTTATCTGGGTTAGCATTCGGGGACCCTTCGTAAGTATTCTTTCGTTCTTTTATCGTTTTCGAGTCCGAAAGTCAAACTTTGTTTGACTTTCTGCATTGACCAGTTTATGGTCGATGCAAAGTTCGTTTGAACTTCATAACGTGAGCGTGATCACGATGGTTATAGTCCCTAGTGACTATACCTACTGATTACCACGTTATCTAGGCTCAGTGACGAGCCGTAGTTTCGGGCAGAATACGTATTCTTGGGTATTTTGTAACCAAACTACTCTTAGGTATCACAACCGTTTGTTGTGATACCAAACCTATTTTCTAAACTTAGTTAAGCATGTTTTAACATGCTTAACTCGTCACTTTTAGTTTAGTGCTTATATAGGATCGTAAAGGTAAGCGATCTAAACAATCGCTTATACTTTCGAACCCGACCCAGTTTGGTCGATCATTAGGATCCGACCAAACACATTAGGTGACCATAGTGTAGGGAATAACCTTCCGAGGTTATACCTTATGGTCACGACGTTTAAGTAGTTATATGATAGGTAGTTTATATGCCGTAGGTAAATTACCAGAATACCCTTTTCATACATAATTGGTAATTTAACATATGTAACCTAAACTTTTGTCACGTAACTGATTATGTAACATGTTTAGGCATATAATACTTGTCATAGGACTAGTTAGGCGGTCCGAACGCGTTTCACGCGCACGTCGCGTTAAAGTAGCATAAGCTTCCTAAACGGGTCGTAATGGGTCGTAAACAATTATGTTAAGTTTCATTTAGCATGTAGGCTTTGTTAAACCATATCACGTGAGTTCCGACACTCATTTGGTTTACAAACCCTAATGCTACCCAGTCTTCCGACTTAGGTCCGGTTTATTAACATAGTTACCTATACTAGGTGCCGTTTGATTCCGAGATCGATAGCATTACTTGGTGGTTATCTTTATACAACTGAGCAATCTCAAGTGAGTACATAGACCCCTCTTTTACTGTTTTCCAAACTGTTTTGGGGTGGAACACATGTGCCTACTTGTTACTTTCATTCTTTCCAGTTTTCACATCATATACCGACTATGTTTGTTAGTACACTATAGTACATGATTTCATTACATTTCATGCTATGTATGTCCATTGTATGCATACTTAGTACATTGTTTTACATTACATTTCTGCTATGTATGTTGACTGATATCATGCTAGCACATTGATTTACAAGACTTTTCTGCTTTGTATGTTAACTTAGCATACTTAGTACATTGTTTTCTTATGACATGTATACAACTGCTATGACATTTGGTTTGCACAAACGGGTCTTTATAACATTCATTAACATTTGCTACGCCGCTCGGGAGTAAGTAGTGGTACCATAGGACTTGACAAATCCCATTCCTGACATCCCGGGTTTGTTTGGATGTAAGGAATGACTGAATCCGAATACAATTCTTTTGATAACCTTGACTGAAAGGGTTATCCGACTGTCTCAAGGCTTGAATGTATGCGTTAACTTACCACATAAATGTTTGTATCAATGTATCATGTATCACTTTGCAAAACATAACATTTTGATATATTCAAAATACTTTGTTTTGTACATTTTTTACTTATGGTTTAAGTAGTCTTATTTTACTTACCATACATAACATTTGCTACACAATTACTTGACTACTATTGGACATGGATATTTGACATAGACATTTGACATGATTTACATCTTGACATATTATTCAATACATTTGACAATTGGTTTAAACATAGACTTATTACATTGGTTGGTTTGGTTTGATTAAGTGATTAAGTAACGATGCGTGTGTAATATGATACAAGCATGGTGGATACGCCGCTGGTACTTCCTATATATAAGTGTTTGTATGGTATTACATGGCGTAACGTTATTTGAATCATTTCAGTATTGAGACATAGAACATTTTATACAAATAACATACTTTTCACAAGACATTGATTTACAAAACAACTTATCTTATACAAACACATTTTTACATGGTTATTTATTTAACCTGACATTTACTTATACATATCATCTGATCTTATTGTTTTCAAATGATTTACAAGACAAAGCAAATAACAAGGTTCATGACTAAACATTTTCTCAAACATAAGTCATGAATCTTATTTTCGCAAAACCTATGTATCTCACAGGCATTTTTATGCTGACGTACCTATTTTCACATGTGTTTTCAGGTGCTTTTCCATAGGATGTTGATCACGATACTAGGGTGGACCTGTGCCTTAGAAACTTTAAAAGAAGATGGACTATGTTTAATTATGTTCTGAACTCTTAAATTACTGTTTTGAGACAATGTAACTCGCGTTTAATAAATAAAATACAACTTTGTTTGCCATGGATTTGAAACAATTAATTCTGTCGCAACACGCCCCGATGTTTCCGCCGCGATTTGTTGTTTTACGCGGTCGGGGTGTGACATCCGAGGTTATACCTTATGGTCACGACGTTTAAGTAGTTGTATGATAGGTAGTTTATATGCCTTAGGTAAATTACCAAAATACCCCTTTGATGCCAAAATTCATTATAAACATATGTGACATAACTTTTGACATCTAAACTGATTTGGCGATAATATTAGGCATGTTAAGGCATATTCTACTTGTCATAGGACTAGTTAGGCGGTCCGAACGCGTTTCACGCGAACGACGCGTTAAAGTAGCATAAGCTACCTAAACGGGTCGTAATGGGACGTAAGCATTTATGTTAGGTTTCATTTAGTATGTAGGCTTTGTTAAACCATATTACACGAGTCTCCATACTCGTTTGGTTTACGAACCCTCATTCTATCCGATCCTCCGATTTAGGTGCCGTTTGATATCCGTGATCTCTAGCATTGTTTGGTTGTTACTCAAGGACTACTAAGCAATCTCAAGTGAGTACATAGACCCCTCTTTTACTGTTTTCCAAACTGTTTTGGGGTGAAACACAGGTGCCTACTTGTTACTTTCATGCTTTCCTGTTTTCACATCATATACTCGCTATGTTCATTAGTACAATTATAGTACATGATTTCATTACATTTCATACTATGTATGTCCATTGTGTGCATACTTAGTACATGGTTTTACATTACACTTATGCTATGTATGTCCATTACGTGCATACTTAGTACATTGTTTTACATTTGCATTTCTGTTGCATATGCTCATCCAGTATATGAACACATTATACTACATTTTGAACCGTTGTAACCATTTGACTATGTGAACCGTCGTAACCCGTTGATTATATGAACCGTTTGTAACTGTTGAACCGTGTGAACCGTTTGTAACTATTGAACCGTGTGAACCAGTTCTATCTGTTAACATGATTTACATTTGACAATAGACATTTGACTATACATAAACATTTATGAAATTGTTAAACATTTCATCTTGATGGTTTGGTTTGAGTAAGTGATTTAAGTAACGAGGCGTATGTGATATGATACAAGCACGGTGGATACGCCGCTGGTACTTCCTATATATAAGTGTTTGTATGGTATCACATATTGTAGCGTTATTTGAATCATTTTAAATTTAGACATATAACATTTTATACAAATAACATACTTTTCACAAGACATTGTTTTACAAACAACTTATCTTATACAAACTCATCTTACATGGTTATTCATTTAACCTTACATTCATTTATACATATCATCGGATCTTATCGTATTTCAAATGATTTACAAGACAAAGCAAATTACAAGGTTCATGACGAAACATTTTCTCAAACATAAGTCATGAATCCTATTTTTACAAAACCTATGTATCTCACATGCATTTTTATGCTGACGTACCTATTTTCACATGTGTTTTCAGGAGATGATGCATAGGACTTATCAAGACATACTTAGGCGGAATCACAACATAACTCGATCAATGAACATGATTTGCTGCTTACTTTGTTATAATGGGGTAGATTCTCATGAACATTTGTTCTTCGAATGCAAGTATTCTAGTAAAGTGTGGTCCGCTATTAAAGAGAAAGGGGGTATGCAGTCACTTTCGGAGAAGTGGGAGGACATCAGCCAATGGATGGTCCCGAAAGCGAGATCCAAGTCGGTTCATATGGTAACGGATAAATTGCTTATCTCGGCTACGGCGTATTATGTATGGCAGGAGCGTAACACCAGATTTTTTAAAAACCAGCTTCGACCACCGGAACAACTTATAGATTTCATACTTCAAACTGTGAGAATGAAGCTGATGTCGTTCAAGTTTAAAAGGAGTGCACGAGTTCAGGCGTTCTTAGAAGACTGGAATCTGGAGGAAGTTGATAGGTTTGGAAATGACTAGGGTCAAGTTTGGTTTGCTTCTAGTTGTTATGCTTTTGGCTGTTTTCTTGCTTACTTATATGTGGCCTGTCACATATAAGAATTAGGGGGCATTTCGGCCTCTCTACTTGTACTGTTCTTTTTGTTTATAATAGAATCACCGGGGTAACCCTTTACCCAAAAAAAAAGACATACTTAGGCGGACCTGTGCCTTAGTGACTTAAAACGAGACAAGAACTAGTTAATTTTTGTTATATACTCTTTGTTTCTTGTTTAAAACAATGTAACTCTCTGTTTGATTAATAAAACAAAACTTTAATTGCCATGGATTTGAAACAATTAATTCTGTTACAACACTCCCCGACGTTTCCGCCACGTTTTGTATGTTCTACGTGGTCGGGGTGTGACAGGGACCCACAAATGGCCCATGAAATAGAATATCCCAAAGTCTTTCAGTTCAAGCTCTGGCTTAATATGACATGGTAATTCTTTACCCATCAAGCCTTGTGTAACACAAGTATGTTGAGCCTGAGAAATGCGGGTTTGAATGTCAGATCAAACCTGAACACAGTGAAGCTTGACACGTTCCTTATGACTTAATGCATCAGCCACGACATTTCGCAATCGTAGTCGTTTAGAAGTTCAACCCAACGTCGTTGCCTCATGTTAAGTTCTTTCTGATTGAAGATATGCTGGAGACTCTTGTGGTCAGTAAAAACTACACACTTTGTACCGTACAGGTAGTGTCTCCAGATTTTGAGAGCGAAAACTACTACACCTAACTCAAGATCATAAGTCGTGTAGTTTTTCTCGTGCACCTTCAGCTGTCTTGATGCATAAGCTATGACTTTGTTTCTTTGCATAAGAACGCAGCCAAGGCCTAAGTTGGATGCATCACAGTATACGACAAAATCGTCGTTGCCTTCATGTAAAGATATAATAGGTGCATCACAGAGTTTCTGTTTCAAGGTCTAAAAAGCCTCTTCCTGTTTGGATCCCCACTCAAAAGGTTTATTCTTCTGAGTTAAAGCAGGGAGAGGAACCGCAATCTTGGAGAAGTTTTCAATGAAACGCCGGTAATAACCCGCAAGACCAAGAAATGAACGAACCTCAGTAGGAGTAGTAGGTGTATCCCAATCCTTAATCGCACTCATTTTGGCAGGATCTACATGAATACCTTGTTCGTTAACGATGTGCCCCAAAAATTGAACTTCCTTAAGCCAGAATTCGCACTTGGAGAATTTGGCGAAAAGCTGTTCTTTCTTTAGGAGTTCCATTGTAAGACGGAGATGTTGCTCATGATCAGCTCGAGTCTTAGAATAGATCAAAATGTCATCAATGAAAACGATGACGAACTTGTCCAAATAAGGCTTGCAGACCCTATTCATCAAGTCCATGAAGACAGCAGGAGCATTTGTTAGACCGAATGGCATAACAGTGAACTCATAATGACCATATCTCGTGCAAAAAACTGTCTTGTGAATATCTTCTTCAAGTACTCGTAGTTGATGATACCCAGAACGCAGATCAATCTTTGAAAAGCAAGTAGCACCCTATAGCTGATCAAAGAGATCATCAATACGAGGTATGGGATATCGATTCTTGATGGTAAGCTTGTTAAGCTCACGGTAATCGATACACATTCGGAAAGATCCATCTTTCTTTTTCACGAATAGGACAGGAGCACCCCAAGGGGAAAAGCTCGGACGAATGAATCCTTTATCAGATAGCTCCTGAAGCTGCTTAGATAACTCTTGCATTTCAGACGGTGCAAGACGGTAAGGTGATTTAGCAATGGGATTTGCGCCAGGTACAAGATCGATACGGAACTCAACTTGGCGTATAGGGGGTAAACCAGGTAATTCTTCAGGAAATACCTCATGATAATCCCGAACAACAGGGATATCTTGTATAGTCTTACCCTTGCCTTTCTCCTCTACGACATGTGCCAAGAAAGCAACATATTTCTTTCGTAGGTATTTTTGGGCTTGGGTACAAGACACGAGTTTAAAGCTACTAGCAGGTTTTTCCCCACGAACTTCTAAGATCTCACCAGTCGAAAGCGGTATACGGGGTCCTTCTCAAAACATACCACCTCAGCATGGTACTTGGATAACCAATCCATTCCTATTATTACACCGAAGCTCCCGAGTTGCATCCGTGTGAGGTCAATAGGGAAAAGATGGTTATTAAGGTTCAACTGACAATTTCGAAGAACAGAGTCGAGTACAACAGGTTCACCACTTGCTACTTCTACTGTCAAGGGATTTCCTAGTTTTGTTCTAGTCATCGAAAGCAAAGGCTCAAATGCTAAGGACACAAAACTCTTATCGGCACCCGAATCAAAAGAATAGAAGCAGGATGTTTGTTAACAAGGAACGTACCGTTCACCACTTCGTTATCTACGCGAGCCTCATTAGCATTCAGATTGAAAGCTCTACCATGAGCCGGTGCTTGATTCACATTTGCCAACCTCGGGCAGTTGTTCCTGTAGTGGGTCAGATCCCCACAGTTGAAACATGAACCAGGCGGATAGTGAGGTCGTGCAGGATTCTGGGCAGGGTTCTGTACTAGGTTTTGGGCTGCATGATTATGGTTCGGAGCAAAGCGACAGGTATTTGCAAGATGACCAGACTTGCCACAATTTGTGCAGATATGGCATTGCACCTGTGGTTGATGGTGGCTATTACAGTGGTTGCACAGAGGTGCATTACCAGCATACTGCCTCTTGGCAGTAGGTTGTGCAACCTGATTAGGAGCAGCCTGGTTGGTCTGAGCAGTGACATCGAAATTCTTGGAAGCCTTACGCTTCCTTGATGTCTTTGAAGACTTAGCAGCCTTCTTACCCTTCTGCTCCTTGGTTCTATCAGACTGTTTCTGCTTCTTATCCCCCTTTCTGTGGAGTTTACCCTTCTTGACTTGCGATTCAGTAAGGGTTGCAGCTAGCTCAATGGCCTGTCGGACGGTAGTAGGGTTGCTGCCAGTGACAATATCCTGAACAGGATCTGGCAAACCGTCTATGTACTTCTCAATAGCCTTATCCAAAGGCGTGACCATTGTAGGACAGAGCAAGCTTAACTCCTCGTATCTGTCAGTGTAAGCCCGGTGTTCACCACTGACTTATTTCAGGTCATGGAACACATTTTCAAGTGCCCTCTGTTCATGACGAGGGCAGAACTCTCTCCTCATAAGAGCTCTAAGTTCCTCCCATGTCTGACCCAAAGCAATATCAGCACCTCGGTCTCTTATTACCCCATTCCACCATGTGAGAGCCCTCTTTTGGGATACACTCAAAGCAAACTCGACCTTACGGTTGTCAGGACACTAAACATGGCGAAAAGTGCTCTCAAGACTCTCAAACCTCTGTAGGAGCCCAGTTGCTCCTTCAGAACCACTAAACTTGAGCGGTTTCCGAGTTAAACTGTTTAAAGTTGCACTGAGCAGGTGCATTAACATTGTTATTGTTGGCTTGGTTTATTTGAGTGATGAGATTAGGTAGCATAGCAGCCATCTGCTGTGCTATAATGGCTACAAGTTCAGCATCAGGTTGTTGAACGTTACGTCGAGGAGGAATTCTAAAAGAGGAAACATGAGAGAAAACGAGTGAGATGATGTGATGAAAGAAATGAGAAAGTAATAAAATCGACAAAATGCAAGGATGGTGGTCATTCATTTGTTACCACAAAGCAAACAAATGACACACAGTGACAAATCAAAGTAAATAGGTCATAATAATGTATCGCTGAAGACATGCTCGCCTATAAGTGGACACTCACCCCAAGAGTTCCCAGGTAAGAGTGACTGGTCCGATACTGCGGATTTGTACGAACACTCTAGCCTTAGACAGAAAATTCAGGGTACATGCATCCACTCTACCAGTTTGCACGTGTTCACATTATTTAGACCCAAACTTTGACGAGATTTGAAAATTTGGAAGGCACATGTCCAAAAGAAATCATCTAAGGATAGATGATTGATTTCAAAAATCATTTTGGAATTTGTGTTCATGTTTTGGTAATCACCTAAGGATAGGTGACGTGTATTGTTTTAAGATCTAAACACAAGAAAACTTGTGTTTGGGTCCTAGAAAGTTATAGTCTAGGTCAAAGCATTACTAATAACTTAATTCCCTATAGCCATTGGCTCTAATACCAACTCTTCTGTCACACCCCGACCGCGTTAAAATAACAAACCGCGGCAGAAACGTCGAGGAGCGATAGAATTATTGTTTCAACAACCATGGTAATAAAAGTTTTGTATTATTAATTAAAGTGTTCATATTGTCTTGAAATTCAAACAAACATAACTTAAATAACTGTCTTTTAAGTCACTAAGGCCCAAGTCCGCCTAAGTGAAGCACGACATCATCATGCATTAGCACCTGAAACACATATAAAAATAGGTACGTCAGCATAAAAATGCCTGTGAGATACATAGGTTTTGTTTATGCATGATTCATGACTTGTAGTTAAAAGAAGTGTTTTACAAAAATGTAGTCATGAACCATATAAATTTTTTTCCTTTATAAAATCATATGAAAATCAATATGAAAATCAAATGAAATTAAAAGGATAATGCATGGTTAAATGAATAACCAAGTAAGAGTGAATTTGTATAAAATATGTAATCTGTAAAACAATGTCGTGTTCTTGTATAAATTGTTTCATGTCTTTGTCAAAGTGGTTTAGATAACGCAACAATGTGTAATATAATAAAAGCACATATATATAGGAAGTACCAGCGGCGTATCCACCATGCTTTTATCATATAACACATAGCCCCGTTACATAAGTCACTCAACAATAACCAACCAAATGTCTTGTTTAATGTCAAAATGTTTATGTGTAAACCATGTTCAATGTCATGTGTGAAATGTGTCATGTATGACCAATGTAATGCATAGCAAGTAGAAAATATCTACTCAAACTATGTGATATTGTAAATGTGATAACAATGTCATGTGCGGTGAATAAAAACATTTACTCAACCCCGTAGGAAAATGTACAAAACAAAGTTTTTGAATAAACCTAAGTTTAAATCAAATGTTATGTTTTGTAGAAAACAATGCTTTATGATTACAAACATTTATGCAGTAATGTTAATCGCATACATTCAAGCCTTGCGATTGTGGCGATAAACCCTTAAACAAATCAAAGGTTTATCTAAATTATGTATATCGGATTCTATCATTCCCAACTTCCAAACGAACCTCGGAAGTCAGAAACGGGATTTGTCAAGTCCTATGGTACCATTACATACTATCGAGCGGCGTGATCAATGTTAATGAATGTATTATTGTCCCGATTAAACATACCAAATGTCATAACCAATGTAGCATGTGAAAACCATGTACTAGGTATGCTAAGTAAACATACATAGTAGAAATGTTCATGTAAAACAATGTGCTAGCATGCTCAGTAAACATACATAGCAGAAATGTTCATGTAAAACAATGTGCTAGCATGCTCAGTAAACATACATAGCAGAAATGTTCATGCAAAACAATGTGTCCATATGCTAAGTAAACATATGCACCAAATGTGTAATAAATCAATGTGCTACCATGCTTAACATACATAGAAAAACATAGTTGAAATCATGTACTATATGAGTACTAGGTGAAACTAGCATGTTTATGTCATAAAAGCATGAAAAGTTCGAAAATAACAAGTATGCACATGTGTATCACCCCAAAGTATTTGAAAGCGGAAAAAGAGGGGAACAATGTACTCACTTGGGATTGCTTATTAGTCTTGAGAATAAGACCAAATAAAGCTCCAAGGATCACGAATTCAAACGGCACCTAATATAGGTAATTGTGTTAATAATCGGATCCTAAATCGGAAGATAGGATAGAATGATGTTCTATAAATCAAATGAGTAATTAAACTCATATGGTATGATTTAATAGAGCTAACATTCTGATTTGGAAGTCTACCTAAGTGCTTTTGACCCGTTTCGACCCATTATGGTAGTATAAGCTACTATAATGCGTCGTTTGCGTAAAACTATGGTCAGATGGTTATCTAAATGCTATGTCAAGTCTTACATGCCCAATTATACCTAAACATGTTACTAAATCAGATTAGATGTCAAAAATATGTTCACATATGCACAATATGGATTTATGCTTCAAAAGGGCATTTTGGTCATTTCCTATGGGCATATAAGCTACTTAAAAATCAACTAACCAATCCTATGTGATCATAAGGTATAACCTCAGAGGTTATTCCCTATGCGACTATGATCACTAAACATGCTTGGTCGGATCCTAAAGATCGACCAAACAGGTCAGTTTCGAAAGTCTAAGCGGTTGTTTAGACCGCTTAACTTACGACCCTAAACAAGCACTAAACTAATAGTGACGAGTTAAACATGTCAAAACATGTTTAACTAATTTATAAAACTGATTTGGTATCAAAACAAAATGTTTTGATACCTAAAAGTAGTTCCGTTGCAAAATGCGTGCTAAAACGCATTTTGACCGAAACTTTGACTCATCACTACACCTAGTTAACGTGGTAATCAGTAGGTATAATCGCTAAGGATTATAACCATCGTGATTACAATCACGTTACAAAGTTCAAACGAACTTTGTGTTGACCATTGACTGGTTAAAGCTGAAAGTCAAACACTGTTTGACTTTCACGCTTGAAAAGCGATAAAAGAACGAAAGAAGCTTACAAAGGGTCCAAGCTAGGGAGAACTTGATCTTATAAATTCTTAGGTATGAAGTTATAAACCTCAACTTAGAGAATTTAGATCAAGGGTGAGTTGAAACAATGGAAATGCTTGGCTATTTATACTTGTAGTGAGTTCATAGGATCAATCCATGTGTTTGTGTGGCCAACAAGCATTAGATCACAGCCATACAAGTGTTAGAGGCCAGCTAATTTGCTTGGGGAGGTGCTAACTTGGCTACCACACAAAGAAATTGCAAGAATGGCCCCTGAATTATCAATCTGATGCTGAAAATAAGGTTTCTTTCCAGATGTGATGGTGGCGTGGCGCGACCATAAGGCCATAAGGCTGTCGCGCGACGCCAGTGCATGGCTGGAAGTTTCAAAGTTTGGCAGAAATGGTCCTTGCACGTGTTTAAACTTGTTTTCGACGTTTTTCACATTCGTTAAGCCATTTTCAAGGCTCTACAAGGTTGTCAAAGTGTAGAGGACTCAAAATATGCTCGGAAAAGCCACGGATGTCGGTTCGTTTGGTCGTACGGTCACGTTGTTCGGTTAATTACGACGAAACTCGAACGGACGCGAAAACGATCCAAATTTAGTGACGAATGGTATTTTTTGCATGCCGATCACTAAAATAAAAATATTTTAGTGTCTACAAAAATTTTGGATGTCCAGATGTGGGTAGAACGTAAGATATGCGCGTAAATGCAAACTTACGCCGTTTTTGACACTTTTAGTCCCTGTAAGATCAAATATGCATGTTTTCGCACACCGAACCACTCAAAGCTTATTTCTAAGCGATGTTTAGGTTATATATGGTATTTTAGCTTATGGTCAAGTTCCAGACTGTACGTTGCCTTACGAAATGGCAGACTTTTGCAAGTTGATGCAAAAGTCCCTGTGAGCGAATAAACTTGTTTTTGCCATACCAAACCCTTCAAAACTTATTTCTAAGTTATGTAAAGGTTATTTAAGTTATGTTAAGCGTATGTTGCTGTTCCAGAGTGTTTGTTGCATTAAACTGATTACGGTTACGCATCAGTTTGCGTATGACTTTCCAGAAAGCGATATAGAGTTTAAAATAAATCAAAAATCAAAACGTGCAAAATATCAAACAAAAATAACAAAGATTGGGATCCAAACACATTGTTTTATTAATATTGAATTGTTCGGAGTTTGTACAATGATTACACAAGCACATATGTCACACTATGATTGCGAAATTCGCTACCATCCTGGTAAGGCGAATGTCGTGGCTGATGCATTGAGTCGTAAAGTGCGTGTCAAGCTTCACTGTGTTCGAGTTCGATCTGATATTCAAACTCGCATTTCTCAGGCTCAACATACTTGTGTCTCACAAGATTTGATGGGTAAGGAATTACCATATCACATTAAGCCCGATCTTGAACAGAAAGACAATGGATTGTATTATTTCATGGACCGTATGTGGGTCCCAAGTCAAGACAACCTCCGCACCTTGCTAATGGATGAAGCTCATAAGTCTCGTTATTCTATTCATCCTGGTGCAGACAAAATGTATAAGGATCTTCGAACCCAGTTTTGGTGGCCTGGTATGAAGAAAGACATTGCCTTGTACGTATCCAAATGCCTTACTTGTCTAAAGGTTACGGCGGAACATCAACATCCCTCTGGATTATTGGAGCAACCAGAGATTCCAGTTTGGAAATGGGAAAACATTGCTACGGACATTATTACCAAACTTCCGTGCACTAAGAGAGTTCATGACGCCATCTGGGTAGTTGTTGATCGTCTTACCAAGTCAGCTCATTTCTTGACAATCCGTGAGGATCTATCTGCTGACAAACTTGCTAAAATCTATGTGGATGAGATTGTATCCCGTCATGGCATTCCTTTGAACATTATTTCTGATAGAGATGCTCGATTCTCGTCTCGTTTTTGGAGAACCGTGCAATCTGCTATGGGAACCCAACTTAATTTGAGCACAGCTTATCATCCACAAACGGATGGTCAATCTGAAAGAACAATACAGAAACTGGAGGATATGCTTAGAGCTTGTGTGATTGATTTTGGTGGTAGTTGGGATTCGTATCAACCGTTGATTGAATTCTCCTATAACAATAGTTATCACTCCAGCATCAACATGGCTCCTTTTGAAGCTTTATACGGTTGAAAATGTCGTTCACCAGTCTGCTGGAATGAGATCGGTGAAGCTCAGCTTACTGGACCTGAGCTCATTCTAGAGACTACAGATAAAATCAAGAAAGTTCGCGATAACCTTCAGACAGCTAGAAGCCGTCAAAAGAGTTACGCGGACCGACGACGTAAGCCCCTAGAATTTCAAGTCGGTGATCGCGTCTTACTTAAGGTATCACCTTGGAATGGTGTGATCAGATTTGGAAAGACAGGAAAGCTTGCACCTAGATATGTTGGACCATTCAAGATCGACGAAAGAATCAGAAAAGTGGCCTACAGATTAGAGCTACCTCCTGAACTCGGAAATGTTCATCCAACCTTCCACGTATCCAATCTCAAAAAGTTTTTGGCTGATGAGAACCTCCACATACCACTTAATGAAATTCGTGTTGATGACACGATGCATTTTGTTGAGAAACCTGTGGAAATCATGGAACGTGAAGTCAAGTGGCTCAAGCGCAAGCGCATACCTATCGTCAAAGTTCGCTGGGAATCTAAACATGGTCCAGAATTTACGTGGGAATGTGAAGATCAAATGAAGGCGAAATATCCACATCTATTCTCACAAGTTTCCTCTAAATAAATTTCGGGACGAAATTTCCTAAAGTAGGGGAAACTGTGACATCTGTGCTTGTAATCATTATACAAACTCCGAATAGTTCATTTATCAATAAAACAATGTGATTTGATCCCAATATTTGTTTATTTATGTTTGACATTTTGCACATTTCGATTTTTGTTCAATTTCAACTCCATATCGCTTTCTGGAAAGTTATACGCAAACTGATGCGTAAACATAATCAGTTTAATGCGACAAACACTCTGGAACATCAACATATGCTTAACATACCTTAAATAACCTTTACATAACTTAGAAATAAGTTTCGAAGGGTTTGGTATGGCAAAAACAAGTTTATTCGCTTACAGGGACTAATTGTGGCAAACTGCGTAAGTATGCCGATTCGTATAGTAACGAACATTCTGGAACATGATCATAAGTTAAACATACCCTAAATATCCTTAACATAGCTTAGAAATAAGCTTTGAGGGGTTCGGTGTGCAAAAATAAACTTGTTGGTCAAACAGGGACTAAAAGCGTCAAAAAGTGCATAAGTTTGCATTTTCGCGCATATCTTACGTTCTGAACATATCCGGACATCCAAAAACTTTTTTAATCATTAAAATATTTTATTTTAGTGATTAGATGCTAAAATACCACTCGTCGCTTAATTTGGATCGTTTTTCACGTCCGTTCGTGTTTCGTCGTAATTAACCGAACAACGTGATCGTACGGCTAAAGGAACCGACATCCGAGATATTTTCAAGCATATTTCATGCCCCCTATACTTTAACTTCATTATTGAGCCTTGAAAATGGGTTAACGGGGCTTAAACGCATCGAAAATCAAGTTTTAAGCATCAGGGGCCTGTTCTGCCAAATTTCAAAAGTTTGTTGGTCTGAGGTCTAGGAGGGGCGCGAAGCCCTTTGTCCCTGTCTTCACGGCCCGCGAGAGACCCCTAGATGTGTAGAAAATGGTTTTCAGCAAACAGCAGCAAATTCTTGGGTTTTGGACATGGTTTTCTCACTCTATGAGCAGCTGGTTTTTGAAGTCCCATGGTATACAAAACAGTGGGTAACACATGGAGGGCCAAGATCAAAGCTCAAATTACGAGAAACGATCTTAACGGTTCTTGAAAATCTATATAAACCCAACAATTTCATTCATTTCAACTTGCCCATTTGATTCAAACCTGCTCTAAGTTGAAGTCTAGGCTTCATACCTGAGTATTTTGAATCAAATACTTCCTTGCTTGGACCTTTTGTAAGCTTCTTTCATGCTTTTTATGCATTTCATGCATAAAAAGTCAAAAAGTGTTTGACTTTCTGCTTTAACCAGTCTTTGGTCAACACAAAGTTCGTTTGAACTTTGCAACGTGAGCGTAATCACGATGGTTATAGTCCCTTGTGACTATACCTACTGATTACCACGTTGATTAGGCGTAGTGACGAGTCAAGTTTCGGTCAAAAAACGTATTTATGCGTATTTTGCAACGAAACTATTTTTGGGTATGAAAATACTTTGTTTTGGTATCAAACTTGTTTTCTAACTTAGTTAAACATGTTTAACTCGTCACTTTTAGTTTAGTGATTATACAGGGTTGTAAGATAAGCGATCTAAACAATCGCTTAGACTTTCGAACCCAACCTGTTTGGTAGATCATTAGGATCCGACCAAACATGTTTAGTGACCAGAGTTTTATAGGGAATTACCTTCCGAGGTTATACCTTATTGTCACTTAGTTTAATTAGTTGTATAATAGGTTGTTTATATGCCTTAGGAAAATGACAAAAATGCCCTTTTTGCGCATAATTCCAATTTAAGCATATGTAACTTAAATTTTGCCACATAAACTGATTATTTAACATGTTAGGGCATATAATACTTGTCATAGGACTAGTTAGGCTACTCGTTTGCGCTTTTGCGTAAATGATGCGTTAAAGTAGAGTAAGCTACCCAAACGGGTCATAACGGGTCATAAGTACTAGGATAGGTTCCGATTTAGAATGTAGGCTTTGTTAAACGATATCACATGAGTTCCAATACTCATTTGGTTTACAAAACCTCATTCTATCCGATCCTCCGATTTAGGTCCGGTTTATTAACGTAGTTACCTATATTAGGTGCCGATTGATTCCGTGATCCTTCTAGCGTTATTTGAATGTTATATCAAGACTTCTAGGCAATATCAAGTGAGTACATAGTCCCCTCTTTTTACCGCTTTCAAACACTTTGGGGTGATTCACATGTGCCTATTTGTTACTTTCGTGCTTTTCATGTTTTTATGACATATACTTGCTATGTTCATTAGTACGCATATAGTACATGATTTCAATTGCCATTTGCTATGTATGTTACTGAGCATGCTAGCACATTGATTTCATACATTACATTTTGTTGCATATGTTTACTCAGCATATGGGCACATTGATTTACATTACATTTCTGCTATGTATGTTTACTGAGCATGCTAGCACATTGATTTACATGACATTTCTGCTTCGTATGTTTACTTAGCATACTTAGTACATTGTTTTCACATAACATGCTTACATTTGGTATGACATTTGGTTTGTTTAACGGGACTAAAATACGTTCATTAACATTGATCATGTCGCTCGCTAGTATGTAGTGGTACCATAGGACTTGACAAATCCCATTCCTGGAATCCTAGGTTTGTTTGGACGTAAGGAATGACAGAATCCGAAAACATTTTGATAAACCTTTAACTTGTTAAGGGTTTGTCCTACAGTCTCAAGGCTTGAATGTATGCGATAAACAATACCACATAAGTGTTTGTATCAGTAAAGCATGGATTTTGCAAAACATAACTTTTGATTTAAACTATGATTTATATCAAATACATTGTTTTGTACATTTTACTTATGGGGTTGAGTAATGCTTTTATTCACCATACATTACATTTGATTACACATTATCATTATACATATGGTATGAGTAGATACTTTTTACTTGCCATACATAACATTTGATGACACTGTACATGATTCACATTTGACAAACATTGTTTACACATAAACAATTTGACATTTGTTTAAACAAGACATTTTGATGGTTTATTAATAAGTGATTTAAATAACGAAACATGTGTAGGAAGATAAAAGCATGGTGGATACGCCGCTGGTACTTCCTATATATAAGTGCTTTTATGGTATTACATATCGTAACGTTATCTAAATCATTTCAACTAAGACATGATGCATTTTTACACAAATGACAGATTTTCACAAAATATTGGTTTACAAACAACATTTCGTATACAAACTCATTTTACTTGGTTATTCAGTTAACCATACACTATTCTTTAACATCATTTGAATTTCATATCGATTTTTCATATGATTATTAAAAGAAAACTTTTTACAAGATTCATGGCTAACCTTTTGTTAAACATTACTTTTAACTTACAAGTCATGAATCCTATTTCAACAAAACCTATGTATCTCACAGGCTTTTTTATGCTGACGTACCTATTTTCACATGTGGTTTCAGGAGCTGATGTGTCACACCCCCAAATTCTCACCTAGGGTATGTCCCTATTAGGAGTACGACGATCCAACAATGAGCCACTAATTATACCAAACATGTTCAATAAAATGATAAAATACTTGATTGAACTAAAATGCTGTTTGTAAATTTAAATGAAAACCAAAGTAATCAGCGGAAGCAATAAAGTGTGTAATGTATCAATAAACCAATAAGATAAATGTGTTTATCAAGACCATATCCACTCCAGCTGCTCCAGATAGCAAGTCCCAATGTATATCAGCTAACGACCTACAAGCATGCAAACAAGTGTGTCAGACTACGCTGGTGAGTTCAAAGTTTTGTTACCGAGTTTAGTTGTCAGTCACATGTGTAAAACAGTTTAATATGTTGATTTGATGTTTCGTTGTTTTGATGATTTGATGTTGTTATTAACTCGATTACCGCAACTGGCTACAAGATATGAATGCCCAACCCCAATGCCTCTATCAAGGCATTGGTCATGTGGTCAAGGTAATTAGCTCAACTAATAACCTCGAGTAGATGTAAGGGGTCTTATATATACACGATGTGAATGCCCAACCCCAATGCCTCTATCTAGGCATTGGTCAAGTGGTCAAGGTAATTAGTTCACGCCCGTCCTTTCGGTACGGTGTGAGGGTGCCAAACCTAATAGCGCTATCAACTAAATACCTCGTTGCCTTACCGGCAACACGGTAGATGTAGGGGGTCTTACATAATAGAAACTGAGTAATAACAAACATCCCATTAACCTGCATTCCTCCCTGGAACGTTACCCGATATCCCTTCCCGGGATGCATGCTTGGAAAAGAGCAGTGAACTCACCTTGGTTTGCTCGGTTTGATTTATTACTTGTTTCACATCGATCAACCATATCCTAATGTGGTTACCAATAACAGTCAGTTTCATGTGCACATAGAACACGTATTCACTATACATACCACACTTGTTGCGTACGCAGATTACACATATCGTAATACAAATCACAACAGTCATTCGTGCAACATACCAATTCATTATCCCCATATATTTTCACGTATCATATATTCCCGTACCATGTATTTGCGTATCATGTATTCACATTTCTACTCGTATCATATATTTGCATATCAAGTGTTCACGGATCATATTACCATTTACAACATTACTCATTCACCTGAATGTGTTCTATTCTAATCGAAGCCTAGCCCACATGGACACAGGTAACATTCGGCCCATAGTCAAAGTGCAGCCCACTTAACATACAAGCCCAACGGTGTGATTGTGTGTGATCCGATTGCTATGCTGTTTTGCTTCTAATAATTAATTCCTTATCATAACCTCAATAATAAAACATCACACATAAATCGAGAATCATAAGCCTAGCACTTTACCAATTACTAACCTTGTAAAACAGTATGTCACTATCACAATCAAGTCCTATCAATTTTAATCTAATCTGATTTCAATGAAATTCACAACTATCAAAGCATTATTTACTATTCAACATTCCCTAGACCATCAATGACATCCTTACTTGATTAAATCCAGACTACACATGGCCGCCACTTTATTCCAGGTTATCATACTAACTTGTCAGACCACTTATCCTTCACATCTATTGGACCACTAAGACCACTAATATATCATATTTGTTATTTATATTTTGGTGGACTATTTGATAGGACCAAATATAATTAGTGGGTTCAAACAATTACAAAGTGGATCA
Source organism: Helianthus tuberosus (assembly GCA_030545235.1). NCBI lineage: Eukaryota > Viridiplantae > Streptophyta > Magnoliopsida > Asterales > Asteraceae > Helianthus > Helianthus tuberosus. The sequence goes on from CM060409.1 coordinate 109,695,525, forward strand.
ATTGTTTGTCATCATTGGCCAATTCGAGCGGCATATATCAAACCAAGAGGTTCCCATAATGATCACATGCACACAAGGTTTTTCTTATTTATGTAACATGCTAAACTAGTTCTTTATTCGAGCAGCTTCTAATCACATTATATACGATATCATGGCACAATTTAATACACATAACACTCCTTTTTATCAATTAAAGTATGTAGATTATCCTAATCCTACGGAATCATCGACCAACTGTGAGTCATTCCTCACTTACAGGTTCCATTATCACTAAACAAGTTGTACATTACTCACACAATTAATCAATACATATATATGCACATAAATAAAATCGAGATGCCTTTACTAACCAGATGATGAATAAACTCAGCACAAAAGAGGAGCTCCAAGGGATTTCGAAAGGGAACTGATCGTCAACAGGAGCGCACTAGGGTTTCTTTTTGTTAAACTAATATTATACGTATCCCCTAATTATTTTAAAAGCTCATGTTTTGCGGACCAAGGACCAAAATTAGTTGTGGGCCGGACCAAACATAATATGGGCCGAGGGGTTTAGAAATTAAAAAAAAATGTTTTAAAGAGGTGGGGTGTAACCAAGGAGGGTGTGTGGCCCAAACATATGCGCGGCCCAACACAACAGCCATACTCTTAGAACAGTCTACTACACCCTAAATCATACGCGATTATGTTTACGTAAAACAAGTTTAACGCAGTCATGAATATGAACGAAGAACAATGAAGATCAGAATTACGAGACTAACCTTGGAAGTTCGGGTTGTCACATCATCCCCAACTTGAAAGAAATTTCGTCCCGAAATTTGATAAGTAGTCCAAAAATGGCGAAGTGTCAGATCAGGATGACTGTGGATTTTCGCCAGGTACCACATCATCCCCAACTTGAAAGAGAATTTCGTCCCGAAATTCGCTAGTGACATCAGGAGGTGCTTAAACCGTTGAAAAATCGAGGATACTAGAGCTTTATCAAACCTTTGCGTTCCCACGTGAACTCCAGCCCACGTCTTGAGTTCCAACGAACTCCCATGATTTAAATTCGACTGTGTTAACAATGGGTTCCCCAACAAGGGTATCACAAGTGTTTCATCGAACAAACACTGCCTTAGATTCAAGACCTAGATGAAATCATACACGTTATCCAATTCGTCGGGTAACTCGAGTTTGTAGGCGGCGTGCCCAATTCTTTCCAGAATTCCGATTGACTCATCGTAACATAAATTACGCTTGCCATGCTTCCCAAACGTACTACGCCCTCCTAGGGTGAGACTTTCAACATGACACATTCGCCTGCAGCGAACTCACAGTGTTTCCTAAGTTATCAGGTTTCCTGGCGATCACGCGTTGTCACCACACGATTTCCGATCTAAATGATCTTCCCATAAGTTTCGAGTGCAAGTCCTGAGCCCGTGATTAGGTTGTCATCCACCTCAGTCCGACAAGGAGGTTGGCATTGTCATCCATGCAATGCCTCACAAAGTGCTGTATGCATACTAAAACGGTGACGGCCGAATGCCCAAAGATAAGTGTCCTTCCAAATGTTTACTAAAGTCGATCACACACATGCTCACAGCATGTCTTCATGTGTCAGGATAAAACGGTGACGGCCGAATGCCCAAAGATAAGTAATGGTCATGCCTAGACGTGAGCCAAGGGTGTTGTGTGTTGCTGGTCATAAATCAGGTATAGCTCCAAATCAAAGGTAACAGGAGCTGGCACCTCGTGCCTAAAAGCCGCCTCTCTCATAGAAACATTCACAGCTGTGAGGGGTCATCAGTTTACTTGATTGTAAGAAAGTGTGCTGGTAGTGTGAGACAATCAACGATCACCCAGGTGATATTGGTTCCGTTTCGAGTTGTAGAATCCATGGCAGTCTGTTCTCATTTCCGTATGTGTGTTTCTAGTTGCTGTTTCTTCCCCTTGACTTTCTACCAGTCAAACATCATTCACATACATAGCTAAGTGGGCCTTCATGCCCGATCACCAGTGTAAGATTTATAGATCCTAGTATCTCCCACCAAAACCCAGACGACCAGAATATCAAGACAGGTGTGCTTTGCTCAACATAAATTTCCTACAGTTACTGTATGATGAGATCCACATTCGTTCCTTGAGGTAGCGAATATCGTCTGACCCACCAAGGTTACTTCTCCATTCCCCGCATGGGTTCGACTTGAAAATCCTCTTCCTTCAGTTCTCCAGTTTGAACAGGATGAGTCGGATCAGATAAGTTAGAGTCGATAGTGAGCTGCATAGCTCGTGCACGTTCAAGTTTCATAGTTGTAATCATCCAAAAGTTCTATCCAGCGACGCCATTAACCGATTTAGCTCCTTCGAAACAAGGGTATACGGGAGGCCCTTGTGATCGGTCTAAGTGGTGTATTCGGTACTGTCCAAGTAATGCCTCCAATTTAAATCCAAAGACTACGGCTTCCACCGCAGATTGTGTGTCGTGCAATTCTCCTTGTAAGTCTATTACGTAAGCCATCACCTTCTCGTGTTGCATCGGCGTGTAACCGGGACTCTGATTCGAACCATCATGATATACCACTAAATTATCAGTGCCCTCGGATAGGAGTGATGTTCAGTGCGTTGCAGGGTTGTTTCAACAGCTGAAGAAACGTTTCCCTGTTTTATTTCCCACGAACACAGCACCCTGCTGTGTTAAAGAGATTTAAGCTGCGTGATCTTCAAAAATCCTGTGATGAATCTACGATAGCATCTAGTTAGACAAAGAAATTGATGTATCCTCGAAGGGATCTTTGGTGTCGGTCAGTTTCTAACCAAAACGGGTCTTAGCGAGATCCACGTATATTCCCACTTCGTTGATTATATGACCAAAAAGGTACCCCTCGCATCCAGAAGTTACATTTATCAAAACTTCGCGGGGTGCGGCTCCTCCTTCAGGAGCTCTCAAATAAGATACGAAGCTGCCCATGATGTTCTTTTCTCTTGTAAATGATTCAAAGCGTCATCAAATAGCATGGTCGGTTCGTGTGATCCATAAAGCTGCCAGTGTGTTGGTTAACCCAAAGGTCATGAATACAAAGTCGCAATGGCCGCATTGCGGTTGATATGCCGTCTTAGTAACATCCTCCCCTTGGACTTCCGTTAATACATGGTCGAGGCAAACAGTTCTTGATTGTCACCTTGGTGAGTTCTGGATAATCAGTATACATACGAAAAGGCTTTATCATCCCGAATATAGCTGGGGCTCCCCAAAGTGAACAAAAACTATGTCCAATAAAACTCCTGTCCAACAGTTCCTGTAGATAGTCCTTGCAAACCCCCTGGTGCAAGACGGTATGTAGCACGAGTAATCAGGGCTTCCCCTGTCGTGAAATCAAACTGAGATTCTGCCTAACAGTGGTGGAAGTAAATCTGAAAGCTCCTTGGGTAGCACACTGAGAGGAATCACGAACAATTGGTGGATCCTCGATCCTCTTTTCCTTAGCCTCAACATTAGTAACGGTTGCTAATGTAGCGGGGTGATCCCTCCGTAGACACTTCTGGGCCTTCATAGTTGATATGGCGCTAACCTTTGCACCACTCTGTTTCTTTAGAACAAATAACGATTCTCCACACAAAATTTCCTCCTCACAAGGTATCTCCGCGCGATTTCTGAATAACCAATCCACACTAACTACTGCATTGTAACCATCAGGGGTAGTAGAAGGAAGGTCTATGTCGAACACCTGTCCCCCAAGGTCGAGTTTGCATCCCAGCGAACATATAAGGCTTCAATTGACTTGCATCAGCCGACTCCACAACAGGTTCGGTTTCAGGAAGCATCAGGGTTAAACAGAGACGAAGCGAATAGCTACCCATCCAAGCTATCGTGTTGCTATTACACCTGGTATAGCCTATGCCAATACTAAATGTCCTTCCATGAGCTTCATTTCCAGTGTTGTTTTCGTCACGAGAATTTCCAGTACTGCCGTCGTTCCCTTGGTTGTTGTCACCTTGACTTAACACAGTCAATCCTTGTCGAGGTCACCTTCGTTTCCATACTGTAAGCTACGATCACGAGTACCTTGATGTTGCCGCGGCTGTTGCCTCTAATATTGTTGCCTGTAACGGTGTCCTGCGTCCTTTCACCAACAAGGGTCATCTTTTCACATTCCATGCCACGTCCTAAGGCACTACTCATGGTGCGGGCGGTTACACAGTCCGTTCTACAGTCAATCGTCATCGATTTTTGTCCAGATTGGTTCGTAAGAGTTGACTCCCATGAGTCGCTGACTAGGATTAAAATTTCGATTGGAGTCAAATCGCTGATGTTCATTTCCGGTAATCAAGGTTGTCCAAATACTGAGGTCGGTAAAGTTCCACGCTCCTCCTCTTGTCTATCGATGTGGCATGTTGTTTGAGTAATACACGGTCTGTTGCGAGAGTGTTGCAGATGCGATCGCACTTCGGTGTCTAAGACATCAATACATATAGCTCCAACAAACAAAAAGGGGTGAGAAAGGTATCAACCAATCATTCGACGCTGCGACATCCAATTCAGGGGCGTTCGTACAAGCACCTAACACTGTACCCAGTTTGCTAGGCGTCCAGATGGGTATACAGGTAATACTCGATAGCATCGAGATTCGTAAGATTTCAGAGAGGAGTGAAAAGATCACGTTCGAGTAGAAGACAATCACTGTTATGACTCCTATAGATTGTTGTGTTTCACATTGATCAGTTAACGGGATGGAACCCCTTTTTCACTTGTTAAGCCTCACTGGGACTCACATGTACCCCACATTATTATTATGTGTGCACCCACAATAATATTGTGATTTGCATGCTCATCTCAGCTCCTCCTAACTCATGTCAAATGGTTCCTCAAACTCGAGTAGCAAACAAAGAGCATCACAAAACGTAAGTCATGAATGTTTAGGGAAATACCACCCTATCAGTCACATAACACATGCAAGTAATTCATGAATTCATACTGTTGTGCTAAATGTGCAATCACATGCAATATCGTATGTAAGTGTTCACTAGTTATGCAGTACAATGAGTATACGAGAGACGAACCTTGCAATCTGGAGCTGAGTGTCATGGTCGTATTCACGTTTTCAGAACTGTTCGGTTATAGTCTGGTTTTATAAAGACATTTTTAAATCCAAGTTCACTATAACCAGTGGCTCTGATACCAAACTGTCACACCCCCAAATTCTCACCTAGGGTATGTCCCTATTAGGAGTACGACGATCCAACAATGAGCCACTAATTATACCAAACATGTTCAATAAAATGATAAAATACTTGATTGAACTAAAATGTTGTTTGTAAATTTAAATGAAAACCAAAGTAATCAGCGGAAGCAATAAAGTGTGTAATGTATCAATAAACCAATAAGATAAATGTGTTTATCAAGACCATATCCACTCCAGCTGCTCCAGATAGCAAGTCCCAATGTATATCAGCTAACGACCTACAAGCATGCAAACAAGTGTGTCAGACTACGCTGGTGAGTTCAAAGTTTTGTTACCGAGTTTAGTTGTCAGTCACATGTGTAAAACAGTTTAATATGTTGATTTGATGTTTCGTTGTTTTGATGATTTGATGTTGTTATTAACTCGATTACCGCAACTGGCTACAAGATATGAATGCCCAACCCCAATGCCTCTATCAAGGCATTGGTCATGTGGTCAAGGTAATTAGCTCAACTAATAACCTCGAGTAGATGTAAGGGGTCTTATATATACACGATGTGAATGCCCAACCCCAATGCCTCTATCTAGGCATTGGTCAAGTGGTCAAGGTAATTAGTTCACGCCCGTCCTTTCGGTACGGTGTGAGGGTGCCAAACCTAATAGCGCTATCAACTAAATACCTCGTTGCCTTACCGGCAACACGGTAGATGTAGGGGGTCTTACATACTAGAAACTGAGTAATAACAAACATCCCATTAACCTGCATTCCTCCCTGGAACGTTACCCGATATCCCTTCCCGGGATGCATGCTTGGAAAAGAGCAGTGAACTCACCTTGGTTTGCTCGGTTTGATTTATTACTTGTTTCACATCGATCAACCATATCCTAATGTGGTTACCAATAACAGTCAGTTTCATGTGCACATAGAACACGTATTCACTATACATACCACACTTGTTACGTACGCAGATTACACATATCGTAATACAAATCACAACAGTCATTCGTGCAACATACCAATTCATTATCCCCATATATTTTCACGTATCATATATTCCCGTACCATGTATTTGCGTATCATGTATTCACATTTCTACTCGTATCATATATTTGCATATCAAGTGTTCACGGATCATATTACCATTTACAACATTACTCATTCACCTGAATGTGTTATATTCTAATCGAAGCCTAGCCCACATGGACACAGGTAACATTCGGCCCATAGTCAAAGTGCAACCCACTTAACATACAAGCCCAACGGTGTGATTGTGTGTGATCCGATTGCTATGCTGTTTTGCTTCTAATAATTAATTCCTTATCATAACCTCAATAATAAAACATCACACATAAATCGAGAATCATAAGCCTAGCACTTTACCAATTACTAACCTTGTAAAACAGTATGTCACTATCACAATCAAGTCCTATCAATTTTAATCTAATCTGATTTCAATGAAATTCACAACTATCAAAGCATTATTTACTATTCAACATTCCCTAGACCATCAATGACATCCTTACTTGATTAAATCCAGACTACACATGGCCGCCACTTTATTCCAGGTTATCATACTAACTTGTCAGACCACTTATCCTTCACATCTATTGGACCACTAAGACCACTAATATATCACATTTGTTATTTATATTTTGGTGGACTATTTGATAGGACCAAATATAATTAGTGGGTTCAAACAATTACAAAGTGGATCAATTGTTTGTCATCATTGGCCAATTCGAGCGGCATATATCAAACCAAGAGGTTCCCATAATGATCACATGCACACAAGGTTTTTCTTATTTATGTAACATGCTAAACTAGTTCTTTATTCGAGCAGCTTCTAATCACATTATATACGATATCATGGCACAGTTTAATACACATAACACTCCTTTTTATCAATTAAAGTATGTAGATTATCCTAATCCTACGGAATCATCGACCAACTGTGAGTCATTCCTCACTTACAGGTTCCATTATCACTAAACAAGTTGTACATTACTCACACAATTAATCAATACATATATATGCACATAAATAAAATCGAGATGCCTTTACTAACCAGATGATGAATAAACTCAGCACAAAAGAGGAGCTCCAAGGGATTTCGAAAGGGAACTGATCGTCAACAGGAGCGCACTAGGGTTTCTTTTTGTTAAACTAATATTATACGTATCCCCTAATTATTTTAAAAGCTCATGTTTTGCGGACCAAGGACCAAAATTAGTTGTGGGCCGGACCAAACATAATATGGGCCGAGGGGTTTAGAAATTAAAAAAAATGTTTTAAAGAGGTGGGGTGTAACCAAGGAGGGTGTGTGGCCCAAACATATGCGCGGCCCAACACAACAGCTATACTCTTAGAACAGTCTACTACACCCTAAATCATACGCGATTATGTTTACGTAAAACAAGTTTAACGCAGTCATGAATATGAACGAAGAACAATGAAGATCAGAATTACGAGACTAACCTTGGAAGTTCGGGTTGTCACATGATGCATAGGGTTGATCGTGATTCACTCAGGCGGACTTGGGCCTTAGTGATAATAAAAGATGCAAGACTAGTTTAATTTATGTTATGTTTTCTTGTTTTAAGACAATGTAATCACTTTTATCTAAATAAAATGAAACTTTAAATACCATGGTTGTGTAACAATGATTCTGTTGCTCCACTCCCTGACGTTTCCGCCGTGATTTGTTGTTTTACGCGGTCGGGGTGTGCCAAAACATACACGTCACCTATCTTTAGGTGATTACCAAAACAAGAACACAATTTTCCAAAACAATTTTTGAAAATCACTCGTCCATTCTTGAATGATTCTTTTGGCCTTGTACCATATAGGTTTTCAAAATCTCGTCAAAGTTTGGGTCAAAATAATGTGAACACGTGCAATTTGGAAGGGTGGATGCCTGTATCTCGAGTTTTCTGTCTAGGCTAGAGTGTTCGTACAAATCCACATAATCGGACCAGTCACTCTTACCTGGGAACTCTTAGGGTGAGTGTCCACTTATAGGCTAAAGCATGTCTTCGTGATACATTATTATGACCCATTTACTTTGATTAGTCACTGTGTGTCGCTTGTTTGCTTTGTGGTACGAACGAATGACCACCATCCATGCTTTTTGTCGATATTTGTAACATCTCATTTCTCATCTTATCATCTCACTCGTTTCTCTCATGTTTCCTCTTTTAGAATGCCTCCTCGACGTGACAATCAGCTACCTAATGCCGAACTGGCAGCTATCATTGCGCAGCAAATGGCTGCTGCACTCCCAAATATCATTGCTCAAGTTAACCAAGCCAACAATAACAATAATGCTCCATGCAACTTTAAAAGTTTCAATTCGGCTAAACCACTCAAGTTCAGTGGTTCTAAGGGAGCAACTGGGCTCCTACAGTGGTTTGAGAGCATTGAGAGTACTTTTCGTCATGTTCAGTGTCCTGATAATCGCGAGGTCGAGTTTGCTTCTAGCGTGTTTCAAAAGAGGGCCCTTACTTGGTGGAATGGGGTAATGAGAGACCGTGGTGCTAATGTTGCTTTAGCACAAACCTGGGAAGAGCTTAGGGCTCTTATGATGAGGGAATTCTGTCCTCGTTATGAACAGAGGGCGTTAGAAAGGGAATTTGATGATCTGAAACAGGATAGTGGTGAACATCGGGCTTATACTGACAGATAAGAGGAGTTGAGTTTGTTATGCCATACAATGGTTACCCCACTTGATAAGGCTATTGAGAGGTATGTCGATGGTTTACCTGACCCCGTGCAAGATATCATCACTAGTAGCAACCCTACCACAGTTTGTCAGGCCATCGAGTTGGCTGCGACTTTGACCGAGTCGCAAATCAGAAAAGGTAAACTTCATAAGAAGGGTGACAAAAATCAGAAATAGTCGTCTGACAAGAGTAAGAACAAGAAGGGTAAGAAATATGGGTCTTCAAAGAGGCCTAGGAAGCGCAAGGCTTCCCAAAATTTCGCTGTTACAGCACAACCAAACCAGGCAGCTCCAAATCAGCCAGCGCAACCACCAGCAAAGAAACAGTATGGTGGTAAAGCACCGTTGTGCAACAAATGCAATAGTCACCATCAACCGCAAGTTCAGTGTCGTTTCTGTGCCAACTGTGGAAAATCGGGTCATCTTGCTGACAATTATCGTTTTGCTCCTAATCAAGCCGCACAAAACCCAGCTCAGCAACCTGCTCATCAGCCTGCTCAACAACCAGCGCAAGCCGCACGATCTCATTATCCACCTGGGTCATGCTACAATTGTGGGGATCTGACCCACTATCGAAATCAGTGTCCAAGATTGGCTAATGCGAATCAGGCGCAGGCTCGTGGTCGAGTCTTTAATATGAATGCTAATGAAGCGCGCGCAGATATTGAGGTAGTCAATGGTATGTTCTTTGTTAACAATCAGCCTGCATCTGTTTTTTTTATTCGGGTTCCGATAAGAGTTTTGTGTCATTATCATTTGAACCATTGCTTTGCATGACTAGAACAAAACTAGGAAAGCCTTTGACAGTAGAAGTTGCTAGTGGTGATCCCGTTGTACTCGATTCTGTTCTTCGAAATTGTCAGTTGAACCTTAACAACCATCTTTTTCCTATTAACCTCACACCAATGCAACTTGGAAGCTTTGACATTATAGTGGGAATGGATTGGTTAGCCAAATTCCATGCAGAGGTGATTTGTTTTGAGAAGATTGTTCGTATTCCGCTTTCGACTGGTTAGATCTTAGAAGTTCATGGTGAGAAACCTGCTAGTGGTCTTAAATTTATGTCGTGTATTCAAGCTCAAAAGTACATGCGTAAGAACTATGTCGCCTTCTTGGCACATGTTGTAGAGGAGAAAGGCAAAGTTAAATCTATTCAAGACATCCCTGTTGTTCGGGATTATCCTGAAGTGTTTCCTGAAGAATTACCTGGTTTACCCCCAGCACGTCAAGTTGAGTTTCGTATTGATCTAGTACCTGGTGCTAATCCTATTGCTAAATCTCCGTATCGTCTTGCACCATCTGAGATGCAAGAGTTATCTAAATAGCTTCAGGAGCTTTCTGACAAAGGTTTTATTCGTCCTAGCTTTTCACCTTGGGTGCTCCCATTCTTTTTGTCAAGAAGAAAGATGGATCTTTCAGGATGTGCAGCGATTATCGTGAGCTTAATAAGCTTACCATCAAGAATCGATATCCCCTACCTCGCATTGATGATCTCTTTGATCAATTACAGGGTGCTACTTATTTTTCAAAGATTGATCTACGTTCTGGGTATCATCAACTTCGAGTGCTTGAAGAAGATATTCCCAAGACTGCATTCAGCACCCGATATGGGCATTATGAGTTCACTGTTATGCCATTCGGTTTGACAAATGCTCCTGCTGTTTTCATGGACTTGATGAGTGTGACAACTGTGCTCTGTAATCATCGTATAATGTAAAACAATGTTAATTATCAATAAAACAATGTGTTTGTGTGTTATTATGTGTATAATTGTGTTTGATGATTTTACAATTCGATTCGATTCCGATTTCAAGCTTTAAATCTCTTTCTGGAAGGTTATGCGCAAACTGGTGCATAAACGCAATCAGTTTAGCGCGACGTACACTCCGGAACTGTGACGTAAGCCAAACATACCCTAAATATCATTTAGATAACTTAGAACTAAGTTTCGAAGGATTCAGTATGGCAAAAACATGTTTATTTGAACTAAAGAACTAATTACGAAAAAACTGCGAAACGAACATTGGTGACCGCCCGGATAATATTTAAATCCCAAAAATATTCTGTTATGATTAAAATTTTATTTTTAATCAGGTCCGTGTTGAAAAATAATTTAAAACGCTTAAAAACGTTATTTTTCAAGTTTAAGCGCGTACCGCGTGTTTCAGCGCGACATAGTGCTTCTACTGCAAAACGCAGACAACACAGCCAGTCTCGACAACTGAAATTTATTTCAGTAATATTTTTGCGAGATTATTTTTATAGAATAATAAAAATAATTTACAACGCCATAAACCGGGAGTTAAACGCTAGATAAAATACCCGGTATCCAGTTTAATACCTGTTTATATCTATTTTTACCAACAAACTTACACTTTACCCCCCCCCATCTAATTCACGGTCACAATATGTGTGGCCCCACCTAATATTTTTCAAGATCTTGATTTTATTTCCTTGGATCCTTGCTAGATTATTTAGGACACTTGTATTGCATGCTACTTCTTAATATCTTTTCATATCTTCTATATAATTCTTCCAAGATCACACTCCACTCAACCTCTTCATCTCTCTCTCTCTCCCTTGAACCGTAACCCCACTCCATCACCATCTTCATCTCCTTCAAGCTTTGTTTTTTTTGGGTAAAGGGTTACCCCGGTGATTCTATATATTCACAAACCAAAAAACACAAGTAGTGTAGAATGCCTACACTAGTTCATTCATGAGACATGCTCCATGAATGTAAAACAAGGAAACCAGAAACAACCAAAAGAAAAACATAGAGAAACAACTAGACTACAATCTAGACAAATGCGAAAGAAAGCAAAAACTAATCATCCACCATCATCTTCCTCATGCTTATTTCAAGCTTGAAGATTAAACCTCTTTTCAAGCTTATTTCAAGTTGGTGTGAAGATCCAAAGGGGTTTCCAAGGTGCTTTCAAGTGATTTCAAGCTTCCTATCATCAAAATCTCATCCCACAACCTACTTGAATCTTGAAGGTATAACATTTATTTTTAAATCATACTTTTGATTCTTGGTTGTTCTTGATGATTTGAAGTTTCTCTTGAATCTTGGGATTTTCACAAACTTGAAATCTAAAATGAAATGGGTCATGATACAAATAAAAATGGTGGTGTATATATATGTATGTATAACCGTACATATGTATGGGTGTACGAGATTTGAAGTTTGGTTTCTTGATATGTACTTGTTTAAGTTGTTACTTGTTCTTGAATAATAGTCAAAATGCAAGTGGTTGATGATATATGCATGACATGATAAATGTTCAAATAACATCAGCAAATAAACATAAATAAGTTGCATTTTGGATGCATCTAGTTCATGTAAAATGTTGATGAAATGATAGAGTGCTTTAGGCACTTGTACATGAAGATGCATGTTGATTTAAAGCTTAAGAAATGGTTAAAAATGATTGTATGCCAAAAATGTTTTTGAACAGATTATAAGCACTAAAAATAACCTTATTTGGTATATTATAATGGCATGAAACTTTGACATAGGTTTGATAGCTTTGCATGTTGTACATATAGCTTAAAAAGTGGTAAACTATGAGAAATCAGCATGATTTATGTGCTTTATGTAAGACCTGCACTATCATGAGTATAACCATTATTTTATTCAGTAAATAACATGGATTATGTTAAAATTTCAAGTCGTTTCGATTTGGGATGGTTCGGGTAACGTTTGATGCAAAACTATGCGGTAAAACGGTTAAAAATCGCCTTTTCGGAGGATTTTTATTAAACTGTTTTAGATCAGTAACCAAACTGCTATTTTTGATATAAAAACAAGTATTTTAACTTATATTAAGTTTACTTGGTGTTTGGTTAGTCATACGTGACTTCCGACGCCCAAAAATGACACCGAATCACTAAAATAAGTGTTTTTCGACATAACTGGAATGGGTTGTTCATGGGTAAATTTTAAGTGTTACAATGTGCTATGTGTTTTACAATATGTGTATGATGATGTGTTGGTGTTGACAAGATTATGTGTATTACGATGTTACATTTGAGTATATATATACAAATACACCAATATAATAAAAAATAATAACTTTTTGAGAAAAATCTCAAAGTTATGTGAAAATTCTAAGTATCGGAGAAACTTATGTATTTTTGTGAGTTTTGATTATTAAATTATTCTTATTTAATTTAGGACGAATAAACAATTTGAGGGATTGTGTTAACGTATAAAAACGCACCCAAAGGTGAGTACATAGATCCCCTCTTTTTACTGTTTTTGATTGTTTTGGGGTGATTCATATGTATCAAAACGATTTCGATATTCTAAGGACGGTTTCAAAATGATTGAGATGGTTTATACAAAACTAATAACGATTTCGATAATGTGAATGAACTTGTTGGTGGTAGTTACATAACAAATGACATTCATTAGCATTGATCAAGCCGACCAGTATTAGGTTATGGTACCATAGGATCTGACAAATCCCGTTATCAGACCGCACCCATGGTTATGTGTGGGTGAGGTGGGTAACGACTGAATCTGATGATTGTTAACTTACCCTTTGGTGGTTTGTTAATACGAGTTGAACGAGTGGAACGATGAACGAGTCACGAAGGTTTGAATGTTATTAGCGAGACGACCAAAAGTAGTTTTCGCAATTAAAAACGAGAACGATTTGTACGAGAACGATTTGTACGAGAACAATTTTGAACGATTGAACGATTATGAACGATTTAAAGAAATGAACGATGTTCTATAATGAGTACGAGTTAAACGATGTCTCAACGATGTTTACGAAACTATATAAACCATACGAGTTTTATTATGAGAACAATTTATGATTTGGTTTACATAAACAAATGTTTTGGGCTAAGATTCATGGCATCGAGGGTTATAAATTATAACCAATCTGTTTTGACTTGGTTATTCATTTTACAATACAAATATTTTACAAAACAAGGTTTCAAATATCGATTAACGAAGTTGTACGAGATATTTCAACAAGCCATGAATCTGACACTCACACAAAAACTATGTGCTCGCCAGCATTTCTTTGCTGACTTTGTTTTTACATATGTTTCAGGTGATGTTGCTTAATGTTGATTGAGAATAGGATGCATGCTCACTTAGGACTGGACGAGGCCTTAGTGATTTAATAACGATGATAGACTATGTTTGACTTGCTTGTTTAACTTTAAGACAATGTTTAATATTTAATAAAACGAAACTTTTTGTATCCATGGTTTGAAACAATAATTCTGTTACAACACTCCCCGACGTTTCCGCCATGATTTGTTGTTTTACGTGGTCGGGGTGTGACGGAAGAAGTTGGTATCAGAGCCAATGGTTATAGGGAATTAGGTTATTAGTAAAGTTTTGACCTAGACTATAACTTTCTAGGACCCCAACGCAAGTTAATTTACGTTTAGATTTTAAAAACAAAATTCGAATCTGCTTCGAAAATTAATCATCCGTTCTAGGATGATTGATTACTAGGTTTTGAACCCTCTATTGTAAGGTTTTGAACCCTTCCAGTTTGACTCATTTTTGGCTTAGTGCCTTCTGAGTTTTCAAAATCTCATTAAAGTTTGGGTCTAAATAATGTGAACACGTGCAAACTGGAAGAGTGAATGCTTGTACCCTGAGTTTTCTGTCTAAGGCTAGAGTGTTCAAACAAATCCACATAATCGGACCAGTCACTCTTACCTGGGAACTCTTGGGGTGAGTGTTCAATTATAGGCGAGCATGTCTTCGCGATACATTATTTTGATTCATTACTTTGATTAGTCACTGCGTGTCGTTTGTTTGTTCGAGGTAACAAACGAATGATCACCTCCCTTGTGTTTTGTCGATGTTTTCAATGCCTCTTGTGTTTTCCAATTGTCGATCCCGCTCGTGGAGGAGCATTCAATCTGAATACAAACGAGGCTCGAGCTGACCACCTCGTTGTCAATGGTACCTTTCTGGTTAACGGTACGTTTCTCGTTAACAATCGACCTGCATCTATTCTTTTTTATTCTGGTGCCGATAGAAGTTTTGTTTCATTATCTTTTGAACCTTTGCTTGCGATACCTAGAACTAAATTGAGGAAACCCTTATCTGTCGAAGTTGCTACTGGTAAACCTCTTGTTCTCGATTATGTTATTCGTGATTTTCAGTTAAACCATGATAACCATCTTTTTCCCATTGACCTCATGCCGATGCAACTTGGGAGTTTCAATATTATCGTGGGGATGGATTGGTTAACCAAACATCATACTGAGGTGGTTTGTTTCGATAAGATTATTCGTGTTCCTCTTCCGTCTGACGATGTTCTGGAAGTTCGTGGCGAGAAACCATCTGGCGGTTTGAAGCTTATGTCGTGTACAATGGCCCAAAGTTATTTACGAAAAGGATATGCTGCTTTCCTGGCACATGTCACCGAGGAGAAAGGCAAGAGCAAGAGTATTCAGGATATTCCGATTGTTCGGGATTATCCAGAGGTGTTTCCCGATGAACTGCCTGGTTTGCCTCCAGTTCGTCAAGTCGAGTTTCATATTGACCTTGTACCCAATGCCAACCCGATTGCGAAAGCACCTTATCGTCTTGCACCGTCAGAGATGCAAGAGTTATCGAAACAGCTTCAAGAGTTGTCTGATAAAGGATTCATCCGTCTGAGCTTTTCGCCTTGGGGAGCTCCTGTCCTCTTTGTGAAAAAGAAAGATGGATCTTTTCGAATGTGTATCGATTATCGTGAGCTTAATAAGCTTACCATCAAGAATCGATATCCCCTACCTAGAATTGATGATCTCTTCGACCAGCTGCAAGGTGCTTCATGTTTTTCCAAGATCGATCTGCGTTCTGGGTATCATCAACTGCGTGTTTTCGAAGAGGATATTCCCAAGACTGCTTTCCGTACAAGATATGGGCACTACGAGTTCACTGTCATGCCTTTTGGTTTGACGAATGCCCCAGCTATCTTCATGGACTTAATGAATAGGGTCTGTAAACCTTATTTAGATAAGTTCATCATTGTGTTCATCGACGATATTCTTATTTATTCAAAGTCTCGAGCCGATCACGAACAACACCTTCGTTTGACCTTGGAACTTCTGAAGAAGGAACAACTTTTTGCTAAATTCTCCAAGTGTGAATTCTGGCTTAAAGAAGTTCAGTTTTTGGGTCATATTATCAATGAGCAGAGTATCCATGTGGCTCCTTGCAAAATAGCAGCTATTAAGGATTGGAATACACCGACGACGCCTACAGAAATTCGATCATTTCTTGGTCTTGCTGGTTATTATCGTCGATTCATTTCTAATTTCTCAAAGATCGCAGTTCCACTCACTGCTTTGACTCAGAAAAATAAGCCTTTTGAGTGGGGACCTAAGCAAGAAGAAGCGTTCCAAATGCTGAAACGGAAGCTCTGTGATGCTCCTGTTTTATCTCTACCTGAGGGAAACGATGATTTTGTCGTCTATTGTGACGCGTCGAATCTAGGACTTGGTTGTGTTCTTATGCAACGAGGTAAAGTCATAGCTTATGCGTCTAGACAGCTAAAAATTCATGAGAAGAACTATACGACTCATGATCTTGAATTAGGAGCTGTGGTTTTCGCACTTAAAATCTGGAGACACTACCTCTATGGAAGGAAGTGTGTGGTTTTCACAGACCACAACAGTCTCCAGCATATTCTCAATCAGAAGGAGCTGAACATGAGGCAACGACGTTGGGTCGAACTCTTAAACGATTACGATTGCGAGATCCGCTACCATCCTGGGAAGGCGAATGTCGTAGCCGATGTGCTTAGTCGAAAGGAACCAGTCAAGCTTCATTCTATTTGAACTCTATATGATATTCAATCTCGTGTCCTTCAAGCTCAACGATCTTGTGTGATCAAGGGCTTATTGAAAAATGAGCTACCACTTCAACTCGAACTTAAACTCGAAACGAAGGACGATGGGTTGCTATATTTCAAGGATTGTTTGTGGATTCCGAAACAAGACGATCTTCGCACCTTGGTAATGGACGAATCTCACAAGTCTTGATATTCTATCCATCCTGGTACTGATAAAATGTACAAGGATCTTCGTACTCAGTTCTGGTGGCCGGGTATGAAGAAGGATGTTGCCTTGTATGTATCGAAATGCCTAACTTGTCTCAAAGCAAGGCTGAACATCAACGACCTTCTGGTTTGCTTGTACAACCAGAGATACCGGTTTGGAAATGGGAGAACATTGCAATGGATCTCATCACTAAGTTACCGCGTACATCTAAAGGTCACGATGCTATTTGGGTTGTTATCGATCGATTAACAAAATCAACTCATTTTATTCCGATTCGTGAGGATCTATCTGCCGATAAACTTGCAAAGATTTATGTTGATGAGATTGTATCACGGCATGGTGTTCCTTTGGATATCATTTCTGATCGTGATGCTCGGTTTTCATCTCATTTTTGGAAGACCATGCAATCTGCGTTGGGAACCCAACTGGATCTAAGCACTGCTTATCATCCCCAAACAGATGGTCAATCTGAGAGGACGATTCAAACTTTGGAGGATATGCTTAGAGCATGCGTGATAGACTTTGGTGGTAATTGGGATTCTCATCTTCCACTGATTGAGTTCTCTTACAACAACAGTTATCATGCTAGCATTAATATGGCACCATTCGAAGCTCTCTACGGTCGAAAATGTCGTTCACCTGTGTGTTGGAATGAGATCGGTGAAGCTCAGCTTACTGGACCTGAGCTCATTCTGGAAACAACAGACAAAATCAAGAAAATCCGCGATAATCTTGTGACAGCTCGAAGCCGTCAAAAGAGTTATACGGATATGCGACGCAAGCCCTTAGAATTTCAAATCGGAGACAGTGTCCTACTCAAGGTGTCACCTTGGAAGGGAGTGGTGAGATTTGGAAAGAAAGGAAAACTTGCACCACGATATGTTGGACCATTTAAGATTGTTGAAAGAATTGGAAAGGTTGCCTATCGACTAGAGCTACCTCCAGAGCTTGGAAATATTTATCCGAATTTTCACGTGTCCAATTTACGAAAGTGTTTAGCTGATGCTGATCTTCATATTCCTCTCGACGAGATTCAAATCGATGAAACGATGCACTTTGTCGACAAACCTGTGGAGATTGTGGACCGTACATTCAAACAGTTGAAAAACAAACGGATTCGATTGGTCAAAGTTCGCTGGGAATCCAAACGTGGCCCTGAGTTTACTTGGGAACGTGAGGACCAGATGAAGACGAAATATCCGCATTTGTTTTCACAAGTTTCCTCTAAATAAAATTTCGGGACGAAATTTCTTAAAGTAGGGGAGACTGTGACAACTGTGCTCTGTAATCATCGTATAATGTAAAACAATGTTAATTATCAATAAAACAATGTGTTTGTGTGTTATTATGTGTATAATTGTGTTTGATGATTTTACAATTCGATTCGATTCCGAATTCAAGCTTTAAATCGCTTTCTGGAAGGTTATACGCAAACTGGTGCATAAACGCAATCAATTTAACGCGACGTACACTCCGGAACTGTGACGTAAGCCAAACATACCCTAAATATCCTTTACATAACTTAGAAATAAGTTTCGAAGGATTCGGTATGGCAAAAACATGTTTATTTGAACTAAAGAACTAATTACGACAAAACTGCGAAACGAACATTGGTGACCGCCCGGATAATATTTAAATCCCAAAAATATTCTGTTATGATTAAAATTTTATTTTTCATCAGGTCCGTGTTGAAAAATAATTTAAAACGCTTAAAAACGTTATTTTTCAAGTTTAAGCGCGTACCGCGTGTTTCAGCGCGACACAGTGCTTCTACTGCAAAACGCAGACAACACAGCCAGTCTCGACAACTGAAATTTATTTCAGTAATATTTTGGCGAGATTATTTTTATAGAATAATAAAAATAATTTAGAACGCCATAAACCGGGAGTTACCAACAAACTTACACTTTACCCCCCCCCCCATCTAATTCACGGTCACAATATGTGTGGCCCCACCTAATATTTTCCACGATCTTGATTTTATTTCCTTGGATCCTTGCTAGATTATTTAGGACACTTGTATTGCATGCTACTTCTTAATATCTTTTCATATCTTCTATATAATTCTTCCAAGATCACACTCCACTCAACCTCTTCATCTCTCTCTCTCCCTTGAACCGTAACCCCACTCGATCACCATCTTCATCTCCTTCACGCTTTGTTCTTGAAGATTAAACCTCTTTTCAAGCTTATTTCAAGTTGGTGTGAAGATCCAAAGGGGTTTCCAAGGTGCTTTCAAGTGATTTCAAGCTTCCTATCATCAAAATCTCATCCCACAACCTACTTGAATCTTGAAGGTATAACATTTATTTTTAAATCATACTTTTGATTCTTGGTTGTTCTTGATGATTTGAAGTTTCTCTTGAATCTTGGGATTTTCACAAACTTGAAATCTAAAATGAAATGGGTCATGACACAAATAAAAATGGTGGTGTATATATATGTATGTATAACCATACATATGTATGGGTGTATGAGATTTGAAGTTTGGTTTCTTGATATGTACTTGTTTAAGTTGTTGCTTGTTCTTGAATAATAGTCAAAATGCAAGTGGTTGATGATCTATGTATGACATGATAAATGTTCAAATAACATCAGCAAATAAACATAAATAAGTTGCATTTTGGATGCATCTAGTTCATGTAAAATGTTGATGAAATGATAGAGTGCTTTAGGCACTTGTACATGAAGATGCATGTTGATTTAAAGCTTAAGAAATGGTTAAAAATGATTGTATGACAAAATTTTTTTTGAATAGATTATAAGCACTAAAAATAACCTTATTTGGTATATTATAATGGCATGAAACTTTGACATAGGTTTGATAGCTTTGCATGTTGTACATATAGCTTAAAAAGTGGTAAAATATGAGAAATTAGCATGATTTATGTGCTTTATGTAAGACCTGCACTATCATGAGTATAACCATTATTTTATTCAGTAAATAACATGGATTATTTTAAAATTTCAATTCGTTTCGATTTGGGATGGTTCGGGTAACGTTTGATGCAAAACTATGCGGTAAAAAGGTTAAAAATCGCCTTTTCGGAGGATTTTTATTAAACTGTTTTAGATCAGTAACCAAACTGATATTTTTGATATAAAAACAAGCATTTTAACTTATATTAAGTTTACTTGGTGTTTGGTTAGTCATACGTGACTTCCGACGCCCAAAAATGTCACCGAATCACTAAAATAAGTGTTTTTCGACATAACTGGAATGGGTTGTTCATGGGTAAATTTTAAGTGTTACAATGTGCTATGTGTTTTACAATATGTGTATGATGATGTGTTGGTGTTGACAAGCTTATGTGTATTACGATGTTACATTTGAGTATATATATACAAATACACCAATATAATAAAAAATAATAACTTTTTGAGAAAAATCTCAAAGTTATGTGAAAATTCTAAGTATCGGAGAAACTTATGTATTTTTGTGAGTTTTGATTATTAAATCATTCTTATTTAATTTAGGACGAATAAACAATTTGAGGGATTGTGTTAACGTATAAAAACACACCCAAAGGTGAGTACATAGATCCCCTCTTTTTACTGTTTTCGATTGTTTTGGGGTGATTCATATGTATCAAAACGATTTCGATATTCTAACGATGGTTTAAAACGATTGAGATGGTTTATACAAAACTAATAACGTTTTCGATAATGTGAATGAACTTGTTGGTGGTAGTTACATAACAAATGACATTCATTAGCATTGATCAAGCCGACCAGTATTAGGTTATGGTACCATAGGATCTGACAAATCCCGTTATCAGACCGCACCCATGGTTATGTGTGGGTGAGGTGGGTAACGACTGAATCTGATGATTGTTAACTTACCCTTTGGTGGTTTGTTAATACGAGTTGAACGAGTGGAACGATGAACGAGTCACGAAGGTTTGAATGTTATTAGCGAGACGACCAAAAGTAGTTTTCACAATTAAAAACGAGAACGATTTGTACGAGAACGATTTTGAACGATTGAACGATTATGAACGATTTAAAGAAATGAACGATGTTCTATAACGAGTACGAGTTAAACGATGTCACAACAATGTTTACGAAACTATATAAACCATACGAGTTTTATTATGAGAACAATTTATGATTTGGTTTACATAAACAAATGTTTTGGGCTAAGATTCATGGCATCGAGGGTTATAAATTATAACCAATCTGTTTTGACTTGGTTATTCATTTTACAATACAAATATTTTACAAAACAAGGTTTCAAATATCAATTAACGAAGTTGTACGAGATATTTCAACGAGCCATGAATCTGACACTCACACAAAAACTATGTGCTCGCCAGCATTTCTTTGCTGACTTTGTTTTTACATATGTTTCAGGTGATGTTGCTTAATGTTGATTGCGAATAGGATGCATGCTCACTTAGGACTGGACGATGCCTTAGTGATTTAATAACGATGATTGTGACACCTGGGTCACTACGACCATCAAACAAATACCAAACCAATGAAATATTGTATTTCATACTTGGGATTTGTAAAAATATGTGTATTATTTGCACATATCAATTTTTGTTCAAATTCAAACTCTAAATCGCTTTCTGGAAGGTTATACGCGCACCGACGCGTAAATATAACCAGTTTAATGCAACAAACACTCCGGAACAGTGACATAGGCTTAACATACCTTAAATAACCTTTATATAACTTAGAAATAAGTTTTGAAGGCTTTGGTATGGTAAAATCAAGTTAATTCGTCTACAGGGACTAAATTTGACAAACTGCGAAAGTATGACAATTTGAACTGTAACAGACATTCCAGAACATGACCATAAGTTAAACATACCATAAATATCCTTTACATAGCTTAGAAATAGGCTTTGAGGGGTTCGGTGTGCTAAAATAAACTTTTGGGTCATTCAGGGACTAAAAGCGTCAAAAAGTGCACAAGTTTGCATTTTCGCTCATAACTTACGTTCTGAATACATCCGGACATCCAAAAATTTATGTAAGCACTAAAATATTTTATTTTAGTGTTCGGCATAAGAAAAATCCATTCGTCACGCATTTTGGATCGTTTTTCGCGCTTGTGCGCATTCCGTCGTAATTAAGCGAACATCGCGTTCGTACGACCAAACGAACCAACATCCGACATATTTTTGAGCATGTTTCATGTCCACAATGTTTAAGCATCATTTTAGGGCCTTAACGTTGGCTTGACGGGCCTTAGAAGTGCCGGAAATGGGCTTAAAACACAACAGGGACCAAAACTGTCACTTTTGAAACTTGTTTTCTGATCAGAAGCTCCAGACGGCCCGCCTGAGTTTTTGTGTATCCTGAAGCGGGCCGCGTGGCCCCTTCTGACCAGATTAAATGAATCTAACAGCAGATTGCAGCTGTTACATTCACAACCACACACTCACACTTGCCTAGTCAGCTGATAAGAACCCATTTTTAGTTCCCACAACATTTCAACAAGTGTACGCATGAGATTCGATCACATTTTCCAAGAAACGATCTTAACGGTTACCCGAAAACTATATATACCCATCCACCCCCATTGCAAAACCCACTAGAATCTGATCTAAGTGACTCTAAGTTGGAACCATTGTTTCATACCTGAGTTATTTGATCTAGATTAGCATTCGGGGACCCTTCGTAAGTATTCTTTCGTTCTTTTATTGCTTTTCGAGTCCGAAAGTCAAACTTTGTTTGACTTTCAGCGTTGACCAGCTTATGGTCAATGCGAAGTTCGTTTGAACTTCGCAACGTGATTGTAATCACGATGGTTATAGTCCCTTGGGACTATGCCTACTGATTACCACGTTGTCTAGGGTCGTAAGGGTAAGCGATCTGATAAATCGCTTATACCTTCGAACCTGACCCATTTGGTCGATCATTAGGATCCGACCAAATACATTAGGTGACCATAGTAGGTAGGGAATAACCTTCCGAGGTTATACCCTATGGTCGCTTCGTTTGAATAGTTGTATGATAGGTAGTTTATATGCCTTAGGTAAATTACCAGAATACCCTTTTCATGTATAATTGGTAATTAAGCTTATGTAACCTAAACTTTTGTACATAACTGATTATACAACATGATTAAACAAGTTTAGGCATATAATACTTGTCATAGGACTAGTTAGACGTCTCGAACGCACTTTGCGCGCACGACGCGTTAAAGTAGCATAAGCTACCTTAATGGGTCGCGATGGGTCGAAAGCACTTAGGTTTGGTTTCATGTAGTATGTAGGCCTTGTTAAACCATATCATATGAGTTCCAATACTCATTTGGTTTACCAAGCCTCATCCTATCCGATCTCCCGATTTAAGTCCGGTTTATTTATATAGTTTTAGATTGCCGACTGATTCCGTGCTCCCTCTAGCTTTGTTTGGGTGTTGTTCAAGACCTCTAAGCATTCTCAGGCGAGTACATTATTCCCCTCTTTTACTGTTTTCAACTGTTTTGGGGTGACTCATATGTGCTAAATGTCTTAACAATGATTTCAAGAACGATTACAATGGTTTCAAAAACAATTACAATGTGGTTTCAAGAACGATAACAATGGTTTCAAGAACGATTACAATGGTTTCAAAAACAATTACAATGGTTTCAAGAACGATTTCAATAAAGTGAACAAACTTGTTGGTTGTAGTTACATAACCAATGACATTCATTAGCAATGATCAAGCCGACCAGTATTAGGTTATGGTACCATAGGATCTGACAAATCCCGTTATTCTCTATACCCATGGTTATGTGTGGGTATTTTGGGTAACGACTGAATCTGTAATTATTAATTTACCCTTTGGTAAGGGTTTGTTAAGAACGAGAACGAGTTGGAACGATGAACGAGTCAAGAAGGTTTGAATGTTATTAGAAAATCGACCATAAAGTAGTTTCACAATTAAAACAAGAACGATTTAAACGATTAAAACAACAAGAACGATTTGAACGATTTCACAAAATGTTTTAACGATTGGGTAAACATTTGGACATGAATTTACAATTGATCATGCATTTCCACGAAACATAGTATTGATTTAAACCAAGTTTTACTTCAATACTTTGTTTTGTGCGTTTCACCTATGGTTTAGTTGATGCATTTCACTAGCCATACATATCATTTTGGTTACACATTACATGGTTTACATTTGACCAAATACTTTTGACATTGGTTATACATAACATGATTTACATCTTGACATGAACATTTTGACATATTATTCCAATACATTTGGCAGTTGGTTTACACATAGACATCTTATATTGTTGGTTTGGTTTGAGTAAGTGATTTAAGTAACGAGGCGTGTGTAATATGATATAAGCATGGTGGATACGCCGCTGGTACTTCCTATATATAAGTGCTTATATGGTATTACATATCGTAGTGTTGTTTAAATCATTTCAATTTAAACATATAACATTTTATACAAATAACATACTTTTCGCAATACACTGTTGTACAAAGAACTTAACTTATACAAATTCATTTTACATGGTTATTCATTTAATCATGCATTATTCTCTTATTTATACATATCATCTGAACTTATTATTTTTCAAATGATTTACAAAGACAAAGCAAATTACAAGGTTCATGACTAAACATTTTCTTAAACAGAAGTCATGAATCTTATTTTCACAAAACCTATGTACACGCCAGCATTTCTTTGCTGACCTCGTTTTCACATGTGTTTCAGGTATCGTTGAAAGATATCGATTGATAGGATGCATGCTCACATAGGACTGGACAAGGCCTTAGTGACTCAATAACAATGATAGACTATGTTTAAATTGTGTATTTAGATTTCCAGACGATGTAATTATTCAATGTTTAATAAAACGAAACACTTTTTGGTATCCATGGTTATGAAACATTAATTCTGTTACAACACTCCCCGACGTTTCCGCCACGTTTTGTATGTTACACGTGGTCGGGGTGTGACAATGATAGACTATGTTTGACTTGCTTGTTTAACTTTAAGACATTGTTTAATATTTAATAAAATGAAACTTTTTTATCCATGGTTTGAAACAATAATTCTGTTACCACACTCCCTGACGTTTCCGCCACGATTTGTTGTTTTACATGGTCGGGGTGTGACAATGAGTAGGGTTTGTAAGCCTTATTTGGACAAGTTCATCATCGTTTTCATTGATGACATCTTGATTTATTCTAAGACACGATCTGATCATGAACAACATCTCCGTCTTACTATGGAACTCCTAAGGAATGAACAACTTTTTGCCAAATTCTCCAAGTGCGAATTTTGGCTTAAGGAAGTTCAATTTTTGGGACACATTGTTAACGAACAAGGTATTCATGTAGATCCTTCCAAGATCAGTGCAATTAAGGATTGGGATACACCTACTACTCCTACTGAAGTTTGTTTATTTCTTGGTCTTGCGGGTTATTACCTTCGCTTCATCGAAAACTTCTCCAAGATCACGGTTCCTCTCACAGCATTAACTCAGAAGAATAAACATTTCGAATGGGGATCCAAACAGGAAGAAGCATTTCAGACCTTGAAATAGAAACTTTGTGATACACCTATTCTATCTTTACCTAAGGGCAATGATGATTTTGTCGTGTATTGTGATGCATCCAATTTGGGTCTTGGTTGTGTTCTCATGCAAAGAAACAAAATCATAGCCTATGCATCATGGCAGTTGAAGGTACACGAGAAGAACTACACGACTCATGATCTTGAGCTAGGTGCTGTAGTATTTGCTCTCAAAATCTGGAGACACTACTTGTATGGTACAAAATGTGTGGTGTTTCCTGACCACAAAAGTCTTCAGCATATTTTCAATCAGAAAGAACTTAATATGAGGCAACGACGTTGGGTTGAACTTCTAAACGACTATGATTGCGAAATTCGCTACCATCCTGGTAAGGCGAATGTTGTGGCTGATGCACTAAGTCGTAAAGAACGAGTCAAGCTTCACTGTGTTCAGGTTCAATCTGATATTCAAACCCGCATTTCTCAGGCTCAACATACATGTGTTTCACAAGACTTAATGGGTAAGGAACTACCATTTCATATTAAGCCTGATCTTCAACTGAAGGACAATGGATTGTATTATTTCATGGACCGTTTGTGGGTCCCAAGTCAAGATAATCTCCACACCTTGCTAATGGATGAAGCTCATAAGTCTCGTTATTCTATTCATCCTGGTGCTTGACAAAATGTATAAGGATCTTCGAACCCAGTACTGGTGGCCAGGTATGAAGAAAGACATTGCTTTATATGTGTCCAAATGCCTTACTTGTCTCAAGGTTAAGGCTGAACATCAACATCCCTCTGGATTATTGGAGCAACCAAAGATTCAAGTTTGGAAATGGGAAAACATTGCTATGGATCTTATTACCAAGTTTCCACACACTAAGAAAGGTCATGATGCCATTTGGGTAGTTGTTGGCCGTTTGACAAAGTCAGCACATTTCTTGCCGATCCGTGAGGATCTATCTGTCGACAAACTTGCTAAAATCTATGTGGATGAGATTGTATCCCGACATGGTGTTCCTTTGAACATTATTTCTAACAGAGATGCTCGATCCTCGTCTTGCTTTTAGAGAACCATGTGCTATGGGAACCCAACTTAATTTGAGCACAACTTAACATCCGTAAACGGATGGTCAATCTGAAAGAACAATCCAGACACTGGAGGATATGCTTAGAGCTTGTGTGATCGATTTTGGTGGTAGTTGGGATTCGTATCTACCATTGATTGAATTCTCCTACAAAAATAGTTATCACTCTAGCATCAACTTGGCTCCTTTCGAGGCTTTATACGGTCGAAAATGTCGTTCACCAGTCTGTTGGAATGAGATCAGATTTGGAAGCCGTCAAAAGAGTTACGCAGATAGACGACGCAAGCCCTTGGAATTTCAAGTCGGTGATCGCGTCTTACTTAAGGTTTCACCTTGGAAAGGTGTGATCAGATTTGGAAAGACAGGAAAACTTGCACCTAGATATGTTGGACCATTCAAGATCATCGAAAGAATCGGAAAAGTGGTCTACTGATTAGAATTACCTCCTGAACTTGGAAATGTTCATCCAACCTTCCATGTGTCCAATCTCAAAAAGTGTTTAGCTGATGAGAACCTCCACATACCGCTTGACGAAATTCGTGTTGATGACACGATGCATTTTATTGAAAAGCCTGTGGAAATTATGGACCGTGAAGTCAAATGGCTCAAACGCAAGCACATTCCATTGGTCAAAGTTCACTGGGAATCTAAAGGTGGACCAGAATTTACCTGGGAACATGAAGGTCAAATGAAGGCGAAATATACGCATCTATTCTCACAAGTTTCCTCTAAATAAATTTCAGGACGAAATTTCCACAAGTAGGGGAGACTATGACATCTGTGCTTGTAATCATTGTATATCTCCAAACAGTTCAATTATCAATAAAACAATGTGATTTAATCCCAATGTTTGTTTATTATGTTTGACATTTTGCACATTTTGATTTTTGTTCAATTTCAAACTCTATATCGCTTTCTAGAAAGTTATACGCAAACTGATACGTAAACGTATTCAGTTTAACATGACAAACACTCAGAAACATCAACATATGCTTAACATACCTTAAATAACCTTTACATAACTTAGAAATAAGTTTTAAAGGGTTTGGTATGGCAAAAAACTAGTATATTCGCTTACAGGGACTATTTACGTCGAACTGCGAAAGTATGTCGATTCGTATAGTAAGGAATATTCCGGAACATGATCATAAGTTAAACATACCATAAATATCCTTTACATAGCTTAGAAATAGGCTTTGAGGGGTTCGGTATGCGAAAATAAACTTATTTGATCAAACAGGGACTAAAAGCGTCAAAAAGTGCATAAGTTTGCATTTTCGCGCATATCTTACGTTCTGAACATATCCGGACATCCAAAAAATTTTGTAATCATTAAAATATTTTTTTTTAGTGATTGGAATGCTAAAATACCTTTCGTCACGTAATTTGGATCATTTTTCGCGTCCGTTCGTGTTTCGTCGTAATTAACCGAACAACGTGATCGTACGACCAAACGAACCGACATCCTTGATATTTTCAAGCATATTTCATGCCCCCTTTACTTTAACTTCATTATTGAGCCCTGAAGTCTAGGAGGGGCGCGAAGCCTTTTTCTCCTGCCTTCGCGGCCCGCGACAGACCCCCAGTTCTGCAAAAAATGGTTTTTCTCAATCAGCAGTTGTTCCTTGGTTTATATACATGGTTTTAACATACCATATGCTGGTTTTTGAAGTCCCATGGTATGCAAAACCATGTGCAACACATGGATGGTCAAGATCAAAGCTCAAATTACGAGAAATGATCTTAACGGTTGTGGAAAATCTATAAATACCCACCAATTTCATTCATTTCAACTTGCCCATTTGATTCAAACCTGCTCTAAGTTGAAGTCTAGGCTTCATACCTGAGGATTTTGAATCAAATACTTCCTTTCTTGGACCTTTTGTAAGCTTCTTTCATGCTTTTTATGCATTTGAAAGCAGAAAGTCAAACGGTTGTCTTCGCGGCCCGCGACAGACCCCCAGTTCTGCAAAAAATGGTTTTTCTCAATCAGCAGTTGTTCCTTGGTTTATATACATGGTTTTAACATACCATATGATGGTTTTTGAAGTCCCATGGTATGCAAAACCATGTGCAACACATGGATGGTCAAGATCAAAGCTCAAATTACGAGAAATGATCTAAACGGTTGTGGAAAATCTATAAATACCCACCAATTTCATTCATTTCAACTTGCCCATTTGATTCAAACCTGCTCTAAGTTGAAGTCTAGGCTTCGTACCTGAGTATTTTGAATCAAATACTTCCTTACTTGGACCTTTTGTAAGCTTCTTTCATGCTTTTTATGCATTTCAAGCATAAAAGTCAAACGGTGTTTAACTTTCTGCTTTGACCAGTTTATGGTCAACACAAAGTTCGTTTGAACTTTGCAACGTGAGCGCAATCACGATGGTTATAGTCCCTTGTGCCTATACCTACGGATTACCACGTTGATTAGGCGTAGTGACGAGTCATAGTTTCGGTCAAAATACGTATTTATGCGTATTTAGCAAGGAAGCTATCTTTGGGTATCAAAACACTTTGTTTTGATATCAAACTTGTTTTCTAACTTAGTTAAACATGTTTTAACTTGTTTAACTCGTCACTTTTAGTTTAGTGCTTATCTAGGGTCGTAAGATAAGCGGTCTAAACAACCGCTTAGACTTTCGAACCCGACCCGTTTGGTCGATCATTAGGATCCGACCAAACATATTTTGTGACCATAGTTGTATATGGAATAACCTTCCAAAGTTATAATACCCTATGGTCACTTAGTTTAATAAGTTGTATGATAGGTAGTTTATATGCCTTAGGAAAATGACCAAAATGCCCTTTTTGCGCATAATTTCATTTTAAGCATATGTAACTTAAATTTTGCCAAATAAACTGATAATTTAACATGTTAGGGCATATAATACTTTTCATAGAACTAGTTAGGCTACTCATTTGCACTTTTGCGCAAATGACACGTTAAAGTAGCTTAAGCTACCTAAACGGGTCATAACGGGTCATAAGCACTTAGGATAGGTTCTGATTTAGAATGTAGGCTTTGTTAAACCATATCACATGAGTTCCAATACTCATTTGGTTTACGAAACCTCGTTCTATCCAATCTTCCGATTTAGGTTCGATTTATTAACATAGTTACCTATATTAGGTGCCGATTGATTCCGTGATCCTTTGAGCATTACCTGGTTGTTATTACAAGACTATAAGCAATATCAAGTGAGTACATAGTCCCCTCTTTTTACCGCTTTCAAACATTTTGGGGTGAAACACATGTGCCTACTTGTTACTTTCGTGCTTTTCATGCTTTTATAACATATACTTGCTATGTTCATTAGTACGCATATAGTACATGATTTCAATTGCCATTTGCTATGTATGTTGATTGAGCATGCTAGCACATTGATTTCACACATTACATTTCTGCTGCATCTGTTTACTCAGCATATGGGCACAATTGATTTACATTACATTTTTGTTGCATATGTTTACTCAGCATATGGGCACATTGATTTACATGAACATTTCTGCTTTGTATGTTTACTTAGCTTACTTAGTACATTATTTTCACTTAACATGCTTGCATTTGGTATGACATTTGGTTTGTTTAACGGGACTAAAATACGTTCATTAACATTGATCACGCCGCTCGGTAGTATGTAGTGGTACCATAGGAATTGACAACTCCCATTCCTGGAATCCTAGGTTTGTTTGGACGTAAGGAATGACAGAATCCGAAATACATAATTTTGATAAACCTTTAATTTGTTTAAGGGTTTGTCTCCCTAGTCGTAAAGCTTGAATGTATGCGATAAACATTACCGCATAAATGTCTGTATCAGTAAAGCATGGTTTTATTTTGGAAAACATAACTTTTGACTTAAACTGTGATTTATTCAAATACATTGTTTTGTACATTTTACCTATGGGATTGAGTAAACACTTTTTATTCACCATACATTTGATTACACATTAACATTATACATATGGTTAGAGTAGATACTATTTCCTTGCCATACATAACATTTGATTATACAAGACATGATTTACATTGACATTAGACATTATTTACACATAAACATCTTGTCATTTGTTTAAACAAGACAATTTGGTGGTTATTTGGTATGTGATTTAAATAACGAGGCGTGTGTAATATGATAAAAGCATGGTGGATACGCCGTTGGTACTTCCTATATATAAGTGCTTTTTTTTAACTTACAAGTCATGAATCCTGCATCATCAAACTTATGTATCTCACAGGTATTTTTATGCTGACGTTTTTATTTTCACATGTGTTTCAGGAGCTAATGCATAAGGTTGATTGTGATACACTTAGGCGGACTCGGGCCTTAGTGACAATAATAGATGCAAGACTAGTTTAACTCATGTTATGTTTTCTTTGTTTTAAGACAATGTATCATGTTTAATAAATAAAATCGAAACTTTAAATACCATGGTTGTGAAACAATAATTCTGCCACTCCACTCCCCGACGTTTCCGCCGCGGTTTGTTGTTTTATCGCGGTCGGGGTGTGACACGAGGCCCTGAATCGAAGCATCACAATACACCAAGAAATCATGTGTACCATCGGGTAAGGACAATATTGGTGCACTATAAAGTTTTTGTTTTAGTAGCTGAAAGACGCTTTCCTTTTTTGTTCCCCACGAATACACAACACCCTTCTGGGTTAAAGCGATAAGAGGTTGAGCGATTTTCGAAAATCCCTCGATGAATCTGATATAGTACCCTGCGAGACCAAGAAATTGTCGCACCTCCGAAGGAGTCTTCGGTGCCGCCCAGTTCCTGATAGAATCGATTTTAGCTAGGTCTACGTGTATTCCCAACTCGTTGACTATGTGACCAAGGAAGTGTACTTCTCGAATCCATAAGTCACACTTAGAAAATTTCGCGTAAAGCTGCGCTTTCTTTAGAAGTTCCAAGATAAAACGCAAGTGCCGCTTGTGGTCCTCCTTGCTCTTAGAGTAGATCAGGATGTCATCGATAAATACAATGACAAAGTCGTCAAGATATGGTTTGCACACGCGGTTCATGAGATCCATGAAAACAGCTGGTGCGTTGGTTAGCCCAAATGGCATGACTAAAAACTTGTAATGGTCGTACCGCGTTCGAAATGTTGTTTTTGGAACATCTTCCTCTTGGACTCTCATCTGATGATAGCCCGAGCTTAAATCGATTTTTGAGTAGAAGCTTGACCCTTGAAGCTGGTCAAACAGATCGTTGATGTGAGGTAGAGGATAACGGTTCTTGACTGTCACCTTGTTGAGTTCGCGATAGTCGATACACATACGAAAGGACCAATCTTTCTTCTTTACGAATAGAGCTGGGGCTCCACATGGCGAAGAACTAGGTCGGATAAAGCCTCTATCCAACAGTTTTTGGAGTTGATTTGACAGCTCCTGTAACTCTCCCGGTGCAAGACGATAAGGAGCGCGAGCAATCGGGGCTGCTCCTGGCGTAAGATCAATCTTAAATTCCACTTAACGGTGTGGAGGTACTCCTGGAAGTTCTTTGGGAAACACATCTGAGAAGTCACGTACAACTGGTAGATCTTCAATCTTCTTTTCTTCAGGCTGAGTATCGGTCACAAGTGCTAGAATAGCAGGATAACCCTTCCGTAAACACTTCTGGGCTTTCATAGCTAAAATGATGCCGACCGTAGCACCACTTCGATGACCTTGAACGGACAGTGATTCTCCACTAGGGAGAGGTATACGTACGATTTTCTCTTTACAGAGAATTTTTGCTCGGTTCTTGGACAGCTAGTCCATACCCATGACTACGTCGAAGCTACTAAGAGTTACGGGAAGAAGGTCAATGTCAAATACTTGACCTAATAGATCGAGTTTGCACCCAATGTGAACGTGTGAGGCTTCAATTGACTTACCATCAGCCAGTTCTACAACATGTTGGTTTCAAGAGGAGTTGGAGTTAACCCTAGCTGTCTACTGAACCACATAGACACGTAACTCCATTCGGCACCAGAGTTGAATAATATAGAGGTGAAAAGATTGTTCACAGAAAATGTACCGATCACAACGTTGCCATTATTCCTGGCATCACCAGCACCAATTGTAAATGCTCTCCCACGAGCACCATTTCCCCCATTATATCCGTTGTTGTTATGATTCCCAGCATTGTTGTTGTTCCCATTATTGTTGTTAGCATTCTGATTCAATTGGGGGAATTTTCTCTTGATGTGGCCCTCATTTCCGCACTGAAAACATCCGCTCCGGTCACCTTGATTTTGCTGGGGTTGCTGCCTTTGTTGCTGCTGCGGCTGTTGTTGCTGTTGTGGCTGCTGCTGCGGCTGTTGTTGCTGTTGTAGTTGCTGTTGCTGTTGGTATTGCTGTTGTTGTTCTTTTGGGAATGGAGCTCTACAATCCTTTGCCATGTGACCCACCTTATCGCACCTCTGATAGGCTCGGGTGCACTGCCCGTAGTGGTGGTAAGTGCACTTGCTGCACTTCGGCCGCTGTGAGTGCATAATGTCTATCACTTCCGTTAATCACGTATCGTTGCAAGAAATTGATCAAAACAAGGTTTTATAATGTTAAATATATGAGAATGGAAAACTTGTAAATAAGAAGTCCATCCTTATGCCTTTGCCTATAAATAGAGAGCTTATTATGTCATTTTAAAAAATTTTGAACTCTAGGAGAACTTTAGAGAGCTTTGAAGATCTAGAGAGAGAAAGTATTGTACAAGGTGATTCAAGGTGTTGTTCTTGTCAAATCTTCAATAGAATCATCGTTATTTTACGTTCTTGTGTTCCATCCACACACGTACATGGATTCCGCACGTGATACGTGTTCTTCGCAATCGTCAGGAGTTCGAATTCTATCTGGAAATGCATGCACAACCGCTTACCCACATAGAGCCTTGGTCTTGATTGTTGCTCTGGTTTTGATTGGTAGAGGAAGACTAGCTAAAACTGCGACTGTTATTAATATCAGACTTCTTCTGCGGCTGGTTTGAGTTGGACATCTTGTCCGCATCGTTCCACTTTCGTTTGTTGTCAGTAGCAGGGGTCGTAGTAGTAGCACCATGTGCTGGCAACAAGCCACGCTCAACTTCCTTGTCGGTAATGTTGTGTGCTAATCAAATGATTCGGGGTAAGTTGTCAAGGTTTGCTGTAGTAACCATCCCCTCGATTTGCGGTGCCAACCCTTTGATGTATAGCTCAATCCTCCGGTGTGGTGGTTGTGATAAGTTTGGGCACATGCTTGCCAGTTCATGAGATCATTTCGTATTAGCCTCGATCTCCGATCCCACCATTTTCAAATCATAGTATTCGTTCTCCAACTTCTGAATTTCGTCGCGAGGACAGTACTCCTCCTGTATCAACTCTTTGAAATCATCCCAAGTGGTAGTTGTAACAACCTGCTTATCGCTCTCGTTACGCCTAGCACCCGAGATTCAAATCATAATGTAAACTTTAACGCTTACAACACTATTTCGCATATTTTCACACACGCTATATCACAACGCATGCGCTTATAACACTAACGCATACACTATTGCGCTATTCTCTATCTCTCAACGCAACGCAAACTCGAAACGCAGTTACTTATGCTATGACCTATTAAAGTATATTATATTACTAGTATGTATATAAAAACATCTGGGTATTTAAAACTTGTTGGAACGCGCACTCACGGGCACGCGCAATTTGACTATCACACTGAAACACAATGTAACACGATACTACTTATCTCGCTAAAATGCTTAATGTACTTACATCAATTAACGCAACAAAACGCATCAAACGAATAGAAAGTTGGGAAACTAGCTCATCTGTCAGGATGACCATCCGACAGGATTACCATCCGACAGGATGGCCATCCGATCGACTTGCCATCTGACACCTCACCAGCACTGCCTTACAACTCTCACACTATAAATACCTCCCACATGTCACTGTTCACTA
The DNA here is from genome assembly GCA_030545235.1 of Helianthus tuberosus. Taxonomy (NCBI): domain Eukaryota; kingdom Viridiplantae; phylum Streptophyta; class Magnoliopsida; order Asterales; family Asteraceae; genus Helianthus; species Helianthus tuberosus. The sequence continues at coordinate 109,729,948 of CM060409.1, forward strand.
ATGTGACAGCCCTATCCAACCAAATCACTCCCAGCTAGTTCTCAAGCACTATTTCACTTGATTCAAGGCTATTTCGTAAGTAATTCTCCCTAAATCTTATACTTTCATCTTCACTATCCACATCTCCATCATCTTCTTCATTAAAAACACAGATTTTCATCACGAACTCACCTGATTTGGGTTGCTTGAAGATGGTGTTCACTTGGTGACGTCATCTCATCAAGTTTAGCTCAGATCTAAGGGATTTCTACACATTTTAACACGAATCTTAAAAAAAACTTCAACATTTCAACTGATTCAAACTTTCTTTCAACTCTTTTACACTCTTCTACTCAAAACCATGGAATCTGGACTCAGCCTGACCTAAGAATCACTCTATAGTGTAGGGCCGGCTCAAAAACGGATTTCCACCGGAGAGGTGATCGACAAACGGGTTGAACATGAAGTTCCATCAAGCTCAGTAGGTCTGATCGAAGGGGGTGGTTCCCATCCGATCGACTGGGCTAGACTTGGTGTGGATTTCCGTTGTCTGACATGTAGTCACGCCGTCTCCGTTAACTCGAAAATGTTTACTTGAAAAAATTTACAAAAACTTCAAACTACAGTCTGCAACTCACTCGAATAGCCATCCGATCGAATGGCCATCCGTCAGGTGGAAATCCGTTTTGGCTTGCATGAATGTTGTTTGGATGAAACTAGAATGAAATAGTGTCTAGGAATAAACCCTAGCCATTAGATTGTTGAAATTGTGCTCAATACTTGATAATTCCATAATCACCATTGAAGGTGTTAAGTGGGTGATGTAGAAGTATGAAGACACTAGGATTATGATAGTTGTACTAGTGTAATTTGAATTCTATAAAGCAATTGCAGGTTTGTTCATGTTAAAATTGATGTGAAATTGCCTAATGGATGTTAACCATGGTAAAGATGACTAGTTATGAACTAGTTAGTAAATATGTAAAATTATGCACACTAGGTGTTTGTTAAAATGCCTAAATGAAAACTAAAGTGCTGAAATTATAAATGAGATGCGTGATTGCCAAACTCGATTTATCCCGTATGATATGGGGTAATATGAATTCTAATCATGATGTTGATTTAATTTAAATGGTATTTGTCATATGGATAACGGTAGTTAACTTTTAGAAAGTTAAACTAACCAATGATGAAGTCGAATGGTAGATTCGACATAAAATTTGTAAGACGGAATAGTTGTATTTAATAATGACTAAACTAACCGTCTTACGGATTATGATGATAGTTTGACTCATGACAAGCTAGATGGAGGCTTGGGAGGAAGCGGGTCAAACGAAACAAGAAAGAAGAAAAGGCGTAACTTGGATACAAGGTAAGTTAAACTTACTGCCCCTTTTAATTACTATACACTTACTAGCGAAAATTGATTGTGAATAATGTTAAGTAATTGAAATACGATGTTCCGGCATGATACAATGCAAGTCGGAATGAATAAAAAGGTATAAAATCATGAATTATGGTAAAAGGGGTAAAAAGGTAAATTAGTCATGTAATGACGAATAAATAAAAACGGTTTTGAGTAAAACGAGTTTAAAGGAAAACCGGGATAGGTTTAAAGGGATGAAATGGTAACTAAATACCATCTCATATGGATAAATGGTCAATTAGGCTAAATGGGTCAAATGGTGTTGTTAACACCATTTGACAACTTCATTTGACAATTGCTTGTTTTGTGTTGAAATCACAGGAAACAACATAAACGTGCGTTGCTTTAACTAGAAAGATTTAAAGCAAAAAGTTATGTAAACGGGTCAATACCTTGACCCGAGCCAGGTACGCATAAATAGGCTTTTAGTTAAACATACAATTTTTGGTCAAATATTTAACGAATGTCCTCCGTCGTAAAGTGAGGGACTAAAGTGGACCAAAACACCCTTGAAGGGTATATTGGGTAAACGACCCATAGGGGTTGTTTAGGAACTTGCATTAAGATTATGGAATCATTAGATATGAATAAAAGTTATAGGAATACACGTTCATGGGTCAAATGCACAAAAATGGTCATTTGCGTAAAATGACCAACCGATGGGTAAATTTGGGATAATAGGTTAGTTATGCTAAATCCACTATAAAAATAGTTGTGGCGGAACATAAGCAGATGTTTAGATGTGGCCTTACGAAGTATGAAAAGAATAGAGCTAGTTTTAGACCAAAATGCATAAAAGATCCTCTGAACGGGTCAAAATGAATTACGCGCGTAACATGGGTGTTTGCCGCGTAATTCACAAAACTTATGAATCCAAGATAGTTATTTTGAGTTAAATACCTTGGATTATGATATACGATTAACTAGAAACATGTTTGGAGGTCTTAAATACAAACGGGTCAACATGTGGATTTTGAATAATAAACCGAATGCTTAGAAATCCCGGATTTTATTAGTTTGAAGGTCGGATATAAACTCCACGAGATGGAAAATCAAATTACAATCATGTAGGAAGAAACGGGAGATCAAACGGATACGCGGATTGAAAGATACGAAAGTTTTCGTGTCAAAAACGGCAAAATGGAAGGGTCTGATACAGGGGCCACCGTAACTTACGGTGCCCACCGTAAGTTACGGTGGGGCTGAAAAACGTTACGCCAGATACCTACTGCCTTACGTGGGGGCATTTTAAAACAGGGGCCACCGTAACTTTCGGTGCCCACCGTAAGTTACGGTGGAGGCCAGATTCGAGTCCTTGTTTCTGGGATCGAGAGATTAATGTTGGGATTTCCTGATTTTTCTTTGATTCGATTATTCGACCCATTTCCCTTGTGATACTAGTTATTTAATTATCAAAACTGACCTTTAAGTTGGTTTTGAACATAGGTGAATGTCGAGAGCCCCGGATGAAGATCAAGCATCGAGCAAGAACCAAACACGCGTTAAATGAAGCTTCCTCAAGTTGTTTCGTCGTTATTCTAATATGACGAATTAAATCACATTATATTGTATCATTTTAAATTGTAAAAATATTTTAATAAACCCGTATTTTTATTGTAATTGTGACCGTGATTACATGATTATGGACTTAAATTATATGAAAAACGTAATATATTACCAAGGGTGTTACAAGTTGGTATCAGAGCCTTGGTTTAAGAGATTCAAGTATGGTGGGAAAACTATGCTTGGACTTAAACCTTATGCTCTTGATAAAGATTGGTGTTCGGTTCGAGGCTTGATCGCAAATCCGGTAAGTACATGTATATCAATGGTTTAGTATGATTAAAGTGTTGAGAAAAACACATATTGTTATCGTGTAATACACGTTACACCAATAAAATCGATATAGAATAGATATAGTCAACGAAATTACACGCGTTGATGCGTATTGTAGAAAAGCCTCGTATTATAATACGGGCACCCATTAATATCGAAATTACTAACTATTTTAAACGTTTTAGATTGAAGGACACTCGCATATGAAGATAGCGAGAGTTTAACAAATCGTGGATTTGACAGAAGAACGGTCCAAAGTACGACAAATAGATCATGCTCACCAAGGACCTAAATCGCGCAACGATTGCGAATAAGTTAATGGCAAGGAGAGCCTGTTAGGGCAAGCATTATCAGGTGCACGTTTAAAATTATTGCATAAATGGTAATATGCAACAAATATGTAGAGATTGAAAGTTGCATATGTAGATCGAAAACTTGGAAAAACCTGAATAGAAAACCTATCCGAGATATTGTTTCCAAGAAAAACAAATAGAGGCATTACTTACATGGGGTGTAGTGTGAAAATTATGAAAAGGTCATGTATACCAGGTGTTGATTGCTTACTCTGACCAAGTAAATGGTGAACATGTGGTACTATGAACTTCTTATGATGGACACATTTATGTCCGATGTAGTAAGGGTGGGGTAAATGGGATTAACTTAAATAGTACCCAAATGAATCAAATAAGTGAGATGTTTGATAGTAAACGTAAACGTAAGTCGGATGATGGAAGCGTATTACGTAAGAATAACGAGCCCGAGAGAAGGGACAAGGATCAAGTAAAAAAAAAGAAAATACAGACTGACCAATAGGAATGCTAAGGGATAGGGATAAAAGTTTGACTGTCACAAGTGATGAAATTCACATGGACAAGTCAAAGGAATTGAATAAAGAATAAAGGACTTGATTGAATAAAAGCGATGGATCTCGCTAAGACGACCAAATAAATTAAAATAACGTCTAAAACCATACAAGAATGGTTACTTAAAAATGATTACGGTAAAGATACCCAATGAATGGGTAGGATTTGGAAAGAATGCGTGAACCAAGAGACGGGAACGCGAAATAGAAAGTCAAAAGACTCGGAATATGAGTCATGACTAAAAGACAATGAGAATTTGCAAACAGAAATGTCACACCCCCAAATTCCACCTGCGGAGTACCGTCCGCTTGAGGGCGTGACCGACCAGGATCCAGCCACCAATTATACTGAGTATTTGGATAATAATAACGATGATCACCAACCTTAATAGTTCGTAAGCATCATAGTTTAAAGTTCGAAAGTTAGGTTCAAATAACAGTTTAAGTAAATAGCGGAAGCATAGGCAAAATAGTTTAAACAAAGTTCATAGTTCAAATTATTTAGAACCCAACACGCGGGTTTAGACGACCACTACACTTCCCAAGCTGCAAGCTCCTGAGTCACTGGTTACCTGCAAAGCATGCAGTAAGGGGTCAACAATAATGCTGAGTGAGTTCACTAGTTGTCCAGTTTTAATTACCAAAAACTTGTTTCACCAGTTAATTTATCCGTTTATACATGCCATGGGGAGCTACCCCAAAAGTTAGCGACTAAACTGTTTTTCCAATACCGAACACTAGGTGACCGTTGCGTATCCGCAGAGTGCCCCGATGTCAATGTTCTATCATCATTGACAGATGCCTGAGTACATTAGTTCACGACCGATCCCATACCTTGGCACGGTGTGAGGTTGGTAAGACCTAAATAGCGCTATCAACTAATAACCCGTTCGCCTGGCCCCAGCGACTAATCGGTATTATGTAGTAGGGACTTTAAGTGATAGAGTTTCGTTTAGTGCCGTTTGTTGCAATCCGTATAAACAGTAATTAACTAAAAGGTTCCCAATAACAAGGGAAGAAAAGTAAGTTGTATCCCTCATAAGGGGATAGTGTTGTTTTTAGTTCCGTTTCCCAAACCACCGGGAATACATGCTTTAGGTTGTGAACTCACCTTGGGTTGCTCGGTAGGTTAATTACCAGGTCGATCACGTTGGTCACCACGTCCTAGCATGGTTACCGAATATGGGTCAAGTTGGGGTCCAAGTAAACACGTATAGCAAACACGTACAGACACACATAGCATGCATTCATACAAACAATCAGTACAGATACATACGCAGTCCAGTCAACAGATAGTCCAACAAGCTTTTGGCCCAATAACACTTAGGCAGCCCAGTCGAGACATGGGCGGTTTCGACTCGAGAACACACAGTTTCGAGTCGCAACCGGAGGTTTTCGTCTTGTCATGTCTTGGTTGCGAGTCGCAACCGGTGTTTCGACTCGTCATGTTTTGGTTTCGAGTCGCAACCAAGGGTTCCGACTCGCAACCTCGGTTTCGGTTCATCATGCTTTGGTCTCGAGTGTGCTGCTTGCGAGTCGCAACCGGGAGATCTCGGAGAATCACGTTTTGGTCTCGAGTCGCAACCAAGGGTTCCGACTCGCAACCACTGTTACGTGCACCTGAATCCTTCTAGAACCTGTCCTACGTACTAGCCAATAGCATTTTGATTTCATGTAATTTTGTACTAACCAATAACATTGCACCAACATGTTTTATTGTCTAAATCATAACAAAATCAGATCAAAACAAGCATATTTGAATATTCATATCACCTTCAAACTTGTTCTTCATATGTTCATCATAATTATGAACTTTCAAGTCCTAAATCTAGCATACACAATCCGAAACAGCATGTTTACACAAGGTTTTCCATCAACATTCATCCCTTTATCATGTTTATCAAACCAAAATCAAAACACAATTCAGTCATCAACATCGGTCCTATATCTAGCACATAATCGCCGGTTTACTCATCATATCTATGCACTCATGATAACACATACAAATCAACACATAGCTAACACTCATGATTATCATTTACCTAAACCGATTTGTGTACAACCTTTGACATACAATCTTTGGTTCAAAACAATTATCTATATCATTTAGTCATTCCTAACCAACTAAATCATGCAAATCATACAAAGAGACATGTAAACTAGGCATGCATATCATTCATCAAGTACTCATCACAAAACAAAGCCTTTACAAACCAAGTATCGTGACACCTAGAACATAAAGCACTAACCGGTTCAAGAGTGACACAAAGGTGTTCAAGTAGGTGACGGATTGAAGCCTTCGAGTGCTGATTCCGAGCCAATCCACGGGTGCTCTTGTTGCCGGTTGGATCCGAGAAGGAGAGGAGGAGAGGGTGATGTTAGAACCTTAGGGTTTTGGGGTTTTTAGAGAGAGAGAGAGGGAGAGTGTGTGAGATGAGAGAGTGTGAGAATGATGTTGCAAAAATGGTAAAAGTTGTGAGGGTTGGCCGGTTATATATCTCGAGTGGGTGGGCTTCTAGGTTGCATGGCCCAATCGGGTCCTTTGGGGTCTCGGCCCACTCATATAACACACATACATATATATAATATACATACATTCATCACACTTAGCACAAGGATCACATAAAATCATCGAGATAATACGCACTATCATTTAATAACGTATATACACATAATGCTAATACAAGATATTTGTTCGGGAAAACCTAGAGTGTCACATTATCCCCAAGTTTTAGGAACTTTCGTCCCGAAAGTTAAGGCAGTCACTGTCAAGCTAGTGTAAGTGAGAACGTTTCAACGGGGTGTCACATCATCCCCCCGTAAATTTGGAATTTCGTCCCGAAATTCGGTTGTAGCTTCAGTGCTGGGAGTTTCATTAGGGAACAACTGGGGATATTTGCGCTTCATCTGGTCTTCCCGCTCCCAGGTAAATTCTGGGCCACGGCGTGAGTTCCAACGAACTCGCACGAGAGGTATCTGGCTACGTTTGAGGGTTTTGATCTCACGATCCGTGATCTCAACCGGTTCCTCAGTAAAGTGTAGCCGTTCGTCAATAGTAAGTTCCTTGTAAGGAATGACGAGTGTTTCGTCTGATAGACACTTCTTCAGATTAGATACGTGGAAGACGTTGTGCACAGCACTCAGTTCTTCAGGCAGATTCAATCTGTAAGCGGCCGTGCCGATCTTTTCGGTAACTTCAAAGGGTCCGACATATCTTGGATTAAGCTTGCCTCGTTTTCCAAAACGAACCACACCCTTCCAGGGTGAGACCTTAAGTAGAGCCCGTTCACCAACCTGGAACTCTTGCGGTTTCCTATCTTTATCAGCGTAGTACTTTTGGCGGTCACGAGCTGCCGCCATGCGTTGCCTAATCTGGGCAATCTTTTCTGTGGTGTCGACTACATGTTCCGGGCCTGTGATCTGGCTGTCACCAACCTCAGCCCAGCAGAGAGGCGATCGACATTTACGGCCGTACAATGCCTCAAAGGGTGCTGCCTGAATGCTGGTGTGGTAGCTGTTGTTGTAGGAGAATTCCACCAACGGTAGGTGCTTCTCCCAATTCTTGCCAAAATCGATCACACATGCCCTAAGCATGTCTTCGAGGGTTTGGATGGTGCGTTCAGACTGCCCATCCGTTTGCGGGTGATAAGCGGTGCTCATGTCTAAACGTGAGCCAAAAGATTTGTGCATGGCTTGCCACAACTCAGAAGTAAAACGCGCGTCTCGATCAGAAATAATAGAGGTAGGCACTCCGTGCTTCGAGACCACTTCTTTTAAGTATACCTCTGCTAGGGTAGAGAACTTGTCTGTTTCTTTAATAGCCAAGAAGTGTGCAGACTTAGTTAAGCGATCCACTATTACCCAAATGGTGTCGTTTCCTCGTTGAGACCTAGGCAGGCTAGTAACAAAATCCATGGAAATCTGCTCCCATTTCCATTGCGGGATCTCTGGCTGTTGGAGTAGGCCTGATGGTTTCTGATACTCAGCCTTGACTCTTGCACAAGTTAAACATTTTCTGACATAGGTTGCTATGTGGGCTTTCATGCCAGGCCACCAATAGGTAACCCTCAAGTCGTGGTACATCTTATCTGACCCTGGATGCACTGAGTAACGGGACTTATGAGCTTCATCCATCACAAGGTCACGTAAATTTCCGTAAAGCGAAACCCATATGCGTCCGGCTACGTAGTAAGCACCGTCTTCTTTTTGTTCCAATCGTTGTCTCGATCCTCGCAGGGACTCAGCCCTGATGTTCTCGGCTTTCAGTGCTTCAACCTGAGCATCCCGAATTTGATTAGGGAGGTTCGAGTGGATGGTGAGCTGTAAGGCACGAACACGCTTGGGTTTGGTCTCCTTTCTGCTGAGGGCATCGGCTACCACATTAGCCTTGCCTGGGTGATATTTGATTGCACACTCGTAGTCATTTAGGAGTTCGACCCATCGGCGTTGCCGCATATTCAACTCCTTTTGTCCCATTATGTGCTGGAGACTCTTGTGATCAGTGTAAATCGTGCACTTGGTGCCGTACAAGTAGTGTCTCCAAAGCTTGAGCGCGAAGACCACAACTCCAAATTCTAAGTCATGCGTCGTATAGTTCCGTTCGTGGACCTTGAGTTGTCGCGAGGCGTAAGCAATAACTTTCTCGCGTTGCATCAATACGCAGCCAAGTCCTTGAATAGAAGCGTCGCAGTAAACGACGAAGTCGTCGGTACCTTCGGGTAAGGAGAGGATAGGAGCACTACAAAGGTTCCTCTTTAGTTCCTGGAAGGCAGATTCCTGAGCATCACTCCATTTGCAAGCAACACCCTTCTGAGTGAGTGTCGTAAGTGGTTGAGCGATCTTAGAGAATCCCTTGATAAATCTTCGATAGTATCCCGCCAATCCCAAGAATTGGCGAACTTCGGTCGGAGTCTTAGGCACAGGCCAATTCTTAATGGACTCAATCTTAGCAGGGTCAACATGAATCCCTTCCTGATTGACGATGTGCCCAAGGAAATGGACTTCTCTAAGCCAGAAATCACATTTCGAGAATTTGGCGTACAGTTGCTCATTGCGAAGAAGTTCGAGAATGAGACGCAGGTGTCGTTCATGCTCCTCTTGGCTCCTCGAGTAGATTAAGATGTCGTCGATAAACACAATTACGAACTTGTCGAGGTAGGGTTTGCATACTCGGTTCATGAGATCCATAAAGATCGCAGGGGCGTTGGTCATTCCGAAAGGCATAACAAGGAATTCGTAGTGACCATAGCGGGTTCTGAAAGCAGTCTTAGAGATGTCCTCATTGCGGACTCTCAGCTGGTGATAACCCGATCGTAGATCGATCTTGGAATAATAGCTCGACCCTTGCAGCTGGTCGAACAGGTCGTCGATACGGGGAAGTGGATAACGATTCTTGATGGTAACCTTGTTAAGTTCGCGGTAGTCAATGCACATTCGGTATGAGCCATCTTTCTTTTTGACGAAGAGCACTGGGGCTCCCCAGGGTGATGAACTAGGACGGATAAAACCTTTGTCCAAAAGTTCTTGTAGTTGAGTAGAAAGCTCCTTGAGTTCTGCAGGAGCTAGGCGATAAGGTGCACGGGCTATAGGTGCTGCTCCGGGAGCTAGCTCGATTTGAAATTCGACCTGACGGTGAGGAGGGAGTCCAGGTAGTTCCTCCGGGAATACCTCAAGATAGTCGCGTACAACTGGAAAATCTTCAATCCTGTTTTCCCTTTTCTGTGTGTCGGTAATGAGTGCTAAGATAGCGGTGTGCCCTTTTCGTAGATACTTCTGGGCCTTTAAGAATGAAATGATGCCTGTGACTTCACCGCTCTTGTCGCCTTGAACTATAAGAGGTTTGCCAGGGGGACGGGGAATACGAATAGCTTTCTCTTGGCAGAGGATTTCAGCTCGGTGTTGGGATAAACAATCCATACCAATAATGACGTCGAAGCTTCCAAGAATGATGGGGAAAAGATCGATACAGAAGGTCTGACCAGACAACTCTAATTTGCAGTTATGAATTATGTGTGAGGCCTCGAGGTTTCTACCATTAGCTATTTCAACGGTGTGCTTAGAGCTTAGCGGCGTAAGAGTGAGCTTAAGTTTCTTACTAATACGTAGGGATACTGTGACACTCTAGGTTTTCCCGAGCAAATATCTTGTATTAACATTATGTGGATATACGTTATTAAATGTTAGTGCGTGTTATCTCGATGATTTTATGTGATCCTTGTGCTAAGTGTGATGAATGTGTGTATATTATATATATGTATGTGTGTTATATGAGTGGGCCGAGACCCCAAAGGACCCGACTCGAGACCACCCTCGGTCTCGAGTGAACAGTGAACACTCGGGCCGGTTGGGCCACGCTACCTAGAAGCCCACCCGGAAACCCCTAACCCACTCGAGATATATGGCCAACCCTCACAACTTTCACCATTGTTGCAACATCACTCTCACACTCCCTCATCTCACACACTCTCCCTCTCTCTCTCTAAAAACCCCAAAACCCTAAGGTTCTAACATCACCCTCTCCTCCTCTCCTCTCCCTCTCTCGGATCGAACCGGCGACAACAAAAGGGACTCGGATCATCGCGGATTAGCTCGAGATCATCACTCGGAACTTGGTTCATCAATTTCTTGTACCCCTCCATCCAACCGGTTAGTGTATTATAGTTGTTTGACTTAAAATGATGGTTCATGATGCACAAACTATTTGATTAGTTGGATGTTTGATTGATTATGTGCTTGTTAGGTAATAGAATTGTTATCAAATGCAAATGAACAATGTGTGTTGCTTATGAGCCAAATGAATGACTTGAAATAACTAAAAGATATGAGCAAGCTAGTGTGCTTTGAACAAGTGATTCATGCTAGAAAAATGAAGGGAAATGTTGCTTTGGTATCTAGTCTATGTGCTATGATTTTTGCCCGAAAAATACAAAGTTATGTAGGATGAGGATATGATGATTATATGTTGAATATGCATGAATATATGATGAACATATGAAGAACAAGTTTGAAGGTGATATGAATATTCAAATATGCTTGTTTTGATCTGATTTTGTTATGAATTAGACAATAAAACATGTTTAAGAAATTCTATTGGTTAGTACAAAATTTCATGAAAACAGAATTGTATTGGTTAGTACATCCGCCAGGTTCTAGAAGGATTCTTGTGCACGTATCCGAGGTTGCGACTCGAAACCCCCGGTTACGACTCGCAACCGAATCATGACAAGTCGAAACATCCGGTTACGACTCGCAACCAGAGCATGACAAGTCGAAACATCCGGTTACGACTCGCAACCAGAGCATGACAAGTCGAAACATCCGGTTACGACTCGCAACCAGAGCATGACGAGTCGAAACATCCGGTTGCGACTCGCAACCAGAGCATGACAAGTTGAAACATCCGGTTGCGACTCGCAACTGTTAGTTATTGGGCCCAAGTGTATTAACTGTACATGCTGGTTACTGTTTAGGTGGGCTACGTGTTAACTGTTAACTGTTGCTGTTAAGGAACTTAGACGGGCCCAATGACTTATTGGGTAATTATATGTTGTGCATGCTATGTGTTAGTTATGTGTAGATTATACGTGTTTACTTGTACCCCAACTTGACCCATATTCGGTAACCATGCTAGGACGTGGTGACCAACGTGATCGACCGGGTAATTAACCTACCGAGCAACCCAAGGTGAGTTCACAACCTAAAGCATGTATTCCCGGTGGTTTGGGAAACGGAACTAAAAACAACACTATCCCCTTATGAGGGATACAACTTACTTTTCTTCCCTTGTTATTGGGAACCTTTTAGTTAATTACAGTTTATACGGATTGCAACAAACGGCACTAAACGAAACTCTATCACTTAAAGTCCCTACTACATAATACCGATTAGTCGCCGGGGCCAGGCGAACGGGTTATTAGTTGATAGCGCTATTTAGGTCTTACCAACCTCACACCGTGCCAAGGTATGGGATCGGTCGTGAACTAATGTACTCAGGCATCCGTCAATGATGATAGAACATTGACATCGGGGCACTCTGCGGATACGCAACGGTCACCTAGTGTTCGGTATTGGAAAAACAGTTTAGTCGCTAACTTTTGGGGTAGCTCCCCATGGCATGTATAAACGGATAAATTAACTGGTGAAACAAGTTTTTGGTAATTAAAACTGGACAACTAGTGAACTCACTCAGCATTATTGTTGACCCCTTACTGCATGCTTTGCAGGTAACCAGTGACTCAGGAGCTTGCAGCTTGGGAAGTGTAGTGGTCGTCTAAACCCGCGTGTTGGGTTTCAAATAACTTGAACTATGAACTTTGTTTAAACTATTTTGCCTATGCTTCCGCTATTTACTTAAACTGTTATTTGAACCTGACTTTCGAACTTTAAACTATGATGCTTACGAACTAATAAGGTTGGTGATCATCTTTATTATTATCCAAATACTCAGTATAATTGGTGGCTGGATCCTGGTCGGTCACGCCTCCAAGCGGACGGTACTCCGCAGGTGGAATTTGGGGGTGTGACAGATTGGTATCAGAGCCATTGGTTATAGTGAACTTGGTTTTAAAAAGGGAAGTCTTTTTGAGAAAAACCAGACTATAACCCGTGACTCGTGACGACACTACACTCCAAGGGCAAGACTCGACATACTAGACTTCGTAGCTCGGACTTGTGTTTACTTGCTTGTTTATCATATATTGACTGCTCTACTATACATACTAGTGTGCCTAATTAGATAGATACACATCTCTCTTCTACCTCATTCTCGCTACGTTACGACATTACACTCATACTGTGTTTTCTGGCTATGAAGACAATGAGTGGACGCGGAAGAGGAAGCGTTAACATGACTCAGGCTCAATTCGCTAACTTGCTCAACACGGTGGCTGCAGCTTTCGCAGCTCACCCTGGAGGTAAACTCGTTGCTATAGGATGTTTAGATCCTACCCCCACATCGTCTATTCACCTCTAAACCTATTCGCTCCATTTCTCACAACAGGTCAGCCTGCGCCTGCGCAACCACGTGTTTGTACTTTCAAAACCTTCATGGATGGCAAGCCTCTCCCTTTCAACGGCACTGAGGGTGCCATAGGCCTTCTGCATTGGATTGAAAAGGCCGAAGCTGTCTTTGCCGTCTGCGAGTGTCCCCCTGCTAACTGGGTTAAGTACGCAACTGGTACGCTTGAAGGAAACGCGCTTTCATGGTGGAAAGCACAGATTCAGATGCTTGGTCTAGAAACTGCTAATGCTACGGCATGGGAAGATTTCAAGGACATGATCAAAGAAGAGTACTGTCACAGGGATGACATCCACAAACTCGAGAACGAGTACTATGCGCTCAAGATGGTCGGATCAGAGATTGAGACCTACACTAAGCAGTCCAACGATTATGCTGCACTTTGCCCAAACATGTCCCAGCCTATGTATCGAAGGGTCGAATTGTACATCAAAGGCTTGATCCCAGAAATCCGGAGCCATGTGACCTCGGCCAACCTCAACACCATAAAGCCCGTGGTTCGTCTTGCTCACAAACTCACCAATCAGGCTGTGGAAGAGGGCAAGCTGCCCCAGAGGATCGGTGCTACTGCTGTAACTTCTGGCGATAACAAGCGAAAGTGGGATGGAAGTCAGGGAAAGGATGCTAACCCCACTCAGGCCCCAGTTCAACAAAGGAAGACTGAGAGCAACAAGGGCCCTCAGCAACAGGGTGGCTATCGAGGAAACCACCCTAAGTGTAACAAATGTAACCGACATCACAGTGGGCCATGTGGAAAAGGTCAATGTCAGCGATGCAACAAGATGGGGCACGAAGCCAAAGACTGCCGAAGCCAGTTCCCAGCTAGGCAGAATCAGCAACAACCACAGCAACAGCAGCAACAAGGAAACAACCGTGGATGCTTCAAGTGTGGAGCAACGGGGCACATGCGAAAGGATTGCCCTGAACTGAATCAAAACAACAACAATCAGGGTGCTGGGAACAATAACAACAACGCTGGAAATGGTGCTAGAGGAAAAGCTTTTGTGATTGGAGCTGGGGAAGCAAGGAATGACCCCAACGTTGTAGCGGGTAAGTTCCTACTTAATGATCGTTATGTTTCCGTACTATTTGATTCCGGAGCAGATGCTAGTTATGTATCCCTATGTATTAGAAAGAAACTTAAGCTCACTCTTACGCCGCTAAGCTCTAAGCACACTGTTGAAATAGCTAATGGTAGAAACCTCGAGGCCTCACACATAATTCGTAACTGCAAATTAGAGTTGTCTGGTCAGACCTTCTGTATCGATCTTTTCCCCATCGTTCTTGGAAGCTTCGACGTCATTATTGGTATGGATTGGTTATCCAAACATCGAGCTGAAATCCTTTGCCAGGAGAAAGCTATTCGTATTCCCCGTCCCCCTGGCAAACCTCTTATAGTTCAAGGCGACAAGAGCGGAGAAGTTACAGGCATCATTTCATTCTTAAAAGCCCAGAAGTATCTACAAAAAGGGCACACCGCTATCTTAGCACTCATTACCGACACACAGAAAGTGGAAAACAGGATTGAAGATTTTCCAGTTGTACGCGACTATCCTGAGGTATTCCCGGAGGAACTGCCTGGACTCCCACCTCACCGTCAGGTCGAATTTCAAATCGAGCTAGCTCCCGGAGCAGCGCCTATAGCTCGTGCACCTTATCGATTAGCCCCCGCGGAGCTCAAGGAGCTTTCTACTCAACTACAAGAACTTTTGGACAAAGGTTTTATCCGTCCTAGTTCATCACCCTGGGGAGCCCCAGTGCTCTTCGTCAAAAAGAAAGATGGCTCATTCCGAATGTGCATTGACTATCGCGAACTTAACAAGGTTACCATCAAGAATCGTTATCCACTTCCCCGTATCGACGACCTGTTCGACCAGCTGCAAGGGTCGAGCTATTATTCCAAGATCGATCTGAGATCGGGTTATCACCAGCTGAGAGTCCGCGATGAGGACATCTCTAAGACTGCTTTCAGAACCCGCTATGGTCACTACGAATTCCTTGTTATGCCTTTCGGAATGACCAACGCCCCTGCAATCTTCATGGATCTCATGAACCGAGTATGCAAACCCTACCTCGACAAGTTCGTGATCGTGTTCATCGACGACATCCTAATCTACTCGAAGAGCCAAAAGGAGCATGAACAACACCTACGTCTTATTCTCGAACTTCTTCGCAATGAGCAACTGTACGCCAAATTTTCGAAATGTGATTTCTGGCTTAGAGAAGTCCATTTCCTTGGACACATCGTCAATCAGGAAGGGATTCATGTTGACCCTGCTAAGATTGAGTCCATTAAGAATTGGCCTGTGCCCAAGACTCCGACCGAAGTTCGCCAATTCTTGGGATTGGCAGGATACTATCGAAGATTTATCAAGGGATTCTCTAAGATCGCTCAACCACTTACGACACTCACTCAGAAGGGTGTTGCTTACAAATGGAGTAATGCTCAGGAATCTGCCTTCCAGGAACTAAAGAAGAACCTTTGTAGTGCTCCTATCTTCTCCTTACCCGAAGGTACCGACGACTTCGTCGTTTACTGCGACGCTTCTATTCAAGGACTTGGCTGCGTATTGATGCAACGCGAGAAAGTTATTGCTTACGCCTCGCGACAACTCAAGGTCCACGAACGGAACTATACGACGCATGACTTAGAATTTGGAGCTGTGGTTTTCGCGCTCAAGCTTTGGAGACACTACTTGTACGGCACCAAGTGCACGATTTACACTGATCACAATAGTCTCCAGCACATAATGGGACAAAAGGAGTTGAATATGCGGCAACGCCGATGGGTCGAACTCCTAAATGACTACGAGTGTGCAATTAAATACCATCCAGGCAAGGCTAATGTGGTAGCCGATGCCCTCAGCAGAAAGGAGACCAAACCCAAGCGTGTTCGTGCCTTACAGCTCACTATCCACTCGAACCTCCCTAATCAAATCCGGAATGCTCAGGTTGAAGCATTGAAAGCCGAGAACATCAGGGCTGAGGCCCTGCGAGGATCGAGACAACGATTGGAACAAAAAGAAGACGGCGCTTACTACGTAGCCGGACGCATATGGGTTCCGCTTTATGGAAATTTACGTGACCTTGTGATGGATGAAGCTCATAAGTCCCGTTACTCAGTACATCCAGGGTCAGATAAGATGTACCACGACTTGAGGGCTACCTATTGGTGGCCTGGCATGAAAGCCCACATAGCAACGTATGTCAGAAAATGTTTAACCTGCGCAAGAGTCAAGGCTGAGTATCAGAAACCATCAGGCCTACTCCAACAGCCAGAGATCCCGCAATGGAAATGGGAGCAGATTTCCATGGATTTTGTTACTGGCCTGCCTAGGTCTCAACGAGGAAATGACACCATTTGGGTAATAGTGGATCGCTTAACTAAGTCCGCACACTTTTTGGCTATCAAAGAAACAGACAAGTTCTCTACCCTAGCAGAGGTATACTTGAAGGAAGTAGTTTCGAAGCACGGAGTGCCTACCTCTATTATTTCTGATCGAGATGCACGCTTTACTTCTGAATTGTGGCAAGCTATGCACAAATCTTTTGGCTCGCGTTTAGACATGAGCACCGCTTATCACCCGCAAACGGATGGGCAGTCTGAACGCACCATCCAAACCCTCGAAGACATGCTTAGGGCATGCGTGATCGATTTTGGCAAGAATTGGGAGAAGCACCTACCGTTGGTGGAATTCTCCTACAACAACAGCTACCACACCAGCATTCAGGCAACACCCTTTGAGGCATTGTACGGTCGTAAATGTCGATCGCCTCTCTGCTGGGCGGAGGTAGGTGACAGCCAAATCACAGGCCCGGAACATGTAGTTGACACCACAGAAAAGATTGCCCAGATTAGGCAACGCATGGCGGCAGCTCGTGACCGTCAAAAGTACTACGCTGACAAAGATAGGAAACCGCAAGAGTTCCAGGTTGGTGAACGGGCCCTACTTAAAGTCTCACCCTGGAAGGGTGTGGTTCGTTTTGGAAAACGGGGCAAGCTTAATCCAAGATATGTCGGACCCTTTGAAGTTACCGAAAAGATCGGCACGGCCGCTTACAGATTGAATCTGCCGGAAGAACTGAGTGCTGTGCACAACGTCTTCCACGTATCTAATCTGAAGAAGTGTCTATCAGACGAAACACTCGTCATTCCTTACAAGGAACTTACTATTGACGAACGGCTACACTTTACTGAGGAACCGGTTGAGATCACGGATCGTGAGATCAAAACCCTCAAACGTAGCCAGATACCCCTCGTGCGAGTTCGTTGGAACTCACGCCGTGGCCCAGAGTTTACCTGGGAGCGGGAAGACCAGATGAAACGTAAGTATCCCCAGCTGTTCCCAAATGAAACCCCCAGCACTGAAGCTACAACTGAATTTCGGGACGAAATTCCAAACTAACGGGGGGATGATGTGACATCCCGTTGAAACGTTCGTATTTACACTAGCTTGTCAGTGGCTGCCTTAACTTTCGGGACGAAAGTTCTTAAAACTTGGGGATAATGTGACACTCTAGGTTTTCCCGAGCAAATATCTTGTATTAACATTATGTGGATATACGTTATTAAATGTTAGTGCGTGTTATCTCGATGATTTTATGTGATCCTTGTGCTAAGTGTGATGAATGTGTGTATATTATATATATGTATGTGTGTTATATGAGTGGGCCGAGACCCCAAAGGACCCGACTCGAGACCACCCTCGGTCTCGAGTGAACAGTGAACACTCGGGCCGGTTGGGCCACGCTACCTAGAAGCCCACCCGGAAACCCCTAACCCACTCGAGATATATGGCCAACCCTCACAACTTTCACCATTGTTGCAACATCACTCTCACACTCCCTCATCTCACACACTCTCCCTCTCTCTCTCTAAAAACCCCAAAACCCTAAGGTTCTAACATCACCCTCTCCTCCTCTCCTCTCCCTCTCTCGGATCGAACCGGCGACAACAAAAGGGACTCGGATCATCGCGGATTAGCTCGAGATCATCACTCGGAACTTGGTTCATCAATTTCTTGTACCCCTCCATCCAACCGGTTAGTGTATTATAGTTGTTTGACTTAAAATGATGGTTCATGATGCACAAACTATTTGATTAGTTGGATGTTTGATTGATTATGTGCTTGTTAGGTAATAGAATTGTTATCAAATGCAAATGAACAATGTGTGTTGCTTATGAGCCAAATGAATGACTTGAAATAACTAAAAGATATGAGCAAGCTAGTGTGCTTTGAACAAGTGATTCATGCTAGAAAAATGAAGGGAAATGTTGCTTTGGTATCTAGTCTATGTGCTATGATTTTTGCCCGAAAAATACAAAGTTATGTAGGATGAGGATATGATGATTATATGTTGAATATGCATGAATATATGATGAACATATGAAGAACAAGTTTGAAGGTGATATGAATATTCAAATATGCTTGTTTTGATCTGATTTTGTTATGAATTAGACAATAAAACATGTTTAAGAAATTCTATTGGTTAGTACAAAATTTCATGAAAACAGAATTGTATTGGTTAGTACATCCGCCAGGTTCTAGAAGGATTCTTGTGCACGTATCCGAGGTTGCGACTCGAAACCCCCGGTTACGACTCGCAACCGAATCATGACAAGTCGAAACATCCGGTTACGACTCGCAACCAGAGCATGATAAGTCGAAACATCCGGTTACGACTCGCAACCAGAGCATGACAAGTCGAAACATCCGGTTACGACTCGCAACCAGAGCATGACAAGTCGAAACATCCGGTTACGACTCGCAACCAGAGCATGACAAGTCGAAACATCCGGTTACGACTCGCAACCAGAGCATGACGAGTCGAAACATCCGGTTGCGACTCGCAACCAGAGCATGACAAGTTGAAACATCCGGTTGCGACTCGCAACTGTTAGTTATTGGGCCCAAGTGTATTAACTGTACATGCTGGTTACTGTTTAGGTGGGCTACGTGTTAACTGTTAACTGTTGCTGTTAAGGAACTTAGACGGGCCCAATGACTTATTGGGTAATTATATGTTGTGCATGCTATGTGTTAGTTATGTGTAGATTATACGTGTTTACTTGTACCCCAACTTGACCCATATTCGGTAACCATGCTAGGACGTGGTGACCAACGTGATCGACCGGGTAATTAACCTACCGAGCAACCCAAGGTGAGTTCACAACCTAAAGCATGTATTCCCGGTGGTTTGGGAAACGGAACTAAAAACAACACTATCCCCTTATGAGGGATACAACTTACTTTTCTTCCCTTGTTATTGGGAACCTTTTAGTTAATTACTGTTTATACGGATTGCAACAAACGGCACTAAACGAAACTCTATCACTTAAAGTCCCTACTACATAATACCGATTAGTCGCCGGGGCCAGGCGAACGGGTTATTAGTTGATAGCGCTATTTAGGTCTTACCAACCTCACACCGTGCCAAGGTATGGGATCGGTCGTGAACTAATGTACTCAGGCATCCGTCAATGATGATAGAACATTGACATCGGGGCACTCTGCGGATACGCAACGGTCACCTAGTGTTCGGTATTGGAAAAACAGTTTAGTCGCTAACTTTTGGGGTAGCTCCCCATGGCATGTATAAACGGATAAATTAACTGGTGAAACAAGTTTTTGGTAATTAAAACTGGACAACTAGTGAACTCACTCAGCATTATTGTTGACCCCTTACTGCATGCTTTGCAGGTAACCAGTGACTCAGGAGCTTGCAGCTTGGGAAGTGTAGTGGTCGTCTAAACCCGCGTGTTGGGTTTCAAATAGCTTGAACTATGAACTTTGTTTAAACTATTTTGCCTATGCTTCCGCTATTTACTTAAACTGTTATTTGAACCTGACTTTCGAACTTTAAACTATGATGCTTACGAACTAATAAGGTTGGTGATCATCTTTATTATTATCCAAATACTCAGTATAATTGGTGGCTGGATCCTGGTCGGTCACGCCTCCAAGCGGACGGTACTCCGCAGGTGGAATTTGGGGGTGTGACAGATACATAACTAGCATCTGCTCCGGAATCAAATAGCATGGAAACATAACGATCATTAAGTAGGAACTTACCCGCTACAACGTTGGGGTCATTCCTTGCTTCCCCAGCTCCAATCACAAAAGCTTTTCCTCTAGCACCATTTCCAGCATTGTTGTTATTGTTCCCAGCACCCTGATTGTTGTTGTTTTGATTCAGTTCAGGGCAATCCTTTCGCATGTGCCCCGTTGCTCCACACTTGAAGCATCCACGGTTGTTTCCTTGTTGCTGCTGTTGCTGTGGTTGTTGTTGATTCTGCCTAGCTGGGAACTGGCTTCGGCAGTCTTTGGCTTCATGCCCCATCTTGTTGCATCGCTGATACTGACCTTTTCCACATGGCCCACTGTGATGTCGGTTACATTTGTTACACTTAGGGTGGTTTCCTCGATAGCCACCCTGTTGCTGAGGGCCCTTGTTGTTTTTTTCAGTCTTCCTTTGTTGAACTGGGGCCTGAGTGGGGTTAGCATCCTTTCCCTGACTTCCATCCCACTTTCGCTTGTTATCGCCAGAAGTTCCAGCAGTAGCACCGATCCTCTTGGGCAGCTTGCCCTCTTCCACAGCCTGATTGGTGAGTTTGTGAGCAAGACGAACCACGGGCTGTATGGTGTTGAGGTTGGCCGAGGTCACATGGCTCCGGATTTCTGGGACCAAGCCTTTGATGTACAATTCGATCCTTCGATACATAGGTTGGGACATGTTTGGGCAAAGTGCAGCATAGTCGTTGGACTGCTTAGTGTAGGTCTCAATCTCTGATCCGACCATCTTGAGCGCATAGTACTCGTTCTCGAGTTTGTGGATGTCATCCCTGTGGCAGTACTCCTCTTTGATCATGTCCTTGAAATCTTCCCATGCAGTAGCATTAGCAGTTTCCAGACCAAGCATCTGAATTTGTGCTTTCCACCACGAAAGTGCGTTTCCTTCAAGCGTACCAGTTGCGTACTTAACCCAGTTAGCAGGGGGACACTCGCAGACGGCAAAGACAGCTTCGGCCTTTTCAATCCAATGCAGAAGGCCTATGGCACCCTCAGTGCCGTTGAAAGGGAGAGGCTTGCCATCCATGAAGGTTTTGAAAGTACAAACACGTGGTTGCGCAGGCGCAGGCTGACCTGTTGTGAGAAATGGAGCGAATAGGTTTTAGAGGTGAAAAGACAATGTGGGGGTAGGATCTAAACATCCTATAGCAACGAGTTTACCTCCAGGGTGAGCTGCGAAAGCTGCAGCCACCGTGTTGAGCAAGTTAGCGAATTGAGCCTGAGTCATGTTAACGCTTCCTCTCCCGCGTCCACTCATTGTCTTCATAGCCAGAAAACACAGTATGAGTGTAATGTTGTAACGTAGCGAGAATGAGGTAGAAGAGAAATGTGTATCTATCTAATTAGGCACACTAGCATGTATAGTAGAGTAGTCAATATAAGATAAACAAGCAAGTAAACGCAAGTCCAAGCTACGAGGTCTAGTATGTCGAGTCTTGCCCTTGGAGTGTAGTGTCGTCACGAGTCACGGGTTATAGTCTGGTTTTTCCCAAAAGACTTTCCTTTTTAAAACCAAGTTCACTATAACCAATGGCTCTGATACCAATCTGTCACACCCCCAAATTCCACCTGCGGAGTACCGTCCGCTTGAGGGCGTGACCGACCAGGATCCAGCCACCAATTATACTGAGTATTTGGATAATAATAACGATGATCACCAACCTTAATAGTTCGTAAGCATCATAGTTTAAAGTTCGAAAGTTAGGTTCAAATAACAGTTTAAGTAAATAGCGGAAGCATAGGCAAAATAGTTTAAACAAAGTTCATAGTTCAAATTATTTAGAACCCAACACGCGGGTTTAGACGACCACTACACTTCCCAAGCTGCAAGCTCCTGAGTCACTGGTTACCTGCAAAGCATGCAGTAAGGGGTCAACAATAATGCTGAGTGAGTTCACTAGTTGTCCAGTTTTAATTACCAAAAACTTGTTTCACCAGTTAATTTATCCGTTTATACATGCCATGGGGAGCTACCCCAAAAGTTAGCGACTAAACTGTTTTCCAATACCGAACACTAGGTGACCGTTGCGTATCCGCAGAGTGCCCCGATGTCAATGTTCTATCATAATTGACAGATGCCTGAGTACATTAGTTCACGACCGATCCCATACCTTGGCACGGTGTGAGGTTGGTAAGACCTAAATAGCGCTATCAACTAATAACCCGTTCGCCTGGCCCCGGCGACTAATCGGTATTATGTAGTAGGGACTTTAAGTGATAGAGTTTCGTTTAGTGCCGTTTGTTGCAATCCGTATAAACAGTAATTAACTAAAAGGTTCCCAATAACAAGGGAAGAAAAGTAAGTTGTATCCCTCATAAGGGGATAGTGTTGTTTTTAGTTCCGTTTCCCAAACCACCGGGAATACATGCTTTAGGTTGTGAACTCACCTTGGGTTGCTCGGTAGGTTAATTACCCGGTCGATCACGTTGGTCACCACGTCCTAGCATGGTTACCGAATATGGGTCAAGTTGGGGTCCAAGTAAACACGTATAGCAAACACGTACAGACACACATAGCATGCATTCATACAAACAATCAGTGCAGATACATACGCAGTCCAGTCAACAGATAGTCCAACAAGCTTTTGGCCCAATAACACTTAGGCAGCCCAGTCGAGACAAGGGCGGTTTCGACTCGAGAACACACAGTTTCGAGTCGCAACCGGAGGTTTTCGTCTTGTCATGTCTTGGTTGCGAGTCGCAACCGGTGTTTCGACTCGTCATGTTTTGGTTTCGAGTCGCAACCAAGGGTTCCGACTCGCAACCTCGGTTTCGGTTCATCATGCTTTGGTCTCGAGTGTGCTGCTTGCGAGTCGCAACCGGGAGATCTCGGAGAATCACGTTTTGGTCTCGAGTCGCAACCAAGGGTTCCGACTCGCAACCACTGTTACGTGCACCTGAATCCTTCTAGAACCTGTCCTACGTACTAGCCAATAGCATTTTGATTTCATGTAATTTTGTACTAACCAATAACATTGCACCAACATGTTTTATTGTCTAAATCATAACAAAATCAGATCAAAACAAGCATATTTGAATATTCATATCACCTTCAAACTTGTTCTTCATATGTTCATCATAATTATGAACTTTCAAGTCCTAAATCTAGCATACACAATCCGAAACAGCATGTTTACACAAGGTTTTCCATCAACATTCATCCCTTTATCATGTTTATCAAACCAAAATCAAAACACAATTCAGTCATCAACATCGGTCCTATATCTAGCACATAATCGCCGGTTTACTCATCATATCTATGCACTCATGATAACACATACAAATCAACACATAGCTAACACTCATGATTATCATTTACCTAAACCGATTTGTGTACAACCTTTGACATACAATCTTTGGTTCAAAACAATTATCTATATCATTTAGTCATTCCTAACCAACTAAATCATGCAAATCATACAAAGAGACATGTAAACTAGGCATGCATATCATTCATCAAGTACTCATCACAAAACAAAGCCTTTACAAACCAAGTATCGTGACACCTAGAACATAAAGCACTAACCGGTTCAAGAGTGACACAAAGGTGTTCAAGTAGGTGACGGATTGAAGCCTTCGAGTGCTGATTCCGAGCCAATCCACGGGTGCTCTTGTTGCCGGTTGGATCCGAGAAGGAGAGGAGGAGAGGGTGATGTTAGAACCTTAGGGTTTTGGGGTTTTTAGAGAGAGAGAGGGAGAGTGTGTGAGATGAGAGAGTGTGAGAATGATGTTGCAAAAATGGTAAAAGTTGTGAGGGTTGGCCGGTTATATATCTCGAGTGGGTGGGCTTCTAGGTTGCATGGCCCAATCGGGTCCTTTGGGGTCTCGGCCCACTCATATAACACACATACATATATATAATATACATACATTCATCACACTTAGCACAAGGATCACATAAAATCATCGAGATAATACGCACTATCATTTAATAACGTATATACACATAATGCTAATACAAGATATTTGTTCGGGAAAACCTAGAGTGTCACAAGAAATGTTAATAACTACGCTCGACTATTTTAACGGGTCGAATAAAGAATGGAGTTTGACGTTCACAAGTGATGAAATTTCACACGAACAAGTCAAACGAGATAAATAAGGTATAAAAACTTGGTAGTGCAAGTAAGCGCAAACTGAATAATGGAAGCGCGAAACATTAATGAACCTACGTGATGGGTCATAAAAGAATATATATAGGAAAAACGCAAACTAGCGAAACAAAAATGTTAAAAACACTAAGATAAAGAACCCGAGTAATGGGTCGTAAAGAAGTATAGGTAAGAACCGGGTAACGGTAAGTGTAGGACAAACCGACGTGTAAATGACGTTAGAAGTCATAAAATCAGAAAGATAATTCGAAAGAGAACAAATGTAGCCTTAGACTACGGTCAAGATCAAATGAAATCCAAAAAGCAAAAGTAAATAGTTCTAGACATAAAAAGGGGTGCCTTGACACCATATATATATATATAAATATAGTTGAATAAAGACTTGAATAAAAGATGATCTACGGGATTATCATAACCTACGGGATTAAACATAGTGTTAAGGTCTACGGGACCAAGAAGACCCTTGGGTCATAAATAGAAAGAAACAAACTGTTGGGTCTCACCTTAAAAAGGTGGAAATCTAAAGAAATAGTCTACGAGACTAAGCGAAAGAACCTACGGGTTATTTGGGGTTAAGCGTGGGAACTAGTTGAAATTCCCCGCATTAAAGGATATTGGAAAGGAACAAATCCTCGGAAGCAACATTCCTAGATATGAGAGAAAGACGTAAGACAAAGAGAAAACGTAAACTAAAAATTTAGTTTTTAGTCAAAAACAATGTTTTAATAAACATAAGTGGTATGAAGCGATTTAGAAAACCGTAAACGCACATAAGGCCGGAGATGGAGATATGGATATATGCCCGAGCAATGGGGTATAAGGTAACCAGTGACTAACAAGTCTAACCGCCAAAATAAATAATTAATAAAGATATGAAAAACAAGATGAAAGTTACGACCCATGAGGCCTTATACGTGAAAGGCGCATACGTTTGGAAGCCAAAAAGGGCATTACCATATTATCCTAGTAAGATTAATAGATGAGAGCAATGCTCAAGTAACTTCCGAAACTAAATCCAAGGAGTCAAACCTGAGTAACTGCGTAAGAAAGGTTTCGAGGACGAAACCTCTTTAAGGGGGTAGACTTTTAACACACCGAAAACGGGTTTGGTAATCAAACCCCGTTAATACTAAAAGACGGGTAAAGTACCGTCAGTAGTAAAAATTAACCCGGTAAATATTAGGACTTAAATAAATAAATCTAATATTTATTTAAAAGGATGAGAAATACTTTGAGAAAGCAAAGTATATAAAAAGGCCCGAGGTTAACGGGACTTAAAAATAAAACGGATTATGAACAAGATAAAGTAACTGGGAATAAATGACCTAGTTAGTCATAAGTCTTATAGTAATAAGAAAATTTGTTAAAACACACTATATGCAACTTGGTAAAGTGTAGGGACCAAAGGTGACAAACTTGAAACAAGTTTGTATTAAATAAAACATTCAACACCAAAACACACACTCTAAGTGTGTGTTCTGGTCGAAAATTTCAGAGGAGCCAGGGAACTCCATGCTCAAACCCTAACTAGCAAAAAATCAAGCAATTGAGAAGCCAAATCGACTCCAAATCGAAATCTAAATTTAGATTAGTGATCACCTAAGTGAAAGGATGACAAGGTATGTCAAATTTCATCTCCTAGTTACATCTCGAAATTTTGATGAACATATGAAGTCGAAAATTTGGCTTGCATGAATGTTGTTTGGATGAAATTAGAATGAAATAGTGTCTAAGAATAAACCCTAGCCATTAGATTGTTGAAATTGTGCTCAATACTTGATAATTCCATAATCACCATTGAAGGTGTTAAGTGGGTGATGTAGAAGTATGAAGACACTAGGATTATGATAGTTTTACTAGTGTAGTTTGAATTCTATAAAGCAATTTCAGGTTTGTTGATGTTAAAATTGATGTGAAATTGCCAAATTGATGTTAACCATGGTAAAGATAACTAGTTATGAACTAGTTAGTAAATATGTAAAATTATGCACACTAGGTGTTTGTTAAAATGCCTAAATGAAAACTAAAGTGCTGAAATTATAAATGAGATGCGTGATTGCCAAACTCGATTTATCCCGTATGATATGGGGTAATATGAATTCTAATCATGATGTTGATTTAATTTAAATGGTATTTGTCATATGGATAACGGTAGTTAACTTTTAGAAAGTTAAACTAACCAATGATGAAGTCGAATGGTAGATTCAACATAAAATTTGTAAGACGGAATAGTCGTATTTAATAATGACTAAACTAACCATCTTACGGATTATGATGATAGTTTGACTCATGACAAGCCAGATGGAGGCTTGGGAGGAAGCGGGTCAAACGAAACAACAAAGAAGAAAAGGCGTAACTTGGATACAAGGTAAGTTAAACTTACACCCCTTTTTAAATACTATACACTTACTAGCGAAAATTGATTGCGAATAATGTTAAGTAATTGAAATACGATGTTCCGGCATGATACAATGCAAGTCGGAATGAATAAAAAGGTAGGAAATCATGAATTATGGTAAAAGGGGTAAAAAGGTAAATTAGTCATGTAATGACGAATAAATAAAAACGGTTTTGAGTAAAACGAGTTTAAGGGAAAACCGGGATAGGTTTAAAGGAATGAAATGGTAACTAAATACCATCTCATACGGATAAATGGTCAATTAGGCTAAATGGGTCAAATGGTGTCGTTAACAACATTTGACAACTTCATTTGAAAATTGCTTGTTGAGTGTTGTAATCACAGGAAACAACATAAACGTGCGTTGCTTTAACTAGAAAGATTTAAAGCAAAAAGTTATGTAAACGGGTAAATACCTTGACCCGAGCCAGGTACGCATAAATAGGCTTTTAGTTAAACATACAATTTTTGGTCAAATATTTAACGAATGTCCTCCGTCGTAAAGTGAGGGACTAAAGTGGACCAAAACACCCTTGAAGGGTATATTGGGTAAACGACCCATAGGGGTTGTTTAGGAACTTGCATTAAGATTATGGAATCATTAGATATGGATAAAAGTTATAGGAATACACGTTCATGGGTCAAATGCACAAAAATAGTCATTTGCGTAAAATGACCAACCGATGGGTAAATTTGGGATAATAGGTTAGTTATGCTAAATCCACCATAAAAATAGTTGTGGTGGAACATAAGCAGATGTTTAGATGTGGCCTTACGAAGTATGAAAAGAATAGAGCTAGTTTTAGACCAAAATGCATAAAAGATCCTCTGAACGGGTCAAAATGAATTACGCGCGTAACTTGGGTGTTTGCCGCGTAATTCACAAAACTTATGAATCCAAGATAGTTATTTTGAGTTAAATACCTTGGATTATGATATACGATTAACTAGAAACATGTTTGGGGGTCTTAAATACAAACGGGTCAACATGTGGATTTTGAATAATAAACCGAATGCTTAGAAATCCCGGATTTTATTAGTTTGAAGGTCGGATATAAACTCCACGAGATGGAAAATCAAATTACAATCATGTAGGAAGAAACGGGAGATCAAATGGATAAGCGGATTGAAAGATACGAAAGTTTTCGTGTTAAAAACGGCAAAATGGATGGGTCTGATACAGGGGCCACCGTAACTTACGGTGCCCACCGTAAGTTACGGTGGGGCTGAAAAACGTTACGCCAGATACCTACTGCCTTACGGTGGGGACATTTTAAAACAGGGGCCACCGTAACTTACGGTGCCCACCGTAAGTTACGGTGGAGGCCAGATTCGAGTCCTTGTTTCTGGGATCGAGAGATTAATGTTGGGATTTCCTGATTTTTCTTTGATTCGATTATTCGACCCATTTCCCTTGTGATACTAGTTATTTAATTATAAAAACTGACCATTAAGTTGGTTTTGAACATAGGTGAATGTGGAGAGCCCCGGATGAAGAACGAGCATCGAGCAAGAACCGAACACGCGTTAAATGAAGCTTCCGCAAGTTGTTTCGTCGTTATTCTAATATGACGAATTAAATCACATTATATTGTATCATTTTAAATTATAAAAATATTTTAATAAACCCGTATTTTCATTGTAATTGTGACCGTGATTACATGATTATGGACTTAAATTATATGAAAAACGTAAAATATTACCAAGGGTGTTACAAGTTGGTATCAGAGCCTTGGTTTAAGAGATTCAAGTATGGTGGGAAAACTATGCTTGGACTTAAACCTTATGCTCTTGATAAAGATTGGTGTTCAGTTCGAGGCTTGATCGCAAATCCGGTAAGTACATGTATATCAAAGGTTTAGTATGATTAAAGTGTTGAGAACAACACATATTGTTATCGTGTAATACACGTTACACCAATAAAATCGATATAGAATAGATATAGTCAACGAAATTACACGCGTTGATGCGTATAGTAGAAAAGCCTCGTATTATAATACGGGCACCCATTAATATCGAAATTACTAACTATTATCAACGTTTTAGATTGAAGGACACTCGCATATGAAGATAGCGAGAGTTTAACAAATCGTGGATTTGACAGAAGAACGGTCCAAAGTACGAAAAATAGATCATGCTCACCAAGGACCTAAATCGCGCAACGATTGCGAATAAGTTAATGGCAAGGAGAGCCTGTTAGAGCAAGCATTATCAGGTGCACGTTTTAAATTATTGCATAAATGGTAATATGCAACAAATACGTAGAGATTGAAAGTTGCATATGTAGATCGAAAACTTGGTAAAACCTGAATAGAAAACCTATCCGAGATATTGTTTCCAAGAAAAACAAATAGAGGCATTACTTACATGGGGTGTAATGTGAAAATTATAAAAAGGTCATGTATACCAGGTGTTGATCGCTTACTCTGGCCAAGTAAATGGTGAACATGTGGTACCATGAACTTCTTATGATGGAGACATTTATGTCCGATGTAGTAAGGGTGGGGTGAATGGGACTAACTTAAATAATACCCAAATGAATCAAATAAGTAAGATGTTTGATAGTAAACGTAAACGTAAGTCGGATGACGGAAGCGTATTACGTAAGAATAACGAGCCCGAGACAAGGGATTAGGATCAAGTAAAAAAAAAGAAAATACAGACCGACCAATAGGAATGCTAAGGCATAGGGATAAAAGTTTGACTGTCACAAGTGATGAAATTCACATGGACAAGTCAAACGAATTGAATAAAGAATAAAGGACTTGATTGAATAAAAGCGATGGATCTCGCTAAGACGACCAAATAAATTAAAATAACGTCTAAAACCACATAAGAATGGTTACTTGAAAATGATTACGGTAAAGATACCCAATGAATGGGTAGGATTTGGAAAGAATGCGTGAACCAAGAGACGGGAACGCGAAATAGAAAGTCAAAAGACTCGGAATATGAGTCATGACTAAAAGACAATGAGAATTTGCAAACAGAAATGTTAATAACTACGCTCAACTATTTTAAAGTTGAACGGGTCGAATAAAGAATGGAGTTTGACGTTCACAAGTGATGAAATTTCACACGAACAAGTCAAACGAGATAAATAAGGTATAAAAACTTGGTAGTGCAAGTAAGCGCAAACTGAATAATGGAAGCGCGAAACATTAATGAACCTACGTGATGGGTCATAAAAGAATATATATAGGAAAAACGCAAACTAGCGAAACAAAAATGTTAAAAACACTAAGATAAAGAACCCGGGTAATTGGTCGTAAAGAAGTATAAGTAAGAACCGGGTAGCGGTAAGTGTAGGACAAACCGACGTGTAAATGACGTTAGAAGTCATAAAGTCAGAAAGATAATTCGAAAGAGAACAAATGTAGCCTTAGACTACGGTCAAGGTCAAATGAAATCCAAAAAGCAAAAGTAAATAGTTCTAGACATAAAAAGGGGTGCCTTGACACCATATATATATATATATATATATATATATATATATATATATATACAGTTGAATAAAGACTTGAATAAAAGATGATCTACGGGATTATCATAACCTACGGGATTAAACATAGTGTTAAGGTCTACGGGACCAAGAAGACCCTTGGGTCATAAATAGAAAGAAACAAACTGTTGGGTCTCACCTTAAAAAGGTGGAAATCTAAAGAAATAGTCTACGAGACTAAGCGAAAGAACCTACGGGCTATTTGGGTTAAGCGTGGGAACTAGTTGAAATTCCCCGCATTAAAGGATATCGGAAAGGAACAAATCCTCGGAAGCAACATTCCTAGATATGAGAGAAAGACGTAAGACAAAGAGAAAAC
Source organism: Helianthus tuberosus (assembly GCA_030545235.1). NCBI lineage: Eukaryota > Viridiplantae > Streptophyta > Magnoliopsida > Asterales > Asteraceae > Helianthus > Helianthus tuberosus. The sequence continues at coordinate 109,760,468 of CM060409.1, forward strand.
GTAAACTAAAAATTTAGTTTTTAGTCAAAAACAACGTTTTAATAAACATAAGTGGTATGAAGCGATTTAGAAAACCGTAAACGCACATAAGGCCGGAGATGGCGATATGGATATATGCCCGAGCAATGGGGTATAAGGTAACCAGTGACTAACAATTCTAACCGCCAAAATAAATAATTAATAAAGATATGAAATACAAGATGAAAGTTACGACCCATGAGGCCTTATACGTGAAAGGCGCATACGTTTGGAAGCCAAAAAGGGCATTACCATATTATCCTGGTAAGATTAATAGATGGGAGCAATGCTCAAGTAACTATCGAAACTAAATCCAAGGACTCAAACCCGAGGAACTGCGTAAGAAAGGTTTCGAGGACGAAACCTCTTTAAGGGGGTAGACTTGTAACACCCCGAAAACGGGTTTGGTAATCAAACCCCGTTAATACTAAAAGACGGGTAAAGTACCGTTGGTAGTAAAACTTAACCCGGTAAATATTAGGACTTAAATAAATAAATCTAATATTTATTTAAAAGGATGAGAAATACTTTGAGAAAGCAAAGTATATAAAAAGGCCCGAGGTTAACGGGACTTAAAAATAAAACGGATTATGAACAAGATAAAGTAACTGGGAATAAATGACCTAGTTAGTCATAAGTCTTATAGTAATAAGAAAATTTTTTAAAACACACTATATGCAACTTGGTAAAGTGTAGGGACCAAAGGTGACAAACTTGAAACAAGTTTGTATTAAATAAAACATTCAACACCAAAACACACACTCTAAGTGTGTTCTGGTCGGAAATTTCAGAGGAGCCAGGGAACTCCATGCTCAAACCCTAACTAGCAAAAAATCAAGCAATTAAGAAGCCAAATCGACTCCAAATCGAAATCTATGTTTAGATTAGTGATCACCTCAGTGAAAGGATCACAAGGTATGTCAAATTTCATCTCCTAGTTACATCTCGAAATTTTGATGAACATATGAAATCGAAAATTTGGCTTGCATGAATGTTGTTTGGATGAAATTAGAATGAAATAGTGTCTAGGAATAAACCCTAGCCCTTAGATTGTTGAAATTGTGCTCAATACTTGATAATTCCATAATCACCATTGAAGGTGTTAAGTGGGTGATGTAGAAGTATGAAGACACTAGGATTATGATAGTTGTACTAGTGTAATTTGAATTCTATAAAGCAATTTCAGGTTTGTTGATGTTAAAATTGATGTGAAATTGCCAAATTGATGTTAACCATGGTAAAGATAACTAGTTATGAACTAGTTAGTAAATATGTAAAATTATGCACACTATGTGTTTGTTAAAATGCCTAAATGAAAACTAAAGTGCTGAAATTATAAATGAGATGCGTGATTGCCAAACTCGATTTATCCCGTATGATATGGGGTAATATGAATTCTAATCATGATGTTGATTTAATTTAAATGGTATTTGTCATATGGATAACGGTAGTTAACTTTTAGAAAATTAAACTAACCAATGATGAAGTCGAATGGTAGATTCGACATAAAATTTGTAAGACGGAATAGTCGTATTTAATAATGACTAAACTAACCGTCTTACGGATTATGATGATAGTTTGACTCATGACAAGCTAGATGGAGGCTTGGGAGGAAGCAAGTCAAACGAAACAAGAAAGAAGAAAAGGCGTAACTTGGATACAAGGTAAGTTAAACTTACACCCCTTTTTAAATACTATACACTTACTAGCGAAAATTGATTGGGAATAATGTTAAGTAATTGAAATACGATGTTCCGGCATGATACAATGCAAGTCGGAATGAATAAAAAGGTAGGAAATCGTGAATTATGGTAAAAGGGGTAAAAAGGTAAATTAGTCATGTAATGACGAATAAATAAAAACGGTTTTGAGTAAAACGAGTTTAAGGGAAAACCGGGATAGGTTTAAAGGGATTGAATGGTAACTAAATACCATCTCATACGGATAAATGGTCAATTAGGCTAAATGGGTCAAATGGTGTTGTTAACACCATTTGACAACTTCATTTGACAATTGCTTGTTTTGTGTTGAAATCACAGGAAACAACATAAACGTGCGTTGCTTTAACTAGAAAGATTTAAAGCAAAAAGTTATGTAAACGGGTCAATACCTTGACCCGAGCCAGGTACGCATAAATAGGCTTTTAGTTAAACATACAATTTTTGGTCAAATATTTAACGAATGTCCTCCGTCGTAAAGTGAGGGACTAAAGTGGACCAAAACACCCTTGAAGGGTATATTGGGTAAACGACCCATAGGGGTTGTTTAGGAACTTGCATTAAGATTATGGAATCATTAGATATGAATAAAAGTTATAGGAATACACGTTCATGGGTCAAATGCACAAAAATGGTCATTTGCTTAAAATGACCAACCGATGGGTAAATTTGGGATAATAGGTTAGTTATGCTAAATCCACCATAAAAATAGTTGTGGCGGAACATAAGCAGATGTTTAGATGTGGCCTTACGAAGTATGAAAAGAATAGAGCTAGTTTTAGACCAAAATGCATAAAAGATCCTCTGAACGGGTCAAAATGAATTACGCGCGTAACATGGGTGTTTGCCGCGTAATTCACAAAACTTATGAATCCAATATAGTTATTTTGAGTTAAATACCTTGGATTATGATATACGATTAACTAGAAACATGTTTGGAGGTCTTAAATACAAACGGGTCAACATGTGGATTTTGAATAATAAACCGAATGCTTAGAAATCCCGGATTTTATTAGTTTGAAGGTCGGATATAAACTCCACGAGATGGAAAATCAAATTACAATCATGTAGGAAGAAACGGGAGATCAAACGGATACGCGGATTGAAAGATACGAAAGTTTTCGTGTCAAAAACGGCAAAATGGAAGGGTCTGATACAGGGGCCACCGTAACTTACGGTGCCCACCGTAAGTTACGGTGGAGGCCAAATTCTAGTCCTTGTTTTTGGGATCGAGAGATTAATGTTGGGATTTCCTGATTTTTCTTTGATTCGATTATTCGACCCATTTCCCTTGTGATACTAGTTATTTAATTATCAAAACTGACCTTTAAGTTGGTTTTGAACATAGGTGAATGTCGAGAGCCCCGGATGAAGATCAAGCATCGAGCAAGAACCGAACACGCATTAAATGAAGCTTCCGCAAGTTGTTTCGTCGTTATTCTAATATGACGAATTAAATCACATTATATTGTATCATTTTAAATTGTAAAAATATTTTAATAAACCCGTATTTTCATTGTAATTGTGACCGTGATTACATGATTATGGACTTAAATTATATGAAAAACGTAAAATATTACTAAGGGTGTTACAGTGTAACATATGTTTATATCGAAAACACACTTATCAAAACGCAGTACACAATCTAAACTATTATCACATGCGAATGACTGATGTACATATTTACACGTGATGCTTGATACATATGTGCTAGGACTTTTACTCGTGACGTTCCAACTTAACTAGAATAGTACTATAGTTCGACTCACGCCCGACGGGGTCTAGTTAAGACAAAATCGCATTCGCAAACGCACATCGCAGTCATCTCAGGACTTAACTATTAGTTTTTGTCTTGTACCGTATATGTTGTGTATCATGTTTATGTATGTGGAAATTCGCAGCGGTTTTATCTACTTTATGCTATATTAAACCTGTATACTCGCCAGTACATTTTTGTATTGACATTATTTTAACGTATGTTGCAGGTTAAACGCAGGTTATCTCAATTAAGATAGGCTACTTTAGAAACGCACCTAAAAATCTAGGTTGTCGGATTTGTATTGTTCGAGAGACATGAAATCTGTACAACTTTATGTGAAATATTTGTTTATTAGTATGGGATAATGAACTTGTTAAATATTGTCGCTAAATTTGTTGTTATGGATTCTCTTTTTTTTGGGTAAAGGGTTACCCCGGTGATTCTATATATTCACAACCAAAAAAACACAAGTAGTGCAGATAGTCTACACTAGTTCAATCACAAGATCTTGAGCAATCTGATTCGCTTAGTGTCACGCCCCGATGATTCCGCCATTGGTTCGGGTGTGACAGATTGGTATCAGAGCCATAACTATAGGGAATTAGGTAGGATTGCATGATCTGACCTAGTCTATAGTCTAAGCACCAAACGGACCCCTCGTACAAACCCACTTGGGGTATCGTATGAACCTACATGCTGCTATACTCTTGCTAGAATTTACAATGTTATACTACACCTTTGTATGAACCCGCATACTACAGCTTAGTACGAGGAGCCTTTCCTAAGTCTGAAAACTTACTTTTACCTTTCCTAAGGCTAACACAATATACACGATTGTGGACACTCGCATAACACAATTGAGCGACTACGTTGAGATTAGGTATGAAAACTAATAACTCTCGCCGAGATCCCTCACTCAGCGCATTACTCTTAGCACGAGAATCTTTCGTCGAGTCAGGAGTGATATCCATATCTCGACAGAATTCTCCATTTCTATCTCATGGAACTCCTGAATTTATTCAGTGAGAACCATCGCTGTTAGGAGTGAAGTTGTTAAGTCAGGGGTGAAACCCACATCTTAATAACTCGTTCCACTCCCTAAAATGGTTTTCAAAAGATCTCACCAAAGTCTCGACTGTACCAATGACTCGAGCCGCGTAGTAACTGGAAGGACGAATGTCGTAGCCGGATCCCGGTGAGGGCATAGTCTATTAGGCCAAAGTGTGCACTCGAACTCGCTGTGGATAGTTTAATCACTTTGGATAGTCGACGCCTCAAAACCTCAGGCACTCTATCTATTTTCTAGCCTACAATCGCCGATTTTATGCGTCATCGAATTTTATTACGTTTATACGTTTTCAAATGAAAATTTTACGCTTTTTCGATTTCTCGACTTACCGATTTTCGCCTCCCCGCTTTACGAATGCACAACTCGCACAACCATCGCAATCTAAAACAAGAGCTAATACTCGCAACAAAACTAAATTCTAACAACTCTCCCTCTTAAACGCGTCCTCGTGCTATCTATACAGGTATATAAGTATATACGTGTCTAATATACGATGTTCGATCACATACGCTTATGTGAATACATGGAAATCTAGGAATTTCGTGTCTCCTATGTGGCACCTATGTGAATACGTATTACTATATCAACTGCAACCAGTTTTACGCGCTAAATCGCTAACACAACACAAAATCATTATCATCGAATCTCATTCCAAATCTCTTTTGTCTAGATGCCTTCGAACACTTCTACCTCGCGACGTACAGCCAGAGGAAGAGCTAGACGAAACGCCGATAAGAGGATCGCCTCACTCATGGCCAAGGAGGTGGCCTAGGTTATTCCTCAAATCGTTGTGCAAGTTCAATCTCTCAGCAACTCTCAAACTTCAAGAGACCCTAAGACAATCGTACCAAGGTCTAATTTCTCCTTCAAGCACTTCAAAGCTTGTGGTCCAATGGACTTCACAGGCGAAGAAGGTGTATCTCACCTATTTCAATGGTTCGATGCCATCGAGGTTACCCTTCGTCAGAGTAGGTGCCCCGAGCATTTTCGTACCACATGCGCTACCGGAGTATTTCAATAAAGAGCACTCGACTGTTGGACAGCCTAGCGTAACAAACGTGGGAAGGATGCAGCCTACTCGCTCTCCTGGGATGAGCTGAAGGAGCTCATGATGGAAGAGTACTGCCCTCCCCATGAAGTTCGGAAGCTAGAAGACGAATTTTGGAACATCAAGCAAGTGGAAGGTGACAACAACGACCTCACAGCAAGGTTCAAACAGCTTAGCATTATCTACCTAAGCTAAGTTGGCACTCCCGATAAGGCTATCAAGAAGTACATACGCCCTTTGCCTGAGTGTGCGGGCGATTTTTTCGAAGCTGCAAGACCTGCTACCATCGAAGAAGCCTATCGCTTGGCCGAAGAAATCAATGACAAGCGAGTCTTGGCCAGGTTCTTCTCCAAGGATCTTACCAGGAAGGCAAACCAAGCAATCATCGTCGAATCCTCCGACGAAGCCTCCGACGAATCCTCCGATGAATCCTCCGACGAATCCATTGATGACGACGCACCACCACAAGACGCTCAGTCTAGCCACAAGAGACAAAGATCGAGCTGAAATTACTCAGCAAATACAATACCTTGACCCGAACCCCTCTGAGCAGTTCCACTTCATCCAAGACGCACCTACACTGGAACTCTCCCCCTGTGTTGCAAGTTTACTTATCATCATCAGGCAATTGCAATTTTTACGGCCACTTCACCAGCCACTGCCGCACAGGACCACGACACTAAGGCACGCTAGCACTCTCAACACCGCCGACGCAATCAGCAGACCCCACAGCGGCAGCACCGATAGCAACAAACGCCGCCATACCAGCCGCAGAAGCTCCAACAGCAACCGCAGCCCAAGCAAGAATCTTCAACGTCAACACCAACCAGGCGCAGAATGACGTAGTTAACGGTACAATCTCTGACACTGTTACTTACATTCTATAATTATTCTATCATTCGATGTCGCCTCAATATGCGACGTCAGCACACTCGCTCTCGCTCGCTCTCTCTCTCTCACTCGTACTCGCACTTAGTCTAAGCGCACACACAGAGTCTATTACTAGTACTATGTATATATATATATATATCACGATATAATATGCTTTATTACCCCACTATGCGCTCTTAGAATAAGGTACGATAAACGTGCAAGGAACAAACTAATCACGGGTGCACACGGGCTTATTTTGGTCAGTGCACGGAGATCGTAGTGAGTTCTAATGGTGCCATAACGTTAAAAGTGTGGTTAAGCGTGGTGGATACGCCGCTGGTACTTCCTATATATAAGCGTCTTAACCATGTCGACAAAGTGTGACATCTATTCACGGGACGTAAGTGGTGTGGTTTAAGCATGGTGGATACGCCGCTGGTACTTCCTATATATAAGTGCTTTGCCATGCTAACAAAGTTTCGTGAAGAAAATGCCGTGTGGAGTTGAACGTTACTAGACCTCTTATAGTATTGTGATTATTTTCAACACGCTAAACTCCTTTGCAAGGCGTAACATCTCAATCGCATCATCGCTAGACTTTTCGTAAGTCCACAACGCAACGCAATCGCACATTCACTGGAAATCTATTACACTTCGCTCTCGCTTTCCCTCTCAACGCTTCAACGCTTTAACGCTCACCGCATCTATCAAACTCATCGCTTCGATACTCGCTTCGCTTTTCCCTCTCGGCACTTATCGCTTATGTGACAACCCTCAAATTTACATGTAACCGTACAATCTATTAATGTTAATTAAAGTACTTGATGACTGTGCTGAATCATTTAACTGTTCTCTGATTACTGTGTTATACTTACATGTACTTGATAACATGCTGGTAGTATACAGAAAAATTACTAAATAGTCCGGTATGCCTTCCTGAGTGTTGAAAATTAAAAACGTTACAAAAATATATATATAGGACACTTTACGGATTAGTTAAACACTTTAACGGAACAGTGTCAAACCGAACAACCGGACACTACCCGAAACATAAAAATATTGCCAAACACATTGCTTATACTTTTCTGAGCTAGTTTGGGCCCCCGAACACCCATTATATTATTACACAACACCTAAACACTTAAACTAAACACTTAACATCTAACTAACCAAACTAACTAGCATTAGAACTCAACTAAACAACCCCTTCCCCCATGCATACGGTTCCAAGGTGGCCCCCCACTCCCTTGATTTTATTTGAATTAAAAATTAGATCATGTAGGATCTTTTGAGACATAGTAACCAAGGGATCATGTGTTAGCATGGATTATAAGAATGCAACAAGGACTAAACTTCATTTCATCAAGCACACACCAACAAGCTCTCCTTCTTCTCTCCTCTCTTCTTCATTTCGGCAGCCACCTTCCACCATACTACCACCATCATCAAGCTCTTGTCCAACCATTCCTCATACATACAAAGGTGCTACGGGTCACACAACGAAGATTGGTGCTCTCGGAAGTTGAAGGACCTTCTCCATTCGCTATTAACCACCACATTTCTTCACTTGAACTTCCCTAGCCTTGAGCTAGTGGTAAGAACTTAGATCTGTTCATTCTTCATGTTATTTAAGTGGTTAATAGGTGATTTAATGATTAAAATTATGAAACACTAAAGCACTTGCACTAAAGTCTTGAACATATGGAATAAAAGATGGATAAAGAGAAGATATGTGTGTAAATCATGTAGATCTTGTGTTGTTATGATTCTTGTTGATTTTCTGATGATTTTGCTGGTTTATATTGATGTTTGATGTTGTTGTGATCACTAAACATGTTAACGGAATCAATCGAACACAAGTTATAAAGCTAAAAGCTGAAACAGAAAGCTGGTTGGTTTTTACAGCCAACTTCAGTTGGCTGTAACCAGACCATAACTTAATGAAAAATGTATTTTCTGAAGTCTAGGTTTATGTATTATGAAATACGGTTCTAATGGCACCGGAATCATAATTTTTGGACTTCGTTTACTATTTTTAATGTGTCATTTCGTAACAGCAGCTAGAGCTGCATTTTTCTGCTGAAAATATGCGTTTTGTTTTCTGTCATAACTTGAGTTCTGTGTGGAGTTAGATCATGAAACTTGTACTGTAAATGACCACCGATGTATTTGTAATTCTCTCACTGGAATTTCGTAAATTGAACTCACGATGAATTTTAAATAAATTATTCCGTGGACTATGGTCAGAAAAAGATAAATCTGAGTTCAGTCCGGAATATGAATTTTTATAAATTATTAGTAATGAACTGGACCCCGATATTTTTACACAATAAAATTTGGAACGTTTAAGACATTCTGTAAAAATTTGGGAATTTTTGGAATAATTTAACTATTTTATTAAAATGTCCGAAAACAGCCCGGTTTTGAATATTTAAGCTGAAACGACAAAAGTTGTAATTTGCGTGTCTAGATGTCGAGTATGCTATCGGTGAATGATCTAACATGTTATATGTGTTATGTGCATTATCATATGTTTATTTATGAATGGGAATTGATGGGAAGTTTATATGGGCATAAACCGTCAAAGTAATGAATGTTATGTGATAGATACGTGTAGGAACTTTGTGCTCTAATTGAAAATCACTAAATGACTAACTGGTAATCATATTAGGACGTGATTGACCGACCTTGACTGTTAGCTATATTTGAGAGTCTAACCGAGCAAACCGAGGTGAGTTCACACCCTTACTAAGGCATGGGATTCCCGGTGGTTGGGATTGGGATTGAATAACTATTTATATTATCAACACTACTAGACTACTTACTACTGTCCTCGGATTGAGAAGGGCACGTACGTAAAACCTACGTACACTCACACTTACTACTGTCCTCGGATTGAGAAGGGTACGTACGTAAAACCTACGTACATTCATACTTACTACTGTCCTCGGATTGAGAAGGGCACGTACGTAAAACCTACGTACACTCATACTTACTACTGTCCTCCGATTGAGAAGGGCACGTACGTAAAACCTACGTACACTCATACTTAACACCGTCCTCGGATTGGGAAGGACACTTATGGATACGCCTAGTCTAGTAACATACATAATGGGAAGCCCCCACTAAATATCGTAAAGGTTTGGGAATCAAGGATAATGGGTAATACATGGTTATGAAACGAACTTACGATTTCTGATACGAACTCATTAACTGAACAACCAAATGTGAACTCGCTCAACATTGTTGTTGATTTGTTGTTACATGCCTTGCAGATCGTTAGGTACTTATGGAGCTTGCGCAAGGAGGAGGTCGTTGTGGAATAGGGACTGTTATGTCCCGTGCCTAATAAATAAACTTTATGAACTTACGATTTGGATTTATGTTTTATGCTTCCGCTGTTAACCTAAAGTCGGTTACTTATCTTTTGGTCACCAATTGTATTGCGATTGGCTTTATTAACTTAAATTATGTTGTTCAATATGATTGGTGGCTCGATCCTGGTCACATCACGCATCCAAGCGGTGACGCTCCGCATGGTGGATTTTGGGGGTGTGACAGATTGGTATCAGAGCCATTGGTTATAGTGAACTTGGTTTTAAAAAGCGAAAAGCTTTTTGATAAAACCAGACTATAACCTGTACAGTGCTCAACGATCTACAACGACGCTTCACTCCACGTGCAAGGCTTACACTATAGGTGATATGGTTTATGTTTATATTATTACCTACTTGCTAGTTACATAGAACTTTGCTTAAGGTATGCTTAGATGAACGTAGCAACTATTGTTGGATCGTTGTCGGTGACCCTAAAGCCAGTTAAAGCAGTTCATCTTCAAATACAAGGGCGGAATCAACGTAAACGAAGTCAATAACAGCTTTTACCCTTTTAACTTTCTTTCTATTACTGATTATGAGCTTTTACAATGTATTCTGATGAAAATTCGGCAGCACCTTCGCTCACACACACATACATGACCGCTTCAAATGAACAACACACAACCCTATATATAGGCACACTAGGTTTCGCTTGAAAGTGACAAGCTATGGGGTTTCGCTTGAGATTGGTTTCAAGCGAAACTGTATGATGTTAATGATGAGGTTTCGCTTGAATCTGCCATGTCACGCTTTCAAGCGAAAACCCTTCCTCAAACATGAACTAAACCTAATTTCAACCTTGTTGTGTGTTCATTCAACCTATCTAGACCAAAGACTTGTAAAAGACAAAGTTAACAGACACAAAGTGCACCAACAGACTCCCCCTTGGATGTTGACGAAGTCTTTGGCTTCAAGTCTTTGACTTTATCATTCTCCAATCATTGTAAAGCTCTCTTCAATCTTTATCTTTAAACTTTAATCTTCAATCTCCTCTTTGACTGTTGATCCAGAATTCTGACTCCCCCTTTCACAGACTCCCCCTCTCAATAAGCTAGGGCTCAAATTCTGGTTCAAACTTTGACGATTTGTTGCCATGGGGATTATGAAATCTACAACCTGTAAAATCTCTACCCAAATATAAAATATATGATAATAACAATTTCAATCCAAACTTACCATTTAACCTTCAGTGTTAGAAACCCACTTAAGTATTCAGGTCCAAATTAATGACCCTGATTACTCAATTAATCTACCAAGTCCAATTTAATGACCTTGGTTGATCTGAGACAAACCACACTGACATTTTGAAAACACATAAGTTCAAACATTTCTGAAAATTACAAGTTTCAAATTAATGAACTTGCTATAACTTTCCAATTTTCACAAACTTATCATGTTTTAGCTCACGACTCATCCTCCAGTCCAGAAATCTCCTGCATCTGCTTTCAGCTTTCTAATCCGAAGATCAACTCTCCACTTTGGTTTGTCAAAAATAAAACAGAAATGTAAAATCTTTTTGGATTTTAACAAAGCTTCTAAACTAGAAATGAAATACAGAACTAAAATGCAGTAAATGAAAGTAAACTATTTACAAACAAATTTTTGGTGAGCGTGTTAGGGAATCATATCAGCTATTCGACAAGTCACAAGTACCGTTAAGCTTCAATTACATACTCAGAATTAAACAATTCGCGTAGATTGTCGATATACTGATCCACTTAAATTCTCACACAAATTTCAATCTGTTCAGGATACGGATTTAGTGTTTTAAAGACTTAAACTTATACGTGTGTCCCACCTCTTGAATATACTCTCGTATCCAGATCCCAATATTCAGTCTTACAGGTAGTTATAACACAAATGATATCTGTAAGGGTTAATAAATTATGAAGAATCATGAGAGCTCAGGTCAGAACTACCGTTCAGCAGAGAGATCATGACTCAACTTTCTGGTGTGTCCCCTTTAGAGGATCTTTTTTACAACAGCATTGCTAAGCAATTTTATTGTCTTATCATATATGCTGAGGGTGATGCTATGTTTCAAGCATTGCAGAAAGTATTATTCGAGGACTAGGTCAGAACTTCCATTCAGCAGAAGTCCCGGAATAATACCCCAGATATCACTGAGTATAAACACCTAGTATATCAGAAAAAGGAATCTTTCAAACAAGATTTCAGGGGTTACCTATATATCCAAGTAGTGTTCCCCACGAAATAAGTAAGTAAGATTTAGGTTTATATCCCGAACAAACCTACTAAATGTGTAAAAACCTATCGGCACATCATCAGCGAGACTGTTTAACGCATTTAAACATTACATTTCTTTAGCATACCGTGACTGTCAAGCCGATGTACTATCATTTTCCCTTTTTACACAAACTCTTTTCAGATTTTCTATTGTTTTTGGATTTTGAAAATATCTCATGTTTTTGTATTTTTGTCATTTTTTTATTGTTTTTGTATTTTCTGAAATATTTACCCTATACCTCCCCCTAAATACCAAAACAGGTAAAAAATCGACAAACCATTGCAGATTGCTTCTCAACATCATCTACAATGTCTCCTTTATCAACGCCAATTATCTCCTCCAACACCGATAAAAGCTTCATACCATTCAGTTTTAGCAAATACTGAAAACGTGTTTTGTCAAATGCTTTGGTATGTAAATCAGCTTTTTGATCGTCAGTGTGGATTTTCTCAATACGTATCAACTTCTTCTCGAAACAATCGCGAATGAAGTGATGACGAATCTCAATATGTTTGGTTTTAGCGTGATGAACTGGATTTTTAGTAATGTTAATCGCTGCCTCATTATCAACAAAGATAGGGGTGTTTAGAAATTGCAAACCGTAGTCGCGCATCTATTGCTGGATCCACAAGATCTGTGAGCAGCAGCTGCTAGCAGATACATACTCCGCTTCACATGTGGATAAAGCCACAGAGGTTTGCTTTTTGCATTGCTAAGTGATCAATCGAGATCCAAAGAATTGACACCCTGCTGTTGTTGATTTAGCATTAACTTTGCAGCATCCGAAATCGGAATCGGAATACCCTTTGAGCGTGAACTCGCCTTCTCTTGGATACCACAACCCCAATGACGGAGTTCCTTTCAGGTAGCGCAATATCCTTTTCACAATAATCATGTGCGATGCTCTCGGGTTAGATTGAAATCTTGCTGCGAGGCAGGTTGGGTACATGATATCGGGTCTTGATGCTGTCAAATACATCAGCGAACCGATCATGGAACGATACATCGTTTCATCTACCTTCTCTCCGGTGAGATCAGGGTTTATCCCATGATTTGTTGCTAATGGGGTGGCTGCTGGAGTAGAACCTGACATCCTGAATTTCTCCAAGATATCATGAACGTACTTCGTTTGATGTATGAAAATTCCTTTGGGTAGCTGATCAACCTGCAATCCCAAAAAGAATTTCATCTCACCCATCGATGACATTTCGAATTTCTGCTTCATTACTCTTTCAAAATCTTTGCATAGATCCTCATTTGTTGACCCAAATATGATATCGTCCACATATATCTGAACAATCAGAAGATGTCCGTCGACCTCTTTGGTGAAGAGAGTGGCATCCACTTTTCCACGAATAAAGCTGTTGGCTAGCAGGTGTTGAGACAATGTCTCGTACCAAGCTCTCGGGGCCTGGTGTAAACCATACAGCGCTTTGTCTAGCAAGTAGACCTTGTCTTTGTGGTGTGGATCGGTAAAGCCCGGTGGCTGACCGACATATACCTCCTCTTTTACCTTCCCGTAGAGAAAAGCCGATTTTACATCTAACTGATATAGTTTAAAGTTTTTCCAAGATGCAAATGCTAGAAAGATTCTGATCGCTTCTAGTCGAGCAACTGGAGCATACACTTCAGTGAAATCTATACCCTCCTGCTGACAAAAACCCTGGACAACGAGTCGAGCTTTGTTACGAACCACAACTCCTCTATCGTCTCTCTTACACTTGAACACCCACTTGGTGTTAATCTTCCTCTGGCCATCAGGTAAATCCACTAACTTCCACACTCCTAATTTCTCGAATTGACTCAATTCCTCCTGCATTGCATTGACCCAAGAATCTTCAGTAAGCGCCTCTTTGTAAGTTCTTGGTTCAACCTGCGAGATAAAACAACTCAATGAGAATTCAGTTTGCAAAGGAGCAACTATTGTATAAAAACATGTAAGCCCTTTATCAATCTGTCTTCGAGTGCGAACGCCTGTCTGCAGTTCTCCAATGATCAATTCCTCTGGATGATATGAAAGAGTTCGTGGCATTACTTCTCCTGAAACATCTACATCACCTTCCAGATTAGTAACATTCTGATTTGCACCTTGTTCACTGACTGGGTTTGTTTGACTTGAGATCTGAATTTGCTCCCCCTCAGAATCTGAATCACCATGATTAAATACTGGCATGTTCTCAGATTCTTGATTATCATTCTGTGCTGACTGATTATCTTGAGCAACTTCATTTTGTTGGACATCATCATGTTCACCAGCATTACTTGGACCTGCTTCATCGTCATTTGATGCTCTTTGCGGTCTTCTTGAATACTCAGCTGGGAACCTTTCCAGAGATGACTCATACTCCCTCAAAATATCCAACTCATCAAAGAAATCTTCTTCTTCTTCTTGTTCTTCCATCATGCCAAACGAATCCCACAACTTGTCATAATGATAACGCCATGAATCTTCAGGATTCTGCGGCGGTATTATATAACTTTGACATTCAACATTAGGAGCTTCAATAATCCACTTCAGACTTGGAACGAAGACACGTCGTAACGGACTTGCATAACCTATGAATATCCCTTCAATACTCTTCGGACCAAACTTTCCAAAAGGCTCTAGAACAGTACAGGGTGACCCGAACGGTTCAAGATACTTCAGATTCGGATTGCGGTTGTTGATCAACTCAAAGCATGTTTTGTTGAATTTCTTGACAATGAGAACTCTGTTGAGCGTATAGCATGTGGCTGAAACTGCTTCTGCCCAAAAATTTATCGGTAACTTTGAATCAGCAAGCATTGTTCTGGCCGTTTCGATTAGCGTCCTGTTTTTACGTTCTGCGACTCCATTCTGCTGCGGAGTGTACGGAGCACTAAACTCATGCAATATACCTCTTTCATCACAAAATTCTTCCATCTTGTTGTTCTTAAATTCAGTACCATTATCACTTTTGATTCTTCGAATACGCCTTTGGTACAGATTTTCAATCTTTCTGAACAACGCCATCAAACTATCAAATGTTTCATCTTTCGACTTCAAGAATGATACCCACGAAAATCTGGAATAATCATCAGTAACCACAAGACAGTAGAGATCCCCTGTAATACTTTTGACGTTTACTAGAGCAAACAGATCCATATGTAGTCTCTCTAACGGTCTGGAAACTGAATTTACTTGCTTTTTAGGGTGTGACTTTTTCTTCTGCTTGCCTTTGACACAGCTAATGCACTCCCCTTCCAGATGAAAACCTTTGATATTAACACCAAGAACCAAATCATTGTGCACCAAGTGATTCATTTTTCTAAGATGTATATGCCCCATCTTCCGATGCCACAACTTTGATTCTTTCTCTGTTGCTCTAGACACAAAACAATGTGCTTGACCAGTAGTTGTAGTCGCTACACTCAGTCCAACACATATAAATCATTCACTCCAGGTGCCCGCATGATAATCCATTCTTCAGGGATAACAAATCCTTGTTTCAAAATCAAACATTCTTTGTCTGTGAAGTGAGTGGTATACATATTGTCACAAATCTGCGAGATACTCAGCAGATTATTTTCCAGCTCAGTAATATAGTTAACTCTTTCAAACGTAACAATCCCATTGGATAACGTTCCTTCTCCAATAATTCGACCACCTTCATGTCCAGCAAATCCCACATAACCACCATTAATATTTCTAACATCATACAACAATGCAGTCTTTCCTGTCATATGTCGAGACGCTCCACTATCCATAATCCATCTTGAAATAGCTCTCGGAAGTTCCTGCACATATCACAAACAATTCAATAAAGATGCCGATTCATGCTTCACAATTACCAACTAGGAAGCTCCGGCATGTCCAAAATCTTTAATGAGATTTTGATGCTACCCAAGCCTCTTTTGACTCGGGTAACTTAACTTTAATGTGAGTTTTAGCAGTGTAAAGTGGCGGAAAATTTTTATCATTCATTTTCAAACTTTCATCTGATCCAACCTCAACCTTTTTGTATAAGAAAAACTCATCAATCTTAAGTTGACCAGTTGGTTGATTTTTCTTTTGAACATTTTTCTTCTCTGATGGAGTAGAAGATTGTTTTTCCAACTTTTCATAATAATCCAAAGGAACATTCATCTTTACCAGTGTGGTAGAAGATGATTGTTTTTCTGACTCTGAAACCTTTGGTTTATCAACAACTTTTGGTTTCCAAGTTTGTTGAGATGATGCAACCCGTTTGTAGAATTTGTCATTGTTAGTTACCACTTTCTTAACAGGTTCAATTTTTTGTTTCGTTTTCTCATTTTTCAAAACTTTCTCAACAACCATTGGAGCTTTTCCTTTAGCATCAACCTTCTTCTTTCGATTCTCAACAACTTCAGTCTTAGGCTTGGAGTTGGTGCAATTTCTTGCAATGTGACCAACTTTGTTGCATCTAAACACGTACGAGTATCAACTACCCGACTTGTGCCTTCAGACTGATGTTGTGAGGCCCTCTTCTCAAAAAATTCTTCATTTGATTTCAAAAAGATTTCATTTTCCTCATCAGAAAGTGAACTTGAACTGTTCACAAACACCTTCTTTTCAGCAAACCTTTTGTTTTGAAAACTCCTTTTCTGATAACTCTTACCACCCTGATATCTACCCAACCAATTGTTTCGATTGTTGTTATAAAAACGTTGTGGAACAACAGGCTTTTTGTAGTAAGCTTTATCTTTCTCAAAATTCATTTGCCTCTTTGTTTGACTCAAACTGTTCACTTCTGACAACTCAACTTCAATCAATTTGAAAACATTTGTCAACTTTTTCACATTAACATTTTCAATGGGAAACTCAGAATCCGAATACAACTTATCAGATCCAGCCATCTTGTACATCACAAGACCCGGTTCATCACTTAAATTGTTTTTGGATTTTGGTTTCTGAATGTACTTGTCCAAGTAACATTCATCATCTTCAGCTGAATCAGACAACAAAACACTTTCAGCTGTGCTTTTAACTATCTCAGTTTGAACACTATCATCAGATGATGATGAAGAAAATGTCACATCAATCGAATCAGGAAGTTTCACTTCATTTTCTTCTTCAATTTCAGCCAATCCAGATTGTTTTTTCGAGTAGTTATCAAGAACTGGTGGTGGAACTTGATGAAAACCCACCCCAGTTCCATCAGAGTACACATCATCGCCTGCTTTGTCTTTCCTGATGGGTTTGGGAATAATGTGTTGCAAAACAAAGTTTGCGGAGTTATAACTCTTAAGCTTCAACTGGATTCGCTCATTTTCAATTTTAGCTTCTTGAACTTTAAGTTTCAATTTAGCGATTTCATCCAGTTGTTGGTTGATTAATTCTTCTTTTAATCTCAAAACACATTGCAATTGGCAATTTTCTTTGTATGTTTTACCATTTCTATCATCATTATCTTTAATCGTGCTTTTAAGCTTCTCCAATTTTTCAGTGATCTGACGATTTTCAAGAACTAGCTTCTCATTTTCTTTCCTAACCCTTTCCTGATCAATTTTATCAGTTTCAATTTTGTTAGTTAATTCTTTTAATCGTTCAGTTGAAGCTTTTACCGATTTATTGTCACACCCCTTTCTTAGGCGGAAGCACGAGGTGTGATCATGAAAGGTTCTCATTGCATACGAAGAGTAAACATGCTACATGCTCGTAAAAATAACATTCAAATACCATAGTTTGAAAGCATTCGTTAGCGTTTACATCGCTAGACAGCATAAAGACATTGTCTCAAAAGTTTACAACTTTATTTAAAGTTAAACACAAGCGACATCCACGAGCATGAGCAAAACCGCGCGCACATCCATCCTAGTTACCTGAAATACATGTGAGTTTTTGGAAAAACGTCAACATAAAGTTGGTGTGAATTCATGCAGTTTTGTGTTGAACACGTTTGTATACTTTGTATGAAAACATAACGAGTATCTTGTGAAAATAAAGTATTCTTGTAGTGTAAACCGAATAAAGTATTCTTGTGGTATAAACCAAATAATGTATTCTTGTGTAAATAAAGTATTCTTGTGGTGTAAACCAAATAAAGTATTCTTGTGGTATAAACCAAATAATGTATTCTTGTGTAAATAAAGTATTCTTGTGGTGTAAACCAAATAAAGTATTCTTGTTTAGTTAATGGGTTGCAAGGCCATTAACGTGTGGCACAACATAGGAAGTCACCAAACCATAGGCATTTTTCTAGTTGTCGATTCACGACGGAGACACAAAAACACTCCTCGGTACTAGTGGTCACCAAGAGTGGGGCTGCCCGAGTACCCGTTAGATCTAACCTTTTGTTCTGCGGTCTAAGTATGTACACGATTAATGGTGCTTATGGTACCCTATTCGTGGCACTGTTTCTCGTCTATGGTACCAAGTACCAATTCTCGTTTATTACATCAAGTATCAATTCTCGTTTATTATATCAAGTATCAATTCTCGTTTATTATACCACGTAACATGTATTTCACCCCCGAAGTTATAAAAACTGAAAACAGTTAAGAGAAAAGGGGGAGCATGAACTCACAACTTTGCGTTCCTAGCGTCGTAAACTCCACCGGATTTGCTTAATTAACGTCGTAACCTATACGCGTTTTCTTAACGTTAGTCACTAGACTTGTGTCGCACAAGTACAGTCACTCTCTTTTGTGTATATATTCTTGTGTTAAAAATATTTCATATTTTTAACTGCGTATCTTACTTATATTATTTTCTTCAAAAATAAATATAAGTCTTTTGTGTTTTGCACTTTGCACCCGAATCATGTATCTTGTGTTTTGTATGTGTATTTCTATATTTCTACTCCTCATGAGTATTTAGTGTATTTTTAAGTCTTAATACACTAGCACGTTTAACACATACTATATACACTTAGCACAAAATTTGGTGATAAAATAATATATATTTTTCTCTCAAAAATATATACTTATTATCCATTTTTATTCTTCAAGAAATCACCATTTCTTATCATCAAAAGTTAGGGAAACCTTATTAATGCCTTTAAACACATTTTTAGGGGATAAGTTTCTCAAAAACTTTTATTTTTCTAAGTGTCAAAATTTATAAAAATTTTGACAGAGTTTCCCCTAAAAATGGAGGTTTCCCACGTTTTCCAAAACGTGTGTTTATTTTCTTTTAAATCATCAACAATCAGCAACAACAATTATCAACAATAATCGTCAATAATAATCACTAATTTCATGAACTTGAATATTTACAAAAATGTGTAGTAACTTACTAGCACATTTAGTAAGTCTTGTTATCTTTAAAAATAAGTTTAACTTCTTAAAAACTTTATTTTTAAAGAGTATGAAGTTTTACAACTTCTAGTCGGTTTTTACGAAAATTATTTCTTTGTTAAAACCCTTGTTACACAAGTATCCATACACTTGTTTGTTCACAAAAAACCACTTTTGTTTGTGTAAGACCCGGTTTAGAACATGTGATTTCTTTAAAGTGTGGTTCTTCAAAAATACCACTTGCAGATACGTAGATCTGCTAGTTTTAAACTCCATTGTACAAGTTAAATTACTTTTACACAAGTAAAATATTTCTACACAAGTTCATGTCTCTAGTGTGGTAGAGTTTCGCCTTTTAACCCTTGTAGTAACCAAAAACGAGCTTATGTGAAGATCCATGATCTTACAAAGTTGGGTTAAACGGAGATCCGAGCTACCACATCATAGATCGGGTCTAGATAAACACAAATCTCAAATACTACAACTTTTACACAAGTTATATGTCTTTAACCACCACTTTTATGGTTTTTACTAGACTTTTGTTCATCATTTGGTATTTTAACGAGATTTCACCAACAATATTCCTTTTACCCACTTTAGATAAGTGTAAAAACAAGTTTTAAGTGATATACCTCTAGCTCAAGGCTAGGGAAGATCTTTGACGAAAAAGAGGTGGATAAAAGCTAACGGTAGAGGTCCTTCGTGTTCCGCTTGCTTCAAGACTCCTTATACGTGACCTCTAACACTTGTATGATGATGGAAATGCAAGATCAAAACTTGAAAGTATGATGGGTGTGTGTGTGTAGTTCGGCCGAAGGTGGGGGAGGGCAAGAGAGAAGAGTTGAGTTGGTTGATGTGTGAAGTGAATGAACTCTCATGTGTAGAAGTGGTTACTTATAGGCAAACTAGATGTTATTAACCAATGGTTAGTATGTCCCCTTGATATTATGCACACAAGATTAGACAAATCAACAAGTACATGGCATGTCCCCTAAGGGACGGTTTTGGTTAGGGGGGGGGGGGGGTCCCTTGGTTCGAAATCAACTAGTAGTTAGGGAGTTTAGTTTAGTTAATTAGGTTAACTAAGTATTTAACTCCGTTAGTAATATAAAGCGTGTTATGACGGGTGTTAGGGTAATCAGAGACCCTAACTGGCTCAGAAAAATATAATTAGTGAAAATACTAATATTTTCGTGTTCCGGGTAAAGTCCGGTTGTTCGGTTACATACCGATTCGTTAAAGTGCTAAATTACACTTTTTAGTGTCGTTTAAGTACCTTTCTTGTACTCTTTCGATTCCCAACACCTAGGGAAATATTCTGGATAATAAAACGACATTTCTGCATAATATTTACATGCTTAATTGCTGATTATTGCTGAATTTTTATAAATTCTGCACTTAAAGTGCGTTTCGGGTGCTTTTAGTGCTTATTTGTGCTTTCGCAATGTATATAAATTAAACCTTGTATGTACTCTTGGGTTTCGATGTACTTTTGTCGTCGGACCTACACCTAGGCCTCTATTTTATTGTCTGACTGCTTTCTGCAGTTCAGTCGACACAGTGTGTCTTACCGGTGAGTTTACTATTATCTGACGCAACGCTCTCGTTTATGCATAAAGCAATATTTTGTAGTATACAACATGCATGAATTCACTTGTTTAATCATGTGTTCAGACATTGCTGACACTTAAACTCATAATTGCAGTCATTAAGCAATAATTAATGTGTACGGAAATTACCGGTTTGTGCCAGTTGTCACAGTCTCCCCCCGTTAAAAGAATTTCGTCCCGAAATTCAGACTGAACTAACTCTTGCTGGAGTCTTCTTGAATAGATGGGGATACTTTTTCTTGAACTGGTCTTCACGTTCCCATGTGTACTCGGGTCCGTGCTTAGAGCTCCAACGTACTTTGACAAGTTTCACACTGCTCCTCCTGGTCTTGTTGACTTTCCAGTCAGTAACCTCAACGGGTTGTTCTGTAAATCGGAGGGCTTCATCAATATGCACTTCATCCAACGGGATGGTCACGTTTTCTTGCGTTGGACTCTTCTTCAGGTTGGATACATGAAACGTATCATGTACTCCATTAAGTTCTGCCGGTAACTCCAACTTGTATGCCACGGTACCAATTCTTCTCAATATTCTGAAAGGTCCGATATATCGTGGATTCAACTTTCCACGTTTTCCAAATCTGACTACGCCCTTCCATGGTGAGACTTTTAACAACACTTTGTCTCCCACCTCGAAATCTACCGATTTTCTATTTGGATCCGCGTAGCTCTTTTGTCGTTCTCGAGCCGCCCTAATGCGCTCTCGGATCTGCGCAATCTTGTCGGTTGTCTCTTGTACAAGTTCAGGACCAACCATACGTTTGTCTCCGGCATCTGCCCAACATAAGGGCGATCGGCATTTGCGGCCATACAGAGCTTCGAACGGCGCGGCTTTTATGCTTGTATGATAACTGTTATTGTAGGAAAACTCAACTAGAGGTAGATGAGTATCCCAGCTGCCGCCTAGGTCCATGACACATGCGCGAAGCATATCTTCTAACGTTTGTATTGTCCGTTCGCTCTGGCCGTCTGTTTGCGGGTGGAATGCCGTGCTCAGATCTAACTGAGATCCAAAGGCTTCCTGAAATGATTGCCAGATTCTTGAGACAAAGCGTCCATCTCTGTCTGAAATGATTGAGATTGGCACTCCATGACGTGCCACAATTTCTCTCAAGTATATCTCTGCAAGCTTTCCAGTGCTATCCTTCTCTCGGATTGGTAGGAAATGCGCAGACTTCGTTAATCGATCAACTATTACCCATATCATATCGTGCCCTCTCGGGGTCCTGGGTAATTTCGTTATGAAGTCCATCGAGATTTGTTCCCACTTCCATACGGGAATCTCTGGTTGTTGTAGTAGGCCGGACGGTTTCTGATATTCGGCCTTAACCTTCGCACAGGTTAGGCATTTTCCAACATAGACAGCAACGTCGCTTTTGAGTCTCGGCCACCAATAGTACTCTTTCAAGTCTTGGTACATCTTGTCCGATCCTGGATGGATCGAATATCTCGATTTGTGGGCTTCATTAAGGATGATTTCTTGTATGCCACCATAGAGTGGAATCCAAATACGCTTCTTAAAGTATAAGGCTCCCTCTTCATTTGGCACCATGTATTTCAATGCACCCCGGAGGTATTCAGCTTTACGGTTCTCTTCTTTAAGAGCTTCTTGTTGTGCATCCCGAATGCGTGCAGTGAGGTTCGTTCGAATCGTCATTTCCAATGCTCGAACCCTTAGGGTCTTACCCCTTTCTTTTCGGCTCAACGCGTCTGCTACAACGTTCGCCTTTCCAGGATGGTACTTAATCTCACAGTCATAATCATTCAGCAGCTCGACCCAACGTCGCTGGCGCATATTCAATTCTTTCTGATCAAATATGTGTTGTAAGCTTTTGTGATCTGTGAAGATTGTACATCGAGTACCATACAAATAATGTCGCCAAATCTTCAAGGCGAATACCACTGCACCCAGTTCCAGGTCGTGAGTGGTATAATTTCTCTCGTGAACCTTCAGTTGCCTTGAAGCATAAGCGATGACTTTTTGGCGTTGCATGAGCACGCAACCCAAGCCTTGTCGCGAGGCGTCGCAGTATACCACGAAGTCTTCAGTGCCTTCGGGTAACGATAGTATCGGTGCATCGCAGAGCTTGTTCTTAAGTAGCTGGAAGGCTTCCTCTTGTTTGTGACCCCAGTCGTACTTCTTGTCTTTCTGTGTGAGGGTCGTTAGCGGTTGAGCTATTTTTGAGAAATTCTCAATGAATCGCCGATAGTAGCCCGCTAAGCCCAAAAATTGCCGAACTTCGGTTGGGGTCTTGGGAGCTTCCCAATTCTTTATTGCTTCTATCTTGGACGGGTCTACATGAATGCCTTTCTCATTCACCACGTGACCAAGAAATTGTACTTCGCGAATCCAGAATTCGCATTTTGAGAACTTTGCATAAAGCTTCTCTTTCTTCAGTAGTTCCAAGATGATTCTGAGATGTTGCTCGTGCTCTTCTTTCGTTCGCGAGTAAATTAGGATATCATCGATAAATACAATCACGAATTTATCGAGATATGGTTTGCACACGCGGTTCATTAGGTCCATAAAGACCGCTGGCGCGTTCGTCAATCCAAACGGCATCACAAGAAATTCGTAGTGCCCATATCGCGTTCTGAATGCAGTCTTTGGCACGCTTTCATCTTGGATTCTCAGCTGATGGTATCCAGATCGAAGGTCGATCTTGGAATAGTAGCTTGATCCTTGCAATTGATCAAATAAATCATCAATCCTTGGTAGCGGATACCGATTCTTGATTGTGAGCTTGTTCAGTTCCCTGTAATCGATACACATCCGCAATGTTCCATCCTTCTTCTTTACGAACAATACTGGAGCTCCCCAGGGTGAGAAGCTTGGCCTTATGAATCCTTTATCCAACAACTCCTGGAGCTGTGTAGATAATTCTTGCATTTCGGATGGTGCAAGCCGATATGGAGCCTTGGCTACAGGAGCAGCTCCTGGAACCAAGTCTATACGGAATTCGACTTGTCGTTGCGGAGGTAGTCCTGGCAGATCTTCGGGAAAAACATCGGGGAATTCCTTCACCACAGGAATGTCTTTGAGTTTCGGCTCCTCAGCCTTCTTGTCTATAACGTGTGCTAGGAAAGCGACACATCCTTTCCTCAAGCACTTCTGTGCCTTCATACAGCTGATGATTCGAAGAGGCGCGTCTCGTTTTTCTCCATGCACGATGAGAGTTTCACCATTCGCTAAAGGGATGCGAATGATTTTCTCATGACAAATAACTTCAGCTTTGTTCTTGGACAACTAGTCCATTCCGACCACTACATCGAAGCTACCCAATTGAATAGGTAAGAGATCGATGCTAAATTTTTGTTCGCCAAGTTCCAGTGTACAGCCTCTAACAACTTCGCCCGACTCAACAAGTTTACCATTGGCTAGTTCTATGGAATAAGGAATTTCTAATCTACTAGATTCTATTCCGAGTATGCGCTTAAATTCCACAGACATGAAGCTATAATCGGCGCCAGTGTCGAATAATATGGATGCAAAGTGATTGTTAATGAGGAACGTACCGGTGACCACGTTAGGGTCCTCGCGTGCGTCTCTTGCTCCAATCACAAATGCTCGAGCCGGAGCGTTGTTTCTCTCTGGGCAGTTCTTCATGAAATGGTCATTGCTTCCACACTTGAAGCAACCTTGGTTCTCCCCTTTCCCGTTACCATTCTTGCTGCCAGCACCGTTTCCATTTCGATTCTTTCCTTTACTCCAACAATCCTCAGCATAGTGACCCAACTTTCCACACTTATCGCATTTTGGAACGCGACAAACCCCTTCGTGGTGACGCTTGCAATTGTTGCAAAGGGGCCGAGTGCCCAGGTACCTCTTGACAGGAGCGTCATTCATGGCCGCAAGAGATTTCGCCCCCTGTGGCGGGTTAGTGTCACGCTTCTTGTTGGAACCCCTGTTGTTACGAGTTGCTTGACTCAGGTTTGCATGTTTTCTCTTTTTGTCACTGGACGACTCAGCATGTGTCTCGGTATTTTCTGTTGGGTTCAGTGAGAGCTTCTTCATACGAACACAATCTTCAGTCAGGCTGACAGCCAGAGTTACAGCCTCGGTGATTGTTTGTGGTTTGGCCGCCGTTACCATGCCACGAAATTCTGAGGCCAGTCCCCAAATGTAGCGTTCCACACGCTTAAATTCGGGAGTCACCATGTAGGGAAGTACTCTAGACAGATCGTGGAACCTTCGAGTGTAACCATTTATGTCAGCACCTTCCATAGTCAAGTGCCAGAACTCTGTCTCCAGCCTTTGGAGTTCAGCACGAGAGCAGTACTTTTCTCTCATTCTTTCCTTCAGTGCATCCCAAGTTAGGCCATAAGCGGCATCATCACCCAAAGTTTGGGCTTGCAGGTTCCACCAAGTCAGAGCTTCATCGACAAACAACCCAGTAGCAAAGGTGACTTGTTGATCCGCAGTACACTTGCTCATGCGGAAAGTAGCTTCAGTCTTCTCCGTCCAGCGTACAAATGCTACTGCACCTCCTGTGCCGTCATAGTTCATCGGCTTGCAGTCGAGGAACTGCTTGAATGTGCAGCCTGGAATTGATTCAACCAATTCATATGTGAGCAATCGAAGAAATAATGAAGCAAAGACCGTTCATAAATTTCCTCATGCTTAGTACAGTGTCTCAAGGTTACCTTGAGCTGCATTGCCTCCAGACGAATCTCCATCCCCATTACGCCTAGCGTTGCTTGGTCCTCCACTGTCTTGGGTTCGGTTCGCCTCGTACTGGGCGATAGCAGCGGAGATCCTTTCCTCCAGCAGGGCGTTCAGCTCATCAGCAGTTCTTGGCAGTGGGGGAGGAGGAGGTTGATCGTCATTGCGAGCGTTCACAGTTTTCCTGGGTGCCATGTTCTGACAGAACATAACACAGCAGGGTTAGACATTTGTTTGATATCGTCACACTAGACTGTAGTATCATATATATTCACAGGTATATATACCACACAAGTGACATCAAACAATTATTACTCTAGCAGAATACTTAGTAGGCTTGCACTGAGGGAATCTATACGGGACAAGACTTGCTGAGATTTCTGTGCACTGAATTCCATAATTATGTATGCATCCATAATTACGTAACTCCTTGCACAGTCCGCACAGTTCGTTTCATCCTCGTATCTCTTCCTTCAGATAGGCCATCGCTTTCAGGTAAAGTCACATATACTTGTGACATTCTATTTCTAGTACATGCTAATTATCACATATAATTGCAAGTTATTTCTAGTCAATGACAAGTGCCACTCAAGTGCACTCTAAGTCTCGTAGTGTCTTTTCTAGACTCATGTAGACAGTTTCAGGCAGTGGATGTCGCGGGACGTTTTATGCAATGAAAACTCTTTGAAAATTGTTTTCGTGAATGGATCCTAGAGATTGTAGACTAGACTCGAGAATGAATCCTGGTTCACTACAATCGCAGCTCTGATACCAATCTGTCACACCCCTTTCTTAGGCGGAAGCACGAGGTGTGATCATGAAAGGTTCTCATTGCATACGAAGAGTAAACATGCTACATGCTCGTAAAAATAACATTCAAATACCATAGTTTGAAAGCATTCGTTAGCGTTTACATCGCTAGACAGCATAAAGACATTGTCTCAAAAGTTTACAACTTTATTTAAAGTTAAACACAAGCGACATCCACGAGCATGAGCAAAACCGCGCGCACATCCATCCTAGTTACCTGAAATACATGTGAGTTTTTGGAAAAACGTCAACATAAAGTTGGTGTGAATTCATGCAGTTTTGTGTTGAACACGTTTGTATACTTTGTATGAAAACATAACGAGTATCTTGTGAAAATAAAGTATTCTTGTAGTGTAAACCGAATAAAGTATTCTTGTGGTATAAACCAAATAATGTATTCTTGTGTAAATAAAGTATTCTTGTGGTGTAAACCAAATAAAGTATTCTTGTGGTATAAACCAAATAATGTATTCTTGTGTAAATAAAGTATTCTTGTGGTGTAAACCAAATAAAGTATTCTTGTTTAGTTAATGGGTTGCAAGGCCATTAACGTGTGGCACAACATAGGAAGTCACCAAACCATAGGCATTTTTCTAGTTGTCGATTCACGACGGAGACACAAAAACACTCCTCGGTACTAGTGGTCACCAAGAGTGGGGCTGCCCGAGTACCCGTTAGATCTAACCTTTTGTTCTGCGGTCTAAGTATGTACACGATTAATGGTGCTTATGGTACCCTATTCGTGGCACTGTTTCTCGTCTATGGTACCAAGTACCAATTCTCGTTTATTACATCAAGTATCAATTCTCGTTTATTATATCAAGTATCAATTCTCGTTTATTATACCACGTAACATGTATTTCACCCCCGAAGTTATAAAAACTGAAAACAGTTAAGAGAAAAGGGGGAGCATGAACTCACAACTTTGCGTTCCTAGCGTCGTAAACTCCACCGGATTTGCTTAATTAACGTCGTAACCTATACGCGTTTTCTTAACGTTAGTCACTAGACTTGTGTCGCACAAGTACAGTCACTCTCTTTTGTGTATATATTCTTGTGTTAAAAATATTTCATATTTTTAACTGCGTATCTTACTTATATTATTTTCTTCAAAAATAAATATAAGTCTTTTGTGTTTTGCACTTTGCACCCGAATCATGTATCTTGTGTTTTGTATGTGTATTTCTATATTTCTACTCCTCATGAGTATTTAGTGTATTTTTAAGTCTTAATACACTAGCACGTTTAACACATACTATATACACTTAGCACAAAATTTGGTGATAAAATAATATATATTTTTCTCTCAAAAATATATACTTATTATCCATTTTTATTCTTCAAGAAATCACCATTTCTTATCATCAAAAGTTAGGGAAACCTTATTAATGCCTTTAAACACATTTTTAGGGGATAAGTTTCTCAAAAACTTTTATTTTTCTAAGTGTCAAAATTTATAAAAATTTTGACAGAGTTTCCCCTAAAAATGGAGGTTTCCCACGTTTTCCAAAACGTGTGTTTATTTTCTTTTAAATCATCAACAATCAGCAACAACAATTATCAACAATAATCGTCAATAATAATCACTAATTTCATGAACTTGAATATTTACAAAAATGTGTAGTAACTTACTAGCACATTTAGTAAGTCTTGTTATCTTTAAAAATAAGTTTAACTTCTTAAAAACTTTATTTTTAAAGAGTATGAAGTTTTACAACTTCTAGTCGGTTTTTACGAAAATTATTTCTTTGTTAAAACCCTTGTTACACAAGTATCCATACACTTGTTTGTTCACAAAAAACCACTTTTGTTTGTGTAAGACCCGGTTTAGAACATGTGATTTCTTTAAAGTGTGGTTCTTCAAAA
Organism: Helianthus tuberosus; assembly: GCA_030545235.1. Taxonomy (NCBI): domain Eukaryota; kingdom Viridiplantae; phylum Streptophyta; class Magnoliopsida; order Asterales; family Asteraceae; genus Helianthus; species Helianthus tuberosus. Next base: position 109,788,745 of record CM060409.1, read on the forward strand.
ATACCACTTGCAGATACGTAGATCTGCTAGTTTTAAACTCCATTGTACAAGTTAAATTACTTTTACACAAGTAAAATATTTCTACACAAGTTCATGTCTCTAGTGTGGTAGAGTTTCGCCTTTTAACCCTTGTAGTAACCAAAAACGAGCTTATGTGAAGATCCATGATCTTACAAAGTTGGGTTAAACGGAGATCCGAGCTACCACATCATAGATCGGGTCTAGATAAACACAAATCTCAAATACTACAACTTTTACACAAGTTATATGTCTTTAACCACCACTTTTATGGTTTTTACTAGACTTTTGTTCATCATTTGGTATTTTAACGAGATTTCACCAACAATATTCCTTTTACCCACTTTAGATAAGTGTAAAAACAAGTTTTAAGTGATATACCTCTAGCTCAAGGCTAGGGAAGATCTTTGACGAAAAAGAGGTGGATAAAAGCTAACGGTAGAGGTCCTTCGTGTTCCGCTTGCTTCAAGACTCCTTATACGTGACCTCTAACACTTGTATGATGATGGAAATGCAAGATCAAAACTTGAAAGTATGATGGGTGTGTGTGTGTAGTTCGGCCGAAGGTGGGGGAGGGCAAGAGAGAAGAGTTGAGTTGGTTGATGTGTGAAGTGAATGAACTCTCATGTGTAGAAGTGGTTACTTATAGGCAAACTAGATGTTATTAACCAATGGTTAGTATGTCCCCTTGATATTATGCACACAAGATTAGACAAATCAACAAGTACATGGCATGTCCCCTAAGGGACGGTTTTGGTTAGGGGGGGGGGGTCCCTTGGTTCGAAATCAACTAGTAGTTAGGGAGTTTAGTTTAGTTAATTAGGTTAACTAAGTATTTAACTCCGTTAGTAATATAAAGCGTGTTATGACGGGTGTTAGGGTAATCAGAGACCCTAACTGGCTCAGAAAAATATAATTAGTGAAAATACTAATATTTTCGTGTTCCGGGTAAAGTCCGGTTGTTCGGTTACATACCGATTCGTTAAAGTGCTAAATTACACTTTTTAGTGTCGTTTAAGTACCTTTCTTGTACTCTTTCGATTCCCAACACCTAGGGAAATATTCTGGATAATAAAACGACATTTCTGCATAATATTTACATGCTTAATTGCTGATTATTGCTGAATTTTTATAAATTCTGCACTTAAAGTGCGTTTCGGGTGCTTTTAGTGCTTATTTGTGCTTTCGCAATGTATATAAATTAAACCTTGTATGTACTCTTGGGTTTCGATGTACTTTTGTCGTCGGACCTACACCTAGGCCTCTATTTTATTGTCTGACTGCTTTCTGCAGTTCAGTCGACACAGTGTGTCTTACCGGTGAGTTTACTATTATCTGACGCAACGCTCTCGTTTATGCATAAAGCAATATTTTGTAGTATACAACATGCATGAATTCACTTGTTTAATCATGTGTTCAGACATTGCTGACACTTAAACTCATAATTGCAGTCATTAAGCAATAATTAATGTGTACGGAAATTACCGGTTTGTGCCAGTTGTCACAGTCTCCCCCCGTTTAAAGAATTTCGTCCCGAAATTCAGACTGAACTAACTCTTGCTGGAGTCTTCTTGAATAGATGGGGATACTTTTTCTTGAACTGGTCTTCACGTTCCCATGTGTACTCGGGTCCGTGCTTAGAGCTCCAACGTACTTTGACAAGTTTCACACTGCTCCTCCTGGTCTTGTTGACTTTCCAGTCAGTAACCTCAACGGGTTGTTCTGTAAATCGGAGGGCTTCATCAATATGCACTTCATCCAACGGGATGGTCACGTTTTCTTGCGTTGGACTCTTCTTCAGGTTGGATACATGAAACGTATCATGTACTCCATTAAGTTCTGCCGGTAACTCCAACTTGTATGCCACGGTACCAATTCTTCTCAATATTCTGAAAGGTCCGATATATCGTGGATTCAACTTTCCACGTTTTCCAAATCTGACTACGCCCTTCCATGGTGAGACTTTTAACAACACTTTGTCTCCCACCTCGAAATCTACCGATTTTCTATTTGGATCCGCGTAGCTCTTTTGTCGTTCTCGAGCCGCCCTAATGCGCTCTCGGATCTGCGCAATCTTGTCGGTTGTCTCTTGTACAAGTTCAGGACCAACCATACGTTTGTCTCCGGCATCTGCCCAACATAAGGGCGATCGGCATTTGCGGCCATACAGAGCTTCGAACGGCGCGGCTTTTATGCTTGTATGATAACTGTTATTGTAGGAAAACTCAACTAGAGGTAGATGAGTATCCCAGCTGCCGCCTAGGTCCATGACACATGCGCGAAGCATATCTTCTAACGTTTGTATTGTCCGTTCGCTCTGGCCGTCTGTTTGCGGGTGGAATGCCGTGCTCAGATCTAACTGAGATCCAAAGGCTTCCTGAAATGATTGCCAGATTCTTGAGACAAAGCGTCCATCTCTGTCTGAAATGATTGAGATTGGCACTCCATGACGTGCCACAATTTCTCTCAAGTATATCTCTGCAAGCTTTCCAGTGCTATCCTTCTCTCGGATTGGTAGGAAATGCGCAGACTTCGTTAATCGATCAACTATTACCCATATCATATCGTGCCCTCTCGGGGTCCTGGGTAATTTCGTTATGAAGTCCATCGAGATTTGTTCCCACTTCCATACGGGAATCTCTGGTTGTTGTAGTAGGCCGGACGGTTTCTGATATTCGGCCTTAACCTTCGCACAGGTTAGGCATTTTCCAACATAGACAGCAACGTCGCTTTTGAGTCTCGGCCACCAATAGTACTCTTTCAAGTCTTGGTACATCTTGTCCGATCCTGGATGGATCGAATATCTCGATTTGTGGGCTTCATTAAGGATGATTTCTCGTATGCCACCATAGAGTGGAATCCAAATACGCTTCTTAAAGTATAAGGCTCCCTCTTCATTTGGCACCATGTATTTCAATGCACCCCGGAGGTATTCAGCTTTACGGTTCTCTTCTTTAAGAGCTTCTTGTTGTGCATCCCGAATGCGTGCAGTGAGGTTCGTTCGAATCGTCATTTCCAATGCTCGAACCCTTAGGGTCTTACCCCTTTCTTTTCGGCTCAACGCGTCTGCTACAACGTTCGCCTTTCCAGGATGGTACTTAATCTCACAGTCATAATCATTCAGCAGCTCGACCCAACGTCGCTGGCGCATATTCAATTCTTTCTGATCAAATATGTGTTGTAAGCTTTTGTGATCTGTGAAGATTGTACATCGAGTACCATACAAATAATGTCGCCAAATCTTCAAGGCGAATACCACTGCACCCAGTTCCAGGTCGTGAGTGGTATAATTTCTCTCGTGAACCTTCAGTTGCCTTGAAGCATAAGCGATGACTTTTTGGCGTTGCATGAGCACGCAACCCAAGCCTTGTCGCGAGGCGTCGCAGTATACCACGAAGTCTTCAGTGCCTTCGGGTAACGATAGTATCGGTGCATCGCAGAGCTTGTTCTTAAGTAGCTGGAAGGCTTCCTCTTGTTTGTGACCCCAGTCGTACTTCTTGTCTTTCTGTGTGAGGGTCGTTAGCGGTTGAGCTATTTTTGAGAAATTCTCAATGAATCGCCGATAGTAGCCCGCTAAGCCCAAAAATTGCCGAACTTCGGTTGGGGTCTTGGGAGCTTCCCAATTCTTTATTGCTTCTATCTTGGACGGGTCTACATGAATGCCTTTCTCATTCACCACGTGACCAAGAAATTGTACTTCGCGAATCCAGAATTCGCATTTTGAGAACTTTGCATAAAGCTTCTCTTTCTTCAGTAGTTCCAAGATGATTCTGAGATGTTGCTCGTGCTCTTCTTTCGTTCGCGAGTAAATTAGGATATCATCGATAAATACAATCACGAATTTATCGAGATATGGTTTGCACACGCGGTTCATTAGGTCCATAAAGACCGCTGGCGCGTTCGTCAATCCAAACGGCATCACAAGAAATTCGTAGTGCCCATATCGCGTTCTGAATGCAGTCTTTGGCACGCTTTCATCTTGGATTCTCAGCTGATGGTATCCAGATCGAAGGTCGATCTTGGAATAGTAGCTTGATCCTTGCAATTGATCAAATAAATCATCAATCCTTGGTAGCGGATACCGATTCTTGATTGTGAGCTTGTTCAGTTCCCTGTAATCGATACACATCCGCAATGTTCCATCCTTCTTCTTTACGAACAATACTGGAGCTCCCCAGGGTGAGAAGCTTGGCCTTATGAATCCTTTATCCAACAACTCCTGGAGCTGTGTAGATAATTCTTGCATTTCGGATGGTGCAAGCCGATATGGAGCCTTGGCTACAGGAGCAGCTCCTGGAACCAAGTCTATACGGAATTCGACTTGTCGTTGCGGAGGTAGTCCTGGCAGATCTTCGGGAAAAACATCGGGGAATTCCTTCACCACAGGAATGTCTTTGAGTTTCGGCTCCTCAGCCTTCTTGTCTATAACGTGTGCTAGGAAAGCGACACATCCTTTCCTCAAGCACTTCTGTGCCTTCATACAGCTGATGATTCGAAGAGGCGCGTCTCGTTTTTCTCCATGCACGATGAGAGTTTCACCATTCGCTAAAGGGATGCGAATGATTTTCTCATGACAAATAACTTCAGCTTTGTTCTTGGACAACCAGTCCATTCCGACCACTACATCGAAGCTACCCAATTGAATAGGTAAGAGATCGATGCTAAATTTTTGTTCGCCAAGTTCCAGTGTACAGCCTCTAACAACTTCGCCCGACTCAACAAGTTTACCATTGGCTAGTTCTATGAAATAAGGAATTTCTAATCTACTAGATTCTATTCCGAGTATGCGCTTAAATTCCACAGACATGAAGCTATAATCGGCGCCAGTGTCGAATAATATGGATGCAAAGTGATTGTTAATGAGGAACGTACCGGTGACCACGTTAGGGTCCTCGCGTGCGTCTCTTGCTCCAATCACAAATGCTCGAGCCGGAGCGTTGTTTCTCTCTGGGCAGTTCTTCATGAAATGGTCATTGCTTCCACACTTGAAGCAACCTTGGTTCTCCCCTTTCCCGTTACCATTCTTGCTGCCAGCACCGTTTCCATTTCGATTCTTTCCTTTACTCCAACAATCCTCAGCATAGTGACCCAACTTTCCACACTTATCGCATTTTGGAACGCGACAAACCCCTTCGTGGTGACGCTTGCAATTGTTGCAAAGGGGTCGAGTGCCCAGGTACCTCTTGACAGGAGCGTCATTCATGGCCGCAAGAGATTTCGCCCCCTGTGGCGGGTTAGTGTCACGCTTCTTGTTGGAACCCCTGTTGTTACGAGTTGCTTGACTCAGGTTTGCATGTTTTCTCTTTTTGTCACCGGACGACTCAGCATGTGTCTCGGTATTTTCTGTTGGGTTCAGTGAGAGCTTCTTCATACGAACACAATCTTCAGTCAGGCTGACAGCCAGAGTTACAGCCTCGGTGATTGTTTGTGGTTTGGCCGCCGTTACCATGCCACGAAATTCTGAGGCCAGTCCCCAAATGTAGCGTTCCACACGCTTAAATTCGGGAGTCACCATGTAGGGAAGTACTCTAGACAGATCGTGGAACCTTCGAGTGTAACCATTTATGTCAGCACCTTCCATAGTCAAGTGCCAGAACTCTGTCTCCAGCCTTTGGAGTTCAGCACGAGAGCAGTACTTTTCTCTCATTCTTTCCTTCAGTGCATCCCAAGTTAGGCCATAAGCGGCATCATCACCCAAAGTTTGGGCTTGCAGGTTCCACCAAGTCAGAGCTTCATCGACAAACAACCCAGTAGCAAAGGTGACTTGTTGATCCGCAGTACACTTGCTCATGCGGAAAGTAGCTTCAGTCTTCTCCGTCCAGCGTACAAATGCTACTGCACCTCCTGTGCCGTCATAGTTCATCGGCTTGCAGTCGAGGAACTGCTTGAATGTGCAGCCTGGAATTGATTCAACCAATTCATATGTGAGCAATCGAAGAAATAATGAAGCAAAGACCGTTCATAAATTTCCTCATGCTTAGTACAGTGTCTCAAGGTTACCTTGAGCTGCATTGCCTCCAGACGAATCTCCATCCCCATTACGCCTAGCGTTGCTTGGTCCTCCACTGTCTTGGGTTCGGTTCGCCTCGTACTGGGCGATAGCAGCGGAGATCCTTTCCTCCAGCAGGGCGTTCAGCTCATCAGCAGTTCTTGGCAGTGGGGGAGGAGGAGGTTGATCGTCATTGCGAGCGTTCACAGTTTTCCTGGGTGCCATGTTCTGACAGAACATAACACAGCAGGGTTAGACATTTGTTTGATATCGTCACACTAGACTGTAGTATCATATATATTCACAGGTATATATACCACACAAGTGACATCAAACAATTATTACTCTAGCAGAATACTTAGTAGGCTTGCACTGAGGGAATCTATACGGGACAAGACTTGCTGAGATTTCTGTGCACTGAATTCCATAATTATGTATGCATCCATAATTACGTAACTCCTTGCACAGTCCGCACAGTTCGTTTCATCCTCGTATCTCTTCCTTCAGATAGGCCATCGCTTTCAGGTAAAGTCACATATACTTGTGACATTCTATTTCTAGTACATGCTAATTATCACATATAATTGCAAGTTATTTCTAGTCAATGACAAGTGCCACTCAAGTGCACTCTAAGTCTCGTAGTGTCTTTTCTAGACTCATGTAGACAGTTTCAGGCAGTGGATGTCGCGGGACGTTTTATGCAATGAAAACTCTTTGAAAATTGTTTTCGTGAATGGATCCTAGAGATTGTAGACTAGACTCGAGAATGAATCCTGGTTCACTACAATCGCAGCTCTGATACCAATCTGTCACACCCCTTTCTTAGGCGGAAGCACGAGGTGTGATCATGAAAGGTTCTCATTGCATACGAAGAGTAAACATGCTACATGCTCGTAAAAATAACATTCAAATACCATAGTTTGAAAGCATTCGTTAGCGTTTACATCGCTAGACAGCATAAAGACATTGTCTCAAAAGTTTACAACTTTATTTAAAGTTAAACACAAGCGACATCCACGAGCATGAGCAAAACCGCGCGCACATCCATCCTAGTTACCTGAAATACATGTGAGTTTTTGGAAAAACGTCAACATAAAGTTGGTGTGAATTCATGCAGTTTTGTGTTGAACACGTTTGTATACTTTGTATGAAAACATAACGAGTATCTTGTGAAAATAAAGTATTCTTGTAGTGTAAACCGAATAAAGTATTCTTGTGGTATAAACCAAATAATGTATTCTTGTGTAAATAAAGTATTCTTGTGGTGTAAACCAAATAAAGTATTCTTGTGGTATAAACCAAATAATGTATTCTTGTGTAAATAAAGTATTCTTGTGGTGTAAACCAAATAAAGTATTCTTGTTTAGTTAATGGGTTGCAAGGCCATTAACGTGTGGCACAACATAGGAAGTCACCAAACCATAGGCATTTTTCTAGTTGTCGATTCACGACGGAGACACAAAAACACTCCTCGGTACTAGTGGTCACCAAGAGTGGGGCTGCCCGAGTACCCGTTAGATCTAACCTTTTGTTCTGCGGTCTAAGTATGTACACGATTAATGGTGCTTATGGTACCCTATTCGTGGCACTGTTTCTCGTCTATGGTACCAAGTACCAATTCTCGTTTATTACATCAAGTATCAATTCTCGTTTATTATATCAAGTATCAATTCTCGTTTATTATACCACGTAACATGTATTTCACCCCCGAAGTTATAAAAACTGAAAACAGTTAAGAGAAAAGGGGGAGCATGAACTCACAACTTTGCGTTCCTAGCGTCGTAAACTCCACCGGATTTGCTTAATTAACGTCGTAACCTATACGCGTTTTCTTAACGTTAGTCACTAGACTTGTGTCGCACAAGTACAGTCACTCTCTTTTGTGTATATATTCTTGTGTTAAAAATATTTCATATTTTTAACTGCGTATCTTACTTATATTATTTTCTTCAAAAATAAATATAAGTCTTTTGTGTTTTGCACTTTGCACCCGAATCATGTATCTTGTGTTTTGTATGTGTATTTCTATATTTCTACTCCTCATGAGTATTTAGTGTATTTTTAAGTCTTAATACACTAGCACGTTTAACACATACTATATACACTTAGCACAAAATTTGGTGATAAAATAATATATATTTTTCTCTCAAAAATATATACTTATTATCCATTTTTATTCTTCAAGAAATCACCATTTCTTATCATCAAAAGTTAGGGAAACCTTATTAATGCCTTTAAACACATTTTTAGGGGATAAGTTTCTCAAAAACTTTTATTTTTCTAAGTGTCAAAATTTATAAAAATTTTGACAGAGTTTCCCCTAAAAATGGAGGTTTCCCACGTTTTCCAAAACGTGTGTTTATTTTCTTTTAAATCATCAACAATCAGCAACAACAATTATCAACAATAATCGTCAATAATAATCACTAATTTCATGAACTTGAATATTTACAAAAATGTGTAGTAACTTACTAGCACATTTAGTAAGTCTTGTTATCTTTAAAAATAAGTTTAACTTCTTAAAAACTTTATTTTTAAAGAGTATGAAGTTTTACAACTTCTAGTCGGTTTTTACGAAAATTATTTCTTTGTTAAAACCCTTGTTACACAAGTATCCATACACTTGTTTGTTCACAAAAAACCACTTTTGTTTGTGTAAGACCCGGTTTAGAACATGTGATTTCTTTAAAGTGTGGTTCTTCAAAAATACCACTTGCAGATACGTAGATCTGCTAGTTTTAAACTCCATTGTACAAGTTAAATTACTTTTACACAAGTAAAATATTTCTACACAAGTTCATGTCTCTAGTGTGGTAGAGTTTCGCCTTTTAACCCTTGTAGTAACCAAAAACGAGCTTATGTGAAGATCCATGATCTTACAAAGTTGGGTTAAATGGAGATCCGAGCTACCACATCATAGATCGGGTCTAGATAAACACAAATCTCAAATACTACAACTTTTACACAAGTTATATGTCTTTAACCACCACTTTTATGGTTTTTACTAGACTTTTGTTCATCATTTGGTATTTTAACGAGATTTCACCAACAATATTCCTTTTACCCACTTTAGATAAGTGTAAAAACAAGTTTTAAGTGATATACCTCTAGCTCAAGGCTAGGGAAGATCTTTGACGAAAAAGAGGTGGATAAAAGCTAACGGTAGAGGTCCTTCGTGTTCCGCTTGCTTCAAGACTCCTTATACGTGACCTCTAACACTTGTATGATGATGGAAATGCAAGATCAAAACTTGAAAGTATGATGGGTGTGTGTGTGTAGTTCGGCCGAAGGTGGGGGAGGGCAAGAGAGAAGAGTTGAGTTGGTTGATGTGTGAAGTGAATGAACTCTCATGTGTAGAAGTGGTTACTTATAGGCAAACTAGATGTTATTAACCAATGGTTAGTATGTCCCCTTGATATTATGCACACAAGATTAGACAAATCAACAAGTACATGGCATGTCCCCTAAGGGACGGTTTTGGTTAGGGGGGGGGGGGTCCCTTGGTTCGAAATCAACTAGTAGTTAGGGAGTTTAGTTTAGTTAATTAGGTTAACTAAGTATTTAACTCCGTTAGTAATATAAAGCGTGTTATGACGGGTGTTAGGGTAATCAGAGACCCTAACTGGCTCAGAAAAATATAATTAGTGAAAATACTAATATTTTCGTGTTCCGGGTAAAGTCCGGTTGTTCGGTTACATACCGATTCGTTAAAGTGCTAAATTACACTTTTTAGTGTCGTTTAAGTACCTTTCTTGTACTCTTTCGATTCCCAACACCTAGGGAAATATTCTGGATAATAAAACGACATTTCTGCATAATATTTACATGCTTAATTGCTGATTATTGCTGAATTTTTATAAATTCTGCACTTAAAGTGCGTTTCGGGTGCTTTTAGTGCTTATTTGTGCTTTCGCAATGTATATAAATTAAACCTTGTATGTACTCTTGGGTTTCGATGTACTTTTGTCGTCGGACCTACACCTAGGCCTCTATTTTATTGTCTGACTGCTTTCTGCAGTTCAGTCGACACAGTGTGTCTTACCGGTGAGTTTACTATTATCTGACGCAACGCTCTCGTTTATGCATAAAGCAATATTTTGTAGTATACAACATGCATGAATTCACTTGTTTAATCATGTGTTCAGACATTGCTGACACTTAAACTCATAATTGCAGTCATTAAGCAATAATTAATGTGTACGGAAATTACCGGTTTGTGCCAGTTGTCACATTTATCACGATCAAGAATTTGATCCTCAACACTTTTGACTTTAGCAGTCAAATCCTCAATCTTCTTACCATTGAGATAAGTGTTTGTACTACAAACCTTGCACTCTTTGAGGCAATTTTTGCAGTCAACATCACCACTGACCTTTTTAACTGACTCGGTCGTTGACGCATTTGAACTGACTTGGCTTTTAGACTCAGAAACAGATTTAGGATCTACCTCAAGCGTCTTAGCTGCCATCACCTTGTCAGCCATATTTCCCAAGTTTTCAGCATTCAACTCCTTTGTAGTGTCAATGATCCCAGTGCCAATCTTCTTTGACTTCTCTTTTTCTTCTTTCTCCTTCTTCTCTTTCTCTTCATCTTCTCCGCTTCCCAACCATTTCTTCTGCCAATAATCATCTTCAATTTTATATTCTTGAATTATGGTTTCCACATCAAGAGTGTTATGATCAACAGCAATGTTTCCATAGGGATCAAGATAACACTCCCTGTCTGGATCCCATCTCTTTGCTCTTTTTGCCTCAGAAAAAATACCAGATAATCTGATCAATTTGTTCGTGGCTAACATTCTTCTGTAATTATACTTCTGTTCTTCAGTTCTGTTATCTTTCCAAGGTTTAGGTTCAGAATTTGCTATGAATGCATATCCAACCGCATCTTCCTCAGGTAACAACTCGCTCCAGTCGAAACATTCATCGTCGTGAATCACCGCAAGAGCTCTAGATTTTTCTTTGTTATCTTCAATCTGTTTCATTCTTGGTGGCTCTGATTTATTCTGATGATAAATCGCTTTCTTGTAGTAATCTTCTCTGAACGGGTTCTCAGATTCATCAGCATACGCGTTTCTGCATTCACGCTTAAAATGACCTTTCTGTTTGCATTTGAAACACGTCACCTTAGACTTATCAAAACCCAACTTGGTAGATGGTCCACCAATTGACTTCCTCCCTGTTATCTCCATGAAACGCTGTGCTCTACGAACTGCACTGGCCATACACCACCTTATGTCGATCAGTTCCATTTCCTCAGGATCTATTTGGTCATAATCTTCCTTCGTCAGGTTGGTGTTGCCAATCTTCCCTGCTACAAGGCTTTCATACGATTCCAGTACCGAGGCTAGAAAAACCATCTGTTGTTTAGCAGACTCTTCGCTGAAGTTCTGAGCGTTCTTTAAGTCTACAGCGATGTTGCATTAAAACAAATTCTTTGCATCAGACTGGTTTGAATTTGATGAAGACCCACTGTGATATCCACTGCCACTGCTTTGACTTTCTTTGCTGGTTGTGGAGACATTCTCAGCAGAAAACGCAGTCTTGGGAGATGTGTTCTTTGGCATCATGCTCTTTGGATAATACAAATCCAAGTTCTGCTGATAAGACGAATGATTGACTTTGTGTGTCTTCGTTAATTCCAACTCGTGACTTTCTAATCTCTCAATCAACAAATCCACCTTAAGATCTGCAGGCTTGATTGTATTCTTCAGCATCAATGCATAGTATTGCCAATCCATTTCATCCGGTAGTGAGTCAAACAGCTTATCAACTAGCTCTTCTTCAGTATAGCGAATATCATGTCTCGCCAGTTCCAGTTTCAGATGCCCAAACCTCTCTATCATTTTACAAACTGATTCATTCTTTAAACACCCAAACAAATCAAACTCTTTTCTAAGTAGTTTCGTTTTGTTTTTCACAATTTCTTTACTTCCTATACATTTGTTTTTCAATTTGTTCCAGAGATCTGTAGCACTAGAATATTCGATCAAAGATATAATATCTTCTCTGACGGACTGAAATAGCAACGCAATACATTTTTGCTCAGCAACAAACGATTCTATTTCATCAGGTGTCGTTAAGGTTTCACCATTTTTGCCTCCATTATCATAACCATTTTTTAGACTCTTCCAGCTGAGAAAAGCAAAAGCTCTCAACCAATCTTCAAATTTCTTTGCCCACCGACTGTATTCTTCTATAGCCATCAGCTTCGGGGGTTTGTTATAAGTTCCAAAAGCACTTTCAACCTCCAATGCATCCGATAGCTTTTTCTTTGAATTCGGTGTGTTCTCATCAGTGTTACTCGAAGATGTACCATTTCCACCGTCTCCAGCAAATGCAAATACATCATAAAACGGATTGAAATCATCCATCTTGAATTTTACCTGAAAAACAATCAGCAAAGCACTTAGAAATTTTAAGTTTTGAAAAATATCAATTTCAAGCGAATGCTATTCAAGCGAAACAGCTTGATTATCAATGTTCAAGCGAAACAGATTAGTCTGAAGCGAAACCTCCTATTTCGCTTGAACTTTCAAGCGAAATGGTTTAATCTGATAAGACCAGTTTAAGCAAGATGCAAGTGACCTAGTTCGCTTGAACTTGTCAAGCGAAAAGCCTTAACAGGTTCTAGACAGTTCAAGCGAAAAGCAATAATCCTAGTTCGCTTGAACTTTTCAAGCGAAGGGGTCTGTTTATTTCAAGCGAAAACCTTTACTTTTAAGCAAAATGGGTCCCTTTCAAGAGAATGATGTTATTAACAGCAATTTTCAAGCGAAAACAATGATGTTCAAGCGAAACTACGAAGAACACTTTCAAGAGAAAGGCTGTTTTAGTCCATTTTTTACCAGTTTTAATCCAAATTTTAATCTGATTCTTTGTAGGCTTTGTTAAAACTATGTTTTACACAACATATGTAAAAATCAGGCCATTTCAACCGTTAGAACGCGTTCAAATCAGAAAAGTATGAAAAGAAGTGAGTAGAAAGTAGAAAATCCGGTAGAATCAAGCTGCTATGGTATGAACTCCTCGTCCTGAACTCTGATACCACTTGTTGGATCGTTGTCGGTGACCCTAAAGTCAGTTAAAGCAGTTCATCTTCAAATACGAGGGCGGAATCAACGTAAACGAAGTCAATAACAGCTTTTATCCTTTTAACTTTCTTTCTATTACTGATTATGAGCTTTTACAATGTATTCTGATGAAAATTCGGTAGCACCTTCGCTCACACACACATACATGACCGCTTCAAATGAACAACACACAACCCTATATATAGGCACACTAGGTTTCGCTTGAAAGTGACAAGCTATGGGGTTTCGCTTGAGATTGGTTTCAAGCGAAACTGTATGATGTTAATGATGAGGTTTCGCTTGAATCTGCCATGTCACACTTTCAAGCGAAAACCCTTCCTCAAACATGAACTAAACCTAATTTCAACCCTGTTGTGTGTTCATTCAACCTATCTAGACCAAAGACTTGTAAAAGACAAAGTTAACAGACACAAAGTGCACCAACAACTATTGATTGAAAACACATGTGTGCTTACTCCCTTCTGTCATCGCACTCTCGCGAACCTCTCTCACTCATGTTTTCCTTCGATATGAAGATCATGAGTGGACGCGTTAACCTAACTCAAGCCCAGTTGGCGGCTTTGATCACTGAACAAGTTACTGCAGTGCTCGCAGCTGCCCAGGCAGGAGGTCAGAACGCTCAGCCACCAGTATGCACGTTCAAGACTTTTATGGACTGTCGTCCTAGTACTTTCAGTGGCACTGAAGGGGCCGTCGGACTGCTCCACTGGTTCGAGAAGCTCGAATCGGTCTTCGAGATGTGTGAATGCCCTGAGGCTCGTAGAGTGAAGTATGCCACTGGTACTCTCGAAGGCGTTGCGTTGACTTGGTGGAACGCGCAAGTTCAGATGTTAGGGCTGGCAGCTGCTAATGCCACCCCATGGAACGACTTCAAGGAACTGATCAAGCGAGAATACTGTAATCGTGATGACATCCACAAATTGGAAGTGGAGTTCTTTAACCTGAAGATGACGGGGTCAGAGATAGAGGTGTATACGAAGCGATCCAACGAACTGGCAGTGTTATGTCCAACTATGGTGGATCCTCCCATCAAGCGCATTGAGTTGTACCTCAAAGGCTTAGTACCAGAGATACAAAGCCATGTGACTACTGCTAACCTTGATACCATCCAGGATGTTACTCGTCTCGCTCATCGTCTCACAGACCAGGCAGTGGAACAGAACAGGCTGCCTAAGCGTATAAGTGCTACTGTTACTGCTACTTCTGCTATTCCCAGTGACAACAAACGAAAATGGGATGGAGTCAACAACAAGGGTTCGACTACAGTTCAGTCCCAGGCACAGTAGCGAAAGATTGATGGCTACCAGAGTCCTGGTCAGCACTATTCTGGTAGTCAAGGGCAGGGTGGATATCGAGGAAACCACCCAAAGTGCAACAAATGCAACAGACACCACAGTGGTCAGTGCAACAAGGGACGCTGTCAGAGGTGTCTCAAGATGGGTCATGAAGCCAAGGATTGCAGGAGCCCACGGCCTACGAATCAGAATCGTCAGCAGCAACAGCAAGCACCGCAGAATCAGCAACAGCAACAGGGCTACAAGGGATGCTTTCAGTGTGGTGCTGAAGATCACTTCAAGAGACACTGCCCGCAGTTAAATCAGAATCAGAATCACAACCAAGGAAACGGGAACAATAATGGGGGCAACAATGGAGGAAACAATGATGGCAACGGTGCCAGAGGTCGAGTATTCGTGATTGGTCAGGGTGACGCAAGGAATGATCCTAACGTAGTGATGGGTAAGTTCCTTCTCGACGACTTTTATGTTACTGTTTTATTTTATTCGGGTGCCGATACCAGTTATGTGTCTCTAAAAGTTAGTCAAATGCTTAAGCGCACTCCAACACTTTTGATCCCCAAACACACAGTAGAGCTAGCAAACGGTAAAAGTCTCGAGGCCACACACGTAATCAAAGGTTGTAACCTCATCTTAGCTGGTCAGACCTTCTCTATCGATCTTATTCCTACCCCACTGGGTAGTTTCGACGTCGTTATTGGGATGGATTGGCTATCTCACCATCAATCGGAGATTGTTTGCAAGGAGAAAATCGTCCGCATTCCTCGCTCTGGTGAAGAACCCCTCGTGATTCATGGCGACAAGAGTGGTGCTGTTGTAGGCATTATCTCTTTCCTTAAGGCCCAGAAGTGTTTGCGAAAGGGCCACACTTACATTTTGGCACTCGTTACTGACACATCAACGGAAGAGAAGAGAATTGAAGACATTCCTATTGTGCGCGACTTTCCTGAGGTATTTCCTGAGGAATTACCTGGTCTTCCGCCTCATCGCCAAGTTGAGTTTCAAATCGAGCTAGCTCCTGGAGCAGCACCAATAGCTCGAGCACCATATCGTCTAGCTCCATCAGAACTCGAAGAATTGTCTACGCAACTACAAGAACTCTTGGAAAAGGGTTTTATACGTCCTAGCTCTTCGCCCTGGGGAGCTCCAGTCTTGTTTATGAAAAAGAAAGACGGTACTTTCAGAATGTGTATTGACTATCGCGAACTCAACATGGTGACTGTGAAGAATCGATATCCTCTTCCACGTATTGACGATTTGTTCGACCAGTTGCAAGGGTCGAGCTATTACTCTAAGATTGATTTGAGATCGGGATACCATCAGCTGAGAGTCCGAGATGAGGACGTCTCTAAAACAGCATTCAGAACTCGCTGCGGCCATTACGAGTTTCTGGTTATGCCTTTCGGATTGACGAGTGCACCAGCGGTCTTCATGGATCTCATGAACCGAGTGTGCAAGCCTTACCTGGATAAGTTTGTCATTGTATTCATCGATGATATCCTGATCTATTCGAAGAGTCAGGAGGAACACGAGTAGCATCTACGACTTATGCTGGAACTTCTACGAAAAGAGCAGTTGTATGCCAAGTTTTCGAAATGTGACTTCTGGCTTCGCGAAGTCCAGTTTCTAGGCCATGTGGTAAACAAGGATGGGATCCATGTGGATCCATCTAAGGTTGACTCGATCAAGAACTGGCCTGCACCCCGTACACCAACAGAAATCTGCCAATTCTTGGGTTTGGCGGGATATTACAGAAGATTTATCAAAGATTTCTCCAAGATTGCGCAACCGCTCACTTCACTGACTCAGAAAGGTGTCATCTATCGTTGGGGTGATGCACAGGAGTCCGCATTTCAACACTTGAAGAATAGACTTTGTAGCGCGCCTATCCTCTCATTGCCTGAAGGCACAGATGATTTTGTGGTTTACTGCGATGCTTCCATCCAAGGACTTGGTTGCGTGTTGATGCAACGTGACAAGGTCATTGCCTACGCATCACGCCAGCTTAAAGTTCATGAAAGGAACTACACTACGCACGACTTGGAGCTGGGAGCAGTTGTTTTCGCGCTTAAGATATGGAGACATTACCTGTACGGTACCAAGTGCACCATTTACACCGATCACAGGAGTCTCGAGCATATCTTCAAGCAAAAGGAGTTAAACATGCGACAACGCCGATGGGTCGAGCTCTTGAATGATTACGAATGCGCGATCAAGTACCATCCGGGCAAAGCCAATGTTGTGGACGACGCCCTCAGTCGAAAGGATATTATACCTAAGCGTGTACGTGCTTTACAACTTACCATCCAATCTAACCTTCCCGCTCAGAGTCGCGATGCTCAGGTCGAAGCATTGAAAGCAGAGAACATCAGGGCTGAATCCCTACGAGGATCGAGGCAACGGCTAGAACAAAAGGAAGACGGTGCAACGGACGCATCTGGATTCCACTTTATGGAAACTTACGTGAGCTTGTGATGGATGAGGCACACAAGTCTCGTTATTCGGTACATCCGGGTTCAGATAAAATGTACCACGACCTCAAGACTACGTATTGGTGGCCTGGCATGAAAGCCCACATAGCAACCTACGTCAGTAAGTGCTTGACTTGTGCGAGAGTCAAGACTGAATATCAGAAACCATCAGGCCTACTTCAACAACCAGAGATACCTAAATGGAAATGGGAGCAAATTTCCATGGATTTCGTTACTGGCCTGCCTAGATCTCAACGCGAAAACGATACCATTTGGGTGATCGTAGATCGACTGACCAAGTCTGCACATTTTCTGGCTATCAAAGAAACGGATAAGTTTTCTACTCTTGCAGACATTTACCTAAAGGAAGTGGTATCTAGGCACGGAGTGCCAACCTCCATCATTTTTTATCGTGACGCGCGTTTTACTTCTGAACTATGGCAAGCAATGCACAAGTCTTTTGGCTCACGTTTAGATATGAGCACCGCTTATCACCCACAGACGGATGGGCAATCTGAACGCACCATCCAAACCCTTGAAGACATGCTTAGGGCATGTGTAATCGATTTTGGTAATGGCTGGGAAAAGCACCTCCCGCTAGTGGAATTTTCGTACAACAACAGCTACCACACCAGCATCCAAGCTGCCCCGTTCGAGGCATTGTACGGACGCAAATGCCGATCACCTCTCTATTGGGCAGAAGTTGGTGACAGCCAAATCACTGGCCCAGAACTTGTGGTAGATACCACCGAGAAGATTGCCCAGATACGGCAACGAAAGGCGGCAGCTCGTGACCGTCAGAAAAGCTATGCTGATAAGGGAAGAAAACCACTCGAGTTCCAGGTTGGGGATCGAGTGCTACTCAAAGTCTCACCTTGGAAAGGTGTAGTTCGATTTGGAAAACGAGGCAAACTCAACCCGCGATACGTTGGACCCTTTGAAATCATTGAGAAAATTGGCAAAGTCGCCTACAGGCTAAACCTACCTGAAGAACTCAGCGGAGTTCACAACGTATTCCACGTGTCAAATCTGAAGAAGTGTCTGTCAGATGAGACCCTCATAGTTCCTCTCAAGGAACTCACAATCGACGACCAGCTGCGATTCGTCGAGGAACCAGTAGAGATTACGGATCGAGATGTTAAGATCCTCAAGCGTACCAGGATACCTCTTGTCCGAGTTCGTTGGGATGCCCGCCGTGGCCCAGAGTATACTTGGCACCCCAGGAAAACCAGGAAACCAACGCAACTTAACTAGCTTCCTCAGTAACCACGCGCTAAATTTCGGGACGAAATTTTCTTAACAGGGGGAGAATGTGACAACCCTCAAATTTACATGTAACCGTACAATCTATTAATGTTAATTAAAGTACTTGATGACTGTGCTGAATCATTTAACTGTTCTCTGATTACTGTGTTATACTTACATGTACTTGATAACATGCTGGTAGTATACAGAAAAATTACTAAATAGTCCGGTATGCCTTCCTGAGTGTTGAAAATTAAAAACGTTACAAAAAAATATATATATATAGGACACTTTACGGATTAGTTAAACACTTTAACGGAACAGTGTCAAACCGAACAACCGGACACTACCCGAAACATAAAAATATTGCCAAACACATTGCTTATACTTTTCTGAGCTAGTTTGGGCCCCCGAACACCCTAACACCCATTATATTATTACACAACACCTAAACACTTAAACTAAACGCTTAACATCTAACTAACCAAACTAACTAGCATTAGAACTCAACTAAACAACCCCTTCCCCCATGCATACGGTTCCAAGGTGGCCCCCCACTCCCTTGATTTTATTTGAATTAAAAATTAGATCATGTAGGATCTTTTGAGACATAGTAACCAAGGGATCATGTGTTAGCATGGATTATAAGAATGCAACAAGGACTAAACTTCATTTCATCAAACACACACCAACAAGCTCTCCTTCTTCTCTCCTCTCTTCTTCATTTCGGCAGCCACCTTCCACCATACTACCACCATCATCAAGCTCTTGTCCAACCATTCCTCATACATACAAAGGTGCTACGGGTCACACAACGAAGCTTGGTGTTCTCGGAAGTTGAAGGACCTTCTCCATTCGCTATTAACCACCACATTTCTTCACTCGAACTTCCCAAGCCTTGAGCTAGTGGTAAGAACTTAGATCCGTTCATTCTTCATGTTATTTAAGTGGTTAATAGGTGATTTAATGATTAAAATTATGAAACACTAAAGCACTTGCACTAAAGTCTTGAACATATGGAATAAAAGATGGATAAAGAGAAGATATGTGTGTAAATCATGTAGATCTTGTGTTGTTATGATTCTTGTTGATTTTCTGATGATTTTGCTGGTTAATATTGATGTTTGATGTTGTTGTGATCACTAAACATGTTAACAGAATCAATCGAACACAAGTTATAAAGCTAAAAGCTGAAACATAAAGCTGGTTGGTTTTTATAGCCAACTTCAGTTGGCTGTAACCAGACCATAACTTAATGAAAAATGTATTTTCTGAAGTCTAGGTTTATGTATTATGAAATACGGTTCTAATGGCACTGGAATCATAATTTTTGGACTTCGTTTACTATTTTTAAAGTGTCATTTCGTAACAGCAGCTAGAGCTGCATTTTTCTGCTGAAAATATGCGTTTTGTTTTCTATCATAACTTGAGTTCTGTGTGGAGTTAGATCGTGAAACTTGTACTGTAAATGACCACCGATGTATTTGTAATTCTCTCACTGGAATTTCGTAAATCGGACTCTCGATGAATTTTAAATAAATTATTCCGTGGACTATGGTCAGAAAAAGATAAATCTGAGTTCAGTCCGGAAAATGAATTTTTATAAATTATTAGCAACGAACTGGACCGCAATATTTTTACACAATAAAATTTGGAACGTTTAAGACATTCTGTAAAAATTTGGGAATTTTTGGAATAAGTTAACTATTTTATTAAAATGTCCGAAAACAGCCCGGTTTTGAATATTTAAGCTGAAACGACAAAAGTTGTAATTTGCGTGTCTAGATGTCGAGTATGCTATCGGTGAATGATCTAACATGTTATATGTGTTATGTGCATTATCATATGTTTATTTATGAACGGGAATTGATGGGAAGTTTATATGGGCATAAACCATCAAAGTAATGAATGTTATGTGATAGATACGTGTAGGAACTTTGTACTCTAATTGAAAATCACTAAATGACAAACTGGTAATCATATTAGGACGTGATTGACCGACCTTGACTGTTAGCTATATTTGAGAGTCTAACCGAGCAAACCGTGGTGAGTTCACACCCTTACTAAGGCATGGGATTCCCGGTGGTTGGGAATGGGATTGAATAACTATTTATATTATCAACACTACTAGACTACTTACTACTGTCCTCGGATTGAGAAGGGCACGTACGTAAAACCTATGTACACTCACACTTACTACTGTCCTCGGATTGAGAAGGGCACGTACGTAAAACCTGCGTACATTCATACTTACTACTGTCCTCGGATTGAGAAGGGCACGTACGTAAAACCTACGTACACTCATACTTAATACTGTCCTCGGATTGAGAAAGGCACGTACGTAAAACCTACGTACACTCATACTTAACACCGTCCTCGGATTGGGAAGGACACTTATGGATACGCCTAGTCTAGTAACATACATAATGGGAAGCCCCCACTAAATATCGTAAAGGTTTGGGAATCAAGGATAATGGGTAATACATGGTTATGAAACGAACTTACGATTTCTGATATGAACTCATTAACTGAACAACCAAATGTGAACTCGCTCAACATTGTTGTTGATTTGTTGTTACATGCCTTGCAGGTCGTTAGGTACTTATGGAGCTTGCGCGAGGAGGAGGTCGTTGTGGAATAGGGACTGTTATGTCCCGTGCCTAATAAATAAACTTTATGAACTTACGATTTGGATTTATGTTTTATGCTTCCGCTGTTAACCTAAAGTCGGTTACTTATCTTTTGGTCACCAATTGTATTGCGATTGGCTTTATTAACTTAAATTACGTTGTTCAATATGATTGGTGGCTCGATCCTGGTCACGTCACGCCTCCAAGCGGTAACGCTCCGCATGGTGGATTTTGGGGGTGTGACAGCTTACCGCATATCGCTTACCGCTCACCGCTTATCGCTTATCGCTTATCGCACTTAGCATCCCCGTTGCTTCGATACTTTCGCATCATCGAACTATTCGCGCACGCTCTCAATCGCTAACTAAGTTTATGTGAAATTTGTGCCATTACGATCACCATACAATTACAAATCCAATGAAATATTGTGTTTCATTCTTGGGATTTGTAAAATTACATATGACAAGTACACATATCAAATTTCGTATGATTCTGAACTCTCGAGAAGCTTTTCTGGAAGATTTACGTAAACGTAATCAGTTTATAGCGACAACCACTCCGGAACAGTGACATAAACTTAACATAACTTAAATAACCTTTACATAACTTAGAAATAGGTTTTGAAGGGTTTGGTATGGCAAAAACAAGTTTATTCGATCACATGGACTATTTGTGTCAAACTGCAAAATCTACCGTTTCGTATAGCAACATACACTCCTGAACAAGATCTTAAGCTAAAAATACCCTAAATACCCTTAACATAGCTTAGAAATAAGCTTTGAGGGGTTCGGTGTGAGAAAATATGCTTATTTGATCAATAGGGACTACAACCGTCAAAAACTGCGAAAGTTTGCATACACTCGCATATCTTACGTTCTGACCATATCCGGACATCCAAAAATTTTTGTAATCACTATAATATTGTATTTTAGTGATAGGAATGAAAAAAATACCATTCGTCGCTTAATTTGGATCGTTTTCGCGTCCATTAGAGTTTCGTCATAATTAACCAAAAAACGGGACCGTACGACCAAGCATATTTCAATTCCCCTATGCTTTAACATCCTTATAAAGCCTAAAAATCTGGTTAACGGGTGTTAAAAACGTCAAAAATCATCAAAATCATGTGAAGGGACCTGTTCTGCCATTTTTGAAACTTTAGAAGGGGGGCTTGGCGTATGGCGACGCCCTGGGGGTGTTTGCCATCACGTAAGGCAACGCCTATATCTGGGCAGATTCATTGTATCTTCAATTCAGCTTGCTACACCTGATTTTAAACTTAGTTTTTGCAACTTGTGGGCTGGTTTATGTGTTCCCCAAGTTCTCTAATCAATCTCTAACAAGTGTATGGCCTTGATTATTCCTTGATCAACACACAAAACACTTGTAATGATCTAATGGTTCATGAAATCCTACAAATACCCATGTTCATCAACACTTAAATCTTGCTCACTTCATTCTTCTTTCATCTCTGCTATATTGGAGGCTATCACTATTGTTGAAGGCCTCCTACTTGAGTTTTCTTAGTTCTTTTTCCAAGCATTGGACTCTTGTAAGTGTTCCTTCATGCTTGTTTAGTTATTTTAAGCAAGAAAGTCAAACAGTGTTTGACTTTCAGCTTTGACAATGATTTGGTCAAGTCAAAGTTCGTTTGAACTTTGCAACGTGAGCGTGATCACGATGGTTATAGTCCCTTATGACTATACCTACTGATTACCACGTTGACTAGTCGAAGTGACGAGTCAAAGTTTCGGTCAAAATGTACGATTATGTGCATTTTGCGACGAAACTATTTTCGGGTATCAAAACACTTTGTTTTGATATCAAATCAGTTTTCTAACTTAGTTAAACATGTTTTAACATGTTTAACTCGTCACTTTTAGTTTAGTGCTTATTTAGGGTCATAAGTCAAGCGGTCTCGACAACCGCTTAGACTTTCGAACCCGACCCGTTTGGTCGATCATTAGGATCCGACCAAGCATATTTTGTGACCATAGTTGTATAGGGAATAACCTTCCAATGTTATACCTTATGGTCACTTAGTTTAATTAGTTGTATGATAGGTAGTTTATATGCCATAGGAAAATGACCAAAATGCCCTTTTTACGTATAATTTCATTTTAAGCCTATGTAACCTAAATTTTGCCACTTAAACTGATTATGCAACATAATTAAACATGTTTAGGCATATAATACTTGTCATAGGACTAGTTAGGCCATCCGAACAAGCATTCGCGTAAATGACGCGTTAAAGTAGCTAAACTACCTTAACGGGTCATAAGCACTAAGGATAGGTTTCAAATCAGAATGTAGGTTTTGTTAAACCATATCATATGAGTTCCAACACTTATTTGGTTTACAAGACCTCATTCTACCCGATCTTCCGATTTAGGTCCCGATTATTAACATAGTGATCCGATACTAGGTGCCACTTGATTCCTTGATTTCCCAAGCTTTGTTAGGACACTTAATCAAGGATACTTGCAATCTCAAGTGAGTACATAGTCCCCTCTTTTACTGTTTTCTGAAGGGTTTTTAACATGTTTATCAAAGCTAATTTTATCCGAATAAAATAAAACGCAGCGGAATAAGGATTTAAAACATGTTACTTTACAAGATTTAAAACTCTTTTAAATGCAAAAACCCAAAATCGGATCCATATATGACATACATGCTATCAAAATACAACCATAGGGTGTTTGAGAATTCAACCTTTCTTTGGAGCAAGGAGATGGAAGATGATGATGAATCTTGAATGGTAGCTTCCAAACGAGAAAGCCTCAAGCTAGTATACCCGAAAGCTCCAACAAACACCTTGAGATTGCTAGGATTTGCACTTGTAAAACTCTCTTGAATGACCACCCTTGGCCGAAATTTTCTAGAGAAAATTGGAGAGTTCTTGCAACTTGAATTTTTTTTAGAGAGAAGAATATATGTTCATTTTTGTCATACAAAAAATGAATTTAAAACTATGGAAGATGGAGCCACCCAATTCATCCAATCAAGACCCTCCTAAACATGCAAAATGCATGTATGATGATTGGACCACCCTTGTCTTGGAAAGACCATGGGGAAGGGGGGGTGTTGGCGGCCTAGCTTTTATTTTTTTATTTTTTATTTTTTTTAAAAAAAATTCAAAAATTTCTTTTAATAATAATTTAAGTCTTATGTAATTTTATAACTTTTATAAAATTATAAGATCACATGTTATAAGACTTTTTTTTTGGGTAAAGGGTTACCCCGGTGAAATTTTATATCAATCAACCAATAAAAACAGGGTGTATCGAGACATCAATACACACTACTAGACTTGGCATACCAAGACTAGGACAACAAAAGAAAACAACCCGACAAAACAAAGCCAGAAACAAACAGACTACAAGAACGAACACGGCCCAAACAAAAATACAGCTACAAACAAAGATAAACTGCTTTAGCCAGGATCAAAAGTCATGCTGTATTCCGAAATCGACCACCGATCCAAAATCCTCTTTTGCTATAAGACTTATACTACTTTATTATGTTATTTAACCCATTAAATAACAAAATAAAATATTCTCTCAAAATAAATTATCCATATAATTTATTAGTTTGTCAAGTGCAATTATTTAGAAAACCGATTTCTAAATATTCTAAGTGTTAATATTTATTTGTTTGATCATATCATAAACAAATATTATAGGTGTTTGTCTAGCTTGTTATTGGGTATGACCCGACTTGGATCATAACGTACTAGCCACATCAATCTAATATGTGTCTTGGGCATACAGAGTCCAACAATCTCCCACTTGCACAAGATACATAGAAGATTGATGCAAGCAGTAAATGACGCCTAACAACGGTTTACTACCCCTAATACGTATGACGAAGTGCCATTCAATAACATCATCCCCTTCAAGTCCCTTACTTGAACATGATTTAGGTGAATCTATCATTTATCCTTTCGTTACAGATGTCATGTCAAATCCAGAGACACAGTGTGATCATTCTCTGTTGATTTAACTTAAGCAGGCCTTAGACATCTTACTCTCAACGAATAAGAGGAACAAATCCCTTCTTGACTACATACGTCTCTCACAATCACCTCGTACCATACCTGAGCTTAGTCTTATGTACTATCTTATTACAGACAGCGAAGAACTAAGTCAAGGCATAATATTTGGTGAATATCAAGACCCAATATGTATCTCAGGTCAGAGGATACTATGATATTCGCCTTTGCTCAAATTTACTTATGATCAATCATAAATGATTCCATGCAGTAACATTTGAGAGGGGGTCAGCCCAATATTTGTATCCCACAAATATCTATGAACTTTGGCAGCAACACTTTGCTCTGTATTCATACCTAATGAATATCCACCAATCCAAGTTCATAATAGTCTTACATTCATATTTGTTCCCACAAGTATGATCGACTACGGACATTTAGAATAATTAATTTATTCACGGATTTAAACATGCTAAAAATGGAACATAACTCAAAATACCATAAAAGAGTTAAAATAACAATTGTTCCAATATCCAAATACAAAATAGATCAAATCCAATCACTAGAATACCGAAGTCCTAAGGCACAAGTATGACCTTCATGTTTTGGCCGTTCAAGGAGCTTCGTGAGTGGATCCGCAATGTTTTGATCGGTGTGAACTTTGCGAATACATATCTTTCCTTTTTCAACTTCATCCCTTATGTAGTTGAATCTCCGCTCAATGTGCCTAGTCTTTTGATGTGCACGAGGTTCCTTGATTTAAGCAATCGCACCCTCGTTATCACAAAAGATCTCTAGGGGGTCTTGAATGGTAGGGCCTACCCCTAGGTCAGCAATGAACTTCGTTAACCACGCAGCTTCTTGTGCTGCCAATGAGGCGGCGATGTATTCTGATTCTGTAGTGGACAATGCTACAACATCCTGCTTCGAGCTCTTCCAAGAGACTGCAGCTCCATTCAAAATGAAGACATACCCAGATTGTGATCGACAACCATCTCGATCAGTTTGGAAACTCGCATCCGTGTAACCTTTTACAACGAGTTCCTCTTCACCAGATCCATATATTAGAAACATATCCTTAGTCCTCCTAAGGTATTTCAATATGCTCTTAACAGCCATCCAATGACTGTTACCTGGATTTTGCTGGTATCTACTTGTCATGCTTAAGGCGCATGACACGTCCGGTCTTGTGCATATCATTGCATACATTATGGATCCTATAGCAGACGCATATGGGATTCCTTTCATTCTTTCTTGCTCATCCTTTGAGCTTGGACATTGAGTCACATTCAATATTGTCCCCTTTTGAATAGGTACCAAACCTTTCTTAGAGTTCTCCATCTTGAACCTTTTCAAGACTTTGTCAATGTATGCACTTTGGTTTAAACCTATCAAGCGCCTTGATCTATCCCTATAGATCTTTATTCCCAAAATATAGGCAGCTTCTCCAAGATCTTTAATGGAAAAACATCTTCCAAGCCATGCTTTTACACCTTCCATGGTTGGAATGTCATTTCCAAATAGTAGAATGTCATCGACATACAATACTAAGAAAGTGACGGTGCTCCCACTAGCTTTCTTATACACACAAGCTTCATCCCCGTTTTTTATGAACCCAAAATTCCTAATTTCTTCATCAAAACGGTGATTCCAACTTCTCGATGCTTGTTTTTTTTTTTGGGTAAAGGGTTACCCCGGTGATTCTATATATTCACAAAACATAAACACAAGTAGTATGGAAAACCCATACTAGTTCTAACATGGGACATCCCCCCATGAAAGTAAACAAGAATAAACGAAACTCTAAATCACAATTCAACACCCACTAGACCATAGTCTAGATAAAACAAATTAAAAACAATTCAGAAAACACTAGCCACCATCGTCAAGCATCGAGTCTTCATGAATATCCCACATCTCTAGAAAGCGTCTCACTTTGTCCGTACTCTTGTATTTAGCTCCCATAAGTTTATACCGAACAGTCTGAAAAATCAAAGAGATAATTACTTCTGGAGGTCTTGTCTGATTTTTAAACAGACGCGCATTCCGCTCCTGCCAAATGAAATACGCTGTAGCTGCCACTATAAGACGACTTGAAATGTTATAAGCCGATTTGGACGCCCCTCTATTTAAAAGCCAATTCATGATGTCTAACCACTTAGGATCAACCGTATTCATATTCACTTTATCCCTTACCGAACACCAAACCTGAGCCGAAAACTTGCATTCGAAAAACAGATGATCATGCGAATCATTATTCTCGAAGCACAGTAAGCAACACATCATATTCATGTTTTTTCTTCTAGACAAATCCCACTGTAGAATCCTATCCTGAGTCAAAAGTTTCCTACGCATGATAAGCCACATAAGGAATGCATGCCGAGGAATACATTGCGAGAACCATACCACATTCACCCAGTCAACTTCCGTCTCCCTAGATCTGATAGATTGCCACACACTCGAAGACGAATAGTCATTCAGTTTGTCACCATCTTTCCAAAAGAATCTATCTCTACTATTCGGGTTAATTTGCAAGTTATCAATCTGAATCAAAACAGGGAATAAATCACGCCAAGCCGTAGGCCACTTCCAAGAGCCATTCGCCCAAACATCTTTAACCGAATCATGAAGAGCAAATCCAGCTTCATAAATAATCCGAGGAGATATGAAATTGGCCAATGGTCCGCACTCACACCAACGGTCGTACCATGCGGATGTCATCCCACCATCTCCAATCTTTGACCAAACATGATTTCTAATAACTGGCCGTAACTGGAGGATTTTCCTCCAACTCCAGCAACACACCGAAGGAATTCTACATGCCCAAAAATTAGTATTCCTTAATCGGTTAGAGTATATCCATTGAACCCAAAGAGAATCCCTCCTGGTAATAATGCTCCATACATGCGAGGCCATAAGAGCTTTATTAACATCTTGAATTCTTCGCAACCCAAGGCCTCCTTCATATTTCGGCTTACATATAGAGCTCCATGAAACCTTAGTTTTCCCTCTCTGAAAAGAACCATCTTGAGACCACAAAAAATTCCTCATTCTGTTCTCTAACTCCTTGATAACCCTAGCCGGAAGAATTAAGACAGAAGCCCAAAAAATATGCATAGAGGATAAAACAGATAAAATAAGCTGAACTCTACCCGCAAAGGACAAAAGTCGATTCTTCCAACTTGAAATGCGATTCTCCAATCTTTCAATCAAAACACTACAATCTTTGTAAAGGAGCCTAGATGAAATCAAAGGGACTCCCAAATACCTGACTGGCAACTCCCCTTCCACAAAAGGAATAATCCCTAAAATAGCCCCCTTGACATGCTGCGGAACATTACAAAAGAAACTGGTACTCTTTTGAACATTCGGAATCAACCCAGACATACGAGAGAATTGAGAGAGCGCATTCATAATACATGTAGCCGATTTGACATCACCTCTAGCAAACAAAAACAAATCATCCGCAAAGCAAAGGTTGATAATACGTTGACGTTGACACTTGTTATGAAATCTGAAAGACGAATCAATCGAAGAGGCTTGTTGTAACTTACACGTCAAGACTTCCATAACCAAAGTGAAAAGGTAAGGAGAAATAGGATCCCCTTGCCGGAGCCCACGTTTGCCCTTGAAGAAACCATGAACACTACCATTCACACAAATAGAATATGACGGAGTAGAAACGCAAAGCATAATCCACTTTATCATCATCTGGTTAAAACCGAAACCCAGTAACACCTCTTCAAGAAACTTCCAATCAACCGTATCATAGGCTTTTTGGATATCAACTTTAAACGCACACCTAGGAGGCCCATAATCTCTATGATAATTATGCATTAATTCCTGTGTAAGAAGAATATTGTCCGATATTTTCCTACCAGGAACAAACGCTGATTGATTTATGCTAACAATATCATTAAGAGCCACCTTTAAACGATCAGACACAATCTTGCTAATACACTTATATATAACATTGCAACAAGCAATAGGACGAAAATCCTTTACCGTAGCAGGGGTAGTCATTTTAGGCAAAAGAACAATAAGAGTATGATTTATCTCCTGAAGCAACCGACCTGTAATAAAGAAATCCATAACAGCATTCGTCACATCAGAACCCACAATCTCCCAAGAACTCTTAAAAAAAGCCGCTGTGTACCCATCCGGACCTGGAGCTTTATCATTACCGATAGCAAACATAGCTGTTTTGATCTCCTCTACTGTAATCGGCCGAACCATACTATCAGCAACATTCTGACTCAGACGATTCGTGAATATCTCCGGCGACAGACTCAAAGAAATATCACCTTCACACCCTAAAAACGTCTCAAAGTGATTGACAAACGCATCTGGAACTGACTCGCCTTCACAAAAAATCCCATTATTATCGGTAATACCTTCAATTCTTGTTCGATGATTTCTAGTTTTAAGCGACAAATGAAAAAATTTTGAATTTGCATCCCCCGCTCGTAACCAAGCCACTTTAGATTTTTGCTTTAAAAATCGTTCCTCATCAAGGCACGCTTCTTGAAAAACTCTGGTAGCATTAACTTCTTCACGTCTAGGATCTTCATTAAACGGATCTCTTTCGACTTCCTTTTGAATCGCATCAAGCTTTCCACGTAATTCTTCAACTTTTTTATGAAGATTTCCTTGCTTGAATAAAAGAGATCTAAGAGGAGACTTTAATGCACGAAGCTTTTTAACCAACCGAAACTGATGAACACCCGTAATAGCCAGATCCCAATTATTCTTAACAACTTCCAAAAAACCCGGTTTATGGACCAAGAAATTTGCAAACTTGAAAGAACTAGGTTTTTTCTTCTCCATCTTGTTAATTCTAAGAATGCACGGGCAATGGTCAGAAACTCGGTACGGTTGAAACATCGCAACCGCTTCTGGAAAATCACTAACAAACTGAATATTACCCATAGCCCTATCGATTTTCTTTAATAACCCAACCCCTTTCCTGGGCTTTTGAGTCCACGTGTAGTGGAACCCTATACTCTTAATATCCGCCACTTGAATCTGATTAACACATTCTTGAAACTCCCGCATACTAGTAGATATACCTGACGATCCCATAGATTTATCTTCTAACTTCAAAGCGGAGTTAAAATCCCCCATAATAACCCAAGGTTTATTCCCTACCAGAATTTTATGTCTAGCCAAATGATTCCACAACTCTCTTCTAGTGATATAAAAATTTGAAGCATAAACAATCGAACAGAAAATAACCTTTTTGTCACTTTTAAACATCATTTGCACATGAATTACTTGAGTCGTTTGAGCTAACACCATTATATCAAACACATCTGGGTTCCATCCAATAATGATACGAGTACCTTTCTCACATTGGCCACCATTAGACGTCCATTCCCAATTGCGAAAAACTGAATTACACACTTTATCAAGTTTACTAATTTCAACATGAGACTCCAACACCGCACAAAAACTAACACCATTCTCCTGCACTACTTGACGAACCTCCTTTTGCTTAAGAGGGCGGTTCAACCCCCTTATATTCCAAGTAGCAAGACTAACCATCGGTAACAATAGTAGGAGGAGTGCTTGCCCCTTTAGTGTCTTTCGGTTTGTAGGCATCGCCCACCAGAAAATCATTCGTTTCGTTATAAACTTCTGTCACCTCCTCATCATCGGAATCTTCAAACCCATCCCCCCTCGGCTGCTTACTACTTTGCCCTTCATCCGCTTCAACCGAATTTAAAACATTAAATGGGTTCGTAGATTGAAAAGTCGGGCCAGCTGATTTAATTTTTAAATCAGCTTTTCGTATGTTGGAAATAGGTCTATACTCAAATTTTTGTTTCGGTTTAGGAATGTTAATACCCGTTTTCCTGGCCACTTTCTTGTTTTGCACTTCCATATATCCATCATCATCTACCTTAGGATTGGCCTTAGTTTGAGACTTACCTTGATTACCAAGTAACTTACCACCTTTCTGAAACACAGGTTTCGGATTCTTAGGACAAGTGTCATTAGCATGACCGAACACGAAACATGTTGAGCATCTTAAAGGATTCCATTCATATTCAACATACATCGTTTCCTTCATAAATCCATCACCACTCAGGTTGGGGATAGCCATAGTTATTTTCTCTTTAAGCTCTTTCTCCGCTGTCACTTCAATCAGGGCCCTAGCAAAGCTACTCCTACCCCAATTGTCCACACACATAGACGTAGTGTATGAGTCAAGCATCTTCGGTTCACCTATGGCCGTAGCAATCATACTAAGCCCGTCTTCCGTATAGGCAGCAATCGGAACTTCATGAACTTTAACCCAAACTTGAACTTTCTTAACCTCCTTTTTCTCTAACTTCGTATTCGGTGTCCATTCTTGAAGAAAAAACGGTTGTGACCTAATAATCCACGGACCAGCAGCTAAAGCATCCAACATTCCTTTATGGTTCTCGAACTTAAAAAAGAAAAAAGCCATTTGCATTCATCATTGACTTCTGCAGCCCAAACTTTTTCCAGTTCACCTTAACAAAATAGTCAACGACAGGATACGCAATACGATCTCCCAAAAAGTATCCATACAACGTATTCGCTAACTTATCCTGAACTACTCGAACAGATTCCACAGGAAGAACAATATCACAATCCTCATGCTGAGCCGAACAAGCAAGAGACCTGAAATTCACTTTTTGAACATTATGGTTTTTCACAGAATCTGCATAAGACTTAGGTTTGCTGACATCCGCATCCTTATTAGCAACTTCATCTATAGCCGACTCTCCTTTATCCAGATTATCAACCATCACCGGCTCTGTAATCTTTATTAGTTCATCAATCACATTGATTTTCTTCGGTTCCGATTGCATATTCTGAACAGTACCTCTACGAGGAAGACGAGTATTCCCATCAATATTCAAAACCCTATTCGCAAACCCCTTATTCGAATTAGGATGTTTCCCACGATCATGCACTTCTCCATCATTCACTTTGGGACGATCAGACACATCAGGATAATCAACTCTCTCCATTAATCAAATACACAAACAACCATGCACGCAAACAAACGAAGAAACCAGAAAACCAACGAGCAAGAAAACAGAAAACCCTAATCCTTTTAAATCCCTATATTCAATCTACTACCTTTAATCGATTAAACCAGTGATCTCAATCTAGCTAAGTTAATCTCAGTTAACCGCAATCAATATCAACCAGCTTAATAAATCAAGTTTTCGAATTGAATAACAAGGCCGACGATATGAGAAAAAACCCTAGTTTTAGATTGATCCCTAATGCTAACTAGTTCGTTATAGAATTTTGAATACACAAGATTCTAATCACAGACTGTTATGCATCAGATCACAAAGAAAAACCAAGGATTCATGGTGAGCAAGAAATCGCCAAAAAGGAGAGAGAGCTAGGGTTTTTTTACCCACTAGATGCTTGTCTAATTTGCTTTGTTTTGTAAATCCTCTCGATGCTTGTTTCAATCCATAGATTGATTTCTTTAACTTGCACACTTTGTTAGGATGTTTTGGATCGACAAAACCTTCAGGCTGAACCATATAGACATCTTCATCAAGATATCCATTGAGGAAAGCCGTTTTGACATCCATTTGCCAAATCTCATAGTCATAATATGCAGCTATGGCAAATAATATCCTAATCGACTTTAGCATTGCCACTGGCGAGAAGGTCTCATCATAATCAACCCCTTGAGTTTGAGTGAAACCTTTTGCTACAAGTCTCGCTTTATAAGTATCCAAGTTACCATGCATATCTGTTTTCTTCTTGAAAACCCACTTACTTCCAACTACTTTGGAGTTAAGAGGTGGCACAACCAATTCCCAAACTTGGTTGTCATACATGGATTGCATCTCTACGTTCATAGCCTCAAGCCATTTGTCGCAATCGGATTTCGACATTGCATCATGGTATGTGGTTGGTTCATCTGAATCTACCACATAGCATCCATCCATGAAAAATCCATATCTTTCAGGTGGATTACTAATTCTACCTGATCTGCGAACGTTTTGTGTATGTTGATCAACCATTTGATCATTTTTAACAACCTCTTGTTGAGTGCTAGTATCAACCAAACGTGTATCGGCTTGTGGTTCTTGATCCTCATCAAGTTCCACTGTTCTACTAGTTCCTTCCATAAGGAACTTATCCTCCAAGAACTTACCCTTTCGAGCAACAAATACCTTTTGCTCTGTTGGATCGTAGAAATAATATCCTATATCATCTTTAGGATATCCTACGAAGATACACTTAATGGATCGTACTTCTAACTTGTTTGGGGTGTATTGCTTCACATAAGCATCACAACCCCATACCTTCAAATATGATAATGATGGAACCGTTCCATGCCATATTTCAAAAGGTGTCTTATCCACTTTCTTGGTTGGGGCCATATTTAATATACGAGCCGCGGAGAGCAAAGCGTAACCCCAAAATGATAGAGGCAATGTGCTTCTAGCCATCATAGATCGAACCATATCCAATAGAGTTCGATTCCTCCTCTCAGACACACCATTATGTTGTGGTGTTCCAGGTGGAGTAAGTTGTGAGATGATCCCACAACTCCTAAGATGATCTTGAAAGGCATCACTAAGGTATTCACCTCCTCTATCGGAACGAAGAACTTTGATTGTCTTGGTGAGTTGATTCTCTACTTCGTTTTGGAAGATTTTGAACGTTTCAAAAACTTCATCTTTGTGTCTTAGCAAGTACACATAACCATAACGACTGAAGTCGTCGGTAAAAGTTACGAAGTATCTTTCACCATTCCTAGTCATTGGCTTAAAAGGACCACATACATCCGAATGTATGATGCCTAATAAATCTTTTGCCCGTTGGTTTGTGCCACTAAAGGGTTTCTTGGTCATTTTACCTTGTAAACAAGATTCACATGTATCAAATGAACCAATTTCATTTGTTTCCAAAAGACCATTCTTTTGAAGTGTTTGCATGCGATTTCTGTTTATATGACCAAGACGACAATGCCAAAGATAGGTCTCACTCAAATCCATTTTGAGTTTCTTGGTGTTTGCTTGGTACATCGAATTATCAAATGATGTATTATCATGAACCAATTCATAAATACCATTTGAAGGCGTAGCTTTAAAGTAGAACATGTCATTCATCAAAGCATAAATTTCATTGTTCACAAACTTCAAATCAAATCCATATTGTCTTAAAAGGGAAACAGAAATAATGTTCCTAGTCAAACTAGGAGCATACAAAACATTTTTCAAACATATTTCCAAACCACTTGGAAGTTTTAAAACATAGTCTCCTTGGGCTTCAACTTGAACCTTCGCTCCATTGCCCATGAAGAGACTAGTGTCTCCCTTCTTGTAATGCTTATTTCTTTTGAACCCCTGCAACGAATTGCAAATATGAGTTCCACATCCGGTATCTAATACCCATGTGTTAGAAGAAATAACATTTAGATCAATATGTATCATAAAGATTGTACCTGAGGTTTGCCCTGCATCCCTCTTGTTTTTCAACTCTTTGAGATAGGTTGGACAATTCCTTTTCCAATGCCCTATCTCTCCACACTCAAAGCATGGATCGCTCGTGGCAACCTTTGCCTTCTTCTCTTTTGGTTTTGGTGGTTCTGCTTTAGCCTTTCTTTTTCCCTTCCCTTTGACGTGCCCCTTTCCTTTGGCAACATTTGCCTTGGAGTCGGAGTGATGTCCCTTCTTGCCTCCCTCATTGATCGTTAGAACGGGTAAAGCCTTTTTACCCATTCCCGCTTCGGCCGTTTTGAGCATTGCATGAAGCTCACCAATGGTCTTGTCCCATCCATTCATGTTATAGTTCATAACAAAGCTCTCAAATTTCTTTGTTAAAGAGTTGAGGATCAAATCCGTAGCCAACTCTTTAGAGACGGGACAATTGAGCCTCTCGAGGCGATCGATGTGGCTTTTCATCTTAAGGACATAAGATGAGACCGATTGGGTTTCCTCCATCCGACATGCATGAAGCGCTCGAACCGTTTCGAAGCGTTCTACCCTTGCTTGTTGTAGGAACATTTCCTTCAATTGGGTAATCATGTCGTATGCCCCATGATGTTCAAAGTCCTTTTGAATCTCGGGAATCATAGTTCCCAGCATGAGGCAAGAGGCTTGCATGGAGTCCTCGGTATACTTAACCCAATCATTGTAGGCTTCTACATCTTCCTCGTCAGGTTGATCGGGAATAGGATCGTCCAACACATAGGATATCTTCTCTTGCTTGAGAACAATTCTCAAGTTTCGAAACCAATCCATGAAGTTGTTATGGTTGAGACGATCCTTTTCAAGGATGGTTCTTAGTTATAGGTTACGGACGGTTTGGGTAATCGGGTTTGCATTGTTAGCGGCCATCTACAAAATTTAACAAAGTTCAATTTTAGTATTTTCGATATTATTAAAATTTTAATCATTAATACCCTTTTAACGTCTCATAGACAATTAATAATTAAAATCTAGAATCCAACGTTACATTTAAATATTGGTTAGGTGACCTTTATCCCATTATTTAAATTAACAAGGTAGTCAACGTTTGACGATTGCAACCCTTTGCAACTTCTAGCTATATAGGATCGGTTAAACATCTTTATGTTTAGTTGGCATGTTTAATCCCATCAACACCTTTGTTCTCCATGCTTCGGTGACCCTAAGTTCATGGTTTCCAAATCAAGTCGTCCAACTTATACACACATGTGAGTTTACACATATAAGTGGTTAGGTGACCTTTATCCCACAAACATGGTAACCCCACCTCAAATATACAAGTTTCCTCAAATGTGGTTAGGTGACCTTTATCCCACAAAGAGTTCCCAAGTAATTTGAGTGTCGTATAAAAGGATGGTGTTTGACTTGTTTTATAAAAGGGATTTTTATTTTTCAAAATTCTAGTTTAGAAAAATTTTATGTACCATATATTTGCATGCATTCAAATCAATGGTACTTTAGTGAAAACCAATTTTCAAGGTTCTTTTAATAAAACCCATTTTATTATAAATCATTAATTTTTAATAAAACCTTTTATTAATCGTTTTAATGATTTTGTAAGAACCAATTTTAAGCTTGTTACGGGTTATTAGTTGTTAAGTATGCATATCCAAATATCATCCAAACAACCATAAATAAAATATAACCATACAAGCACACAACACATATGTTAAAAGGTGCATAACCATAGCCAACTATTTTGACCACACTTGTTAGCCGAAACAAGTGTGTCAAAAGGTCCTTCCTAAAGGGTGAAGATAGACACAAAAAAAGTGTCGGTGCACTCCCACTTGATCCCGCATCCAAATGCTTCAAGTCTTCATCTTGTGTTGTGATTTCTTCACTTCTTTGAGCTTCCAAATGTCTTTTAAATTCAGCTCCAAACTCCTTTGGACTTCAAAAATGTGTTTTGGTTATCGGGCTAAAATCCCGTTAAGAACTATGAAGTCCTTTATGCCCGAAATTGGCAAAAACCAAAACCGCATTTTTGTGTGCATCTTCTTTTACATAAAAGTATCCTAATAGATTTTTCTAGTAAAATAAATGCATCTAATCTATTTACTTACATACCAAATGAAAATAAATAAATTACATATTTTTACAAATGGAAGACAAAATAATAATTACTACAACCCATTGAATAATTAACTAAAATCACAAACACAAACAAATTCACACAAGGTCATGGCTAGGTTATGAACACCAAAATATATATCCACATATATATAAATTTCAAGAGCAAAAATGGTTTCCTTTTACAACCTACATTTTTCGGCCAAGAATGAAAAACCCGAAAAATGTGGGTTTTTGTCCAAACAAAACAAATCATCAATATGACATAATTTTTTCAAGATTCCTTTATGCATGTAGGAAATAAATCTTGAAAAATAAAAGGAGAACCATGGTCAAAACTTTCGGCCATAGGGTTTAACCAAACCCAAAACCCGAAAATTTTAAATCCAATGAAGCATGCACTCATATAAGCGGCTCTGATACCATTGAAGGGTTTTTAACATGTTTATCAAAGCTAATTTTATCCGAATAAAATAAAACGCAGCGGAATAAGGATTTAAAACATGTTACTTTACAAGATTTAAAACTCTTTTAAATGCAAAAACCCAAAATCGGATCCATATATGACATACATGCTATCAAAATACAACCATAGGGTGTTTGAGAATTCAACCTTTCTTTGGAGCAAGGAGATGGAAGATGATGATGAATCTTGAATGGTAGCTTCCAAACGAGAAAGCCTCAAGCTAGTATACCCGAAAGCTCCAACAAACACCTTGAGATTGCTAGGATTTGCACTTGTAAAACTCTCTTGAATGACCACCCTTGGCCGAAATTTTCTAGAGAAAATTGGAGAGTTCTTGCAACTTGAATTTTTTTTAGAGAGAAGAATATATGTTCATTTTTGTCATACAAAAAATGAATTTAAAACTATGGAAGATGGAGCCACCCAATTCATCCAATCAAGACCCTCCTAAACATGCAAAATGCATGTATGATGATTGGACCACCCTTGTCTTGGAAAGACCATGGGGAAGGGGGGGTGTTGGCGGCCTAGCTTTTATTTATTTATTTATTTTTTTTTTAAATTCAAAAATTTCTTTTAATAATAATTTAAGTCTTATGTAATTTTATAACTTTTATAAAATTATAAGATCACATGTTATAAGACTTATACTACTTTATTATGTTATTTAACCCATTAAATAACAAAATAAAATATTCTCTCAAAATAAATTATCCATATAATTTATTAGTTTGTCAAGTGTAATTATTGAGAAAACCGATTTCTAAATATTCTAAGTGTTAATATTTATTTGTTTGATCATATCATAAACAAATATTATAGGTGTTTGTCTAGCTTGTTATTGGGTATGACCCGACTTGGATCATAACGTACTAGCCACATCAATCTAATATGTGTCTTGGGCATACAGAGTCCAACATTTTCAATTGTTTTGGGGTGATTCAATGTGCTAAATGTTTTTCATGCTTTCAAAACAATGCTATGGTTTATATAAAACACGATGATTTCAATAATGTGAACGAACTTGTTGGGGTGTTAGTCAAAAGACATCCGAATGACATTCATTAACTATGATCAAGCCGACCAGTAGTATGTTATGGTACCATAGGATCTGACAAATCCCGTTATCGGACTATCCCTTTGGTGGGTAATGTGGGTAACAACTGAAACTGTTATCTGATTAACAAATCATGTGATGGTTTGTTAGTCTTGTTAAAGAGGTCTTTCAGGGCCTATTAAAGATACCCCATGGGTGGTATATCGAGTCACACAGGTTTGAATGTATTCTTTAAAGAAAGACCAAAAGTTGTATTTCACAATTAAAACACGGACGATTTGAACGACTTGCACGATTGATTTATGGTAAGTGATTAGGTAACGAGGCGTGTGTGATGTGATAAAAGCATGGTGGATACGCCACTGGTACTTCCTATATATAAATGGTTTTATCACATTACATGTCGTAGCGTTATCTAGATCACTTGGATGAATGTTTTCAAAACAAAGTTACACTACAAGGTTTACTTAAAGATATAAACCATACATTGTTTACTTTCAAAGATGATTTACTACTTGGTTTTACAAAGAAAAATGTTTTTAGTCAAGATTCATGGCTACAATGGTCTTGGTTTTACATACGTCAACTTGTAGAGTTGATAAAACATATTGCAATATCAAACACTTTTTGGTTTCAAAGTACATACTCGACAACTTTGGTAGTTGGACGAGGTATTGCAATATGAATTCAAGGCCATGAAGTTGGCATACAAACCTATGTACTCGCCGGCATTTTTATGATGACTGTTTTCACATATGTTTCAGGTTCTACTATGTGATGATTGTTGATTACTTGCTACACATAGGATGGACGTGGGCTTTAGTGACTTAAAACCTGAAAGACAATTGTTGTAATTATTTGATTTGTATCAAAACAATGAGACAATTAATGAAATGAAACAAAACTTCAATTACCATGTGTTGTGAAACAATGATTCTGTTACGACACTCCCTGACGTTTCCACCGCGGTCTGTTGTATTACGCGGTCTGGGTGTGATAGTTTACAATATGCTTTTTCGCCAAACTCGGTCCGACCCCTTACCGCTTGGACCGAGGATATGAAAATCTATCCGTGTCATGTCGGCACGCATGACATCGCTTCACGAAACAAAGGTAATATGGTCAAAACATGGTGGATACGCCGCTAGTAAGTGCCAGTTAGAAAACCCTATGCTCTTTCTCCTTTAGGCGATTTCTTGTTCATCATGAATCCTTTGTTTTTCGTTGTGATCTTATGCATAACAGTCTGTGATTAGAGGTTTGATCCGTCATAACTCTATAACGAACTTGTTAGCATTAGGGATCAATCTAAAACTAGGGTTTTTTCTTTGTTTTGTTTCTTCGCCGCCTTAGTGTTCGTCTCCGATTCCCTAGTTTATTAACCTTGTAGTTATTGATTGCGGTTAACTGAGATTAACTTAGCTAGATTGATACTTGAGGTTAATCGATCAAGGGTAGAGGATTCGTTTCTAGGGTTTAAAGGATTAGGGTTTTGCTTTTCTTTTTTCGTTGTGCTTGTTGCGGCTCTGGCTTTCGTGATTTAGTGTGCATGGTTGTTTGCTGTTTTGGTATTACGAGAGAGGTGATTTTCTGGTATGGATGAACGTAACAAAACGGGTGATACGGTAAAGGGTGATCGGGGTAAACCCCCATTACCGTATAAGGGTTTGGCTAGTCGAATAGTGAATATTGATGGGAATCCGCTGCTTCCGAGAAGAGGTACAGTGCAGATGACGCAATCTGATGCCGATCCAAAGAAGTTTAATGTTATTGATGAACTCATCAAGATTACGGTTCCAGGGAATGTGGAGAAAATGCAATCAGAAAATTTGGAAAAGGGAAACAATTTAAAAGATGGAGAAGGGTTTATTGGAAGTCAACCGGAGTATGGATCCACGTCTTCATCAAAGTCTTATGCTGATTCGGTTCTAGTGGACAAGGCTAAAAAGGTTAATTTTCGATCTCTGGCTAGTTTAATTATGCATGAAGGTTGTGATGTAGTTTTGCCAAAGGAATCGGTTCGGGTAGTGCAGAATAAATTGGCTAATACCCTTTATGGGTATTTTCTGGGAGACCGACTTGCTTTTCCTGTGGTTGAGTATTTTGTGAGGATTAATTGGAAAAAGTATGGGTTACTTAAATCAATGATGAATGCAAACGGTTTTTTCTTTTTTAAATTTAATGATGAAGAAGGTATGTTGAGTGCTCTAAAAGGGGGTCCGTGGATAATCAGGTCTCAACCTTTGTTCCTTAATATTTGGACTCCAACTTCTAAGCTGGAAAAAAAGGAGGTCAAAAAAGTTCAAGTCTGGGTAAAAATTCATGAAGTTCCTCTAGCGGCTTATACTGAAGATGGACTGAGCTTAGTGGCCACAACCATTAGTGAACCGAAAATGCTGGATACTTTTACTACATCAATGTGTAATGACGTATGGGGTAGAAGTAGTTATGCTCGTGCTTTGGTTGAAATTTCTGCTGATAATGATTTTAAAGAAGAGATTACAATAGCTATTCCGGAACCAGAGGGGGAGGGGTTTGTTAAGGAGACCATGTATGTTGAGTATGAATGGAGTCCTCATAGATGTGCTACTTGTTGTGTGTTTGGTCACTCTAATGAGCTATGTCCGAAGCAACCGAAAAAAGTAGGTAAAGTTATGCATGATAATCAAAGTCGTAATATTGTGAACCAAGGAAACCGATCGGCTAAAAAGGGCCCAGTTGTTGATGACGAGGGTTACATTGGGGTATATGGCAAAAAGGCTGCTAAGAAGAATGGGATACCAGTTAACAAGCAGAAATCAAAGTTTGAATACAGGCCTGTGGTGTTTAAACCGAAAGGTGACACCAAAGTAGTGAAAACCGGGAATAAGTTTGTTTCATCTAACCCTTTTGATGTGCTGAATGATATGGATACGGATGCTAAGGAGGAGAATACCAAGAAAGGAGATGATGGGTTTGAAGATTCGGATGATGATGAGGTTACGGAGGTGTATAACGAAACCAATGATTTTATGCTTCAAGGGGTTCAGAAGCCGATAAATATTACAGGGGCAAGCACTCCTAACCAACAAGGTACAAATGATTAGTCTAGCAGCCTGGAATATAAGGGGGTTGAACCGCCCTCTGAAACAAAAGGAGGTTCGACAAATTGTCAAAGAGAATAATCTTAGTTTCTGTGCTATTTTAGAGTCCCATGTCGATGTGGGTAATCTTCATAAAGTTTGTAAGTCTGTGTTTAGAAATTGGGATTGGACGTCTAATGGGGGTCAAAGTGCAAAGGGTACTAGAATTATTATTGGGTGGAATCCGGAAGTGTTTGAGGTTATGGTTTTGAATCAAACGGCCCAGGTTATGAATATCCAGCTTAGATTCAAGATAGACAAAAAGATGGTGTTTTGTTCAATAGTGTATGCGGCTAATTACTATGTTTCACGAAGAGATCTATGGCAGCAACTTTCTATGCATAAAGTTTTGGTTGGTAATCAACCATGGTTTATTATGGGTGATTTCAACTCGGCGCTAAATGTTGAAGATAAATCCTTGGGTACGTCCTCGATCTCGCCAGGTATGAGGGAATTCCAAAATTGTGTTGATGATATTGAAGTTTTTGATATTAATTGTTCGGGTCTTCACTATACTTGGAGTCAAAAACCGAAGGAGGGTGTGGGATTGCTTAAGAAGATTGATAGAATTTTGGGAAATACTCAGTTTGTAGTTGATTTTCCTAGTTCGGTTGGTATTTTTCATCCGTACAGGTTGTCGGATCACTGCCCATGTATCCTTAAAATCCCGAAAGCTGAGCCATGTAAACGGAGATCATTTAAGTTTGCTAACTTTCTGATCCATAAGCCAGAGTTTCTGGATATTGTTAAAAGATCTTGGGAGCTGAATGTAGACGGTGTGCATCAATTCCGGGTGGTGAAGAAACTTCGGTTTTTAAAGTCTCCTCTTAGAGGTCTTCTTTTTAAACAGGGTAACTTACATCGGAAGGTTTGCGATCTTAGAACTAAGTTGGACGCCATTCAAACTCGTATTGATGCAGATCCGTTGAATGTAGATTTACGGGCCGAAGAGTCATCAATTACGCGTGATTATCAGGTTGCATGTTTGGATGAGGAGCGTTTTCTCAAGCAAAGATCTAAAGTGGACTGGTTACAGGCTGGAGATATGAACACGACTTTTTTTCACTCATCTCTGAAAAATAGAAATCATAGAAGTCGGATTGATATTATAAAGGACTCGAGTGGTATGACGTATGAAGGTAATAATGTTCCTCTAGCTCTAGTCCAACATTATGAAAATTTTTTGGGCTGTCAGGGTGACATCGTTTTATCTCCTTCGGCTGAGTTGTTTACTAATGTTCTGGATCCCCAAGTTGCGAGCAATATGGTGCGTCCGGTTACATCGGATGAGGTGAAAAGGGCTATGTTCTCGATTGGAACTGACAAAGCTCCAGGTCCGGATGGTTACTCGTCGGCGTTTTTCAAAGGTGCTTGGTCGGTTGTGGGTGAGGATGTGTCAAATGCTATTATTGATTTCTTTTCCACTGGAAAACTTTTGCGTGAATTAAATCATACTCTCATTGTTCTAGTGCCGAAAATTGCTACCCCCTCTAGTGTTACTGATTATCAGCCGATAGCATGTTGCAATGTGCTTTATAAGTGTATTAGTAAGATTCTTGCAGATCGTCTTAAAGTGGCTCTAAATATGATTGTCAGTGTCAACCAGTCGGCTTTTGTCCCGGGTCGTAAAATTTCGGACAACATCTTACTTACCCAGGAACTTATGCATAACTATCATAGGAATTTCGGTCCCCCTCGGTGTGCGTTTAAAGTTGACATACAGAAAGCTTGTGATACCGTTGACTGGAGATTTTT
The DNA here is from genome assembly GCA_030545235.1 of Helianthus tuberosus. NCBI lineage: Eukaryota > Viridiplantae > Streptophyta > Magnoliopsida > Asterales > Asteraceae > Helianthus > Helianthus tuberosus. The sequence continues at coordinate 109,831,432 of CM060409.1, forward strand.
AAGAAGTGTTTTGCTTGGGTTTGGTTTCGACATCAAGATGGTGGATTGGGTTATGCTTTGTGTGTCTACGCCAACGTATTCTGTTTGTATTAACGGTAATACTCATGGCTACTTTAGAGGGAAACGAGGTTTAAGACAAGGGGATCCAATATCCCCTTATCTTTTTACGCTTGTGATGGAGATTCTGACAGGTATTTTACAACATGAAACCAAAATAGACTCCTCGTTTAGGTTTCATAACAGATGCGAGAAACAGCAGATTGTAAACCTTTGTTTTGCGGATGACCTATTCTTATTTGCTAGAGGGGACGTCACTTCTGCCAAGTGCATTATGGTATCTCTCTCAAAGTTTACTAACATGTCGGGTTTGGTTCCTAGTGTTCAGAAGAGTACTGTCTTCTTTTGCAATGTCCCTCAACATGTGAAGAATGCTATTCTTAATGTTATGCCTTTTGTGGAGGGCTCCCTTCCGGTTAGATATTTGGGGGTTCCGCTTATCTCCACTAGGCTCCTTTATAAAGACTGTAATGTCTTGGTTGAAAAGCTAGAGAAACGGATTTCGAATTGGAAGAATAAGTTGCTCTCTTTTGCTGGGCGTGTGCAGCTTATTGTCGCTGTCCTTTCTTCTTTGCATATCTTCTGGTCTTCAGTTTTTATCTTACCTTCTCGGGTGACTCATGATTTAGGTAGAATGAGAAATTTTTTGTGGAATCAAGATAGCTCATTTCAAAAAGGGAGGGCAAAGGTTTCGTGGAATTCTGTATGTACTCCGAAATACGAAGGAGGCTTGGGTATTAGACGTATAGGAGACGTTAACAAGGCGCTTATGGCAAATCATGTTTGGAGTGTCATCACTAAACGAAAATCTCTTTGGGTAGAATGGGTTCATGAATACAAATTAAAAGGTAAAAGCTTCTGGATGGTGACGGTTCCTACAAATTGTTGTTGGAGTTGGCGAAAGCTACTTCAACTCCGACCGATGATCAGGAATCATTTATGGACTTCACTTGGGGATGGGAGTTCGACTTCAGCTTGGTATGATACGTGGAGTGCTTTAGGCCCGCTTGGTAATTTTTTGTCTCCTCGAACTATTACGAATGCAGGATTTAGACTGGAGGATTCTGTTGCCGATATTTATTCATAGGGAGATTGGCGTTGGCCAACGGCTTGGAGGGATTTATTTCCGGTGCTTATTCAACTAGATCAAGTCCATCCAGTTCCTGATAAACGTGATTCTGTTCTTTGGCGGGTTGGTGATGATTTGAATGAAGTCTCGGCTTCTTGTATTTGGGACTCCATTCGGTATAGAGAGCAAGAGGTCGAGTGGAGTAAAGTTGTCTGGTTTGCTCAATGTATTCCGAGGTATTCTTTCCTGATGTGGCTGATCATGCGGAAGAAATTACTTACGCAAGACATTATTCTTCAATGGGATCTCTCGAGGCGGAAAAATATGAATATGATGTGCTGCTTATTATGTTATGAGAATCATGACTCGCATGAACATCTGTTTTTTGAATGCAAGTTCTCAGCTCAGGTATGGGTTAGGGTTCGGATTAAGGCGGCTATGGATAATGTTGACTCGAAGTGGGAGGATGTTGTAGACTGCTTACGGCTCAGGTGTAGATCTAAATCAGCAGCTGATTATGTTAGCAGGATTTTGGTAGCGGCTACTGCTTATTTCATTTGGCAGGAACGTAATGCTAGACTTTTCAAGAACCAGTTGAGACCTCTGGAGCAGATTTATGAGTTGATAATCAAGACTGTTCGATATAAGCTTATGGGAGTGAAGATGAAGCAGACTGAAAGAGTCCGAAGGCTTCTAGGTGAATGGGAGATATGTGATGCCGACATTAATGGTGATGGCGAGTGATGAGTTTGTTATTGCTTTCTAGATTATAGTCTAGTGGTGTTTGTGTTGGGTTTCGGTTGTTTTTTCTGGTTTTTGGTGTTTACTTTCGTGGGGCATGTCCCATGATTGAACTAGTGTAGATACACTACACTACTTGTTTTGTTTGGTTGTGAATATATAGAATCACCGGGGTAACCCTTTACCCAAAAAAAATATATATAAGTCTTTTAGCCATATTAACAAACTTTCGTGGAAAGATGCCATGTGGGGGCTCGATATTAATTTAAACTTTTGATACTAGTAAGACTTAATTGTTACTGTTTTTTTGAAAATAACTGGAGAATTTTTCTAAATTTTTTTTTATAAAAACCTTTGGGCGAATGAAATTTCCTCACAACATGGAGGTAACATCGACTCAGCTTAACTCCACTTCCAAGTGAAGTTTTCATAAGTCCAGATTTTCTTTAAACCTTTTGCAAAACCTAAACAACACTCTTCTTAAGATGTTGGTTTAACATCAAACTCAGCTTAATACCATGTCATAAGAGAGGTTTCCAAATCTTTTTAATGTCTAAAAAAAAATCCTTCTTACGACGTTGGTTTAACATCGACTCAGCTTAATACCACATTATAAGAAAATTTTCAAATTTTTCCTTAAATTCTTTTGCAGCAACCTAACAAAACTCTTCGAAAACCCAAAACATTTTTTTGAACGCTAACTCGTGGGATACTACCTTTTAGTCAAACAAGTCGCTTCTCGCTATCGCAATCGATTTTCCCCTATTCGAGACACTCTCACTTGTCAATCCTCGATCGATCGCTCGTTCATCCTCAGTTACCCTAACGCTTTTGTCGCTATCCCTCTGTGTCAATTCTCACAGTCTTCCTTATGAATTAATTTCGGGACGAAATTTCCTAAAGCGGGGGAGACTGTAACAACCCGCTTATCGCTCTCGTTACTCTCGTTACGCCTAGCACCCGAGATTCGAATCATAATGTAAACTATAACGCTTACAACGCTATTTCGCATATTTTCGCACACGCTGTATCACAACGCATACGCTTATAACGCTAACACATACACTATTGCGCTATTCGCTATCGCTCAACGCAACGCAAACTTGAAATGCAGTTACTTATGCTATGTCCTATTAAAGTATATTATATTACTAGTATGTATATTAAAACATCTGGGTGTCTAAAACTTGTTGGAACGCACACTCACGGGCACGCGCAATTCGACTATCACACTGAAACACAATGTAACACGATACTACTTATCTTGCTAAAACGCTTAATGTACTTACAGCAATTAACGCAAAAAAACGCATCAAACGAATAGAAAGTTGGGAAACTAGCTCATCCGTCAGGATGGCCATCCGATTGACTTGCCATCCGACACCTCAGCAGCACCGCCTTACTTCTCTCTCACACTATAAATACCTCCCACATGTCACTGTTCACTGATGTGACAGCCCTATACGACCAACTCACTCCCAGCTCGTTCTCAAGCACTATTTCACTCGATTCAAGGCTATTTTGTAAGTAATTCTCCCTAAATCTTGTTCTTCCATCTTCACTACACACATCTCCATCATCTTCTTCATCAAAAACACTGATTTTCATCACGAACTCACCTGATTTGAGTTGCTTGAAGATGGTGTTCACTTGGTGACGTCATCTCATCAAGTTTAGCTCAGATCTAAAGAATTTCTACACATTTTAACACGAATCTTAAACAAAACTTCAACATTTCAACTGATTCAACTTTCTTTCCACTCTTTTACAGTCTTCTAATAAAAAACGATGGAATCTGGACTCAACCTGACCTAAGACTCACTCTATAGTCTAGGGCCGGCTCGAAAACGGATTTCCACCGGAGAGGTGATCGACAAACGGGTTGAACATGAAGTCCCATAAAGCTCAGCAGGTCTGATCGAATGGGGTGGTTCCCATCCAATCGACTGGGCTAGACTCGGTGTGGATTTCCGTTCTTTGACACGTCGTCACGCCGTCTCCGTTAATTCAAAAATGTTTACTTGAAAAATTTTATAAAAACTTCAAACTACAGTCTGCAACTCACTCGAATAGCCATCCGATCGAATGGCCATCCGACAGGATGACCATCCGACATGATGACCATCCGTTTGGATGACCATCCGACCGGATGACCATCCGTTTGGATGACCATCCGACCAGATGACCATCCGACCGGATGACCATCCGTCCGGATGACCTTCCGTCCGGGTACACTGTTACAACACTTAACCCACTTTTACCCCATTTAACACACTGATTCCTACCGTTCAGCCTTGAGGAATACTTATGCATCTGTTCCCGTACACAGACTGATCCGACGCTCTCAACCATCCAACCAGATCGTGTTTAATTGTTGGACACGCACTGTGAGTATACTTGACCCCCTTTTAACGCTTTAAACACACTTTTGGGGTGTAACATACGTTTATATCGAAAACACACTTATCAAAATGTAGTACACAATCTAAACTATTGTCACATGTGAATGATTGATGTACATATTTACACGTGATGCTTGATACATATGTGCTAGGACTTTTACCCGTGACGTTCCAACTTAACTAGAATAGTACTATAGTTCGACTCACGCCCGACGGGGTCTAGTTAAGACAAACTCGCACTCACAAACGCACATCGCAATCATCTCGGGACTTAGCTGGTAGTTATTGTCTTGTAGCGTATATGTTATGTATCATGTTTATGTATGTGGAAATTCGCAGCGCTTTTATCTACTTTATGCTATATTAAACCTGGATACTCGCCAGTATATTTTTGTATTGACATTATTTTAAAGTATGTTGCAGGTTAAACGCAGGTTATCTCAATCAAGATAGGCTACTTTAGAAACTCACCTAAAAATCTAGGTTGTCGGATTTGTATTGTTCAAGAGACATCAAATCTGTACAACTTTATGTGAAATATTTGTTTATTAGTATGGGATAATGAACTTGTTAAATATTGTCGCTAAATTAGTTGTTATTGATTCTCTTGAGCAATCTGATTCGCCTAGTGCCGTACCGCGATGATTTCACCGTCGGTTGGGGTGTGACAGTAGCGCTGGCCATCTCAATCCCCAACATATGTACTTGGGCATTCCACCAAGTCAGGGCATGATCCTTCAATTTGCCTGAAGCATACTTCACCCTCTCCCCAGCTGGACAGTTACACATAGCAAAAACTGATTCGGCCTTTTCGAACCATCGGAGCAGTCCCACGCTCCTTTGGTCCCACTGAATGTCTGTGGCTTACAATCCGTAAATGTCTTGAAAGTACAAACAGGCGGATTGTTCTGATTCTGGTTCCCGGGTTGACCTGGAAAGAAAGTTCAACGCACAAATAAGAGTCGAGTATACGATTAAAGAACAAGGAGCGTCTGATACGCGTCATACCCGCCTGCTGGGCTGCTAAGGCTTCAGCCACACGAGTATTTATTGAGTCTGTCAGCTCCGCCTAAGTCATAATGATGTTGCCACGTCCACCGCCGCGGCCACCACCGCATCAACCATTATGTCCACCACGTCCGTTCATGATTCTGCATCCATGATAAGAGCGAAAAGGATAAGGATCACGATTGAGTAGAAGTCAATCTTCGCTATGACTTCTATGGATTGATGAATCTCCCATTATGTCCGATAATGAGTCAGAACCCCTCTTACACTTGTTAAGCCTCACTGGGACTCACATACACCCCACATTATTATTATGTGTGCACCCATAATGATAATGCAGTTTGCATGTTCATCTCAGCTCCTCTAAACTCGTGTTAAAAAGGTTCCTCAGATTCGAGTAGTAAGATGAATGTTATCATGAAAATAAGGATCATGAAAGTCTAGAGGTAATGTCATACTATCAATGCATCATAACGTAAGCAAGCAACACATATAATCACACTGTAGTGCCAAGTATGTAATCGTATGCAATATCATAAGTAAGTGTACGCTAGGTATGTAATGCATAAAGTAAACAAAAGACGAACCTTGCAATCTGGAGCTGAGTGTCATGGTCGATTTCAGAACTGCTCGATTATAGTCTGGTTTTATAAAAAAAACGTTTTAAAACCTAGTTAACTATAACCAGTGGCTCTAATATCAAACTATCACACCTCCAAAATACCACATGAGGAAACCCCCGCGAGGCGTGTGACGTACCAGGATCTAGCCAATAATCACGTTGAACTAACTATAATATATATTAAATAAAATTCACATTCAATGTAAATAGTGCAATTCAAAACATATGTTTAAAACAAGTTTACGTTCAGAGGAAGCATAATTTAATTGTTCAAGCGTTTCAAAAACCATAGTATTCAAACAAGTCATCATTTAATGTTTCTCCAAGCATCACAACCCATGACCACTCTAGCATCCTAGACTGCAAGTCCCATGTGACACTTGTGCTCCGTAAACACCACACGAAGTAGGACAAAATCTATTATCAAAGAAACAATGTGTTTTGGTCTCAAAAATTTGTTTATTTTGATTTTACAATTTCACGTTTTGATTCTAGTTCATTTTCAAGCCTTAAATCGCTTTCTAGAAAGTTATACGCGAACTGATGCGTAAACGTAATCAGTTTAATGCGGCAAACACTCCGGAACAGTGAAATAGGCTTAACATACCTCAAATAACTTTTATATAACTTAGAAATAGGTTTTGAAAGCTTTGGTATGTCGAAAACAAGTCTATTCACTCTTAGGGACTAATCGCGTCAAACTGCGAAAGTCTGCTGATTCGTATAGTAACGAACATTCCGGAACTTGATCATGAGCTAAACGTACCCTAAATATCCTTTACATAGCTTACTAATAGGCTTTGAGGGGTTCGTCATGCGAAAATATGCTTACTAGATCAATAGGGACTAAAAGCGTCAAAAACTGCGTAAGTTTGCATTCACGCGCATAACTTACGTTCTGAATATATCCGGACATCCAAAAATTTATGTAATCGTTAAAATATTTTATTTTAGTGATTGGCATGATAAAATTCCATTCGTCGCAGAATTTGGATATTTTTTCGTGTCCGCTCGTGTATCGTCGTAATTTACCGAACAACGCAACCGTGCGACCAAACGAACTGACATCCGAGATGTTTTTGAGCATATTTTAAGTTCCCTATACTTTAACTTCATTTTAGATCCTTGAAATGAGGTTAAAGGGGCTTAAATATGTCAAAAATGCATCGAAAACCAAGTTTTGGGCCTGCAGGAACCTAAACTGTAAATCTGCCAAACTTGGCTAGGCGGGGCGCGTAAGGTGAGCCCTTTCCTTATGCGGGCCGCGAGAACTGCACATATCAGAAAACCCAGTTTTCAATTCAGCAGCTGCTTTTAGGCCTTTTGCACATGGTTTCTTCACTCTAGGGGCTTGTTTTGGGCACCCATAGATTACCAAAACAGTGGGTGATACTTGTACGGTCCAGATTGAAGCTCGTTTATCGAGGAACGGTCTTAATATACCCACCCCCATTTCACTTCAACTCACAACTTGATCTGAATTTTCTCTAAGTTGAGGTTCAAAACTTCATACCTGAGAATATTTAGATCAAATCTCCATTGCCTTGGACCTCTTGTAAGTTTCTTTCATGCTTTTATGCGTTTTTAAGCGTAAAAGTCAAACAATGTTTGACTTTCTGCTTTGACCGGTCAATGGTCAACATGAAGTTCGTTTGAACTTCGCAACGTGAGCGTAATCACGATGGTAATAGTCCCTTGCTACTATACCTACTGATTACCACGTTGATTAGGTGTAGTGACGAGTCATAGTTTCGGTCAAAATACGTGCCTATGCGTATTTTGCAACCAAACTATTCTTGGGTATTAAAACCGTTTGTTTTGATATCAAACTTGTTTTCTAACTTCGTTAAACGTATTTTAACATGTTTAACTCGTCACTTTTAGTTTAGTGCTTATATAGGGTCGTAAAGATAAGCGGTCTAAACAACTGCTTAGACTTTCAAACCCGACCCGTTTGGTCGATCTTTAGGATCCGACCAAACATATATTGTGACCATAGTTGAATAGGGAATAACCTTCCGAGGTTATACCTTATGGTCACTTCGTTTAGTTAGTTGTATGATAGGTAGTTTATATGCCTTAGGAAAATGACCAAAATGCCCTTTTTCGCATAATTTCATTTTAAGCATATGTAACACATGTTTTGATATCTAAACTGATTATATAACATAATTAGATATGTTAAGGCATATAATACTTGTCATAGGACTAGTTAGGCGTCTCGAACGCGCTTTCGCGCGTACGACGCGTTAAAGTAGCGTAAGCTACCTTAATGGGTCGTAAGCACTTAGGATAGGTTCCGATTTAGAATGTAGGCTTTGTTAAACCATATCACATGAGTTCCAATACTCATTTGGTTTACAAGACCTCATTCTACCCGATCTTCCGATTTAGGTGTCGATTCACTAACATAGTATCCGTTACACTAGGAACCACTTCAACACTTGAACTCTTGGTCTTTTGAGCTTGTTATACCATTTGAACCGGAACTATACGCAATCCCAGGTGAGTACATAGTTCCCCTCTTTTACCGTTTTTAAATGTTTTGGGATGATTCGTATGTGTAATCGATTTGTTTTCAAAATGTATGGCATTTATGTGTTCACTAGGTGCTTTTATGTGTATTATTCTGATTACGCAAATACAATGTTTTATCCTTAAAGTGATCTGCCTGTCTTCATAGTTAGATTCATGTAGGATATTTGAAGTACAGTCTTAGATCTTCCTATCTTCATAGTAAGATTTTTAAGAAGTACTTTTCAACCCGATGGATGGTTTATGTGTAGTTTGTTGGTGATTTAGATAACGAAACTAGATAATACAATAAGCACATGGTGGATACGCCGCTGGTACTTCCTATATATAAGTGTGCTTATTGTATTACCTTTCGTGGCGTTATCCCGAATCACCATTAGGATTTAGGATGTTGTGGTACAATGATTCGATGTGACAAGAACCTGATCCCTGTAGTATCTATCTATCTTCATAGTTAGACATATATGGGATGTTTAGAGTACTAATATTGGAGCCCTTGTTTGGATTCATTGTGTACTTTAATGCAAGTTAGATTAGACAATGTGACAAGAACCTGATCCCTGTAGTATCTATCTATCTTCATAGTTAGACATATATGGGATGTTTAGAGTACTAATATTGGAACCCCTGTTTGGATTCATTGTGTACTTTAATGCATGTTAGATTAGACAATGTGACAAGAACCTGATCCCTGTAGTATCTATCTATCTTCATAGTTAGACATATATGGGATGTTTAGAGTACTAATATTGGAACCCCTGTTTGGATTCATTGTGTACTTTAATGCATGTTTACGAGGTGGAACAGGTTGACGATTATGTGTTTATGTGGTAGTTGTGATTTAGATAACGAAACGGGTATAATAAAATAAGAACATGGTGGATACGTCGCTAGTACTTCCTATATATAAGTGTTCTTATTTTATTATTCTTGTAGCATTATCTGGATCACTTTAGGATTTTGTGTATGATTGTTTCAATGTTTGATTATCGAAATCTTCGTAGAATCTCCCATATTATTTTTATATGTGAGATTCTTAGAAAGATATCTAAAGTATTATCATGACTCATTGATTTGATTTATATAATACTTACATAAGTTTTGATTTATTTCAAAATAGTTATTATTAATCCTTGATTGGATTTCTAATAACATATTAACAAGTTTTTTTTACGATGGTTTAAACAAGATTACGATGTAAGGCATAAAAATGACTTAGTAATAATCATATTGCCATATACAAACCTATTTTGTCACGAGTTTTTACAATTAAGATTATGTATTGCAAATACTAAATTTTTGCCACTTTTTGGCTTCAAAATTTATTTTCAATTGACAGCTCTCCTAACTGTTAAAGTATTGCAATACCAAACGTTTTGCCATTTACTTGGCTAATAAAACCTATGTATTCGCCGGCATTTTTATGCTGGCTGTTTTTCACATACGTTTCAGGTTTTCAACTATTCAAGTAAGCAACGCATAGGACTGCATTTGGGCCTTAGACTTCTAAAACAAAAGAACAATTACCTGTATTCTTTGTTTGTAAAACGATGTTAATGATATCGAAACAATTTTAGTACCAGTAGTTGTGAGCAATTTGTAACGTGACTCTCCGATATTTCCGCCGCGTGTTGTTGTATTACGCGATTGGGGTGTTACAGATTGGTATCAGAGCACTGGTTATAGGGAGTTAGGTTATTAGCATGCCTTAAACCTGTCAATTGAAAATAAATTTGTAACGTGACCTTCCTAGGACCCAAACGTGAGTAGACTTAGGAACTCTTTCCTAAATCCTCATCCTTATTCGTGCCATAACTACTCTATGATTTACAAATCATCTAGCCCTAGATGATTTATCCTGAACCTTAGGCTTTATGTCTTTGGGGTATTCCTCAAAATGTTTTCTCACAGCATTTTCATTGAAATATTTTTCAAAATGTTTTCTTAAATGTTTTTGTCAAAATATTTCACAACATGTTTTATCTCAAACAATTTGTATCAAAAGATTTCTTAAATGTTTTCTTCAAACATTTTTCATCGAAATCTTGGGTTTTTAATAATGTGAACACATGCAATCTGGAAGGGTGGATGCTGTACCCCAAGTCTTCTGTCTAAGGATAGAGTGTTCGTACAAATCCGCATTTTCGGACCAGTCACTCTTACCTGGGAACTCTTAGGGTGAGTGTCCACTTATAGGCTAAAGCATGTCTTCGTGAAGCATTATAAAAACCTATCCATCTTGACCCTACCAAATGATTTCTAAACGACCTTTGTAACCCTACTCATTCATATTACCCTCGGTAATATGTTTGCTCTTCACGACAATCAAAACATCTTTCCTTTCCCACTACTATTTCATTATATTACCTTCGGTGATATGTTTGATTCGATACAGTTGAAATGAATTCCATTTAATTTCACGACACTATGAGATCCTATCTCATTTTTGAAACACTACCTTTGTTTTTCAAAATTTCAAATTTTTATCATTTGGATGAGAAATTTTCAAAAATTTCAACACAAATTTCTTTATTTTTAAATTTTAATTTAAAAACATTTTGTCTTAAAAGCAATAAATTTTTAACAGGTAAAGAATCTATAATACAAACCATTAACTTGATTTGTATCCTCTCGTCCAAAAATATTACAAAAGTTTATTTTCAAACAACTCCTGTCTCAAAACAATATCCACAACACCATATATTCTAAGTACAAGAACAAGATCAATGAACAATATTTTACTAGATTAAAATTTTCACAATACAATAATGTTACAAACTCATAACAATTGGATAAATCTAACTTATTTGGTTTTCTCTATAGCTGAACTTTCAAGATGCCTCCTAGACGCGATCAAACTGAAAATGCTACCCTCGTAGCCACAATCGTTCAACAGATGACTGCGGTGCTTCCGAACCTCGTTACTCAGATAAACCAGGCATATAACAATAACAATAATAACAATGCTCAGTGTAACTTCAAAATGTTCAATTCAGCCAAGCCATCGAAATTTTCTGGGTCTGAAGGAGCAACTGCACTCCTACAATGGTTTGAAAGTATAGAAAGCACATTCCGCCATGTTCAGTGTCCCGATGAGCGCAAGGTGGATTTCGCCTCAAGTGTCATTTAAAGGAGAGCACTCACCTGGTGGAATGGTATTATGAGAGACCGAGGTGCCGATGTTGCAATGGAACTGACGTGGGAAGAATTTAAAGATCTTATGAAGAAGGAATTCTGCCCACGAAGTGAAATAAGGGCACTTGAAAATGAGTTCTATTATCTAAAACAGGATAGTGGGGAAAACCATGCCTACACTGACCGATTTGAATAGTTAAGCCTACTCTGTCCCACTATGGTCACACCTTTGGATCGGGCCATTGAGAAATACATCGATGGTTTACCTGACCCTGTCCAAGACATTATCACTGGCAGCCAACCTACAATGCTTAGGGAGGCTAAGGAATTAGCTGCTATCTTAACTGACTCCCAGGTTAGAAAAGGTAAACTATTTTGAAAAAGAGACAAGAAACAAAACACTGGATCTGTTAACGAGAATTCGAAAGGAACAAAGGCCGAATCTTCTAAAAGTTCTAGGAAGCGCAAGGCTTCAAAGAATTTTGCAATTCCTGCACCTGTTCCACTAAACTCAGTACCCTTCAAGGGATTTTATCATGGAAAGCAACCTCAGTGCAATCGTTGCAATTATCATCATGCATCAAATTTCCCTTGTCGCAAGTGTACAATATGTGGTTTATTTGGACATCTAGCTGTGACCTGTCGTATCCAGAACCGAGCAGCCCCTACTCAGACTCGCCCAAGAGCATGTCTCAATTGTGGTGACTTAAATCATTTCAAGCGAAACTGCCCCAAGTTTGCCAATGCTAATGGACGAGTATTCAATGTCAACGAGGCTCAAGCTAATGATCAAGCGCTTATGATCATTTGAACCTCTAAATTTCCTGTTTATTTTCAAGAACAATGTACATATTTTAACTATGTTTGTAATGTCAATATAAATTTCAAGAAGTTTATCTTTATCTTTGTTATTCAATTTTCAATTTTCAATTTCAAACTCTAATGTGATTACACTATGTGTGGTTTCAAATCATGCTGATTTTGAGGATTCCGTTCTTTAGGAACTAAATCTTATAATATTAGCATAATATAAATTGCACTCCGGTGCATTCGTACGAACGTGGTGACACGATCGATACGAATACTATGAACACTTTATGATCATAGCATTACATACATGATTTATTTATCTAATATGTATAGTACATGATTGTAAGTACAATTTGCTTCGTATGTTGAATTAACATACTTAATACATTTTTGCTTAGTGTGTTAACTTAGCGTACCTAGCACATGATTTGAGAACATTTTCTTGATATGCATACATTATGATGATAATGTATGATTAGTATATGTTGCATTCTACCTGTTTGGTTAATATGAAACCTATATATAAACATTCGTACTAGAATAGAACACCTACTACTAAAATTTGTTGTATGCAAAAATAAGTAGTATTGTCATTGCTAGTATGAAATACGATTCGATTTGACAGATATATTATTGTGACAATGTTTAGTTGATTTAGATGATAGTTCGACCTTATTATTTGTTTACCCTCGCTTAACAAGAGGAGCTATGTGGACCATGCGACGAAACGAGTAATTATGGGTGCACACTTAATTATGAGATTCGACGCATGAGAATCATAGTAAGCCTTGTTAAGTATGGTGGCATAAAATCTAGAATGATCAAGGTAACAAGAGGAGTATGATGCGATAAGAACATGGTGGATACGCCGATGGTACTTCCTATATATAAGTGTTCTTATTGTATTATTCTTCATAGCGTTGCTGAGATCATTTGGTGATTTTATGTTATCTTGGACCATTATGTGATTATGTGATTATTTGTTGTTAGTGTGGTTATTTACAATAAACAAGAACAAGTACATTCATTAACTCAAATCGAGCCGATCGGGATTATAATATGGTGTTAAAGGTGACGATCTTGATGCCATAGGTACGTTGACCCGTCTCCTATGCATGGGATGCTCATGGTACATTAGAGGTACCTCATGGGACGTTAGAAACTGTGTACGTGAAGGGCTTGAATGTACACCCCTTTGTTTGCTAGGGATTACACTAGGAGCTTAGTATAACATAGTGCCATACTTAGATGATTTTTGAACACTAGTCGACTTTCACAAGTTTCAAAGGGTTGAATACCTTGAGATACTTTGAATATCCCAAATCACATTTTAAATTCCCAGAAATTTCCAACACCAAATGATGCTCCGCATCTTTGGGATCTAGCAATCTGCTTATCCATTAGTTGCTTCAATTCCACTCTACGGTCTCCTTCGAACAAATTTCGGGACGAAATTTTCCTGAAGTAGGGGAGATTGTGACACTTGTGCTTTGTAAACACCACACGAAGTAGGACAAAATCTTTTATCAAAGAAACAATGTGTTTTGGTCTCAAAAATTTGTTTATTTTGATTTTACTGTAACAACTGTGCTTGTTATCACTATGAACAGTTCTGTTATCAATAAAACAATGTTATTTGATCCCAATGTTTGTTTGATTGTGTTTTACATTTTTCATGTTTTGACTTTTATGTAATTTCAAACTCTACATCGCTTTCTGGAGAGTTATACGCAAACTAGTGCGTAAACGTACTCAGTTTAATGCGAGAAATACTCTGGAACATCAACATATACTCAACATACCTTAAATAACCTTTACATAACTTAGAAATAAGTTTTGAAGGCTTTGGTATGGCAAAAACAAGTTAATTCGCTTACAGGGACTAAATATGACAAACTGCGGAAGTATGTCAATTTGAACTGTAACGAACATTCCGGAACATAACCATAAGTTAAGCACACCTTAAATATCCTTGACATAGCTTAGAAATAGGCTTTGAGGGGTTTAGTGTGCTAAAATAAACTTTTGGAACATTCAGGGACTAAAAGTGTCAAAAAGTGCACAAGTTTGCATTTTCGCGCATAACTTACGTTCTGAATACATCCGGACATCCAAAAATTTATGAAAGCATGACTACATTATATTTTAGTGTTCGCCTTAAGAAAAATCCATTCGTCGCATCATTTGGATCGTTTTTCGCGCTTATGCGCATTCCGTCGTAATTAAGCGAACATCGCGTTCGTACGACCAAACGAACCATCCCCCGACATATTTTTGAACATGTTTCATATCCACAATGTTTAGGCAACATTTTAGGGCCTTAAAGTTGGCTTTACGGGCTTTAGAAGTGTCGGGAATGGCCTTAAACACGTGCAGGGGCTGAAACTGTCATTTCTGAAACATATATGCAGATCAGAAGCCTCAGGCGGCCCGCATTGTGTTTGGCTGATCCTAAAGCGGGCCGCTTCCCACCTTCTGACCAGATTAAATGTTTCTAATCACAAGTTGCAGCCATTTGATTCTCAACCACATGTTCCTAATTGTCTAGTCATGTGATAAGGATGGAATTTTAGTCACCATAAGGTTCCAACAAGTGTACGGACTAGATCTTTTCCCCTTTTCCAAGAAACGATCCTAACGGTAGTGCTTTTACTATAAATACCCATCCATCCTCAACACAAAACCCACACCTTTGAACCTTTGAATCTTGGACCCTTCGTAAGTATTCTTTCGTTCTTTTCCTTATTTTATTGTTTTATCGAGTCTGAAAGTCAAACTTTGTTTGACTTTCTGCGTTGACCAGTAATGGTCAATGCGAAGTTCGTTTGAACTTCGCAACGTGATTGTAATCACGTTGGTCATAGTCCCTTGGGACTATGCCCACTGATTACCACGTTGTCTAGGGTCGTAGGGTAGGCGATCTAATAAATCGCCTATACCTTCGAACCCGACCCAGTTTGGTCGATCATTAGGATCCGACCAAATACATTAGGTAACCATAGTGTAGGGAATAACCTTCTGAGGTTATACCCTATGGTCACATCGTTAAGTAGTTGTATGATAGGTAGTTTATATGCCTTAGGTAAATTACCAGAATACCCTTTTCATACATAATTGGTAATTTAGCATATGTAACCTAAACTTTTGTCACGTAACTGATTATGTAACATGTTTAGGCATATAATACTTGTCATAGGACTAGTTAGGCGGTCCGAACGCGTTTCACGCGCACGACACGTTAAAGTAGCATAAGCTTCCTAAACGGGTCGTAATGGGTCGTAAACAATTATGTTAAGTTTCATTTAGCATGTAGGCTTTGTTAAACCATATCACGTGAGTTCCGACACTCATTTGGTTTACAAACCCTAATGCTACCCAGTCTTCCGAGATAGGTCCGGTTTATTAACATAGTTACCTATACTAGGTGCCGTTTGATTCCGAGATCTATAGCATTACTTGGTGGTTATCTTTATACAACTGAGCAATCTCAAGTGAGTACATAGAACCCCTCTTTTACTGTTTTCCAAACTGTTTTGGGGTGGAACACATGTGCCTACTTGTTACTTTCATGCTTTCCTGTTTTCACATCATATACATGCTATGTTCGTTAGTACATTATAGTACATGATTTCATAACATTTCCTGCTAGGTGTGCCCATTGTGTGCATTACTTAGTACATTGTTTTACATGACATTTCCTGCTAGGTGTGCCCAATGTGTGCATTACTTAGTACATTGTTTTACATGACATTTCATGCTAGGTGTGCCCATTGTGTGCATTACTTAGTACATCGTTTTACATGACATTTCATGCTAGGTGTGCCCATTGTGTGCATTACTTAGTACATCGTTTTACATGACATTTCACGCTATGTATGTTCATTTGATTACATACTTAGTGCATTGTTTTCTCATGCTCACATTTTGTTATGACATTTGGTTTGTTTACATGGGACAATATATCCATTAACACTAGCTACGCCGTTCGTTAGTAGGTAGTGGTACCATAGGAATTGACAACTCCCGTTCCGGACATCCCAGGGTAAGGGGACAGAAAGGAATGACCGAATTCGTTGACATTAAGACAGATAGACCTTTAATTTGTTTAAAGGGTTATCACCACAGTCGCCAGGCTTGGATGTATGCATATTCACAATACCGCATAAATGTTCATATTAAATAGTTGCATGCATTTACACAAAACATAGCTTTGATTTAAACCAAGTTTTACTTCAATACTTTGTTTTCGTGCATATGGTTTAGTTGAGACATTTCACTTGCCATACATGACATTTTGACATAGACATTTGACATGGATATTTGACATAGACATTTGACATGGATATTTGACATAGACATTTGACATGGATATTTGACATAGACATTTTGACATGATTTACATCTTGACATAAACACTTTGACATGTTATTCAATACATTTGACAATTGATTTAAACATAGACTTCTTACATTGTTTGGTTTGGTTTGATTAAGTGATTAAGTAACGATGCGTGTGTAATATGATACAAGCATGGTGGATACGCCGCTGGTACTTCCTATATATAAGTGTTTGTATGGTATTACATGGCGTAGCGTTATTTGAATCATTTCAGTTTGAGACATAGAACATTTTATACAAATAACATACTTTTCACAAGACATTGATTTACAAACAACTTACCTTATACAAACACATTTTTACATGGTTATTTATTTAACCTGACATTTACTTATACATATCATCTGATCTTATTGTTTTCAAATGATTTACAAGACAAAGCAAATAACAAGGTTCATGACTAAACATTTTCTCAAACAAAAGTCATGAATCTTATTTTCGCAAAACCTATGTATCTCACAGGCATTTTTATGCTGACGTACCTATTTTCACATGTGTTTTCAGGTGCTTTTCCATAGGATGTTGATCATGATACTAGGGCGGACCTGTGCCTTAGAGACTTTAAAAGATGATAGACTATGTATAATTATGTTCTGAACTCTTAATTTGCTATTTCGAGACAATGTAACACCCTTGTTTAATAAATAAAATACACTTTGTGTGCCATGGTTATGAAACAATTAATTCTGTCGCAACACGCCCCGATGTTTCCGCCGCGATTTGTTGTTTTACGCGGTCGGGGTGTGACAGAAGAGTTGGTATCAGAGCCAATGGTTATAGGGAATTAGGTTATTAGTAATGCTTTGACCTAGACTATAACTTTTCTAGGAACCTAACACAAGCTAACTTGTGTTTAGATCTTAAAACATGTACATCACCTATCCTTAGGTGATTAACAAAACAAGGAACCAAAAATTTTCCGAAACGATTTTTGAACAACAATCATCTGTTTTTGAATAAATTTTTACAAGGTTTTGAACCCTCAATTGTAAGGTTTTGAACCCTCTGTTTTATGGTTTTGAACCCTTTTCAAGTTTGGTTTTTGGCCTTGTGCCTTCTAATTTTCAAAAATCCCGTCAAACGTTTTGGGTTTTAAATAATGTGAACGTGTGCAAACTGGAAGGGTGAATGCCTGTATTCTGAGTTTTCTGTCTAGGCAAGCACTTCGTATACATCTCAACCAGACGCAGAGACCAGTTGTGCTTACCTGGGAATTCTTGGGATGAGTGTTCACTTATAGGCGAGCATGTCTTCATTATACATTATTTTTGACCCATTTACTTTGATTAGTCACTGTGAGTCGTTTGTTTGCTTTGTGATACGGACGAATGACCACCATCTTTGCTTTTGTTGATTTTGTTTCATCTCATTCTTTTCATCCAATCATCTCACTCGTTTCCTTTCATGTTTTCCTCTTTTAGAATGCCTCCTCGACGCGAAAATCAGATAGCAACTGCCGAGCTGGCAGAAATTATTGCGCAGCAGATGGCTGCTCAGTTTCCAAATCTCTTTGCTCAATGGAACCAAGCCAACAACAACAACAATGTTCCATGCAAATACAAGGATTTTAACCAGGCTAAACCACTCAAGTATAGTGGTTCTGAGGGAGCGACTGGGCTTCTTCAGTGGTTCGAGAGCATAGAGAATACTTTTCGCCATGTGCAGTGTCCGGATAATCGCAAGGTCGAGTTCTCCTCGAGCGTATTTCAGAAGAGGGCTTTGACATGGTGGAACGGGGTTATGAGAGACCAAGGTGCAGAAGTCGCTCTCGCACAGACATGGGCTGAACTTAGAGCCCTTATGATGAGGGAATTCTGTCCTCGCCATGAACAGCGAGCGTTGGAGAAAGAGTTTGATGTTTTGAAGCAAGATAGTGGTGAGCACAGGGCTTATACTGATCGGTTTGAAGAATTGAGTCTGCTTTGCCCAACAATGGTCACCCCACTCGACAAGGCTATCGAGAGATACATCGATGGTCTACCTGACTCGGTACAAGACATTCTTACTGGTAGTAACCCTGCCACACTTCGTCAGGCGATCGAGTTATCTGCGACATTGACTGAGTCGCAGATCAGGAAGAACAAGTTACACCGGAAGGGTGACAAGGGCAAGAAGCAGTCGGCTGACAAGCAAGATAGCAAGAAAGGTCAAAACTTGAATGGAAAGAACTCTGGTTCTTCGAAGAGGTCAAGGAAGCGAAAGGCTTCCCAGAATTTTGCTATCACTGCCCAAGCTAATCAGGCAGCTCCCAACCAACCCGCACAGTTTCCAGCAAAGAAACCCTATACAGGGAATGCACCTTTGTGCAATAGATGCAACAGTCACCACCAGCCGCAATTTCCATGCCGTTTCTGTACTAACTGTGGGAAGTCAGGCCATCTCGCCAATGTTTGTCGATCTGCTCAGAATCCTGCGGTTCAGAACCCGGCTCAACAAGTTGCTCAGCCTCCTGCTCCGCAACAAGGTCAAGCTGCAAGACCACAATACCCACCAGGTGCTTGTTACAATTGTGGGGATCTGACCCACTACAGGAACCGGTGCCCAAGGCTAACCAACCAGAACCAGAACCAGAACCAGAATCCGGCTCCGGCTCGAGGCCGAGTTTTTAACATGAATGCCCAAGAGGCACAGGCTGACGATAATGTGGTGAACGGTACGTTCTTTATTAATAATCAGCCTGCATCTGTTCTTTTCGATTCCGGTGCCGATAAGAGTTTCGTGTCTTTGTCTTTTGAGCAAATGCTTCGAGTGTCTAGAACGAAACTAGGCAAATCTTTGACAGTAGAGGTTGCTAGTGGTGAACCCATTATTCTCGATTCTGTTCTTCGCAACTGCCAGTTGAACCTAAATGATCATCTTTTTCCTATTGACCTCGCGCCTATGCAACTTGGAAGCTTCGACGTTATTGTGGGAATGGATTGGCTATCCAAGCATCACGCAGAGATAGTTTGTTCTAAGAAGATTGTTCGTGTGCCACTTTCGACAGGCGAGATCCTGCAAGTCCAAGGTGAGAAGCCTATCGGTGGTCTCAAACTCATGTCTTGTTTTAAAGCTCGGAAGTATCTGCAGAAGAACTATGTGGCTTTCTTAGCACATGTTACAGAAGATAAAGGCAAGGGTAAGTCGATTTCAGATATTCCTGTCGTTCGGGATTATTCTGAAGTTTTCCCTGGAGACTTACCTGGTCTACCTCCAGCACGCCAAGTCGAGTTCCGCATTGATCTCGTACCTGGTGCAAATCCCATAGCCAGAGCTCCATATCGACTTGCACCGTCTGAGATGCAAGAGTTGTCTAAG
The DNA here is from genome assembly GCA_030545235.1 of Helianthus tuberosus. Classification (NCBI taxonomy): domain Eukaryota; kingdom Viridiplantae; phylum Streptophyta; class Magnoliopsida; order Asterales; family Asteraceae; genus Helianthus; species Helianthus tuberosus. Next base: position 109,851,506 of record CM060409.1, read on the forward strand.
CAGCTTCAGGAGCTCTCTGACAAAGGTTTTATCCGTCCTAGCTTTTCACCTTGGGGTGCTCCCGTTCTTTTTGTCAAGAAGAAGGATGGATCCTTTAGGATGTGTATCGATTACCGTGAGCTTAACAAGCTCACCATCAAGAATCGATATCCCCTACCTCGCATCGACGACCTCTTTGATCAGTTACAAGGTGCTTCTTATTTTTCGAAGATTGATCTGCGATCTGGATATCATCAACTTCGGGTGCAAGAAGAAGACATTCCGAAGACAGCATTCCGTACTCGTTATGGACATTACGAGTTCACAGTCATGCCATTCGGTTTGACTAATGCTCCTGCTGTTTTCATGGACTTAATGAATAGGGTCTGCAAAACTTATTTGGATCAGTTCGTCATTGTTTTAATCGATGACATCTTGATTTACTCTAAGACGCGAGCTGATCACGAGCAGCACCTTCGTCTTACTCTGGAACTCCTGAAGAAAGAGCAACTTTTCGCCAAATTCTCCAAGTGCGAATTTTGGCTTAAAGAAGTTCAATTTTTGGGACACATTATCAACGAACGAGGTGTTCATGTAGATCCCTCCAAGATCAGTGCGATTAAGGATTGGGATACGCCTACTACTCCTACTGAAGTTCGTTCTTTTCTTGGTCTAGCGGGTTATTATCGCCGCTTCATTGAAAACTTCTCTAAGATTGCAGTTCCTCTTACTGCTCTAACTCAGAAGAAAATGCCCTTTTACTGGGGATTCAAACAAGAGGAAGCTTTTCAACACCTGAAGCAGAAGCTTTGCGATGCGCCTGTTCTATCATTACCTGAGGGTGATGATGATTTTGTCGTGTATTGTGATGCATCGAAATTGGGTCTTGGCTGTGTTCTTATGCAAAGGAACAAATTCATAGCCTATGCATCAAGACAATTGAAGATACATGAGAAGAACTACACCACTCATGATCTTGAGTTGGGTGCAGTCGTCTTTGCTCTCAAGATCTGGAGACACTATTTGTACGGTACAAAATGTGTGGTTTTCACTGACCACAAAAGTCTTCAGCATATCTTCAACCAGAAAGAACTCAACATGAGACAGCGACGTTGGGTTGAGCTTTTAAATGACTACGACTGCGAAATTCGCTACCATCCTGGTAAGGCGAATGTCGTGGCTGATGCATTAAGTCGTAAGGAACGTACTAAGCTTCATTGTGTACGTGTTCAGTCTGTTATTCAAGCTCGATCCGATATTCAAGCACGCATTGCTCAAGCTCAACAATCTTGTGTTTCACAAGGTTCGATGGATAAGGAATTTCCCTATCACATAACACCTGCTCTTGAACTGAAGGACAATGGGTCATATTACTTCATGGACCGTTTGTGGGTCCCAAGCCAGGATGATATTCGTACCTTGCTTATGGATGAAGCCCATAAGTCTCGTTATTCCATTCATCCGGGCTCAGATAAGATGTATAAGGATCTTCGTATTCACTATTGGTGGCCTGGTATGAAGAAAGACATTGCCTTATACGTGTCAAAATGCCTTACTTGTCTTAAGGTTAAGGCTGAACATCAGCGTCCATCTGGTTTATTGGAGCAACCAGAGATCCCAGTTTGGAAATGGGAAAACATTACTATGGATCTTGTTACCAAACTCCCGCGCACAAAGAAAGGTCATGATGCCATCTGGGTAGTCGTTGATCGTCTTACAAAGTCAGCACATTTCTTGCCAATCCGCGAGGATTTTCCTACTGACAGACTTGCTCAAATCTATGTAGATGAAATTGTGGCTCGACATGGTGTTCCTTTGAACATCATTTCTGACAGAGATGCTCGTTTCACTTCTCACTTTTGGAGAACCATGCAATCTGCTATGGGGACCCAACTTAATCTGAGCACAGCTTATCATCCGCAAACGGATGGTCAATCTGAGAGAACAATCCAGACTCTGGAGGATATGCTAAGAGCTTGTGTGATCGATTTTGGTGGTAGCTGGGATTCACATCTTAAATTGATTGAATTCTCCTACAACAACAGTTATTACACTAGCATCAAAATGGCTCCTTTCGAAGCTCTCTATGGTCGAAAATGTCGTTCACCAGTCTGTTGGAATGAGATTGGCGAGGCTCAACTTACTGGACCTGCCCTCATTTTAGAGACAACTGACAAGGTCAAGAAAGTTCGCGATAACCTTCAGGCAGCTAGAAGCCGTCAGAAGATTTACGCGGACCCAAAACGCAAAGCCTTGGAATTCCAAGTCGGTGATCGAGTATTACTTAAGGTCTCACCTTGGAAAGGTGTGATCAGATTTGGAAAGAAAGGAAAACTTGCACCTAGATACGTTGGACCATTCAAGATCGTCGAAAGAATCGGAAAGGTAGCCTATAGACTTGAGTTACCTCCTGAGCTGGGAAATGTTCATCCAACTTTTCACATATCAAATCTCAAGAAGTGTACAGCTGATGAGAACTACTCCATACCGCTTGACGAAATTCGTGTTGGCAAAACACTGAAATTTGTTGAGAAACCAGTGGAAATCATGGAACGTGAAGTCAAGTGGCTTAAACGCAAGCGCATTCCTTTGGTCAAAGTTCGCTGGGAAGCAAAACGTGGACCTGAGTTTACTTGGGAACGCGAAGACCAAATGAAGGCGAAATATCCACATCTTTTTCCACGAGTTTCCTCTAAATAAATTTCGGGACGAAATTTCCACAAGTAGGGGAGACTGTAACAACTGTGCTTGTTATCACTATGAACAGTTCTGTTATCAATAAAACAATGTTATTTGATCCCAATGTTTGTTTGATTGTGTTTTACATTTTTCATGTTTTGACTTTTATGTAATTTCAAACTCTACATCGCTTTCTGGAGAGTTATACGCAAACTAGTGCGTAAACGTACTCAGTTTAATGCGAGAAATACTCCGGAACATCAACATATACTCAACATACCTTAAATAACCTTTACATAACTTAGAAATAAGTTTTGAAGGCTTTGGTATGGCAAAAACAAGTTAATTCGCTTACAGGGACTAAATATGACAAACTGCGGAAGTATGTCAATTTGAACTGTAACGAACATTCCGGAACATAACCATAAGTTAAGCACACCTTAAATATCCTTGACATAGCTTAGAAATAGGCTTTGAGGGGTTTAGTGTGCTAAAATAAACTTTTGGAACATTCAGGGACTAAAAGTGTCAAAAAGTGCACAAGTTTGCATTTTCGCGCATAACTTACGTTCTGAATACATCCGGACATCCAAAAATTTATGAAAGCATGACTACATTATATTTTAGTGTTCGCCTTAAGAAAAATCCATTCGTCGCATCATTTGGATCGTTTTTCGCGCTTATGCGCATTCCGTCGTAATTAAGCGAACATCGCGTTCGTACGACCAAACGAACCATCCCCCGACATATTTTTGAACATGTTTCATATCCACAATGTTTAGGCAACATTTTAGGGCCTTAAAGTTGGCTTTACGGGCTTTAGAAGTGTCGGGAATGGCCTTAAACACGTGCAGGGGCTGAAACTGTCATTTCTGAAACATATATGCAGATCAGAAGCCTCAGGCGGCCCGCATTGTGTTTGGCTGATCCTAAAGCGGGCCGCTTCCCACCTTCTGACCAGATTAAATGTTTCTAATCACAAGTTGCAGCCATTTGATTCTCAACCACATGTTCCTAATTGTCTAGTCATGTGATAAGGATGGAATTTTAGTCACCATAAGGTTCCAACAAGTGTACGGACTAGATCTTTTCCCCTTTTCCAAGAAACGATCCTAACGGTAGTGCTTTTACTATAAATACCCATCCATCCTCAACACAAAACCCACACCTTTGAACCTTTGAATCTTGGACCCTTCGTAAGTATTCTTTCGTTCTTTTCCTTATTTTATTGTTTTATCGAGTCTGAAAGTCAAACTTTGTTTGACTTTCTGCGTTGACCAGTAATGGTCAATGCGAAGTTCGTTTGAACTTCGCAACGTGATTGTAATCACGTTGGTCATAGTCCCTTGGGACTATGCCCACTGATTACCACGTTGTCTAGGGTCGTAGGGTAGGCGATCTAATAAATCGCCTATACCTTCGAACCCGACCCAGTTTGGTCGATCATTAGGATCCGACCAAATACATTAGGTGACCATAGTGTAGGGAATAACCTTCTGAGGTTATACCCTATGGTCACATCGTTAAGTAGTTGTATGATAGGTAGTTTATATGCCTTAGGTAAATTACCAGAATACCCTTTTCATACATAATTGGTAATTTAGCATATGTAACCTAAACTTTTGTCACGTAACTGATTATGTAACATGTTTAGGCATATAATACTTGTCATAGGACTAGTTAGGCGGTCCGAACGCGTTTCACGCGCACGACACGTTAAAGTAGCATAAGCTTCCTAAACGGGTCGTAATGGGTCGTAAACAATTATGTTAAGTTTCATTTAGCATGTAGGCTTTGTTAAACCATATCACGTGAGTTCCGACACTCATTTGGTTTACAAACCCTAATGCTACCCAGTCTTCCGAGATAGGTCCGGTTTATTAACATAGTTACCTATACTAGGTGCCGTTTGATTCCGAGATCTATAGCATTACTTGGTGGTTATCTTTATACAACTGAGCAATCTCAAGTGAGTACATAGAACCCCTCTTTTACTGTTTTCCAAACTGTTTTGGGGTGGAACACATGTGCCTACTTGTTACTTTCATGCTTTCCTGTTTTCACATCATATACATGCTATGTTCGTTAGTACATTATAGTACATGATTTCATAACATTTCCTGCTAGGTGTGCCCATTGTGTGCATTACTTAGTACATTGTTTTACATGACATTTCCTGCTAGGTGTGCCCAATGTGTGCATTACTTAGTACATTGTTTTACATGACATTTCATGCTAGGTGTGCCCATTGTGTGCATTACTTAGTACATCGTTTTACATGACATTTCATGCTAGGTGTGCCCATTGTGTGCATTACTTAGTACATCGTTTTACATGACATTTCACGCTCTGTATGTTCATTTGATTACATACTTAGTGCATTGTTTTCTCATGCTCACATTTTGTTATGACATTTGGTTTGTTTACATGGGACAATATATCCATTAACACTAGCTACGCCGTTCGTTAGTAGGTAGTGGTACCATAGGAATTGACAACTCCCGTTCCGGACATCCCAGGGTAAGGGGACAGAAAGGAATGACCGAATTCGTTGACATTAAGACAGATAGACCTTTAATTTGTTTAAAGGGTTATCACCACAGTCGCCAGGCTTGGATGTATGCATATTCACAATACCGCATAAATGTTCATATTAAATAGTTGCATGCATTTACACAAAACATAGCTTTGATTTAAACCAAGTTTTACTTCAATACTTTGTTTTCGTGCATATGGTTTAGTTGAGACATTTCACTTGCCATACATGACATTTTGACATAGACATTTGACATGGATATTTGACATAGACATTTGACATGGATATTTGACATAGACATTTGACATGGATATTTGACATAGACATTTTGACATGATTTACATCTTGACATAAACACTTTGACATGTTATTCAATACATTTGACAATTGATTTAAACATAGACTTCTTACATTGTTTGGTTTGGTTTGATTAAGTGATTAAGTAACGATGCGTGTGTAATATGATATAAGCATGGTGGATACGCTGCTGGTACTTCCTATATATAAGTGTTTGTATGGTATTACATGGCGTAGCGTTATTTGAATCATTTCAGTTTGAGACATAGAACATTTTATACAAATAACATACTTTTCACAAGACATTGATTTACAAACAACTTACCTTATACAAACACATTTTTACATGGTTATTTATTTAACCTGACATTTACTTATACATATCATCTGATCTTATTGTTTTCAAATGATTTACAAGACAAAGCAAATAACAAGGTTCATGACTAAACATTTTCTCAAACAAAAGTCATGAATCTTATTTTCGCAAAACCTATGTATCTCACAGGCATTTTTATGCTGACGTACCTATTTTCACATGTGTTTTCAGGTGCTTTTCCATAGGATGTTGATCATGATACTAGGGCGGACCTGTGCCTTAGAGACTTTAAAAGATGATAGACTATGTATAATTATGTTCTGAACTCTTAATTTGCTATTTCGAGACAATGTAACACCCTTGTTTAATAAATAAAATACACTTTGTGTGCCATGGTTATGAAACAATTAATTCTGTCGCAACACGCCCCGATGTTTCCGCCGCGATTTGTTGTTTTACGCGGTCGGGGTGTGACATTTACAATTTCACGTTTTGATTCTAGTTCATTTTTCAAGCCTTAAATCGCTTTCTGGAAAGTTATACGCGAACTGATGCGTAAACGTAATCAGTTTAATGCGGCAAACACTTCGGAACAGTGACATAGGCTTAACATACCTCAAATAACTTTTATATAACTTAGAAATAGGTTTTGAAAGCTTTGGTATGTCGAAAACAAGTTTATTCAAAACCTGTTCTTGACAGGTTGCTGGTTGACTAGTTCTCTCTCTAGCTATGGCGATTCTGGTGACTCTTCTTCCTTTTGATTTTAATTCTTGATTTTCGTATAACAGTCTGATCATCGGAGCATTGATTTATCAATTTCTCTGATTCGAACTCGTTAGCGGAAGGATTGGGTTGAATCTGGATTCTTTTTTCTGTTTTTTCGTCTAGCTAAATTAGGGGTTCTGTTTTCTTTCTTTTGTTCGGCTGGTTTTTCTGGTTCTTCGTTGATTCTGATTGCATGGTTGTATCTGCTGTTGATTAATGGAGAGAGGTGCTGATTATTTAATGGATGATCGATTAAAATCTGATGATGCTGCTAAGTGTGATCGGGGCAAGCCGCCTCTACCGCTTAGGGGTTTAGCGACCAAAGTGGTTAATATCGATGGAAACCCTATGCTGCCGAGGAGGGGTACAATCCAGAGTGTTCAGTCTGGTCCGAAATTGTTTAATGTTATTGATGAACTCAGTAAGATTACTGTTCCTGTTGTATCGTCGATGAATCAAAGCGCAGGGGATTATGTGGAAGTTCATGGAGATCAGGGTTTACATGTGGATCAAAGTAACAATTTGAAAACTAAGTCTTATGCTGATACGGTTGTAGCCAGTAATGTTCAGAAAGTTAATTTCCGTTCGTTGTCTAGCTCGATTGTTCAAGAAGGCTGTGATGTTGTTCTCCCAAAGGAATCTGTTAGATCTGTGCGGGATAAGATGGCCAATACCATTTACGGTTATTTTTTGGGAGAACGAGTTGCATTTCCGGTGGTGGATTACTATGTGAAAAGTAACTGGAAAAAGTATGGACTGCAAAAGACGATGATGATTGCCAACGGATTCTTCTTTTTCAAGTTTCAAGATGAAGTAGGGATGACAAACGCTCTTAAAGATGGTCCGTGGATTATTAGATCTCAACCATTATTTTTGAATAAATGGACTCCTACGACAAAGTTAGAAAAGAAAGAGGTTAAACAAGTGCAAGTGTGGGTGAAAATTCATGAGGTTCCCATAGCGGCCTATACGGAAGACGGACTCAGTTTGATAGCAACAACTATTGGGAAGCCAAAAATGCTGGATACGTTCACAACGGCCATGTGCACGGATTCATGGGGTCGTAGTAGTTATGCTCGTGCTTTAGTGGAAATTTCGGCGGATAACGAATTCCGAGAGGAGATTACAATGGCAATACCTAAACCTGACGGGGAGGGTTATATAAAGGAGAAGATGTATGTAGAATATGAATGGAACCCACTTCGTTGTGCTACTTGTTGTGTATTTGGTCACTCGAATGACACATGTCCGAAAAAGCCAGCGAAAATGAATAATGCCCGACATGAGGATCACAACCGTAATGTCCAAAGGAACAAACAAGTGAAAAAGATGCCGATAGTTGATCAGGATGGGTATACTGAGGTGCATGGTAAGAAAGTTGCCAGAAAGGTGGGTATTCCGGTGAACAAACAAAGCAATAAATTTGAATATAGGCCGGTGATGAAGCCGAAACCGAAGGAAACTAATGGATCAACTTCAAAGCAGTCGAGTAACCCGTTTGACATTTTGAAAGACCTTGATACGGAAACGGGCACTAGAAAAAATGTAAGGGGATCGAAAAGCAATGAAGAGGATGATGACGACGTTGAGGAGGTATACAATGAAATGGATGACTTTATGGTGCAGGGTTCGGTCAATTTAAATAAAAAACAAGGGGCAGGCACTCCTTCTACGACAGTTACTCATGGTTAGTATTGCAGTTTGGAATATAAGGGGGTTGAATCGCCCGCTCAAACAAATGGAGGTTCGTCAAGCTGTCAGGGATTATAATTTGAACTTGTGTGCTATTTTAGAGTCCCATGTTGATGTGGTCAATCTGGGTAAAGTTTGTAAATTGGTTTTTAGATCGTGGGATTGGACTTCTAATGGAGGTTGCTGTAACAAAGGTACTAGAATTATTGTTGGATGGAACCCGGCGATTTTTGATGTCATGGTTATCGATCAATCTTCACAGGTTATGCACCTCCAACTTGTTTTTAAACTGGATAAAAGAATGGCCTTCTGTTCGATTGTGTACGCAGATAATTATTATGTCTCCCGTAGAGAGTTGTGGCATCTTCTTTCTATGCATAAAGTTTTTGTGGCGGATAGGCCTTGGTTCATTATGGGGGATTTCAATTCAGCGCTTAACACAGAAGATAGTTCGATGGGTACTTCTGCTATTTCGATTGGTATGAGGGAGTTCCAAGCGTGTGTTGATGACATTGAAGTGTTCGATATTAATCGGACAGGTATCCATTTTACATGGAACCAAAAACCGAAAAAAGGTGTTGGTTTACTTAAGAAGATTGATCGGGTGATGGGAAACACGAAGTTTGTTGCTGAATATCCGAACTCGGTTGCTATTTTCAAGCCTTCCAGGCTTTCGGATCATTGCCCTTGTATTTTGTCTATTCCGGAAGCTATGAAACTGAAACCGAGGTCTTTTAAATTCGCTAACTTTCTGGTGTTTAAACCAGAATTTTTAGAGATTGTGAAGAAGTATTGGGTGTCTAACGTGGATGGGGTGCACCAATTTCGAGTTGTCAAGAAACTTAGGATGCTTAAAAATCCGTTTCGATCATTGCTTTTCAAACAAGTCAATCTTCATAAAAAGGTTGAAAGATTACGGATGAAGTTAGATGTTATTCAGCAGAATATTGATCAGGAGCCGTTAAATATTGATTTCAGGAATGAAGAATCGGCTATTAGCCGTGAGCTTCAAGACGCGATGCTGGATGAGGAGAGGTTTCTGAAACAAAAAGCTAAAGTTGACTGGTTGAGAGCGGGTGACATGAATACCGCTTCTTTTCATTCCTCGTTGAAAATCAAAAACCATTATAGTAGGATTGAAGTTGTTAATGATGCGGAAGGGAATCCTTATGAAGGTGAAAATGTTTATAAAGCGTTTGTTCAGCATTATGAGAAGTTTTTTGGAAGTCAAGGAGATATTTCTCTTCAACCAGCCCCGGATTTATTTCCGAAAATTTTATCTCTTGATGTTGCTTCTTATATGGTGCGAGATATAACGGATGAGGAGGTCAAGAAGGCGATGTTCTCTATTGGTAATGATAAAGCTCCTGGACCGGATGGTTATACGGTGGCGTTTTTCAAAAGTGCTTGGCCTATTATTGGTAATGACATTGTTAATGCTATTAAAGATTTTTTCTTGACTGGTAACTTGCTTCGGGAGTTAAATCATACCCTTATAGTTCTGATTCCTAAAGTGTCAACTCCTATGGTGGTTACTGATTTTCGCCCGATCGCTTGTTGTAATGTTCTATACAAGTGTATTAGCAAGATTATTGCAGACAGGATCAGGGGAGCTTTGAAAGATATTGTTAGCATCAATCAATCGGCTTTTGTTCCAGGAAGGAAGATCTCGGATAATATCCTCTTAACGCAAGAATTAATGCATAACTATCATCGTAATGTCGGGCCTCCCCGATGTGCGTTTAAAGTGGATATTCAAAAAGCATATGATACGGTAGATTGGAGTTTCCTAAAAAATGTGCTGCTTGGGTTTGGTTTTAACAGGAGAATGGTGAAGTGGATTATGTTATGTGTGTCTTCTACTTCATTTTCGGTTTGTGTCAATGGTACGGTGCATGGTTTTTTCAACGGTAACCGAGGTTTAAGGCAAGGGGATCCAATCTCTCCATACTTATTTACTCTTGTAATGGAGATTTTGACGGGCATTCTTCAGCATGCGGTTCGGATAGACTCTTCGTTTAAGTTCCATAACCGATGCGAGAAACAGCAGATTATAAATCTCTGTTTCGCGGATGATCTTTTTCTTTTTGCGAGAGGGGAGGTGAACTCGGCCAGGTGTATTATGTCTTCTCTTTCAAAGTTCACAAAGATGTCGGGTTTAGTGCCTAGCAACCAGAAAAGTACGGTCTTCTTTTGTAACGTAAGTGAGAATGTCAAACAGGCGATTCTGGATATTATGCCATTTGTGGAAGGCAAGTTACCTGTGAAGTATTTGGGGGTACCTCTTATTACTTCTAAGCTCAGGTACAATGATTGCTGTGTTCTTGTGGAGAAACTTGAAAAACGAATAATGCATTGGAAGAATAAATTGTTATCGTTTGCGGGTAGATTTCAACTTATTATTTCAGTTCTCTCCTCTATGCATATTTATTGGTCCTCGGTGTTTATCTTGCCAACTCGTGTTATTAATGAGCTTGAAGCTAGAATGCGGAATTTCTTATGGAATCAAGATGTTTCTTTTAGTAGAGGTAAAGCGAAAGTTTCTTGGAAGTCGGTTTGTACTCCTAAGTTTGAAGGGGGTTTGGGTATTAGACGTATTGGGGATATGAATAAAGCCCTAATGTCGTCTCACATTTGGAGCATTGTCTCGAAGCGGGAGTCTCTTTGGGTTGAGTGGATACATTCTTATCGGCTAAAAGGCAAAAGCTTTTGGGTTTGTAATTCGCCTTCTAACTCTTCTTGGTCATGGCGAAAGCTTATTCAGATGCGGCCGATTATTCGTAAACACATCTGGTCCGAAGTAGGGAATGGGATTAATACTTCAGCTTGGTTTGATTTTTGGAGCGGGTTGGGGCCTCTTGGTGAGTTTCTGACGCCAAGAACTATCTCAGATGCTGATTTTCGGTTTGATGACAAGGTGGCGGATATTTATTCCAACGGTGCTTGGAAGTGGCCGGATGCTTGGAGGGATCTGTTTCCTGTTCTCATTCAGCTTGATCAATTTCATTTGGATATGTCTAAACATGACCGTTTGCTATGGAAAGATGGCGTTCATACTGAGGAGTTCTCTTCTTCAGCTGTTTGGAATTCGGTTCGGCATAGAGAGCCGGAGGTAGACTGGTGCAGTTTTGTTTGGTTTGCTCAATGTATCCCTAGGCATGCGTTTATGATGTGGCTGATAATGAAGAGTAAGCTTCTTACCCAAGACAAAATTTTACAATGGGATTTTGATCGGCGTAAAAACATGAACATGATGTGCTGCTTACTTTGCTATGAAAATTATGATTCTCATCCTCATTTATTCTTTGAGTGTAAATTTGCATCTCAAGTGTGGCTTTTGATTCGTAATAAAGTGGGGATGAATGATGTGTCTCCGAGGTGGGTGGATATTGTCGAATGGCTTCGGGCTCGAGCTCGCTCTAACAAAGCTGAAATTTATGTTGCTAAGATTCTAGTTGCGGCTGCTGCTTATGCTATTTGGCAAGAGCGGAATACAAGGTTATTTAAAAATCAATTACGACCCCCTGAAATGGTTAGTGATGTCATTCTAAATACAGTCAGGTACAAATTGATGGGTGCGAAATTGAAGAACACGGATAGGGTTCGCAAGTTGCTTGGGAAATGGAGGATTACTATCGAAAAAGATAATGATGGAGGCTGATTAGGCTGTAGTCGTCTGTGGGTCTCTAGATTTTTTGTCTGGGTGGTTTTTTGGCTGGTTGTTTAGTTTGGTGTTTTTTATTTGTTTTACTTTCATGGGGCATGTCTCATGATTGAACTAGTGTAGACTCTCTACACTACTTGTGTTTTGTTGGTTGTGAATATATAGAATCACCGGGGTAACCCTTTACCCAAAAAAAAGAAAACAAGTTTATTCACTCTTAGGGACTAATCGCGTCAAACTGCGAAAGTCTGCTGATTCGTATAGTAACGAACATTCCGGAACTTGATCATGAGCTAAACGTACCCTAAATATCCTTTACATAGCTTAGTAATAGGCTTTGAGGGGTTCGTAATGCGAAAATATGCTTACTTGATCAATAGGGACTAAAAGCGTCAAAAACTGCGTAAGTTTGCATTCACGCGCATAACTTACGTTCTGAATATATCCGGACATCCAAAAATTTATGTAATCACTAATATTTTATTTTAGTGATTGGCATGATAAAATTCCATTCGTAGCGTAATTTGGATCGTTTTTCGCGTCCGTTCGTGTTTCGTCGTAATTAACCGAACAACGCAACCGTGCAACCAAACGAACCGACATCCGAGATGTTTTTGAGCATATTTTAAGTTCCCTATACTTTAACTTCATTTTAGAGCCTTGAAATGTGGTTAACGGGGCTTAAACATGTCAAAAATGCATTGAAAACCAAGTTTTAGGCCTGCAGGGACCTAAACTGTAAATCTGCCAAACTTGGCTAGGCGGGGCGCATAAGGTGAGCCCTTTCCTTACGCGGGCCGTGAGAACTGCACAAATCAGAAAACCCAGTTTTCAATTTAGTAGCTGGTTTCAGGCCTTTTGCACATGGTTTCTTCACTCTAGGGGCTTGTTTTGGGCACCCATAGATTACCAAAACAGTGGGTGATACTTGTACGGTCCAGATTGAAGCTTGTTTATCGAGGAACGATCTTAACGGTTGTGTAAATCCTATAAATACCCACCCGCATTTCACTTTAACTCATAACTTGATCTGAATTTTCTCTAAGTTGAGGTTCAAAACTTCATACCAGAGAATATTTAGATCAAATCTCCATTGCTTGGACCTCTTGTAAGTTTCTTTCATGCTTTTATGCGTTTTTAAGCGTAAAAGTCAAACAGTGCTTGAATTTCTGCTTTGACCGGTCAATGGTCAACACAAAGTTCGTTTGAACTTCGCAACGTGAGCGTAATCACGATGGTTATAGTCTCTTGCTACTATACCTACTGATTACCACGTTGATTAGGTGTAGTGACGAGTCATAGTTTCGGTCAAAATACGTGCCTATGCGTATTTTGCAACCAAACTATTCTTGGGTATCAAAACCGTTTGTTTTGATATCAAACTTGTTTTCTAACTTCGCTAAACATATTTTAACATGTTTAACTCGTCACTTTTAGTTTATTGCTTATATAGGGTCGTAAAGATAAGCGGTCTAAACAACCGCTTAGACTTTCAAACCCAACCCGTTTGGTCGATCTTTAGGATCCGACCAAACATATATTGTGACCATAGTTGAATAGGGAATAACCTTCCGAGGTTATACCTTATGGTCACTTCGTTTAGTTAGTTGTATGATAGGTAGTTTATATGCCTTTGGAAAATGACCAAAATGCCCCTTTTCACATAATTTCATTTTAAGCATATGTAACACATGTTTTGACATCTAAACTAATTATATAACATAATTAGATATGTTAAGGCATATAATACTTGTCATAGGACTAGTTAGGCGTCTCGAACGCGCTTTCACGCGAACGACGCGTTAAAGTAGCGTAAGCTACCTTAATGGGTCGTAATGGGTCGTAAGCACTTAGGATAGGTTCCGATTTAGAATGTAGGCTTTGTTAAACAATATCACATGAGTTCCAATACTCATTTGGTTTACAAGACCTCATTCTACTCGATCTTCCGATTTAGGTGTTGATTCACTAACATAGTATCCGTTACACTAGGAACTGCTTCAACACTTGAACTCTTGGTCTTTTGAGCTTGTTATACCCTTTGAACCGGAACTATATGCAATCCCAGGTGAGTACATAGTTCCCCTCTTTTACCGTTTTCAAATGTTTTGGGGTGATTCGTATGTGTAATCGATTTGTTTTCAAAATGTATGGCATATATGTATTCACTAAGTGCTTTTATGTGTATTATTTCGATTATGCAAATACAATGTTTTATCCTTATGAAAGCTTACGACACTGTCGATTGGAGATTTCTCAAAAGTGTGTTGCTTGGATTTGGTTTTCATGAAAAGATGGTGAATTGGATTATGGTATGTGTCTCTACCGCTTCATTTTCGATTTGTGTTAATGGTTCTGTACATGGTTTTTTCAAGGGTAAGCGTGGTTTAAGGCAAGGGGATCCACTTTCCCCTTATTTATTTACCCTAGTTATGGAGGTTCTGATGGCTATTCTTCAACATTCTGTTCGTATTGACTCAACTTTCAAATTTCATAATAAATGTGAAAAGCAGCGAATTATCAACCTATGTTTTGCGGACGATCTGTTCCTTTTTGCTAGAGGAGAAGTCAGCTCAGCGAGGTGTATTATGACGTCTCTTTCAAAGTTCACAAAGATGTCAGGGTTAGTGCCTAGTAATCAGAAGAGTACGATTTTCTTTTGTAATGTTACTGGCCATGTCAAAGATGCTATTCTGGATATTATGCCGTTTGTCGAAGGAAAATTGCCTGTCAGGTATCTGGGTGTGCCTCTAATTTCTTCTAAACTTGGCTATAATGATTGTCGTGTGCTTGTGGATCGGTTAGAGAAACATATCACAAACTGGAGGAACAAGTTACTCTCCTTTGCGGGAAGGTTACAACTTATCCTTTCAGTCCTTTCATCCATGCATATTTATTGGTCCTCTGTTTTTATGTTACCGGCTCGTCTAATTCATGAGCTTGAATCCAAAATGCGGAACTTTTTATGGTCTCAAGATAGCTCGTTTGCTAAGGGCAAATCTAAAGTTTCTTGGAAGTCTGTTTGCACTCCGAAGTATGAAGGGGGTTTGGGTATTAGACGTATTGGAGATATGAATAAAGCCCTTATGACGAATCATATTTGGAGTATTATTTCTAAGCGAGAGTCCTTGTGGGTTGATTGGGTGCACAGTTATAGATTAAAAGGCAATAATTTTTGGGTTTGCAAAACGCCTTCAAACTGTTGTTGGTCTTGGAGAAAACTGATTCAATTGCGGCCGCTTATCAGAAATCATATTTGGTCAGACATAGGCAATGGAGCTAACACATCAGTCTGGTACGATTACTGGTGTGATCAGCCTCTCGAAGATTTTTTGTCGCCCAAAACCATTACTGACACAGATTTTAGACTGAATGATTCGGTGGCTAACGTTTATTCGAATGGTACTTGGACCTGGCCCGTAGCATGGAGAGATCTTTTTCCGGTTCTTATTCAGCTTGACCAAGTGCAGTTAATTCCGACTAAACTTGATAGACTATTATGGAGAGATGGTGATGTTCTAAACGAATTCTCTTCTTCGTGCGTCTGGCATTCGGTTCGGCACAGGGAGCCTGAAGTGAATTGGTGCAGTGTTGTTTGGTTTGCGCAATGTATTCCTCATCATGCCTTTATGTTGTGGTTAGTCATTAAAGGTAAATTACTTACGCAAGATAAAATTCTACAATGGGATTTTTCGTGAAGAAAGAACATGAACATGATGTGTTGTCTTCTATGTTATGAGAATTTTGATTCTCATACTCATTTATTCTTTGAATGCAAATACTCCTCTCAAGTTTAGCATATAGTCCGACAAAAAGTGGGTATGTCTTCTGTTCGGCCGAGATGGGTGGATATCATGGATTGGCTTCTTGTTCGTGCGCGATCAAAATCGGCTTCGAATTATGTTGCAAAACTTCTTGTTGCGGCAACTTCTTATTTCATATGGCAAGAAAGGAATGCTAGGCTATTCAAAAATCAAGTGAGACCTCCGGAAAAGCTGAGTGAAATTATTATAATGACGGTTAGATACACGTTGATGGGAGCCACTCTTAAGAATAATGATAGAGTGCGGAAGTTGCTTGGCGAATGGGAGATCCATGGGGTAGCAATTGATGATGATGGAGGCTGATTAATGTTTTGTTTTTTCATTGTCTCTTGAGTGTTAGTCTAGTTGTCACGTTGTGTTTGAATTTTTGTTTTAGTGGGTGTACTTGTTGCTACTTTCGTGAGGCATGTCTCATGATTGAACTAGTGTAGTCTTTCTACACTACTTATTTTATTTGGTCGTGAATATATAGAATCACCGGGGTAACCCTTTACCCAAAAAAAATGTTTTATCCTTAAAGTGATCTGCCTATCTTCATAGTTAGATTCATGTAGGATATTTGAAGTACAGTCTTAGATCTTCCTAGCTTCATAGTAAGATTTTTAAGAAGTACTTTTCAACCCGATGGATGGTTTATGTGTAGTTTGTTGGTGATTTAGATAACGAAACTAGATAATACAATAAGAACATGGTGGATACGCCGCTGGTACTTCCTATATATAAGTGTGCTTATTGTATTACCTTTCGTGTCGTTATCCCGAATCACCATTAGGATTTAGGATGTTGTGGTACAATGATTCGATGTGACAAGAACCTGATCCCTGTAGTATCTATCTATCTATCTTCATAGTTAGACATATATGGGATGTTTAGAATACTAATATTGGAGCCCTTGTTTGGATTCATTGTGTACTTCAATGCAAGTTAGATTAGAGAATGTGACAAGAACCTGATCCCTGTAGTATATATCTATCTTCATAGTTAGACATATATGGGATGTTTAGAGTACTAATATTAGAACCCCTGTTTGGATTCATTGTGTACTCTAATGCATGTTAGATTAGACAATGTGACAAGAACCTGATCCCTGTAGTATCTATCTATCTTCATAGTTAGACATATATGGGATGTTTAGAGTACTAATATTGGAACCCCTGTTTGGATTCACTGTGTACTTTAATGCATGTTTACGAGGTGGAACAAGTTGACAATTATGTGTTTATGTGGTAGTTGTGATTTAGATTATGAAACGGGTATAATAAAATAAGAACATGGTGGATACGCTGTCACACCCCTTTCTAAGGCGGAAGCACGAGGCGTGATCATGAAAGGTTCTCATTGCATACGAATGGTAAACATAGTACATGCTCGTAAAAATAACTTCAAATGCCAAAAACATTACATAACTGAAATCATAGCTTAAGTGTTTACATCACAAGACAACATTTTGTCTGAAAAGTTTACAACTTTATTTAAGGATAAACATAAACAACATCCAAGAGCAAGAGTATGACCGCGCGCACATCCACTTTAGTTACCTGAAATACATGTGAGTTTTCGAAAATCGTCAACATAATGTTGGTGTGAATTCATGCAGTTCTTGTATTGAATGTTTGTACACTTTGTATGAAAAACATGGTATGTATCTTGTATAAATCAAGTATTTCTGTATGTATCAAGTTGTTAATGGGTTGCAAGGGCATTAGCATGTGACACGACATAGAAAGCATCCAAACCATGGGCATTTTTCTAGTTGTCGATTCACGACTGAGACACAAAAGCACTACTTGGTACTAGTTTTCACCAAGAGTGTGGCTGCCCGAAAACCCGTTAGATCTAACCTTTTGTTCTGTGGTCTAGGTATATTGTTGATTAATGGTGCTTATGGTACCCTATTCGTGACACGATTTCTCGTATCATTCCTCAATTTTTGTATCCATCATACCATTTGTAAACATTGTAACATTTGTAACATGTATTTCACCCCCGAAGTTATAAAACTAAAAACAGTTAAAAGAAAAGGGGGAGCATGAACTCACAACTTTGCATTCCTTGCGCCGTAAACTTCACCGGTTTTTTTTTATCTAGCGTCGTGACCTAAACGTGTTTTATTAACGTTAGTCACTAGACTTGTATCGCACAAGTACAAGTCACCATCTTTTATGTATTTGTTCTTGTTGTTAAAAATAACTTATATTTTTAACTATGTATCTTACTTATATTATTTTCTAAAAAATAAATATAAGTATCTTGTATTTTTCACCCGAGTTATGTATTTTGTCCAAAACTTCATTTCATGTTCATAACTTGTCCAAGTTATATAGTCTATCAAGTAATATATTTTCATAAATATATTCTCTTGTATTTGTCTAAGCGTGTTGTATGTGTATTTTGTATTTTTACTCCTTAGGAGTATTTAGTGTATTTTCAAGTCTTAACACACTATTACATGTAATACATACTACATACACTTAGCACAAAATTTGGTGATCAATAAATATATATATTTTTCTCAAAAATATACATACTTAATATCAATTTTAGTCTTGAAGAAATCATCATTTCTTAACACAAAAATTAGGGAAACCTTGGTAAATATTTTTAGATACATTTTTAGGAAATAAGTTTCTCAAAAACATATATTTTTCTAAGTGTCAAAATTTATAGAAATTTTGACATGGTTTCCCCTAAAAATGGAGGTTTCCCATGTTTTGAAAACATGTGTTTATTTTCTTTTAAAATCATCACAACAATCATCAACTCATTTAACACTTACCGAGTGTCAAAATCAAGTAAATTATACTACACCATGAACTTGAAGTTTTTGTAAAAACTTGTAGTAACTTACCATGTCATTTAGTAGGTTGAGTTACCCTTAAAAACATGGTTATTTGTTTGTAAATTGCTTTATTAAAGGATTTAGTCATTTACAACTTGTAAGATGATTTTTCTAAAAATATTTCTTTTGTATTTTTCTCGTTACAATCATGTTCCTTGTCTTGTTTAAACACTAAATATATTATTAGTTTACTCCATGACTTGTAAATCTCATAAATAAACTTGGTTTCTTGAGAAAATCATTTTTGTAATCATCTATTTACAAGATTTGTATTTTGTTTATATCATTGTTCGGTTAGATACCGGTTCGTTAAAGTGCTAAATTGCGTCGTTTAGTGTCCTTTATGTACCCTTTTGTAACCCTTTTAATTCCCAACACTTAGGAGGGTATTTTGGACTCTTCTTGTGTTGGACTCTTCTTGAGGTTGGATACATGGAACGTATCATGTACTCCATTAAGTTCTTCCGGTAATTCCAACTTATAAGCCACGGTACCAATTCTTTCCAAGATCTTGAATGGTCCGATGTATCGTGGATTCAGCTTTCCACGTTTTCCGAATCTTACTACGCCTTTCCAAGGTGAGACCTTTAACAAAACTCTGTCTCCCACCTCGAACTCTAAGGGTTTTCCTCTTCGATCAGCGTAGCTCTTTTGTCGATCTCGAGCCGCCTTAATGCGCTCTCGGATCTGCATAATCTTGTCGGTTGTCTCTTGCACAAGTTCAGGACCAACCATACGTTTATCTCCAGCGTCTGCCCAACATAAGGGCGAGCGGCACTTTCGGCCATACAGA
This sequence comes from Helianthus tuberosus, assembly GCA_030545235.1. NCBI lineage: Eukaryota > Viridiplantae > Streptophyta > Magnoliopsida > Asterales > Asteraceae > Helianthus > Helianthus tuberosus. Next base: position 109,870,893 of record CM060409.1, read on the forward strand.
GCTTCGAATGGTGCGGCTTTTATGCTCGTATGATAACTGTTATTGTAGGAAAACTCAACTAAAGGTAGATGAGTATCCCAGCTGCCGCCTAGGTCCATAACACATGCGCGAAGCATATATTCTAGCGTTTGTATGGTCCGTTCGCTCTGACCGTCTGTTTGCGGATGGAAGGCCGTGCTTAGATCTAGCTGGGATCCAAAGGCTTCCTGAAAGGATTGCCAGATTCTTGAGACAAAGCGTCCATCTCTGTCTGAAATGATTGAGGTAGGCACTCCATGACGTGCCACGATTTCTTTCAAGTACAACTCAACAAGCTTTCCAGTGCTATCCTTCTCTCGGATGGGTAGGAAATGCGCAGATTTCATCAATCGAGCAACTATTACCCATATCATACCGTGCCCTCTAGGGGTCCTTGGTAATTTCGTTATGAAGTCCATCGATATTTGTTCCAACTTCCACATGGGTATCTCTGGTTGTTGCAGTAGCCCAGATGGTTTCTGATATTCAGCCTTAACCTTGGCACAGGTTAGGCACTTTCCAACATAGATAGCAACATCGCTTTTAAGTCTCGGCCACCAATAGTAGTCTTTCAAGTCTTGATACATTTTGTCCGATCCTGGATGGATCGAGTATCTTGACTTGTGAGCTTCATTAAGGATGTCTTCTCGAATACCGCCATAGAGCGGAATCCAAATACGTCCCTTAAAGTATAAGGTTCCCTCGTTGTTTGGCACCAAATTCTTCAGCATACCTCGGAGGTATTCAGTTCTATGATTCTCCATCTTAAGGGCTTCTTGTTGTGTGTCACGAATGCGTGTAGTGAGGTTCGTTCGAATAGTCATTTCCAATGCTCGAACCCTTAGGGTCTTAACCCTTTCTTTCCGACTTAACGCATCTGCTACAACGTTTGCCTTTCCAGGATGGTACTTAATCTCACAGTCATAATCGTTTAGCAGCTCGACCCAACATCGTTGACGCATATTTAATTCCTTCTGATCAAATATGTGTGGTAGGCTTTTGTGGTCTGTGAAGATTGTACATCGAGTACCATATAAGTCGCCAGATCTTCAAGGAGAATACCACTGCGCCTAGCTCTAGGTCGTGAGTGGTATAGTTCCTTTCATGTACCTTCAATTGTCTTGAAGCGTAAGCGATGACTTTTTGGCGTTGCATGAGCACATAGCCCAAACCTTGACGCGAAGCGTCGCAGTTTACCACGAAGCCTTCTGTGCCTACGGGTAAGGATAGTATTGGTGCATCGCATAACTTATTTTTGAGCAGTTGAAAGGCTTCTTCCTGTTTGTCACCCCAGTCGTACTTCTTGTCTTTCTGTGTAAGCGTTGTCAGCGGTTGGGCTATCTTGGAAAATTCTTGATAAATCGTCGATAATAGCCCGCTAAGCCCAAAAATTGTCGAACTTCAGTCGGGGTTTTGGGGGCTTCCCAATTCTTTATTGCTTCTATCTTGGATGGGTCTACATGAATGCCCTTCTTGTTCACAACGTGACCAAGGAATTGTACTTCGCGAATCCAAAATTCGCACTTGGAGAATTTCGCATAAAGTTTTTCTTTCTTCAGTAGTTCCAAAATGGTTCTGAGGTGTTGCTCGTGTTCTTCTCTCGTTTGGGAGTAAATCAGGATATCATCGATAAATACAATCACGAATTTATCGAGATATGGTTTGCATACGCGGTTCATCAGATCCATAAATACTGCTGGCGCGTTCGTCAGTCCGAATGGCATCACAAGGAACTCGTAATGCCCATAACGCATTCGGAATGCAGTCTTTGGTACGCTTTCCTCTTGGATTCTTGACTGATGGTATCCAGATCGAAGGTCGATCTTGGAATAGTAGCTTGATCCTTGCAATTGATCAAATAAGTCATCAATCCTCGGTAGTGGGTACCGATTCTTGATAGTGAGCTTGTTCAGTTCTCTGTAATCGATACACATCCACAGTGTTCCATCCTTCTTCTTTACGAACAATACTGGAGCTACCCAGGGCGAGAAGCTTGGCCTTATGAATCCTTTATCCAACAACTCCTGGAGGTGTGTAGATAATTCTTGCATTTCAGATGGTGCAAGCCGATAGGGTGCCTTGGCTACAGGAGTGGCTCCTGGAACCAAGTCTATACAGAATTCAACTTGTCGTTGCAGAGGTAGTCCTGGTAGATCTTCGGGAAAAACATCAGGGAATTCCTTCACCACAGGAATGTCTTCGAGTTTCGGCTCCTCAGCCTTCTTATCTACAACGTGCGCCAGGAATGCCACACATCCTTTCCTTAAGCACTTCTGAGCCTTCATACAGCTGATGATTCGCAGAGGCGTGTCTTGTTTTTTTCCATGTACGATGAGGGTTTCACTATTCGTCAGAGGGATGCGAATGATTTTCTCGTGACAAACAACTTCAACTTTGTTCTTGGACAACCAGTCCATTCCGACCACTACATCGAAGCTACCCAATTGAATAGGTAAGAGGTCGATGCTAAATTTTCGCTCACCAAGTTCTAATGTACAACCCCTAACAACTTCGCTTGATTCAACAAGTTTTCCATTGGCTAGTTCTATGGAATAAGGAATAGTTAATCTATTAGATTCTATTCCAAGCATATGTTTAAATTCCACAGACATGAAGCTAAAATCGGCACCAGTGTCAAATAGTATGGATGCAAAGTGATTGTTAACGAGAAACGTACCGGTGACCACATTAGGGTCCTCGCATGCGTTCTTTGCTCCAATCACAAATGCCCGAGCCTGAGCATTGTTCCCCCTTGGGCAGTCTTTTATGAAATGATCCTTGCTTCCACAACCGAAGCATCCTTGGTTCTGCCCAGCTCCATTACCATTCCGGTTACCATTGCCATTTCCATTTCCACCACCGTTTCCATTACCAGCACCGTTGCGGTTTCCATTCCCGTTTCTATTTCCTTTTCCCCAATAGTCTTCTGTTTGGTGACCCAACCTTCCACATTTGTCGCATCTTGGAATGCGACAAGCTCCTTCATGGTGATACCTACATTTTTTGCTTTTAGGCAGGGTGCCTTGGTATCCTTTGGCTACAGTGTCATTTGTCGCTGCAAAGGTTCTCGCCTCCTTAGGTGGGTTAGGGTCACGCTTCTTGTTGTGTGAACCTTTGTTGTTGCTGCGGGTTGCTTGATTCAGATTCACATGCTTCCTTTTCTTATCACCAGACGACTCAGCCTGCGTCTCTATCTTTTCTGTTGGGTTCAATGACAACTTCTTCATACGAACAGCATCTTCAGTAAGGCTGACAACCAGAGTTACAGCCTCAGTAATCGTTTAAGGTTTGGCCGAAGTTACCATGCTGCAAAACTCTGAGGCCAATCCCCAAATGTAGCTTTCAACGCGCTTAAATTCGGGAGTCACCATGTAGGGGATCACTCTCGACAGATCGTGGAACCTTCGGGTATAACCAGTAATGTCAACACCTTCCATGGTCAAGTGCCAAAACTCAGTCTCCAACCTTTGGAGTTCAGCACGAGAGCAATACTTCTCTCTCATACGTTCCTTTAGCGCATCCCACGTCATGCCGTACGCAGCATCATCACCCAGAGTCTAGACTTGCAAATTCCACCAAGTCAAAGCTTCATCAACAAACAACCCCGTAGCAAAAGTGACTTGCTGATCCGCAGTACACTTGCTCATACGGATAGTGGCATCCGTCTTCTCTGTCCAGTGTACAAACGCCACTGCACCTCCAGTGCCATCATAGTTTAGTGGCTTACAGTCGAGAAACTGCTTGAAAGTGCAGCCCTGAGCTGCGTTTCCTCCAGATGAATCTCCATTCCCATTGCGTCTTGCATTGCTTGGTCCTCCACTTTGTTCGGTGCGGTTCGCCTCGTACTGGGCGATAGCGGCGGAGATTCTTTCTTCCAGTAGGGCGTTTAGCTCTTCAGCAGTTCTTGGCAGTGGGGGAGGAGGAGGTTGATCATGAGCGTTCACAGCTCTTCTAGGTGCCATGTTCTGACGGAACACAACACAGTAGGGTTAGACATTTGTTTGATATCGTCATACGAGACAGTAGTAGTATATATATACATAGGCATATACCACATAAGTGACATCAAACAATCCGCCAAACATATAAATCAATTCATACAGCAACAAGCATGCATAAATAGATAAATACTAGTGTGTCATAAGATATTCACCGATGTCCTTACACATATGGAACAACTTGTTACGTTATGGTTTGCGAAGTAAACAAAATGCATGAGGGTTACATCTCCCCAAAGTACAAGTTTAATGTAAAGGACAAATATCTTACTTCACATTGGCGGTTCATGTCTTTATACCCTAAATTATTACTCCAAAAGAGTATTTAATAGGCTGGGGGAAAGAGTGTTCACATTTGACCTTTTCTTGTACTGAAGGAATCTATATGTGACAAGACTTGCTGTGGTTTCTGTGCACTGAATTCCATAATTATGTATGCATCTATAATTACGTAAGTCCTTGCACAGTCCGCACAGTTCGTTTCATCCTCGTAACACTTCCTTTTGATAGGTCATTGTTTTTAGGTAAAGTCACGAGTACCTGAGATATTCTATTTCTAGTATATGTACATATCAATGATCACACATAATTGCAAGAAATTCTTAATCACAGACAAGTGCTACTCCAGTGCACCCTAATTCTCGTAGTGTCTTTTCTTGACTCTTGTAAACAGTTTCAGGTAGTGGATGTCGCGGAAAGTTTTATGCAATGAAAACTCTTTGAAAATTTATTTTCGTGAAAGGATCCTAGAGATTGTAGACTAGACTCGAGAAGGAATCCTGGTTCACTACAATCGCATCTCTGATACCAATCTGTCACACCCCTTTCTAAGGCGGAAGCACGAGGTGTGATCATGAAAGGTTCTCATTGCATACGAATGGTAAACATACTACATGCTCGTAAAAATAACTTCAAATGCCAAAAACATTACATAACTGAAATCATAGCCTAAGTGTTTACATCACAAGACAACATTTTGTCTGAAAAGTTTACAACTTTATTTAAGGATAAACATAAACAACATCCAAGAGCATGAGTATGACCGCGCGCACATCCACTTTAGTTACCTGAAATACATGTGAGTTTTGGAAAATCGTCAACATAATGTTGGTGTGAATTCATGCAGTTCTTGTATTGAATGTTTGTATACTTTGTATGAAAAACATGGTATGTATCTTGTATAAATCAAGTATTTTTGTATGTATCAAGTTGTTAATGGGTTGCAAGGCCATTAACATGTGACACGACATAGAAAGCATCCAAACCGTAGGCATTTTTCTAGTTGTTGATTCACGACTGAGACACAAAAGCACTACTTGGTACTAGTTTTCACCAAGAGTGTGGCTGCCCGAAAACCCGTTAGATCTAACCTTTTGTTCTGCGGTTTAGGTATATTGTTGATTAATGGTGCTTATGGTACCCTATTCGTGACACGATTTCTCGTATCATTCCTCAATTTTTGTATCCATCATACCATTTGTAAACATTGTAACATTTGTAACATGTATTTCACCCCCGAAGTTATAAAACTGAAAACAGTTAAAAGAAAAGGGGGAGCATGTACTCACAACTTTGCGTTCCTTGCGCCGTAAACTTCACCGGTTTTTGCTTATCTAGCGTCGTGACCTAAACGTGTTTTATTAAAGTTAGTCACTAGACTTGTATCGCACAAGTACAAATCACCATCTTTTATGTATTTGTTCTTGTTGTTAAAAATAACTTATATTTTTAACTATGTATCTTACTTATATTATTTTCTCAAAAATAAATATAAGAATTTTGTATTTTTCACCCGAGTTATGTATTTTGTCCAAAACTTCATTTCATGTTCATAACTTGTCCAAGTTCTATAGTCTATCAAGTAATATATTTTCATAAATATATTCTCTTGTATTTGTCTACGCGTGTTGTATGTGTATTTTGTATTTTTACTCCTTATGAGTATTTAGTGTATTTTCAAGTCTTAACACACTATTACATGTAATACATACTACATACACTTAGCACAAAATTTGATGATCAATAAATATATATATTTTTCTCAAAAATATACATACTTAATATCAATTTTAGTCTTGAAGAAATCATCATTTCTTAACACAAAAATTAGGGAAACCTTGGTAAATATTTTTAGATACATTTTTAGGGAATAAGTTTCTCAAAAACATATATTTTTCTAAGTGTCAAAATTTATAGAAATTTTGACATGGTTTCCCCTAAAAATGGAGGTTTCCCATATTTTCAAAACAAGTGTTTATTTTCTTTTAAAATCATCACAACAATCATCAACTCATTTAACACTTACCGAGTGTCAAAATCAAGTAAATTATACTACACCATGAACTTGAAGTTTTTGTAAAAGCTTGTAGTAACTTACCATTGTTGGAGTCTGTATGCCCAAGACACATATTAGATTGATGTGGCTAGTACGTTATGATCCAAGTCGAGTCATACCCAATAACAAGCTAGACAAACACTTATATTATTTATTTGTGATATGATCAAACAAATAAATATTAACACTTACAATATTTAGAAATTGGTTTTCTAAATAATTACACTTGAGAAACCAATAAATTATATGGATAATTTATTTTGAGAGAATATTTTATTTTGTTATTTAATGGGTTAAATAACATTTTAAAAGGTTGAAAAGTCTTGTAAACATATGGTGTTATATTTTATAAAAGTTATAAAATAAACAAGACTTAAAATTGTTTAAAGAATTTTTTTTTTAAACAACCTCCCAAAATCCGCCAACATGTGGTCTTCCCAAGAAGTTGTGGTCCAATCACAATTCATGCAATTTGCATGTGTAAGATGGGTCTTGATTGGGTGGTCTTTCCAAGACCATTTTGGTCCAATAAGGCTTCATGCATTTGCATGTGTAAGAAGGGAGTTGATTGGCCAAAAAGGGAGGTTATCTTCTCTCATGTTTTATATATATTTAGATGACAAGTAGATGAACATGGAAGACTTGTGATCTCTCTCAAAATTTCGGCCATCTAGTGTGGTGTTCAAAGAGTTTTTCAAGTATCATTCAAGTGTTAAAATCCTAGCTACAATCGTGGTGTTTGTTGGAAGCTTAGGGTATACAAGCTTGAGGCCTTCTACTCTTGAAGGCAACCATTCTTGAAGCATCCTCCGTTTCATTTCTTATTACTCCAAGAAGGTAGTTTCCTAAACATCCTATGGTTGTGTTTGATAGTATGCATGTTCATATATGGATCCGGGTTTTGGGATTTTTCATACAAATGGAATTTATATCTTAAAAGTAACATGTTTTTAAACATTATTTCCGCTGCGTTTTTATTTCATATGGATGAAATTGCTTTGATAAACATGTTAAAATCCCATCAATGGCATCTAGAGCCGCTTATATGAGTGCATACTTCAATAGATTAAAAATTTCGGGTTTCGGGTTTGAATAAAACCCTATGGCCGAAAATTTTAACATGGTTAACCCTTTGTTTTTCAAGATTATTTTCTTACATGCATAAGAGAATCTTGAAAAATTTATTTCATATGGATGATTTGTTTGTTTGGACAAAACTTACCTTTTCGGTTTTTTGAACATAGCCGAAAATGTTTATAAAAGGGAACCTTTTTTTTATGCTTCTTGAAATTAATATATATATATTTGGATATATATTTTGGTGCATATGACCTAGCCATGACCTTGTGTTGAATGATTGTGTTGTTATTTATTATTTCAATGGGTTGTAATAATTATTATTTTGTTCTTCCATTAGAAGATATGTAATTTATTTATTTTCATTTGGTATGTAAAATAAATAGATTAGGTGCATTTTATTTTACTAGAAAAAATGTATTAGGATATATTTTGTAAAAGAAGATGCACACAAAAATGCGGTTTTGGTTTGGACCATAATATTCGGTCCAAAGAACTTCATCGTTCTCAACGGGATTTTAACCCGATAACCAAAACACATTTTTGAAGTCCAAAAGAGTTTGGAGCTGAATATAAAAGACTTTTGGAAGCTCAAAGAAGGTGGAGAAATCACAACACAAGAAGGAGACTTGAAGCATTTGGATGCGGGATCAAGTGGGAGTTAATCAACACATTACTTGTGTCATTTTTCACCCTTTAGGAAGGACCTTTTGGCACACTTGTTTCAGCTAACAAGTGTTGTCAAAATAGTTGGCTATGGTTATGCACCTATTGTTGTGAATGATGTGCTTGTTTGGTTGTTTATTTTGTTGTTTAGATGATATGTGGATATGCATGACTTAACAAACTAATAATCAACAACAAGCGTAAAATTGGTTCTTGACAAAATCATTAAAATGGTTAATAAAGGTTTTATTAAAAATTAATGATTTTATAATAAAATGGGTTTTATTAAAAAGAACCTTGAAAATTAGTTTTCACTAAAGTACCATTGATTTGAATGCATGCAAATGTATGGTACATAATATTTTCTAAACTAGAATTTTGAAATATTCAAAACCCTTTTAATAAAACAAGTCAAACACCATCCTTTTATACAACACTCGAAACACTTGGGAACTCTTATTGTGGGATAAAGGTCACCTAACCACATTTGAGGGAACTTGTATGTTCGAGGTAGGTTTACCATGTTTGTGGGATAAAGGTCACCTAACCACTTATGTGAATAAACTCACACGTGTGTGTAAGTTGGACGACTTGATTTGGAAACCATGAACTTAGGGTCACCAAAGCATGGGGAACAAAGGTGTTGATGGGATTAAACATGCCAACTAAACATAAAGATGTTTAACCGATCCCATATGTCTAGAAATTGCAAAGAGTTGCAATTGTCAAATGTTGACTACCTTGTTAATTTAAATAGAGGGATAAAGGTCACCTAACCAATATTTAAATGTAACGTTGGATTCTAGATTTTAATTATTAATTGTCTTTAAGACACAAAAGGGTATTAATGATTAAAATATAATATATCGAAAATACTAAAATTGAACTTGTTAAATTTTGTAGATGGCCGCTAACAATGCAAACCCGACTAACCAAATCGTCCGAAACCTATCACTAAGAACCATCCTTGAAAAGGATCGTCTCAACCATAACAACTTCATGGATTGGTTTCGAAACTTGAGAATCGTTCTCAAGCAAGAGAAGATATCCTATGTGTTGGACGATCCTATTCCCGATGAACCTAACGTGGAAGATGTGGAAGCCTACAACGATTGGGTTAAGTATACCGAGGACTCCATGCAAGCCTCATGCCTCATGTTGGGAACTATGATTCCCGAAATTCAAAAGGATTTTGAACACCACGGGGCATACGACATGATTACCCAGTTAAAGGAAATGTTCCTACAACAAGCAAGGGTAGAACGCTTCGAAACTGTTCGGGCGCTTCATGCATGTCGAATGGAGGAAACCCAATCGGTATCATCTTATGTCCTTAAGATGAAAAGCCACATTGATCGCCTCGAAAGGCTAAATTGTCCCGTCTCTAAAGAGTTGGCTACGGATTTGATCCTCAACTCTTTAACAAAGAAATTTGAGAGCTTTGTAATGAATTACAACATGAATGGATGGGACAAGAGCATTGGTGAGCTTCATGCAATGCTCAAAACGGCCGAAGCAGGAATGGGCAAAAAGGCTTTACCCGTCCTAGCGATCAATGAAGGAGGCAACAAGAAGAGGCCCCACCCCGACTCTAAAGCAAACTATGCTAAAAGAAAGGGATACGTTAAGGGAAAGGGAAAAGCAAAAGCAGAACCCGCCAAACCAAAAGAGAAGAAGCAAAAGGTTGCTACAAATGACCCATGTTTTGAATGTGGTGAGATAGGACATTGGAAGAGAAATTGTCCGACCTATCTCAAAGAGTTGAAAAACAAGAGGGATGCAGGGCAAACCTCAGGTACTATCTTTATGATACATGTTGAGCTTAATGTTATTTCTTCTAACACATGGGTACTAGATACCGGATGTGGAACTCATATTTGCAATTCGTTGCAGGGGTTCAGAAGAAGTAGACATTACAAGAAGGGAGACACTAGTCTCTTTATGGGCAACAGAGCAAAAGTTGAAGTCGAAGCTCAAGGAGACTACGTTTTAAAGCTTCCAAGTGGTTTGGAAGTGATTTTGAAGAATGTTTTATATGCTCCTAGTTTGACTAGGAACATAATTTCAGTTTCCCTTTTGAGACAATGTGGTTTTAAATTTGATTTTGTTAACCAAGACATTTATGTTTCTATGAATGATGTGTTTTATTTTAAAGCTATGTCTTTAAATGGTATTTATGAATTAGATCATGATAACGCATCATATGATAGCTCAATGTACCAAGTAACCAAAAAGAAACTCAAAATGGATTTGAGTAGTTCCTACCTTTGGCATTGTCGCCTTGGACATATAAGCAAGAATCGCATGCATACACTTCAGAAAAATGGTCTTTTAAATACAAATGAAGATAATTCATTTGATGTATGCGAATCTTGTTTACAAGGCAAAATGACCAAGACACCCTTTAGTGGAACTTTTGAAAGGGCTAAAGACTTACTAGGTATCATACATTCAGATGTATGTGGTCCTTTTAAGCCGATGGCTAGGAATGGTGAAAGATACTTCATTACCTTTATCGACGACTATAGTCGTTATAGTTATGTGTATTTACTGAGACACAAGGATGAAGCATTTGAAATGTTCAAAGACTTCAAAAGTGAAGTAGAAAATCAACTCAAGAAAACAATCAAAGTCCTTCGTACTGATAGAGGAGGTGAATACCTTAGTGGTGCCTTTCAAGATCATCTTAGAAGTTGTGGGATTATCTCACAACTTACTCCACCTGGAACACCACAACACAATGGTGTGTCCGAAAGGAGAAATCGAACTCTATTAGATATGGTTCGATCTATGATGGCTAGAAGCACATTACCTCTATCATTCTGGGGTTACGCTTTGCTCTCCGCAGTTCGCATACTAAATATGGCCCCAACCAAGAAAGTGGAAAAGACACCTTTTGAAATATGGCATGGAAACCCTCCATCATTATCATTCTTAAGGGTTTAGGGTTGTGAAGCTTATGTTAAGCAATACACCCCAAATAAATTGGAAGTCCGATCCACTAAGTGTATCTTTGTAGGATATCCTAAAGATGATATAGGATATTATTTCTATGACCCAACCGAGAAAAAGGTATTTGTTTCTCGAAAGGGTAAGTTCTTAGAAGCTAAGTTCCTTATGGAAGGAACTAGTGATAGAACAGTGGAACTTGAGGAGGATCAAGAACCACAAGACGATACAAGTTTGGTTGATACTAGCACTCAACAAGAGGTTGTTGAAAACGATCAAGAGGTTGATCAAAACACACAAAATGTTCGCAGATCTGGTAGAATTAGTAATCCACCTGAAAGATATGGATTTTTTATGGATGGATGCTACGTGGTAGATTCAGATGAACTAACCACATACCATGATGCAATGTCAAAATCCGATTGCGACAAATGGCTTGAAGCCATGAACATAGAGATGCAATCCATGTATGACAACCAAGTTTGGGAATTGGTTGTGCCACCACTTAACTCTAAAGTAGTTGGTAGTAAGTGGGTTTTCAAGAAGAAAACAGATATGCATGGTAACTTGGATACTTACAAAGCAAGACTTGTAGCAAAAGGTTTCACTCAAACTCAAGGAATTGATTATGATGAGACCTTCTCGCCTGTGGCGATGCTAAAGTCAATCAGGATATTATTTGCCATAGCTGCATATTATGACTATGAGATCTGGCAATTGGATGTCAAAACGGCTTTTCTTAATGGATATCTTGATGAAGATGTCTATATGGTTCAGCCTGAAGGTTTTGTCGATCCAAAACATCCTGACAAAGTATGCAAGTTAAAGAAATCAATCTATGGATTGAAACAAGCATCTAGAAGTTGGAATCACCGTTTTGATGAAGAAATTAAGAATTTTGGATTCATCAAGAACGGCGATGAAGCTTGTGTTTACAAGAAAGCTAGTGGGAGCGTCATCACTTTCTTAGTACTGTATGTCGATGACATTCTACTATTTGGGAATGACATTCCAACCATGGAAGGTGTAAAAGCTTGGCTTGGAATTTGTTTTTCCATTAAGGATCTTGGTGAAGTAGCCTACATTTTGGGAATAAAGGTCTATAGGGATAGATCAAGGCGCTTGATAGGTTTAAACCAAAGTGCATACATTGACAAAGTCTTGAATAGGTTCCAAATGGAGAACTCTAAGAGAGGTTTTGTACCTATTCAAAAGGGGATAATATTGAATACATCTCAATGTCCTAGCTCAAAGGATGAGCAAGAGAAAATGAAAAGAATCCCATATGCGTTAGCTATAGGATCCATCATGTATGCAATGATATGCACTAGACCGAACGTCTCATGCGCCTTGAGCATGACGAGTAGATACCAGCAGAATCCAGGTAACAGTCATTGGATGGCTGTTAAAAGCATATTGAAATATCTTAGGAGGACTAAGGATATGTTCTTAATATATGGATCTGGTGAGGAGGAGCTCGTTGTAAAGGGTTACACGGACGCGAGTTTCCAAAACGATCGAAGTGATTCTCGATCACAATCGGGGTATGTCTTCATTTTAAATGGAGGAGCAGTCTCTTGGAAGAGCTCAAAACAAGACGTGGTAGCATTGTCCACTACAGAATCAGAATACATCGCCGCTTCATTGGCAGCCCAAGAAGCTGCATGGTTGAAGAAATTCATAGCTGACCTAGGGGTGGTCCCTACCATTCAAGACCCCCTAGAGATCTTTTGTGACAACGAGGGTGCGATTGCTCAAATCAAGGAACCTCGTGCGCACCAAAAGACTAGACATATCGAGCGGAGATTCAACTACATAAGGGATGAAGTTGAAAAAGGAAAGATATGTATCCGCCAAGTTCACACCGATCAAAACATTGCGGATCCACTCACGAAGCTCTTTGACAGGGCAAAACATGAGGGTCATACATGTGCCTTAGGACTTCGATATTCTAGTGATTGGATTTGATCAATTTTGTATTTGGATATTGAAACAATTGTTATTTTAACTCTTTTATGGTATTTTGAGTTATGTTTCATATTAGCATGTTTAAATCCGTGAATAAGTTAATTATTCTAAATGTCCGTAGTCGATCATACTTGTGGGAACAAATATGAATGTAAGACTATTATGAATTTGGATTGGTGGATATTCATTAGATATGAATATAGAGCAAAGTGTTGCTGCCAAAGTTCATAGATATTTGTGGGATACAAATATTGGACTGACTCGCTCTCAAATATTACTGCATGGAATCATTTGTGATTCATCATAAGTAAATTTTGAGTAAAGGCGAATATCATAGTATCCTCTGACCTGAGATACATATTGGGTCTTGATATTCAACAAGTATTATACTTTGACCTAGTTCTTAGCTGTCTGTAATAAGGCAGTACACAAGTCTAAACTCAGGTGTGATACAAGGTGATTGTGAGAGACGTATGTAGTCAAGAAGGGATTTGTTCTTCTTATTCGTTGAGAGTAAGATGTCTAAGGCCTGCTAAAGTTAAATCAACAGAGAATGATCACTCTATGTCTCTGGATTTAACATGACATCTGTAACGAAAGGATAAATGATAGATTCACCTAAATCATGTTTAAGTAAGGGACTTGAAAGGGATGATGTTATTGAATGGCACATATAGTCCTACGTATTAGGGGTAGTAAACCGTAGTTAGGCGTCATTTACTGCTTGCATCAATCTTCTATGTATCTTGTGCAAGTGGGAGATTGTTGGAGTCTGTATGCCCAAGACACATATTAGATTGATGTGGCTAGTACGTTATGATCCAAGTCGAGTCATACCCAATAACAAGCTAGACAAACACTTATATTATTTATTTGTGATATGATCAAACAAATAAATATTAACACTTACAATATTTAGAAATTGGTTTTCTAAATAATTACACTTGAGAAACCAATAAATTATATGGATAATTTATTTTGAGAGAATATTTTATTTTGTTATTTAATGGGTTAAATAACATTTTAAAAGGTTGAAAAGTCTTGTAAACATATGGTGTTATATTTTATAAAAGTTATAAAATAAACAAGACTTAAAATTGTTAAAAGAAATTTTTTTTTTAAACAACCTCCCAAAATCGACCAACATGTGGTCTTCCCAAGAAGTTGTGGTCCAATCACAATTCATGCAATTTGCATGTGTAAGATGGGTCTTGATTGGGTGGTCTTTCCAAGACCATTTTGGTCCAATAAGGCTTCATGCATTTGCATGTGTAAGAAGGGAGTTGATTGGCCAAAAAGGGAGGTTATCTTCTCTCATGTTTTATATATATTTAGATGACAAGTAGATGAACATGGAAGACTTGTGATCTCTCTCAAAATTTCGGCCATCTAGTGTGGTGTTCAAAGAGTTTTTCAAGTATCATTCAAGTGTTGAAATCCTAGCTACAATCGTGGTGTTTGTTGGAAGCTTAGGGTATACAAGCTTGAGGCCTTCTACTCTTGAAGGCAACCATTCTTGAAGCATCCTCCGTTTCATTTCTTATTACTCCAAGAAGGTAGTTTCCTAAACATCCTATGGTTGTGTTTGATAGTATGCATGTTCATATATGGATCCGGGTTTTGGGATTTTTCATACAAATGGAATTTATATCTTAAAAGTAACATGTTTTTAAACATTATTTCCGCTGCGTTTTTATTTCATATGGATGAAATTGCTTTGATAAACATGTTAAAATCCCATCAACCATGTCATTTAGTAGGTTTAGTTACCCTTAAAAACATGGTTATTTGTTTGTAAATCGCTTTATTAAAGGATTTAGTCATTTACAACTTGTAAGATGATTTTTCTAAAAATATTTCTTTTGTATTTTTCTCGTTACAATCATGTTCCTAGTCTTGTTTAAACACTAAAAATATTATTAGTTTACTTAGAGCCCATGACTTGTAAATCTCATAAATAAACTTGGTTTCTTGAGAAAATCATTTTTGTAATCATCTATTTACAAGATTTGTATTTTTTTTATATCATTTTTACATATGAAAATCATTTTCATTATTCAAGTTCATGAAGACATAAAGCATGAAGATCTTCGTCTTTCACAAGATCACCACTTTAACTTACTAGATCATGTGTTTAATCACAATCTAGTAGGTTTCTTATGATGTCTAACATCAGTAACACAATTCATCAATCAACAAGAAGCAAATCAACATATTCAACATGTATTCTTATATTTTTAAGCTTATGTTAAAGTATCATGATCATGTTCTTTTGTGTTCTTTAAGTTTATCATTGTTCAACATCTTTTAACAAATCAAAATGAGAAGTAAAAACTAGTAACAAGAAGCTTACAACAAGCTCAAAAGCTAGGGAAGATCACTAGAGATAAAGATGATGAAAGATGGTGTGTGAAAGCAATGGATGAAGGTTCTTCAAGTTCTTCAAGCACCAAGCTCCACAAGACACCTTCTAACACTTAAAATGAGCTTGAAATTGGATGAATGGTGGTGGTGGCGGCACTTCTAGGCCGAGAGGGAGAGAGAGAGTATGAGGGAGGTGGAGTGGTGAAGTGTGAAGGTATGAGAGCTTATGTCCTTAAATAATATTTACAAGATCTTCCAAAATATCTATAGAAATCTTACAAGATCTAGATAATATCAAAACAAATCCAAGTAATATCAAAGTGAATATTGTAAGATCTTGGCAATTTTGGTGGGGCCACTATCTTGTGACCGTAAATCATAATGGGGGGGGGGGGGGGGGCAAAGTGTAACTTTCAATCTCTAATTCATAAATAAGTTAAGTTTCAAGGGTAAAGTCTAGGGACTTGATGTGTTATTATGTTATAAGGGGTGTTATGGTGTTCGGGGACCATAACTAGTTCAGAAAAATTAAAATAATGCTTCTAGTAATATTTTGATGTTTCGGGTAATGTCCGGTTGTTCGGTTAGGTACCGGTTCGTTAAAGTGCTAAATTGCGTCGTTTAGTGTCCTTTATGTACCCTTTTGTAACCCTTTTAATTCCCAACACTTAGGAGGGTATTTTGGATAATAAAACATGAATTCTGCATAATATTTATGTGTTAAAAAGCTGATTATAGCTGATTTATAGCTGAATTATGCAGATTTCTGCATTTAAAGTGTGTTTTGGGTGCTTTTTAGTGCAATATTCTACCTTCCGGGAAGTCTATATGTTAACCCTTGTATATACTCTTGGGTTTTAATGTATTCTTGACGTTGAACCTACACCTAGGCTCCAATTCTATTGTCTGACTGCTTTCTGCAGAATTGTTGATACAGTGTGTCTTACCGGTGAGTTTACTAGTATTTCTGACGCAACACTATCATTAATGCATAAAGCAAATTTCTTGTAGTATAAAGCGTGCATGAATTAACAAGTATATCATGTAATTAAACAACGTTGACATTTAAGCACATAACTGGATATATTTAATATTAATTAAATTGTACGAAAATTACCGGTTTTGTGCCAGATGTCATATACGCCGCTGGTACTTCCTATATATAAGTGTTCTTATTTTATTATTCTTGTAGCGTTATCTGGATCACTTTAGGATTTTGTGTATGATTGTTTCAATGTTTGATTATCGAAATCTTCGTAGAATCTCCCATATTATTTTTATATGTGAGATTCTTAGAAAGATATCTGAAGTATTATCATGACTCATTGATTTGATTTATATAATACTTACATTAGTTTTGATTTATTTCAAAACAGTTATTATTAATCCTTGATTGGATTTCTAATAACATATTAACAAGTTTTTTTACGATGGTTTAAACAAGATTACGATGTAAGGCATAAAATGACTTAGTAATAATCATATTGCCATATACAAACCTATTTTGTCACGAGTTTTCACAATTAAGATTATGTATTGCAAATACTAAATTTTTGCCACTCTTTGGCTTCAAAATTTATTTTCAATTGACAGCTCTCGTAGCTGTTAAAGTATTGCAATACCAAATGTTTTGCCATTTACTTGGCTAATAAAACCTATGTATTCGCCGACATTTTTATGCTGGCTGTTTTTAACATATGTTTCAGGTTTTCAACTATTCAAGTAAGCAACGCATATGACTGCATTTGGGCCTTAGACTTCTAAAACAAAAGAACAATTACCTGTATTCTTTGTTTGTAAAACGATGTTAATGATATCGAAACAATTTTAGTACCAGTAGTTGTGAGCAATTTGTAACATGACTCTCAGATATTTCCGTCGCGTGTTGTTGTATTACGCGATTGGGGTGTTGCATCCCATACCACGTATCTAACGACCTTCAAGCATGCAGAAAAAGTGTATCAGCATAAAGCTGGCGAGTTCACAGTTTTGTAAAACGTTTAGTTACCAAGTGTTTAGTTTAAAGACATGTTGATCATAACTCGAATACCACAAGATGACATCAATTTGTTTGCCCTTCCCCAATGCCTATCAACATTGGTCATGTGGTTAAAGTCATTATTTTACGCCCGTCCTCCCCGGTATGGTGTGAGGATGTCAAGCCTAATAGCGCTATCAACTAATACCCCGTTGCCTCCCCGACAACTTGTTCGGTAGTAAGATGGGACTTAAAGTGATAGAGTTGAGTGTATTATCCAACATCGAAGTTAAACTACAGTATTACAAGTATTCCTCCCCGAATAACCAGTTTGTTTGTCCCTCCCTGGGGCACATGCTTGTAAAAGAGCAGTGAACTCACCTTAGATTTTCTCGGTTAGTGTGACACCCCGATATTTCCACGTATTACCGGTGGGCCTGGTGGGGAGTATCGTGACGTAGTTGATATCAACATAGTCAAATAATCACAGTTCAATGCACAGCGGAAGTCTTAAAGTAATAATATTACAAACCGATTCGAAAGTACAATAAAATATTATACAACAGGTTCTAAGATGGATCCACAGGCGATCTAAAATAAAAAGAAATATTGTTCAACAAATTTAAGCATCAAAAGCTTGCAAGACTCTTTATTTGACACTAGGAGTAGCCAGCCCATTACGAGTAGTACCTGCACTTAACCTTTTGAAAAATACGTCAGTTTACACTGGTAAATACAATTAACTGACTCTTTTGAAAAGTGTTTATAAAAATTGATTTAAATGCACAAGGCATAAATATTCTTTATAACTTGGGTCAATTATTTAAAAATAATCTTGTATACAGTTTTACATGTTTGTCGTCCATTTAGGACCCGGTTAGAAGAGCCGGTTAAGATTAATAGACACACCACTTGGTATAATACCCACAAGAAGTTTCCTTACGAGTGGGGTACCTTTTTACATACGCAACTGTCAGGTGTATGCCTACACTCCGTGCTTAAGTCGTGGCCATTTCTAATGAATGAGCCGAGGATATCCAGGACATGGTCATTAACTCCCCAAAGGCATTGCATCAAACAAAACAGATTAAAACGGGATATGCGTCTTTTTAATCACATTCCTATTGTATGATTTCATACCCGACCAAGCGGTATTATTATAATACCGGATCCCAAGCCCGTATAACGGAAAAAAATTAAAAGTATTTACCTGAGCAAAATTATAAATTTTAATCTCAGTCGTATATCAATCAGCAAACACAAGTAGCTTTTACTGGGCTTCTAATCTGGAACGAAGGTTTTTAATAACCTATTAGATTCCTAACGGGTCTTATTTAAGTCTTAACTTAGACCGGTTAGTTTTAATGGAAGGTTTACGGTTCAAAATGCAAGATTAAGCGAAGACCAGATTAGAATGTGATTTAGACCCGACAAGTTTTGAGACTTGTATAAAATGGGTAAACTAAACACATTCTGGATTTTGAAGTAAAAATGATAAGGTTTGACTCGTTTCGGTTAATTTATGCAAACTAGTTACATAAACCGTACCAAACGCGTATGTGCACAACGGGTAACCAAATGAGTCATGAATAGGTTCCACAAGTTAATATGCTTTAAATATGTTGTGATATCAGTAGGATACCTTCCATTATGCCCAAAATGAATTTAAAACCAATTTATGCCTTGTAGGGGTATTTTGGTCATTTTAAAGTTTATAAAAGAGGTTAAATGGTAATCTGAGGTTCTGGTCTAAAACAATCAGTAAAAATATTTATTTTAATAAGTTATATCAGTAAGATATCTTACATATGTGGAATTTATCATTTATGGCCAAACTATGCACCGTAGGGGCATTTTGGTCATTTCACATATGTTTTTTTTTTTGGGTAAAGGGTTTACCCCGGTGATTTTATATATTCACAAACACAAAAAACAAATAGAGAGGGGATATCCTCCCTAGTTCACTCAAGAGACATGCCCCAAGAGCGAAAACCAAACAACTCAACAAAACCAAAAGATAAAACTACTAGACTACATGAGGGTCAAATTTGGAAATCTGAGTTCAAAACTTTTACTTACTATTAAAGTATAAAAATTTATTCATAACATCAGTAGGTAACAAGCCTTAGGTGCCTAATATGGTTTTAAACCATACTATGCGCCTAAATCGTATAAAAGTTGGTATTTGACGATATTCGGGTTGATTAAGGAAATATGAGATTTTGACCAGCCTTTACTGTTTAAAATAACTTATTTAATATATAAAATCAGTAGAAAAAGGTTTGATATGTAAAGGATGTGCAAAACTCATTTTATTAGCAAAAAGGGTATTATCGTCAATTACCGAGCCTATGCAAGAACTCTATGTTATGATCAGTTTAAAATTTGATAAAAATTTCCAAAAATCCCTAAATATTATATTTCATCAGTGGGTTAAAGGTTTGGTGTCAAAATTTGGGTTTAAATAGGATTTATATAAAAATGCCGTTTAATTAATAAAAAGCTTTCATTTTACGATATTGTGCATAACTGTAACACCTATGACTCCACGGCCATCAAACAAATACCGAACCAATGAAATATTATATTTCATACTTGGGATTTGTAAAAATATGTGTATCATTTGCACATATCAATTTTTGTTCAATTCCAAACTCTAAATCGCTTTCTGGAAGGTTATACGCGCACCGATGCGTAAATATAACCAGTTTAATGCAACAAACACTCCGGAATAGTGACATAGGCTTAACATACCTTAAATAACCTTTACATAACTTAGAAATAAGTTTTGAAGGCTTTGGTATGGCAAAAACAAGTTAATTCGCTTACAGGGACTAAAATTGACAAACTGCGAAATTATGCCAATTTGAACTGGAACGAACATTCCGGAACATGACCATAAGTTAAACACACCTTAAATATCCTTTACCTAGCTTAGAAATAAGCTTTGAGGGGTTCGGTGTACTAAAATATACTTTTGGGTCATTCAGGGACTAAAAGTGTCAAAAAGTGCACAAGTTTGCATTTTCGCGCATAACTTACGTTCTGAATACATCTGGACATCCAAAAATTTATGTAAGCACTAAAATATTTTATTTTAGTGTTTGGCATAAGAAAAATCCATTCGTCACGCATTTTGGATCGTTTTTCGCGCTTATGCGCATTCCGTCGTAATTAAGCGAACATCGCATTCGTACGGCCAAACGAACCAACATCCGACATATTTTTTAGCATGTTTCATGTCCACAATGTTTAGGCATCATTTTAGGGCCTTAAAGTTGGCTTTACGGGCCTTAGAAGTGCCGGAAATGGGCTTAAAACACAACAGGGACTGAAACTGTCATTTATGAAACTTATTTTCTGATCAGAAGCCCCAGGCGGCCCACCTGAGGTTTGTCTGATCCTGAAGCGGGCCGCATACGCCTCCCAGAACAGATCAGATCGAACAGTCAGCTGATTCCAGCTGTTTAAACCACAACCACAAGTTCACACTTGACCTTTCAGCTGATAAGAAGCCATTTTTAGGCACCATAACTTTCCAACACATGTACGGGTAGGATTCGATCACGGTTTCCATGAAACGATCTTAACGGTTACCCGAAAACTATAAATACCCCACCCCCATTTGCTTCTAAACCCACTAGAATCTGATTTGAGGAGCTCTAAGTTGAAACCTTTGTTTCATACCTGAGCTACTTGAATCACGATTAGCATTCGGGGACCCTTCGTAAGTATTCTTTCGTTCTTTTCTTTCTTTTATTGCTTTTCGAGTCCGAAAGTCAAACTTTGTTTGACTTTCTGCATTGACCAGTTTATGGTCGATGCGAAGTTCGTTTGAACTTCATAACGTGAGCGTAATCACGATGGTTATAGTCCCTAGTGACTATACCTACTGATTACCACGTTATCTAGGCTCAGTGACGAGCCGTAGTTTCGGTCAGAATACGTATTCTTGCGTATTTTGTAACCAAACTACTTATGAGTATCAAAACCGTTTGTTTTGATACCAAACCTGTTTTCTAAACTAAGTTAAGCATGTTTTAGCATGCTTAGCTCGTCACTTTTAGTTTAGTGCTTATATAGGATCGTAAGGTAAGCGATCTAAACAATCGCTTATACTTTCGAACCCGACCCGTTTGGTCGATCATTAGGATCCGACCAAGCACATTAGGTGACCATGGTATATGGGGAATAACCTTCCGAGGTTATACCTTATGGTCGCTTCGTTTAAGTAGTTGTATGATAGGTAGTTTATATGCCTTAGGTAAATTACCAAAATACCCCTTTGATGCCAAAATTCATTTTAAACATATGTAACATAACTTTTGACATCTAAACTGATTTGACAACAATATTAGACATGTTAAGGCATATGTTACTTGTCATAGGACTAGTTAGGCGGTCCAAATGAGTTTCACGCAAACGACGCGTTAAAGTAGCATAAGCTACCTAAACGGGTCGTAATGGGTCGTAAGCACTTATGTTAGGTTTCATTTAGTATGTAGGCTTTGTTAAACCATGTTACATGAGTTCCTACACTCATTTGGTTTACAAACCCTCATGCTATCTGATCCTCCGATTTAGGTCCGGTTTATTAACATAGTTACCTATATTAGGTGCCGTTTGATATCCGCGATCTCTAGCATTGTTTGGTTGTTACTCAAGGACTACTAAGCGATATCAAGTGAGTACATAGACCCCTCTTTTACTGTTTTCCAAACTATTTTGGGGTGAAACACATGTGCCTACTTGTTACTTTCATGCTTTCCATGTTTTCACATCATATACCTTCTATGTTCATTAGTACATTATAGTACATGATTTCATTACATTCTATGCTATGTATGCCCATTGTGTGCATACTTAGTACATTATTTTACATTACATTCTATGCTATGTATGCCCATTGTGTGCGTACTCAGTACATTATTTTACATTACATTCTATGCTATATATGCCCATTGTGTGCGTACTTAGTACATTATTTTACATTACATTCTATGCTATGTATGCCCATTGTGTGCGTACTTAGTACATTATTTTACATCACATTCTATACTATGTATGCCCATTATGTGCGTACTTAGTACATTATTTTACATTACATTTTTGCTTACATTTTGGTATGACATTTGGTTTGTTTAAACTATACTGTACATTCATTAACACCGATCATGCCGCTCGGTAGTAGGTAGTGGTACCATAGGACTTGACAAATCCCATTCCTGAAATCTCGGGTTTGTTTGGACGTAAGGAATGACCGAATCCGAATACATTTTATGATAACCTTTACTAAAAGGGTTATCCGACTGTCGCAAGGCTTGGATGTATGAATTTTCACAATACCGCATAAATGTCTATATCAGTATAGCATGCATTTATTACACAAAACATAACTTTGATTTAAACCATGTTTTACTTCAATACCTTGTTTTTGTGCATTTTACATATGGTTTAGTTGATATATTTCACTTATCATACATAAACATTTGTTACACATTACTTGACTACTTTTGGACTATCAACATTTGTCATGGTTTATACAAGGACTTTCGACAATTGGTTTAAACATAGACATTATACATTATTGGTTGGTTGACTTACATTTGACATAAACATTAGACATAGACATTAGACATTTGATTATACATAAACATTTTACATCCTGATGGTTTGGTTTGAGTAAGTGATTTAAGTAACGAGGCGTGTGTAATATGATACATGCATGGTGGATACGCCGCTGGTACTTCCTATATATAAGTGTTTGTATGGTATCACATATTGTAGCGTTATTTGAATCATTTCAATTTGAGACATATAACATTTTATACAAATAACATACTTTTCACAAGACATTCTTTTACAAAACAACTTATCTTTTACAAACTCATTTTACTTGGTTATTCATTTAACCATACATTATTCTCTTACTTATACATATCATCTGATCTTATTGCTTTTCAAACGATTTACAAAACAAAGCAAACTACAGGGTTCATGACTAAACATTTTTTTAAACATAAGTCATGAATCTCATTTTCACAAAACCTATGTATCTCACAGGCATTTTTATGCTGACGTACCTATTTTCACATGTGTTTCAGGAGATGATGCATAGGATTGATCAAGATGCACTTAGGCGGGCTTGGGCTTTAGTGACAATAAAAGATGCTAGACTAATTAATTATGTTGTATTTCTTTGATTGTCAAGACATTGTAACAATTTTAATCAATAAAACAATATTTAAATTTCCATGTGTTATGAAACAATGATTCTGTTACAACACTCCCCGACGTTTTCCGCCACGTTTCGTTGTCTCACGTGGTCGGGGTGTGACAATAACTCTCATTTTAGACCATGACCTGATGTCAAATTTTGAGGACATGTTTATAAATCAGTAATAAAGGTTTTTGTCCTCTCACATTTTCAAAAATCTCGTTTTTATATAAAAAGGGCATAATGGTCAACATTTAAGCATTTAACGGAAACATGCAAATGAATCGGGTTACTAAGGAACCATGTAGCATAACCTCAGAGGGTTTTACTAACATATAATATGGTCCTAAAGGAACCTAAAGGCATATCTAAAACAAACTAAATCGGGTCAGAACTGAAAGTCAAAGCAAAAGTCTACTTTTGCGACTTTCGGTTGCGAACCGAGCCTAAACTCAGAATTGTCGGTTTGAACATGCCTAAACATGTTCTTATATTATTTACCAAGTTATTTTAGTGTTAAAACATTTTCCATAACCTCTGCATTATCAGTTATGAATTTATTTGTAAAAATTGCTTCTGTTGACTTTTTATTAATAAATTTGACCCGACAATTGACCAAGTTAGATTGATAATCAGTAGGTGCCCTTTTAAGGGTTTATTACCTACATAATTACCAACTCATAGCCACTTTCAATTAGAAAAATGGCTGGACCATTAGTGATTAATCACTAAGTCAAAGCTTAATTACGATAGCTTTGACTTTTGGTCATTAGACTAATAAAACTTGAACTTAGGGGGCTAAGAATGCTTACAATAATACTTAGCACGAATTAGGAACTGAGGAAAGCTTCCTAGAGCTCCAAGAAACTTTAGAGAGTGAGTTTTGAGTGAAAGTTTGCAAGTGTGAAATGAACAAGTGCAAACAAGGGCCTTATATAGGATTTTTAGAGCTCCAATATCATTCCATCTGCAAATCTATAGCAACCAGATGATCCCATGTGTCCCTAGTGCATGAAAAACTGTTGGCTCAGACCCTAGTATCGAAAAATTGCACGCAAAGGCGGTGTAACAGGCTTAAAGATGCAGCTGTGCATTTTTTGGTCGCTGGTGCTTCTCTCGCGGGCCGCGTAAGACTCTTAAAGAGTCTACACGGGCCGCGTGGCTCCTCTTTAACCGGAAAACAACTTTCATTTATTGCAGTTTCTGTCCCTGGTCCATTTTTAATTAAAATAACTTTCGTTTATTGCACTTATGACCCCCATAGTTAACTTTTAAGGCCCTTGGGTCAAAAACTAACTCCGTTAAGCTCCCGGTTAGTTGTACGATCACCTGAAAAGTCTTGTTTTCATCGAAACTCCTCAAAATTAATAACTAGTATTCTTGAGAGCGAAATATTAAATTATTACAATGCTTTCGGGATCGTTAAAAGGTCATTCAGAGGTAACTTTTAACATGTTGACACTTTTAACCCCTATGCTTCGTAAAATTCTCAATTTAAGCACAAACGGCTTTCAACATCCGACAATTTTATTCATCCAGGTATACGAACATCTTATGAGGTCATTCAGAGGCACGAGTTTGGCATGATGACACGTTTGATCCTTTTACTTACATGTTTACATTGTTTGACAATTTAAGTCCCTCAGGATTAATTCATTACACGTTTAAGTCCATGACACGTGTCTGCATTATATTGGACATGAATTTGCGAGGTGTTACAGTTAGTTAATTACTTGTTCAAAGTTGGTCAACCACGTCCTATTACGGTTACCATCAATAGTTAGGTTGGTATACAAGAAAAGCCACGTATGACAATCAGGTTACATCCAAAGTATACATCACGTAATCACGTATAGCATGTAAGTTAAGCTATCACATAGCACATAGAGCATGTGGGCCAAAATTAGACTTTTAACAACAGCCCAAATGGGGGAACAATAAACAGTGTACAACCCAGTGTTTCAATGTGTAATATAATTACCGTTGGTAGCCCAATAACCATTATATGGCCCAAATTAGTTTAAAGCTTGTTTCGAGTGGGACATTAGTCGAGACCATGAGGTTTCAACTCGCAACCTCTGAGATCTCGAGTTGAAAACGAAGATCTCGAGTGACAACTTCATTAGGCGAAACCCCAAGGTTTCGGGTCAGGTCCTGAGTCGAAACCGAACTAGTCTCGACTCGTAACCGGCTGGTCTTGAATCCTGCTGGTGTGTGATTTCGGGTGTTGTGTTGGAACCACGGAGATTCCGAGTCGGAATCAAGCGGTTGCGACTCGCAACCTTAGTCGGAAACACGTAGCATTTAACTGGTCAAACCCCTTATTAACATCTATTCCAAAAAATCAGTTAACACTTTATCACATTCCAAATCAGATCAAACAGCATAATTTTATGATTGATATACATGTTCATACAAACCCTAATTTCAGCCTTTTATCAAAGTCAACATATCCTACAACCTGTTTCTTTGATTGATACAAATTATGGACCACATTAATCACCAATTAACAACCTCATCACCTTACACATTGGATTTATGAAATCATAGTTTATCATCAGGATCAAACCATCGAATCTATTAGATATTAAACATCTTTCACGTAAATCAACCTATCTTCATTGAATTTCTAGAACCCTAGACTATAGTGTTCCTCATGCTAACAATCATTCATCAAGTATTATAATCACAGCCAAGTAACATAAAATAATTTGAATCAAACCATGTAATCATACTAACCGTGAGATGGGATGGATATGCTAGACCAAGAGAAAGAGAGAGTTCTTCTAGAGGAGGGATGTCGTCGATGTGCAGGGAATTAGGATTGGTTGTTTGTATGTTTTGCAAATTATGGGAACCGCTTACCACATCATGTGTGTGTATGCGCTCATAAGGGAGTCGGGCCTAGCTTAGGCTCGAAAGGACTTAGGCCGAGAACTAAGAGGCACAAGTGAAAGGGGTTATGGGCCGAGACCCAGTTACACTAATGTGTAGTATGCGGCTAAGTTTTATAGAACATAAACATTTAACATTTAACAATCAATCATAACCAACCCATTAATCAGTTCACATAATATACTCATGGTTACAACGCAAAACGGAATGTGAAAATAAATGGTGCACAATGAAAGGTATTGGAATTTCGGGTTGTCACGAATTTGAAGTTAACCAGTGTGGTGTTTGAAGTTTCTATCAATTATCGGTTGGGTTTTTGTACAATTAAAAGATCAAGCAGGCGGAATGCGCGATCGATGGTGTTGAAATGGTATATCAAAAACCGAATGCGGATGTGGTTAAAGCCGAAATAGAGAAACTGCATTGATTAGTTTCAAGTTGGTGATTATTCGTGAAGATTGCAGTTGAGTAAATCAGAGGAGGAGTCATGAACCGTGCAAACAAAGACCTGAAGATTTATTTCAGGGGTAATTTGTGTATAACATTGTCAAAGTATACCCGGATCATCAATCAAAGGGGAATCATTGAAGATTTCAAGTGTGACAACTCGAGTTTCCAAGATTTCCATCTTCGCATTTATTGCACGTTAAATTTTTTTTTATGTTGTTTGCTACTCGACTTGTTTGTTTCACAACGCTTACATTTGTAAAACGTTAAATCGTATTGCGATTGATATTTTATAATTGGGGTGCATTATATTTGAGTGTATGATAATAGTATAATTGTGTTAATAGGGGTATATAGTTAATATGGATCATTGGCCCCAACACCCCTGCTCACATGAAAACACCACCTCCCTTGTGAAATCACCTACTCATGAAAACACCTTGTGTGTTTTCGTCCACTAGTGGACCAACGAAAACAGAGATGGGCTTTAGGCCCAGTAGTGAAATATTTATATATCTTTTTTTTCACAACCTTTACCTTTACGGAGAGTTTTTTTTAATCAGCAAACCCTAGAGTCTCTATGTGTGACGGCAGTCTCTAGATCTTTCGAAACCTTGTCTAGCCTCGTGTCATCTGGTTAGTAATTCCATCTTGTGAGTAGATTGTGGTGATGTAACTGGATGATTTTTATATCTATATTGTCTGCAAACAGTCATATACTTTGAATGAGGTGCACACATAAGTAGATCGACTGCCATGTGATGTTGTTTATGATTGAAATCGATTTGCTGGTTGGGAATCTTTTTAATCCGATGAAATGATTGATCATGTGTGCTGTCATTGAATAACCTGCAGGTTTATTAATGATCTTGATCTCACAATGTTTTGGTAATTTATAAGTTTTCATGAATCGATCTGGTGGAATGATTATGTTGTTAATTGATCTTATAATTGATAGATGATTGCTACAGCCGATGTATATGTTAGAGTGATTTAGGGATTTGGGGATTTTTGAGTTGATTAACTGTTCTTGTTGCTGTTCGTTGATGATGATGACTGACGAAAACACCCCCCACCTCACGAAATCCACACATCAACGAAATCACCTAAGGTGATTTCGGCCAAGGTGATTTCGGCACTCATGTGTTTCCAGCCATATAAGTGATTTCGGCCATATAGGGATTTCGTCCAAAGTGAACTCGGCCCAACTTAGATTTCGGCCCAAGTGTTAATTTTCCTGTTAATATTATTAACTAAGTTATATATGTTAACTCTGTTAGTCTCCTGTTGATATGTTAGCTCTGTTGAATAAAGTTGCAATTCTGTTAAGTGTGCACCCCTGTTAGTTATTTACTCAGTTGTTAAACTTGTTAAACAATAACTCTGTTAGTTCAGCAACTCAGTTAGTGGATTAATTCTGTTATTCAATGAACTTTGTAAACTTTATTCACTCAGTTGACTTGCTAGTTCTGCTAGGTGCCAACTCTGTTAAGTGTATGATTTGATAATTATATTAGAATAAACTGTAAAAGATATTGATGTGGCTCATGAACTGTATGGATGCAATTAACTAATTGTGTTGCATGATATTAATTGTCAAACACACTCTGTGACACTAGTTACATGTGAAATATTACGAACGTGAACTGATTGAGTATACGTGCACTATAGGACTTGACTGATTTATTCTGAGCACTTAACTTAGCATACCGAGCAAACTAAGGTGAGTTCACACTCTTACCAAGGCATGGGGTTCCCGGGGTTGGGAATGGGTTGAATGATGGAATTTAACAATTACTCGTACTTACGCGGCTACTAGACTATCTACCATCGTCCTCGGGTTAAGCAGGACACTTACGTAAAACCTACGTAAACAAGTACTTACCACTGTCCTCAGGTTTCGAGGGACACTTACGTAAAACCTACGTAAACTCACGCATGCAGCTGTCTTCCGGAGTCAGGAAGGACACTTACGTAAAACCTACGTAAACCCCACGTGTACCACTGTCCTCGGGTAAAGAAGGGCACTTACGTAAAACCTACGTAAACCTTGTACGTACTACTGTTCTCGGGCTAAGAAGAACACTTATGGTTACAAATAGTCTAGTGTATATACAAATATGGGAAGCCCCCACTAATAGAACATACTATCGGCCTAGTAGAGCCACATGTTATGAAGAGAATTTACTATTACGAACTTTCTTACTGTGAACTCGCTCAACTAGCTGTTGACCCTCTGTTACATGCCTTGCAGGACCATAGGTACTCTTGGAGCTTGCACGGGAGGCACGACCGTTGTGGGCACGGATTTTGGATGTTATGATACACTCTTTTGTGACACTTCAACCTAATACTTATGTTGGGTTTTTACATTATTGCTTCCGCTACACACTTGTTTATGTTTGGTTTTGAAAACACCTATCGTATTGATGAATGACTTTTACAATTACTTATATGTTCAATATGATTGGTGGCTTGATCCTGGTCAGTCACGCCTCCAAGCGGTGGTACTCCGCGTGTGGATTTTAGGGGTGTGACAGATTGGTATCAGAGCCATTGGTTATAGAGAACTCGGTTTTAATAAGGGAAAACTTTTTGTTAAAACCAGACTATAACCAGAACAGTGCTCAACGATCCACAACGACGCCTCGCTCCACGTGCAAGACTCAACATCCTAGGTAATATGGTATATGTTTTATTACCTACTTGCTAGAATTGCATAGAACTTTGCTCAGGGTATGCTTAGATTAACGTAACACTATTGCTTGAGAACACTTGTGTGCTTACTCTCTTCTGCCATCGCACTACTCGCGAACCTCTCTCACTTATGTCATATTTGCTATCAAGATCATGAGTGGACGCGTTAACCTAACTCAAGCCCAGTTGGCGGCTTCGATCACTGAACAAGTTACTGCAGCACTCGCAGCTGCCCAGGAAGGATGTGTAACCTGCCATCACCACTTACTCTAGGATCTTTAGATCCTACTCTCGTAAACCAACACTCGTGCTCAAGTATGTTTACTCTTACACACACGACAGGTCAACACGCTCAGCCACCTGTGTGCACGTTCCAAACTTTCATGGACTGTCGTCCTACTACTTTTAGTGGCACTGAAGGGGCCGTTGGACTCCTCCACTGGTTCGAGAATCTCGAATCGGTCTTCGAAATGTGTGAATTCCCTGGGGCTCGTAGGGTGAAGTACGCCACTGGTACTCTCGAAGGCACTGCGCTAACTTGGTGGAACGCGCAAGTTCAGATGCTGGGGCTGGCGGCTGTTAATGCCACCCCATGGAAGGATTTCAAGGAACTGATCAAACGTGAATACTGTAGTCGTGATGACATCCACAAGCTGGAAGTGGAGTTATTTAACCTGAAGATGACGGGGTCAGCGATAGCAGCGTACACGAAACGATCCAACGACTTGGCAGTATTGTGTCTAACTATGGTGGATCCTCCCATCAAGCGCATTAAGATGGACCTCAAAGGCTTAGTACCAGAGATTCAAAGTCATGTGACTGCTGCTAACCATGCTACCATTCAAGATGTTACTCGTCTTGCTCATCGTCTCACAGACCAGGCTGTGGAACAGAACAAGCTGCCTAAACGTATTGGTGCTACTACTGCTACTACTGCTACTACTGCTACTACTACTTCTGCTACTCCCAGTGACAACAAACGAAAGTGGGATGGAACCTCCAGCAAGGGTTCGACTTCAGTTCAGTCCCAGACACAGCAGCGAAAAACGGAGGAGTACAGGAGCCCTAGTCAGCAGTCTTTTGGTAATCGAAGTCAGGGTGGATACAGGGGAAACCACCCCAAGTGCAATCGATGTAATTTGCACCACAGCGGGCAGTGCAACAAAGATCGTCGTCAGTGATGCAACAAGCTTGGTCATGGAGCCCAAAGATTGTAGAAGCTCACGTCCTGCAAACCAGAACCGACAACAGCAGTCACAAGCTCCACAGAATCAGCAGCAACAGCAGGGTAACAAGGGATGTTATCCGTGTGGTGCTGAAGGTCACCTCAGGAGACACTGCCCACAGTTGAACCAGAACCAGAATTAGAACCACAACCAAGGAAACGGGAACAATAATGGAGACAACAACGGGGGTAATAACGACGGCAATGGTGCCAGGGGTCAAGGGTTCGTGATTGGTCAGGATGATGCTAGGAATGACCCCAACGTTGTAATGGTTTCGACATCGTTATTGGTATGGATTGGCTACCTCAACATCGAGCAGAGATTCTTTGCAAAGAAAAGATCGTCCGCATTACTCGTGCTGGTTAAGAACCTTTGGTAATTCATGGCGACAAGCTCCTGGAGCAGCACCCATAGCTCGAGCGCCTTACCGCTTAGCTCCAACTGATCTGGAAGAACTGTCTAAGCAATTGCAAGAACTCTTGGAAAAGGGTTTCATACGTCCTAGCTCTTCGCCCTGGGGAGCTCCAGTATTATTGGTGAAGAAGAAAGACGGTACCTTTCGTATGTGTATAGATTACCGCGAACTGAACAAGGTGACCGTGAAGAATCGCTATCAACTTCCACGCATCGACGACTTATTCGACCAGTTGCAAGGGTCGAGCTATTACTCGAAGATTGATCTGAGGTTAGGTTACCATCAACTGAGAGTCCGGGATGAGGACGTCTCCAAAACAGCGTTCAGAACACGCTACGGTCACTACGAATTTTTGGTCAGGCCGTTCGGGCTAACGAACGCGCCTGCGGTTTTCATGGATCTTATGAACAGGGTGTGCAAACCCTATCTGGACAAGTTCGTTATTGTTTTTATCGACGACATCCTGATCTATTCGAAGAGTCAGGAGGAACACGAGCAGCATTTACGACTTATTTTGGAACTTCTTCAAACGGAACAGCTGTACGCCAAGTTTTCAAAATGCGACTTCTGGCTTCGTGAAGTCCACTTCCTAGGCCACGTGGTAAATAAGGATGGGATTCATGTCGATCCATCCAAGGTAGATTCGATCAAGAACTGGCCTGCACCTCGCACACCGACAGAAATACGCCAATTCTTGGGTTTGGCGGGTTATTACAGACGGTTTATCAAAGACTTCTCAAAGATTGCACAGCCGCTCACATTACTGACACAGAAAGGTGTTGCTTACCGTTGGGGTAATACACAGGAAACAGCGTTTCAGCACTTAAAGGATAGACTCTGTAGCGCACCTATCCTCTCATTGCCTGAAGGCACAGACGATTTTGTAGTCTACTGCGACGCATCTATCCAGGGTCTTGGATGTGTGTTGATGCAGCGGGATAAAGTCATTGCTTATGCTTCACGCCAACTTAAGATTCACGAACGGAATTACACTACACATGATCTAGAACTGGGAGCTGTTGTTTTTGCGCTCAAGATATGGCGACATTACCTGTATGGCACTAAGTGCACCATCTACACCGATCACAGGAGTCTCGAACACATTTTCAAGCAGAAAGAATTGAACATGCGACAACGTAGATGGGTCGAGTTACTGAACGATTACGAATGTGCTATAAAGTACCATCCGGGCAAGGCCAATGTGGTGGCCGACGCCCTCAGTCGAAAGGATACTACACCTAGGCGTGTACGAGCGTTGCAACTCACTATTCAGTCTAGTCTTCCTTCACAGATACGAGATGCTCAGGTAGAAGCATTGAAACCAGAAAACGTCAGGGCTGAAGCCTTACGCGGTTCAAGGCAACGGTTAGAACAAAAGACAGACGGCGCCTAGTATGTAACAGGACGCATCTGGGTCCCACTCTATGGCAACTTACGCGAGCTTGTATTGGATGAAGCTCATAAGTCTCGCTACTCGGTACATCCTGGATCGGATAAGATGTACCACGACCTCAGAACTACATATTGGTGGCCTAGCATGAAAGCTCACATAGCAACTTACGTTAGCAAGTGTTTGACTTGTGCGAGAGTCAAAGCGGAATATCAGAAACCTTCAGGCCCACTCCAACAACCTGAGATACCACAATGGAAATGGGAACAAATTTCCATGGATTTTGTTACTGGCCTACCTAGATCTCAACGTGGGAATGATACTATTTGGGTGATCGTGGATCGACTCACAAAGTCTGCTCACTTCTTGGCTATCAAGGAAACGGATAAGTTCTCCACTCTAGCAGACGTATACCTTAAGGAAGTTGTCTCGAGGCACGGGGTGCCCACCTCTATTATCTCTGATCGTGATGCACGTTTTACTTCAGAACTGTGGCAAGCAATGCACAAATCTTTTGGCTCTCGTTTAGACATGAGCACAGCTTATCGTCCTCAGACAGATGGGCAGTCTGAGCGCACTATTCAAACTCTAGAAGACATGCTTCGGGCGTGCGTAATTGACTTTGGCAATGGCTGGGAAAAACATCTGCCACTTGTGGAATTTTCATACAATAACAGTTACCACACCAGCATTAAAGCTGCTCCATTTGAGGCATTGTACGGGCGTAAATGCCGATCACCTCTTTGTTGGGCAGAGGTGGGTGACAGTCAGATCACAGGTCCAGAAATGGTAGTTGATACTACTGAAAAGATTGCTCTAATACGACAACGCATGGCGGCAGCTCGTGACCGTCAGAAAGCATGCGCCGATAAAGACAGGAAACTACTCGAGTTCCAGGTTGGGGATCGAGCACTACTCAAAGTTTCACCCTGGAAGGGTGTTGTTCGTTTGGGCAAAAGGGGCAAACTCAATCCACGATACGTTGGACCATTTGAAGTCATTGAGAAAATAGGCAAAGTGGCCTACAGGCTGAACTTACCAGCTGAACTCAGTATAGTTCACAACGTCTTTCACGTGTCGAATATGAAGAAGTGTCTGTCAGATGAGACCCTCATAGTTCCTTTGAAGGAGCTCACTATCGACGAACGGTTGCATTTCGTCGAAGAACCAGTTGAAATCACGGACTGGGATGTTAAGGTCCCCAAGAACACCAGAATACCTCTTGTTCGAGTTCGTTGGAACTCCCGTCGTGGCCCAGAGTATACCTGGGAACGAGAAGACCAAATGGAACTCAAATATCCCCAGTTGTTCGAAAACAATGCAACTACTACTGAGGCTGAAGCTACTACAGAATTTCGGGATGAAATTCCAAATCAACGGGGGGGTGATGTGACACCCCAGGAAAACCAGTAAACTACACAACACAACACAACTAGCTTCCTCAGTAACCATGTGCTAAATTTCGGGACGAAATTTCTTTCAAGTTGGGGATAATGTGACAACTCGAGTTTCCAAGATTTCCATCTTCGCATTTATTGCACGTTAAATTTTTTTTATGTTGTTTGCTACTCGACTTGTTTGTTTCACAACGCTTACATTTGTAAAACGTTAAATCGTATTGCGATTGATATTTTATAATTGGGGTGCATTATATTTGAGTGTATGATAATAGTATAATTGTGTTAATAGGGGTATATAGTTAATATGGATCATTGGCCCCAACACCCCTGCTCACATGAAAACACCACCTCCCTTGTGAAATCACCTACTCATGAAAACACCTTGTGTGTTTTCGTCCACTAGTGGACCAACGAAAACAGAGATGGGCTTTAGGCCCAGTAGTGAAATATTTATATATCTTTTTTTTCACAACCTTTACCTTTACGGAGAGTTTTTTTTAATCGGCAAACCCTAGAGTCTCTATGTGTGACGGCAGTCTCTAGATCTTTCGAAACCTTGTCTAGCCTCGTGTCATCTGGTTAGTAATTCCATCTTGTGAGTAGAATGTGGTGATGTAACTGGATGATTTTTATATCTATATTGTCTGCAAACAGTCATATACTTTGAATGAGGTGCACACATAAGTAGATCGACTGCCATGTGATGTTGTTTATGATTGAAATCGATTTGCTGGTTGGGAATCTTTTTAATCCGATGAAATGATTGATCATGTGTGCTGTCATTGAATAACCTGCAGGTTTATTAATGATCTTGATCTCACAATGTTTTGGTAATTTATAAGTTTTCATGAATCGATCTGGTGGAATGATTATGTTGTTAATTGATCTTATAATTGATAGATGATTGCTACAGCCGATGTATATGTTAGAGTGATTTAGGGATTTGGGGATTTTTGAGTTGATTAACTGTTCTTGTTGCTGTTCGTTGATGATGATGACTGACGAAAACACCCCCCACCTCACGAAATCCACACATCAACGAAATCACCTAAGGTGATTTCGGCCAAGGTGATTTCGGCACTCATGTGTTTCCAGCCATATAAGTGATTTCGGCCATATAGGGATTTCGTCCAAAGTGAACTCGGCCCAACTTAGATTTCGGCCCAAGTGTTAATTTTCCTGTTAATATTATTAACTAAGTTATATATGTTAACTCTGTTAGTCTCCTGTTGATATGTTAGCTCTGTTGAATAAAGTTGCAATTCTGTTAAGTGTGCACCCCTGTTAGTTATTTACTCAGTTGTTAAACTTGTTAAACAATAACTCTGTTAGTTCAGCAACTCAGTTAGTGGATTAATTCTGTTATTCAATGAACTTTGTTAACTTTATTCACTCAGTTGACTTGCTAGTTCTGCTAGGTGCCAACTCTGTTAAGTGTATGATTTGATAATTATATTAGAATAAACTGTAAAAGATATTGATGTGGCTCATGAACTGTATGGATGCAATTAACTAATTGTGTTGCATGATATTAATTGTCAAACACACTCTGTGATACTAGTTACATGTGAAATATTACGAACGTGAACTGATTGAGTATACGTGCACTATAGGACTTGACTGATTTATTGTGAGCACTTAACTTAGCATACCGAGCAAACTAAGGTGAGTTCACACTCTTACCAAGGCATGGGGTTCCCGGGGTTGGGAATGGGTTGAATGATGGAATTTAACAATTACTCGTACTTACGCGGCTACTAGACTATCTACCATCGTCCTCGGGTTAAGCAGGACACTTACGTAAAACCTACGTAAACAAGTACTTACCACTGTCCTCAGGTTTCGAGGGACACTTACGTAAAACCTACGTAAACTCACGCATGCAGCTGTCTTCCGGAGTCAGGAAGGACACTTACGTAAAACCTACGTAAACCCCACGTGTACCACTGTCCTCGGGTAAAGAAGGGCACTTACGTAAAACCTACGTAAACCTTGTACGTACTACTGTTCTCGGGCTAAGAAGAACACTTATGGTTACAAATAGTCTAGTGTATATACAAATATGGGAAGCCCCCACTAATAGAACATACTATCGGCCTAGTAGAGCCACATGTTATGAAGAGAATTTACTATTACGAACTTTCTTACTGTGAACTCGCTCAACTAGCTGTTGACCCTCTGTTACATGCCTTGCAGGACCATAGGTACTCTTGGAGCTTGCACGGGAGGCGCGGCCGTTGTGGGCACGGATTTTGGATGTTATGATACACTCTTTTGTGACACTTCAACCTAATACTTATGTTGGGTTTTTACATTATTGCTTCCGCTACACACTTGTTTATGTTTGGTTTTGAAAACACCTATCGTATTGATGAATGACTTTTACAATTACTTATATGTTCAATATGATTGGTGGCTTGATCCTGGTCAGTCACGCCCCCAAGCGGTGGTACTCCGCGTGTGGATTTTGGGGGTGTGACATCAAGATGCCTGATTGAAGTTGCAGAATATTCAAAACACGGCTCTAGGTTTTCATAGTGATGATTTGACAGTGACGGCCAAGGGGAATCTGTTGGTGCATGTTTCGTATGTCTGCCAATGTGCGAATAGACTAGATAGAGCGTGTGTTGAATATTGTATAGAATAGTGTGAGAACAGATAAGGTTGTGTATGGAACAAAGTCCACTCGGACAGATGGAGTCCATCCGGAAGAATGGACAACAGGTCCATCCGTTCAATAGCCCATTCGTCCCTATAGGTTCTGTTGTTGTTATAAGTCCATCCGGACGGATGGACATGTGGTGCATTCGGACGGATGGGCTAATGCCTATATATAGGGATGAGGGGTTCCTCATTCGGACAAGCTTTTGGTTCCCTGAGGGGAGATGTTGTCCAACTGGTTTCACGGGTATGTAACTTCAAATCAGTAATACAAACCAGATTCAATTAACTTATTCGGTATCAATTCTACTTCTACTCCTTTCTTATCAATAATACGTCACCAAACTGGTTATCTCTGGACCAAAACTCCATCAAACCTGCCGAATCCTAGACTCTCAATATAGGTATCTCATACAAACAATACATACTAAATTAAGCATAGGGATGAGCAAATGGTGTTGGGTACTTGTACCGGATATATTTGGTACCGACTTTTGACGTTTTTGGTACCGGTTTGGTACGGTACCGGTATTTATCGGTTTTACCACTCAAATACCAGTACCGTACCAGGTACTCTCGGTACCGGTGCCCATTCTTGGGATTTTTAGTACTAGCTGACACCGAACTCATCTCTAGTTAAACATATTAGATCATTCTGGTAATTGATTTCTATAACGTTTTCATAGTATTTGCACTCATTTTATAAATATACAAAATCCATGGAGGGGAATAGTGCCAGGCAGCTGCCTGACACTTCTCTATTGACCCGAACAAATTATGATTTTACCCCAGCTTAGAATTACGATATGGACCCCAGTTAGTATACAAATTTCATGGAGGGGAATAGTCAGGCAGCTAGCTACCTGGAACTTCCCCATTGGCCCGAACAAATTACAATTTTACCCTAGCTTAGAATTACGATCTGCGGAAGGCATTTGTTCGGCACCTAGGGGTGAGCATAAATATATAGACACTGGAGTAAACACTAGTAGGACCCCCGCACTTTGCGGCAGGCATTTGTTCGGCACCTAGGGGTGAGAATAAATAGGGCCGACCCAAACAAAACCGATACCTGAACCGTAAATTACCCAAAACCGAACCTTAGCTATTAATAGAGGTATAATTCGGTTCCTGTATTTTACAATTTTCGGGTTTCGGGTCGGGTCGATTCTTGAACACAAGAAAACCTACCAAACCTAGTGGACCGATGTAACACCCCAATCGCGTAATAAACAACAACACGCGACGGAAATATTGGGGACTCACGTTACAAATTGTTTCACAACACATGGTTCTTAAAGTTTGGTAATATTGAATTAGTTGATTATATTGTTTTGGAGAATACAACTAATACACAACAATTGTCTTGTAGGTTTTAAAGTCAATAAGGCCCAAGTCCGCCCTATGTGAAGCATGCTCAAAGTCAAACATAAGCACCTGAAACATATGTGAAAATAGGTACGTCAGCATAAAAATTCCCGTGAGTAACATAGGTTTTGTTGTTGAGGATTCATGGCTTTGATTTTGTTAAAAGAATTGTTTAACTAAAAAGTAGCCATGAACCTTTGTGAAAATGTTTTCTTTTGTAAAATCATATGAAAATCAATGTGAAAATCAAATGATTTAAAAGAAATAATGCATGGTTAAATAAATAACCAAATGATAATAAATTGTGTAAAATATGTCATGTTTTGAAATAGAATATCATGTCTTGTGTAAAAGATGTCGTGTCATGTATAAAATGTCATGTCTTGTCTAAAAATGTCATGTCTTGTCTTTGTTGAAGTTGTTTAGATAACGCCACGATGTGTAATATAATAAAAGCACTTATATATAGGAAGTACCAGCGGTGTATCCACCATGCTTTTATCACATTACACACGTCTCGTTATTTAAATCACTTACCATTAACCACCAACTAATGTCTTGTTTAAACCAATGTCAAATGTCATGTATAAACCGTGTCTAATGTCAAGTATAAACCATGTCTTGTTTAACAAATGTCTAGTAACAACCAATGTCTTGTATGGCAAGTAAAAAGTCTTTACTCAAACCACATGTAATAATGTCATGCATAAACAATGTCTTGTGTAACCAAATGTCATGTACAAAACAAGGTCTTTGAATAAACAAAAGTTTAAGTCAAAAGTTATGTTTTGAAAACCATTGCTTTTATTGTTATGAACATTTATCAGGTTTATTAATGAATACATTCAAGGCTTGTGGTCTGTCAGATAAACCTTTATAAAGGCAAAGGTTTATCAAATGTTCATCGGGTTCTGTCATTCCCCAAATGGATACTTCCAAACAAACTAGGAAGCGAGAATAAGGTTATCAAACCTATGGTAAACCATACATACTACCGGTTGGTGGGATAATGTTAATGAATGTAACTCTCGTTTAACATATCAAAATGCCATAATCAATGTAAGCATGTCATGTAAAATGTCATTGTAAACCATGTACTAGGTATGCTAAGTCAATATACTAAGTAGAGTGTTCCTGAAATCATGGTGCTAGATACGCTAAGTCAACATATGAAGCAAAATGGGTCCTTGAAATCAATGTGCTAGGCATGCTAAGTCAACATACGAAGCAAAATGTAATGTAAATCAATGTGCTCATATGCTAAGTCAACATATGCTGCAAAATGTAATGTAAATCAATGTGTTCATATGCTAAGTCAACATATGCCGCAAAAGTATCCTTGAAATCAATGTGCTAGCATGCTAAGTCAACATACATAGCAAAACATAATTGAAATCATATTCTATATGTGTACTATATGAACATAGCATGTATAAGTCATGAAAGCATGAAAGTAACAATAGGCACATGTGTTTCACCCCAAAATATTTGAAAGCGTTAAAAGAGAGGACTATGTACTCACTTGGGATTGCTTAATTCTTGTATTAAAGATCAAACAATGCTTGAAGGAACAAGGAATCAAGTGGCACCTAGTATCGGATACTATGTAAATAAGTTGGGACACTAATCGGTGGATAGGATAGAATGCAGTTCTATAAATCAAATGAGTATTGGAACTCATATGCCATGATTTAATAAACTTAACATTCTGATTTGAAAGTAATCCTAAGTGCTTTTGACCCGTTATGACTCGTTAAGGTAGTCTATGCTACTTTTTTTTTTGGGTAAAGGGTTACCCCGGTGATTCTATATATAGACAACCGCCAAATAAGTACAAGTAGTGAGGATGAGTTCCCCACTAGTTCATATACAGGACATGCCCCATATATGTATGCAAATAAAACAAAAGAAACTATGACACCACATCAAACTAGCCTACTACATATCATGATAATGACCTATCTAGTAGACAAAAACTAAAACAAAACAACTTCATCCGCCATCATCAAAAATGAAGTTGCGACCAAGAGGCGTCCACCTGGCACGAACCAAAAACAAACTATCCATTGGAAGATTTTGTGGAAGAGGTGCTTGCCCCTGATCTGGAAGACTTAGGATGCGTACCCAATGTCAAAAACTCTGCAGTCTCATCATAGATAACCTCAACCTCATCCTCATCAGACTCTTCACTAGTATCTCGACCACCCTTATCTTTCCTTTGGATGGGACCAGCATTCCCCCTATCAGAATCGAGAGCACTAAACGGGTTATGTGTCTGAAACTTCGATGACTTAGTGCCCTTCTCATTCGCATAGATAGTTGTCCCTGCCTTTTTCTTTGTATCCACTGGTCTATATTCAAACTTAGGTTTCAGATTATTAACTTGGAAACCATTCTTCTTTGCACTCTTCTTAGCCTTTACTTCAGTAAAACCATCCGCGTCTACTCTCGGCCTGTTGGAAGGAGGATTTGGACTCGGACCAATATGTTTAGGACATTCCCCTGATTCATGCCCAAACACACAGCAGTGGGCACATCTCGGAGGTTTCCATTCATATTCCACAGATATAGTCTCGGTAACATATTTATTCTCTTCCAATCCAGGAATAGCCATGGTTAGAACCTCTTTAAAATCCTGGTCAGCCGAGATTTCAATGAGAGCTCTAGCATAGCTACTCCGACCCCAAGCCTCCTTACACATAGCAATAGTAAACATATCCAACCACACAGGAGTACCAATTTTTGACGCCAGAATGCTTAACCCATCATCAGAATACGCCACTAGAGGAACGTCATGCATTTTAACCCAAATCGCGACCTTGTTTAAATCTTCTTTTTTAAGGTTGTTTGTGGGAGACCAAATGTTAAGAAATATTGGTTTATTTCGAATCAGCCAAGGTCCCCCTTCAAGCACATCAGTCATACCCTTTCTGTCTTCAAACTTGAAGAAGAAAAACCCATTTGAATTCATCATAGTTTTTTGTAGACCATATTTTTTCCAATTTGTTCGCACAAAATAATCAACAACCGGATAAGCAATTCTATCCCCCAAGAAGTACCCATAAAGAGTATTAGCTAACCTGTTGTTAACCTCACGAACGGACTCAATTGGTAACACAACATCCACTCCATCCAATGAAACATCTGATTTTAAAGATCGAAAGTTGACTTTTGGAGCTTGATCAACCAGTTCATTGGCATTTCTAACTATACCATCACCATTCTGATTCTGATTTGAACCGAGACCCAAGTTAACATCACCTTGCTCAGCTTGATCATTTGAGACCACACTAGCATAAGATTGATGTTGCGAATGACTTCCCGGAATCTGATCTTGGATTGGAGAATCAGGACACACATCATTTAGCGGAAGGACAAAAGCTACCTTCCGTTTATCAACAACCTTAGCGTAATTCTGAATTGGAGAAACAGAATGACCAGCATGAAGCTCATCATTTAACGGTAGCATAAATCTTATCTTCTTCGGAGAATCAGAAAACCTAGCCGCCATACGTAAAGCTTGTCTTGGCTCGTAAGGCTTTCCGTCAATGTTCTTAATCTTCCTAGCGAAGACATTTGCGTTGTCGGCACTGTTTCCATCCATGAATCAGTAACTCGAATGAATCAGAAACTGATTAAACCGAATGCCAATCAAACAGCGAACGAATGGATTTGAAATTGCTGAAACCTTAATACAAATCGGACTGCCGAACATGTAATAAGAACTAGCCCTTTAAACCCCGTAATCTGACTTCAACCGATCGGAGAACAAAAGAAACCGAAACCCTAAAAAACGTAAACCCTAATCTGATTTCAATTGGTTAGAGACAAAGGAGTTCAGGATTCCTTACCAGTAAAGAATCGAACACCCTAGTTGCTAAGCAAAATCAATCAAGACCAGGATTGGATTGAAGAAAACTAGGGTTTCACAATTTACCCAAAATCGCCCAGAGCACTCCATCTCTAATGGTGTTTCTTATGAGGGTGATAGTCTATGCTACTTTAACGTGTCGTTTGCGTAAATATAAGGTCGGATGGTTATATATGTCATTTGATAAGTCCTATATGCCAAAACATGTTTAAAATGTTATTATATCAGTTTAGATGCCAAAAATTTGATTACATATGCTTAAAATGAATTAATGCTCAAAAAGGGCATTTTGGTCATTTTTAAAGGGCATATAAACGACTTATCAAATAACTAAGCAAACGAAGTGACCAAAAGGTATAACCTCAGTAGGTTATTCCCTATACAACTATGGTCACAAATATGTGTTTGGTCGGATCCTAAGATCGACCAAACGGGTCGGATGCGAAAGTCAAAGCAGTGGTCAAGACCGCTCGACTTACGACCCTAAACAAGCACTAAACTAGAAGTGACGAGTTAAACATGTCAAAACATGTTTAACTAAGTTGGAAAACTGATTTGGTATCAAAACAAAGTGTTTTGCTACCCGAAAATAGTTTCGTCGTAAAATGCACATAAACATGCATTTTGACCGAAACTTTGACTCGCAACTTCGACTAGTAAACGTGGTAATCAGTAGATAGAATTGCTAGGGATTATAACCATCGTGATTACGATCACGTTGCAAAGTTCAATTGAACTTTGTCTTGACCAATTAATGGTCAAAGCCAAAAGTCAAACACTGTTTGACTTTTAGCTTGAAATAGCTAAAAATAAATGAACAAGACTAGTTAGAACACTCACTAGGATGAAGAAAACTCGGGTGGGAGGCCTCCAACAATATGGTAGCAAC
Source organism: Helianthus tuberosus (assembly GCA_030545235.1). NCBI lineage: Eukaryota > Viridiplantae > Streptophyta > Magnoliopsida > Asterales > Asteraceae > Helianthus > Helianthus tuberosus. The sequence continues at coordinate 109,913,722 of CM060409.1, forward strand.
TCCTCTTAGAGCAGGTGTGAAGAAAAGAAAGGAATGAGCAAGTTGAATGAATGAAATGGATGAGTATTTATACTAATCTTGGAGCTACAAGATCTTGACAAGTGTTTTGTGTGGCCTCCAAGGAAGAATCTTAGCCCTACAAGTGTTTAGACCAGCTTGCAAGCCTTGGAGAACACATAAATTGCCCACAATATTGCAAAACAATGGAAAGAAAACAAGTTGCAACAGCTAGAAAGCTGTTTGGAAGGTTCTGCTATTGCTGGGGACTGTTTACGGACCGCAAGGGTCCAGGTTTGAGGACCGTAAAGGCTGCAGCAAGGCAAAAGTTTCATTTTTAACTGCTTTGGTCCCTAAACTTGTTTTGTCGTGTTTTGGCACTTCTAACACTCGTTAACCCCATTTTTAAGCTCCATAAGGAAGCTAAAGTATATTTAACTTGAATTATGCTCAAAATGTCATGGATGTCAGTTCGTTCGATTGTACGGTTGCGTTTGTCGCTTAATTACGACGAAAGTTGTAACGGACGTGAAAACGATCCGAATTACATAACGAATGGCATTTTTGCATTTCCATCACTAAAATATAATATTTTAATGATTAATAAAATTTTTGGAAGTGCGTACGTGGTCTAAATGCAGAATGTATGCGAGTTTGCATACTTTCGCAGTTTTGACGCTTTTAGATCCTTCGGCCAAATAAGCATATTTTTCACATACCAAACCCCTCAAAACTTATTTCTAAGTTATGTAAAGGGTATTTAGGGTATGCTTAGCTTATGTCACTATTTCGGAGTCTAAGTCGCTATGAGAATTGGTAGACTTTTGTAGTTTGACACAAATAGTCCCTGTGATCAAATAAGCATATTTTTCACATACCGAACCCTCCAAAACTTATTTCTAAGTTATGTTAAGGTTATTTAAGGTATGTTTAACATATGTTCTTGTTCCGGAGTGTTCGTTGTGTTAAACTAATTACGTTTACGTAACAGTTTACGTATAACTTTCCAGAAAAAGTTTAAGAGCTCGAAATTGTAGAAGGATTTATATTGTGTAATTGTTATGGATAATTATACAATCTCATAAATAAAACACAAGGTTTCATTGATTATGATATTGTTTGGGATTGTATAATGTTAATTGAAGGCTCAGTTGTCACAACCGACTTTTACCAAGCAAATAGAATGGGCCAACCAGGCCCAGCAGCAATATAATGTTTTAACCTAAGGTCTCAAATAGCAACATGAGTTTGTTCATCAATAAAAATGAATACGTAACTGTTTCACGTACAATCTGCAATTCATACTTATTTCTTCAAGTAATCCATCAATCTGCAATCTAACTTAGCTGCTTCTTTCAAGATATTATGGTAATCATAAATTTACTCACCTGGGTTTGAATCTCAGTTAGAAATTTACATCTTCCTTTTGAATCAAAGCATTATTTGTGTTTGATTGTGTTTAATTGAATCAACTGTGAACTAAGTTTGAAATTGAGAGGCCCTTGACCCTGAATTTCAACAAGAAGATCAGCTGCAATGGCGGTCTTGGGTATTTCACCAAAACCATGGACCCGATTTCACAATGGACCGATACCCGATGAATGGCATAGTGTCCAGTGTTCGGTTCTTATATTCTATGTAGTTCGGGTATCGGGTCGGGTCGGTTCTATCACGCATTGGGTCGGTTTTGTCTCTATACCCACCCCTATCGGCACCGGTTCAATTCATTAGCCCCCTTTCAATTTAAATATTTAACTTTCGCCACTAATATTATATAACAACGAAATGTAAGTGTACCTCTGAAAAACATCAGTTATACAAACTTTGTTTTTTTACGACTTTGATGAATTTTTATAAGTAAAGTTCGTTTTGAGCTAAATTTAAACATAGAGTGAAGCTCGGGTATTTAGGGGTGCTAAACGGATCGGGTTGGCGGGTTCAACCCGAATCCGAAAATTTTAAACGAACCCGAACCTAACACGAACCCGAAAATCTTATCATATAAAAAATACCCCTATACTGTAGCAAACATGTATCAATTGATATATATATATATATATATATATATATAATAATTTTGGTTTTTGATGTAGGAGAAGACCATGAAGCGGTACATCAAGTTCGGTGAATTCTGGTTACAAACACACGCAAAGAAAGGGTTGAGATCCCTAGATGGGTTGTTGGGGTCTAGCAGCTCGATTTAGCACGGTTCAGGAGAAGGTGGTGACATAGAAGAGATCTTTCTTGAGCATAACGTGACTTGGGTTGACACGAGGGCGAGTGAAGCTTATGTAAGTTCTGTTATTTTGTAAATGTATGTTTTTACTATTTACATAGGTATCAAAGATGCTAGGTGCAAAAAAATAAAAGCGAGGGCTGAGAAATAAAAAGCGAACTTAAATGAAAAAAAATATATTATGTATTGAAAACTTAATGTACTTAATAGTAAAATATATCTAATCGATATCAGAAAATTAAAAACCTTTTTAAATAACTTTAAACTTAAGAGCATTTTGTAAGAAATAAGAATTTTGAGCATGTGTTGTCGCTGTTATGTAATAGGAAACACTTTCAACAAAGCATCATGTATTCTGCTTCTTATTGACCTTTGACAATATACATCTTTTTTATTTTCTCAGCTACATTCTAATCTTCTTCTGTTTATCTTTTAAGTTTTAGGCTAGATATTTCAACATTTACAAGCATGAAGCCAGAAATATATTCTGGTAAATTTATAGGCTGTTTAGAGCTGACCCTAGCCGAAATATTTCCAGAATCCAGCAGAAAAATTGTGACAACTCGAGTTTCTGAGATTCTATTTTCGCATTCATTGCACGTTAATGGTTTAAGTTGTTTATTTTACAACTCGTTTGTTTCACAAATGTACACGTTTGTAATACGTTAAATCGTACTGTGTTTCGTATTTTATATTTGATATACAACATAGTGTATTGTTGATATGTGTGTATACTGTAACAACTGTGCTTGTAATCACTATGAACAGTTCTGTTATCAATAAAACAATGTTATTTGATCCCAATGTTTGTTTTGTTATGTTATACATTTTTCATGTTTTGACTTTTATGTAATTTCAAACTCTACATCGCTTTCTGGAGAGTTATACGCAAACTAGTGCGTAAACGTACTCAGTTTAATGCGAGAAATACTCCGGAACATCAACATATACTCAACATACCTTAAATAACCTTTACATAACTTAGAAATAAGTTTTGAAGGCTTTGGTATGGCAAAAACAAGTTAATTCGCTTACAGGGACTAAAAATGACAAACTGCGAAAGTATGTCAATTTGAACTGTAACGAACATTCCGGAACATGACCATAAGTTAAACACACCTTAAATATCCTTTACATAGCTTAGAAATAGGCTTTGAGGGGTTTGGTGTGCTAAAATAAACTTTTGGAACATTCAGGGACTAAAAGTGTCAAAAAGTGCACAAGTTTGCATTTTCGCGCATAACTTACGTTCTGAATACATATGGACATCCAAAAATTTATGAAAGCATGACTACATTATATTTTAGTGTTCGCCATAAGAAAAATCCATTCGTCGCGTCATTTGGGTCGTTTTTCGCGCTTATGCGCATTCCGTCGTAATTAAGCGAACATCGCGTTCGTACGACCAAACGAACCATCATCCGGCATATTTTTGAGTATGTTTTGAGTTCCCTATACTTTAACTTCATTTTAGCGCCTTGAAATGAGGTTAACGGGGTTCAAACGCATCGAAAAAGGGCTTAAACACGTGCAGGGACCATTGCTGCCAATTTTCAAACATTCTGATTCAGGGGAGGTGCTCGCGTAGCGCGACGCCTATGGGGCTACCTGTCGCGCTACGCGACTGACTATCTGGGCAGATTCAATGTTTCTAATTACAAGTTGCAACTAATTGATTCTTAATCACATGTTTTAAGTTGATGTGTCACTAAGATAAGGAGCATATGTGGTTCCATAACATTCCGACAAGTGTACGCACGAGATTCGATCACGTTATTCCATGAAACGATCCTAACGGTTACCCGAAAACTATATATACCCCATGCCTTTCATTGTTTTAAAGCACTAGAATCTTATTAGTTGTGTTCTAAGTTGAAACCTTGTTTCATACCTGAACTATACTGATCTAGATTAGCATTCGGGGACCCTTCGTAAGTATTCTTTCGTTCTTTTCCTTATTTTTACTGCTTTTCGAGTCAGAAAGTCAAACTTTGTTTGACTTTCAGCGTTGACCAGTAATGGTCAATGCGAAGTTCGTTAGAACTTCACAACGTGATTGTAATCACGATGGTCATAGTCCCCTGGGACTATGCCTACTGATTACCACGTTGTCTAGGGTCGTAGGGTAAGCGATCTAATAAATCGCTTATACCTCGAACCCGGCCCAGTTTGGTCGATCATTAGGATCCGACCAAATACATTAGGTGACCATAGTGTAGGGAATAACCTTCCGAGGTTATACCTTATGGTCACGACGTTTAAGTAGTTGTATGATAGGTAGTTTATATGCCTTAGGTAAATTACCAGAATACCCTTTTCATACATAATTGGTAATTTAACATATGTAACCTAAACTTTTGTCACGTAACTGATTTTGTAACATGTTTAGGCATATAATACTTGTCATAGGACTAGTTAGGCGGTCCGAACGCGTTTCACGCGCACGATGCGTTAAAGTAGCATAAGCTGCCTAAACGGATCATAATGGGTCAATAAGACTTAGGTTAAGTTTCATTTAGCATGTAGGCTTTGTTAAACCATATCACGTGAGTTCCGACACTCATTTGGTTTACAAACCCTAATGCTACCCAGTCTTCCGAGATAGGTCCGGTTTTTAACATAGTTACCTATACTAGGTGCCGTTTGATTCCGAGATCTATAGCATTACTTGGTGGTTATCTTTAGACAACTGAGCAATCTCAAGTGAGTACATAGACCCCTCTTTTACTGTTTTCCAAACTGTTTTGGGGTGGAACACATGTGCCTACTTGTTACTTTCATGCTTTCCTGTTTTCACATCATATACATGCTATGTTCGTTAGTACATTATAGTACATGATTTCATTTCATCTTATGCTAGGTGTGCCCATTGTGTGCATTACTTAGTACATTGTTTTACATGACATTTCCTGCTAGGTGTGCCCATTGTGTGCATTACTTAGTACATTGTTTTACATGACATTTCATGCTAGGTGTGCCCATTGTGTGCATTACTTAGTACATCGTTTTACATGACATTTCACGCTACGTATGTTCATTTGATTACATACTTAGTGCATCGTTTTCACATGCTCACATTTTGTTATGACATTTGGTTTGTTTACATGGGACAATACATTCATTAACATTAGCTACGCCGTTCGTTAGTAGGTAGTGGTACCATAGGAATTGACAACTCCCGTTCTGGACATCCCAGGGTAAGGGGACAGAAAGGAATGACCGAATTCGTTGACATAAGACAGATAGACCTTTAATTTGTTTAAAGGGTTTATCACCACAGTCGCCAGGCTTGGATGTATGCATTTTCACAATACCGCATAAATGTTCATATTAAATAGTTGCATGCATTTACACAAGACATAGCTTTGATTTAAACCAAGTTTTACTTCAATACTTTGTTTTTGTGCATATGGTTTAGTTGAGACATTTCACTTGCCATACATGACATTTTGACATAGACATTTGACATGGATATTTGACATAGACATTTGACATGGATATTTTGACATAGACATTTGACATGGATATTTGACATAGACATTTGACATGGATATTTGACATAGACATTTGACATGATTTACATCTTGACATAAACACTTTGACATATTATTCAATACATTTGACAATTTGGTTAAACATAGACTTCTTACATTGGTTGTTTTGGTTTGATTAAGTGATTAAGTTAACGATCCGTGTGTAATATGATACAAGCATGGTGGATACGCCGCTGGTACTTCCTATATATAAGTGTTTGTATGGTATTACATGGCGTAACGTTATTTGAATCATTTCAGTTTGAGACATAGAACATTTTATACAAATAACATACTTTTCACAAGACATTGATTTACAAACAACTTATCTTATACAAACACATTTTTACATGGTTATTTATTTAACCTGACATTTACTTATAAATATCATCTGACCTTATTGTTTTCAAATGATTTACAAAACAAAGCAAAGTACGGGGTTCATGATTAAACATTTTCTTAAACTCAAGTCATGAAGCCTGTTTTCACAAAACCTATGTATCTCACAGGCATTTTTATGCTGACGTACCTATTTTCACATGTGTTTTCAGGTGCTTTTCCATAGGATGTTGATCATGATACTAGGGCGGACCTGTGCCTTAGAGACTTTAAAAGAAGATAGACTATGTTTAATTATGTTCTGAACTCTTTAATTTCCTGTTTGAAACAATGTAACACCCTTGTTTAATAAATAAAATACACTTTGTGTGCCATGGTTATGAAACAATTAATTCTGTCGCAACACGCCCCGATGTTTCCGCCGCGATTTGTTGTTTTACGCGGTCGGGGTGTGACAGAAGAGTTGGTATCAGAGCCAATGGTTATAGGGAATTAGGTTATTAGTAATGCTTTGACCTAGACTATAACTTTTCTAGGAACCTAACACAAGTTATCTTGTGTTTAGATCTTAAAACATGTACATCACCTATCCTTAGGTGATTAACAAAACAAGGAACCAAAATTTTTCCGAAACGATTTTTGAAAAACAATCATCTATTTTTGAATAAATTTTTACAAGGTTTTGAACCCTCAATTGTAAGGTTTTGAACCCTCTGTTATATGGTTTTGAACCCTTTTCAGTTTGGTTTTTGGCCTTGTGCCTTCTAATTTTCAAAATCCCGTCAAACGTTTTGGGTTTTAAATAATGTGAACATGTGCAAACTGGAAGGGTGAATGCCTGTATTCTGGGTTTTCTGTCTAGGTAAGCACTTCGTATACATCTCAAACAGACGCGAGACCAGTTGTGCTTACCTGGGAATTCTTGGGATGAGTGTTCACTTATAGGCGAGCATGTCTTCATTTTACATTATTTCTGACCCATTTACTTTGATTAGTCACTGTGTGTCGTTTGTTTGCTTTGTGATACGGACGAATGACCACCATCTTTGCTTTTGTTGATTTTGTTTCATCTCATTCTTTTCATCCAATCATCTCACTCGTTTCCTTTCATGTTTTCCTCTTTTAGAATGCCTCCTCGACGCGAGAACCAGATAGCTACTGCCGAGCTGGCAGAAATTATTGCGCAGCAGATGGCTGCTCAATTCCCAAATCTCTTTGCTCAATGGAACCAGGCCAACAACAACAACAATGTTCCATGCAAATACAAGGATTTTAACCAGGCTAAACCACTCAAGTTTAGTGGTTCTGAGGGAGCGACTGGGCTTCTTCAGTGGTTCGAGAGCATAGAGAATACTTTTCGCCATGTGCAGTGTCCGGATAATCGCAAGGTCGAGTTCTCCTCGAGCGTATTTCAGAAGAGGGCTTTGACATGGTGGAACGGGGTTATGAGAGACCGGGGTGCAGAAGTTGCTCTCGCACAGACATGGGCTGAACTTAGAGCCCTTATGATGAGGGAATTCTGTCCTCGCCATGAACAGCGAGCGTTGGAGAAAGAGTTTGATGTTTTGAAGCAAGATAGTGGTGAGCACAGGGCTTATACTGATCGGTTTGAAGAATTGAGTCTGCTTTGCCCAACAATGGTCACCCCACTCGACAAGGCTATCGAGAGATACATCGATGGCCTACCTGACTCGGTACAAGACATTCTTACTGGTAGTAACCCTGCCACACTTCGTCAGGCGATCGAGTTATCTGCGACATTGACTGAGTCGCAGATCCGGAAGAACAAGTTACACAGGAAGGGTGACAAGGGCAAGAAGCAGTCGGCTGACAAGGAAGATAGCAAGAAAGGTCAAAACTTGAATGGAAAGAACCCTAGTTCTTCGAAGAGGTCAAGGAAGCGTAAGGCTTCCCAAAATTTTGCTATCACTGCCCAAGCTAATCTGGCAGCTCCCAACCAACCTGCACAGCCTCCAGCAAAGAAACCCTATACAGGGAATGCACCTTTGTGCAATAGATGCAACAGTCACCACCAGTCGCAACTTCCATGCCGTTTCTGTACTAACTGTGGGAAATTAGGCCATCTTGCCAATGTTTGTCGGTCTGCTCAGAATTCCGCGGTTCAGAACCCGGCTCAACAAGTTGCTCAGCAACAGGGTCAAGCTGCACGACCACAATACCCACCGGGTGCTTGTTACAATTGTGGGGATCTGACCCACTATAGAAATCGGTGCCCAAGGCTAGCCAACCAGAACCAGAACCAGAATCAGGCTCCGGCTCAAGGCCGAGTTTTTAACATGAATGCCCAAGAGGCACAGGCTGACGATAATGTGGTGAACGGTACGTTCTTTATTAATAATCAGCCTGCATCTGTTCTTTTCGATTCTGGTGCCGATAAGAGTTTCGTGTCTTTATCTTTTGAGCAAATGCTTCGCGTGTCTAGAACGAAACTAGGAAAATCTTTGACAGTAGAGGTTGCTAATGGTGAACCCATTATTCTTGATTCTGTTCTTCGCAACTGCCAGTTGAATCTTAACGACCATCTTTTTCCTATTGACCTCGCGCCTATGCAACTTGGAAGCTTCGACGTTATTGTGGGAATGGATTGGTTATCCAAGCATCACGCAGAGATAGTTTGTTCTAAGAAGATTGTTCGTGTGCCACTTTCGACAGGCGAGATCCTGCAGGTTCAAGGTGAGAAGCCCACCGGTGGTTTCAAACTCATGTCTTGTTTTAAAGCTCGGAAGTATCTGCAGAAGAACTATGTGGCTTTCTTAGCACATGTTACAGAAGATAAAGGCAAGGGTAAGTCTATTTCAGATATTCCTGTCGTTCGGGATTATTCTGAAGTGTTCCCTGAAGATTTACCTGGTCTACCTCCAGCACGCCAAGTCGAGTTCCGCATTGATCTCGTACCTGGTGCAAATCCCATTGCCAGAGCTCCATATCGTCTTGCACCGTCTGAGATGCAAGAGTTGTCTAAGCAGCTTCAGGAGCTCTCTGACAAAGGTTTTATCCGTCCCAGCTTTTCACCTTGGGGTGCTCCCGTTCTTTTTGTCAAAAAGAAGGATGGATCCTTTAGGATGTGTATCGATTATCGTGAGCTTAACAAGCTTACCATCAAAAATCGATATCCCCTACCTCGCATAGACGACCTCTTTGATCAGTTACAAGGCGCTTCTTATTTTTCGAAGATTGATCTGCGATCTGGATATCATCAACTTCGGGTGCAAGAAGAAGACATTCCGAAGACAGCATTCCGTACTCGTTATGGACATTACGAGTTCACAGTCATGCCATTCGGTTTGACTAATGCTCCTGCTGTTTTCATGGACTTAATGAATAGGGTCTGCAAACCTTATTTGGATCAGTTCGTCATTGTTTTTATTGACGACATCTTGATTTACTATAAGACGCGAGCTGATCACGAGCAGCATCTTCGTCTTACTCTGGAACTCCTGAAGAAAGAGCAACTTTTCGCCAAATTCTCCAATTGCGAATTTTGGCTTAAAGAAGTTCAATTTTTGGGACACATTATCAACGAACGAGGTGTTCATGTAGATCCCTCCAAGATCAGTGCGATTAAGGATTGGGATACGCCTACTACTCCTACTGAAGTTCGTTCTTTTCTTGGTCTAGCGGGTTATTATCGCCGCTTCATTGAAAACTTCTCTAAGATTGCAGTTCCTCTAACTGCTCTAACTCAGAAGAAAATGCCCTTTTACTGGGGATTCAAACAAGAGGAAGCTTTTCAACACCTGAAGCAGAAGCTTTGCGATGCGCCTGTACTATCATTGCCTGAGGGTGATGATGATTTTGTCGTGTATTGTGATGCATCTAAATTGGGTCTTGGCTGTGTTCTAATGCAAAGGAACAAAGTCATAGCCTATGCATCAAGACAATTGAAGATACATGAGAAGAACTACACCACTCATGATCTTGAGTTGGGTGCAGTTGTTTTCGCTCTCAAGATCTGGAGACACTATTTGTACGGTACAAAATGTGTGGTTTTCACTGACCACAAAAGTCTTCAGCATATCTTCAACTAGAAAGAACTCAACATGAGACAGCGACGTTGGGTTGAGCTTTTAAACGACTATGACTGCGAAATTCGCTACCATCCTGGTAAGGCGAATGTTGTGGCTGATGCATTGAGTCGTAAGGAACGTACTAAGCTTCATTGTGTACGTGTTCAATCTGTTATTCAAGCTCGATCCGATATTCAAGCCCGCATTTCTCAAGCTCAGCAATCTTGTGTTTCACAAGGTTTGATGGATAAGGAATTTCCCTATCACATAACACCTGCTCTTGAACTGAAGGACAATGGATCATATTATTTCATGGACCGTTTGTGGGTCCCAAGCCAGGATGATCTTCGTACCTTGCTTATGGATGAAGCCCATAAGTCTCGTTATTCTATTCATCCAGGCTCAGATAAAATGTATAAGGATCTTCGTATTCACTATTGGTGGCCTGGTATGAAGAAAGACATTGCCTTATACGTATCCAAATGCCTTACTTGTCTAAAGGTTAAGGCTGAACATCAGCGTCCTTCTGGTTTATTGGAGCAACCAGAGATCCCAGTTTGGAAATGGGAAAACATTACTATGGATCTTGTTACCAAACTCCCGCGCACAAAGAAAGGTCATGATGCCATCTGGGTAGTCGTTGATCGTCTTACAAAGTCAGCGCATTTCTTGCCAATCCGCGAGGATTTTCCTACTGACAGACTTGCTCAAATCTATGTAGATGAAATTGTAGCTCGACATGGTGTTCCTTTGAACATCATTTCTGACAGAGATGCTCGTTTCACTTCTCATTTTTGGAGAACCATGCAAACTGCTATGGGAACCCAACTTAATCTGAGCATAGCTTATCATCCGCAAACGGATGGTCAATCTGAGAGAACAATCCAGACTCTGGAGGATATGCTAAGAGCTTGTGTGATCGATTTTGGTGGTAGCTGGGATTCACATCTTAAATTGATTGAATTCTCCTACAACAACAGTTATCACACTAGCATCAGAATGGCTCCTTTCGAAGCTCTCTATGGTCGAAAATGTCGTTCACCAGTCTGCTGGAATGAGATTGGCGAGGCTCAACTTACTGGACCTGCCCTCATTTTAGAGACAACTGACAAGGTCAAGAAAGTTCGTGATAACCTTCAGGCAGCTAGAAGCCGTCAGAAGATTTACGCGGACCCAAAACGCAAAGCCTTGGAATTTCAAGTCGGTGATCGAGTATTACTTAAGGTCTCACCTTGGAAAGGTGTGATCAGATTTGGAAAGAAGGGAAAACTTGCACCTAGATACGTTGGACCATTCAAGATCGTCGAAAGAATCGGAAAGGTAGCCTACAGACTTGAGTTACCTCCTGAACTTGGAAATGTTCATCCAACTTTTCACGTGTCCAATCTCAAGAAGTGTACAGCTGATGAGAACTTCTCCATACCACTTGACGAAATTCGTGTTGGCAAAACACTGAAATTTGTTGAGAAACCGGTGGAAATCATGGAACGTGAAGTCAAGTGGCTTAAACGCAAGCGCATTCCTTTGGTCAAAGTTCGCTGGGAAGCTAAACGTGGACCCGAGTTTACTTGGGAACGCGAAGATCAAATGAAAGCGAAATATCCGCATCTTTTTCCACGAGTTTCCTCTAAATAAATTTCGGGACGAAATTTCCACAAGTAGGGGAGACTGTAACAACTGTGCTTGTAATCACTATGAACAGTTCTGTTATCAATAAAACAATGTTATTTGATCCCAATGTTTGTTTTGTTATGTTATACATTTTTCATGTTTTGACTTTTATGTAATTTCAAACTCTACATCGCTTTCTGGAGAGTTATACGCAAACTAGTGCGTAAACGTACTCAGTTTAATGCGAGAAATACTCCGGAACATCAACATATACTCAACATACCTTAAATAACCTTTACATAACTTAGAAATAAGTTTTGAAGGCTTTGGTATGGCAAAAACAAGTTAATTCGCTTACAGGGACTAAAAATGACAAACTGCGAAAGTATGTCAATTTGAACTGTAACGAACATTCCGGAACATGACCATAAGTTAAACACACCTTAAATATCCTTTACATAGCTTAGAAATAGGCTTTGAGGGGTTTGGTGTGCTAAAATAAACTTTTGGAACATTCAGGGACTAAAAGTGTCAAAAAGTGCACAAGTTTGCATTTTCGCGCATAACTTACGTTCTGAATACATCTGGACATCCAAAAATTTATGAAAGCATGACTACATTATATTTTAGTGTTCGCCATAAGAAAAATCCATTCGTCGCGTCATTTGGGTCGTTTTTCGCGCTTATGCGCATTCCGTCGTAATTAAGCGAACATCGCGTTCGTACGACCAAACGAACCATCATCCGGCATATTTTTGAGTATGTTTTGAGTTCCCTATACTTTAACTTCATTTTAGAGCCTTGAAATGAGGTTAACGGGGTTCAAACGCATCGAAAAAGGGCTTAAACACGTGCAGGGACCATGCTGCCAATTTTCAAACATTCTGATTCAGGGGAGGTGCTCGCGTAGCGCGACGCCTATGGGGCTACCTGTCGCGCTACGCGACTGACTATCTGGGCAGATTCAATGTTTCTAATTACAAGTTGCAACTAATTGATTCTTAACCACATGTTTTAAGTTGATGTGTCACTAAGATAAGGAGCATATGTGGTTCCATAACATTCCGACAAGTGTACGCACGAGATTCGATCACGTTATTCCATGAAACGATCCTAACGGTTACCCGAAAACTATATATACCCCATGCCTTTCATTGTTTTAAAGCACTAGAATCTTATTAGTTGTGTTCTAAGTTGAAACCTTGTTTCATACCTGAACTATACTGATCTAGATTAGCATTCGGGGACCCTTCGTAAGTATTCTTTCGTTCTTTTCCTTATTTTTACTGCTTTTCGAGTCAGAAAGTCAAACTTTGTTTGACTTTCAGCGTTGACCAGTAATGGTCAATGCGAAGTTCGTTAGAACTTCACAACGTGATTGTAATCACGATGGTCATAGTCCCTTGGGACTATGCCTACTGATTACCACGTTGTCTAGGGTCGTAGGGTAAGCGATCTAATAAATCGCTTATACCTCGAACCCGGCCCAGTTTGGTCGATCATTAGGATCCGACCAAATACATTAGGTGACCATAGTGTAGGGAATAACCTTCCGAGGTTATACCTTATGGTCATGACGTTTAAGTAGTTGTATGATAGGTAGTTTATATGCCTTAGGTAAATTACCAGAATACCCTTTTCATACATAATTGGTAATTTAACATATGTAACCTAAACTTTTGTCACGTAACTGATTTTGTAACATGTTTAGGCATATAATACTTGTCATAGGACTAGTTAGGCGGTCCGAACGCGTTTCACGCGCACGATGCGTTAAAGTAGCATAAGCTGCCTAAACGGATCATAATGGGTCAATAAGACTTAGGTTAAGTTTCATTTAGCATGTCGGCTTTGTTAAACCATATCACGTGAGTTCCGACACTCATTTGGTTTACAAACCCTAATGCTACCCAGTCTTCCGAGATAGGTCCGGTTTTTAACATAGGTACCTATACTAGGTGCCGTTTGATTCCGAGATCTATAGCATTACTTGGTGGTTATCTTTAGACAACTGAGCAATCTCAAGTGAGTACATAGACCCCTCTTTTACTGTTTTCCAAACTGTTTTGGGGTGGAACACATGTGCCTACTTGTTACTTTCATGCTTTCCTGTTTTCACATCATATACATGCTATGTTCGTTAGTACATTATAGTACATGATTTCATTTCATCTTATGCTAGGTGTGCCCATTGTGTGCATTACTTAGTACATTGTTTTACATGACATTTCCTGCTAGGTGTGCCCATTGTGTGCATTACTTAGTACATTATTTTACATGACATTTCATGCTAGGTGTGCCCATTGTGTGCATTACTTAGTACATCGTTTTACATGACATTTCACGCTACGTATGTTCATTTGATTACATACTTAGTGCATCGTTTTCACATGCTCACATTTTGTTATGACATTTGGTTTGTTTACATGGGACAATACATTCATTAACATTAGCTACGCCGTTCGTTAGTAGGTAGTGGTACCATAGGAATTGACAACTCCCGTTCCGGACATCCCAGGGTAAGGGGACAGAAAGGAATGACCGAATTCGTTGACATAAGACAGATAGACCTTTAATTTGTTTAAAGGGTTTATCACCACAGTCGCCAGGCTTGGATGTATGCATTTTCACAATACCGCATAAATGTTCATATTAAATAGTTGCATGCATTTACACAAGACATAGCTTTGATTTAAACCAAGTTTTACTTCAATACTTTGTTTTTGTGCATATGGTTTAGTTGAGACATTTCACTTGCCATACATGACATTTTGACATAGACATTTGACATGGATATTTGACATAGACATTTGACATGGATATTTTGACATAGACATTTGACATGGATATTTGACATAGACATTTGACATGGATATTTGACATAGACATTTGACATGATTTACATCTTGACATAAACACTTTGACATATTATTCAATACATTTGACAATTTGGTTAAACATAGACTTCTTACATTGGTTGTTTTGGTTTGATTAAGTGATTAAGTTAACGATGCGTGTGTAATATGATACAAGCATGGTGGATACGCCGCTGGTACTTCCTATATATAAGTGTTTGTATGGTATTACATGGCGTAACGTTATTTGAATCATTTCAGTTTGAGACATAGAACATTTTATACAAATAACATACTTTTCACAAGACATTGATTTACAAACAACTTATCTTATACAAACACATTTTTACATGGTTATTTATTTAACCTGACATTTACTTATAAATATCATCTGACCTTATTGTTTTCAAATGATTTACAAAACAAAGCAAAGTACGGGGTTCATGATTAAACATTTTCTTAAACTCAAGTCATGAAGCCTGTTTTCACAAAACCTATGTATCTCACAGGCATTTTTATGCTGACGTACCTATTTTCACATGTGTTTTCAGGTGCTTTTCCATAGGATGTTGATCATGATACTAGGGCGGACCTGTGCCTTAGAGACTTTAAAAGAAGATAGACTATGTTTAATTATGTTCTGAACTCTTTAATTTCCTGTTTGAAACAATGTAACACCCTTGTTTAATAAATAAAATACACTTTGTGTGCCATGGTTATGAAACAATTAATTCTGTCGCAACACGCCCCGATGTTTCCGCCGCGATTTGTTGTTTTACGCGGTCGGGGTGTGACATATACGTTTACATATTTGGATTTTGTTTAATTATTCATAACATGGAACATTGCCTAACACCCCTAGTCGAAAACCTATACCCCATGAAAACACTCCATGACCGAAAACACATCATGTGTTTTCGTCCACTAAGAGGCCAACGAATACAGGAATGGGCCTTAGCCCAATGAAGAGCTATTTTATGTTTTAAACTTCAACTTATACGATTAGAGTTTTTGATCGCAAAACCCTAGAGTACCTCTCCTGTGTGTGTGACGGCAACTACAAGCCTACGGATTATTGTTGTGCCATCAATTCATTAGTTCCTATCTCGGTTAGTGTGATTCTTGTTCGGTTTGTAGAATAAAAACACTTGTGATTAATTGTTTGATCTTATGAAGTAACAGTAGGCAATTTTGTTCATGGATTTAAGATATATGCGATTAGGTCATGATTGTTATGCATGTGCTTTGTATCAAAAGTGCAGCCAAAGTGGATTCACTTTATAAATGTCGGCCATTGTGATTAATTTAATGATGATGATGATCAATGATCATGTATGTTGCTATGCATATTGTGATTTGGATGATGTTCCTGTTACATGACACGTGATTTGGATTGTATTGATAACTGATAAATGAATAGTTTATTAGATGATTACCTCACAAGAATATAGTTGTCAAACCACTTCATAATCGGTCCAATAACATACGAATTGCAGCCACTATATATGTTGGTCAAATAACAACATGAAATCAACTTACACTTGTCGGCCATGGTATTAATGTTGCAGGTGATTTTCTGTGATTATGTGAGTTGGTGTTGACCTAGGATTGAGAATTTATATTATTAAAAGATTGATGATGGATCACGGATCTGCTGTTGTTGAATGAATACCATATGATTTCTGCATGATGATGATTGTATGACCTTCGTATGATGTTGACGGCTGCTAGCAATGATTAGGGTTTCTGCGTAACTGATGTTTAACGTAACTGACTTGTTTGGCGAAACAAAACTCTCGACGAAATAGAATTGTGTTTCGCCAAGGGTTATCAACGAAAAAGAATTTTGTTTCGCCAAAGGGTGATTGACGAAACAGAGTATGTTTCGTCAACCTGTGTTTCGCCGACTTGAATACTTTGCACAGTAACTCGACTTAACTTTGTTAGAAGTTAACTGGATTGATTAACTGCTGTTACGTGATGTGCATGACTTGTATGATATGGAATACATGTTCAGTACTTCTGTGATTATATCTATACGTGAACAACTTGAATATAAACTGATTATGTACACGTGCGTACTTTAGGACGTGATTGATTTACCTTGAGCACATAGATTAGCATACCGAGCAAACCAAGGTGAGTTCACTGCACTTTTCTAAGCATGCGTCCCGGTGGTTTGGGACATCTGGTAAACGTTTCTAAAGGGAATACTGGGTAAACTGTTATTTGGGATGTTGGTTATTGAACACAGAATCGATCATCTACCGTGTTGCCTGTAAGGCAATGGGGTAACTAGTTGATAGCGCTATTAGGTTTGACACCCTCACACCGGGCCGTAAGGACGGGCGTGATCTAGTTACCTGGACATCATTACCAATGCTTGGTTAGGGGCATTGGGGTTGGGCACACTCCCAGGTTATATTGGGCACACTCCCATGGTATATATTGGACACACTTCCAGTATATAAGACTCTCCTACGTTAATAACAATCCCAAAACGAAACGATGAGTTGACTTAACAGATATCTGGTAACTACACACGTTAACAAAACCTTGAACTCACCAGCGTCGTCTGACACACTTGTCTGCATGCTTGCAGGTCGCTAGAATTCGTGACGTGGACTTGCTATCTGGGAGTGCTGGAGTGGTCATGGATCGAGGCTCTTGGATTAACTTATAAGTGAAACGTTGGTTTTGAACATTTACTATGAAACAATTGTTAAACGATTTACTATATGCTTCCGCTACACAACTCTTTGGGAGTAACCCTATGTTTGATATTCTCTATTGGTAATTCATGACATGTTTTATTTAAATATTTATCATTGGTTCAATGTGATTGGTGGCTCGAACTCTGATGAGTAACACGCCTCGCGGAGTTCCCGCAGGTGGTATTTTGGGGGTGTTACAGTTTGGTATCAGAGCCACTGGTTATAGCGAACTAGGTTTTAAAACGTTTTATAAAACCAGACTATAACCGAATACCTTCGAAGAATCGATCATGACACTCAGCTCCAGATCGCAAGGTTCGTCTTCTGTTTAGTTTATGCATTACTTCCTTAGTAGTCACACACTCATAACTTGCATGAAACGATACACTTGATGTTATGGTGACTTGATAGTGTGACACTACTCTTCGACTTATGTGAATTGTAAACATGTGATACCAATCGTTGTGTTGTGTGAACGGGGGAAACTTCGAGCGCAAGCTAAGAGGCACTGAGATAAGCATGCAAATTGCCTTATTATTATGGGTGCACACTTAATAATAACGTGGGGTGCATGCAAGTCCCAGTGAGGCTTATCAAGCGTGAGAAGGGTTCTGCCTTATTATGTGTGAACTTTGTAGTACATAGATATCAACATGATACTTGATTTCTATCTCGTTTCGATTTCCTGAATCGGTTCATCTCTGTATATAGAATCATGAGTGGACGAGGACACGGACGTGGCAACATTAACATGACTCAGGCTGAGTTGACTGACCTAATCAACACCCGGGTGGCTGAGGCTTTAGCAGCCTATCAAGCTGGTACGGAATGTACCAAGTACTCTTTACTCTTATATCGCGTACACGTCTTTTCACTCCTATAATGTGTTTGCTTTCATCCTTTAGGTCAGCAAGCGCATCCCCAGAACAATCAGCCTGTCTGTACGTTTAAAACGTTCATGGACTGTAAGCTACAGACCTTCACCGGGACTGAAGGGGCTGTGGGACTCTTGAGATGGTTCGAGAAAGCAGAGTCCGTGTTTGCTATATGTAACTGTCCCGCTGGGGACAGGGTGAAATATGCTGCGGGTACCTTGGCGGATGGTGCCCTAACGTGGTGGAATGCCCAAGTGCAGTTGCTGGGCATCGAGGCAGCGAATGCCACAACTTGGGATGATTTTAAAGAACTGATCAGGGAGGAGTATTGTCCTCGGGATGAGGTCCAGAAGTTGGAAAACGAGTATTATGACTTGAAGATGGTAGGATCTGAAGTCGAAGCGTATGTGAAGCGATCGTATGAACTGGCCGACATGTGCCCGAATTTGTCCCGGCCTATGTCTCGGAGGATTGAGTTATTCATCAAGGGGCTGCCTCCGCGTGTGAAGAGTTTGGTCACTGCAGGCCATCTCAATGATTTGACACAGATTGTCCGTTTGACCCACAAGATTGTGGATCAAGAGGTAGAGAGTAACTCGTTACCACCGCGTGTTTCAACCACTACTGCTGCTGCACCCACTGCCACTGCGTCCGCTAATGATAACAAGCGGAAGTGGAACGATTACGACAAAGCATCTAGTGCGGGTCAGACTCAGAAAAGGCCAGACAACAATAGCAATCGCAGCATCAGCCAGTCGTCTTCTGTCAATCAAGGCCAGGGAGGTAGCCAAAGTCAGGGTTCGTATGTAGGGAGGAAGCCACGGTGTAACAAGTGTGGCTATCATCATTTCGGGCAGTGTGGACGGATATGTAACAGGTGTGGTAAAGCGGGCCACGAGGCCAAAGATTGTAGGGCCCCACAGCCCAAACACCAGCAGCAACAGAACCAGCAGAACCAGAGACAGCAGGGACAACCACCCCAGCAGAATCAGGGCTTCAGAAAGGGGTGCTATCAGTGTGGTGACGAGGGTCACTTTAAGCGGGATTGCCCTCAGTTAAATCAAAACGCTAACGACAACAACCGCCCGAATAACAACAATGCTGGGAACAACAACAACAATGGCAACAATGGGGGTAATGGTGCTCGGGGCAGGGTGTTTCAGCTTGGGGCAGGGGATGCTAGGAATGACGGCAATGTTGTCACCGGTACGTTTCCTGTAAACAATCATATTGCTTCTGTGTTATTTGATTCTGGTGCCGATTGGAGTTATGTGTCCCTAGAATTTAGTCGACGATTGGGGATAACCCCAACACCCTTAGAAGTTAAACAAATAGTAGAACTAGCCGATGGTAAGACGATAGAGGCCTCGAATGTACTCTTCGGGTGCAAACTAGATCTCGTGGGTCAGGTGTTTGATATTGATCTCCTTCCCGTTACACTCGGTAGTTTCGATATAGTGGTAGGCATGGATTGGCTGTCTAAGCACCAAGCGGAAATTTTGTGTATGGAGAAGGTTGTGCGTATTCCTCTCCCCGATGGGGAGTCATTATTAGTTCAAGGGCATCGTAGTGGGGCTATGGTTGGTATTATCTCGGCCATGCATGCGCAGAAGTATCTACAAAAGGGGTATCCTGCAATGTTAGCGTTAGTTACTAACGCTCAGTCTAAAGAGAGAAAGATCGAGGATCTACCAGTGGTGCGAGAATTCGCTGATGTGTTCCCAGAGGAGCTACCAGGGTTACCTCCTCACCGTCAGGTAGAATTTCAGGTTGATCTGGCACCGGGAGCGGCCCCAATTGCTCGAGCTCCATACCGGTTGGCCCCTGGGGAGTTACAGGAATTGTCTAATCAGCTGCAGGAATTATTGGATAGAGGTTTCATTCGACCCAGTTCTTCGCCTTGGGGAGCCCCAGTTCTGTTTGTAAAGAAGAAGGATGGGACATTCCGAATGTGCATCGATTATCGGGAACTCAACAAGGTAACCATCAAGAACCGATATCCATTACCACGCATCGACGACTTGTTTGACCAGCTGCAAGGGTCAAGCTTCTATTCAAAGATCGACTTAAGATCGGGATATCACCAGGTAAGGGTTAGGGAGGAGGATGTTCCCAAGACGGCTTTTCGAACGCGCTACGGACACTATGAGTTTTTGGTCATGCCGTTTGGATTGACTAATGCACCAGCGGTTTTCATGGATCTCATGAACCGCGTGTGTAAGCCATATCTCGATGATTTCGTTATCGTATTCATTGATGACATTTTGGTCTACTCGAAGAACAAGGAAGATCACGAGCATCACCTACGACTCATCTTGGAACTTTTGAGAAAGGAACAGTTTGCGAAGTTCTCTAAGTGTGATTTCTGGATTCGGGAAGTGCATTTCCTCGGGCACATCGTTAACGAAATGGGTATTCATGTGGATCCTGCCAAGATCGATGCTATTCGCAATTGGGCGGCACCAAAGAATCCTTCGGAGGTGCGTCAATTTCTTGGTCTTGCGGGATATTATCGTCGGTTTATTCGGGATTTTTCTAAGATTGCTCAACCCCTCACCGCCCTGACTCAAAAGAAAGTTGTTTATTCTTGGGGATCGAACCAGGAAGAAGCTTTTCAGCTCTTAAAGCAGAAGTTGTGCAGCGCGCCGATTTTATCTCTACCAGAGGGTACTGAAGATTTTGTGGTTTATTGCGATGCGTCTATTCAGGGTCTCGGCTGTGTGTTGATGCAGCGAGACAAGGTGATAGCTTATGCTTCTCGACAGCTGAAGGTACACGAGAAGAACTACACGACACACGACCTGGAGTTAGGAGCCGTAGTCTTCGCGTTGAAAATTTGGAGGCATTACCTGTACGGTACCAAGTGTACCATCTATACCGATCACAGGAGTCTTCAACATATTTTCGACCAGAAGGAATTGAATATGCGGCAACGTCGTTGGATCGAGCTTTTTAATGATTATGAGTGTGCTATCAAGTATCATCCGGGTAAAGCTAATGTTGTAGCTGATGCTCTTAGTCGCAAGGAACCGAAACAGAAGCGTGTTCGTGCCCTACAGCTTACTATTCACTCTAATTTACCTGCCCGGATTCGTTCAGCTCAGATTGAAGCGTTAAAGGAAGAAAATATCGAAGCTGAAGGATTACGAGGTCTACACAAAAAGAAGTTCGAGCAACGGTCTGACGATATCTACTACTTCATGGAACGGATATGGGTTCCTTCATTTGGTAATCTTCGAGAACTTGTGATGGACGAAGCACACAAGTCACGATATTCTATTCATCCAGGGTCTGATAAGATGTACCAGGACCTCAAGGTTTTGTATTGGTGGCCGAACATGAAAGCTATTATTGCCACCTACGTGGGTAAGTGTTTGACCTGTGCTAGGGTCAAGGCAGAGTACCAGAAACCTTCGGGTCTACTTCAGCAGCCAGAGATACCCATGTGAAAATGGGAACAGATCGCTATGGATTTTGTTACGGGGTTACCTAGAACACAGGCTGGGAACGATACTATATGGGTGATTGTCGACCGTCTCACAAAGTCAGCACATTTCCTAGCAATCAAGGAGACAGATAAGTATTCGCAGCTCGCAGCAGTGTACCTTAAAGAGGTGGTTTCTAGGCACGGGGTGCCGACTTCTATTATTTCTGATCGAGATCCTCGTTTTACTTCGGAGTTATGGCAGGCTATGCATAAGATGTTCGGCTCACGTCTCGATATGAGCACGGCTTATCATCCACAGACAGATGGTCAGAGTGAGCGTACTATTCAGACACTAGAGGACATGCTGCGGGCATA
Organism: Helianthus tuberosus; assembly: GCA_030545235.1. Lineage (NCBI taxonomy): Eukaryota > Viridiplantae > Streptophyta > Magnoliopsida > Asterales > Asteraceae > Helianthus > Helianthus tuberosus. The sequence goes on from CM060409.1 coordinate 109,935,712, forward strand.
TGTTATTGATTTTGGGAAAGGATGGGAGAAGCACTTGCCGTTGGTAGAGTTTTCCTACAATAACAGCTACCACACCAGTATCAAAGCGGCACCATTTGAGGCACTGTACGGGAGGAAGTGCCGTTCACCTCTCTGCTGGGCTGAAGTGGGTGATAGTCAGATCACAGGTCCTGAGATGGTACTCGAAACTTCAGATATGATTGTGAAAATCAGGGAACGTATGGCAGCTGCTCGTGACCGCCAGAAGGCCTATGCTGACGAGCGTGCCAAAGAAGTAGTGTTTGAAGTGAATGACCGTGTCATGCTGAAAGTCTCACCGTGGAAAGGGGTCGTACGCTTTGGGAAGCGTGGCAAGCTGAATCCACGTTATGTTGGGCTGTTTAAAGTTCTTGAGCGTATCGGTAAGGTGGCTTATAGGTTGGAGTTACCTACTGAGCTGGGCAATGTTCACGACGTATTTCATGTATCACAGTTAAAGAAGTGTTATGCTGACGACCCATTAGTGGTACCATATCAAGAGTTGAGAATCGACGACAAGTTGCAGTTTGTCGAGGAACCTATTGAGATCATGGATAGGGAGGTCAAAGTACGCAAGCATAGTCGTATTCCGATTGTTCGAGTCCGTTGGAACTCGCGGCGGGGACCGGAGTTCACATGGGAGCAAGAAGATCAAATGAAGCTCAAATATCCTCACCTTTTTCCTAAAGACAAACCAGAATCTAGTAAAGCTGGTGAATCTCGGGACGAGATTCCTCTTCAAGTTGGGGATGATGTGACACCCGCGGAAAATGCACAGTCGTCCTGATTAGCATCGCATCGTGTTGCGGATGGCTTATCAAATTTCGGGACGAAATTTCTTTCAAGTTGGGGATAATGTGACAACTCGAGTTTCTGAGATTCTATTTTCGCATTCATTGCACGTTAATGGTTTAAGTTGTTTATTTTACAACTCGTTTGTTTCACAAATGTACACGTTTGTAATACGTTAAATCGTACTGTGTTTCGTATTTTATATTTGATATACAACATAGTGTATTGTTGATATGTGTGTATACGTTTACATATTTGGATTTTGTTTAATTATTCATAACATGGAACATTGCCTAACACCCCTAGTCGAAAACCTATACCCCATGAAAACACTCCATGACCGAAAACACATCATGTGTTTTCGTCCACTAAGAGGCCAACGAATACAGGAATGGGCCTTAGCCCAATGAAGAGCTATGTTATGTTTTAAACTTCAACTTATACGATTAGAGTTTTTGATCGCAAAACCCTAGAGTACCTCTCCTGAGTGTGTGACGGCAACTACAAGCCTACGGATTATTGTTGTGCCATCAATCCATTAGTTCCTATCTCGGTTAGTGTGATTCTTGTTCGGTTTGTAGAATAAAAACACTTGTGATTAATTGTTTGATCTTATGAAGTAACAGTAGGCAATTTTGTTCATGGATTTAAGATATATGCGATTAGGTCATGATTGTTATGCATGTGCTTTGTATCAAAAGTGCAGCCAAAGTGGATTCACTTTATAAATGTCGGCCATTGTGATTAATTTAATGATGATGATGATCAATGATCATGTATGTTGCTATGCATATTGTGATTTGGATGATGTTCCTGTTACATGACACGTGATTTGGATTGTATTGATAACTGATAAATGAATAGTTTATTATATGATTACCTCACAAGAATATAGTTGTCAAACCACTTCATAATCGGTCCAATAACATACGAATTGCAGCCACTATATATGTTGGTCAAATAACAACATGAAATCAACTTACACTTGTCGGCCTTGGTATTAATGTTGCAGGTGATTTTCTGTGATTATGTGAGTTGGTGTTGACCTAGGATTGAGAATTTATATTATTAAAAGATTGATGATGGATCACGGATCTGCTGTTGTTGAATGAATACCATATGATTTCTGCATGATGATGATTGTATGACCTTCGTATGATGTTGACGGCTGCTAGCAATGATTAGGGTTTCTGCGTAACTGATGTTTGACGTAACTGACTTGTTTGGCGAAACAGAACTCTCGACGAAATAGAATTGTGTTTCGCCAAGGGTTATCAACGAAAAAGAATTTTGTTTCGCCAAAGGGTGATTGACGAAACAGAGTATGTTTCGTCAACCTGTGTTTCGCCGACTTGAATACTTTGCACAGTAACTCGACTTAACTTTGTTAGAAGTTAACTGGATTGATTAACTGCTGTTACGTGATGTGCATGACTTGTATGATATGGAATACATGTTCAGTACTTCTGTGATTATATCTATACGTGAACAACTTGAATATAAACTGATTATGTACACGTGCGTACTTTAGGACGTGATTGATTTACCTTGAGCACATAGATTAGCATACCGAGCAAACCAAGGTGAGTTCACTGCACTTTTCTAAGCATGCGTCCCGGTGGTTTGGGACATCTGGTAAACGTTTCTAAAGGGAATACTGGGTAAACTGTTATTTGGGATGTTGGTTATTGAACACAGAATCGATCATCTACCGTGTTGCCTGTAAGGCAATGGGGTAACTAGTTGATAGCGCTATTAGGTTTGACACCCTCACACCGGGCCGTAAGGACGGGCGTGATCTAGTTACCTGGACATCATTACCAATGCTTGGTTAGGGGCATTGGGGTTGGGCACACTCCCAGGTTATATTGGGCACACTCCCATGGTATATATTGGACACACTTCCAGTATATAAGACTCTCCTACGTTAATAACAATCCCAAAACGAAACGATGAGTTGACTTAACAGATATCTGGTAACTACACACGTTAACAAAACCTTGAACTCACCAGCGTCGTCTGACACACTTGTCTGCATGCTTGCAGGTCGCTAGAATTCGTGACGTGGACTTGCTATCTGGGAGTGCTGGAGTGGTCATGGATCGAGGCTCTTGGATTAACTTATAAGTGAAACGTTGGTTTTGAACATTTACTATGAAACAATTGTTAAACGATTTACTATATGCTTCCGCTACACAACTCTTTGGGAGTAACCCTATGTTTGATATTCTCTATTGGTAATTCATGACATGTTTTATTTAAATATTTATCATTGGTTCAATGTGATTGGTGGCTCGAACTCTGATGAGTAACACGCCTCGCGGAGTTCCCGCAGGTGGTATTTTGGGGGTGTTACAAAAATTGCTGGAATTTTAAAAATTTTGCCAGAACTGCGCATGGACTGCTATGATGTGCTTTTCGGGCGACTCACCTCACCTTAGTGCAAAATGCGAGCGCTTTTAATAGAAATACTTTCTTATATAATTATATAAACGTAATTTATTGATTGTTTTATGCCCCCATCACAGGAAACTTACAATAAATATGCTGTCGACAAATATGGAGAGGATACCAGCTTGCATCAGGAAATTAACATGGAATTGTTGTCGCAAACTGTTGGAGGCAAAAAAAAAGGGTAAAATGTATGGGATCGGCACTATCGCTGACTCGCGTGTCGTGATGATGGGTGCACAAGAGGGAAGTGACAACGATGAGGTATGTATCAACTCTTTTAGTAGAAAAAGTCTATTCTCATGTGATAAAGATTATTAATGGGTAGTTTAAATGGATTAGTTTATACCGAGTTAGTTTATTTGTAATGCTCTATAACTATGGGTGTAATAGCTTTTATTAGGTTATATTTGGTTATAATATGTTATAATGTGTCATAAATTATTAGGTGTCACACCCCAACCGATGCTGGAATCATCGGGATGTGGCATGATGCGAATAGGTTGCTCGAGAGAATCTATAACGACTATTTATGACAATATTTAATTAGGTTCAATTTCCCATACAATCAAACAAATATTCTCAAAAACCGAAACGAAATTCAGTAGTTTCTCAAGCAACAAAACATGACGTAACAAAATTTGCAATTAAATTAGGCGAGTTTCTAGAAATCCTAGACCATTTCCAGTAGTAATTCATCAACCTGTCACATACGTTAAAATAAAGGTCAACACTGTGACACCTGTGCTTGTAATCATTGTAAACAGTTTAGTTATCAATAAAATAATGTTATTTGATCCCAATGTTTGTTTATTTATGTTTGACATTTTTCATGTTTTGACTTTTGTTCAATTTCAAACTCTATATCGCTTTCTGGAGAGTTACACGTAAACTGGTGCGTAAACGTAATCAGTTTAATGCGACAAACACTCCGGAACATCAACATATACTTAACATACCTTAAATAACCTCTACATAACTTAGAAATAAGTTTTGAAGGCTTTGGTATGGCAAAAACAAGTTTAATCGCCTACAGGGACTAAATTCGACAAACTGCGAAAGTATGATGATTCGTACTAGAACAGACATTCCGGAACATGACCATAAGTTAAACATACCATAAATATCCTTTACATAGCTTAGAAATAGGCTTTGAGGGGTTCGGTGTGCTAAAATAAACTTTTGGGTCATTCAGGGACTAAAAGCGTCAAAAAGTACATAAGTTTGCATTTTCACGCATAACTTACGTTCTGAATACATCTGGAGATCCAAAAATTTATGTAATCATTAAAATATTATGTTTTAATGATTGGCTTGTCAAAAATCCATTCGTCGCGCAATTTGGATCGTTTTCGCGTCCGTTACGACTTCCGTCGTAATTAACCGAACAACGCAACCGTACGGCCAAACGAACAGACATCCGAGATATTTTTGAGCACATTTTAAGTTCCCTATACTTTAACTTCATTTTAGAGCTTTGAAATGGGGTTAACAGGGCTTAAACGTGTCAAAAATGCATCAAATAGCAAGTTTGGATGCACAGGGGCCTGTTCTGCCAAAATATGAAAGTATCAGACCTGCAAGGTCCTTACGGACCGTATGGTATTGGTCTTACAGTCCGTAAGCAGGTGCCAGACAGCAGAAACATGTTTCCAGCTTGATCCAACTGTTCCACACTTATGCACATGGTTTTTGATCAATCTATGGGCTATATTTAATGGTTTTCAAGTGCCCATGGTATCCAAATACCATGTGCCCACTTGTACGGCATAGATCGAAGCTCATTCTTCGAGAAACGATCTTAACGGTGCAAGGAAATCTATAAATAGCCCACCCCCACTTCACTTGAACTCACACCTCTGATTCATTTAGCTCTAAGTTGGGGATTTTATGCTCGATACCTGAGTTATTTGGATCAAAACTTCCGTTCTTGGACCCGTTGTAAGTCCTTTTTTGTTCTTTTAGCGTTTTCTGCGTTGACTAGTTTATGGTCAACACGAAGTTCGGTTGAACTTCGCAACGTGAGCGTAATCACGATGGCTATAGTCCCTTGTGACTATGCCTACTGATTACCATGTTATCTAGGCTTAGTGACGAGTCGTAGTTTCAGCCAAAATGCGTATTCTTGCGTATTTTGTAACCAAACTACTTTTAGGTATCAAAACCGTTTGTTTTGATACCAAACTTGTTTTCTAACTTAGTTAAGCATGTTTTAACATGCTTAGCTCGTCACTTTTAGTTTAGTGCTTATATAGGGTCGTAAGGTAAGCGATCTAAACAATCGCATATACTTTCGAACCCGACCCGTTTGGTCGATCTTTAGGATCCGACCAAATACATTAGGTGACCATAGTGTATAGGGAATAACCTTCCGAGGTTATACCTTATGGTCACGACGTTTAGTTAGTTGTATGATAGGTAGTTTATATGCCTTAGGTAAATGACCAAAATGCCCTTTTACGCCCAAAATTCATTTTAAGCATATGTAACATAATTTTTGATATCTAAACTGTTTTGGCAACAATATTAGACATGTTAAGGCATATATTACTTGTCATAGGACTAGTTAGGCGGTCCGAACGCGTTTTACGCAAACAACGGGTTAAAGAAGCTACCTAAACGGGTTGTAATGGGTCGTAAGCACTTAGGTTAGGTTTCATTTTAGTATGTAGGCTTTGTTGAACCATATTACATGAGTTCCCATACTCGCTTGGTTTACGAACCCTCATACTATCCGATCCTCCGATTTAGGTCCGGTTTATTAACATAGTTACCTATATTAGGTGCCGTATGATTTCCGTGATCTCTAGCATTGTTTGGTTGTTACGCAAGGACTTCTAGGCAATCTCAAGTGAGTACATAGACCCCTCTTTTACTGTTTTCAAACTATTTTGGGGTGAAACACATGTGCCTACTTGTTACTTTCATGCTTTCCTGTTTTCACATCATATACTTGCTATGTTCATTAGTACACTTATAGTACATTGTTTTACTTTACATTTCTGCTATGTATGTTGACTGAGCATGCTAGCACATTGATTTACATGACTTTTCTGCTATGTATGTTGACTGAGCATGCTAGCACATTGATTTACATGACTTTTCTGCTATGTATGTTGACTGAGCATGCTAGCACATTGATTTACATGACTTTTCTGCTTTTTATGTTAACTTAGCATACTTAGTACATTGTTTTCATATAACACGTTTACATTTGGTATAACATTTGGTTTGTACAAACGGGACTTATATACGTTCATTAACATTAGCTACGCCGCTCAGTAGTAAGTAATGGTACCATAGGACTTGACAAATCCCGTTCCTGACATCCTAGGTTTGTTTGGCTGTAAGGAATGACTGAATCCGAAAACATTTCTTTTGATAACCTTGACTTAGGGTTATCCGTCTGTCTCAAGGCTTGAATGTATGCGTTAACTTACCACATAAGTGTTTGTATCAATAAAACATGCATTTACTTTGCAAAACATAACTTTTTAATATATTCAAAATACTTTGTTTTGTACATTTATACATTTGGTTTATGTAACAACACATTACTTACCATACATAACATTTGTTACACATTACTTGACCGTATTTGGACTTTTAACATCTGATATGGTTTATACAAGGACTTTTTGACAATTGGTTTAAACGTAGACTTTGTACATTGGTGGTTTGTTTAAGTGACTTAAGTAACGAGATGTGAGTAGTATGATACAAGCATGGTGGATACGCCGCTGGTACTTCCTATATATAAGTGTTTGTATTATATTACATATCATCGCGTTATTTAAATCATTCATTTTGGACTTATACATTTTACACAAGTAACATGCTTTTCACAAGACTTTGGTTTACAAAACAGTTCATTCTATACAACTAATTTTACTTGGTTATTCATTTAACCATATATTATCCTTTTATTTATACATATCATCTGATCTTATCGCTTTTCAAATGATTTACAAAACAAAACAATTTACAGGGTTCATGACTAAATTTTATTAAACATGTTCTTAAACTTAAGTCATGAATCCTATTTTCACAAAACCTATGTATCTCACAGGCATTTTTACGCTGACGTACCTATTTTCACATGTGTTTTCAGGAGCTGTTGCTTAGGATGATGATCGTGACATTAGGGCGGACCTGTGCCTTAGTGACTTAAAACGAAGCAAGAACTAGTTTAATTATGTTATGTACTCTTTATTTCCTGTTTTAAGACAATGTGACTCTCTTGTTTGATAAAATATAACTTAAATTGCCATGGTTATGAAACAATTAATTCTGTTACAACACTCCCCGACGTTTCTGCCACGTTTTGTTGTTCTACGTGGTCGGGGTGTGACAGAAAAGTTGGTATCAAAGCCAATGGTTATAGGGAATTAGGTTATTAGTAATGCTTTGACCTAGACTATAACCTTTCTAGGACCCCAACACAAGTTATCTTGTGTTTAGATCTTAAAACATGCACTTCACCTATCCTTAGGTGATAACCACAACGAGAACATCAATTCCGAATCTGCTTTGAAAATTAATCATCTGTTCTTGGATGATTGATTACTAGGTTTTGAACCCTCTGTTGTAAGGTTTTGAACCCCTTTGAATTTTCAAAATCTCGTCAATGTTTTGGGTTCTAAATAGTGTGAACACGTGCAAACTGGAAGAGTGAATTCCTGTACCCTGGGTTTTCTGTCTAAGGCTAGAGTGTTCGTACAAATCCACATAATCGGACCAGTCACTCTTACCTGGGAACTCTTGGGGTGAGTGTTCACTTATAGGCGAGCATATCTTCGCGATACATTATTTTTGACCCATTTACTTTGATTAGTCACAATGTGTCGTGTGTTTGCCTTGTGGTAACGAACAAATGACCACCATCTTTGCTGTTGTCAATTTTTGTATCATCTCATTCTTTTCATCCAATCATCTCACTCGTTTCCTTTCATGTTCCTCTTTTAGAATGCCTCCTCGCCTCGACAATCAGATAGCGAATGCCGAACTGGCAGAAATCATCGCGCAGCAAATGGCTGCTGCTTTCCCAAAGCTTATTGCTCAACTGAACCAAGCCAACAACAATAATAATGCTCCATGCAATTTCAAGAGTTTCAATTCGGCTAAGCCACTCAAGTTTAGTGGTACTGAAGGGGCAACTGGGCTCCTACAATGGTTCGAGAGCACTGAGAGTACGTTTTGCCACGTTCAGTGTCCTGATAATCGCAAGGTCGAGTTTGCTTCCAGTGTGTTTCAGAAGAGGGCTCTTACATGGTGGAATGGGGTTATGAGAGACCGTGGTGCTGAGGTTGCTTTAGCACAGACTTGGGCCGAACTTAGGGCCCTTATGATGAAGGAGTTTTGTCCTCGTCATGAACTGCGAGCTTTGGAAAAGGAATTGGATGATTTGAAGCAAGATAGTGGTGAGCATCGGGCTTACACTGATAGGTATGAGGAGCTGAGCTTGTTATGCCCAACAATGGTTACCCCACTCGACAAGGCTATCGAAAGGTACATCGATGGCCTACCTGACTCAGTGCAAGACATCATTACTGGTAGTAACCCTACCACAGTCCGTCAGGCGATCGAGTTAGCAGCGACATTGACTGAGTCGCAGGTTCGAAAGGGAAAGCTGCATAAAAAGGGTGACAAAGGTAAGAAGCAGGTGTCTGACAAAGAGAATGGCAAGATAGGTAATAACAAGAAGGGAAAGAGTCTGGTTCCTCAAAGGGGTCTAGGAAGCGAAAGGCTTCCCAAAACTATGTCGTTACTGCACAGGCTCAAGCTGCACCAAATCAGCCTGCGCAACCACCCGCCAAGAGGCCTTATCTTGGCAATGCACCTTTGTGCAACAGGTGTAACGACCATCACCTACCACATCTCCAATGTCGTCATTGCACTAACTGTGGAAGAAATGGTCATCTTGCCACTACATGACGCATTCCTGTCAACCAGAATCAGGCAGTTCAGAACCAAGCCCAACAAGTTAATCAGCCTCTTGCTCAGCAACAAGGTCAAGCTGCACGACCTCATTTTCCTCCTGGTTCGTGCTACAATTGTGGGGATCTGACCCACTACAGAAACCGGTGTCCAAGACTAGCTAACGCAAATCCAAATCAGAATCAGGCTCAGGCTCGGGGTCGAGTCTTCAACATGAATGCACAAGAGGCGCAAGCAGACAATAATGTGGTCAACGGTACGTTCTTTGTTAATAATCAGCCTGCATCTGTTCTTTTTGATTCGGGTGCCGATAAGAGTTTTGTGTCATTATCTTTTGAGCCATTGCTTCGCATGTCTAGAACGAAACTAGGAAAACCCTTGACAGTAGAAGTTGCTAGTGGTGAACCCATTGTTCTTGATTCTGTTCTTCGCAACTGCCAGTTTAACCTTAATAACCATCTTTTTCCAATCGACCTCACGCCAATGCAACTTGGAAGCTTCGACGTTATAGTGGGTATGGATTGGTTAGCCAAGCATCACGCAAAGGTAGTTTGTTTCGAGAAGATTGTTCGTGTGCCGCTTTCGACAGGTGAGATCCTACAGGTTCATGGTGAGAAACCTGCTGGTAGTCTCAAACTCATGTCTTGTTTTAAAGCTCGGAAGTATCTGCGAAAGAACTATGTGGCATTTTTGGCACATGTTGTAGCAGATAAGGGCAAAGGTAAGTCTATTCAAGATATCCCTGTTGTTCGGGATTATCCTGAAGTATTCCCTGAAGAGTTACCTGGTTTACCCCCAGCACGCCAAGTCGAGTTCCGTATTGATCTCGTACCTGGTGCAAATCCCATTGCTAGAGCTCCATATCGTCTTGCACCGTCTGAGATGAAAGAGTTGTCTAAGTAGCTTCAAGAGCTCTCTGACAAAGGTTTTATTCGTCCTAGCTTTTCACCTTGGGGTGCTCCCGTACTTTTTGTCAAGAAGAAGGATGAATCTTTTAGGATGTGTATCGATTATCGTGAGCTTAACAAGCTTACCATCAAGAATCAATATCCCCTACCTCGCATTGATGATCTCTTTGATCAGTTACAGGGCGCTTCTTATTTTTCGAAGATTGATCTGCGTTCTGGGTATCATCAACTTCGTGTGCATGAAGAAGATATTCCCAAGACAGCGTTCCGCACTCGTTATGGGCATTATGAGTTCACAGTTATGCCTTTCGGGTTGACTAATGCTCCTGCTGTTTTCATAGACTTAATGAATAGGGTCTGCAAGCCTTATTTAGATAAGTTCATCATCGTTTTTATTGATGACATCTTGATTTATTCTAAGATGCGAGCTGATCATGAGCAACATCTTCGTCTTACTCTGGAACTCCTAAAGAAAGAGCAACTTTTCGCCAAATTCTCCAAGTGTGAATTCTGGCTTAAGGAAGTTCAATTTTTAGGACATATTGTTAACAACAATGTATTCATGTAGATCCCTCCAAGATCAGTGCGATTAAGGATTGGGATACGCCTACTACTCCTACTGAAGTTCGTTCTTTTCTTGGTCTGGCGGGTTATTATCGCCGCTTCATTGAAAATTTCTCAAAGATTGCAGTTCCTCTAACTGCTCTAACTCAGAAGAACAAACCCTTTGATTGGGGATTCAAACAAGAGTAAGCTTTTCAAAACTTGAAGCAGAAGCTTTGTGATGCGCCTATTCTATCATTGCCTGAGGGTAATGATGATTTTGTTGTGTATTGTGATGCATCAAACTTGGGTCTTGGCTGTGTTCTCGTGCAAAGGAACAAAGTCATAGCATATGCATTGAGGCAGTTGAAGATACATGAGAAAAACTACACCACTCATGATCTTGAGTTAGGTGCAGTTGTCTTCGCTCTTAAGATCTGGAGACACTATTTGTACGGTACAAAATGTGTGGTTTTCACGGACCACAAAAGTCTTCAGCATATCTTCAATCAGAAAGAACTCAACATGAGGCAACGACGTTGGGTTGAGCTTCTAAATGACTATGACTGCGAAATTCGCTACCATCCTGGTAAGGCGAATGTCGTAGCCGATGCTTTGAGTCATAAGGAACGTACTAAGCTCCATTGTGTTTGTGTTCAATCTGATATTCAAGTTCGATCCGATATCCAAGCACGCATTTCTCAGGCTCAACACACTTATGTTTCACAAGGTTTGATGGGTAAGGAGTTACCCTATCACATAACACCGGATCTGGAACTGAAGGACAATGGATTGTATTACTTCATGGACCGTTTGTGGGTCCCAAGCCAAGATGATCTTCGCACCTTGCTTATGGATGAAGCCCATAAGTCTCGTTATTCTATTCATCCTGGCTCAGATAAGATGTATAAGGATCTTCGTATTCAGTATTGGTGGCCTGGTATGAAGAAAGACATTGCCTTATATGTATCAAAATGCCTTACTTGTCTTAAGGTTAAGGCTGAACATCAACGTCCTTCTAGTTTATTGGAGCAACCAGAGATCCCATTTTGGAAATGGGAAAACATTGCTGTGGATCTGGTTACCAAACTTCCGCGCACAAAGAAAGGTCATGATGCCATCTAGGTAGTTGTTGATCGTCTTACTAAGTCAGCGTATTTCTTGCCAATCCGTGAGGATTTTTCAGCTGACAAACTTGCTAAGATCTATGTGGATGAAATTGTATCTCGACATGGTGTTCCTTTGAACATCATTTCTAACAGAGATGCTCGCTTCACTTCTCATTTTTGGAGAACCATGCAATCTACTATGGGGACCCAACTTAATCTGAGCACAGCTTATCATCCTCAAACGGATGGTCAATCTGAAAGAACAATCCAGACTCTGGAGGATATGCTTAGAGCTTGTGTGATCGATTTCGGTGGTAGTTTGGATTCACATCTTCCGTTAATTGAATTCTCCTACAACAACAGTTATCACTCCAGCATCAACATGGCTCCTTTCGAAGCTCTCTATGGTCGAAAATGTCGTTCACCAGTCTGCTGGAATGAGATCGGTGAGGCTCAGCTTACTGGACCTACCCTTATTTTAGAGAGAACTCATAAGGTTAAGAAAGTTCGTGATAACCTTCAGACAGCTAGAAGCCGTCAAAAGAGTTACGCGGACCAACGATGCAAGCCCTTGGAATTTCAAGTCGATGATCGCGTATTACTTAAGGTCTCACCTTGGAAAGGTGTGATCAGATTTGGAAAGAAAGGAAAACTTGCACCTAGATACGTTGGACCATTCAAGATCGTCGAAAGAATCGGTAAGGTAGCCTACAGACTTGAGTTACCTCCTGAACATGGAAATGTTCATCCAACCTTTCACGTGTCCAATCTCAAAAAGTGTCTTGCTGATGAGAACCTCCACATACCGCTTGATGAAATTCGTGTGGACAACACGATGCATTTTGTTGAGAAACCTGTGAAAATCATGGAACGTGAAGTCAAGTGGCTCAAACCCAAGCGCATTCCATTGGTCAAGGTTCGCTGGGAATCTAAGCGTGGACCTGAGTTTACTTGGGAACGTGAAGATCAAATGAAGGCGAAGTATCCACATCTATTTCCACGAGTTTCCTCTAAACAAATTTCGGGACGAAATTTCCACAAGTAGGGGAGACTGTGACACCTGTGCTTGTAATCATTGTAAACAGTTCAGTTATCAATAAAATAATGTTATTTGATCCCAATGTTTGTTTATTTATGTTTGACATTTTTCATGTTTTGACTTTTGTTCAATTTCAAACTCTATATCGCTTTCTGGAGAGTTATACGCAAACTGGTGCGTAAACGTAATCAGTTTAATGCGACAAACACTCCGGAACATCAACATATGCTTAACATACCTTAAATAACCTCTACATAACTTAGAAATAAGTTTTGAAGGCTTTGATATGGCAAAAACAAGTTTAATCGCCTACAGGGACTAAATTCGACAAACTGCGAAAGTATGATGATTCATACTAGAACAGACATTCTGGAACATGACCATAAGTTAAACATACCATAAATATCCTTTACATATCTTAGAAATAGGCTTTGAGGGGTTCGGTGTGCTAAAATAAACTTTTGGGTCATTCAGGGACTAAAAGCGTCAAAAAGTGCATAAGTTTGCATTTTCGCGCATAACTTACGTTCTGAATACATCTGGACATCCAAAAATTTATGTAATCATTAAAATATTATGTTTTAATGATTGGCTTGTCAAAAATCCATTCGTCGCGCAATTTGGATCGTTTTCGCGTCCGTTACGACTTCCGTCGTAATTAACCGAACAACGCAACCGTACGGCGAAACGAACCGACATCCGATATATTTTTTAGCACAGTTTAAGTTCCCTATACTTTAACTTCATTATAGAGCTTTGAAATGGGGTTAACAGGGCTTAAACGTGTCAAAAATGCATCAAATAGCAAGTTTGGATGCACAGGGGCCTGTTCTGCCAAAATATGAAAGTATCAGACCTGCAAGGTCCTTACGGACCGTATGGTATTGGTATTACGGTCCGTAAGCAGGTGCCAGATAGCATAAACATGTTTCCAGCTTGATCCAGCTGTTCCACACTTATGCACATGGTTTTTGATCAATCTATGGGCTATATTTGATGGTTTTCAAGTGCCCATGGTATCCAAATACCATGTGCCTACTTGTACGGCATAGATCGAAGCTCATTCTTCGAGAAACGATCTTAAAGGTGCAAGGAAATCTATAAATAGCCCACCCCCACTTCACTTGAACTCACACCTCTGATTCATTTAGCTCTAAGTTGGGGATTTTATGCTCCATACCTGAGTTATTTGGATCAAAACTTCCGTTCTTGGACCCGTTGTAAGTCCTTTTTCGTTCTTTTAGCGTTTTCTGCGTTGACCAGTTTATGGTCAATACGAAGTTCGGTTGAACTTCGCAACGTGAGCGTAATCACGATGGCTATAGTCCATTGTGACTATGCCTACTGATTACCACGTTATCTAGGCACAGTGACGAGTCGTAGTTTCGGCCAAAATGCGTATTCTTGCGTATTTTGTAACCAAACTACTTTTAGGTATCAAAACCGTTTGTTTTGATACCAAACTTGTTTTCTAACTTAGGTAAGCATGTTTTAACATGCTTAGCTCGTCACTTTTAGTTTAGTGCTTATATAGGGTCGTAAGGTAAGCGATCTAAACAATCGCTTATACTTTCGAACCCGACCCGTTTGGTCGATCTCTAGGATCCGACCAAATACATTAGGTGACCATAGTGTATAGGGAATAACCTTCCGAGGTTATACCTTATGGTCACGACGTTTAGTTAGTTGTATGATAGGTAGTTTATATGCCTTAGGTAAATGACCAAAATGCCCTTTTACGCCCAAAATTCATTTTAAGCATATGTAACATAATTTTTGATATCTAAACTGTTTTGGCAACAATATTAGACATGTTAAGGCATATATTACTTGTCATAGGACTAGTTAGGCGGTCCGAACGCGTTTTACGCAAACAACGCGTTAAAGTAGCATAAGCTACCTAAACGAGTTGTAATGGGTCGTAAGCACTTAGGTTAGGTTTCATTTTAGTATGTAGGCTTTGTTGAACTATATTACATGAGTTCCCATACTTGCTTGGTTTACGAACCCTCATACTATCCGATCCTCCGATTTAGGTCCGATTTGTTAACATAGTTACCTATATTAGGTGCCATTTGATTTCCGTGATCTCTAGCATTGTTTGGTTGTTACGCAAGGACTTCTAGGCAATCTCAAGTGAGTACATAGACCCCTCTTTTACTGTTTTCAAACTATTTTGGGGTGAAACACATGCTTTCCTGTTTTCACATCATATACTTGCTATGTTCATTAGTACACTTATAGTACATTGTTTTACTTTACATTTCTGCTATGTATGTTGACTGAGCATGCTAGCACATTGATTTACATGACTTTTCTGCTATGTATGTTGACTGAGCATGCTAGCACATTGATTTACATGACTTTTCTGCTATGTATGTTGACTGAGCATGCTAGCACATTGATTTACATGACTTTTCTGCTTTGTATGTTAACTTAGCATACTTAGTACATTGTTTTCATATAACATGTTTACATTTGGTATAACATTTGGTTTGTACAAACGGGACTTATATACGTTCATTAACATTAGCTACGCCGCTCGGTAGTAAGTAGTGGTACCATAGGACTTGACAAATCCAGTTCCTGCCATCCTAGGTTTGCTTGGGTGTAAGGAATGACTGAATCCGAAAACATTTCTTTTGATAACCTTGACTTAGGGTTATCCGTCTGTCTCAAGGCTTGAATGTATGCGTTAACTTACCACATAAGTGTTTGTATCAATAAAACATGCATTTACTTTGCAAAACATAACTTTTTGATATATTCAAAATACTTTGTTTTGTATATTTTTACATTTGGTTTATGTAACAACACATTACTTACCATACATAACATTTGTTACGCATTACTTGACCATATTTGGACTTTTAACATCTGATATGGTTTATACAAGGACTTTTTGACAATTGGTTTAAACGTAGACTTTGTACATTGGTGGTTTGTTTAAGTGACTTAAGTAACGACATGTGAGTAGTATGATACAAGCATGGTGGATACGCCGCTGGTACTTCCTATATATAAGTGTTTGTATTATATTACATATCATCGCGTTATTTAAATCATTCATTTTGGACTTATACATTTTACACAAGTAACATGCTTTTCACAAGACTTTGGTTTACAAAACAATTCACTCTATACAACTCATTTTACTTGGTTATTCATTTAACCATATATTATCCTTTTATTTATACATATCATCTGATCTTATCGCTTTTCAAATGATTTACAAAACAAAACAATTTACAGGGTTCATGACTAAATTTTATTAAACATTTTCTTAAACTTAAGTCATGAATCCTATTTTCACAAAACCTATGTATCTCACAGGCATTTTTACGCTGACGTACCTATTTTCACATGTGTTTTCAGGAGCTGTTGCTTAGGATGATGATCGTGACATTAGGGCGGACCTGTGCCTTAGTGACTTAAAACGGAGCAAGAACTAGTTTAATTATGTTATGTACTCTTTATTTCCTGTTTTAAGACAATGTAACTCTCTTGTTTGATAAAATATAACTTAAATTGCCATGGTTATGAAACAATTAATTCTGTTACAACACTCCCCGACGTATCCGCCACGTTTTGTTGTTCTACGTGGTCGGGGTGTGACAAATACAATAATGTAAAGGTAAGTACACAAGTTTAGCATAAGTATAGTAGTAAAGCGTATACGCATAACTAGCATGTAACACAAAAAGGGCGAATCAAGTAAGCTATCGACAATGATACAAGCTAACCAACATGACTGTGTGGTAGGGTATGCGCCATACGTGTTCACCGCAGCGAGCATGCACGTAAGGTTAGTAAGAAATCCTTAGCAACCCCTGAGTAAACAGGTGCTGAGTCCAAACTATAGTACTATCATTGCTAAGGGTGGTAGGGCAAGTCATCACTGTGTAAACATAGCAAACAACCATTCAGCGAATCACGTACAACATACAAGAGTGGTTAGCATTTTTTAAAAGAGTTTAAGCGTTGTGTGCGTCGTGTTTTGATAGAGAACGTATGTAACACCTAAAAAGTGCGTTAAGCGAAAAAGGGGTCGAGTATACTCACAGTGCGTGCTTAACAGTTAAACACGGCTTGGAAAGGAGTGGAGGGAGCATCGGATCAGTCTGCGTACAAGAACAGAAGTGCATAAATATTCCAAAGCGCTGAAACGGTCGAGTTGAAGTGTTGAATGGAAAACATATTCTTCGTACAAAGGGCCGCCTCGTACGAAGGTGGTGCCTTCGTGCAAGTTGTTTGTTTCTGTGCCCAAAATCGAGTGTTCTTCGCGTCTTTCTTCGGGAAATCTAGTGTTCATCCCTCCAGCCTTAAGCTACTGATTCAACTTAGAGCCGGAGAGGTCTTTTGAGCGATTTAGTCACATGTGGGAAACATGGGCTGGGTTGTACGAAGGATGTGCCTTCGTACGAGGAGGTGCATTCGTATGAGGGGGTGCCTTCGTACAAGCTAGTCCCGTTCGTACGGGTGGCTGTTTTTGCGTCTTCATGCATTCGGAACTGTGTTTTCGCCTGAATCGGATGTGTTTTCGAATCTTTTTCATGTCGGTTTGTCACACCCCTACCGCGTTAAAACAACAAACCGCGGCGGAAACGTCGGGGAGTGATGCGACAAAATTATTATTTCACAACCATGATAATTAAAGTTTTGTATTATTAATTAAAGTGTTTACATTGTCTTTGAATTAACGAAAACATAACATAATTTAACTGTCTTTTAAGTCACTAAGGCCCAAGTCCGCCTAAGTGTAGCACAAACATCATCATGCATTAGCACCTGAAACACATGTGAAAATAGGTACGTCAGTATAAAAATGCCTGTGAGATACATAGGTTTTGTATATGAAAGATTCATGACTTGTAGTTAAAAAGAAATGTTTAACCAAAAAGTAGTCATGAACCTTGTAAAACTGTTTTCTTTTAGAAAATCATATGAAAATCAAATGATTTAAAAGAATAATGCATGGTTAAATAAATAACCAAGTATAAATGAGTTTGTATAAGACATATTGTTTGTAAAACAATGTCATGTAAAAATGTTGTTGTATAAAATTGTGTCATGTCTTTGTTTCTGTCGAAGTGGTTTAGATAACCCTGCAATATGTAATATCATAAAAGCACTTATATATAGGAAGTACCAGCGGCGTATCCACCATGCTTTTACCATATTACACATAGCCTGGTTATATAAGTCACTTATTAATAAATAACCAACCAAAATGTCTTGTTTAAAACAAATATAAAAAATGTTTATGTGAAAACCATGTACAATGTCATGTGTAAACTGTGTCACGTACAATAAGATGTAATGTATGGCAAGTAGAGAGTATCTACCCAAACCATATGTATCATGCCAAAGTGTAACCAAATGTCATGTACGGTGAATAAAAATTATTTACTCAACCTCGTATGTAAAATGTACAAAACAAAGTCTTTGAATAAACCTAAGTTTAAATCAAAGGTTATGTTTTGTAGAAAACAATGCTTTATGGATACAAACATTTATGCAGTAATGTTTATCGCATACATTCAAGCCTTGCGACTGTCGGACAAACCCTTAACAAGTTAAAGGTTTATCAATTATGTTTTCGGATTCTGTCATTCCCTACTTCCAAACAAACCTAGGAAGTCGGGAACGGGATTTGTCAAGTCCTATGGTACCATTACATACTACCGAGCGGCGTGATCAATGTTAATGAATGTATTATTGTCCTGTTAAACATACCAAATGTCATACCAATGTAAGCATGTCATGTGAAAACCATGTACTAAGTATGCTAAGTAAACATACATAGTAGAAATGTTCATGAAATCAATTGTGCCCATATGCTGAGTAAACATATGCAGCAGAAATGTAATGTAAATCAATGTGTCCATATGCTGAGTAAACATATGCAACAAAGTGTCTTATGAAATCAATGTGCTATCATGCTCAGTCAACATACATAGCAAAACATAGTTGAAATCATGTACTATATGTGTACTAGGTAAAACTAGCATGTTTATGTCATAAAAGCAATGTAAAGCATGAAAATAACAAGTATGCACATGTGTATCACCCCAAAGTATTTGAAAGCGGTAAAAGAGGGGAACTATGTACTCACTTGGGATTGCTTATTAGTCTTGAGAATAAGACCAAATAAAGCTTCAAGGATCACGAAATCAAACGGCACCTAGTATAGGTATCTATGTTAATAAACGGATCCTAAATCGGGAGATAGGATAGAATGTAGTTCTATAAATCAAATGTGTATTTGAACTCATATGGCATGACTTAATAGAGCTAGCATTCTGATTAGAAACTTTACCTAAGTGCTTTTGATCCGTTTCGACCAGTTACGGTAGTTTAAGCTACTATAACGTGTCGTTTGTCTAAGGTCGGATGGTTATCTATGTCCTATGTCAAGTCTTACATGCCCAATTATGCCTAAATATGTTACTAAATCAGTTTAGATGTCAAAAACTTGATCACATATGCAAAATATGAATTTATGCTTCAAAAGGGCATTTTGGTCATTTTCTATGGGCATATAAACTACTTCATAAATAACTAACCAACCTAAGTGATCATAAGGTATAACCTCAGTAGGTTATTCCCTATGCAACTATGATCACTAAATAAGCTTGGTCGGATCCTAACAATAGACCAAACGGGTCGGGCTCGAGACCGCTTAACTTACGACCCTAAACAAGCACTAAACTAGTAGTGACGAGTTAAACATGTTTAACTAACTAAGAAAATTTATTTGGTATCAAAACAAAGTGTTTTCATACCTAAATGTAGTTCCATTGCAAAATGCGCTTAAATACGCATTTTGACCTAAACTTTGACTCGTCACTACACCTAGTCAACGTGGTAATCAGTAGGTATAATCGCTAAGGATTATAACCAGCGTGATTACAATCACGTTGCAAAGTTCAATTGAACTTTGACTTGACCAATTGATGGTCAAAACCGAAAGTCAAGCTGTTGGTCAAACTATTTGACTTTCAGCTCTATATGGCTGAAAATAAGAACTAAGGCATGAAAGAACACTCACAATGTTCTAAGGCTGAAAGACTAGACTTATTGAACTCAGGTAGGTGGCTCCTTAGCAGGAAATCCTCCACTTAGAGTCCAAAAATGAGAATGAGCAATGAACAAGTGAAAGAGTGTGGGTATTTATACGTGTGGAGAGCTTACAAGATCATTCCAAGTGTTTGTGTGATCACCAAGCAATAAATCTGGGCCCTACAAGTGTCCAAGGACAGCTAACATGCTTGGAGAAGTGTTAACTTGGTCATTACACAAAGAATTTGCAAGAACAGCCCCTGAATTATCAAACAGCAGCTGAAAACGAATTTTTATGACACTGGGGGTTCTGTCGCGCCCCGCGTAGGAGATGGGGCTGGCCTTCGCGGCCCGCGACCTCCCATCAGATCAGCAACAGTTTCATTTTTGTCACATTTGGTCCCTGCATGTGTTTAAGCTGATTTTTGACGTATTTAACCTCCGTTAAGCCATTTTCAAGGTTCCACAAGTTCTTCAAAGTATAAGGGACTCAAAATATGCTTGGAAATATCACGGATGTCGGCTCGTTTGGTCGTACGATCACGTTGTTCGGTTAATTACGACGAAACTCGAACGGACGCGAAAACGAACCAAATTAAGCGACGAATGGTATTTTTGCATTCCGATCACTAAAATAAAATATTTTAGTGACTACAAAAAATTTTGGATGTCCGGATGTGGTCAGAACGTAAGATATGCGCGTAAATGCAAACTTACGCCGTTTTTGACGCTTTTAGTCCCTGTTTGATCAAATAAGCATATTTTCACATACCGAACCACTCAAAGCTTATCTCTAAGCTATGTTAAGGTTATTTATGGTATGTTTAGCTTATTATCATGTTCCAGAATGTACGTTGCCATACGAAACGGCAAAATTTTGCAGTTTGACGCAAATAGTCCCTGTGATCCAATAAACTTGTTTTTGCCATACCAAACCCTTTAAAACTTATTTCTAAGTTATGTAAAGGTTATTTAAGGTATGTTAAGCTTATGTTGCGGTTCTGGAGTGTTTGTCGCGTTAAACTGATTACGTTTACGTATCAGTTTGCGTATAACTTTCCAGAAAGCGATATAGAGTTTAAAATCGATCAAAGATTAAAACGTGCAAAATGCCAAACATAAATAAACAAATATTGGGATCAAATCACATTGTTTTATTGATATTTGAGTTGTTCGGAGTTGTATAATGATTACACAAGCACAGATGTCACACGGTTTTGACACCGCTTCGCCCAACTATTCAGTGAACGAAACATATGCCATTTTTGGTCCGTTTTAGTGTAAAAATCGTGTTTAAAACAGTTTTCCTTGGATTAAACACTTGGTGAGTGCGAAATAATCAGATCTCTATCTTGGGTAGCCAAAGCTAAGCCCAATACACTCATTTAGGTGTAAATCCGTTGCAAAAATCAGATGTTTTGAAGAAAAAGATGAAGGTTTTCGTAAAATAGAGAAGTGTTAGATGAAATCGGAGATAAACTCGTGAAAAATCGTTGTGGAAATCATTGTGATACTTGTAAAAATAATGATTCTTACTTGGAATGTAGAGAGAAGGCAGGTAAGGAGTGTTCTTGTGCAAGTGGCAGCAAGTTGTGAATGAGGGAGTGAGCTGGGTATTTATCATAAGAAGACAATTGGGCTGAGTTGGGTTCTATATGAAGGGTGCCTTCGTATGAAGGGTCCTGTTTCATGCGAGTGATTCCCGTTTCACTGTCGGATGTTCGTTTGGTGCGTTTGGTTGCGTTAGTTAGTTCGAGTACTTTAAGTATTTTAGCGAGGTATCAAGTGTTGTGTTGCGTTGCGTTTTAGCGTGATAAATTGAGTCACGCGAGTGAGCGATTGAGCGTTTTAAGCGAGTATCAAACACAT
Source organism: Helianthus tuberosus (assembly GCA_030545235.1). Lineage (NCBI taxonomy): Eukaryota > Viridiplantae > Streptophyta > Magnoliopsida > Asterales > Asteraceae > Helianthus > Helianthus tuberosus. The sequence goes on from CM060409.1 coordinate 109,957,440, forward strand.
ATAACATATTTAACATTTAAACCCACAAATAATATAAATAAATCTGCGTTTTGAGTTCTCATTGAATTTGCGTTGCGATGAGCGTTTAAGTAATAAGCGTTTAAATGCGATAAATAGGTGATATAAAACGCGTTTAAAATGTAGTTAACCCTTCGTAATCATCGAATCTCGAAGTACAAGCGTTTACGAATGAATCAACGATAACAAATAGAAACAATCGAAAGTTGGGTTGTTACAGTCTCCCCTACTTTAGGGAATTTCGTCACGAAATTAAGTAGTAGACGTAACAAAGAGTTGTGGATATTTAGCTTTCATATCACTTTCGAGTTCCAAAGTGAACTCGGCACCGCGCTTGCCTTCCCATCTAACCTTCACTATGGGAATGCGACTACGTCGAAGTTTCTTGGTTTCTCGATCCATGATTTCTACTAGCTTTTCCACGAAGTGCAGTGTCTCGTTTACTTGCAAGTCTTCAAGGGGTACATGAAGATTTTCTTCAGCAAGACACTTCTTGAGGTTTGAGATGTGGAAAGTCGGGTGTACGTTGCTGAGTTCAACCGGTAATTCAAGTCGGTAGGCCACTTTAGCAATTCTTTCCAGAATCTTAAAGGGGCCCACGTAACGTGGTGCTAGTTTCCCTTTCTTGCCGAATCAGATCACCCCTTTCCAAGGTGAAACCTTTAGGAGGACGTGATCCCCAACTTCGAACTCTAGTGGCTTGCGGCGTTTATCGGTGTAGCTCTTTTGAAGACTCCGATCTTTCAGGAGATTGTCCCTTATTTGGTGAATCTTGTCTGTCGTTTCTTGTATTAACCCGGGACCGGTGATCTGTGCGTCTCCGATCTCTTGCCAAACAATAGGCGATCGACATTTTCTACCATATAGTGCCTCAAAGGGTGCCATTTGTATACTAGCGTGATAACTATTATTGTACAAAAATTCTATTAAGGGTAGACACGAATCGCAATTACCACCAAAATCTATAATGCACGAACGAAGCATGTCTTCGAGGGTGCGGATCATGCGCTCAGTCTGACTGTCGGTCTGGGGATGGAATGCGGTACTGAGGTTGAGAGTCGTACCGAGTGCGGATTGGAATGTCTCCCAGAGACATGAGGTAAAATGACCATTGCGGTCAGAGATGATGTCACGAGGCGTCCCGTGTCGACAAATGACTTCGTCGGTATAGATTCGTGCTAATCGTTCAACCTTAAAGTCTTCTCGTATCAGAATGAAATGAGCAGATTTCGTAAGGTGATCTATGATAACCCAAATGCTATCGTGACCATAAGGCATGCAGGGAAGTTTTGTTATAAAATCCATAGCTATATTTTCCCATTTCCACATCGGTATTTTGGGTTGTTCGAGTAAACCAGAGGGTCGTTGATGTTCAGCCTTAACCTTCGAGCAAGTTAGGCATTTCAAAACATACAGGGTGATATCCTTTTTCATGCCCGACCACCAATATCTAGAACGAAGGTCCTGGTACATCTTGTCGACACCGGGGTGAATGGAGTATCGAGATTTGTGAGCTTTAGTCATCAATATCTCCTGGAGGTTATTGCGACAAGGAATCCAAATTCGGTCGAGATAGTGAAAGATACCACTCCATTTATTCACTAACTAAGTTTCGGCACCACTTCATTTCCTCTTTCAAGGTATTCTCAATGAAGCATGCGTGCTGCGTGTCGTGAATTAGGGCTTCGAGATTATTCTGGGCCTGAACATTACGAATACTATGCACATAGCTTCGTCGGTTGAGTGCATCGGCTATGACGTTTGCCTTGCCGGGATGGTAGCGTATCTCGTAATCATAGTCGTTGAGAAGTTCAACCCATCTGCGTTGGCGCATGTTTAGCTCTTTTTGTTTCAAGATATGTTGTAAGCTCTTATGGTCGGTGAAGACCGTACACTTTGTACCGTAAAGGTAGTGTCGCCATATCTTTCACGCAAAAACAACTGCACCGAGCTCGAGGTCGTGGGTAGTGTAGTTCTTCTCGTGGGTCTTGAGTTGTCGAGACGCATACGCGATTACCTTCTCTCGATGCATAAGAACACAACCGAGACCTAGGTTAGAGGCCTCGCAATAAACAACAAAATCCTCTTTTCCGTCAGGGAGTGGGAGGACAGGAGCGTTACAAAGCATATGCTTGAGAGTTTGAAAGGCGTCCTCTTGTTCAGAACCCCAAACAAAAGGTTTGTCCTTATGAGTTAGAGCGGTAAGAGGTACGGCGATTTTAGAAAAGTCGCGATGAATCGACGGTAATAACCTGCCAATCGAAAGTTGGGTTGTTACAGTCTCCCCAACTCTTTACAGCTTCTATCTTCGCGGGATCGACGTGAATTCCTTGACTGTTAACGATGTGTCCGAGAAATTGAACTTCCTTAAGCCAAAATTCACACTTGGAGAACTTGGCATAGAGGCGATTTCCTTGAAGAAGTTCGAGAATTAAACGGAGATGTTGCGTGTGTTTGGCTCTCGACTTCAAATAGATAAGAATATCATCGATAAACACAATGACGAAACGATCCAAAAAGGATTTGCACACACGGTTCATCAAGTCCATGAAGACGGCTGGTGCGTTTGTGAGACCAAAAGGCATGACCACAAGTTCATAATGGCCATAGTGAGTACGAAATGCGGTTTTCGGGATGACTTGCTCTTGTACACACAACTGGTGATAGCCGGAACGTAAATCAATCTTTGAGAAACACGTAGCACCTTGATGTTGATCAAATAAATCGTCGATTCGGGGTAGCGGGTAGCGGTTTTTGATAGTAAGCTTGTTAAGTTCCCCGTAATCGATGCACATTCGAAACGATCCATCCTTCTTTTTCACAAAAAGAACGGGTGCGCCCCACGGTGATGTGCTCGGGCGTGTAAAGCCTTTATCAAGCAATTCTTGAAATTGGCTAGATAGCTCACGCATTTCAGATGGTGCAAGGCGATAGGGAGCTTTTGCAACAGGTGTAGCACCAGGAATAAGATCAATACGAAAATCAATATCATGAGTAGGGGGTAAACCAGGTAAATCGTCAGGAAAAACTTTAGGAAAATCACAAACAACTGGAACGTCTTTCACGGTTTTCTTCTCGTTCTTCATTTCCACAATCTGGGCTAGTACTCGCTTAGATACACGACATAAGCTTCAACTCTTTCGAGAGTACCTCACCGTAAACACGTAATTGATCACCGTTTGGAAGAGATAAACGAATCAGCTTATCGAAACAAATAACTTCGGCACGAGTCTCACGAAGAAAATCCATGCCTACTATGATGTCAATGCTACCTAGTTGCATAGGTATGAGATTGATCAGGAAGACGTGATTGTTGAGTTCAAGAGTATAATCACGTAGAATGGAACTAACGGTAACGATTCTTCAGGTGGCGACTTCTACGTCGAATGTCTTTGGGAGTTTAGCGCGTTTACATTTTAAAAACTTTTCGAATTCAAACGATACAAAACAGTTATCGACTCCAGTATCAAATAAGCATGATGCATAAATACCGTTGACAAGGAACGTACCATTGACAACATTGTTGTCATTTTGGGAAGATGCCTTATTCGGAGGTTTCAGCTGAAAAACCTACGATGGTTGCCCCATGAATTTTATTAAGGAAATGAATGGACTTTCATAAATTATATGGATGTTTTATAATAAACACATAATTAGAAAGCTTTTTCCTTGGGATCAAATTGTTTAAATTTGATTATGTGAACTCACCTTCCTTTGTGTTGACACTTGATTTTAACGTGTTCTTCAGGTACTTGAGTTCGGCTTCGAGAATCATGGCGTATATTGTGGTTGTTGATGCATGTTTTGTCACTTAATATGTTGGACTAACGTTTAAAACATTCGGGGTCGAATGTAATAAGATCCGTGAGGATCAAAACAACTTAACTATGTTGTGGTTGTGTAACGTTTTGAAACTTTATGTTTAAAATTTATGTTTTAATTAAGTTAATATGTCCAACAATTTAATGCATCGATCATCAAGATAGAAATGGGCACCAACTTCCGTCACCACTACGTTTTATATTCCGCTACGATGTTTTTTGGGTGTGACAGAAGTTGGTATCAGAGCCAATGGTTGTTAGCGAACTAGATGTTTTCTGGAAAAACTCTAGACTTTAACCAAAGAATTTTGAGATTAAAGTCCAAAATTCGCAAAGCCAAAAATTTTAAATAAACATGGAAATTTTATCATGTATGAAAACCATTGCGTGTTTATGTGCATATGTGATTATTTGTTTATTTAGGCCTTATGTGTTATTTTTCATTTGAACACACACTTACTTTGTACGTTTACGTTATGTCACGTCTCGGTCTATAGAGCCATTAGTAGTCCTGCTCACTAATGTTGTCGAGCCTACACTTGAGATTCCTCCGCCCGTCATTACAGAATTGTCTATTCCGCTATTCGAGTCACGTGTTTTGCTACACCACTTTTAGTCTACACTCGCTGTAGGAAGAGGACTCGACCCATTGGAGAGATCGCATCGATTTCGAGAGATGAGACAGCATTCACTCTGAAGAAGCAGAAAGGGATTTGGGTCAATCGCTCTCACTGTGATCGTCAGTTCGCCACATTACGCGGAGTCTTGGAGACGACAAAGGGCAAGATGAAAGACTTAGAGGGACAGATGGACTGGTATGATGAGCTTAAGGACTTGGATGACAGTGCTAGGGATTAGATGCACTGGAGGATAGTTGAGCTAGAAGAGCTTGTTTGGAAGATGTTGGACTTCCTAGGTTTGAAGCGTTAGACGTTTATTGTTTTGTTGGTTGTTTTGTTTGTCTCTTTTGATACACCCTATTCATGGCTTGTATGCCAGATTCTTAGATATTTAGGAAGAAATTTCATATAGACTTGTTATGGGTGTTGATGTAGGCATGCCAAATTTTGATTAGTCGATGTACTAAAAACAAGTTTTGTAATTTCTGGCATAAATATCGAATGGGTTTCTTTTGGTTTAAAAATTGTTCTCATTAATATGTGGATATTATACATGCGCAATGTTTGGTCCACTAGCATTTAATGATTGAATTATTTTTGGGATATCGTCTTATGATGATATTATGTTGTAATAATAGAAACGACTAAATGCCTCCAAAAGCGAGACAGTGTCCTGGACTACCTACTACCCCAGAAGAGTTGGCACAACTCATAGCCCCACACGTTAATACAGCCATAGAACAGCGCGATGCTAACCAGAATAATGGTCAGGAATGTGGACGTGGTGCTCATGGGCATGGTCTTGGTGGGGCACAGATTGGAGACCCTCCAGGTAATATAATGATCGGAAAGTTTTAGTCGTTTCTATGTTATGATATAATCGGAGCGTAATCCTGATTTTCATTAACCTTGTGAACAATACATAGATGCACACACAAAACAATCCAGGGTTATAGCCCAAGATCATTTACTGGCGCCCTATGCAATGACGTGGCAACGGTATGCGTGATGTCGGGCCGTCATAATGGTTCGACCATTCAAGTAATTCAGCATTCCGAGCCTAGATCTGGGGATTCGCGAAAGCGAAAATCTAAGAATTTGGGAAAGGATAATTCCAGGGATGGCAGGAGTGGTTCTGAGAGGAAGACTCATGAGGATGAGCAGAAAAAGTGCGCCAGATGTGGTGGAACTGGGTATGTTACCCGCGAGTGCTATGCTAAAAGTACTTCAGAGGGAGCAAAGCTAGAGGGATGCTTCCAGTGCGGTGAACAGGGACATTGCAGGAGGGATTGTCCTAAAGCAAAGGGTTAGAATGCCAGGGGTAGAGCGTTCGAGCTAAACGCCGGAAAGGCACGTGACGATCCTGCTGTTGTTACCGGTATGTTTTTGATCAATAACCATTCTCTGTTCGTACTCTTTAATACTGGAGCTGACTTGAGTTTTGTTTCGAAAAACTTTGAACCATTTCTGTGTTCTCCAACAAGTAAGCTAAGTAAAAAGTACTCGATAGAACTAGCAAATGGTAAATTGATAGAGTTTAGTGAAGTCGTTCGTGGTTGTAGTATTCAGTTAGATGGTCATAGTTTTAGTATCGACTTGTTACCAGTGGAGCTGGGAGTTTTGATGTAGTCGTGGGGATGGATTGGCTATCCAAGAACAAAGCTGAGATTATTTGTTCGGAGAAGCAAGTGAGGATATCTCGTCCTGGTGGTGGTGAAGCAATAGTTGTTCACGTAGACCGATCGAGTCGAGTGTCGAGTATCGCCAGTGTTACGAAGATGCTCAAGTTGTTGCGAAAGGGTTATCCAGCATTCTTAGTTAACGTGGTGGATACGAAGGCCGAATGTAGGAAGTTCGAGGAGATTCCTATTGTTCACGATTATCCAGAAGTTTTTCCTGAAGACTTACCTGGATTACCCACGCGAGAAAGATCGAGTTCAAAATTGATCTGTTACCTGGTGCTGCACCAATTGCAAAATCTCCTTATAGATTAGCACCATCAGAAATGAAAGAATTGTCGAATCAACTTCAAGAGCTACTAGACAAAGGTTTCATTCGACCAAGTTTTTCGCCTTGGGGTGCACCTGTTTTGTTTGTGAAGAAGAAGGATGGATCATTCAGGATGTGTATTGATTACAAGAAGCTGAACAAGTTTGACTATCAAGAATCGGTACCCTTTACCGAGAATTGACGATTTGTTTGATCAGCTACAGGGGTCTAGTTACTACTCGAAGGTTGATCTGCGTTCAGGATATCATCAGCTGAAGGTTGCTGACGAAGATATTCCGAAGACTGCTTTTCGAACACGATATGGCCATTACGAGTTTCTAGTCATGCCTTTTGGCTTAACTAATGCGCCAGCTGTGTTTATGGATCTCATAAACAGGGTATGCAAACCCTATTTGGATAAATTCGTGATAGTATTCATCGACGATATACTTATCTATTCGCGAACCAAAGAAGATCATGAGCATCATTTGAAGTTGATTTGGAGTTAGGAGCTATTGTATTTGCCTTGAAGATCTGGAGACACTATTTGTATAGCATGAAGTGTACGATATACACAGACCATAAGAGCCTCCAGCAAATCTTCGATCAGAAGGAGCTCAACATGCGACAACGGCGTTGGGTAGAGTTACTCAATGATTACGAGTGTGATATTCGTTATCACCCTGGAAAAGCAAACGTTGTTGTTGATGCCCTCAGCAGGAAAGAGCGGGAGAAGCCTCTATATGTGCGTGCTTTGGGCTTGACCATACAGACGAGTTTGACCAATCGAATTCATAATGCACAACGAGAAGCTTTGAAAGATGAAAACCCGAGAAGAGAAGGTCTGAAAGGTTTAGTATGCGAACTGATACCAAAAGCGGATAACGTGATGTACTTCATGAATCGAGTTTGGGCACCGCTTAGAGGTAACCTACGTGAACTGGTTATAAACGAAGCTCATAAATCCAGATATTCCATTCACCCAGGTTCTACCAAGATGTATCAGGATATCAAGGAGTTGTATTGGTGGCCGAATATGATGAGAGATATTGCGGTCTATGTAGGTAAATGTCTGACGTGCTCTAAGGTCAAAGCAAAACATCAGAAGCCGTCTGGGCTTCTGCACCAACCAGAGATTCCTAAGTGGAAATGGGAACATCTTACGATGGACTTTATCACCAAGTTACCCCATACGTCGCATGGACATAATAAATCTGGGTCATTGTGGATCGATTGACAAAGTCTGCTCATTTCTTGGCGCTTAAGGAAACAGACAGCACGGAGAAGATGTCGCAGTTATACATTAATGAGATTGTAGCCTATCATGGAGTATCGGTGTCAATTATCTTGGATAGAGACAGTTGGTTAGACTCCAGGTTTTGACGATCTCTTCAAGAGTCGTTTGGTTCTCGTTTGGACATGAGTACTGCGTATCATCCTCAAACGGATGGTCAGAGCGAGAGAACCATTAAGACATTAGAGGATATGTTGAGAGCGTGTGCGATTGATTTAGTTGGAAGTTGGGATACTCACTTGCCATTGGCATAGTTTTCTTACAACGATAGTTACCACGCTAGTATCTAGGCCGCTCCGTTTGAAGCCTTGTATAGTAGGAAGTGTCGATCACCGCTTTGTCGAGATGAAGTTGGCGAAAGGCAACTAACCAGACCCAAGCTTATCCAGGAAACCAACGGCAGGGTTTGCCTAGATCAAAGGAAGGTTAAAAGTCGTCGTCGATCACCGCTATGCAGTTTCAGGTCGAAGATTGTGTTTCGTTGAAGGTGTTACCTTGGAAAGATGCGATTAGGTTTAGCAAAGAGAGAGAAAAGCTGAGCCACATTGATTAGGTCCTTTCGAGAGCCCATCTTGAGTTGGATCAGTTGCTTATAGGCTCAAGCTACCATAGGGATTGAGTGGAATACATGATGTCTTTCATGTGTCCTGTCTGAAAAAGTGTATAATAGATAATACACTGACTATATTCTTTAATGAGGTTTATTTAGGCGATAAACAGAAGTTTATCGATGTACCTATTGAAGTTGTAAAGTTGGTTAGAAGAGTTATGTTTTTTTGGGTAAAGGGTTACCCCGGTGATTCTATTATAGACAACCGCCAAATAAGAACAAGTAGTGAGGATGAATTCCCCACTAGTTCATATACAGGACATGCCCCATATATGTAAACAAATACCAAACAAACCAAGTTACCACCTTAATCTAGCCTACTACAATCATGATAATGACTAACTAGTAGACAAACGAAAAAAAACAAACAAAAGACGTCAACCGCCATCATCAAAAATGAAGTTGCTACCAACTGGCAGCCCCTTAGCATGAAATAGAAGCCACCTATCCATTAGACAACTTTATGTGAGAGGTGCTTGCCCCTGTACTGACGTAGGATGTGTACCCGATGTCATAAACTCATTCGTTTCATCATATACAACCTCTACCTCGTCATCATCAGACTCCTCATTTGGCTCACGTCTCCCTTTATCCCCGTTCCCTCCAACAAACCCAAGGGCGCTAAAAGAATTATGTGTTTGAACGTTAGATGAACTAGTGCTCCGCGCACTCATGTATTCAGAACACACTGCCTTTTTCTTTTTATCCACAGGTCTATATTCAAACTTGGGCTTTTGATTGTTAACTTGAAAACCGCTCTTCTTTACGTTCTTCTTTGTCTTGACTTCTGTATAACCATCCTCATCTACTTTCGGACTATATGTAGGAGGTTTCACTGTCTGTCGAATGCGTTTTGGACACTCCTCAGAATCATGCCCAAAAACACAACAGTGGGCACATCTAGGAGGTTTCCATTCATACTCCACCCGAATAGTCTCATTAACATAATTGTTCCCATCCAATTCAGGAATAGCCATGGTTAGAGCCTCTTTCAACTCATGATCAGCTGATATTTCAATGAGAGCCCTAGCATAGCTGCTCCTTCCCCAAGCCTCATTACACATATCACTAGTATACGAATCCAGGCGCACAGGGGACCCAATTTTTGAAGCCAACATGCTTAAACCATCATCAGAATATGCCACTAGCGGAACATCATGCAATTTAACCCAAACTGCAACCTTTTTAACCTCATCTTTTTTAAGGGTGTTTGTAGGAGACCAAATGTTGAGAAACATAGGTTTGTTACGGATCATCCAAGGTCCCCCTTCAAGAACAGCATCCATACCCTTTCTGTCTTCAAACTTGAAGAAAAAGAAACCATTTGAATTCATCATAGTTTTCTGAAGACCATGTTTTTTCCAATTTGTTCTGACAAAATATTCAACTACTGGATATGCAATCCTATCCCCCAGGAAATAACCATAAAGAGTGTTTGCTAACCTGTTATTAACCTGGCGAACCGAATCAATCGGAAGCACTACATCCACTCCATCCAATGATACATCTGAGTTAAGATGTCGAAAATGGACTTTAGGAGCTTGATCAGCCACATCATTGGCCTTTCTAGCGTTTTCATCTATATTCTGATTCTGAATTGAATCCCCACCCCGCTTAATATCACCCTGCTCAATTCGTTCATGTAGGACCACATCCGCATAAGATTGGACATGAGCATTATCATTTTGATTCAGATTTTGAACTCGAGTAGGACTAATATCATTCACCGGTAACACAAATGCTACCTTTCTCTTGTCAAAGACTTTCGCATAATTCTGATTGGGTGAATCAGAACAGCCAATAACATGTTCTGTATCATTAAGCGGCATCATAAAACATACCTTCTTACTCGGCATTTCAGAAACCCTAGTCGCCAACAATGATGTTTGTCTTGGCTCAAATGTTTTACCGTCAATGTTCTTAATTTTTTGCGCAAACACATTTGATTTTTCTGCATTTTGGCCATCCATACGGACAGATTCTGATCAGCAAAAACAGCCAAAACAAAGAATAGCGATGATAAAGAAACCTGCTGAAACCCTAAACCAATAAGGAACCAGCCGCACCCCTTCGCTAATCAGAAAACAACTACTTCAAAACCCTAATCTCGAAATCTGGAATCACCTTATTATCGCCGAAAACAAATCAACGAAATCAGAGTTAAGCCGAAATCAGATGTAAAGCCGAAATCAGACCAACGAAATCGAAATCAGAGCCGTAACTTCAGAAAGAAACGCCGAAATCAAACCCTAACTACAAACCCCTAATCCGAAAACAATTGAATATCACCTAAGGATCGATCATAAACCCTAAGCTGATAAGCAAGAGCAATCGAAACAAGGATTAGCAAGAGAAAATTAGGGTTTTACAAGATCGCCAAAATCGCCCAGAGAACCCATTATGTATGATTGGTAGAGAACCCATTATGTATGATTGGTAGAAAGACGATTACAGATTCCTAAAGGTATATGCGATTTGTTGATTGTGCAATTTGTGGAGAGTAGATAATCGAAATAAACGCAAAAAGGGAAGAAAACGAGCTCATGGGATTAGATACTTTCGAGAGCCCATCTCGAGTTAGATTAATCGTATGTAGACTCGGAATACCTCAGGTATAGGATAACATATATGTGGTTACACATATGTCAAACCTGAAATGGTGGAACACTGACTTTACTCTTTCTGATTAAGTACTTGTAAACGATGAACCTTGGAGAAGGTAGAGAGCGTTGAGATGAGAAATTTGGAAATGGGATTATATAATAAAGGTCTAGGAGGATTCTTCGTAAGAACCAAAGTTTCTCGCAGAAACTACAAGACCATATTTAACAAGACTGTTCTTACTGTTCGCACCAACTGCGAAAACAAAACCTGTAGAGTAGAATTTCAGGGACGAAATTCCCTAAACAGGGGGAGACTGTGACACCCGGCTTTTCAGGCCGTACCGTACAGATGTAACACATGTCATGAATAAATAAAAAGGCTGTATTTGACTGATTTTGATATTTATATGTGATATTTAATGTGTTGGTAAATCCAAACTTTGATAAAAATTATGTTGGCAACAATAAGATAAACACTTATCGCATGACGAACAAAATGCGAAACGAACGTCGGTGACCACCTGATCAGTGTTAAAATCCTAAAAATAGTATGTTATGATTAAAATGGTAATTTTAATCATGTTCGTGAGGAAAAATAAATTAAAACACTAAGAAACTCTATTTTTCGAGTTTGAGCGCGTACCGCGCGATACTGCACATATCTGACAAAATACTGTCAACGCAGCCAGACAAGGCAACTGATAATTACTTCAGTAATATTTTGGCAAGTTTATTTTTATAGAGTGATAAAAATAATTTAAAACGGGATTAAAACGCTAGTTAAAATACTCGGTAATCAGTAAAATACCAGTTTAAAGCCTATTATTTGTATATATATGTGTATGAACGTGTATATATGAGAGAGAAAGGGGTTGGTGGCAGCCATAGGAGTGATTTACTTTCTCTCTCTTGACATGTGTAGTCCATGCAAAGAAGGTACTCATTATAATTTCTTGAAATACACTAAACATCACCCATTTCAAAATCAAATCAAAATCATCTTCTCTCTCTAAAAGCTATGGCCGAACACCCCCTTTCACATATCCATTTTCAATTTCAAATCAATTCTTGAAGATTTGAAGGCATTCCAAGGTGTTTTCAAGCTTATATGAAGGTTTAGAGGTGATTCCATGGAGATTCAAGCAAGAACCTGACTTCATATCATCACTTTTATTAAAACCCACTAAGAATCTTGAAGGTATAACATTTCATCTTTCAAATCTTGTTCATGATTCATGGTGATGAAGATGATAGTGAAAGTTTCTCTTGTTCTTGAATCTAAATATAAAAATTGAAAACTAAAACAAATGGGTTTTTGGAACAAAATAAAAAAAGGGGTGTGTATGTATATGTATGTATGGCCGTAGGGTGTGTGTGGTATGTATATAGTTGTGTTCTGATTTTTGTGAAATGATTCTTGGTTTAACATGATTCCTGAAAGATTGATTTCATGCATGAATCAAAAGGTGTTATAAAATAATGTTCTAAAAAGGGGTTTTTGATTTGAGATGAATACGTTAAAAAGTGAACTTTGGAAGTTTATGTATGTATATATGTCATGTATATATGTATATATACACATGCATGAGAATTTTTGATGATTAAAAGTCTTAGATATATAAGAATGAGAATGTCTTGCATTTATGATAAATGATTTGATAATAATCATATGAAGGTTGAAATGTTTGGATTAATAAAACATGAGTTAAATAAATGTGTAGATGCATTTAGTTCATGTAAAATGATTGTGATATGACATGGGTGCATTAGATGCACAAACTTGAAACATGCATGTTGAAAGATGATCAAGAAATGATGATTTGAACATGATTTGATAAAGATGATTTTTAATCAGGCCCTAAACACTAAAAATATGAATATTATTTGAAGTGTTAAAATGATATAAAACTTTGTCATAAAGTTTACTAGCTTTGCATGTTGTACTTGGTGCTTTATATGTTGTAAAATATGTGAAATCGAATTATTTATGTGACTTACACAAAAACTACACTAATCTGATTATAATCATCATTTTAATCAGTAAATAACATGTATTGTGTTAAAATATTATGATATTTCGAGTTGGGATGGTTATGGTAACGTTTAACGCAAAACTATACGATAAAACGGTAAAAAATCGGCTTTTCGAACGATTTTTATGAAACTGATTTAGATCAGTAAGTAAACTGATATTTTTAGTTTAAAAATAATTATTTTAACTAATTTCAAGTTTACTTGGTGTTTGGTTGGTCATACATGACTTCCGACGATGAGCACCAGTATGGGTTATTTTAAGTGAACCTTATGTGTTAAAATGTGTTATGTGATTTAAATATGTGAATGTGATAATATGTTAAGTGTTGACATGATAGCGGGAGTTTAGACTATGCATATACACTTGTGCGTTTTATGCGGTAGAATCGGAAAAATCACGTTAAATGTGTAACTTGTTTGTCGAGCATGAAATTTGATACATATGAGTTATTTTATCTATGCATGCCTTAAAAATGACAAAATAAATAAGTTAACGAGATTACGCGTGTTACGATGTTGATTTATGTGTACGTTTATGTATATATATTACGACGTGCAAAACGTAGATATATTACGTATAAACGGGTGTGTTAATGGATTTACATAATAACGGTCACCAATAAAATCGTTCAAGTCGCAAAATCATAAATATATATATAGACTCATATATATATATTAACGTGCCAACATAATCTAAAACAATAACTTTTCAAGAAAATCTCAAGGTTATGTTAAAATTCTAAGACACGGAGAAACTTAGGATTTTTGTGATATATTGATTTATAAATCGTTGGACGTGTAGAAATCAATCTGTGGGATTGCGCTATTTAAAAATACGCACCCAAAGGTGAGTGTCACTGAAACCCCCTCTTTTACTATTTTGTATATGTTTTGGGGGAAGAACACGCCTAAAAGGGTTTGATAATGTTTTTGAAATAAAACATACCTTTTGATATAAATTATATATTTTCGTTGAAAATATATGGATTTTGATAAATTATATGTTTCGGGATGAAATGGTGTTGGTGAATAAATATGTTTCGGGGAGAAACGGGGATTAGCACGGTGTTTGGGGGAAAACAACCGTGTAGTTGGAACGAATTTGCTTGATCTCAAGAGAGTAAGTATCGGCATAAGCTTACATTTCGGTGGGGATTTCAGGGAATTCGTACAATATCATATATTAAATTTCTCATATTAGTAGGATATATATATTGTACATGAGGCAGACATCATAGATGGTCTCGATATGGACCATTCGCCAATGGTGTCGTTTAATCACTTAAGTATTGCATGCGAGGAATTGTTGGTAGATCTATCGGGTTGACAACCCCGTCACGACTGGTCGCCCCGTGTCAAGTCAAACGCGAATTTATATTCTGTTTATAGTTTAGCCTTGATTATCCCTACATTGTAAATATATAGTTCGTAATGTCTAGCTAACTTACGAGTCCGAATATTTGACGCTATAAATTTAATATGTAAAACCTGGGAAGATGCCTTATTTGGAGGTTTCAGATGAAAAACCTACGATGGTTGCCCCATGAATTTTATTAAGGAAATGAATGGACTTTTATAAATTATATGGATGTTTTATAATAAACACATAATTAGAAAGCTTTTTCCTTGGGATCAAATTATTTAAATTTGATTATGTGAACTCACCTTCCTTTGTGTTGACACTTCATTTTAACGTGTTCTTCAGGTACTTGAGTTCGGCTTCAGGAATAATGGCGTATCTTGTGGTTGTTGATGCATGTTTTTTCACTTAAGATGTTGGACTAACTTTTAGAACTTTCTGGGACGAATGTAATAAGATCCGTGATGATCAAAACAACTTAATTATGTTGTGGTTGTGTAACGTTTTGAAACTTTATGTTTTAATTAAGTTAATATGTCCAACAATTTAATGCATCGATCATCAAGATAGAAATGGGCACCAACTTCCGTCACCACTACGTTTTATATTCCGCTGCGGCGTTTTTGGGGTGTGACAGTAGGGGATATCGATTCTTGATTGTGAGTTTGTTGAGCTCACGATAATCGATACACATCCTGAATGATCCATCTTTCTTTTTCACAAATAGAACGGGAGCACCCCATGGTGAAAAGCTCGGACGGATGAATCCTTTGTCAGAAAGCTCCTGAAGTTGTTTAGACAATTCTTGCATCTTAGACGGTGCAATACGATAAGGTGATTTAGCAATAGGATTAGCACCAGGTACAAGATCAATATGGAACTCAACTTAGCGTACAGGGGGTAAACCAGGTAATTCTTCAGGAAATACTTCAGGATAATCCTGAACAACAGGGATGTCTTGAATAGTCTTACCTTTGCCTTTCTCCTCTATGACATGTGCCAAGAAAGCCACATAGTTCTTTCGTAGGTATTTTTGATCTTGAGTACACGTCATGAGTTTAAGACTACTAGCAGGTTTCTCACCACGAACTTCTAAGATCTCACCAGTCGAAAGCGGTTTACATACAATTTTCTCAAAACATACCACCTCTACGTGATACTTGGCTAACCAATCCATTCCTACTATAACGTCGAAACTTCCATGTTGCATTGGCATGATGTCAATAGGAAAAAGATGGTTATTAAGGTTCAAGTGGCAATTTCGAAGAACAGAATCGAGTACAATGGGTTCACCACTAGCAACTTCTACTGTCAAGGGCTTTCCTAGTTTTGTTCTAGTCATGGAAAGCAAAGGCTCAAAAGTAAATGTCATAAAACTCTTATCGGCACCCAAATAAAAAAGAACAGAAGCAGGCCGATTGTTAACAAAGAACGTACCATTCACCACCTCGTTGTCTGCACGCGCCTCGTTTGCATTCATGTTGAAGACTCATCCACGAGCCTAAGCCTGATTTGCATTTGCCAACCTCGGGCATTGGTTTCTGTAGTGGGTCAGATCCCCACAATTGTAGCAAGAACCAGGCGGGTAGTGAGGTCGTGCAGCTTGTGCTGGTTGTTGAGCAGGGTTTTGTGCTACTTGATTCTGTATAGGAGCAAAGCAACATGTGTTGGCAAGATGACCAGATTTCCCACAGTTGGTACAAATACGGCACTGAACATGTGGTTGATGATGGCTGTTACACCTGTTGCACAAAGGTGCATTGTCGGCATATTGCTTCTTTGCAGGTGGTTGTGCGGGCTGATTAGGGGCTGCCTGGTTAGTCTGTGCTGTAACAGCGAAATTCTTGGAAGCCTTGCGCTTCCTAGACTTCTCATCTTTCTTACCCTTTTGTTTCTCGTTCTTGTCAGATGGTTTCTGTTTCTTGTCACCCTTCCTGTGGAGTTTACCTTTTCTAACCTGAGACTCGGTCAAGGTTGCGGCCAATTCGATGGCCTGACGAACAGTGGTCGGGTTGCTACCAGTAACGATATCTTGCACAGGGTCGGGCAGACCATCTACATACCATTCAATGGCTTTATCCAGCGGGGTAACCATTGTGGGACATAGTAAACTCAATTCCTCATATCTGTCGGTATAAGCACGGTGTTCACCACTGTCTTGTTTCAAATCATCGAATTCCCTTTCCAAAGCCCCGAGTTCATGACAAGGACAGAATTCCCTCATCATTAGAGCCCAAAGCTCTTCCCAGGTCTGACCCAAAACAACATCAGCACCACGATCTCTCATTACTCCATTCCACCAAGTAAGAGCCCTCTTTTGAAATACACTAGAAGCAAACTCGATTTTACGATTGTCAGGACACTGAACATGGCAAAAAGTACTCTTAATACTCTCGAACCACTGGAGAGTTCTAGCTGCTCCTTCAGAACCACTAAACTTGAGTGGTTTAGCCGAATTAAACTGTTTAAAGTTACATGGAGCAGGTGCATTATTGTTATTGTTGTTGTTGGCTTGGTTAATTTGAGTGATGAGATTTGGAGTGCAGCAGCCATTTGCTGTGCTATGATAGCTGCCAATTCGGCATCAGGTTGTTGTACGTTGTGTCGAGGAGGCATTCTAAAAGAGGAAAACATGAGAGAAAACGAGTGAGATGATATGATGTAAAAATGAGATGCCATTGGATAAAAATGAGATGTTACAAATATCGACAAAAAGTAAGGATGGTGGTCATTCGTTTGTTACCTCAAAACAAACAAACGACACACAGTGACTAATCAAAGTAAATGGGTCATAATAATGTATCGCGAAGACATGCTTTAGCCTATAAGTGGACACTCACCCCAAGAGTTCCCAGGTAAGAGTGACTGGTCCGATTATGTGGATTTGTACGAACACTCTAGCCTTAGATAGAAAACTCGAGGTACAGGCACCCACCCTTCAAGATTGCACATGTTCACATTATTTATACCCAAACTTTAACGAGATTTTGAAAACTTGGATGGCACAAGGCCAAAAGAATCATTCAAGAATGGATGATTGATTTTCAAAATTGTTTTGGAAATTTGTGTTCTTGTTTTGGTAATCACCTAAAGATAGGTGACGTTTATGTTTTAAAATCTAAACACAAGATAACTTGTGTTAGGGTCCTAGAAAGGTTATAGTCTAGGTCAAAGCATTACTAATAACCTAATTCCCTATAACCATGAGCTCTGATACCAACTCTTCTATCACACCCCGACCGCGTAAAACAACAAACCACGGCGGAAACGTCGAGGAATGGAGCAACATAATTATTGTTTCATAACACATGGAATTTAAAGTTTGGTTTTATTTATTAGATTGTTTACATTGTCTTTGGAAATAACAGAAACATAACGTAATTTAAACTTGTCTTGCTTCATTTTAACTCACTAAGGCCCAAGTCCGCCTAAGTGTATCCTGTTCAGCCTCATACATTTGCTCCTGAAACACACGTGAAAATAGGTACGTCAGCATAAAAATGCCTGTGAGATACATAGGTTTAGTTGATGAAGGATTCATGACTTGTAATTGAAGGAAGTGTTTAACAAAAGTAGTCATGAACCTTATAAAAATGTTTTCTTTTATAAAATCATATGAAAATCGATATGAAAATCAGATGATAATAAAAGAATAATGCATGGTTAAGTAAATAACCAAATGAAAATGAATTTGTATAAAACATATTACTTGTAAATCAATGTTTTGTCTTGTCTTTGTCTTTGTCGAAGTGGTTTAGATAACGCTACGATATGTAATAACATAAAAGCACTTATATATAGGAAGTACCAGTGGCGTATCCATCATGCTTTTATCATATTACACATGTCTCGTTATTTAAATCACTTACCGATAACAACCAAAAATGTTTTGTTTAAACTAATGTCAAATGTTCATGTATAACAATGTTTAATGTCTCAATGTCATGTGTAAACCATGTCTTGTATAGCAATGTCAAGTAACAAACAATGTCTTGTATGGTGAATAAAAAGTATTTACTCAAACCATAGGTATAATGTCATGTATAATCAAATGTCATGTGAAACCAAATGTCATGTACAAAACAATGTCTTTGAATAAACCATAGTTTAAATCAAAAGTTATGTTTTGCAAAATCAATGCTTTATTGTTACGAACATCTATGCAGTAATGTTTATCGCATACATTCAAGCCTTGAGACTATCGGATAAACCCTCAACAAGTTAAAGGTTTATCAATTATGTTTTCGGATTATGTCATTCCCTACTTCCAAACAAACCTAGGAAGCCAGGAACGGGATTTGTCAAGTCCTATGGTATCACTACATACTACCGAGCGGCGTGATCAATTTTAATGAATGTATTATTATCCCGTTAAACATACCAAATGTCATACCAATGTAAGCATGTCATGTAAAAACCATGTGCCCATATGCTGAGTAAACATATACAACAGAAATGTAATGTAAATCAATTATGCCCATATGCTGAGTAAACATATGCAGCAGAAATGTAATGTAAATCAATGTGTATATATGTTGAGTAAACATATGCAACAAAATGTCTGTGAAATCAATGTGCTAGCATGCTCAGTCAACATACATAGCAAAGCATAAATGAAATCATGTACTATATGTGTACTAGTTGAACATAGCAAGTATATGTCATGAAAACATGAAAAGCATGAAAGTTATAAGTAGGCACATGTGTAGCACCCCAAAATACTTGAAAACGGTAAAAGAGGGGACTATGTACTCACTTGAGATTGCTAATTAGTTTTGAAATAGAGACCAAGAAATGCTCGAAGGATCACGGAATCAAACGGCACCTAATATAGGTAACTATGTTAATAATTGGATCCTAAATCGGGAGATAGGATAGAATGAGGTCTTGTAAACCAAATGAGTGTTGGAACTCATATGATATGGTTTAACAAAGCCTACATTCTGATTTGGAACCTATCCTAAGTGCTTATGACTCGTTATGACGCGTTAAGGTCGTTTACGCTACTTTTACGCGTCATTTGCGCAAAAGCGCGTTCGGGTGGCCTAACTAGTCCTATGACAAGTATTATATGCCTTAACATGTTTAATAACATTGCATAATCAGTTTAAGTGTCAAAAATTAAGTTACATATGCTTAAATTCAAATTATGCATGAAAAGGGCATTTTGGTCATTTTCCTAAGGCATATAAACTACCTATCGTAAAACTAATTAAACTAAGTGACCATAAGGTATAACCTCGGAAGGTTGTTCCCTATACAACTATGGTCACAAAATATGTTTGGTCAGATCCTAATGATCGACCAAACGGGTCGGGTTCGAAAGTCTAAGCGGTTGTTTAGACCGCTTGACTTACGACCCTAAGTAAGCACTAAACTAAAAGTGACGAGTTAAACATGTCAAAACATGTTTAACTAAGTTAGAAAACTGATTTGATATCAAAACAAAGTGTTTTGATACCCGAAAATAGTTTCGTCGCAAAATGCAGATAATCGTGCATTTTGACCGAAACTTTAACTCGTCACTTCGACTAGTCAACGTGGTAATCAGTAAGTATAATCGCAAGGGATTATAACCATCGTGATTACGCTCACGTTGCAAAGTTCAATTGAACTTTGATTTGACCAATTCATGGTCAAAACCGAAAGTCAAACAGTTGTCAAACTGTTTGACTTTCAGCTTGTAATTGCTTAAAATAAAGAACTAGCCATGAAAGAACACTTACAATGCTCTAATGGCTGAAAGATCAACTAGAAAACTCAGTTGGGAGGCCTTCTAAGAAGGTAGCAACTCCTCTTGAGTGTCAGAGAAAGAAGAAATGATGAATGAGCAAAGAATGAGTAGAATTTAAGGCCTATTTATAGTTGATTTGAAGCCTGAAAAGCAGGTTAAAAGCAGGTTAAATGGTGGCAAATTCAAGTTCCGAGTTATAAAAACATTGAATTTGGGGCTGCCACGTAGCTGCTGATTGCTGAATTGAAAAATCTATCGAAACAGAGGGCTCGTGTCGCACCACCATGAAGGGGGGGTACCCGTCGCGCGGCGATACCACCTATATGTGCCAGAAACTTTCAAAATTTGGCAAGAATGGTCCCTGCAGCATGTTTTGATGATTTTCGATGCATTTAACCTCCGTTAACCCATTTTCAAGGCTCTACAAGGATGTTAAAGTATAGAGGACTTGAAACATGCTTGGAAATATCTCAGATGTAGGTTCGTTTGGTCGTACGGTCGTGTTTTTCGATTAATTATGACGAAAATCGAACGGACGCGAAAACCATCCAAATTGTGTGACGAATGGTATTTTTGCATTCCTAAAACTAAAATATAATATTTTAGTGATTACAAAAAATTTTGGATGTCCGGATATGGTTAGAACGTAAGATATGCGCGTATATGCAAACTTACGTCGTTTTTTACGCTTTTAGTCCCTGTGATTAAATAAGCGTATTTTCGCATACCGAACCCCTCAAAACTTATTTCTAAGCTATGTTAAGGGTATTTAGGGTATGTTTAGCTTATGATCATGTTCCGGAGTGTACGTTGCTATACGAAATGGCAGACTTTTGCAGTTTGACGCAAATAGTCCCTATGATCGAATAAACTTGTTTTTGCCATACCAAACCTTTCAAAACCTATTTCTAAGTTATGTAAAGGTTATTTAAGGTATGTTAAGCTTATTTTTCTGTTCCAGAGTGTTTTTCACGTTAAACTAATCACGTTTACATAACAGTTTGCATTTAACTTTCTAGAAAGCGATTTAGAGCTTGAAATCGAACTAGAATCAAAATGTGCAAAATGTCAAACATAAATAAACAAATATTGGGATTAAAAAACATTTATTTATTGATAATTGAACTTTTTTAGAGTTATACAATCATTACACAAGCACAGATGTCACACCTCATGCGATTACCCCTAGTGGAGATCAAAGAAATAGTGATTCCTAGAACGTCATTGGCTACACGTCGTTTTTAGGATGCAATATTTGTCTCCCCTATACTAGCATTTCTAACGTTTATCTTTACTAACTGCTTGGGTTGCGGGTTGAGTTTGGGGACGTGTGAGAGGTCCGACCCATATCTCTTGGGTTACCAAATATAATTGTTTAGGGTGGGCGGTATCGTCTCGGGGAGTTTGATCAGGGAGGGGGGTTGCCAAGCGGGGAGGAGGAGAGAAGTGGTGTGGACGGTGAGTATTCACCGAAGGTGAAGAAGAGGTGATGGAGGAGAGAGTGTGTCACACCCTCAAAAATCCATAAGCAGAGTTTTACCATGAGGCGTGTGACTGACCAGGATATACCACCAATCATAATAAACAAGTAATTAACGTAAAGTAAAACCATAGAAAACCAATTTAAAAGTTCATCAAACCAAAGTCCAAAACCAAATTTAAAAGTCAGCGGAATCATAAGTTCAAAAACAAAAATAATAATTTAACGTTTCATAAGATTATCATGAACAACAACGGTTCATGTCCCACAACGACTCCTTCTCCAATGCAAGCTCCAGCAAATAACCTAATGACCCGCAAAGCATGTGGTAACATATCAACAAAAAGGTTGGCGAGTTCACAGTTGGTTGTTCGTTTTAATGTTGTTCCAAAAACCATCAATTGTTAAGTTGTTTTGAAAACCCAAAGTTATCCAGTCCATATTCCCATAACCATACACCGTGGGGGCTTCCCCATGTTGTAAACCACTAGACCTGTTACCATATCGACTACTGACTTAAGTCATGTTTATGTGCCCTACGTCAATGTCTATCATCATTGAAGGTGCCCAAGTACATTAGTCCATTCCCGTCCTTTGCGGCACGGTGTGAGGCTTGTCAGACCTAATAGCGCTATTTTACTAATGACCCATTCGCCAATGGCCCGACGATTAAGTTGATATAAAAAGGAGGGACTTCATGATAGAGTTTTGTCTAGTAAGTTCTATATTGTCATCCTTCCCAAGGATGATGGAGGTACGTAACCTACCCAAGGAGATTATGTAGGTTTAAATGTTGTCATCCTTCCCAAGGAGGATGGAGGTACGTATCCTACCCAAGGAGAATACGCAGGTTTCAATATTAATCCTTAACCCATTCCCAAACCACCGGGAATCCCATGCTTTGTAGAAAGTGTGAACTCACCTTTGGTTGCTTGGTTGAACTCTTAAAATAGTTAACGGTCAGGATTGGTCAATCTCGTCCTAATATGATTACCATTTAGTTTATTAATGGTTTTAAATAAAGCACAAAGTTCCTACACGCATCTATCACATAACACACACTCACTTTAACAGTTCACGCCCATATAAACATCCCATCTATAACCATTCAAAAGCAAGCATACGATATTGCACATAACACTTTCATTGATATATAACACGTTAGATCATTCTCAGATAACATACCCGACATTTAGACACGCAAATTACTACTTATGTCGTTTCAGCTTTAACATCCAAAACTGGGCTGTTTTCGGGCATTTTAATAAAATAGTTAACTTATTCCAAAAATTCCCAAATTATTACAGAATGTTTTAAGCGAAACAAATATTATTGTGTAAAAATCTAGAAATCCAATTCATTACCAGTTATTTTATAAAAATCATTTACCGGGCTGCAATCAGATTCGTCACTTTCTGACTGCAGTCCACGGAAAAATTCATTTAAAATTCATCGTAAGTCCGATTGACGAAATTCCAATTGGAGAATTACAACAACATCAGTAGCCATCTACAGTACATGTTTCGTGACCTGACCCTATCCAGATTTCAAGTTATGACGAAAAATATAACACACATTTTCTATAGAAAAAACGCAGCTTTTGCTGCTGTACAAAAGGGACCTTTAAAAATAGCAAACAACCTCAAAAAAATATGATTCCAGTTCTATTTGATTTATTTTTCGAAAACATATAGTTTAGACTTTAGAAAATCAATTTTTCGATTTATAACGGTCCGTTTACAGCCAACTGAAGTTTGCTGTTTTAGTTAATCAGCGTGCTGTTTATCGCTTAAACGCTACTAAAACGCACGCATATGATCACAACACCTTCTAATAATGACTAACATCAGATAATAAGTCATTTACAACAGACTCTTATCAAATTTAACATGCTTGGGCATCAAGATCCTAAACCCTAATCTATAAACACATGACTACACATATTATTGATAACACCATGCACGATTCTTGATTCTCATGAACCCTAACACACAAGTATTATTGTCTTTGACATAAACCAGCCATGATAACATCAGATAAATCATATTAGAACATTAAACTATCATCAATACGAGTTTCAATCCGCAAACAAAAACCCTAGTTGTTAACTAATCACTTTTACAACCAAACCCACCCTAATTACACCAAGTTTCTAGCAACCCTAACTTGTAATCATTCACATAAACATCACGGTAAACCCTACTAAAAATCACAGCCATGTAGAGCCATTAGAAACACATAAAACACTAAAGGAAATGCGACTAATTACCTTGAAGCTTAATGGAAGAACCTGGGGGCCTCCTTGAAGCCGATCGCGAATTGGGGGGGGGGGTTTCCTTTGTCACACCCCCAAAATCCACCCTGCGGAGTATCACCGCTTGGAGGCGTGACATGACCAGGATTGAGCCACCAATCATATTGAACAACACAATTAAGTAAATAAAACCAACACAATACGATTGGTGACCAAAAGGAAGTAAACCGATTTTAGGTTAACAGCGGAAGCATAAAACGTAAGTTCAAAACATAAGTCCCATAGTTCATAAGTTTAAAGTCCAAAACGTAGGTTTAATAAGTTCATAAGGATTAAATGTTTAACACGGGACTTAACATCCATATTCCACAACAACCTCCTCCTCGTGCAAGCTCCATAAGCATCTAGCGACCTGTAAGGCATGTAACAACGAGTCAACAACAAAGTTGAGTGAGTTCACGTTTGGTTGTTCAGTTTTAAGTTGTTTCTGAAAAACGTGGTTTGACTTTCGTTGGCTTATTTGCCGTGGGGGTTACCCCGTAGTTGAAAGTATGTTTAACCAGTTCCTTTTCATTACCCAAACCATATCCATAATCAGTGGGGGTTTCCCCATGTGAACTACTAGACGGTATGATATCGACTACTAACGAAAGTAAGTTGTGCCCCAAGTCAATGTCTATCAGCATTGACCCTTTGCCTTAGTCCATTAGTACACGCCCGTTCGAACGACACGGTGTGAGGTTTGTTAAACCTAATAGCGCTATTAACTAATGACCCGCTCGCCATCGGCCTTGGCGATTAAGTCGATATAAAATGAGGGACTTATGATAGAGTTTTGTCTAGTAAGTTTTAAGGTTGTTGTCCAAGGAGGATGAACGTACGTAGTTCTCCCAAAGAGAATACGCAGGATTAATATTGGCATCCTACCCAAGGAGGATGGCCGCACATATCCTACCTAAGTAAGATATGTAGATTCCGTTTTAATTTTTTAACCCATTCCCAAACCACCGGGAATCCCATGCCTTAGAAAGTGTGTGAACTCACCTCGGTTTTCTGTCAAGGTCGGTCAATCACGTCCTAATATGATTACCAGTTAGTCATTTAGTGATTTTCAAATAGAGCACAAAGTTCCTACACGTATCTATCACATAACATGCATTACTTTAACGGTTTATGCCCATATAAACTTCCCATCTATTCCCGTTCATAAATAAACATACGATATTGCACATAACACTTTTATTGACACATAACATGTTAGATCATTCTCAGACAACATACTCGACATTTAGACACGCAAATTACAACTTATGTCATTTCAGCTTTAATATTCAAAACCGGGCTGTTTTCGAGCATTTTAATAAAATAGTTAACTTATTCCAAAAATTCCCAAATTTTTACAGAATGTCTTAAACGATCCAAATATTATTGTGTAAAAATATCGGGGTCCAGTTCATTACGAATATTTTATAAAAATTCATTTTCCGGACTGAAATCAGATTTATCTTTTTCTGACTGCAGTCCACGGAATAATTTATTTAAAATTCATCGAGAGTCCGATTTACGAAATTCTAGTGAGAGAATTCCAAATACATCGGTGGTCATCTACAGTACAAATTGCGTGATCTAACTCTACACAGAATTCAAGTTATGACGGAAAACAGAACGCATATTTTCAGCAGCAAAAATGCAGCTCTAGCTGCTGTTACGAAATGACACTTTAAAAATAGTAAACGGAGTCCAAAAATTATGATTCCAGTGCCATTAGAACCGTATTTCATAATACTTAAATCTAGACTTCAGAAAATACATTTTTCGTTAAGTTACGGTCTGGTTACAGCCAACTGAAGTTGGCTGTAATCACTAAACAGCTTTCTGTTTTCAGTCTTTAACCTTCTAAAGCGCGTTCGATTGATTCCGTTAACATGTTTAGTGATCACAACAACATCAAACATCAATATTAACCAACAAATCATCAGATAATCAACAAGAATCATAACAACATCATATTAACATCACTTCATCACTAGACTAGTTTATGTTCAAGACTTGTTTAAGGTTCTTTAGAGTTTCTTATCATTTTGATCACTACACATCTTTAACCACCTAAACATGATGTAAGAAGCAAAGATTCTAAGTTATTACCACTATTTCAAGACTAGGGAAGTTCGAGTGTAGAAAAGTGGTGGTTAATAGAAAACGAGAGAGGTCCTTGAACTTCCGAGTACACCAAGCTTACTTGTTCGGTCTCTAGCACCTTTGGATGAGTGTAGAATGTTTGAAAAAAGCTTGAAGGTGGTGATGGTGGGTGTGCTTGGTTTCGGCTGAACAAGAGGAGAGGAAGAGAGCAAGTTGGGTGTGTTTGAAAGTGTGTTGTGATGAGAGAAGGTGATGATCCTAAGGTTAATTATATAACCCTCCAACATGCTAATACCCAATGTGTCTTATGCTTCATTAGTACCACACATGATCTAATTAAATACTCAAAGAAATCTTGTGTGGAAGTCCCCATGTAACCGTCCCCATGGGTCTTGTTGGATTTCAAATGGTGTAGTTGCAATCTAGTTAGATTTAGTTAGGAAGGTTAGGTGTTAAGTTAGTGTGTTAAGGTGTGTTGTATAATATATAGTGTGTTAGGGTGTTCGGGGACCCTAACTAGCTCAGAAAAAAAATAAAACAACGTGTCTGACAATATTTTCATGTTCCGGGTAATGTCCGGTTGTTCGGTTCGGTGTTGTTCCGTTAAAGTGCTTAATTAATCCGTAAAGTGTCCTATATATATATATATATTTTTTGTAACGTTTTTAATTTTCAACACTCAGGAAAGCATACTAGACTATTTAGTGACTTTTCTGCACACTACTAGTATGTTAACAAGCACATGTAAGTATAACACAGATATCAGAAAGCAGTTAAATGATTCTGCACAGTCATCAAGCACTTTATTTATCATTAATAAATTGTACGGATACAAGGAATTATGAGGGTTGTTGTCACACCCCCAAAATCCACATGCGGAGTATCACCGCTTGGAGGCGTGACTGACCAGGATCAAACCACTAATCATATTGAACAAGCAAGTAATTAAAAGTAAAAGTCCAACCAACCCGATTAGTTTCCAAAACAACCATAGTTAAGTTATGAGCGGAAGCATAATGTTTAAATCCCAAAACATAAGTTTAAATATCCAAAGGTTTAACATGGCACACAGCTGTCCATGTCCCACAACGACTCTTCCTTGTGCAAGCTCCAGCTAAGAACCTATAGACCTGCAAAGCATGTAGTAACGAGTCAACAACAAGTTGAGTGAGTTCACGTTTGGTTGTCCAGTTTATAGTTGTTCCGAAAACACAGTTTGCTCTTTACCAGCTATCCAGCCGTGGGGGTTACCCCATAGTTCGAAAAACGTTTATTAGTTACCCGTTCTTACGTTGGCTATTCCAGCCCGGCTCTATGGCCGTGGGGGCTACCCCATGTTTAATTCACCAGACTCGTTACCATATCGACTACTAACGTTCGTCATGTTTAAGTGCCCTAACGTCTGTGTCTATCATCACTGACGTGCCATAGTCCATTAGTCCACGCCCGTCCTCTGCGGCACGGTGTGAGGTTTGTTAAACCTAATAGCGCTATTTAACTAATGACCCGTTCGCCATTGGCCTCGGCGATTAAGTCGATATAAAAGGAGGGACTTCGTTGATAGAGTTCTAGTCTAGTATAGTTAAATCCGTCTCATACTGGACGAGGAATCTATGTTCCTGATTACGTCTCAACAGGACGAGGAATCTATGTTCCTGATTACGTCTCAACAGGACGAGGAATCCCTATTCCTTAACCCATTCCCAACCCCTGGGAATCCCATGCTTTGTAACGAAGTGTGAACTCACCTTGGTTTGCTCGGCAGATTACACAGAAAGGTCAAGTCTAGCAGCTAGTGGTCAACCACGTCCTAACATGGTTACCAATACAAGTCAGGTTTTGGTTTCAAGTAGCGCATACAAGCATCACATAGATAGCACGTAAGAAACACATATGGATCATGGCAACATGCAACATCACGTTTAACAGTTATAACATATTCACGATTGGACTCGCACAAGTTAAATGGCCTTGTGCGAGTCATCTGTTGGAGCCCAATACTACCCGGCCCAAAGTCAAGAACCCAAACAATACAATAAGCATAACCACGGCCCAACAAATAACCTTAGGCCTTGTGCGATCCTATTGGGTTGTGTGGTCGTACCTGGCCCAACCCACATATAAGACTTAATTCATCTTGTGTGATCCAGTACCTTGCGTGACCAGTATTGTTACCCAGCCCAACATATGATCATACGGCCCAAATAACAACAACAAGCATCCTTGTGCGACTGGAGACCCCTTGTGCGATCAGGGCCTCTTGTGCGACCAGATCTGCTTATGCGACTGATCTTCTTGTGCGAGTGGGCATCTTGTGCTACCAAGATGCCTTGTGCGATTAGTTTTAAAATTCCGGATTTCATGCAATCAGTTAACACTTCCGAATATCATGCATATTAGTTACATTGTTTCCAAATATGCCATTTATCAAATAACACAATCACAGACTCTAGTCAATCCCTTAATCGATTAAACAAGGTTTTTATCTTACATTTCACATGAACCCTAATATAATCCTCAACATGACTATCAATCACACGCAACCACATCATGTATCCGTTTAGATAAATCTCTAACACATTCAAGCCTTAGGGTTGCATCATGTACATCATCATCGATCAACCACCACTGTTCAATTTATCAGATTATATACCTAACATAACCCATGCCATTACTACACAACAATTAGGCTAACCCTACATCTAGGCGTCCCAAACATCAAGAAACCATATACTCAATTATTTAAATGGATCACATGTTCCAGCCGACAATCCCTATGTCATGACATGCATATCATTAAATTTGGCTGCAACTTCAATACAATTCACATGCAAAAATCTGCCATAACTTTATAATACCACATGCTATCTATTTAATACTCATAAGACTAATTCTGACAACACATGCATTTACTTGTTCAAGGTTATCCCCTTTGACTAATCAAACTATTACATATTATTCTATTGGACCGATGAAACTACTGCCATTTTATTTAATTATGAATCACATGTACCACACATACTATCATGTATCAATTTCATAATATGTATCAAAGGAACTCCGAACAAAGCAAGAATAATAGCACACTAACCGATTAAAGAAGAGAGTAGGGGATTGATCCGAGCACAAAGATTTTCGATGAAGAGGAGGGGTGTTTGCCGTCAAGTTTGAGAGAGAGAATGAGAGGAAGCTAGGGTTTTGTGTGTGATAAGGGATTTGCAACAAATGGGAAATGTTGACCTCTTCATGAGGTTATACGTGTGAGAGGTGGGCCGAACCCACCACTATGGCAGCTCATTCGGTTCAAGTGAGGAGTGGGCCAAGAGTTGTAAAAGACCAAAGCCCAAAGGCTTGTGTGATTCGAATAGCGTTGTGCGATCGGTTTAATAACATACAATACACATCATCCCATAATCATAACATATAACACAAAGTCACATATAATCTCATTAATTCCACATATCAAATAATTACACCACGTTCAAATACGTTACATCAAGTACGTAGATAAGTTTGGAAATACGAGTTGTCACATTATCCCCAATTTGAAAGAAATTTCGTCCCGAAATTTCGCACGTACTCACTGAGGAAGCTAGTTAAGTTGCATGGTTTTCCTGGTTTTCCTGGGGTGTCACATCCTCCCCCCGTTGATCTGGAATTTCGTCCCGAAATTCTGTAGCTTCAGTCTCAGTAGTGGTTGTACCGTTTGCGAACAGTTGGGGATATTTTTGTTTCATCTGATCTTCGCGTTCCCAGGTGAACTCTGGGCCGCGACGTGAGTTCCAACGAACTCGAACGAGAGGTATCCTAGTACGCTTGAGGACCTTAACATCCCGGTCCGTGATTTCAACAGGTTCCTCGACGAATCGTAACTGCTCGTCGATCGTGAGCTCCTTCAAAGGAACTACGTGGGTCTCATCTGACAGACACTTCTTCAAATTTGACACATGGAAAACGTCGTGAACTGCATTGAGTTCTGCTGGTAAGTTCAGTCTGTAGGCCACCTTGCCTATTTTCTCAATGACTTCGAAAGGTCCAACGTATCGTGGGTTAAGTTTGCCCCGTTTGCCAAAACGAACCACACCCTTCCAGGGTGAAACTTTGAGTAGTACACGCTCCCCAACCTGGAGCTCTAGTGGTTTTCTGCCTTTATCGGCGTAGACTTTCTGACGGTCACGAGCTGCCGCCATTCGTTGTCGTATCTGAGCAATTTTCTCTGTTGTGTCCACCACATGTTCTGGACCAGTAATCTGACTATCCCCCACCTCTGCCCAACAAAGAGGTGACCGGCATTTACGCCCGTACAATGCCTCAAACGGAGCAGCTTTAATGCTGGTGTGGTAGCTATTGTTGTACGAAAATTCCACAAGTCGCAGATGCTTTTCCCAGCCGTTGCCAAAGTCAATCACACATGCCCTAAGCACGTCTTCGAGGGTCTGGATGGTACGTTCCGACTGCCCATCCGTTTGTGGGTGATAAGCTGTGCTCATATCTAGCCTTGAGCCAAAGGACTTGTGCATTGCTTGCCACAGTTCTGATGTAAAACGTGCATCTCGATCCGAGATGATAGAGGTGGGCACTCCGTGCCTCGAGACAACTTCCTTAAGGTATACGTCTGCTAGTGTGGAGAATTTATCCGTTTCTTTGATAGCCAGGAAGTGAGCAGACTTTGTGAGTCGATCCACGATCACCCAAATAGTATCATTACCACGTTGAGATCTAGGCAGGCCAGTAACAAAATCCATGGAAATTTGCTCCCATTTCCATTGTGGTATCTCTGGTTGTTGAAGTGGGCCTGAAGGTTTCTGATATTCCGCCTTGAGTCTCGCACAAGTCAAGCACTTTCTGATGTAAGTTGCTATGTGGGCCTTCATGCTAGGCCACCAATATGTGGTTTTGATGTCGTGGTACATTTTGTCCGAACCAGGGTGCACTGAGTAGCGAGACTTGTGTGCTTCATCCATCACAAGCTCTCGTAGGTTGCCATAAAGTGGGACCCAAATGCGTCCTGTTACGTAGTAAGCACCGTCTTCCTTCTGTTCTAAGCGTTGCCTAGAGCCGCGTAGGGCTTCAGCCCTGACATTCTCTGGTTTCAATGCTTCTACCTGAGCATTTCGTATTTGAGAAGGAAGGCTAGACTGTATAGTGAGTTGTAAAGCTCGCACGCGCTAGGGCGCAGTGTCCTTTCGATTGAGTGCGTCAGCCACAACATTGGCTTTGCCTGGGTAGTACCTGATCGAGCATTCATAGTCATTCAACAGTTCGACCCATCGTTGTTATCTCATATTGAGTTCCTTCTGTTTAAAGATATGCTCGAGGTTCTTGTGATCAGTGTAGATAGCGCATTTGGTACCATACAGATAGTGTCTCCATATCTTACGTGCAAAAACAACCGCTCCCAGCTCCAGATCGTGTGTAGTGTAGTTCTTTCCATGCACTTTGAGTTGGCGTGAGGCGTAGGCTATAACTTTATCCCGCTGCATCAATACACAACCAAGACCCTGAATGGATGCGTCACAGTAAACCACGAAGTCGTCTGTGCCCTCTGGAAATGAAAGGATAGGTGCACTGCAAAGTCTATCCTTTAAGTGCTGAAACGCTAACTCCTGTGCGTTTCCCCAACGATAAACAACGCCCTTCTGCGTTAGTGAAGTAAGAGGCTGAGCAATCTTAGAAAAAAAATCCTTGATAAATCTCCTGTAGTAACCTGCCAATCCCAAGAATTGGCGAATTTCCGTTGGCGTACGAGGTGCAGGCCAGCTCTTGATTGACTCTACCTTGGATGGATCAACGTGAATCCCATCCTTGTTCACTACATGGCCTAAGAAATGGACTTCACGAAGCCAGAAGTCACATTTTGAAAACTTGACGTACAACTGTTCCTTTCGAAGGAGTTCCAAAATAAGTCATAAATGTTGCTCGTGTTCCTCCTGACTCCTAGAATAGATCAGGATGTCATCGATGAAAACTATAACGAACTTGTCTAGGTACGGCTTGCACACTTGATTCATCAAGTCCATGAAGACCGCAGGTGCGTTTGTTAGTCCAAACGGCATGACCAAAAACTCATAATGTCCACAATGGGTTCTAAAGGCTGTTTTGGAGACGTCCTCTTCACGGACTCTCAGCTGGTGATATCCCGATCTCAAATCGATCTTTGAATAGTAGCTCGACCCTTGTAGCTGGTCGAACAGGTCGTCAATGCGTGGAAGAGGATAGCGATTCTTCACAGTCACCTTGTTCAGTTCACGGTAGTCAATGCACATTCTGAACGTACCGTCTTTCTTCTTCACAAATAGCACTGGAGCTCCCCAGGGCGAAGAGCTAGGACGAATAAAACCCTTATCCAAAAGTTCTTGTAGTTGCGTAGATAGCTCTTTCAACTCTGATGAAGCTAAACAATACGGTGCACGAGCTATGGGTGCCACTCCAGGAGCTCGTCACCATGAATTACCAAAGGTTCTTAACCAGCACGAGGAATGCGGACGATCTTTTCTTTGCAAAGGATTTCTGCTCGATGTTGAGGTAGCCAATCCATACCAATAACGATGTCAAAATCATCCCAACGTTGGGGTCATTCCTAGCATCATTCTGACCAATTACAAACACTCGACCCCTGGCACCATGGCCGTCATTATTACCCCCGTTGTTGTCTCCACTATTGTTCCCGTTTCCTTGGTTGTGGTTCTGATTCTGATTCTGGTTCAGTCGTGGGTAGCGTCTCATGAACTTTTAGCACCACACTGATAACATCCCTTGTTATCCTGCTGTTGCTGCTGATTTTGTGGGGCTTGTGGCTGTTGTTGTCGGTTCTGGTTTGTAGGACGTGAACTTCTACAATCTTTGGCTCCATGACCAAGCTCGTTGCATCTCTAACGACGATCTTTGCTGCACGATCCGCTGTGGTGCAATTTACATCAATTTCACTTAGGGTGATTTCTCCGGTATCCATCCTGACTTCGATTACCAAAAGACTGCTGCCTGGGGCTCCTGTACTCATCCGTTCTTCGCTGCTGCGACTGAGACTGAACCGAAGTGGAATCCTTTGCTCGAATTTCCATCCCACTTGCGTTTGTTGTCACTGGGAGCATCCGAAGTAGTTGTAGCAGCATTAATACGTTTCGGCAGTTTATTCTGTCCTATCGCCTGATCTGAGAGACGTTGAGCAAGACGAGTAATATCCTGAATGGTTGCAAGGTTGGCCTATGTCACACGACTTTGAATCTCTGGTACTAAGCCTTTGAGGTACAGCTCAATGCGCTTGATGGGAGGATCCACCATTGTTGGACATAACACTGTCAGTTCGTTGGATCGTTTCTTGTACGCTTCTATCTCTGACCCCGTCATCTTCAGGTTAAAGAACTTCCACTTCCAGCTTGTGGATGTCATCACGACTACAATATTCATGTTTGGATCAGTTCCTTAAGAATCATTCCATGGGGTGGCATTAGCAGCCGCCAGCCCCAGCATCTGAACTTGCGCGTTCCACCAAGTTAGCGTAGTGCCTTCGAGAGTACCAGTGGCGTAATTCACCCTATGAACCTCAGGGCATTCACACGTCTCTAAGACAAACTCGAGCTTTTCAAACCGATGGAGGAGTCCAACAGCTCCTTTAGTGCCACAGAAAGTACTAGGATAACAGTCCATGTACGTCTTGAATGTGCATACAGGCGGCTGAGCGTTCTGACCTTGTTGCACTAGGAAGAAACGACAGGGTTAAGCGCGAGAGTTGGGTCATGAGAGTAGGATCTACCATCCTAGGGTAGGTTCGGAATAGCAGGTTATACCTCCTGCCTGAGCGGCCGCGAGTGCTGCCGTAACTTGTTCGTTGATAAGAGCCGTCAGCTGGCTTGAGTTAGGTTCACACGTTCCCTCATGATCTCACATCGAAGGAAACACAAGTAGGAAAGGTGTCGCGAATGTGTGCCAGTGTGGAGTGACAGTAGGGAGCAAGCACAAATGTGTTTTCAAACTATAGTTGCTACGTTCATCTAAGCATACAATAAGCAAAGTTCTATGCAATCTAGCAAGTAGGCAATATAAAACGTAAACCATATCACCTAGAATGTCGAGCCTTGCACGTGGAGTGAAGCGTCGTTGTGGATCGTAGAGCACTGTACAGGTTATAGTCTGGTTTTAACAAAAACGTTTTCCTTTATTAAAACCAAGTTCTCTATAACCAATGGCTCTGATACCAATCTGTCACACCCCCAAAATCCACATGCGGAGTATCACCGCTTGGAGGCGTGACTGACCAGGATCAAACCACTAATCATATTGAACAAGCAAGTAATTAAAAGTAAAAGTCCAACCAACCCGATTAGTTTCCAAAACAACCATAGTTAAGTTATGAGCGGAAGCATAATGTTTAAATCCCAAAACATAAGTTTAAATATCCAAAGGTTTAACATGGCACACAGCTGTCCATGTCCCACAACGACTCTTCCTTGTGCAAGCTCCAGCTAAGAACCTATAGACCTGCAAAGCATGTAGTAACGAGTCAACAACAAGTTGAGTGAGTTCACGTTTGGTTGTCCAGTTTATAGTTGTTCCGAAAACACAGTTTGCTCTTTACCAGCTATCCAGCCGTGGGGGTTACCCCATAGTTCGAAAAACGTTTATTAGTTACCCGTTCTTACGTTGGCTATTCCAGCCCGGCTCTATGGCCGTGGGGGCTACCCCATGTTTAATTCACCAGACTCGTTACCATATCGACTACTAACGTTCGTCATGTTTAAGTGCCCTAACGTCTGTGTCTATCATCACTGACGTGCCATAGTCCATTAGTCCACGCCCGTCCTCTGCGGCACGGTGTGAGGTTTGTTAAACCTAATAGCGCTATTTAACTAATGACCCGTTCGCCATTGGCCTCGGCGATTAAGTCGATATAAAAGGAGGGACTTCGTTGATAGAGTTCTAGTCTAGTATAGTTAAATCCGTCTCATACTGGACGAGGAATCTATGTTCCTGATTACGTCTCAACAGGACGAGGAATCTATGTTCCTGATTACGTCTCAACAGGACGAGGAATCCCTATTCCTTAACCCATTCCCAACCCCTGGGAATCCCATGCTTTGTAACGAAGTGTGAACTCACCTTGGTTTGCTCGGCAGATTACACAGAAAGGTCAAGTCTAGCAGCTAGTGGTCAACCACGTCCTAACATGGTTACCAATACAAGTCAGGTTTTGGTTTCAAGTAGCGCATACAAGCATCACATAGATAGCACGTAAGAAACACATATGGATCATGGCAACATGCAACATCACGTTTAACAGTTATAACATATTCACGATTGGACTCGCACAAGTTAAATGGCCTTGTGCGAGTCATCTGTTGGAGCCCAATACTACCCGGCCCAAAGTCAAGAACCCAAACAATACAATAAGCATAACCACGGCCCAACAAATAACCTTAGGCCTTGTGCGATCCTATTGGGTTGTGTGGTCGTACCTGGCCCAACCCACATATAAGACTTAATTCATCTTGTGTGATCCAGTACCTTGCGTGACCAGTATTGTTACCCAGCCCAACATATGATCATACGGCCCAAATAACAACAACAAGCATCCTTGTGCGACTGGAGACCCCTTGTGCGATCAGGGCCTCTTGTGCGACCAGATCTGCTTATGCGACTGATCTTCTTGTGCGAGTGGGCATCTTGTGCTACCAAGATGCCTTGTGCGATTAGTTTTAAAATTCCGGATTTCATGCAATCAGTTAACACTTCCGAATATCATGCATATTAGTTACATTGTTTCCAAATATGCCATTTATCAAATAACACAATCACAGACTCTAGTCAATCCCTTAATCGATTAAACAAGGTTTTTATCTTACATTTCACATGAACCCTAATATAATCCTCAACATGACTATCAATCACACGCAACCACATCATGTATCCGTTTAGATAAATCTCTAACACATTCAAGCCTTAGGGTTGCATCATGTACATCATCATCGATCAACCACCACTGTTCAATTTATCAGATTATATACCTAACATAACCCATGCCATTACTACACAACAATTAGGCTAACCCTACATCTAGGCGTCCCAAACATCAAGAAACCATATACTCAATTATTTAAATGGATCACATGTTCCAGCCGACAATCCCTATGTCATGACATGCATATCATTAAATTTGGCTGCAACTTCAATACAATTCACATGCAAAAATCTGCCATAACTTTATAATACCACATGCTATCTATTTAATACTCATAAGACTAATTCTGACAACACATGCATTTACTTGTTCAAGGTTATCCCCTTTGACTAATCAAACTATTACATATTATTCTATTGGACCGATGAAACTACTGCCATTTTATTTAATTATGAATCACATGTACCACACATACTATCATGTATCAATTTCATAATATGTATCAAAGGAACTCCGAACAAAGCAAGAATAATAGCACACTAACCGATTAAAGAAGAGAGTAGGGGATTGATCCGAGCACAAAGATTTTCGATGAAGAGGAGGGGTGTTTGCCGTCAAGTTTGAGAGAGAGAATGAGAGGAAGCTAGGGTTTTGTGTGTGATAAGGGATTTGCAACAAATGGGAAATGTTGACCTCTTCATGAGGTTATACGTGTGAGAGGTGGGCCGAACCCACCACTATGGCAGCTCATTCGGTTCAAGTGAGGAGTGGGCCAAGAGTTGTAAAAGACCAAAGCCCAAAGGCTTGTGTGATTCGAATAGCGTTGTGCGATCGGTTTAATAACATACAATACACATCATCCCATAATCATAACATATAACACAAAGTCACATATAATCTCATTAATTCCACATATCAAATAATTACACCACGTTCAAATACGTTACATCAAGTACGTAGATAAGTTTGGAAATACGAGTTGTCACAGTTGTCACATCCTTCTCCTGCCGTCGCACACAAGACCAAAGGTTTTAGGGTTTTGATTTCCCCCCCCCCCCCCCCATGCATGTATGTATATAACATATTAGGGGGAGTTAGGGGCGGTTTGGGTGGAGTGGGCCGCAAGGAAGGTTTAGATGATGGGGGTTGGGCCAAGTTTTCGCAAAAAGGGAATAAGGGATGGCGGGTTGGGCTTGTTGTTTGCGCAAAGGGTTTTGGGTGGGGGTTTGGGCCGATTGGTAACACACAAGACGAGTGGCAAATCTGTAAAGTGTCGGTTTCTCGAAACTTATAAAGTGGATTCTTCACGAGTTTCTTATCATAACCAAATGAGGCGTTTCGTGTCGAAGTTAACCTACTACAATATCTCGTTCCACAAAATTGATGTATCACAATACTTATTTCGTTTCACAACGTTGATGTATCACAATGCTTCGGTTTTGGTTTCTGGTTTCATGAATTTCACTTTACACGTCACTAAGCACACAATCGATTGAAGACACAAATCACACACCACATACACATTACATATCATACATGAATTTCACATAGCACGCGTAACACGAATTCACAATGTACATGAATTTATGCGAGTTGTCACATCATCCCCAAGTTGAAAGAAATTTCGTCCCAAAATTTAGTACACAGTCACTGGAGAAGCTGGTTGTGTTGAGCATTTTTCCTGGGGTATCACATCCTCCCTGTTACAACTGGCACTTTTCCACATATTCCGTACAATGTTAAACAATAATCTGTGCATTAATGACTGTGCCTAATTTAATTAATGACATGAATGATTTTCTGAATTCTATTATATACCTACAAGTGCATTACATGTTGCAAGATTATTTATCATTATTGCATGCAACACAATGTGGTTCAATTAGTGCACGAAACAAAGCTAGCACAGTTATGTGAACTCTGGTCCATGATAATAAAAAGGGTTATTAGATTTTATCACCCACAACTATTGGCTATTGGCCACTGCCACCCTCAACTATTACTTTGATGCTCGTCACCCCCAACTTAACACTTAGTGTGTTTTGTCACCATGTCGTTAAATGATCACTAACTTTTGATCATGTTGCTACACTTTTTGGGGTGTCATAAGGATCTTGGGAATGTTTTAGGGATCTTAGGACACCCCCAAAAGTATATTAATAGGATCAAAAGTTAGTGATTTGGTGACAGAACACACTAAGTGTTAAGTTGGAGGTGACGGGCGTCAAAGTGATAGTTGGGGGTGGCAGCGGCCAATGACCAATAGTTAAGGGTGATAAAATCCAATAACCCTAATAAAAACCCTAATGCTCTCTCTCTAGTTTGGCGATTTCGTTCATCATGAATCCTCAGATGTTTTTCGTAATGATCTGTAACAGTCTGTGATTAGGGATTACTCCTCAATCTCTATAACGAACTCGTTAGCAGGTTTGATCGTTTTTCACCTAGGGTTTTTTGTTTTTGTTTTCAGTCGCCGCCTTATTTCTGTGTCATTCTCTCGTGGTGTATAGTCTTCTTGGTTGATCGATCTGTTTAGGATCTTGATTTACCTGGTTTACTATATAGTGCAAAAGGTGCATGGAGTAGGGTTTGCTAGAATTAGGGTTTTTTCTGACGTCAGGTTTTCTGCTTGTTGCGCTTCTGGTTCTCGTGTTTTTTGGTGCATGCTTGTGAGTTCTGCTGGTTATTTGAGAGAGGTGTTATTCTTAGTATGTGTAACAACTGTGCTTGTAATCATTGTGAACAGTTCTATTATCAATAAAACAATGTTATTTGATTCTAATGTTTGTTTGGTTGTGTTTTACAATTTTTTCATGTTTTGACTTTTATGTAATTTCAAACTCTATATCGCTTTCTGGAGAGTTATACGCAAACTGGTGCGTAAACGTAATCAGTTTAATGCGACAAATACTCCGGAACAGCAACATATACTTAACATACCTTAAATAACCTTTACATAACTTAGAAATAAGTTTTGAAGGCATTGGTATGACAAAAACAAGTTAATTCGTCTACAGGGACTAAAATTGACAAACTACGAAAGTATGCCAATTTGAACTGTAACGAACATTCCGGAACATGACCATAAGTTAAACATACCATAAATATCCTTTACATAGCTTAGAAATAGGCTTTGATGGGTTCGGTATGCTAAAAATAAACTTTTGGGTCATTCAGGGACTAAAAGTGTCAAAAAGTGCACAAGTTTGCACTTTCGCGCATAACTTACGTTCTGAATACATCTGGACATCCAAAAATTTATGTAAGCACTAAAATATTTTATCTTAGTGTTTGGAATAAGAGAAATTCATTCGTTGCGTCATTTGGATCGTTTTTCGCGCTTATGCGCATTCCGTCGTAACTAAGCGAACATCGCGATCGTACGGCCAAACGAACCAACACCCGGCATATTTTTGAGCATGTTTCATGTCCACAATGTTTAGGCATCATTTTAGGGCCTTAAAGTTGGCTTGGCGGGCCTTAGAAGTGCCGGAAATGGGCTGAAAACACAACAGGGACTGAAACTGTCATTTATGAAACTTAATTTCTGATCAGAAGCCCCAGGCGGCCCGCCTGAGGTTTGTCTGATCCTGAAGCGGGCCGCGTACACCTCCCAGATCAGATAAGATCGAACATTCAGCTGATTCCAGCTGTTTAATCCTCAACCACATGCTCACACTTGACCTTTCAGCTGATTAAGTGCCATTTTTAGGCACCATAACTTTCCAACACATGTACGGGTAGGATTCGAGCACGGTTTCCATGAAATGATCTTAACGGTTACCCGAAAACTATAAATAACCCAACCCCCATTACTTCAAACCCACTAGAATCTGATCTTAAAGAGTCTAAGTTGGAACCTTTGTTTCATACCTGAGTTATTTCGATCTAGATTAGCATTCGGGGACCCTTCGTAAGTATCCTTTCGTTCTTTTACTGCTTTTCGAGTCCGAAAGTCAAACTTTGTTTGACTTTCTGCATTGACCAGTTTATGGTCGATGCGAAGTTCGTTTGAACTTCATAACGTGAGCGTGATCACGATGGTTATAGTCCCTAGTGACTATACCTACTGATTACCACGTTATCTAGGCTCAGTGACGAGCCGTAGTTTCGGTCAGAATACGTATTCTTGCGTATTTTGTAACCAAACTACTCTTAGGTATCACAACCGTTTGTTGTGATACCAAACCTATTTTCTAAACTTAGTTAAGCATGTTTTAACATGCTTAGCTCGTCACTTTTAGTTTAGTGCTTATATAGGGTCGTCAGGTAAGCGATCTAAACAATCGCTTATACTTTCGAACCCGACCCGTTTGGTCGATCATTAGGATCCGACCAAGCACATTAGGTGACCATAGCATATAGGGAATAACCTTCCAAGGTTATACCTTATGGTCGCTTCGTTTAAGTAGTTGTATGATAGGTAGTTTATATGCCTTAGGTAAATTACCAAAATGCCCTTTTGACGCCAAAATTCATTTTTAAGCATATGTAACATAAATTTTGACATCTAAACTGATTTGACAACCATATTAGACATGTTAAGGCATATATTACTTGTCATAGGACTAGTTAGGCGTTCCAAACGCGTTTTACGCGAACGACGCGTTAAAGTAGCATAAGCTACCTAAACGGGTCGTAATGGGTCACAAACACTAGGGTTAGGTTTCGTTTTAGTATGTGGGCTTTGTTAAACAATATTACACGAGTCGCCATACTCGTTTGGTTTACGAACCCTCATTCTATCCGATCTTCCGATCTAGGTCCGGTTTATTAACATGGTTACCTATATTAGGTGCCGTTTGATTCCGAGATCTCTAGCATTGCTTGGTGGTTATCTTAGTACTTCTGAGCAATCTCAAGTGAGTACATAGAACCCCCTCTTTTAAATGTTTTCAAGGTGTTTATGTGAGTACATAGACCCCTCTTTTACTGTTTTCCAAACTGTTTTGGGGTGGAACACATGTGCCTATTTGTTACTTTCGTGCTTTCCATGTTTTCATATCATATACCTGCTATGTTCGTTAGTACATTATAGTACATGTTTTACATTACATTTCATGCTATGTATGTCCATTGTGTGCATACTTAGTACATTGTTTTACATTACATTTCTGCTATGTATGTTGACTGATAGCATGCTAGCACATTGATTTACAAGACTTTTCTGCTTTGTATGTTAACTTAGCATACTTAGTACATTGTTTTCATATGACATGTATACAACTGCTATGACATTTGGTTTGCACAAACGGGTCTTTATTACGTTCATTAACATTTGCTACGCTGCTAGGTAGTAAGTAGTGGTACCATAGGACTTGACAAATCCCATTCCTAACATCTCGGGTTTGTTTGGATGTAAGGAATGACTGAATCCGAAAACATTTCTTTTGATAACCTTGACTGAAAGGGGTATCCGACTGTCTCAAGGCTTGAATGTATGCGTTAACTTACCACATAAATGTTTGTATCAATGTAACATGCATTACTTTGCAAAACATAACATTTTGATATATTCAAAATACTTTGTTTTGTACAATTATACATTTTGGACTATGTGACAATGCTTTACTTACAATACATAACTTTTGTTACACATTACTTGACTACTTTTGGACTTATAAACATTTGACATGGCTCATACAAGGACTTTTGACTATTGGTTTAAACATAGACTTTATACATTGGTGGTTTGTTTAAGTGATTTAAGTAACGAGGTGTGTGTAATATGATACAAGCATGGTGGATACGTCGCTAGTACTTCCTATATATAAGTGTTTGTATGGTATTACATATTGTAGCGTTATTTAAATCATTTCAATTTAGACATATGACTTTTTATACAAATAACATACTTTTCACAAGACATTGTTTTACCAATCAACTTATCTTATACAAACTCATTTTACTTGGTTATTTATTTAACCATACTTTATTTTCTTATTTATACATATCATCTGAATTTATGGTTTTTCAAACGATTTATAAAACAAATCAAATTTGCAAGGTTCATGACTGACTGTTATTAAACAAATTTTCTTAAACTTAAGTCATGAACCCTATTTTCACAAAACCTATGTATCTCACAGGCATTTTTATGCTGACGTACCTATTTTCACATGTGTTTTCAGGTGCTTTTCCATAGGATGACGATCATGACACTATGGCGGACCTGTGCCTTAGAGACTAAAAACGATGATAGACTTTGTTTAATTATGTTATAAACTCTGTATTTCCTGTGTTAAGACAATGTAACTCTTGTTTAATAAATAAAATACAACTTTGTTTGCCATGGATTTGAAACAATTAATTCTGTTACAACACTCCCCGACGTTTTCCGCCACGTCTTGTATGTTATACGTGGTCGGGGTGTGACAGAAGAGTTGGTATCAGAGCCAATGGTTATAGGGAATTAGGTTATTAGTAATGCTTTGACCTACACTATAACCTTTCTAGGACCCTAACACAAGTTATCTTGTGTTTAGATCTTAAAACATGTACATCACCTATCCTTAGGTGATTATCAAAACAAGAAACCAAATTTTTCAAAACGATTTTTGAAAAACAATCTTCTGTTTTTGAATGATTTATTTCAAGGTTTTGAACCCTCTTTTGTAAGGTTTTGAACCCTTCCAGTTTGACTAAATTTTTGGCCTTGTGCCTTCAAATTTTCAAAATCTCGTCAAGGTTTTGGGTTTTAAATAATGTGAACACGTGCAAACTGGAAGAGTGAATGCCTGTATTCTGGGTTTTCTGTCTAGGCAAGCACTTCGTATACATCTCATCAGACGCGAGACCAGTTGTGCTTACCTGGGAATTCTTGGGATGAGTGTTCACTTATAGGCGAGCATGTCTTCGCGATACATTATTTTTGATCCATTTACTTTGATTAGTCACTGTGTGTTGTTCGTTTGCTTGGTAATGCGGACAAATGACCACCATCTTTGCTTTTGTTAATTTTGCTTCATCTCATTCTTTTCACCCAATCATCTCACTCGTTTCCTTCCATGTTTTCCTCTTTTAGAATGCCTCCTCGACGCGACAATCTGATAGCGACTGCCGAACTGGCAGAAATTATTGCGCAGCAGATGGCTGCTCAATTTCCAAATCTCTTTGCTCAATGGCACCAAGCCAACAACAACAACAATACTCCATGCAAATACAAGGATTTTAACTCGGCTAAACCACTCAAGTTTAGTGGTTCTGAAGGAGCGACTGGGCTTCTTCAATGGTTCGAGAGCATTGAGAATACTTTCCGCCACGTGCAGTGTCCGGATAATCGCAAGGTCGAGTTTTCTTCGAGCGTGTTTCAGAAGAGGGCTCTCACATGGTGGAACGGGGTGATGAGAGACCGGGGTGCAGAAGTTGCTCTAGCGCAAACTTGGGCTGAACTTAGGGCCCTTATGATGAGGGAATTTTGTCCTCGTCATGAACAGTGAGCGTTGGAGAAAGAGTTTGAGGACTTGAAACAAGACAGTGGCGAGCACAGGGCTTATACTGATAGGTTTGAAGAGTTGAGTCTGCTTTGCCCAACTATGGTTACCCCACTCGACAAGGCTATCGAAAGATACATCGACGGCCTACCTGACTCAGTACAAGACATCATTACTCGTAGTAACCCTGCCACACTCCGTCAGGCTATCGAGTTATCAGCGACATTGACTGAGTCGCAGGTTCGAAAGGGGAAGCTGCATAAAAAGGGTGACAAGGGAAAGAAACAGACATCTGACAAAGAAGATAGCAAGAATGGTCAAAACAAGAAGGGAAAGAATTCTGGAGGGTCTAGGAAGCGGAAGGCTTCCCAAAACTATGCCGTTACTGCACAGGCTCAAGCTGCACCAAATCAGCCTGCGCAACCACTAGCCAAGAAACCTTATCTTGGCAATGCACCTTTGTGCAACAGGTGTAACGGCCATCATCAACCACACCTCCAGTGTCGTCAGTGCACCAACTGCGGAAGACCTGGTCATCTTGCTGCCACCTGCCGCATTCCTGTTAACCAGAACCAGGCAGTTCAGAACCAAGCTCAACA
This sequence comes from Helianthus tuberosus, assembly GCA_030545235.1. Lineage (NCBI taxonomy): Eukaryota > Viridiplantae > Streptophyta > Magnoliopsida > Asterales > Asteraceae > Helianthus > Helianthus tuberosus. Next base: position 110,001,323 of record CM060409.1, read on the forward strand.
AGTTGCTCAGCCTCTTGCTCAGCAACAAGGTCAAGCTGCACGACCTCATTTTCCTCCTAGTTCATGCTACAATTGTGGGGATCTGACCCACTATAGGAACCGGTGCCCAAGACTAGCCAACCAGAACCAGAATCCAAATCAGAATCAAGCTCCGGCTCGAGGTCGAGTCTTCAACATGAATGCTCAAGAGGCTCAGGCAGACAATGAAGTGGTGAACGGTACGTTCTTTATTAATAATCAGCCTGCATCTGTTCTTTTTGATTCGGGTGCCGACAAGAGTTTTGTGTCATTGTCTTTTGAGCAAATGCTTCACGTGTCTAGAACGAAACTAGGTAAACCTTTGACAGTAGAAGTTGCTAGCGGTGAACCCATTGTTCTTGATTCTGTTCTTCGTAACTGCCAGTTAAACCTTAACGACCATCTTTTCCCTATTGACCTCACGCCAATGCAACTTGGAAGCTTCGACGTTATAGTGGGTATGGATTGGTTATCTAAGCATCACGCAGAGATAGTTTGTTCTGAGAAGATTGTTCGTGTGCCGCTGTCGACAGGCGAGATCCTACAGGTTCAAGGTGAGAAACCGTCTGGTGGTCTCAAACTCATGTCTTGTTTTAAAGCTCGGAAATATCTGCGGAAGAACTATGTGGCTTTCTTAGCACATGTTACAGAAGATAAAGGCAAGGGTAAGTCTATTTCAGATATTCCTGTCGTTCGGGATTATTCTGAAGTATTCCCTGAAGACTTACCTGGTCTACCTCCAGCACGCCAAGTCGAGTTCCATATTGATCTCGTACCTGGAGCAAATCCCATCGCCAGAGCTCCATACCGTCTTGCACCGTCTGAGATGCAAGAGTTGTCTAAACAGCATCAGGAGCTCTCAGACAAAAGTTTTATACGTCCTAGCTTTTCACCCTGGGGTGCTCCCGTTCTTTTTGTCAAGAAGAAGGATGGATCCTTTAGGATGTGTATCGATTATCGTGAGCTTAACAAGCTTACCATCAAGAATCGATATCCCCTACCACGCATAGACGACCTTTTTGATCAGTTACAAGGTGCCTCTTATTTTTCGAAGATTGATCTGCGTTCCGGGTATCATCAACTTCGTGTTCATGAAGAAGATATTCCCAAGACAGCGTTCCGCATTCGATATGGGCATTATGAATTCACAGTCATGCCATTCGGTTTGACTAATGTTCCTGCTGTTTTCATGGACTTAATGAATAGGGTTGATGTATTGCAAAATACATACTTTTATCGTGTATAGTTTGTACGTTTTATCGTTACTTTTAGTTTAGTTTAGTTTAGAATTGCGTACTATTGATCTTTATTGCGTTTTCCAGGTCTTGATACATAAAAGCGATGAAATTGGAGCAAAACCGAGCGAAAGTGTCAAAAGTCAAGTCGTAGAATCAATGCATTAAAGTGTTAGAAAATATTTGAGGTTTTTGGAGTTTGAAGCTGGATTTTAAAGTGAACATTCTGTGAAAAAATGAGCTTTCGCGTAGCGCTAGAGGTGAAGCAGGTCAGTCGCGCTACGCGACTGAAGGATATTTGACTTTTGTTGACTTCTACGCACTGGCGTAGCGCGAGAGTAGGGACAAGGCCAGTCGCGCTACGCGACTGGCATGATTGTTACGCCTGATTTGTTATCTCATTAGGGTTTCATATAAAGAACGAAGAATTGAAAGTCTAAACCCTAATTTTACGAATGAAGAGTTTTTGAGAGCAACTTGGGAGCACTTTTGGCGGAGAATCGAAGATCTTGAAGCACCGGAATCATTGGTACGAGCCGAGAGTGAAGATCGAAGATTTAATCGGGTTACCTAATCCCTTATTTAGTCGATTCTTTGTTTAAAACTTGTTACGATGAATTCTATGATTGATATCTTTGATTTGTTTTCGTTAATTGAGATGCTTGGCTAAATTGTTTAACTACCTAGACAAGATGATGGTTTGATATAAAGTTTGGATTTTTAATGGTTAATTATCGTTTGTGTATGGATTGATTCTAAAAGTAACGTGTTCTAGAATTTCTGATTTGGTGCATATGCATACTTGATAATTGTTCTAATATTGTTTGTTGCTTCGCTTGAATCTTGGTGACGGTCTTTATCACGGAATAGAATCAGGCTAGGGTTTAGGCTCGAGTTAGTTATTAGGTTGCAGTGCAATATATAGCTAAGATAGGTTTTGAGAGAAGTCGATCTTAGTTCCCTACTTGCATCCGTGTCTAGTAAACCAAGTTAGAACCTAGAACTGCCTTAGATTATCGCGCTGAGAGGTAGATAGTCATATTAGGGCACTTTTAGAATAGTTAGAGGACTGAGAGGAAGTCTAACAGTCGGTGTTCATAACAGCCTTGTAGGGTTTCCTAGGTTTCTTCCTGAGAAGGGTCGGGAGGTCTTAGCATTGAAATACCTTAAGGTTTAGTATATCACGATCCCGGCTCCATACAACTTTAATGCCATTAGAAGTCCATCCTTAGTCAAACTGGATTCGAGTCTAGGTAGTCTTTGATATTATCTGAATACAAACCACATTCTTCGTTCGTGTTTAAGTTAGTTAGTTAATTTAGTTAAGATAGATTTCCTTAGTTTTCAGTAACCCCCCCCCCCCCTAAAACAATTAAACAAGTTAGTCGCGTCCGTCAGAGTCTTGTCAGAGTCTAATACGTAATACATAGAGTCTTTGGGTTCGATACTCGGACTTACTAGGTCATACTACATTGATCGGTACACTTGCCGATTGTGTGGTTTAGGTTTAAAGAGTCTTAGTTATAAATTTAAAGCTTTTCGTGTCTAGTTTAGAGAGTCTAATTTAGTTGATATTTTATAGTTAGTTTTGCACACATCAAGTTTTTGGCGCCGTTGCCGGGGACTCTTGGCAATTGCGTTTATTAGCTTTGATAGACCTAGTTGATATATACGTGCTACGTGTTTTCTTTGTTTTGTGGAGTCTTTGTCTTCTCTTGTGTCTCGGTAACTAGTGTTTGCTTTTCTTGTGTTCAGGTTTTTGCTAGTGGTGGATGCCACATCTGCGCTCGCACGGACCACCACCACCAGTCAAGCAGTCATCATCTCAGGTTACTTCTACATCTTCATCTCGTTTCCCCGAGTTCGATTTCACCCCACCACCCACACCACCACCTTCGCCTAACCACTCACCTAAGGTTTCTCCACCCAATAGCCCTACTTCTAGTACTTTTAGTAACCTAGAAAACTTAGAACACATGGCTAACCCTAGGCAAACAGTCCATCAGCAGGCCACCCAGAATTTCACCGGCCTTGCTTCACCCATTACGGTTCCACCCATAGTTAATGAGAATTCATGGCAAATCCCATCGTATGCCATGCAGGCCATCACCAATAGCATCCAATTTCATGGCCGAGATGATGAGGACGCCCCGGCCCACATAAACCGTTTCTCTAGGATGCTAGCGACTTTTAGCCTTAGCGGTGCACCTAATGATGCCACATACTTACAGCTTTTCCCGTTCTCTTTAGCGGGTCGTGCGGCTACTTGGTTGGATTCTCAACCAACCGGTACTTTTACCACATGGGCGGGGCTTCGTCAAGCTTTTCTTAACAAGTATTTCCCGCCCGCCAAAGCTTCACGGCTTAGAGACGAGATCCATTCTTTTCGCATGGGGCCCGACGAGCCATATTACCTTGCTTGGGAAAGGTTTCAAACCCTTTGCGCTCGTTGCTCCCAGCACGGTCTTTCTGATTGGGCCCTATGTGAGAAGTTTTACAATGGACTTACCCAAGAGACTAGGGATAGATTTGATACAAATGCAGGGGGGCACATGATGGGTATTCTTACAGTTCCTGAGTGTTTAGAGCGTTTTGAGGCATTTGCTCAGTCTCAATCACAGTCACGATCCGATCAGAGGTTTCAAAGTGGTAATTCAAATATCACTACTAGTGCACCCGCCCGAGGGGTGAACCATGTCACTATGGATCCTAGTTTGGCCTCTGTTTTGGAGAATATGGATAGGCAGCTTAAGGAAATTCAGGCTAAGATAGATAAGTGTGAGTTGTGTCGAGGCGGTCACGGTACTAGTTCGTGTCCTTTGTTAGTTGGTGAGGAGCAAGTTGGCTTTGTAGGAGGAGGTTTTGGTAGAAACCAGTCTAGTGGGTTTGGTAATAATGTTGGTTCGGGGTGGCGTAATAATAATAATAATAATAACAATTTTCGCTCAAGTGGACCATCTGGTTTTCAATTAGCTCAAAATCCAAATAGGGGTCTAGGTTCGCTTTTCAGTGAGGGTTCGAGTGGGCAGGTTAAGGATGGAGGGTCAAGTGGTCAAGGTTCGAGTTTTGATGTAGGGGGTAGTATGGAAAGGATGGAGGCTATGATGAGCCAGTTAGTTGCTAGGGATCAAAGCACCCAAAAGAAACTTAGTGAACATGATCTCATGCTTAAAAATCACCAAAGTGCGTTTCAGGACCTTTCTAGGGTTGTAGGAGAGATGGCTAGGAAGATAGATGAGAGATTACCCGGTAAATTTGCGGGTAACACTCAACAGAACCCTAATGCACAAGCTAATGCCATTTACACTCGTAGTGGTAAGATTGTAGGGAACCCTAGTGTAGAGGAGAGAGAGGTAGACGAGGATGGTGATGTGGTTGATGAGGAGATTGAGGTGGAGGCTCCCGGCAAAGTGCAATCGAGGCTGCGCCCAGCAAGTACCGCACAGCCCGGTGAGTCTCGAGAGAAGAGAGTAGAGAAAGAGCCCGTAGTTGTTAGGCCTTCACCTTATGTGAACCATCAATATGCTCCGTTTCCTTCACGTCTTAAGAATCAAAAATATTCGAAGGAATACGGGCAATTCTTAGATATCTTCAAGCAATTGAAGATTAATCTCCCGTTTGTAGAGGCTCTCCAGTCCATGCCTAAATATGCTAAATTTTTAAAGGACCTTCTTAGGAATAAGGAGAAGTTAGGAGAGTTGTCGAATGTCCCGTTGCATGGAGGGTGTTCGGCCATTGTTTCAAATAAGCTTCCCGAAAAGCTTACCGATCCGGGTGTGTTTACTATTCCGTGTCTTTTTGGTAGTAACACCAACACGAGAGCTTTAGCTGACCTAGGTGCTAGTATCAATTTAATGCCCTATTCCTTGTATGAGAAGTTAGGTCTAGGAGAGCTTTCACCTACTAGAATGACATTGTCTTTAGCCGATCGGTCAGTTAAGTACCCGAGAGGAATTGTTGAGAATCTGCTTGTGAAGGTGGATAAATTTGTTTTTCCGGCCGATTTCGTTATTTTAGATATGGAAGCCGATGAAAATATACCGCTAATTTTAGGTCGCCCGTTCTTAAACACCGCTAAAGCTCTCATAGATGTCTCTTTAGGCACCATTACACTTAGAGCGGGTGAGGAGTCGGTGGTGTTTAACGTTATGCATTCGAGAGGTTTGGGCGATAAAGTTGAGGCGGTTTCGTTAGTAGGAGAGTGTGAGAAGGACGTGAGAGATGAGAAGAAGGTGATGAGTGATCCGGGTTTAGAGAAGATGATAGGATTCAAGTGTGGGGATCCTCTAGATAGAAAGTTGGAAGATTTGGAGAAAAGGGTGGTGAGTTTAGAGTCTAGGATTGAGAAACTGAGCAAGGCTCAGTGTGGGGATAGTTACAAAGATGATACTTTCAGATTCAAACCGCCAGATGATTATTTGAGAGAGTATGAGAGAGATGGGGGAAGTGTTAAGAAGGATAGTGTTGCAGCCCGTAGGGTGAGGGCTATGTTGGATGGTGAGTTGCACATCCATGATCCTCCGTAAGTAGGTAAGAAGTTGGTATTATTTTGTAGAGTTTGTATTTTTGGAGTCTTTTATTTTGTACCATGAGTCTAAAGTAGTAGTTTTTGAGTCTTTATGTGTTTCGAGTCGGTACTGCGTTGGGTTTTGTTTTGCTTTGATTGTGCAGGTTTGGATTGTACCACCCGTACTCAATTGCCATTCGGGTGATTCTGGACTTGCTATATTGATAAACTCAAGCAGATTAGTTAACGATCGCGAATGAAATGCTATACGATCGTTAGTTGGATTTAAGACCCGAACAGCTGGCACTGACTTTTGTCCTAACCAGCTAAGTCTTTTTCCAATTCTTTATCTTTGTATTTTATTTCTTTCGTATTTATTTTTAGGTAGTTGTCGAGTCGTATTTCCGTTCTTGCATTAGGGACAATGCAATCTTTAAGTGTGGGGATGGGATACATGTATATATTCGAGTCTTTTATTGAAAAAAAATAGAAAAAATTGAAAAAAAAAGTGAAAAATTAGAAAATGTCTTTCGAATAAAAAAGAAGTTTGCAATTAAAGCGGAAAATGATAGAAAGGGTGATTTGTTGTTTGGATCGAATAATAATAATATGAGATGATAATAAATCGAGCTTGCGTCTAGTTAGGGATATGTGGATAGGCCCGGGTTTAGTTTTAAGTCCCTTTGATCTAATATACCTTAAATTGTCGGTCTGCTAGTGGGTTTTCGCCTGGGAAATATGGGAAATCAAAACTGTCGATAATAGTATAAGGGGCACCGTTATAAGTTAAAACTGTTAGAGTTTGTGATCATGATAGAAAAAAAATAGAATAAAAGTGAGCTAGAAACTAAATGAAAGTAACACAGGCCTACGTATTCCGAGTTGGGGATAGCGACTCTACAGCCGGTTTGCCTCTGGGATGTGTGAAATCGACTTGCCGAATAAAAGTACCGAAGCTTATGTATTCTGTGATTGGGGATCGCGACTCTACAGTCGGTTTACCTCTGGGTTAAGGGAAAGCATCGTCTAGTCTCACGAATGAAAAAAAAAAAAAAAAAAAAAAAAAAAGCAAGAAAAAAAATGGAAAAGAAAAAAAATTGATTGTTTACTCTCGTGGTTTTGATATAAAACGGTTAGGAATTGATCCAGTGATCGTTCTTTTAGTCCTATAAGCTTGAGGTGGGAGTAGATGGATCGTAGATTCTAGTGTGAGACCCTAGGTGGATTGACTGCACTTAAACTAAATTCACATGATAAGGGCTTAGGATTAGATTCGGGTTTAAGAGGATCAGTATATTCGCAATCGCGGCTAACGCAAGTCTTGGTTTTAATAAGATATAAATAATTTTTGATCCAAGTGATGATTATCTATGATTCCGTTGCATAATTCTTTTTCGGGGACGAAAAAAAGAGTAAGTGTGGGGATGTTTGATGTATTGCAAAATACATACTTTTATCGTGTATAGTTTGTACGTTTTATCGTTACTTTTAGTTTAGTTTAGTTTAGAATTGCGTACTATTGATCTTTATTGCGTTTTCCAGGTCTTGATACATAAAAGCGATGAAATTGGAGCAAAACCGAGCGAAAGTGTCAAAAGTCAAGTCGTGGAATCAATGCATTAAAGTGTTAGAAAATATTTGAGGTTTTTGGAGTTTGAAGCTGGATTTTAAAGTGAGCATTCTGTGAAAAAATGAGCTTTCGCGTAGCGCTAGAGGTGAAGCAGGTCAGTCGCGCTACGCGACTGAAGGATATTTGACTTTTGTTGACTTCTACGCACTGGCGTAGCGCGAGAGTAGGGACAAGGCCAGTCGCGCTACGCGACTGGCATGATTGTTACGCCTGATTTGTTATCTCATTAGGGTTTCATATAAAGAACGAAGAATTGAAAGTCTAAACCCTAATTTTACGAATGAAGAGTTTTTGAGAGCAACTTGGGAGCACTTTTGGCGGAGAATCGAAGATCTTGAAGCACCGGAATCATTGGTACGAGCCGAGAGTGAAGATCGAAGATTTAATCGGGTTACCTAATCCCTTATTTAGTCGATTCTTTGTTTAAAACTTGTTACGATGAATTCTATGATTGATATCTTTGATTTGTTTTCGTTAATTGAGATGCTTGGCTAAATTGTTTAACTACCTAGACAAGATGATGGTTTGATATAAAGTTTGGATTTTTAATGGTTAATTATCGTTTGTGTATGGATTGATTCTAAAAGTAACGTGTTCTAGAATTTCTGATTTGGTGCATATGCATACTTGATAATTGTTCTAATATTGTTTGTTGCTTCGCTTGAATCTTGGTGACGGTCTTTATCACGGAATAGAATCAGGCTAGGGTTTTAGGTTTTGGTGAGTGTCTATATCACATAATAAACCTTTGATCCTTTAGGGTGAAAATTGCATAAGTAACCTTAGAAGTAATATTCGGTAATTTAATAAAATCAAGTGTTCTGCTTAACTTGTCGCTGAGAGGCTCGAGTTAGTTATTAGGTTGCAGTGCAATATATAGCTAAGATAGGTTTTGAGAGAAGTCGATCTTAGTTCCCTACTTGCATCCGTGTCTAGTAAACCAAGTTAGAACCTAGAACTGCCTTAGATTATCGCGCTGAGAGGTAGATAGTCATATTAGGGCACTTTTAGAATAGTTAGAGGACTGAGAGGAAGTCTAACAGTCGGTGTTCATAACAGCCTTGTAGGGTTTCCTAGGTTTCTTCCTGAGAAGGGTCGGGAGGTCTTAGCATTGAAATACCTTAAGGTTTAGTATATCACGATCCCGGCTCCATACAACTTTAATGCCATTAGAAGTCCATCCTTAGTCAAACTGGATTCGAGTCTAGGTAGTCTTTGATATTATCTGAATACAAACCACATTCTTCGTTCGTGTTTAAGTTAGTTAGTTAATTTAGTTAAGATAGATTTCCTTAGTTTTCAGTAACCCCCCCCCTAAAACAATTAAACAAGTTAGTCGCGTCCGTCAGAGTCTTGTCAGAGTCTAATACGTAATACATAGAGTCTTTGGGTTCGATACTCGGACTTACTAGGTCATACTACATTGATCGGTACACTTGCCGATTGTGTGGTTTAGGTTTAAAGAGTCTTAGTTATAAATTTAAAGCTTTTCGTGTCTAGTTTAGAGAGTCTAATTTAGTTGATATTTTATAGTTAGTTTTGCACACATCAAGGGTCTGCAAACCTTATTTGGATCAGTTCGTCATTGTTTTTATTGACGACATCTTGATTTATTCTAAGACGCGAGCTGATCACGAGCAACATCTTCGTCTTACTCTGGAACTCCTAAAGAAAGAGCAACTTTTCGCCAAATTCTCCAAGTGTGAATTCTGACTTTAAGAGGTTCAATTTTTAGGACATATTATCAACGAACGAGGTATTCATGTAGATCCCTCCAAGATCAGTGCGATTAAGGATTGGGATACGCCTACTACTCCTACTGAAGTTCGTTCTTTTCTTGGTCTAGCGGGTTATTACCGCCGCTTCATAGAAAACTTCTCAAAGATTGCAGTTCCTCTAACTGCTCTAACTCAGAAGAACAAATCCTTTGACTGGGGATTCAAACAAGAGGAAGCTTTTCAACACTTGAAGCAAAAGCTTTGCGACGCGCCTGTTCTGACTTTGCCTGAGGGCAATGATGATTTCGTCGTTTATTGCGATGCATCTAAATTGGGTCTTGGCTGTGTTCTGATGCAGAGGAACAAAGTCATAGCATACGCATCAAGGCAGTTGAAGATACATGAGAAGAACTACACCACTCATGATCTTGAGTTGGGTGCAGTTGTTTTCGCTCTAAAGATCTGAAGACACTATTTGTACGGTACAAAATGTGTGGTTTTCACTGACCACAGAAGTCTTCAGCATATCTTCAACCAGAAAGAACTCAACATGAGGCAACGACGTTGGGTGGAGCTTCTAAACGACTATGACTGCGAAATTCGCTACCATCCTGGTAAGGCGAATGTCGTAGCTGATGCATTGAGTCGTAAGGAACATACTAAGCTTCATTGTGTACGTGTTCAATCTGTTATTCAAGCTCGATCCGATATCCAAGCATGCATTTCTCAGGCGCAACAATCTTGTGTTTCACAGGGTTTGATGGATAAGGAATTTCCCTATCACATAACACCTGCTCTGGAACTGAAGGACAATGGATCGTATTACTTCATGGACCGTTTGTGGGTCCCAAGCCAGGATAATCTGCGTACCTTGCTTATGGATGAAGCCCATAAGTCGCGTTATTCTATTCATCCGGGCTTAGATAAGATGTATAAGGATCTTCGTATTCATTATTGGTGGCCTGGTATGAAGAAAGACATTGCCTTATACGTATCAAAATGCCTTACTTGTCTTAAGGTTAAGGCTGAACATCAGCGTCCTTCTGGTTTATTAGAGCAACCAGAGATCCCAGTTTGGAAATGGGAAAACATTACTATGGATCTTGTTACTAAACTTCCGCGCACAAAGAAAGGTCATGATGCCATCTGGGTAGTTGTTGATCGTCTTACTAAGTCAGCGCATTTCTTGCCAATCCGTGAGGATTTTCCTGCTGACAGACTTGCTCAAATCTATGTGGATGAAATTGTAGCTCGACATGGTGTTCCTTTGAACATCATTTCTGACAGAGATGCTCGTTTCACGTCTCATTTTTGGAGAACCATGCAATCTGCTATGGGGACCCAACTTAATCTGAGCACAGCTTATCATCCGCAAACGGATAGTCAATCTGAGAGAACAATCCAGACTCTGGAGGATATGCTTAGAGCTTGTGTGATCGATTTTGGTGGTAGTTGGGATTCACATCTTAAGTTGATTGAATTCTCCTACAACAACAGTTATCACACCAGCATCAAAATGGCTCCTTTCGAGGCTCTCTATGGTCGAAAATGTCGTTCACCAGTCTGCTGGAATGAGATCGGCGAGGCTCAACTTACTGGACCTGCCCTCATTTTAGAAACTACTGACAGGATCAAGAAAGTTCGTGATAACCTTCAGACAGCTAGAAGCCGTCAGAAGAGTTACGCGGACCCAAAACGCAAAGCCTTGGAATTTCAAGTCGGTGATCGAGTATTACTTAAGGTCTCACCTTGGAAAGGTGTGATCAGATTTGGAAAGAAAGGAAAACTTGCACCTAGATACGTTGGACCATTCAAGATCGTCGAAAGAATCGGAAAGGTAGCCTACAGACTTGAGTTACCTCCTGAACTCGGAATGGCTTAAACGCAAGCGCATTCCTTTGGTCAAAGTTCGCTGGGAAGCTAAACGTGGACCCGAGTTTACTTGGGAACGCGAAGATCAAATGAAGGCGAAATATCCACATCTTTTCCCACGAGGTTCCTCTAAATAAATTTCGGGACGAAATTTCCACAAGTAGGGGAGACTGTAACAACTGTGCTTGTAATCATTGTGAACAGTTCTATTATCAATAAAACAATGTTATTTGATCCCAATGTTTGTTTGGTTGTGTTTTACATTTTTTCATGTTTTGACTTTTATGTAATTTCAAACAATATATCGCTTTCTGGAGAGTTATACGCAAACTGGTGCGTAAACGTAATCAGTTTAATGCGACAAATACTCCGGAACAGCAACATATACTTAACATACCTTAAATAACCTTTACATAACTTAGAAATAAGTTTTTAAGGCATTGGTATGACAAAAACAAGTTAATTCGTCTACAGGGACTAAAATTGACAAACTACGAAAGTCTGCCAATTTGAACTGTAACGAACATTCCGGAACATGACCATAAGTTAAACATACCATAAATATCCTTTACATAGCTTAGAAATAGGCTTTGATGGGTTCGGTATGCTAAAAATAAACTTTTGGGTCATTCAGGGACTAAAAGTGTCAAAAAGTGCACAAGTTTGCACTTTCGCGCATAACTTACGTTCTGAATACATCTGGACATCCAAAAATTTATGTAAGCACTAAAATATTTTATCTTAGTGTTTGGCATAAGAGAAATTCATTCGTTGCGTCATTTGGATCGTTTTTCGCGCTTATGCGCATTCCGTCGTAATTAAGCGAACATCGCGATCGTACGGCCAAACAAACCAACACCCGGCATATTTTTTAGCATCTTTCATGTCCACAATGTTTAGGCATCATTTTAGGGCCTTAAAGTTGGCTTGGCGGGCCTTAGAAGTGCCGGAAATGGGCTGAAAACACAACAGGGACTGAAACTGTCATTTATGAAACTTAATTTCTGATCAGAAGCCCCAGGCGGCCCGCCTGAGGTTTGTCTGATCCTGAAGCGGGCCGCGTACACCTCCCAGATCAGATAAGATCGAACAGTCAGCTGATTCCAGCTGTTTAATCCTCAACCACATGCTCACACTTGACCTTTCAGCTGATTAAGTGCCATTTTAGGCACCATAACTTTCCAACACATGTACGGGTAGGATTCGAGCACGGTTTCCATGAAACGATCTTAACGGTTACCCAAAAACTATAAATAACCCAACCCCCATTACTTCAAACCCACTAGAATCTGATCTTAAAGACTCTAAGTTGGAACCTTTGTTTCATACCTGAGTTATTTCGATCTAGATTAGCATTCGGGGACCCTTCGTAAGATCCTTTCGTTCTTTTATTGCTTTTCGAGTCCGAAAGTCAAACTTTGTTTGACTTTCTACATTGACCAGTTTATGGTCGATGCGAAGTTCGTTTGAACTTCATAACGTGAGCGTGATCACGATGGTTATAGTCCCTAGTGACTATACCTACTGATTACCACGTTATCTAGGCTCAGTGACGAGCCGTAGTTTCGGTCAGAATACGTATTCTTAAGTATTTTGTAACCAAACTACTCTTAGGTATCACAACCGTTTGTTGTGATACCAAACCTGTTTTCTAAACTTAGGTAAGCATGTTTTAACATGCTTAGCTCGTCACTTTTAGTTTAGTGCTTATATAGGGTCGTCAGGTAGTTTGGTCGATCATTAGGATCCGACCAAGCACATTAGGTGACCATAGCATATAGGGAATAACCTTCCAAGGTTATACCTTATGGTCGCTTCGTTTAAGTAGTTGTATGATAGGTAGTTTATATGCCTTAGGTAAATTACCAAAATGCCCTTTTGACGCCAAAATTCATTTTTAAGCATATGTAACATAAATTTTGACATCTAAACTGATTTGACAACCATATTAGACATGTTAAGGCATATATTACTTGTCATAGGACTAGTTAGGCATTCCGAACGCGTTTTATGCGAACGACGCGTTAAAGTAGCATAAGCTACCTAAACGGGTCGTAATCGGTCACAAACACTAGGGTTAGGTTTTGTTTTAGTATGTGGGCTTTGTTAAACCATATTACACGAGTCCCCATACTCGTTTGGTTTACGAACCCTCATTCTATCCGATCTTCCGATCTAGGTCCGGTTTATTAACATGGTTACCTATATTAGGTGCCGTTTGATTCCGAGATCTCTAGCATTGCTTGGTGGTTATCTTAGTACTTCTGAGAAATCTCAAGTGAGTACATAGAACCCCCTCTTTTAAATGTTTTCAAGGTGTTTATGTGAGTACATAGACCCCTCTTTTACTGTTTTCCAAACTGTTTTGGGGTGGAACACATGTGCCTATTTGTTACTTTCGTGCTTTCCATGTTTTCACATCATATACCTGCTATGTTCGTTAGTACATTATAGTACATGTTTTACATTACATTTCATGCTATGTATGTCCATTGTGTGCATACTTAGTACATTGTTTTACATTACATTTCTGCTATGTATATTGACTGATAGCATGCTAGCACATTGATTTACAAGACTTTTCTGCTTTGTATGTTAACTTAGCATACTTAGTACATTGTTTTCATATGACATGTATACAACTGCTATGACATTTGGTTTGCACAAACGGGTCTTTATTACGTTCATTAACATTTGCTACGCCGCTCGGTAGTAAGTAGTGGTACCATAGGACTTGACAAATCCCATTCCTAACATCTCGGGTTTGTTTGGATGTAAGGAATGACTGAATCCGAAAACATTTCTTTTGATAACCTTGACTGAAAGGGGTATCCGACTGTCTCAAGGCTTGAATGTATGCGTTAACTTACCACATAAATGTTTGTATCAATGTAACATGCATTACTTTGCAAAACATAACATTTTGATATATTCAAAATACTTTTTTTGTACAATTATACATTTTGGACTATGTGACAATGCTTTACTTACAATACATAACTTTTGTTACACATTACTTGACTACTTTTGGACTTATAAACATTTGACATGGCTCATACAAGGACTTTTGACTATTGGTTTAAACATAGACTTTATACATTGGTGGTTTGTTTAAGTGATTTAAGTAACGAGGTGTGTGTAATATGATACAAGCATGGTGGATACGTCGCTAGTACTTCCTATATATAAGTGTTTGTATGGTATTACATATTGTAGCGTTATTTAAATCATTTCAATTTAGACATATGACTTTTTATACAAATAACATACTTTTCACAAGACATTGTTTTACCAATCAACTTATCTTATACAAACTCATTTTACTTGGTTATTTATTTAACCATACTTTATTTTCTTATTTATACATATCATCTGAATTTATGGTTTTTCAAACGATTTATAAAACAAATCAAATTTGCAAGGTTCATGACTGACTGTTATTAAACAAATTTTCTTAAACTTAAGTCATGAACCCTATTTTCACAAAACCTATGTATCTCACAGGCATTTTTATGCTGACGTACCTATTTTCACATGTGTTTTCAGGTGCTTTTCCATAGGATGACGATCATGACATTAGGGCGGACCTGTGCCTTAGAGACTAAAAACGATGATAGACTTTGTTTAATTATGTTATAAACTCTGTATTTCCTGTGTTAAGACAATGTAACTCTTGTTTAATAAATAAAATACAACTTTGTTTGCCATGGATTTGAAACAATTAATTCTGTTACAACACTCCCCGACGTTTTCCGCCACGTCTTGTATGTTATACGTGGTCGGGGTGTGACAGTATGGATGCTCATCCCAAAACTGATGATGCTCGTCCCAAAACTGATGATTCTGTTCTTCGTGATCGAGGTAAGCCGCCGATACAATACAAGGGTTTAGCTAGTCGTGTGGTCAATATAGATGGTAATCCGGTTTTACCTAGAAGGGGTACTGTTCAATTGCCGCAACATGATGTTAAGGAATTTAGAATAATAGATGAATTATCCAAGATCACTATTCCGGTTCCGTCATCGGAATATGAGGCTGCGGGTTTTAATTATGAGGGTAGTGATAATATTGAAAACCAGCCGAGTAAGGGCACTACTTCCAAACCGATGTCATATGCAGATACAGTAGCTGGTAATGGATTGAAGAAAGTAAACTTTCGCTCACTTGCTAGTTCCGATATACAAGATGGTTGTGATGTTGTTTTGCCGAGGGAATCTGTTCGGTCAGTGCAAGATAAGCTGGCTAATACTCTGTATGGGTATTTTTTAGGAGATCGGGTTGCTTTCCCTGTAGTTGATTATTTTGTTTGAACAAATTGGAAGAAGTATGGCTTGTTAAAAACTATGATGAACGCGAATGGTTTTTTCTTCTTTAAATTTAATGATGAAGTTGGATTGTCGAATGTTCTGAAGGACGGGCCTTGGATAATTAGATCCCAGCCATTATTTCTGGATGTCTGGACTCCAACAACTAAGTTAGAAAAGAAGGAGGTTAAAAAGGTTCAGGTATGGGTCAAAATTCATGAAGTTCCTTTAGCAGCTTATACGGAGGATGGTCTTAGCTTGATTGCAACTACTATTGGGGAACCAAAAATGCTGGATTCTTTTACTACGTCTATGTGCATTGACTCTTGGGGTCGAAGTAGCTATGCTAGAGCATTGATTGAGGTCTCGGCTGAGAATGAGTTTAGAGAGGAGATTACAATGGCAATTCCTGAACCGGAAGGGGAGGGTTTCATTAAAGAGACTATGTATGTCGAGTATGAATGGAGTCCGCATCGGTGTGCTAACTGCTGTGTGTTCGGTCACTCCACCGATATTTGCCCGAAACAACCGAAGAAACCAACTAAACCTGTGTATGAGAATCACAATCGGAATGTTCAAAAAAATCGTCCTGTAAAGAAGATGCCTGTTGTGGATTAAGACGGATACATAGGAGTATATGGTAAGAAAGCTGCAAAGAAAGTTGGTATTCCTGTTAATAAGCAGAAGTCTAAATTTGAATATCGTCCTGTTGGTTCTAAACCAAAAGGCGACGCTAAAAAAGATGCGGGTGTTATGAATGTAAGATTGAATAACCCTTTTGATGTTCTTAATGAAGTGGAAGACGAGGCGGGCACTAGTAACAAGACATCGGGGTTGAATAATGATGAGTCTGATGAAGAAGAGGTTATAGAGGTGGAAAACGAAATGGATGGGTTTATGACGGAAGGTACTCTAAATGTTAAAAGTAAAGGGGCAAGCACTCCTTCTCCGATAGTTACCCATGGTTAGCATTGCGGCTTGGAATATAAGGGGGTTGAACCGCCCTCTAAAACAGAAGGAGGTTCGGCAAGCATTTAAAGAGTTTAATCTCAGTTTGTGTGCTAGTTTAGAGTCTCATGTCAATGTTGGTAATTTGGGTAAAGTTTGCAAGTCAGTCTTTAGATCTTGGGAATGGACTTCGAATGGAGGTTGCTGTAATAAAGGCACGAGAATTATTATTGGATGGAATCCGGCCATTTTTGATGTGATGGTCTTGGCGCAATCTAATCAGGTTATGCATTTTCAGCTTGTTTTCAAATTGGATAAAAGAATGTTGTTTTGTTCAGTTGTTTATGCTGCTAATTATTATATGACCCGGAAAGAGTTATGGAGTAATCTTGTAATGCATAAAGCCCTTGTTAAGGATAAACCTTGGTGTATTATGGGCGATTTCAACACGGCTCTTAACATTGAGGATAACTCGATGGGAACTTCATTGATTTCTGCTGGTATGCGAGACTTTCAAGAGTGCGTGGATAATATTGATGTCACACCCCCAAATTCCACCTGCGGAGTACCGTCCGCTTGAGGGCGTGACCGACCAGGATCCAGCCACCAATTATACTGAATAATTGAATAATAGTAAGGATGATTACCAACCATAATGGTTAGTAGACACCATAGTTTAAAGTTCGAATGTTAGGTTCAAATAACAGTTAAGTAAGTAGCGGAAGCATAGGCAAAATAGTTTAAACAAAGTTCGTAGTTCAAATTATTTAGAACCCAACACGCGGGTTTAGACGACCACTACACTTCCCAAGCAGCAGCTCCTCAGTCACTGGTTACCTGCAAAGCATGCAGTAAGGGGGTCAACAATAATGCTGAGTGAGTTCACGGGTTGTCCAGTTTTAATTACCAAAAACTTGTTTCACCAGTTAATTTATCCGTTTATACATGCCATGGGGAGCTACCCCAAAAGTTAGCAACTAAACTGTTTTTCCAATACCGAACACTAGGTGACCGTTGCGTATCCGCAAGAGTGCCCCGATGTCAATGTTCTATCATCATTGACGGATGCCTGAGTACATTAGTTCACGACCGATCCCATACCTTGGCACGGTGTGAGGTTGGTAAGACCTAAATAGCGCTATCAACTAATAACCCGTTCGCCTGGCCCCGGCGACTAATCGGTATTAAGTAGTAGGGACTTTAAGTGATAGAGTTTCGTTTAGTGCCGTTTGTTGCAATCCGTATAAACAGTAATTAACTAAAAAGGTTCCCAAAAACAAGGGAAGAAAAGTAAGCTGTATCCCTCATAAGGGGATAGTGTTGTTTTTAGTTCCGTTTCCCAAACCACCGGGAATACATGCTTTAGGTTGTGAACTCACCTTGGGTTGCTCGGTAGATTAATTACCCGGTTGATCACGTTGGTCACCACGTCCTAGCATGGTTACCAATATAGGTCAAGTTGGGGTACAAGTATTCACGTATAATCTACACATAACTAACACATAGCATGCACAACATGTAATTACAGCAACAGTTAATAGTTAACACGTAGCCCATCTAATCAGTAACAAGTATGTACAGTCAACACTCTTGGGCCCAATAACTAACAGCCCAGTCGAGACCAAGTGTCGAGAACACACAGTTGCGAGTCGCAACCGGAGGTTGCGGCTTGTCATGTCTTGGTTGCGAGTCGCAACCGGTGTTTCGACTTGTCACGTTTTGGTTGCGAGTCGCAACCGGGCGGTTTCGAGTCGCAACCGGTGGTCTTGAGTTGTCATGGTTTGGTTGCGAGTCGCAACCGGAGGTTTCGAGTCGCAACCTTGGAAACGTGCACAAGAAACCTTCTAGAACCTCTGATGTACTGACCAATAGAATTCTGTTTTCATGAGATTTTGTACTAACCAACCATATTGCAATAACATGTTTCTTTGTCTATTATCACATGAAAATGGATCAAAACAAGCATATTTGAATATTCATATCAACATTCAAACAGTTCATCAAATATTCATATCAGCCTTCAACCCGTTCATCAAATATTCATGCATATTTAACACATAATCATCATATCCTCATCCTACACAACCTTTTATTTTTCGGGCAGAATTCATAGCACATAGACTAGATACCAAAGCAACATTTCCCTTCATTTTCTAGCATGAATCATTTATTCAAACACACTAGCTTATCCTTATCATATAGTTATAGCTCAAGGCATTCATAAGGTTTATGAATAAAACACATTGTTCAACCATTCATCATTCAAACATTGACAACAATCTATTATCTAATAAGCAATATACTCAATCAAATATCCAACTAATCAAATAGTTTGTGCATCATGAACCATCATTTTAAGTCAATCAACTATAATACACTAACCGGTTGGATGGAGGGGTACAAAAGATCGATGAACCAAGTTCCGAGTGATGACCACAAGCTTGAACCGAGATGATCCGAGATGATCCGAGAGCTCCTTTTATTGTTGCCGGTTTGATCCGAGAGAGGGAGAGGAGAGGAGGTGAGTTTGATGTTAGAACTTTAGGGTTTTAGTGGTTTTTAGAGAGAGAGAGAGGGAGAGTGTGTGAGATGAGGGAGTGTGGGAGTGATGTTGCAAAAATGGTGAAAGTTGTGAGGGTTGGTCATATATATATCGAGTGGGTTAGGGGGGGGGGGTGTCCGGGTGGGCTAAGGTTACGGCCCAACCGGCCCATATCGTTTCTTGTTTACTCGAGACCGAGTGGTCTCGAGTCGGGTTCGGTTCACACATATACTCATATATGTAATACATACACATAATTTAATACAAGGATCACATAATGCACAACAATAAATAACAAGTTCTCATTTAATATTATATATATGCACATACATTCATTTAAAGACGAAAGTTGGTTCGGGAAAACCCGAAGTGTCACATTATCCCCAAGTTTTAAGAACTTTCGTCCCGAAAGTTAAAGCAGCCACTGACAAGCTAGTAAAAGTGAGAGCGTTTTAACGAGGTGTCACATCATCCCCCCGTTAGTTTGGAATTTCGTCCCGAAATTCAGTTGTAGCTTCAGTGCTGGGGGTTTCATTTGGGAACAGCTGGGGATACTTGCGCTTCATCTGGTCTTCCCGCTCCCAGGTAAACTCTGGGCCACGGCGTGAGTTCCAACGAACTCGCACGAGGGGTATCTGGCTACGTTTGAGGGTTTTGATCTCACGATCCGTGATCTCAACCGGTTCCTCAGTAAAGTGTAGCTGTTCGTCAATAGTAAGTTCCTTGTAAGGAACGACGAGTGTTTCATCTGACAGGCACTTCTTCAGATTAGACACGTGGAAGACGTTGTGCACAGCACTCAGTTCTTCAGGCAGATTCAATCTGTAAGCGGCCGTGCCGATCTTTTCGGTAACTTCAAAGGGTCCGACATATCTTGGATTAAGCTTGCCCCGTTTTCCAAAGCGAACCACACCCTTCCAGGGTGAGACCTTAAGTAGAGCCCGTTCACCAACCTGAAACTCTTGTGGTTTCCTATCTTTATCGGCGTAGTACTTTTGACGGTCACGAGCTGCCGCCATGCGTTGCCTAATCTGGGCAATCTTTTCTGTGGTGTCGACTACATGTTCCGGGCCTGTGATCTGGCTGTCACCAACCTCAGCCCAGCAGAGAGGCGATCGGCATTTACGGCCATACAATGCCTCAAAGGGTGCTGCCTGAATGCTGGTGTGGTAGCTGTTGTTATAGGAGAATTCCACCAACGGTAGGTGCTTCTCCCAATTCTTGCCAAAATCGATCACACAAGCCCTAAGCATGTCTTCGAGGGTTTGGATGGTGCGTTCAGACTGCCCATCCGTTTGCGGGTGATACGCGGTGCTCATGTCTAAACGTGAGCCAAAAGATTTGTGCATGGCTTGCCACAATTCAGAAGTAAAACGTGCGTCTCGATCAGAAATAATAGAGGTAGGCACTCCGTGCTTCGAGACCACTTCTTTTAAGTATACCTCTGCTAGGGTAGAAAACTTCTCTGTTTCTTTAATGGCCAAGAAGTGTGCAGACTTTGTTAAGCGATCTACTATCACCCAAATGGTGTCATTTCCGCGCTGAGACCTAGGCAGGCTAGTAACAAAAATCCATGGAAATCTGCTCCCATTTCCATTGCGGGATCTCTGGCTGTTGGAGTAGGCCTGATGGTTTCTGATACTCCGCCTTGACTCTTGCGCAGGTTAAACATTTTCTGACATAGGTTGCTATGTGAGCTTTCATGCCAGGCCACCAATAGGTAGCCCTCAAGTCGTGGTACATCTTATCTGAACCCGGATGTACTGAGTAACGGGACTTATGAGCTTCATCCATCACAAGGTCACGTAAATTTCCATAAAGCGGAACCCATATGCGTCCGGCCACGTAGTAAGCACCGTCTTCTTTTTGTTCCAATCGCTGTCTCGATCCTCGCAGGGACTCAGCCCTGATGTTCTCGGCTTTCAATGCTTCAACCTGAGCATTCCGAATCTGATTAGGGAGGTTCGAGTGGATAGTGAGCTGTAAGGCACGAACACGCTTGGGTTTGGTCTCCTTTCTGCTGAGGGCATCGGCTACCACATTAGCCTTGCCTGGGTGATATTTGATTGCACATTCGTAGTCATTTAGGAGTTCGACCCATCGGCGTTGCCGCATATTCAACTCCTTTTGTCCCATTATGTGCTGGAGACTCTTGTGATCAGTGTAAATCGTGCACTTGGTTCCGTACAAGTAGTGTCTCCAAAGCTTGAGCGCGAAGACCACAGCTCCAAATTCTAAGTCATGCGTCGTATAGTTCCGTTCGTGGACCTTGAGTTGTCGCGAGGCGTAAGCAATAACTTTCTCGCGTTGCATCAATACGCAGCCAAGTCCTTGAATGGAAGCGTCGCAGTAAACGACGAAGTCGTCGGTACCTTCAGGTAAGGAAAGAATAGGAGCACTACAAAGGTTCCTCTTTAGTTCCTGGAAGGCAGATTCTTGAGCACCACTCCATTTGTAAGCAACACCCTTCTGAGTGAGTGTCGTAAGTGGTTGAGCGATCTTAGAGAATCCCTTGATAAATCTTCGATAGTATCCCGCCAATCCCAAGAATTGGCGAACTTCAGTCGGAGTCTTAGGTACGGGCCAATTCTTAATGGACTCAATCTTAGCGGGGTCAACATGAATCCCTTCCTGATTGACGATGTGTCCAAGGAAATGGACTTCTCTAAGCCAGAAATCACATTTCGAGAATTTGGCGTACAGTTGCTCATTGCGAAGAAGTTCGAGAATAAGACGTAGGTGTTGTTCATGCTCCTCTTGGCTCTTCGAGTAGATTAGGATGTCGTCGATGAATACGATTACGAACTTATCGAGGTAGGGTTTGCATACTCGGTTCATGAGATCCATGAAGATTGCAGGTGCGTTGGTCATACCGAAAGGCATAACAAGGAATTCGTAGTGACCATAGCGGGTTCTGAAAGCAGTCTTAGAGATGTCCTCATCGCAGACTCTCAGCTGGTGATAACCCGATCGCAGATCGATCTTGGAATAATAGCTCGACCCTTGCAGCTGGTCGAACAGGTCGTCGATACGGGGAAGTGGATAACGGTTCTTGATGGTAACCTTGTTAAGTTCACGGTAGTCAATGCACATTCGGAATGAGCCATCTTTCTTTTTGACGAAGAGCACTGGGGCTCCCCAGGGGGATGAACTAGGACGGATAAAACCTTTATCCAAAAGTTCTTGTAGCTGAGTAGAAAGCTCCTTGAGTTCCGCGGGGGCTAATCGATAAGGTGCACGAGCTATAGGCGCTGCTCCGGGAGCTAGCTCGATTTGAAATTCGACCTGACGGTGAGGAGGGAGTCCAGGTAGTTCCTCCGGGAATACCTCGGGATAGTCGCGTACCACTGGAAAATCTTCAATCCTGTTTTCCATTTTCTGTGTGTCGGTAATGAGTGCTAAGATAGCGGTGTGCCCCTTTCGTAGGTACTTCTGGGCTTTTAAGAATGAAATGATGCCTGTGACTTCTCCGCTCTTGTCGCCTTGAACTATAAGAGGTTTGCCAGGGGGACGGGGAATACGAATAGCTTTCTCCTGGCAGAGGATTTCAGCTCGATGTTTGGATAACCAATCCATGCCAATAATGACGTCGAAGCTTCCAAGAATGATGGGGAAAAGATCGATACAGAAGGTCTGACCAGACAACTCTAATTTGCAGTTACGAATTATGTGTGAGGCCTCGAGATTTCTACCATTAGCTATTTCAACAGTGTGCTTAGAGCTCAGCGGCGTAAGAGTGAGCTTAAGTTTCTTACTAATACGTAGGGATACATAACTAGCATCTGCTCCGGAATCAAATAGCATGGAAACATAACGATCATTAAGTAGGAACTTACCCGCTACAACGTTGGGGTCATTCCTTGCTTCCCCAGCTCCAATCACAAAAGCTTTTCCTCTAGCACCATTTCCAGCATTGTTGTTATTGTTCCCAGCACCCTGATTGTTGTTGTTTTGATTCAGTTCAGGGCAATCCTTTCGCATGTGCCCCATTGCTCCACACTTGAAGCATCCACGGTTGTTTCCTTGTTGCTGCTGTTGCTGTGGTTGTTGCTGATTCTGCCTAGCGGGGAACTGGCTTCGGCAGTCTTTTGCTTCATGTCCCATCTTGTTGCATCGCTGACACTGACCTTTTCCACATGGCCCACTGTGATGTCGGTTACATTTGTTACACTTAGGGTGGTTTCCTCGATAGCCACCCTGTTGCTGAGGGCCCTTGTTGCCTTCAGTCTTCCTCTGTTGAACTGGGGCCTGAGTGGGGTTAGCATCCTTTCCCTGACTTCCATCCCACTTTCGCTTGTTATCGCCAGAAGTTCCAGCAGTAGCACCGATCCTCTGGGGCAGCTTGCCCTCTTCCACAGCCTGATTGGTGAGTTTGTGAGCAAGACGAACCACAGGCTGTATGGTGTTGAGGTTGGCCGAGGTCACATGGCTTCGGATTTCTGGGACCAAGCCTTTGATGTACAACTCGATCCTTCGATACATAGGTTGGGACATGTTTGGGCAAAGTGCAGCATAGTCGTTGGACTGCTTAGTGTAGGTCTCAATCTCTGATCCGACCATCTTGAGCGCATAGTACTCGTTCTCGAGCTTGTGGATGTCATCCCTGTGACAGTACTCCTCTTTGATCATGTCCTTGAAATCTTCCCATGCCGTAGCATTAGCAGTTTCCAGACCAAGCATCTGAATCTGTGCTTTCCACCATGAAAGCGCGTTTCCTTCAAGTGTACCAGTTGCGTACTTAACCCAGTTAGCAGGGGGACACTCGCAGACAGCAAAGACAGCTTCGGCCTTTTCAATCCAGTGCAGAAGGCCTATGGCACCCTCAGTGCCGTCGAAAGGGAGAGGCTTGCCATCCATGAAGGTTTTGAAAGTGCAAACACGTGGTTGCGCAGGCGCAGGCTGACCTCCAGGGTGAGCTGCGAAAGCTGCAGCCACCGTGTTGAGCAAGTTGGCGAATTGAGCCTGAGTCATGTTAACGCTTCCTCTTCCGCGTCCACTCATTGTCTTCATAACCAGAAAACACAGTATGAGTGTGATGTCGTAACGTAGCGAGAATAAGATAGAAGAGGGAGGTGTATCTATCTAATCAGGCACACTAGTATGTATAGTAGAGCAGTCAATATAAGATAAACAAGCAAGTAAACACAAGTCCGAGCTACGAGGTCTAGTATGTCGAGTCTTGCCCTTGGAGTGTAGTGTCGTCACGAGTCACGGGTTATAGTCTGGTTTTTCTCAAAAAGACTCTTCTTTTTTTAAAACCAAGTTCACTATAACCAATGGCTCTGATACCAATCTGTCACACCCCCAAATTCCACCTGCGGAGTGCCGTCCGCTTGAGGGCGTGACCGACCAGGATCCAGCCACCAATTATACTGAATAATTGAATAATAGTAAGGATGATTACCAACCATAATGGTTAGTAGACACCATAGTTTAAAGTTCGAATGTTAGGTTCAAATAACAGTTAAGTAAGTAGCGGAAGCATAGGCAAAATAGTTTAAACAAAGTTCGTAGTTCAAATTATTTAGAACCCAACACGCGGGTTTAGACGACCACTACACTTCCCAAGCAGCAGCTCCTCAGTCACTGGTTACCTGCAAAGCATGCAGTAAGGGGGTCAACAATAATGCTGAGTGAGTTCACGGGTTGTCCAGTTTTAATTACCAAAAACTTGTTTCACCAGTTAATTTATCCGTTTATACATGCCATGGGGAGCTACCCCAAAAGTTAGCAACTAAACTGTTTTTCCAATACCGAACACTAGGTGACCGTTGCGTATCCGCAAGAGTGCCCCGATGTCAATGTTCTATCATCATTGACGGATGCCTGAGTACATTAGTTCACGACCGATCCCATACCTTGGCACGGTGTGAGGTTGGTAAGACCTAAATAGCGCTATCAACTAATAACCCGTTCGCCTGGCCCCGGCGACTAATCGGTATTAAGTAGTTGGGACTTTAAGTGATAGAGTTTCGTTTAGTGCCGTTTGTTGCAATCCGTATAAACAGTAATTAACTAAAAAGGTTCCCAATAACAAGGGAAGAAAAGTAAGCTGTATCCCTCATAAGGGGATAGTGTTGTTTTTAGTTCCGTTTCCCAAACCACCGGGAATACATGCTTTAGGTTGTGAACTCACCTTGGGTTGCTCGGTAGATTAATTACCCGGTTGATCACGTTGGTCACCACGTCCTAGCATGGTTACCAATATAGGTCAAGTTGGGGTACAAGTATTCACGTATAATCTACACATAACTAACACATAGCATGCACAACATGTAATTACAGCAACAGTTAATAGTTAACACGTAGCCCATCTAATCAGTAACAAGTATGTACAGTCAACACTCTTGGGCCCAATAACTAACAGCCCAGTCGAGACCAAGTGTCGAGAACACACAGTTGCGAGTCGCAACCGGAGGTTGCGGCTTGTCATGTCTTGGTTGTGAGTCGCAACCGGTGTTTCGACTTGTCACGTTTTGGTTGCGAGTCGCAACCGGGCGGTTTCGAGTCGCAACCGGTGGTCTTGAGTTGTCATGGTTTGGTTGCGAGTCGCAACCGGAGGTTTCGAGTCGCAACCTTGGAAACGTGCACAAGAAACCTTCTAGAACCTCTGATGTACTGACCAATAGAATTCTGTTTTCATGAGATTTTGTACTAACCAACCATATTGCAATAACATGTTTCTTTGTCTATTATCACATGAAAATGGATCAAAACAAGCATATTTGAATATTCATATCAACATTCAAACAGTTCATCAAATATTCATATCAGCCTTCAACCCGTTCATCAAATATTCATGCATATTTAACACATAATCATCATATCCTCATCCTACACAACCTTTTATTTTTCGGGCAGAATTCATAGCACATAGACTAGATACCAAAGCAACATTTCCCTTCATTTTCTAGCATGAATCATTTATTCAAACACACTAGCTTATCCTTATCATATAGTTATAGCTCAAGGCATTCATAAGGTTTATGAATAAAACACATTGTTCAACCATTCATCATTCAAACATTGACAACAATCTATTATCTAATAAGCAATATACTCAATCAAATATCCAACTAATCAAATAGTTTGTGCATCATGAACCATCATTTTAAGTCAATCAACTATAATACACTAACCGGTTGGATGGAGGGGTACAAAAGATCGATGAACCAAGTTCCGAGTGATGACCACAAGCTTGAACCGAGATGATCCGAGAGCTCCTTTTGTTGTTGCCGGTTTGATCCGAGAGAGGGAGAGGAGAGGAGGTGAGTTTGATGTTAGAACTTTAGGGTTTTAGTGGTTTTTAGAGAGAGAGAGAGGGAGAGTGTGTGAGATGAGGGAGTGTGGGAGTGATGTTGCAAAAATGGTGAAAGTTGTGAGGGTTGGTCATATATATATCGAGTGGGTTAGGGGGGGGTGTCCGGGTGGGCTAAGGTTACGGCCCAACCGGCCCATATCGTTTCTTGTTTACTCGAGACCGAGTGGTCTCGAGTCGGGTTCGGTTCACACATATACTCATATATGTAATACATACACATAATTTAATACAAGGATCACATAATGCACAACAATAAATAACAAGTTCTCATTTAATATTATATATATGCACATACATTCATTTAAAGACGAAAGTTGGTTCGGGAAAACCCGAAGTGTCACAATTGAAGTTGTTGATATTAACCGTATAGGGATACAGTTTATGTGGAGTCAAAAGCCAAAGAATGGGGTAGGTTTGCTGAAAAAACTTGACCGAGTGATGGGAAATACGGAATTTATAGCTGATTTTCCGAATTCTGTGGCCATGTTTAAACCGTATAGGCTATCGGATCACTGTCCTTGTATTCTCTCGTTCCCGGATTCTAGTAGACTGAAGCCAAGGTCTTTCAAGTTTGCTAATTTCCTGGTGTATAAACCTGAGTTCTTGGAGATTGTTAATAGCAATTGGCTTACTAACGTTAATGGTGTTCATCAGTTTAGAGTGGTTAAAAAGCTTCGTTTACTTAAACACCCGTTGCGTTCTTTATTATTCAAACAAGGTAATCTTCATAAAAAAGTTGAAAATCTGCGTTCGGATCTAGATGACATACAGCAAAAGATTGATCGTGATCCTTCTAATGCTGATCTTCGGGCAGCAGAGTGTTTGATAAGTCGTGACCTTCAAGAAGCATCGTTAGACGAAGAACGTTTTCTGAAACAAAAGTCTAAAGTTGATTGGTTAAGTGCGGGGGATATGAATTCTGCTTTCTTTCACTCATCTCTGAAAATTAGAAATCATTGTAGCCGAATAGAGGTGATAAAAGATTCGGAAGGGAACCTCTATGAGGGTGATACGGTTTTCCAACCGTTTGTCAAGCATTATGAGAATTTTTTCGGTACTCAAGGTGATATTTCTCTTTCTCCAGCTTCGGATTTATTCTCTAAGTCCTATCTCCTCAGGTTGCTGATCATATGATCCGCCAAGTTTCGGCGGAAGAAGTGAAAAAGGCGATGTTTTCTATTGGTATTGATAAAGCTCTGGGCCCTGATGGTTATACAGCGGCTTTTTTCAAAAGTGCGTGGCATATTGTTGGTAATGATGTTACTTGTGCTATCATTGACTTTTTTGAGACAGGAAACCTTCTTCGTGAATTGAATCACACTAATATTGTGCTTATTCCGAAAATTCCAACCCCTTCGGCTGTCAGTGACTATCGGCCGATTGCTTGCTGTAATGTCTTATACAAATGTATCAGTAAAATCGTTGCGGATATAATTAAAGGTGCACTGAATGGTATTGTTAGTATTAATCAATCGGCTTTTGTTCCTGGTAGGAGAATTTCTGACAACATTTTGTTGACTCAAGAATTAATGCATAATTATCATAGACATACGGGTCCTCCAAGGTGTGCTTTCAAAGTGGATATCCAAAAAGCTTATGACACGGTTGACTGGAGATTTCTAAAAAGTGTTCTGCTTGGGTTTGGGTTCAAAGACAAGATGATTGAGTGGATCATGGTGTGTGTCTCGACTACCTCCTTTTCTATGTGTGTCAATGGATCTGTTCATGGGTTCTTTAAGGGAAAACGAGGTTTAAGGCAAGGGGATCCAATATCCCCTTATCTTTTTACCTTAGTTATGGAGGTTTTGACGGCCATTCTTCAGAATGCGGTTCGTATTGACTCTTCCTTTAAATTTCATAATAAATGCGAAAAACAGCAGATTGTCAATCTTTGTTTTGCGGATGATTTGTTCCTTTTTGCTAGAGGAGAAGTTAATTCGGCTAGGTGTATTATGACGTCTCTATCTAAGTTCACGAAGATGTCGGGGTTAGTGCCGAATAATCAGAAAAGTACGATATTCTTTTGTAATGTCAATGGCCATGTCAAAGATGATATTTTGGATTTCATGCCGTTTGAGGAAGGAACGTTGCCTGTTAAATATCTGGGTGTGCCCCTGATCTCTTCCAGACTCGGTTATAGTGAGTGTCGAGTGCTCGTGGAAAGATTACAAAAACGTATAACGCATTGGAGGAACAAGTTGCTTTCGTTTGCTGGTAGATTACAGCTTATTACTTCAGTTCTCTCAGCTATGCACATCTATTGGTCTTCTGTTTTTATGTTGCCGACCCGTATTGTTCATGAGCTTGAAGCTTGTATGCGAAATTTCCTTTGGTCCCAAGAGAGTGTGTATTCTAAAGGTAAATCTAAAGTTTCTTGGAAGACCGTTTGTACTCCGAAGTATGAAGGAGGGTTGGGAATTAGACGAATTGGGGATATGAATAAGGCTCTTATGTCTTATCATATTTGGAGTATAGTCTCTAAGCGGGATTCTTTATGGGTGGATTGGGTGCACAGTTACCGGTTAAAAGGCAAGAGCTTTTGGGTGTGTAAAACCCCAGCTAATTGCTGTTGGTCTTGGAGAAAATTAGTGCAATTACGGCCTCTTATCAGGAATCATATATGGTCGGTTCTAGGTAATGGAGTTGATACATCTGCTTGGTTCGATTACTGGTGTGATATGTTGGACTCTGTATGCCCAAGACACATATTAAATTGATGTGGCTAGTACGTTATGATCCAAGTCGGGTCATACCCAATAACAAGCTAGACAAACACCTACAATATTTATTTATGATATGATCAAACAAATAAATATTAACACTTAGAATATTTAGAAATTGGTTTTCTAAATAATTGCACTTCAGAAAACTAATAAATTATATGGATAATTTATTATGAGAGAGTATTTTATTTTGTTATTTAATAGGTTAAATAACATTATAAAAGTTATGATTTGTTGCATAAAAGTCTTATATATATGTAATGTTATATTTTATAAAGGTTGTAAAATATAAACAAGACTTAAAAATAAAAGGGAAAATTTTTCATTGGGTGAAAAGGGTGGCCCTATGGCCGGCCCCATGGTCTTCCCAAGGAGGGTTTTACCCACTCATTTTACATGCAAAATGTCATAAAAGGAAGGCACTTGATTGGGTCTTGTTTTTGTAAAAACACAAGACATCTTCTCTCACCAAAATCACTAGTAATCTCAAGTTGCAAAAACTCTAAAAAGCTCTCAAAAATTTTCGGCCAAGAGCTGAATTTTTAGAGCAATTTTGTGAGCTTCAAGTGTAGAAATCCTAGCAATCTCAAGGTGTTTGTTGGAGCTTTCGGGTATACTAGCTTGAGGCTTTCTCGTTTGGAAGCTACCATTCAAGATTCATCATCATCTTCCATCTCCTTGCTCCAAAGAAAGGTTGAACTCTCAAACACCCTATGGTTGTATTTTGAAAGCATGTATGTCATATATGGATCCGGTTTTGGGTTTTTGCATTTAAAAGAGTTTTAAATCTTGTAAAGTAACATGTTTTAAATCCTTATTCCGCTGCGTTTTAATTTTATTCGGATAAAATTAGCTTTGATAAACATGTACAAAACCCAACAATGGTATCAGAGCCGCTTATATGAGTGCATGCTTCATTGGATTTAAAATTTTCGGGTTTTGGGTTTGGTTAAACCCTATGGCCGAAAGTTTTGACCATGGTTCTCCTTTTATTTTTCAAGATTTATTTCCTTCATGCATAAAGGAATCTTGAAAAAATTATATCATATGGATGATTTGTTTTGTTTGGACAAAAACCCACATTTTTCGGTTTTTCATTCTTGGCCGAAAAATATAGGTTGTAAAAGGAAACCATTAATTTTGCTCTTGAAATTTATATATATTTGGATATATATATTTTGGTGTTCATAACCTAGCCATGACCTTGTGTGAATATGTTTGTGTTTGTGATTTTGTTATTTATTCAATGGGTTGTAATTATTATTTTGTCTTCCATTTGTAAAAATATGTATTTTATTTATTTTCATATGGTATGTAAGTAAATAGATTAGATGCATTTATTTTACTAGAAAAATGTATTAGGATACTTTTATGTAAAAGAAGATGCACACAAAAATGCGTTTTTGGTGTTGCCAATTTCGGGCAAAAAGGACTTCATAGTTCTTAACGGGATTTTAGCCCGATAACCAAAACACATTTTGAAGTCCAAAGGAGTTTGGAGCTGAATTTAAAAGACATTTGGAAGCTCAAAGAATGTGAAGAAATCACAACACAAGATGAAGACTTGAAGCATTTGGATGCGGGATCAAGTGGGAGTTCACCGACACTTTTTTTGTGTCCATATTCACCCTTTAGGAAGGACCTTTTGACACACTTGTTTCGGCTAACAAGTGTGGTCAAAATAGTTGGCTATGGTTATGCACCTTTTATCATATGTGTTGTATGCTTGTATGGTTATATTTTATTTATGGTTGTTTGGATGATATTTGGATATGCATACTTAACAACTAATAACCCGTAACAAGCTTAAAAATGGTTCTTACAAAATCATTAAAACGATTAATAAAAGGTTTATTAAAAATTAATGATTTTATAATAAAATGGGTTTTATTAAAAGAACCTTGAAAATTGGTTTTCACTAAAGTACCATTGATTTGAATGCATGCAAATATATGGTACATAAAATTTTTCTAAACTAGAATTTTGAAAAATAAAAATCCCTTTAATAAAACAAGTCAAACACCATCCTTTTATACAACACTCAAATTACTTGGGAACTCTTTGTGGGATAAAGGTCACCTAACCACATTTGAGGAAACTTGTATATTCGAGGTGGGTTTACCATGTTTGTGGGATAAAGGTCACCTAACCACTTATGTGTATAAACTCACACGTGTGTGTAAGTTGGACGACTTGATTTGGAAACCATGAACTTAGGGTCACCGAAGCATGGCGAACAAATGGTGTTGATGGGATTAAACATGCCAACTAAACATAAAGATGTTTAACCGATCCCATATAGCTAGAAGTTGCAAAAGGGTTGCAATTGTCAAACGTTGACTACCTTGTTAATTTAAATAATGGGATAAAGGTCACCTAACCAATATTTAAATGTAACGTTGGATTCTAGATTTTAATTATTAATTGTCTACGAGACGTTAAAAGGGTATTAATGATTAAAATTTTAATAATATCGAAAATACTAAAATTGAACTTTGTTAAATTTTGTAGATGGCCGCTAACAATGCAAACCCGATTAATCAAACCGTCCGTAACCTATCACTAAGAACCATCCTTGAAAAGGATCGTCTCAACCATAATAACTTCATGGATTGGTTTCGAAACTTGAGAATTGTTCTCAAGCAAGAGAAAATATCCTATGTGTTGGACGATCCTATTCCCGATCAACCCGACGAGGAAGATGTAGAAGCCTACAATGATTGGGTTAAGTATACCGAGGACTCCATGCAAGCCTCTTGCCTCATGTTGGGAACTATGATTCCCGAGATTCAAAAGGACTTTGAACATCATGGGGCATACGACATGATTACCCAATTGAAGGAAATGTTCCTACAACAAGCAAGGGTAGAACGCTTCGAAACGGTTCGAGCGCTTCATGCATGTCGAATGGAGGAAACCCAATCGGTCTCATCTTACGTCCTAAAAATGAAAAGCCACATTGATCGCCTCGAAAGGCTCAATTGTCCCGTCTCTAAAGAGTTGGCTACGGATTTGATCCTCAACTCTTTAACAAAGAAATTTGAGAGCTTTGTCATGAACTATAACATGAATGGATGGGACAAGAGCATTGGTGAGCTTCATGCAATGCTCAAAACGGCCGAAGCGGGAATGGGTAAAAAGGCTTTACCTGTTCTAACGATCAATGAGGGAGGCAAGAAGGGACATCACTCCGACTCCAAGGCAAATGTTGCCAAAGGGAAGGGACACGTCAAAGGGAAGGGAAAAAGAAAGGCTAAAGCAGAACCACCAAAACCAAAAGAGAAGAAGGCAAAGGTTGCCACGAGCGATCCATGCTTTGAGTGTGGAGAGATAGGGCATTGGAAAAGGAATTGTCCAACCTATCTCAAAGAGTTGAAAAACAAGAGGGATGCAGGGCAAACCTCAGGTACAATCTTTATGATACATATTGATCTAAATGTTATTTCTTCTAACACATGGGTATTAGATACCGGATGTGGAACTCATATTTGCAATTCGTTGCAGGGGTTCAAAAGAAATAAGCATTACAAGAAGGGAGACACTAGTCTCTTTATGGGCAATGGAGCGAAGGTTCAAGTTGAAGCCCAAGGAGACTATGTTTTAAAACTTCCAAGTGGTTTGGAAATTTGTTTGAAAAATGTTTTGTATGCTCCTAGTTTGACTAGGAACATTATTTCTGTTTCCCTTTTAAGACAATATGGATTTGATTTGAAGTTTGTGAACAATGAAATTTATGCTTTGATGAATGACATGTTCTACTTTAAAGCTACGCCTTCAAATGGTATTTATGAATTGGTTCATGATAATACATCATTTGATAATTCGATGTACCAAGCAAACACCAAGAAACTCAAAATGGATTTGAATGAGACCTATCTTTGGCATTGTCGTCTTGGTCATATAAACAGAAATCGCATGCAAACACTTCAAAAGAATGGTCTTTTGGAAACAAATGAAATTGGTTCATTTGATACATGCGAATCTTGTTTACAAGGTAAAATGACCAAGAAACCCTTTAGTGGCACAAACCAAAGGGCAAAAGATTTATTAGGCATCATACATTCGGATGTATGTGGTCCTTTTAAGCCAATGACTAGGAATGGTGAAAGATACTTCGTAACTTTTACCGACGACTTTAGTCGTTATGGTTATGTGTACTTGTTAAGACACAAAGATGAAGTTTTTGAAACGTTCAAAATCTTCCAAAACGAAGTAGAAAATCAACTCACCAAGACAATCAAAGTTCTTCGTTCCGATAGAGGAGGTGAATACCTAAGTGATGCTTTTCAAGATCATCTTAGGAGTTGTGGGATCATCTCACAACTTACTCCACCTGGAACACCACAACATAATGGTGTGTCTGAGAGGAGGAATCGAACTCTATTGGATATGGTTCGATCGATGATGGCTAGAAGCACACTGCCTCTATCATTTTGGGGTTACGCTTTGCTCTCCGCGGCTCGTATATTAAATATGGCCCCAACCAAGAAAGTGGATAAGACACCTTTTGAAATATGGCATGGAACGGTTCCATCATTATCATATTTGAAGGTATGGGGTTGTGATGCTTATGTAAAGCAATACACCCCAAACAAGTTAGAAGTACGATCCATTAAGTGTATCTTCGTAGGATATCCTAAAGATGATATAGGATATTATTTCTACGATCCAACAGAGCAAAAGGTATTTGTTGCTCGAAAGGGCAAGTTCTTGGAGGATAAGTTCCTTATGGAAGGAACTAGTAGAACAGAGGAACTTGATGAGGATCAAGAACCACAAGCCGATACACGTTTGGTTGATACTAGCATTCAACAAGAGGTTGTTGAAAATGATCAAATGGTTGATCAACATACACAAAACGTTCGAAGATCTGGTAGAATTAGTAATCCACCTGAAAGATATGGATTTTTCATGGACGGATGCTATGTGGTAGATTCAGATGAACCAACCACATACCATGATGCAATGTCGAAATCCGATTGCGACAAATGGCTTGAGGCTATGAACGTAGAGATGCAATCCATGTATGACAACCAAGTTTGGGAATTGGTTGTGCCACCTCTTAACTCCAAAGTAGTTGGAAGTAAGTGGGTTTTCAAGAAGAAAACAGATATGCATGGTAACTTGGATACTTATAAAGCGAGACTTGTAGCAAAAGGTTTTACTCAAACTCAAGGGGTTGATTATGATGAGACCTTCTCGCCAGTGGCAATGCTAAAGTCGATTAGGATATTATTTGCCATAGCTGCATATTATGACTATGAGATTTGGTAAATGGATGTCAAAACGGCTTTCCTCAATGGATATCTTGATGAAGATGTCTATATGGTTCAGCCTGAAGGTTTTGTCGATCCAAAACATCCTAACAAAGTGTGCAAGTTAAAGAAATCAATCTATGGATTGAAACAAGCATCGAGAAGTTGGAATCACCGTTTTGATGAAGAAATTAGGAATTTTGGATTCATCAAGAACGGGGATGAAGCTTGTGTGTATAAGAAAGCTAGTGGGAGCACCGTCACTTTCTTAGTATTGTATGTCGATGACATTCTACTATTTGGAAATGACATTCCAACCATGGAAGGTGTAAAAGCCTGGCTTGGAAGATGTTTTTCCATTAAAGATCTTGGAGAAGCTGCCTATATTTTGGGAATAAAGATCTATAGGGATAGATCAAGGCGCTTGATAGGTTTAAACCAAAGTGCATACATTGACAAAGTCTTGAAAAGGTTCAAGATGGAGAACTCTAAGAAAGGTTTGGTACCTATTCAAAAGGGGACAATTTTGAATGTGACTCAATGTCCAAGCTCAAAGGATGAGCAAGAAAGAATGAAAGGAATCCCATATGCGTCTGCTATAGGATCCATAATGTATGCAATGATATGCACTAGACCGGACGTGTCATGCGCTTTAAGCATGACAAGTAGATACCAGCAAAATCCAGGTAACAGTCATTGGATGGCTGTTAAGAGCATATTGAAATACCTTAGGAGGACTAAGGATATGTTTCTAATATATGGATCTGGTGAAGAGGAACTCGTTGTAAAAGGTTACACGGATGCGAGTTTCCAAACTGATCGAGATGGTTCTCGATCACAATCTGGGTATGTCTTCATTTTGAATGGAGCTGCAGTCTCTTGGAAGAGCTCGAAGCAGGATGTTGTAGCATTGTCCACTACAGAATCAGAATACATCGCCGCCTCATTGGCAGCACAAGAAGCTGCGTGGTTAAAGAAGTTCATTGCCGACCTAGGGGTAGTCCCTACCATTCAAGACCCCCTAGAGATCTTTTGTGATAACGAGGGTGCGATTGCACAAATCAAGGAACCTCGTGCACATCAAAAGACTAGGCACATTGAGCGGAGATTCAACTACATAAGGGATGAAGTTGAAAAAGGAAAGATATGTATTCGCAAAGTTCACACCGATCAAAACATTGCGGATCCACTCACGAAGCTCCTTGAACGGCCAAAACATGAGGGTCATACTTGTGCCTTAGGACTTCGGTATTCTAGTGATTGGATTTGATCTATTTTGTATTTGGATATTGGAACAATTGTTATTTTAACTCTTTTATGGTATTTTGAGTTATGTTCCATTTTAGCATGTTTAAATCCGTGAATAAATTAATTATTCTAAATGTCCGTAGTCGATCATAATTGTGGGAACAAATATGAATGTAAGACTATTATGAACTTGGATTGGTGGATATTCATTAGGTATGAATATAGAGCAAAGTGTTGCTGCCAAAGTTCATAGATATTTGTGGGATACAAATATTGGACTGACCCGCTCTCAAATGTTACTGCATGGAATCATTTATGATTGATCATAAGTAAATTTGAGCAAAGGCGAATATCATAGTATCCTCTGACCTGAGATACATATTGGGTCTTGATATTCACCAAATATTATGCCTTGACTTAGTTCTTCGCTGTCTGTAATAAGATAGTACATAAGACTAAGCTCAGGTATAGTACGAGGTGATTGTGAGAGACGTATGTAGTCAAGAAGGGATTTGTTCCTCTTATTCGTTGAGAGTAAGATGTCTAAGGCCTGCTTAAGTTAAATCAACAGAGAATGATCACACTGTGTCTCTGGATTTGACATGACATCTGTAACGAAAGGATAAATGATAGATTCACCTAAATCATTTTCAAGTAAGAGACTTGAAGGGGATGATGTTATTGAATGGCACTTCGTCATACGTATTAGGGGTAGTAAACCGTTGTTAGGCGTCATTTACTGCTTGCATCAATCTTCTATGTATCTTGTGCAAGTGGGAGATTGTTGGACTATGTATGCCCAAGACACATATTAAATTGATGTGGCTAGTACGTTATGATCCAAGTCGGGTCATACCCAATAACAAGCTAGACAAACACCTACAATATTTATTTATGATATGATCAAACAAATAAATATTAACACTTAGAATATTTAGAAATTGGTTTTCTAAATAATTGCACTTCAGAAAACTAAT
Organism: Helianthus tuberosus; assembly: GCA_030545235.1. Classification (NCBI taxonomy): domain Eukaryota; kingdom Viridiplantae; phylum Streptophyta; class Magnoliopsida; order Asterales; family Asteraceae; genus Helianthus; species Helianthus tuberosus. The sequence continues at coordinate 110,037,621 of CM060409.1, forward strand.
AAATTATATGGATAATTTATTATGAGAGAGTATTTTATTTTGTTATTTAATAGGTTAAATAACATTATAAAAGTTATGATTTGTTGCATAAAAGTCTTATATATATGTAATGTTATATTTTATAAAGGTTGTAAAATATAAACAAGACTTAAAAATAAAAGGGAAAATTTTTCATTGGGTGAAAAGGGTGGCCCTATGGCCGGCCCCATGGTCTTCCCAAGGAGGGTTTTACCCACTCATTTTACATGCAAAATGTCATAAAAGGAAGGCACTTGATTGGGTCTTGTTTTTGTAAAAACACAAGACATCTTCTCTCACCAAAATCACTAGTAATCTCAAGTTGCAAAAACTCTAAAAAGCTCTCAAAAATTTTCGGCCAAGAGCTGAATTTTTAGAGCAATTTTGTGAGCTTCAAGTGTAGAAATCCTAGCAATCTCAAGGTGTTTGTTGGAGCTTTCGGGTATACTAGCTTGAGGCTTTCTCGTTTGGAAGCTACCATTCAAGATTCATCATCATCTTCCATCTCCTTGCTCCAAAGAAAGGTTGAACTCTCAAACACCCTATGGTTGTATTTTGATAGCATGTATGTCATATATGGATCCGGTTTTGGGTTTTTGCATTTAAAAGAGTTTTAAATCTTGTAAAGTAACATGTTTTAAATCCTTATTCCGCTGCGTTTTAATTTTATTCGGATAAAATTAGCTTTGATAAACATGTACAAAACCCAACATGATATAGGGCCTCTTGGTGATTTTATTTCGCCTAGAACCATTACCGATGCAGATTTTAAACTGGATGATTCTGTGGCTAACATCTATTCGCAGGGTTCTTGGTCTTGGCCTGTGGCTTGGAGAGATCTTTTTTCAGTTCTTATTCAGTTAGACCAAGTACAATTAAATCCAACAAAGCATGACAAATTGGTATGGAAAGATGGTAGTGATACAAGGGAGTTTTCCTCTTCATGTGTGTGGCATTCGGTTCGGTACACGGCTCCGGAAGTGAATTGGTGTAATATTGTTTGGTTTTCGCAGTGTATTCCTCAACATGCTTTTATGATGTGGCTGGTCCTTAAAGGTAAGTTGTTAACTCAAGATAAAATTCTAAAGTGGGATCTCTCGCGGAGGAAGAACATGAATATGATGTGTTGCATGTTATGTTATCAGAATTTCGACTCACATCCGCATTTATTTTTTGAATGCAAATTTTCATCTCAAGTATGGCATCTAATTCTAAACAAGGTGACTATGGGTGTTGTTAGTCCGAAATGGACTGATATAGTGGATTGGTTGCTGGTTCGTGCTAGATCTAAATCGGCTATGAATTATGTTGCTAAAATTCTGGTTGCGGCTGCTGTGTACTTTATTTGGCAAGAAAGAAACGCTAGAATTTTCAAAAATCAGTTTAGACCTCCGGAGAAACTTAGTGAGATTATTTTAAACACGGTCAGATACAAGCTGATGGGAGCTAGATTAAAGAACACTACAAGTGTGCGGAGACTTCTTGTAGAGTGGGAGATTCATGGGGATCACATGGATGACGATGGCGGCTGAATAGTTTGTTTCATGTGGCATTTGCCTAGAGTATAGTCTAGTTGTCTATTTGTTTTGTTTGGATGTTTTTGGTTGTTTTTGTTTTACTTTCATGGGGCATGTCTCATGATTGAACTAGTGTAGACATTCTACACTACTTGGTTTGTTTGTTTTGTGAATATATAGAATCACCGGGGTAACCCTTTACCCAAAAAAAAAAGCTAGCACAGTTATCAGACAAAATAGAAGTATTGACGGGAGTTAAGTACTCAGGCAGATATGATGTTAAGACACAGAATGAGCCTGAAACCAAGAGTTACACTAAGATAGTGTGTAAGAAAGTAGGTATTACAAAACTGCCTTCCTAGTGTTAATTTAAGTGCCGAAAAGTGCCTGAAACACGTCAAAACTGCAGAATTCTGCAGAAAACAACACAAATCAGCAATTTTCAGCATTTTAACTCTAAAATATAATGCAGAATTATGGTTTAAGGTCCAGAATACCTTCCTAAGTGTCGGGAATCAAAACTGTCATAAAAGGGAACATGAAGCACACTAAACTGCGTAATTTAGCACCTTAACGAACCGGTAACCAACCGGACACTACTCGAAACATCAAATTTTCACTAGAAGCATTGTTTTATCGTTTCCGAGCTAGTTATGGTCACCAAACATCATAACATGTCTTATAAGTATATAACACCTAAAACACTAATTCATATACTTAGATTCTAACTTAAATAACTAACTTACCATTACATTGTAACTATACCCCCCCCCCCCCCCATAACCGGCTATACAAGTGGGCCCCACACTTGATTTCTTTGCAAATATTTTAATAAGATATGTCAAAATGATTTCCAACATATTAACCATAAGACTTAGGAATGTTGGAGGATTTTTCTTTAAGAACCATGAGATCTTTAACAAGTCGTCATTCATTTTCAACATCAAAATTCCTCTTCTTCTCCCCTCTACCTACGCCTCCAACAACACACACACATACCACCATTTTCAATTCAATCTCAAGTATTCTAAGGTAATCTAAGGATGTAAGAAGCATAGTTAAGGAGCTTGGAAGTCTTGGAAGTTGAAGTACCTTTCTCAAGAGCTTTAACCACCTAGTTTATCATCTTCATCATCCTTGATTCTTCCCTATCCTTGTGCTAGTAGTAAGACTCTTGAAACTTGATTTTGCTTCTCATTATGTTGGTTAAAAGATTATGTTAATGGTTAAACATAATGATCATGATGAAACAAGAAGATGAACTCTAACATAAAGCTTAAAATCATAAGAAACTAAGTTGTTTTAGTGTATGTGTATATCTTGATTGTTGATTTCTTGTGATTATGATGTTAATCATCATAAGAAACTTGCTAGATTGTGATTAAACACATGATCTAGCAAGTGAGAGGATGAATCTTGTGAAAATAAAAATGATCATCCTTTATGTAAACATGAACTTGAAAGATGAAATTGATTTTATATATGATGATGATTGAAACATGTTATAAGTCTTGTAAAAGGATAATTTCAAAAATAGATTTCTCAAGAAACCAAGATTATTTACAAGATTTACAAGATCATGATTTTTATAGAAACTAATCACATTTTTAGTGTTAAATCAAGACTAGAAGCATATTGTTAATAAGAAGAATACAGGAAAAATCATTTTTAGAAAATCTTTAAGTAAGTTGTAAAGGACTAGATTTTGCAAGAATGTGATTTATAAACAAATAACCATGTTTCAAAGGGTAACTAAGTCTACTAATTAACATGGCAAGTTACTACAAGTTTCTACAAAATTTCAAGTTCATGATGTAGTGTAAATTGCAAGATTTTGGCTCATGGTAAGTCTTGAATGATTTGTTGATGATTGGTGATGATTTTAAAAGAAAATGATATGCTTTGAAAGCATGGAAACCTCCATTTTTAAGGGGAAACTATGGCAAATTTAAACACTCAGAAAAATATTTTTAAAACAAATGTTTATAAGAAAATTTTAACCATGGTTTTTCATATAAAATTTGCCATAATTTTTTGTTACAAAGATTACAAATATTGGAGGTTGTTTTTGATAAATAAAAGTGACTAAGTATATATTTAGGGAAATATATATTTAGAAATCACACTTGGGTGCTACTTCTATATTATGTGTATTAGTTATATTATTTTAGGACTTGAAAATAATATAACTTACCAAAATACCAAAAATTGTAACACAAAATATTACCAGAATTCCAAGAAAAAAATATATAATTTATACCCGAATATTGGACAAACCGAACAAGGAATATGGATTACATTTATATATTCCGGAACTAAGTTCATATATATTTTGACAAATAAGTTAAACGGTATTTTGGAAACCAAAGAAATGGAAATTATAATTTCTACAAGTGTTACAAAAATATATCATATTTTTTTCAAGAAGAAAATATATTATTTTTAAGTAAAGAAAAATATATATATATTCTTGAACCATTAAGAAGATATATTATTTTGGGGTGGAAAATGGGTTTATAAATATTTTCTAAGTTAATCTTGAAAATATAGTATTTTTGAGGTTTATATGAAAATATAATTATTTTTGCCAAGAAGGATTTATGGATATTTTTCTATAAAAGATTTCTTAAAATATATATATTTTAAGAATACAAATTGGTGATTTTATTAATTAAAAACAATAATCCAGAAAGTTTAATACAAGATTAAGTATAAAATACTTAATGAATACAAGAAAATACGTATTCTCGTACGTACAAATGCACACCGGAATACGCCACCAATACTTGGTAAAAATACACAAGTCTAAAAATACACAAGTACAAGTACACCTATACTTGGGAGAACACATAATATACCAAGTTAAAATATATTATTTTAACAATATTCCAAATAATTGGATAAATGAAATAGATTAAGTTAAAATAATTATTTTATTTTAACTAATATGTCACACCCCGACCACGTAAAACATCAAATCGTGGCGGAAACGTCGGGGAGTGTTGTAACAGAATTATTGTTTCACAACCATGGTATTTAAAAGTTATGTTTTATTCATCAAACAAAGAGTTACATTGTCTTAAAATAACTGAAACAAAGAGTACATCACATAATTAAACTAGTTCTATCTTTATTTTAAGTCTCTAAGGCACAGGTCCGCCCTAGTGTGTCACGAACATCCTAAGCAACAGCTCCTGAAAACACATGTAAAAATAGGTACGTAAGCATAAAAATGCCTGTGAGATACATAGGTTTTATGAAAATAGGATTCATGACTTGAGTTTAAAGAAATGTTTAATAAAATTCAGTCATGAACCTTGTTAATTGTTTTGTTTTATAAATCGTTTGAAAAACGATAGCAAAACCAAATGATATGTTTATATAAAAGAATTTTTTTTTTTTTTTGGGTAAAGGGTTTACCCCGGTGATTTTATATATTCACAAACGCAAAAAACAAGTAGAGAGGGGATATCCTCCCTAGTTCACTCAAGAGACATGCCCCAAGAGTGTAAACCAAATCAACTCAACAGAACGAAAAAACAAACACTACTAGACTACCATCTAGAAACAGAAAAACCCCAACACGCTCTAATCAGCCCCCATTGTCTTCCATTGCGTCTTCGACAATCCCCCATTTCCCAAGCAAACACTTTACATTCGCACATGCTTTGAACTTCACGCCCATCAGTTTGTATCGAACTATGTTTAGGATTACTTCACATATTGCCTCCGGTGGACGAGTTTGATTTTTAAAGAGCCTAGCATTACGTTCTTGCCAAATTATGTAAGCTGTTGCACCTACAAGCAGACGAGCGACATAACTCGATGCCGTCTTCGAGCACCCTCTCGTCATCAAATAGTTAACAATCGAAGACCATTTAGAATCAACATCTACCATATTAGCCTTATCGCGAACCGAGTTCCACACCTGTGTAGAGAACTTACATTCAAAAAAGAGGTGATCATGAGAATCTACATCGGCATAGCATAGGAGACAGCACATCATATTCATGTTCTTCCTCCTAGCTAAATCCCACTTTAAGATTTTATCCTGCGTTAAAAGTTTCCGTCGCATTATAAGCCAAACCAAAAAAGCATGTCTTGGAATGCATTGCGGAAACCAAACAATAGAAACCCAGTTAACTTCCTGCTCCCTAATCCGAAGAGAATCCCAAACCGTAAAGGACGAATGATCCATGAAATTATCTCCATCCTTCCAAAGCAAACGGTCTCGCTTGTTATGATCCGGCCGAATGTGATCTAGCTGAATAAGAACCGGGAACAAATCCCTCCAAATAACCGGCCATGCCCAAGAATCACCTCTATAAACATCCGCTACCATAGCATCAAGCCGAAAGCATGCATTAGTGATTACCCTAGGCGATAAAATGTTTGACAGAGGCCCAAGATGACACCACGAGTCGTACCAGGCTGATATAGTATTACCAGCTCCCAACAAAGACCAAATATGCTCCTTAACCAGCGGCCTCAATTGGAGGATTTTCCTCCAACTCCAGCTGCAAGTAGTCGTTTCCTTGCAATTCCAGAAATTCCGATCTTTAAGCCGATAAGAGTGGATCCATTTCACCCACAAAGAGTCTCTCTGCTTTAGGATACTCCATATGTGCGAAACCATGAGGGCTTTATTAACATCTCCGACCCGACGAATCCCAAGACCTCCTTCATATTTAGGCACACAAACCGCTTTCCATGAAACTTTCGCTTTCCCTCTGTGAAAAGAACCCTCCTGGGCCCATAAGAAATTCCTCATTTTCGCCTCTAACTCATTAACAACCCGAGCTGGTAAAATAAAAGCCGAAGCCCAGTATACATGCATAGACGACAAGACCGATAAGATTAACTGTAACCTGTCTTCAAAAGATAACAACTTGTTTTTCCAGTTCATAATCCTTTGATCCATTCTTTCAAGAAGCACACTACAATCTTTGACTCGAAGCCTCGTTGAAATAAGGGGAACCCCTAAGTACTTGACAGGCAACATACCCTCCTCAAACGGCAGGATATTCAAAATCGCATCTTTGATATGAGAGGAGACATTGCAAAAGAAGGCAGTACTTTTCTGGATGCTAGGGACCAAACCTGACATGCTAGAAAACCGAGAAAGAGAATCCATAATACACTGAGCCGACCGAATATCTCCACGAGCAAATAAAAATAAATCATCTGCAAAACAGAGATTTATAATCTTTTGCTTTTCACACTTATTATGGAATCTAAAAGAAGAATCCAACTGAGTAGCCCGATGCAAGATGCATGTTAAAATTTCCATAACAAGCGTGAATAAATAAGGGGATAGCGGATCACCCTGTCTTAAGCCACGTTTTCCTTTGAAATAACCATGAGTTTCCCCATTAACACAAATCGAATAGGTAGGAGTGGAGACACACATCATAATCCAATGAATCATTTTCGAATGAAAACCAAAACCAATAAGAACTTGCTTCAGAAAACTCCAGTCCACAGTATCATACGCTTTCTGGATGTCGACTTTAAACGCACATCTTGGAGGACCAATATTCCTATGATAATTATGCATCAATTCCTGCGTAAGTAAGATGTTATGTGAAATTTTCCTTCCAGGGACGAAGGCGGATTGGTTAATACTAACAACCTGATTTAGATAATTCTTTATACGGTCCGCAACAATTTTACTAATGCACTTGTATAATACATTACAACAAGCAATAGGACGATAATCCGTGACAGACGACGGCGTAGACTTCTTCGGAATAAGAACAATTAACGTGTTATTAAGCTCCCTAAGAAGCTTACCAGAATCAAAAAAATCAATAATAGACTTCGACACATCCGGGCCAATAATCTGCCAAGCATGCTTATAAAACGCAGCCGTGTAACCATCCGGGCCCGGCGCTTTATCGTTACCTATGGAAAACATCGCCAATTTTACCTCTTCACTAGTAACCTGGCGAACCATGTGATTAGCATCTTCATTACGAAACTTTTTATCAAAAAGATTATGCGTCGGCTGCATAGTAATGTTATCTTCCAGACCGAGAAAGTTCTCATAATGATGGACTAAAACATTCGGGACCTCTTCACGTTGAAATAAAACTCCTTGAGAGTTAGAAATAGCCTCAATCCGGGTCATGTGGTTCCTAGTCTTCAAAGAAGCATGAAAAAATTTTGTATTCGCGTCACCGGCACATAACCATTCCACCTTTGATTTTTGCTTCAAGAACCGTTCCTCATCTAAACAGGAGACCTGAAGATCAGCTGAAAGCTTTGCTTCCTGTTTTCGAAGATCCGCATTCATCGGGTTAATATCAATTTCAAGCTGAATCGAATCCAAATCCCGACGAATTGTTTCAACTTTCTTGTGCAAATTTCCTTGTTGAAATAAAAGCTCCCGAAGAGGCGACTTTAACAACTTGAGTTTCTTCACCACTTGAAACTGAGGAACCCCATCGACATGGGTATCCCAAATCCGCTTAACACGCTCCTGGAAACCCGGTTTAAAAACCAAGAAATTCGCAAATTTAAATGATCTAGGCTTCGGCTTCCCGGGTATAGGAATATTTAACAAACACGGGCAATGATCTGAAAGTCTATAAGGATGAAACAAAGCAACCGAATTAGGAAAATCAGACACAAACGAATTATTACCCATAACTCTATCAATTTTCTTTAGCACACCAACACCATTTTTTGGCTTTTGAGTCCACGTAAAATGACAACCCGATCTATTAATATCGAACACCTCAATATCCGAAACACATTCTTGAAATTCTCTCATGTCAATCGAAATGGAAGACGAACCCATAGAATGATCCTCTAAGTAAAGAGCCGAGTTAAAATCACCCATGATTATCCAAGCCTTATCACCTACTAGAGCCTTATGTAACTTCAAATGATGCCATAGCTCTCTTCGTTTGACATAATAATTCGCTGCATAAACAACCGAACAAAATAAGACCTTTTTATCAAGTTTAAAGACAAGTTGAAGATGCATAACTTGATCGGTTTGAGCCATCACAAAAACATCAAACATCTCTGAGTTCCACCCAGCAATGATTCTCGTCCCTTTATCACAACAATTTCCATTCGAAGTCCAAGACCAATGACGAAAAACAGAATTACAAACCTTCGCAAGATTGCCAACATCAACGTGAGACTCTAAAATAGCACAAAAAGAAAGATTACTATCCTTTAGAATTTGCCGAACCTCTTTTTGTTTAAGCGAGCGGTTCAACCCCCTTATGTTCCATGCTGCAAGACTAACCATTAGAAACCCCGGATGAAGGAGTGCCTGCCCCTTTAACATTTTGAGTCCCTTCCATTAGAAAATCGTCCGTTTCATTGTATCCTTCCACCACCTCTTCATCATCAAAGTCCTCTTGATTACCACTTCCCCCTTTACTACTTTGGCCGATTTCAACATTGCTCTCATTTAAAACATTAAACGGATTCGAAGAAAGAAAACTGGTAGAATTCGGCTGCCCTTTAGAGTCATCTTTGCGTTTTGTAATGACAGGTCTATATTCAAATTTTAGCTTTTGCTTGTTTACCTGAATACCTCCTCTCTTTGCAATTTTCTTATTTGGCACTTCCATATACCCATCATCATCAACTCTAGGTATCTCCTTCCCTTTTCGACTTCCTTGATTAGTTGGCAAACGGTCTTGTTTACCGATATCAGCCCTTTTCCTTGGCATCTTAGGACACGAATGATTATCATGTCCAAAAACACAGCATGACGAACATCTAAGCGGGCTCCATTCGTATTCCACATACATGGTTTCCTTAATAAAACTATCACCTTCCATTTCAGGTATCGCCAAAGTAATTTCCTCCTTAAAATCCTTATCCGCGGATATCTCTATCAAAGCTCTAGCATAGCTACTTCTCCCCCACGACTCCATGCACATTGAAGATGTGTAAGAATCAAGAAGCTTGGGTTCGCCAATGGCCGTAGCTATCATGCTAAGCCCATCCTCCGTATAAGCAGCAATGGGCACTTCATGTATTTTCACCCAGACTTGAAGTTTCTTCACCTCCTGTTTCTCAAGCTTGACAGTAGGCGTCCATTCATGAATGAACATAGGTTGAGACCGAATAATCCAAGGACCTGAAGCAAGAGCATCCCGCATACCTTTCTGATCCGAAAACTTAAAGAAGAAAAATCCGTTGGCATTCATCATTGTTTTCTGTAGACCAAACCGTTTCCAATTGTTCTTGACATAATAATCAACGACTGGGTAAGCTACTCGGTCACCCAGAAAATACCCGTACAGCGTGTTTGACAGTTTCTCTTGGACCACTCGAACAGATTCCTTTGGGAGCACAACATCACATCCCTCGTGTTGAGTCGTACACGTAAGCGCACGGAAGTTAACCTTTTTCTCCTGCCTAATAACTGATTCTGCGTAAGACAACGGCTTCCCCAAATTAATACCATCCAGCTTCAAATCTGAGATACCCACAGTGGGTTCTGTAATCGGAGAATTACCCGAGCTGCTTCCATCAACATTCAAAACCTGATGACCTGTCACCTGAATATTCCCCCCCTCTTGCATGCTCTCATAAAAACCTTCCATGTCCGGTGAAGATTCCGTGACATTAAAGTCAACAGGAACCGGAACAGAAATCTTTTCAAGTTCGTCTATTACATTAATCGGCTTTGATCCAGCATTCGACTTAATAATACCTCTACGTGCAATTTTCAGATTACCATCATTCAGTCCCCGAATACCTCCACTCTTTGCAGCCAACGGCGGCTTACCACGATCAGGCTGGACATCGGATCTCTTACGAGCATCCATCCTGAAACCGAAAACCTTCTCTCTCAAAAGCAATGAAACTCAGAAAACCATGCAACACTAGAAATCCGACAAAATAAAATAACAAAACCCTAATTCTAGCAAACCCTATTTCATGCAGCCCTTCGCAACATATAGTAAATCTGGTTATTCAAGATCCTAATGTGATCGATAAACCAAGATGAACTATACACCACGTTAAACTAACATAAAAATACGGCGGCGATTGAAAACAGAAACGGAAAACCCTAGATGAAATTCGGTCAAACCTGCTAACTAGTTCGTTATAGAGATTAATGGCCTAATCCCTAATCACAGACTGTTATACAGAGAATTACGAAAGAAATCTTAGGGTTCATGATGAGCAAGAAATCGCCAAGCTAGAGATAGAGCATTAGGGTCTCAAGAGAGTTCGTTTAATAAAGGTAAATCTAAAGTTTGTTTATATAAAAGAATAATGTATGGTTAAATGAATAACCATGTAAAATAGGTTTGTGTAAACCAAGTTATTTGTAAAACAATGTTTAAGTGAAAATGCGTTGTAAATGTAATATGTCTAAACGGAAATGGTTTAAACAACGCTACGATATGTAACATCATACAAGCACTTATATATTGGAAGTACCAGCGGCGTATCCACCATTCTTGTATCATATTACACACGCCTCGTTATTTAAGTCACTCAAACCAACGAACAATGTAAAATATCCATGTTTAATCCAATAGTCAAATGTCATAGTATAACCCAAGTTAAATATAAATCATGTAATGTGTAAACAAAAGTTATGTATGGTAAGTAAAATGAGACTACTTAAACCACAAGTAAAAATGTACAAAACAAAGTATTTTGAATATATCAAGAGTTATGTTTTGTAAAATAAATGCATGTTTACTGATACAAACACTTATGCGGTAAGTTAACGCATACATTCAAGCCTTGAGACAGCAGGATAACCTTAGAGTAAAGATTATCAAAGCAAAATGTTTTTGGATTCAGTCATTCCTTACACCCAAACAAACCTAGGATGTCAGGAACGGGATTTGTCAAGTCCTATGGTACCATTACTTACTACCGAGCGGCGTAGCTAATGTTAATGAATGTAGTTTAGACCCGTTGAACAAACCTAATGTCATATCAAATGTAAACATGTAATGAAAGTAATGTAATGTAAAACAATGTAATGTAAAACAATGTGCTATTATGCCAAGTAAACATACATAGCAAAAGAAGATGTAATGTAAATCAATATGCTAGCAAGCTAAGTAAACATACATAGCAAAACAAAATGAATTTTTGTACTAATAGTGTACTAATGAACATAGCAAGTATATAATATGAAAACATGGAAAGCATGAAAATAACAAGTAGGCACATGTGTTTCACCCTAAAATGTTTGAAAAACAGTAAAAGAGGGGTCTATGTACTCACTTGAGATTGCTCAATAGACTTTAGATATCCACCAAGCAAAGCTAGAAGATCACGGATTCAAACGGCACCTAATATAGGTAACTACATTAATAAACGGACCTAATCGGAGGATCGGGTAGCATGAGGATCCGTAAACCAAATGAGTGTAGGAACTCATGTAATATGGTTTAACAAAGCCTACATACTAAAACGAAACCTATTCTAAGTGCTTTTGACCCATTATTACCCGTTTAGGTAGCTTATGCTACTTTAACGCGTCGTTCGCGTAAAACTCGTTCGGACCGCTTAACTAGTCCTATGACAAGTAAAATATGCCTTAACATGTCTAATATAGTTGCCAAATCAGTTTAGATGTCAAAATTTATGTTACATATGCTTAGAATGAATTTTGGCGTAAAAAGGGCATTTTGGTAACAGGTTTGGTATCAAAACAAACGGTTTTTATACCCACAAGTAGTTTGGTTACAAAATACGTGAGAATACGCATTTTGGCCGAAACTACGACTCGTCACTGAGCCTAGATAACGTGGTAATCAGTAGGTATAGTCACTAGGGACTATAACCATCGTGATTACGCTCACGTTATGAAGTTCAAACGAACTTCGCATTTACCATAAACCGGTTAATGCAGAAAGTCAAACGCAGTTTGACTTTAACGCTAAAACGAATGAAAAGAACGAAAGAATATTACAGAAGGTCCCCGCAAGTTTGATTTTCCAAGTATTTCTCAGGTATGAAGTGTTTCACACTTCAACTTAGAGAAAATCTCAGAATTCAAGTGAGTTGCAACAAAACATGGGGGGGGGGGGTATTTATAGATTTGGTAGAGCCATTAAGATCGTTCCTCAGTATCCGAGATTCAATCACAGGCGTACACCTCGAGCCCATAGTTTTATGAAACCTTGGGTACCCCTAGAAATGGCCCATAGTTGCTAGAAACCAGTTGCAAGTGGATTACATGAGTATAACAGTTGTAAACAGCTGTTTAAACAGATTTTGCATATCTGGGAGGGCCACGCAGCCCGCGTAAGAGACAAAGAGAGTCTACGCGCCCCGCCTGGGCTTCAGATCAGCAAAACAAGTTTCCAAAATGACAGTTTCAGTCCCTGTACGTGTTTTAAGCTCATTTCGACACTTCTAAGGCCCGTTAAGCCAACTTTAAGGACCTAAAATGATGCCTAAACATTGTGGACATGAAACATGCTCAAAAATTAGCCGGATTTCGGTTCGTTTGGTCGTACGAACGCGATGTTCGCTTAATTACGACGAAATGCGCACAAGCGCGAAAAACGATCCAAATTGCACGACGAATGGATTTTTCTTATGCCAAACACTAAAATAAAATATTTTAATGCTTACATAAATTTTTGGATGTCCGGATGTATTCAGAACGTAAGTTGTGCGCGAAAATGCAAACTTATGCATTTTTTGACGCTTTTAGTCCCTGAATGAGCATAAAGTTTATTTTAGCACACCGAACCCCTCAAAGCCTATTTCTAAGATATGTAAAGGATATTTAGGGTGTGTTTAACTTATGATCAAGTTCCGGAATGTCCGTTACAGTTCAAAATTGGCATACTTTCGCAGTTTGTCGAATTTAGTCCCTGTAAGCGAATAGACTTGATTTTGCCATACCAAAGCCTCCAAAACTTATTTCTAAGTTATGTAAAGGTTATTTAAGGTATGTTAAGCATATATTGATGTTCCAGAGTATTTGTCGCGTTAAACTGATTATGTTTATGCACCATTTTGCGTATAATTCTCCAGAAAGCGATATAGAGTTTGAAATTGAATAAAAATCAATACGTGAAAAATGTCAAACATAAACAAACAAATATTGGGATCAAATAACTTTATTTCATTGATAACTAAACTGTTTACAATGATTACAAGCACATATGTCACAGTCTCCCCTACTTGTGGAAATTTCGTCCCGAAATTTATTTAGAGGAAACTTGTGAGAATAGATGCGGATACTTCGCCTTCATTTGATCTTCACGTTCCCAAGTAAACCCTGGTCCACGTTTAGATTCCCAGCAAACTTTGACCAAAGGAATGCGCTTGCGTTTAAGCCATTTGACTATACGGTCCATAATTTCCACAGGTTTTTCAACAAAATGCATCGTGTTGTCAACACGAATTTCGTCAAGTGGTATGTGGAGGTTCTCATCAGCTAAACACTTCTTGAGATTGGACACGTGGAAGGTTGGATGAACATTACCAAGTTCAGGAGGCAACTCAAGTCTGTAGGCTACCTTACCGATTCTTTCGACGATCTTGAATGGTCCAACATATCTAGGTGCAAGTTTACCTACCTTTCCAAATCTGATCACACCTTTCCAAGGTGAGACCTTAAGTAATACACGATCACCGACTTGAAATTCCAAGGGCTTGCGTCGTTGGTCCGCGTAACTCTTTTGACGGCTTCGAGCTGTCTGAAGGTTATCACGAACTTTCTTAACCTTATCAGTTGTCTCTAGAATGAGGTCAGGTCCAGTAAGCTGAGCCTCACCTATTTCATTCCAGCAGACTGGTGAACGACATTTTCGACCATAGAGAGCCTCGAATGGAGCCATGTTGATGCTGGAGTGATAACTGTTGTTGTAGGAGAATTCAATCGATGGAAGATGTGAATCCCAACTACCACCAAAATCGATCACGCAAGCTCTAAGCATATCCTCCAAAGTCTGGATTGTTCTTTCAGATTGACCATCAGATTACGAATGATAAGCAGTGCTCAGATTAAGTTGGGTCCCCATAGCAGATTGCATGGTTCTCCAAAAACGAGAAGAGAAGCGAGCATCTCTATCAGAAATAATGTTCAAAGGAACACCATGTCGAGATACGATTTCATCCACATAGATTTTTGCAAGCTTGTCAGCAGACAGATCCTCACGGATCGGCAAGAAATGCGCTGATTTAGTAAGACGATCAACAACTACCCAGATGGCATCATGACCTTTCTTAGTGCGCGGAAGTTTAGTAATGAGATCCATAGCAATGTTTTCCCATTTCTAAACTGGAATCTCTGGTTATTCTAAAAGACCAGAGGGATGTTGGTGTTCAGCCTTAACCTTAAGACATGTAAGGCATTTGGACACATACAAGGCAATGTCTTTCTTCATACCAGGCCACCAATACTGAGTACGAAGATCCTTATACATCTTATCTGAGCCAGGATGAATAGAATAACGAGACTTATGAGCTTCATCCATAAGCAAAGTGCGGAGATCATCTAGGCTTGGGATCCACAAACGGTCCATGAAATAATACGATCCATCGTCCTTCAGTTCAAGATCATGCTTAATGTGATAGGGTAATTCCTTACCCATCAAGTCTTGTGAAACACAAGCATGTTGAGCCTGAGAGATGCGGGCTTGAATATCAGATCGAGCTTGGATATCAGATTGAACACGAACACAATGAAGCTTGACACGTTCTTTACGACTCAAAGCGTCAGCCACGACATTCACCTTACCAGGATGGTAGCGAATTTCGCAGTCGTAGTCGTTTAAAAGTTCTACCCAACGTCGTTGCCTCATGTTGAGTTCTTTCTGATTGAAGATATGCTGAAGACTTTTGTGGTCAGTGAAAACCACACATTTTGTGCCATACAAATAGTGTCTCCAGATCCTAAGAGCGAACACAACTGCACCCAACTCAAGATCATGAGTGGTGTAGTTTTACTCATGCTGTGACACTTCGGGTTTTCCCGAGCCAACTTTCGTCTTTAAATGAATGTATGTGCGTATATATGTATAATATTAAATGAAAGTTTATGAATTGTTTTGGTGTGCTATGTGATCCTTGTAATAAATTATGTGTACGTATTATAAATGTGTATATGTGTGAACCGAACCCGACTCGAGACCACTCGGTCTCGAGTGAGTAAACAAGAAACGACTTGGGCCGGTTGGGCCGTAACTTTAGCCCAGCCGGAAACCCCCCCTAACCCACTCAATATATATGGCTAAACCTCACACACACTCCTCTTTTACACTCTCCCACTTCATCCTCACTCACTCTCACACACACCCTCCTTCATCCTCCCAACCAAAACCCTAGCAACATCTTTCTCCTCTCCTCCTCGGATCAAACCGGTGACAACCAAAGGAGCTCTCGGATTCAACACTCGACACTCGGAAGCTCTTTCATCAACCCTTCACATTTTCACACCTTGAATCTAGCCGGTTAGTGCCTCTTGTAGCTAAATACATAAGTTGTTGTTTATCTATAATGAAGGTGCTTATGTTTTACTTGATTTAAATGATTTACAATTGTTCCTTCATGTTGATATGTGGACGGTTTGGTAAAAGTATGATAATGTCTTGCTAAATGATAAAAGTATGATGGCTAGGATTTACTTATGATCATCCGATTTATGTTAAGGGGATATAGAACAAATGTTTTGCTTAATGGTAGCTTACAAGATGATCTCGAAATCTAGTTATGTGTTATGAATGCTTGTCCAATAGAAGGCATGATTATGTAGAATGAATCTTGATGGCTTAGGATGAATGAGATAGTGTAGGATTTGGTGATATTCAGGATATGTGACACAAGTGTGCATGATTTAATTGAATATTTGGACCTGTTTTGAATGAATGTGCTTAATAGATGACTTGAATATATGAAGAACAGTTTGATGATCATGAAAATATTTGAATATGCTTGTTTTGATCTGATTTTGTGATGATTTAGACAATAAAACATGTTTATGCATTTTGGTTGGATAGTACAAAATTTCATGAAAACAGAATTCTATTGGTCAGTACATCCGCCAGGTTCTAGAAGGTTTCTTGTGCACGTTTCCGAGGTTGCGACTCGCAACCCCCGGTTGCGACTCGCAACCAAAACATGAAAACTCGAAACTACGGCGGTTGCGACTCGTAACCAGATCACGACAACTCGAAACCTCCGGTTGCGACTCGTAACCAAATCACGACAAGTAGAAACACCGGTTGCGACTCGCAACCAAGGCATGACAAGCCGCAACCTCCGGTTGCGACTCGCAACTGTGTGTTCTCGACTGGGCTGTTAGTTATTGGGCCCAAGTGTATTAACTGTGCATGCTTGTTACTGTTTAAACGGGCTACGTGTTAACTGTTAACTCTGTTGCTGTAATTACATGTTGTGTGCTGTAATTATATGTTGTGCATGCTATGTGTTAGTTATGTGTAGATTATACGTGAATACTTGTACCCCAACTTGACCTATATTGGTAACCATGCTAGGACGTGGTGACCAACGTGATCAACCGGGTAACTAATCTACCGAGCAACCCAAGGTGAGTTCACAACCTAAAGCATGTATTCCCGGTGGTTTGGGAAACGGAACTAAAAACAACACTATCCCCTTATGAGGGATACAACCTACTTTTCTTCCCTTGTTATTGGGAACCTTTTAGTTAATTACTGTTTATACGGATTGCAACAAACGGCACTAAACGAAACTCTATCACTTAAAGTCCCTACTACTTAATACCGATTAGTCGCCGGGGCCAGGCGAACGGGTTATTAGTTGATAGCGCTATTTAGGTCTTACCAACCTCACACCGTGCCAAGGTATGGGATCGGTCGTGAACTAATGTACTCAGGCATCCGTCAATGATGATAGAACATTGACATCGGGGCACTCTCTTGCGGATACGCAACGGTCACCTAGTGTTCGGTATTGGAAAAACAGTTTAGTTGCTAACTTTTGGGGTAGCTCCCCATGGCATGTATAAACGGATAAATTAACTGGTGAAACAAGTTTTTGGTAATTAAAACTGGACAACTAGTGAACTCACTCAGCATTATTGTTGACCCCTTACTGCATGCTTTGCAGGTAACCAGTGACTGAGGAGCTGCTGCTTGGGAAGTGTAGTGGTCGTCTAAACCCGCATGTTGGGTTCTAAATAATTTGGACTATGAACTTTGTTTAAACTATTTTATCTACGCTTCCGCTACTTACTTAACTGTTACTTGAACCTAAACATTTGAACTTTAACTATGGTGCTTACTAACTATTATGGTTGGTGATCATCCTTACTATTATCCAATGCTCAGTATAATTGGTGGCTGGATCCTGGTCGGTCACGCCCTCAAGCGGACGGTACTCCGCAGGTGGATTTTGGGGGTGTGACAGATTGGTATCAGAGCCATTGGTTATAGTGAACTTGGTTTTAAAAAGAAGGGTCTTTTTGAGAAAAACCAGACTATAACCCGTGACTCGTGACGACACTACACTCCAAGGGCAAGACTCGGCATATTAGACCTCGTAGCTCGGACTTGTGTTTATTTGCTTGTTTACCTTATATTGACTGCTCTATTATACATACTAGTGTGCCTGATTAGATAGATACACCTCCCTCTTCTATCTTATTCTCCCTACGTTACGACATCACACTCATACTGTGTTTTCTGGTTATGAAGACAATGAGTGGACGCGGAAGAGGAAGTGTTAACATGACTCAGGCTCAATTCGCCAACTTGCTCAACACGGTGGCTGCAGCTTTCGCAGCTCACCCTGGAGGTAAACTCGTTGCTATAGGATGTCTAGATCCTACCCCCACATCGTCATTTCACCTCTAAACCTATTCGCTCCATTTCTCACAACAGGTCAGCCTGCGCCTGCGCAACCACGTGTTTGTACTTTCAAAACCTTCATGGATGGCAAGCCTCTCCCTTTCAACGGCACTGAGGGTGCCATAGGCCTTCTGCACTGGATTGAAAAGGCCGAAGCTGTCTTCGCTGTCTGCGAGTGTCCCCCTGCTAACTGGGTTAAGTACGCAACTGGTACGCTTGAAGGAAACGCGCTTTCATGGTGGAAAGCACAGATTCAGATGCTTGGTCTGGAAACTGCTAATGCTACTGCATGGGAAGATTTCAAGGACATGATCAAAGAGGAGTACTGTCACAGGGATGACATCCACAAACTTGAGAACGAGTACTATGCACTCAAGATGGTTGGGTCAGAGATTGAGACCTACACCAAGCAGTCCAATGACTATGCTGCACTTTGCCCAAACATGTCCCAGCCTATGTATCGAAGGGTCGAATTGTACATCAAAGGCTTGGTCCCAGAAATCCGGAGCCATGTGACCTCGGCCAACCCCAACACCATACAGCCTGTGGTTCGTCTTGCTCACAAACTCACCAATCAGGCTGTGGAAGAGGGCAAGCTGCCCCAGAGGATCGGTGCTACTGCTGGAACTTCGAGCGATAACAAGCGAAAGTGGGACGGAAGTCAGGGAAAAGATGCTAACCCCACTCAGGCCCCAGTTCAACAAAGGAAGACTGAAAGCAACAAGGGCCCTCAGCAACAGGGTGGCTATCGAGGGAACCACCCTAAGTGTAACAAATGTAACCGACATCACAGTGGGCCATGTGGAAAGGGTCAGTGTCAGCGATGCAACAAGATGGGGCATGAAGCCAAAGACTGCCGAAGCCAGTTCCCCGCTAGGCAGAATCAGCAACAACCACAGCAACAGCAGCAACAGGGAAACAACCGTGGATGCTTCAAGTGTGGAGCAGTGGGGCACATGCGAAAGGATTGCCCTGAACTGAATCAAAACAACAACAATCAGGGTGCTGGGAACAATAACAACAATGCTGGAAATGTTGCTAGAGGAAAAGCTTTTGTGATTGGAGCTGGGGAAGCAAGGAATGACCCCAACGTTGTAGCGGGTAAGTTCCTACTTAATGATCGTTATGTTTCCATGCTATTTGATTCCGGAGCAGATGCTAGTTATGTATCCCTACGTATTAGTAAGAAACTTAAGCTCACTCTTACGCCGCTGAGCTCTAAGCACACCGTTGAAATAGCTAATGGTAGAAACCTCGAGGCCTCACACATAATTCGTAACTGCAAATTAGAGTTGTCTGGTCAGACCTTCTGTATCGATCTTTTCCCCATCATTCTTGGAAGCTTCGACGTCATTATTGGTATGGATTGGTTATCCAAACATCGAGCTGAAATCCTCTGCCAAGAGAAAGCTATTCGTATTCCCCGCCCCCCTGGCAAACCTCTTCTAGTTCAAGGCGACAAGAGCGGAGAAGTCACAGGCATCATTTCATTCTTAAAGGCCCAGAAGTATCTACGAAAAGGGCACACCGCTATCTTAGCGCTCATCACCGACACACAGAAAAGGGAAAACAGGATTGAAGATTTTCCAGTTGTACGCGACTATCCTGAGGTATTCCCGGAGGAACTACCTGGACTCCCTCCTCACCGTCAGGTCGAATTTCAAATCGAGCTAGCTCCCGGAGCAGCGCCTATAGCTCGTGCACCTTATCGATTAGCCCCCGCGGAGCTCAAGGAGCTTTCTACTCAGCTACAAGAACTTTTGGACAAAGGTTTTATCCGTCCTAGTTCATCACCCTGGGGAGCCCCAGTGCTCTTTGTCAAAAAGAAAGATGGTTCATTCCGAATGTGCATTGACTACCGCGAACTTAACAAGGTTACCATCAAGAACCGTTACCCACTTCCCCGTATCGACGACCTGTTCGACCAGCTGCAAGGGTCGAGCTATTATTCCAAGATCGATCTGCGATCGGGTTATCACCAGCTGAGAGTCCGCGATGAGGACATCTCTAAGACTGCTTTCAGAACCCGCTATGGTCACTATGAATTCCTTGTTATGCCTTTCGGTATGACCAACGCACCCGCAATCTTCATGGATCTCATGAACCGAGTATGCAAACCCTATCTCGACAAGTTCGTGATCGTGTTCATCGACGACATCCTAATCTACTCAAAGAGCCAAGAGGAGCATGAACAACACCTACGTCTTATTCTCGAACTCCTTCGCAATGAGCAACTGTACGCCAAATTCTCGAAATGTGATTTCTGGCTTAGAGAAGTTCATTTCCTTGGGCACATCGTCAATCAGGAAGGGATTCATGTTGACCCCGCTAAGATTGAGTCCATTAAGAATTGGCCGGTGCCTAAGACTCCGACCGAAGTTCGCCAATTCTTGGGATTGGCGGGATACTATCGGAGATTTATCAAGGGATTCTCTAAGATCGCTCAACCACTCACGACGCTCACTCAGAAGGGTGTTGCTTACAAATGGAGTAATACTCAGGAATCTGCCTTCCAGGAACTAAAGAGGAACCTTTGTAGTGCTCCTATCCTCTCCTTACCTGAAGGTACCGACGACTTTGTCGTTTACTGCGACGCTTCTATTCAAGGACTTGGCTGCGTATTGATGCAACGCGAGAAAGTTATTGCTTACGCCTCGCGACAACTCAAGGTCCACGAACGGAACTATACGACGCATGACTTAGAATTTGGAGCTGTGGTCTTCGCGCTCAAGCTTTGGAGACACTACTTGTACGGCACCAAGTGCACGATTTACACTGATCACAAGAGTCTCCAGCACATAATGGGACAAAAGGAGTTGAATATGCGGCAACGCCGATGGGTCGAACTCCTAAATGACTACGAGTGTGCAATCAAATATCACCCAGGCAAGGCTAATGTGGTAGCCGATGCCCTCAGCAGAAAGGAGACCAAACCCAAGCGTGTTCGTGCTTTACAGCTCACTATCCACTCGAACCTCCCTAATCAGATTCGGAATGCTCAGGTTGAAGCATTGAAAGCCGAAAACATCAGGGCTGAGTCCCTACGAGGATCGAGACAACGAATGGAACAAAAAGAAGACGGCGCCTACTACGTAGCCGGACGCATATGGGTTCCGCTTTATGGGAATTTACGTGACCTAGTGATGGATGAAGCCCACAAGTCCCGTTACTCAGTACATCCGGGATCAGATAAGATGTACCATGACTTGAGGGCTACCTATTGGTGGCCTGGCATGAAAGCCCACATAGCAACGTATGTCAGAAAATGCTTAACCTGCGCAAGAGTCAAGGCTGAGTATCAGAAACCATCAGGCCTACTCCAACAGCCAGAAATCCCGCAATGGAAATGGGAGCAGATTTCCATGGATTTTGTTACTAGCCTGCCTAGGTCTCAGCGCGGAAATGACACCATTTGGGTGATAGTAGATCGCTTAACTAAGTCTGCACACTTCTTGGCTATTAAAGAAACAGACAAGTTTTCTACCCTAGCAGAGGTATACTTAAAAGAAGTGGTCTCGAAGCACGGAGTGCCTACCTCTATTATTTCTGATCGAGACGCGCGTTTTACTTCTGAGTTGTGGCAAGCCATGCACAAATCTTTTGGCTCACGTTTAGACATGAGCACCGCGTATCACCCGCAAACGGATGGGCAGTCTGAACGCACCATCCAAACCCTCGAAGACATGCTCAGGGCATGTGTGATCGATTTTGGCAAGAATTGGGAGAAGCACCTACCGTTAGTAGAATTCTCCTACAACAACAGCTACCACACCAGCATTCAGGCAGCACCCTTTGAGGCATTGTACGGCCGTAAATGCCGATCGCCTCTCTGCTGGGCTGAGGTTGGTGACAGCCAGATCACAGGCCCGGAACATGTAGTCGACACCACAGAAAAGATTGCCCAGATTAGGCAACGCATGGCGGCAGCTCGTGATCGTCAAAAGTACTACGCTGATAAAGATAGGAAACCTCAAGAGTTCCAGGTTGGTGAACGGGCTCTACTTAAGGTCTCACCCTGGAAGGGTGTGGTTCGTTTTGGAAAACGGGGCAAGCTTAATCCAAGATATGTCGGACCCTTTGAGGTTACCGAAAAGATCGGCACGGCCGCTTACAGATTGAATCTGCCTGAAGAACTGAGTGCTGTGCACAACGTCTTCCACGTGTCTAATCTGAAGAAGTGCCTGTCAGATGAAACACTCGTCATTCCTTACAAGGAACTTACTATCGACGAACAGCTACACTTTACTGAGGAACCGGTTGAGATCACGGATCGTGAGATCAAAACCCTCAAACGTAGCCAGATACCCCTCGTGCGAGTTCGTTGGAACTCACGCCGTGGCCCAGAATTTACCTGGGAGCGGGAAGACCAGATGAAGCGCAAGTATCCCCAGCTGTTCCCAAATGAAACCCCCAGCACTGAAGCTACAACTGAATTTCGGGACGAAATTCCAAACTAACGGGGGGATGATGTGACACCCCGTTGAAACGCTCTCACTTTTACTAGCTTGTCAGTGGCTGCTTTAACTTTCGGGACGAAAGTTCTTAAAACTTGGGGATAATGTGACACTTCGGGTTTTCCCGAGCCAACTTTCGTCTTTAAATGAATGTATGTGCGTATATATGTATAATATTAAATGAAAGTTTATGAATTGTTTTGGTGTGCTATGTGATCCTTGTAATAAATTATGTGTACGTATTATAAATGTGTATATGTGTGAACCGAACCCGACTCGAGACCACTCGGTCTCGAGTGAGTAAACAAGAAACGACTTGGGCCGGTTGGGCCGTAACTTTAGCCCAGCCGGAAACCCCCCCTAACCCACTCAATATATATGGCTAAACCTCACACACACTCCTCTTTTACACTCTCCCACTTCATCCTCACTCACTCTCACACACACCCTCCTTCATCCTCCCAACCAAAACCCTAGCAACATCTTTCTCCTCTCCTCCTCGGATCAAACCGGTGACAACCAAAGGAGCTCTCGGATTCAACACTCGACACTCGGAAGCTCTTTCATCAACCCTTCACATTTTCACACCTTGAATCTAGCCGGTTAGTGCCTCTTGTAGCTAAATACATAAGTTGTTGTTTATCTATAATGAAGGTGCTTATGTTTTACTTGATTTAAATGATTTACAATTGTTCCTTCATGTTGATATGTGGACGGTTTGGTAAAAGTATGATAATGTCTTGCTAAATGATAAAAGTATGATGGCTAGGATTTACTTATGATCATCCGATTTATGTTAAGGGGATATAGAACAAATGTTTTGCTTAATGGTAGCTTACAAGATGATCTCGAAATCTAGTTATGTGTTATGAATGCTTGTCCAATAGAAGGCATGATTATGTAGAATGAATCTTGATGGCTTAGGATGAATGAGATAGTGTAGGATTTGGTGATATTCAGGATATGTGACACAAGTGTGCATGATTTAATTGAATATTTGGACCTGTTTTGAATGAATGTGCTTAATAGATGACTTGAATATATGAAGAACAGTTTGATGATCATGAAAATATTTGAATATGCTTGTTTTGATCTGATTTTGTGATGATTTAGACAATAAAACATGTTTATGCATTTTGGTTGGATAGTACAAAATTTCATGAAAACAGAATTCTATTGGTCAGTACATCCGCCAGGTTCTAGAAGGTTTCTTGTGCACGTTTCCGAGGTTGCGACTCGCAACCCCCGGTTGCGACTCGCAACCAAAACATGAAAACTCGAAACTACGGCGGTTGCGACTCGTAACCAGATCACGACAACTCGAAACCTCCGGTTGCGACTCGTAACCAAATCACGACAAGTAGAAACACCGGTTGCGACTCGCAACCAAGGCATGACAAGCCGCAACCTCCGGTTGCGACTCGCAACTGTGTGTTCTCGACTGGGCTGTTAGTTATTGGGCCCAAGTGTATTAACTGTGCATGCTTGTTACTGTTTAAACGGGCTACGTGTTAACTGTTAACTCTGTTGCTGTAATTACATGTTGTGTGCTGTAATTATATGTTGTGCATGCTATGTGTTAGTTATGTGTAGATTATACGTGAATACTTGTACCCCAACTTGACCTATATTGGTAACCATGCTAGGACGTGGTGACCAACGTGATCAACCGGGTAACTAATCTACCGAGCAACCCAAGGTGAGTTCACAACCTAAAGCATGTATTCCCGGTGGTTTGGGAAACGGAACTAAAAACAACACTATCCCCTTATGAGGGATACAACCTACTTTTCTTCCCTTGTTATTGGGAACCTTTTAGTTAATTACTGTTTATACGGATTGCAACAAACGGCACTAAACGAAACTCTATCACTTAAAGTCCCTACTACTTAATACCGATTAGTCGCCGGGGCCAGGCGAACGGGTTATTAGTTGATAGCGCTATTTAGGTCTTACCAACCTCACACCGTGCCAAGGTATGGGATCGGTCGTGAACTAATGTACTCAGGCATCCGTCAATGATGATAGAACATTGACATCGGGGCACTCTCTTGCGGATACGCAACGGTCACCTAGTGTTCGGTATTGGAAAAACAGTTTAGTTGCTAACTTTTGGGGTAGCTCCCCATGGCATGTATAAACGGATAAATTAACTGGTGAAACAAGTTTTTGGTAATTAAAACTGGACAACTAGTGAACTCACTCAGCATTATTGTTGACCCCTTACTGCATGCTTTGCAGGTAACCAGTGACTGAGGAGCTGCTGCTTGGGAAGTGTAGTGGTCGTCTAAACCCGCATGTTGGGTTCTAAATAATTTGGACTATGAACTTTGTTTAAACTATTTTATCTACGCTTCCGCTACTTACTTAACTGTTACTTGAACCTAAACATTTGAACTTTAACTATGGTGCTTACTAACTATTATGGTTGGTGATCATCCTTACTATTATCCAATGCTCAGTATAATTGGTGGCTGGATCCTGGTCGGTCACGCCCTCAAGCGGACGGTACTCCGCAGGTGGATTTTGGGGGTGTGACACATGCACCTTCAACTGGTTTGATGCATATGCTATGACTTTGTTCCTTTGCATCAGAACACAGCCAAGTCCCAAATTGGATGCATCGCAGTACACGACAAAATCATCATTGCCTTCGGCTCAAAGTTATTCAATGGATAGATTGTCTCGGGGTCGTGTGAAGGGCCTGCCGGTTCACGACAATTTTATTTTTGATGATGGAGGATGATGTTTGGTTTTTGGTTTTTTTGTTTGTCTACTAGATAGTCCCTCTTGATGTTTAGTAGGCTAGGTTATGTGATGTCATAGGTTCCTTGTTGGTTGGTTTTACATATATGGGGCATGTCCTATATATGAACTAGTGTGGAACTCTTCCTCACTACTTGTACTTATTTGCGGTTGTTTTATAATAGAATCACCGGGGTAACCCTTTACCCAAAAAAAGATAGGATAGGCGCATCACAAAGCTTCTGCTTCAAGGTCTGAAATGCTTCTTCTTGTTTAGAACCCCATTCAAAGGGTTTGTTCTTCTGAGTTAGAGCAGTTAGGGGAACTGCAATCTTCGAGAAATTTTCGATGAAGCGGCGGTAATAACCCGCGAGACCAAGAAAAGAACGAACTTCGGTAGGAGTAGTAGGCGTATCCCAATCCTTAATCGCACTGATCTTGGAGGGATCTACATGAATACCTTGTTCATTGATGATATGACCCAAAAATTGAAGTTCCTTAAGCCAAAATTCACATTTGGAGAACTTGGCAAAAAGTTGCTCTTTCTTTAGGAGTTCCAGAGTAAGACGAAGATGTTGCTCATGATCAGCTTGCGTCTTAGAGTATATCAAAATGTCATCAATAAAAACAATGATGAACTTATCTAAATAAGGCTTGCAAACCCTATTCATCAAGTCCATGAAAACAGCAGGAGCATTAGTCAATCCGAATGGGAGCACCCCAAGGCAAAAAGCTAGGACGAATAAAACCTTTATCTGAAAGCTCCTGAAGCTGCTTAGATAGCTCTTGCATCTCAAACGGTGCAAGACGATATGGAGATCTGGCAATAGGATTGGCACCAGGTACAAGATCAATACGGAACTCAACTTGGCGAGCTGGGGGTAATCAAGGTAACTCCTCAGGAAAAAGCTCCGGATAATCCCGAACAATAGGGATATCTTGAATAGATTTACCTTTGCCTTTATCGGCTACAACATGTGCCAACAAGACATAAGCTTGAGACTACTAACAGGTTTCTCACCACGAACCTGTAGGATCTCACCTGACGAAAGCGGCACACGAACGATCTTCTCAAAACATACTACCTCTGCGTGATGCTTGGCTAACCAATCCATACCCACAATAATGTCAAAACTCCCAAGTTGCATTGGCGTGAGGTCAATGGGAAAAAGATGGTCGCTAAGGTTTAACTGGCAATTGCGAAGAACAGAATCAAGAACAATGGGTTTACATCTAGCAACTTCTACTGTCAAAGGCTTACCTAGTTTCGTTCTAGACACGCGAGGTAAAGGCTCAAAAGATAATGACATAAAACTCTTATTGGCACCAGAATCAAAAAGAACAGATGCAGGTTGATTATTAACAAAGAACGTACCGTTAACCACTTCATTTTCTGCTTGCGCCTCTTACGCATTCATGTTGAAGACTCGTCCTTGAGCCTGAGCTGGATTCGCATTCACCAATCTTGGACATTGATTACGGTAGTGGGTCAGATCCCCACAGTTACAATAAGAACCTGGTGGGTAGTGAGGTCGTGCAGCTTGACCTTGTTGCTGAGCAGGAGGCTGAGCAACTCGTTGAGCCGGGTTCTGAACTGCCCGATTCTGATTGGCTGGAATGCGGCATGTGTCAGCAAGATGACCAGATCTTCCGCAGTTGGTGCAATGACGATACTGGAGGTGCGGCTGATGATGACCGTTACATCTGTTGCACAAAGGTGCATTGCCAAGATAAGGTTTCTTGGCGAGTGGTTGCGCAGGCTGATTTGGTGCAGCTTGATTTGCCTGTGCAGTAACGGCGTAGTTTTGGGAAGCCTTACGCTTCCTTGAACCCTTCGAGGAACCAGAATCCTTACCCTTCTTGTTTTTACCTTTCTTGCTATCCTCTTTGTCAGATGACTGCTTCTTACCCTTGTCACCTTTTCTATGCAGCTTACCCTTTCGAACTTGCGACTCAGTCAATGTCGTAGATAGCTCGATTGCCTGACGGACTGTGGTAGGGTTACTACCAGTAACGATGTCTTGTATAGAGTCAGGTAGGCCATCGATATACCTCTCGATAGCCTTCTCGAGTGGGGTAACCATTGTTGGGCATAACAAACTCAGCTCCTCATACCTATCAGTATACGCCCGGTGCTCGCCACTGTCCTGCTTCAGGTCATCAAATTCCCTTTCTAAAGCTCGCAGTTCATGACGAGGACAAAACTCCCTCATCATAAGCGCCCTAAGTTCAGCCCAGGTTTGTACTAAAGCAACCTCAGCACCACGGTCTCTCATAACCCCATTCCACCATGTGAGAGCCCTCTTCTGAAACACACTGGAAGCAAACTCGACTTTGCGATTATCAGGACACTGAACGTGACGAAACGTACTCTCAATGCTCTCGAACCACTGTAGGAGCCCAGTTGCTCCCTCAGAACCACTAAACTTGAGCGGTTTTTCCGAATTGAAGCTTTTGAAGTTGCATGGAGCATTATTGTTGTTGTTGGCTTGGTTCAATTGAGCAATAAGATTTGGGAACGCAGCAGCCATTTGCTGTGCGATGATTTCTGCCAGTTCGGCATTTGGTAGAGGATTTTTGCTTCGAGGAGGCATTCTAAAAAGAGGAAACATGAGAGGAAACGGGTGAGAAGGTTAGATGAAGAGAACGAGATGAAACAAAATCAACAAAGGCAAAGATGGTGGTCATTTGTCTGTATCACAAAGCAAACAAACGACACACAGTGACTAATCAAAGTAAATGGGTCAAAAATAATGTATCGCGAAGACATGCTCACCTATAAGTGAACACTCACCCCAAAAGTTCCTAGGTAAGAGTGACTGGTCCGATTATGTGGATTTGTACGAACACTTTAGCCTTAGACAGAAAACCCAGGGTACAGGCATTCACTCTTCCAGTTTGCAAGTATTCACACTATTTAGAACCCAAAACTTTGACGAGATTTTGAAAACTTGGAAGGCACAAGGCCAAAAGAATCATTAAAAAATGGATGGTAAATTTTCAAAATCATTCAGAAAAATTGAAGGGTTCAAAACCTTACAATAAATTATTTAAAAACAGATGATTGATTTTCAAAAATCGTTTCGGAAAATTGGGTTCTTGTTTTGGTGATCACCTAAGGATAGGTGAAGTGCATGTTTTAAGATCTAAACACAAGATAACTTGTGTTGGGGTCCTAGAAAGGTTATAGTCTAGGTCAAAGCATTACTAATAACCTAATTCCCTATAACCATTGGCTCTGATACCAACTCTTATGTCACATCCCGACCACGTAAAACATCAAATCGTGGCGGAAACGTCGGGGAGTGTTGTAACAGAATTATTGTTTCACAACCATGGTATTTAAAAGTTATGTTTTATTCATCAAACAAAGAGTTACATTGTCTTAAAATAACTTAAGCAAAGAGTACATCACATAATTAAACTAGTTCTATCTTTATTTTAAGTCTCTAAGGCACAGGTCCGCCCTAGTGTGTCACGAACATCCTAAGCAACAGCTCCTGAAAACACATGTGAAAATAGGTACGTCAGCATAAAAATGCCTGTGAGATACATAGGTTTTATGAAAATAGGATTCATGACTTGAGTTTAAAGAAATGTTTAATAAAATTCAGTTATGAACCTTGTTAATTGTTTTGTTTTATAAATCATTTGAAAAACGATAGCAAAACCAAATGATATGTTTATACAAAAGAATAATGTATGGTTAAATGAATAACCAAGTAAAATAGGTTTGTGTAAACCAAGTTATTTGTAAAACAATGTTTAAGTGAAAATGTGTTGTAAATGTAATATGTCTAAATGGAAAGGGTTTAAACAACGCTACGATATGTAACATCATACAAGCACTTATATATAGGAAGTACCAGCGGCGTATCCACCATGATTGTATCATACTACACACGCCTCGTTATTTAAGTCACTCAAACCAACCAACAATGTAAAATATCCATGTTTAATCCAATAGTCAAATGTCATAGTATAACCCAAGTTAAATATAAATCATGTAATGTGTAAACAAAAGTTATGTATAGTAAGTAAAATGAGACTACTTAAACCACAAGTAAAAATATACAAAACAAAGTATTTTGAATATATCATGAGTTATGTTTTGTAAAATAAATGCATGTTTACTGATACAAACACTTATGCGGTAAGTTAACGCATACATTCAAGCCTTGAGACAGCAGGATAACCTTAGAGTAAAGATTATCAAAGTAAAATGTTTTCGGATTCAGTCATTCCTTACACCCAAACAAACCTAGGATGTCAAGAACGGGATTTGTCAAGTCCTATGGTACCATTACTTACTACCGAGCGGCGTAGCTAATGTTAATGAATGTAGTTTAGACCCGTTGAACAAACCAAATGTCATATCAAATGTAAACATGTAATGAAAGTAATGTACTAAGTATGCTAAGTTAACATACAAAGCAGAAAATGTAATGTAAAACAATGTGCTATTATGCCAAGTAAACATACATAGCAAAAGAAGATGTAATGTAAATCAATATGCTAGCATGCTAAGTAAACATACATAGCAAAACAAAATGAATTTTTGTACTAATAGTGTACTAATGAACATAGCAAGTATATAATATGAAAACATGGAAAGCATGAAAATAACAAGTAGGCACATGTGTTTCACCCCAAAATGTTTGGAAAACAGTAAAAGAGGGGTCTTTGTACTCACTTGAGATTGCTCAATAGACTTTAGATATCCACCAAGCAAAGTTAGAAGATCACGGATTCAAACGGCACCTAAAATAGGTAACTACATTAATAAACGGACCTAATCGGAGGATCGGGTAGCATGAGGATCCGTAAACCAAATGAGTGTAGGAACTCATGTAATATGGTTTAACAAAGCCTACATACTAAAACGAAACCTATTCTAAGTGCTTTTGACCCATTATGACCCGTTTAGGTAGCTTATGCTACTTTAACGCGTCGTTCGCGTAAAACGCGTTCGGACCGCTTAACTAGTCCTATGACAAGTAAAATATGCCTTAACATGTCAAATATAGTTGCCAAATCAGTTTAGATGTCAAAATTTATGTTACATATGCTTAGAATGAATTTTGGCGTAAAAAGGGCATTTTGGTAATTTACCTAAGGCATATAAACTACCTATCATACAACTAACTAAACGTCGTGACCATAAGGTATAACCTCAGAAGGTTATTCCCTATACACCTATGGTCACCTCATGTGTTTGGTCGGATCCTAATGATCGACCAAACGGGTCGGGTTCGAAAGTATAAGCGATTGATTAGATCGCTTACCTTTACGACCCTAGACAAGCACAAATCTAAAAGTGACGAGCTAAACATGCTAAAACATGTTTAACGAGGTTTGAAAACAGGTTTGGTATCAAAACAAACGGTTTTGATACCCACAAGTAGTTTGGTTACAAAATACGTGAGAATACGCATTTTGGCCAAAACTACGACTCGTCACTGAGCCTAGATAACGTGGTAATCAGTAGGTATAGTCACTAGGGACTATAACAATCGTGATTACGCTCACGTTATGAAGTTCAAACGAACTTCGCATTGACCATAAACCGGTTAATGCAGAAAGTCAAACGCAGTTTGACTTTAACGCTAAAACGAATGAAAAGAACGAAAGAATACTTACAGAAGGTCCCTGCAAGTTTGATTTTCCAAGTATTTCTCAGTTATGAAGTGTTTCACACTTCAACTTAGAGAAAATCTCAGATTTCAAGTGAGTTGCAACAAAACATGGGGGGGGGGGGGGGTATTTATAGATTTGGTAGAGCCGTTAAGATCGTTCCTCGGTATCCGAGATTCAATCACAGTCGTACACCTCGAGCCCATAGTTTTATGAAACCTTGGGTACCCCTAGAAATGGCCCATAGTTGCTAGAAACCAGTTGCAAGTGGATTACATGAGTATAACAGCTGTAAACAGCTGTTTAAACAGATTTTGCATATCTGGGAGGGCCACGCGGCCCGCGTAAGAGACAAAGAGAGTCTACGCGCCCCGCCTGGGCTTCAGATCAGCAAAACAAGTTTCCAAAATGACAGTTCCAGTCCCTGTACGTGTTTTAAGCTCATTTCGACACTTCTAAGGCCCGTTAAGCCAACTTTAAGGCCCTAAACGGATGCCTAAACATTGTGGACATGAAACATGCTCAAAAATATGCCGGATGTCGGTTGGTTTGGTCGTACGAACGCGATGTTCGCTTAATTACGACGAAATGCGCACAAGCGCGAAAAACGATCAAAATTGCGCGACGAATGGATTTTTCTTATGCCAAACACTAAAATAAAATATTTTAATGCTTACATAAATTTTTGGATGTCCGGATGTATTCAGAACGTAAGTTATGCGCGAAAATGCAAACTTATGCATTTTTTGACGCTTTTAGTCCCTGAATGAGCATAAAGTTTATTTTAGCACACCGAACCCCTCAAAGCCTATTTCTAAGCTATGTAAAGGATATTTAGGGTGTGTTTAACTTATGATCAAGTTCCAGAATGTCCGTTACAGTTCAAATTGACATACTTTCCCAGTTTGTCAAATTTAGTCCCTGTAAGCGAATAGACTTGATTTTCCCTTACCAAAGCCTCCAAAACTTATTTCTAAGTTATGTAAAGGTTATTTAAGGTATGTTAAGCATATGTTGATGTTCCGGGGTATTTGTCGCGTTAAACTGATTACGTTTATGCACCAGTTTGCGTATAATTCTCCAGAAAGCGATATAGAGTTTGAAATTGAATAAAAATCAATACATGAAAAATGTCAAACATAAACAAACAAATATTGGGATCAAATAACTTTATTTCATTGATAACTGAACTGTTTACAATGATTACAAGCACAGATGTCACATAATAATTATATAATTGGAAATTATATAATATGCACGCAACCTATAACTCAAAGATTATAGGTTTCCAAAACAAGTCTTATTGAACAACTAAGACAAAGAGTCATTACACGACCTAAACGTCTAATAAAACATGGCACGTGTGTAGGTAGTTGTACGACTCGTAGAAGGACCTTTGAGTATACAAGGCAGTAGGACGCAAACTTGTGAGTTCATGTCCCCCTTTTCTTTTAACTGTTTTCAGTTTTATAACTTCGGGGGTGAAATACATGTTACAAATGTTTCGATGATTACAAATGGTATGGTTAGCTAAGGAATGAACTGCTAGATCATGTGAATGGGTAGGCGATTAACTTAAGACCATTAATCCTTGAACAAGGACCGAGGGGGATGAGTGATAGATCTATTTGGGTGATGCAAGCCCCACCCATGGGTCCGCGAGTTGGCCCATGTGGTGACTATGTCGTTCCAGCCGGGTGGCCCGGTACGAAATAAGCAAAGGTTTGAGCCTTCCTATACCATTGCACACATTTAATGTATTAGCTACACATTAATTGATCTGTTCATAGACGCTTTCATACCGGATTACAAAAGCATTCTTACAATGATTACTAGATTATTCGAACTCATACAGAAATACATGAACTCGCTCAACTTTTGTTGATGTTTTCAAAATTACATGTATTTCAGGAAACAAGATGGATCTTGGGCGCTGGTGTTGTTATCAAGACATAAATTTCAAGTTTTGATGTCATCCACTTTTGATTTGTAACATAACTTGAGGATTTGTCGGTTGAAACTTTACGACACGTGTTTGTAACATTTTAAACTTATGAAATGGATGAACATCATGTTTTAATCATATAGTTGTTTGATATTGAACAAGTCACACATCATACACTTTTGCAAAAGTCAGGGTGTGACAGTTTGGTATCAGAGCTTCGATTGTAGTGAACTAGGATTCCTTCTCGAGTCTAGACTACAATCATTAGGATTCTCTCACGAAAACATTTTTACAAAGAGGTTTTTCATTGCATTTATAAAAAGCGCCAAGATCCATGAGTCGAACATTTTTCAAAAGAAACACAAAGGAAAGACAAAGCAAAGACAAAGCAAAGGCAAAGTAAGGGCATTAGTAGGGAAGGGAATACCCTGACTAATGTGCCAATTGAGGTGCAGTCGGTCCATGTGGGATAGACTTGCCAAAGACAAAATGACCCCCCCCCCCAAAAGAACAAACGAGAGTTATATGTGACATGTTGCATTTATTTGCTTGTATATACTAAGTAACATTATTATCTATTAATATATGTGCATATATATGTGTGGGATTATTAATGATGGGAACGGGATACCTTCGACTTCGGAATCTATTACTGTTCTTGACTCGCACAATGCTACTAACGACCTCACGTTTAATGTGGAGCTCATGACTGAGGAAATTACTAAACAAGACCCGGAGCTTGATTCCGTAGAAGATGGCTGCTCTTTTCTCTCGAACGCGAAGGTGCCTGACTACGGTAGTGACAGCGATGCGGAGGAGGCAACCTTGGACAGCAACCTTATCAGTGGGACGAGGTCCCTGAGGGATTCACGAAACCTGAATGATGGCACTCAATTCCATCCAAAGAGAATGAAGTACTCATTTGAAAGGTGCCCCTCCAGCTTCTATTACTAGGAACCCTCCTTATTCCTATTCTGTCTAAGCATTGTGCCATTTCGCACGTAACAACAACGGACGTTGGCGCGTGGACCATTATAAAGGTCCATTCCATGTTGAAGGTATGAGGACAGTAATGTCCCCTCTCTGATTGGTCAGCTGCTTCGAACAAGTGAAAATTAGGGTGACCGTGCAAGACAATTTATTATTACGGGGGCCCACGTAATAACAACTTGTAGTGCATGGAAATCCTGGTGGACTCTGCAGGTAAAGCAAATGATCACTACCTATTTAAATCTCTCCAGTCATTCTAAACCTCTATCTACTAGAACCTTAACCGAGGTAGTTACTATAACACTCCACAAAGTAGGAAGTTTGCCTTTATCTACTTCGCACCTACATCCCTACCTGTAGTACAAGACATTGAGAACCGGTATTCAAGATGGTAAACACTCAGGAAAGATTTTTCCTCAACACCGCATGATTCTTATGTATGAAGTTGTACAGTACCTACAATACCCCCAAACTTGTCCATTGTAGATGCTATGATAAGACCCCAACCTTTGACATCCGCTTTACCCCAAGGAGGTAGCATGGCGCGAGCTGTGGTGTAACTTATTTACCGAGCTCTATTCGGCATTCAGGAAGACTAGGCCAACCATACTGGGACTCATGGAGCCCAAGCCAAATCAATGTATGCGTCGCACAGCCCAGTGTGGCAAAGCCCCCCCCCCCTATATTGGACAATCGGGAACCATGAAGTATATAACACATATTCTCAACAGATTGTTGTTCCATTTAGGCACATGGAAGACACATGCAAGAAGATTCTTCTCGATCTACACCTCTCTCAGTACCTCCACACTCTTTATCCCGTAGTGCACCCCATCGTTAGGGTAGTGCAATCACACCCTGGAAACCGCTCTACGTTTGCTGCAAAACACAAATCGGTCACAAGGATGAAGTCACGTACCCTCACAACCTTACCTCCGCGTTTCCACTATCCCCTCCTGCCCGTGGTAGTAATGCACGACCCCATCCGTTGGGAGGTACGCCTGATTGTGTAAAAGAGCGAAGACTATGGAGGAGTCGGAAAGGTAAGGAATAAATAAGGAACAAGGTGTAGGGAAGGCCTCACCGTTTTTTGTATAGCACTGGATGGCTTGCATCAATCGGAGTAAGGTGACTCCGAGGAGGTTTTCTACGCAAGACTAATTGCAACAAGTAGATACGGTATATGTAAAGGTCGATGTACCCTTAGCAACACTTTGTTGTGACTCATTTCAAGAATGAGATTATTATGGTTGAAAGATTTGCATAGGCCTCATTAGGAATTACCTTACCCTTATGCTTATAATGTACAACGAATAAGCTTGCTTTCACACGTAGACGACAACATTTATTCCAAAATAAATGCTTAATTTCGTTAATGTGTTTTATCTATGAGAAGCACATGGAACCACAGCGAAGGAAACGCTGGCCAAGTTTAATCAGGACCTTTACCTGCAACAAGAGCTGAGCTTGAAACTCTGTAGAACCAACAAGTTGCTGAAGCAATCATCCAATACGAAGCAAGCAACACTGCAAACAACTGCGGAATAAGAGGAATCATATTAGGAATCGCCCAGGCGGTAACTCATGCCCTAGGTTCTGCCAAGGACAGAATAATGATGTGGAACTCGAATAAATGTCCAGTAAAAGAGAAAACACATGTGGAGCCTTCTTTGGATAGGAAAAAGAGGAAGTATGCGCATTACAAACAAGACTATAAGCCAAGCGACAAACATGAGGAAAACGCTGCGACTAGGACAGTCAAGGCATCCGTGACCACAACTAAGGCATGTGATAAAAACTACCAAGGAGAACTACCAAAGTGTAACAGGTGTGGTTATCATCACACGGGTCCGTGCAGGACTCGTAGGTGTGGAAGTTGTGGCAAGACCGGGCATAGCAAGTAGGCAATGCTGGTATGGTACGGGGTGAGGGAATAGGAGCCAGGACAGTGATAGAAACCAGAGTGATAGTTGGGAGCAGAGCAGTAAAGGAAACAACAAGGGCAAAGGTTGCTACAGATATGGCAACAAAGGACACTAACGGAAGGATTGCCCGAAGGAAAAAATAAAGTTCGTGGGAGAATTTGTTATGAAAGGAGCACCCATGGCACGCCAGAACCTGAATGTAGCTACAGGAACGTTCTGTATAGACCAACACTATGCATCCATTTTGATTGATACTGGTGTCGACTTTAGCCTTGTATCGATAGAATTTAGAACCTACTTGGTCTAGAAGCAAGTAAACTAGACCCCCCATACTCTATAGAGATAGCAAATGGAAAGTAGTCGAAGAGGATGGAGTTATTTAGGGTTGTACACGTGAACTTGGAGAACGAAAGTTTTCAATTGACCTACTACCAGTTGGTTCAGGAAGAGTTGATGTCTTAGTCGGCCTGGATTGGGTATCCAAGAATGGAGCTGAAGTTGTATGTCATGAGAAAATCGTCCGCATCCCCTTGCGAATGATGAAACACGTTTAGTACACAACCTTCATACAGTTGATGCGAGGATGTTGGGCCTCATAAGGCGGAAGACCGGGACATACCACATTGGTTATGAGAGCGCAAAGGTGCCTCCAAAAGGCTGCATAGCCTTCCTTGCTCATATTGTCGTCAAGGAAACCAAAGAGCCAAGAGTAGAAGACATCCCCGTCATAAAGGAATTTCCGCAAGTCTTTCCAAAAGACTGGCCTGGACTCCCTCCACAGCAACGAGTAGAGTTTCGAATAGACTTAGTGCCAGGAGCGGCACCAGTGGCAAAGGTACCATACCAGTTAGTCTCGTCCGAGATACAGAAGCTTTCAACGCTACAAAAGCTGCCAGACATGGGAATTTATTAGGCCGAACTTCTCACCTTGGGGAGCTCTAGTGTTAGTTGTTAGGAAGAAAGAAGACAACTTTCGTATGTGTATACAGCCTGATCTGAAAGGAACTCAGACAAGTTAATGAGGAAAAAGTATGGTGCATAGGTTACAGGGAGATAGACAACTAACCATCAAGAATTGGTGTCACACCCCGACCACGTAGAACATACAAAACGTGGCGGAAACGTCGGGGAGTGTTGTAACAGAATTAATTGTTTCAAATCCATGGCAATTGAAGTTTCGTTTTATTAATCAAACATGAGAGTTTACATTGTTTTAAACAAGAAACAAAGAGTACATAACATAAATTAACTAGTTCTTGTCTCGTTTTAAGTCACTAAGGCACAGGTCCGCCTAAGTATGTCTTGATAAGTCCTATGCATCATCTCCTGAAAACACATGTGAAAATAGGTACGTCAGCATAAAAATGCCTGTGAGATACATAGGTTTTGTGAAAACAGAACTCATGACTTATGTTTGAGAAAGATGTTTAGTCATGAACCTTGTAATTTGCTTTGTCTTGTAAATCATTTGAAAAACGATAAGATTAGATGATATGTGTAAATAAGAGAATAATGTATGGTTAAATGAATAACCATGTAAAATGGGTTTGTATAAGATAAGTTGTTTGTAAAACAATGTCTTGTGAAAAGTATGTTATTTGTATAAAATGTTATATGTCTCATATTGAAATGGTTCAAATAACGCTACGATATGTAATACCATACAGACACTTATATATAGGAAGTACCAGCGGCCTATCCACCATGCTTGTATCGTATTACACATGCATCGTTACTTAAATCACTTACTCAAACCAAACCACCAAGATGTAATGTTTAACAATTGTAGAAATGTTTATGTATAGTCAAATGTCTATTGTCAAATGTAAATCAGGTCAACAGATACAAATGGTTCACACGGTTCAACAGTTACAGATGATTCACATGGTTCAACAGTTACAAACAGTTCATATAATCAAATGGTTACGACGGTTCACATAGTCAAATAGTTACAACGGTTCAAAATGTAGTATAATGTGTTCATATGCTGGATGAGCATATGCAACAGAAATGCAATGTAAAACAATGTACTAAGTATGCACACAATGGACCTACATAGCATGAAATGTAATGTAGAACGATGTACTAAGTATGCACACAAGGGGCATACATAGCATGTAATGTAAAACGATGTACTAAGTACGCACACAATGGGCATACATAGCATGTAATGTAATGAAATCATGTACTATAATGTACTAACGAACATAGCAGGTATATGATGTGAAAACATGGAAAGCATGAAAGTAACTAGTAGGCACATGTATTTCACCCCAAAACAGTTTGGAAAACAGTAAAAGAGGGGTCTATGTACTCACTTGAGATTGCTTAGTAGTCCTTGAGTAACAACCAAACAATGCTAGAGATCTCGGAATCAAACGGCACCTAATATAGGTAACTATGTTAATAAACCGGACCTAAATCGAAGGATTTAGATAGAATGAGGGTTCGTAAACCAAACGAGTATGGAGACTCGTGTAATATGGTTTAACAAAGCCTACATACTAAAAGAAACCTAACATAAGTGCTTACTACCCATTACGACCCGTTTAGGTAGTTTATGCTACTTTAACGCGTCGTTCGCGTGAAACGCGTTCGGAACGCCTAACTAGTCCTATGACAAGTAAAATATGCCTTAACACATCTAATATTGTTACCAAATCAGTTTAGATACCAAAAGTTATGTTTTTTTTTTTTGGGTAAAGGGTTACCCCGGTAAATTTTATATCAACCACCAATCAAAACAAGTGAGAAGCAAAAGTACTCCTCAATTCTCTCGGGAGACATGCCAACCGAGAGCCAACCCGCGCCAACAAAAAGACGCCAACAAAACACCAGTCAAACCAAAACATACGACAAAATAAAACAACTAAGACCTAGCCGTTATCATCATCCGCTAACAGAAGCCCCCGTGGAAGCGACCAATCTCGTAAAACTCGTTCCGTTTGCACCGAACGCCTGAGTCTCATTGTTTGGAGCTTTAGCCGAACCGTTGAGAGAATCACGTCCACCAACTGCGCCTTACTTCTTCGTTTGGTCGTAAATAATCTTCGGTTTCTTTCATCCCATACAAAGTATGCCGCCGCACTCACCACAAGCTTAGCGATCACATGAGAAGCCTTCTTGGAGTTTGCTATACCCACCAAGTAATCAAAAATAGCATGCCACTGGTTTGAAATTACTCCCATATCAGCTTTAACCTTCACTTCATTCCAAACCTCCGATGCATATCCACATTCAAAAAACAAATGCTCATGAGAGTCCGGACCTGATGTACACAAAGAACAACACATAAGGTTAAAATTAGCATTTCCTGAAGCGCTCCATGCTTGCATAACGTCTTGAGTCTTCAGTTTTCTATTCACTATGAGCCACATAACGAAAGAATGTCTCGGGATCGCTTGCGAAAACCAGACCACCCCCGCCCATGGCACCTCATTCTGAGTTGTTCGAACATCATCCCAAACTGACGCCGAACTAAACTCCACTCTTATACCCTCTCTACTCCGCCAAACAAGCTTATCTTGGTGATTAGCATGCAAGACGAGTTACCGCAAGGTAGTTAAGGCAGGAAACCGCACAACCCATTGAGTAGGCCATCGCCATTCACCCTGTGAATACACCTCCGCTAATTTTGTCTTCATGTTAAAACCCGCATTAGCAATCATTCTAGGAGTCACCATATTACCGATTGGGCAAACCACATCCCATTTATCAAACCAAACCAACGTGTTAGATCCATCACCTATTTCGGTCCATATATGATTTCGTAACATTGGTCGTAAATTTAGCATCTTCCTCCAACTCCAAGTTATATTACCCTTAATTGGAATTTCCCAAAACGATCTATTCTGGAGGCGATATGAGTGAATCCATTTTACCCAAAGCAATTCACGATGGGTAAGCATACTCCAAACATGAGCAGACATCAATACCAAAAGTTATGTTACATATGCTTAAAATGAATTTTGGCGTAAAAAAGGGCATTTTGGTAATTTACCTAAGGCATATAAACTACCTATCATACAACTACTCAAACGATGTGACCGTAGGGTATAACCTCGGAAGGTTATTCCCTACCTACTATGGTCACCTAATGTGTTTGGTCGGATCCTAATGATCGACCAAATGGGTCGGGTTCGAAGGTATAAACGATTTATGAGATCGCTTACCCTTACGACCCTAGACAACGTGGTAATCAGTAGGCATAGTCCCAAGGGACTATAACCATCGTGATTACAATCACGTTGCGAAGTTCAAACGAACTTCGCATTGACCATAAACTGGTCAACGCAGAAAGTTAAACAAAGTTTGACTCTCGGACTCGAAAAGCAATAAAAGAACGAAGGAATACTTACGAAGGGTCCCCGAATGCTAATCTCGATCCAAGTAACTCAGGTATGAAACAATGGTTTCAACTTAGAGTTTCTCAAATCAAAATTCTTGTGGGTTTTGCAAATGAAGGCATGGGGTATTTATAGGATTTCCCGAACCGTTAGGATCGTTTCTTGGAAAAAGTGCTTCAATCTTGGCCATACACTTGCACCCATGGTATTGTAATACCATGTGCACATCAAACCAGCCCATAGTATTGCCCAAAACCATGTACAAAGGTGGTATAGGCCAGATTCAATGTTTCTGCACAGAAAGTTTCAAAAATGGCAGATTTGGTCCCTGTAGTGTAATAAGGCCTTTTCCGACGCGTTTAAGGCCCGTTAACCCCATTTCAAAGCTCTAAAATGAAGTTAAAGTAAAGGGAACTTAAAATGTTCTCAAAAATATCTCGGATGTCGGTTCGTTTAGCCGTACGGTTGCGTTGTTCGGCTAATTACGACGGAATGCGCATAAGCGCGAAAAACGATCCAAATGACGCGACGAATGGATTTTTCTTATGCCAAACACTAAAATAAAATGTTTTAGTGCTTACATAAATTTTTGGATGTCCGGGTGTATTCAGAATGTAAGTTATGCGCGAAAGTGCAAACTTGTGCACTTTTTGACGCTTTTAGTCCCTGAATGACCCAAAAGTTTATTTTAGCACACCGAACCCCTCAAAGCCTATTTCTAAGCTATATAAAGGATATTTAAGGTGTGTTTAACTTATGGTCATGTTCCGGAATGTCTGTTACAGTTCAGATTGGCATACTTTCGCAGTTTGTCAACTTTAGTCCCTGTAAGCGATTTAACTTGTTTTTGCCATACCAAAGCCTTTAAAACTTATTTCTAAGTTATGTAAAGGTTATTTAAGGTATGTTAAGCCTATTTAACTATTACGGAGTGTTTGTTGCATTAAACTGGGTATATTTACGCATCAGTGCGCGTATAACCTTCCAGAAAGTGATTTAGAGCTTGTAATCGAACAAGAATTGATATGTGTAAAAGATACACATATTTATACAGATCCCAAGTATGAAATACAATATTTCATTGGTTTGGTATTTGTTTGATGGTCGCAGTGACACAGGTGTCACAGTCTCCCCTACTTAAGGAAATTTCGTCCCGAAATTTATTCGTAGGAGTCTATTTGTGACTTTGTGTCAAATATCCACCCGAGATATGTAAAGCATAATTTTGTTATTTTCCTCAACGGATACTTTTCAGAAGGGAAAATGAACGAACGGGGTCATTTTCTTCAACGGGTTCTTCGAAAATGGAAAATAAAGGATTTTTAACTAAACGGATATACATTTCCCTCAACGGATATTCTTCAGAAGTGAAAACGAATGGATGATTCATTCTTCCTCAACGGGTCCTTCGTCAGAAACGGGAATGAAGGAATAATCCACGGATATTCATTTCTCTCAATGGATATTCTTCAGAACGAAAATGAACAAATGGGGTCATTTTCCTCAACGGTTATTCTTCAGAATTTGAAATGAAGAAATAATCAACGGATATTCATTTCCTCAATGGATAATCTTCAGAAACGAAAATGAACTAACAGAGTCATTTTCAACGGTTGCTTCCTCAGGTACGGAAATGAAAGATTTAACAACGGAAAATCATTTCCTCAACGGATAATCTTCAGAAACGAAAATGAACTAACGGAGTCATTTTCAACGGTTGCTTCCTCAGGTACGGAAATGAAAGATTTAACAACGGATATTCATTTCCTCAACGGATAATCTTCAGAAATGAAAATGAACTAACGGAGTCATTTTCAACGGTTGCTTCCTCAGAGTTGGAAATGAAGGATAAACGGATATTCTTTTCCTCAACGGATATTCCTCAGAAGTGAAAAATAAATAGCTAGTTCATTTTTCCTCAACGGATGCTTCATCAGAATTGGAAATGAATTGGGTTAACTTAGATACATGATAGAACTTGCTGTGATTTCTGTGCACTAAATTCCATAATTATGTATGCATCCATAATTACGTAATTCCTTGCACAGTCCGCACAGTTCGTTTTGTAATGTTGTGGGGAAGGATATCAAACTTGTGATGAGGGTGACTAGACTACCATAGGGTCCTTTTAATTAGATCGACAGAGGATCTTCTTAATTAGGCCACCAAGGAGTCCTTTCATCTATATCATCACATAATATTCCTAACCAGATTTTTGGATCGATCAGTTTAACTAGACCACTAAAGGGGTCTAATTATGAAGTAGTACTTTATAATCCAAGGGACTTAACTACAGCGTAGAAGTCCATTAAGGATTTTAGGTAGTACCTTTGGGTATCCTACTATGAATCTCTTGTACAAGGATATGCAAGATTCTACGAGGATTTGGATAACATAATTTGAATCATATGACACATAAAAGGGAACACATAAGCACATAATTGTTTAATTGTTATTATCTTGTTATTGATTGCTATTAACTTGGCACCTCGTACTTCGTTTCTCTTGGAAGAAACGGGTACTTAGGATTTTCGTGGAAAACGCAAGAGATCATACAATGGAAGAAATTTGGGGGTAGTCTGTTCTTCAAGGAATATGGTTCCTTGATTGTTGGTATTGTAGAGGATATGTTTATACATGCAACCACATAAACATATTAAAATGTAAATGAAAGATTTATTTATAACAACAATAACAACAACTGTTTCATAGATCGCGATAACAAAAGAAAATAATACACAAGGCTCGATTATTTTCTACACAGCGTTGTCTCTTGTCGGTCTGATACTCATCTCTGCGCTGGATTTGCATTAGCAAGACTTGGGAAATTCCTACGAAAATGGCCCATCTCGCCACAGTTGTAGCAAGACCCCGGTGGGAAACGAGCTTGAGCAGGATTGTTGCCAGCTTGATTTGGTGCAGCTGTGGTTGGGCAAACCCTCGCTGTATGACCTATAAGTCCGCAAACTTGGCATGTGCGGCACTTCACACCAGCATGATGATGTAGGCCACATTGGTTGCACAAGGGTGCAGTTCCGTTGTAGGGTTTCCTGGCAGGGGGTTGAGCTGGTTGGTTGGGGACGGCTTGATCATTGTGAGTAACCATGGCGAAGTTCTGAGAAGCCTTTCGCTTCTTTGACTTCTTAGGGGATCCAGTCTGTTCATCCATGGTCTTTGATTCCTCTTTTGAGTTCGATTCCTCGACCGGTTTCTTGTCACCCTTTCGGAAAAGCTTACGTTTCCTGATCTGAGATTCAGTCAAGGTTGCAGCTAGCTCAATGGTCTGCCTAACTGTAGTAGGGTTGCTACCAGTCACAATGTCTTGTATTGAGTCAGGGAGGCCATCAATGTACTTTTCGATTGCCTTATCCAACGGCGTGACCATGTTTGGGCATAACAGACTTAACTCCTCATAACGGTCCGTGTAGGCTCGATGCTCACCGCTATCTTGCTTCAAACCATCAAACTCTCTTTCCAATGCTCGCAGTTCATGACGAGGACAAAACTCCCTCATCATAAGAGCTCTAA
Source organism: Helianthus tuberosus (assembly GCA_030545235.1). Lineage (NCBI taxonomy): Eukaryota > Viridiplantae > Streptophyta > Magnoliopsida > Asterales > Asteraceae > Helianthus > Helianthus tuberosus. The sequence continues at coordinate 110,081,519 of CM060409.1, forward strand.
GTTCAGCCCATGTCTGTGCTAGAGCAACTTCTGCACCACGGTCTCTCATAACCCCGTTCCACCATGTAAGGGGCCCTCTTCTGAAACACACTCGAAGAAAACTCGACCTTGCGACTGCACGTGGCAGAAAGTATTCTCAATGCTCTCGAACCATTGAAGAAGCCCAGTCGCTCCCTCAGAACCACTAAACTTGAGTGGTTTAGCAGAGTTAAAACTCTTGAAATTGCATGGACCATTGTTGTTGTTGTTGGCTTGGTTCCATTGAGCAAAGAGGTTTGGGAATTGAGCAGCCATTTGCTGCGCAATAATTTCTGCCAGTTCGGCAGTCGCTATCTGGTTTTCGCGTCGAGGAGGCATTCTAAAAGAGGAAACACGAAAGGAAACGAGTGAGAGTTTTAGACGAAAAGAATGAGATGAAACAAATCTGATGAAAGCAAGGATAGTGGTCATTTGTTTGTTACTACAAAGCAACAAACGACCCCGGTGACTAATCAAAGTAAATGGATCAAAAATAATGTATCGCGAAGACATGCTCGCCTATAAGTGAACACTCATCCCAAGAATTCCCAGGTAAGCACAACTGGTCTCGCGTCTGATGAGATATATACGAAGTGCTTGCCTAGACAGAAAACCTAGAATACAGGCATTTACCCTTCCAGTTTGCACGTGTTCACATTATTTAAAACCCAAAACCTTGACGAGATTTTGAAAACTCAAAGGGGTTCAAAACCTTATAACAGAGGGTTCAAAACCTTACAATAGAGGGTTCAAAACCTAGTAATCAATCATCCTAGAACATATGATTAGTTTTCAAAGCGGTTTTGAAATTTATGTTCTTGTTGTGGTCGTCGCCTAAGGATAGGTGACGGTATTGTTTTATGACTAAACGCAAGTAAACTCGCGTTAGGGTCCTAGAAAGGTTATAGACTAGGTCAAAGCATTACTAATAACCTAATTCCCTATAACCATTGGCTCTGATACCATCTTTTCTGTCACACCCCGACCACGTAGAACATACAAAACGTGGCGGAAACGTCGGGGAGTGTTGTAATAGAATTAATTGTTTCAAATCCATGGCAATTGAAGTTTCGTTTTATTAATCAAACATGAGAGTTTACATTGTTTTAAACAAGAAACAAAGAGTACATAACATAAATTAACTAGTTCTTGTCTCGTTTTAAGTCACTAAGGCACAGGTCCGCCTAAGTATGTCTTGATAAGTCCTATGCATCATCTCCTGAAAACACATGTGAAAATAGGTACGTCAGCATAAAAATGCCTGTGAGATACATAGGTTTTGTGAAAACAGAACTCATGACTTATGTTTGAGAAAGATGTTTAGTCATGAACCTTGTAATTTGCTTTGTCTTGTAAATCATTTGAAAAACGATAAGATTAGATGATATGTGTAAATAAGAGAATAATGTATGGTTAAATGAATAACCATGTAAAATGGGTTTGTATAAGATAAGTTGTTTGTAAAACAATGTCTTGTGAAAAGTATGTTATTTGTATAAAATGTTATATGTCTCATATTGAAATGGTTCAAATAACGCTACGATATGTAATACCATACAGACACTTATATATAGGAAGTACCAGCGGCGTATCCACCATGCTTGTATCGTATTACACATGCATCGTTACTTAAATCACTTACTCAAACCAAACCACCAAGATGTAATGTTTAACAATTGTAGAAATGTTTATGTATAGTCAAATGTCTATTGTCAAATGTAAATCAGGTCAACAGATACAAATGGTTCACACGGTTCAACAGTTACAGATGATTCACATGGTTCAACAGTTACAAACGGTTCATATAATCAAATGGTTACGACGGTTCACATAGTCAAATAGTTACAACGGTTCAAAATGTAGTATAATGTGTTCATATGCTGGATGAGCATATGCAACAGAAATGCAATGTAAAACAATGTACTAAGTATGCACACAACGGACCTACATAGCATGGTGCGGCGGTCTATTTTGTATGGCAAGAGCGAAATCAAAGGTTATTCTCTAGTAAGAAGAGAAGTGCGAGCCAGCTTGTAGAGGTGATTCTAAACACGGTCCGGATGAAATTGCACTCCATGAAGTTCAAATGATCAGTCCAAGCGATGAGAGTCTTACAGTCATGGAGCTTACCTCGTGGGTTGTTGATAGACGATGATGATTGCGGCTAAGGGTGGTTTGTCGGGTCCTTTGTCATAGTTCAGTCCGCTGTGACTAGTTTTTGTTGTTTTTGCTTTGTTGCTTGTTAACTCAAATGTGGTATGTCATGTTTGAGAACTGGGGTTCATGTTTGGCCCTCACTTGTTTTAATGGTTGTGTGATATAAAATTTAACCGGGGTAACCCTTTACCCAAAAAAAAAGAAATGTAATGTAGAACGATGTACTAAGTATGCACACAAGGGGCATACATAGCATGTAATGTAAAACGATGTACTAAGTACGCACACAATGGGCATACATAGCATGTAATGTAATGAAATCATGTACTAACGAACATAGCAGGTATATGATGTGAAAACATGGAAAGCATGAAAGTAACTAGTAGGCACATGTGTTTCACCCCAAAACAGTTTGGAAAACAGTAAAAGAGGTGTCTATGTACTCACTTGAGATTGCTTAGTAGTCCTTGAGTAACAACCAAACAATGCTAGAGATCTCGGAATCAAACGGCACCTAATATAGGTAACTATGTTAATAAACCGGACCTAAATCGAAGGATTTAGATAGAATGAGGGTTCGTAAACCAAACGAGTATGGAGACTCGTGTAATATGGTTTAACAAAGCCTACATACTAAAAGAAACCTAACATAAGTGCTTACTACCCATTACGACCCGTTTAGGTAGTTTATGCTACTTTAACGCGTCGTTCGCGTGAAACGCGTTCGGAACGCCTAACTAGTCCTATGACAAGTAAAATATGCCTTAACACATCTAATATTGTTACCAAATCAGTTTAGATACCAAAAGTTATGTTACATATGCTTAAAATGAATTTTGGCGTAAAAAAGGGCATTTTGGTAATTTACCTAAGGCATATAAACTACCTATCATACAACTACTCAAACGATGTGACCGTAGGGTATAACCTCGGAAGGTTATTCCCTACCTACTATGGTCACCTAATGTGTTTGGTCGGATCCTAATGATCGACCAAATGGGTCGGGTTCGAAGGTATAAACGATTTATGAGATCGCTTACCCTTACGACCCTAGACAACGTGGTAATCAGTAGGCATAGTCCCAAGGGACTATAACCATCGTGATTACAATCACGTTGCGAAGTTCAAACGAACTTCGCATTGACCATAAACTGGTCAACGCAGAAAGTCAAACAAAGTTTGACTCTCGGACTCGAAAAGCAATAAAAGAACGAAGGAATACTTACGAAGGGTCCCCGAATGCTAATCTCGATCCAAGTAACTCAGGTATGAAACAATGGTTTCAACTTAGAGTTTCTCAAATCAAAATTCTTGTGGGTTTTGCAAATGAAGGCATGGGGTATTTATAGGATTTCCCGAACCGTTAGGATCGTTTCTTGGAAAAAGTGCTTCAATCTTGGCCATACACTTGCACCCATGGTATTGTAATACCATGTGCACATCAAACCAGCCCATAGTATTGCCCAAAACCATGTGCAAAAGGTGGTATAGGCCAGATTCAATGTTTCTGCACAGAAAGTTTCAAAAATGGCAGATTTGGTCCCTGTAGTGTAATAAGGCCTTTTTTTTGGGTAAAGGGTTACCCCGGTGAATTTTATACCAATCAACCAAACAAAACAAGTGAGAGACTACAAACATCCCTCAATTCTCCAGTATGACATGCCATACAAGAGTGACCACTAGTAAACAAACTACACTACATGCGACCTAAACCCAAACATCTAGGCACATGACACAAAAAAACTACATGCCATACGGACATTAACCACAATCGTCGTCCACTACTAACAAGCCACGCGGAAGCATCCAATCTTGAAGAGCTCGAATTGCCTGGGATGTGGCCCGAAACCTCATCGTATGAAGTTTCATACGAACCGTTGTTAAAATAACTTCAATGAGTTGATTTTTATTCCTCCGTTTAGTTGTAAAGAGCCTTCTATTCCTTTCCTCCCACACAAAATAAGCTGTAGTCCCCACTACTAGTTTCGCAATAACATGACTAGCATCCTTTGATCTCACATTACCCAATAGAGACTCAAAAATATCACTCCATTTATTTTGAACATTTTCCATATTCGCTTTGTCTCTAACACCTTCCCAGATCGCCTTCGCATATTGACATTCAAAAAATAGGTGTTCATGGGAATCAGGACCCGAAGTACACAACGAACAGCATAACAGATTCATATTTGCATTATCCGTACTCCATTTACTCATAACATCATGAGTTTTCAATTTCCTATGCACAATAAGCCACATGAGGAACGAGTGCTTCGGGATTGCTTGAGGAAACCACATCAGATTCGACCATTCCACCTCATTTTCTGATCGCCGTATATCATTCCATACCACATAGGTAGAAAATTCAGCATCCAAACCCATTCGAGTTCTCCACACTAATTTATCTTGCATGTTTGGGACCAGCTGCACATCTCGTAAGTTTATGAGAGCAGGAAACCGGCTCACCCACGAGATCGGCCACATCCAATCACCATTCACATAGATATCTACCAGCTTAGAATTCATATTAAACCCTGCATTTGCAATACTTCTCGGATTCACAATAGAAATAAGCGGACAAACCTCATCCCAAACATCATACCAAGCTGATGTTTTCTTGCCATCTCCTATAATCCTCCATAAATGGTTTCGGATTAAAGGCCTAAGATTCAGCATCTTTCGCCAACTCCAAGTAATAAGGCCTTTTCCGACGCGTTTAAGGCCCGTTAACCCCATTTCAAAGCTCTAAAATGAAGTTAAAGTAAAGGGAACTTAAAATGTTCTCAAAAATATCTCGGATGTCGGTTCGTTTAGCCGTACGGTTGCGTTGTTCGGCTAATTACGACGGAATGCGCATAAGCGCGAAAAACGATCCAAATGACGCGACGAATGGATTTTTCTTATGCCAAACACTAAAATAAAATGTTTTAGTGCTTACATAAATTTTTGGATGTCCGGGTGTATTCAGAATGTAAGTTATGCGCGAAAGTGCAAACTTGTGCACTTTTTGACGCTTTTTAGTCCCTGAATGACCCAAAAGTTTATTTTAGCACACCGAACCCCTCAAAGCCTATTTCTAAGCTATATAAAGGATATTTAAGGTGTGTTTAACTTATGGTCATGTTCCGGAATGTCTGTTACAGTTCAGATTGGCATACTTTCGCAGTTTGTCAACTTTAGTCCCTGTAAGCGATTTAACTTGTTTTTGCCATACCAAAGCCTTTAAAACTTATTTCTAAGTTATGTAAAGGTTATTTAAGGTATGTTAAGCCTATTTAACTATTACAGAGTGTTTGTTGCATTAAACTGGCTATATTTACGCATCAGTGCGCGTATAACCTTCCAGAAAGTGATTTAGAGCTTGTAATCGAACAAGAATTGATATGTGTAAAAGATACACATATTTATACAGATCCCAAGTATGAAATACAATATTTCATTGGTTTGGTATTTGTTTGATGGTCGCAGTGACACAGGTGTCACAATTGGTACCCCTTACTGAGAATTGATGACTTGTTTGACCAACTACAGGGTTCCAACTACTATTCCAAGATTGGCATAAGGGCAGGATAACATTAATTGAGGATGCGGGAAGAAAGTATCCCTAAAACGGCCTTACGGACTCGCTACGATCATTGTGAGTCCCTTGCCATGTCGTTTGGTGTCACACCCCGACCGCGTAAAACAACAAACCGCGGTGGAAACGTCGGGGAGTGATGCGACAGAATTATTGTTTCAACAACCATGGTAATTAAAGTTATGTATTATTGAATAAAGAGTTTACATTGTCTTTGAGTTCAAACTAAAATAACATAATTAACTGTCTTCTAAGTCACTAAGGCCCAAGTCCGCCTAAGTGAAGCACAAACATCATCATGCATTAGCACCTGAAACACATGTAAAAATAGGTACGTCAGCATAAAAATGCCTGTGAGATACATAGGTTTTTGTTTATACAGGATTCATGACTTGTAGTTAAAAGAAGTGTCTACAAAATTGTAGTCATGAACCTTGTAAAATATTTTCCTTCATAAATCATGTGAAAATCGATGTGAAAATCAAATGATGATAAAAGGATAGTGCATGGTTAAATGAGTAACCAAGTGAAAGTGAATTTGTATAAAATATGTAATTTGTAAAACAATGTCGTGTCTTTGTATAAAATGTTTCATGACTTTGTCAAGTGGTTTAGATAACGCAACAATGTATTTTTTTGGGTAAAGGGTTACCCCGATGAATTTTATGAATGAACCAAATAAGTACAAGGATGTGTCAAAGCGACACACCAACTAGACTTGGCATACCAAGACTAGGACGACAACCAAAAAAAAACCAACCAAAAAAACCACAAAACAAACGTTAACTAGCAAACTAAACAACCACGGCCTAAAAAACCTATGCCGAAATTACACAAAACACAAAGACTGCTAGCCCGGATCCACTACCTCGTGCTTGCTATCATCTATCTTCCAGATTCTGGATATCCTCCTCCTTGCAGAATCCACTCGAAACTTGAAACCCATGAGCCGAAGTCGAACCGAATTTTTGATCTTTTCAACAACTTGTAACACTGTCAATTGGTTAGAACTAAACATCCGACTATTTCGCTCTTGCCACACATAATAAGTGACTAGCCACCACCAATTTATGTCACACCCTGACCGCGTAAAACAACAAATCGCGGCGGAAACATCGGGCGTGTTGCGACAGAATTAATTGTTTCATAACCATGGCACACAAAGTGTATTTTATTTATTAAACAAGGGTGTTACATTGTTTCAAACAGGAAATTAAAGAGTTCAGAACATAATTAAACATAGTCTATCTTCTTTTAAAGTCTCTAAGGCACAGGTCCGCCCTAGTATCATGATCAACATCCTATGGAAAAGCACCTGAAAACACATGTGAAAATAGGTACGTCAGCATAAAAATGCCTGTGAGATACATAGGTTTTGTGAAAACAGGCTTCATGACTTGAGTTTAAGAAAATGTTTAATCATGAACCCCGTACTTTGCTTTGTTTTGTAAATCATTTGAAAACAATAAGGTCAGATGATATTTATAAGTAAATGTCAGGTTAAATAAATAACCATGTAAAAATGTGTTTGTATAAGATAAGTTGTTTGTAAATCAATGTCTTGTGAAAAGTATGTTATTTGTATAAAATGTTCTATGTCTCAAACTGAAATGATTCAAATAACGTTACGCCATGTAATACCATACAAACACTTATATATAGGAAGTACCAGCGGCGTATCCACCATGCTTGTATCATATTACACACGCATCGTTAACTTAATCACTTAATCAAACCAAAACAACCAATGTAAGAAGTCTATGTTTAACCAAATTGTCAAATGTATTGAATAATATGTCAAAGTGTTTATGTCAAGATGTAAATCATGTCAAATGTCTATGTCAAATATCCATGTCAAATGTCTATGTCAAATATCCATGTCAAATGTCTATGTCAAAATATCCATGTCAAATGTCTATGTCAAATATCCATGTCAAATGTCTATGTCAAAATGTCATGTATGGCAAGTGAAATGTCTCAACTAAACCATATGCACAAAAACAAAGTATTGAAGTAAAACTTGGTTTAAATCAAAGCTATGTCTTGTGTAAATGCATGCAACTATTTAATATGAACATTTATGCGGTATTGTGAAAATGCATACATCCAAGCCTGGCGACTGTGGTGATAAACCCTTTAAACAAATTAAAGGTCTATCTGTCTTATGTCAACGAATTCGGTCATTCCTTTCTGTCCCCTTACCCTGGGATGTCCGGAACGGGAGTTGTCAATTCCTATGGTACCACTACCTACTAACGAACGGCGTAGCTAATGTTAATGAATGTATTGTCCCATGTAAACAAACCAAATGTCATAACAAAATGTGAGCATGTGAAAACGATGCACTAAGTATGTAATCAAATGAACATACGTAGCGTGAAATGTCATGTAAAACGATGTACTAAGTAATGCACACAATGGGCACACCTAGCATGAAATGTCATGTAAAACAATGTACTAAGTAATGCACACAATGGGCACACCTAGCAGGAAATGTCATGTAAAACAATGTACTAAGTAATGCACACAATGGGCACACCTAGCATAAGATGAAATGAAATCATGTACTATAATGTACTAACGAACATAGCATGTATATGATGTGAAAACAGGAAAGCATGAAAGTAACAAGTAGGCACATGTGTTCCACCCCAAAACAGTTTGTAAAACAGTAAAAGAGGGGTCTATGTACTCACTTGAGATTGCTCAGTTGTCTAAAGATAACCACCAAGTAATGCTATAGATCTCGGAATCAAACGGCACCTAGTATAGGTAACTATGTTAATAAACCGGACCTATCTCGGAAGACTGGGTAGCATTAGGGTTTGTAAACCAAATGAGTGTCGGAACTCACGTGATATGGTTTAACAAAGCCTACATGCTAAATGAAACTTAACCTAAGTCTTATTGACCCATTATGATCCGTTTAGGCAGCTTATGCTACTTTAACGCATCGTGCGCGTGAAACGCGTTCGGACCGCCTAACTAGTCCTATGACAAGTATTATATGCCTAAACATGTTACATAATCAGTTACGTGACAAAAGTTTAGGTTACATATGCTAAATTACCAATTATGTATGAAAAGGGTATTCTGGTAATTTACCTAAGGCATATAAACTACCTATCATACAACTATTTAAACGATGTGACCATAGGGTATAACCTCGGAAGGTTATTCCCTACCTACTATGGTCACCTAATGTATTTGGTCGGATCCTAATGATCGACCAAACTGGGTCGGGTTCGAGGTATAAGCGATTTATTAGATCGCTTACCCTACGACCCTAGACAACGTGGTAATCAGTAGGCATAGTCCCAAGGGACTATGACCATCGTGATTACAATCACGTTGTGAAGTTCTAACGAACTTCGCATTGACCATTACTGGTCAACGCTGAAAGTCAAACAAAGTTTGACTTTCTGACTCGAAAAGCAGTAAAAATAAGGAAAAGAACGAAAGAATACTTACGAAGGGTCCCCGAATGCTAATCTAGATCAGTATAGTTCAGGTATGAAACAAGGTTTCAACTTAGAACACAACTAATAAGATTCTAGTGCTTTAAAACAATGAAAGGCATGGGGTATATATAGTTTTCGGGTAACCGTTAGGATCGTTTCTTGAATAACGTGATCGAATCTCGTGCGTACACTTGTCGGAATGTTATGGAACCACATATGCTCCTTATCTTAGTGACACATCAACTTAAAACATGTGGTTAAGAATCAATTAGTTGCAACTTGTAATTAGAAACATTGAATCTGCCCAGATAGTCAGTCGCGTAGCGCGACAGGTAGCCCCATAGGCGTCGCGCTACGCGAGCACCTCCCCTGAATCAGAATGTTTGAAAATTGGCAGCAATGGTCCCTGCACGTGTTTAAGCCCTTTTTCGATGCGTTTGAACCCCGTTAACCTCATTTCAAGGCTCTAAAATGAAGTTAAAGTATAGGGAACTCAAAACATACTCAAAAATATGCCGGATGATGGTTCGTTTGGTCGTACGAACGCGATGTTCGCTTAATTACGACGGAATGCGCATAAGCGCGAAAAACGATCCAAATGACGCAACGAATGGATTTTTCTTATGGCGAACACTAAAATATAATGTAGTCATGCTTTCATAAATTTTTGGATGTCCAGATGTATTCAGAACGTAAGTTATGCGCGAAAATGCAAACTTGTGCACTTTTTGACACTTTTAGTCCCTGAATGTTCCAAAAGTTTATTTTAGCACACCAAACCCCTCAAAGCCTATTTCTAAGCTATGTAAAGGATATTTAAGGTGTGTTTAACTTATGGTCATGTTCCGGAATGTTCGTTACAGTTCAAATTGACATACTTTCGCAGTTTGTCATTTTTAGTCCCTGTAAGCGAATTAACTTGTTTTTGCCATACCAAAGCCTTCAAAACTTATTTCTAAGTTATGTAAAGGTTATTTAAGGTATGTTGAGTATATGTTGATGTTCCGGAGTATTTCTCGCATTAAACTGAGTACGTTTACGCACTAGTTTGCGTATAACTCTCCAGAAAGCGATGTAGAGTTTGAAATTACATAAAAGTCAAAACATGAAAAATGTATAACATAACAAAACAAACATTGGGATCAAATAACATTGTTTTATTGATAACAGAACTGTTCATAGTGATTACAAGCACAGTTGTTACAGTCTCCCCTACTCGTGGAAATTTCGTCCCGAAATTTATTTAGAGGAAACTCGTGGAAAAAGATGCGGATATTTCGCTTTCATTTGATCTTCGCGTTCCCAAGTAAACTCGGGTCCACGTTTAGCTTCCCAACGAACTTTGACCAAAGGAATGCGCTTGCGTTTAAGCCACTTGACTTCACGTTCCATGATTTCCACCGGTTTCTCAACAAATTTCAGTGTTTTGCCAACACGAATTTCGTCAAGCGGTATGGAGTAGTTCTCATCAGCTGTACACTTCTTGAGATTTGATATGTGAAAAGTTGGATGAACATTTCCAAGTTCAGGAGGTAACTCAAGTCTGTAGGCTACCTTTCCGATTCTTTCGACGATCTTGAATGGTCCAACGTATCTAGGTGCAAGTTTTCCCTTCTTTCCAAATCTGATCACACCTTTCCAAGGTGAGACCTTAAGTAATACTCGATCACCGACTTGAAATTCCAAGGCTTTGCGTTTTGGGTCCGCGTAAATCTTCTGACGGCTTCTAGCTGGCTGAAGGTTATCACGAACTTTCTTGACCTTGTCAGTTGTCTCTAAAATGAGGGCAGGTCCAGTAAGTTGAGCCTCGCCAATCTCATTCCAGCAGACTGGTGAACGACATTTTCGACCATAGAGAGCTTCGAAAGGAGCCATTCTGATGCTAGTGTGATAACTGTTGTTGTAGGAGAATTCAATCAATTTAAGATGTGAATCCCAGCTACCACCAAAATCGATCACACAAGCTCTTAGCATATCCTCCAGAGTCTGGATTGTTCTCTCAGATTGACCATCCGTTTGCGGATGATAAGCTGTGCTCAGATTAAGTTGGGTCCCCATAGCAGATTGCATGGTTCTCTAAAAGTGAGAAGTGAAACGAGCATCTCTGTCAGAAATGATGTTCAAAGGAACACCATGTCGAGCCACAATTTCATCTACATAGATTTGAGCAAGTCTGTCAGTAGGAAAATCCTCGCGGATTGGCAAGAAATGTGCTGACTTTGTAAGACGATCAACGACTACCCAGATGGCATCATGACCTTTCTTTGTGCGCGGGAGTTTGGTAACAAGATCCATAGTAATGTTTTCCCATTTCCAAACTGGGATCTCTGGTTGCTCCAATAAACCCGAAGGACGCTGATGTTCAGCCTTAACCTTTAGACAAGTGAGGCATTTGGATACGTATAAGGCAATGTCTTTCTTCATACCAGGCCACCAATAGTGAATACGAAGATCCTTATACATTTTATCTGAGCCCGGATGAATAGAATAGCGAGACTTATGGGCTTCATCCATAAGCAAGGTACGAAGATCATCCTGGCTTGGGACCCACAAACGGTCCATGAAATAATATGATCCATTGTCCTTCAGTTCAAGAGCAGGTGTTATGTGATAGGGAAATTCCTTATCCATCAAACCTTGTGAAACACAAGATTGCTGAGCTTGAGAAATGCGGGCTTGAATATCGGATCGAGCTTGAATAACAGATTGAACACGTACACAATGAAGCTTAGTACGTTCCTTACGACTCAATGCATCAGCCACGACATTCGCCTTACCAGGATGGTAGCGAATTTCGCAGTCATAGTCGTTTAAAAGCTCAACCCAACGTCGCTGTCTCATGTTGAGTTCTTTCTGGTTGAAGATATGCTGAAGACTTTTGTAGTCAGTGAAAACCACACATTTTGTACCGTACAAATAGTGTCTCCAGATCTTGAGAGCAAAGACAACTGCACCCAACTCAAGATCATGAGTGGTGTAGTTCTTCTCATGTATCTTCAACTGCCTCGATGCATAGGCTATGACTTTGTTCCTTTGCATAAGAACACAGCCAAGACCCAATTTCGATGCATCGCAATACACGACAAAATCATCATCACCCTCGGGCAATGATAGAACAGGCGCATCGCAAAGCTTCTGCTTCAAGTGTTGAAAAGCTTCCTCTTGTTTGAATCCCCAGTAAAAGGGCATTTTCTTCTGAGTTAGAGCAGTTAGAGGAACTGCAATCTTAGAGAAGTTTTCTATGAAGCGGCGATAATAACCCGCTAGACCAAGAAAAGAACGAACTTCAGTAGGAGTAGTAGGCGTATCCCAATCCTTAATCGCACTGATCTTGGAGGGATCTACATGAATACCTTGTTCGTTGATAATGTGCCCCAAAAATTGAACTTCTTTAAGCCAAAATTCGCACTTGGAGAATTTGGCGAAAAGTTGTTCTTTCTTTAGGAGTTCCAGAGTAAGACGAAGATGCTGCTCGTGATCAGCTCGCGTCTTAGAGTAAATCAAGATATCATCGATAAAAACAATGACGAACTGATCCAAATAAGGTTTACAGACCCTATTCATTAAGTCCATGAAAACAGCAGGAGCATTAGTCAAACCGAATGGCATGACTGTGAACTCGTAATGTCCATAACGAGTACGGAATGCTGTCTTCGGAATGTCTTCTTCTTGCACCCGAAGTTGATGATATCCGGAACGCAGATCGATCTTTGAAAAATAAGAAGCGCCTTGTAACTGATCAAAGAGATCATCGATGCGAGGTAGGGGATATCGATTCTTGATGGTAAGCTTGTTAAGCTCACGATAATCGATACACATCCTAAAGGATCCATCCTTCTTCTTGACAAAAAGAACGGGAGCACCCCAAGGTGAAAAGCTGGGACGGATAAAACCTTTGTCAGAGAGCTCCTGAAGCTGTTTAGACAACTCTTGCATCTCAGACGGTGCAAGACGATATGGAGCTCTGGCAATGGGATTTGCACCAGGTACGAGATCGATGCGGAACTCGACTTGGCGTGCTGGAGGTAGACCAGGTAAATCTTCAGGGAACACTTCAGAATAATCCCGAACGACAGGAATATCTGAAATAGACTTACCCTTGCCTTTATCTTCTGTAACATGTGCTAAGAAAGCCACATAGTTCTTCTGCAGATACTTCAGAGCTTTAAAACAAGACATGAGTTTGAGACCACCGGTGGGCTTCTCACCTTGAACCTGCAGGATCTCGCCTGTCGAAAGTGGCACACGAACAATCTTCTTAGAACAAACTATCTCTGCGTGATGCTTGGATAACCAATCCATTCCCACAATAACGTCGAAGCTTCCAAGTTGCATAGGCGCGAGGTCAATAGGAAAAAGATGGTCGTTAAGATTCAACTGGCAGTTGTGAAGAACATAATCAAGAATAATGGGTTCACCACTAGCAACCTCTACTGTCAAAGATTTGCCTAGTTTCGTTCTAGACACGCGAAGCATTTGTTCAAAAGTCAAAGACACGAAACTCTTATCGGCACCAGAATCGAAAAGAACAGATGCAGGATGATTATTAATAAAGAACGTACCGTTCACCACATTATCGTCAGCCTGTGCCTCTTGGGCATTCATGTTAAAAACTCGGCCTCGAGCCGGAGCCGGAGCCTGATTCTGGTTCTGGTTCTGGTTCTGGTTCTGGTTCGCCAGTCTTGGGCACCGATTTCTATAGTGGGTCAGATCCCCACAATTGTAACAAGCACCCGGTGGGTATTGTGGTCTTGCAGCTTGACCCTGTTGTGGAGCAGGAGGCTGAGTAACTTGTTGAGCCGGGTTCTGAACCGCGGGATTCTGAGCAGATCGACAAACATTGGCGAGATGGCCTGATTTCCCACAGTTAGTACAGAAACGGCATGGAAGTTGTGGCTGGTGGTGACTGTTGCATCTATTGCACAAAGGTGCATTCCCTGTATAGGGTTTCTTTGCTGGAGGCTGCGCAGGTTGGTTGGGAGCTGCCAGATTAGCTTGGGCAGTGATAGCAAAATTTTGGGAAGCCTTACGCTTCCTTGACCTCTTCGAAGAACCAGAGTTCTTTCCATTCAAGTTTTGACCTTTCTTGCTATCTTCCTTGTCAGCCGACTGCTTCTTGCCCTTGTCACCCTTCCTGTGTAGCTTTCCCTTTCTAATGTGCGACTCAGTCAATGTCGCTGATAACTCGATCGCCTGACGGAGTGTGGCAGGTTCACTACCAGTAAGAATGTCTTGTACCGAATCAGGTAGGCCATCGATGTATCTCTCGATAGCCTTGTCGAGTGGGGTGACCATTGTTGGGCAAAGCAGACTCAATTCTTCAAACCGATCAGTATAAGCCCTGTGCTCACCACTATCTTGCTTCAAAACATCAAACTCTTTCTCCAACGCTCGCTGTTCATGGCGAGGACAGAATTCCCTCATCATAAGGGCTCTAAGTTCAGCCCATGTCTGTGCGAGAGCAACTTCTGCACCCCGGTCTCTCATAACCCCGTTCCACCATGTCAAAGCCCTCTTCTGAAATACGCTCGAGGAGAACTCGACCTTGCGATTATCCGGACACTGCACATGGCGAAAAGTATTCTCTATGCTCTCGAACCACTGAAGAAGCCCAGTCGCTCCCTCAGAACCACTAAACTTGAGTGGTTTAGCCTGGTTAAAATCCTTGTATTTGCATGGAACATTGTTGTTGTTGTTGGCTTGATTCCATTGAGCAAAGAGATTTGGAAACTGAGCAGCCATCTGCTGCGCAATAATTTCTGCCAGCTCGGCAGTTGCTATCTGGTTCTCGCGTCGAGGAGGCATTCTAAAAGAGGAAAACATGAAAGGAAACGAGTGAGATGATTGGATGAAAAGAATGAGATGAAACAAAATCAACAAAAGCAAAGATGGTGGTCATTCGTCCGTATCACAAAGCAAACAAACGACACACAGTGACTAATCAAAGTAAATGGGTCAGAAATAATGTAAAATGAAGACATGCTCGCCTATAAGTGAACACTCATCCCAAGAATTCCCAGGTAAGCACAACTGGTCTCGCGTCTGTTTGAGATGTATACGAAGTGCTTACCTAGACAGAAAACCCAGAATACAGGCATTCACCCTTCCAGTTTGCACATGTTCACATTATTTAAAACCCAAAACGTTTGACGGGATTTTGAAAATTAGAAGGCACAAGGCCAAAAACCAAACTGAAAAGGGTTCAAAACCATATAACAGAGGGTTCAAAACCTTACAATTGAGGGTTCAAAACCTTGTAAAAATATATTCAAAAACAGATGATTGTTTTTCAAAAAAATCGTTTCGGAAAAAAAAAAAATTTGGTTCCTTGTTTTGTTAATCACCTAAGGATAGGTGACGTACATGTTTTAAGATCTAAACACAAGATAACTTGTGTTAGGTTCCTAGAAAAGTTATAGTCTAGGTCAAAGCATTACTAATAACCTAATTCCCTATAACCATTGGCTCTGATACCAACTCTTCTGTCACACCCCGACCGCGTAAAACAACAAATCGCGGTGGAAACATCGGGGTGTGTTGCGACAGAATTAATTGTTTCATAACCATGGCACACAAAGTGTATTTTATTTATTAAACAAGGGTGTTACATTGTTTCAAACAGGAAATTAAAGAGTTCAGAACATAATTAAACATAGTCTATCTTCTTTTAAAGTCTCTAAGGCACAGGTCCGCCCTAGTATCATGATCAACATCCTATGGAAAAGCACCTGAAAACACATGTGAAAATAGGTACGTCAGCATAAAAATGCCTGTGAGATACATAGGTTTTGTGAAAACAGGCTTCATGACTTGAGTTTAAGAAAATGTTTAATCATGAACCCCGTACTTTGCTTTGTTTTGTAAATCATTTGAAAACAATAAGGTCAGATGATATTTATAAGTAAATGTCAGGTTAAATAAATAACCATGTAAAAATGTGTTTGTATAAGATAAGTTGTTTGTAAATCAATGTCTTGTGAAAAGTATGTTATTTGTATAAAATGTTCTATGTCTCAAACTGAAATGATTCAAATAACGTTACGCCATGTAATACCATACAAACACTTATATATAGGAAGTACCAGCGGCGTATCCACCATGCTTGTATCATATTACACACGCATCGTTAACTTAATCACTTAATCAAACCAAAACAACCAATGTAAGAAGTCTATGTTTAACC
This sequence comes from Helianthus tuberosus, assembly GCA_030545235.1. Lineage (NCBI taxonomy): Eukaryota > Viridiplantae > Streptophyta > Magnoliopsida > Asterales > Asteraceae > Helianthus > Helianthus tuberosus. Next base: position 110,097,915 of record CM060409.1, read on the forward strand.
AAATTGTCAAATGTATTGAATAATATGTCAAAGTGTTTATGTCAAGATGTAAATCATGTCAAATGTCTATGTCAAATATCCATGTCAAATGTCTATGTCAAATATCCATGTCAAATGTCTATGTCAAAATATCCATGTCAAATGTCTATGTCAAATATCCATGTCAAATGTCTATGTCAAAATGTCATGTATGGCAAGTGAAATGTCTCAACTAAACCATATGCACAAAAACAAAGTATTGAAGTAAAACTTGGTTTAAATCAAAGCTATGCCTTGTGTAAATGCATGCAACTATTTAATATGAACATTTATGCGGTATTGTGAAAATGCATACATCCAAGCCTGGCGACTGTGGTGATAAACCCTTTAAACAAATTAAAGGTCTATCTGTCTTATGTCAACGAATTCGGTCATTCCTTTCTGTCCCCTTACCCTGGGATGTCCGGAACGGGAGTTGTCAATTCCTATGGTACCACTACCTACTAACGAACGGCGTAGCTAATGTTAATGAATGTATTGTCCCATGTAAACAAACCAAATGTCATAACAAAATGTGAGCATGTGAAAACGATGCACTAAGTATGTAATCAAATGAACATACGTAGCGTGAAATGTCATGTAAAACGATGTACTAAGTAATGCACACAATGGGCACACCTAGCATGAAATGTCATGTAAAACAATGTACTAAGTAATGCACACAATGGGCACACCTAGCAGGAAATGTCATGTAAAACAATGTACTAAGTAATGCACACAATGGGCACACCTAGCATAAGATGAAATGAAATCATGTACTATAATGTACTAACGAACATAGCATGTATATGATGTGAAAACAGGAAAGCATGAAAGTAACAAGTAGGCACATGTGTTCCACCCCAAAACAGTTTGGAAAACAGTAAAAGAGGGGTCTATGTACTCACTTGAGATTGCTCAGTTGTCTAAAGATAACCACCAAGTAATGCTATAGATCTCGGAATCAAACGGCACCTAGTATAGGTAACTATGTTAATAAACCGGACCTATCTCGGAAGACTGGGTAGCATTAGGGTTTGTAAACCAAATGAGTGTCGGAACTCACGTGATATGGTTTAACAAAGCCTACATGCTAAATGAAACTTAACCTAAGTCTTATTGACCCATTATGATCCGTTTAGGCAGCTTATGCTACTTTAACGCATCGTGCGCGTGAAACGCGTTCGGACCGCCTAACTAGTCCTATGACAAGTATTATATGCCTAAACATGTTACATAATCAGTTACGTGACAAAAGTTTAGGTTACATATGCTAAATTACCAATTATGTATGAAAAGGGTATTCTGGTAATTTACCTAAGGCATATAAACTACCTATCATACAACTATTTAAACGATGTGACCATAGGGTATAACCTCGGAAGGTTATTCCCTACCTACTATGGTCACCTAATGTATTTGGTCGGATCCTAATGATCGACCAAACTGGGTCGGGTTCGAGGTATAAGCGATTTATTAGATCGCTTACCCTACGACCCTAGACAACGTGGTAATCAGTAGGCATAGTCCCAAGGGACTATGACCATCGTGATTACAATCACGTTGTGAAGTTCTAACGAACTTCGCATTGACCATTACTGGTCAACGCTGAAAGTCAAACAAAGTTTGACTTTCTGACTCGAAAAGCAGTAAAAATAAGGAAAAGAACGAAAGAATACTTACGAAGGGTCCCCGAATGCTAATCTAGATCAGTATAGTTCAGGTATGAAACAAGGTTTCAACTTAGAACACAACTAATAAGATTCTAGTGCTTTAAAACAATGAAAGGCATGGGGTATATATAGTTTTCGGGTAACCGTTAGGATCGTTTCTTGAATAACGTGATCGAATCTCGTGCGTACACTTGTCGGAATGTTATGGAACCACATATGCTCCTTATCTTAGTGACACATCAACTTAAAACATGTGGTTAAGAATCAATTAGTTGCAACTTGTAATTAGAAACATTGAATCTGCCCAGATAGTCAGTCGCGTAGCGCGACAGGTAGCCCCATAGGCGTCGCGCTACGCGAGCACCTCCTCTGAATCAGAATGTTTGAAAATTGGCAGCAATGGTCCCTGCACGTGTTTAAGCCCTTTTTCGATGCGTTTGAACCCCGTTAACCTCATTTCAAGGCTCTAAAATGAAGTTAAAGTATAGGGAACTCAAAACATACTCAAAAATATGCCGGATGATGGTTCGTTTGGTCGTACGAACGCGATGTTCGCTTAATTACGACGGAATGCGCATAAGCGCGAAAAACGATCCAAATGACGCAACGAATGGATTTTTCTTATGGCGAACACTAAAATATAATGTAGTCATGCTTTCATAAATTTTTGGATGTCCAGATGTATTCAGAACGTAAGTTATGCGCGAAAATGCAAACTTGTGCACTTTTTGACACTTTTAGTCCCTGAATGTTCCAAAAGTTTATTTTAGCACACCAAACCCCTCAAAGCCTATTTCTAAGCTATGTAAAGGATATTTAAGGTGTGTTTAACTTATGGTCATGTTCCAGAATGTTCGTTACAGTTCAAATTGACATACTTTCGCAGTTTGTCATTTTTAGTCCCTGTAAGCGAATTAACTTGTTTTTGCCATACCAAAGCCTTCAAAACTTATTTCTAAGTTATGTAAAGGTTATTTAAGGTATGTTGAGTATATGTTGATGTTCCGGAGTATTTCTCGCATTAAACTGAGTACGTTTACGCACTAGTTTGCGTATAACTCTCCAGAAAGCGATGTAGAGTTTGAAATTACATAAAAGTCAAAACATGAAAAATGTATAACATAACAAAACAAACATTGGGATCAAATAACATTGTTTTATTGATAACAGAACTGTTCATAGTGATTACAAGCACAGTTGTTACAATTTACACACAATGTCATCAATTTTGTTAGACTTGGAGTGTTGATCAACCCATACCATTAAAGACTGCCATGTGTTATCAACGCTCTCCAAATTCACCATGCACTTCACGTTGGTCCAAACTTGATTTGCAAAAACACACTGAAAATGATGGGTTTTTCACATGTTTATCAAAGTATTTTATCCGTATAAAATAAAAACGCAGCGGAAATAATTATTTAAAACATGTTACTTACAAGATATAAAACCCATTTTATATGTAAAACCCAATCCCGGATCCATATACGAATATGCATGCTATCAAAATTAAAACACAACCATAGGGTGTTTAGAATACTACCTTCCAAGGAGTAGAGGATATGAAGAAGATGATGCTTCTTTGAACGGTTGCCTTCAAGTGTAGAAGACCTCAAGCTTGTATACCCCAAGCCTTCCAACAAACACCTTAGTTTTAGCTAGGATTTCTACACTTATGAACTCACTATTGAAACCCTCTTGAAGCCATCATATGGCCGAAAATGTGAGAGGAGGTTGTAGAGTTCTTGCACTTGTTTTATGAACATGAAAAAGCCTACTTGATCAACCATACATGACCCGATTTTTAGGGAGTCTTACACTTGATTTTTCCAAAAGAAAAACCCTCTTGGATGATCATGTTGGGGCCGAAAATTTTCAGCCATTTCTCCCTATCTTCTTCAAGTTCATCTTTCAAATATTCATCAAAAATGAATATAAAAGACATGAGAGATTTGCCACCCACATTGCCCAATTACAAGATGTCTAGTTATGACAATTGCATGAAACCTCATTGGACCCAAATGCTCTTGGAAAGATCACCCAATCAAGATGCATCTTCCACATGCAAATTGCATGTAATATTATTGGACAAATAATCTTGGTAAGAGCATGGGGGGGGGGGTGGCGGCCTAGCTTTTATATATAAAAAAAAATTCTTTTATAAAATTATAAGTCTTACATATATATATATTTTATAACTTTTATAAAATATAACATCATATGTTATAAGACTTATGCTATTTTTATTATGTTATTTAACCAATTAAATAACAAAATAAAATATTCTCTCAAAATAAATTATCCATATAATTTATTAGTTTGTCAAGTGCAATTATTTAGAAAACCAATTTCTAAATATTATAAGTGTTAATATTTATTTGTTTGATCATATCACAAATAAATAATATAAGTGTTTGTCTAGCTTGTTATTGGGTATGACTCGACTTGGATCATTACGTACTAGCCACATCAATTTAATATGTGTCTTGGGCATACAGAGTCCAACAATCTCCCACTTGCACAAGATACATAGAAGATTGATGCAAGTAGTAAATAACGCCTAACTACGGTTTACTACCCCTAATACGTATGACTATATGTGCCATTCAATAACATCATCCCCTTCAAGTCCCTTACTTGAACATAATTTAGGTGAATCTATCATTTATCCTTTCGTTACAGATGTCATGTCAAATCCAGAGACACAGAGTGATCACTCTCTGTTGATTTAACTTTAGCAGGCCTTAGACATCTTACTCTCAACGAATAAGAGGAACAAATCCCATCTTGACTACATACGTCTCTTACAATCACCTTGTACCATACCTGAGCTTAGCCTTATGTACTGTCATATTACTGACAGCGAAGAAATAAGTCAAGGCATAATATTTGGTGAATATCAAGACCCAATATGTATCTCAGGTCTGAGGATACTATGATATTCTCCTTTACTCAAATTTACTTATGATCAATCACAGATGATTCCATGCAGTAATATTTGAGAGCGAGTCAGTCCAATATTTGTATCCCACAAATATCTATGAACCTTGGTAGCAACATTTTGCTCTATATTCATATCTAATGAATATCCACCAATCCAAATTCATAATAGTCTTACATTCATATTTGTTCCCACAATTATGATCGACTACGGACATTTAGAATAAGTAACTTATTCACGGATTTAAACATGCTAATATGGAACATAACTCAATATACCATAAAGAGTTATAATAACAATTGTTCCAATATCCAAATACAAAATAGATCAAATCCAATCACTAGAATATCGAAGTCCTAAGGCACAAGTATGACCCTTTCATGCTTTGCCCATTCAAGGAGCTTCGTGAGTGGATCCGCAATATTTTGATCAGTGTGAACTTTGCGAATACATATCTTTCTCTTTTTCAACTTCATCCCTTATGTAGTTGAAAGTCCGCTCAATGTGCCTAGTCTTTCGATGTACACGAGGTTCCTTGATTTAAGCAATCGCACCATCGTTATCACAAAGATCTCTAGGGGTCCTGAATGGTAGGGACTACCCCTAGATCGGCAATAATTCAAGTGGCAGATTCATATGAATTATCACAATCAATGAAGCGGCGATGTATTCTGATTATGTAGTGGACAATGCTACCCTGATTGTGATCGAGGACCATTTCGATCAGTTTGGAAACTCGTATCTATGTAACCCTTTACAACGATTTCCGAAACTCGCATCCCTGTAACCTTTTACAACGAGTTCTTTTCACCAGATCCATAAATTAGAAATATATCCTTAGTCCTTCTAAGGTATTTCAATATACTTTCTAATAGTCATCCAATGACCGTTATTTGGATTTTACTGGTATCTTCTCGTCATGCTTAAAGCGCATAACTTGTCCGGTCTAGTACATATCATTACATACATAATGAATCCTATAGCTGACGTATATGGGATTCCTTTCATTCTTTCTTGCTCATCCTTTGAGCTTGGACATTGAAACGCATTCAATATTGTCCACTCTTTGAATAGGTACCAAACCTTTCATAGAGTTCTCTATCTTGAACCCTTTCAAGACTTTGTCAATGTATGCACTTTAGTTTAAACCTATCAAGCACCTTGATCTATCCCTGTAGATCTTTACTCCCAAAATATAGGCGGCTTCTCCAAGATCCTTAATTGAAAAACAACTTTCAAGCCAGGCTTTTACACCTTCCAAGGTTTGGAATATTATTCCAAATAGTAGAATGTCATCGACATATAATTCTAAGAAAGTAATAATGCTCCCACTAGCTTTCTTATACACACAAGCTTCATCACCGTTCTTGATGAATCCAAAATTCTTAATCTCTTCATCAAAACGGTGATTCCAACTTCTAGATGCTTGTTTCAATCTATAGATTGATTTCTTTAACTTGCATATTTTGTTAGGATGTTTAGGATCGACAAAACCTTCAGGCTGAACCATATAGACATCTTTTTCAAGATATCCATTAAGGAAAGCCGTTTTGACATCCATTTGCCAAATCTCATAATCATATTATGCAGGTATGCAAATATTATCCTTATTGACTTTAGCATCGCCACTGGCGAGAAGGTCTCATCATAATCAACCCTTTGATTTTGAGTGAAACCTTATGCTACAAGTCTCGCTTTACAAGTATCCAAGTTACCATGCATATCGGTTTTTCTTCTTGAAAACCAACTTACTTCCAACTACTTTGGAGTTTAAGAGGTGCTACAACCAATTTCCATACTTGGTTGTTATACATGGACTGCATCTTTACGTTCATGGCTTCAAGCCATTTGTCACAATCGAATTTTGACATTGCATCATGGTATGTGGTAGGTTCACCCGAATCTACCACGTAGCATCCATCCATGAAAAATCCATATCCTTCAGGTGGACTACTTATTCTACCAGATTTGCGAACGTATTGTGTGTGTTGATCAACCACTTGATCATTTTCAACAACCTCTTGTTGAATGCTAGTATCAACCAAACGTGTATCGGCTTGTGGTTCTCGATCCTTATCAAATTCCACTGTTCTACTAATTCCTTCCACAAGGAACTTAGCTTCCAAGAACTCAGCCTTTTGAGCAATAAATACCTTTTGCTCTGTTGGATCGTAGAATTAATATCCTATACCATCTTTAGGATATCCTACAAAGATACACTTAGTGGATCGTACTTCCAATTTGTTTGGGGTGTATTGCTTCACATAAGCTTCACAACCCATACTTTTAAATATGATAATGATGGAGCCCTTCCATGCCATATTTAAAAGGTGTCGTATCCACTTTCTTGGTTGGGGCCATATGGGCCACGGAGAGCAAAGCGTAACCCCAAAGTGATAGAGATAATGCGCTCCTAGCCATCATGGATCGAACCATATCTAATAGAGTTCGATTCCTCCTCTATCAAAACGAAGAACTTTTAAAAGAGTTGATTTTGTACTTCACCTTTTGAAGATTCTGAACGTTTCAAAACTTCTTCTTTGTGTCAAGTACACATAACCATAACTATTATAGTTGTCGGTTAAAGTAATGAAGTATCTTTCACCACACCTAGTCATTGGCTTAAAAGGATCACATACATTCGAATGTATGATACCTAAGAAATCTATTGCCCTTTCCCACTAAAGGGTTTCTTAGTCATTTTACTTTGTAAACAAGATTCACATGTATCAAATGAACCAATTTCATTTGTTTCCAAAAGATCATTCTTTCGAAGTGTTTACATACGACATCTGTTTATATGACCAAGGCGATAATGCCAAAGATAAGTCTCACTCAAATCCATTTTGAGTTTGTTGGTGATTGCTTGGTACATTGAACTATCAAATGATGTATTATTATGAACTAATTCATAACTACCATTTGAAGGCATAGTTTTAAAGTAAAACATGTCATTCATCGAAATATAAATGTCATTGTTAAATTTAAATCAAAACATATTGTCTCAAAAGGGAAACTTAAATAATGTTCCTAGTCAAACTAGGAGCATTCAAAACATTTTAAAACAATTTCCAAACCATTTGGAAGTTTCAAAACATAGTCTCCTTTCTTGTAATGTTTATTTCTTTTGAACCTTTTGCAACGAATTGCAAATATGAGTTCCACATCCGGTATCTAATACCCATGTGTTAGAAGAAATAACATTAAGGTCAATATGTATCATTAAGATTGTACCTGAGGTTTGCCTAGTATCCCTCTTGTTTTTTCAACTCAGATTGGGCAATTTCTATTTAAATGCCCTATCTCACCACACTTAAAGCATGGATCGTTCGTGGCAACTTTTGCCTTCTTCTCTTTTGGTTTCGGTGGTTTCGCTTTAGTCTTTCTAATTATTTCCCTTTGAATTACCCGTTTCCATTCGCAACATTTGCTTTGGTGTCGGGGTGATGCCCTTTCTTGTTGCCACCCTCATTGATCGTTAGAATGGATAAAACCCTTTTATCCATATTGAGCCTTTCGAGGTGATCAATGTGGCTTTTCATCTTAAAACATAAGATGAGTCCGATTGGGTTTCCTCCCCTCGACATGCATGAAGCGCTTGAACGGTTTCGAAGCGTTCTACCCTTAGGAACATTTCCTATAATCGGGTAATCATGTCGTGTGCTCATGATGTTCAAAACCTTTTGAATCTCGGGAATCATAATTCCTAACATGAGGCAAGAGGCTTGCGTAGTATCCTCGATATACTTAATCCAATCGTTATAGGCATCCTTATCTTCCATAAGATGTTCATCGGGATTAGGATCGTTTTTCTAGTGATAGGTTACAGACGGTTTGGGTAATATTGTTAGCGGCCATCTACAAAATTTAACAAGGTTCAATTTTAGTATTTTCGATATTATTATATTTTAATCATTAATACCATTTTGTGTCTCATAGACAATTAATAATTAAAATCTAGAATCCAACGTTACATTTAAATATTGGTTAGGTGACCTTTATCCCTCTATTTAAATTAACAAGGTAGTCAACGTTTGACAATTGCAACTCTTTGCAACTTCTAGCCATATGGGATCGGTTAAACATCTTTATGTTTAGTTGGCACGTTTAATCCCATCAACACCGTTTGTTCGCCATGCTTCGGTGACCCTAAGTTCATGGTTTCCAAATCAAGTCGTCCAACTTACACACACGTGTGAGTTTATACACATAAGTGGTTAGGTGACCTTTATCCCACAAACATGGTAAACCCACCTCGAATATACAAGTTCCCTCAAATATGGTTAGGTGATCTTTATCCCACAAAAGAGTTCCCAAGTGATTCGAGTGTTGTATAAAAGGATGGTGTTTGACTTGTTTTAAAAAAGGGATTTTGAGTTTTCAAAATTCTAGTTTAGAAAACTTTATGTACCATATATTTGCATGCATTCAAATCCTTGGTACTTTAGTGAAAATCAATTTTCAAGGTTCTTTTTAATAAAACCCATTTTATTATAAAATCATTAATTTTTAATAACCTTTTATTAACCAATTTTAATGATCTTTTCAAGAACCAATTTTAAGCTTGTTGTTGATTATTAGTTTGTTAAGCATGCATATCCAAATATCATCTAAACAACATAAATAAGCAACCACACAAGCACAACACATATATCATTAGGTGCATAACCATAGCCAACTATTTTGACCACACTTGTTAGCCGAAACAAGTGTGCCAAAAGGTCCTTCCTAAAGGGTGAATGTTGACACAAATAATGTGTCGTTGAACTCCCACTTGATCCCGCATCCAAATGCTTCAAGTCTTCCTTTTGTGTTGTGATTTCTCCACTCTCTTTGATCTTCCAAAATGTACTTTAATTCAGCTCCAAACTCCTTTGGGCTCCGAAAATGTGTTTTAGTTTTCGGGCTAAAATCCCGTTAAGAACTATGAAGTCCTTTATGCCCGAAAATGGCAAAAACCAAAACCGCATTTTGTGTGCATCTTCTTTTACAAAATATATCCTAATACATTTTTCTAGTAAAATGAAATGCACCTAGTCTATTTATTTTACATGCCAAATGAAAAATAAATAAATTACATATCTTTACAAATGGAAGACAAATTAATAATTATTACAACCTCTGAAATAATTAAATATAAATCACAAACACAAACATTCAACACAAGGTCATGGCTAGGTCATATGCACCAAAATATATATCCAAATATATATTTATATTAATTTCAAGAAGCATAAAAAAAATGGTTCCCTTTTAATAACCATTTTCGGCTATGTCCAAAAAACCGAAAAGGTAAGTTTTGTCCAAACAAACAAATTATCCATATGAAATAATTTTTCAAGATTCATTTATGCATGTAAGAATATAATCTTGAAAAACAAAGGGATAACCATACTTAAAATTTCGGCCATAGGGTTTTCACCAAACCCGAAACCCGAAAATTTTAAGTCTATTGAAGCATGCACTCATATAAGCGGCTCTAGATGCCATTGATGGGATTTTAACATGTTTATCAAAGTAATTTCATCCATATGAAATAAAAACGCAGCGGAAAATAAGTTTAAAACATGTTACTTTTATAAGATATAAAACCGTTTATATGCAAAATCCCAAAACCCGGATCCATATATGAAGATGCATACTATCATATACAACCATAGGGTGTTTAGAATACTACCTTCCAAGGAGTAGAGGATATGAAAAAGATGATGCTTCTTGAAATGGTTGTCTTCATGAGTAGAAGACCTCAAGCTTGTATACCCCAAGCTTCCAACAAACACCTCATGTTTAGCTAGGATTTCTACACTTATGAACTCACTTTTGAAACCCTCTTGAAGACCATCTCATGGCCGAAAATTTGAGAGGAGTTTTGGAGTTCTTGCACTTGTTATATGAACTTGAAACCCACCAATAGATCAACCATACATGACCCGATTTATTTAGAGTCTTACACTTGATTTTTCCAACCAAAATCAACTCTTGGATGATCATGTTTAGGCCGAAAATATGCAGCCATTTTCTCCTATTTTTCAAGTTCATCATCTTCCATTTTGACACAAAATTCTCTTAAAGAAGGTGAGAGAAGATGCCACCCCATTTGCCCAATCAATGATCCTCTAACACATGCATTTGCATGTTATTTGATTGGACCATCTTTTCTTGAGAAGACCTCCCAATCAAGAGGCCTCTAACTTATGACAACATGCATGGAACATTATTGGCCACTTTATGTCTTGGGAAGGGGGGGGGGGGGGGCGGCCTAGCTTTTATATAAAAAAAAATACAATTTCTTTTATATAAAATATAAGTCTTGCATATATATTTTATAACTTTTATAAAATATAACATCATATGTTATAAGACTTATGCTATTTTTATGATGTTATTTAACCTATTATATAACAAAATAAAATACTCTCTCAAAAATAAATTATCCATATAATTTATTAGTTTGTCAAGTGCAATTATTTAGAAAACCAATTTCTAAATATTCTAAGTGTTGATATTTATTTATTTGATCATATCATAAATAAATATTGTAAGTGTTTGTCTAGCTTGTTATTGGGTATGACTCGACTTGGATCATAACGTACTAGCCACATCAATTTAATATGTGTCTTGGGCATACAGAGTCCAACACACCTTAGTTTTAGCTAGGATTTCTACACTTATGAACTCACTATTGAAACCCTCTTGAAGCCATCATATGGCCGAAAATGTGAGAGGAGGTTGTAGAGTTCTTGCACTTGTTTTATGAACATGAAAAAGCCTACTTGATCAACCATACATGACCCGATTTTTAGGGAGTCTTACACTTGATTTTTCCAAAAGAAAAACCCTCTTGGATGATCATGTTGGGGCCGAAAATTTTCAGCCATTTCTCCCTATCTTCTTCAAGTTCATCTTTCAAATATTCATCAAAAATGAATATAAAAGACATGAGAGATTTGCCACCCACATTGCCCAATTACAAGATGTCTAGTTATGACAATTGCATGAAACCTCATTGGACCCAAATGCTCTTGGAAAGATCACCCAATCAAGATGCATCTTCCACATGCAAATTGCATGTAATATTATTGGACAAATAATCTTGGAAAGAGCATGGGGGGGTGGCGGCCTAGCTTTTATATATAAAAAAAAAATTCTTTTATAAAATTATAAGTCTTACATATATATATATTTTATAACTTTTATAAAATATAACATCATATGTTATAAGACTTATGCTATTTTTATTATGTTATTTAACCAATTAAATAACAAAATAAAATATTCTCTCAAAATAAATTATCCATATAATTTATTAGTTTGTCAAGTGCAATTATTTAGAAAACCAATTTCTAAATATTATAAGTGTTAATATTTATTTGTTTGATCATATCACAAATAAATAATATAAATGTTTGTCTAGCTTGTTATTGGGTATGACTCGACTTGGATCATTACGTACTAGCCACATCAATTTAATATGTGTCTTGGGCATACAGAGTCCAACAGAAAAAACAAATGATCTCGGCTATCTCGATCATGTTTGCACAAGGGGCAACACATAAGGTTAAGATTTGTAGCACTTCCAGCTTCCCACACCGCCAACCTATCCTGAGTCTTTAGCTTGTTGCGGAACACCAACCACATATGAAACGAGTGGCGAGGAACACATTGAGAGAACCAAACCATGTTTGCCCACGCCACATGATTATCCCTATTCCGAATCGTATGCCACACATGAGCCGAATGAAAATCATCAATCTTTCTATCCAAATCCTTCCAAGTCAGGCGATCAGGAACATTACCAACCACATATGAAACGAGTGGCGAGGAACACATTGAGAGAACCAAACCATGTTTGCCCACGCCACATGATTATCCCTATTCCGAATCGTATGCCACACATGAGCCGAATGAAAATCATCAATCTTTCTATCCAAATCCTTCCAAGTCAGGCGATCAGGAACATTACCAACTAGCTGAGGCATCTGAATGCTTATTAGAACCGAAAACAAATCTAGCCAAGCTTGGGGCCATCTCCAATGCCCATTCTCATCAATAACATCAGCAACCGATGACTTTAAATTGAAATCCGCATTAGCTATAGATCGAGGACTGATAAAGGAGCTAAGAGGACTCATATGGCACCCATTATCACTCCAAACATTAGTTTGCAAACCACTTTTAAGCAATGACCATATGTGAGGCCGCATAATACCACGAATAGACAATATTTTCCGCCATCCCCAGCTCATGCTCCCTCGACATGGGATTTCCCAGAAACTTCGCCCTTTTAGCTTGTACTCATGAATCCATTTCACCCAAATAGACTCACGTTTAGTAAGAATACTCCAAACATGCTTAGCCATTAGCGATTTATTGACATCAGTTATACTCCGAATGCCCAAACCACCTTCATCTTTAGGTAAACACACATCTTTCCAAGCCACTTTCACCCGAATTCTACCCTCCGATCCCACATTCCACAAGAATCTACGAATTCTTTTCTCAAGTTCCTTGATAACCCGAGTGGGGATAACAAAGACTGAGGCCCAATAAATATGCATAGAAGAGAGAACCGAGTTTATAAGCTGCAAACGGCCAGCAAACGATAACGAATTTGTCATCCAATTATCAATCTTCTTGTCCATTCGATCAATAAGGATTTGGCAATCTTTAAACAGAAGCCTTGAAGAAATGAGCGGAACCCCCAAATAGCGAACCGGGAATACACCCTCCTGAAACGGCATAATATCCATAATTTCCTGTCTAATCGACTGAGGAACATTACAAAAGAAAACTGTGCTTTTCGCCGGACTAGGAGCCAACCCAGAAATGTTGGTAAACGTTTGAAGAGCCTCCTTGACCTTCCTAACCGAGACAACATCACCATGCACAAAAATGAATAAATCGTCAGCAAACGACACATTAATTATTTTTTGCTTAGCACAATGAGCATGATACTTGTAAGGAGCACTAGCAGGTTTTTGAAGCAGAAGCGAGAGAATCTCCATAATTAACGTGAACAAATAGGGGGACATTGGATCACCCTGACGTAACCCACGTTTGCCTCTAAAATAGCCATGAAGATTGCCATTGATGCTCAAGGAATAAGAAACTGTAGAAACACATGTCATAATCCACCCAATCATTTTCTGATGAAACCCAAAACGAACCAAAATATCTTGCAAAAATGACCAATTCACCGTATCATAGGCTTTTTGGATGTCAATCTTGAAAGCACATCTAGCCGGACCCTTATTAAGGTGATAATTATGCATTAATTCTTGTGTAAGAAGAATATTATCTGAAATCCTCCGACCCGGCACAAAAGCCGATTGGTTAATACTAACAAGAGTTCCCAAGCTGCCTTTTAAACGATCCGTTATTATCTTACTTATGCATTTATAGATCACATTGCAACAAGAAATAGGCCTGTAGTCTTGCACTGAATCCGGGACATCTTTTTTCAGGATCAAAGCAAGAATAGTATGGTTGACCTGAGTTAGAAGCTGACCGTTCTCGAAAAATTGTAACACCGCATCCGTAACTTCATTACCAACAACATCCCAAGCATGCTTAAAAAATGCCGACGTGTACCCATCAGGCCCCGGGGCCTTGTCATCACCAATACTGAACATAGCAGTTTTGACTTCCTCCCGAGTAACTTGAGACACCATTTGATCCGCAGCCTCCATACTTAACACATCAATGAAGAGATTATCCAAGTTAACCCTGTCAACCAAAACATCTACCCCCAAAAACTGAGTGTAATGCGAGACCATTGCATCCGCAACCTCATCACCTTCATGGCGATTTCCCATAGTATCCGTAATGCTAAAAATTTTAGTTCTAGCATTTCTGGCTTTCACAGAATTATGAAAAAAACTTAGTATTTGAGTCTCCCGCCCGAAGCCACTCTACCTTAGATTTCTGTTTCAAAAAACATTCTTCATCATAAGCAGCTGATTGAAAATCTTGAAGGCATTGCGTCTCCAATTGTCGAAGCCTTGCGTCCAACGGGTTTTGATCCACCTGGATCTGAATATCATCCAACTTTTTCCTCAACTCAGTCACCCTATTGTGTAAGTTACCTTGGTTGAAAAGAATCTTTCTCAACCTCGGTTTCAAGTTCCTCATTTTCTTCACAACGGAAAGCATAGCGACACCATCCACTGTTTTCATCCACTCATGTTTCACGGAGTCTTTAAATTCTGGTTTTCTAACAATGAAATTCGGGAATTTAAAAGGACGTGGCCGATTACCATAAGAGCATTTCATTTTTAGAATACAAGGAGTATGGTCAGAGACCCTAAACGGGTGGAACATAGCAAAAGCATCAGGAAACTGATCAATAAAAGAAACATTACCCATAATTCTATCGATCTTTTTAAGAAGACCCACTCCACTCTTAGGCTTTTGGCTCCAAGTGTATTGCAAACCATGAGCATGAATATCGAACAATTCAGCATTTTGGACACATTCATTAAATTCACGCATGACAATAGAATGGCTGGACGCCCCAAACAAAGAATCTTCAACTTTAAGAGCTGAGTTGAAATCTCCCATAACCACCCACGGCTTGTCATGACAGAACACCTTATGCTTGCATAAATCATCCCATAGAATTCTACGATCTAGATACTTATTTTCAGCATACACAAACGAGCAAAACAGAACTTTTCTACTATCCTTAAAAATGACCTGAGTATGAATAAGTTGATCCGATTGATATAGCACCATAACATCAAACATATTAGGATTCCATCCCAGAATAATTCTCGTGCCCCGGTTACATTGACCACCATTAGAAGTCCAACACCAATCACGGAAAACATACTTACAAATTTTAGCCAGCTTATAAACATCCACATGAGATTCAAGTATCGCACACATGTCTAGTCTATTTTCAGCAACAATAGAACGAACCTCACTTTGTTTCAAGGGCCGGTTCAAGCCCCTAATATTCCATGTCATAATGCTACCCATTTAAACTTGTTAAACCGGGAGTGCTTGCCCCCTCAGAATCCTTAATTTGCTGATCATTTTTCATGAAGTCTGCCATTTCCGTTGGAGTAACCTCCATCACCTCATCATCATCCTTTGGAGATCGTCTACCCTTATCATACGACTCATCTTCCTTCACAGCTCTATTATCCTCTCCATTTCCATCCTCAGACGCTAGGACATCAAACGAATTAGTTGTTTTAATATGACTAGGACCCGTGCTGTTATCTCTCTTCGTTCCTGATGTGCTCGCACCCAACTTACTGGTCTTTGGCTTGTAAACAAACTTCGATTTCTGTTTCTTATTCCCAGCTCCAAACTTAGCAACCTTTCTTTTATCTGTGATGAACCCTTCCTCATCCACTGTAACTTGTTTCGGATTGGCAGTAACATTTTTTGGACAGTTTTGGTCATTATGACCAAAGATGCAACATGCTGCACATCGGTGCGGCTTCCATTCATACTCAACCGTTACTTTCTCCATGATAAAGCCATCATCATCAAGTTTCGGAATGGCCACAACTATTTGATCCTTAAGAACATCATCCGCACTAACTTCTATCAAAGCCCTAGCAAAGCTGCTCCTGCCCCAGCTATCAGCACACATATCCGCTGTGTAGCTATCCAATCTTTTAGAAATCCCAATCTTTGACGCCAATAAACTCAAACCATCATCCGTATAGATATATAGGAACATTATGAAGCTTAATCCATATAGGAACCGACTTTATTCCCTCCTTTTTCAGGCTGATCGAAGGCGACCATACATTTAGAAATAAAGGGATTTTACGTATTAGCCACGGCCCACCCTCCAGCACTTTATTCATTCCTTCCTTTGTGTCAAATTTGAAAAAGAAAAAGCCTTCAGCATTCATCATTATTTTAACAAACCCAAATTTCGACCAAACATTTTTAACATAATATTCCACAACCGGAAAAGGCAATCTATTCCCCAGAAAGTAACCAAATAAGACATTGTCAAACCTGTCTTGAACCGTTTTAACTACCTCCCTCGGTATGACAATATCAGCTTCTTTGTGAGTCTCCATCGGGTCCAACTTCCTGAAGTTAACTTCACGTTTAGAATTAGGATTCTTCATTACCTTTTGAGCATAAGTCACCTGGTCATCCTGTTGTTTATCCGCATAAACGTTCTCCACAGGAACAGTTATTTTTTGCAACTCATCAATCACATTCAATACCCGCGGCTCCTTCTGATTGTTCGTCACAACTCCACGACGAGGCATCAACGGATTGCCATCAATATTCAACGGTTTACCAAATAATGACGATTTCTCACGTAACTCCTGGACACCCGACGGCTGAGACCCTTCGAAGTAATAAATACATCTCCATGCAGCTTTTCAGAAAAATACTGAAACCCTAAATCCTCCAAACCCCTTTCTTTATTTCTCTCCATGCACAATTAAACGAACATAAACCCTAACACACCCAGACGACAAAACCATGCAGCTCTATACACCAGAAAAACGTAAACCCTAATCCTTGAACCCCTAGAATCAATCTTCCACCCTTAACTGATTAAATCAGAGTATCAATCTAGCTAAATTAAACTCAGTTAACCGCGATCGATGACAACCAAGTTAATAAGTCAGGGTTTCAAACCAAACACTAGGGCGGCGATTGAACCAGAACAAGAAAAAACCCTAATTTTAGATTGATCACAATTGCTAACGAGTTCGTTATAAAGTTTTGAAAGATGAAAACTTTAATCACAGACTGTTATACAAAAGATCACAAAGAAAAATCTAGGGTTAGATGAAGAACATGAAATCGCCCCAAGGAGAGAGAGAAAAACACCGAAAAATAAAGGGCTAATTTATTGAAATAATAAGATAGTTGGCCTGATTCGAGATGGCTAATCTCCAATGCAAAAACACTTAGATAATCAAACTAAACAAGACATAGAAAACTAGGGTAGAAATGAAATACTTAAATAAGAAATAGAGAGGTTACTAATCCTAAAGTTTAGCCCTAAAATTCAGCCGTTTGACTCGTTCTTGACTTTCACTCCAATAGCAGTCAACCCCCCATTAATTCAGCCCTAAATCTTTGCTCTTCATTGATTGGGTCAAGGTAATTGAACCGGGACTCGTTGGATCCAGATGGGTCAACCCCCTGACAAGGTAGAGTCCTATCAATACTTCCCTCCCGGAGAAACGACTTGTCCTCAAGTCGATTTGGCAAAAAACTGATATGCTCCTATCATTAATTGTTCCTTGAACGGTTCAATGGAGAGATGGTGGCATGTAGTAGAGTTTTGAGCTTCTTGTTGGTCGGTGTCGAAAACCCACCTTTGTGCCATCCCATACTGATTTAGCAGGTCATTTTGACACCTGGTTGAAGTTGGCAGTGATGCGATCGGTGGTACAAGAGCTGATGGAAAGTTTGTCCTGTCACACCCCCAAAATCCACATGCGGAGTACCACCGCTTGGAGGCGTGACCGACCAGGATCTTAGCCACTAATTATTTTGAACGGATTAGTTATTGTTATGAACATTAGCATAATTAGTGACCTAATTTAAATTTTTCAAAACATAGTTTAAGTTCACAGCGGAAGGGAAAAGAATACATATCATAATTTAAACCCGCAAGTTGTTCATACGAAACTTACGAACCACGCACTCCATCCGATTGCAACGTCCGTCCAGAGCTGTATCGAGCAACCTGCAAAGCATGCAGGAGAGTGTCAACATAACGTTGGCGAGTTCACGTGTTTGTAGTTTTCCAGTTTTTAATTCCAAAAACTTGTTTTAACCAGTTAATTTATCCGTTTATACATGCGATGGGGAGCTACCCCATAAGTAAGCGACTAAACTGTTTTTACAATACCGAATACTATTCATCCGTACGTTTCCGTAGAGTGCCCCGTTTGTCAATGTTCTATCATCATTGACGGTTGCCAGAGTACATTAGTTCACGACCGATCCCATACCTTGGCACGGTGTGAGGTTGGTGAGACCTAAATAGCGCTATCAACTAATAACCCGTTCGCCTGGCCCCGGCGACTAATCGGTATTAAGAAGTGAGGACTTGAGTGATAGAGTTTTGTTTAGTGTTGCTTGTTGCATCCAGTATAAACAGTAATTAACTAAAAGTTCCCAGTAACAAGGGAAGTAAGTAAGTTTGTTCCCAGTAACAAGGGAAGAAAAGTAAGTTTGTATCCCTCATAAGGGGATAGCGTTGTTACCCGTATCCCACACAAGGAGATAGAAATACCGTATCCCGCACAAGGAGATAGTAAGCAATCCCAAACCAGGAAAAGTGTTTTGTTCCGTTTCCCAATCCACCGGGAACGCATGCTTTAAGTAAAAAGTAGTGAACTCACCTTTGCTTTGCTCGGTAATTAATTTACTCGTGTTACGTTGGTCAACCATACCCTATTATGGTTATTAAATATTCATTAGGTTCGTATGCAAGTAATGTCACGTATAACTACACGTATCTAACACATAGCACGGAAGTCATACTAGCATATACGTTATTGGGCCTATCCTAGCATGCAAACAGTTAAACAGTAACAGTTAAACATTAATAGTAACACGTAGTTCAAAACATCAGTTTGTGCGGCCCAATAACTAAGCAGAGTAGTCCAGTCGAAACCGGGTGGTCTCGAATCGAGAACAAGAGGTCTCGAGTCGCAACCATGAAGTTCCGAGTCGCAACCAGACGGTCTCGAGTTGTCATGTTTTGGTTGCGAGTCGCAACCGGGCGGTCTCGAGTTATCATGTTTTGGTTGCGAGTCGCAACCGGGGGTTTCGAGTCGCAACCGGAGGTTTCGACTTGTCATGTTTTGGTCTCGAGTCGCAACCTTACGGTCCCGACTCGCAACCACCACCGAAGCTTCTAGACCCCTTATCCAATTCGGTACTATCAACCAAATTTCATTAACATGTACTATCCAATCAGATTTTATTAACATGTCCCCTATACCGTACACTCTTAAATTCAGATCAAATCAGCAACTTTTCAAATATTCATCACATAATCAAATAGTTCATCATGTTCATAATTCTAAACGGATCCATTATCATTACTATACTTTCATCAAAAATCCCAATTCTATTAAATCAACCGACGCATGTTCAGATCTAACAAACAGCTTGTTACAAAATATCATTAAACACATAAAACATATACTTTTATCTCACAATCCATAACTCACAATGAATTCAAGACAACATATGCTCTCTCAACAACTAACATATTAACAGTTTATTATGTCATCTTTAAAAATCATCATATAACACAAATCATTTCCAAAAATCCATCAGTTTAATTCTCACAACCACTTAACACTTACCAACCATGATAAAACCTCATATCTTTTCGACACATTCAGATCTATGCTCACATACTAACTGAAATTCGCAAACTACACATAATAATTAACAACATAAAGAAAATCTCGCAGCCATATACTTTTCAACAGTTTTGAATTAATTACTTGAACCTTATGTATACCGAATCAGTTACACACAAGCATATAGCCAAGATTTACCCTAAACACCAATATTCAAACAATCATTTACCCCAAAACAGTTAACATTAGTTATCGAATACAAAAATATATCCTTATAAATCAGTTCCCCTTTTGGTGTCCTACCAGCACATGCTCTATACATTATTTTAATAATCAATCTTATTCTAAGTTTGTTTGCACAGTATATCATTCTATTCACTTCACAATCATCAGACAATTTTATGGTGCATATTCTTAGTAGCTCTTCAACCCTTATATACATTCAAACAATCTGATAGTTTACAAATTCAGAAATCACAAGGACATAAACAGAAACCACTCACTAACCGAAAGGAGTATGGAACGAGTGGGTGTGTGTGGGCTGCCATTGTTTATCACCGCCGCCATCTGCTGTCTTCTCCGGCCACCACCGGCTGGTCAACGTCGTCACCATCAACATCATCATTCTTATCGACATATTCATCTCCACCGGTCATCATCGTCAATATCAGTGGCAGTCGCCGGAAAACCGACGACGCCGTCGCCGCCGTAGGCAACATACCTCCTTGCTCTCTCTCTCTCTCTCTCTCTCTCTCTCTCTCTCTTCGATCTATGTATCAGACGGGGTGGGGGGGTGTGCGTGTGGGAACAAGACAGTGGAAGGAGGGGTTGTTGTTGAGGCTATGGTGTGGCTGTGACTCGTCATCGGCCGGAGTGCATTCTCCGGTGATCGGAAGGGAAAACAATGAAGGGCAGTTTGTATGCGGCTGCAACTTTTGTAGGGATTATGTTATAAAAATGAGGGTTAAAGAAAATAATAGATTTATATAGGCTAGGGTTTTAGGTTTAGGTTAGTTGGGTTGGGCCTAGCCCAAGTGCGTGAACCCGCTAAACGATTAGGCGTCTCGCTCAACAGACTGATCCGGGTTTATTTAAGTAATTAAGTGAATGAACCTCTCGTCGCGGATTATTATTGTTTCATAAATAATAACAATAATAATAATAATGACAATAATAATAATAATAACAATATCAATAATAATAGTGATGTTAATAAATACGCGTGTTACTAAAATGCCCTTCTCTCGACAACGAGAGTACGGGTTGTCACATTCTCCCCATGTTACTGGAATTTCGTCCTCGAAATTTAAGCAAACATCATACATTACGCTCCATATGTGTACATAGACTCCATTACCATACGTAGATACAAGCAGTTTCACGAAAGTCCACAGAACGAACATGCAAGCCACATAGCATATACAGTCACATAGCACGTAAAATCACATAGCATTAGATTCACAGAGTTGTACGTATCTCACACAGTATGAATTTTCACAAACTTAACTATAGCATCCAAGAAACGTATAGGGAAACCTGAAGTGTCACATTATCCCCAAGTTCAAGAAATTTCGTCCCGAAATTTAGCGCGCAGCCACTGACAAGCTAGTTTGTTTAAACGTTTTCGTGGGGTGTCACATCATCCCCTTGTTGGCTTGAAATTTCTTGCCGAAACTTCAGTTGTAGCTTCAGTGCTGGAAGTAATGGTTGTAGACGACTTGGGATATGTGCGCATCATCTGGTTTTCCCGTTCCTAGGTAAACTCTGGGCCACGACGCGAATTCCAACGAACTCGATCTGTTGGCATTATACCATGCCTGAGGGTTTTGATTTCTTGATTCCTTTATCTCAACCGGTTCCTCAATGAAGCATAGTTGGTTGTTGATCATGAGTTCCTAAATGAACAACGAATGTTTCATTTGATAGACACTTCTTCAGTTTAGGCATGAGAAAGACGTTGTGTACCGCATTCAGCTCTTCAGGCAGGTTTAGCCAGTATGCTGCCTTACCGATCCTTTCGGTAACTTCGAATGGTCCAACGTATCGCGGATTAAGCTTGCCCTGCTTGTCAAAACGTACCACACCCTTCCAGGGTGAAACTTTAAGTAGAACCCAGTCTCCGACTAGGAGTTCTGCGTAGCTTTTATGACGGTCACGCGTTGCCGCCATGCGTTGTCTGATCTGGGCAATCTTGTCCGTTGTGTCAAGTACAAGTCTTGGGCCGGTAATTTGGCTTCCGCCAACTTCCGCCCAACACCGTGGTGTCAGGCATTCGCGTCCGTGCAATGCCCCAAATGGATGAAGCCCACAAGTCCCGTTACTCAGTACATCCGGGTTCAGATAAGATGTACCACGACTTGAGGGCTACCTATTGGTGGCCTGGCATGAAAGCTCACATAGCAACGTATGTCAGAAAGTGTTTAACCTGCGCTAGAGTCAAGGCTGAGTATCAGAAACCATCAGGCCTACTCCAACAGCCAGAGATCCCGCAATGGAAATGGGAGCAGATTTCCATGGATTTCGTTACTAGCCTGCCTAGGTCTCAGCGCGGAAATGACACCATTTGGGTGATAGTGGATCGCTTAACTAAGTCTGCACACTTCTTGGCCATTAAAGAAACAGACAAGTTCTCTACCCTAGCAGAGGTATACTTAAAAGAAGTGGTCTCGAAGCACGGCGTGCCTACCTCTATTATTTCTGATCGAGACGCGCGTTTTACTTCTGAGTTGTGGCAAGCCATGCACAAATCTTTTGGCTCACGTTTAGACATGAGCACCGCGTATCACCCGCAAACGGATGGGCAGTCTGAACGCACCATCCAAACCCTCGAAGACATGCTTAGGGCATGTGTGATCGATTTTGGCAAGAATTGGGAGAAGCACCTACCGTTGGTAGAATTCTCCTACAACAACAGCTACCACACCAGCATTCAGGCAGCACCCTTTGAGGCATTGTACGGCCGTAAATGTCGATCGCCTCTCTGCTGGGCTGAGGTTGGTGACAGCCAGATCACAGGCCCGGAGCATGTAGTCGACACCACAGAAAAGATTGCCCAGATTAGGCAACGCATGGCGGTAGCTCGTGACCGTCAAAAGTACTACGCCGATAAAGATAGGAAACCGCAAGAGTTCCAGGTTGGTGAACGGGCTCTACTTAAGGTCTCACCCTGGAAGGGTGTGGTCCGTTTTGGAAAACGGGGCAAGCTTAATCCAAGATACGTCGGACCCTTTGAGGTTACCGAAAAGATCGGTACGGCCGCTTACAGATTGAATCTGCCTGAAGAACTGAGTGCTGTGCACAACGTCTTCCACGTGTCTAATCTGAAGAAGTGTCTGTCAGATGAAACACTCGTCATTCCTTACAAGGAACTTACTATTGACGAACAGCTACACTTTACTGAGGAACCGGTTGAGATCACGGATCGTGAGATCAAAACCCTCAAACGTAGCCAGATACCCCTTGTGCGAGTTCGTTGGAACTCACGCCGTGGCCCAGAGTTTACCTGGGAGCGGGAAGACCAGATGAAGCGCAAGTATCCCCAGCTGTTCCCAAATGAAACCCCCAGCACTGAAGCTACAACTGAATTTCGGGACGAAATTCCAAACTAACGGGGGGATGATGTGACACCCCGTTGAAACGCTCTCACTTTTACTAGCTTGTCAGTGGCTGCTTTAACTTTCGGGACGAAAGTTCTTAAAACTTGGGGATAATGTGACACTTCGGGTTTTCCCGAGCCAACTGTCGTCCTTAAATGAATGTATGTGCGTACATATATATAATATTAAATGAAAGCTTATGAATTATTTTGGCGTGCTATGTGATCCTTGTATTAAATTATGTGTATGTATTATGTATATATGAGTATATGTGTGAACCGAACCCGACTCGAGACCACTCGGTCTCGAGTAAACAAGAAACGATTTGGGCCGGTTGGGCCATGCACATCTCGAAACCCATTGTTGGGTGCACCACCCAAACCGAGTATAAAACCCATGCCCAAGCCCTCCTTCTCTCATTTGACACTCCCACCATTCACACTCCCTTTCACACTCTTTTCTCACTAAAACTCAAGAACACCACCACCAAATCTCTCTCCCCTTCTCTCGGATTCAAGCCGGAAGCATCAAGACTCGGTCAAGCTCGTAATCGTCTCCCGGATACTTCGAATCCTCATCCTCCTTCTCGACTTGGTGTTTTCTTCTCTATCGGTTAGTGTTTTCTTTAGGTTGATAATTCATGAAGATGGTTGTTGTTTCTATGTAATGAAGGTGTTTCTTATATAGAAGATGATATGCATACTTGTTAGATGATTTGTATGAATATAATGAGGATTATCGGTTAACATGTCTTGATTTCGGATAAATTACATAATGAGTTAGTGTTATCTTGTGTTTGAATGTGGTTTAAACCATGAGTTGTTGATGATCATGAGATTTGGTTGCTTAGTGTTCATGACTAATCGGATTATATGCTCTTAGGCTAAGAAATCAAATGCTTGATAAAACGGTTGCACACATGTGGAAATCGGAGTAGTTGTTGATGTGTTTCTATTTGTTATTCATACTATAGTTCATAAAGGATATGTTGATTATATGTTGAATATGCATGAATATATGATGAACTGTTTGAAGATGGAATGAATATTTGAAAAACCTACTGTTTGATCCATTTTCATTTGATATTAGACAAAGAAACATGTTTTAAGCATTCTGGTTGGTTAGTACAAAATCTCATGAAATTGAAATCTCATTGGTTAGTACATCAGAGGTTCTAGAAGGATTCTTGTGCACGTATCCGAGGTTGCGACTCGCAACCCCCGGTTGCGACTCGCAACCAAAACATGACAACTCGAAACTGCGGCGGTTGCGACTCGTAACCAGATCACGACAACTCGAAACCTCCGGTTGCGACTCGCAACCAAATCATGACAAGTCGAAACACCGGTTGCGACCCGCAACCAAGGCATGACAAGCCGCAACCTCCGGTTGCGACTCGCAACTGTGTGTTCTCGACTGGGCTGTTAGTTATTGGGCCCAAGTGTATTAACTGTACATGCTTGTTACTGTTTAGGTGGGCTACGTGTTAACTGTTAACTGTTGCTGTTAAAGAACTTAGACGGGCCCAATGACCTATTGGATAATTATATGTTGTGCATGCTATGTGTTAGTTATGTGTAGATTATACGTGTTTACTTGTACCCCAACTTGACCTATATTGGTAACCATGCTAGGACGTGGTGACCAACGTGATCAACCGGGTAATTAATCTACCGAGCAACCCAAGGTGAGTTCACAACCTAAAGCATGTATTCCCGGTGGTTTGGGAAACGGAACTGAAAACAACACTATCCCCTCGTAAGGGATACAACTTACTTTTCTTCCCTTGTTATTGGGAACCTTTTAGTTAATTACTGTTTATACGGATTGCAACAAACGGCACTAAACGAAACTCTATCACTTAAAGTCCCTACTACTTAATACCGATTAGTCGCCGGGGCCAGGCGAACGGGTTATTAGTTGATAGCGCTATTTAGGTCTTACCAACCTCACACCGTGCCAAGGTATGGGATCGGTCGTGAACTAATGTACTCAGGCATCCGTCAATGATGATAGAACATTGACATCGGGGCACTCTTGCGGATACGCAACGGTCACCTAGTGTTCGGTATTGGAAAAACAGTTTAGTTGCTAACTTTTGGGGTAGCTCCCCATGGCATGTATAAACGGATAAATTAACTGGTGAAACAAGTTTTTGGTAATTAAAACTGGACAACTAGTGAACTCACTCAGCATTATTGTTGACCCCTTACTGCATGCTTTGCAGGTAACCAGTGACTGAGGAGCTGCTACTTGGGGAATGTGTAGTGTTCGTCTAAACCCGCGTGTTGGGTGTTAAATAAACATGAACTATGAACCATGTTTAAAACTGTTTTATTTATGCTTCCGCTACTTACTTAACTGTTATTTGAACCTAAACACTTGAACTTTAAACTATGGTGTTTACTAACCATTATGGTTGGTGATCATCCTTACTATTATCCAATGCTCAGTATAATTGGTGGCTGGATCCTGGTCGGTCACGCCCTCAAGCGGACGGTACTCCGCAGGTGGAATTTGGGGGTGTGACATGTCCCTTGTGTGGGCGTGGTTGTAAATAACACGGGAGAGGGTACTCGTAGAACAGGTGTGATTGTTGGTGATGGTGGAGGTTTGTTTGAGGACGCAGTGAGGCAAGGAGAAGTGTAGGTAGCGATGTGCTTTGGTGGCAATTCAACGGTAATATGTGGTGGGGTGGCAGAGGTAGGAGGTGGATATGCTACTGTTGGGGGTTGTGCTAGAGGAGATGGTGGTGTAAAGGCGGGAAATGATGGTGAGGATGGTATGGTTCCCTTGACCAGATTCGTCAATAGGCTTTGAGGTTCATCCTCAGGTTCTAAATGATGTTTAGGATGAGCAATGTGAGTAGGGACGATAGGATCAATCGCTGGACTAGAATGTACCATGATAGCGGATGTTCCATACATTTGGGCCTTGATTGTTTCAACATCATTCTTCATGGCTACAAAAATTGAATCCAGTAGCGCTCCTATGGCTGCTAATTGAGCAGCGATAGCATCTCTGTAATCTCCGGGTTTCTGATCCATCTTCTCTTCGTTTCCCGGCAATGGAACCAAATGATAGATACTGAAAATCTTATTAAATTGAAACAAGAACAAACACGATAGTTGGCCCTATTCGAGAGGGGCTAGTCTCCTAAATTCTGATCAGAGATCACAATGCAAAAAAAATATCCAAGACACCTTATTCTCACCTTAAACAACCTATTTAAAGACACAAGATCGATTGTTCTACTTGTTTTAACATGATTTCTATACAATTTTGGTAGTAGTATGGACTAGGGTTTTTCGCTAGATTAGGGTTTTCTGTTTTTTCTTGCTGTTTGGTTTTCTGGTTTTCAGTTTCGTCGTGCATGGTGTGTTGTTTCTTTGCTGATAGTGAGAGTTGAGTTTACTAGTATGGATGAACGTAAGAAACCTGCTGTTAACAATCAGGGGGATCGGGGAAAGCCTCCATTGCAATTCAAGGGTTTGTCTAGTCGGGGTTTGAATATTGATGGTTTCACATCTTGCCCTCGCCGAGGTACAGTGATTTCGGATCAACCTGATCCTAAGATGTTTAATGTTATTGATGAGCTATCCAAGATTACGGTACCGGTCCCTGTGGAAAATAAGCAATCTGATTCTTTGGGCTTGCAAAATAGTCTACATGGAGTAGGAGGTCTTCATGGAAGTCAGCAGGAACGTGGAAGCACATCAGCATCAAAGTCTTATGCTGATTCTGTTATTGCGGACAAGACCAATAAGGTTAATTTTCGCTCCCTTGCTAGTGCAACTGTTCATGAGGGGTGTGATGTAGTGTTGCCGAGGGAGTCAGTTCGGGCGGTGCAAGACAAACTGGCTAACATGCTTTATGGGTATTTTTTGGGTGATCGGTTGGCTTTTCCTGTGGTAGAATATTTTGTGAGGATTAACTGGAAACAATTTGGCCTACAAAAATCTATGATGAATGCAAACGGCTTTTTCTTCTTCAAGTTTAATGATGAAGTAGGTATGCTCAATGCTCTGAAAGGGGGCCCTTGGATTATTAGATCTCAACCTCTCATTTTAAATGAGTGGAAACCTACGACTAAGCTGGAAAAAAAGGAGGTAAAGAAGATTCAAGTTTGGGTGAAAATCCATGAAGTTCCACTTGCGGCTTATACTGAAGATGGACTTAGCTTAGTGGCGACAACTATTGGTGATCCTAAGATGCTAGACACGTATACTACGGCTATGTGTAATGAAGTATGGGGTAGAAGTAGTTATGCCCGGGCGTTGATTGAAATTTCTGCTGATAATGAATTGAAAGAAGAGATTACTATAGCTATTCCAGAACCAGAGGGGGAGGGGTTTGTAAAAGAGACTATGTATGTTGAGTATGAATGGAGTCCCCATCGATGTGCTTCTTGTTGTGTTTTTGGTCATTCGAATGAGTCTTGTCCGAAGCAACCTAAGAAGATAGGTAAGCCCATTAATGATAATCAATATCGGAACAACATGACTCAACCCCGTTCGGTTAAGAAGCAGCATGTTATTGATGAGGATGGATACATTGGGGTATATGGTAAAAAGGCGGCTAAAAAGAATGGGATTCAAGTTAATAAGCAAAAGTCGAAATTTGAATATAGGCCTGTCATGCCTAAGCCGAAGGGTGAGATCAAAGAAAAGAAAACCGTGAACAGGTTTGAATCTACTAATCCGTTTGATGTGCTGAATAAAGTGAATACAGAAGATAGGGATGGGAGCAAAAAGATAGGGGATGATGATGGGTATGAAGAATCAGATGATGATGAAGTAACTGAGGTTTATAATGAAACGAATGCTTTTCTTCTTAATGGTACTCAGAAGCTGACCAACAATACGGGGCCAAGCACTCCTAGCCAAGTAGTTTCTGATGATTAGTCTTGCAGCCTGGAATATAAGGGGGTTGAACCGCCCTCTGAAACAAATGGAGGTTCGGCAGATTGTAAAAGAGAGTAATCTGAGTTTTTGTGCTATTTTAGAGTCACATGTTGATGTGGGTAACCTTAATAAAGTTTGTAAGTCTGTCTTTCGTAATTGGGATTGGACTTCTAATGGAGGCATATGTGATAAGGGTACTAGGATTATTATCGGCTGGAACCCGGATGTGTTTGATGTTATGGTTCTGAATCAATCTTCGCAGGTTATGCATATTCAGATTAGATTTAAAAGTGACAAGAAGATGATGTTTTGCTCGATAGTCTACGCGGCTAACTATTATGTTACTAGAAGAGATTTATGGCAACAGCTTTCGATGCATAAGGTGTTGGTTGGTAATCAGCCGTGGATAATCATGGGTGATTTTAACTCAGCTCTTAATAGTGAAGACAACTCCATGGGAGCTTCTTCAGTCTCGGCTGGTATGAGAGAGTTTCAGAATTGTGTTGATGATATAGAGGTTTTTGATATCAACCGATCGGGTCTTCACTTTACATGGAATCAAAAACCTAAGGAGGGAGTTGGATTGCTTAAGAAAATTGATAGAGTGTTGGGGAATACTCAGTTTGTGGTTGAGTATCCTAGTTCGGTTGCTTATTTTCACCCGTACAGGCTGTCGGATCACTGCCCTTGCATCCTTAAAATCCCTAAAGCGGAGGTCCGTAAACGTAAATCTTTCAAATTCGCTAATTTTCTGATTCACAAACCTGAATTTTTGGATATTGTGAAACGGTCTTGGGAGTTGAATGTTGATGGTGTGCACCAGTTCCGGGTTGTAAAGAAGCTCAGGTTGCTTAAGGGCCCGCTTAGAGGCCTTCTTTTTAAACAGGGGAATTTGCATCGGAAGGTTAATGAGCTTCGAGCTAAATTGGATGGTTTACAAAGTCTTATAGATGCTGACCCGTATACTGTAGACTTACGAGCTGAAGAATCCTCTATTACACATGATTATCAGGAAGCTTCATTGGATGAGGAACGATTTATCAATCAAAAATCAAAGGTGGATTGGTTACAAGCTGGTGATATGAACACGGCATTCTTTCATTCGTCTCTTAAAACTAGGAATCATCGTAGTAGAATTGATGTCATAAAGGATTCGAGTGGCGTTTTGTATGAAGGTGAAAACGTGCAACTGCCTCTAGTGCATCACTATGAAAATTTTTTGGGGTGTCAGGGCGATATTTCACTCGTTCCTTCGCCTGAACTTTTTGGTAATTCATTGGATCCTGTAATTGCTTCCCATATGGTTCGTCAGGTCACGGCTGATGAAGTTCGTAAGGCTATGTTTTCGATTGGAATTGACAAAGCTCCAGGGCCAGACGGGTACTCTTCAGCTTTCTTCAAGGGTGCTTGGTCGGTCATCGGGGAAGATGTGTCGAATGCTGGTATTGACTTCTTTTCCTCTGGTAAGCTGTTGCGTGAATTAAATCATACTCTTGTTGTCCTAGTGCCGAAAATTGCTACCCCTTCTAGTGTTACAGACTACCGTCCTATAGCATGTTGCAATGTTTTGTACAAGTGTATTAGTAAGATTCTGGCGGATCGTCTTAAAGTGGCGCTGAATATGCTTGTTAATGTTAATCAGTCGGCTTTTGTCCCGGGTCGGAAAATTTCGGATAATATTTTACTCACTCAGGAGCTCATGCACAACTATCATAGAAACGTCGGCCCCCCGAGGTGTGCGTTTAAAGTAGACATTCAGAAAGCTTATGATACTGTTGATTGGAGATTCTTAAGGAGTGTGTTGCTGGGGTTTGGATTTGATATCAAGATGGTGGATTGGGTTATGACTTGTGTGTCAACGCCATCTTACTCTATCTGTGTTAATGGCAATGTTCATGGTTATTTCAGAGGTAAACGGGGGTTACGTCAAGGAGATCCAATATCTCCTTATCTGTTTACGCTGGTTATGGAGATTTTAACGGGTATCCTTCGTCATGAAACTAGGATGGATTCATCATTCAGATTTCATAACAGATGCGAGAAGCAGCAGATGATTAATCTTTGTTTTGCAGATGATCTTTTTATGTTTGCTAGAGGAGATGTCGGCTCAGCGAAGTGTATTATGGCGGCTCTCTCTAAATTCACTAATATGTCTGGATTGGTCCCTAGTGTTTAAAAGAGCACGGTTTTCTTTTGTAATGTTCCCCAACAGGTGAAGAATGCTATTCTTAATGTTATGCCTTTTGTGGAAGGCTCCCTCCCAGTTAGATATTTGGGAGTTCCTCTTATCTCTACACGGCTTTTATATAAAGATTGTGGTGTTGTTGTTGAAAGACTAGAGAAATGTATTTCGAACTGGAAGAACAAGCTGCTCTCTTTTGCGGGGCGGTTACAGCTTATTTTGGCGGTCCTCTCTTCTATGCACATTTACTGGTCGTCGGTATTTATTTTACCATCTCGGGTGACTCATGATCTTGAAGCTAGAATACGTAATTTTTTATGGAGTCAAGATATCTCGTATCAAAAAGGGAGGGCAAAGGTTTCATGGAATTCAATTTGCACTCCCAAATTTGAAGGAGGTTTGGGAATTAGACGTATAGGTGATGTGAATAAAGCGCTTATGGCAAATCATGTTTGGAGTGTTATTACTAAACGGAAGTCGCTTTGGGTTGAGTGGGTGCATGACTACAAATTAAAAGGTAAGAGTTTCTGGATAGTTAAGATTCCTACCAACTGTTGTTGGAGCTGGAGAAAACTTCTCCAACTCCGGCCGATGATAAGAAACTATTTGTGGACTTCGCTTGGGGATGGGAGATCAACGTCTGCTTGGTATGATAATTGGAGTGTGTTAGGCCCGCTAGGTAATATATTGTCGCCCAGAACGATTACGAACGCTGGGTTTACACTGGAAGATTCTGTTGCGGATATTTATTCAGAGGATGGTTGGCAATGGCCCACGGCTTGGAGGGATTTGTTTCCTATGCTTATTCAGTTGGATCAGATCCAACCGGTTGCAGGTAAACGAGATATCATTCAGTGGCGGGTGGGTGATAATGTGAATGAGGTCTCGGCTTCAAGTATTTGGGATTCTATTCGGTATAGAGAGCAGGAGGTCGAATGGAGTAAAGTAGTCTGGTTCGCTCATTGCATCCCAAGACACTCTTTCTTATTGTGGCTGATTATGAGGAAGAAGTTACTCACTCAAGATGTTATTCTTAGCTGGGATTTCTCGAGGTGAAAAAACATGAATATGATGTGCTGTTTACTTTGTTATGAGAATCATGATTCGCATACACATCTTTTCTTTGAATGCAAATTCTCTACACAGGTTTGGAACATGGTTCGGATTAAAGCTGGTATGGATAATGTTAATCCAAAGTGGGATGATATTGTTTCTTGGTTGATGGTCAGAACTCGTTCTAAGCTAGCAGCTGATTATGTTAGTAGACTTTTGGTGGCGGCTAGTGCTTACTTCATATGGCAGGAACGTAATTCTAGACTTTTTAAAAATCAGTTGAGACCTCCGGAGCAAGTTTATGAGGCGATTGTCAAGACTGTTCGATACAAGCTTATGGGAGTGAAGATGAAGCAGACGGATAGAGTTCGAAAGCTTCTAGGAGAATGGGAGATTGTAGTTAGTCACAAAGATGAAGCGGCCGGTTGATTAGTTTTTATTTCGTATTCTAGAGTTTAGTCTAGTTGTGTCTTTTGGTAGATTGGGCTTGTGTGGTTTTCCTTTTGTTTACTTTCATGAGGCATGTCTCATGATTGAACTAGTGTAGGCTTTCTACGCTACTTGTTTTATTTGGTTGTGAATATATAGAATCTCCGGGGTAACCCCTTTACCCAAAAAAAAGATACTAAGTAACTGCCCATTAACATGTCCCCACATTACATCAGTTTCCCCCTTGATTAAAGCTGCAGTTAATTGGGTCTTTTGACTGGGCTAGAACTGTAATCAATTGAGCCATTTGACTGCAATTAGTTGGGTCATTTGACTGGATCATGGGTCTAGGATCATCAACAGGAAATGGGTTAATTTGACCCGTTAGGTCAGTTGGATATGTACGCAACAATGTATAATATAATAAAAGCACTTATATATAGGAAGTACCAGCGGGGTATCCACCATGCTTTTATCATATAACACATAGCCCCGTTACATAAGTCACTTATCAATATCCAACCAAAATGACTTGTTCAATGTCAAAATGTTTATGTGTAAACCATGTTCAATGTCATGTGTGAAATGTATCATGTATAACCAAATGAAATGCATAGCAAGTAGAAAGATATCTACTCAAACTATGTGATAATGTCAATGTGAAAACAAATGTCATGTACGGTGAATAACTAGTAGTTACTCAACCCCATAGGAAAATGTACAAAACAAGGTCTTTAAATAAACCTAAGTTTAAATCAAATGTTATGTTTTGCAGAAAACAATGCTTTATGATTACAAACATTTATTCAGTAATGTTCATTCGCATACATTCAAGCCTTGCGACTGTGGCGACAAACCTTTAAACAAATTAAAGGTTCATCTAAGTTATGTATATCGGATTCTGTCATTCCCAACTTCCAAACAAACCTAGGAAGTCGGAAACAGAATTTGTCAAGTCCTATGGTACCATTACATACTACCGAGCGGCGTAGCTAATGTTAATGAATGTATTATTATCCCGATTAAACATACCAAATGTCATAACCAATGTAGCATGTGAAAACCGTGTACTAAGTATGCTAAGTAAACACTTGGGATTGCTTATTAGTCTTGAGAATAAGACCAAATAAGGCTCCAAGGATCACGAATCAACCGACACCTAATATAGGTAACTATGTTAATAATCGGATCCTAAATCGGGAGATAGGATAGAATGATGTTCTATAAATCAAATGAGTATTTGAACTCATATGGTATGATTTAATAGAGCTAACATTCTGATTTGAAAGTCTACCTAAGTGCTTTTGACCCGTTTCGACCCATTATGGTAGTATAAGCTACTATGATGCGTCGTTTGCGTAAAACTATGTTCGGATGGTTAACTTTGTGCTATGTCAAGTCTTACATGCCCAAATATGCCTAAACATGTTACTAAATCAGTTTATATGTCAAAAATAAGTTCACATAGACAAAATACGGATTTATGCTTCAAAAGGGCATTTTGGTCATTTCCTATGGGCATATAAGCTAACTAACAAATGACTAACCAATCCTATGTGATCATAAGGTATAACCTCAGAGGTTATTCCCTATGCAATTATGATTACTAATCATGCTTGGTCGGATCCTAATGATCGACCAAACGGGTCATGTTCGAAAGTCTAAGCGGTTGTTTAGACCGCTTAGCTTACGAATCTAAACAAGCACTAAACTATTAGTGACGAGTTAAACATGTCAAAACATGTTTAACCTACTTAGAAAACTGATTTGGTATCAAAACCAAGTGTTTTGATACCTAAAAGTAGTTTCATTGCAAAATGCGTGCTAAAACGCATTTTGACCGAAACTTTGACTCGTCACTATGCCTAGTTAACGTGGTAATCAGTAGGTATAATCGCTAAGGATTATAACCATCGTGATTACAATCACGTTGCAAAGTTCAAACGAACTTTGTGTTGACCATTGACTGGTCGAAGCTGAAAGTCAAACAATGTTTGACTTTTACGCTAGGAAAGTGATAAAAGAACGAAGGAAGCTTACAAAGGGTCCTTGCTAGGGAGAACTTGATCTTATAATTCTCAGGTATGAAGTTTATAAACCTCAACTTAGAGAATTTAGATCAAGGGTGAGGAAAAATGAATGAGAAGAATTGCTATTTATACTTGTTGGAGGTTCGTAGGATCAATCCATATGTTTGTGTGGCCAACAAGCATTAGATCATAGCCATACAAGTGTTAGAGGCCAGCTAATTTGCTTGGGGAGGTGCTAACTTGGCTACCACACAAAGAAATTGCAAGAATGACCCCTGAATTATCAATCTGGTGTTGAAAATAAGGTTTATGTCGAGATGTGATGGTGGCGTGGCGCAACCACAAGGCCATATGGCCGTCGCGCAACGCCTGGGCAATGGCAGGAAGTTTCAAAGTTTGGCAGAAATGGTCCCTACACGTGTTTAAACTTGTTTTCGATGTTTTTAACCTCCATTAAGCCATTTTCAAGGCTCTACAAGGTCGTTAAAGTGTAGGGGACCTGAAATATGCTTGGAAATATCACGGATGTCGGTTCGTTTGGTCGTACGGTCACGTTGTTTGGTTAATTACGACGAAACTCGAACGGACGCGAAAACGATCCAAATTTAGTGACGAATGGTATTTTTGCACGCCGAACCCTAAAATAAAAATATTTTAGTGTGTACAAAAATTTTGGATGCCCAGATGTGGTCAGAACGTAAGATATAAGCGTAAATGCAAACTTACGTCGTTTTTTATACTTTTAGTCCCTGTAAGATCAAATAAGCATATTTTCGCACACCTAACCACTCAAAGCTTATTTCTAAGCCATGTTTAGGTTATTTATGGTATGTTTAGCTTATGATAAAGTTCCGGACTGTACGTTTCCTTACGAAACGACAGACTTTTTCAAGTTGACGCAAATAGTCCCTGCGAGCGAATAAACTTGTTTTTGCCATACCAAACCCTTCAAAACTTATTTCTAAGTCATGTAAAGGTTATTTAAGGTATGTTAAGCTTAATTTGCTGTTCCAGAGTGTTTGTCGCGTTAAACTAATTACGTTTACGCATCATTTTGCGTATAACTTTCCAGAAATCGATACAACGTTTAAAATCAATCAAAAACCAAAACGCGCAAAATGTCAAACATAAATAACAAACATTGGGATCAAAACATACTGTTTTATTAATATTGGATTGTTCATAGTTTGTGCAATGATTACACAAGCACAGATTTCACAGTCTCTCCTACTTTAGGAAATTTCGTCCCGAAATTTATTTAGAGGAAACTTGTGAGAATAGATGAGGATATTTCGCTTTCATCTGATCTTCACGTTCCCAAGTAAATTCTGGGCCACGTTTAGATTCCCATCGAACTTTGACAATAGGTATGCGCTTGTGTTTGAGCCTTTTGACTTCACGGTCCATGATTTCCACAGGTTTCTCAACGAAGTGCATCGTGTTATCAACACGAATTTCATCAAGTGGTATGTGGAGGTTCTCATCAGCTAAACACTTTTTGAGATTGGACATGTGGAAAGTTGGATGAACATTTCCAAGTTCAGGAGGTAGCTCTATTCTGTAGGCTACTTTTCCGATTCTTTCAATGATCTTGAATGGTCCAACATAGCGTGGTGCAAGTTCTCCTTTCTTTCCAAATCTAATCACACCTTTCCAAGGGGATACCTTGAGTAGGACGTGATCACCAACTTGGAATTCTAAGGGCTTGCGTCGTCGATCCGCATAACTCTTTTGACGGCTTCTAGCTGTCTGAAGGTTATCACGAATCTTCTTGACCTTATCTGTAGTCTCTAGAATGAGTTCAGGTCCAGTAAGCTGAGCTTCACCTATCTCATTCCAGCAGACCGGTGAACGACATTTTTGACCGTATAAAGCTTCGAAAGGAGCCATGTTGATGCTAGAGTGATAACTATTGTTGTAGGAGAATTCGATCAATGGTAGATGCGAATCCCAACTACCACCAAAGTCAATCACCATGCTCTAAGCATATCCTCCAGTGTCTGGATTGTTCTCTTAGATTGACCATCCGTTTGAGGATGATATGATGTGCTCAAATTGAGTTGGGTACCCATGGCAGATTGCATGGTTCTCCAAAAGTGAGACGAGAATCGAGCATCTCTGTCAGATATAATGTTCAAAGGAACACCATGTCGGGATACAATCTCATCCACATATATCTTGGCAAGCTTGTCAGCAGATAGATCCTCACGGATAGGCAAGAAAGGTGCTGACTTTGTAAGACGATCAACAACAACCCAAATGGCGTCATGACCTCTTTTAGTACGCGGCAGCTTGGTAATGAGATCCACAGCAATGTTTTCCCATTTCCAAACTGGAATCTCTGGTTGCTCCAATAATCTAGAGGGATGTTGATGTTCTGCCTTAACCTTAAGACAAGTAAGGCATTTGGAAACATATAAGGCAATGTCTTTCTTCATACCTGTCACACCCCGACCACGTAGAACATACAAAACGTGGCGGAAACGTCGGGGAGTGTTGTAACAGAATTAATTGTTTCAAATCCATGGCAATTGAAGTTTCGTTTTATTGAATAAAAGTGTTACAACGTCTTAACAAACAAAGAAATACAACATAATTAACTAATCTTGCATCTTTTATTGTCACTAAAGCCCAAGTCTGCCTATGTGTATCTTGATCACCTTATGCAACAGCTCCTGAAAAACACATGTGAAAATAGGTACGTCAGCATAAAAATGCCTGTGAGATACATAGGTTTTGTGAAAATAGGTTTCATGACTTATGTTTGAGAAAATGTTTAGTCATGAACCTTGTAATTTGCTTTGTCTTGTAAATCATTTGAAAAACAATGAGTTCAGATGATGTGTATAAATAAGTGAATAATGTATGATTAAATGAATAACCATGTAAAATGAGTTTGTATAAGATAAGTTGTTTGTAAATAAATGTCTTGAGAAAAGTATGTTACTTGTATAAAATGTTCTATGCCTCAAACTGAAATGATTCAAATAACGCTACAATATGTAATACCATACAAACACTTATATATAGGAAGTACCAGCGGCGTATCCACCATGCTTGTATCATATTACACACGCATCGTTACTTAATCACTTAATCAAACCAAAACACCAAAGTAATGTTTAACAGTTATAGAAATGTTTATGTATGGTCAAAGACGGTTCACACGGTTCATAGATACAAACGGTTCACAGATACAAACGGTTCACAGATACAAACGGTTCACAGATACAAACGGTTCACAGATATCAACGGATCACATAGTCAAATGTTTACAACGGTTCACATAGTCAAATGTTTACAACGGTTCAATATGTAGTATAATGTGTTCATATGCTGGATAAGCATATGCAACAGAAAGGCAATGTAAAACAATGTACTAAGTAATGCACACAATGGGCACACCTAGCATAAGATGTAATGAAATCATGTACTATAATGTACTAACGAACATAGCAGGTATATGATGTGAAAACAGGAAAGCATGAAAGTAACAAGTAGGCACATGTGTTCCACCCCAAAACAGTTTGGAAAACAGTAAAAGAGGGGTCTATGTACTCACTAGAGATTGCTCAGTAGTCCTTGAATAACAACCAAACAATGCTAGAGATCGCGGATATCAAACGGCACCTAATATAGGTAACTATGTTAATTAACCGGACCTAGATCGGAAGATCGGGTAGCATTAGGGTTTGTAAACCAAACGAGTGTTGAGACTCGTGTCATTTGGTTTAACAAAGCCTACATACTAAATGAAACTTAACCTAAGTGTTTACGACCCATTACGACCCGTTTAGGAAGCTTATGCTACTTTAACGTGTCGTTCGCGTGAAACGCGTTCGGACCGCCTAACTAGTCCTATGACAAGTGTTATATGCCTAAACATGTTACATAATCAGTTATGTGACAATGGTTTAGGTTACATATGCTTAATTACCAATTATACATGAAAAGGGTATTCTGGTAATTTACCTAAGGCATATAAACTACCTATCATACAACTACTTAAACGATGTGACCATAGGGTATAACCTCGGAAGGTTATTCCCTACCTACTATGGTCACCTAAAGTATTTGGTCGGATCCTAATGATCGACCAAATGGGTCGAGTTCGAAGGTATAGGCGATTTATTAGATCGCCTACCCTACGACCCTAGACAACGTGGTAATCAGTGGGCATAGTCCCAAGGGACTATGACCAACGTGATTACAATCACGTTGCGAAGTTCAAACGAACTTCGCATTGACCATAAGCTGGTCAACGCTGAAAGTCAAACAAAGTTTGACTTTCTGACTCTAAAAGCAATAAAATAAAGAAAAGAACGAAAGAATACTTACGAAGGGTCCCCGAATGCTAATCTCGATCCAAGAATCTCAGGTATGAAACAATGGTTTCAACTTAGAGTTCCTAAGATCAAGATTCTAGTGATTTTAGCAATGGGGGTGGATGGGTATATATAGTTTTCGGGTAACCGTTAGGATCGTTTCATGGAAAACGTGCCTTAATCCCACCCGTACAAGTGTCGGAAAGTTATGGTGCCTTAAATTGATCCTTATCAACTGACTAAGCATGTGTGAATGTGTGGTTGAGGATTAAACAGCTGTTAACAGCTGATTAAAACATTGAATCTGGTCTGCAGACTGCTTTACGGACCTCAAAGCTGCCAATGTTGAGGTCCATAAGGTAACAACTTTGGCAGATTTACAGTTTTGGTCCCTGCAGCCCCTAAACTTGGTTTTCGATGCATTTTTGACACGTTTAAGCCCCGTTAACCCCATTTCAAAGCTCTAAAATGAAATTAAAGTATAGGGAACTTAAATTGTGCTAAAAAATATCTCGGATGTCGGTTCGTTTAGCCGTACGGTTGCGTTGTTCGGTTAATTACGACGGAATGCGCATACGCGCGAAAAACGATCCAAATGACGCGACGAATGGATTTTTCTTATGGCGAACACTAAAATATAATGTAGTCATGCTTTCATAAATTTTTGGATGTCCGGATGTATTCAGAACGTAAGTTATGCGCGAAAATGCAAACTTGTGCACTTTTTGACACTTTTAGTCCCTGAATGACCCAAAAGTTTATTTTAGCATACCGAACCCCTCAAAGCCTATTTCTAAGCTATGTAAAGGATATTTATGGTATGTTTAACTTATGGTCATGTTCCGGAATGTCTGTTACAGTTCAAATTGGTATACTTTCGCAGTTTGTCAACTTTAGTCCCTGTAAGCGATTTAACTTTGATTTCACCACACCAAACCTTTCAAAACTTATTTCTAAGTTATGTATAGGTTATTTAAGGTATGTTAAGCCTATTTCACTATTCCGGAGTGTTCGTTGCATTAAAGTGGTTATATTTACGCATTAGTGCGCGTATAACCTTCCCGAAAGCGATTTAGAGCTTGAAATCGAACAAGAATTGATATGTGTAAACGATACATATATTTATACAAGTCCAAAGTATGAAATACAATATTTCATTGGTTTGGCATTTGTTTGATGGTTGAAATGACACAGGTGTTACAATACCCGGCCACCAATACTGGGTTCAAAGATCCTTATACATTTTGTCTGCACCAGGATGAATAGAATAACAAGACTTGTGAGCTTCATCCATTAGCAAGGTGCGGAGACCGTCTATACTTGGGACCCACAAACGGCCCATGAAATAGAATATCCCAAAGTCTTTCAGTTCAAGCTCAGGCTTAATATGACACGGTAATTCTTTACCCATCAAGTCTTGTGTAACACAAGTATGTTGAGCCTGAGAAATACGGGTTTGAATGTCAGATCGAACCTGAACAGAGTGAAGCTTGACACGTTCCTTACGACTCAATGCGTCAGCCACGACATTCGCCTTACCAGGATGGTAGGGAATTTCGCAATCGTAGTCGTTTAGAAGCTTAACCCAACGTCGTTGCCTCATGTTTAGTTCTTTCTGATTGAAAATATGCTGGAGACTTTTGTGGTTAGTAAACACTACACACTTTGTACCATAAAGGTAGTGTCTCCAGATTTTGAGGGCAAATACTACAGCACCAAGCTCAAGATCATGAGCGGTGTAGTTCTTCTCGTGCACCTTCAGCTGTCTTGATGCATAAGCTATGACTTTGTTTCTTTGCATAAGAATGCAGCCAAGGCCTAAGTTAGATGCATCATAGTACACGAAAAAATCGTCATTGGCCTAAGGTAATGATAGAATAGGTGCATTGCAGAGC
The DNA here is from genome assembly GCA_030545235.1 of Helianthus tuberosus. Taxonomy (NCBI): domain Eukaryota; kingdom Viridiplantae; phylum Streptophyta; class Magnoliopsida; order Asterales; family Asteraceae; genus Helianthus; species Helianthus tuberosus. The sequence continues at coordinate 110,138,284 of CM060409.1, forward strand.
TTCTGTTTCAAGGTCTGAAATGCTTCTTTCTGTTTGGATCCCCACTCAAAAGGTTTATTCTTCTGAGTTAAAGCAGTGAGAGGAACCGTAATGTTGGAGAAGTTTTCAATGAAACGACGGTAATAACCCGCAAGACCAAGAAATGAACGAACCTCGGTAGGAGTACTAGGTGTATCCCAATCCTTAATCGCACTGATTTTGGCGGGATCTACATGAATACCTTGTCCGTTGACTATGTGCCCCAAAAATTGAACTTCCTTAAGCCAGAATTCGCACTTGGAGAATTTGGCGAAAAGTTGTTCTTTCTTTAGAAGCTCCATTATAAGACGAAGATGTTGTTCATGATCAGCTCGAGTCTTAGAATAGATCAAAATGTCATCAATGAAAACGATGATGAATTTGTCCAAATAAGGCTTACAAACCATATTCATTAAATCCATGAAAACAGCAGGAGCATTAGTTAGACCGAAAGGCATAACAGTGAACTCATAATGACCATATCGTGTACGGAAGGCTGTCTTGGGAATATCCTCTTCGACTACACGAAGCTGATGATACCCAGAACGTAGATCAATCTTTGAAAAGCAAGTGGCACCCTGTAGCTGATCAAAGAGATCATCAATACGAGGTGGGGAATATCGATTCTTGATGGTAAGCTTGTTAAGCTCACGGTAATCGATACACATCCTGAAAGATCCATCTTTCTTTTTCACAAATAGGACAGGAGCGCCCCAAGGTGAAAAGCTCGGACGAATGAATCCTTTGTCAGATAGCTTCTGAAGCTGCTTAGACAATTCTTGCATCTCAGACGGTGCAAGACGATAAGGTGACTTAGCAACATGATTTGCACCAGGTACGAGATCGATACGAAACTCAACTTGGCGTATAGGGGGTAAACTAGGTAATTCTCCAGGAAATACCTCAGGATAATCCCGAACAACAGGGATATCTTGGATAGTCTTACCCTTTCCTTTCTCCTCTACAACATGTGCCAAGAAGGCGACATATTTCTTTCGTAGGTATTTTTGGGCTTGGGTACAAGACATGAGTTTAACGGGTTTCTCCCCTCGAACTTCTAAGATCTCACCAGTCGAAAGCGGAATACAGACAATCTTCTCAAAACATACCACCTCAGTATGGTACTTGGATAACCAATCCATTCCTACTATAACGTCAAAGCTCCCGAGTTGCATCAGTGTGAGGTCAATAGGGAAAAGATGGTTATTAAGATTCAACTGGCAATTTCGAAGAACAGAGTCAAGTACAACAGGTTCACCACTAGCTACTTCTACTGTCAAGGGCTTTCCTAGTTTTGTTCTAGTCATCAAAAGCAAAGGCTCAAAAGCTAAGGACACAAAACTCTTATCGGCACCCGAATCAAATAGAACAGAAGCAGGATAGTTGTTAACAAGGAACGTACCGTTCACCACTTCGTTATCCGCACGTGCCTCATTTGCATTAATATTGAAAGCTCTACCACGAGCCGGTGCTTGATTCACATTTGCCAACCTCGGACAGTTGTTCCTGCAGTGGGTCAGATCCCCACAGTTGAAACATGAACCAAGCAGATAGTGAGGTCGTGCAGGATTCTGGGCAGGGTTTTATGCTGCTTGGTTTTGAGCTGCCTGATTTTGGTTCGGAGCAAAACGGCAGGTATTCTCAAGATGACCAGACTTGCCACAATTTGTGCAATGCGACATTGCACCTGTGGTTGATGGTGGCTATTACATCTGTTACACAGGGGTGCGTTGCCAGCATACTGCCTCTTGGCAGGAGGTTGTGCAGCCTGATTAGTCTGAGCAGTGACAGCGTAGTTCTTGGAAGCCTTACGCTTCCTAGATTTCTTTGAAGACTCAGCAGCCTTTTTACCCTTCTGCTCCTTGGTACTATCAGACTATTTCTGCTTCTTGTCACCTTTTCTGTGGAGTTTACCCTTTTTGACTTGCTATTCAATAAGGGTTGCAGCTAGCTCAATGGCCTGTCGGACGGTAGTGGGGTTGCTGCCAGTGACGATATCCTGGACAGGATCTGGCAAACCGTCTATGTATTTCTCAATAGCCTTATCCAAAGGCGTGACCATTGTCGGACAGAGCAAGCTTAACTCCTCGTATCTATCTGTATAAGCCCGGTGTTCACCACTGTCTTGCTTCAAGTCATGGAACTCATTTTCAAGTGCCATCTGCTCATGACGAGGGCAGAACTCTCTCATCATAAGAGCTCTAAGTTCCTCCCATGTCTGACCCAAAGCAACATCAGCACCTCGGTCTCTCATAACCCCATTCCACCATGTGAGAGCCCTCTTTTGGAATACACTCGAAGCAAACTCGACCTTACGATTGTTAGGACACTGAACATGGCGAAAGGTGCTCTCAAGGCTCTCAAACCACTGTAGGAGCCCAGTTGCTCCTTCAGAGCCACTAAACTTGAGTGGTTTAGCCGAGTTAAAACTTTTGAAATTGCATGGAGCAGGTGCATTATTGTTATTGTTGGCTTGGTTTATTTGAGTGATGGGATTAGGTAGCATAGCAGCCATCTGCTGTGCTATAATAGCTGCCAGTTCGGCATCAGGTTGCTGAACGTTACGTCGAGGAGGCATTCTAAAAGAGTAAACATGAGAGAAAACGAGTGAGATGATGTGATGAAAGAAATGAGATAGCAATAAAAGTCGACAAAATGAAAGGATGGTGGTCATTTGTTTATTACCTCGTAATAAACAGTCGACACACAGTGACAAATCAAAGTAAATGAGTCATAATAATGTATCACCGAAGAAATGCTCGCCTATAAGTGGACACTCACCCCAAGAGTTCCCAGGTAAGAGTATCTGGTCCGATACTGCGGATTTGTACGAACACTCTAGACTTAGACTGAAAACTCAGGGTACAGGCATCCACTCTTCCAGTTTGCACATGTTCACATTATTTAGACCCAAACTTTGACGAGATTTTGAAAATTTGGAAGGCATTTAGCCAAAAGAAATCATCTAAGGATAGATGATTGATATCAAAATTCATTTTGGAAATTGTGTTCAAGTTTTGGTAATCACCTAAGGATAGGTGACGTGTATTGTTTTAAGATCTAAACACAAGAAAACTTGTGTTAGGGTCCTAGAAAGTTATAGTCTAGGTCAAAGCATTACTAATAACCTAATTCCCTATAACCATTGGCTCTGATACCAACTCTTCTGTCACACCCCGACCGCGTAAAACAACAAACCGCGGCGGAAACGTCGAGGAGTGATGCGACAGAATTATTGTTTCAACAACCATGGTAATTAAAGTTATGTATTATTGAATAAAGAGTTTACATTGTCTTTGAGTTCAAACTAAAATAACATAATTTATTTTCTAAGTCACTAATGCCCAAGTCCGCCTAAGTGAAGCACAAACATCATCATGCATTAGCACCTGAAACACATGTAAAAATAGGTACGTCAGCATAAAAATGCCTGTGAGATATATAGGTTTTTGTTTATACAGGATTCATGACTTGTAGTTAAAAGAAGTGTTTACAAAAATGTAGTCATGAACCTTGTAAAATATTTTCCTTTATAAATCATGTGAAAATCTATGTGAAAATCAAATGATGATAAAAGGATAATGCATGGTTAAATGAATAACCAAGTGAAAGTGAATTTGTATAAAATATGTAATTTGTAAAACAATGTCGTGTCTTTGTATAAAATGTTTCATGACTTTGTCAAGTGGTTTAGATAACGCAACAATGTATAATACAATAAAAGCACTTATATATAGGAAGTACCAGCAGCGTATCCACCATGCTTTTATCATATAACACATAGCCCCGTTACATAAGTCACTTATCAATATCCAACCAAAATGTCTTGTTCAATGTCAAAATGTTTATGTGTAAACCATGTTCAATGTCATGTGTGAAATGTATCATGTATAACCAAATGAAATGCATAGCAAGTAGAAAGATATCTACTCAAACTATGTGATAATGTCAATGTGAAAACAAATGTCATGTACGGTGAATAACTAGTAGTTACTCAACCCCATAGGAAAATGTACAAAACAAGGTCTTTGAATAAACCTAAGTTTAAATCAAATGTTATGTTTTGCAGAAAACAATGCTTTATGATTACAAACATTTATGCAGTAATGTTCATTCGCATACATTCAAGCCTTGCGACTGTGGCGACAAACCTTTAAACAAATTAAAGGTTCATCTAAGTTATGTATATCGGATTCTGTCATTCCCAACTTCCAAGCAAACCTAGGAAGTCGGAAACATGATTTCTCAAGTCCTATGGTACCATTACATACTACCGAGCGGCGTAGCTAATGATAATGAATGTATTATTGTCCCGATTAAACATACCAAATGTCATAACTAATGTAGCATGTGAAAACCATGTACTAAGTATGCTAAGTATGTCACACCCCGACCACGTATAACATACAAAACGTGGCGGAAAACGTCGGGGAGTGTTGTAACAGAATTATTGTTTCTCAACCATGGCATACAAAGTTGTATTTTATTTATTAAACAAGAGTGTTACATTGTCTTAAACAGGAAGCAAAGAGTTCATAACATAATTAAACTAGTCTATCTTCATTTTTATTCTCTAAGGCACAGGTCCGCCCTAGTGTCACGATCATCATCCTACGCAAAAGCACCTGAAAACACATGTGAAAATAGGTACGTCAGCATAAAAATGCCTGTGAGATACATAGGATTTGTGAAAAGAGGATTCATGACTTATGAGTTTAGAAAAAGTTGTTTAACAAAAGTCAGTCATGAACCTTGTAAATTGTTTTGTTTTGTAAATCATTCAAAAAGCGATGATATGTATAAGTAAGAGAATAATGTAAGGTTAAATGAATAACCAAGTAAAATGAGTTTGTATAAGATAAGTTGTTTTGTAAATCAATGTCTTGTGAAAATAAGTTGTTTATGTAAAACGTAATATGTCAAATATTGAAATGATTTAAGTAACGCTACGACATGTAATATCATACAAACACTTATTTATAGGAAGTACCAGCGGCGTATCCACCATGCTTGTATCATATTACACACGCCTCGTTACTCAAATCACTTACTCAAACCAACCACCAATGTAAATTGTTTATGTATAAATGAATTGTCATGTGTTAATGTGTAAACCATATCGAAATGTCTATGTCCAATGTAAACCACTCAATGTGTATATCAATGTTAAAATGTTATGGTTAATGTAGATCATGTAATGTGTACCCAAAAATATCATGTATGGTAAGTGAAATATATCAACTAAACCATATGTAAAATGCACAAAAACAAGGTATTGAAGTAAAACATGGTTTAAATCAAAGTTATGTTTTGTGGAACAAATGCATGCTATACTGATACAAACATTTATGCGGTATTGTGAAAATGCATACATCCAAGCCTTGAGACTGTGGCGATAAACCCTTAAACAAATTAAAGGTTTATCTAAGTTATGTGTATCGAATTCGGTCATTCCATTCATCCAAACCTACCCAGGATGTCCGGAACGGGAGTTGTCAATTCCTATGGTACCACTACCTACTAACGAACGGCGTAGCTAATGTTAATGAATGTATTGTTCCATTGTAAACAACCCAAATGTCATACCAAAATGTAAGCATGTGATGGAAACAAATGTACTAAGTATGCACACAATGGACATACATAGCATGAAATGTAATGTAAAACGATGTACTATAAATGTACTAATGAACGTAGCAGGTATATGATGTGAAAGCATGAAAGTAACAAGTAGGCACATCTGTTCCACCCCAAAACGTTTGGAAAACAGTAAAAGAGGGGTCTATGTACTCACTTGGGATTGCTCAGAAGTCCTAAGATAACCACCAAGCAATGCTAGAGATCTCGGAATCAAACGGCACCTAATATAGGTAACTATGTTAATAAACCGGACCTAAATCGGAGGATCGGATAGAATGAGGGTTCGTAAACCAAACGAGTATGGAGACTCGTGTAATATGGTTTAACAAAGCCTACATACTAAATGAAACCTAACATAAGTGCTTACGACCCATTACGACCCGTTTAGGTAGCTTATGCTACTTTAACGCGTCGTTCGCGTGAAACGCGTTCGGACCGCCTAACTAGTCCTATGACAAGTAGAATATGCCTTAACATGCCGAATATTGTCGCCAAATCAGTTTAGATGTCAAAAGTTATGTCACATATGTTTATAATGAATTTTGGCATCAAAGGGGTATTTTGGTAATTTGCCTAAGGCATATAAACTACCTATCATACAACTACTTAAATGTCGTGACCATAAGGTATAACCTCGGAAGGTTATTCCCTACCTACTATCGTCACCTAATGTATTTGGTCGGATCCTAATGATCGACCAAACGCGATGTTCGCTTAATTACGACGAAATGCGCACAAGCGCGAAAAACGATCCAAATTGCTCGACGAATGGATTTTTCTTATGCCAAACACTAAAATAAAATATTTTAATGCTTACATAAATTTTTGGATGTCCGGATGTATTCAGAACGTAAGTTATGCGCGAAAATGCAAACTTATGCATTTTTTGACGCTTTTAGTCCCTGAATGAGCATAAAGTTTATTTTAGCACACCGAACCCCTCAAAGCCTATTTCTAAGCTATGTAAAGGATATTTAGGGTGTGTTTAACTTATGATCAAGTTCCGGAATGTCCGTTACAGTTCAAATTGGCATACTTTCGCAGTTTGTCGAATTTAGTCCCTGTAAGCGAATAGACTTGATTTTGCCATACCAAAGCTTCCAAAACTTATTTCTAAGTTATGTAAAGGTTATTTAAGGTATGTTAAGCATATATTGATGTTCCGGAGTATTTTTCGCGTTAAACTGATTATGTTTATGCACCATTTTGCGTATAATTCTCCAGAAAGCGATATAGAGTTTGAAATTGAATAAAAATCAATACATGAAAAATGTCAAACATAAACAAACAAATATTGGGATCAAATAACTTTATTTCATCGATAACTAAACTGTTTACAATGATTACAAGCACATATGTCACAGTCTCCCCTACTTGTGGAAATTTCGTCCCGAAATTTATCTAGAGGAAACTTGTGAGAATAGATGCGGATACTTCGCCTTCATTTGATCTTCACGTTCCCAAGTAAACTCTGGTCCACGTTTAGATTCCCAGCAAACTTTGACCAAAGGAATGCGCTTGCGTTTAAGCCAATTGACTATACGGTCCATAATTTCCACAGGTTTTTCAACAAAATGCATCGTGTTGTCAACACGAATTTCGTCAAGTGGTATGTGGAGGTTCTCATCAGCTAAACACTTCTTGAGATTGGACACGTGGAAGGTTGGATGAACATTACCAAGTTCAGGAGGTAACTCAAGTCTGTAGGCTACCTTACCGATTCTTTCGACGATCTTGAATGGTCCAACATATCTAGGTGCAAGTTTACCTACCTTTCCAAATCTGATCACACCTTTCCAAGGTGAGACCTTAAGTAATGCACGATCACCGACTTGAAATTCCAAGGGCTTGCGTCGTTGGTCCGCGTAACTCTTTTGACGGCTTCGAGCTGTCTGAAGGTTATCACGAACTTTCTTAACCTTATCAGTTGTCTCTAGAATGAGGTCAGGTCCAGTAAGCTGAGCCTCACCTATTTCATTCCAGCAGACTGGTGAACGACATTTTCGACCATAGAGAGCCTCGAAAGGAGCCATGTTGATGCTGGAGTGATAACTGTTGTTGTAGGAGAATTCAATCAATGGAAGATGTGAATCCCAACTACCACCAAAATCGATCACGCAAGCTCTAAGCATATCCTCCAAAGTCTGGATTGTTCTTTCAGATTGACCATCAGATTACGGATGATAAGCAGTGCTCAGATTAAGTTGGGTCCCCATAGCAGATTGCATGGTTCTCCAAAAACGAGAAGAGAAGCGAGCATCTCTATCAGAAATAATGTTCAAAGGAACACCATGTCGAGATACGATTTCATCCACATAGATTTTTGCAAGCTTGTCAGCAGACAGATCCTCACGGATCGGCAAGAAATGCGCTGATTTAGTAAGACGATCAACAACTACCCAGATGGCATCATGACCTTTCTTAGTGCGCGGAAGTTTAGTAATGAGATCCATAGCAATGTTTTCCCATTTCCAAACTAGAATCTCTGGTTGTTCTAAAAGACCAGAGGGATGTTGGTGTACGATAAGGCATTTGGACACATACAAGGCAATGTCTTTCTTCATACCAGGCCACCAATACTGAGTACGAAGATCCTTATACATCTTATCTGAGCCAGGATGAATAGAATAACGAGACTTATGAGCTTCATCCATAAGCAAAGTGCGGAGATCATCTAGGCTTGGGACCCACAAACTGTCCATGAAATAATACGATCCATCGTCCTTCAGTTCAAGATCAGGCTTAATGTGATAGGGTAATTCCTTACCCATCAAGTCTTGTGAAACACAAGCATGTTGAGCCTGAGAGATGCGGGCTTGAATATCAGATCGAGCTTGGATATCAGATTGAACACGAACACAATGAAGCTTGACACGTTCTTTACGACTCAAAGCGTCAGCCACGGCATTCACCTTACCAGGATGGTAGCGAATTTCGCAGTCGTAGTCGTTTAAAAGTTCTACCCAACGTCGTTGCCTCATGTTGAGTTCTTTCTGATTGAAGATATGCTGAAGACTTTTGTGGTCAGTGAAAACCACACATTTTGTGCCATACAAATAGTGTCTCCAGATCCTAAGAGCGAACACAACTGCACCCAACTCAAGATCATGAGTGGTGTAGTTTTACTCATGCACCTTCAACTGGTTTGATGCATATGCTATGACTTTGTTCCTTTGCATCAGAACACAGCCAAGTCCCAAATTGGATGCATCGCAGTACACGACAAAATCATCATTGCCTTCGGCTCAAAGTTATTCAATGGATAGATTGTCTCGGGGTCGTGTGAAGGGGCTGCCGGTTCACGACAATTTTATTTTTGATGATGGAGGATGATGTTTGGTTTTTGGTTTTTTTGTTTGTCTACTAGATAGTCCCTCTTGATGTTTAGTAGGCTAGGTTATGTGATGTCATAGGTTCCTTGTTGGTTGGTTTTACATATATGGGGCATGTGCTATATATGAACTAGTGTGGAACTCTTCCTCACTACTTGTACTTATTTGCGGTTGTTTTATAATAGAATCACCGGGGTAACCCTTTACCCAAAAAAAGATAGGATAGGCGCATCACAAAGCTTCTGCTTCAAGGTCTGAAATGCTTCTTCTTGTTTAGAACCCCATTCAAAGGGTTTGTTCTTTTGAGTTAGAGCAGTTAGGGGAACTGCAATCTTCGAGAAATTTTCGATGAAGCGGCGGTAATAACCCGCGAGACCAAGAAAAGAACGAACTTCGGTAGGAGTAGTAGGCGTATCCCAATCCTTAATCGCACTGATCTTGGAGGGATCTACATGAATACCTTGTTCGTTGATGATATGACCCAAAAATTGAAGTTCCTTAAGCCAAAATTCACATTTGGAGAACTTGGCGAAAAGTTGCTCTTTCTTTAGGAGTTCCAGAGTAAGACGAAGATGTTGCTCATGATCAGCTTGCGTCTTAGAGTATATCAAAATGTCATCAATAAAAACAATGATGAACTTATCTAAATAAGGCTTGCAAACCCTATTCATCAAGTCCACGAAAACAGCAGGAGCATTAGTCAATCCGAATGGCATAACTGTGAACTCATAATACCCATAATGAGTGCGGAACGCTGTCTTGGGGATATCTTCTTCATGCACACGAAGTTGATGATACCCAGAACACAGATCGATCTTTGAAAAGTAAGAAGCGCCCTGTAACTGGTCAAAGAGGTCATCAATGCGAGGTAGGGGATATCGATTCTTGATGGTAAGCTTATTAAGCTCACGGTAATCGATGCACATTCTGAAAAGATCCATCCTTCTTCTTTACAAAAAGAACGGGAGCACCCCAAGGTGAAAAGCTAGGACGAATAAAACCTTTATCTGAAAGCTCCTGAAGCTGCTTAGATAGCTCTTGCATCTCAAACGGTGCAAGACGATATGGAGATCTGGAAATAGGATTGGCACCAGGTACAAGATCAATACGGAACTCGACTTGGCGAGCTGGGGGTAATCAAGGTAACTCCTCAGGAAAAAGCTCCGGATAATCCCGAACAATAGGGATATCTTGAATAGATTTACCTTTGCCTTTATCGGCTACAACATGTGCCAACAAGACATAAGCTTGAGACTACTAACAGGTTTCTCACCACGAACCTGTAGGATCTCACCTGATGAAAGCGGCACACGAACGATCTTCTCAAAACATACTACCTCTGCGTGATGCTTGGCTAACCAATCCATACCCACAATAATGTCAAAACTCCCAAGTTGCAGTTGCGAAGAACAGAATCAAGAACAATGGGTTTACATCTAGCAACTTCTACTGTCAAAGGCTTACCTAGTTTCGTTCTAGACACGCGAGGTAAAGGCTCAAAAGATAATGACATAAAACTCTTATTGGCACCAGAATCAAAAAGAACAGATGCAGGTTGATTATTAACAAAGAACGTACCGTTAACCACTTCATTTTCTGCTTGCGCCTCTTACGCATTCATGTTGAAGACTCGTCCTTGAGCCTGAGCTGGATTCGCATTCACCAATCTTGGACATTGATTACGGTAGTGGGCCAGATCCCCACAGTTACAATAAGAACCTGGTGGGTAGTGAGGTCGTGCAGCTTGACCTTGTTGCTGAGCAGGAGGCTGAGCAACTCGTTGAGCCGGGTTCTGAACTGCCCGATTCTGATTGGCTGGAATGCGGCATGTGTCAGCAAGATGACCAGATCTTCCGCAGTTGGTGCAATGACGATACTGGAGGTGCGGCTGATGATGACCGTTACATCTGTTGCACAAAGGTGCATTGCCAAGATAAGGTTTCTTGGCGAGTGGTTGCGCAGGCTGATTTGGTGCAGCTTGATTTGCCTGTGCAGTAACGGCGTAGTTTTGGGAAGCCTTACGCTTCCTTGAACCCTTCGAGGAACCAGAATCCTTACCCTTCTTGTTTTTACCTTTCTTGCTATCCTCTTTGTCAAATGACTGCTTCTTACCCTTGTCACCTTTTCTATGCAGCTTACCCTTTCGAACTTGCGACTCAGTCAATGTCGCAGATAGCTCGATTGCCTGACGGACTGTGGTAGGGTTACTACCAGTAACGATGTCTTGTATAGAGTCAGGTAGGCCATCGATATACCTCTCGATAGCCTTCTCGAGTGGGGTAACCATTGTTGGGCATAACAAACTCAGCTCCTCATACCTATCAGTATACGCCCGGTGCTCGCCACTGTCCTGCTTCAGGTCATCAAATTCCCTTTCTAAAGCTCGCAGTTCATGACGAGGACAAAACTCCCTCATCATAAGCGCCCTAAGTTCAGCCCAGGTTTGTACTAAAGCAACCTCAGCACCACGGTCTCTCATAACCCCATTCCACCATGTGAGAGCCCTCTTCTGAAACACACTGGAAGCAAACTCGACTTTGCGATTATCAGGACACTGAACGTGACGAAACGTACTCTCAATGCTCTCGAACCACTGTAGGAGCCCAGTTGCTCCCTCAGAACCACTAAACTTGAGCGGTTTTTCCGAATTGAAGCTTTTGAAGTTGCATGGAGCATTATTGTTGTTGTTGGCTTGGTTCAATTGAGCAATAAATCATGTAATGTGTAAACAAAAGTTATGTATAGTAAGTAAAATGAGACTACTTAAACCACAAGTAAAAATGTACAAAACAAAGTATTTTGAATATATCATGAGTTATGTTTTGTAAAATAAATGCATGTTTACTGATACAAACACTTATGCGGTAAGTTGCATACATTCAAGCCTTGAGACAGCAGGATAACCTTGGAGTAAAGATTATCAAAGTAAAATGTTTTCGGATTCAGTCATTCCTTACACCCAAACAAACCTAGGATGTCAAGAACGGGATTTGTCAAGTCCTATGGTACCATTACTTACTACCGAGCGGCGTAGCTAATGTTAATGAATGTAGTTTAGACCCGTTGAACAAACCAAATGTCATATCAAATGTAAACATGTAATGAAAGTAATGTACTAAGTATGCTAAGTTAACATACAAAGCAGAAAATGTAATGTAAAACAATGTGCTATTATGCCAAGTAAACATACATAGCAAAAGAAGATGTAATGTAAATCAATATGCTAGCATGCTAAGTAAACATACATAGCAAAACAAAATGAATTTTTGTACTAATAGTGTACTAATGAACATAGCAAGTATACAATATGAAAACATGGAAAGCATGAAAATAACAAGTAGGCACATGTGTTTCACCCCAAAATGTTTGGAAAACAGTAAAAGAGGGGTCTTTGTACTCACTTGAGATTGCTCAATAGACTTTAGATATCCACCAAGCAAAGTTAGAAGATCACGGATTCAAACGGCACCTAATATAGGTAACTACATTAATAAACGGACCTAATCGGAGGATCGGGTAGCATGAGGATCCGTAAACCAAATGAGTGTAGGAACTCATGTAATATGGTTTAACAAAGCCTACATACTAAAACGAAACCTATTCTAAGTGCTTTTGACCCATTATGACCCGTTTAGGTAGCTTATGCTACTTTAACGCGTCGTTCGCGTAAAACGCGTTCGGACTGCTTAACTAGTCCTATGACAAGTAAAATATGCCTTAACATGTCAAATATAGTTGCCAAATCAGTTTAGATGTCAAAATTTATGTTACATATGCTTAGAATGAATTTTGGCGTAAAAAGGGCATTTTGGTAATTTACCTAAGGCATATAAACTACCTATCATACAACTAATTAAACGTCGTGACCATAAGGTATAACCTCGGAAGGTTATTCCCTATACACCTATGGTCACCTAATGTGTTTGGTCGGATCCTAATGATCGACCAAACGGGTCGGGTTCGAAAGTATAAGCGATTGATTAGATCGCTTACCTTTACGACCCTAGACAAGCACAAATCTAAAAGTGACGAGCTAAACATGCTAAAACATGTTTAACGAGGTTTGAAAACAGGTTTGGTATCAAAACAAACGGTTTTGATACCCACAAGTAGTTTGGTTACAAAATACGTGAGAATACGCATTTTGGCCAAAACTACGACTCGTCACTGAGCCTAGATAACGTGGTAATCAGTAGGTATAGTCACTAGGGACTATAACAATCGTGATTACGCTCACGTTATGAAGTTCAAACGAACTTCGCATTGACCATAAACCGGTTAATGCAGAAAGTCAAACGCAGTTTGACTTTAACGCTAAAACGAATGAAAAGAACGAAAGAATACTTACAGAAGGTCCCTGCAAGTTTGATTTTCCAAGTATTTCTCAGTTATGAAGTGTTTCACACTTCAACTTAGAGAAAATCTCAGAATTCAAGTGAGTTGCAACAAAACATGGGGGGGGGGGTATTTATAGATTTGGTAGAGCCGTTAAGATCGTTCCTCGGTATCCGAGTTTCAATCACAGTCGTACACCTCGAGCCCATAGTTTTATGAAACCTTGGGTACCCCTAGAAATGGCCCATAGTTGCTAGAAACCAGTTGCAAGTGGATTACATGAGTATAACACCTGTAAACAGCTGTTTAAACAGATTTTGCATATCTGGGAGGGCCACGCGGCCCGCGTAAGAGACAAAGAGAGTCTACGCGCCCCGCCTGGGCTTCAGATCAGCAAAACAAGTTTCCAAAATGACAGTTTCAGTCCCTGTACGTGTTTTAAGCTCATTTCGACACTTCTAAGGCCCGTTAAGCCAACTTTAAGGCCCTAAAATGATGCCTAAACATTTTGGACATGAAACATGCTCAAAAATATGCCGGATGTCGGTTGGTTTGGTCGTACGAACGCGATGTTCGCTTAATTACGACGAAATGCGCACAAGCGCGAAAAACGATCAAAATTGCGCGACGAATGGATTTTTCTTATGCCAAACACTAAAATAAAATATTTTAATGCTTACATAAATTTTTGGATGTCCGAATGTATTCAGAACGTAAGTTATGCGCGAAAATACAAACTTATGCATTTTTGACGCTTTTAGTCCCTCAATGAGCATAAAGTTTATTTTAGCACACCGAACCCCTCAAAGCCTATTTCTAAGCTATGTAAAGGATATTTAGGGTGTGTTTAACTTATGATCAAGTTCCAGAATGTCCGTTACAGTTCAAATTGGCATACTTTCACAGTTTGTCGAATTTAGTCCCTGTAAGCGAATAGACTTGATTTTCCCTTACCAAAGCCTCCAAAACTTATTTCTAAGTTATGTAAAGGTTATTTAAGGTATGTTAAGCATATGTTGATGTTCCGGAGTATTTGTCGCGTTAAACTGATTACGTTTATGCACCAGTTTTCGTATAATTCTCCAGAAAGCGATATAGAGTTTGAAATTGAATAAAAATCAATAAATGAAAAATGTCAAACATAAACAAACAAATATTGGGATCAAATAACTTTATTTCATTGATAACTGAACTGTTTACAATGATTACAAGCACAGATGTCACATAATAATTATATAATTGGAAATTATATAATATGCACGCAACCTATAACTCAAAGATTATAGGTTTCCAAAACAAGTCTTATTGAACAACTAAGACAAAGAGTCATTACACGACCTAAACGTCTAATAAAACATGCCACGTGTGTAGGTAGTTGTACGACTCGTAGAAGGACCTTTGAGTATACAAGGCAGTAGGACGCAAACTTGTGAGTTCATGTCCCCCTTTTCTTTTAACTGTTTTCAGTTTTATAACTTCGGGGGTGAAATACATGTTACAAATGTTTCGATGATTACAAATGGTATGGTTAGCTAAGGAATGAACTGCTAGATCATGTGAATGGGTAGGCGATTAACTTAAGACCATCAATCCTTGAACAAGGACCGAGGGGGATGAGTGATAGATCTATTTGGGTGATGCGAGCCCCACCCATGGGTCCGCGAGTTGGCCCATGTGGTGACTATGTCATTCCAGCCGGGTGGCCCGGTACGAAATAAGCAAAGGTTTGAGCCTTCCTATACCATTGCACACATTTAATGTATTAGCTACACATTAATTGATCTGTTCATAGACGCTTTCATACCGGATTACAAAAGCATTCTTACAATGATTACTAGATTATTCGAACTCATACAGAAATACATGAACTCGCTCAACTTTTGTTGATGTTTTCAAAATTACATGTATTTCAGGAAACAAGATGGATCTTGGGCACTGGTGTTGTTATCAAGACATAAATTTCAAGTTTTGATGTCATCCACTTTTGATTTGTAACATAACTTGAGGATTTGTCGGTTGAAACTTTACGACACGTGTTTGTAACATTTTAAACTTATGAAATGGATGAACATCATGTTTTAATCATATAGTTGTTTATTATAATTGAATGCAATGATATTGAACAAGTCACACATCATACGCTTTTGCAAAAGTCAGGGTGTGACAGTTTGGTATCAGAGCTTCGATTGTAGTGAACTAGGATTCCTTCTCGAGTCTAGACTACAATCATTAGGATTCTCTCACGAAAACATTTTTACAAAGAGGTTTTTCATTGCATTTATAAAAAGCGCCAAGATCCATGAGTCGAACATTTTTCAAAAGAAACACAAAGGAAAGACAAAGCAAAGACAAAGCAAAGGCAAAGTAAGGGCATTAGTAGGGAAGGGAATACCCTGACTAATGTGCCAATTGAGGTGCAGTCGGTCCATGTGGGATAGACTTGCCAAAGACAAAATGACCCCCCCCCCCAAAAGAACAAACGAGAGTTATATGTGACATGTTGCATTTATTTGCTTGTATATACTAAGTAACATTATTATCTATTAATATATGTGCATATATATGTGTGGGATTATTAATGATGGGAACGGGATACCTTCGACTTCGGAATCTATTACTGTTCTTGACTCGCACAATGCTACTAACGACCTCACGTTTAATGCGGAGCTCATGACTGAGGAAATTACTAAACAAGACCCGGAGCTTGATTCCGTAGAAGATGGCTGCTCTTTTCTCTCGAACGCGAAGGTGCCTGACTACGGTAGTGACAGCGATGCGGAGGAGGCAACCTTGGACAGCAACCTTATCAGTGGGACGAGGTCCTTGAGGGATTCACGAAACCTGAATGATGGCACTCAATTCCATCCAAAGAGAATGAAGTACTCATTTGAAAGGTGCCCCTCCAGCTTCTATTACTAGGAACCCTCCTTATTCCTATTTTGTCTAAGCATTGTGCCATTTCGCACGTAACAACAACGGACGTTGGCGCGTGGACCATTATAAAGGTCCATTCCATGTTGAAGGTATGAGGACAGTAATGTCCCCTCTCTGATTGGTCAGCTGCTTCGAACAAGTGAAAATTAGGGTGACCGTGCAAGACAATTTATTATTACGGGGGCCCACGTAATAACAACTTGTAGTGCATGGAAATCCTGGTGGACTCTGCAGGTAAAGCAAATGATCACTACCTATTTAAATCTCTCCAGTCATTCTAAACCTCTATCTACTAGAACCTTAACCGAGGTAGTTACTATAACACTCCACAAAGTAGGAAGTCTGCCTTTATCTACTTCGCACCTACATCCCTACCTGTAGTACAAGACATTGAGAACCGGTATTCAAGATGGTAAACACTCAGGAAAGATTTTTCCTCAACACCGCATGATTCTTATGTATGAAGTTGTACAGTACCTACAATACCCCCAAACTTGTCCATTGTAGATGCTATGATAAGACCCCAACCTTTGACATCCGCTTTACCCCAAGGAGGTAGCATGGCACGAGCTGTGGTGTAACTTATTTACCGAGCTCTATTCGGCATTCAGGAAGACTAGGCCAACCATACTGGGACTCATGGAGCCCAAGCCAAATCAATGTATGCGTCACACAGCCCAGTGTGGCAAAGCCCCCCCCCCCTATATTGGACAATCGGGAACCATGAAGTATATAACACATATTATAAGGGCGGAAGTAACCACTCGATATTCTCAACAGATTGTTGTTCCATTTAGGCACATGGAAGACACATGCAAGAAGATTCTTCTCGATCTACACCTCTCTCAGTACCTCCACACTCTTTATCCCGTAGTGCACCCCATCGTTAGGGTAGTGCAATCACACCCTGGAAACTGCTCTACGTTTGCTGCAAAACACAAATCGGTCACAAGGATGAAGTCACGTACCCTCACAACCTTACCTCCGCGTTTCCACTATCCCCTCCTACCCGTGGTAGTAATGCACGACCCCATCCGTTGGGAGGTACGCCTGATTGTGTAAAAGAGCGAAGACTATGGAGGAGTCGGAAAGGTAAGAAATAAATAAGGAACAAGGTGTAGGGATGGCCTCACCGTTTTTTGTATAGCACTGGATGGCTTGCATCAATCGGAGTAAGGTGACTCCGAGGAGGTTTTCTACGCAAGACTAATTGCAACAAGTAGATACGGTATATGTAAAGGTCGATGTACCCTTAGCAACACTCTGTTGTGACTCATTTCAAGAATGAGATGATTATGGTTGAAAGATTTGCATAGGCCTCATTAGGAATTACCTTACCCTTATGCTTATAATGTACAACGAATAAGCTTGCTTTCACACGTAGACGACAACATTTATTCCAAAATAAATGCTTAATTTCGTTAATGTGTTTTATCTATGAGAAGCACATGGAACCACAGCGAAGGAAACGCTGGCCAAGTTTAATCAGGACCTTTACCTGCAACAAGAGCTGAGCTTGAAACTCTGTAGAACCAACAAGTTGCTGAAGCAATCATCCAATACGAAGCAAGCAACACTGCAAACAACTGCGGAATAAGAGGAATCATATTAGGAATCACCCAGGCGGTAACTCATGCCCTAGGTTCTGCCAAGGACAGAATAATGATGTGGAACTCGAATAAATGTCCAGTAAAAGAGAAAACACATGTGGAGCCTTCTTTGGATAGGAAAAAGAGGAAGTATGCGCATTACAAACAAGACTATAAGCCAAGCGACAAACATGAGGAAAACGCTGCGACTAGGACAGTCAAGGCATCCGTGACCACAACTAAGGCATGTGATAAAAACTACCAAGGAGAACTACCAAAGTGTAACAGGTGTGGTTATCATCACACGGGTCCGTGCAGGACTCGTAGGTGTGGAAGTTGTGGCAAGACCGGGCATAGCAAGTAGGCAATGCTGGTATGGTATGGGGCGAGGGAATAGGAGCCAGGACAGTGATAGAAACCAGAGTGATAGTAGGGAGCAGAGCAGTAAAGGAAACAACAAGGGCAAAGGTTGCTACAGATATGGCAACAAAGGACACTAACGGAAGGACTGCCCGAAGGAAAAAATAAAGTTCGTGGGAGAATTTGTTATGAAAGGAGCACCCATGGCACGCCAGAACCTGAATGTAGCTACAGGAACGTTCTGTATAGACCAACACTATGCATCCATTTTGATTGATACTGGCGTCGACTTTAGCCTTGTATCGATAGAATTTAGAACCTACTTGGTCTAGAAGCAAGTAAACTAGACCCCCCATACTCTATAGAGATAGCAAATGGAAAGTAGTCGAAGAGGATGGAGTTATTTAGGGTTGTACACTTGAACTTGGAGAACGAAAGTTTTCAATTGACCTACTACCAGTTGGTTCAGGAAGAGTTGATGTCGTAGTCGGCCTGGATTGGGTATCCAAGAATGGAGCTGAAGTTGTATGTCATGAGAAAATCGTCCGCATCCCCTTGCGAATGATGAAACACGTTTAGTACACAACCTTCATACAGTTGATGCGAGGATGTTGGGCCTCATAAGGCGGAAGACCGGGACATACCATATTGGTTATGAGAGCGCAAAGGTGCCTCCAAAAGGCTGCATAGCCTTCCTTGCTCATATTGTTGTCAAGTAAACCAAAGAGCCAAGAGTAGAAGACATCCCAGTCATAAAGGAATTTCCGCAAGTCTTTCCAAAAGACTGGCCTGGACTCCCTCCACAGCAACGAGTAGAGTTTCGAATAGACTTAGTGCCAGGAGCGGCACCAGTGGCAAAGGTACCATACCAGTTAGTCCCGTCCGAGATACAGAAGCTTTCAACGCTACTACAAAAGCTGCCAGACATGGGAATTTATTAGGCCGAACTTCTCACCTTGGGGAGCTCTAGTGTTAGTTGTTAGGAAGAAAGAAGACAACTTTCGTATGTGTATACAGCCTGATCTGAAAGGAACTCAGACAAGTTAATGAGGAAAAAGTATGGTGCAAAGGTTACATGGAGATAGACAACTAACCATCAAGAATCGGTACCCCTTACTGAGAATTGATGACTTGTTTGACCAACTACAGGGTTCCAGCTACTATTCCAAGATTGGCATAAGGGCAGGATAACATTAATTGAGGATGCGGGAAGAAAGTATCCCTAAAACGGCCTTACGGACTCGCTACGAGCATTGTGAGTCCCTTGCCATGCCGTTTGGTGTCACACCCCGACCGCGTAAAACAACAAACCGCGGTGGAAACGTCGGGGAGTGATGCGACAGAATTATTGTTTCAACAACCATGGTAATTAAAGTTATGTATTATTGAATAAAGAGTTTACATTGTCTTTGAGTTCAAACTAAAATAACATAATTAACTGTCTTCTAAGTCACTAAGGCCCAAGTCCGCCAAAGTGAAGCACAAACATCATCATGCATTAGCACCTGAAACACATGTAAAAATAGGTACGTCAGCATAAAAATGCCTGTGAGATACATAGGTTTTTGTTTATACAGGATTCATGACTTGTAGTTAAAAGAAGTGTTTACAAAATTGTAGTCATGAACCTTGTAAAATATTTTCCTTTATAAATCATGTGAAAATCGATGTGAAAATCAAATGATGATAAAAGGATAGTGCATGGTTAAATGAATAACCAAGTGAAAGTGAATTTGTATAAAATATGTAATTTGTAAAACAATGTCGTGTCTTTGTATAAAATGTTTCATGACTTTGTCAAGTGGTTTAGATAACGCAACAATGTATTTTTTTGGGTAAAGGGTTACCCCGATGAATTTTATAAATGAACCAAATAAGTACAAGGATGTGTCAAAGCGACACACCAACTAGACTTGGCATACCAAGACTAGGACGACAACCAAAAAAAACCAACCAAAAAAACCACAAAACAAACGTTAACTAGCAAACTAAACAACCACGGCCAAAAAACCTATGTCGAAATTACACAAAACACAAAGACTGCTAGCCCGGATCCACTACCTCGTGCTTGCTATCATCTATCTTCCAGATTCTGGATATCCTCCTCCTTGCAGAATCCACTCGAAACTTGAAACCCATGAGCCGAAGTCGAACCGAATTTTTGATCTTTTCAGCAACTTGTAACACTGTCAATTGGTTAGAACTAAACATCCGACTATTTCGCTCTTGCCACACATAATAAGTAGTCGCAGCCACCACCAATTTACACACAATGTCATCAATTTTGTTAGACTTGGAGTGTTGATCAACCCATACCATTAAAGACTGCCATGTGTTATCAACGCTCTCCAAATTCACCATGCACTTCACGTTGGTCCAAACTTGATTTGCAAACACACACTGAAAAAACAAATGATCTCGGCTATCTCGATCATGTTTGCACAAGGGGCAACACATAAGGTTAAGATTTGTAGCACTTCCAGCTTCCCACACCGCCAACCTATCCTGAGTCTTTAGCTTGTTGCGGAACACCAACCACATATGAAACGAGTGGCGAGGAACACATTGAGAGAACCAAACCATGTTTGCCCATGCCACATGATTATCCCTATTCCGAATCGTATGCCACACATGAGCCGAATGAAAATCATCAATCTTTCCATCCAAATCCTTCCAAGTTAGGCGATCAGGAACATTACCAACTAGCTGAGGCATCTGAATGCTTATTAGAACCGGAAACAAATCTAGCCAAGCTTGGGGCCATCTCCAATGCCCATTCTCATCAATAACATCAGCAACCGATGACTTTAAATTGAAACCCGCATTAGCTATAGATCGAGGACTGATAAAGGAGCTAAGAGGACTCATATGGCACCAATTATCACTCCAAACATTAGTTTGCAAACCACTTTTAAGCAATGACCATATGTGAGGCCGCATAATACCACGAATAGACAATATTTTCCGCCATCCCCAGCTCATGCTCCCTCAACATGGAATTTCCCAGAAACTTCGCCCTTTTAGCTTGTACTCATGAATCCATTTCACCCAAATAGACTCACGTTTAGTAAGAATACTCCAAACATGCTTAGCCATTAGCGATTTATTGACATCAGTTATACTCCGAATGCCCAAACCACCTTCATCTTTAGGTAAACACACATCTTTCCAAGCCACTTTCGCCCGAATTCTACCCTCCGATCCCGCATTCCACAAGAATCTACGAATTCTTTTCTCAAGTTCCTTGATAACCCGAGTGGGGATAACAAAGACTGAGGCCCAATAAATATGCATAGAAGAGAGAACCGAGTTTATAAGCTGCAAACGGCCAGCAAACGATAACGACTTTGTCATCCAATTATCAATCTTCTTGTCCATTCGATCAATAAGGATTTGGCAATCTTTAAACAGAAGCCTTGAAGAAATGAGCGGAACCCCCAAATAGCGAACCGGGAATACACCCTCCTGAAACGGCATAATATCCATAATTTCCTGTCTAATCAACTGAGGAACATTACAAAAGAAAACTGTGCTTTTCGTCGGACTAGGAGCCAACCCAGAAATGTTGGTAAACGTTTGAAGAGCCTCCTTGACCTTCCTAACCGAGACAACATCACCATGCACAAAAATGAATAAATCGTCAGCAAACGACACATTAATTATTTTTTGCTTAGCACAATGAGCATGATACTTGTAAGGAGCACTAGCAGCTTTTTGAAGCAGAAGCGAGAGAATCTCCATAATTAACGTGAACAAATAGGGGGACATTGGATCACCCTGACGTAACCCACGTTTGCCTCTAAAATAGCCATGAAGATTGCCATTGATGCTCAAGGAATAAGAAACTGTAGAAACACATGTCATAATCCACCCAATCATTTTCTGATGAAACCCAAAACGAACCAAAATATCTTGCAAAAATGACCAATTCACCGTATCATAGGCTTTTTGGATGTCAATCTTGAAAGCACATCTAGCCGGACCCTTATTAAGGTGATAATTATGCATTAATTCTTGTGTAAGAAGAATATTATCTGAAATCCTCCGACCCGGCCTAAAAGCCGATTGGTTAATACTAACAAGAGTTCCCAAGCTGCCTTTTAAACGATCCGTTATTATCTTACTTATGCATTTATAGATCACATTGCAACAAGAAATATGCCTGTAGTCTAGCACTGAATCCGGGACATCTTTTTTCGGGATCAAAGCAAGAATAGTATGGTTGACCTGAGTTAGAAGCTGACCGTTCTCGAAAAATTGTAACACCGCATCCGTAACTTCATTACCAACAACATCCCAAGCATGCTTAAAAAATGCCAACTTGTACCCATCAGGCCCCGGGGCCTTGTCATCACCAATACTGAACATAGCAGTTTTGACTTCCTCCCGAGTAACTTGAGACACCATTTGATCCGCAGCCTCCATACTTAACACATCAATGAAGAGATTATCCAAGTTAACCCTGTCAACCAAAACATCTACCCCCAAAAACTGAGTGTAATGCGAGACCATTGCATCCGCAACCTCATCACCTTCATGGCGATTTCCCATAGTATCCGTAATGCTAAAAATTTTAGTTCTAGCATTTCTGGCTTTCACAGAATTATGAAAAAACTTAGTATTTGAGTCTCCCGCCCGAAGCCACTATACCTTAGATTTCTGTTTCAAAAAACATTCTTCATCATAAGCAGCTGATTGAAAATCTTGAAGGCATTGCGTCTCCAATTGTCGAAGCCTTGCGTCCAACGGGTTTTGATCCACCTGGATCTGAATATCATCCAACTTTTTCCTCAACTCAATCACCCTATTGTGTAAGTTACCTTGGTTGAAAAGAATCTTTCTCAACCCCGGTTTCAAGTTCCTCATTTTCTTCACAATGGAAAGCATAGCGACACCATCCACTGTTTTCATCCACTCATGTTTCACGGAGTCTTTAAATTCTGGTTTTCTAACAATGAAATTCGGGAATTTAAAAGGACTTGGCCGATTACCATAAGAGCATTTCATTTTTAGAATACAAGGAGTATGGTCAGAGACCCTAAACGGGTGGAACATAGCAAAAGCATCAGGAAACTGATCAATAAAAGAAACATTACCCATAATTCTATCGATCTTTTTAAGAAGACCCACTCCACTCTTAGGCTTTTGGCTCCAAGTGTATTGCAAACCATGAGCATGAATATCGAACAATTCAGCATTTTGGACACATTCATTAAATTCACGCATGCCAATAGAATGGCTAGACGCCCCAAACAAAGAATCTTCAACTTTAAGAGCTGAGTTGAAATCTCCCATAACCACCCACGGCTTGTCATGACAGAACACCTTATGCTTGCATAAATCATCCCATAGAATTCTACGATCTAGATACTTATTTTCAGCATACACAAACGAGCAAAACAGAACTTTTCTACTATCCTTAAAAATGACCTGAGTATGAATAAGTTGATCCGATTGATATAGCACCATAACATCAAACATATTAGGATTCCATCCCAGAATAATTCTCGTGCCCCGGTTACATTGACCACCATTAGAAGTCCTACACCAATCACGGAAAACATACTTACAAATTTTAGCCAGCTTATAAACATCCACATGAGATTCAAGTATCGCACACATGTCTAGTCTATTTTCAGCAACAATAGAACGAACCTCACTTTGTTTCAGGGGCCGGTTCAAGCCCCTAATATTCCATGTCATAATGCTACCCATTTAAACTTGTTAAACCGGGAGTGCTTGCCCCCTCGGAATCCTTAATTTGCTGATCATTTTTCATGAAGTCTGCCATTTCCGTTGGAGTAACCTCCATCACCTCATCATCATCCTTTGGAGATCGTTTACCCTTATCATACGGCTCATCTTCCTTCACAGCTCTATTATCCTCTCCATTTCCATCCTCAGATGCTAGGACATCAAACGAATTAGTTGTTTTAATATGACTAGGACCCGTGCTGTTATCTCTCTTCGTTCCTGATGTGCTCGCACCCAACTTACTGGTCTTTGGCTTGTAAACAAACTTCGATTTCTGTTTCTTATTCCCAGCTCCAAACTTAGCAACCTTTCTTTTATCTGTGATGAACCCTTCCTCATCCACCGTAACTTGTTTTGGATTGGCAGTAACATTTTTTGGACAGTTTTGGTCATTATGACCAAAGATGCAACATGCTGCACATCGGTGCGGCTTCCATTCATACTCAACCGTTACTTTCTCCATGATAAAGCCATCATCATCAAGTTTCGGAATGGCCACAACTATTTGATCCTTAAGAACATCATCCGCACTAACTTCTATCAAAGCCCTAGCAAAGCTGCTCCTGCCCAATCTTTGACGCCAATAAACTCAAACCATCATCCGTATAGATAGATATAGGAACATTATGAAGCTTAATCCATATAGGAACCGACTTTATTCCCTCCTTTTTCAGGCTGATCGAAGGCGACCATACATTTAGAAATAAAGGGATTTTACGTATTAGCCACGGCCCACCCTCCAGCACTTTTTTCATTCCTTCCTTTGTGTCAAATTTGAAAAAGAAAAAGCCTTCAGCATTCATCATTATTTTAACAAACCCAAATTTCGACCAAACATTTTTAACATAATATTCCACAACCGGAAAAGGCAATCTATTCCCCAGAAAGTAACCAAATAAGACATTGTCAAACCTGTCTTGAACCGTTTTAACTACCTCCCTCGGTATGACAATATCAGCTTCTTTGTGAGTCTCCATCGGGTCCAACTTCCTGAAATTAACTTCACGTTTAGAATTAGGATTCTTCATTACCTTTTGAGCAAAAGTCACCTGGTCATCCTGTTGTTTATCCGCATAAACGTTCTCCACAGGAACAGTTATTTTTTGCAACTCATCAATCACATTCAATACCCGCGGCTCCTTCTGATTGTTCGTCACAACTCCACGACGAGGCATCAACGGATTGCCATCAATATTCAACGGTTTACCAAATAATGACGATTTCTCACGTAACTCCTGGACACCCGACGGCTGAGACCCTTCGAAGTAATAAATACATCTCCATGCAGCTTTTCAGAAAAATACTGAAACCCTAAATCCTCCAAACCCCTTTCTTTATTTCTCTCCATGCACAATTAAACGAACATAAACCCTAACACACCCAGACGACAAAACCATGCAGCTCTATACACCAGAAAAACGTAAACCCTAATCCTTGAACCCCTAGAATCAATCTTCCACCCTTAACTGATTAAATCAGAGTATCAATCTAACTAAATTAAACTCAGTTAACCGCGATCGATGACAACCAAGTTAATAAGTCAGGGTTTCAAACCAAACACTAGGGTGGCGATTGAACCAGAACAAGAAAAAACCCTAATTTTAGATTGATCACAATTGCTAACGAGTTCGTTATAAAGTTTTGAAAGATGAAAACTTTAATCACAGACTGTTATACAAAAGATCACAAAGAAAAATCTAGGGTTAGATGAAGAACATGAAATCACCCCAAGGAGAGAGAGAGAAACACCGAAAAATAAAGGGCTAATTTATTGAAATAATAAGATAGTTGGCCTGATTCGAGATGGCTAATCTCCAATGCAAAAACACTTAGATAATCAAACTAAACAAGACATAGAAAACTAGGGTAGAAATGAAATACTTAAATAAGAAATAGAGAGGTTACTAATCCTAAAGTTTAGCCCTTAAATTCAGCCGTTTGACTCGTTCTTGACTTTCACTCCAATAGCAGTCAACCCCCCATTAATTCAGCCCTAAATCTTTGCTCTTCATTGATTGGGTCAAGGTAATTGAACCGGGACTCGTTGGATCCAGATGGGTCAACCCCCTGACAAGGTAGAGTCCTATCAATACTTCCCTCCCGGAGAAACGACTTGTCCTCAAGTCGATTTGGCAAAAAACTGATATGCTCCTATCCTTAATTGTTCCTTGAACGGTTCAATGGAGAGATGGTGGCATGTAGTAGAGTTTTGAGCTTCTTGTTGGTCGGTGTCGAAAACCCACCTTTGTGCCATCCCATACTGATTTAGCAGGTCATTTTGACACCTGGTTGAAGTTGGCAGTGATACGATCGGTGGTACAAGAGCTGATGGAAAGTTTGTCCCTTGTGTGGGCGTGGTTGCAAATAACACGGGAGAGGGTACTCGTAGAACAGGTGTGATTGTTGGTGATGGTGGAGGTTTGTTTGAGGACGCAGTGAGGCAAGGAGAAGTGTAGGTAGCGATGTGCTTTGGTGGCAATTCAACGGTAATATGTGGTGGGGTGGCAGAGGTAGGAGGTGGATATGCTACTGTTGGGGGTTGTGCTAGAGGAGATGGTGGTGTAAAGGCGGGAAATGATGGTGAGGATGGTATGGTTCCCTTGACCAGATTCGTCAATAGGCTTTGAGGTTCATCCTCAGGTTCTAAATGATGTTTAGGATGAGCAATGTGAGTAGGGATGATAGGATCAATCGCTGGACTAGAATGTACCATGATAGCGGATGTTCCATACATTTGGGCCTTGATTGTTTCAACATCATTCTTCATGGCTACAAAAATTGAATCCAGTAGCGCTCCTATGGCTGCTAATTGAGCAGCGATAGCATCTCTGTAATCTCCGGGTTTCTGATCCATCTTCTCTTCGTTTCCCGGCAATGGAACCAAATGATAGATACTGAAAATCTTATTAAATTGAAACAAGAACAAACACGATAGTTGGCCCTATTCGAGAGGGGCTAGTCTCCTAAATTCTGATCAGAGATCACAATGCAAAAAAAATATCCAAGACACCTTATTCTCACCTTAAACAACTTATTTAAAGACACAAGATCGATTGTTCTACTTGTTTTAACATGATTTCTATACAATTTTGGTAGTAGTATGGACTAGGGTTTTTCGCTAGATTAGGGTTTTCTGTTTTTTCTTGCTGTTTGGTTTTCTGGTTTTCATTTTCGTCGTGCATGGTGTGTTGTTTCTTTGCTGATAGTGAGAGTTGAGTTTACTAGTATGGATGAACGTAAGAAACCTGCTGTTAACAATCAGGGGGATCGGGGAAAGCCTCCATTGCAATTCAAGGGTTTGTCTAGTCGGGGTTTGAATATTGATGGTTTCACATCTTGCCCTCGCCGAGGTACAGTGATTTCGGATCAACCTGATCCTAAGATGTTTAATGTTATTGATGAGCTATCCAAGATTACGGTACCGGTCCCTGTGGAAAATAAGCAATCTGATTCTTTGGGCTTGCAAAATAGTCTACATGGAGTAGGAGGTCTTCATGGAAGTCAGCAGGAACGTGGAAGCACATCAGCATCAAAGTCTTATGCTGATTCTGTTATTGCGGACAAGACCAATAAGGTTAATTTTCGCTCCCTTGCTAGTGCAACTGTTCATGAGGGGCGTGATGTAGTGTTGCCGAGGGAGTCAGTTCGGGCGGTGCAAGACAAACTGGCTTACATGCTTTATGGGTATTTTTTGGGTGATCGGTTGGCTTTTCCTGTGGTAGAATATTTTGTGAGGATTAACTGGAAACAATTTGGCCTACAAAAATCTATGATGAATGCAAACGGCTTTTTCTTCTTCAAGTTTAATGATGAAGTAGGTATGCTCAATGCTCTGAAAGGGGGCCCTTGGATTATTAGATCTCAACCTCTCATTTTAAATGAGTGGAAACCTACGACTAAGCTGGAAAAAAAGGAGGTAAAGAAGATTCAAGTTTGGGTGAAAATCCATGAAGTTCCACTTGCGGCTTATACTGAAGATGGACTTAGCTTAGTGGCGACAACTATTGGTGATCCTAAGATGCTAGACACGTATACTACGGCTATGTGTAATGAAGTATGGGGTAGAAGTAGTTATGCCCGGGCGTTGATTGAAATTTCTGCTGATAATGAATTGAAAGAAGAGATTACTATAGCTATTCCAGAACCAGAGGGGGAGGGGTTTGTAAAAGAGACTATGTATGTTGAGTATGAATGGAGTCCCCATCGATGTGCTTCTTGTTGTGTTTTTGGTCATTCGAATGAGTCTTGTCCGAAGCAACCTAAGAAGATAGGTAAGCCCATTAATGATAATCAATATCGGAACAACATGACTCAACCCCGTTCGGTTAAGAAGCAGCATGTTATTGATGAGGATGGATACATTGGGGTATATGGTAAAAAGGCGACTAAAAAGAATGGGATTCAAGTTAATAAGCAGAAGTCAAAATTTGAATATAGGCCTGTCATGCCTAAGCCGAAGGGTGAGATCAAAGAAAAGAAAACCGTGAACAGGTTTGAATCTACTAATCCGTTTGATGTGCTGAATAAAGTGAATACAGAAGATAGGGATGGGAGCAAAAAGATAGGGGATGATGATGGGTATGAAGAATCAGATGATGATGAAGTAACTGAGGTTTATAATGAAACGAATGATTTTCTTCTTAATGGTACTCAGAAGCTGACCAACAATACGGGGCCAAGCACTCCTAGCCAAGTAGTTCCTGATGATTAGTCTTGCAGCCTGGAATATAAGGGGGTTGAACCGCCCTCTGAAACAAATGGAGGTTCGGCAGATTGTAAAAGAGAGTAATCTGAGTTTTTGTGCTATTTTAGAGTCACATGTTGATGTGGGTAACCTTAATAAAGTTTGTAAGTCTGTCTTTCGTAATTGGGATTGGACTTCTAATGGAGGCATATGTGATAAGGGTACTAGGATTATTATCGGCTGGAACCCGGATGTGTTTGATGTTATGGTTCTGAATCAATCTTCGCAGGTTATGCATATTCAGATTAGATTTAAAAGTGACAAGAAGATGATGTTTTGCTCGATAGTCTACGCGGCTAACTATTATGTTACTAGAAGAGATTTATGGCAACAACTTTCGATGCATAAGGTGTTGGTTGGTAATCAGCCGTGGATAATCATGGGTGATTTTAACTCAGCTCTTAATAGTGAAGACAACTCCATGGGAGCTTCTTCAGTCTCGGCTGGTATGAGAGAGTTTCAGAATTGTGTTGATGATATAGAGGTTTTTGATATCAACCGATCGGGTCTTCACTTTACATGGAATCAAAAACCTAAGGAGGGAGTTGGATTGCTTAAGAAAATTGATAGAGTGTTGGGGAATACTCAGTTTGTGGTTGAGTATCCTAGTTCGGTTGCTTATTTTCACCCGTACAGGCTGTCGGATCACTGCCCTTGCATCCTTAAAATCCCTAAAGCGGAGGTCCGTAAACGTAAATCTTTCAAATTCGCTAATTTTCTGATTCACAAACCTGAATTTTTGGATATTGTGAAACGGTCTTGGGAGTTGAATGTTGATGGTGTGCACCAGTTTCGGGTTGTAAAGAAGCTCAGGTTGCTTAAGGGCCCGCTTAGAGGCCTTCTTTTTAAACAGGGGAATTTGCATCGGAAGGTTAATGAGCTTCGAGCTAAATTGGATGGTTTACAAAGTCTTATAGATGCTGACCCGTATACTGTAGACTTACGAGCTGAAGAATCCTCTATTACACATGATTATCAGGAAGCTTCATTGGATGAGGAACGATTTATCAATCAAAAATCAAAGGTGGATTGGTTACAAGCTGGTGATATGAACACGGCATTCTTTCATTCGTCTCTTAAAACTAGGAATCATCGTAGTAGAATTGATGTCATAAAGGATTCGAGTGGCGTTTTGTATGAAGGTGAAAACGTGCAACTGCCTCTAGTGCATCACTATGAAAATTTTTTGGGGTGTCAGGGCGATATTTCACTCGTTCCTTCGCCTGAACTTTTTGGTAATTCATTGGATCCTGTAATTGCTTCCCATATGGTTCGTCAGGTCACGGCTGATGAAGTTCGTAAGGCTATGTTTTCGATTGGAATTGACAAAGCTCCAGGGCCAGACGGGTACTCTTCAGCTTTCTTCAAGGGTGCTTGGTCGGTCATCAGGGAAGATGTGTCGAATGCTGTTATTGACTTCTTTTCCTCTGGTAAGCTGTTGCGTGAATTAAATCATACTCTTGTTGTCCTAGTGCCGAAAATTGCTACCCCTTCTAGTGTTACAGACTACCGTCCTATAGCATGTTGTAATGTTTTGTACAAGTGTATTAGTAAGATTCTGGCGGATCGTCTTAAAGTGGCGCTGAATATGCTTGTTAATGTTAATCAGTCGGCTTTTGTCCCGGGTCGGAAAATTTCGGATAATATTTTACTCACTCAGGAGCTCATGCACAACTATCATAGAAACGTCGGCCCCCCGAGGTGTGCGTTTAAAGTAGACATTCAGAAAGCTTATGATATTGTTGATTGGAGATTCTTAAGGAGTGTGTTGCTGGGGTTTGGATTTGATATCAAGATGGTGGATTGGGTTATGACTTGTGTGTCAACGCCATCTTACTCTATCTGTGTTAATGGCAATGTTCATGGTTATTTCAGAGGTAAACGAGGGGTTACGTCAAGGAGATCCAATATCTCCTTATCTGTTTACGCTGGTTATGGAGATTTTAACGGGTATCCTTCGTCATGAAACTAGGATGGATTCATCATTCAGATTTCATAACAGATGCGAGAAGCAGCAGATTATTAATCTTTGTTTTGCAGATGATCTTTTTATGTTTGCTAGAGGAGATGTCGGCTCAGCGAAGTGTATTATGGCGGCTCTCTCTAAATTCACTAATATGTCTGGATTGGTCCCTAGTGTTCAAAAGAGCACGGTTTTCTTTTGTAATGTTCCCCAACAGGTGAAGAATGCTATTCTTAATGTTATGCCTTTTGTGGAAGGCTCCCTCCCAGTTAGATATTTGGGAGTTCCTCTTATCTCTACACGGCTTTTATATAAAGATTGTGGTGTTCTTGTTGAAAGACTAGAGAAACGTATTTCGAACTGGAAGAACAAGCTGCTCTCTTTTGCGGGGCGGTTACAGCTTATTTTGGCGGTCCTCTCTTCTATGCACATTTACTGGTCGTCGGTATTTATTTTACCATCTCGGGTGACTCATGATCTTGAAGCTAGAATGCGTAATTTTTTATGGAGTCAAGATATCTCGTATCAAAAAGGGAGGGCAAAGGTTTCATGGAATTCAATTTGCACTCCCAAATTTGAAGGAGGTTTGGGAATTAGACGTATAGGTGATGTGAATAAAGCGCTTATGGCAAATCATGTTTGGAGTGTTATTACTAAACGGAAGTCGCTTTGGGTTGAGTGGGTGCATGACTACAAATTAAAAGGTAAGAGTTTCTGGATAGTTAAGATTCCTACCAACTGTTGTTGGAGCTGGAGAAAACTTCTCCAACTCCGGCCGATGATAAGAAACTATTTGTGGACTTCGCTTGGGGATGGGAGATCAACGTCTACTTGGTATGATATTTGGAGTGTGTTAGGCCCGCTAGGTAATATATTGTCGCCCAGAACGATTACGAACGCTGGGTTTACACTGGAAGATTCTGTTGCGGATATTTATTCAGAGGATGGTTGGCAATGGCCCACGGCTTGGAGGGATTTGTTTCCTATGCTTATTCAGTTGGATCAGATCCAACCGGTTGCAGGTAAACGAGATATCATTCAGTGGCGGGTGGGTGATAATGTGAATGAGGTCTCGGCTTCAAGTATTTGGGATTCTATTCGGTATAGAGAGCAGGAGGTCGAATGGAGTAAAGTAGTCTGGTTCGCTCATTGCATCCCAAGACACTCTTTCTTATTGTGGCTGATTATGAGGAAGAAGTTACTCACTCAAGATGTTATTCTTAGCTGGGATTTCTCGAGGAGAAAAAAACATGAATATGATGTGCTGTTTACTTTGTTATGAGAATCATGATTCGCATACACATCTTTTCTTTGAATGCAAATTCTCTACACAGGTTTGGAACATGGTTCGGATTAAAGCTGGTATGGATAATGTTAATCCAAAGTGGGATGATATTGTTTCTTGGTTGATGGTCAGAACTCGTTCTAAGCTAGCAGCTGATTATGTTAGTAGACTTTTGGTGGCGGCTAGTGCTTACTTCATATGGCAGGAACGTAATTCTAGACTTTTTAAAAATCAGTTGAGACCTCCGGAGCAAGTTTATGAGGCGATTGTCAAGACTGTTCGATACAAGCTTATGGGAGTGAAGATGAAGCAGACGGATAGAGTTCGAAAGCTTCTAGGAGAATGGGAGATTGTAGTTAGTCACAAAGATGAAGCGGCCGGTTGATTAGTTTTTATTTCGTATTCTAGAGTTTAGTCTAGTTGTGTCTTTTGGTAGATTGGGCTTGTGTGGTTTTCCTTTTGTTTACTTTCATGAGGCATGTCTCATGATTGAACTAGTGTAGGCTTTCTACGCTACTTGTTTTATTTGGTTGTGAATATATAGAATCTCCGGGGTAACCCCTTTACCCAAAAAAAAGATACTAAGTAACTGCCCATTAATATGTCCCCACATTACATCAGTTTCCCCCTTGATTAAAGCTGCAGTTAATTGGGTCTTTTGACTGGGCTAGAACTGTAATCAATTGAGCCATTTGACTGCAATTAGTTGGGTCATTTGACTGGATCATGGGTCTAGGATCATCAACAGGAAATGGGTTAATTTGACCCGTTAGGTCAGTTGGATATGTACGCAACAATGTATAATATAATAAAAGCACTTATATATAGGAAGTACCAGCGGGGTATCCACCATGCTTTTATCATATAACACATAGCCCCGTTACATAAGTCACTTATCAATATCCAACCAAAATGACTTGTTCAATGTCAAAATGTTTATGTGTAAACCATGTTCAATGTCATGTGTGAAATGTATCATGTATAACCAAATGAAATGCATAGCAAGTAGAAAGATATCTACTCAAACTATGTGATAATGTCAATGTGAAAACAAATGTCATGTACGGTGAATAACTAGTAGTTACTCAACCCCATAGGAAAATGTACAAAACAAGGTCTTTAAATAAACCTAAGTTTAAATCAAATGTTATGTTTTGCAGAAAACAATGCTTTATGATTACAAACATTTATTCAGTAATGTTCATTCGCATACATTCAAGCCTTGCGACTGTGGCGACAAACCTTTAAACAAATTAAAGGTTCATCTAAGTTATGTATATCGGATTCTGTCATTCCCAACTTCCAAACAAACCTAGGAAGTCGGAAACAGAATTTGTCAAGTCCTATGGTACCATTACATACTACCGAGCGGCGTAGCTAATGTTAATGAATGTATTATTATCCCGATTAAACATACCAAATGTCATAACCAATGTAGCATGTGAAAACCGTGTACTAAGTATGCTAAGTAAACACTTGGGATTGCTTATTAGTCTTGAGAATAAGACCAAATAAGGCTCCAAGGATCACGAATCAACCGGCACCTAATATAGGTAACTATGTTAATAATCGGATCCTAAATCGGGAGATAGGATAGAATGATGTTCTATAAATCAAATGAGTATTTGAACTCATATGGTATGATTTAATAGAGCTAACATTCTGATTTGAAAGTCTACCTAAGTGCTTTTGACCCGTTTCGACCCATTATGGTAGTATAAGCTACTATGATGCGTCGTTTGCGTAAAACTATGTTCGGATGGTTAACTTTGTGCTATGTCAAGTCTTACATGCCCAAATATGCCTAAACATGTTACTAAATCAGTTTATATGTCAAAAATATGTTCACATAGACAAAATACGGATTTATGCTTCAAAAGGGCATTTTGGTCATTTCCTATGGGCATATAAGCTAACTAACAAATGACTAACCAATCCTATGTGATCATAAGGTATAACCTCAGAGGTTATTCCCTATGCAATTATGATTACTAATCATGCTTGGTCGGATCCTAATGATCGACCAAACGGGTCATGTTCGAAAGTCTAAGCGGTTGTTTAGACCGCTTAGCTTACGAACCTAAACAAGCACTAAACTATTAGTGACGAGTTAAACATGTCAAAACATGTTTAACCTACTTAGAAAACTGATTTGGTATCAAAACCAAGTGTTTTGATACCTAAAAGTAGTTTCATTGCAAAATGCGTGCTAAAACGCATTTTGACCGAAACTTTGACTCGTCACTATGCCTAGTTAACGTGGTAATCAGTAGGTATAATCGCTAAGGATTATAACCATCGTGATTACAATCACGTTGCAAAGTTCAAACGAACTTTGTGTTGACCATTGACTGGTCGAAGCTGAAAGTCAAACAATGTTTGACTTTTACGCTAGGAAAGCGATAAAAGAACGAAGGAAGCTTACAAAGGGTCCTTGCTAGGGAGAACTTGATCTTATAATTCTCAGGTATGAAGTTTATAAACCTCAACTTAGAGAATTTAGATCAAGGGTGAGGAAAAATGAATGAGAAGAATTGCTATTTATACTTGTTGGAGGTTCGTAGGATCAATCCATATGTTTGTGTGGCCAACAAGCATTAGATCACAGCCATACAAGTGTTAGACGCCAGCTAATTTGCTTGGGGAGGTGCTAACTTGGCTACCACACAAAGAAATTGCAAGAATGACCCCTGGATTATCAATCTGGTGCTGAAAATAAGGTTTATGTCCAGATGTGATGGTGGCGTGGCGCAACCACAAGGCCATATGGCCGTCGCGCAACGCCTGGGCAATGGCAGGAAGTTTCAAAGTTTGGCAGAAATGGTCCCTACACGTGTTTAAACTTGTTTTCGATGCTTTTAACCTCCATTAAGCCATTTTCAAGGCTCTACAAGGTCGTTAAAGTGTAGGGGACTTGAAATATGCTTGGAAATATCACGGATGTCGGTTCGTTTGGTCGTACGGTCACGTTGTTTGGTTAATTACGACGAAACTCGAACGGACGAGAAAACGATCCAAATTTAGTGACGAATGGTATTTTTGCACGCTGAACCCTAAAATAAAAATATTTTAGTGTGTACAAAAATTTTGGATGCCCAGATGTGGTCAGAACGTAAGATATAAGCGTAAATGCAAACTTACGTCGTTTTTTATACTTTTAGTCCCTGTAAGATCAAATAAGCATATTTTCGCACACCGAACCACTCAAAGCTTATTTCTAAGCCATGTTTAGGTTATTTATGGTATGTTTAGCTTATGATAAAGTTCCGGACTGTACGTTTCCTTACGAAACGGCAGAATTTTTCAAGTTGACGCAAATAGTCCCTGCGAGCGAATAAACTTGTTTTTGCCATACCAAACCCTTCAAAACTTATTTCTAAGTCATGTAAAGGTTATTTAAGGTATGTTAAGCTTAATTTGCTGTTCCGGAGTGTTTGTCGCGTTAAACTAATTACGTTTACGCATCATTTTGCGTATAACTTTCCAGAAATCGATACAACGTTTAAAATCAATCAAAAACCAAAACACGCAAAATGTCAAACATAAATAACAAACATTGGGATCAAAACATACTGTTTTATTAATATTGGATTGTTCATAGTTTGTGCAATGATTACACAAGCACAGATTTCACAGTCTCTCCTACTTTAGGAAATTTCGTCCCGAAATTTATTTAGAGGAAACTTGTGAGAATAGATGAGGATATTTCGCTTTCATCTGATCTTCACGTTCCCAAGTAAATTCTGGGCCACGTTTAGATTCCCATCGAACTTTGACAATAGGTATGCGCTTGTGTTTGAGCCTTTTGACTTCACGGTCCATGATTTCCACAGGTTTCTCAACGAAGTGCATCGTGTTATCAACACGAATTTCATCAAGTGGTATGTGGAGGTTCTCATCAGCTAAACACTTTTTGAGATTGGACATGTGGAAAGTTGGATGAACATTTCCAAGTTCAGGAGGTAGCTCTATTCTGTAGGCTACTTTTCCGATTCTTTCAATGATCTTGAATGGTCCAACATAGCGTGGTGCAAGTTCTCCTTTCTTTCCAAATCTAATCACACCTTTCCAAGGGGATACCTTGAGTAGGACGTGATCACCAACTTGGAATTCTAAGGGCTTGCGTCGTCGATCCGCATAACTCTTTTGACGGCTTCTAGCTGTCTGAAGGTTATCACGAATCTTCTTGACCTTATCTGTAGTCTCTAGAATGAGTTCAGGTCCAGTAAGCTGAGCTTCACCTATCTCATTCCAGCAGACCGGTGAACGACATTTTTGACCGTATAAAGCTTCGAAAGGAGCCATGTTGATGCTAGAGTGATAACTATTGTTGTAGGAGAATTCGATCAATGGTAGATGCGAATCCCAACTACCACCAAAGTCAATCACCATGCTCTAAGCATATCCTCCAGTGTCTGGATTGTTCTCTTAGATTGACCATCCGTTTGAGGATGATATGATGTGCTCAAATTGAGTTGGGTACCCATGGCAGATTGCATGGTTCTCCAAAAGTGAGACGAGAATCGAGCATCTCTGTCAGATATAATGTTCAAAGGAACACCATGTCGGGATACAATCTCATCCACATATATCTTGGCAAGCTTGTCAGCAGATAGATCCTCACGGATAGGCAAGAAAGGTGCTGACTTTGTAAGACGATCAACAACAACCCAAATGCCATCATGACCTCTTTTAGTACGCGGCAGCTTGGTAATGAGATCCACAGCAATGTTTTCCCATTTCCAAACTGGAATCTCTGGTTGCTCCAATAATCCAGAGGGATGTTGATGTTCTGCCTTAACCTTA
Source organism: Helianthus tuberosus (assembly GCA_030545235.1). Classification (NCBI taxonomy): domain Eukaryota; kingdom Viridiplantae; phylum Streptophyta; class Magnoliopsida; order Asterales; family Asteraceae; genus Helianthus; species Helianthus tuberosus. The sequence goes on from CM060409.1 coordinate 110,175,044, forward strand.
AGACAAGTAAGGCATTTGGAAACATATAAGGCAATGTCTTTCTTCATACCCGGCCACCAATACTGGGTTCAAAGATCCTTATACATTTTGTCTGCACCAGGATGAATAGAATAACAAGACTTGTGAGCTTCATCCATTAGCAAGGTGCGGAGACCGTCTATACTTGGGACCCACAAACGGCCCATGAAATAGAATATCCCAAAGTCTTTCAGTTCAAGCTCAGGCTTAATATGACACGGTAATTCTTTACCCATCAAGTCTTGTGTAACACAAGTATGTTGAGCCTGAGAAATACGGGTTTGAATGTCAGATCGAACCTGAACAGAGTGAAGCTTGACACGTTCCTTACGACTCAATGCGTCAGCCACGACATTCGCCTTACCAGGATGGTAGGGAATTTCGCAATCGTAGTCGTTTAGAAGCTTAACCCAACGTCGTTGCCTCATGTTTAGTTCTTTCTGATTGAAAATATGCTGGAGACTTTTGTGGTCAGTAAACACTACACACTTTGTACCATAAAGGTAGTGTCTCCAGATTTTGAGGGCAAATACTACAGCACCAAGCTCAAGATCATGAGCGGTGTAGTTCTTCTCGTGCACCTTCAGCTGTCTTGATGCATAAGCTATGACTTTGTTTCTTTGCATAAGAATGCAGCCAAGGCCTAAGTTAGATGCATCATAGTACACGAAAAAATCGTCATTGCCCTAAGGTAATGATAGAATAGGTGCATTGCAGAGCTTCTGTTTCAAGGTCTGAAATGCTTCTTTCTGTTTGGATCCCCACTCAAAAGGTTTATTCTTCTGAGTTAAAGCAGTGAGAGGAACCGTAATGTTGGAGAAGTTTTCAATGAAACGGCGGTAATAACCCGCAAGACCAAGAAATGAACGAACCTCGGTAGGAGTACTAGGTGTATCCCAATCCTTAATCGCACTGATTTTGGCGGGATCTACATGAATACCTTGTCCGTTGACTATGTGCCCCAAAAATTGAACTTCCTTAAGCCAGAATTCGCACTTGGAGAATTTGGCGAAAAGTTGTTCTTTCTTTAGAAGCTCCATTATAAGACGAAGATGTTGTTCATGATCAGCTCGAGTCTTAGAATAGATCAAAATGTCATCAATGAAAACGATGATGAATTTGTCCAAATAAGGCTTACAAACCATATTCATTAAATCCATGAAAACAGCAGGAGCATTAGTTAGACCGAAAGGCATAACAGTGAACTCATAATGACCATATCGTGTACGGAAGGCTGTCTTGGGAATATCCTCTTCGAGTACACGAAGCTGATGATACCCAGAACGTAGATCAATCTTTGAAAAGCAAGTGGCACCCTGTAGCTGATCAAAGAGATCATCAATGCGAGGTGGGGAATATCGATTCTTGATGGTAAGCTTGTTAAGCTCACGGTAATCGATACACATCCTGAAAGATCCATCTTTCTTTTTCACAAATAGGACAGGAGCGCCCCAAGGTGAAAAGCTCGGACGAATGAATCCTTTGTCAGATAGCTTCTGAAGCTGCTTAGACAATTCTTGCATCTCAGACGGTGCAAGACGATAAGGTGACTTAGCAACATGATTTGCACCAGGTACGAGATCGATACGAAACTCAACTTGGCGTATAGGGGGTAAACTAGGTAATTCTCCAGGAAATACCTCAGGATAATCCCGAACAACAGGGATATCTTGGATAGTCTTACCCTTGCCTTTCTCCTCTACAACATGTGCCAAGAAGGCGACATCTTTCTTTCGTAGGTATTTTTGGGCTTGGGTACAAGACATGAGTTTAACGGGTTTCTCCCCTCGAACTTCTAAGATCTCACCAGTCGAAAGCGGAATACAGACAATCTTCTCAAAACATACCACCTCAGTATGGTACTTGGATAACCAATCCATTCCTACTATAACGTCAAAGCTCCCGAGTTGCATCAGTGTGAGGTCAATAGGGAAAAGATGGTTATTAAGATTCAACTGGCAATTTCGAAGAACAGAGTCAAGTACAACAGGTTCACCACTAGCTACTTCTACTGTCAAGGGCTTTCCTAGTTTTGTTCTAGTCATCAAAAGCAAAGGCTCAAAAGCTAAGGACACAAAACTCTTATCGGCACCCGAATCAAATAGAACAGAAGCAGGATAGTTGTTAACAAGGAACGTACCGTTCACCACTTCGTTATCCGCACGTGCCTCATTTGCATTAATATTGAAAGCTCTACCACGAGCCGGTGCTTGATTCACATTTGCCAACCTCGGACAGTTGTTCCTGCAGTGGGTCAGATCCCCACAGTTGAAACATGAACCAAGCAGATAGTGAGGTCGTGCAGGATTCTGGGCAGGGTTTTATGCTGCTTGGTTTTGAGCTGCCTGATTTTGGTTCGGAGCAAAACGGCAGGTATTCTCAAGATGACCAGACTTGCCATAATTTGTGCAATGCGACATTGCACCTGTGGTTGATGGTGGCTATTACATCTGTTACACAGGGGTGCGTTGCCAGCATACTGCCTCTTGGCAGGAGGTTGTGCAGCCTGATTAGTCTGAGCAGTGACAGCGTAGTTCTTGGAAGCCTTACGCTTCCTAGATTTCTTTGAAGACTCAGCAGCCTTTTTACCCTTCTGCTCCTTGGTACTATCAGACTATTTCTGCTTCTTGTCACCTTTTCTGTGGAGTTTACCCTTTTTGACTTGCTATTCAATAAGGGTTGCAGCTAGCTCAATGGCCTGTCGGACGGTAGTGGGGTTGCTGCCAGTGACGATATCCTGGACAGGATCTGGCAAACCGTCTATGTATTTCTCAATAGCCTTATCCAAAGGCGTGACCATTGTCGGACAGAGCAAGCTTAACTCCTCGTATCTATCTGTATAAGCCCGGTGTTCACCACTGTCTTGCTTCAAGTCATGGAACTCATTTTCAAGTGCCATCTGCTCATGATGAGGGCAGAACTCTCTCATCATAAGAGCTCTAAGTTCCTCCCATGTCTGACCCAAAGCAACATCAGCACCTCAGTCTCTCATAACCCCATTCCACCATGTGAGAGCCCTCTTTTGGAATACACTCAAAGCAAACTCGACCTTACGATTGTTAGGACACTGAACATGGCGAAAGGTGCTCTCAAGGCTCTCAAACCACTGTAGGAGCCCAGTTGCTCCTTCAGAACCACTAAACTTGAGTGGTTTAGCCGAGTTAAAACTTTTGAAATTGCATGGAGCAGGTGCATTATTGTTATTGTTGGCTTGGTTTATTTGAGTGATGAGATTAGGTAGCATAGCAGCCATCTGCTGTGCTATAATAGCTGCCAGTTCGGCATCAGGTTGCTGAACGTTACGTCGAGGAGGCATTCTAAAAGAGTAAACATGAGAGAAAACGAGTGAGATGATGTGATGAAAGAAATGAGATAGCAATAAAAGTCGACAAAATGAAAGGATGGTGGTCATTTGTTTATTACCTCGTAATAAACAGTCGACACACAGTGACAAATCAAAGTAAATGAGTCATAATAATGTATCACCGAAGAAATGCTCGCCTATAAGTGGACACTCACCCCAAGAGTTCCCAGGTAAGAGTAACTGGTCCGATACTGCGGATTTGTACGAACACTCTAGACTTAGACTGAAAACTCAGGGTACAGGCATCCACTCTTCCAGTTTGCACATGTTCACATTATTTAGACCCAAACTTTGACGAGATTTTGAAAATTTGGAAGGCATTTAGCCAAAAGAAATCATCTAAGGATAGATGATTGATATCAAAATTCATTTTGGAAATTGTGTTCAAGTTTTGGTAATCACCTAAGGATAGGTGACGTGTATTGTTTTAAGATCTAAACACAAGAAAACGTGTGTTAGGGTCCTAGAAAGTTATAGTCTAGGTCAAAGCATTACTAATAACCTAATTCCCTATAACCATTGGCTCTGATACCAACTCTTCTGTCACACCCCGACCGCGTAAAACAACAAACCGCGGCGGAAACGTCGAGGAGTGATGCGACAGAATTATTGTTTCAACAACCATGGTAATTAAAGTTATGTATTATTGAATAAAGAGTTTACATTGTCTTTGAGTTCAAACTAAAATAACATAATTTATCTTCTAAGTCACTAATGCCCAAGTCCGCCTAAGTGAAGCACAAACATCATCATGCATTAGCACCTGAAACACATGTAAAAATAGGTACGTCAGCATAAAAATGCCTGTGAGATATATAGGTTTTTGTTTATACAGGATTCATGACTTGTAGTTAAAAGAAGTGTTTACAAAAATGTAGTCATGAACCTTGTAAAATATTTTCCTTTATAAATCATGTGAAAATCTATGTGAAAATCAAATGATGATAAAAGGATAATGCATGGTTAAATGAATAACCAAGTGAAAGTGGATTTGTATAAAATATGTAATTTGTAAAACAATGTCGTGTCTTTGTATAAAATGTTTCATGACTTTGTCAAGTGGTTTAGATAACGCAACAATGTATAATACAATAAAAGCACTTATATATAGGAAGTACCAGCAGCGTATCCACTATCCTTTTATCATATAATACATAGCCCCGTTACATAAGTCACTTATCAATATCCAACCAAAATGTCTTGTTCAATGTCAAAATGTTTATGTGTAAACCATGTTCAATGTCATGTGTGAAATGTATCATGTATAACCAAATGAAATGCATAGCAAGTAGAAAGATATCTACTCAAACTATGTGATAATGTCAATGTGAAAACAAATGTCATGTACGGTGAATAACTAGTAGTTACTCAACCCCATAGGAAAATGTACAAAACAAGGTCTTTGAATAAACCTAAGTTTAAATCAAATGTTATGTTTTGCAGAAAACAATGCTTTATGATTACAAACATTTATGCAGTAATGTTCATTCGCATACATTCAAGCCTTGCGACTGTGGCGACAAACCTTTAAACAAATTAAAGGTTCATCTAAGTTATGTATATCGGATTCTGTCATTCCCAACTTCCAAGCAAACCTAGGAAGTCGGAAACATGATTTCTCAAGTCCTATGGTACCATTACATACTACCGAGCGGCGTAGCTAATGATAATGAATGTATTATTGTCCCGATTAAACATACCAAATGTCATAACTAATGTAGCATGTGAAAACCATGTACTAAGTATGCTAAGTATGTCACACCCCGACCACGTATAACATACAAAACGTGGCGGAAAACGTCGGGGAGTGTTGTAACAGAATTATTGTTTCTCAACCATGGCATACAAAGTTGTATTTTATTTATTAAACAAGAGTGTTACATTGTCTTAAACAGGAAGCAAAGAGTTCATAACATAATTAAACTAGTCTATCTTCATTTGTATTCTCTAAGGCACAGGTCCGCCCTAGTGTCACGATCATCATCCTACGCAAAAGCACCTGAAAACACATGTGAAAATAGGTACGTCAGCATAAAAATGCCTGTGAGATACATAGGATTTGTGAAAAGAGGATTCATGACTTATGAGTTTAAAAAAAGTTGTTTAACAAAAGTCAGTCATGAACCTTGTAAATTGTTTTGTTTTGTAAATCATTCAAAAAGCGATGATATGTATAAGTAAGAGAATAATGTAAGGTTAAATGAATAACCAAGTAAAATGAGTTTGTATAAGATAAGTTGTTTTGTAAATCAATGTCTTGTGAAAATAAGTTGTTTATGTAAAACGTAATATGTCAAATATTGAAATGATTTAAGTAACGCTACGACATGTAATATCATACAAACACTTATTTATAGGAAGTACCAGCGGCGTATCCACCATGCTTGTATCATATTACACACGCCTCGTTACTCAAATCACTTACTCAAACCAACCGCCAATGTAAATTTTTTATGTATAAATGAATTGTCATGTGTTAATGTGTAAACCATATCGAAATGTCTATGTCCAATGTAAACCACTCAATGTGTATATCAATGTTAAAATGTTATGGTTAATGTAGATCATGTAATGTGTACCCAAAAATATCATGTATGGTAAGTGAAATATATCAACTAAACCATATGTAAAATGCACAAAAACAAGGTATTGAAGTAAAACATGGTTTAAATCAAAGTTATGTTTTGTGGAACAAATGCATGCTATACTGATACAAACATTTATGCGGTATTGTGAAAATGCATACATCCAAGCCTTGAGACTGTGGCGATAAACCCTTAAACAAATTAAAGGTTTATCTAAGTTATGTGTATCGAATTCGGTCATTCCATTCATCCAAACCTACCCAGTATGTCCGGAACGGGAGTTGTCAATTCCTATGGTACCACTACCTACTAACGAACGGCGTAGCTAATGTTAATGAATGTATTGTTCCATTGTAAACAACCCAAATGTCATACCAAAATGTAAGCATGTGATGGAAACAAATGTACTAAGTATGCACACAATGGACATACATAGCATGAAATGTAATGTAAAACGATGTACTATAATTGTACTAATGAACGTAGCAGGTATATGATGTGAAAGCATGAAAGTAACAAGTAGACACATCTGTTCCACCCCAAAACGTTTGGAAAACAGTAAAAGAGGGGTCTATGTACTCACTTGGGATTGCTCAGAAGTCCTAAGATAACCACCAAGCAATGCTAGAGATCTCGGAATCAAACGGCACCTAATATAGGTAACTATGTTAATAAACCGGACCTAAATCGGAGGATCGGATAGAATGAGGGTTCGTAAACCAAACGAGTATGGAGACTCGTGTAATATGGTTTAACAAAGCCTACATACTAAATGAAACCTAACATAAGTGCTTACGACCCATTACGACCCGTTTAGGTAGCTTATGCTACTTTAACGCGTCGTTCGCGTGAAACGCGTTCGGACCGCCTAACTAGTCCTATGACAAGTAGAATATGCCTTAACATGCCGAATATTGTCGCCAAATCAGTTTAGATGTCAAAAGTTATGTCACATATGTTTATAATTTTGGCATCAAAGGGGTATTTTGGTAATTTGCCTAAGGCATATAAACTACCTATCATACAACTACTTAAATGTCGTGACCATAAGGTATAACCTCGGAAGGTTATTCCCTACCTACTATCGTCACCTAATGTATTTGGTCGGATCCTAATGATCGACCAAACGCGATGTTCGCTTAATTACGACGAAATGCGCACAAGCGCGAAAAACGATCCAAATTGCACGACGAATGGATTTTTCTTTTGCCAAACACTAAAATAAAATATTTTAATGCTTACATAAATTTTTGGATGTCCGGATGTATTCAGAACGTAAGTTATGCGCGAAAATGCAAACTTATGCATTTTTTGACGCTTTTAGTCCCTGAATGAGCATAAAGTTTATTTTAGCACACCGAACCCCTCAAAGCCTATTTCTAAGCTATGTAAAGGATATTTAGGGTGTGTTTAACTTATGATCAAGTTCCGGAATGTCCGTTACAATTCAAATTGGCATACTTTCGCAGTTTGTCGAATTTAGTTCCTGTAAGCGAATAGACTTGATTTTGCCATACCAAAGCCTCCAAAACTTATTTCTAAGTTATCTAAAGGTTATTTAAGGTATGTTAAGCATATATTGATGTTCTGGAGTATTTGTCGCGTTAAACTGATTATGTTTATGCACCATTTTGCGTATAATTCTCCAGAAAGCGATATAGAGTTTGAAATTGAATAAAAATCAATACATGAAAAATGTCAAACATAAACAAACAAATATTGGGATCAAATAACTTTATTTCATTGATAACTAAACTGTTTACAATGATTACAAGCACATATGTCACAGTCTCCCCTACTTATGGAAATTTCGTCCCGAAATTTATTTAGAGGAAACTTGTGAGAATAGATGCGGATACTTCGCCTTCATTTGATCTTCACGTTCCCAAGTAAACTCTGGTCCACGTTTAGATTCCCAGCAAACTTTGACCAAAGGAATGCGCTTGCGTTTAAGCCAATTGACTATACGGTCCATAATTTCCACAGGTTTTTCAACAAAATGCATCGTGTTGTCAACACGAATTTCGTCAAGTGGTATGTGGAGGTTCTCATCAGCTAAACACTTCTTGAGATTGGACACGTGGAAGGTTGGATGAACATTACCAAGTTCAGGAGGTAACTCAAGTCTGTAGGCTACCTTACCGATTCTTTCGACGATCTTGAATGGTCCAACATATCTAGGTGCAAGTTTACCTACCTTTCCAAATCTGATCACACCTTTCCAAGGTGAGACCTTAAGTAATGCACGATCACCGACTTGAAATTCCAAGGGCTTGCGTCGTTGGTCCGCGTAACTCTTTTGACGGCTTCGAGCTGTCTGAAGGTTATCACGAACTTTCTTAACCTTATCAGTTGTCTCTAGAATGAGGTCAGGTCCAGTAAGCTGAGCCTCACCTATTTCATTCCAGCAGACTGGTGAACGACATTTTCGACCATAGAGAGCCTCGAAAGGAGCCATGTTGATGCTGGAGTGATAACTGTTGTTGTAGGAGAATTCAATCAATGGAAGATGTGAATCCCAACTACCACCAAAATCGATCACGCAAGCTCTAAGCATATCCTCCAAAGTCTGGATTGTTCTTTCAGATTGACCATCAGATTACGGATGATAAGCAGTGCTCAGATTAAGTTGGGTCCCCATAGCAGATTGCATGGTTCTCCAAAAACGAGAAGAGAAGCGAGCATCTCTATCAGAAATAATGTTCAAAGGAACACCATGTCGAGATACGATTTCATCCACATAGATTTTTGCAAGCTTGTCAGCAGACAGATCCTCACGGATCGGCAAGAAATGCGCTGATTTAGTAAGACGATCAACAACTACCCAGATGGCATCATGACCTTTCTTAGTGCGCGGAAGTTTAGTAATGAGATCCATAGCAATGTTTTCCCATTTCCAAACTAGAATCTCTGGTTGTTCTAAAAGACCAGAGGGATGTTGGTGTACGATAAGGCATTTGGACACATACAAGGCAATGTCTTTCTTCATACCAGGCCACCAATACTGAGTACGAAGATCCTTATACATCTTATCTGAGCCAGGATGAATAGAATAACGAGACTTATGAGCTTCATCCATAAGCAAAGTGCGGAGATCATCTAGGCTTGGGACCCACAAACTGTCCATGAAATAATACGATCCATCGTCCTTCAGTTCAAGATCAGGCTTAATGTGATAGGGTAATTCCTTACCCATCAAGTCTTGTGAAACACAAGCATGTTGAGCCTGAGAGATGCGGGCTTGAATATCAGATCGAGCTTGGATATCAGATTGAACACGAACACAATGAAGCTTGACACGTTCTTTACGACTCAAAGCGTCAGCCACGGCATTCACCTTACCAGGATGGTAGCGAATTTCGCAGTCGTAGTCGTTTAAAAGTTCTACCCAACGTCGTTGCCTCATGTTGAGTTCTTTCTGATTGAAGATATGCTGAAGACTTTTGTGGTCAGTGAAAACCACACATTTTGTGCCATACAAATAGTGTCTCCAGATCCTAAGAGCGAACACAACTGCACCCAACTCAAGATCATGAGTGGTGTAGTTTTACTCATGCACCTTCAACTGGTTTGATGCATATGCTATGACTTTGTTCCTTTGCATCAGAACACAGCCAAGTCCCAAATTGGATGCATCGCAGTACACGACAAAATCATCATTGCCTTCGGGCAAAGATAGGATAGGCGCATCACAAAGCTTCTGCTTCAAGGTCTGAAATGCTTCTTCTTGTTTAGAACCCCATTCAAAGGGTTTGTTCTTCTGAGTTAGAGCAGTTAGGGGAACTGCAATCTTCGAGAAATTTTTGATGAAGCGGCGGTAATAACCCGCGAGACCAAGAAAAGAACGAACTTCGGTAGGAGTAGTAGGCGTATCCCAATCCTTAATCGCACTGATCTTGGAGGGATCTACATGAATACCTTGTTCGTTGATGATATGACCCAAAAATTGAAGTTCCTTAAGCCAAAATTCACATTTGGAGAACTTGGCAAAAAGTTGCTCTTTCTTTAGGAGTTCCAGAGTAAGACGAAGATGTTGCTCATGATCAGCTTGCGTCTTAGAGTATATCAAAATGTCATCAATAAAAACAATGATGAACTTATCTAAATAAGGCTTGCAAACCCTATTCATCAAGTCCATGAAAACAGCAGGAGCATTAGTCAATCCGAATGGCATAACTGTGAACTCATAATACCCATAATGAGTGCGGAACGCTGTCTTGGGGATATCTTCTTCATGCACACGAAGTTGATGATACCCAGAACACAGATCGATCTTTGAAAAGTAAGAAGCGCCCTGTAACTGGTCAAAGAGGTCATCAATGCGAGGTAGGGGATATCGATTCTTGATGGTAAGCTTATTAAGCTCACGGTAATCGATGCACATTCTGAAAAGATCCATCCTTCTTCTTTACAAAAAGAACGGGAGCACCCCAAGGTGAAAAGCTAGGACGAATAAAACCTTTATCTGAAAGCTCCTGAAGCTGCTTAGATAGCTCTTGCATCTCAAACGGTGCAAGACGATATGGAGATCTGGAAATAGGATTGGCACCAGGTACAAGATCAATACGGAACTCGACTTGGCGAGCTGGGGGTAATCAAGGTAACTCCTCAGGAAAAAGCTCCGGATAATCCCGAACAATAGGGATATCTTGAATAGATTTACCTTTGCCTTTATCGGCTACAACATGTGCCAACAAGACATAAGCTTGAGACTACTAACAGGTTTCTCACCACGAACCTGTAGGATCTCACCTGACGAAAGCAGCACACGAACGATCTTCTCAAAACATACTACCTCTGCGTGATGCTTGGCTAACCAATCCATACCCACAATAATGTCAAAACTCCCAAGTTGCAGTTGCGAAGAACAGAATCAAGAACAATGGGTTTACATCTAGCAACTTCTATTGTCAAAGGCTTACCTAGTTTCATTCTAGACACGCGAGGTAACGGCTCAAAAGATAATGACATAAAACTCTTATTGGCACCAGAATCAAAAAGAACAGATGCAGGTTGATTATTAACAAAGAACGTACCGTTAACCACTTCATTTTCTGCTTGCGCCTCTTACGCATTCATGTTGAAGACTCGTCCTTGAGCCTGAGCTGGATTCGCATTCACCAATCTTGGACATTGATTACGGTAGTGGGTCAGATCCCCACAGTTACAATAAGAACCTGGTGGGTAGTGAGGTCGTGCAGCTTGACCTTGTTGCTGAGCAGGAGGCTGAGTAACTCGTTGAGCCGGGTTCTGAACTGCCCGATTCTGATTGCCTGGAATGCGGCATGTGTCAGCAAGATGACCAGATCTTCCGCAGTTGGTGCAATGACGATACTGGAGGTGCGGCTGATGATGACCGTTACATCTGTTGCACAAAGGTGCATTGCCAAGATAAGGTTTCTTGGCGAGTGGTTGTGCAGGCTGATTTGGTGCAGCTTGATTTGCCTGTGCAGTAACGGCGTAGTTTTGGGAAGCCTTACGCTTCCTTGAACCCTTCGAGGAACCAGAATCCTTACCCTTCTTGTTTTTACCTTTCTTGCTATCCTCTTTGTCAGATGACTGCTTCTTACCCTTGTCACCTTTTCTATGCAGCTTACCCTTTCGAACTTGCGACTCAGTCAATGTCGCAGATAGCTCGATTGCCTGACGGACTGTGGTAGGGTTACTACCTGTAACGATGTCTTGTATAGAGTCAGGTAGGCCATCGATATACCTCTCGATAGCCTTCTCGAGTGGGGTAACCATTGTTGGGCATAACAAACTCAGCTCCTCATACCTATCAGTATACGCCCGGTGCTCGCCACTGTCCTGCTTCAGGTCATCAAATTCCCTTTCTAAAGCTCGCAGTTCATGACGAGGACAAAACTCCCTCATCATAAGCGCCCTAAGTTCAGCCCAGGTTTGTACTAAAGCAACCTCAGCACCACGGTCTCTCATAACCCCATTCCACCATGTGAGAGCCCTCTTCTGAAACACACTGGAAGCAAACTCGACTTTGCGATTATCAGGACACTGAACGTGACGAAACGTACTCTCAATGCTCTCGAACCACTGTAGGAGCCCAGTTGCTCCCTCAGAACCACTAAACTTGAGCGGTTTTTCCGAATTGAAGCTTTTGAAGTTGAATGGAGCATTATTGTTGTTGTTGGCTTGGTTCAATTGAGCAATAAGATTTGGGAACGCAACAGCCATTTGCTGTGCGATGATTTCTGCCAGTTCGGCATTTGGTAGCGGATTTTTGCTTCGAGGAGGCATTCTAAAAAGAGGAAACATGAGAGGAAACGGGTGAGAAGGTTAGATGAAGAGAACGAGATGAAACAAAATCAACAAAGGCAAAGATGGTGGTCATTTGTCTGTATCACAAAGCAAACAAACGACACACAGTGACTAATCAAAGTAAATGGGTCAAAAATAATGTATCGCGAAGACATGCTCGCCTATAAGTGAACACTCACCCCAAAAGTTCCTAGGTAAGAGTGACTGGTCCGATTATGTGGATTTGTACGAACACTTTAGCCTTAGACAGAAAACCCAGGGTACAGGCATTCACTCTTCCAGTTTGCACGTATTCACACTATTTAGAACCCAAAACTTTGACGAGATTTTGAAAACTTGGAAGGCACAAGGCCAAAAGAATCATTCAAAAATGGATGGTAAATTTTCAAAATCATTCAGAAAAATTGAAGGGTTCAAAACCTTACAATAAATTATTTAAAAACAGATGATTGATTTTCAAAAATCGTTTCGGAAAATTGGGTTCTTGTTTTGGTGATCACCTAAGGATAGGTGAAGTGCATGTTTTAAGATCTAAACACAAGATAACTTGTGTTGGGGTCCTAGAAAGGTTATAGTCTAGGTCAAAGCATTACTAATAACCTAATTCCCTATAACCATTGGCTCTGATACCAACTCTTATGTCACACCCCGACCACGTAAAACATCAAATCGTGGCGGAAACGTCGGGGAGTGTTGTAACAGAATTATTGTTTCACAACCATGGTATTTAAAAGTTATGTTTTATTCATCAAACAAAGAGTTACATTGTCTTAAAATAACTTAAGCAAAGAGTACATCACATAATTAAACTAGTTCTATCTTTATTTTAAGTCTCTAAGGCACAGGTCCGCCCTAGTGTGTCACGAACATCCTAAGCAACAGCTCCTGAAAACACATGTGAAAATAGGCACGTCAGCATAAAAATGCCTGTGAGATACATAGGTTTTATGAAAATAGGATTCATGACTTGAGTTTAAAGAAATGTTTAATAAAATTCAGTTATGAACCTTGTTAATTGTTTTGTTTTATAAATCATTTGAAAAACGATAGCAAAACCAAATGATATGTTTATACAAAAGAATAATGTATGGTTAAATGAATAACCAAGTAAAATAGGTTTGTGTAAACCAAGTTATTTGTAAAACAATGTTTAAGTGAAAATGTGTTGTAAATGTAATATGTCTAAATGGAAAGGGTTTAAACAACGCTACGATATGTAACATCATACAAGCACTTATATATAGGAAGTACCAGCGGCGTATCCACCATGCTTGTATCATATTACACACGCCTCGTTATTTAAGTCACTCAAACCAACCAACAATGTAAAATATCCATGTTTAATCCAATAGTCAAATGTCATAGTATAACCCAAGTTAAATATAAATCATGTAATGTGTAAACAAAAGTTATGTATAGTAAGTAAAATGAGACTACTTAAACCACAAGTAAAAATGTACAAAACAAAGTATTTTGAATATATCATGAGTTATGTTTTGTAAAATAAATGCATGTTTACTGATACAAACACTTATGCGGTAAGTTGCATACATTCAAGCCTTGAGACAGCAGGATAACCTTGGAGTAAAGATTATCAAAGTAAAATGTTTTCGGATTCAGTCATTCCTTACACCCAAACAAACCTAGGATGTCAAGAACGGGATTTGTCAAGTCCTATGGTACCATTACTTACTACCGAGCGGCGTAGCTAATGTTAATGAATGTAGTTTAGACCCGTTGAACAAACCAAATGTCATATCAAATGTAAACATGTAATGAAAGTAATGTACTAAGTATGCTAAGTTAACATACAAAGCAGAAAATGTAATGTAAAACAATGTGCTATTATGCCAAGTAAACATACATAGCAAAAGAAGATGTAATGTAAATCAATATGCTAGCATGCTAAGTAAACATACATAGCAAAACAAAATGAATTTTTGTACTAATAGTGTACTAATGAACATAGCAAGTATACAATATGAAAACATGGAAAGCATGAAAATAACAAGTAGGCACATGTGTTTCACCCCAAAATGTTTGGAAAACAGTAAAAGAGGGGTCTTTGTACTCACTTGAGATTGCTCAATAGACTTTAGATATCCACCAAGCAAAGTTAGAAGATCACGGATTCAAACGGCACCTAATATAGGTAACTACATTAATAAACGGACCTAATCGGAGGATCGGGTAGCATGAGGATCCGTAAACCAAATGAGTGTAGGAACTCATGTAATATGGTTTAACAAAGCCTACATACTAAAACGAAACCTATTCTAAGTGCTTTTGACCCATTATGACCCGTTTAGGTAGCTTATGCTACTTTAACGCGTCGTTCGCGTAAAACGCGTTCGGACCGCTTAACTAGTCCTATGACAAGTAAAATATGCCTTAACATGTCAAATATAGTTGCCAAATCAGTTTAGATGTCAAAATTTATGTTACATATGCTTAGAATGAATTTTGGCGTAAAAAGGGCATTTTGGTAATTTACCTAAGGCATATAAACTACCTATCATACAACTAACTAAACGTCGTGACCATAAGGTATAACCTCGGAAGGTTATTCCCTATACACCTATGGTCACCTAATGTGTTTGGTCGGATCCTAATGATCGACCAAACGGGTCGGGTTCGAAAGTATAAGCGATTGATTAGATCGCTTACCTTTACGACCCTAGACAAGCACAAATCTAAAAGTGACGAGCTAAACATGCTAAAACATGTTTAACGAGGTTTGAAAACAGGTTTGGTATCAAAACAAACGGTTTTGATACCCACAAGTAGTTTGGTTACAAAATACGTGAGAATACGCATTTTGGCCAAAACTACGACTCGTCACTGAGCCTAGATAACGTGGTAATCAGTAGGTATAGTCACTAGGGACTATAACAATCGTGATTACGCTCACGTTATGAAGTTCAAACGAACTTCGCATTGACCATAAACCGGTTAATGCAGAAAGTCAAACGCTGTTTGACTTTAACGCTAAAACGAATGAAAAGAACGAAAGAATACTTACAGAAGGTCCCTGCAAGTTTGATTTTCCAAGTATTTCTCAGTTATGAAGTGTTTCACACTTCAACTTAGAGAAAATCTCAGAATTCAAGTGAGTTGCAACAAAACATGGGGGGGGGGGGGTATTTATAGATTTGGTAGAGCCGTTAAGATCGTTCCTCGGTATCCGAGATTCAATCACAGTCGTACACCTCGAGCCCATAGTTTTATGAAACCTTGGGTACCCCTAGAAATGGCCCATAGTTGCTAGAAACCAGTTGCAAGTGGATTACATGAGTATAACAGCTGTAAACAGCTGTTTAAACAGATTTTGCATATCTGGGAGGGCCACGCGGCCCGCGTAAGAGACAAAGAGAGTCTACGCGCCCCGCCTGGGCTTCAGATCAGCAAAACAAGTTTCCAAAATGACAGTTTCAGTCCCTGTACGAGTTTTAAGCTCATTTCGACACTTCTAAGGCCCGTTAAGCCAACTTTAAGGCCCTAAAATGATGCCTAAACATTGTGGACATGAAACATGCTCAAAAATATGCCGGATGTCGGTTGGTTTGGTCGTACGAACGCGATGTTCGCTTAATTACGACGAAATGCGCACAAGCGCGAAAAACGATCAAAATTGCGCGACGAATGGATTTTTCTTATGCCAAACACTAAAATAAAATATTTTAATGCTTACATAAATTTTTGGATGTCCGGATGTATTCAGAACGTAAGTTATGCGCGAAAATGCAAACTTATGCATTTTTTGACGCTTTTAGTCCCTGAATGAGCATAAAGTTTATTTTAGCACACCGAACCCCTCAAAGCCTATTTCTAAGCTATGTAAAGGATATTTAGGGTGTGTTTAACTTATGATCAAGTTCCGGAATGTCCGTTACAATTCAAATTGGCATACTTTCGCAGTTTGTCGAATTTAGTTCCTGTAAGCGAATAGACTTGATTTTGCCATACCAAAGCCTCCAAAACTTATTTCTAAGTTATGTAAAGGTTATTTAAGGTATGTTAAGCATATGTTGATGTTCCGGAGTATTTGTCGCGTTAAACTGATTACGTTTATGCACCAGTTTGCGTATAATTCTCCAGAAAGCGATATAGAGTTTGAAATTGAATAAAAATCAATAAATGAAAAATGTCAAACATAAACAAACAAATATTGGGATCAAATAACTTTATTTCATTGATAACTGAACTGTTTACAATGATTACAAGCACATATGTCACATAATAATTATATAATTGGAAATTATATAATATGCACGCAACCTATAACTCAAAGATTATAGGTTTCCAAAACAAGTCTTATTGAACAACTGAGACAAAGAGTCATTACACGACCTATACGTCTAATAAAACATGGCACGTGTGTAGGTAGTTGTACGACTCGTAGAAGGACCTTTGAGTATACAAGGCAGTAGGACGCAAACTTGTGAGTTCATGTCCCCCTTTTCTTTTAACTGTTTTCAGTTTTATAACTTCGGGGGTGAAATACATGTTACAAATGTTTCGATGATTACAAATGGTATGGTTAGCTAAGGAATGAACTGCTAGATCATGTGAATGGGTAGGCGATTAACTTAAGACCATTAATCCTTGAACAAGGACCGAGGGGGATGAGTGATAGATCTATTTGGGTGATGCGAGCCCCACCCATGGGTCCGCGAGTTGGCCCATGTGGTGACTATGTCGTTCCAGCCGGGTGGCCCGGTACGAAATAAGCAAAGGTTTGAGCCTTCCTATACCATTGCACACATTTAATGTATTAGCTACACATTAATTGATCTGTTCATAGACGCTTTCATACCGGATTACAAAAGCATTCTTACAATGATTACTAGATTATTCGAACTCATACAGAAATACATGAACTCGCTCAACTTTTGTTGATGTTTTCAAAATTACATGTATTTCAGGAAACAAGATGGATCTTGGGCGCTGGTGTTGTTATCAAGACATAAATTTCAAGTTTTGATGTCATCCACTTTTGATTTGTAACATAACTTGAGGATTTGTCGGTTGAAACTTTACGACACGTGTTTGTAACATTTTAAACTTATGAAATGGATGAACATCATGTTTTAATCATATAGTTGTTTATTATAATTGAATGCAATGATATTGAACAAGTCACACATCATACGCTTTTGCAAAAGTCAGGGTGTGACAGTTTGGTATCAGAGCTTCGATTGTAGTGAACTAGGATTCCTTCTCGAGTCTAGACTACAATCATTAGGATTCTCTCACGAAAACATTTTTACAAAGAGGTTTTTCATTGCATTTATAAAAAGCGCCAAGATCCATGAGTCGAACATTTTTCAAAAGAAACACAAAGGAAAGACAAAGCAAAGACAAAGCAAAGGCAAAGTAAGGGCATTAGTAGGGAAGGGAATACCCTGACTAATGTGCCAATTGAGGTGCAGTCGGTCCATGTGGGATAGACTTGCCAAAGACAAAATGACCCCCCCGAAAAGAACAAACGAGAGTTATCTGTGACATGTTGCATTTATTTGCTTGTATATACTAAGTAACATTATTATCTATTAATATATGTGCATATATATGTGTGGGATTATTAATGATGGGAACGGGATACCTTCGACTTCGGAATCTATTACTGTTCTTGACTCGCACAATGCTACTAACGACCTCACGTTTAATGCGGAGCTCATGACTGAGGAAATTACTAAACAAGACCCGGAGCTTGATTCCGTAGAAGATGGCTGCTCTTTTCTCTCGAACGCGAAGGTGCCTGACTACGGTAGTGACAGCGATGCGGAGGAGGCAACCTTGGACAGCAACCTTATCAGTGGGACGAGGTCCCTGAGGGATTCACGAAACCTGAATGATGGCACTCAATTCCATCCAAAGAGAATGAAGTACTCATTTGAAATGTGCCCCTCCAGCTTCTATTACTAGGAACCCTCCTTATTCCTATTCTGTCTAAGCATTGTGCCATTTCGCACGTAACAACAACGGACGTTGGCGCGTGGACCATTATAAAGGTCCATTCCATGTTGAAGGTATGAGGACAGTAATGTCCCCTCTCTGATTGGTCAGCTGCTTCGAACAAGTGAAAATTAGGGTGACCGTGCAAGACAATTTATTATTACGGGGGCCCACGTAATAACAACTTGTAGTGCATGGAAATCTTGGTGGACTCTGCAGGTAAAGCAAATGATCACTACCTATTTAAATCTCTCCAGTCATTCTAAACCTCTATCTACTAGAACCTTAACCGAGGTAGTTACTATAACACTCCACAAAGTAGGAAGTCTGCCTTTATCTACTTCGCACCTACATCCCTACCTGTAGTACAAGACATTGAGAACCGGTATTCAAGATGGTAAACACTCAGGAAAGATTTTTCCTCAACACCGCATGATTCTTATGTATGAAGTTGTACAGTACCTACAATACCCCCAAACTTGTCCATTGTAGATGCTATGATAAGACCCCAACCTTTGACATCCGCTTTACCCCAAGGAGGTAGCATGGCGCGAGCTGTGGTGTAACTTATTTACCGAGCTCTATTCGGCATTCAGGAAGACTAGGCCAACCATACTGGGACTCATGGAGCCCAAGCCAAATCAATGTATGCGTCACACAGCCCAGTGTGGCAAAGCCCCCCCCCCTATATTGGACAATCGGGAACCATGAAGTATATAACACATATTATAAGGGCGGAAGTAACCACTCGATATTCTCAACAGATTGTTGTTCCATTTAGGCACATGGAAGACACATGCAAGAAGATTCTTCTCGATCTACACCTCTCTCAGTACCTCCACACTCTTTATCCCGTAGTGCACCCCATCGTTAGGGTAGTGCAATCACACCCTGGAAACTGCTCTACGTTTGCTGCAAAACACAAATCGGTCACAAGGATGAAGTCACGTACCCTCACAACCTTACCTCCGCGTTTCCACTATCCCCTCCTACCCGTGGTAGTAATGCACGACCCCATCCGTTGGGAGGTACGCCTGATTGTGTAAAAGAGCGAAGACTATGGAGGAGTCGGAAAGGTAAGGAATAAATAAGGAACAAGGTGTAGGGAAGGCCTCACCGTTTTTTGTATAGCACTGGATGGCTTGCATCAATCGGAGTAAGGTGACTCCGAGGAGGTTTTCTACGTAAGACTAATTGCAACAAGTAGATACGGTATATGTAAAGGTCGATGTACCCTTAGCAACACTCTGTTGTGACTCATTTCAAGAATGAGATGATTATGGTTGAAAGATTTGCATAGGCCTCATTAGGAATTACCTTACCTTTATGCTTATAATGTACAACGAATAAGCTTGCTTTCGCACGTAGACGACAACATTTATTCCAAAATAAATGCTTAATTTCGTTAATGTGTTTTATCTATGAGAAGCACATGGAACCACAGCGAAGGAAACGCTGGCCAAGTTTAATCAGGACCTTTACCTGCAACAAGAGCTGAGCTTGAAACTCTGTAGAACCAACAAGTTGCTGAAGCAATCATCCAATACGAAGCAAGCAACACTGCAAACAACTGCGGAATAAGAGGAATCATATTAGGAATCGCCCAGGCGGTAACTCATGCCCTAGGTTCTGCCAAGGACAGAATAATGATGTGGAACTCGAATAAATGTCCAGTAAAAGAGAAAACACATGTGGAGCCTTCTTTGGATAGGAAAAAGAGGAAGTATGCGCATTACAAACAAGACTATAAGCCAAGCGACAAACATGAGGAAAACGCTGCGACTAGGACAGTCAAGGCATCCGTGACCACAACTAAGGCATGTGATAAAAACTACCAAGGAGAACTACCAAAGTGTAACAGGTGTGGTTATCATCACACGGGTCCGTGCAGGACTCGTAGGTGTGGAAGTTGTGGCAAGACCGGGCATAGCAAGTAGGCAATGCTGGTATGGTACGGGGCGAGGGAATAGGAGCCAGGACAGTGATAGAAACCAGAGTGATAGTAGGGAGCAGAGCAGTAAAGGAAACAACAAGGGCAAAGGTTGCTACAGATATGGCAACAAAGGACACTAACGGAAGGACTGCCCGAAGGAAAAAATAAAGTTCGTGGGAGAATTTGTTATGAAAGGAGCACCCATGGCACGCCAGAACCTGAATGTAGCTACAGGAACGTTCTGTATAGACCAACACTATGCATCCATTTTGATTGATACTGGCGTCGACTTTAGCCTTGTATCGATAGAATTTAGAACCTACTTGGTCTAGAAGCAAGTAAACTAGACCCCCCATACTCTATAGAGATAGCAAATGGAAAGTAGTCGAAGAGGATGGAGTTATTTAGGGTTGTACACTTGAACTTGGAGAACGAAAGTTTTCAATTGACCTACTACCAGTTGGTTCAGGAAGAGTTGATGTCGTAGTCGGCCTGGATTGGGTATCCAAGAATGGAGCTGAAGTTGTATGTCATGAGAAAATCGTCCGCATCCCCTTGCGAATGATGAAACACGTTTAGTACACAACCTTCATACAGTTGATGCGAGGATGTTGGGCCTCATAAGGCGGAAGACCGGGACATACCACATTGGTTATGAGAGCGCAAAGGTGCCTCCAAAAGGCTGCATAGCCTTCCTTGCTCATATTGTCGTCAAGGAAACTAAAGAGCCAAGAGTAGAAGACATCCCCGTCATAAAGGAATTTCCGCAAGTCTTTCCAAAAGACTGGCCTGGACTCCCTCCACAGCAACGAGTAGAGTTTCGAATAGACTTAGTGCCAGGAGCGGCACCAGTGGCAAAGGTACCATACCAGTTAGTCCCGTCCGAGATACTGAAGCTTTCAACGCTACTACAAAAGCTGCCAGACATGGGAATTTATTAGGCCGAACTTCTCACCTTGGGGAGCTCTAGTGTTAGTTGTTAGGAAGAAAGAAGACAACTTTCGTATGTGTATACAGCCTGATCTGAAAGGAACTCAGACAAGTTAATGAGGAAAAAGTATGGTGCAAAGGTTACATGGAGATAGACAACTAACCATCAAGAATCGGTACCCCTTACTGAGAATTGATGACTTGTTTGACCAACTACAGGGTTCCAGCTACTATTCCAAGATTGGCATAAGGGCAGGATAACATTAATTGAGGATGCGGGAAGAAAGTATCCCTAAAACGGCCTTACGGACTCGCTACGAGCATTGTGAGTCCCTTGCCATGCCGTTTGGTGTCACACCCCGACCGCGTAAAACAACAAACCGCGGTGGAAACGTCGGGGAGTGATGCGACAGAATTATTGTTTCAACAACCATGGTAATTAAAGTTATGTATTATTGAATAAAGAGTTTACATTGTCTTTGAGTTCAAACTAAAATAACATAATTAACTGTCTTCTAAGTCACTAAGGCCCAAGTCCGCCTAAGTGAAGCACAAACATCATCATGCATTAGCACCTGAAACACATGTAAAAATAGGTACGTCAGCATAAAAATGCCTGTGAGATACATAGGTTTTTGTTTATACAGGATTCATGACTTGTAGTTAAAAGAAGTGTTTACAAAATTGTAGTCATGAACCTTGTAAAATATTTTCCTTTATAAATCATGTGAAAATCGATGTGAAAATCAAATGATGATAAAAGGATAGTGCATGGTTAAATGAATAACCAAGTGAAAGTGAATTTGTATAAAATATGTAATTTGTAAAACAATGTCGTGTCTTTGTATAAAATGTTTCATGACTTTGTCAAGTGGTTTAGATAACGCAACAATGTATTTTTTTTGGGTAAAGGGTTACCCCTATGAATTTTATAAATGAACCAAATAAGTACAAGGATGTGTCAAAGCGACACACCAACTAGACTTGGCATACCAAGACTAGGACGACAACCAAAAAAAACCAACCAAAAAAACCACAAAACAAACGTTAACTAGCAAACTAAACAACCACGGCCAAAAAACCTATGCCGAAATTACACAAAGACTGCTAGCCCGGATCCACTACCTCGTGCTTGCTATCATCTATCTTCCAGATTTTGGATATCCTCCTCCTTGCAGAATCCACTCGAAACTTGAAACCCATGAGCCGAAGTCGAACTGAATTTTTGATCTTTTCAGCAACTTGTAACACTGTCAATTGGTTAGAACTAAACATCCGACTATTTCGCTCTTGCCACACATAATAAGTAGTCGCAGCCACCACCAATTTACACACAATGTCATCAATTTTGTTAGACTTGGAGTGTTGATCAACCCATACCATTAAAGACTGCCATGTGTTATCAACGCTCTCCAAATTCACATGCACTTCACGTTGGTCCAAACTTGATTTGCAAACACACACTGAAAAAACAAATGATCTCGGCTATCTCGATCATGTTTGCACAAGGGGCAACACATAAGGTTAAGATTTGTAGCACTTCCAGCTTCCCACACCGCCAACCTATCCTGAGTCTTTAGCTTGTTGCGGAACACCAACCACATATGAAACGAGTGGCGAGGAACACATTGAGAGAACCAAACCATGTTTGCCCATGCCACATGATTATCCCTATTCCGAATCGTATGCCACACATGAGCCGAATGAAAATCATCAATCTTTCCATCCAAATCCTTCCAAGTCAGGCGATCAGGAACATTACCAACTAGCTGAGGCATCTGAATGCTTATTAGAACCAGAAACAAATCTAGCCAAGCTTGGGGCCATCTCCAATGCCCATTCTCATCAATAACATCAGCAACCGATGACTTTAAATTGAAACCCGCATTAGCTATAGATCGAGGACTGATAAAGGAGCTAAGAGGACTCATATGGCACCAATTATCACTCCAAACATTAGTTTGCAAACCACTTTTAAGCAATGACCATATGTGAGGCCACGAATAGACAATATTTTCCGCCATCCCCAGCTCATGCTCCCTCAACATGGAATTTCCCAGAAACTTCGCCCTTTTAGCTTGTACTCATGAATCCATTTCACCCAAATAGACTCACGTTTAGTAAGAATACTCCAAACATGCTTAGCCATTAGCGATTTATTGACATCAGTTATACTCAGAATGCCCAAACCACCTTCATCTTTAGGTAAACACACATCTTTCCAAGCCACTTTCGCCCGAATTCTACCCTCCGATCCCGCATTCCACAAGAATCTACGAATTCTTTTCTCAAGTTCCTTGATAACCCGAGTGGGGATAACAAAGACTGAGGCCCAATAAATATGCATAGAAGAGAGAACCGAGTTTATAAGCTGCAAACGGCCAGCAAACGATAACGACTTTGTCATCCAATTATCAATCTTCTTGTCCATTCGATCAATAAGGATTTGGCAATCTTTAAACAGAAGCCTTGAAGAAATGAGCGGAACCCCCAAATAGCGAACCGGGAATACACCCTCCTGAAACGGCATAATATCCATAATTTCCTGTCTAATCGACTGAGGAACATTACAAAAGAAAACTGTGCTTTTCGTCGGACTAGGAGCCAACCCAGAAATGTTGGTAAACGTTTGAAGAGCCTCCTTGACCTTCCTAACCGAGACAACATCACCATGCACAAAAATGAATAAATCGTCAGCAAACGACACATTAATTATTTTTTGCTTAGCACAATGAGCATGATACTTGTAAGGAGCACTAGCAGCTTTTTGAAGCAGAAGCGAGAGAATCTCCATAATTAACGTGAACAAATAGGGGGACATTGGATCACCCTGACGTAACCCACGTTTGCCTCTAAAATAGCCATGAAGATTGCCATTGATGCTCAAGGAATAAGAAACTGTAGAAACACATGTCATAATCCACCCAATCATTTTCTGATGAAACCCAAAACGAACCAAAATATCTTGCAAAAATGACCAATTCACCGTATCATAGGCTTTTTGGATGTCAATCTTGAAAGCACATCTAGCCGGACCCTTATTAAGGTGATAATTATGCATTAATTCTTGTGTAAGAAGAATATTATCTGAAATCCTCCGACCCGGCACAAAAGCCGATTGGTTAATACTAACAAGAGTTCCCAAGCTGCCTTTTAAACGATCCGTTATTATCTTACTTATGCATTTATAGATCACATTGCAACAAGAAATATGCCTGTAGTCTAGCACTGAATCCGGGACATCTTTTTTCGGGATCAAAGCAAGAATAGTATGGTTGACCTGAGTTAGAAGCTGACCGTTCTCGAAAAATTGTAACACCGCATCCGTAACTTCATTACCAACAACATCCCAAGCATGCTTAAAAAATGCCAACGTGTACCCATCAGGCCCCGGGGCCTTGTCATCACCAATACTGAACATAGCAGTTTTGACTTCCTCCCGAGTAATTTGAGACACCATTTGATCCGAAGCCTCCATACTTAACACATCAATGAAGAGATTATCCAAGTTAACCCTGTCAACCAAAACATCTACCCCCAAAAACTGAGTGTAATGCGAGACCATTGCATCCGTAACCTCATCACCTTCATGGCGATTTCCCATAGTATCCGTAATGCTAAAAATTTTAGTTCTAGCATTTCTGGCTTTCACAGAATTATGAAAAAACTTAGTATTTGAGTCTCCCGCCCGAAGCCACTATACCTTAGATTTCTGTTTCAAAAAACATTCTTCATCATAAGCAGCTGATTGAAAATCTTGAAGGCATTGCGTCTCCAATTGTCGAAGCCTTGCGTCCAACGGGTTTTGATCCACCTGGATCTGAATATCATCCAACTGTTTCCTCAACTCAATCACCCTATTGTGTAAGTTACCTTGGTTGAAAAGAATCTTTCTCAACCTCGGTTTCAAGTTCCTCATTTTCTTCACAATGGAAAGCATAGCGACACCATCCACTGTTTTCATCCACTCATGTTTCACGGAGTCTTTAAATTATGGTTTTCTAACAATGAAATTCGGGAATTTAAAAGGACGTGGCCGATTACCATAAGAGCATTTCATTTTTAGAATACAAGGAGTATGGTCAGAGACCCTAAACGGGTGGAACATAGCAAAAGCATCAGGAAACTGATCAATAAAAGAAACATTACCCATAATTCTATCGATCTTTTTAAGAAGACCCACTCCACTCTTAGGCTTTTGGCTCCAAGTGTATTGCAAACCATGAGCATGAATATCGAACAATTCAGCATTTTGGACACATTCATCAAATTCACGCATGCCAATAGAATGGCTGGACGCCCCAAACAAAGAATCTTCAACTTTAAGAGCTGAGTTGAAATCTCCCATAACCACCCATGGCTTGTCATGACAGAACACCTTATGCTTGCATAAATCATCCCATAGAATTCTACGATCTAGATACTTATTTTCAGCATACACAAACGAGCAAAACAGAACATTTCTACTATCCTTAAAAATGACCTGAGTATGAATAAGTTGATCCGATTGATATAGCACCATAACATCAAACATATTAGGATTCCATCCCAGAATAATTCTCGTGCCCCGGTTACATTGACCACCATTAGAAGTCCAACACCAATCACGGAAAACATACTTACAAATTTTAGCCAGCTTATAAACATCCACATGAGATTCAAGTATCGCACACATGTCTAGTCTATTTTCAGCAACAATAGAACGAACCTCACTTTGTTTCAGGGGCCGGTTCAAGCCCCTAATATTCCATGTCATAATGCTACCCATTTAAACTTGTTAAACCGGGAGTGCTTGCCCCCTCAGAATCCTTAATTTGCTGATCATTTTTCATGAAGTCTGCCATTTCCGTTGGAGTAACCTCCATCACCTCATCATCATCCTTTGGAGATCGTTTACCCTTATCATACGGCTCATCTTCCTTCACAGCTCTATTATCCTCTCCATTTCCATCCTCAGACGCTAGGACATCAAACGAATTAGTTGTTTTAATATGACTAGGACCCGTGCTGTTATCTCTCTTCGTTCCTGATGTGCTCGCACCCAACTTACTGGTCTTTGGCTTGTAAACAAACTTCGATTTCTGTTTCTTATTCCCAGCTCCAAACTTAGCAAACTTTCTTTTATCTGTGATGAACCCTTCCTCATCCACCGTAACTTGTTTCGGATTGGTAGTAACATTTTTTGGACAGTTTTGGTCATTATGACCAAAGATGCAACATGCTGCACATCGGTGCGGCTTCCATTCATACTCAACCGTTACTTTCTCCATGATAAAGCCATCATCATCAAGTTTCGAAATGGCCACAACTATTTGATCCTTAAGAACATCATCCGCACTAACTTCTATCAAAGCCCTAGCAAAGCTGCTCCTGCCCCAGCTATCAGCACACATATCCGCTGTGTAGCTATCCAATCTTTTAGGAATCCCAATCTTTGACGCCAATAAACTCAAACCATCATCCGTATAGATAGATATAGGAACATTATGAAGCTTAATCCATATAGGAACCGACTTTATTCCCTCCTTTTTCAGGCTGATCGAAGGCGACCATACATTTAGAAATAAAGGGATTTTACGTATTAGCCACGGCCCACCCTCCAGCACTTTATTCATTCCTTCCTTTGTGTCAAATTTGAAAAAGAAAAAGCCTTCAGCATTCATCATTATTTTAACAAACCCAAATTTCGACCAAACATTTTTAACATAATATTCCACAACCGGAAAAGGCAATCTATTCCCCAGAAAGTAACCAAATAAGACATTGTCAAACCTGTCTTGAACCGTTTTAACTACCTCCCTCGGTATGACAATATCAGCTTCTTTGTGAGTCTCCATCGGGTCCAACTTCCTGAAGTTAACTTCACGTTTAGAATTAGGATTCTTCATTACCTTTTGAGCATAAGTCACCTGGTCATCCTGTTGTTTATCCGCATAAACGTTCTCCACAGGAACAGTTATTTTTTGCAACTCATCAATCACATTCAATACCCGTGGCTCCTTCTGATTGTCACACCCCGACCGCGTAAAACAACAAATCGCGGCGGAAACATCGGGGCGTGTCGTAACAGAATTAATTGTTTCATAACCATGGCATACAAAGTTGTATTTTATTTATCAAACAAGGGCGTTACATTGTCTTGAACAGTAAACAAAAGAGTTTATAACATAATTAAACAAGTCTATCTTTGTTTTTAGTCTCTAAGGCCCAGGTCCGCCCTAGTGTCGTGATCAACATCCTACGGAAAAGCACCTGAAAACACATGTGAAAATAGGTACGTCAGCATAAAAATGCCTGTGAGATACATAGGTTTGTGAAAATAGGATTCATGACTTGTATTTGAGAAAATGTTTAGTCATGAACCTTGTAATTTGCTTTGTCTTGTAAATCATTTGAAAAACGATAAGATCAGTTGATATGTATAAGTAAATGTAAGGTTAAATGAATAACCTTGTAAAATGAGCTTGTATAAAATAAACTGTTTTGTAAAAACAATGTCTTGTGAAAAGTATGTTATGTATATAAAATGTATTATGTCTATACTGAAATGATTTAAATAACGTTACGCTAGGTAATATTTTACAAACACTTATATATAGGAAGTACCAGCGGCGTATCCACCATGTTTGTATCATATTACACACGTATCGTTACTCAAATCACTTACCCAAACAACCACCAATGTAACTTGTTCATGTACAAACCAATTGTCAAGTGTTGTTGTGTAAACCATATCAAAATGTCTATGTCCAATGTAAACTACCAAATGTGTATATCAATGTCAAAATGTTTATGTTCAATGTAGATCATGTAATGTGTAACCAAAATGTCATGTATGGTAAGTGAAATGTATCAACTAAACCATATGTAAAAATGCACAACAACAAGGTATTGAAGTAAAGCATAGTTTAAATCAAAGTTATGTTTTGTGTAACAAATGCATGCTGTACTGATACAAACATTTATGCGGTATTGTTATAATGCATACATCCAAGCCTTGAGACTGTGGCGATAAACCCTTAAACAAATTAAAGGTTCATCTGAGTTATGTATATCGAATTCGGTCATTCCTTTCATCCCCATACCCAGGATGTCCGGAACGGGAGTTGTCAATTCCTATGGTACCACTACCTACTAACGAATGGCATAATTAATGTTAATGAATGTATTGTTCCATTGTAAACAAACCAAATGTCATAACAAAATGTAAGCATGTGAAAACGATGCACTAAGTATGTAATCAAATGAACATACATAGCGTGAAATGTAATGTAAAAACGATGTACTAAGTAATGCACACAATGGGCACACCTAGCATGAAATGTAATGTAAAACGATGTACTAAGTAATGTGTATGGGCACACCTAGCATGAAATGTAATGTAAAACGAGGTACTAAGTAATGCACACAATGGGCACACCTAGCATAAGATGTAATGAAATCATGTACTATAATGTACTAACGAACATAGCATGTATATGATGTGAAAACAGGAAAGCATGAAAGTAACAAGTAGGCACATGTGTTCCACCCCAAAACAGTTTGGAAAACAGTAAAAGAGGGGTTCTATGTACTCACTTGAGATTGCTCAGTTGTCTAAAGATAACCACCAAGTAATGCTAGAGATCTCGGAATCAAACGGCACCTAATATAGGTAACTATGTTAATAAACCGGACCTAAATCGGAAGATCGGGTAGCATGAGGGTTTGTAAACCAAACGAGTATGGAGACTCGTGTAGTATGGTTCAACAAAGCCTACATACTAATTGAAACCTAACGTAATTGTTTACGACCCATTACGACCCGTTTAGGTAGCTTATGCTATTTTAACACGTCGTTCGCGTGAAACGCGTTCGGACCGCCTAACTAGCCCTATGACAAGTGTTATATGCCTAAACATGTTACATAATCAGTTATGTGACAAAGGTTTAGGTTACATATGCTTAATTACCAATTATACATGAAAAGGGTATTCTGGTAATTTACCTAAGGCATATAAACTACCTATCATACAACTACTTAAACGATGTGACCATAGGGTATAACCTCGGAAGGTTATTCCCTACCTACAATGGTCACCTAATGTGTTTGGTCGGATCCTAATGATCGACCAAATGGGTCGGGTTCGAGGTATAAGCGATTTATTAGATCGCTTACCCTACGACCCTAGACAACGTGGTAATCAGTAGGCATAGTCCCAAGGGACTATAACCAACGTGATTACACTCACGTTGCGAAGTTCAAACGAACTTCGCATTGACCATTACTGGTCAACGCTGAAAGTCAAACAAAGTTTGACTTTCTGACTTGAAAAGCAATAAAATAAGGAAAAGAACGAAAGAATACTTACGAAGGGTCCCCGAATGCTAACTTCGATTCAAAAATCTCAGGTATGAAACAATAGTTTCAACTTAGAGTTTCTCAAATCAAAGTTCTTGTGATTTTGAAGCATGGGGGGTGGGGTATTTATAGTATTCGGTCCACCGTTAAGATCGTTTCATGGAAAAGGGGGCACGATCAAGGCCGTACACTTGTCGGAATGTTATGGTGCCTCAAAATGCTCACCACCATAAGGAATTGACATGTGGAAGTGGGATTAGAAGTGCAAAACAGCTGCAAACAGCTGTTAAATGCAGTTAATCTGGTCAGAAGGTGCCACGCGGCCCGCTTCAGGATGTGCTTCAGGCGGGCCGCCTGAGAGTTGCAGATCAGAAACAACTTTCTGTTTTGACAGTTTCAGTCCCTGCACGTGTTTAAGGCCATTTCCGACACTTCTAAGGCCCGTAAAGCCAACTTTAAGGCCCTAAAATGATGCCTAATCATTGTGGACTTGAAACATGTTCAAAAATATGTCTGATGTCAGTTCGTCACAACTCCACGACGAGGCATCAACGGATTGCCATCAATATTCAACGGTTTACCAAATAATGACGATTTCTCACGTAACTCCTGGACACCCGACGGCTGAGACCCTTCGAAGTAATAAAAGATCCATGCAGCTTTTCAGAAAAATACTGAAACCCTAAATCCTCCAAACCCCTTTCTTTATTTCTCTCCATGCACAATTAAACGAACATAAACCCTAACACACCCAGACGACAAAACCATGCAGCTCTATACACCAGAAAAACGTAAACCCTAATCCTTGAACCCCTAGAATCAATCTTCCACCCTTAACTGATTAAATCAGAGTATCAATCTAGCTAAATTAAACTCAGTTAACCGCGATCGATGACAACCAAGTTAATAAGTCAGGGTTTCAAACCAAACACTAGGGCGGCGATTGAACCAGAACAAGAAAAAACCCTAATTTTAGATTGATCACAATTGCTAACGAGTTCGTTATAAAGTTTTGAAAGATGAAAACTTTAATCACAGACTGTTATACAAAAGATCACAAAGAAAAATCTAGGGTTAGATGAAGAACATGAAATCGCCCCAAGGAGAGAGAGAGAAACACCGAAAAATAAAGGGCTAATTTATTGAAATAATAAGATAGTTGGCCTGATTCGAGATGGCTAATCTCCAATGCAAAAACACTTAGATAATCAAACTAAACAAGACATAGAAAACTAGGGTAGAAATGAAATACTTAAATAAGAAATAGAGAGGTTACTAATCCTAAAGTTTAGCCCTTAAATTCAGCCGTTTGACTCGTTCTTGACTTTCACTCCAATAGCAGTCAACCCCCCATTAATTCAGCCCTAAATCTTTGCTCTTCATTGATTGGGTCAAGGTAATTGAACCGGGACTCGTTGGATCCAGATGGGTCAACCCCCTGACAAGGTAGAGTCCTATCAATACTTCCCTCCCGGAGAAACGACTTGTCCTCAAGTCGATTTGGCAAAAAACTGATATGCTCCTATCATTAATTGTTCCTTGAACGGTTCAATGGAGAGATGGTGGCATGTAGTAGAGTTTTGAGCTTCTTGTTGGTCGGTGTCGAAAACCCACCTTTGTGCCATCCCATACTGATTTAGCAGGTCATTTTGACACCTGGTTGAAGTTGGCAGTGATGCGATCGGTGGTACAAGAGCTGATGGAAAGTTTGTCCCTTGTGTGGGCGTGGTTGCAAATAACACGGGAGAGGGTACTCGTAGAACAGGTGTGATTGTTGGTGATGGTGGAGGTTTGTTTGAGGACGCAGTGAGGCAAGGAGAAGTGTAGGTAGCGATGTGCTTTGGTGGCAATTCAACGGTAATATGTGGTGGGGTGGCAGAGGTAGGAGGTGGATATGCTACTGTTGGGGGTTGTGCTAGAGGAGATGGTGGTGTAAAGGCGGGAAATGATGGTGAGGATGGTATGGTTCCCTTGACCAGATTCGTCAATAGGCTTTGAGGTTCATCCTCAGGTTCTAAATGATGTTTAGGATGAGCAATGTGAGTAGGGACGATAGGATCAATCGCTGGACTAGAATGTACCATGATAGCGGATGTTCCATACATTTGGGCCTTGATTGTTTCAACATCATTCTTCATGGCTACAAAAATTGAATCCAGTAGCGCTCCTATGGCTGCTAATTGAGCAGCGATAGCATCTCTGTAATCTCCGGGTTTCTGATCCATCTTCTCTTCGTTTCCCGGCAATGGAACCAAATGATAGATACTGAAAATCTTATTAAATTGAAACAAGAACAAACACGATAGTTGGCCCTATTCGAGAGGGGCTAGTCTCCTAAATTCTGATCAGAGATCACAATGCAAAAAAAATATCCAAGACACCTTATTCTCACCTTAAACAACTTATTTAAAGACACAAGATCGATTGTTCTACTTGTTTTAACATGATTTCTATACAATTTTGGTAGTAGTATGGACTAGGGTTTTTCGCTAGATTAGGGTTTTCTGTTTTTTCTTGCTGTTTGGTTTTCTGGTTTTCAGTTTCGTCGTGCATGGTGTGTTGTTTCTTTGCTGATAGTGAGAGTTGAGTTTACTAGTATGGATGAACGTAAGAAACCTGCTGTTAACAATCAGGAGGATCGGGGAAAGCCGCCATTGCAATTCAAGGGTTTGTCTAGTCGGGGTTTGAATATTGATGGTTTCACATCTTGCCCTCGCCGAGGTACAATGATTTTGGATCAACCTGATCCTAAGATGTTTAATGTTATTGATGAGCTATCCAAGATTACGGTACCGGTCCCTGTGGAAAATAAGCAATCTGATTCTTTGGGCTTGCAAAATAGTCTACATGGAGTAGGAGGTCTTCATGGAAGTCAGCAGGAACGTGGAAGCACATCAGCATCAAAGTCTTATGCTGATTCTGTTATTGCGGACAAGACCAATAAGGTTAATTTTCGCTCCCTTGCTAGTGCAACTGTTCATGAGGGGTGTGATGTAGTGTTGCCGAGGGAGTCAGTTCGGGCGGTGCAAGACAAACTGGCTAACATGCTTTATGGGTATTTTTTGGGTGATCGGTTGGCTTTTCCTGTGGTAGAATATTTTGTGAGGATTAACTTGAAACAATTTGGCCTACAAAATTCTATGATGAATGCAAACGGCTTTTTCTTCTTCAAGTTTAATGATGAAGTAGGTATGCTCAATGCTCTAAAAGGGGGCCCTTGGATTATTAGATCTCAACCTCTCATTTTAAATGAGTGGAAACCTACGACTAAGCTGGAAAAAAGGAGGTAAAGAAGATTCAAGTTTGGGTGAAAATCCATGAAGTTCCACTTGCGGCTTATACTGAAGATGGACTTAGCTTAGTGGCGACAACTATTGGTGATCCTAAGATGCTAGACACGTATACTACGGCTATGTGTAATGAAGTATGGGGTAGAAGTAGTTATGCCCGGGCGTTGATTGAAATTTCTGCTGATAATGAATTGAAAGAAGAGATTACTATAGCTATTCCAGAACCAGAGGGGGAGGGGTTTGTAAAAGAGACTATGTATGTTGAGTATGAATGGAGTCCCCATCGATGTGCTTCTTGTTGTGTTTTTGGTCATTCGAATGAGTCTTGTCCAAAGCAACCTAAGAAGATAGGTAAGCCCATTAATGATAATCAATATCGGAACAACATGACTCAACCCCGTTCGGTTAAGAAGCAGCATGTTATTGATGAGGATGGATACATTGGGGTATATGGTAAAAAGGCGGCTAAAAAGAATGGGATTCAAGTTAATAAG
Organism: Helianthus tuberosus; assembly: GCA_030545235.1. Taxonomy (NCBI): domain Eukaryota; kingdom Viridiplantae; phylum Streptophyta; class Magnoliopsida; order Asterales; family Asteraceae; genus Helianthus; species Helianthus tuberosus. The sequence goes on from CM060409.1 coordinate 110,208,233, forward strand.
CAGAAGTCGAAATTTGAATATAGGCCTGTCATGCCTAAGCCGAAGGGTGAGATCAAAGAAAAGAAAACCGTGAACAGGTTTGAATCTACTAATCCGTTTGATGTGCTGAATAAAGTGAATACAGAAGATAGGGATGGGAGCAAAAAGATAGGGGATGATGATGGGTATGAAGAATCAGATGATGATGAAGTAACTGAGGTTTATAATGAAACGAATGATTTTCTTCTTAATGGTACTCAGAAGCTGACCAACAATACGGGGCCAAGCACTCCTAGCCAAGTAGTTCCTGATGATTAGTCTTGCAGCCTGGAATATAAGGGGGTTGAACCGCCCTCTGAAACAAATGGAGGTTCGGCAGATTGTAAAAGAGAGTAATCTGAGTTTTTGTGCTATTTTAGAGTCACATGTTGATGTGGGTAACCTTAATAAAGTTTGTAAGTCTGTCTTTCGTAACTGGGATTGGACTTCTAATGGAGGCATATGTGATAAGGGTACTAGGATTATTATCGGCTGGAACCCGGATGTGTTTGATGTTATGGTTCTGAATCAATCTTCGCAGGTTATGCATATTCAGATTAGATTTAAAAGTGACAAGAAGATGATGTTTTGCTCGATAGTCTACGCGGCTAACTATTATGTTACTAGAAGAGATTTATGGCAACAGCTTTCGATGCATAAGGTGTTGGTTGGTAATCAGTCGTGGATAATCATGGGTGATTTTAACTCAGCTCTTAATAGTGAAGACAACTCCATGGGAGCTTCTTCAGTCTCGGCTGGTATGAGAGAGTTTCAGAATTGTGTTGATGATATAGAGGTTTTTGATATCAACCGATCGGGTCTTCACTTTACATGGAATCAAAAACCTAAGGAGGGAGTTGGATTGCTTAAGAAAATTGATAGAGTGTTGGGGAATACTCAGTTTGTGGTTGAGTATCCTAGTTCGGTTGCTTATTTTCACCCGTACAGGCTGTCGGATCACTGCCCTTGCATCCTTAAAATCCCTAAAGCGGAGGTCCGTAAACGTAAATCTTTCAAATTCGCTAATTTTCTGATTCACAAACCTGAATTTTTGGATATTGTGAAACGGTCTTGGGAGTTGAATGTTGATGGTGTGCACCAGTTCCGGGTTGTAAAGAAGCTCAGGTTGCTTAAGGGCCCGCTTAGAGGCCTTCTTTTTAAACAGGGGAATTTGCATCGGAAGGTTAATGAGCTTCGAGCTAAATTGGATGGTTTACAAAGTCTTATAGATGCTGACCCGTATACTGTAGACTTACGAGCTGAAGAATCCTCTATTACACATGATTATCAGGAAGCTTCATTGGATGAGGAACGATTTATCAATCAAAAATCAAAGGTGGATTGGTTACAAGCTGGTGATATGAACACGGCATTCTTTCATTCGTCTCTTAAAACTAGGAATCATCGTAGTAGAATTGATGTCATAAAGGATTCGAGTGGCGTTTTGTATGAAGGTGAAAACGTGCAACTGCCTCTAGTGCATCACTATGAAAAATTTTTGGGGTGTCAGGGCGATATTTCACTCGTTCCTTCGCCTGAACTTTTTGGTAATTCATTGGATCCTGTAATTGCTTCCCATATGGTTCGTCAGGTCACGGCTGATGAAGTTCGTAAGGCTATGTTTTCGATTGGAATTGACAAAGCTCCAGGGCCAGACGGGTACTCTTCAGCTTTCTTCAAGGGTGCTTGGTCGGTCATCGGGGAAGATGTGTCGAATGCTGTTATTGACTTCTTTTCCTCTGGTAAGCTGTTGCGTGAATTAAATCATACTCTTGTTGTCCTAGTGCCGAAAATTGCTACCCCTTCTACTGTTACAGACTACCGTCCTATAGCATGTTGCAATGTTTTGTACAAGTGTATTAGTAAGATTCTGGCGGATCGTCTTAAAGTGGCGCTGAATATGCTTGTTAATGTTAATCAGTCGGCTTTTGTCCCGGGTCGGAAAATTTCGGATAATATTTTACTCACTCAGGAGCTCATGCACAACTATCATAGAAACGTCGGCCCCCCGAGGTGTGCGTTTAAAGTAGACATTCAGAAAGCTTATGATACTGTTGATTGGAGATTCTTAAGGAGTGTGTTGCTGGGGTTTGGATTTGATATCAAGATGGTGGATTGGGTTATGACTTGTGTGTCAACGCCATCTTACTCTATCTGTGTTAATGGCAATGTTCATGGTTATTTCAGAGGTAAACGGGGGTTACGTCAAGGAGATCCAATATCTCCTTATCTGTTTACGCTGGTTATGGAGATTTTAACGGGTATCCTTCGTCATGAAACTAGGATGGATTCATCATTCAGATTTCATAACAGATGCGAGAAGCAGCAGATTATTAATCTTTGTTTTGCAGATGATCTTTTTATGTTTGCTAGAGGAGATGTCGGCTCAGCGAAGTGTATTATGGCGGCTCTCTCTAAATTCACTAATATGTCTGGATTGGTCCCTAGTGTTCAAAAGAGCACGGTTTTCTTTTGTAATGTTCCCCAACAGGTGAAGAATGCTATTCTTAATGTTATGCCTTTTGTGGAAGGCTCCCTCCCAGTTAGATATTTGGGAGTTCCTCTTATCTCTACACGGCTTTTATATAAAGATTGGTGTGTTCTTTTTGAAAGACTAGAGAAACGTATTTCGAACTGGAAGAACAAGCTGCTTTCTTTTGCGGGGCGGTTACAGCTTATTTTGGCGGTCCTCTCTTCTATGCACATTTACTGGTCGTCGGTATTTATTTTACCATCTCGGGTGACTCATGATCTTGAAGCTAGAATGCGTAATTTTTTATGGAGTCAAGATATCTCGTATCAAAAAGGGAGGGCAAAGGTTTCATGGAATTCTATTTGCACTCCCAAATTTGAAGGAGGTTTGGGAATTAGACGTATAGGTGATGTGAATAAAGCGCTTATGGCAAATCATGTTTGGAGTGTTATTACTAAACGGAAGTCGCTTTGGGTTGAGTGGGTGCATGACTACAAATTAAAAGGTAAGAGTTTCTGGATAGTTAAGATTCCTACCAACTGTTGTTGGAGCTGGAGAAAACTTCTCCAACTCCGGCCGATGATAAGAAACTATTTGTGGACTTCGCTTGGGGATGGGAGATCAACGTCTGCTTGGTATGATATTTGGAGTGTGTTAGGCCCGCTAGGTAATATATTGTCGCCCAGAACGATTACGAACGCTGGGTTTACACTGGAAGATTCTGTTGCGGATATTTATTCAGAGGATGGTTGGCAATGGCCCACGGCTTGGAGGGATTTGTTTCCTATGCTTATTCAGTTGGATCAGATCCAACCGGTTGCAGGTAAACGAGATATCATTCAGTGGCGGGTGGGTGATAATGTGAATGAGGTCTCGGCTTCAAGTATTTGGGATTCTATTCGGTATAGAGAGCAGGAGGTCGAATGGAGTAAAGTAGTCTGGTTCGCTCATTGCATCCCAAGACACTCTTTCTTATTGTGGCTGATTATGAGGAAGAAGTTACTCACTCAAGATGTTATTCTTAGCTGGGATTTCTCGAGGAGAAAAAACATGAATATGATGTGCTGTTTACTTTGTTATGAGAATCATGATTCGCATACACATCTTTTCTTTGAATGCAAATTCTCTACACAGGTTTGGAACATGGTTCGGATTAAAGCTGGTATGGATAATGTTAATCCAAAGTGGGATGATATTGTTTCTTGGTTGATGGTCAGAACTCGTTCTAAGCTAGCAGCTGATTATGTTAGTAGACTTTTGGTGGCGGCTAGTGCTTACTTCATATGGCAGGAACGTAATTCTAGACTTTTTAAAAATCAGTTGAGACCTCCGGAGCAAGTTTATGAGGCGATTGTCAAGACTGTTCGATACAAGCTTATGGGAGTGAAGATGAAGCAGACGGATAGAGTTCGAAAGCTTCTAGGAGAATGGGAGATTGTAGTTAGTCACAAAGATGAAGCGGCCGGTTGATTAGTTTTTATTTCGTATTCTAGAGTTTAGTCTAGTTGTGTCTTTTGGTAGATTGGGCTTGTGTGGTTTTCCTTTTGTTTACTTTCATGAGGCATGTCTCATGATTGAACTAGTGTAGGCTTTCTACGCTACTTGTTTTATTTGGTTGTGAATATATAGAATCTCCGGGGTAACCCCTTTACCCAAAAAAAAAAGATACTAAGTAACTGCCCATTAACATGTCCCCACATTACATCAGTTTCCCCCTTGATTAAAGCTGCAGTTAATTGGGTCTTTTGACTGGGCTAGAACTGTAATCAATTGAGCCATTTGACTGCAATTAGTTGGGTCATTTGACTGGATCATGGGTCTAGGATCATCAACAGGAAATGGGTTAATTTGACCCGTTAGGTCAGTTGGATATGTACGCAACAATGTATAATATAATAAAAGCACTTATATATAGGAAGTACCAGCGGGGTATCCACCATGCTTTTATCATATAACACATAGCCCCGTTACATAAGTCACTTATCAATATCCAACCAAAATGACTTGTTCAATGTCAAAATGTTTATGTGTAAACCATGTTCAATGTCATGTGTGAAATGTATCATGTATAACCAAATGAAATGCATAGCAAGTAGAAAGATATCTACTCAAACTATGTGATAATGTCAATGTGAAAACAAATGTCATGTACGGTGAATAACTAGTAGTTACTCAACCCCATAGGAAAATGTACAAAACAAGGTCTTTAAATAAACCTAAGTTTAAATCAAATGTTATGTTTTGCAGAAAACAATGCTTTATGATTACAAACATTTATTCAGTAATGTTCATTCGCATACATTCAAGCCTTGCGACTGTGGCGACAAACCTTTAAACAAATTAAAGGTTCATCTAAGTTATGTATATCGGATTCTGTCATTCCCAACTTCCAAACAAACCTAGGAAGTCGGAAACAGAATTTGTCAAGTCCTATGGTACCATTACATACTACCGAGCGGCGTAGCTAATGTTAATGAATGTATTATTATCCCGATTAAACATACCAAATGTCATAACCAATGTAGCATGTGAAAACCGTGTACTAAGTATGCTAAGTAAACACTTGGGATTGCTTATTAGTCTTGAGAATAAGACCAAATAAGGCTCCAAGGATCACGAATCAACCGGCACCTAATATAGGTAACTATGTTAATAATCGGATCCTAAATCGGGAGATAGGATAGAATGATGTTCTATAAATCAAATGAGTATTTGAACTCATATGGTATGATTTAATAGAGCTAACATTCTGATTTGAAAGTCTACCTAAGTGCTTTTGACCCGTTTCGACCCATTATGGTAGTATAAGCTACTATGATGCGTCGTTTGCGTAAAACTATGTTCGGATGGTTAACTTTGTGCTATGTCAAGTCTTACATGCCCAAATATGCCTAAACATGTTACTAAATCAGTTTATATGTCAAAAATATGTTCACATAGACAAAATACGGATTTTTGCTTCAAAAGGGCATTTTGGTCATTTCCTATGGGCATATAAGCTAACTAACAAATGACTAACCAATCCTATGTGATCATAAGGTATAACCTCAGAGGTTATTCCCTATGCAATTATGATTACTAATCATGCTTGGTCGGATCCTAATGATCGACCAAACGGGTCATGTTCGAAAGTCTAAGCGGTTGTTTAGACCGCTTAGCTTACGAACCTAAACAAGCACTAAACTATTAGTGACGAGTTAAACATGTCAAAACATGTTTAACCTACTTAGAAAACTGATTTGGTATCAAAACCAAGTGTTTTGATACCTAAAAGTAGTTTCATTGCAAAATGCGTGCTAAAACGCATTTTGTCCGAAACTTTGACTCGTCACTATGCCTAGTTAACGTGGTAATCAGTAGGTATAATCGCTAAGGATTATAACCATCGTGATTACAATCACGTTGCAAAGTTCAAACGAACTTTGTGTTGACCATTGACTGGTCGAAGCTGAAAGTCAAACAATGTTTGACTTTTACGCTAGGAAAGCGATAAAAGAACGAAGGAAGCTTACAAAGGGTCCTTGCTAGGGAGAACTTGATCTTATAATTCTCAGGTATGAAGTTTATAAACCTCAACTTAGAGAATTTAGATCAAGGGTGAGGAAAAATGAATGAGAAGAATTGCTATTTATACTTGTTGGAGGTTTGTAGGATCAATCCATATGTTTGTGTGGCCAACAAGCATTAGATCACAGCCATACAAGTGTTAGAGGCCAGCTAATTTGCTTGGGGAGGTGCTAACTTGGCTACCACACAAAGAAATTGCAAGAATGACCCCTGAATTATCAATCTGGTGCTGAAAATAAGGTTTATGTCCAGATGTGATGGTGGCGTGGCGCAACCACAAGGCCATATGGCCGTCGCGCAACGCCTGGGCAATGGCAGGAAGTTTCAAAGTTTGGCAGAAATGGTCCCTACACGTGTTTAAACTTGTTTTCGATTTTTTAACCTCCATTAAGCCATTTTCAAGGCTCTACAAGGTCGTTAAAGTGTAGGGGACCTGAAATATGCTTGGAAATATCACGGATGTCGGTTCGTTTGGTCGTACGGTCACGTTGTTTGGTTAATTACGACGAAACTCGAACGGACGCGAAAACGATCCAAATTTAGTGACGAATGGTATTTTTGCACGCCGAACCCTAAAATAAAAATATTTTAGTGTGTACAAAAATTTTGGATGCCCAGATGTGGTCAGAACGTAAGATATAAGCGTAAATGCAAACTTACGTCGTTTTTTATACTTTTAGTCCCTGTAAGATCAAATAAGCATATTTTCGCACACCGAACCACTCAAAGCTTATTTCTAAGCCATGGTTAGGTTATTTATGGTATGTTTAGCTTATGATAAAGTTCCGGACTGTACGTTTCCTTACGAAACGGCAGACTTTTTCAAGTTGACGCAAATAGTCCCTGCGAGCGAATAAACTTGTTTTTGCCATACTAAACCCTTCAAAACTTATTTCTAAGTCATCTAAGGTTATTTAAGGTATGTTAAGCTTAATTTGCTGTTCTGGAGTGTTTGTCGTGTTAAACTAATTACGTTTACGCATCATTTTGCGTATAACTTTCCAGAAATCGATACAACGTTTAAAATCAATCAAAAACCAAAACGCGCAAAATGTCAAACATAAATAACAAACATTGGGATCAAAACATACTGTTTTATTAATATTGGATTGTTCATAGTTTGTGCAATGATTACACAAGCACAGATTTCACAGTCTCTCCTACTTTAGGTATGCGCTTGTGTTTGAGCCTTTTGACTTCACGGTCCATGATTTCCACAGGTTTCTCAACGAAGTGCATCGTGTTATCAACACGAATTTCATCAAGTGGTATGTGGAGGTTCTCATCAGCTAAACACTTTTTGAGATTGGACATGTGGAAAGTTGGATGAACATTTCCAAGTTCAGGAGGTAGCTCTATTCTGTAGGCTACTTTTCCGATTCTTTCAATGATCTTGAATGGTCCAACATAGCGTGGTGCAAGTTCTCCTTTCTTTCCAAATCTAATCACACCTTTCCAAGGGGATACCTTGAGTAGGACGTGATCACCAACTTGGAATTCTAAGGGCTTGCGTCGTCGATCCGCATAACTCTTTTGACGGCTTCTAGCTGTCTGAAGGTTATCACGAATCTTCTTGACCTTATCTGTAGTCTCTAGAATGAGTTCAGGTCCAGTAAGCTGAGCTTCACCTATCTCATTCCAGCAGACCGGTGAACGACATTTTTGACCGTATAAAGCTTCGGAAGGAGCCATGTTGATGCTAGAGTGATAACTATTGTTGTAGGAGAATTCGATCAATGGTAGATGCGAATCCCAACTACCACCAAAGTCAATCACCATGCTCTAAGCATATCCTCCAGTGTCTGGATTGTTCTCTTAGATTGACCATCCGTTTGAGGATGATATGATGTGCTCAAATTGAGTTGGGTACCCATGGCAGATTGCATGGTTCTCCAAAAGTGAGACGAGAATCGAGCATCTCTGTCAGATATAATGTTCAAAGGAACACCATGTCGGGATACAATCTCATCCACATATATCTTGGCAAGCTTGTCAGCAGATAGATCCTCACGGGTAGGCAAGATAGGTGCTGACTTTGTAAGACGATCAACAACAACCCAAATGGCGTCATGACCTCTTTTAGTACGCGGCAGCTTGGTAATGAGATCCACAACAATGTTTTCCCATTTCCAAACTGGAATCTCTGGTTGCTCCAATAATCCAGAGGGATGTTGATGTTCTGCCTTAACCTAACAAGTAAGGCATTTGGAAACATATAAGGCAATGTCTTTCTTCATACCCGGCCACCAATACTGGGTTCAAAGATCCTTATACATTTTGTCTGCACCAGGATGAATAGAATAACAAGACTTGTGAGCTTCATCCATTAGCAAGGTGCGGAGACCGTCTATACTTGGGACCCACAAACGGCCCATGAAATAGAATATCACAAAGTCTTTCAGTTCAAGCTCAGGCTTAATATGACACGGTAATTCTTTACCCATCAAGTCTTGTGTAACACAAGTATGTTGAGCCTGAGAAATACGGGTTTGAATGTCAGATCGAACCTGAACAGAGTGAAGCTTGACACGTTCCTTATGACTCAATGCGTCAGCCACGACATTCGCCTTACTAGGATGGTAGGGAATTTCGCAATCGTAGTCGTTTAGAAGCTTAACCCAACGTCGTTGCCTCATGTTTAGTTCTTTCTGATTGAAAATATGCTGGAGACTTTTGTGGTCAGTAAACACTACACACTTTGTACCATAAAGGTAGTGTCTCCAGATTTTGAGGGCAAATATTACAGCACCAAGCTCAAGATCATGAGCGGTGTAGTTCTTCTCGTGCACCTTCAGCTGTCTTGATGCATAAGCTATGACTTTGTTTCTTTGCATAAGAATGCAGCCAAGGCCTAAGTTAGATGCATCATAGTACACGAAAAAATCGTCATTGCCCTAAGGTAATGATAGAATAGGTGCATTGCAGAGCTTCTGTTTCAAGGTCTGAAATGCTTCTTTCTGTTTGGATCCCCACTCAAAAGGTTTATTCTTCTGAGTTAAAGCAGTGAGAGGAACCGTAATGTTGGAGAAGTTTTCAATGAAACGGCGGTAATAACCCGCAAGACCAAGAAATGAACGAACCTCGGTAGGAGTACTAGGTGTATCCCAATCCTTAATCGCACTGATTTTGGCGGGATCTACATGAATACCTTGTCCGTTGACTATGTGCCCCAAAAATTGAACTTCCTTAAGCCAGAATTCGCACTTGGAGAATTTGGCGAAAAGTTGTTCTTTCTTTAGAAGCTCCATTATAAGACGAAGATGTTGTTCATGATCAGCTCGAGTCTTAGAATAGATCAAAATGTCATCAATGAAAACGATGATGAATTTGTCCAAATAAGGCTTACAAACCATATTCATTAAATCCATGAAAACAGCAGGAGCATTAGTTAGACCGAAAGGCATAACAGTGAACTCATAATGACCATATCGTGTACGGAAGGCTGTCTTGGGAATATCCTCTTCGAGTACACGAAGCTGATGATACCCAGAACGTAGATCAATCTTTGAAAAGCAAGTGGCACCCTGTAGCTGATCAAAGAGATCATCAATGCGAGGTGGGGAATATCGATTCTTGATGGTAAGCTTGTTAAGCTCACGGTAATCGATACACATCCTGAAAGATCCATCTTTCTTTTTCACAAATAGGACAGGAGCGCCCCAAGGTGAAAAGCTCGGACGAATGAATCCTTTGTCAGATAGCTTCTGAAGCTGCTTAGACAATTCTTGCATCTCAGACGGTGCAAGACGATAAGGTGACTTAGCAACATGATTTGCACCAGGTACGAGATCGATACGAAACTCAACTTGGCGTATAGGGGGTAAACTAGGTAATTCTCCAGGAAATACATGAGTGGTGTAGTTTTTCTCATGTATCTTCAACTGCCTCGATGCGTATGCTATGACTTTGTTTCTTTGCATCAGGACGCAGCCAAGTCCCAATTTAGATGCATTACAATAAACGACGAAATCATCATTGCCCTCAGGCAAAGTTAGAACAGGCGCGTCACAAAGTTTCTGTTTCAAAGTCAGAAATGCTTTCTCTTGCTTGAATCCCCAATCAAAGGGCTTGTTCTTCTGAGTTAGAGCACTTAGAGGAACTGCAATCTTCGAGAAGTTCTCAATGAAGCGGCGGTAATAACCCGCTAGACCAAGAAAAGAACGAACTTCAGTAGGAGTTGTAGGCGTATCCCAATCCTTAATCGCACTGATCTTGGAGGGATCTACATGAATACCTTGTTCATTGATAATATGTCCTAAGAATTTAACTTCTTTAAGCCAGAATTCACACTTGGAGAATTTGGCGAAAAGTTGCTCTTTCTTTAGGAGTTCCAGAGTAAGACGAAGATGTTGCTCATGATCAGCTCGCGTCTTAGAATAAATCAAGATGTCGTCAATAAAAACAATGACGAACTAATCCAAATAAGGTTTGCAGACCCTATTCATTAAGTCCATGAAAACAGCAGGAGCATTAGTCAAACCGAATGGCATGACTGTGAATTCATAATGCCCATAGCGAGTACGGAACGCTGTCTTGGGAATGTCTTCTTCATGCACCCGAAGTTGATGATATCCGGAACGCAGATCAATCTTTGAAAAATAAGAAGCGCCCTGTAACTGATCAAAGAGATCATCAATGCGAGGTAGGGGATATCGATTCTTGATGGTAAGCTTGTTAAGTTCACGATAATCGATACACATCCTAAATGATCCATCCTTCTTCTTGACAAAAAGAACGGGAGCACCCCAGGGTGAAAAGCTAGGACGTATAAAACCTTTGTCAGAGAGCTCCTGAAGCTGCTTAGACAACTCTTGCGTCTCAGACGGCGCAAGACGATATGGAGCTCTGGCAATGGGATTTGCACCAGGTACGAGGTCAATGCGGAACTCGACTTGGCGTGCTGGGGGTAGACCAGGTAACTCTCCAGGGAAAACTTCAGAATAATCCCGAACGACAGGGATATCTGAAATAGACTTACCCTTGCCTTTATCTGCTGTAACATGTGCTAAGAAAGCCACATAGTTCTTCCGCAGATATTTCCGAGCTTTAAAACAAGACATGAGCTTGAGACCACCAGACGGTTTCTCACCTTGAACCTGTAGGATCTCGCCTGTCGACAGCGGCACACGAACGATCTTCTCGAAACAAACTACCTCTGCGTGATGCTTGGATAACCAATCCATACCCACAATGACGTCGAAGCTTCCAAGTTGCATAGGCGTGAGGTTGATAGGAAAAAGATGGTCGTTAAGGTTCAACTGGCAGTTGCGTAGAACAGAATCAAGAACAACGGGTTCACCACTAGCAACTTCTACTGTCAAGGGTTTTCCTAGTTTCGTTCTAGTCACGCGAAGCATTGGCTCAAAAGATAATGACACAAAACTCTTGTCGGCACCCGAATCAAAAAGAACAGATGCAGGCTGATTATTAATAAAGAAGTACCGTTCACCACATTATCGTCCGCTTGTGCCTCTTGAGCATTCATGTTGAAGACTCGACCTCGAGCCGGAGCCTGATTCTGATTCTGGTTAGCTAGCCTTGGGCATCGGTTTCTGTAGTGGGTCAGATCCCCACAATTGTAGCACGAACCAAGAGGAAAAGGAGGTCGTGCAGCTTGACCTTGTTGCTGAGCAGGAGGCTGAGCAACTTATTGAGCCGGGTTCTGAACTGCCTGATTCTGAGCAAACCGACAAACATTGGCAAGATGACCCGACTTCCCACAGTTATTACAGAAACGGCACTGATGTTGCGGCTGATGGTGACTGTTGCATCTATTGCACAAAGGTGCATTCCCTGAATAGGGCTTCTTCGCTGGAGGCTGTGCGGGTTGGTTGGGAGCTGCCTGGTTAGCTTGGGCAGTGACAGCATAGTTTTGGGAAGCCTTACGCTTCCTTGCCCTTTTCGATGAACCAGAATCCTTTCCATTCTTGTTTTGACCTTTCTTGCTATCTTCCTTGTCAGACGACTTTTTCTTGCCCTTGTCACCCTTCCTGTGTAACTTATTCTTCCGAATCTGTGACTCGGTCAATGTCGCTGCTAACTCGATAGCCTGACGGAGTGTGGCAGGGTTACTACCAGTAATGATGTCTTGTACTGAGTCAGGTAGGCCGTCGATGTACCTTTCGATAGCCTTGTCGAGTGGGGTAACCATTGTCGGGCAAAGCAGACTCAACTCCTCAAATCTATCGGTATATGCCCTATGCTCGCCACTGTCTTGTTTCAAGTCATCGAACTCTTTCTCCAAAAGCTCGTTGTTCATGACGAGGACAGAACTCTCTCATCATAAGGGCCCTAAGTTCAGCCCATGTCTGTGCTAGAGCAACTTCTGCGCCCCGGTCTCTCATAACCCCGTTCCACCATGTGAGAGCCCTCTTCTGAAACACACTTGAAGAAAACTCGACCTTGCGATTGTCAGGACACTGCATGTGGCGGAAAGTATTCTCAATGCTCTCGAACCATTGAAGAAGCCCAGTCGCTCCTTCAGAACCACTAAACTTGAGTGGTTTAGCCGAGTTAAAATCCTTGTATTTGCATGGAGCATTGTTGTTGTTGTTGGCTTGGTCCCATTGAGCAAAGAGGTTTGGGAATTGAGCAGCCATTTGCTGCGCAATGATTTCTGCCAGTTCGGCAGTCGTTATCTGGTTTTCGCGTCGAGGAGGCATTCTAAAAGGGGAAACATGAAAGGAAACGAGTGAGATGTTTGGGTGAAAAGAATGAGATGATGCAAAAATTGATAATGGCAAAGATGGTGGTCATTTGTTCGCATCACAAAGCAAACAAACGACACACAGTGACTAATCAAAGTAAATGGGTCAAAAAAATAATGTATCGCGAAGACATGCTCGCCTATAAGTGAACACTCACCCCAAGAGTTCCCAGGTAAGAGTGACTGGTCCGATTATGTGGATTTGTACGAACACTCTAGCCTTAGACAGAAAACCCAGGGTACAGGCATTCACCCTTCCAGTTTGCACGTGTTCACATTATTTAAAACCCAAAACCTTGACGAGATTTTGAAAACTCAAAGGGGTTCAAAACCTTATAACAGAGGGTTCAAAACCTTACAATAGAGGGTTCAAAACCTTGTAATAAATTATTCAAAAACAGAAGATTGTTTTTCGAAAATCGTTTCGGAAAAATTTTGTTTTTGTTTTGATAATCACCTAAGGATATGTGATGTGCATGTTTTAAGATCTAAACACAAGATAACTTGTGTTAGGGTCCTAGAAAGGTTATAGTCTAGGTCAAAGCATTACTAATAACCTAATTCCCTATAACCATTGGCTCTGATACCAACTCTTCTGTCACACCCCGACCACGTATAACATACAAAACGAGGCGGAAAACGTCGGGGAGTGTTGTAACAGAATTATTGTTTCTCAACCATGGCATACAAAGTTGTATTTTATTTATTAAACAAGAGTGTTACATTGTCTTAAACAGGAAGCAAAGAGTTCATAACATAATTAAACTAGTCTATCTTCATTTTTATTCTCTAAGGCACAGGTCCACCCTAGTGTCACGATCATCATCCTACGCAAAAGCTCCTGAAAACACATGTGAAAATAGGTACGTCAGCATAAAAATGCCTGTGAGATACATAGGATTTGTGAAAAGAGGATTCATGACTTATGAGTTTAGAAAAAGTTGTTTAACAAAAGTCAGTCATGAACCTTGTAAATTGTTTTGTTTTGTAAATCATTCAAAAAGCGATGATATGTATAAGTAAGAGAATAATGTAAGGTTAAATGAATAACCAAGTAAAATGAGTTTGTATAAGATAAGTTGTTTTGTAAATCAATGTCTTGTGAAAATAAGTTGTTTATGTAAAACGTAATATGTCAAATATTGAAATGATTTAAGTAACGCTACGACATGTAATATCATACAAACACTTATTTATAGGAAGTACCAGCGGCGTATCCACCATGCTTGTATCATATTACACACGCCTCGTTACTCAAATCACTTACTCAAACCAACCACCAATGTAAATTTTTTATGTATAAATGAATTGTCATGTGTTAATGTGTAAACCATATCGAAATGTCTATGTCCAATGTAAACCACTCAATGTGTATATCAATGTTAAAATGTTATGGTTAATGTAGATCATGTAATGTGTACCCAAAAATATCATGTATGGTAAGTGAAATATATCAACTAAACCATATGTAAAATGCACAAAAACAAGGTATTGAAGTAAAACATGGTTTAAATCAAAGTTATGTTTTGTGGAACAAATGCATGCTATACTGATACAAACATTTATGCGGTATTGTGAAAATGCATACATCCAAGCCTTGAGACTGTGGCGATAAACCCTTAAACAAATTAAAGGTTTATCTAAGTTATGTGTATCGAATTCGGTCATTCCTTTCATCCAAACCTACCCAGGATGTCCGGAACAGGAGTTGTCGATTCCTATGGTACCACTACCTACTAACGAACGGCGTAGCTAATGTTAATGAATGTATTGTTCCATTGTAAACAACCCAAATGTCATACCAAAATGTAAGCATGTGATGGAAACAAATGTACTAAGTATGCACACAATGGACATACATAGCATGAAATGTAATGTAAAACGATGTACTATAAATGTACTAATGAACGTAGCAGGTATATGATGTGAAAGCATGAAAGTAACAAGTAGGCACATGTGTTCCACCCCAAAACATTTGGAAAACAGTAAAAGTGTAGTTCTCTCTCTCTCTAATGGAGAAAATCGACCCTCTTGCTTCCTTGACCTAAAATTCGTTTTTCTTGATGATTGTAGGGATTGTTTTGTGTGATTAGAGTCTCATCAATTCTGATTTACACTTACAATTCAATATAATCATTCTTTGATTCGTTTTTGTTCAAGATTAGGGTTTGTTTTTCGTTTTTTTCTACACTTGGCTGCCGCTGGTTGTTTGGTTTCGTTGTTAATCTGGACTGGGTATACAAAGAGAGATTGTGTTTGCTGCTTTTACAATCTGATTCATCCTTTCTTGATCGATTTTGTTCTTGACGGCTGCTAGGGTTTTTCAGGTTTCTTTTGTTTGAAATAGGGTTGGCGGCTAGGGTTTTTCAGGCTTTTCACATAATTGTTGGCCGACATCTCTAAGGGATCAGTTTCTTGCTTTTGTAATCAGATTAGGGGCTGAAGCAAGGAGTGGATTTTTGAAGTGCGGCAGCCTTGGTTTAAGGTTTCATTGCAGCTTTAAACTAGGGTTTACACATTGTTCGTATTCAACACACTTCTGATTGGAACGAATTTCTGTGACGGCTGCTAGGGTTTGTCAGGGTTCTTAATGGATGAACTCACGAAAACTGGTGGTAGGCCACCACTGTCATTCAAAGAAATAGCGGATCGTATACTTGATGTTGATGGGAACAATATACAGCCAAAACGTGGTATAAACATTATCAATGAACTAACTAAGGTCTCGGCACCGGTTCAATTGGATAATCTGTTCTCACCAATAACAGGTTTCCATGGGCTGAATTTATCGGCTGATAAGGAGAGTACAAAGTTTTCTGGGGCTGCGAATCCATTGGTTGGTAACTCGAATTCAGGATTTTCTGGGGCTGCGGAACCTTTATCATTTGCTAAAGTAGTGAATAACGCAAAGGAGAATGTAAAGGTTAATTTTCGGATGATGGAATCTAGTGAGTTAGTTGATGGAGCCGATGTTGTTATTCCATTGTCTTCGGTTAAACAAGTCTCTGACAGGTATGCTAACACTTTGTATGGATATTTTCTGGGTAAACGTCTGGCTTTCCCAGTGGTGGATTATTTTGCAAAGAACAACTGGGCTAAATATGGTCTCTCTAGACTAATGATGAATGTCACACCCCGACCGCGTAAAACAACAAATCGCGGCGGAAACATCGGGGCGTGTTGCGACAAAATTAATTGTTTCATAACCATGGCACACAAAGTGTATTTTATTTATAAACAAAGGTGTTACATTGTCTCGAAATAGTAAATTAAGAGTTCAGAACATAATTAAACATAGTCTATCATCTTTTAAAGTCTCTAAGGCACAGGTCCGCCCTAGTGTCATGATCAACATCCTATGGAAAAGCACCTGAAAACACATGTGAAAATAGGTACGTCAGCATAAAAATGCCTGTGAGATACATAGGTTTGTGAAAATAAGATTCATGACTTTTGTTTGAGAAAATGTTTAGTCATGAACCTTGTTATTTGCTTTGTCTTGTAAATCATTTGAAAACAATAAGATCAGATGATATGTATAAGTGAATGTCAGGTTAAATAAATAACCATGTAACAATGTGTTTGTATAAGATAAGTTGTTTGTAAATCAATGTCTTGTGAAAAGTATGTTATTTGTATAAAATGTTCTATGTCTCAAACTGAAATGATTCAAGTAACGTTACGCCATGTAATACCATACAAACACTTATATATAGGAAGTACCAGCGGCGTATCCACCATGCTTGTATCATATTACACACGCATCATTAACTTAATCACTTAATCAAACCAAACCAACCAATGTAAGAAGTCTATATTTAACCCAATTGTCAATTGTATTGAATAATATGTCAAAGTGTTTATGTCAAGATGTAAATCATGTCAAATGTCTATGTCAAATATCCATGTCAAATGTCTATGTCAAATATCCATGTCAAATGTCTATGTCAAATATCCATGTCAAATGTCTATGTCAAAATGTCATGTATGGCAAGCGAAATGTCTCAACTAAACCATATGCACGAAAACAAAGTATTGAAGTAAAACTTGGTTTAAATCAAAGCTATGTTTTATGTAAATGCATGCAACTATTTAATATGAACATCTATGCGGTATTGTGAATATGCATACATCCAAGCCTGGCGACTGTGGTGATAAACCCTTTAAACAAATTAAAGGTCTATCTGTCTTATGTCAACGAATTCGGTCATTCCTTTCTGTCCCCTTACCCTGGGATGTCCGGAACGGGAGTTGTCAATTCCTATGGTACCACTACCTACTAACGAACGGCGTAGCTAATGTTAATGAATGTATTGTCCCATGTAAACAAACCAAATGTCATACCAAAATGTAAACATGTGAAAACAATGCACTAAATATGTAATCAAATGAACATACATAGCGTGAAATGTCATGTAAAACGATGTACTAAGTAATGCACACAATGGGCATACCTAGCATGAAATGTCATAAAATCATGTACTATAATGTACTAACGAACATAGCAGTATATGATGTTAAAACAGGAAAGCATGAAAGTAACAAGTAGGCACATGTGTTCCACCCCAAAACAGTTTGGAAAACAGTAAAAGAGGGGTCTATGTACTCACTTGAGATTGCTCAGTTGTATAAAGATAACCACCAAGCAATGCAAGAGATCTCGGAATCAAACGGCACCTAATATAGGTAACTATGTCAATAAACCGGACCTATCTCGGAAGACTGGGTAGCATTAGGGTTTGTAAACCAAATGAGTGTCGGAACTCACGTGATATGGTTTAACAAAGCCTACATGCTAAATGAAACTTAACATATTTGTTTACGACCCATTATGATCCGTTTAGGTAGCTTATGCTACTTTAACGCATCGTGCGCGTGAAACGCGTTTGGACCGCCTAACTAGTCCTATGACAAGTATTATATGCCTAAACATGTTACATAATCAGTTACCTGACAAAAGTTTAGGTTACATATGCTAAATTGCCAATTATGTATGAAAAGGGTATTTTGGTAATTTACCTAAGGCATATAAACTACCTATCATACAACTATTTAAACGTCGTGACCATAAGGTATAACCTCGGAAGGTTATTCCCTACACTATGGTCACCTAATGTATTTGGTCGGATCCTAATGATCGACCAAACTGGGTCGGGTTCGAAGGTATAGGCGATTTATTAGATCGCCTACCCTACGACCCTAGGCAACGTGGTAATCAGTAGGCATAGTCCCAAGGGACTATGACCATCGTGATTACAATCACGTTGCGAAGTTCTAACGAACTTCGCATTGACCATTACTGGTCAACGCTGAAAGTCAAACAAAGTTTGACTTTCTGACTCGAAAAGCAGTAAAAATAAGGAAAAGAACGAAAGAATACTTACGAAGGGTCCCCGAATGCTAATCTAGATCAGTATAGTTCAGGTATGAAACAAGGTTTCAACTTAGAACACAACTAATAAGATTCTAGTGCTTAAAAACAATGAAAGGCATGGGGTATATATAGTTTTTGGTGAACCGTTGAGATCGTTTCTTGGAAAAGGGGGCACGATCAAGGCCGTACACTTGTCGGAATGTTATGGTACCTCAATTGGCCACCCACCATAAGGTATCAACATGTGGAAGAGAGATTAGGAGTGCAAAACAGCTGAAAACAGGCTGTTAAGTACTCTGTATCTGGTCTGAACTTGCTTTACGGACCTCAAAGCTGCCAATGTTGAGGTCCGTAAGGTAACAACTTTGGCAGATTTACAGTTTTGGTCCCTGCAGCCCCTAAACTTGGTTTTCAATGCATTTTTGACACGTTTAAGGCCCGTTAACCCCATTTCAAAGCTCTAAAATGAAGTTAAAGTATAGGGAACTTAAAATGTGCTCAAAAATATCTCGGATGTCGGTTCGTTTGGCCGTACGGTCGCGATGTTCGCTTAATTACGACGGAATGCGCACAAACGCGAAAAACGATCCAAATGATGCGACGAATGGATTTTTCTTATGGCGAACACTAAAATATAATATAGTCATGCTTTCATAAATTTTTGGATGTCCAGATGTATTCAGAACGTAAGTTATGCGCGAAAATGCAAACTTGTGCACTTTTTGACACTTTTAGTCCCTGAATGTCCCAAAAGTTTATTTTAGCACACCAAACCCCTCAAAGCCTATTTCTAAGCTATGTAAAGGATATTTAAGGTGTGTTTAACTTATGGTCATGTTCCGGAATGTTCGTTACAGTTCAAATTGACATACTTTCGCAGTTTGTCATATTTAGTCCCTGTAAGCGAATTAACTTGTTTTTGCCATACCAAAGCCTTCAAAACTTATTTCTAAGTTATGTAAAGGTTATTTAAGGTATGTTGAGTATATGTTGATGTTCCGGAGTATTTCTCGCATTAAACTGCGTACGTTTACGCACTAGTTTGCGTATAACTCTCCAGAAAGCGATGTAGAGTTTGAAATTACATAAAAGTCAAAACATGAAAAATGTATAACATAACAAAACAAACATTGGGATCAAATAACATTGTTTTATTGATAACAGAACTGTTCATAGTGATTACAAGCACAGTTGTTACAGTCTCCCCTACTTGTGGAAATTTCGTCCCGAAATTTATTTAGAGGAAACTCGTGGAAAAAGATGTGGATATTTCGCCTTCATTTGATCTTCGCGTTCCCAAGTAAACTCAGGTCCACGTTTAGCTTCCCCAGCGAACTTTGACCAAAGGAATGCGCTTGCGTTTGAGCCACTTGACTTCACGTTCCATGATTTCCACTGGTTTCTCAACAAATTTCAGTGTTTTGCCAACACGAATTTCGTCAAGCGGTATGGAGAAGTTCTCATCAGCTGTACACTTCTTGAGATTGGACACGTGAAAAGTTGGATGAACATTTCCCAGTTCAGGAGGTAACTCAAGTCTGTAGGCTACCTTTCCGATTCTTTCGACGATCTTGAATGGTCCAACGTATCTAGGTGCAAGTTTTCCTTTCTTTCCAAATCTTATCACACCCTTCCAAGGTGAGACTTTAAGTAATACTCGATCACCGACTTGAAATTCAAAGGCTTTGCGTTTTGGGTCCGCGTAAATCTTCTGACGGTTTCTAGCTGCCTGAAGGTTATCACGAACTTTCTTGACCTTGTCAGTTGTCTCTAAAATGAGGGCAGGTCCAGTAAGTTGAGCCTCGCCAATCTCATTCCAGCAGACTGGTGAACGACATTTTCGACCATAGAGAGCCTCGAAAGGAGCCATTTTGATGCTAGTCTGATAACTGTTGTTGTAGGAGAATTCAATCAATTTAAGATGTGAATCCCAGCTACCACCAAAATCGATCACACAAGCTCTTAGCATATCCTCCAGAGTCTGGATTGTTCTCTCAGATTGACCATCCGTTTGCGGATGATAAGCTGTGCTCAGATTAAGTTGGGTCCCCATGGCAGATTGCATGGTTCTCCAAAAATGAGAAGTGAAACGAGCATCTCTGTCAGAAATGATGTTCAAAGGAACACCATGTCGAGCCACAATTTCATCTACATAGATTTGAGCAAGTCTGTCAGTAGGAAAATCCTCGCGGATTGGCAAGAAATGTGCTGACTTTGTAAGACGATCAACGACTACCCAGATGGCATCATGACCTTTCTTTGTGCGCGGGAGTTTGGTAACAAGATCCATAGTAATGTTTTCCCATTTCCAAACTGGGATCTCTGGTTGCTCCAATAAACCCGAAGGACGCTGATGTTCAGCCTTAACCTTAAGACAAGTAAGGCATTTTGATACGTATAAGGCAATGTCTTTCTTCATACCAGGCCACCAATAGTGAGTACGAAGATCCTTATACATCTTATCTGAGCCCGGATGAATGGAATAACGAGACTTATGGGCTTCATCCATAAGCAAGGTACGAATATCATCCTGGCTTGGGACCCACAAACGGTCCATGAAGTAATATGAGCCATTGTCCTTCAGTTCCAGAGCAGGTGTTATGTGATAGGGAAATTCCTTATCCATCAAACCTTGTGAAACACAAGATTGCTGAGCTTGAGAAATGCGTGCTTGAATATCGGATCGAGCTTGAATAACAGATTGAACACGTACACAATGAAGCTTAGTACGTTCCTTACGACTCAATGCATCAGCTACGACATTCGCCTTACCAGGATGGTAGCGAATTTCGCAGTCATAGTCGTTTAAAAGCTCAACCCAACGTCGCTGTCTCATGTTGAGTTCTTTCTGGTCGAAGATATGCTGAAGACTTTTGTGGTCAGTGAAAACCACACATTTTGTACCGTACAAATAGTGTCTCCAGATCTTGAGAGCAAAGACAACTGCACCCAACTCAAGATCATGAGTGGTGTAGTTCTTCTCATGTACCTTCAACTGCCTTGATGCATAAGCTATGACTTTGTTCCTTTGCATAAGAACACAGCCAAGACCCAATTTAGATGCATCACAATACACGACAAAATCATCATCACCCTCGGGCAATGATAGAACAGGCGCATCGCAAAGCTTCTGCTTCAGGTGTTGAAAAGCTTCCTCTTGTTTGAATCCCCAGTAAAAGGGCATTTTCTTCTGAGTTAGAGCAGTTAGTGGAACTGCAATCTTAGAGAAGTTTTCAATGAAGCGGCGATAATAACCCGCTTGACCAAGAAAAGAACGAACTTCAGTAGGAGTAGTAGGCGTATCCCAATCCTTAATCGCACTGATCTTGGAGGGATCTACATGAACACCTCGTTCGTTGATAATGTGTCCCAAAAATTGAACTTCTTTAAGCCAAAATTCGCACTTGGAGAATTTGGCGAAAAGTTGCTCTTTCTTCAGGAGTTCCAGAGTAAGACGAAGATGCTGCTCGTGATCAGCTCGCGTCTTAGAGTAAATCAAGATGTCATCGATAAAAACAATGACGAACTGATCCAAATAAGGTTTGCAGACCCTATTCATTAAGTCCATGAAAACAGCAGGAGCATTAGTCAAACCGAATGGCATGACTGTGAACTCGTAATGTCCATAACGAGTACGGAATGCTGTCTTCGGAATGTCTTCTTCTTGCACCCGAAGTTGATGATATCCAGATCGCAGATCAATCTTCGAAAAATAAGAAGCGCCTTGTAACTGATCAAAGAGGTCGTCGATGCGAGGTAAGGGATATCGATTCTTGATGGTAAGCTTGTTAAGCTCACGATAATCGATACACATCCTAAAGGATCCATCCTTCTTCTTGACAAAAAGAACGGGAGCACCCCAAGGTGAAAAGCTAGGACGTATAAAACCTTTGTCAGAGAGCTCCTGAAGCTGCTTAGACAACTCTTGCATCTCAGACGGTGCAAGACGATATGGAGCTCTGGCAATGGGATTTGCACCAGGTACGAGATCAATGCGGAACTCGACTTGGCGTGCTGGAGGTAGACCAGGTAAATCTTCAGGGAACACTTCTGAATAATCCCGAACGACAGGAATATCTGAAATAGACTTACCCTTGCCTTTATCTTCTGTAACATGTGCTAAGAAAGCCACATAGTTCTTCTGTAGATACTTCCGAGCTTTAAAACAAGACATGAGTTTGAGACCACCGGTAGGCTTCTCACCTTGAACCTGCAGGATCTCGCCTGTCGAAAGTGGCACACGAACAATCTTCTTGGAACAAACTATCTCTGCGTGATGCTTGGATAACCAATCCATTCCCACAATAACGTCGAAGCTTCCAAGTTGCATAGGCGCGAGGTCAATAGGAAAAAGATGGTCGTTTAGATTCAACTGGCAGTTGTGAAGAACAGAATCAAGAATAATGGGTTCACCACTAGCAACCTCTACTGTCAAAGATTTGCCTAGTTTCGTTCTAGACACACTAAGCATTTGCTCAAAAGATAATGACACGAAACTCTTATCGGCACCAGAATCGAAAAGAACGGATGCAGGCTGATTATTAATAAAGAACGTACCGTTCACCACATTATCATCAGCCTGTGCCTCTTGGGCATTCATGTTAAAAACTCGGCCTCGAGCCGGAGCCGGATTCTGGTTCTGGTTCTGGTTCTGGTTGGCTAGCCTTGGGCACCGATTTCTATAGTGGGTCAGATCCCCATAATTGTAACAAGCACCCGGTGGGTATTGTGGTCGTGCAGCTTGACCCTGTTGCGGAGCAGGAGGCTGAGCAACTTGTTGAGCCTGGTTCTGAACCGCGGGATTCTGAGCAGATCGACAAACATTGGCGAGATGGCCTGATTTCCCACAGTTAGTACAGAAACGGCATGCAAGTTGTGGCTGGTGGTGACTGTTGCATCTGTTGCACAAAGGTGCATTCCCTGTATAGGGTTTCTTTGCTGGAGGCTGCGCAGGTTGGTTGGGAGCTGCCAGATTAGCTTGGGCAGTGATAGCAAAATTTTGGGAAGCCTTACGCTTCTTTGCCCTCTTTGAAGAACCAGAGTTCTTTCCATTCAAGTTTTGACCTTTCTTGCTATCTTCCTTGTCAGCCGACTGCTTCTTGCCCTTGTCACCCTTCCTGTGTAGCTTTCCCTTTCTAATCTGCGACTCAGTCAATGTCGCTGATAACTCGATCGCCTGACGGAGTGTGGCAGGTTCACTACCAGTAAGAATGTCTTGTACCGTGTCAGGTAGGCCATCGATGTATCTCTCGATAGCCTTGTCGAGTGGGGTAACCATTGTTGGGCAAAGCAGACTCAACTCTTCAAACCGATCAGTATAAGCCCTGTGCTCACCACTATCTTGCTTCAAAACATCAAACTCTTTCTCCAACGCTCGCTGCTCATGACGAGGACAGAATTCCCTCATCATAAGGGCTCTAAGTTCAGCCCATGTCTGTGCGAGAGCAACTTCAGCACCCCGGTCTCTCATAACCCCGTTCCACCATGTCAAAGCCCTCTTCTGAAATACGCTCGAGGAGAACTCGACCTTGCGATTATCCGGACACTGCACATGGCGAAAAGTATTCTCTATGCTCTCGAACCACTGAAGAAGCCCAGTCGCTCCCTCAGAACCACTAAACTTGAGTGGTTTAGCCTGGTTAAAATCCTTGTATTTGCATGGAACATTGTTGTTGTTGTTGGCTTGGTTCCATTGAGCAAAGAGATTTGGAAACTGAGCAGCCATCTGCTGCGCAATAATTTCTGCCAGCTCGGCAGTTGCTATCTGATTGTCGCGTCGAGGAGGCATTCTAAAAGAGGAAAACATGAAAGGAAACGAGTGAGATGATTGGATGAAAAGAATGAGATGAAACAAAATCAACAAAAGCAAAGATGGTGGTCATTCGTCCGTATCACAAAGCAAACAAACGACACACAGTGACTAATCAAAGTAAATGGGTCAGAAATAATGTAAAATGAAGACATGCTCGCCTATAAGTGAACACTCATCCCAAGAATTCCCAGGTAAGCACAACTGGTCTCGCGTCTGGTTGAGATGTATACGAAGTGCTTGCCTAGACAGAAAACCCAGAATACAGGCATTCACCCTTCCAGTTTGCACATGTTCACATTATTTAAAACCCAAAACGTTTGACGGGATTTTTGAAAATTAGAAGGCACAAGGCCAAAAACCAAACTTGAAAAGGGTTCAAAACCATAAAACAGAGGGTTCAAAACCTTACAATTGAGGGTTCAAAACCTTGTAAAAATTTATTCAAAAACAGATGATTGTTTTTCAAAAATCGTTTCGGAAAAATTTTGGTTCCTTGTTTTGTTAATCACCTAAGGATAGGTGATGTACATGTTTTAAGATCTAAACACAAGATAACTTGTGTTAGGTTCCTAGAAAAGTTATAGTCTAGGTCAAAGCATTACTAATAACCTAATTCCCTATAACCATTGGCTCTGATACCAACTCTTCTGTCACACCCCGACCGCGTAAAACAACAAATCGCGGCGGAAACATCGGGGCGTGTTGCGACAGAATTAATTGTTTCATAACCATGGCACACAAAGTGTATTTTATTTATAAACAAAGGTGTTACATTGTCTCGAAATAGTAAATTAAGAGTTCAGAACATAATTAAACATAGTCTATCATCTTTTAAAGTCTCTAAGGCACAGGTCCGCCCTAGTGTCATGATCAACATCCTATGGAAAAGCACCTGAAAACACATGTGAAAATAGGTACGTCAGCATAAAAATGCCTGTGAGATACATAGGTTTGTGAAAATAAGATTCATGACTTTTGTTTGAGAAAATGTTTAGTCATGAACCTTGTTATTTGCTTTGTCTTGTAAATCATTTGAAAACAATAAGATCAGATGATATGTATAAGTGAATGTCAGGTTAAATAAATAACCATGTAACAATGTGTTTGTATAAGATAAGTTGTTTGTAAATCAATGTCTTGTGAAAAGTATGTTATTTGTATAAAATGTTCTATGTCTCAAACTGAAATGATTCAAGTAACGTTACGCCATGTAATACCATACAAACACTTATATATAGGAAGTACCAGCGGCGTATCCACCATGCTTGTATCATATTACACACGCATCGTTAACTTAATCACTTAATCAAACCAAACCAACCAATGTAAGAAGTCTATGTTTAACCCAATTGTCAATTGTATTGAATAATATGTCAAAGTGTTTATGTCAAGATGTAAATCATGTCAAATGTCTATGTCAAATATCCATGTCAAATGTCTATGTCAAATATCCATGTCAAATGTCTATGTCAAATATCCATGTCAAATGTCTATGTCAAAATGTCATGTATGGCAAGCGAAATGTCTCAACTAAACCATATGCACGAAAACAAAGTATTGAAGTAAAACTTGGTTTAAATCAAAGCTATGTTTTGTGTAAATGCATGCAACTATTTAATATGAACATCTATGCGGTATTGTGAATATGCATACATCCAAGCCTGGCGACTGTGGTGATAAACCCTTTAAACAAATTAAAGGTCTATCTGTCTTATGTCAACGAATTCGGTCATTCCTTTCTGTCCCCTTACCCTGGGATGTCCGGAACGGGAGTTGTCAATTCCTATGGTACCACTACCTACTAACGAACGGCGTAGCTAATGTTAATGAATGTATTGTCCCATGTAAACAAACCAAATGTCATACCAAAATGTAAACATGTGAAAACAATGCACTAAATATGTAATCAAATGAACATACATAGCGTGAAATGTCATGTAAAACGATGTACTAAGTAATGCACACAATGGGCATACCTAGCATGAAATGTCATAAAATCATGTACTATAATGTACTAACGAACATAGCAGTATATGATGTTAAAACAGGAAAGCATGAAAGTAACAAGTAGGCACATGTGTTCCACCCCAAAACAGTTTGGAAAACAGTAAAAGAGGGGTCTATGTACTCACTTGAGATTGCTCAGTTGTATAAAGATAACCACCAAGCAATGCAAGAGATCTCAGAATCAAACGACACCTAATATAGGTAACTATGTCAATAAACCGGACCTATCTCGGAAGACTGGGTAGCATTAGGGTTTGTAAACCAAATGAGTGTCGGAACTCACGTGATATGGTTTAACAAAGCCTACATGCTAAATGAAACTTAACATATTTGTTTACGACCCATTATGATCCGTTTAGGTAGCTTATGCTACTTTAACGCATCGTGCGCGTGAAACGCGTTTGGACCGCCTAACTAGTCCTATGACAAGTATTATATGCCTAAACATGTTACATAATCAGTTACGTGACAAAAGTTTAGGTTACATATGCTAAATTGCCAATTATGTATGAAAAGGGTATTTTGGTAATTTACCTAAGGCATATAAACTACCTATCATACAACTATTTAAACGTCGTGACCATAAGGTATAACCTCGGAAGGTTATTCCCTACACTATGGTCACCTAATGTATTTGGTCGGATCCTAATGATCGACCAAACTGGGTCGGGTTCGAAGGTATAGGCGATTTATTAGATCGCCTACCCTACGACCCTAGGCAACGTGGTAATCAGTAGGCATAGTCCCAAGGGACTATGACCATCGTGATTACAATCACGTTGCGAAGTTCTAACGAACTTCGCATTGACCATTACTGGTCAACGCTGAAAGTCAAACAAAGTTTGACTTTTTGACTCGAAAAGCAGTAAAAATAAGGAAAAGAACGAAAGAATACTTACGAAGGGTCCCCGAATGCTAATCTAGATCAGTATAGTTCAGGTATGAAACAAGGTTTCAACTTAGAACACAACTAATAAGATTCTAGTGCTTAAAAACAATGAAAGGCATGGGGTATATATAGTTTTCGGTGAACCGTTGAGATCGTTTCTTGGAAAAGGGGGCACGATCAAGGCCGTACACTTGTCGGAATGTTATGGTACCTCAATTGGCCACCCACCATAAGGTATCAACATGTGGAAGAGAGATTAGGAGTGCAAAACAGCTGAAAACAGGCTGTTAAGTACTCTGTATCTGGTCTGAACTTGCTTTACGGACCTCAAAGCTGCCAATGTTGAGGTCCGTAAGGTAACAACTTTGGCAGATTTACAGTTTTGGTCCCTGCAGCCCCTAAACTTGGTTTTCAATGCATTTTTGACACGTTTAAGGCCCGTTAACCCCATTTCAAAGCTCTAAAATGAAGTTAAAGTATAGGGAACTTAAAATGTGCTCAAAAATATCTCGGATGTCGGTTCGTTTGGCCGTACGGTCGCGATGTTCGCTTAATTACAACGGAATGCGCACAAACGCGAAAAACGATCCAAATGATGCGACGAATGGATTTTTCTTATGGCGAACACTAAAATATAATATAGTCATGCTTTCATAAATTTTTGGATGTCCAGATGTATTCAGAACGTAAGTTATGCGCGAAAATGCAAACTTGTGCACTTTTTGACACTTTTAGTCCCTGAATGTCCCAAAAGTTTATTTTAGCACACCAAACCCCTCAAAGCCTATTTCTAAGCTATGTAAAGGATATTTAAGGTGTGTTTAACTTATGGTCATGTTCCGAAATGTTCGTTACAGTTCAAATTGACATACTTTCGCAGTTTGTCATATTTAGTCCCTGTAAGCGAATTAACTTGTTTTTGCCATACCAAAGCCTTCAAAACTTATTTCTAAGTTATGTAAAGGTTATTTAAGGTATGTTGAGTATATGTTGATGTTCCGGAGTATTTCTCGCATTAAACTGCGTACGTTTACGCACTAGTTTGCGTATAACTCTCCAGAAAGCGATGTAGAGTTTGAAATTACATAAAAGTCAAAACATGAAAAATGTATAACATAACAAAACAAACGTTGGGATCAAATAACATTGTTTTATTGATAACAGAACTGTTCATAGTGATTACAAGCACAGTTGTTACAATGAATGCGAACGGGTTCTTTTTCTTTAAATTCAAAACAAAGGAAGGGATGGATAAAATGGTAGAGGATGGACCTTGGATGATTAGAAGTGTCCCGATAATTTTGAAGAAGTGGTCGGCCTCTGTCAAATTGGAAAAGGAGGATATTAAAGCTATCCCAGTTTGGGTCAAGATGCATGATGTGCCGTTAGCAGCATATACTGAGGACGGTCTTAGTTTGCTCGCGTCTAAGATAGGGGTGCCTAAGATGTTAGATTCGTACACTTCTACAATGTGTGCTGAATCGTGGGGAAGAAGCAGTTATGCTAGAGCTCTCATTGAAATTCAAGCCGGGGCTGAGTTAAAGAGGAGTATTACTGTTGCTATCCCATCTTTAGATGGTAATGGTCACTCAAAGGTGGAGGTAAAAATCGAATATGATTGGGAGCCTTTAAGGTGTTCATCTTGTTGTGTGTTTGGTCATGAAGATAGCTCGTGCCCAAAGAACCATCAAGTTGTTTCGAGTGGGGATTCTTGGAAGAAAACTGATGATTTTCAGGTTGTGGGTGCCAAGAAGAAGAAAGCTACTAACCAAGGTCTCCATATGAAAAATCAGAAACCTAAGGTAGTGTATAGGCCTGTTGTAAACTCTAAACCAAATTCGTCCTTAAGGAAGCCGATGAACAATCAGGTATCAACGTCTAACCCATTTGATGCCCTTAAGGACGATGATGGTGGTCAGGGAGGTAGTATGGTGGGTCGTATAGAGAAGAAGGCCAAGCAGTCTAATGACAAGCAGGATTCAGATGAGGAGGAGGTCGAGGAAGTCTACAATGAAACTAATGAATTTATGACTTCGGGAACACATCCTTCATCTTCTAGAGCTCGGGCAAGCAACTCCTCCACAAAGGGTTCCAATGGCTAGTCATGTAGTGATTCGAGTCAAGGGGTTGCCAGTTTGTGGCAATTTCATTTTTGATGATGGAGGTTGAGTCATTTTTGGTTTTTTCGTGTTTTGGTCTTGCCTACTTTGTTTCATGGTGTAATGTAGGCTAGGATGTGGGTTGTCTTCGAATGTTTGGTTTTGTTTTTGGTTTACATATACGGGGCATGTCCTGTATATGAATTAGTGTGGAACTCATCCTCACTACTTGTTCTTTATAGGGATTGTTTTAATAGAATCACCGGGGTAACCCTTTACCCAAAAAGAAAACAGTAAAAGTGGGGTCTATGTACTCACTTGGGATTGCACAGAAGTCCTAAGATAACCACCAAGCAATGCTAGAGATCTCGGAATCAAACGGTACCTAATATAGGTAACTATGTTAATAAACCGGACCTAAATCGGAGGATCGGATAGAATGAGGGTTCGTAAACCAAACGAGTATGGAGACTCGTGTAATATGGTTTAACAAAGCCTACATACTAAATGAAACCTAACATAAGTGCTTACGACTCATTACGATCCGTTTAGGTAGCTTATGCTACTTTAACGCGTCGTTCGCGTGAAACGCGTTCGGACCTCCTAACTAGTCCTATGACAAGTAGAATATGCCTTAACATGCCTAATATTGTCGCCAAATCAGTTCAGATGTCAAAAGTTATGTCACATATGTTTATAATGAATTTTGGCATCAAAGGGGTATTTTGGTAATTTGCCTAAGGCATATAAGCTACCTATCATACAACTACTTAAACGCCGTGACCATAAGGTATAACCTCGGAAGGTTATTCCCTACCTACTATGGTCACCTAATGTATTTGGTCGGATCCTAATGATCGACCAAATGGGTCGGGTTCGAAGGTATAAGCGATTTATTAGATCGCTTACCCTTACGACCCTAGACAACGTGGTAATCAGTAGGCATAGTCACTAGGGACTATAACCATCGTGATTACAATCACGTTGCGAAGTTCAGACGAACTTCGCATTGACCATAAACTGGTCAACGCAGAAAGTCAAACAAAGTTTGACTTTCGGACTCGAAAAGCAATAAAAGAACGAAGGAATACTTACGAAGGGTCCCCGAATGCTAATCTTGATTCAAGTAGCTCAGGTATGAAACAAAGGTTTCAACTTAGAGCTTCTCAAATCAGATTCTAGTGGGTTTTGAAGTTGGGGGATGTGGGTATTTATAGGATTTCCCGAACCGTTAGGATCGTTTCTTGGAAACCGTGATCGAATCTAAGGCGTACACTTGTTGGAATGTTGTGGTGACTAAAAATGGCCCCTCATGAACTGAAAGGGCAAGTGTGGGTGTGTGGTTGGGAGTTTAACAGCTGTAATCTGCTGATTAATTGATCTTATCTGATCTGGGAGACTGACGCGGGCCGCGTAAAGGATAGCCCTGGTTTTACGCGGGCCGCATGGCCTGACTGGTCAGAAACAAACTTTCGTAAATGACAGTTTCAGTCCCTGTTACGTGTTTAAGCCATTTCCGACACGTTTAAGGCCCGTTAAGCCAACTTTAAGTCCCTAAAATGATGCCTAAACATTGTGGACATGAAACATGCTAAAAAATATGTCGGATGTCAGTTCGTTTGGTCGTACGATCGCGATGTTCGCTTAATTAAGATGGGATGCGCATAAGCGCGAAAAACGATCCAAATGACGCGACGAATGGATTTTTCTTATTCCAAACACTAAAATAAAATATTTTAGTGCTTAGATAAATTTTTGGATGTCCGGACGTATTCAGAACGTAAGTTATGCGCGAAAATGCAAACTTGTGCACTTTTGGACGCTTTTAGTCCCTGAATGACCCAAAAGTTTATTTTAGCACACCGAACCCCTCAAAGCCTATTTCTAAGCTATGTAAAGGATATTTATGGTAT
Organism: Helianthus tuberosus; assembly: GCA_030545235.1. NCBI lineage: Eukaryota > Viridiplantae > Streptophyta > Magnoliopsida > Asterales > Asteraceae > Helianthus > Helianthus tuberosus. Next base: position 110,239,091 of record CM060409.1, read on the forward strand.
GTTTAACTTATGGTCATGTTCCGGAATGTTCGTTACAGTTCAAATTGGCATACTTTCGCAGTTTGTCAAGTTTAGTCCCTGTAAGCGAATTAAGTTGTTTTTGACATACCAAAGCCTTCAAAACTTATTTCTAAGTTATGTAAAGGTTATTTAAGGTATGTTAAGTATATGTTGATGTTCCGGAGTATTTTTCGCATTAAACTGATTACGTTTACGCATCAGTTTGCGTATAACTCTCCAGAAAGCGATATAGAGTTTGAAATTGAATAAAAGTCAAAACATGAAAAATGTAAAACACAACGAAACAAACATTGGGATCAAATAACATTGTTTTATTGATAACTGGGCTGTTCACAATGATTACAAGCATAGATGTTACAAAGTAAACATACATAGTAGAAATGTTCATGAAATCAATGTGCTAGCATGCTAAGTAAACATACTTAGCAAAAATATATGCTAAGTAAACATACATAGCAAAACACAATTGAAAGCATGTACTATATATGTACTAGGTGAAACTAACATGTTTATGTCATAAAAGCAATGAAAAGCACGGAAGTATCAAGTATGCACATGTGTATCACCCCAAAGTATTTGAAAGCGGTAAAAGAGGGGAACTATGTACTCACTTGGGATTGCTTATTAGTCTTGAGAATAAGACAAAATAAGACTCCAAGGATCACGAATCAACCGGCACCTAATATTGGTAACTATGTTAATAATCGGATCCTAAATCGGGAGATAGGATAGAATGATGTTCTATAAATCAAATGAGTATTTGAACTCATATGGTATGATTTAATAGAGCTAACATTCTGATTTGAAAGCCTACCTAAGTGCTTTTGATCCGTTTCGACACATTATGGTAGTATAAGCTACTATGAAGCGTCGTTTGCGTAAAACTATGTTCGGATGGTTAACTATGTGCTATGTCAAGTCTTACATGCCCAAATATGCCTAAACATGTTACTAAATCAGTTTATATGTCAAAAATATGTTCACATAGACAAAATACGGATTTATGCTTCAAAAGGGCATTTTGGTCATTTCCTATGGGCATATAAGCTAACTAACAAATGACTAACCAATCCTATGTGATCATAAGGTATAACCTCAGAGGTTATTCCCTATGCAATTATGATTACTAATCATGCTTGGTCGGATCCTAATGATCGACCAAACGGGTCGGGTTCGAAAGTCTAAGCGGTTGTTTAGACCGCTTAGCTTACGAACCTAAACAAGCACTAAACTATTAGTGACGAGTTAAACATGTCAAACCATGTTTAACCTACTTAGAAAACTGATTTGGTATCAAAACACAAAAGTAGTTCCGTTGCAAAATGCGTGCTAAAACGCATTTTGACCGAAACTTTGACTCGTCACTATGCCTAGTTAACGTGGTAATCAGTAGGTATAATCGCTAAGGATTATAACCATCGTGATTACAATCACGTTGCAAAGTTCAAACGAACTTTGCGTTGATCATTGACTGGTCAAAGCTGAAAGTCAAACACTGTTTGACTTTTACGCTAGGAAAGCGATAAAAGAACGAAGGAAGCCTACAAGGTCCTTGCTAGGGAGAACTTGATCTTATAATTCTCAAGTATGAAGTTTATAAACCTCAACTTAGAGAATTTAGATCAAGGGTGAGGAAAAATGAATGAGAAGCATTGCTATTTATACTTGTTGGAGGTTCATAGGATCAATCCAAGTGTTTGTGTGGCCAAAAAGCATTAGATCACAGCCATACAAGTGTTAGAGGCCAACTAATTTGCTTGAGGAGGTGCTAACTTGGCTACCACACAAAGAAATTGCAAGAATGGCCCTTGAATTATCAATCTGGTGCTGAAAATAAGGTTTCTGTCCAGATGTGATGGTGGCGTGGCGCGACCACAAGGCCATATGGCCGTCGCGCGACGCCAGGGCAATGGCAGGAAGTTTCAAAGTTTGGCAGAAATGGTCCCTGCACGTGTTTAAACTTGTTTTTGACGTTTTTAACCTCCGTTAAGCCATTTTCAAGGCTCTACAAGGTCGTTAAAGTGTAGGGGACCTAAAATATGCTTGGAAATATCACGGATGTCGGTTCGTTTGGTCGTACGGTCACGTTGTTCGGTTAATTACGAAGAAACTCGAACGGACGCGAAAACGATCCAAATTTAGCGACGAATGGTATTTTTGCATGCCGATCACTAAAATAAAAATATTTTAGTGTGTAAAAAAATTTTGGATGTCCAGATGTGGTCAGAACGTAAGATATGCGTGTAAATGCAAACTTACGTCGTTTTTGACACTTTTAGTCCCTGTAAGATCAAATAAGCATATTTTCACACACCGAACCACTCAAAGCTTATTTCTAAGCCATGTTTAGGTTATTTATGGTATGTTTAGCTTATGATCAAGTTCCAGACTGTACGTTTCCTTACAAAACGGCAGACTTTTGCAAGTTGACGCAAATAGTCCCTCTGAGCGAATAAACTTGTTTTTGCCATACCAAACCCTTCAAAACTTATTTCTAAGTCATGTAAAGGTTATTTAAGGTATGTTAAGCTTAATTTTCTGTTCCGGAGTGTTTGTCGCGTTAAACTGATTATGTTTACGCATCATTTGCGTATAACTTTCCAGAAATCGATACAGAGTTTAAAATCAATCAAAAACCAAAACGCGCAAAATGTCAAACATAAATAACAAACATTGGGATAAAAACACATTGTTTTATTAATATTGGATTATTCATGGTTTGTGCAATGATTACACAAGCACAGATGTCACATTTGGCTTAACGAACACACCGTCATTATTCATGGACCTCATGAACCGAGTGTGTAAACCGTATTTGGATGAGTTCGTGACTATGTATTGACGACATCCTTATTCGCTCAAGGACCAAGGAAGGTCATGAGCAACATCTGCGAGCTATCTTGGAACTTTTGAAGAAAGAACAATTATATGAAAAGTTGTCAAAGTGCGAAGTTTGGATTCGCGAGGTGCAATTCTTAGGTCACATGGTGAATAAGAAAGGAATTCATGTTGACCCTGCCAAGATCGAAGCGATCAAGAATTGGGAAACCCCCAAGACGCCAACTAAGATATGGCAATTTCTAGGTTTAGCAGGCTATTACAGATGATTCATAGGGGAATTATCCAAGTTTTACTCAGCCGCTAACATTCCTAACCCAAAAGGATAAGAAGTTTGATTAGGGAGAGAAACAAAAAACAGCTTTGCAGACATTGAAGGATAGACTTTGCAACGCACCTATCTTATCTTTACCTGACGGTACCAGTGGACTTGTAGTTTATTGTGGTAATTCTTGACAAAGTCTTGGTTGCGCGTTGATGCAACAGGACAAAGTCATCGCTTACGCGTCACATCAATTAAAGGTGAATGAGAAGGACTACACGATACACAGCCTTGGACTAGGTGTTGTGATCTTCGCGTGGAAGATCTGGCGTCATTTCTCGTATGGCGCTCGTTGCATGATCTTTACAAGATCATAAAAGTTGCAACACATTTTCGATTAGAAGGATTTGAATATGAGAGAGTGTAGAGGGGTTGAGCTGTTGAATGATTATGAGTGTTAGATCAGATAACACCCGGGTAAAGCGAACGTTGTAGCCGACGCCTTGAGTCGCAAGGAAGGCGCAAAGCCTCTAAGGGTGCGAGCCTTAGAGATGAGAATACAAAACGATCTCACCATTCGGACTCGTGAAGCCCAGCAGAAGCACTTAAACCAGAGAACTTACGACCTAAATCACTGCGTGGTATGGAAGTGAAATTGGTTCCAAAGGAAGATGGAACAATGTAATTCGTGGAACGAATTTGGGCACCATTCTTCGGCAATCTATGAGCACTTAATCTAGACGAAGCTCATAAGTCGAGGTACTCGATCTGTTCTGGATCCAACAAGATGTACCCAGACTCAAAAGATTGGTATTAGTGGCCCAAGATGAAAGCCGACATCGCTGTATATGTGGGTAACTGCCTTACTTACGCCAAAATTAAGGCAGAATACCAGAACCCATCAGGATTGCTACAACAACCTGAGGTTTCTTGTCACACCCCCAAATTCCGCCTGCGGAGTACCGTCCGCTTGAGGGCGTGACCGACCAGGATCCAGCCACCAATTATACTGAGCATTGGATAATAGTAAGTATGATCACCAACCATAATGGTTAGTGAACACCATAGTTTAAAGTTCAAATGTTTAGGTTCAAATAACAGTTAAGTAAGTAGCGGAAGCATAAAGTAGTTTAAACAAAGTTCATAGTTCCAATTATTTAGAACCCAACACGCGGGTTTAGATGACCACTACACTTCCCAAGCAGCAGCTCCTCAGTCACTGGTTACCTGCAAAGCATGCAGTAAGGGGTCAACAATAATGCTGAGTGAGTTCACTAGTTGTCCAGTTTTAATTACCAAAAACTTGTTTCACCAGTTAATTTATCCGTTTATACATGCCATGGGGAGCTACCCCAAAAGTTAGCGACTAAACTGTTTTTCCAATACCGAACACTAGGTGACCGTTGCGTATCCGCAAGAGAGTGCCCCGATGTCAATGTTCTATCATCATTGACGGATGCCTGAGTACATTAGTTCACGACCGATCCCATACCTTGGCACGGTGTGAGGTTGGTAAGACCTAAATAGCGCTATCAACTAATAACCCGTTCGCCTGGCCCCGGCGACTAATCGGTATTAAGTAGTAGGGACTTTAAGTGATAGAGTTTCGTTTAGTGCCGTTCGTTGCAATCCGTATAAACAGTAATTAACTAAAAGGTTCCCAATAACAAGGGAAGAAAAGTAAGTTGTATCCCTTATGAGGGGATAGTGTTGTTTTTAGTTCCGTTTCCCAAACCACCGGGAATACATGCTTTAGGTTGTGAACTCACCTTGGGTTGCTCGGTAGATTAATTACCCGGTTGATCACGTTGGTCACCACGTCCTAGCATGGTTACCAATATAGGTCAAGTTGGGGTACAAGTAACCACGTATAATCTACACATAACTAACACATAGCATGCACAACATATAATTACCCAATAAGTCATTGGGCCCGTCTAAGTTCTTTAATAGCAACAGTTAGCAGTTAACACGTAGCCCAACTAAACAGTAACAAGCATGTACAGTGAATACACTTAGGCCCAATAACTAACAGCCCAGTCGAGACCAGGACACTCAGTTGCGAGTCGCAATCGGAGGTTGCGGCTTGTCACGTCTTGGTTACGAGTCGCAACAAGTGTTTCGTCCTGTTATGTCCTGGTTACGAGTCGCAACAAGGGTTTCGACTTGTCATGTTGTGGTCGCGAGTCGTAACCGGGCGGTCTCGAGTCGCAACCGGGCGGTCTCGAGTTGTCAAGGTTTGGTTGCGAGTCGCAACCGGGGGTTGCGAGTCGCAACCTCGGAAACGTGCACAAGAAACCTTCTAGAACCTGGCAGATGTACTAACCAATACAATTGCAATTTCATGAGATTTTGTACTGGCCAATAAGAGTGCATAAACATGTTTTATTGTCTACTATCAAATGAAAATGGATCAAACAGTGGGTTTTTCAAATATTCAAAGCACATTCAACTCAAGTTCATGTTTGTTCATCATACACACAAACTACCCATCATGTATAATCCTTCAAAACCGATCCGAAAACATGTCATCCCAGACCTTATACTTGCAATACTAACAGCATTTTCAGCCAAACAATTACCATTTCAGCCAAACAATTGCCATCATTCAATCCAAATCATTCATCTAAACATATTCACCACATAAGCATATCATCATCGGTTCAAACAATTATTTCGCATGAATCATTCATTCAAACACAAGATAACACTAACTCATTATGTAGTTTATCCGAAATCAAGACATGTTAACCGATAATCACCATTATACACATACAAATCATCTAACAAGTATGCATACCATCTTCTATATAAGAAACACCTTCATTTCATAAAAACAACCATCTTCATGTATTATCAATCTAAAGAAAACACTAACCGGTTAGATTCAAGGTGTGAAGATGTGAAGGGTTGATGAAAGGGCTTCCGAGTGATGACCACAAGTTTGAACCGAGATGATCCGAGATGATCCGAGAGCTCCTTGTTGTTGCTTCCGGTTTTGATCCGAGAGAGAGGGAGAGGAGAGGAGGTGAGTTTGATGTTAGAACTTTAGGGTTTTTTTTTAGAGAGGGAGAGTGTGTGAGATGAGGGAGTGTGAGAGTGATGTTGCCAAAATGGTGCAAGTTGTGAGGGTGGCCGGTTATATATCTCGAGTGGGTAAGGGGGGTTTCCGGGTGGGCTAAGGTTACGACCCAACCGGCCCATATCGTTACTTGTTTACTCGAGACCGAGTGGTCTCGAGTCGGGTTCGGTTCGGTTCACACTTATATATATATATACATACATAATACACACGACACAATCAAAAGATCACATAATGCACAACAATAAATAACAAGTTCTCATTTAATATTATATCTATGCACATACATACATTTAAAGACGACAGTTGGTTCGGGGAAAACCCGAAGTGTCACATTATCCCCAAGTTTTAAGAACTTTCGTCCCGAAAGTTAAAGCAGCCACTGACAAGCTAGTAAAAGTGAGAGCGTTTCAACGGGGTGTCACATCATCCCCCCGTTAGTTTGGAATTTCGTCCCGAAATTCAGTTGTAGCTTCAGTGCTGGGGGTTTCATTTGGGAACAGCTGGGGATACTTGCGCTTCATCTGGTCTTCCCGCTCCCAGGTAAACTCTGGGCCACGGCGTGAGTTCCAACGAACTCGCACGAGGGGTATCTGGCTACGTTTGAGGGTTTTGATCTCACGATCCGTGATCTCAACCGGTTCCTCAGTAAAGTGTAGCTGTTCGTCAATAGTAAGTTCCTTGTAAGGAATGACGAGTGTTTCATCTGACAGGCACTTCTTCAGATTAGACACGTGGAAGACGTTGTGCACAGCACTCAGTTCTTCAGGCAGATTCAATCTGTAAGCGGCCGTGCCGATCTTTTCGGTAACCTCAAAGGGTCCGACATATCTTGGATTAAGCTTGCCCCGTTTTCCAAAACGAACCACACCCTTCCAGGGTGAGACCTTAAGTAGAGCCCGTTCACCAACCTGGAACTCTTGAGGTTTCCTATCTTTATCAGCGTAGTACTTTTGACGATCACGAGCTGCCGCCATGCGTTGCCTAATCTGGGCAATCTTTTCTGTGGTGTCGACTACATGTTCCGGGCCTGTGATCTGGCTGTCACCAACCTCAGCCCAGCAGAGAGGCGATCGGCATTTACGGCCGTACAATGCCTCAAAGGGTGCTGCCTGAATGCTGGTGTGGTAGCTGTTGTTGTAGGAGAATTCTACTAACGGTAGGTGCTTCTCCCAATTCTTGCCAAAATCGATCACACATGCCCTGAGCATGTCTTCGAGGGTTTGGATGGTGCGTTCAGACTGCCCATCCGTTTGCGGGTGATACGCGGTGCTCATGTCTAAACGTGAGCCAAAAGATTTGTGCATGGCTTGCCACAACTCAGAAGTAAAACGCGCGTCTCGATCAGAAATAATAGAGGTAGGCACTCCGTGCTTCGAGACCACTTCTTTTAAGTATACCTCTGCTAGGGTAGAGAACTTGTCTGTTTCTTTGATCGCCAAGAAGTGTGCAGACTTAGTTAAGCGATCCACTATCACCCAAATGGTGTCATTTCCGCGCTGAGACCTAGGCAGGCTAGTAACAAAATCCATGGAAATCTGCTCCCATTTCCATTGCGGGATTTCTGGCTGTTGGAGTAGGCCTGATGGTTTCTGATACTCAGCCTTGACTCTTGCGCAGGTTAAGCATTTTCTGACATACGTTGCTACGTGGGCTTTCATGCCAGGCCACCAATAGGTAGCCCTCAAGTCGTGGTACATCTTATCTGATCCTGGATGTACTGAGTAACGGGACTTGTGGGCTTCATCCATCACTAGGTCACGTAAATTCCCATAAAGCGGAACCCATATACGTCCGGCTACGTAGTAGGCGCCGTCTTCTTTTTGTTCCATTCGTTGTCTCGATCCTCGTAGGGACTCAGCCCTGATGTTCTCGGCTTTCAATGCTTCAACCTGAGCATTCCGAATCTGATTAGGGAGGTTCGAGTGGATAGTGAGCTGTAAAGCACGAACACGCTTGGGTTTGGTCTCCTTTCTGCTGAGGGCATCGGCTACCACATTAGCCTTGCCGGGGTGATATTTGATTGCACACTCGTAGTCATTTAGGAGTTCGACCCATCGGCGTTGCCGCATATTCAACTCCTTTTGTCCCATTATGTGCTGGAGACTCTTGTGATCAGTGTAAATCGTGCACTTGGTGCCGTACAAGTAGTGTCTCCAAAGCTTGAGCGCGAAGACCACAGCTCCAAACTCTAAGTCGTGCGTCGTATAATTCCGTTCGTGGACCTTGAGTTGTCGCGAGGCGTAAGCGATAACTTTCTCGCGTTGCATCAATACGCAGCCAAGTCCTTGAATAGAAGCGTCGCAGTAGACGACGAAGTCGTCGGTACCTTCGGGTAAGGAGAGAATAGGAGCACTACAAAGGTTCTTCTTTAGTTCCTGGAAGGCAGATTCCTGAGCATTACTCCATTTGTAAGCAACACCCTTCTGAGTGAGTGTCGTGAGTGGTTGAGCGATCTTAGAGAATCCCTTGATAAATCTTCGATAGTATCCCGCCAATCCCAAGAACTGGCGAACTTCGGTCGGAGTCTTGGGTACAGGCCAATTTTTAATGGATTCAATCTTAGCAGGGTCAACATGAATCCCTTCCTGATTGACGATGTGTCCAAGGAAATGGACTTCTCTAAGCCAGAAATCACATTTCGAGAATTTGGCGTACAGTTGCTCATTGCGAAGAAGTTCGAGAATAAGGCGTAGGTGTTGTTCATGCTCCTCTTGGCTCTTCGAGTAGATTAGGATGTCGTCGATGAATACGATTACGAATTTATCGAGGTAGGGTTTGCACACTCGGTTCATGAGATCCATGAAGATTGCAGGTGCGTTGGTCATACCGAAAGGCATAACAAGGAATTCGTAGTGACCATAGCGGGTTCTGAAAGCAGTCTTAGAGATGTCCTCATCGCGGACTCTCAGCTGGTGATAACCCGATCGCAGATCGATCTTGGAATAATAGCTCGACCCTTGCAGCTGGTCGAACAGGTCGTCGATACGGGGAAGTGGATAGCGGTTCTTGATGGTAACCTTGTTAAGCTCGCGGTAGTCAATGCACATTCGGAATGAGCCATCTTTCTTTTTGACGAAGAGCACTGGGGCTCCCCAGGGTGATGAACTAGGACGGATAAAACCTTTGTCCAAAAGTTCCTGTAGCTGAGTAGAAAGCTCCTTGAGCTCCGCGGGGGCTAATCGATAAGGTGCACGAGCTATAGGCGCTGCTCCGGGAGCTAGCTCGATTTGAAATTCGACCTGACGGTGAGGAGGGAGTCCAGGTAGTTCCTCCGGGAATACCTCGGGATAGTCGCGAACCACTGGAAAATCTTCAATCCTGTCTTCCCTTTTCTGTGTGTCGGTAATGAGTGCTAAGATAGCGGTGTGCCCTTTTCGTAGGTACTTCTGGGCCTTCAAGAATGAAATGATGCCTGTGACTTCTCCGCTCTTGTCGCCTTGGACTATAAGAGGTTTGCCAGGGGGACGGGGGATACGAATGGCTTTCTCTTGGCAGAGGATTTCAGCTCGCTGTTTGGATAACCAATCCATACCAATGATGACGTCGAAGCTTCCAAGAATGATGGGGAAAAGATCGATGCGGAATGTCTGACCAGACAATTCTAGCTTGCAGTTACGAATTATGTGTGAGGCCTCGAGGTTTCTACCATTAGCTATTTCAACGGTGTGCTTAGAGCTCAGCGGCGTAAGAGTGAGCTTAAGTTTCTTACTAATACGTAGGGATACATAACTAGCATCTGCTCCGGAATCAAATAGCATGGAAACATAACGATCATTAAGTAGGAACTTACCCGCTACAACGTTGGGGTCATTCCTTGCTTCCCCAGCTCCAATCACAAAAGCTTTTCCTCTAGCACCATTTCCAGCATTGTTGTTATTGTTCCCAGCACCCTGATTGTTGTTGTTTGGATTCAGTTCAGGGCAATCCTTTCGCATGTGCCCCACTGCTCCACACTTGAAGCATCCACGGTTGTTTCCCTGTTGCTGCTGTTGCTGTGGTTGTTGCTGATTCTGCCTAGCGGGGAACTGGCTTCGGCAGTCTTTGGCCTCATGCCCCATCTTGTTGCATCGCTGACACTGACCCTTTCCACATGGCCCACTGTGATGTCGGTTACATTTGTTACACTTAGGGTGGTTCCCTCGATAGCCACCCTGTTGCTGAGGGCCCTTGTTGCTTTCAGTCTTCCTTTGTTGAACTGGGGCCTGAGTGGGGTTAGCATCTTTTCCCTGACTTCCGTCCCACTTTCGCTTGTTATCGCTCGAAGTTCCAGCAGTAGCACCGATCCTCTGGGGCAGCTTGCCCTCTTCCACAGCCTGATTGGTGAGTTTGTGAGCCAGACGAACCACGGGCTGTATGGTGTTGAGGTTGGCTGAGGTCACATGACTTCTGATTTCAGGGACCAAGCCTTTGATGTACAATTCGACCCTTCGATACATAGGTTGGGACATGTTCGGGCAAAGTGCAGCATAGTCGTTGGACTGCTTAGTGTAGGTCTCAATCTCTGATCCGACCATCTTGAGCGCATAGTACTCGTTCTCGAGTTTGTGGATGTCGTCCCTGTGACAGTACTCCTCTTTGATCATGTCCTTGAAATCTTCCCATGCCGTAGCATTAGCAGTTTCCAGACCAAGCATCTGAATCTGTGCTTTCCACCATGAAAGCGCGTTTCCTTCAAGCGTACCAGTTGCGTACTTAACCCAGTTAGCAGGGGGACACTCGCAGACAGCGAAAACAGCTTCGGCCTTATCGATCCAGTGCAGAAGGCCTATGGCACCCTCAGTGCCGTTGAAAGGGAGAGGCTTGCCATCCATGAAGGTTTTGAAAGTGCAAACACGTGGTTGCGCAGGCGCAGGCTGACCTGTTGTGAGAAATGGAGCGAATAGGTTTTAGAGGTGAAAAGACGATGTGGGGGTAGGATCTAAACATCCTATAGCAACGAGTTTACCTCCAGGGTGAGCTGCGAAAGCTGCAGCCACCGTGTTGAGCAAGTTGGCGAATTGAGCCTGAGTCATGTTAACGCTTCCTCTTCCGCGTCCACTCATTGTCTTCATAACCAGAAAACACAGTATGAGTGTGATGTCGTAACGTAGCGAGAATAAGATAGAAGAGGGAGGTGTATCTATCTAATCAGGCACACTAGTATGTATAGTAGAGCAGTTAATATAAGACAAGCAAGTAAACACAAGTCCGAGCTACGAGGTCTAGTATGTCGAGTCTTGCCCTTGGAGTGTAGTGTCGTCACGAGTCACGGGTTATAGTCTGGTTTTTCTCAAAAAGACTCTCCTTTTTAAAACCAAGTTCACTATAACCAATGGCTCTGATACCAATCTGTCACACCCCCAAATTCCGCCTGCGGAGTACCGTCCGCTTGAGGGCGTGACCGACCAGGATCCAGCCACCAATTATACTGAGCATTGGATAATAGTAAGTATGATCACCAACCATAATGGTTAGTGAACACCATAGTTTAAAGTTCAAATGTTTAGGTTCAAATAACAGTTAAGTAAGTAGCGGAAGCATAAAGTAGTTTAAACAAAGTTCATAGTTCCAATTATTTAGAACCCAACACGCGGGTTTAGATGACCACTACACTTCCCAAGCAGCAGCTCCTCAGTCACTGGTTACCTGCAAAGCATGCAGTAAGGGGTCAACAATAATGCTGAGTGAGTTCACTAGTTGTCCAGTTTTAATTACCAAAAACTTGTTTCACCAGTTAATTTATCCGTTTATACATGCCATGGGGAGCTACCCCAAAAGTTAGCGACTAAACTGTTTTTCCAATACCGAACACTAGGTGACCGTTGCGTATCCGCAAGAGAGTGCCCCGATGTCAATGTTCTATCATCATTGACGGATGCCTGAGTACATTAGTTCACGACCGATCCCATACCTTGGCACGGTGTGAGGTTGGTAAGACCTAAATAGCGCTATCAACTAATAACCCGTTCGCCTGGCCCCGGCGACTAATCGGTATTAAGTAGTAGGGACTTTAAGTGATAGAGTTTCGTTTAGTGCCGTTCGTTGCAATCCGTATAAACAGTAATTAACTAAAAGGTTCCCAATAACAAGGGAAGAAAAGTAAGTTGTATCCCTTATGAGGGGATAGTGTTGTTTTTAGTTCCGTTTCCCAAACCACCGGGAATACATGCTTTAGGTTGTGAACTCACCTTGGGTTGCTCGGTAGATTAATTACCCGGTTGATCACGTTGGTCACCACGTCCTAGCATGGTTACCAATATAGGTCAAGTTGGGGTACAAGTAACCACGTATAATCTACACATAACTAACACATAGCATGCACAACATATAATTACCCAATAAGTCATTGGGCCCGTCTAAGTTCTTTAATAGCAACAGTTAGCAGTTAACACGTAGCCCAACTAAACAGTAACAAGCATGTACAGTGAATACACTTAGGCCCAATAACTAACAGCCCAGTCGAGACCAGGACACTCAGTTGCGAGTCGCAACCGGAGGTTGCGGCTTGTCACGTCTTGGTTACGAGTCGCAACAAGTGTTTCGTCCTGTTATGTCCTGGTTACGAGTCGCAACAAGGGTTTCGACTTGTCATGTTGTGGTCGCGAGTCGTAACCGGGCGGTCTCGAGTCGCAACCGGGCGGTCTCGAGTTGTCAAGGTTTGGTTGCGAGTCGCAACCGGGGGTTGCGAGTCGCAACCTCGGAAACGTGCACAAGAAACCTTCTAGAACCTGGCAGATGTACTAACCAATACAATTGCAATTTCATGAGATTTTGTACTGGCCAATAAGAGTGCATAAACATGTTTTATTGTCTACTATCAAATGAAAATGGATCAAACAGTGGGTTTTTCAAATATTCAAAGCACATTCAACTCAAGTTCATGTTTGTTCATCATACACACAAACTACCCATCATGTATAATCCTTCAAAACCGATCCGAAAACATGTCATCCCAGACCTTATACTTGCAATACTAACAGCATTTTCAGCCAAACAATTACCATTTCAGCCAAACAATTGCCATCATTCAAGCCAAATCATTCATCTAAACATATTCACCACATAAGCATATCATCATCGGTTCAAACAATTATTTCGCATGAATCATTCATTCAAACACAAGATAACACTAACTCATTATGTAGTTTATCCGAAATCAAGACATGTTAACCGATAATCACCATTATACACATACAAATCATCTAACAAGTATGCATACCATCTTCTATATAAGAAACACCTTCATTTCATAAAAACAACCATCTTCATGTATTATCAATCTAAAGAAAACACTAACCGGTTAGATTCAAGGTGTGAAGATGTGAAGGGTTGATGAAAGGGCTTCCGAGTGATGACCACAAGTTTGAACCGAGATGATCCGAGATGATCCGAGAGCTCCTTGTTGTTGCTTCCGGTTTTGATCCGAGAGAGAGGGAGAGGAGAGGAGGTGAGTTTGATGTTAGAACTTTAGGGTTTTTTTTTAGAGAGAGAGAGAGGGAGAGTGTGTGAGATGAGGGAGTGTGAGAGTGATGTTGCCAAAATGGTGCAAGTTGTGAGGGTGGCCGGTTATATATCTCGAGTGGGTAAGGGGGGTTTCCGGGTGGGCTAAGGTTACGGCCCAACCGGCCCATATCGTTACTTGTTTACTCGAGACCGAGTGGTCTCGAGTCGGGTTCGGTTCGGTTCACACTTATATATATATATATACATACATAATACACACGACACAATCAAAAGATCACATAATGCACAACAATAAATAACAAGTTCTCATTTAATATTATATCTATGCACATACATACATTTAAAGACGACAGTTGGTTCGGGGAAAACCCGAAGTGTCACATTATCCCCAAGTTTTAAGAACTTTCGTCCCGAAAGTTAAAGCAGCCACTGACAAGCTAGTAAAAGTGAGAGCGTTTCAACGGGGTGTCACATTTCTGTTTGGAGGCAGGAAAGAAACTCAATGGATTTCTTTACGAAGCTACCTGTCACACCCCGACCACGTAAAACAACAAAACGTGGCGGAAACGTCGGGGAGTGTTGTAACAGAATCATTGTTTCATAACACATGGAAATTGAAATATTGTTTTATTAAATAAAAGAGTTAAGATGTCTTGACAATCAAAGAAATATAACATAAATAACTAGTCTTGCATCTTTTATTGTCACTAAGGCCCAAGTCTGCCTAAGTGTATCTTGATAAATCCTATGCATCATATCCTGAAACACATGTGAAAATAGGTACGTCAGCATAAAAATGCCTGTGAGATACATAGGTTTTATGAAAATAGATTTCATGACTTATGTTTAAGAAAATGTTTAGTCATGAACCTTGTAATTTGCTTTGTTTTGTAAATCATTTGAAAAGCAATAAGATCAGATAATATGTATAAATAAGAGAATAATGTATGGTTAAATGAATAACCAAGTAAAATGAGTTTGCATAAGATAAGTTGTTTTGTAAAACATTGTCTTGTGAAAAGTATGTTATTTGTATAAAATGTTATATGTCTAAATTGAAATAATTCAAATAACGCTACGATATGTGATACCATACAAGCACTTATATATAGGAAGTACTAGCGGCGTATCCACCATGCTTGTATCATATTACACACGCCTCGTTACTTAAATCACTTACTCAAACCAAACCACCAAAGTAAAAATGTTTATGTAAAATCAAATGTCAAAATGTTTATGTCTAATGTGAATTATGAATTGTGTATATCAATGTCAAAATGTTTATGTCTAATGTGAATCATGAATTGTGTATATCAATGTCAAAATGTTTATGTATGGTAAGTGAAATATATCAACTAAACCATATGTAAAATGCATAAAACAAGGTATTGAAGTAAAACATGGTTTAAATCAAAGTTATGTTTTGTGGAACAAATGCATGCTATACTGATACAAACATCTATGCGGTATTGTGAAAATGCATACATCCAAGCCTTGTGACTGTGGTGATAGACCCCTAAACGAATTTAAAGGTCTATCTGTGTTATGTTTATCGAATTCGGTCATTCCTTCCACCCAAACAAACCTAGGGTTCAGGAACGGGAGTTGTCATGTCCTATGGTACCATTACCTACTAACGAGCGGCGTAGCTAATGTTAATGAATGTATATTGTCCCATTTGAACAAACCAAACGTCATACCAAAATGTAAGCATGTGATGAATAACAAATGTACTAAGTATGCACACAATGGGCATACATAGCATAAAATGTAATGTAAAACGATGTACTAAGTATGCACACAATGGGCATACATAGCATAAAATGTGATGTAAAACAATGTACTAAGTATGCACACAATGGACAATAGCATAACATGTAATGTAAAATGATGTACTAAATATGCACACAATGGGCATACATAGCATAACATGTAATGTAAAACGATGTACTAAATATGCACACAATGGGCATACATAGCATAAACACAATGAAATCATGTACTATAAGTGTACTATTGAAGATAACAAGCATATGATATGAAAACATGGAAAAGCATGAAAGTAACAAGTAGGCACATGTGTTTCACCCCAAAATGTTTGGAAAACAGTAAAAGAGGGGGGTCTATGTACTCACTTGAGATTGCTTAGAAGTCCTAAGATAACCACCAAGCAATGCTAGAGATCACGGAATCAAACGGCACCTAATATAGGTAACTATGTTAATGAACCGGACCTATATCGGAGGATCGGATAGAATGAGGGCTCGTAAACCAAATGAGTATGGGAACTCATGTAGTATGGTTTAACAAAGCCTACATACTAAATGAAACCTAACCTAAGTGCTTACGACCCATTACGACCCGTTTAGGTAGCTTATGCTACTTTAACGCGTCGTTCGCGTAAAACGCGTTCGGACTGCCTAACTAGTCCTATGACAAGTAAAATATGCCTTAACATGTCTAATATTGTTGCCCAATCAGTTTAGATGTCAAAAGTTATGTTACATATGCTTAAAATGAATTTTGGCGTAAAAAGGGCATTTTGGTAATTTACCTAAGGCATATAAACTACCTATCATACAACTACTTAAACGAAGCGACCATAAGGTATAACCTCGGAAGGTTATTCCCTATATAGTATGGTCACCTAATGTGTTTGGTCGGATCCTAATGATCGACCAAACGGGTCGGGTTCGAAAGTATAAGCGATTGTTTAGATCGCTTACCTTACGACCCTATATAAGCACTTAAACTAAAAGTGACGAGCTAAGCATGTTAAAACATGCTTAACTAAGTTTAGAAAACAGGTTTGGTATCAAAACAAACGGTTTTGATACCCAAGAGTAGTTTGGTTACAAAATACGCGTAAATGCGCATTTTGGCCGAAATTACGACTCGTCACTGAGCCTAGATAACGTGGTAATCAATAGGTATAGTCTCTAGGTACTATAACCATCGTGATTACGCTCACGTTATGAAGTTCATACGAACTTCGCATTGACCATAAACTGGTCAACGCAGAAAGTCAAACAAAGTTTGACTTTTAACGCTAAACGAATAAAGAGAACGAAGGAACACTTACAAAGGGTCCCCGCTAGTAAATCTTGATCGAATAGCTCAGGTATGAAGTAATGGCTTCAACTTAGAGCTTTTAGATCAGATTTTTGTGGGTTTTTGCAAGTGATGGGGTTGGGTATTTATAGGATTTTCCATATAGAATATTCCTAGCATATTCCAAGCATATTCCTAGCATATTCCAAGCATATTCCTAGCATATTCCTAGCATATTCCAAGCATATTCCTAGCATATTCCTAGCATATTCCAAGCATATTCCTGGCATATTCCTTAGCATATACCTTAGCATATTCCTGGCATATGGCTAAAACGGGTATTTAACTGGGTACCGGGTATTTTATCTAGCGTTTAAATCCCGGTTTATGGCGTTCTAAATTATTTTTATTACTCTATAAAAATAAACTCGCCAAGATATTACTGAAATAAATTTCAGTTGCCAGGACTGGCTGCGTTGTCTGTGTTTTGCAGTAGAAGCACTGTGTTGCGCAGAAACACACGGTACGCGCTTAAACTTTGAAAAATAACGTTTTTAGGCGTTTTAATTTATTTTTCAACACGGACCTGATTAAAATAAGATTTTAATCATAACAGAATATTTGTGGGATTTAAATATTATCCGGTCGGTCACCATCGTTCGTTTGGTCGTACGATCGCGATGTTCGGTTAATTACGACGGAATGCGCATAAGCGTGAAAAACGACCCAAATTGCGTGACGAATGGATTTTTTTTTTTGGGTAAAGGGTTTACCCCGGTCATTTTATAACATAACCAAAACAAAACAAGTAGGAAGGCAAACATACCCCCTAGTTCTCTTTGCGACATACCGCAAAAGAGCAAAACAAGGAAACAACCAACAAAAACAACCAACCTAGCTCATTACAAATTATAAACCTAGGTCTTCAATCTTCATCCAAGAGATCTTCATTATTCAGCTTCCACTCCTCTAGAAAACGTTTAACATTGGATGTTCTCTTATACTTGAAGGATATTAACTTTGTTCTCACATTGTTTATAACTAGATCACCTATCTGCTTAGGAGGTCTCAATCTGTTGCTAAAAAATCTTGTGTTTCTTTCACTCCAAATAGCATACGCCATAGCCGCAACAAGCAGTCTACTAGTCACCGCATGAACCCCTTTGGATTTAGCTTTCGGAATCAGCCAATTGGAGATATCATCCCACGTCTCTCGAACCGAACTCATGCCCACTTTGTTCCGAACACTATGCCAAATAGATCTCGAATATGCACATTGAAAAAACAAATGCTCATGTGTCTCTTGATCCGCAAAGCACAACAAGCAACACATTTGATTCATTGAACCCGTAACCATATGGTTCCATTTAAGGATGCGATCCTGAGTCCACAGCTTCCTCTTAAAAATAAGCCAACATATGAAAGCATGTTTAGGAATGTTGAAAGAGGACCACACAACATTCGACCAATCAGCTGGATGGTCTCGGATACGAATAGATTGCCACACTTCCTTGGACGAGAACGGGACTAATTTACCATCCGAATTCAGCCACAACACCCTATCCTCTGCACTTGTCAAACACTAAAGCATAATATTATAATGCTTACATAAATTTTTGGATGTCCGGATGTATTCAGAACGTAAGTTATGCGCGAAAGTGCAAACTTGTGCACTTTTTGACGCTTTTAGTCCCTGAATGACCCAAAAGTTTATTTTAGCACACCGAACCCCTCAAAGCCTATTTCTAAGCTATGTAAAGGATATTTATGGTATGTTTAACTTATGGCCATGATCCGGAATGTCTGTTACAGTTCAAAGTGGCATACTTTCGCAGTTTGTCAACTTTAGTCCCTGTAAGCGATTTAACTCGATTTTGCCATACCAAAGCCTTCAAAACTTATTTCTAAGTTATGTAAAGGTTATTTAAGGTATGTTAAGCCTATTTCACTATTCTGGAGTGTTCGTTGCATTAAACGGGTTATATTTACGCATCAATGCGCGTATAACCTTCCAGAAAGCGATTTAAAGCTTGAAATCGAACAAGAATTGATATGTGCAAAGGATACACATATTTATACATGTCCCAAGTATGAAATACAATATTTCATTGATACAGTATTTGTTTGATGGCCGTGGAGGCACAGGTGTCACACTACCGAGCACCCCAAAGAGGACATGATATGATTTGGGTAATTATTGACCGACTCACGGAGCCTGCGCATTTCTTACCTATCAATGAAAGAGATAGCGCCAAGAAGTTGGCAGAGATTTATCTGAGGGATAATGTGGCACGTCATGGATTGCTAGTATCCATCATATCCGACCGGGATAGTCGATTTGTGTCAAGAATCTAGCAATCGTTTCAGCAAGCGTTTGGTTCACAGTTAAACCTTAGAATTGCATTTCACCCTCAGATGGACGGCCAAAGAGAACGATCGATAGAGACTTTGGAAGACAACTACGTGCTTATGGGTGATAGACTTTGGTGGAAGTTGGGATATGTGACAACTGTCAAAATTCCAGGTATCCGTACGATTATTAAACAGTAATTAGTGCTTAATGACTGTGCTGAATTACAATTAATGATTTGAATTGCTTTCTGATTATTGTTATCATACATACATGTGCATCATATATTGCAAATGACATACCATTATTGCATGCAAACTTTGTTGATTCAAATGATGCACGAAACACAGTTAGCACAGTTATCAGATAAATCAGAAAAATGCTGACGGAGTTCAGTACATAGACAGACATGGTATTGAGACACAGTATGTGCCAGAAACTAAGAGTTACACTAGTTTAGTGTGTAGGAAAGTAAGGATCATAAAACTGCCTTTCTAGTGATAGTTTAAGTGCCTGAAAGTGCCTAAAACTCACATAAATTGCTGAAATCAGCAAAAATCAGCATTTAAACACTTTAATATCATGCAAAAATATGGTTAAATGGTCCAGAATACCTTCCTAAGTATCGGAAATCAAAACTGTCACAAAAGGTAACATAAAGCACACTAAACTGCATAGTTTAGCACCTTAACGAACCGGTAACCAACCTAATAACCAGACACTACCCGAAACACCAAATTTTCACTAGAAGCATTGTTTTAACATTACCAAGCTAGTTATGGTCCCCGAACATCATAACACACTATATAATCACATAACAACTAAACACCTAACTAAACACTTAGATTTCAACCTTAAACTTAACTAGCCATTACAAACTAACACTAGACCCCCCCCCCCTTGTTGGACGGTTATATGTGGCCCCCACATGTGGATTTTATCTTGTTATTTTAATAAATTATGTCTCATCTTTTTAAAACATATTATACACTAGTTTATGTGTTGTTAGAAGATTATAAGTGTAACTTCAAGTCCATAACCATCATTCTCACAACACACTCAACACTTGAGCTGTCTTCCTCCCTCTCTTCTTACCTTCGGCTGAGAACAACCCCAAGCAACACCATCATCATCAATCATCTTTCAACCATTCTACACGTATACAAAGGTGTTAGAAGCAACATAAGGAAGCTAGGAACTCTTGGAAGTTGAAGGACCTCTCATACAAGCTTTTATCCACCTCTTCTTCATCTTGTGATAATCCCTCGCCTTGAGCTAGTAGTAAGATCATCAACATCCATTTTTACATCTAATTTTGTTGGTTAAAAGATGATACAAGTTGTTAATCATGAAGAACACTATGAATCTTGAACATGAAACTTAAACATAAGACTAAAATCATAAGAAATCATGTTGTTTAAGTGTTGTTATGCTTGTTGATTGTTGATTTCTCATGTTTATGATGTTAAACATCATATGATCTTGCTAGATAGTGATTAAAGACATAATCTAGCAAGATGAGAGGATGATTATGTTAAGATCAATGTAATCATCCATATGTAAAGCATGAACTTGAAAGTATAAATTGTTTTTCTTGAAGTATGATGATCAAAGTGAATATAAAGTCTTGTAAACATATGATTATAAGAATGATTTTTCAAGAAACCAAGTTAAAAATACAAGATTTACATAAGCTTGGTTCTTAAAGAGATTAACCACATTTTTAGTGGTTAATCAAGTGTAGGAATATATATTTAACAAGAAAAACTCAAGAAGAAATATTTTTAGAAAATTTATTTACAAGTTGTAAACATCTAACTTCTTCAATAATGATGTTTTAAATAAACAACCACACTTTAAAGGGTAACTAAGCCTACTAAACACACTAGTAAGTTACTACACATTTTTGTAAATTTTCAAGTTCATGAAGTAGTGATTAATGCTTGATTTTGGCAAATTGGTTTATTGTTGATTGTGGTAATTTATAAAAGAAAATGATATGCTTTGAAAGCATGGAAACCTCCATTTTTAAGGGGAAACTATGGAAAAAATTTTCTAGAAATTTAATACTTAGAAAAATATTTTTAAACAAATATTTACAAGTATATTTTAAACCATGAATTTTCATATAAAGTTTGCCATAAATTTTGTTACAAAAATTATAAATATTGGAGGTTGGTTTTTGTAAATAAAAGTGACTAAATATGTATTTAGGATAATATATATTTAGATGTCACCATGTGTGTGATTATTTGTATATTATGTGTATTAGTTATATTATCTTAGGACTTGAAATAATATAACTCACCCAAAATACCAAGAAATTACAATCCAAAATATTACCAAAATTCCAAGGAATAAATATATAATTTATACCCAAAATATTGGAGAAACCGAACAAGGAATATAACTTACAAAAATATTCCGGAATTTCATTCATAAGTATATTTTGGTAATTAGTATTTTGGACACCAAGAGAACAAAAATATGATTTATGCGATTATTACAAAGATATATCACATTTTTGACAAGAAGAAAATATATTATTTTTGGGAGAAACTATACATTTTCTTAAATAAACTTGGAACATATTATTTTTGGTTGAAAAATGGATTTATATATATTTTCTAAGTTAAACTTGGAAATATAATATTTTTGAGACTTATATGAAAATACAAATATTTTTGCCAAGGGAAAAATTATAAACAATTTTTCAATGGAGTATTTCTTAAAATATATATTTTGAGAATATATATTGGTGAAATTATGTTAGAAATATTATTCCAGGAGAATTAACACAAAATTAAGTATACTAATACTTAATAATTACAAGAAAATACGTATTCTCGTACGTAGAAATACACCGGAATACGCCACCGATACTTGGCAAAAATATACAAGTATATACACCCATCCTTGGGAAATTATACATGTACAAATACATAGGTGTGACAAGTTAAAATGTATTATTTAACTATTATTCCGTAATTTAATAAATATAATTTAAGTTAAGATATTTATTATTTTAACAAATAAATATATAACTTGGAATAATATTTGTCACACCCCGACCGCGTAAAATCGGACAGAATGAGGTCTTGTAAACCAAATGAGTGTTGGAACTCATGTGATATGGTTTAACAAAGCCTACATCCTAAATGAAACCTAGCCTAAGTGCTTTCGACCCATCGCGACCCATTAAGGTAGCTTACGCTACTTTAACGCGTCGTGCGCGCAAAGCGCGTTCGAGACGTCTAACTAGTCCTATGACAAGTATTATATGCCTATACAAGTCTAATCATGTTGTATAATCAGTTATGTGACAAAATTTTAGGTTACATATGCTAAATTACCAATTATACATGAAAAGGGTATTCTGGTAATTTACCTAAGGCATATAAACTACTTATCATACAACTACCTAAACTAGGTGACCATAAGGTATAACCTCGGAAGGTTATTCCCTATACTACTATGGTCACTAACCATGTTTGGTCGGATCCTAAGATCGACCAAACGGGTCGTGTTCGGAAGTCTAAGCGGGTGTTTAGTCCGCTTGACTTACGACTCTACACAAGCACTAAACTAAAAAGTGACGAGCTAAACATGCTAAAACATGTTTAGTTAAGTTAGAAAACAGGTTTTGATATCAAAACAAACGGTTTTGGTATCCTAGAGTAGTTTGGTTACAAAATACGCGTAAATGCGTATTTTGGCCGAAACTACGACTCGTCACTGAGCCTAGATAACGTGGTAATCAGTAGGTATAGTCACAAAGGACTACAACCATCGTGATTACGCTCACGTTATGAAGTTCAAACGAACTTCTCATTGACCATAAACTGGTCAATGCAGAAAGTCAAACGTAGTTTGACTTTAACGCTAAAACGAATAAAAGAACGAAGGAACACTTACAACGGGTCCCCATAAGCTAATCTCGATCCAAATAACTCAGGTATGAAGCAAGGGCTTCAACTTAGAGCACTTTTGATCAGATTTGTGAGGAAGAAGTGAAAACTAAGGTGGGTATTTATAGTAAATGGACAACCGTTAGGATCGTTTCTCATAATCCAGGCTTTAATCTCATCCCTACACTTGTTGAAATGCTAAGGTATGTCAAATGGCCCCCCAACATCAGGGAACAACATGTGGAAATGAGATTAGGAGTGGGTAACAGCTGTTAACAGGCTGTTTAGAAGCTTCTGATCATCTGGGAGGTCCTTACAGACCGTAAGGTTGAGGGCTTACGGTTCGTAAGCCATCAACTATGCTGAAATGACAGTTTTGGTCCCTGCAGTCCCAAAACTTGGTTTTCGATGCATTTTTGACACGTTTAAGCCCCGTTAACCTCATTTCAAAGCTCTATAATGAAGTTAAAGTATAGGGAGCTTAGAATGTGCTCAAAAATATCTCGGATGTCGGTTCGTTTGGCCGTACGGTTGCGTTGTTCGGTTAATTACGACGGAAGTCGTAACGAACGCAAAAACGATCCAAATTAAGCGACGAATGGAATTTTATCATGCCAAACAGTAAAATAAAATATTTTAATGCTTACATATATTTTTGGATGTCCGGATGTATTCAGAACGTAAGATATGCGTGAAAATGCAAACTTGTGCACTTTTTGACGCTTTTAGTCCCTGAATGACCATAAAGTTTATTTTAGCATACCGAACCCCTCAAAGCCTATTTCTAAGCTATGTAAAGGTTATTTAGGGTATGTTTAACTTATGGTCATGTTTCGGAATGTTCGTTACACTTCAAATCGGAATAGTTTCACAGTTTGACACAAATAGTCCCTGCGATCGAACAAAGTTGATTTCGACACACCAAACCATTCAAGACTTATTTCTAAGTTATGTGGAGGTTATTTAAGGTATGTTAAGCCTATATCACTATTCCAGAGTGTTTGTCGCATTATACTGACTGCGTTTACGCACCAGTTTTGCGTATAACCTTCCAGAAAGCGATTTAAATCTTGAAATTGGAATCGAATCAAATTGTAAAATCACCAAACATAATTGCACACATAATAACATCAAAACACATATAATAACACCAAAGCACATTGTTTTATTAATAATGATCATTGTTTTACATCGTACATCGATTACAGAACCCAGTTGTCATAGTCTCCCCTACTTCAGGAAATTCGTTCCGAAATTTTAACTAGAGGAAGCTTGTGAAAACAAATGAGGATATTTCGTCTTCATCTGGTCCTCACGTTCCCAAGTAAACTCTAGGCCACGTTTGGATTCCCAGCGAAGTTTAACCAAATGAATCCGTTTGTTCTTCAATAGTTTGTATGTACGTTCCACTATCTCTACCGGTTTCTCGACAAAGTGCATTGTTTCATCGATTTGGATCTCGTTGAGAGGAATGTGTAGATCAGCGTCAGCTAAACACTTTCGCAGATGGGACACGTGAAAAGTCGGGTGAATATTTCCAAGCTCTGGAGGTAGCTCTAGTCGATAGGCAACCTTTCCAATTCTTTCCTCAATCTTAAATGGTCCCACATATCGAGGTGCAAGTTTTCCTTTCTTTCAAATCTCAAGACTCCCTTCCAAGGTGAAACCTTGAGTAGGACACGATCTCCGACTTGAAGTTCTAAGGGCTTGCGTCCCAAATCCGCATATCTCTTTTGACGGTTTCGAGCTGTCACAAGATTATCACGGATTTTCTTGATTTTGTCAGTTGTTTCCAGAACGAGCTCAGGTCCAGTAAGCTGAGCTTCACCGGTCTCGTTCCAACAGACAGGTGAACTACATTTTCGACCGTAGAGGGCTTCGAATGGTGCCATTTAATGCTAGTATGATAACTATTGTTGTAAGAGAACTCGATCAACGGCAGATGAGAGTCCCAATTACCACCAAAGTCTATCACGCATGCTCTAAGCATATCCTCCAAAGTTTGAATCGTTCTCTCAGATTGGCCATCTGTTTGGGGATGATAAGCAGTGCTTAGATTCAGTTGGGTTCCAAAAGCAGATTGCATGGCCTTCCAGAAATGAGATGAAAATCGAGCATCACGATCAGAGATGATATCCAAGGGCACACCATGTCGTGTCACAATCTCATCAACATAAATCTTTGCAAGTTTATCAGCAGATAGATCCTCACGAATCGGAATGAAATGAGCAGATTTCGATAATCGATCGACAATAACCCAGATAGCATCATGACCTTTAGACGTACGCGGTAACTTAGTGATGAGATCCATTGCAATGTTCTCCCACTTCCAAACCGGTATCTCTGGTTGTACAAGCAAGCCAGAAGGTTGTTGATGTTCGGCCTTGACTTTGAGACAAGTTAGGCATTTCGATACATACAAGGCAACATCCTTCTTCATACCAGGCCACCAGCACCGAGTACGAAGATCCTTGTACATTTTATCAGCACCAGGATGGATAGAATATCGAGACTTATGAGCTTCGTCCATTACCAAGGTGCGAAGATCGTCTTGTTTCGGAATCCACAATCGATCCATAAAATAGAGCAAACCATCGTCTTTCGCTTCGAGCATAAGCTCAAGTTGACGTGGTAATTCCATACCCATCAAATTTTGTGAGACACAAAATTGTTGAGCTTGAAGGACACGAGATTGAAGATCAGATAGAGTTCGAACAGAATGAAGCTTGACTCGCTCCTTTCGACTAAGCGCATCGTCTACAACATTCGCCTTACCAGGGTGGTAGCGAATCTCGCAGTCATAATCGTTTAAGAGTTCAACCCAACGTCGTTGCCTCATGTTCAGCTCTTTCTGATTAAGAATATGCTGGAGACTTTTGTGGTCTGTGAAAACCACACACTTCGTTCCATAAAGATAGTGTCTCCAGATTTTAAGCGCGAAAACCACAGCTCCTAACTCAAGATCATGAGTCGTGTAGTTCTCGTGAACTTTCAGCTGTCTAGATGCATATGCAATAACCTTACCTCGTTGCATAAGGACACAACCAAGGCCTAAGTTGGACGCATCGCAATAGACAACGAAATCATCGCTTCCCTCGGGCAGAGATAGAACAGGAGCATTACATAACTTCTGTTTCAGTGTTTGGAACGCTTCTTCTTGCTTGGGACCCCACTCAAAAGGCTTATTCTTCTGAGTCAAAGCAGTGAGTGGAACCACAATCTTCGAGAAATTCGAAATGAAACGACGATAATAACCAGCAAGACCAAGGAAAGATCGAATCTCTGTAGGCGTCGTCGGTGTACTCCAGTCCTTAATAGCAGCAATCTTGGATGGATCCACATGAATACCCTGCTCGTTGACTATATGACCCAAGAATTGAACTTCTTTAAGCAAGAATTCACACTTGGAGAATTTAGCAAAAAGTTGTTCCTTCTTCAGGAGTTCCAATGTTAAGCGAAGGTGTTGTTCGTGCTCGGCTCGAGACTTTGAATAAATCAAGATGTCATCAATAAAAACAATGACGAACTGATCCAAATAAGGCTTGCAGACCCTATTCATTAAGTCCATAAAGATAGCTGGAGCATTCGTCAGACCAAAAGGCATGACAGTAAACTCGTAATGCCCATATCTTGTGCGGAAAGCAGTTTTGGGAATATCTTCTTCGAGAACACGAAGTTGATGATACCCAGAACACAGATCGATCTTGGAAAAGCATGAAGCACCCTGCAGCTGGTCGAAAAGGTCATCAATTCGAGGTAGGGGATATCGATTCTTGATGGTGAGCTTATTAAGCTCACGATAATCGATACACATTCGAAAAGATCCATCTTTCTTTTTCACGAAGAGGACAGGAGCTCCCCAAGGTGAAAAGCTCGGTCTGATGAATCCTTTATCAGATAACTCTTGAAGCTGTTTTGATAACTCTTGCATCTCCGCCGGTGCAAGACGATAAGGTTCTTTTGCAATCGGGTTGGCATTGGGCACAAGATCAATATGAAACTCGACTTGACGAACTGGAGGCAAACCAGGCAGTTCATCAGGAAACACCTCTGGATAATCCCGAACAATCAGAATATCCTGAATACTTTTGCTCTTGACTTTCTCCTCGGTGACATGTGCCAAAAAAGCAACATATCCTTTTCGCAAATAACTTTGGGCCTTTGTACACGACATAAGCTTCAAACCGCCAGATGGCTTCTCGCCACGAATCTCCAGAACATCGCCAGAAGACAAAGGAATACGAACAATCTTATCGAAACAAACCACCTCAGCGTGGTGTTTGGTTAACCAATCCATTCCAACGATAATATCGAAACTCCCAAGTTGCATTGGTGTGAGGTCAATAGGAAAAAGATGGTTATCAAGATTTAACTGACAATCACGAATAACATAATCGAGAACCAAAGGTTTACCAGTAGCAACCTCGACATATAAGGGTTTCCTTAGTTTGGTTCTAGGTATCGCAAGCAAAGGCTCAAAAGATAATGAAACAAAACTTCTATCGGCACCAGAATCAAAAAGAATAGATGCAGGTTGATTGTTAACAAGAAACGTACCGTTGACAACCTCGTTGTTAGCCCTCGCTTCGTTTGCATTCAAATTGTACGCTCACCCACGAGCGGGATTCACATTAACGTTGACGTTCGCATTCGGGTTCGCGTTAGCATTCGCGTTTGCATTCACCAGTCTCGGACAGTTGTTGCGGAAATGACCATACTCTCCACAATTAAAACATGAACCCGGTGGGAATCTCACAGCATTCCCCTGACCCGGAGCTGGAACCTGAGCAAACTGATTCTGTCCAAAACGACAAACATTGGCCAAATGCCCAAGTCTACCACACGTCGTGCATTGCCTGCAAGCTTGTTGTGCAACGTGATGACCGTTGCAACGAGCACAATGAGGTGCGGTACCAGCATACGCTTTCTTTGCAGGTGGCTGAGCTGGTGGGTTCTGCGGGTTCTGAGCAGTCTGTGCTGTAACAGCAAAATTCTGGGCACCCTTTCGCTTCCTCGACTTCTTCGATGACTCACCTTCCTTACCCTTACCCTTTTTCTTGTCATTCTCTGAATCAGTCGTCTTCTTTTTATCACCCTTGCGGGTGAGTTTACCCTTCCTGACTTGAGTCTCCGTCAGGGTAGCAGACAACTCGATTGCTTGGCGAAGGGTAGGAGGATTAACACCGGTCACAATCTCCAGAATAGAATCGGGTAACCCATCGATATTCCTCTCGATTGCTTTCTCTAGAGGGGTAACCATGGTGGGACACACTAGACTATGCTCCTCGAAACGATTCGTGTAAGCACGGTGTTCAGCCCCATCTTGCTTTAAATCGTCAAACTCTCGCTCCAAAGCCCGAACTTCGTGACGGGGACAAAACTCCTTCATCATGAGAGCCCGAAGCTCTTCCCATGTTTGTGCCAACGCCACTTCGGCAGCCCTATCGCGCATAATGCAATTCCACCAGGTAAGCGCTCGCTTCTCAAACACGCTCGAAGCAAATTCAACCTTGCGCGCATTCGGACACTGCACATGTCTGAATGTGTTCTCGATACTCTCAAACCACAGCAGGAGCGCAGGTGCTCCTTGCGACCCAGAAAACTTAAGCGGCTTCGCAGAATTGAAGTTCTTGAAATTACACGACGCATTAATGTTGTTGTTATTATTGTTGTTGAATATCTTGTGGACTTGGGTCACAACACTGGGAAGCACAACAGCCACTTGCTGAGAGACCAGGGCTGCGATTTCTTCAATAGTGAAAGATTGTGCTTCACGTCGAGGAGGCATTGTCTAACAAGGAAACAAGAGAGTCGAGTGAGGTTGAAAAGTAGGAAAAACAAAAGGGGTATCGACAAAACACAAGAGAGGCGGTCATTCGTTCGTTACCTCGAACAAACAAATGACACGCGGTGACTAATCAAAGTAAATAGGTCAAAAATAATGTATCGCGAAGACATGCTCGCCTATAAGTGAATACTCACCCCAAGAGTTCCCAGGTAAGAGTGACTAGTCTGATTATGTGGATTTGTACGAACACTCTAGCCTTAGACAGAAAACTCAGAGTACAGGCACTCACTCTTCCAGTTTGCACGTGTTCACATTATTTAGACCCAAACTTTGACGAGATTTTGAAAACTTAAAGGGTTCAAAACCTTACAACAAAGGGTTCAAAACCTAGAAATCAATCATCCTAGAATGGATGATTAGTTTTCAAAGCGGATTCGAAAATTGTGTTCTCGTTGTGGTTATCACCTATGGATAGGTGACGATTTTGTTTTAAAATCTAAACACAAGTAAACTTGTGTTAGGGTCCTAAAGTTATAGTCTAGGTCAAAGCATTACTAATAACCTAATTCCCTATAACCATTGGCTCTGATACCAACTCTTCTGTCACACCCCGACCACGTAAAACAACAAAGCGCGACGGAAAACATCGGGGCGTGTTGTAACAGAATTATCGTTTCATAACCATGGATACAGAAGTGTTTCATTTTTATTGAATATTAAACATTAACATTGTCTTAACATAGAACAAACAAGTTACATATCGACTAATATTGTTATTATGTCACTAAGGCCTCGTCCAGATCCTATGTGACTCATGCATCCTAGTAATCATCATCAAGCATCAATCCCTGAAACATATGTGAAAACAAAGTCAGCAAAGAAATGTTGGCGAGTACATAGGTTTTATAGGAGTGTCGGATTCATGGCTATTTTAAATGTTGCAACACGCCCCGACGTTTTCCGCCGCGCTTTGTTGTTTTACGCGGTCGGGGTGTGACAGAAGAGTTTTCCGCCGCGCTTTGTTGTTTTACGCGGTCGGGGTGTGACAGAAGAGTTATCGTTTCATAACCATGGATACAAAAGTGTTTCATTTTTATTGAATATTAAACATTAACATTGTCTTAACATAGAACAAACAAGTTACATATCGACTAATATTGTTATTATGTCACTAAGGCCTCATCCAGATCCTATGTGACTCATGCATCCTAGTAATCATCATCAAGCATCAATCCCTGAAACATATGTGAAAACAAAGTCAGCAAAGAAATGCTGGCGAGTACATAGGTTTTATAGGAGTGTCGGATTCATGGCTATTTTAAATGTTGCAATACTTTATTAAAAACCTTGTTTTGAAAAGAGTATTATATTGCAACTAAATTAACCAACTCAAATCAAGATGGTTATGGTTTAGAAATCCTCGTAGCCATGATTCTTAACCCAAAAACATTTGTTTTAGTAAGGCAAATTGAAAAACATCTCGTAATAACTTGTAAATAAAACTCGTATATTGTTTCGAAAACATCGTTGTGTGACATCGTTTCAGTCGTTTACCCAAGTGAACTAAATAACGCCACGGCATGTAATATGTTGAAAACACTTATATATAAGAAGTACCAGCGGTGTATCTACCATGTTTTCACTACATTACACCCGTCTCGTTATCTAAACACTAACCAAAAATCAATCGTTTACCCCAAATCGTTTAACATCGTTTCCAAATCGTTTACTCGTCTAAATTGTTTAATCGTTCAAATCGTTCAATCGTTCAAATCGTTCTTGTTTTAATTGTGAAACTTATATATGGTCGTCTCGCTAATAACATTCAAACCTTTGTGACTCGTTCATCGTCCCAATCGTTCCCGCATTAACAAACCTCCAAAGGGTAAGTTAACAATCATCAGATTCAGTCGCTACCCACAACACCCACACATAACCATGGGTGTAGTATAATAACGGGATTTGTCGGATCCTATGGTACCTTAACCTAATACTGGTCGGTTTGGCCAAATTAATGAATGTCATTCGTTATGTAACTACAACCAACAAGCTCGTTCACATTATCGAAATCGTTATTAGTTTAGTATAAATCGTTCTATTCGTTTTTGAAATCATCGTTTAAACCTTGAAAACATTTTGTACATATGAATCACCCCAAAACAATTGAAAGTTGTAAAATAGGGGAACTATGTACTCACATGTAGTGCAAGGTATCCTCAATCAATAGTACTTCAACAAACTCGAGTAAACCAGAGAAATCACGTAGCACCTAGTAATTGAATCACAAGTCAAGCAATAGACGCCTAAATCGGAAGATCGGACAGAATGACGTCTTGTAAACCAAATGAGTGTTGGAACTCATGTGATATGGTTTAACAAAGCCTACATCCTAAATGAAACCTAGCCTAAGTGCTTTCGACCCATCGCGACCCATTAAGGTAGCTTACGCAACTTTAACGCGTCGTGCGCGCAAAGCGCGTTCTATACGTCTAACTAGTCCCATGACAAGTATTATATGCCTATACAAGTCTAATCATGTTGTATAATCAGTTATGTGACAAAAGTTTAGGTTACATATGCTAAATTACCAATTATACATGAAAAGGGTATTCTGGTAATTTACCTAAGGCATATAAACTACTTATCATACAACTACCTAAACTAGGTGACCATAAGGTATAACCTCGGAAGGTTATTCCCTATACTACTATGGTCACTAACCATGTTTGGTCGGATCCTAAGATCGAACAAACGGGTCGTGTTCGGAAGTCTAAGCGGGTGTTTAGTCCGCTTGACTTACGACTCTACACAAGCACTAAACTAAAAAGTGATGAGCTAAACATGCTAAAACATGTTTAGTTAAGTTAGAAAATAGGTTTTGATATCAAAACAAACGGTTTTGGTATCCTAGAGTAGTTTGGTTACAAAATACACGTAAATGCGTATTTTGGCAGAAACTACGACTCGTCACAGAGCCTAGATAACGTGGTAATCAGTAGGTATAGTCACAAAGGACTATAACCATCGTGATTACGCTCACGTTATGAAGTTCAAACGAACTTCTCATTGACCATAAACTGGTCAATGCAGAAAGTCAAACGCAGTTTGACTTTAACGCTAAAACGAATAAAAGAATGAAGGAACACTTACAACGGGTCCCCGCAAGCTAATCTCGATCCAAATAACTCAGGTATGAAGCAAGGGCTTCAACTTAGAGCACTTTTGATCAGATTTGTGAGGAAGAAGTGAAAACTAAGGTGGGTATTTATAGCAAATGGACAACCGTTAGGATTGTTCCTTGTAATCCGGGCTTTAATCTCATCCCTACACTTGTAGAAATGCTAAGGTATGTCAAATGGCCCCCCAACATCAGGGAACAACATGTGGAAATGAGATTAGGAGTGGGTAACAGCTATTAACAGGCTGTTTAGAAGCTTCTGATCATCTGGGAGGTCCTTATGGACCGTAAGGTTGAGGGCTTATGGTCCGTAAGCCATCAACTATGCTGAAATGACAGTTTTGGTCCCTATAGTCCCAAAACTTGGTTTTCGATGCATTTTTGACACGTTTAAGCCCCGTTAACCTCATATCAAAGCTCTAAAATGAAGTTAAAGTATAGGGAACTTAGAATGTGATCAAAAATATCTCGGATGTCGGTTCGTTTGGCCGTACGATTGCGTTGTTCGGTTAATTACGATGGAAGTCGTAACGAACGCAAAAACGATCCAAATTAAGCGACGAATGGAATTTTATCATGCCAAACACTAAAATAAAATATTTTAATGCTTACATAAATTTTTGGATGTCCGGATGTATTCAGAACGTAAGATATGTGTGAAAATGCAAACTTTTGCACTTTTTGACGCTTTTAGTCCCTGAATGACCATAAAGTTTATTTTAGCATACCGAACCCCTCAAAGCCTATTTCTAAGCTATGTAAAGGTTATTTAGGGTATGTTTAACTTATGGTCATGTTCCGGAATGTTCGTTACAGTTCAAATCAGAATAGTTTCGCAGTTTGACACAAATAGTCCCTGCGATCGAACAAAGTTGATTTCGACACACCAAACCATTCAAGACTTATTTCTAAGTTATGTGGAGGTTATTTAAGGTATGTTAAGCCTATGTCACTATTCCGGAGTGTTTGTCGCGTTATACTGACTGCGTTTACGCACCGGTTTTGCGTATAACATTCCAGAAAGCGATTTAAAGCTTGAAATTGGAATCGAATCAAATTGATATATCACCAAACATAATTGCACACATAATAACATCAAAAAACATATAATAACACCAAAGCACATTGTTTTATTAATAATCATCATTGTTTTACATCGTACATCGATTACAGAACACAGTTGTCACAATATTGATGACACAATGAAACGTAACTCAAAGACACTAATTAATACTAAGTCAAGGCATGACCCGCTCGTCTAATAAACTGTATTACGTTGTAGGTAGTCGTGCACACGAGTAGCAGCTTTGGGTTACGTTGGATACGAAGAACGCAAGATTGTGAGTTCATGTCCCCCTTTTCTTTAACTGTTTTCGGTTTTATAACTTCGGGGGTGAAGTACATGTTACAAAATGTTTACAAATGTTTACATATGGTATGGTTAGCTAAGGAATGAACTGTTAGATCATGTGAATGGGTAGGCGCACACTTAAGTCCATTAATCCTCGTATAAGGACCGAGGGACATGAGTGATAGATATATTTGGGTGTAGCGAGCCCACACCCATGAGGACCGGGGTTTGGCCCATGAGGTGACTATGTCTTACAACCGGAAGCCCGGTACAAAATATGCTTGGTTTGAGCCTTGCTACGTCGTTGCACACATGTTAATGGCCTTGCAAACCATTAATTGATATGTTTCCTTGTTTGCTTTCATACTGGGATTTACAAACACATACATACTTACAATGATTACAAGGTTTATTCGTGCACACATACAAAACACATGAACTCGCTCAACTTTTGTTGATATTTTCAAACTACATGTATTTCAGGAAACTATGTATGGATCTGGTGGGCGTTAGAAGTTTTCAAGGGTTGTTTGGAATAAAAGATGTCATCCGGTGTTTAAGGGTTTGGGGTTATGTATCTTATCCTGGATAAGATACATAGTACAAAACCTAGTTTTTAGTATTATCTTTTGCCGAGTCCTTATGGAACTCTAAAACAATTTGAAAGGGTTGTAATTTGAATTTGAAGTCTGTGTTGGATATTAAAACAATGATGTTTGTAATGTTTTAAAACTTGATCTATTGATGAACATCTTGGTTTTATCATATAGTTGTTTGTTATGGTTGAATGCAATGATATTAAGCAAGTCACACATAATCACGCTTCCGCAAAAGTCAGCGTGTGACAGGATACTCACTTGCCTTTAGTGGAGTTTTCCCTACAATGTAACACCCCGAAAACGGGTTTGGTAATCAAACCACGTTAATATTTATGAACGGGTAAAGTACCTTTAGTGGTGAAGTTAACCCGGTAAATATTAGGGATTAAATAAAGAAACCAAATATTAAATAAAAAGGAATAAAGGCTGTTGAGGAAACAAAGTATATATATAAGGCCCGAGTTAACGGGACTTAAAATAAAACAGGTTATAATTTCCCGAACCCATTAAAATAACTAGGAATAACAATAACCTGGTTAGAAAGAAGCCTTGTAGTAATATGTTAGAAGGTTAAAAACACCTAAAATAAGAACCTAATAATAGTTTGGGGACCAAAGGTGTTAAGTTTGAAACTAATATTATTAAAACAAAATTTAAAACACCAAACTTGTGTCTGGTTCGATCAAGAACGCAGGGGGCGACCAAACATCCTCCACCAAACCCTAGTTCATGTAAATTGTCCAAATTGAAGGCCAAATCCTGTTTCAAAACGAAATCCGAGCACGAAATAGTGATCTACACTGAAAAAGGAGTCATAAGGTATGTGAATTTCATGAGAAATCTCTAGTTGAATTTCTGGGTGATCTTAGAAAATTCGAAATTGATGGTTGCATGTTTGTTATATGGATAGAATAGGAACATAGTAGTGTCTAGAAGTAAACCCTAGACAAGTATATGTTGAAATCATGCTTAGCTCAAGTTTTTGTTGATACTAAATTCATGTATGAGATGTTTTTAGGGTTTTGATTGCAAAAAAATAGTGTTATGATGTCAAGAACAAGCTTAAATTGAAAGCTGAATTCAAACGATTCTTGATCAGAATTTACAGCCGATTTGTATTGGCTGTAACCTGGAAAAAACGTGATAAAATCATGTGTTTCTTGAGTCTAAAATGTAATTCCAGGAAATATCTTTAAAACCCCACCGGAATCGCATTTTTTCGGCGAAAATTGAGCGTTTTATGAATTTTTCCGTATCAAAGGTTCAAGCTGCGTTTTCTGGCAGAATTTGCAGCCTATTACGAATGTCATAACTCAATTTAGGAATTGAGTTATGATCTCAAATTCTTACAGTAGAAAGTTTTAAGTGATTAAAAGAATCGCCAATTGGAATTTCGTCAATCGGATAAACGAGGAATTTTAAATGAATTTTTCCGTAAGCTGCAGTCAGAAGTGACGAATCTGATTGCAGCTTAGTAAATGAATTTTTACGAATTTTTTGTAAAGAGTTAGATCTTGAAATTTTAACACAAGGGCTAAGCTTCCGAGAGGTACGCCACACAAAAAAATCATAATTTTTGAAGACTTGTAAACAGGTTAAACAAGTCACCAAAAACAACCCATTTTCAGTGATATGAAATGCCTAAATGAAATCGCGGCTTACTAGTTAGTATGTAAAAATTTGATTTCGTTAAGAGTTCGGATGAAATATGCCTAAGTGAGTTCAATGAACCAAATGTGCATATGAATATGTTGATAAGTCAATTGACTTTTAAAAAGTCAAACCGACCAATGATTAGATCGAATGATAATTTTGATATGGTCGAATGATAAATCCGACATAAAACCCGTAGGATGGAATAGCCGTAAATGATTATGACTAATCTAACCGTCTTACGAATCATGATGATAGTTTGACGCTTGACAAGCTAGATGGAGGCTTGGAAAGGAAGCGGGTCAAACGAATCAAGTGTAAAGGGAAAGCGTACTTCGGATGCAAGGTAAGTTAACCTTACACCCCCTTTTTAATTACATTACATTTACTTGTGAACATTGATTGTGAATTATGTTAAGTATTTGAAATATGAAGTCTGACATGATTCTATGCAAGTCGGAATAAGTAAAACTGGCGAGAAACCATAAGATATGGTAATAAGGGGTAAAAGGGTAAACTAGTCGGGTGAAGACTAGTAAATAAGGGATTTTGAACAATACGTTATGGGGTGAATCGTAAAGGGCAAAAACGGTAGAATGGTAATCCGAACATGGGTTAACGAATAAATAAAAAGGATTTGTAAGGACACCATTTGGCATAAGTCAAAATGGGTCAAACAAAGCAAGAAACGACTTTTAAGCAAGATGAATTCAAAGAGTAAATCAGAATAGGTTAAAGGGATGAAATGGTAATTAAATACCATCTCATAATTATAATTGGTCGTTTCGACTAAACGGGTCAAATGGTGTTGTTAACACCATTTGACAATAATATCTTATGATCGAGTATTGAGTTTTGTAATCGCAGGAATTTAACCCATGGTTCGCATTGCTATTGATTAGAAATTAATAGCAAAAGGTATGTAAATGGGTCAATCCCATGACTCGAGCCAGGTACGCATAGTTAAGTTACTAGTTAAACATGCAAATATGGGTCAAATAATTAGCGAGAGTCCTTCGTCGTAAACGAGGGACTAAAAATGACCAAAATGCCCATGATTTGTAAATCGGGCAAATGACCCTTAGAGGTCGTTTAGATACTAGTATTATGATTATGCAACTCTTAGATATATGTAAGAGTTGTAAGTATAAACCTTGAGAGTCAAATGCCTAAGAACGGGTCAATTACGTAGAATGACTATCCAAAGGGTAAGATTAAGGATAACGGTCCGTTATGTTAAATCCACTACAAAATAGTTGTTGTGGAATATAAGAGGCTATTTAAAAATGGAAATACGAAGTGTACAAAGAGAAATGCGAGTTTGATGCTTAAATGCATGAAAACTTCTAAACGGGTCAAAATAAAGTAGTTGGTAAAATGTTGGCTTAAGTAACGGGAGCGTAAACTATATGAATAATGGATCCGGGTAATGGATGATAGCTTAGACATGTTAAGAAACGAACCCCAAGCAATTAAAATGAGTTTGGATAGGTTTGGATGCAAATTTGATGAAAAATAAACGTGCAGAGTTGACACGGGCGGGTGAACTTTTGACACGGGCGGGTGAAGGGGCTGTGAAAAATATATGTTAAGCTGACACGGCCGGGTGATCTTTTGACACGGCCGGGTGAAGGGGCTGAAAACAAAATATATAATTTGTTGTATTTGATTATTTTGTTCAAATGCCTTGATTTCTGATCTTTTAAATGAAATTGTATGATAGGTAAAGATGCTCTTAAGACCCCGGAGGATGATCAAGCCATGTCAAGAACCGAACACACCGAACACACCGAACAAAGCTTCCGCATTTTGTCTATTTTGTTTTAGTGACATGTAAACACTTGAAATTATGTTTTGAACGTTTATCTAGCATGATGTAGGCTTGAATGTTATGATCAAGTATGATCTTAAAACCATGAAGTTTTTGTAAACTCGAAAAATTTTGTACTCAATGCATGATAAATGTCATAAATCCTGTTATTTTAAGTTGGGTCTTACAAGTGGGTAATCAGAGCTCAAGGTTAAAAGAATAAAGTGTTCGGTTCGAGGCTTGATCGCAAATCCGGTAAGTACATGTATGTTAATAGTTTAGCATGCTAAAGTCTTGTAAACAACACATAGGGCTATCGTGTAATACACGCTACCACAATTAAAATGATTGATACAGTTAATGAAATTACGTGCGTTAACACGTATATGAGAGAGCCTCGTATTATAATACGGGCGATTATTGATGTCAACATTACTAACCTTTGTGAATGTTTTGATTGAAGGACACTCGCATATGAAGATGACGAGAATTGAATAAATTACGGATATGACGGAGGAACGGTCCAAGGTATGACAAGAGGAGCATGCTCACCAAGGACCAAATCGCGTAACAATCGCAAATAAGAATAATGGCAAGGAACGCCCGTCGGGGCAAGCATTACCAGGTGCACGCTTTTAAATATAATCGCACAAATAGCAATATGCAACAAACATGTAGATAATGATTGTTGCATATGTAAATTAAAAACTTGGAAAACCTGAATAGAATACCTATCCAGGATATTATTTCCAAGAAAACTAAATAGAGGCGTTACTTACATAGGGTGTGATGTGAAAACTGTAAAAAGGTCGTGTGTGTCATGTGTTAATCGCTTACTCTGGCCAAGTAAGTAGTGGCATATGATACCATGAACTTCTTGTAGTGGACGCATTTATATCCTATGTAGTAAGGGCGGGGCGAATGGGACGAATTAAAAAGGTACCCAAAAGAATCAAATAATTAAAATGTTTGATAGTAAACGTAAATGCAAGTCGGATGACGGAAGCGTATTACGTTAGAATAACGAGCCCGAGAGAATGGACAAAGATTAAAGTAAATGAAAACCCAAACCAATTAATGTGAATGCTAAGGCATAGGGGGGTAAAGTTTGAATGTCAAAGTGATGAAATTCACACAGACCAGTAAAGGGGGTAGAATAAAGAAATAAAGGACTTGACTGAATGAAAGCGATTGATTTCGCTAAGATGACCAAATAAATTAAGGTGACGTCTAAAACCATATAAGAATGGTTACTTGATGGTGACTTCAGTAAAGATACCCGGTGGACGGGTAGGATTGTGGGTGAATGCGTAAACCAAGAGACGGGAACACGAAATAGAAAGTCAAAAGACTCGGAATATGAGTCATGACTAAAGGACGATGAGAATATGCAAACAGAAATTTTGATAACTACGTTCAACTGTTTTAAAGTCGAACAGGTCGAATAAAGAACGGAGTTTGACGTTCACAAGTGATTAAATTTCACCCAAAATGAGTCAAACGAGTTAATTAAGGAATAACGCTTGATATAGTAAGGAAAACCCAAACCGGTGAAACCGGAAAGCTAAAAACATTACGATAAAAGAACCCGGGTAATGGGTTGTAAAGAAGTACAAGTATGGACCGAGAAACGGTAAGTGTAAGAACAAACCGACGGGTAAACAACGCAAGGAGTCATAAAGTCGGAAGGTTAGTCTGAAAGAAAACAAATGTAGCCTTAGACTACGGTAAAGATCCATAGGACTTAAGGAATGAAAATGAATGAATTCTAAATCTAAAAAGGGTACGTCAATACCAAAAGTATATTTTAGAATGACATGAATAAAAGATGAATCTACGGGATCATCACAACTTTCAGGACTATAAGAAGTGTTAAGGTTTACGGGACCAGAATGACCCTCGGGTCACAAAATATAAAGAAACAAACTTTAGGGGTCTCGCCTTAAAAAGGAAAAAAAATCTAATAAAACAGCCTATGAGGCTAAGTGAAGGAACCTACGGGTCAATAAAGTAAAGCGTGGGAACTAGCTATGGTTCCCCGCATAAAATAATATCGGAAAGAAATAAATCATGGGTCATCAATTCCCTGATGAGAGTAATTGACAAAGGTTAAAGAGAGAAATGTTAAACTAAAATTATGTTTTAGTCAAAAGAAACAATTTAACAAAACATAAGTAATGTGAGATCACGAATTCACATAAGGCCGAGGATGGCAATGTGGTACACCCGAATGACAGGGTGTAAAATAACGGTGACTAGTCAGTCTAGCCGGTAAAACCATTCGAAGTTAAAGTAAAAATATGAACTATGTAAAGCGCTCGTCAATATAAGATTAGCGTGAAGTAAACATGTTAACAGATGTAGTGATCGGGTGATCAAATGACAACTCGGTCAAATAAGCGACAAAGATAAGGATTTCAAGGTGAAAGTTACAGTCCATAAGAATTAATATATAAAAGATAACCATGTCAATACAGATGATAACTTTTGACCAAAAAGAATGGATGCTTTAAAAATGAAACCAAGATTCGTTTGGTTTAAACCAATGAACTATACAAATAAGGTTTCGGGGACGAAACCTCTTTAAGGGGGTAGACTTGTAACACCCCGAAAACGGGTTTGGTAATCAAACCACGTTAATATTTATGAACGGGTAAAGTACCTTTAGTGGTGAAGTTAACCCGGTAAATATTAGGGATTAAATAAAGAAACCTAATATTAAATAAAAAGGAATAAAGGCTGTTGAGGAAACAAAGTATATATATAAGGCCCGAGTTAACGAGACATAAAATAAAACAGGTTATAATTTCCTGAACCCATTAAGATAACTAGTAATAAAAATAAACTAGTTAGAAAGAAGCCTTGTAGTAATATGTTAGAAGGTTAAAAACACCTAAAATAGAAACCTAATAATAGTTTGGGGACCAAAGGTGTTAAGTTTGAAACTTATATTATTAAAACAAAATTTAAAACACCAAACTTGTGTCTGGTTCGATCAAGAACGTAGGGGGCGACCAAACATCCTCCACCAAACCCTAGTTCATGTAAATTGTCAAAATTGAAGGCCAAATCCTGTTTCAAAACGAAATCCGAGCACGAAATAGTGATCTCCACTGAAAAAGGAGTCATAAGGTATGTGAATTTCATGAGAAATCTCTAGTTGAATTTCTGGGTGATCTTAGAAAATTCGAAATTGATGGTTGCGTGTTTGTTATATGGATAGAATAGGAACATAGTAGTGTCTAGGAGTAAACCTAGACAAGTATATGTTGAAATCATGCTTAGCTCAAGTTTTTGTTGATACTAAATTCATGTATGAGATGTTTTTAGGGTTTTGATTGCAAAAAAATAGTGTTATGATGTTAAGAACAAGCTTAAATTGAAAGCTGAATTCAAACGATTCTTGATCAGAATTTACAGCCAACTTGTATTGGCTGTAACCTAGACAAAACCTGATAAAATCATGTGTTTCTTGAGTCTAAAATGTAATTCCAGGAAATATCTTTAAAACCCCACTGGAATCGCATTTTTTCGGCGAAAATTGAGCGTTTTATGAATTTTTCCGTATCAAAGGTTCAAGCTGCGTTTTCTGGCAGAATTTGCAGCCATTACGAATGTCATAACTCAATTTAGGAATTGAGTCATGATCTCAAATTCTTACAGTAGAAAGTTTTAAGTGATTAAAAGAATCGCCAATTGGAATTTCGTCAATCGGATAAACGAGGAATTTTAAATGAATTTTTCCGTAAGCTGCAGTCAGAAGTGGCGAATCTGATTGCAGCTTAGTAAATGAATTTTTGGTAAAGAGTTAGATCTTGAAATTTTAACACAAGGGCTAAGCCTCCGAGAGGTACGCCACACAAAAAAATCATAATTTTTGAAGACTTGTAAACAGGTTAAAAAAGTCACCAAAAACAACTCATTTTCAGTGATATGAAATGCCTAAATGAAATCGCGGCTTACTAGTTAGTATGTAAAAATTTGATTTCGTTAAGAGT
Organism: Helianthus tuberosus; assembly: GCA_030545235.1. Classification (NCBI taxonomy): domain Eukaryota; kingdom Viridiplantae; phylum Streptophyta; class Magnoliopsida; order Asterales; family Asteraceae; genus Helianthus; species Helianthus tuberosus. Next base: position 110,280,426 of record CM060409.1, read on the forward strand.
TCGGATGAAATATGCCTAAGTGAGTTCAATGAACCAAATGTGCATATGAATATGTTGATAAGTCAATTGACTTTTAAAAAGTCAAACCGACCAATGATTAGATCGAATGATAATTTTGATATGGTCGAATGATAAATCCGACATAAAACCCGTAGGATGGAATAGCCGTAAATGATTATGACTAATCTAACCGTCTTACGAATCATGATGATAGTTTGACGCTTGACAAGCTAGATGGAGGCTTGGAAAGGAAGCGGGTCAAACGAATCAAGTGTAAAGGGAAAGCGTACTTCGGATGCAAGGTAAGTGAACCTTACACCCCCTTTTTAATTACATTACATTTACTTGTGAACATTGATTGTGAATTATGTTAAGTATTTGAAATATGAAGTCTGACATGATTCTATGCAAGTCGGAATAAGTAAAACTGGCGAGAAACCATAAGATATGGTAATAAGGGGTAAAAGGGTAAACTAGTCGGGTGAAGACTAGTAAATAAGGGATTTTGAACAATACGTTATGGGGTGAATCGTAAAGGGCAAAAACGGTAGAATGGTAATCCGAACATGGGTTAACGAATAAATAAAAAGGATTTGTAAGGACACCATTTCGCATAAGTCAAAATGGGTCAAACAAAGCAAGAAACGACTTTTAAGCAAGATGAATTCATAGAGTAAATCAGAATAGGTTAAAGGGACGAAATGGTAATTAAATACCATCTCATAATTATAATTGGTCGTTTCGACTAAACGGGTCAAATGATGTTGTTAACACCATTTGACAATAATATCTTATGATCGAGTACTGAGTTTTGTAATCGCAGGAATTTAACCCATGGTTCGCATTGCTATTGATTAGAAATTAATAGAAAAAGGTATGTAAATGGGTCAATCCCATGACTCGAGCCAGGTACGCATAGTTAAGTTGCTAGTTAAACATGCAAATATGGGTCAAATAATTAGCGAGAGTCCTTCGTCGTAAACGAGGGACTAAAAATGACCAAAACGCCCATGATTTGTAAATCAGGCAAATGACCCTTAGAGGTCGTTTAGATACTAGTATTATGATTATGCAACTCTTAGATATATGTAAGAGTTGTAAGTTATACCTTGAGAGTCAAATGCCTAAGAACGGGTCAATTACGTAGAATGACTATCCAAAGGGTAAGATTAAGGATAACGGTCCGTTATGTTAAATCCACTACAAAATAGTTGTTGTGGAATATAAGAGGCTATTTAAAAATGGAAATACGAAGTGTACAAAGAGAAATGCGAGTTTGATGCTTAAATGCATGAAAACTTCTAAACGGGTCAAAATAAAGTAGTTGGTAAAATGTTGGCTTAAGTGTAATAAAGAAAAACGTAAACCGGGTAACGGGAGCGTAAACTATATGAATAATGGATCCGGGTAATGGATGATAGCTTAGACATGTTAAGAAATGAACCCCAAGCAATTAAAATGAGTTTGGATAGGTTTGGATGCAAATTTGATGAAAAATAAACGTGCAGAGACACGGGCGGGTGAACTTTTGACACGGCCGGGTGAAGGGGCTGTGAAAAATATATGTTAAGCTGACACGGCCGGGTGATCTTTTGACACGGCCGGGTGAAGGGGCTGAAAACAAAATATATAATTTCTTGTATTTGATTATTTTGTTCAAATGCCTTGATTTCTAATCTTTTAAATGAAATTGTATGATAGGTAAAGATGCTCTTAAGACCCCGGAGGATGATCAAGCCATGTCAAGAACCGAACACACCGAACAAAGCTTTCGCATTTTGTCTATTTTGTTTTAGTGACATGTAAACACTTGAAATTATGTTTTGAAAGTTTATCTAGCATGATGTAGGCTTGAATGTTATGATCAAGTATGAGCTTAAAACCATGAAGTTTTTGTAAACTCGAAAAATTTTGTACTAAATGCATGATAAATGTCATAAATCCTGTTATTTTAAGTTGGGTCTTACATACAACCATAGTACTCACACCAGCATTCAGGCCGCCCCGATTAAGGCTTTAAATAGGCGTAAGTGTCTGCCCAGATCTCAACGCGGAAACGATACCATATGGGTGATCGTAGATCGACTGACCAAGTCTGCACATTTTCTGGCTATCAAAGAAACGGATAAGTTTTCTACTCTTGCAGACATTTACCTAAAGGAAGTGGTATCAAGGCACAGAGTGCCATTATATCTGATTGTGACGCGCGTTTTACTTCAGAACTGTGGCAAGCAATGCACAAGTCTTTTGGCTCACGTTTAGATATGAGCACCGCTTATCACCCGCAGACGGATGGGCAATCTGAACGCACCATCCAAACCCTTGAAGACATGCTTAGGGCATGTGTAATCGATTTTGGTAATGGCTGGGAAAAGCACCTCCCGCTAGTGGAGTTTTCATACAATAACAGCTACCACACCAGCATCCAAGCCGCTCCGTTTGAGGCATTGTACGGACGCAAATACCGATCACCTCTCTATTGGGCAGAAGTTGGTGACAGTCAAATCACTGGCCCAGAACTTGTGGTAGACACCACCGAAAAAATTGCTCAGATACGACAGCGAATGGCGGCTGCTCGTGACTGTCAGAAAAGCTATGCTGATAAAGGAAGAAAACCACTCGAGCTCCAGGTTGAGGATCGAGTGCTACTCAAAGTCTCACCTTGGAAAGGTGTAGTCTGCTTTGGCAAACGAGGCAAACTCAATCCGCGTTATGTCGGACCATTCGAAGTCACCGAGAAAATTGGCAAAGTCGCCTACAGGTTGAATCTACCTGAAGAACTCAGCGGAGTTCACAATGTTTTCCATGTGTCGAATCTGAAAAAGTGCCTGTCAGATGAGACTCTCATAGTTCCTCTTAAGGAACTCACTATCGACGACCAGCTGCGATTCGTCGAAGAACCAGTAGAGATTACGGATCGAGATGTTAAGATCCTCAAGCATACCAGGATACCTCTCGTTCGAGTTCGTTGGAATGCTCGTCGTGGCCCAGAGTATACCTGGGAACGAGAAGACCAAATGAAACTCAAGTATCCCCAACTGTTTAAGAAAAACGCAACCACTACTGAGGCTGAAGCTACTGCAGAATTTCGGGACGAAATTCCAAATCAACGGGGGGATGATGTGACACCCCAGGAAAATCAGGAAAACAACGCAACTTAACTAGCTTTCTCAGTAACCACGCGCAAAATTTCGGGACGAAATTCTCTTAACAGGGGGAGAATGTGACAACCCTCAAAATCCTATGTATTCCGTACAATTTATTATTGATAATTAAAGTGTCCGACGACTGTGTGGAATTACTTAACTGCTTTCTGATATCTGTGTTATGCTTACACGTATTTGTAAATATGCTAATAATGTACAGATAGGTCACTAAATAGTCCGTTACATTTTCCTAAGTGTTAGAAAGTAAAAACGTTGCAAAAATATATATGTAGGACGCTTTACGGATTAATTAAGCGGTTTAACGGAACAGGATCGAACCGAACAATCGGACTTTACCCGGAACCTAAAAATATTGTCAATGACATTGTTTTTTTCTTTTCTGAACCAGTTAGGGTCCCCGAATACCCTAACACCCGCTATAACACATAACATACTAGTAAATGGTTTAACCTTCTTATTAACTAACTAATACTTAACACTTGGTTGGAAACTAACCGGATTACCCCCCCCCCCCCCAACCGAGTTCGGTCACAATGTGACCACAAGAAAGTTATGGAAACGTGGCAGATCCCGTCAAGGGCGCTGGATGAAGACCCGGGATAGCTTAGATCCTATGTAGTTTGTTTTCTGTTTTTTATCTGGTGAGGGCTGTGTCTTTTTGGGTGTGTTTTTTTTTGTAGCGAGTCGTTTTGTTGGTTGGTTGTGTTCGTCGGGTTTTCTAGTCCTGGTTTGTCAGGCTAGCTGAGTGTGCTATTTCAGGCACACCTGTGTACTTATTGTTTATTTATAAAATTTTACCGGGGTAACCCTTTACCCAAAAAGTGAACATAGCACCCAATGGTTAATTGTGTAGAGTTTTGCCTATAAGTTACAACCTAAACACACCATAATCTTTCCACCACACTTGATCAAACATCACTCTCTCTCCCTCTCCTCAAACTCTCGGCCGAACACAAGCACCCACAACCACCTACTTTCGAGCTTTGATCTTGCCATTCCAAGCTTATACAAGGGTTAAGGATCTCATACAAAGGAGCTCGGTGCATTCGGAACGCGAAGGACCTCGCTACATTGCTTTTATCCACTCGATTTTCGACTAGAATCTTCCCTAGCCTCGAGCTAGTAGTAAGTTGCTCTAAACATCTTCTTGATCTTGTCTAGAGTGGTTAATAAGAGTTTCGTCGGTTAAAAATCACTAACATATAAGATCACCAACTAAAAGTCTACTAAAGTGATGAACAAGGTGGTTAATGGATGAATATGTGTGTAAATCATGTAGATCTTGTGTTGTTATGATTATTGGTTGATTATCTAATGTTTTGCTGATTTATATTGATGTTTAATGTTGTTGTGATTAATTAACTTGTTAACGGAATCGATCGAACGCGATTTAGAAGGTTAAACACTGAAAAACAGAATCTGACCCGGTTTTACAGCCAACTTCAGTTGGCTGTAAACAGGTCTTAAACTTAACGAAAAACCGATATTTTGAATCTAAAATATGTTATTATGAAATACGGTTCTAATGGCACCGGAATCGTAATTTTTGGACTCCGTTTACTATTTTTAAAGTGTTAAATTGTAACAGCAACTTAAGCTGAATTTTGACAGCAATAAATGGGTGTCATACTTTCAGTCATAACCTGAGTTTTGTGATGAATCGGACCATGAAATTTGTACAGTAGATGAAAACCGATGCATTTGTAATTACCCCATTGGAATTTCGTAAATCGGACACTCGATGAATTTTTAATAAATTTTTCCGTGGACTGTGGTCAGAAATACATAAATCTGAGTTCAGCCCGGAATATGAATTTTTATAAAATATTGGTAATGAACCGGACCCCGATATTTTTACACAATAAAATATGGAACGTTTATGACATTCTATAAAAATTTGGGAATTTTTGGAATAATTTAACTATTTTATTAAAATGTCCGAAAACAGCCGGTTTTGAATATAAATGATGAAATGACATAAGTTGTGACTCGCGTGTCTAAATGTCAAGTATGCTATCTGTGAACGATCTAATATGCTATATATGTTATGTGTATTATCGTATGTTTGATTATGAGTGGGGAATGGATGGGAAACATACATGGGCATAAACAGTTAAAGTAATGCATGTTATGTGCTAGATACGTGTAGGAACTTTGTGCTCTAATTGAAAGCCAATAAATGACTAACTGATAAATCATACTAGGACGCGATTGACCGACCCTGACTGTTAGCTATATTGAGAATCTAACCGAGCAAACCGAGGTGAGTTCACACACTTTCTAAGGCATGGGATTCCCGGTGGTTTGGGAATGGGTCAAGAAATTAAAATTTGAAATCTACATATCCTCCTTGGGTAGGATGTGTACGGACATCCTCCATAGGTAGGATGCCATTATTAAACCTACGAATTCTCCTGGTGCAGAATACGTACGTTCGTCCTCCTTGGGTAGGACAACACACTTAAAACTAGCTAGACAAAACTCTATCATGAAGTCCCTCAATTTATATCGACTTAATCACCGAGGCCAATGGCGAGCGGGTCATTAGTTAATAGCGCTATTAGGTTTAACAAACCTCACACCGTGCCAGTCGGACGGGCGTGTACTAATGGACTATGGCAGATTGTCAGTGATGATAGACACTGATATAGGGCACAACTTATTTGCGTAGCAGTCGATATCATTCCGTCTAGTAGTTCAAACGGGGAAAGCCCCCACTGATTATGGATATGGTTTGGGTAAAGAAAAGGAACTGGTTAAACATACTTTCAACTATGGGGTGACCCCCACGGCAAATAAGCCAACGAAAGTCAAACCACGTTTTCAGAAACAACTTAAAACTAAACAACCAAACGTGAACTCACTCAACTTTGTTGTTCACTCGTTGTTACATGCCTTACAGGTCGCTAAATGCTTGGAGCTTGCACGGGGAAGGAGTCGTTGTGGTGTACGGACTGTTATGTTCCGTGCTTAATGTTTAAATCCTTATGAACTTACTAAACTTGCGTTTTGAAACTTTAACTTATGAACTATGGACTTATGCTTTTGAACTCACGTTTATGCTTCCGCTGTTTAAACCAAACAAGGTTAACTAGCTTTGGTCACCAATCGTATTATGTTTGGTTTTAGTTACTTAATTGAGTTGTTCAATATGATTGGTGGCTCGATCCTGGTCACGTCACGCCTCCAAGCGGTGATACCCCGCATGGTGGATTTTGGGGGTGTGACATAGGATGTCTACCCGATGTCATAAACTCATTCGTTTCATCATATACAACCTCTAACTCGTCATCGTCAGACTCCTCATTTGGCTCACGTCCCCCTTTATATCTCCCCTGGAAGGAACCCCCGTTCCCCCCAACAAACCCAAGAGCACTAAACGAATTATGTGTTTAAACCTTGGACGAACTAGTGCTCCGCGCACTCACGTAGGAAGAACTCACTGCCTTTTTCTTTTTATCCACAGGTCTATATTCAAACTTGGGCTTTTGATTATTAACTTGAAAACCGCTCTTCTTTCCATTCTTCTTTGTCATGACTTCCGTATATCCATCCTCATCTACTTTCGGACTGTTTGTAGGAGGTTTCACTGTCGATCGAATGCATTTTGGACACTCCTCAGAATCATGCCCAAATACACAGCAGTGGGCACATCTCGGAGGTTCCCATTCATATTCCACCCGAATAGTCTCAGTAACATATTTGTTCCCATCCAATTCAGGAATAGCCATGGTTAGAGCCTCTTTCAACTCATGATCAGCTGATATTTCAATGAGAGCCCTAGCATAGCTGCTCCTTCCCCAAGCCTCATTACATATATCTCTAGTATACGAATCCAGGCGCACAGGGGACCCAATTTTTGATGCCAACATGCTTAAACCATCATCAGAATATGCCACTAGCGGAACATCATGCAATTTAACCCAAACTGCAACCTTTTTAAACTCTTCTTTTTTAAGGGTGTTTGTAGGAGACCAAATGTTGAGAAACATAGGTTTGTTACGGATCATCCAAGGTCCCCCTTCAAGAACAGTATCCATACCCTTTCTATCTTCAAACTTGAAGAAAAAGAAACCATTTGAATTCATCATAGTTTTCTGAAGACCATGTTTCTTCCAATTTGTTCTGACAAAATATTCAACTACTGGATATGCAATCCTATCCCCCAGGAAATAACCATAAAGAGTATTAGCTAACCTGTTGTTAACCTGGCGAACCGAATCAATCGGAAGCACTACATCCACTCCATCCAATGATATATCTGAATTTAGAGGACGAAAATTGACTTTAGGAACTTGATCAGCCGCATCATTGGCCTTCCTAGTGTTTTCATCTTCATTCTGATTCTGAATTAAAACACCACCCCGCTTAATATCACCCTGCTCGACCTGTTCATTTAGGACCACATCCGCATAAGATTGGACATGAGCATTATCATCCTGCTTCTGATTTTGAACTCGAGTAGGACTAACATCATTCACCGGTAACACAAATGCTACCTTTCTCTTGTCAAAGACCTTCGCATAATTCTGATTGGGAGAATCAGAACAGCCAATAACATGTTCAGTATCATTAAGCGGCAGCATAAAACATACCTTCTTACTCGGCATCTCAGAAACCCTAGCCGCCATAAGTGAAGTTTGTCTTGGCTCAAATGTTTTACCGTCAATGTTCTTAATTTTTTTCGCAAACACATTTGATTTTTCTGCATTTTGGCCATCCATAACAGCAGTCACAAACAGGTCTCAAACAGCAACCAGCCGAAAATGTTGTGACTGAACAGCAATCGATCAGCAAATGATTCGCCGAATGAATTAACTGATCTTCAGTCGAAACGCAAACAAGACAGGAACCCTACTTCGAAACCCCTGCTCAAACAGACCAAGTTCTAACCCTAATCGAAGCCTTAGATCATAAAACGGACAGGATATTTATCATAAACCAGCCGATCAATCAGACCAAACTCAGACAATACGAATAATCTGAGAAGAAACAAACATACGAAAAAGAAACCCTACTCACAAAAGAAACTGATTCGATCTTATGGTAACGAAAACAATTACCCTAATAGCTAACCAGATCCAATGTAGAGAAGGAATGAAGATCGACGTAGGGTTTCAAGTTGTTCGCTCAAATCACCCAGATCGCCCAGAGAGAGCGGTCCCCGAGCATTATTCAATGCAGACTTTTACAAGTTTATTGCACATAACACTTTCATTGACATATAACACGTTAGATCATTCTCAGATAACATACCCAACATTTAGAGACGCAAATTACTACTTATGTCGTTTCAGCTTTAACATCCAAAACTGGGCTGTTTTCGGGCATTTTAATAAAATAGTTAACTTATTCCAAAAATTCCCAAATGTTTACAGAATGTTTTAAATGATCCAAATATTATTTGTAAAAATCTTGGGATCCAGTTCATTACCAGTTATTTTATAAAAATCATTTACCGGGCTGCAATCAGATTCGTCACTTTCTAACTACAGTCCACGGAAAAATTCATCGTAAGTCCGATTGACGAAAATCCAATTGGAGAATTACAATGACATCAGTGGCCATCTACAGTACAAATTTCGTGACCTGAACCTATCCAGATTTCAAGTTATGATGAAAAACATAACACACATTTTCTGCAGAAAAAACACAGCTTTTGCTGCTGTACAAAACGGACCTTTAAAAATAGCAAACGACCTCAAAAAAATATGATTCCAGTGCCATTTGATTCTTTTTTCAAAAACATATAGTTTAGACTTCAGAAAATCAATTTTTTGATTTATAACGGTCCGTTTACAGCCAACTCAGTTGGCTTTTTTAGTTAATCAGCATGTTGTTTATCGCTTAAACGCTACTAAAACGCACGCATATGATCACAACACCTTCTAATAACGACTAACATAAGATAATAAGTCATTTACAGCAGACTCTTATCAAATTTAACATGCTCGGGCATCAAGATATTATTGATAACACCATGCATGATTCTTGATTCTCATGAACCCTAACACACAAGTATTATTGTCTTTGACATAAACCATCCATGATAAAATCAGATGAATCATATTAGAACATTAAACTATCATCAATACGAGTTTCAATTTGCAAACAAAAACCCTAGTTGTTAACTAATCACTTTTACAACCAAACCCACCCTAATTACACCAAGTTTCTAGCAACCCTAACTTGTAATCATTCACATAAACATCACGGTAAACCCTACTAAAAATCGCAGCCATGTAGAGCCATTAGAAACACATAAAACACTAAAGGAAACGCGACTAATTACCTTGAAGCTGAATGGAAGAACCCGGGGGCCTCCTTGAAGCCGATCGCGAATGGGGGGGGGGGTTTCCTTCTCCTGCTGCCGCACACAAGACCAAAGGTTTTAGGGTTTTGATTCCCCCCCATGCATGTATGTGTATAACATATTAGGGGGAGTTAGGGCGGTTTGGGTGGAGTGGGCCGCAAGGAAGGTTTAGGTGATGGGGGTTGGGCCAAGTTTGCGCAAAAAGGGAATAAGGGATGGCGAGTTGGGTTTGTTGTTTGCGCAAAGGGTTTTGGGTGGGGGTTTGGGCCGATTGGTAACACACAAGACGAGTGGCGAATCTATAAAGTGTCGGTTTCGCGAAACTTATAAAGTGGATTCTTCACGAGTTTCTTATCATAACCAAATGAGGCGTTTCGTGTTGAAATTAACCTACTACAATATCTCGTTCCACAAAATTGATGTATCACAATACTTATTTCGTTTCACAAAGTTGATGTATCACAATGCTTCGGTTTTGGTTTCTGGTTTAATGAATTTCACTTTACACATCACTAAGCACACAAGCGATTGAAGACACAAATTACACACCACATACACATTACATATCATACATGAATTTCACAAAGCATGCGTAACACGAATTCACAATGTACATGAATTTATGCGAGTTGTCACAGAGAGGGGACTTGACCATTATTCAACCAATCAATTTTTTTTTAAATTGAGTGGGTATTTGAACCATTGCCTGTGATTGAGTGCAAAATAGGGAGTGAAATGGGAACTTGCCATGACATGATATTATTAGCTAGAGAATAAATCAAACGCCCTAAGAGGGTGTTTGGGGTTGAGTTTTGAAAATAGATTATGTGTTTTGAATAATCATAATCAGATAATTACCTGTAACAAAACGTGATGTTGAAAGATAGTGTTTGGATTTAATTATGTTGCTTGATATCACAATAATCAAATAATTAACTATTTGAGTGTTTGGCAAATATATATTTAAAAAAATAAACAAGTGAAAATCCTTTTCTAAACGCAAATAATCAATTTTTGGAAAACTGCGTTTTGTTGCAGTAGGGGGGGGGGGGGGCTGCTTTTGGAAAACTGCGTTTTGTAACTTTCTAAACGCAAATAATCAATTTTTTTTTTATTTTTTTTACGCAAACACTCAAAACTGATTATTTACGATTTCAAAACTCAATAATCTAAAAATCTCCTTCAAAACTCAACCCCAAACACTCTCTAAGTGATTGAACGATACCCTCCACCCTTAACACTGTAGATATGGTTTCTAAGATATTATTAAGATTGATAATAATCTGTTTTCTTGTTCTTAAATGTTTTGGCATGTAGAAACCTAAAAAATGGGGAGATAAAAGAGACTCCACCACCCGGCCAGATCTAATGACTAGTTAAACAAACAGACCACCCTAAATACCCTTTACATAACTTAGAAATAAGCTTCGAAGGGTTAGGGACGACGAAAACATGTTTATACAAGTACAGAGACTATTTGCGACAAACTCCAAAAGTCTACCGATTCGCACAGCAACGTACACTCCGGAACAAGATCATAATCCAAACATACCCTAAATACCCTTAACATATCTTAGAAATAAGTTTTGAGGGGTTCGGTATGCGAAAATGCGCTTATTTGATAACAGGGACTAAAAGTATCAAAACTGCGAAAGTATGCAAATGCGTGCATATCTTGCGTTCTAGCCATATCCGGACATCCAAATATTTTTGTAATCACTAGAATATTGTATTTTAGTGATAGGAATGCAAAAATACCTTTCGTTTCGCAATTTGGGTCATTTTCGCGTTCGTTACAATTCCGTCATAATTAACAGAAAAACGCAACCGTACAGCCAAACGAACCTGTTGGACTCTGTATGCCCAAGACACATATTAAATTGATGTGGCTAGTACGTTATGATCCAAGTTGAGTCATACCCAAATACAAGCTAGACAAACACTTACAATATTTATTTATGATATGATCAAGCAAATAAATATTAACACTTAGAATATTTAGAAATTGGTTTTCTAAATAATTGCACTTGACAAACTAATAAATTATATGGATAATTTATTTTGAGAGAATATTTTATTTTGTTATTTAATGGGTTAAATAACATAATAAAAATAGCATAAGTCTTATAACATATGATGTTATATATATTTTTTTTTTTTTTTTTTTGGGTAAAGGGTTACCCCGATTCACTTTTATAACATCAATCACCAAACAATACAAGTAACAAGGCAGAGTACCTCATTAGTTCACAATCCCAACATGCTAGGAAAGTGTATACAAGCAAAAAGCAAACACAAAGCAACTAACCAAACAATCAAACAACTCTAGACATCACTAGAGAACACAAAAAACACTAAAATCTACGTCATTGGTAATCTCCATTTATCCAACAAGCTAACACCCGTCATAGATCTCTTAATCTTCAATGAAGCGAGCTTCAAACGGACCGTTGAGATTATAACTTCACCAAGCTTATCAGCTGATCTCCTCGTTGAGTTGAACAATCTAGCATTACGCTCTTGCCATATAAAATAAGAAGAAGCCGCCAAAAGCAATCGACCAATAATACTCCTCACCGAATTCTTGTTAGAAATAGACAATAAGGCCTCCATGATATCGCCAATTTTAAAAGAGGATGTTTGAATATCAGCAAAAGGTCTAACAATAGACCAAACCTTCATAGCATACGAACACTCAAAGAATAGATGATCATGCGAATCCGGACCTGATTGACATAACGAGCAACAAAGCAGGTTTAAGTTAGTGGCACCACCAACATCCCATTGCCTTAGGTTATCTTGAGTCTTCAATTTCCTTTTGCAAACCAGCCAAAGCAAAAAAGCATGTTTTGGAATACAATTAGAAAACCATACCAAATCAACCCAAGGAACTCTATCATTACGAGCTCTCAACGTATCCCAGACAATGGACACAGCATGACCAAATTCCGCCCCATCATGACAACGCCAAACAAACGAATCTTCCATATGAGTTTGAATAATAGGAGGCTGAATATTAATAAGAACTGGAAATAAGTCTAACCATGCTTGCGGCCATAACCACGATTCATTCTCCACTATATTCGAAACTTTTGAATAAAGATCAAACCCAGCACGGTGCATCTCCCTAGCCGAAATAACAGAAGAAAGGGGACCAATGGGCGCCCAGGAATCAAACCACGCTGAGGTAGACATGCCGTTCCCTATTTTTGCTATGATGTGCGGCCGAAAACGCTCACGAAGCTGAATCAATTTACGCCAACACCAAGAACAATCATTCTTCGAACTAACATGCCAAAAGGATCTCTCTTTAAGTTTATGATAGTGAATCCACTTAACCCAAAGCGAGTTCCTTCTAGTAATAAGACTCCAAACATGTGTAGAGATTAACGCTATGTTCATATCACGAACTCTCCTAACCCCCAACCCACCTTCAAGTTTAGGCAAACAAACATCACTCCAACTCACTTTTGCTTTCCCTTTCTTCATCGGACCTTGAGACCAAAGAAAATCTCGCATTTTCTTTTCTAATTCATCAATAATACGAGCAGGGAGAATGAAAACCGAGGCCCAGTAGAGATGCATAGAAGACAAAACCGATTTGATTAATTGAAGACGACCTGCAAATGATAACGTCTTGTTCTTCCAGCTAACAATTCTAGCTTCCAATTTTTCAACCAAAATTTTGCAATCCTTATACAACAATCTGGTGGAGAGGAGAGGAACTCCTAAATAGCGAACCGGAAGCGATCCTTCAGCAAACGGCATTAACTGTAAAATGGCTTGCTTGACCTCCAACGGAACATTACCAAAGAAAACCGTACTCTTAGCAACACTAGGAACAAGGCCCGAAACATTTTTAAATCGCTCTAGACCCTCCATAATGATTCTAGCTGAACTTACATCACCTCTGGCAAATAGAAATAAGTCGTCTGCAAAACAGACATTAACAATTTTCTGTTTCTTACAAAGATTGTGATATCTAAAGTTGTTAGATTTGGCAACCAAATCCTTCAAGATTAATGTCAACGACTCCATTACCATAGTAAACAAATAAGGCGACATTGGGTCCCCTTGACGCAAGCCCCTTTTGCCTCTAAAATAGCCATGAATGTTTCCATTGACTCCTATGGAAAAAGATGTAGAGGTAACACATGCCATGATCCAATGAACCATCCTGTGATGAAATCCAAACCCAATCAGAAGAGACCTCAAGAACGACCAGTCAACCGTATCATAAGCTTTCTGAATGTCGACTTTAAAAGCACATTTAGGCGGCCCAACAGGTCGATGATACTTGTGCATCAACTCTTGAGTAAGTAAAATATTATCTGAAATACGTCTACCCGGTATAAAAGCCGATTGGTTAATATCAACAATATCATCCAACCCATCCTTAATCCTATTCGTAATGATTTTGCTGATGCATTTATATAACACATTACAACAAGAAATAGGACGGTAATCCAATACTGAATCAGGAATGGATACCTTAGGAATGAGCGCCAAAATCGTATGATTTATCTCCTTCAATAGCTTCCCATTAATAAAAAACTGTTGTATGGCTTGAGAGACATCATCACCTACAACATCCCACGCATGCTTAAAGAACGCCGCTGAATAACCATCCGGACCCGGAGCTTTATTATTATCAATAGAAAACATAGCCTCCTTAATTTCAGTAATAGAGACATTCCGAACCATATTAAGCGCCTTCTCCGAGTCCAACTTTTTAACAAACATATCAGAACTCAAAGAAAATTGATTTTTTTATATAAATAAAGCTAGGCCGCCACCCCCCCCCCCCCACATGTGTTCTTCCCTAGATTTTTTTTAAGCCAATTAGTTTACATGCAATTGCATGAACCTTGATTGGGGAAGAATGATGGTCCAATGACATTTCATGCAAATGTCATAACTAGAGGCCTTTTGATTGGGCAAGATGGGTGGCAAGATTCTCTCTACATTTATAAACATTTTGGATGGCAAAATACAAGAGTATGAACTTAAGAATACTAGAGAAAAATGGCTGAAAATTTCGGCCATAACATGATCATCCAAGAGGGTTTTTCATTCGGAAAAATCAAGTGTAAGACTCTCTAAAGATCGGGTCATGTATGGTTGATCTAGTAGGCTTTTTCAAGTTCATAAATCAAGTGCAGGAACTCAAGAAGATACTCTCTAATTTTCGGTCCAAGGGTTGGTTCCAAGAGGGATCTTTCAAGTGAGTTGCAAGTGTTCAAATCCTAGCTAGACATAAGGTGTTTGTTGGAAGGCTTGGGGTATACAAGCTTGAGGTCTTCTACACTTGAAGGCAACCGTTCAAGAAGCATCATCTTCTTCATATCCATTACTCCATGGAAGGTAGTATTCTAAACACTCTATGGTTGTGTTTCCATTTTGATAGCATGCATGTTCATATATGGATCCGGGTATTGGGTTTTACATATAAAACAAGTTTTATATCTTGTAAGTAAACATGTTTTCGCAAAGTTGAAAAAGGAAAAGATATGTATTCGCAAAGTTCACTCTGATCAAAATATTGCGGATCCACTCACGAAGCTCCTTGAACGGGCAAAGCATGAAGGGTCATACTTGTACCTAAGGACTTCGATATTCTAGTGATTGGATTTGATCTATTTTGTATTTGGATATTGGAACAACTGTTATTATAACAATTTATGGTATTTTGAGTTATGTTCCATTTTAGCATGTTTAAATCCGTGAATAAGTTGATTATTCTAACTGTCCGTAGTCGATCATACTTGTGGGAACAAATATGAATGTAAGACTATTATGAATTTGGATTGGTGGATATTCATTAGATATGAATATAGAGCAAAGTGTTGCTGCCAAAGTTCATAGATATTTGTGGGAGACAAATATTGGACTGACTCGCTCTCAAATATTACTGCATGGAATCATTTGTGATTGATCATAAGTAAATTTGAGTAAAGGAGAATATCATAGTATCCTCTGACCTGAGATACATATTGGGTCTTGATATTCACCAAATATTGTACCTTGACTTATTTCTTCGCTGTTAGTAATATGACAGTACATAAGGCTAAGCTCAGGTGTGGTACAAGGTGATGGTGAGAGACGTATGTAGTCAAGAAGGGATTTGTTTCTCTTATTCATTGAGAGTAAGATGTCTAAGGCCTGCTGAAGTTAAATCAACAGAGAGTGATCACTCTATGTCTTTGGATTTGACATGACATCTGTAACGAAAGGATAAATGATAGATTCACCTAAATCATGTTCAAGTAAGGGACTTGAAAGGGATGATGTTATTGAATGGGACATATAGTCATACGTATTGGGGGTAGTAAACCGTAGTTAGGCGTCATTTACTACTTGCATCAATCTTCTATGTATCTTGTGCAAGTGGGAGATTGTTGGACTCTGTATGCCCAAGACACATATTAAATTGATGTGGCTAGTACGTTATGATCCAAGTCGAGTCATACCCAAATACAAGCTAGACAAACACTTACAATATTTATTTATGATATGATCAAGCAAATAAATATTAACACTTAGAATATTTAGAAATTGGTTTTCTAAATAATTGCACTTGACTAACTAATAAATTAAATGGATAATTTATTTTGAGAGAATATTTTATTTTGTTATTTAATGGGTTAAATAACATAATAAAAATAGCATAAGTCTTATAACATATGATGTTATATTTTATAAAAGTTATAAAATACATATGTAAGACTTATATTATTTTATAAAAGAAAATTGATTTTTTTTATATAAATAAAGCTAGGCCGCCACCCCCCCACATGTGTTCTTCCCTAGATTTTTTTTAAGCCAATTAGTTTACATGCGATTGCATGAACCTTGATTGGGGAAGAATGATGGTCCAATGACATTTCATGCAAATGTCATAACTAGAGGCCTTTTGATTGGGCAAGATGGGTGGCAAGATTCTCTCTACATTTATAAACATTTTGGATGGCAAAATACAAGAGTATGAACTTAAGAATACTAGAGAAGTGCACGGTGTGATAGCCGTTTTCTCTCTAACCCTAGGCGATCTTGCTTCTTCGCAAAATCCTTGATTCTTCTTTGTGATCTATTGTATAACAGTCTGTGATTGGAGTTTTGATTCTGTCAAATCTCTATAACGAACTAGTTAGCAATTGTGACCAATTTCGAATTTAGGGTTTTTTTTGTTTCTTATTTTCAATCGCCTCCTTAGTGTTTAATTTGATATTCTGATTTATTAATCTGATTGTTTTTTATTGCGGTTAACTGAGTTTTTTTTTTGGGTAAAAGGGTTACCCCGGTGATTCTATATATCAACAAACAAAAAACACAAGTAATGTGGAGAGCCCACACTAGTTCAAACATGGGACATCCCCCATGAGAGTACACCCGAAAAACTAACACAAACAAACCAAGACATCAAAACAAACCTACTAGACTATAATCTAGATAAAACAAACTACTCAGCCGCCTTCATCCTCTAACCTGCTTGAGAAAATCTCCCAGGATTCCAACAATCTTCTAACATTAGTGCTCTCCTTAAACTTCACCCCCATTAGCTTATAACGAACCGTCTGCAGGATTAGATCACTCAGAACATCAGGAGGTCTAGTCTGGTTCTTGAAAATTCTGGCGTTACGCTCTTGCCATATAAAATAGATCGCAGCTGAAACTATGAGGCGACTAATGAAATTAATCGCTGATTTAGACTTTGCACGAGTTGCTAACCAGTCAACAATAGCTTCCCAATCTGGATGAACAGTATCCATACCCCCCTTACCACGAACCTTGATCCAAACTTGAGTAGAGTAGTTACAGTCAAAAAATAAATGCTTATGAGAATCAGTATCCGCATAGCATAGAAGACAGCACATCATATTCATGTTTTTCTTCTTGACAAATCCCATTGCAAAATTTTATCTTGAGTAAGGAGCTTACGACGAATCACCAACCACATGAGGAAGGCATGCTTAGGAATACATTGAGAAAACCATACAAGTTTTGTCCAATCTACCTCCTCAGCTCGATATCTAATAGAATGCCAAACCCGAGATGAAGAATATTCAGCGAGATCATTACCATCCTTCCACATGAATTGATCAGATCGATTGGAATCCGGACGAACATTATCAAGCTGAATTAAAACGGGATAAGTATCTCTCCACGCCTCAGGCCATCTCCAAACCCCATTGTCATAAATTTCCTGCACCGTAGACTTAAGAGAAAAACCCGCATTAGAGATTGTTCTGGGCGTCAAAATATTACCAAGCGGACCTAGATGGCTCCACCAATCAAACCACGCCGAAGTATTGCTTCCATCACCCAACTTAGACCAAATAAACTTCCTAATAATAGGTCTAAGCTGCAATAACTTCCACCAACTACAACAAGAAGACGCCACAGCCTTGCACATCCATAAGCTATGACCTTTAAGCCTATACGTGTGAACCCACTCCACCCACAAAGAATCACGTTTAACCAAAATACTCCAAACGTGAAAAATCATTAACGCTTTATTAACATCTCCAATCCTGCGAATACCTAAACCACCCTCATATTTTGGAACACAAATAGATTTCCAAGAGGCTTTGGCCTTCCCCTTATGAAATAAACCATCTGAAGACCACAAAAAATTACGCATTTTGGCTTCCAATTCAAGAATGATCCGATTCGGAAGGATAAACACAGAAGACCAGAAAATATGCATAGACGAGAGAACCGAATTAATAAGCTGTAATCTACCTGCAAAGGAGAGAAGCTTATTCTTCCAGTTGGTAATACGTTGCTCCAATCTATCCACAAGAACCCTGCAATCTTTATAGAGAAGACCAGTTGAGATAAGAGGAACTCCCAAATATTTAACCGGCAACGACCCTTCAACAAACGGCATGATGCTCAAAATATGATTTTTAACATGAGAAGGCACATTACAAAAAAACCCCGTGCTCTTAGGAATACTAGGAACTAACCCAGACATATTTGTAAAATTTGAAAGGGACGTCATAATGCATTGAACCGAATAAATATCTCCTCTAGCAAACAGGAATAAATCATCCGCAAAACAAAGGTTGATAATCCGTTGCTTCTCACATTTATTATGAAATTTGAAGGACTTATCAATCCGGGCGGTTCGCTGAAGAATACAGGTCAAAACTTCCATAACCAACGTGAACAAATAAGGAGAAAGCGGATCACCCTGTCGAAGACCACGCTTGCCCTTAAAATATCCATGAATATTACCATTAACACACACAGAATAAGATGTAGTAGTGACACACATCATAATCCAATCGACCATCTTCTCATTGAAGCCAAACCCAATCAACACATTTTTCAAGAAACACCAATCAACCGTATCATACGCTTTCTGAATATCTACCTTGAAAGCACAACGAGGAGGACCCGTATGCCTATGATAGTTATGAAGTAACTCTTGAGTAAGAAGGATGTTGTCTGAAATTTTCCTACCCGGAACAAAAGCTGATTGGTTTATACTCACCACTTGGTTAAGAACATTCTTTATACGATCCACAATAATCTTGCTCACACATTTGAAAAGGACATTACAACAAGCTATTGGTCTATAATCAGTAACTAACCCAGGAGAAGAATTCTTCGGAATAAGCGCAAGAAGAGTATGATTAATCTGACCAAGCAATCTACCTGTATTGAAAAAATCAATAACAGCCAAAGAAACATCACCTCCAACAATCGGCCAGGCAGCTTTAAAAAATGCAGCAGAGTAACCATCAGGACCCGGGGCCTTATCGTTACCTATAGAGAACATGGCATTCTTTACCTCCTCAACCGTAATCGGCCGTATCATATGAGAAGCATCAACAGGATTCACATGCTTAGTAAAAAGATCAGGAGTAGGATACAAAGATAAATTATCTTGGCATCCCAAAAACATCTCATAATGTTTAACAAAAGCCTCTTGAACCGCATCTCCTTCATAATCCACCCCATTCATGTCTCGGACAACTTGAATTCGACATCTATGGTTTCGGCTTTTAACCGTGGCATGGAAAAACGCTGTATTAGCGTCTCCAGCTCTTAACCACTCCATTTTCGCTTTTTGCTTTAAAAACCTTTCTTCATCAAGAGAAGCGACCTGAAATTCAGAATTTAATTTCGTTTCAAGAGCCCTAAGATCTGCATTCATAGGATCCTTATCAATTTGAGACTGAACATCATTTAAACTATCACGGAGATCAGCCACTTTCTTGTGGAGATTACCCTGTTTGAAAAGTAAGGCACGCAAAGGGGTTTTAAGAGTCGTAAGTTTTTTAACTACCCGAAATTGATGAACTCCACTAACATTATACTCCCATGCATCCTTCACAATTTTAAGGAACTCCGGTTTATGAATCAAAAAAATTGCAAACTTAAACGGCTTTCGCTTATTAGACTTGGCTCGATTCATAGTCAGGACACATGGGGAGTGGTCCGACAAACCATACGGATTAAACACAGCAACTGAGTTAGGAAAATCAGCTAGAAACGAGGTATTGCCCATAATACGATCAATTTTCTTTAATAAACCCACACCCTTTTTTGGCTTCTGATTCCATGTAAAATGGAGACCCGACTGGTTGATATCCATCACCTCAATATTCGCCACACAATCCTGAAAATCCCGCATACCCGTAGTGATGGATGACACACCCATAGACTTATCTTCTAAACGAAGGGCAGAATTAAAATCACCCATAACAAGCCACGGTTTATCACCAACTAGCCGCTTATGATAAGAAAGATGAGACCAAAGATCACGACGAGTAACATAGTAGTTTGCCGCATACACTACCGAGCAATAAAGCAACTTCTTATCCTCTTTAACAATGTTGTACATGCATAACTTGGTCAGTTTGAGATAGCACCATTACATCAAAAATATCCGGATCCCAACCTATAATTATACGAGCACCCCTATCACACATACCCCCATTCGAGGTCCAATCCCATCGACGAAAGACCGACTTACATACCTTACTTAGGTTATCAACATCAACATGAGACTCAAGAATAGCACAAAAACTTAACTTTCTATCTTTAACAACGGAACGAACCTCTTTTTGTTTTAGAGGGCGGTTCAACCCCCTAATATTCCAGAAAGCAAGACTAATCATTTGTAACCCCCACAATAGGAGTGCTTGCCCCTTTATTATCTTTTGGATTAATAGTACCTTCTTTCATAAACTCATTCGTTTCATTAAACACCTCTACAACCTCTTCCTCATCCGAAAGTTTTTGATCACCCCCTCCATCTTTACTACTTTGACCCGTCTCCATATTATCAGCAAAATTTAAAGCATCATAAGGGTTCGAAACTTTAACCGAGTGAATCTGACCTGAATCTGGACCCTTCGGCTTTGAAACAATGGGCCTATATTCAAACTTTTGCTTCTGATTGTTAACAGGAAACCCTACCTTCCGTGCCACTTTCTTCGCATGCACACCCATATATCCTTCATCATTAACCACCGGTTTCTTTTCATGTCTCCGATCTTGCACAAAAGCCTTAGAAGACTTCTCTCCATTGAATTGCTTACCCATCTTCCGCGGTTGTTTAGGACAAATGTCATCTGTATGACCAAAAACACAGCAATGAGAGCACCTCTGCGGATTCCATTCATACTCAACATACATGGTTTCTTTAACATATCCATCCCCTTCCAGCTCCGGGACAGCCATGGTTATTTCCTCTTTAAGTTTCTTATCAGCCGACACTTCAATCAAGGCCCTAGCATAACTGCTTCGTCCCCAGGAATCCAGACACATCGCTGTGGTATATGAATCAAGAAGCTTTGGTTCCCCAATCGCTGTAGCAATCAAACTAAGACCATCCTCCGTATAAGCCGCTAGAGGAACCTCATGAATTTTCACCCAGATCTGCATATTCTTGACCTCCTTTTTAATAAGTTTAGTACTTGGCGTCCACTCACTTAAAAATAAAGGTTGAGATCTTATTATCCAAGGACCTCCATTTAGAGCTGCCATCATACCCGTATTATCCGCAAACTTGAAGAAAAAGAATCCATTCGCGTTCATCATAACTTTCTCCAGCCCATACTTTTTCCAATTATTTTTGACATAATATTCCACCACCGGGTATGCAATCCGATTTCCCAGAAAGTATCCATAAAGCGTGTTTGCTAGCTTATCTTTTACCACTCTAATAGATTCCTTCGGCAATACCACATCACAATCATCACGGCGATCAGCAGTAGCAAGAGACCTGAAATTTAACTTTTTACCAGCAGCATTCTTCACGGACTTCGCATAAGATAATGGTCTGTTACCCTTCTCCTCATGCATAAACAAACCAGCCATGGATGGCTGATCCGCAAACTTACAATCAGGTTGCACATCATCCTCAGTTACAGGAACAGTAATCTTAGAAAGCTCATCTATCACATTAAACTTAGGCTGCTCATGTGTAGTAGAAGCAATGGTACCCCTACGTGGCATTAAAGTTTTACCTTCAATGTCAACCACACGAGAAGCTAAACCCTGACGTAGTGAAGAAGTAAACGGCGGTTTATACCTACCATCGTGCACATCCCCCTCCGATTTCTTACGATCATCCATACTAGAAATAACACCTCTCTCAATCGACAACTCAGCAACTTATCATGCAAGACAGAAACCCACGAACCAGATAAACCAAAAGAACAGAAAACGGCAAAACCCTAATCCTTGAAACCCTAGAATCTGATCTCAACTCTTGATCGATTAACCTAGTGTATCTATCTAGCTAAATTAGTCTCAGCTAACCGCAATCAATAGCATCCAAGTTAATAAATCAGAGTATCAAAAAGATTACTAAGGCAGCGATTTATGAAAACAAGAAAAACCCTAGTTTTTGGAACGATCCCAAATGCTAACAAGTTCGTTATAGAATTTTGAAAACAAAATCCTAATCACAGACTGTTATGCATATGATCACGAAGAAAAAACCAAAGAAATCATGAAGAAAACCAGAAAATCGCCACAAGGAGAGAGAGTTTAGGGTTTTACTATAATAGAAAATCGGTTAAGATACTAGGGTTTCTGGATTAATCGGTTAAGGGTTGAAGATTAACACTAGGGTTTTCGGATTAGGGTTTCTTGGTGCCGCATGTGATTGAAGTTTACGTTGTTATCGTGCATGGAGAGAAATAAAGATACAGATTTGGAGGATTTAGGGTTTCACTCGTTCACCGAAAAGCTGCATGGAGATATTTTTATATCTAAGACCAATGCTATGCCGTCGAATCCTCAGGAGGGGCGTCCTAATCTTGATTCGTTTATTAACAGTCTTGATGCTAAGTCTTTGAAAATTGATGGTAAACCGTTTGCTCCTATTCGAACTCTGAATATTGATGGTAACCCGTTAGCTCCTAGACGTGGAATTGTGTCAAGTAATCAGTATGAACCTCGCATGATGAATGTAATTGATGAGTTGGAAAAAGTAACAGTTCCTGTGGAAAATGTTTATGCGAATAAGCATCAGGAGGAATAGGTATCTTATGCGCAAAAGGTGATGATGAATCCTAGTATTAAACGTGAAGTGAACTTCAGAAAATTGGAATCCATGGAGACTCACCAAGAAGCTGATATAGTAATTCCAAGGGAGGTAGTTAAGAAGGTCCAAGACAGGTTTGACAATGTTTTATTTGGATACTTTCTGGGGAATAGATTACCGTTTCCGGTGGTTGAGTATTATGTTAAAAATGTGTGGTCGAAGTTTGGATTTGCCAAGATTATGATGAATGCCGAAGGGTTCTTTTTCTTCAAATTTGATTCTAAGGAAGGAATGCATAAAGTTCTTGAGGGAGGGCCTTGGTTAATTCGCAAAGTTCCGTTAATTCTTAATATCTGGTCGCCATCAGTTAGTCTGAAAAAGGAAGGCATAAAGTCGGTTCCTATATGGGTTAAGCTTCATAATGTTCCGATTTCTATCTATACGGATGATGGCCTTAGTTTGTTGGCGTCGAAGATTGGAGCCCCAAAGAGATTGGATAGCTATACAGCGGATATGTGTGCCAATAGTTGGGGTAGGAGCAGTTTTGCTAGAGCTTTGATTGAGGTTAGTGCGGATGAGGTTCTGAAGGATCAAATAGTTGTAGCCATACCGAAATTGGATGATGTGGGATTCATTATGGAAAGTGTGAAGGTTGAGTATAAATGGAAGCCGCACCGGTGTGCTGAATGTTGCATCTTTGGTCATAATGATCAGAACTGTCCAAAAACTGTTAATCCCAAACCGAAGCAAGTAATGGTGGATGCGGAAGGCTTTATCACGGATAAGAGAAAGGTTGCTAAGTTTGGAGTTGGACAAAAGAAACCGAAATTTGTTTATAAGCCGAAAACTAACAGATTCGCTGCAAGTACTTCTGGAACGAAGACTGGTACTAGCTCGGGGTCTAGTCAAATCAAAACAGGTAATTCGTTTGATGCATTAGCAAATGAGGATGGGAATGGAGATGAAAACATTGCTGAAAAGAAGGATGGGACGAATAACAAGAATGCAAGACAATCACAGGTTGATAGTGAGATGAAAGAGGTTACACCGACGGAGATGGCACAATTTATGAAGAATGATCAGCCTATTAATTCTGAGGGGGCAAGCACTCCCGGTCTAAATGGTTTAAATGGGTAGCATCATGACCTGGAATGTTAGGGGATTGAACCGGCCCCTGAAACAAAGTGAGGTTCGTTCTATTGTTGCTGATAATAAATTAGATATGTGTGCAATCCTTGAATCGCATGTGGATGTTACTAAGCTGGCTAAAATTTGCAAGTATGTGTTCCATAAGTGGAGTTGGACGTCTAATGGTGATTTATGCACTCGAGGCACGAGAATTATCTTGGGATGGAATCCTGATATGTTTGATGTTATGGTTCTTTATCAATCTGATCAACTTATCCACACCCAGGTAATTATAAAAGATAGCAAGAAGAGTTTCTTTTGTTCGTTTGTGTATGCTGAAAATAAGTATCAAGACCGTAGATTGCTTTGGGATGATTTATGCAAGCATAAAGTGTTTTGTCATGGTAAACCGTGGGTAATTATGGGGGATTTTAACACAGCTCTCAATTTTGAGGATTCTTTATTTGGGTCGTCCAGCAAGTCTATTGGTATGCGTGAGTTTCATGACTGTGTCCATCAAGCTGAATTGTTCGACATTAATGCTCATGGGCTGCAATACACGTGGAGTCAAAAGCCAAAGAGCGGAGTGGGACTTCTCAAAAAGATTGATAGAATTATGGGTAATGTTTCGTTCATTGATCAATTTCCTGATGCTTTCGCTATGTTTCACCCTTTTCGGGTGTCAGACCATACTCCGTGTATTCTTAGAATGATGGGCTCCAATGGGAATAGGCCAAGGCCTTTTAAATTCCCGAATTTTATTGTGTCAAAACCAGAATTTCAGGAGTCTGTGAAACAGGAGTGGATGAAAACAATGGATGGTATTACTATGCTTTCTGTAGTAAAGAAAATGAGGAACTTGAAACCTAGGTTAAGAAAGATTCTTTTCAATCAGGGTAATTTACATAAGAGGGTTATTGATTTGAGGAAAACATTGGATGAAATTCAGATTCAAGTGGATCAGAACCCTATGGATGTTCGGTTAAGGCAGCTGGAGACACAATGTTTACAAGAATTTCAATATGTGGCTTATGATGAAGAATGTTATCTTAAACAGAAATCTAAGGTTGAGTGGCTTTGCGCGGGAGATTCGAATACCAGGTTTTTTCATAATTCAGTTAAGGCTCGAAATGCTCGAACAAAGATTCATAGTATCACGGATACCATGGGAACTCGACATGAAGGTAATCAAGTTGCTGATGTGTTGGTTTCGCATTATACCAATTTTTTGGGGATGGAGTCTTCGGTTAATGAGGTTGACTTGGACGGCCTCTTCACTAATGTTTTAAGTAGGGAGATTGCGGATCAAATGGTTTCTCAGGTCTCTCGAGAGGAAGTTAAAACTGCTATGTTCAGTATTAGAGAGGATAAAGCCCCAGGTCCTGATGGGTACACATCGGCGTTTTTTAAGCATGCATGGGAGATTGTTGGTAATGAAGTTACGGATGCAGTGTTACAATTTTTCGAGAATGGTAAGCTTCTAACTCAGGTTAATCATACTATTCTTGCATTGATCCCGAAAAAAGAAGTCCCGGATTCAGTTCTTGACTACAGGCCGATATCTTGTTGCAATGTGATTTATAAATGCATAAGTAAAATTATCACGGATCGTCTAAAAGGAAGTTTGGGAAATCTTGTTAGTATCAACCAATCAGCGTTTGTGCCGGGGCGGAAAATTTCTGATAATATTCTTCTCACACAAGAATTAATGCATAATTACCATCTTAACAGGGGTCCGGCTAGATGTGCTTTCAAAATTGATATTCAGAAAGCATATGATACGGTTAATTGGTCTTTCTTGGAAAATATTTTGATTCGATTTGGGTTTCAACATAAAATGGTTGGGTGGATTATGACATGTGTGTCGATAGTTTCTTATTCGTTGAGCATCAATGGAAACCTTCATGGCTATTTTAGAGGCAAACGAGGGTTACGCCAGGGTGATCCTATGTCTCCCTATTTATTCACGTTAATCATGGAGATTCTTTCTCGTTTGCTTCAACAGGCTGCTTCCTCTCAGTTTAGATACCACGCTCTTTGTGCCAAACAAAAAATAATTAATGTCTCGTTTGCTGATGACTTATTTATTTTTGTTCATGGAGATGTTGTTTCGGTTAAAAGGGTCAAGGAGGCGCTTCAGACGTTTACTAACATTTCTGGTTTGGCTCCTAGTCCAGCGAAAAGTACAATTTTCTTCTGTAATGTTCCTCACTTGATTAGACAGGAAATTCTGGATATTATGCCATTTCAAGAGGGTGTTATTCCGGTTCGCTATCTGGGGGTCCCGCTCATTTCATCTAGGCTTCTCTTTAAAGATTGCAAGGTTCTTATTGATCGAATGGAAAAGAAGATTAATAACTGGATGACAAAGTCGCTATCCTTTGCTTGTCGGTTGCAACTTATAAATTCAGTTTTGTCTTCTATGCATATCTATTGGGCTTCTGTGTTCATTATTCCTACTCGTGTTATCAATGAGCTTGAAAAAAGAATCCGTAGATTCTTGTGGAATGCAGGATCGGAGGGCAAAATCCGCGCGAAAGTTGCTTGGAAAGATGTGTGCTTGCCTAAACAAGAAGGTGGTTTGGGTATTCGAAGTATATCGGATGTTAATAACTCGCTTATGGCTACGCATGTTTGGAGTATATTAACCAAACGTGAGTCCATTTGGGTGAGATGGATTCATGAATATAAGTTAAAAGGGAGAAATTTTTGGGAGGTTCCTTGTCGAGGGAGCATGAGTTGGGGATGGCGGAAAATATTGTCTATTCGGAGCATTGTGCGGCCTCACATATGGTTTTTACTAAAAAGTGGGATGCAAACAAATGTTTGGAGTGATAACTGGTGCCATATGAGTCCTCTTATTTCTTTTATTTCTCCTCGATCTATAGCTAATGCAGGTTTTAATTTGAAATCTTCGGTCGCGGATGTCATTGATGAGAATGGGCAGTGGAGGTGGCCTCAAGCGTGGCTAGACTTGTTCCCGGTGTTAATAAATCTTCAAATACCCCATCTGATTGATAATGCTCAGGATCGTCTAGTTTGGAAAGCTGTGGATGGGAATTTTGGCGACTTTAAGTCCTCTCAAGTTTGGGATATGGTTCGAAATAGGGATAATAATGCGACCTGGGCGAATATGGTTTGGTTTTCTCAATGTGTCCCGCGCCACTCATTCCATATGTGGTTGGTGTTCAGGGATAAATTGAAGACGCAGGATAGGTTGGCAGTTTGGGAAGCAGGAAGTGCAACAAATCTAAACCTCATGTGTTGCCCTTTGTGCCATTATGATCGTGACAGTCGAGATCATCTATACTTTCAATGCGTGTTTGCGGATCAAGTATGGACAAATGTGAAGGGTATGGTGAACATGGATAGAGTAGATAACACATGGCAGTCCTTAATGGGTTGGGTTGAACACCATTCTAACTCGAAGACAGTAGATGATATTGTGTGTAAATTGGTAGTTGTGGCGACCTCGTATTACATATGGCAAGAGAGGAACAGTCGGCTTTTTACTTCTAATCATTTAACTGCGGTTCAAGTGGCTGAGAAGATTAAAAGTTCAGTTCGTCTAAGACTTATGGGCTTCAAGTTTCGATTGGAGTCTACTAGGAAGAGGATATTTGAAACATGGAAGATTATTTTGGGTAAAGGGTTACCCCGGTGATTCTATTAAAACAATCCCAATAAAGAACAAGTAGTGAGGATGAGATCCACACTAATTCATATACAGGACATGCCCCGTATATGTAAACCAAAAACAAAACCAAACATTCTAAGACAACCCACATCCTAGCCTACATTACACCATGAAACAAAGTAGGCAAGACCAAAACACGAAAAAACCAAAAAACGACTCAACCTCCATCATCAAAAATGAAATTGCCACAAACTGGCAACCCCTTGACTCGAATCACTACATGTCTAGCCATTGGAACCCTTTGTGGAGGAGTTGCTTGCCCGAGCTCTAGAAGATGAAGGATGTGTTCCCGAAGTCATAAATTCATTAGTTTCATTGTAGACTTCCTCGACCTCCTCCTCATCTGAATCCTGCTTGTCATTAGACTGCTTGGCCTTCTTCTCTATACGACCCACCATACTACCTCCCTGACCACCATCATCGTCCTTAAGGGCATCAAATGGGTTAGACGTTGATACCTGATTGTTCATCGGCTTCCTTAAGGACGAATTTGGTTTAGGGTTTACAACAGGCCTATACACTACCTTAGGTTTCTGATTTTTCATATGGAGACCTTGGTTAGTAGCTTTCTTCTTCTTGGCACCCACAACCTGAAAATCATCAATTTTCTTCCAAGAATCCCCACTCGAAACAACTTGATGGTTCTTTGGGCACGAGCTATCTTCATGACCAAACACACAACAAGATGAACACCTTAAAGGCTCCCAATCATATTCGATTTTTACCTCCACCTTTGAGTGACCATTACCATCTAAAGATGGGATAGCAACAGTAATACTCCTCTTTAACTCAGCCCCGGCTTGAATTTCAATGAGAGCTCTAGCATAACTGCTTCTTCCCCACGATTCAGCACACATTGTAGAAGTGTACGAATCTAACATCTTAGGCACCCCTATCTTTGACGCGAGCAAACTAAGACCGTCCTCAGTATATGCTGCTAACGGCACATCATGCATCTTGACCCAAACTGGGATAGCTTTAATATCTTCCTTTTCCAATTTGACAGAGGCCGACCACTCCTTCAAAATTATCGGGACATTTCTAATCATCCAAGGTCCATCCTCTACCATTTTATCCATCCCTTCCTTTGTTTTGAATTTAAAGAAAAAGAACCCGTTCGCATTCATCATTAGTCTAGAGAGGCCATATTTAGCCCAGTTGTTCTTTGCAAAATAATCCACCACTGGGAAAGCCAGACGTTTACCCAGAAAATATCCATACAAAGTGTTAGCATACCTGTCAGAGACTTGTTTAACCGAAGACAATGGAATAACAACATCGGCTCCATCAACTAACTCACTAGATTCCATCATCCGAAAATTAACCTTTACATTCTCCTTTGCGTTATTCACTACTTTAGCAAATGATAAAGGTTCCGCAGCCCCAGAAAATCCTGAATTCGAGTTATCAGCCAATGGATTCACAACCCCAGAAAACGTTGTACTCTCCTTATCAGTCGACAAATTCAGCCCATGGAAACCTGTTATTGGTGAGAACAGATTATCCAATTGAACCGGTGCCGAGACCTTAGTTAGTTCATCGATAATGTTTATACCACATTTTGGCTGTATATTGTTCCCATCAACATCAAGTATACGATCCGCAATTTCTTTGAATGACAGTGGTGGCCTACCACCAGTTTTCGTGAGTTCATCCATTAAGAACCCTTACAAACCCTAGCAGCCGTCACAGAAATTCGTTCCAATCAGAAGTGTGTTGAATACGAACAATGTGTAAACCCTAGTTTAAATCTGCAATGAAACCTTAAACCAAGGCTGCCGCACTTCAAAAATCCACTCCTTGCTTCAGCCCCTAATCTGATTACGAAGGCAAGAAACTGATCCCTTAGAGATGTCGGCCAACAATTATGTGAAAAGCCTGAAAAACCCTAGCCGCCAACCCTATTTCAAACAAAAGAAACCTGAAAAACCCTAGCAACCGTCAAGAACAAAATCGATCAAGAAAGGATGAATCAGATTATAAAAGCAACAAACACAATCTCTCTTTGTATACCCAGTCCAGATTAACAACGAAACCAAACAACCAGCGGCAACCAAGTGTAGAAAAAAAAACGAAAAACAAACCCTAATCTTGAACAAAAACGAATCAAAGAATGATTATATTGAATCGTAAGTGTAAATCAGAATTGATGAGACTCTAATCACACAAAACAATCCCTACAATCATCAAGAAAAACGAATTTTAGGTCAAGGAAGCAAGAGGGTCGTTTTTCTCCATTAGAGAGAGAGAAAACTAGGGTTTTTGTGAGTGAGTTCTTTGTGGGAAGTTGAAACATGGAAGATTAGTGATACTAAGGATGGTGATCCGGATCCGGGCTAGATATTTACTGTTTTTTTTTGTTTAGGCCGGCCTTGTGTTTGTTTTTGATTCGGCCGTGGTTGTTTTATTTGTTGTCGTGACGTTTTGTCTGGATGTTGTTGCTTGGTTTTGATGGCTTGGTGTCCTAGGCTTGGTCTGTCAAGTCTAGTTGATGTGTTGCTTTGACACATCTTTGTTTTATTGGTTTATATATAAAATTCACCGGGGTAACCCTTTACCCAAAAAAAAGAATACTAGAGAAAAATGGCTGAAAATTTTGGCCATAACATGATCATCCAAGAGGGTTTTTCATTCGGAAAAATCAAGTGTAAGACTCTCTAAAGATCGGGTCATGTATGGTTGATCTAGTAGGCTTTTTCAAGTTCATAAATCAAGTGCAAGAACTCAAGAAGATACTCTCTAATTTTCGGTCCAAGGGTTGGTTCCAAGAGGGATCTTTCAAGTGAGTTGCAAGTGTTCAAATCCTAGCTAGACATAAGGTGTTTGTTGGAAGGCTTGGGGTATACAAGCTTGAGGTCTTCTACACTTGAAGGCAACCGTTCAAGAAGCATCATCTTCTTCATATCCATTACTCCATGGAAGGTAGTATTCTAAACACTCTATGGTTGTGTTTCCATTTTGATAGCATGCATGTTCATATATGGATCCGGGTATTGGGTTTTACATATAAAACAAGTTTTATATCTTGTAAGTAAACATGTTTTAAATAATTATTTCCGCTGCGTTTTTATTTTATTCGGATAAAATACTTTGATAAACATGTGAAAAACCCAACAGAACCGACATCCGTAACATTTTTTAGCAAAATTTAAGTTAAATATCCTTTAACTTCATCATGGAGCTTGAAAATGGGTTTAACGGGTGTTAGAAGTGCCAAAACGCGACAAACCAAGTTCAGGGGCCAAAGCTGTCAAAAACAAAACTTCAGCCCCTGCACCTGGCATACGAACCGTATGCACTATACCCTTACGGTCCGTATAGAGTCCCAGATACAGCAGAAACTTCACAGCAGCATCCAGCTTGTTGCAACCTGTTTTCCTTTGATTGTTTTCAAACTTGTGGGCTATTTTAAGTATTCCCCAAGGCTTGTTACCTGGTCCAAACACTTGTAGGGCTAGGATCTTTCCTTGAAGGTCACACAATCCACTTGTCATGATCTTACAACATCACTACAACTATAAATAGCCAAGAACTTTCATTCAATCCTTGCTTATTCCTTCTTTCTTTCACTCTTGCTCTGATTGAGGCTACCACACTTAGTTGGAGGCCTCATACTTGAGCATTCTTAGTCATTTTTCCAACCTTAGGACGCTTGTAAGTTAAACATGTTTTAACATGTGCATTTTGTGACGAAACGATTTTCGGGTATCAAAATAGTTTTCTAACTTAGTTAAACATGTTTTAACATGTTTAACTCGTCACTTTTAGTTGAGTGCTTGTTTAGGGTCGTAAGTCAAGCGGTCTTGACAACCGCTTAGACTTTCGAACCTGACCCGTTTGGTCGATCATTAGGATCCGACCAAACATATTTTGTGACCATAGTTGTATAGGGAATAACCTTCCGATGTTATACCTTATGGTCACTTCTTTTAATTAGTTGTATGATAGGTAGTTTATATGCCTTAGGAAAATGACCAAAATGCCCTTTTTGCGCATAATTTCAAATTTAAGCCTATGCAACCTAAATTTTGACACTTAAACTGATTATGCAACATTATTAAACATGTTAGGGCATATAATACTTATCATAGGGATAGTTAGACCATCCGAATGCGCATTTGCGTGAATGACGCGTTAAAGTAGCTTAAACTACCTTAACGGGTCATAACGGGTCAAAAGCACTTAGGATAGGTTTCAAATCAGAATGTAGGCTTTGTTAAAACATTTCATATGAGTTCCAACACTCATTTGGTTTACAATACCTCATTCTATCCGATTCCTCGATTTATGTCCCGTTACACTAACATAGTATCTGATACACTAGGAACCACTTCAACACTTAAACTCTTGATCCTCTGAGCTTTGTTATATCATTTGAACAGGACCTATACGCAATCCCAAGTGAGTACATAGTTCCCCTCTTTTACCGTTTTCAAATGTTTTGGGGTGATTCATATGTGTAACCAATTTGTTTTCCAATGTATGGCATATATGTGTTTACTAAGTGCTTTTATGTGTAATATTCCAATTATGCAAACTTGACAATTATCAAAATCCTTATAGGATCTATCTATCTTCATAGTTAGATTCTTGTAGGATATTTGAAGTACAGTCTTAGATCTTCCTATCTTCATAGTGAGATTTTTAAGAAGTACTTTACAAGACGATGGTTATGGTTTATGTGTAGAGATTGTTGGTGATTTAGATAACGAAACTAGAGTAATACAATAAGGACATGGTGGATACGCCGCTGGTACTTCCTATATATAAGTGTGCTTATTGTATTACCCTTCGTGGCATTATCCCGAATCACCATTAGGATTTTAGGATGTTATGATTCAATGATTCAATGTGACAGAAACTAAATCCTTATAGCATCTATCTATCTTCATAGATTGATTCTTGTAGGATGTTTAAAGTACTAATATTGGAGTCCTTGTTTGGATTCATTGTGTACTTTAATGCGTATGTTACAAGACAATGTGACAAAAACCGGATTCCTGTAGTATCTATCTATCTTCATAGCTAGACACTCAAGGGATGTTTAAAGTACTAATATTGGAATCCTTGATTGGATTCATTGTGTACTTTAATGCGTGTTTACAAGTTGGTGACTAGTTGACGATTTATGTGTTTATGTGGTAGTTGTGATTTAGATAACGAAACGGGTGTAATAAAATAAGAACATAGTGGATACGCCGCTGGTACTTCCTATATATAAGTGTTCTTATTTTATTACTCTTGTAGCGTTATCCGAATCATATTAGGGTTTATGTGTTCAATTGATTCAATGTTCAAGTATTCAGATCCTTGTAGAATCTTCCATATCTTTATATGTTAGATTCTTAGAAGGATATCCAAAGTTTGTTATAAATCATTGACTTGATTTTAATAATACTCACACAAGTTTTGACAGATTTCAAAACATTTATTACTAATCCTTGATTGGGTTTCTAATAACACATTTACAAGTTTTATGATGATTTCAACAAGATTACAAAGTACAATTTCAATGGCATAAAAATTTACTTAGTAATAATCATATTGCCATATACAAAAACTCTTCATCACAAGTTTTTCATAATCAAGATAATGTATTGCAATACTAAACTTTTGCCATTCTTTGGCTTCAAGATTTCATTTTCAATCGACAACTCTCATAGTTGTCAAAGTATTGCAATACCAAACTCTTTTGCCATTTATTTGGCTAACAAAACCTATGTACTCGCCGGAATTTTTATGCTGACTATTTTTCACATATGTTTCAGGGTTTCAATTATTCGAGCTTGCAACGCATAGGACTGCATCCGGGCCATAGACTACTTAAATCAAAAGACAATTACATGTATTCTTTGTAAAACAATGTTAGCAATATTGAAACAATTTAGTACCAGTAGTTGTGAGCAATTTGTAACGTGACTCCCTGATATTTTCGCCGCGTGTTGTTGTATTAAGCGATTGGGGTGTTACAAGTCGGTGCACGTTAGGTGTGCCATTTGCCCCACCTCCCCTCCCCTCCCCTGTTTTTCTTCTTTCTTTCTCAATTCATTCCCTCCCTCGGATTTTGTGAATTTCTTTGAAAGGAGATCTGGGTTTGGGAGAAACCTGAAGATCCGACCAAAAGAAAAGAAAAGAAAAGAAAAGAAAACCAAAGCCTAATCTGGTTAAGTTAATGATGGGTAGTGATGTGCGTGAGTGTTATTAGTTTTTAATGTATTTATTAAGCCCTTTTCAACACTTTTTAGCCAAGTTTTAAATTTATAAAACACGATATTTACTAACACTAAACACACATATGGGCAAGTGCACCCATCGTGAGCGTAGTATAGTGTTGGTAAGATACCGAGGTCGTCCAAGGACACAAGAGCTTTTAGTACCGGTTTATCCTCAACGTCTAATCAAATCAAAAGTTTAGAAAAAGGTTTTAAACTAAGAAAATAAAAACTAACTAAAATGCTGAAAAATAAAAATAAAAATAAAAAAGATAGACAAGATGAATCACTTGGCTCCGACTCGTGTTTAGTGTAACCTTTGATTATTTCCGCACTTTTGCACTATTTAAGAGATTACCTTAGTTATTGTAGTAGGCCCCTCTTTTGGAGGTGACGTTACCCTCAACCCAGTAGTTTGAGTCAGCAAGGATACAATCCTAAAGGGTCGGATTATTGAAAGATAATTAATTAAGTTATTAATGCATATTATTGGTAGGCCCCTCTTTTGAAGGCGACGTTACCCTCGGCTAAGTAGTCTGAGTCAGCAGGGATACAGTCCTAAATAGCTGGGTTAAAGTATTAATAGTAGTTTAACTTATGAGGGGGTCAAAGAGTTTGGACCCCCGCCATCCAATACCGTTAAGTATTGAAGGAGGTCCTACTAAATGACCCAGGTCCTTTGCAGGATCTATACACTGAACAATGGCAAGACTCTTACCAAACCGTTCCCTTAACCCCCGACCAGGTAGCCAACATACCTCCATATAGACCGTGGAGATATGAATGGTGAAAATCTTTTATTTTATATAGACAGTAAAATAATGCCAAGACACCACGGACAAACGATAAGGAAGAATCACCTTCAACATAAGAAACTAGTTATTAAAGTCATTAATACATAACCAATTAAAAAGTGCGAAAAGATTAAAAATAAAAAGTATTACACTAGACACTTTGTCTTCACCAAGTGATGTAAGAGACTTAGGCCAACATGGCCTTGATTGTCAAGAACTCTTACGATCAATCTTGGATCCCGAGACGACTCACACACTCTATGATGGACAATGGATGATGGTGGTGGATGATGGTGTTATGGTGGTGGTGGGTGGTGGGTGAAGTGTGAGAGAGGTGGTGTGCCAAGGGATGGTTTGAGCTTGAGCCAAGCACTCCTATTTATAGGCTGAACAGAAGCTCGGGCACGGCCCCGTGTCCAGTGGGCACGGCCCCGTGTCCACATCCTTCTCTTTCTTCATTAATTGCTCTTGTCTTTATTAGTTGACCACGGCCCCGTGTCCGCTAGGCACGACCCCGTGTGCAGAAGCGTATCTGTACTATCAAGATTTGCCTAGATTCTGCGAATCTTATAGTTGACCACGACCCCGTGTCCGCTGAGCACGGCCCCGTGGTGGGCGATGGAAGCTTCTACAACTTTGTCTTTTATGCTGACACTTGGGCACGCCCCCGTGCTCACTGAGCATGGGGCGTGTTCAGCCTTCTGCTCTCTTGTTTTGCTTGGGAAGATGCTTTCGGGGAGGTCGGGCATGCCACGTTTGTTCCTTTTCTTGTATTTATGTTAGATTTAGCTGGCTTTTTGCTTCTTTTGTTAATTTGAGCTCATTTAATCCTGAAAATACAAAAGGAAGACAAAAACACACTTTTTCCAACATTAGTACTAAAAAAAGGGTTAGTTTTATGCCACAATTGATGTAATTTATATGTTGCATTTTGCACACATCAAATACCCCCACACTTGAATCTTTGCTTGTCCTCAAGCAAAACTCTTTATAATGTGGCTTTACACTCCCAAATGGAGTGGGTAGGAGAGAAGGTTTTTGGGCTTGTCATAGAGTGTCGGGATTTCCAAGATTCTTTATTTAGTTTTATTTTTATTTATTTACAATCCTATTCGTCATGATTTATTTAAAACTTTTCATAAGATAAATTACTTATTAGGGCATAACATGCCTCTTTAAAATTCTATTCATATACAAGTTCACATACCTCACGGGGGATCACTCAACACTCGGCCGAAGATGTATTTTAGTGAATCACTCGAGAGCGGCATGGAACTTACTCCTACCATAGGCTTGCCAAGCAATCAATCCTCCTCCTTTTTAACTTTATACCTTTGTAAATATCAAGAGGTCTTTTTGGGTGAAGGGTTAGGCTTGGGTTAAAGGTAGGTGGTTGGGTTAGTGGTTAGTGGTTAGTAGAAAAGGGCGAAAAAAGCGTAAAAAGTATCGGTTTCCGTAAGACTTTCTATTTTTTTTTTTTTACTTTTTATTTTGATGAAGCCATAATTCCAAACAATGTTATTTTTGATGAACTTGCTTGTTTATTTCTTTTTTTTTTTCACAACCAATCAAAACAAGTAGTGTAGAAAAACCTACACTAGTTCAATCATGAGACATGCCCCATGAAAGTAAACAAAAACGTCAAAATCAACACAATAAACCAACCACTAGACTCTAATCTAGAAAGAAAACCATAAGAAAAACTATCAACTACTCAACCACCATCATCATCCCTGTGAAATCTGTGGATCTCCCAATCTCCAAGAAGCCTCTTGACGCCAGCAGTGTTCTTCAGCTTCACTCCCATCAATTGTTTATTTCTTTTTGCTTTATCATCAACACATTTTTTTTTTGAAAGTCAAATGAAAAACCGAACTTGTTACTAAAACAAAGGGTTAAAAATAAAAAGGTTTTGGTGGGTGAAAGGGTGTTTGGTTTGGGTTAAGAAATGAAAAGGTTTAGGCTCAAAGGGGTTAACTAGGGGGATTTTGGGTAGGTGGTAAAAAAAAAAGAAAATAATGGTGTAGAAATAAAAAGGGTTAGTCCTAATGCCTCTATCATATACTTACTCTTGGTGGGTGAAAGGGTGTTTGGTTTGGGTTAAGAAATGAAAAGGTTTAGGCTCAAAGGGGTTAACTAGGGGGATTTTGGGTAGGTGGTAAAAAAAAGAAAATAATGGTGTAGAAATAAAAAGGGTTAGTCCTAATGCCTCTATCATATACTTACTCGGGTTTAAGTTGGTAAGGACCGGGAATGTATCGTCGTGGCAAGTTCTAGAGTTGTAAGAACCAAGCGGCTATTCACACAAGAAACGAAAAATGAGCATTTAGTTTAAAGATATGTATTTGTATGCTCAATAAAGGCTCAAAACTCACTTTTGTGGGAATGGGTTTTTATGTGATCAAGTATATATAATTAAATTTTAACTAAGCTTGTCATGCCTTTTCATAATTTTCTTATGTTGGTTCTTTTTATCACGACGCTATCGGTTGTAAATTTGTAAAAATATAACCTCTTTAGAATTTCGAAATTCCCAAATTAAACCTAGACAAGTAAAAAAATGAAAATTTTTGAAAAAAATTTGGGGTGATTAGCGGTTCCAATAGAGTTTTGTGTAAGGCTTGTTATTAGGACTTACAAGATTCAAGGTTTTAGCATCCCCCCCACACTTAAATTACACATTGTCCTCAATGTGTCCCAAAAATAAGTTTTTAGGTTGATTGAATGTGTAAAAGGTGTGAATTAAGCAAAAAATTGTGTTACTGGGCGCTGGACACGGCCCCGTGTTGTCCGGGCACGGCCCCGTGTTCAAGTGCCAGTAACAAAAATTAAACAAAAGAAACAGAAGCCTGGACACGGGGGCGTGTTGGGTGAACACGGCCCGTGTCCAGTTACCTGAACTGGGTCTTTTCTGCAGACTGTGCAGCACGGGGCGTTGGGCGGACACGGCCCGTGCTGAGCTTACTGTTAGTGAAGAAAATCGTCGGATGTCCCTGTTTTCCTGTATGGGGTGCTGGTTCAAGTTTTCCCTAGTATCCTTTGCCATCCCGAGTGTGTTTTATTCATTTTAACACCATCCAAACACCAAGTTAACTAAAACCATCATTTTTTTTTGGGTAAAGGGATTACCCCAGGTAAATGTTATAAATGGAAAAATAAGAACAAGGGCATGCCCGAAGAGGACACACCAACTAGGCTTGACATACCAACGCCTAGGACACAAGAAAACACAACCCACAAACACAACCATCCAAAGAACAAACTATAACAAAATGACCAGCGCTAAACAATAACGACTAAACAAATAAAATCAGCTAGCCCGGGTCGTTGGCCTCATCATCAGAACCGATCTTCCACGTCCTTAACAGACTCTCAATACTCGATTGTCTTCTAAACTTGAACCCCATTAAACGTAAACGGACAACTTCCTTAATCCTCTGAATCACCGCATTCTGATCAGCAAAAACATTGGAAAATAGACAATTATTTCTCTCTTGCCATATGAAGTAAGTCGAAGCCGCAATAACTAGCTTACATATAATATGCTCCGTCTTCTTCGAGCTTGCATTTTGTTCCATCCATATCATAATCGATTGCCAAGTGCTATCAACATTACCCATTTGAACCATACTCTTAATTTCGTTCCACACTTTTGAAGCAAACGAGCATTGAAAAAACAAATGATCTCTAGAGTCCCGATTGATTCTACAAAGCGGACAACACACGAGGTTTAAATTCGTTACACTTCCCGCCTCCCAAACAGCAAGCCGGTCTTGGGTTTTAAGTTTATTCTTTATGACTAACCATAAATGAAACGAATGTCTTGGAATACATTGAGAAAACCATACCCCATCAACCCACGAGACTGGATTTTGCCTACACCGAATAGTATGCCACACTTCTGATGACCGAAACGAGCATGAGTTCCCATCCAAATCTTTCCAAACCGCACGGTCCACCATATTTTGCGTCAACTGAGGAACATTTAACCCAATCAAAACCGGGTATAAATCATACCAAGCTTGAGGCCACCTCCAATTTCCGTTTTCATCAACTAGTTCCGAAATAGAGGACGAGAAGTTGAAGCCCGCATTAGTTATTCTCCGAGGCGTAATGAATGAGCTTAGTGGACTAAGTTGACACCAATTATCCCACCAGGCATTCGTTTGAGCCCCACTTCGAACAACCTTCCATATAAAAGGCCTAACAATACTGCGAAGAGATAAGATTTTCCTCCATCCCCAGCTCATACTACCTTTGCTGTTGATATCCCAGAAACTCCTACCCTTCAATTTGTGAGTATGTATCCATTGGACCCAAAGAGACTTCCTATTAACCAGAATGCTCCAGATATGATTAGTCATAAGGGCCTTATTCACATCCGAAATACACTTTATGCCTAAACCACCCTCACTCTTCGGCAAGCAAACATCAGCCCAAGGGACTTTCGCCTTGACTCTACTCAGATTATTACCATTCCACAAGAACCGTCTCATATGCTTCTCAAGATCATTGATGACCCGAGAAGGAATAATAAAAATGGAAGCCCAATAGATATGCATGGCCGATAAGACGGAGTTAATAAGTTGTAGTCTGCCAGCAAAAGAAAGAGACTTATTCAACCAGCTATTAATTCTCTTCTCCATCCGATCTAGAAGAGGTTTGCAATCTTTAAAGACTAACTTGGTTGAAATTAACGGAACCCCCAGATACCTGACCGGCAACGAACCTTCCTGGAAAGGCATGATCCGAAGTATATCTTGTTTAACATTATGCGGAACATTACAGAAGTAAGCCGTGCTCTTTGCTGAACTCGGAACTAATCCAGAAAGATTAGTAAATTTCTCAAGCGCATCTCGAACCTTTTTCACCGAAACAATATCCCCATGCACAAAAATGAATAGATCATCAGCAAAGGAAACGTTTATAATCTTCTGCTTAACACAGTTAGCATGAAACTTAAACATAGTGCTAGGATGGGCAGCTTGTTGAAGAAGCATTGAAAGAACCTCCATAATCAATGTGAATAAGTATGGCGACATAGGATCACCTTGCCTCAAGCCCCTCTTACCCCCGAAAAAACCATGCAAATTACCATTAATACTAAGAGAATAAGTGGTCGTGGTTACACAAGCCATAATCCACGCAACCATCTTTTGGTGAAACCCAAATCCATGCAAAACATCCTCCAAAAACGCCCAACTAACAGTATCATAAGCCTTTTGGATATCTATTTTGAACGCACATCTAGCCGGACCCCGATTCAAGTGATAATTGTGCATCAATTCTTGAGTAAGAAGGATGTTATCAGATATTTTCCTACCCGGAACAAAGGCAAACTGATTAATACTAACCAAATCACCCAGGCTCCCCTTCAATC
The DNA here is from genome assembly GCA_030545235.1 of Helianthus tuberosus. Classification (NCBI taxonomy): domain Eukaryota; kingdom Viridiplantae; phylum Streptophyta; class Magnoliopsida; order Asterales; family Asteraceae; genus Helianthus; species Helianthus tuberosus. Next base: position 110,320,627 of record CM060409.1, read on the forward strand.
TATCCGTGATGATCTTGCTGATACACTTATACAAGACATTACAGCAAGAAATAGGACGATAGTCAAGAACCGAATCCGGAGTCTCCACTTTTAGAATAAGAGCCAGAATAGTATGATTAAGTTGTTTCAGGATCTTACCATTATCAAAAAACTCTAAGATGGCCATAGTGATCTCATCACCCACAATATCCCATGTATGTTTAAAAAATGCCGATGTATAGCCATCAGGACCCGGAGCTTTATTCTCGCCAATACTAAACATAGCATTCTTGATCTCTTCACGTGTAACCTGTCGAACCATATTGTCCACAACAGCAGGACTAAGAACATTAACAAAAATATCCTCCTGATTAAGTTGAATAACTTGATCCTCCTTGCCCAGAAAATTTGCATAATGGTTGACTAGAGCAATCGACACATCTTCACCCTCAAATCGGTTGCCAGCAACATCCTTAATAGATTGAATTTTTGATCTAGCATTCCTACATTTCACACTGTTATGGAAGAAAGCTGTATTAGAATCCCCCGCACATAACCATTCCACTTTAGACTTTTGCTTTAGAAAACATTCCTCATCATACGCCGCTGACTTGAACTCTTTTAAATATTCAGCTTCCATGTTTCTCAGCTCTCTATTAAGCGGATTAGCATCAATATTTTTTTGAATTTCATCCAATTTACTTCTCAACTCAAATACTTTATCGTGCAGATTACCTTGTCGAAACAGAACTCTCCGCAAAGACGGCTTCAAGTTCTTAAGTTTCTTAGTAACCGAGTACATAGCCACCCCATTAATCATTTTCCTCCACTCCTGCTCAACCGAAGACCTGAATTCTGGTTTAGAAGTGATAAAGTTTGCAAATTTAAAAGGTTTCGGCTTAGCTTTAGTCGAGTTTAGAATACACGGAGTATGATCCGAAACACGGAAAGGATGATAAAGAACAAAAGCCTCCGGACATGTCTCTAAGAACTTCATATTACCCATCACCCGATCAATCTTTTTCAGCAATCCAATTCCCTCCTTAGGCTTCTGGTTCCACGTGAAATGCAACCCATGGCCCATAATGTCATAGAGAGAATTACATATTAGTCCTAGAAATTAAAATACTAGATAATTAGGTCAAAGAAACACAAGAAATCTAAATCAAGAAGTTCTAGCCTACTACTTATTCTATTAGCAAAATTTCCGAAAAGGTAATCCCTTCGGTTAGATGTGGCTTGAAAAACTTCTTTTTTCGGGCATGGGATCCTCACACGTCGGCGAGCCACTCTTCTATCTCCCTAGGGAGAAGAAAGGCGGGCTCATTGGCATGGGTTTGAGGAGGTGCAACTTCCACCGGGATTTCTTGTAGTTCTTCAAGAGGAGGTTCCGCCGGAATGTCGTCCCAACCTGTAGGATTGTTGATTCCAAGTGCTAGGTTCCAATCCTCTTGAGGGAGGATTGGTTCCATGGGAGGTGTCACAAGAATGTTTAACCTCTGGTGCAAGAGGTTTATTTCTTGAAAACAGTTTTCCAACCCTACCGAAAGATAATTTATACGGTCTATTAGGACCTCCTCTACCGAAGTCATCTCATCAAGAGCTTCACGTAATGCCATCACGTATCGTATGAGAGTTGCTTCTATTGATGGCCTCATTTCCCTTCGACTGTTTCTGGAGTGCACAGAAGAGGTTCCACTGTTTTGGCTAGACATTCTACGAAAACAAACCAGAAATAGCTCATTTTAATGAAACAGTACCACGGACACGGCCCCGTGCTCACTGAGCACGGCCCCGTGTTCACCTTTCTGTAGTTTTTTAGAACAAGGAATCTTGAAGTTTCAAATTATTTTCCCAACTCATGAAGCGTTTTTGAACAGAAATAACTTAAAACAATGTTGTGTAACTTATTTTTAACAAGATTCCTTGAACAAAAAGTTAACAAACATCACAATAAAGCTTGAAATCAAGCTTCAATGGAGGTGTTGTTGCAAGAAAGATGAAGAAGAAGGTAATGGATAAAAGAGGAAGGGACAAGATGTTTGTTAGAAACTTCTTTTAGAACATACCTAGGATGGTAAGTTAGAAAATCCTTTCAAATCTCTGTCCCTGGATGGTCCAAATGTGCAGGATTCTTGGCTGCATTTATAGAAAGCGACAGCAGGCTGGACACGGCCCCGTGTGCAGGCAAGATCCTGACACGTTTTGTCCGTATTCTGACAAAAAGTCAGAAGGGAAACTTTTGGTGGACACGGGGGCGTGTTGACCTGGGCACGGCCTCGTGTCGAAGGGCTGATTATGAAGTTTGTCTATTTTTAAGGAACTTTTCCGGATCGGGTGGTTCCTTACTGGATGGAACAACCCCAAAGTGCCTAAGATACCTTAATTGTTCTTGATTGAGACGAGAACGCGAGAGGTTGTCGGTGAGGGTGATTCCTATGCTATATGTAGGTGGACAAGTCCAACCCTTTCCCGGGCTCTCGTTAAAGAAGGTGTATGCCGAATCGCTCAGGTCTATGTATGCACCGAATGAAGTCGATGGGGAGTCCTTCACGGCACAATCGGCATAGAGACAACTATCGCTCAAGTCCTCACTAGAGTTAGAAGTATCGTCGGGGACAACGAAGTTGTTTGAATGCGATTCCAACACTTCTTCTTGGTTATCATCTTGAGATAAATTATTGAAATCTATCCTAAGTTCTTTTAACCAATTAAGAATTAGATCTTCTAATTGAAATAGTTCATCAAGAAGCATTTCTCCTAGAAAATCTGGTTGGGAGCATTCGAGGGAGAGATAGGGATTATTTTTACTTTCGCCCCTCTTAAGGATACAAGGAAACGATGGGTCTATATAGTGGGGCTTATAATTTAGAAAATAACATTCTAATTCCTTATGGGTACCACCACATAATTGACACCACGTACCATAAGAGTGCCGAAAGTAAAAAGTATCAGCATCACTCATATTTGTGTCAGAAATTACCAACCGCCAGGATCTTACGGTTCTGTTTTCAGTAACTGAACCTTGGGCACGGGGCGTGTTGAGTGGGCACGGCCCCGTGTTCAGCTTACTGTCTGACTTAAAATAGGATTGCCAGTTCCAATGATTGGGCACGGGGCGTGTTCAGTGGGCACGGCCCGTGCTGAGTTCTGCAGAAGCTGAAAACTAAGAAAAATCCTAAAAAAATAGAAAAATAAGAAAAACGATTAGGCCGCTGATTCCTAACTTTCTTAAAATCCTTGTTTCCCCGGCAACGGCGCCAAAAACTTGATGTGCGTGAGTGTTATTAGTTTTTAATGTATTTATTAAGCCATTTTCAACACTTTTTAGCCAAGTTTTAAATTTATAAAACACGATATTTACTAACACTAAACACACATATGGGCAAGTGCACCCATCGTGAGCGTAGTATAGTGTTGGTAAGATACCGAGGTCGTCCAAGGACACAAGAGCTTTTAGTACCGGTTTATCCTCAACGTCTAATCAAATCAAAAGTTTAGAAAAAGGTTTTAAACTAAGAAAATAAAAACTAACTAAAATGCTGAAAAATAAAAATAAAAATAAAATAGATAGACAAGATGAATCACTTCGCTCCAACTCGTGTTTAGTGTAACCTTTGATTATTTCCGCACTTTTACACTATTTAAGAGATTATCTTAGTTATTGTAGTAGGCCCCACTTTTGGAGGTGACGTTACCCTCAACCCAGTAGTTTGAGTCAGCAAGGATACAATCCTAAAGGGTCGGATTATTGAAAGATAATTAATTAAGTTATTAATGCATATTGTGGTAGGCCCCTCTTTTGAAGGCGACGTTACCCTCGGCTAAGTAGTCTGAGTCAGCAGGGATACAGTCCTAAATAGCTGGGTTAAAGTATTAATAGTAGTTTAACTTATGAGGGGGTCAAAGAGTTTGGACCCCCGCCATCCAATACCGTTAAGTATTGAAGGAGGTCCTACTAAATTTGACCCAGGTCCTTTGAAGGATCTATACACTGAACAATGGCAAGACTCTTACCAAACCGTTCCCTTAACCCCCGACCAGGTAGCCAACATACCTCCATATAGACCGTGGAGATATGAATGGTGAAAATCTTTTATTTTATATAGACAGTAAAATAATGCCAAGACACCACGGACAAACGATAAGGAAGAATAACCTTCAACATAAGAAACTAGTTATTAAAGTCATTAATACATAACCAATTAAAAAGTGCGAAAAGATTAAAAATAAAAAGTATTACACTAGACACTTTGTCTTCACCAAGTGATGTAAGAGACTTAGGCAAACATGGCCTTGATTGTCAAGAACTCTTACGATCAATCTTGGATCCCGAGACGACTCACACACTCTATGATGGACAATGGATGATGGTAGTGGATGATGGTGTTATGGTGGTGGTGAGTGGTGGGTGAAGTGTGAGAGAGGTGGTGTGCCAAGGGATGGTTTGAGTTTGAGCCAAGCACTCCTATTTATAGGCTGAACAGAAGCTCGGGCACGGCCCCGTGTCCAGTGGGCACGGGCCCGTGTCCACATCCTTCTCTTTCTTCATTAATTGCTCTTGTCTTTATTAGTTGACCACGGCCCCATGTCCGCTGGGCACGACCCCGTGTGCAGAAGCGTATCTGTACTATCAAGATTTGCCTAGATTCTGTGAATCTTATAGTTGACCACGACCCCGTGTCTGCTGAGCACGGCCCCGTGGTGGGCAATGGAAGCTTCTACAACTTTGTCTTTTATGCTGACACTTGGGCACGCCCCCGCGCTCACTGAGCACGGGGCGTGTTCAGCCTTCTGCTCTCTTGTTTTGCTTGGGAAGATGCTTTCGGGGAGGTCGGGCATGCCACGTTTGTTCCTTTTCTTGTATTTATGTTAGATTTAGCTGCCTTTTTGCTTCTTTTGTTAATTTGAGCTCATTTAATCCTGAAAATACAAAAGGAAGACAAAAACACACTTTTTCCAACATTAGTACTAAAAAAGGGTTAGTTTTATGCCACAATTGATGTAATTTATATGTTGCATTTTGCACACATCAGGTAGCAATAGTTTGGTTTGCCCAATACTTGGATTTGCATCCATATTTTTATTTGTTTACTTGTCTTTTGGGGATTTGTTGAGTGTAACTTACAAAAATGACCCCAAGTTGAGTTTTGTGTAGAGGAATGGGACTAATTTTGTTGTGGATAAGAAAGTTTTCAATGTGAATGGATGGAATTCATATTGGTTTATCGAGCATGCTGTTGTTGATCATAGCCGCCCAAGGATCAGGGATATGCTTCAGGCTGCAGCCAAAATGTGCCTCACTGTCTGCAGAACTTGAGCTTTTTGTGACAACTGTCACTTTTCCGTACATTCCGTACACTAATTGAACAGTAATCTGTGCTTGAATAACTGTGCATGATCTAGTTTACAATACAAATGAATTTCTGATCACTGTTATATACATATAATGGCATTTCATGTTTCAAGACTTTTATCGTTGCCACATGCAACACGATATAGTTCTAATAATGCACAGAACAGAATTGGCACCATTACAAGACAAACTAAAATGCTGACGAAGTTCAGTACTGTATGAGCCAGAGACTACGTATTACACTAGTATAGTGTGTAGGGAAGTAAGGACCACAAAACTGCTTTTCTAGGTGATAGATAAAGTGTCGGAAAGTGCCTAAAACCCACATAAAGTGCAGAATTCTGCATAAATCAGCAAAATTCAGCATTTTAACAAGCTTATTACATGCAAAAATATGGCAAATGGTCCTGAATGCTTTCTGACAATATTCTCCTTACTCAGGAGTTAATGCATAATTACCATCTTAATAGAGGGCCTCCTAGATGTGCGTTCAAGATTGATATTCAAAAGGCTTATGATACAGTCAGTTGGCAGTTCCTTGAATCTATCCTGCATAGTTTTGGGTTTCATCATAAAATGGTTAATTGGATAATGACATGTGTTTCTACGGTGTCATATTCGGTTAGTATTAATGGTGAGCTTCATGGTTATTTTGCGGGGAAGCGTGGGCTTAGGCAAGGGGATCCTATGTCCCCTTATTTATTTACCCTAGTCATGGAAGTCTTAACTCTTCTTTTACACCAACACTCGTCCCAAACGGTGTTTAAATTTCATGCTCGGTGCTCCAAGCAGAAGATCATTAGTATTTCCTTTGCTGATGACTTGTTTCTCTTTGCTCATGGCGACAGTGGCTCGGTTAAGCATCTTCGTGAGGCCCTTAATACGTTTTCTCTGGCCTCGGGCTTGTACCCTAATCTGGATAAGAGTACGGTTTTCTTAAGTAATGTTCCTAGTCTCATTAAAGATCAAATTATGCACATTATGCCATTTCAGGAGGGTTCGTTTCCAGTTAGGTATCTTGGGGTCCCATTGATCTCTACTAGACTTACGGCCAAAGATTGCAAGACTCTTTTGGAGCGCATGGATAGACGTATTGATAACTGGATGACAAAATCTCTTTCGTTTGCAGGGAGGCTTCAGCTTATTAATTCTGTCCTAACGGCTTTATGCTCATATTGGGCGTCGGTTATGATGCTTCCATCTAGTATCTTAAAGGATTTGGAAAAACGGTTGCGTAGATTTCTTTGGAACGGTGGTAAGTCGGGATCGGTTCGTGCTAAAGTTGCCTGGAAGGATGTCTGCATGCCTAAAGATGAGGGTGGCCTAGGTATTCGAAGCATAATAGATGTTAATAAGGCGCTTTTAACTTCTCATATTTGGAGTTTAGTCACCAATCGGCCTTCTCTTTGGGTTCAATGGATACATTCGTACAAGCTGAAAGGTAAAAGTTTTTGGGAGGTCCAATGTCGAGCTAATGTTAGCTGGGGTTGGAGGAAACTATTATCTATCCGTTCGAGTGTTCGCTCTTTTTTTTGGATGTCGATTCGAAGTGGCCTTCAAACAAACGTATGGAGTGATAACTGGTGCTCTTGTAGTCCGATTCGGTCATTCATATCCCCTAGAGCTATTGCTAATGCGGGTTTTTCTTTAAATTCTAAAGTGGCTGACATTGTGACGGAGGATGGCCAATGGCTTTGGCCTCAGGCATGGTATACTCTTTATCCGGTCCTTATAAATATGGAATCCATCCAGATTACTCCTAATATGAATGATCGAATTTGCTGGAAAGATTTAGAAGGTAACCTTCAAGGTTTTAGTTCTTGGGAGGTTTGGAACTGTTTACGGAATAGGTGTCATAAGGTTGCATGGGCAAGTGCGGTTTGGTTTAGCCAATGTATTCCCCGACATTCTTTCCACATGTGGTTGGTTATCAAGAACAAGTTGAAAACGCAAGACAGGATGGCCATTTGGGAAGCGGGTAGTGCTACTAATCTGCGTCTCATGTGTTGTCCTCTATGCAAGTCTGACCGAGATTCAAGAGACCACCTGTTCTTTCAATGTGTTTATGCTTCAGATGTTTGGAGATTGGTCAGGCAGTTGGTTGACATGGAAAATGTTACGGATTCTTGGGATTCTATCATGCAATGGATGGAGCTTAATGCTAATTCTAAAACCATGGATAAAATCGTTAGTAAGGTCCTGGTAGCGGCTGCAACATACTTTGTGTGGCAGGAAAGAAATAACAGGTTATTTTCTCATCATCAGCGGAGTGCGAGTGTGCTTGCAAAGGTTGTCATTGAGACGGTTCGACTCAGAATTATGGGGTTCCGGTTTGGGAGAGACTCGCAACAAAAGAAGATTATGGATAGGTGGCAGATCTCGAAGAACAACATAGAGGTTGATCCAGGCTAGAGAGGCTCGTGGGGGTTTTTGGCATGTTTGTTTAGGGCCGTGCTTTGTTATCTTGTATTTCCGGTTGTTTTGGTTGTGTTGCTTGTCGGGTTTATTGTTTTTCTGTTTTCCTAGTCTTGGTATGCCAAGTCTAGTAGTGTGTATCGGTGTCTTGATACACCCTGTTTTTATTTGGTTGATATAAATTTCACCGGGGTAACCCTTTACCCAAAAAAAAGAACACTAAATGGAATAGTTTGACACATTAACGAACCGGTATCTAACCGAACAACCGGACATTACCCGAAACACCAAAATTATACTAGAAGCATTGTTTTAATGTTTCTGAACTAGTTATGATCCCCGAACATCATAACCTCCCACTAAAAATGTCTAATAAATAACACTTGCAACTAACACTTGAAATTGAACCATAATCTAACTATATGGTTAAAAGTTACACTTAGACCCCCCCCCCATATAAATGGACGGTAACAATGACCCCACCATGATCTTCCAAGATCTTGCAAAGATTTCTCTAGATCTCCATAAATCTTCCATGATCTTGCTTGGATTTGTAAAGATCTACTTAGATTGTGTAGTGTACTATAAGAAGAAGTAGAGCTCTCATTCTCACCCACACTTCTCAACACCACACTTCTCCTCCCTTGCCCCCCATTCTCGGCCGAACTAAGCACCCCACACCACCACCATTTTCAAGTCTTGTTCCTCCAATTTCAAGTGTACACAAGGTGTAAGAAGGTGATTAATGAAGCTTGGTGGTCTTGGATCTTGAAGGACCTTCATCATTTGCTATTATCCTCCACCTTTGTCATCATCAACATCAAGTGTTCTTCCCTAGCCTTGTGCTAGTAGTAAGACTCTTATGATCTCTTAATCTTTCATATATAGTTGGCTAATAATGATGAACATTGTTAAACATGATGAACATTGTTAAACATGATGAACATTAAAAGACATAATCATAAATCTCTAACATAAGCTTATAAACATATGAAATCTTGTTGATTTATGATTGTTTGCTTCCTGTTGATTGATTGTTAGTGATGCTAGACATCATAAGTAACCTACTAGATTGTGATTAAACACATGATCTAGTAAGTTAAACTGGTGATATTGTGAAAGATCAAGATCATCATGCTTTATGTCTTTCATGAACTTGAATAATAAAAGTTATTTTCATATGATGGTGATTTAAATAAAATACAAGTCTTGTAAGTGGATGGTTTCTAAAATAGTTTTCCAAAGAAACCAAGTTAAATCACAAGATTTACATGAACATAGTTTTAAAGAAAATAACCATGTTTCTAGTAGTGAAACAAGGGTAAGAATATATTGTTTACAAGAAAAACTCAAAAGAATGATTTTTGGAAAAATCATCTAACAAGTTGTAAACACTCAAATCTTTTAAGAATGAGATTTTTAAAGAAATAAACACACTTTAAAGGGTAACTAAGTCTACTAAATATACTACCAAGTTACTACAAGTTTTTATGAAAACTCAAGTTCATGACTATTATGTAAAATGCAATGCTTTGGCACTTGGTAAGTAAAAGTTGTTTAAGGATGATCGTTGATTGCTTATGATGATTTTTGAAAAGAAAATGATATGCTTAAAAAGCATGGGCACCTCCATTTTTAGGGGGAACTATGGCGAAATTTTCTAAAAATACAAACACTTAGAAAAATATTTTCTAAACAAGTATTTACAAGGGAGTTTTAACTATGGTTTTCAATATAAACTTTGCCATAGATTTTGTTACAAAAATACAAGTATTGGAGGTTGGTTTTTTTTATAAACAAAAATGGATAAATATGTATTTAAAATATATATATTTACATTTATAACACATTGTGTGTGATTATTTGTATACTTGGTGTAATAATTATGTTATTTTAGGAATTAAAGTAATATAACTTAACAAAATACCAAGAATTTACAATCCAAAATAATACCAATAATCACAAGGAATAAACATATAAGTTACACACTCAGTATTATGAAATCAAACGCAAGAACGTAACTTACAAAATATTCTGGAAAATACCGTTATAAATATGTTTTTGGTAAACATTATTTTTGGGACAAAACAAGTTAAATATATTTTCTGAAGTAAGACTTGAAAATATATTATTTTGGAAACTACAAATACGAGAATACAAATACACATGTATGAAATACTCCCATCCTTGGGAAGGAAATACGAAAATAAATACTTGGGAAGTATTGTAACTTTGGATAATGTTAAAGACATAAAAGAAACGTAACTCAAAACATGAATACTAAGGCAAGGCATGACCCGCTCGTCTAATAGACCCTAGCACATTGTAGGTAGTCGTGTTTGCTGACGAGATTTGAGTTACGAGTACTGAAGACGCAAAACAGTGAGTTCATGCTCCCCCTTTTCTTTAACTGTTTTTGGTTTTATAACTCTCGGGGGTGAAATACATGTTACGAATGCTTAAACGGTATGAAATGCCTATGAAATACTAGATCATGTGAGCATAGACTTAATATTGAAATGTCATTAATACTTAATTAGGGACGAGGGTTAGATCTAACGGGTACGGTCGAGCCCCACTCATGGTCCTCATGTGATTACTTGAGTGCTTCGGTGTCCCAGTCGAGGGAAATCGACAATAGTCAAGGGAAATCTACATAGTCGAGGTAAATCGACATAGTCAAGGGAAATTGACATAGTCAAGGTAAATTGACATAGTCGAGGGAAATCGACATAGTCGAGGGAAAAATCGACAAGGGTATAAGCCTACTCATTACGAGTGCTCCCTATGTCCTCACATGCCTTAAAGTCCTTGTAAAACAATTATGTTCATACACGCTTTTCATACCTGTTTACAAAGGAGTCTCTCAAAGATTTACAAGATTACAGTACTCACACAAAACACATGAACTCGATCAACTTTCGTTGATGTTTTCCAAAATTACATGTATTTCAGGTGACAGGATGGATCTTGGGCGCGGGTGTCGTAACTAGAAGTAGACTTCAAGTTTAGATGTCATCCACTTTTGTTGGTTTGTAACCAAGTCGAAGGTTATGTTTTAAAACTTAAATAACCAGTGTTTGTAATACTAAAATTTTATGAATGGATGAACATCGTTTTAATCATGTAGTTGTTATTATGATTGAATGCAATGATATTAAACCAGTCACACTTCATACGCATCCGCAAAAGTCAGGGTGTGACAGTTTGGTATCAGAGCTTCGATTGTAGTGAACTAGGATTCCTTCTCGAGTCTAGACTACAAACACTAGAGTTCTCTCACAAAAACATTTTACAAAAAGATTTTCATTTGTCACACCCCCAAAATCCACAAGCGGAGTATCATCGCATGGAGGCGTGACTGACCAGGATCAAGCCACCAATCATATTGAACAAAGCATGTAAATAAATATAAAACCCAACACAATATAATTGGTGTCCAAACAAAACATAGTTTAAGTTGTAAGCGGAAGCATAATGTTTAAAACCAAGGTATAAGTTCAAATGTATCAAATGTTTAACATGGCATACGACTATCCATGTCCCACAACGATCACGCCTCCTCGTGCAAGCTCCATAAATACCTAACGACCTGCAAGGCATGTAACAACGAGTCAACAACAAAGTTGAGCGAGTTCACAGTCGGTGTTCATTGTTAAGTTGTTTCAAAAACCATGAGTTCATTTGTAAGTCATAAGTTAACCAGTTTTCCCTGTTTCCCAAACATATCCATAACCAGTGGGGGCTTCCCCATGTGAACCACTAGACCCGTTTACCATATCGACCACTGACTAAAGTAAGCTGGTGCCCTGACGTCAATGTCTATCATCATTGACTAGTGCCCAGATCCATTAGTTCACGCCCGTCCTCTGCGGCACGGTGTAAGGCTTGTCAAACCTAAATAGCGTTATCTAACTAATGACCCGCTCGCCATTGGCCCGGCGATTAAGTCGATATAAAAGGAGGGACTTCATGATAGAGATTTTGGTCTAGTATCCGTGTTGTCACCCTTCAATAAAGAGGGTGTGTACGAAATCCCCAAACCAAGAGATTACGTAGGTTCTAATTCAATTCCTTATCACATGTTGTCACCCTTCAATAAAGAGGGTGTGTACGTGTTCCAAACCAGGATATCACGCAGTTTCAGTTTAAATCCTTTACCCATTCCCAACCCTTGGGAATCCCAGGCCTTGTGAAAAGTGTGAACTCACCTCGGTTTGCACGGTATGCTAAATTACTTGCTCACAAATATTCAGCCAAAGCCTATAGTATGCATGTATACACAATCAGTTTATGTTCTTAACTTTCACACAATCCAACATCACAAAGTGTGCTTGGCAGTTAACATCATGTAACATGTAAACAGTTATTTCAAGTTCATACAACTCATGCTTCACATAAATGATTTCTTAGTTTATTCTAACATGGTTATCCATTAACAGGCCTAACAGACTTAACTGAGTTACTGTTCCCAACTTGACAAGGCACTCGGCGAAATCCCTTCGGCGAAAACCCCCAGGTGACGAAATCCCTTGGGCGACGAAATCCCAGCGATTTCGTCGACCTAAAAGGTATGACGAAATCCCACAGATTTCGTTGTGAGTGCAATTTCGTCGGGTAAGTGTCTTCGTCGGGAGGGGATTTCGTCGGGATGGAACATGATCATCATCAACAGTTACGAATTCCAGAAACCCAAATGATCCTCTAACAGTTACATGATCATATCATCATATCATTATTTCTATCATACGGTCAACATCAATGGAATCCGTTCAAGTAACAGTTTCATCCTATTTCTAAAACATGTTACGACTACAATTACGTCATTACAATCAATTTAACATTCACATCAGATTATATATGAATTCTTAACCACAAAGATTAATTCCAACACAATCATCAAATATACGAACATCATGCAATATCACATACTACAACAACCAGAACCGTCCATTCTAAATAAAGATTATAGACGAATACAAATCATAGGTTTCGAGATATTAACCAGATATAGATTATCAAACCCTAATCACCAGCATATACGCATAACTTCTAATACAAACTCCTATGCTCGCATTAGTTCACAGACTTCAAATAATAGCCATCATCAAAGCGTAGCAACAATTTAATTATAAAGATGGTACACTAACCGCAAGATCAAATGGTTGAATCACCCAAAATTTACTTAACAAAGAGGAAAAGGTTGCAACAGAGAGTTGCCGTCGCACAAGCAAGAGTAGTTTAGGGTTTTCTAAAAGTTTCGCAACCTACTAAGATTATATGATCGAACAGTTATCAGATGGGCCTCTCATGGGCTTTATTAGAAAATGGGCCGGCGAAATCAGGGATTTCGCCATGATGGCCATGGCGAAAACACTTGTTTTCGTCGAGCAGGCTAGGGGCGAAATCCCCATTGGTTTTCGTCATGAACATAATTATATAATAGCACATCACATAATTCACAAAGTCCATATTTAGCATTTAATCACTTAACACTAAACACAATCTAAAATCAAATAACCAGGTGCACATAGAAGAACGCAACGAATTAAGAAAACGCAGTTGCTAGAAAAGACTTTGAAAACTTGGGTTGTCACATCATCCCCAACTTGAAATAAATTTCGTCCAGAAATTTAGCATGTGGTTACTGAGGAAGCTAGTTGTGTTGCATTGTTTTCCTGGTTTTCCTGGGGTGTCACATTATCCCCCCGTTGGTTTGGAATTTCGTCCCGAAATTCCGCAGTAGCTTCAGCCTCAGTTGTGGTTGCACTTTTCTCGAACAACTGGGGATACTTGAGTTTCATTTGGTCTTCTCGTTCCCAGGTGAACTCTGGGCCACGACGGGAGTTCCAACGAACTCGAACAAGAGGTATTCTGGTGCGCTTGAGAACCTTAACGTCTCGGTCTGTGATTTCAACTGGTTCCTCGACGAATCGCAACTGATCGTCGATTGTGAGCTCCTTCAAAGGAACTATGAGGGTCTCATCTGACAGACACTTCTTCAGATTTGACACATGGAATACGTTGTGAACTCCACTGAGTTCTTCGGGTAGGTTCAGTTTGTAAGCCACCTTGCCTATTTTCTCAATGATTTCAAAAGGTCCAACGTAGCGTGGATTCAGCTTGCCTCGCTTGCCAAAGCGAACTACACCCTTCCAGGGTGAGACTTTAAGTAGAACCCAGTCCCCGACCTGGAATTCTAGGGGTTTCCTACGCTTATCAGCGTAACTTTTCTGACGATCACGAGCTGCCGCCATTCGTTGTCGTATCTGAGCAATCTTCTCAGTTGTGTCTACCACAAGTTCTGGGCCAGTGATTTGGCTGTCACCAACTTCTGCCCAGCAAAGAGGTGATCCGCATTTACGTCCATACAATGCCTCAAACGGAGCAGCCTGGATACTGGTGTGGTAGCTGTTATTATACGAAAATTCCACTAACGGGAGGTGTCGCTCCCAACCGTTACCAAAATCAATCACACATGCCCTAAGCATGTCTTCAAGGGTTTGGATGGTGCGTTCCGACTGCCCATCCGTTTGCAGGTGATATGCTATGCTCATGTCTAATCGAGAGCCAAAAGACTTGTGCATTGCTTGCCACAGTTCAGAAGTAAAACGCGCATCACGATCGGAGATAATGGAGGTTGGCACCCCGTGCCTTGAAACCACTTCCTTTAAGTAAACGTCTGCTAAAGTAGAAAACTTGTCTGTTTCTTTGATAGCCAAAAAGTGTGCAGACTTAGTCAACCGATCCACTATCACCCAAATAGTGTCATTTCCACGTTGAGATCTAGGCAGGCCAGTAACGAAATCCATAGAAATTTGCTCCCATTTCCATGTCGGGATCTCTGGTTGTTGGAGTAGGCCTGATGGTTTCTGATACTGGATCTTGACTCTCGCACAAGTCAAACACTTGCTGACGTAAGTTGCTATGTTGGCTTTCATGCTAGGCCACCAGTATGTAGTCTTTAGGTCGTGGTACATCTTATCCGAACCAGGATGTACTGAGTAACGAGACTTATGTGCTTCATCCATCACAAGCTCGCGTAAGTTTCCATAAAGTGGGACCCAAATGCGCCATGTTACGTAGTAAGCACCGTCTTCCTTTTGTTCTAAACGTTTCCTCGATCCTCGTAGAGACTCGGCCCTGATATTCTCTGCTTTCAATGCTTCAACCTGAGCATCTCGTATCTGAGTAGGAAGACTAGATTGGATGGTAAGTTGTAACGCTCGTACGCGCTTAGGTGTAGTATCCTTTCGACTGAGGGCGTCGGCCACAACATTGGCCTTGCCCGGATGGTACTTGATCGCACATTCGTAATCATTCAAGAGCTCGACCCATCGATGTTGTCGCATGTTTAACTCCTTTTGCTGGAAGATATGCTCGAGACTCTTGTGATCGGTGTAAATGGTGCACATGGTACCGTACAGGTAATGTCTCCATATCTTAAGTGCGAAGACAACAGCTCCCAGTTCTAGATCGTGTGTAGTGTAATTTCTTTCGTGGACCTTAAGTTGGCGTGATGCGTAAGCAATGATTTTCTCACGTTGCATCGACACTCAACCAAGCCCTTGGATGGACGCGTCGCAATAAACCACAAAATCGTCTGTGCCTTCAGGCAATGAGAGAATTGGTGCGCTACAAAGTCTATCTTTTAAGTGCTGAAATGCAGATTCCTGTGCATCACCCCAATGATAGGTGACACCCTTCTGAGTTAGTGAGGTGAGAGGTTGCGCAATCTAGGAGAAATCCTTGATAAACCGTCTGTAGTAGCCCGCAAAACCCAAGAATTGGCAGATTTCTGTTGGTGTACGGGGTGCAGGCCAGTTCTTAATCGAATCTACCTTGGATGGATCAACATGAATCCCATCCTTGTTTACCATGTGGCCAAGAAAGTGGACTTCGCGTAGCCAAAAGTCACAATTCGAGAATTTGGCATACAGCTGCTCTACTCGAAAGAATTCCAAAATAAGCTTCAGGTGTTGCTCGTGTGTGACACCCGTGTCACCTCAACCATCAAACAAATACCAAACCAATGAAATATTGTATTTCATACTTGGGATTTGTATAAATATGTGTATCAATTGCACATATCAACTCTTGTTCGATTTCGGGCTCTAAATCGCTTTCTGGAAGGTTATAACGCGCCCTGATGCATAAATATAACCAGTTTAAATGCAACAAACACTCCGGAACAGTGACATAGGCTTAACATACCTTAAATAACCTTTACATAACTTAGAAATAAGTTTTGGAAGGTTTGGTATGCCGAAATCAAGTTTATTCGCTTACAGGGACTAAATTCGACAAACTGCGAAAGTATGTCAATTTGTACTATAACGGACATTCCAGAACTTGATCATAAGTTAAACACACCCTAAATATCCTTTACATAGCTTAGCAATATGTGACATCTGTGCTTGTAATCATTGTGAACAGTTCTATTATCAATAAAACAATTTTATTTGATCCCAATGTTTGTTTGGTTGTGTTTTACATTTTTCATGTTTTGACTTTTATCCAATTTCAAACTCTATATCACTTTCTGGAGAGTTATACGCAAACTGGTGCGTAAACGTACTTAGTTTAACGCGACAAATACTCCGGAACATCAACATATACTTAACATACCTTAAATAACCTTTACATAACTTAGAAATAAGTTTTGAAGGCTTTGGTATGGCAAAAACAAGTTAATTCTCTTACAGGGACTAAACTTGACAAACTGTGAAAGTATGCGAATTTGAACTGTAACGAACATTCCGAAACATGACCATAAGTTAAACATACCATAAATATCCTTTACATAGCTTAGAAATAGGCTTTGAGGGGTTCGGTGTGTTAAAATAAACTTTTGTGTCATTCAGGGACTAAAAGTGCCAAAAAGTGCACAAGTTTGCACTTTCGCGCATAACTTACGTTCTGAATACATCCGGACATCCAAAAATTTATGTAAGCACTAAAATATTTTATTTTAGTGTTTGGCATAAGAAAAATCCATTCGTCGCGTCATTTGGATCGTTTTTCGCGCTTGTGCGCATTCCGTCGTAATTAAGCGAACATTGCTTTTGTACGACCAAACGAACCAACATCCGGCATATTTTTGAGCATGTTTCATGTCCACAATGTTTAGGCATCATTTTAGGGCCTTAACGTTGGCTTAACGGGCCTTAAACATGTCGGAAAAGGCTTTAAAACACAACAGGGACCAAAACTGTCATTTCTGAAAGTTGGTTTCTGACCAGTCAGGCCAGGCGGCCCGCGTAAGATTAGTGTGTCCCTTTACGCGGCCCGCGTCAGTGTCCCAGATCAGATAAGATCAATTAATCAGCAGATTACAGCTGTTAAACTCCCAACCACACACTCACACTTGCCCTTTCAGTTCATGAGAGGCCATTTTTAGTCACCACAACATTCCAACAAGTGTACGCATGAGATTCGATCACGTTATTCAAGAAACGATCTTAACGTTTCGGGAAATCCTATAAATACCCCACCCCCATTTGCTTCAAACTCACTAGAATCTGATTTGAGGAGCTCTAAGTTGAAACCTTTGTTTCATACCTGAGCTACTTGAATCACGATTAGCATTCGGGGACCCTTCGTAAGTATTCCTTCGTTCTTTTATTGCTTTTCGAGTCCGAAAGTCAAACTTTGTTTGACTTTCTGCATTGACCAGTTTATGGTCAATGCGAAGTTCGTTTGAACTTCGCAACGTGAGCGTAATCACGATGGTTATAGTCCCTTGTGACTATGCCTACTGATTACCACGTTGTCTAGGGTCGTAAGGGTAAGCGATCTAATAAATCGCTTATACCTTCGAACCCGACCCATTTGGTCGATCATTAGGATCCGACCAAATACATTAGGTGACCATAGTAGGTAGGGAATAACCTTCCGAGGTTATACCTTATGGTCACGACGTTTAAATAGTTGTATGATAGGTAGTTTATATGCCTTAGGTAAATTACCAAATTACCCCTTTGATGCCAAAATTCATTATAAACATATGTGACATAACTTTTGACATCTAAACTGATTTGACGACAATATTAGGCATGGTAAGGCATATTCTACTTGTCATAGGACTAGTTAGGCGGTCCGAACGCGTTTCACGCGAACGACGCGTTAAAGTAGCATAAGCTACCTAAACGGGTCGTAAGCACTTATGTTAGGTTTCATTTAGTATGTAGGCTTTGTTAAACCATATTACACGAGTTCCCATACTCGTTTGGTTTACGAACCCTCATTCTATCCGATCCTCCGATTTAGGCCGGTTTATTAACATAGTTACCTATATTAGGTGCCGTTTGATTCCGAGATCTCTAGCATTGCTTGGTGGTTATCTTAGGACTTCTGAGCAATCTCAAGTGAGTACATAGACCCCTCTTTTACTGTTTTCCAAACTGTTTTGGGGTGAACCACATGTGCCTACTTGTTACTTTCATTCTTTCCTGTTTTCACATCATATACCTGCTATGTTCGTTAGTACATTATAGTACACGATTTCATTACATTTCATGCTATGTATGCCCATCGTGTGCGTACTTAGTACATCGTTTTACATTACATTCATGCTATGTATGTCCATGGGTCGTAAGCACTTATGTTAGGTTTCATTTAGTATGTAGGCTTTGTTAAACCATATTACACGAGTTCCCATACTCGTTTGGTTTACGAACCCTCATTCTATCCGATCCTCCGATTTAGGCCGGTTTATTAACATAGTTACCTATATTAGGTGCCGTTTGATTCCGAGATCTCTAGCATTGCTTGGTGGTTATCTTAGGACTTCTGAGCAATCTCAAGTGAGTACATAGACCCCTCTTTTACTGTTTTCCAAACTGTTTTGGGGTGAACCACATGTGCCTACTTGTTACTTTCATGCTTTCCTGTTTTCACATCATATACCTGCTATGTTCGTTAGTACATAGTACATGATTTCATTACATTTCATGCTATGTATGCCCATCGTGTGCGTACTTAGTACATCGTTTTACATTACATTCATGTTATGTATGTCCATTGTGTGCATACTTAGTACATTGATTTACTTTACATTTCTGCTATGTATGTTGACTGATAGCATGCTAGCACATTGATTTACATGACTTTCCTGCTTTGTATGTTAACTTAGCATACTTAGTACATTGTTTTCATATGACATGTATACAACTGCTATAACATTTGGTTTGCACAAACGAGACTAATATACGTTCATTAACATTAGTTACGCCGCTCGGTAGTAAGTACTGGTACCATAGGACTTGACAAATCCCATTCCTGACATCTCGGGTTTGTTTGGATGTAAGGAATGACTGAATCCGAAAACATTTCTTTTGATAACCTTGACTGAAAGGGTTATCCGACTGTCTCAAGGCTTGAATGTATGCGTTAACTTACCACATAAATGTTTGTATCAATGTAACATGCATTACTTTGCAAAACATAACTTTTTGATATATTCAAAATAATTTGTTTTGTACATTTCTACATTTGGATTATGTGACAATACTTTACTTACAATACATAACATTTGTTACACGTTACTTGACTACATTTGGACTTTTAAACATTTGACATGGCTTATACAAGGACTTTTGACTATTGGTTTAAACATGGACTTTATACATTGGTGGTTTGTTTGAGTGACTTAAGTAACGAGATGTGAGTAATATGATACAAGCATGGTGGATACGCCGCTGGTACTTCCTATATATAAGTGTTTGTATTATATTACATATCATAGCGTTAGTTAAATCATTCAATTTGGACTTATACATTTTACACAAGTAACACGATTTTCACAAGACTTTGGTTTACAAACAATTTACTTTATACAACTCAGTTTACTTGGTTATACATTTAACCATACATTATTCTTTTGTTTATACATATCATTTGATCTTATCGCTTTTTAAATGATTTACAAAACAAAACAATTTACAAGGTTCATGACTGACTTTTGCTAAACCACATTTTCTCAAACATAAGTCATGAATTCTGTTTTCACAAAACCTATGTATCTCACAGGAATTTTTATGCTAACGTACCTATTTTCACATGTGTTTTCAGGAGCGTTTGCGTAGGATGATGATCGTGACACTAGGGCGGACCTGTGCCTTAGAGATTAAAAATGAAGATAGACTTAGTTTAATTATGTTATAAACTCTTTATTTCCTGTTTAAGACAATGTAACTCTTATGTTGATAAATAAAATACAACTTTGAATGCCATGGTTATGAAACAATTAATTCTGTTACAACACTCCCCGACGTTTTCCGCCACGTTTTGTATGTTATACGTGGTCGGGGTGTGACAGAAGAGTTGGTATCAGAGCCAATGGTTATAGGGAATTAGGTTATTAGTAATGCTTTGACCTAGACTATAACTCTCTAGGACCCCAACGCAAGTTGTCTTGCGTTTAGATCTTAAAACATGTACATCACCTATCCTTAGGTGATTATCAAAACAAAAACCAAATTTTTCCGAAACGATTTTTGAAAAACAATCTTCTGTTTTTGGATGATTTATTACAAGGTTTTGAACCCTCTATTGTAAGGTTTTGAACCCTCTGTTATAAGGTTTTGAACCCCTTTGAGTTTTCAAAATCTCGTCAAGGTTTTGGGTTTTAAATAATGTGAACACGTGCAAACTGGAAGGGTGAATGCCTGTACCCTGGGTTTTCTGTCTAAGGCTAGAGTGTTCGTACAAATCCACATAATCGGACCAGTCACTCTTACCTTGGAACTCTTGGGGTGAGTGTTCACTTATAGGCGAGCATGTCTTCGCGATACATTATTTTTGACCCATTTACTTTGATTAGTCACTGTGTGTCATTTGTTTGCTTTGTGATGCGAACAAATGACCACCATCTTTGCTGTTGTCAATTTTTGTTTCATCTCATTCTTTTCATCCAATCATCTCACTCGTTTCCTTTCATGTTTTCCTCTTTTAGAATGCCTCCTCGACGCGAAAACCAGATAGCGACTGCCGAACTGGCAGAAATCGTTGCGCAGCAGATGGCTGCTCAATTCCCAAATCTCTTTGCTCAATGGCACCAAGCCAACAACAACAACAATGCTCCATGCAAATACAAGGATTTAAACTCGGCTAAACCACTCAAGTTTAGTGGTTCTGAGGGAGCGACTGGGCTTCTTCATTGGTTCAAGAGCATTGAGAATACTTTTCGCCACGTGCAGTGTCCTGACAATCGCAAGGTCGAGTTTTCTTCGAGTGTGTTTCAGAAGAGGGCTCTCACATGGTGGAATGGGGTTATGAGAGACCGTGGTGCAGAAGTTGCTCTAGCACAGACATGGGCTGAACTTAGGGCCCTTATGATGAGGGAGTTCTGTCCTCGTCATGAACAGCGAGCGTTGGAGAAAGAGTTTGATGACTTGAAACAAGACAGTGGCGAGCACAGGGCATATACTGAAACAATTAATTCTGTTACAACACTCCCCGACGTTTTCCGCCACATTTTGTATGTTATACGTGGTCGGGGTGTGACACAATAGGCTTTGAGGGGTTCGGTGTGCTAAAATAAACTTTATGCTCATTCAGGGACTAAAAGCGTCAAAAAGTGCATAAGTTTGCATTTTCGCGCATAACTTACATTCTGAATACATCCGGACATCCAAAAATTTATGTAATCATTAAAATATTATGTTTTAGTGATTGGCTTGATAAAAATCCATTCGTCGCGTAATTTGGATCGTTTTCGCGTCCGTTACGACTTCCGTTGTAATTAACCGAACAACGAAACCGTACGGCCAAACGAACTGACATCCGACATAATTTTGAGCATATTTTAAGTTCCCTACACTTTAACTTCATTTTGGAACCTTAAAATGAGGTTAACGGGGATTAAACATGTCAAAACGCATCAAAAATCAAGTTCGGAGACTCAAGGGCCTGTTTTGCCAAATTTCAAAAGTTGCTGTTCTGCAGGTAGCATACGGACCGTAAGCCCTACTCCATATGGTTCGTAAACCAGTGTCAGATACCAGAAAATGCTTTCCAGCTTGATCCAGCTGTTCCACACCTTTGCACCTGGTTTCTTTGATTCTATGTGCTTGTTTTGGATGCCCATGGTATCACAAATCATTGGGTGTGATGTGTACGTCTTGGATCGAAGCTCGGGTTTCAAGAAACGATCTTAACGGTTCTATGAAACCTATAAATACCCCCCCACCTTCTTTGTTCAAAACCCACATTTGATTTTCTGAGATTTCTCTAAGTTGGGGTGTTTTATCACTTCATACCTGAGAATACTTGGAAAATCAAGCTTGCGAGGACCCTTTGTAAGTATTGCTTCGTTCTTTTTATTAGTTTTTAGCGTTAAAGTCAAACTGCGTTTGACTTTCTGCATTAACCAGTTTATGGTCAATGCGAAGTTCGTTTGAACTTCATAACGTGAGCGTAATCACGATGGTTATAGCCCCTAGTGACTATACCTACTGATTTCCACGTTATCTAGGCTCAGTGACGAGTCGTAGTTTCGGCCAAAATGCGTATTCTTGCGTATTTTGTAACAAAACTACTTGTGGGTATCAAGACCCTTTGTCTTGATATCAAACCTGTTTTCAAACCTCGTTAAACATGTTTTAACATGTTTAGCTCGTCACTTTTAGATTTGTGCTTATCTAGGGTCGTAAAGGTAAGCGATCTAATCAATCGCTTATACTTTCGAACCCGACCCATTTGGTCGATCATTAGGATCCGACCAAACACATTAGGTGACCATAATTGTATAGGGAATAACCTTCCGAGGTTATACCTTATGGTCACGTCGTTTAAGTAGCTGTATGATAGGTAGTTTATATGCCTTAGGAAAATTACCAAAATACCCTTTTTACGCATAAATTCATTTTAAGCATATGTAACCTAAATTTTGACATCTAAACTGATTAGGTAACATTATTAGACATGTTAAGGCATATAATACTTGTCATAGGGCTAGTTAGGCGGTCCGAACGCGTTTTACGCGAACGACGCGTTAAAGTAGCATAAGCTACCTAAACGGGTCGTAATGGGTCGTAAGCACTTAGGTTAGGTTTCATTTTAGTATGTGGGCTTTGTTAAACCATATCATATGAGTTCCAATACTCATTTGGTTTACGAAACCTCATACTATCCAATCTCCCGATTTAGGTCCGGTTATTTATGTAGTTATCTATATTAGGTGCCGTTTGAATTATGTGATCCCTCTAGCTTTGCTTGTTCGTTGTTCAAGACTTCTAAGCACCTTCAAGTGAGTACATAGTCCCCTCTTTTATTGTTTTTCAAACATTTTGGGGTGAAACACATGTGCCTACCTGTTACTTTCATGCTTTCCATGTTTTCATATCATATACTTGCAATGTTCCTTAGTACACTATTAGTACATGATTTCATTATGTTTTTCTATGTATGTTTACTTGACATGCTAGCACATTGTTTTACATTACATTTTCTTTTGCTATGTATGTTGACTGAGCATGCTAGCACATTGTTTTACATTACATTTTCTTTTGCTATGTATGTTGACTGAGCATGCTAGCACATTGATTTACATGACTTTTCTGCTTTGTATGTTTACTTAGCATACTTAGGACATTGTTTTACATTGCATCTCTGTTGCATATGTTCTAGTAACATATGGACACATTGTTTTACATCTCTACCTTGTATGTTACTTAGCATACTAGGTACATTATTTTCATAAAACATGTTTACATTTGATATATCATTTGGTTTGTTTAACGAAACTAAATTACATTCATTAACACCGATCATGCCGCTCGGTAGTAGGTAGTGGTACCATAGGACTTGACAAATCACGTTCCTAAAATCCTAGGTTTGTTTGGGTGGAAGGAATGACCGAATCCGAAAACATTTTTGTTTCATAACCTTCACTCTAAGGTTATCCGTCTGTCTCAAGGCTTGAATGTAGCGTTTAACATTACCGCATAAATGGTTGTATCAGTAAAGCATGCATTATCTTACAAAACATAACTTTTGATTATATTTTATCAAATGCATTGTTTTGTACATTACTTTCTTATAGGGTTGAATAAATGCTTTTATTCACTCTACATAACATTTGTTTACATATTACATGATTTACATTTGATGGTTTTTACATAAACATATGACATTTGACTATACATAAACATTTTTACATTGTTGGTTTGTTTTGGTAAGTGATTTAAATAACGAGGCGTGTGTAATAAGATAAAAGCATGGTGGATACGCCGCTGGTACTTCCTATATATAAGTGCTTTTATAGTATTACATAACGTAGCGTTATTTAAACCATTTCAATATTTGACATATTACATTTTACACAAATGACATATTTTCACTAAACAATTGTTTTACAAAACAACTTATTTTATACAAACTCATTTTACTTGGTTATTCATTTAACCTTACATTACTCTTTTACATATCATCTACTTATCATCGCTTTTCAAATGATTTATAAAACAAAACATTTTACAAGGATCATGACTGACTTTTGTTAAACAACTTTTTTTTTCTAAACTTATAAGTCATGAATCCTAAATCAATAAAATCTATGTATCTCACAGGAATTTTTATGCTGACGTACCTATTTTCACATGTGTTTCAGGAAACGATGCATAGGATTGATCAAGATACACTTAGGCGGACTTGGGCCTTAGTGACATTAAAAGATGCAAGACTAGTTATTTATGTTGTGTTTCTTTGTTGTTAAGACATTGTAACTCTTTTAATCAATAAGAACAAAATTTCAAATTTCCATGTGTTATGAAACAATGATTCTGTTACAACACTCCCCGACGATTCCGCCACGTTTTGTTGTTTTACGTGGTCGGGGTGTGACAGAAAAGTTGGTATCAGAGCTCATGGTTATAGGGAATTAGTTTATTAGTAATGCTTTGACCTAGTCTATAACCTTCCTAGGACCTTAACACAAGATTCTTGTGTTTAGACCTTAAAACAATACTGTCACGTATCCTTAGGTGACAACCACAACAAGAATATAAATTTCAAAACCGCTTTGAAAACTAATCATCTGTTCTAGGATGATTGATTACTAGGTTTTGAACCCTCTAAGTTTTCAAAAATCTCGTCAAAGTTTGGGTCTTATAATGAGAACTCGTGCAAACTGGAAGGGTGAATGCCTGTACTCTGAGTTTTCTGTCTAAGGCTAGAGTGTTCGTACAAATCCGCAGTATCGGACCAGTCACTCTTACCGGGAACTCTTGGGGTGAGTGTTCACTTATAGGCAAGCATGTCTTCGGCAATACATTATTATGACCCGCTTGCTTTGATTTGTCACCGTCTCATTTGTTTGCCTTAGGTAACAAACAAATGATCGCAATTCTTATGCATTGCCATTCTGTTTTGTTTATCCGATAACATTTCACTTGTTTCTTCCTAAGCTTTTCATTTCTACTAGAATGTCTCTTCAACTCAGCAACGGTCAAATGTCCGAGCAAACAGCCAAATTTGCCCAGCAAATAGGCGAAGTGATTCTGAAGTCTGTGGATCTAGGCAATGCCATGTCTCGTCTCAAAAATGGAGCCACTCAAGAGTCACCGAAGGAAGCAGAAATCAAGCCTGCACCAAAATCAAGGAAGCGTAAGGCTTCAAGGAAACCCGCAGCAGTTACACCTAATCAAGCGGGACCTAGCCAAGTGGCAGCGCCACCAGCTAGGAAGTCGTACTTAGGAACTGCCCCATGGTGCAATCGATGCAACCGTCATCATTCAAACCTCAAACCTTGCTCCAAATGTACCTACTGTGGACGGTGGGGACATTTTGTTAACATATGTCGCTTTGCTATCCAGAACAAAGCTGTTGCAAATCTTGCTGCTACCCAACTCCAAGTCAACCCTACTCAAGCTCGTTTTCCGTCTGGTACTTGCTACAACTATGGCGAGACGAGCCATTTCAGGAACAAATGCCCAAAGATTGTCAATGCAAATCCAACCCTTGGATGAGCGTTTGGCTGATTAGAAGAAGCTGCTGCTTTAAATAATTTGTATCTGTTGCTTTTGTTTCTTTTGTTGAACTCGGAAACAATGTGTTCAGTTTATGAATAAATTGTTGTTCACAATTATGATGTACAAGTGTAGTTACATATGTGTATGGCATTTCCCTATGATACCTACATCAAGGAACTATGTTCTTTACAAGCTACTCTTGTGATCCTCCCTTTCAAGTAGTCGCTCATAATTTCCTCAGTACTCGTTTCATTCTAAGAAACGAAGTACAGGAAATAAAGTGACATTATGATTAATTGTGCTTTTGCACATCTATACCTTTAAATCCTTGGTTAGAAAACTAAGGTATTTTTCATACCCATTACGTTCTGATTTTTCAACATGCATAACATAAGTTTTCAAAACAACCTTCATGATTTCAAAAACATTTTATATATAGTTCGAAAACATTTTTTTTTTGGGTAAAGGGTTACCCCGGTGATTCTATATATTCACAACCAAATAAAACAAGTAGCGTAGGGAGTCTACACTAGTTCAATCATGAGACATGCCCCATGATTGTACACCAAGAAAAACCAGAAATAACACCAATCCGACTAACAACACCACTAGACTACAATCTAGCAACAAACAAACAAAATAAACCTAATCAACCGCCATCACCATCATTTCCAGCATCAGCAATCTCCCATTCACCTAAAAGCTTTCGAACTCTATCCGTCCGCTTCATCTTGACTCCGATAAGCTTATATCGTACGGTCTTGATGATAAGTTGATATACTTGCTCAGGAGGTCTCAGCTGATTTTTAAACAGTCTAGAATTACGCTCCTGCCATATAAAATAAGCACTTGCCGCCACCAAGAGTCTGCTAACATAATCGGCTGCTAACTTAGAAGAAGACCTGGTCATTAAGCATGTAATAATATCCTCCCACTTCGGATTAACACTATCCATGCTCGCTCTAACTCGAACCAAAGCCCAAACCTCCGATGAGAATTTGCATTCAAAGAACAAATGTTTATGAGAATCATGGTTCTCATAACAAAGCAAGCAGCACATCATATTCATGTTTTTTCTCCTCGTAAGATCCCAGCTGAGAATAACATCTTGAGTGAGTAACTTCTTCCTCATAATCAGCCACAATAAGAAAGAATGCCTCGGTACACAATGTGCGAACCAAACAACTTTAGTCCACTCGATCTCCTGATCCCTATACCGAATAGAATCCCATATTTGTGCAGCCGAAACCTCATAAACATTATCACCTACTCGCCATTGAATCATATCTCGCTTGCCTGCCACCAGGTGGACATGATCTAGCTGAATAAGGACAGGAAATAAATCCCTCCAAGCCATGGGCCATTGCCAAACGCCTCCTGAATAAATATCCGCAACCGAGTTATCCAATCTGAATCCTGCTCTCGTAATGGTTCTGGGAGACAAAAAATTACCTAGCGGCCCTAACACACACCAGTTGTCGTACCAAGCCGATGTCGACACCCCATCCCCAAGCTTCGTCCACAAATGGTTTCTTATAATTGGCCGAAGCTGAAGAAGTTTTCTCCAGCTCCAAGAACAATTAGTAGGAACCTTTACAACCCAGAAACTCTTCCCTTTTAGCTTATAATCATGCACCCATTCAAGCCAAAGAGACTTCCGTTTTGTGATAATACTCCATACATGATTAGTCATGAGGGCTTTATTAACATCACCAATCCGACGAATTCCCAATCCTCCTTCATGATTTCAAAAACATTTTTAATATAGTGTATTTACTTATCAAATGCATGATTTCAAAAACATTGTCTTTGTTTTCAAAAACAACATTCATGATTTCAACATGTTTCATATAGTCCGAAAACAATATTAACACAGTATATTTTCTTATCAAGTGCATGATTTCAAAAAGCATTATTCATATTTTCAAAAACCTTATACATAATTTCAAAAATTTCATCTCGCATGATTTTAAAACATTTTATAAATATACCTACCTAATACACCTACTTTATGATTTCAAAAGTATTATATATAGGGTTTCAAAAACAGTGAACACATTTTTTAGAACCCCATGCATAGTTTCCAAAAATATTTTCCTCATACATTGACTTGACCTTCAAATTCCGCTTCATATGTCGCCTTGGCATATCTAGCATCTCAACTTCATAAGCATTTTTACTTCATGTTTTGACTTAAGCACATCTAGTGCAAGATTTCAAAACATCTTCAACTTCTAAAATCCATATGGGATCTTTTTATCTTTACAATTAGACCCTTGTGGATAATTATCATTCAAATCTGAGTCCTTAATTGGATTCCTTGTGTACTTTAATTTGAACATTTCGATAATCGAAATCAAATTTTCTTTTAAAATCTTTCTATCTTTATAGTTAGATTCTTGGAAATATTTAAAGCACCAATCAAAATCCACTGATTGGATACCTGGTGTGCTTTAAATTCATGTGCACAATTAACAACAAATTAACAAAATGATAACAAATTAATGATCAAGTTAAACAATTATGTGATTATGTGTTTATGTGTTTATGCATTTTGTGTTTTCTTTTATGCATTTTGTGATTTTGTATACTCTGGATATTCGTTATCCAAATCCTCGTAGAATCTTTCATATCTTCATATGAGGGATTCATAGTAGGATATTCAAAAAGGTACTACCTTAAATCCTTATTGGGCTTCTACATGATAGTCAAGACCCTTGGATTATATAGTACCATTCCATGATTCAAAGAGACCCCTTTGAATGGTCTAGGTCAAAAGATTGATTCAAAATCTGGTTAAGAATGACATGTGATGATATAAGCCGAAAAGACTCCTTGGTTGTCTATTTAAATCATCTATTGATTTAATTAAAAGGACCCTATGGTGGTCTAGTCACAATTATCACAAGTTCGTTCATTATTTTCTTCCCCTGCACATTATAAGATGCACTACGTGACTATGCAAGGAATTACGTAATTATGGATGCATACATAATTATGAAGTTCAGTGCACGGAAACCACGGTAAGGCTTACTATGTGTAAGAACCGATAGTGGCAACCATAACAAAATATGAACAATGTAATAGAGGTACGGTGGACGCACCAATAACGCTTTATATACTTGTATATAAGTGTCCCTCTCACATTGCAAGCATGATGTTATTTAAAGTTACTAAAAGTTCAGGACTTTAACCAGTGTTGTTTGATCTTTTCAACTTCATGTTTCAAGCTCTCTCAAGTTTCCTCTAAAATAAATTTCGAGATGAAATTTCCTAAAGTAGGGGAGACTGTGACACCCGTGTCACTTCAACCATCAAACAAATACCAAACCAATGAAATATTGTATTTCATACTTGGGATTTGTATAAATATGTGTATCAATTGCACATATCAATTCTTGTTCGATTTCGGGCTCTAAATCACTTTCTGGAAGGTTATCACGCGCCCTGATGCGTAAATATAACCAGTTTAAATGCAACAAACACTCCAGAACAGTGACATAGGCTTAACATACCTTAAATAACCTTTACATAACTTAGAAATAAGTTTTGGAAGGTTTGGTATGCCGAAATCAAGTTTATTCGCTTATAGGGACTAAATTCAACAAACTGCGAAAGTATGTCAATTTGTACTGTAACGGACATTCCAGAACTTGATCATAAGTTAAACACACCCTAAATATCCTTTACATAGCTTAGCAATAGGCTTTGAGGCGTTCGGTGTGCTAAAATAAACTTTATGCTCATTCAGGGACTAAAAGCGTCAAAAAGTGCATAAGTTTGCATTTTCGCGCATAACTTACGTTCTGAATACATCCGGACATCCAAAAATTTATGTAATCATTAAAATATTATGTTTTAGTGATTGGCTTGATAAAAATCCATTCGTCGCGTAATTTGGATCGTTTTCACGTCTGTTACAACTTCCGTCGTAATTAACCGAACAACGAAACCGTACGGCCAAACGAACTGACATCCGACATAATTTTGAGCATATTTTAAGTTCCCTACACTTTAACTTCATTTTGGAACCTTAAAATGAGGTTAACGGGGCTTAAACGTGTCAAAACGCATCAAAAATCAAGTTCCGAGACTCAGGGGCCAGCTCTGCCAAATTTCAAAACTTGCTGTTCTGCAGGTAGCATACGGACCGTAAGCCCTACTCCATACGGTCCTTAAGCCAGTGTCAGATACAAGAAAATTCTTTCCAGCTTGATCCAGTTGTTCCACACCTTTGCACCTGGTTTCTTTGATTCTATGTGTTTGTTTTGGATGCCCATGGTATCACAAATCAGTGGGTGTGATGTGTACGGCTTGGATCGACGCTCGGGTTTCAAAAAACGATCTTAACGGTTCTATGAAACCTATAAATACCCCCCACCTTCTTTATTCAAAACCCACATTTGATTTTCTGAGATTTCTCTAAGTTGGGGTGTTTTATCACTTCATACCTGAGAATACTTGGAAAATCAAGCTTGCGGGGACCCTTTGTAAGTATTCCTTCGTTCTTTTTCTTCGTTTTTAGCGTTAAAGTCAAACTGCATTTGACTTTCTGCATTGACCAGTTTATGGTCAATGCGAAGTTCATTTGAACTTCATAACGTGAGCATAATCACGATGGTTATAGTCCCTAGTGACTATACCTACTGATTTCCACGTTATCTAGGCTCAGTGACGAGTCGTGGTTTCGGCCAAAATGCGTATTCTTGCGTATTTTGTAACCAAACTACTTCTGGGTATCAAGACCCTTTGTCTTGATATCAAACCTGTTTTCAAACCTCGTTAAACATGTTTTAACATCTTTAGCTCATCACTTTTAGATTTGTGCTTATCTAGGGTCGTAAAGGTAAGTGATCTAATCAATCGCTTATACTTTCGAACCCGACCCATTTGGTCGATCATTAGGATCTGACCAAACACATTAGGTGACCATAATTGTATAGGGAATAACCTTCCGAGGTTATACCTTATGGTCACGTCGTTTAAGTAGTTGTATGATAGGTAGTTTATATGCATTAGGAAAATTACCAAAATACCATTTTTACGCATAAATTCATTTTAAGCATATGTAACCTAAATTTTGACATCTAAACTGATTAGGTAACATTATTAGACATGTTAAGGCATATAATACTTGTCATAGGGCTAGTCAGGCGGTCCGAACGCGTTTTACGCAAACGATGCGTTAAAGTAGCATAAGCTACCTAAACGGGTCATAATGGGTCGTAAGCACTTAGGTTAGGTTTCATTTTAGTATGTGGGCTTTGTTAAACCATATCATATGAGTTCCAATACTCATTTGGTTTACGAAACCTCATACTATCCAATCTCCCGATTTAGGTCCGGTTATTTATGTAGTTATCTATATTAGGTGCCGTTTGAATTCTGTGATCCCTCTAGCTTTGCTTGGTCGTTGTTCAAGACTTCTATGCACCCACAAGTGAGTACATAGTCCCCTCTTTTATTGTTTTTCAAACATTTTGGGGTGAAACACATGTGCCTACTTGTTACTTTCGTGCTTTCCATGTTTTCATATCATATACTTGCTATGTTCCTTAGTACACTATTAGTACATGATTTCATTATGTTTTGCTATGTATGTTTACTTGACATGCTAGCACATTGTTTTACATTACATTTTCTTTTGTTATGTATGTTGACTGAGCATGCTAGCACATTGTTTTACGTTACATTTTCTTTTGCTATGTATGTTGACTGAGCATGCTTGCACATTGATTTACATGACTTTTCTGCTTTGTATGTTTACTTAGCATACTTAGTACATTGTTTTACATTGCATCTCTGTTGCATATGTTCTAGTAACATATGGACACATTGTTTTACATCTCTACCTTGTATGTTACTTAGCATACTAGGTACATTATTTTCATAAAACATGTTTACATTTGATATATCATTTGGTTTGTTTAACGGAACTAAATTACATTCATTAACACCGATCATACCGCTCGGTAGTAGGTAGTGGTACCATAGGACTTGACAAATCCCGTTCCTAAAATCCTAGGTTTGTTTGGGTGGAAGGAATGACCAAATCCGAAAACATTTTTCTTTGATAACCTTCACTCTAAGGTTATCCGTCTGTCTCAAGGCTTGAATGTAGGCGTTTAACATTACCGCATAAATGGTTGTATCAGTAAAGCATGCATTATCTTACAAAACATAACTTTTGATTATATTTTATCAAATGCATTGTTTTGTACATTACTTTCTTATAGGGTTGAATAAATGCTTTTAGTCAATAAATGCTTTTATTCACTCTACATAACATTTGTTTACATATTACATGATTTACATTTGATGGTTTTACATAAACATATGACATTTGACTATACATAAACATTTTTACATTGATGGTTTGTTTTGGTAAGTGATTTAAATAACGAGGCATGTGTAATAAGATAAAAGCATGGTGGATACGCCGCTGGTACTTCCTATATATAAGTGCTTTTATAGTATTACATAACGTAGCGTTGTTTAAACCATTTCAATATTTGACATATTACATTTTACACAAATGACATATTTTCACTAAACAATTGTTTTACAAAACAACTTATTTTATACAAACTCATTTTACTTGGTTATTCATTTAACCTTACATTACTCTTTTACATATCATCTACTTATCATCGCTTTTCAAATGATTTATAAAACAAAACATTTTACAAGGATCATGACTGACTTTTGTTAAACAACTTTTTTTTCTAAACTTATAAGTCATGAATCCTAAATCAATAAAACCTATGTATCTCACAGGCATTTTTATGCTGACGTACCTATTTTCACATGTGTTTCAGGAAATGATGCATAGGATTGATCAAGATACACTTAGGCGGACTTGGGCCTTAGTGACATTAAAAGATGCAAGACTAGTTAATTATGTTGTGTTTCTTTGTTGTTAAGACATTGTAACTCTTTTAATCAATAAGAACAAAATTTCAAATTTCCATGTGTTATGAAACAATGATTCTGTTACAACACTCCCCGACGATTCCGCCACGTTTTGTTGTTTTACGTGGTCGGGGTGTGACATCGTGTTCTTCCTGACTCTTAGAGTAGATAGGATGTTGTCGATGAAAACAATAACAAACTTATCCAGGTAAGGCTTGCACACTCGGTTCATAAGATCCATGAAGACCGCAGGTGTGTTTGTCAACCTTGGCATAACCAGAAACTCTTAATGCCCATAACGAGTCCTGAATGCTGTTTTAGAGATATCCTCGTCTCGGACTCTCAGTTGATGGTAGCCTGACCTCAGGTCAATCTTCGAGTAGAAACTCGACCCTTGCAACTGGTCGAATAGGTCATCAATGCGTGGAAGAGGATAACAATTCTTCACGGTCACCTTGTTGAGTTCGTGGTAGTCAATACACATTCTGAAGGTACCGTCTTTCTTTTTCACAAATAATACTGGAGCTCCCCAGGGCGAAGAGCTAGGATGAATAAAACCCTTGTCCAAGAGTTCTTGTAGTTGCGTGGACAGCTCTTCAAGTTCTGATGGAGCTAAACGATAAGTTGCTCGAGCTATGGGTGCTGCTCCAGGAGCTAGCTCGATTTGAAATTCAACCTGACGGTGGGGCGGTAGACCTGGTAATTCCTCAGGAAACACCTCAGGAAAGTCACGTACGAACGGAATATCTTCTATCTTCTTCTCTTTCTTTGAGGTGTCAGTAACGAGGGCTAAAATAGCAGTGTGGCCCTTTCGCAAACACTTTTGGGCTTAAGAAAATAAATGATGCCCACCACAGCACCACTCTTGTCGCCATGAATCACTAAAGGTTCTTCACCAGAACGAGGAATGCGGACGATTTTCTCCTTGCAAATAATCTCCGCTTGATGTTGAGATAACCAATCCATACCGATAACTATGTCGAAACTACCAAGAACGACGGGGATAAGATCGATAGAGAAGGTTTGACCAGCTAAGACGAGATTACAACCCTTAACTATGTGTGTGGCTTCAAGACTTTTACCATTTGCTAGTTCTACCGTGTGCTTGGTGTTCAAAAGTGTTGGGGTATGCTTAAGCATTTGACTAACTTTTAAGGACACATAACTAGTATCGGCACCCGAATCAAATAAAACAGTAACAAAGAAGTCATCCAGAAGAAACTTACCCATCACCACGTTGGGATCGTTCCTCGCGTCACCCTGACCCAGCACGAAAACACGTCCCCTGGCACCATTGCCATCATTGTTTCCCCCATTATTGTTTCCGTTCCCCAGATTGTTGTTGTTGTTTTGTTTCTGATTCAGCTGTGGGCAGTCTCTTTTGAAGTGGCCTTCAGCACCACACTGAAAGCATCCTTTGTTGTTACCCTGCTGCTGTTGTTGCTGTTGACGCTGATTCTGTGGAGTTTGTT
This sequence comes from Helianthus tuberosus, assembly GCA_030545235.1. NCBI lineage: Eukaryota > Viridiplantae > Streptophyta > Magnoliopsida > Asterales > Asteraceae > Helianthus > Helianthus tuberosus. Next base: position 110,354,733 of record CM060409.1, read on the forward strand.
GCTGATTCTGTCGTCGCTGATTTGCAGGGTAGAGGCTCTTGCAATCCTTGGCCGCATGGCCAGGTTTGTTACACCTCTGACAAGTGCCCTTAGTACACGGTCCGCTATGATGGAAACTACAATGATTGCATTTGGGGTGGTTCCCCTTGTACCCACTCTGCCCTTGACTACCAGAAGATTGTTGACCCGGGCTCTTGTAGTCATCAGTCTTTCGCTACTGAGACTGAGACTGAGCTGATGTTGAACCCTTGCTTGAGACTCCATCCCATTTGCGTTTGTTGTCGCTGGGGGCATCAGAAGTAGTAGTAGTAGTAGCACCAATACGTTTGGGCAGCCTGTTCTGCTCGACTGCCTGATCAGTGAGACGATGAGCCAAACGAATAACTTGCTGAATTGTGGCGAGGTTCGCTGCAGTCGACTCTGGATCTCTGGCACTAAACCTTTGAGGTACAGCTCGATACGCTTGATAGGAGGATCTACCATAGTAGGACACAAGATAGCCAGTTCATTTGATCTTTTCGTATACGCTTCAATCTCCGACCCCATCATCTTTAAGTTGTAGAACTCTAGTTCCAGCTTATGGATGTCATCACGATTGCAGTACTCTTCCTTGATCAGATCTTTGAAGTCGTTCCATGGGGTGGCATTAGCAGCAACCAACCCCAGCATTTGAACCTGAGCATTCCACCACGTGAGCGCTACACCCTCAAGAGTACCAGTAGCATACTTCACCCTACGAGCCTCAGGGCATTCACACATCTCGAAGACAGATTCGAGCTTCTCGAACCAGTGGAGGAGGCCTACAGCTCCTTAAGTTCCACTGAAAGTAGTAGGTCGGCAGTCCATAAAAGTTTTGAAAGTACACGCAGGAGGCTGAGCATGTTGACCTGTCGTGTGAGTAAGATGAGACAAAGTTAAGCACAAGTGTTGATTCACGAGGGTAGGATCTAGAGTAAGTGGCAATGGCAGGTTATACCTCCTGCCTGAGCGGCTGTGAGTGCTGCAGCAACTTGTTCATTGATTAAAGCCGTCAGCTGGGCTTGAGTTAGGTTGATACGTCCACTCATGATCTTCACAATAAAGAAAGCATGGGTGAGGAAAGTGTCGTGTTAATACGTAAGTGTGGAGTGACAGAAGAGAGTAAGCACACAATGTTTCAAGCAGCAGATACTATGTTGGCTAAGCATACCATGAATAATGTACTATGTAACTAACAAGTAGGCAATATAACCATAAATCATATCACCTATAGTGTTGAGCCTTGCACGTGGAGCGAAGCGTCGTTGTGGATCGTTGAGCACTGTACAGGTTATAGTCTGGTTTTGTAAAAAAGCTTTTCCTTTTTAAAACCAAGTTCACTATAACCAATGGCTCTGATACCAATCTGTCACACCCCCAAAATCCACAAGCGTAGTATCACCGCATGGAGGCTTGACTGACCAGGATCAAGCCACCAATCATATTGAACAAAGCATGTAAATAAATATAAAACCCAACACAATATAATTGGTGTCCAAACAAAACATAGTTTAAGTTGTAAGCGGAAGCATAATGTTTAAAACCAAAGTATAAGTTCAAATGTATCAAATGTTTAACATGGCATACGACTATCCATGTCCCACAACGATCACGCCTCCTCGTGCAAGCTCCATAAATACCTAACGACCTGCTAGGCATGTAACAACGAGTCAACAACAAAGTTGAGCGAGTTCACAGTTGTTGTTCATTGTTAAGTTGTTTCAAAAACCATGAGTTCATTTGTAAGTCATAAGTTAACCAGTTTTCCCTGTTTCCCAAACATATCCATAACCAGTGGGGGCTTCCCCATGTGAACCACTAGACCCGTTTACCATATCGACCACTGACTAAAGTAAGTTGGTGCCCTGACGTTAATGTCTATCATCATTGACTATTGCCCAGATCCATTAGTTCGTGCCCGTCCTCTGCGGCACGGTGTGAGGCTTGTTAAACCTAAATAGCGCTATCTAACTAATGACCCACTCGCCATTGGCCCGACGATTAAGTCGATATAAAAGGAGGGACTTCATGATAGAGATTTTAGTCTAGTATCCGTGTTGTCACCCTTCAATAAAGAGGGTGTGTACGAAATCCCCAAACCAGGAGATTACGTAGGTTCCAATTCAATTCCTTATCACATGTTGTCACCCTTCAATAAAGAGGGTGTGTACGTGTTCCAAACCAGGATATCACGCAGTTTCAGTTTAAATCCTTTACCCATTCCCAACCCTTGGGAATCCCACGCCTTGTGAAAAGTGTGAATGTGACAATTGCCACTTTCTGGTAAATTACTTACATTTAAAGCAATGAATTACATTATACAAATACGTGATTAGAATATCCGAAATGCATGATTTCATGATATACATCTTAGAATACTTATGGAATATTCATTTATGATGCACATGATTCATTTTTAGTGGTTACATTGGAAACAGTGTAAACAGTGCATCGAAACAACTAGAGTAGTGCCGAGTAAACTAGCGTGCTGACAAAAACTCAGAATCCGCAGAAACTAGTGTACCGATATTTTTAGGACTTAGACGAAAGTCCAACATCAATTATACAATAAACCCTAATTGGAAATGCAAGGGTTTGGTCTAATATATTACTAATGTCCGATAGCACAAAAACTGCCCAAAAACTGCCAAAAAGCACCAAAAGTGACCATTTCTCTATTTTTCCGCAAAAATTCAGCATTGGTATTTTTACTACAAAGTGCAAAATGGGTTGTTTAAACTCAAATTCCATATGAAAATACATAGGGAACATCATATAAAAATATAACCAAATGTTTCTCTACAACTTTCATAAGCAAACCTTTCGACTATCTTCTTGCGGAACGAGCGACAAAAGACTATCCGAACTACAAATTGACATATGTAGTGAACTAGTGAACATTATTTTTGGTCATTTTCATCCTATTTGGGATCATTCTAAGTCATGAAACATATTGAAACTTGGTAATATATAAAAAACCTAAACATTTAAACTTTTTATCTTTTAACCTTAACAAAAATTTACCATTTCATTTTTTTACCACAAAATGACCCCCCCCCCCCCCATATGAAACCGTAAACAAGTGGGCCCCCCTCCACTCTTTGTTTTTTTATTATTTTATGTAATGGATACTTATCCAAAGACTTAGGTGGATTATGAGGTGGAAGGATGAGTAATGAGGTGTAATGGTTTGAATGTATTCGAACCCTATGCTCTCTCTCCTATAGGCGATTTCCTTGTTCATCATGAATCCTATGCTTTTTCTTCGTGATCTTGTGTATAACAGTCTGTAATTAGAGGTTTTGTTCTTGCAATCCTCTATAACGAACTCGTTAACACTAGGGATCGATTTTGAACTAGGGTTTTTCGTTTTTTCTTACAATCGCCGCTCTAGGTTTTGATTCAAGAACCCTGATTTATTAAACTGGTAGTCGTTGATTGCGGTTAACTGAGATTAATTTAGCTAGATTGATGCTCAGGTTTAATCGATTAAGGGTTCAGGTTTCAGTCTAGGGTTTATAGGATTAGGGTTTTCAATATCTTTGTTTCGGTTTCGTGTTGCGGCATTTGGATTTTGGGTTTTCGTGTGCATGGTTGTTTATTTTCTGGTTTTACGTGAGAGTTGTCTGATTTAGTTATGGATGATCGTTCAAAACCTGGTGACTTTGATAAGGGTGATCGGGGAAAGCCGCCATTACCCTATAAGGGTTTGGCGAGTAGAGTGGTAAGTATTGATGGAAATCCTGTGCTTCCTAGGCGTGGTACGGTACAGAATTCTCAGGCTGATCCAAAACTATTTAATGTCATTGATGAATTAACAAAGGTCACCGTCCCGGTTCAACCGGCGGTATTTCAAGGTCTAAAAGATAGTGGGGCTGCTGATGTTTTCCAGGGATCACAAACAGTTCAGGGAAGTAGCTCTACTCCTAAATCTTATGCGGAGTCAGCCAAAGCTAGTAACATTCAGAAAGTTAATTTCCGTTCGTTGTCTAGCTCGGAGGTGCATGAAGGGTGTGACGTTGTTCTCCCCAAGGAATCCGTCCGATCTGTGCAGGAGAAATTGTCTAATACTATCTATGGGTATTTTTTGGGGGAACGAGTTGCATTCCCGGTTGTTGATTATTTTGTTAAGGTTAATTGGAAAAAGTATGGACTGCAAAAGACGATGATGAATGCTAATGGATTCTTCTTCTTTAAGTTTAATGATGAAGGTGGAATGTTGAATGTTCTCAAAGATGGTCCGTGGATTATCAGGTCGCAACCGTTGTTCCTAGACACATGGACTCCTACGACCAAGCTGGAAAAAAAAGAAGTCAAGAAGGTACAAGTTTGGGTTAAAATTCACGAGGTTCCTATTGCGGCATACACGGAAGATGGCCTTAGTCTTATAGCTACAACAATTGGGGAGCCAAAGATGCTGGATTCTTTTACAACATCTATGTGTACGGATTCGTGGGGCCGTAGTAGCTATGCTAGAGCTTTGGTGGAGATTTCGGCTGATAATGACTTTCGTGAAGAGATTACAATGGCGATTCCTGAACCGGATGGGGAGGGGTTTATTAAAGAAACAATGTATGTGGAGTATGAGTGGAGCCCTCACCGTTGTCCTACATGTTGTGTCTTTGGTCATGCGATTGAGATGTGTCCGAAAAGCCCAATGAAAAAAGTTAGGCAAGATGTTCCAAATCGTAATATTCATAAGAATAGTCAAATGAAAAAGGTACTGAATGTTGATCAGGATGGTTATACGGAAGTGTATGGTAAGAAAGTTGCTAGAAAGGTGGGCATTCCGATAAATAAACAGAAAAACAAGTTTGAATATCGACCTGTATCTTCAAAATCTCAGCCGAAAGCCGATAATGGGTCAACTTCTTCGGCCATTAAATTGAATAATCCTTTCGATGTCTTAAATCAAGCTGATTCGGAGGAGGGTACTAGTAAGAAAGCTTCGGGTAAGAACCAGGATGATACAGATGATGAGGTTGAAGAAGTGTATAATGAAATGGATGATTTTATGCAGCAAGGTACGCTAAAGATATAGAGTAAACAAGGGGCCGGCACTCCTTCTCAAGTAGTTGCTGATGGTTAGTCTCGCCGTTTGGAATATAAGGGGGTTGAACCGCCCGCTTAAACAAATGGAGGTTCGGCAGGCAGTGAAGGATTATAAGTTGAGTTTGTGTGCTATTTTAGAGTCCCATGTGAATGTAGCTAAATTGGTGAATGTGTGTAAATCCATTTTCCGGTCGTGGGATTGGACATCGAATGGTGGGTGTTGTGACAAGGGCACTAGAATCATTATTGGGTGGAATCCGGCAGTTTTTGATGTCATGATCTTGGCTCAGTCGTCTCAGGTTATGCATCTCCAACTTGTATTTAAACTGGATAAGCGGATGGTTTTTTGTTCTATTGTTTATGCAGCTAACTATTATGTGACACGTAGAGAGTTATGGCATCAACTTTCTATTCACAAAACTCTTGTTGCTGATAGTCCGTGGTTTGTTATGGGTGATTTTAATTCGGCTCTAAATATAGAGGATAAGTCGATGGGAACGTCTTCCATATCTAGTGGCATGAAGGAGTTCCAAGCTTGTGTTGATGATATTGAAGTGGTTGATATTAATCGGTCAGGTTTTCATTTTACTTGGAATCAAAAGCCAAAGCAAGGGGTTGGGTTACTAAAGAAGATCGATCGGGTAATGGGAAACACTCATTTTCTGGCTGAATACCCGAACTCGGTTGCTATTTTCAAGCCGTCTCGTCTTTCGGATCACTCCCCATGTATTCTATCTATCCCGGAAGCTATGAAAATGAAGCCGAGGTCGTTTAAATTTTCAAATTTTCTGGTTTTTAAACCAGAATTTCTAGAGATTGTCAATAAGTGGTGGGATACGCATGTTGACGGTGTGCATCAATTTAGAGTTGTTAAAAAACTCCGTCTGCTGAAAAAACCGCTAAGGTTATTGCTTTTTAAGCAAGGGAATCTCCATAAGAAAGTTGATAGTCTAAGATCGAAGTTAGATGTGATTCAACAAAAGATTGATCAGAATCCGTTCAATGTTGATTTCCGGGCCGAGGAGGCTTCTACTAGCCGTGAGTTACAGGTGGCTTTATTGGATGAGGAGCGGTTCCTGAAACAAAAATCGAAAGTGGATTGGTTAGCTGCGGGTGATATGAACACGGCCTTTTTTCACTCTTCTTTGAAAGCCAGAAACCATTTTTCTAGAATTGATATTATTACCGATTCGGGAGGTATTTCATATGAGGGTGACATAGTTTATAAAGCGTTTGTCCAGCACTATGAAAAGTTTTTTGGATCTCAAGGTGACATTTCGCTTCAGCCAGCTCCGGATTTATTCACAAATACGCTATCTTCGAACGTGGCTTCTTATATGGTTCGCCAAGTTACAACGGAGGAGATCAGAAAAGCGATGTTTTCTATTGGTAACGACAAAGCACCTGGGCCGGATGGGTATACGGCAGCCTTTTTTAAAAGTGCTTGGTCGTTAGTTGGTAATGATGTAGCCAATGCGATTAAAGACTTCTTTGACACCGGTAATATGCTTCGGGAATTGAATCATACTCTTATTGTGCTTATTCCAAAGATTCCAACCCCTATGCATGTTACTGATTTTCGGCCGATTGCTTGCTGTAATGTGTTTTATAAATGCATTAGTAAAATTGTTGCTGATAGAATTAAAGGAGCTCTTAATGATATAGTTAGTATCAACCAGTCTGCCTTTGTACCTGGTCGGAAGATATCGGATAATATTTTACTAACCCAAGAGTTAATGCATAATTATCATAGAGATACGGGTCCTCCAAGGTGTGCGTTTAAGGTGGATATTCAGAAAGCGTATGATACAGTGGATTGGGGGTTTCTTAAAAATGTGCTGATTGGTTTTGGTTTTCATAGTAAAATGGTGGAGTGGATTATGGTATGTGTGTCTACTACCTCTTTCTCGGTTTGTGTGAATGGTTATGTGCATGGTTTTTTTAAAGGCAACCGTGGCCTAAGGCAAGGGGATCCAATTTCCCCTTATTTATTTACTCTAGTTATGGAGGTCTTAACGAGCATTTTGCAACATTCGGTTCGAATTGATTCTTCGTTTAAATTCCATAATAGATGTGAGAAGCAGCAGATTATTAATCTTTGTTTTGCAGATGACTTATTTCTTTTCGCTAGAGGGGAAGTAAATTCGGCTAACTGTATTATGTCTTCTCTCTCTAAGTTTACCAAGATGTCGGGGTTAGTGCCTAGCAACCAGAAAAGCACGGTTTTCTTTTGCAATGTTAATAATCAAACTAAACAAGCTATTCTGGAGTTCATGCCTTTTACGGAAGGAAAGTTGCCTGTGAGGTACTTGGGGGTTCCCCTGATCTCGGCTAGGCTGGGGTACAATGACTGTCGAGTGCTAGTGGATAAACTAGAGAAGCGTATTATGCACTGGAGGAACAAGCTTCTATCATTTGCGGGCAGACTTCAGCTTATTATTTCAGTGCTCTCGTCTATGCATATTTATTGGTCCTCGGTTTTTGTTTTACCGGCGCGGATTATTAAAGAGCTTGAAGCTAAAATGAGAAATTTTCTATGGTCTCAAGACTCTGCGTTCAATAAAGGTAAATCTAAAGTTTCTTGGAAGTCGGTTTGTACGCCTAAGTATGAAGGCGGATTGGGTATTAGACGTGTGGGGGATATGAATAAATCGCTGATGACTTCTCATATTTGGAGCATTGTATCCAACCGAGAATCCTTGTGGGTTGATTGGGTGCATTCGTATCATTTAAAGGGCAAGAGTTTTTGGGTTTGCAAGACGCCATCGAATTGTTGTTGGTCTTGGCGAAAGCTTACTCAGCTTCGGCCGTTAGTTAGAAATCATATATGGTCGGATTTGGGTAATGGTGCAAACACTTCAGCCTGGTACGATAACTGGACCGAATTCGGGCCTCTAGGTGATTTTTTATCACCTAGAGTCATCACTGATGCTGATTTTAGATTGGATGATTCGGTGGCTGATGTGTTTTTGAATGGAGCTTGGTGATGGCCTACGGCTTGGAGGGACTTATTTCCTGTCCTTATTCAGCTTGATCAACTTCTTTTGGATCCCCTTAAAACCGACAGGTTGCTATGGAAGGATGGTGATGATCTTAACGGTTTTTCGTCTTCGGGGGTTTGGCACTCGTTGCGACATAGAGAGCCGGAAGTTGATTGGTGTAGCATTGTGTGGTTCAGCCAGTGTATTCCTAAACATGCTTTCATGATGTGGTTGATTATGAAACGTAAGCTCCTTACGCAAGATAAGATTCTGCAATGGGACTTGTCTCGTAGGAAAAATATGAATATGATGTGCTGTTTATTGTGCTTTGAGAATGTTGATTCTCACCCTCACTTGTTTTTTGAATGCAAGTACTCATCGCAAGTGTGGGTCCAAATTAGGGATAGGGGTGGGATGAACTCGGTTTCGCCGAAATGGTCGGAGATTACTGACTGGCTTACTGCTCGTACTCATCAAAAGAGGGCGGATACTTATTATTTGGCAAGAGAGGAATGCCAGGTTGTTTAAAAATCAATTGAGACCGCCTGAGACGGTTAGTGATATTATTACAAAAACAGTGCGATACAAGTTGATGGGAGCAAAGTTGAAGGATACCGTTAGGGTAAGGAAGATTCTTGAAGCATGGGAGATCCACGCGTATGAAAGGAGCGATGATGGGGGCTGATTAGTTTTTTGTTATTTCGTTGTTACGGTCTAGAGTTTTGTCTAGTTGTCTATTTCCATTAGTTGGTTGGATGTTTTGTTTGTTTTGTCGTTTCGGGTTTACTTTCATGAGGCATGTATCATGATTGAACTAGTGTAGACTCTCTACACTACTTGTTTTGTTTTGGTTGTGAATATATAGAATCACCGGGGTAACCCTTTACCCAAAAAATTTACACACACTTAACAAACTCTTTCAATCTTCATATCTTCATATCTCACCAAGAACACCATAGAAAACCCACTTCATCATCTTCATTTCTCTTATAATCAACATGGATTTTCATGGAACCTAAGAAGATCTAAAGCACTTGCAAGATAAATCAAGCATTTTCATCCATCCAAGAGTTTTCTACCAACAAGATCTTCATCTTCTTTGCTTCTTAACATCATCTAGATCATCCCTAGCCTAGAGCTAGAAGTGAGCTTCTAAATTTATTTTTTCTTACTTATTTATGTTATGATTATTATTATAACTAGTAAAATAACAAAATAATCATACATAATAATATGAAGATACAAAGAAGCAAAAATACAAATCATGATATGTATATGCTTGTTTATGTTGTGATTAAGATTGTTATTTGCATATTTGATCTTGTTGAGATGATTAAGACATGTATAACTTGTTAGATGATGTTCTAAAAATATGATCTAACAAGTATACATGAATATGTTAAAGTTTTTTTTAATAATGGATGATCAAAATTTATGGTGTAAATAAAGTATCTAAGGTTTTTAATTAAAAACAAGACTTTTTACAAGATTATAAAAAGTAACATACTGTCACACCCCCAAAATCCACACGCGGAGTACCACCGCTTGGAGGCGTGACTGACCAGGATCAAGCCACCAATCATATTGAACAACGTAAACAGTAAGTGTAAATCAACCAAACAATATGAAAGGTGTTCCAAAAACCAAAGTATAGTATCAATGTTTAGCGGAAGCATAAGTATGTAAACCCAATGTAAATGGGTAACTTGGAGAGTGTCAACAACACTTTGTTGCTATGATCGAGACTCTAGAGACCACCTGTTCTTTCAATGCTCCTTTGCTTCGAAAGTTTGGGATTCTGTGAGGAAAATGGGTAACTTGGAGAGTGTCAACAACACTTGGTTCTCGGTTATGCAGTGGATGGTTCAAAATGCAACTTCTCGCCAGCTTGATAGGATTGTTGGTAAAATTCTTATTGCGGCCGCTACGTACTATGTTTGGCAAGAGAGGAATAACCGGTTATTCTCTAGTATACAACGAACTCCTGATATGATTTCCCATCTTATCATCAGTACGGTTCGATTGAAGATTATGGGTTTTAAGCTTGGTAGGGACCGGAAGCACCGAAACTTATTGGATACATGGCAGATTTCGATAAAGAACTTGGAGTGTGACCCGGGCTAGAGTTTGTGTTAGTTCGTTGTTCGTGGTCTAGTGTGATAGGGGTTCTGATCGTGTTTTTTTTTTTCTGGTTGTATGTTTTGTCGTTGGTTGTTTTCTTGGATGTTCTAGTCTTGGTTTGTCTTGACTAGTAGTGTGTGTTAGTGTCTTGGCACACCCTGTTTTATTGTTTGGTGATTTATAAAATTTACCGGGGTAACCCTTTACCCAAAAAAAAAAAAACCCAATGTAAATCATAAGTTCAAAGGTTTATATATTTAACATGGCATCCTCGATCCATATCCCACAACGACCTGCTCCTCCCTGTGCAAGCTCCATATGTACCTAAGGTCCTGCAAGGCATGCAGCAGAGAGTCAACAACTAGTTGAGCGAGTTCACAGTTAATAGTTCAGTAATTGTAAGAGTATAGTAAAATTTTTGTTCGTTCATTAAGTCATGTATCGTATTAGTTCGTATCGCGGCCCTCTAGGCATGTATGCGAAGATTAGGGAAAACTTCCCGAGTATTCTAGACTAGGTATATTTGTATCGCGGCCACCCGGCATGTGTGCGAAGATTTGTCATATTATCGCGGCCAACCCTGGCATGTGTGCGAAGATCAGTCATATTATCGCGGCCAACCCTGGCATGTGTGCGAAGATCAGTCATATTATTATCACTAGTCTAGCCGTATCTTTTCAGTAACCCTTCCTCACCCGAGGACCATATAACTAAGTTCCATAAGCTAGGTAAGTACAAGTAAATAATCCAAACCCATTCCCACCCTGGGAACCCCATGCCTTGGCTGTGTGAACTCACCTTGGTTTGCTCGGTATACTAAGTTAAGTGCTCACAAGAAATCAATCAAAGCCTAGAGTATGCATGTATTCACAGTCAGTACATGTTTGTAAAGTTTCTCATGCAATCAATGTCACGAAGTGTGTTTAAGCAATTATCATGTATCATATAAGCAGTTATCAATTTCATACAACTCTGGTTTTACATCAAAGGCTTTCTCAGCTTGTTTTAACTCAGTTACTCAGCAGCAGTCTTGGTAAGCTTAACAGTGTTAATCAGAAGCTATCAGAATTAGTATACATAATAAAGTTAACATTCTCAATGTAGTTACTGTTTCATATCAAGTTAGATCCACTTAACAGAGTTATCATACCCATTGATATTAACATACATAATCTAGTTAACTTTTTAACATACTAAACATGCTCAACAATGTAAGTAAACTTAACAGGTTCAACAACTAACATCGTTAATAACTAACAGAGTCACCGTTTAAAACACACAAGAGATCATAAAAGACAAAAAGCACATTACTGGTGGAAACACATTTGAGGCTGAAAACACTCTTGGGCCGAAATCCAAGATTGGGCCGAAAACAACTCTGGGCCGAAATCACTAAGGTGATTTCGTTGAAAATGGGGATTTCATAGAGTGGGGTTTTGTCGGCACCTCATCATCATCAACAACCGTTATTACGCACGCCCGAAGCATGTCTTCTAGAGTTTGAATAGTGCGCTCAGACTGCCCATCTGTCTGAGGATGATAAGCTGTGCTCATGTCTAAACGAGAGCCAAAAGATTTGTGCATTGCTTGCCACAGTTCTGAAGTAAAACGTGCATCACGATCAGAGATAATAGAGGTGGGCACCCCGTGCCTCGAGACAACTTCCTTAAGGTATACGTCTGCTAGAGTGGAGAACTTATCCGTTTCCTTGATCACCCAAGAAGTGAGCAGATTTTGTGAGTCGATCCACGATCACCCAAATAGTGTCATTCCCACGCTGAGATCTAGGTAGGCCAGTAACAAAATCCATGGAAATTTGTTCCCATTTCCATTGTGGTATCTCAGGTTGTTGAAGTGGACCTGAAGGCTTCTGATATTCTGCTTTAACTCTCGCACAAGTTAAGCATTTGCTAACGTAAGTGGCTATGTGAGCTTTCAAGCTAGGCCACCAATATGTAGTTCTGAGGTCGTGGTACATCTTATCCGAACCAGGATGCACTGAGTAGCGAGATTTATGAGCTTCTTCCATTACAAGCTCGCGTAACTTGCCATAGAGTGGGACCCAGATGCGTCCTGTTACATAGTAGGCTCCGTCTGCCTTTTGTTCCAACCGTTGCCTTGAGCCGCGTAGGGCTTCAGCCCTGACGTTTTTTGGTTTCAATGCTTCTACTTGAGCATCTCGTATCTGTGCAGGAAGACTAGACTGAATAGTGAGTTGCAACGCTCGTACACGCCTAGGTGTAGTATCCTTTCGACTGAGGGCGTCGGCCACCACATTGGCTTTGCCCGGATGGTACTTTATGGCACACTCGTAATCGTTCAGTAGCTCGACCCATCTACGTTGTCGCATGTTCAATTCTTTCTGCTTGAAAATATGCTCGAGACTCCTGTGATCGGTGTAGATGGTGCACTTGGTACCGTATAGGTAGTGTCGCCATATCTTGAGTGCAAAAACGACAGCTCCCAGCTCTAAATCATGTGTAGTGTAATTCCGTTCATGAATCTTAAGTTGGCGCGAAGCATAAGCAATGACTTTATCCCGTTGCATCAACACACATCCAAGACCCTGGATAGATGCGTCGCAGTAGACTACAAAATCGTCCGTGCCTTCAGGCAATGAGAGGATAGGTTCGCTACAAAGTCTATCCTTTAAGTGCTGAAATGTTGTTTCCTGTGTATTACACCAACGATAAACAACACCTTTCTGTGTCAGTAATGTGAGCGGCTGTGCAATCTTTGAGAAGTCTTTGATGAACCGTCTGTAATAACCCGCCAAACCCAAGAATTGGCGTATTTCTGTTGGTGTGCTAGGTGCAGGCCAGTTCTTGATCGAATCTACCTTGGATGGATCAACATGAATCCCATCCTTGTTTACCACGTGGCCTAGAAAGTGGACTTCACGAAGCCAGAAGTCGCATTTTGAAAACTTAGCGTATAGCTGTTCCGTTCGTAGAAGTTCCAAAATAAGTAGTAAATGCTGCTCGTGTTCCTCCTAACTCTTCGAATATATCAGGATGTCATTAATGAAAACAATAACAAACTTGTCAAGATAAGGTTTGCACACCCTGTTCATAAGATCCATGAAAACTGCAGGCGCGTTCGTTTACCCGAATGGCATGACCAGAAACTCGTAATGGCCGTAGCGTGTTCTGAATGCTGTTTTGGAGACGTCCTCGTCCCGGACTCTCAGTTGATGGTAGCCTGACCTCAGATCAATCTTTGAGTAGTAGCTCGATCCTTGCAGCTGATCGAACAAGTCGTCAATGCGTGGAAGAGGATAGCGGTTCTTCACAGTCACCTTGTTCAGTTCGCGGTAGTCTATACACATGCGGAAGGTACCGTCCTTCTTCTTTACAAATAGTACTGGAGCTCCCCAGGGCGATGAGCTAGGGCGAATGAAACCCTTTTCCAAGAGTTCTTACAGTTGCTTAGACAGTTCTTCCAGTTCCGTTGGAGCTAAGCGATAAGGTGCTCGAGCTATGGGTGCTGCTCCTGGAGCTAGCTCGATTTGAAATTCGACCTGGCGATGTGGCGGTATTCCAGGTAACTCTTCAGGAAACACTTGAGGAAAGTCGCGTACTACTGGGATATCCTCAATCTTTTTCTCTTTCTTCGATGTATCAGTAACGAGTGCTAAATCAGCTGTGTGGCCCTTTCGTAAACACTTCTGAGCCTTCAAGAAGGAGATGATGCCACTCACGACACCACTCTTGTCGCCTTGAACTTCGAGAGGTTCCTTGCCAGTACGGGGAATGCAAACAATCTTCTCTTTGCATAGGATCTTTGCTTGTTGTTGGGATAACCAATCCATACCAATGACGATGTCAAATCTAACCAGAGTTACGGGAATGAGATTGATGGAGAATGTCTGACCGGCTAAGACGAGGTTACAACCCTTGACTACCAGAAGATTGCTGACCAGGGCTCTGATAGTCATCAATCTTTCGCTGCCGTGCCTGGGACTGAACTGAAGTTGAACCCTTGCTGGAGGTTCCATCCCATTTTTGCTTGTTGTCACTAGGAGTAGCAGAAGTAGTAGTAGTAGCACCAATGCGTTTAGGCAGCTTGTTCTGTTCCACTGCCTGGTCTGTGAGACGATGAGCAAGACGAGTAACATCTTGAATAGTAGCAAGGTTAGTAGAAGTCACATGACTTTGGAATCTCTGGTACTCAGCCCTTGAGGTACAGCTTGGTTAGTAGAAGTCACACCCCCAAAATCCACACGCGGAGTACCACCGCTTGGAGGCGTGACTGACCAGGATCAAGCCACCAATCATATTGAACAACGTAAACAGTAAGTGTAAATCAACCAAACAATATGAAAGGTGTTCCAAAAACCAAAGTATAGTATCAATGTTTAGCGGAAGCATAAGTATGTAAACCCAATGTAAATCATAAGTTCAAAGGTTCATATATTTAACATGGCATCCTCGATCCATATCCCACAACGACCTGCTCCTCCCTGTGCAAGATCCATATGTACCTAAGGTCCTGCAAGGCATGCAGCAGAGAGTCAACAACTAGTTGAGCGAGTTCACAGTTAATAGTTCAGTAATTATAATAGTATAGTAAGCCTTGTGTTCGTTCATTAAGTCATGTATCGTATTAGTTCGTATCGCGGCCCTCTAGGCATGTATGCGAAGATTAGGGAAAAATTCCCGAGTATTCTAGACTAGGTATATTTGTATCGCGGCTACCCGGCATGTGTGCGAAGTTTAGTGTATATTTCGCAGCCTTCCTAGGCATGTGTGCGAAGATTTGTCATATTATCGCGGCCAACCCTGGCATGTGTGCGAAGATCAGTCATATTATCGCGGCCAACCCTGGCATGTGTGCGAAGATCAGTCATATTATCGCGGCCAACCCTGGCATGTGTGCGAAGATCAGTCATATTATTATCACTAGTCTAGCCGTATCTTATCAATAACCCTTCCTCACCCGAGGACCATATAACTAAGTTCCATAAGCTAGGTAAGTACAAGTAAATAATCCAAACCCATTCCCACCCTGGGAACCCCATGCCTTGGCTGTGTGAACTCACCTTGGTTTGCTCGGTATGCTAAGTTAAGTGCTCACAAGAAATCAATCAAAGCCTAGAGTATGCATGTATTCACAGTCAGTACATGTTTGTAAAGTTTCTCATGCAATCAATGTCACGAAGTGTGTTTAAGCAATTATCATGTATCATATAAGCAGTTATCAATTTCATACAACTCTGGTTTTACATCAAAGGCTTTCTCAGCTTGTTTTAACTCAGTTACTCAGCAGTAGTCTTGGTAAGCTTAACAGTGTTAATCAGAAGCTATCAGAATTAGTATACATAATACAGTTAACATTCTCAATGTAGTTACTGTTTCATATCAAGTTAGATCCACTTAACAGAGTTATCATACCCATTGATATTAACATACATAATCTAGTTAACTTTTTAACATACTAAACATGCTCAACAATGTAAGTAAACTTAACAGGTTCAACAACTAACATCGTTAATAACTAACAGAGTCACCGTTTAAAACACACAAGAGATCATAAAAGACAAAAAGCACATTACTGGTGGAAACACATTTGGGGCTGAAAACACTCTTGGGCCGAAATCCAAGATTGGGCCGAAAACAACTCTAGGCCGAAATCACTAAGGTGATTTCGTTGAAAATGGGGATTTCGTAGAGTGGGGTTTTGTCGGCACCTCATCATCATCAACAACCGTTATTACCCAGAAACCCTAATTAACACCAACATTATCCACGACTTCAACAGGAAAACACTCAGCCATAGCAGTTTATAAAAATCAATTTGAAACCCATATATTATCATACAGAACAATCAAAATCATATGTTTATCATCATTACTTTTATCAACTCCAACTTCAATGGCCGACAATAGTTTGAGTGGGTTTGACTAAGGTTATGTTGATTAATAAGTCACATGCAAACTGTCTATATCATCATTGAACTCATATGCATTTATAAGATCATGTGCAACTTCAGAGAAAGTAAGTATCCACAATCGTTATGATCCAATCATCGTGATCAAACACATTCGTCACCATCTATCATCTATACCATTAACCCTATCCTATAACAAGCTGTTAGCAGACAAGCATACGAATCATGTATTCATCAATCATCACGATATACATAATGAATTCATAAGCAATTAAATATCAGCAATTAACTAACCGAAAGGTATAGGGATTAGAATGAAGGACTTGAAAGTTTCCAAGGATGGTAATGATGGCTGCCGTCGATTAACAGAGAGGGAGAGAAAGCTAGGGTTTCTAATTTGTTAAAACATGTCACGAATGAAACCGTAGAACTCAATAAGTATACGCGTAACATACTGGGCCCTTAGTGGGCTTCGGCGAATCAATGGGCCGGCGAAACACTTTGTTTCGTCGAATAAGGATGGCGAAACACATCACTGTTTCGTCGAGATGTTATTGGCGAAACACATCTTGTGTTTCGTCGAGTACTTCATGGTTTAATCAGTCTAAGTGTTTTATAATAATTCTCATGTTATAATATCGATCACATACATGCAACAATCACAATACAATACGTTTCATTATAACAAATACATGTACAGTTACAAGTCAAACAACCAAACAGTCAAAGTCAACGTGCAACAAATACGAAAGTGAAAGTCGGAAACTCGAGTTGTCACACATACAACATGAGATTTTTATAAAAGTTGTTAAAACTAGAAATAAACTTGGTTTTTGAACTAGTTAACATATATTATGAGTAAGTTCAAAACCCTACATGATTTTGAGATCATCTTGACAAGGTTATGTTATAAATCTTATGTGTATTGTTTATAAAAATTATGAGTAAATTGTTGATGTTAATTTGAAAAGAAAAAGATATGTTTATTAAACATGGCAAAGTGATTAAAACAAAGGTTATATGGCAATTTTTTCTTAAAAACTTTATGTTATAAAAACTATCATTTTGGTTAAATCTTTACAAGATTTACAAAGATTTAAAGAAAGGTTTTTATAAAAAGAAAAGATTAGATAAATATATATTTTTTAGAAAATATATATTTGTTCATTTTAACAAGTTATGTGATATGTAATAATTGGTGTATTAGTTATATATATCAAAGATAGGAACTTGATTAAAATGGTGATAATAAACTCAAGAGACTTTAGAATTAAAGTCTTACAAAACTACATATAAATATGCCTTAAAGACATGTTACGAACAATACGAACAATACGAACAATCGGACATAAATTATGGTCAAAACGGACGGCGGACGAACTTATGGACATATTACCAATCCGAGGACTTAATACGACATCTAGACGATCTTTCGACACGGACACAAAAATTACGTTACCATTGACGAAATTCGGACATTTTGAAACTTATAAAAACTATTATTTTTTTATTACCTAAAAAGTATAATTAGTAAATTTTTATAAAAATGTTTTTATAAAAATAAAAGACTTATATTTTTAATGGGCTATTTTTATATAATGGGCTTAAACTAAATACATGGGCTAAGCCCAATATCAATAACTTATGGGCTAAGCCCAATACCAAACTTATGGGCCCAAAAGCCCAACACTATTTAAGCCCAACACTATTTGAGCCCAACACTATTTAGGCCCAATATCATAATTTCTTGGGCTAAGTTCAATGACATAAATTGTAAAGAAATACAATTATACAAAGTTCAACAAACAATAAAGACATACAAATCTTAAACATATTTAAGACACAAGACTTGTACTCAAGTTATTTACAAAGACCGAAATGTCTAACAAATATAACAACGATTGTAGGTCGCAACACTGTTCAGGACTACCGCAAGTGAAATCATATTTACTTCTACTCACTGACGTGATACTGTGAGTTCATGTCCCCTTTTCATCTTAAATGTTTTTTTTTGGTAAAGGGTTACCCCGGTGATTCTATATATTCACAACCAAAAACGCACAAGTAGTGCAGAGAGTCTACACTAGTTCAATCACAGGACATGCCCCATGAAAGTAACAACCATGAAAACAAACAAAAACACCACCAAAAAGGAAAAAAATCAACTAGACTAGACACTAGAAACACAACCAAAAACAACTTAATCAGCCGCCATCATCATGAAGCTCCTTTCCGTTGATCTCCCATGCACCAAAAAGCCTACGCAGGTTGTCACAGTTTTTCAGCTTCGCTCCCATTAATTTATAACGCACCTGTTGGATAATAATTCCACTTATAGTTTCCGGGGGCCTTAATTGGTTCTTGAATAATCTAGCATTACGCTCCTGCCATATCAAATACGCACTAGCCGCCACTGTCAATCTTGCAACATAGATAGCCGCGGATTTCGACTTGGCCCGCACAATAAGCCAATTAACAATATCATCCCACTTAGGTTGAACCGATTCCATACCCACTTTCTGTCTAACCAAATGCCAAACTTGTGACGAGAACTTACATTCGAAAAACAGTTTCATCTTAAATGTTTTCAAGCTTTACAACTATCGGGGAAAATACATGTACAATACGTATGATAAGTCAAGGAATGAAACACCTTAGATCATGTCAGAATTAGGGCCATAACTAAAGCACCATTAATCCAGTTTGGACCAAGAAACAAAGGGTTAGATCTATTGGGTTTTGGCGAGCCCCACTCATGGTCATTCATTTACCTAGGAGTGCGTTTGTTGCCCTACGACATGGTGTCGATACAATTAAAATCATCTAGGGTTGGATTGCTTCCTATTTCGTCACACATATTAGTGTCCTTGCAAAACATTAATGATCACGATTTCATTGACGCTTTTCATACTATATTACAAATACATTCTACAGTTTTCGGATGTATCATATACGACTAAACTGCATGAACTCGCTCAACCTTTGTTGATTTTTCTACTTAAACATGTATTTCAGGGAATTAGTGGACCTTGTCAGGGATTCTAATTCAAGAAACAAGTATCAAGACTCTGTGCCATCTTTTGAAGGGTTTATCTATTATACTGCCGCTTTGCGGTGTTATAGTGGACAAAGCCTTAATGTTTAAAACTTTCGTTTTGGATGTATGAAATAGTAACAACTTATTTTCTTTCGAATGGTTTGTAAATTATAAACTTAATGTATGTTGCGCATCTTTTGAACAATTATGGTAATGGCAATGGAGTATGTTTTATTCATTTAGTATGTTTACTTATATCGTTATGCAATGAGAACCAACAGATCACACCTCGCGCTTCCGCTACGAGCAGGGTGTGACAGATTGGTATCAGAGCTTCGATTGTAGTGAACCAGGATTCTTTCTCGAGTCTAGTCTACAATCACTAGGGAACCTCTCACGAAAACAATTTATACAAAAACAAGAGTTTTCATTGCATAAAATTTTTTCTCAAGGTCCAGTACAACAAAAACAAAATTCATATCATACAAATCAAGCAAGGACATTAAGTGTCTTAGTCTCTAAATGGTAGACATGAAACATTAAGTTAATCCGCATTACACAAATAGAATAACTTAAAATGAACTTATGTGATTTCAACATTTTGTGTATATATATATATATATTTATTGAAAAATTAATTTATTAATACATACGTCAAACCAATCATGTTACAGGATATCATGTCTTCATCCGAAGGAAGCAACATTTATGATGATGTGGATCCTATGACACCTTCTTCAGATGATGATTACATACCAGAGGTTCAGGTCATTACATCGGATAGTGAGACGGGATCTGATAGCGATATGGATGATTTTCAGCCATTCGTATTTCTAGGGGATATTGTTGACGATGATGTATTAGCTGTACCTCCACTACTCAATGACATAGTTATCATAGGTCACCCGGAGGGTGAACACGTGGTCGAGATTATACCTTTGGATGTACTTCCTCTTGCTATGGTGCCTTTCGTCGACCTCGACGAGGATGATGACGACATTGTCCCGGTGATTCCCGTAGAGCATATAGATGATGACTTAGGAGATGGGGATGTTTATGATGTGGTTATCTTAGATATTGCATCACCGGTGGTCTCGGTGATCGATATTTCTTCGGATGCAGATACAGACTCAGATGCTTCCTCTGAGGCATCCGTTACTTCATCTGCACTGCAGTCTCTTGGCCTACAGCGCAACGCAGACCTTGGGGAGGATGTTATGCCAGTAGAGCCAGCCATCCCTGCTCCTGTCCAGGTCCCTGCTATAGACATATCTCCGGAGCACATTCGCCTCATGCGCACTGATCATACTGATGAGGCCGGACCCTCTGGACATGCCCATATACCACCCAGTGATATGGACCTATACCCTCATGTTATGCCCATATCGGATCCATACCATCCATTGCATTTCTCAGCTGCTTCTACCGACTTACGTGCTCATGTGCTGACACTCGAGCAACAGATAGACTTTATTATCCGTCGAGTTCATGAACTCGAGGAGGAGCTTATTCACCTTGAGAGTTTGGTACTTTTGACTCCACCACCACCAGCTCATTCATCATCCCATGCTCCACCACCACCAGAGTTACCACCATTACCCCCACTACCACCTCAGATACCACCAGTTGATTTACCTGCTCGTGTTTTGACACTCGAGCAGCAGATGGTTTTCCTTCACCGTTTGGTTCATGATTTGGAGGATAGGGTTTCTCATGTTTACAGGTCATTGTTCCCAGTTCCACCACCAGTTTTTCCTCCACCATAGACTTTGTGTTTGCAGGTAGCTATATCAGCGTTTTGTGTACATAGACTCACACCAAGTTTCAAGACAACTGAAAGGCTAAAGACAGCATGGAATGAAGGAAAATTTTGCCACTTTGTATATGTACTAGTCTAGTGAGAGCTGGGGATGTAGCCCGAGTCTATTTTGATTTCCTTTTCAAAAACAATCATGTAATCGGTTGTCAGTTATATATATAAGAAAACTTGGTGTTATCCTTTATGTGCATTTAAATGTTATATGATACATGTTTTGTTGCTTGTATTGTTTGGTCTATTCGCATTATATATTGCTGGATTATATTTTTTAATGGTATAAATGTGTTTTATATACTTGGTAAAAATATTTATTAACAAACAAACGCCTAAACTTAATCGTATATTCTTTTGGAAGAATAATGGCGCCAAGAAGACAACCTCCACGTACACGAACATCTAATCCACCCCCACCTCCACCAATGCCTACAAATGAGGCGGAATTGAATGCACTAATAGATGAAAGGATTTCCCAAGCTATAGCCCTCTATGAGGCCTCACGTGCCGAACACAGCGGTGGCACTGGCGGATCAGGAGGCCCAGGACATGGAGGTACCTCTGGCGGAACCAATACCAATGGTAACACTTAGTTGTTTTGTCACAACTTACCCAATTCCTTTTATAATCTATTCGTGCGTTTCACTGTTTGCTCATTCTTAATCCGTTTATTTGTCTATTTCAGGATGCACATTCAAGCAGTTTCTAGACTGCAAGCCACTCAATTATGATGGCACAGGTGGTGCTGTGGCTTATGTGCGTTGGACGGAGAAAACGGATTCTACCATAAGAATGAGCAGATGCTCTATTGATCAGCAAGTCACCTACGTCACTGGCTTGTTCATCAATGAGGCCCTTACATGGTGGAATTTACAAGTGCAAACTTTGGGTGATAGTGTAGCATACGGATTGACGTGGGAAGAGTTGAAAGAAAGGATGAGAGAAAAATATTGTTCCCGTGCTGAACTCCAGAAGTTGGAGAACGAATTTTGGAACCTTACTATGGTCGGATCTGATATTACCGGGTATACCCAAAGGTTTCACGACCTATCTCGTGTGATTCCTTATTTGGTTACACCAGAATACAAGCGTATTGAACGCTATATTTGGGGACTTTCTCCCGAGATCTGAAGCCATGTTACTGCAGCAGAACCCACGACTATCACGCAGGCGGTAACTTTAGCTGTGAGCCTTAATGAAGACGCGATCAGGATGAAGAAATATAATGTGAAAGGAGATGAGAAGAAAGAATCACATGATGAGTCTTCCAATGATGGAAAAAGGAAGTACTCAAATTTCAAGAAGGGAACTCGTAGGAACAACAACTACAACAACAACACCAGCCCCAACAACAATACCAACAACAACAACTACAACCGCAATAACCACAACAACCGCAATCACAACAACCCCAACAATTATAACAAAAAACAAGAGAATACTCAGGCAAGAGATGCAAAGGCGTTTGTAGCCACCAATGATACCGGCCCGAAGAAGTACTCAGGTACTATGCCCAAGTGTGAGCGATGCGCGTATCATCACGTGGGTAATTGTAGGAAATGTGATAAGTGTGGCAAGCTTGGCCACCGTACCGAGTCATGCTGGGGATCAGGAAATAGATCAGGAATGGAGAATAGAAACAACAATAAGAATGGAAATGGGCGTGAGCAAGGATGTTTTGGATGCGGAAGCAAAGATCACTTCAAAAGGGATTGCCCTAAAGAAAACCAAGCTCGTGGTCGATCATTTGTGATTGGAGCTAAGGATGCGCGCCAAGACCCTAATGTGGTCACTGGTACGTTCCTCCTCAATAATCATTTTGCATCCATATTATTTGATACTGGTGCTGATTTTAGCTTTATCTCTGTGGAATTTAAAAATACTCTGGGACTAAAATCTAGTAAACTAGATGTCCCATATTCTATAGAATTGGCTAACGGTAAACTAGTAGAATCGGGGGAAGTTGTTAAGGAGTGTTCCTTACAACTTGGAGAACAAAAATTCACTATCAATCTCTTACCTGTTGAGTTGGGTAGTTTCGATGTAGTGGTTGGCATGGATTGGCTATCCATTAATCGAGCCGAAGTCGTTTGCCACGAAAAGATCATTCGCATACCACTACTGAACGAAGAGACGCTGGTGATACATGGAGAGAAACGCGACACCCCATTACGGATCATTAATAGTATGAAAGCCCAGAAGTGCTTACGGAAAGGGTGTATTGCTTTTCTAGCACATGTTATGGACAAGAAGACTGATGGGCCAAAGTTAACAGATATTCCAATAGTAAAAGAATTTCCTGAAGTCTTTCCTGAAGACTTACCAGGACTACCACCTTATCGACAAGTCGAATTTCATATCGATTTGGTACCAGGAGCTGGACCCGTAGCTAAATCTCCATATCGGTTAGCACCTTCTGAAATGCAAGAGTTATCCACACAACTTTAAGAGTTGTTGGATAAAGGATTCATTAGACCGAGCTACTCGCCTTGGGGAGCTCCAGTCTTGTTTGTAAAGAAGAAGGACGGAACTTTCAGGATGTGCATCGATTATCGCGAGTTGAATAAACTTACCATCAAGAATCGGTATCCATTACCGAGGATTGATGATCTATTCGATTAACTACAAGGGTCGAGCTTATACTCAAAGATAGACTTACGATCGGGGTATCATCAATTACGAATTCAAGAGGAAAGCATACCGAAAACGGCTTTTCGGACTCGTTACAGTCATTATGAGTTTCTCGTCATGCCATTTGGCTTAACGAATGCACCAGCGGTCTTCATGGATCTAATGAATCGCGTGTGCAAGCCGTATCTCGACAAATTCGTCATAGTGTTTATTGACGATATTTTGATATACTCTCGATCGACTGAAGAACATGAACAACATTTGAGAACAATTTTGGAATTGCTAAAGACGGAGAAACTATACGCGAAATTTTCCAAATGCGAATTTTGGATTCGCAAAGTACAATTTCTCAGGCATGTAGTGAACGAGAAAGGCATTCAAGTAGACCCGTCGAAGATAGAAGCGATTAAGAATTGGGAAGCGCCCAAGACTCCTACTGAAGTACGACAATTTTTGGGCTTAGCGGGATATTATCGGAGATTTATTGAGAATTTTTCAAAGATTGCTCAACCGCTGACTTCTCTTACACAGAAAGACAAGAAATTCGATTGGGAAGAGAAACAAGAAGCAGCATTTCAACTTCTTAAAGACAAGTTGTGCATTGCACCAATTTTATCATTACCCAATGGTACCGATGATTTTGTTGTATACTGTGATGCTTCGCATCAAGGTTTGGGTTGCGTACTCATGCAACGTGAAAAAGTTATCGCGTACGCGTCTCGCCAACTAAAAGTTCACGAAAAGAATTATACTACTCACGACCTTGAATTAGGCGCAGTGGTATTTGCTTTGAAAATATGGCGACATTATCTATATGGTACTCAATGTACTATTTTCACGGATCATAAAAGTCTACAACACATGTTCAACAAAAAAGAATTAAATATGCGTCAACGACGTTGGGTTGAATTGTTAAACGATTATGATTGTGAAATCAAGTATCATCCGGGCAAGGCGAATGTTGTAGCTGACGCCTTGAGCCGCAAGGAACGAGTTAAAACACTAAGAGTCCGAGCATTAGAAATGACAATTCACACAGATCTTATCACTCGGATTCATAATGCACAACAAGAAGCACTCAAGGAAGAGCATATTCAAGCTGAAACACTTCGAGGCATGGAAAAACAATTAGTGCCAAAAGAAGATGGAACTTTATACCTTATGGGTCGAATTTGGGTTCCACTCTTTGGAGGCCTTCGAGATGTTATTTTTGAAGAAGCACATAGGTCTAAATACTCGATTCATCCTGGATCGGATAAAATGTACCAGGATTTGAAAGAGTACTATTGGTGGCCTAAACTCAAAGGTGATATCGCGACTTATGTCGGAAAATGCTTAACCTGCGCGAAGATCAAGGCTGAATATCAGAAACCCTCGGGCTTGTTACAACAACCTGAGATTCCCGTTTGGAAATGGGAACAAATATCGATGGACTTCATTACGAAGTTACCCAGGACCTCAAAAGGTCATGACATGATATGGGTAATCATCGATAGATTGACAAAGTCCGCACACTTCTTGCCAATTCGGGAGAAGGATAGTACTGAGAAACTAGCGGAACTCTATGTCAGAGAAATAGTGGCTAGTCATGGGGTACCTATTTCAATCATTTCGGACCGAGATGGTCGTTTTGTTTCTTGAATTTGGAATTCATTTCAACAGGCCTTTGGATCACAATTAAATCTGAGTACGGCCTTTCATCCTCAAACTGACGGCCAGAGCGAACGGACAATCCAAACACTCGAAGATATGCTTCGTGCGTGTGTTATGGATTTAGGCAGCAATTGGGATACTCATCTACCTTTAGTTGAGTTTTCCTACAATAACAGCTACCATACTAGTATACAAGCTGCACCGTTTGAAGCTCTTTATGGTTGAAAGTGTCGCTCTCCGCTATGTTGGGCGGAAACAGGCGATAGTCAGTTAATTGGTCCGGAGCTAGTCCAAGAGACTACGGATAAAATTTTCCAGATCCGAGACCGTATCAAGGCGGCTCACGATCGACAAAAGAGCTACGCAAACAAAAGGCGAAAACAATTATCTTTCGAGGTCGGAGACAAAGTCTTGTTGAAAGTCTCGCC
The DNA here is from genome assembly GCA_030545235.1 of Helianthus tuberosus. Classification (NCBI taxonomy): domain Eukaryota; kingdom Viridiplantae; phylum Streptophyta; class Magnoliopsida; order Asterales; family Asteraceae; genus Helianthus; species Helianthus tuberosus. The sequence goes on from CM060409.1 coordinate 110,380,356, forward strand.
TTGGAAAGGCGTAGCGAGGTTCGGTAGGCGTGGAAAGCTAAACCCACATTACATTGGACCATTTGAAATCTTAGAAAAGATTGGCACTGTTGCTTACAAGTTGAAGTTACCAGAGGAACTTAGCAGTGTGCACCACACGTTTCATGTGTCGAATCTTAGAAAGAGTCCAACACAAGATACCGTTATCATCCTTGCGGATGAAATTCACATTGACGACACACTCCAATTCACCGAAGAACCTGTTGAGGTCACGGACTGGAAGGTTCAGAAAACACGGAGAAGTCGTATCAAGTTAGTGAAAGTTCGTTGGAACTCTCGTCACGGACCTGAGTATACTTGGGAATGTGAAGACCAAATGAAAGCAAAATATCCTCATCTGTTTCTGAAGACTCCTACAAAGAATAACAAATCTTGAATTTCGGGACGAAATTCTCAATAACAGGGGGAGAATGTGACAACTGCCACTTTCTGGTAAATTACTTACATTTAAAGCAATGAATTACATTATACAAATACGTGATTAGAATATCCGAAATGCATGATTTCATGATATACATCTTAGAATACTTATGGAATATTCATTTATGATGCACATGATTCATTTTTAGTGGTTACATTGAAAACAGTGTAAACAGTGCATCGAAACAACTAGAGTAGTGCCTAGTAAACTAGCGTGCTGACAAAAACTCAGAATCCGCAGAAACTAGTGTACCGATATTTTTAGGACTTAGACGAAAGTCCAACATCAATTATACAATAAACCCTAATTGGAAATGCAAGGGTTTGGTCTAATATATTACTAATGTCCGATAGCACAAAAACTGCCCAAAAACTGCCAAAAAGCACCAAAAGTGACCATTTCTCTATTTTTCCGCAAAAATTCAGCATTGGTATTTTTACTACAAAGTGCAAAATGGGTTGTTTAAACTCAAATTCCATATGAAAATACATAGGGAACATCATATAAAAATATAACCAAATGTTTCTCTACAACTTTCATAAGCAAACCTTTCGACTATCTTCTTGCGGAACGAGCGACAAAAGACTATCCGAACTACAAATTGACATATGTAGTGAACTAGTGAACATTATTTTTGGTCATTTTCATCCTATTTGGGATCATTCTAAGTCATGAAACATATTGAAACTTGGTAATATATAAAAAACCTAAACATTTAACTTTTTATCTTTTAACCTTAACAAAAATTTACCATTTCATTTTTTTACCACAAAATGACCCCCCCCATATGAAACCGTAAACAAGTGGGCCCCCCTCCACTCTTTGTTTTTTTTATTATTTTATGTAATGGATACTTATCCAAAGACTTAGGTGGATTGTGAGGTGGAAGGATGAGTAATGAGGTGTAATGGTTAGTCATGAGGTGGAAGACTTATAACATTGTTGAAGTAAATCACTAACACATTAACCAAGTTCTTACACCTAAATTTACACACACTTAACAAACTCTTTCAATCTTCATATCTCACCAAGAACACCATAGAAAACCCACTTCATCATCTTCATTTCTCTTATAATCAACATGGATTTTCATGGAACCTAAGAAGATCTAAAGCACTTGCAAGCTAAATCAAGCATTTTCATCCATCCAAGAGTTTTCTACCAACAAGATCTTCATCTTCTTTGCTTCTTAACATCATCTAGATCATCCCTAGCCTAGAGCTAGAAGTGAGCTTCTAAATTTATTTTTTCTTACTTACTTATTTATGTTATGATTATTATTATAACTAGTAAAATAACAAAATAATCATACATAATAATATGAAGATACAAAGAAGCAAAAATACAAATCATGATATGTATATGCTTGTTTATGTTGTGATTAAGATTGTTATTTGCATATTTGATCTTGTTGAGATGATTAAGACATGTATAACTTGTTAGATGATGTTCTAAAAATATGATCTAACAAGTATACATGAATATGTTAAAGTTTTTTTTAATAATGGATGATCAAAATTTATGGTGTAAATAAAGTATCTAAGGTTTTTAATTAAAACAAGACTTTTTACAAGATTATAAAAAGTAACATACAACATGAGATTTTTATAAAAGTTGTTAAAACTAGAAATAAACTTGGTTTTTGAACTAGTTAACATATATTATGAGTAAGTTCAAAACCCTACATGATTTTGAGATCATCTTGACAAGGTTATGTTATAAATCTTATGTGTATTGTTTATAAAAATTATGAGTAAATTGTTGATGTTAATTTGAAAAGAAAAAGATATGTTTATTAAACATGGCAAAGTGATTAAAACAAAGGTTATATGGCAATTTTTTCTTAAAAACTTTATGTTATAAAAACTATCATTTTGGTTAAATCTTTACAAGATTTACAAAGATTTAAAGAAAGGTTTTTATAAAAAGAAAAGATTAGATAAATATATATTTTTTAGAAAATATATATTTGTTCATTTTAACAAGTTATGTGATATGTAATAATTGGTGTATTAGTTATATATATCAAAGATAGTGTAACACCCCGTCCCGGAATGGGCCGGCGTGTCACTATAACGGTAGTCAGATCAAAAACATAATTCCATTTATATTTAAATGTATTACAAGGCTTTACAACTTAATAAAGGATATCTAATCCATTACAATTATTTCTACCGTCTTGTCCAAACACTCGAGCACTCTTCCATATCCCCTGTCCCAGATTGTCCTGATAACCTGACGTAAAGAAGAAAACACAACAAAGAAAAACGTACGTCTGAGCAAAATTTTGGAAAGTTTTGCCCAGTGTGCGGATAGAGGAAGATAAAAGCTTATTTTATTTAATATCCGGAGTTAACTTTTTGTGAAAACGTTACGATGCATAAACATAATCATAATCATATCTTACGGATATACCCATGAGCAAACTGAAAACGTGACAATACACAGGTAGCTACTCCTGCATACTTATCACACGAAATGGTGAGTTGGCATACCCTCTATCCATTTCCTTATAACTTAAAATCCTAGGATCGATCCATACGCCTCCTAGTAGCTTTGTACCACACTTGTACCTAGGGACGCTGTGAACTAATCTCTCCGTCACAGATGGAGCACATGCTGTTGATGCCGCAACAACATGCTCGTGGGACACTCCACGAGAAGCGATACTCAGGGTAACAGAGTACAAATGGTCTTATTCACATAACTTATAAAACTTATTTTCAGAACAGAACGGAACATATATTGGAACATGCGATAATGAATACAACTTAACAGAAAACTATCGCATGACATGAGAGCTTAAAATCAAATGATTAAAACAGGAATCGAACGGACTTATCAAAGGAATCTATAATCAAAGATGTGAGGAGTTTTATAATCAAAGAGTGGAACCAGTCACCAAGGTATGGATATCACTCCTATCTTTGACAATTTCGTCCCCAAAATGTGGTTTATTAAACGAACAAGATAAAACCTTGAATCGTTAACAAGGAACCACGAGAGTATGAAATGAAAACCAATTTCTTAAACCTTTTCAAAACGTTTGAAACTTTCAACATGTATTTCCTAACTTAATCTTAATACGGAACTTGTATTCAATATCAAAAGAAAGGATTCTATCCGTACCTAACGGACATAAATCGAAAGAAATGAATTCTACCCGTACCCAACGGACATAAATCTAAAGAAAGGAATTCTATCCGTACCCAACGGACATAAATTTAAAGAAAGGAATTCTATCCGTACCCAACGGACATAAATCTAAAGAAAGGAGTCTATCTGTACAGAACTTATAACTTATTTCATAACTTAATCTTAATACGGAATCTATTCGTACGAAACTTATAACTTAATCTTAATACGGATCTATTCGTATGAAACTTATAACTTATTTCAGAACTTAATCTTAATACGGAAATCTAAAATCAGGAATAATATACTTGGATCAAAACGACATAAACCGAACTAAAGGATTCTATATGTACCTAACTGACATAAATCGAAAGAAATTCTATCTGTACGGAACTTATAACTTAATCTTAATACGGATCTATTCATATGAAACTTATAACTTAATCTTAATATGGAACTTAAAATTAGGAATAACGTACCTAAATCGAAAGAAAGGATTCTTTTATAAAAACGACATAAATCGAAGGGAAGGAACCTATCCGTACTCAACGGACATAAATTGAAAGGATTCTATACGTACGGAACTTATAACTTATTTCTTTACTAAATCTTAATACGGAATCTCAAATCAAGAATGATATGACACAAATCGAAAGAAAGGAGTCTATCCGTACGATATATCAGAATTGACAGAAATCGAAAGAAAAGATTCTATTCGTACGAAACTTATAACTTAATCTTAATACGGAACCTAAAATCAGAAATGATATACTCGGATCAAAACGACATAAATCGAAAGAAAAGGATTTTATCCGTACCCAACGGACATAAATCGACATAAAGGATTCTTATAAAAACGACATAAATCGAACGAAAGGAATCTACCCGTACGGAGTTTATAACTTATACTTAATACAGAACTTAAAATCAGAAATGATATACTTAAATTCAAACGACGTAAATCGAAGGAAAAGAATCTATCCGTACTGAACTTATAACTTATAACTTAGATCTTAATACGGACTTTAAAATCAGAATGATATGACGCAAATCGAAAGAAAGGAGTCTATCCGTAATAACTTAATCTTACTACAGAAATTCTTATATTCAAATGACATAAATCGAAGTAAGGAATCTTTTATAAAAACAACATAGATCAAAAGGAAGGAATCTATCCGTACCTTAAAATTTTCCAAATGATGCTACCTTGTTTCCAATTGTAGATTCATACGGGCAGAGTTTAGCCTAATGATTATTCTCTTAACCTAATTTGCTCACAAACTAGGTATTTAACTTAATACAGCATTTACGATAACTCACGAGATCAAATTCTCACAATGAATGACAAAATGCAATACTTTGCCTATCGAATTAACGATGATCCGTTGAATTAACAACGAACGACAAGGTATAATACTTTACCCATCGAATTAACGATGATCCGTTGAATTAACAACGAACGATAAAGTATAATACTTTACCTATCGAATTAACGACAATCCGTCAAATTAATGACGAACGATAAAGTATAACCCTAATGTGGGCGGCACTTAAACATTCATTAGATATTTGAATCAATCGGACAATGAATCGTAGCAGCGATTGAGTTAATACCCTGTTCTGCAGCACCCCGCTACTCTTAATTAGTGTTTTGTGTGTGTTTGGAGAGTAATCGGACGAAATCTCAGCGTGTATTTTGAGTTTCTTCGTCGATTTTGTGCCCAGATTCAAGTGCCAAGGCCTGCTATTTATACACGAAATTTGAGAAGCTTACGGACCGTAAGCTTAAGAAGGTTGAGGTCCGTAAGGTTGCTTACGGACCGTAAGCCTATCAATGTTACGGTCCGTAAGGGACACCAATGCACTATATGGTTGCCACGCGTGGGACTAGTGCTGGTGAGGCGACAATTTCTGAAAATTTAGCTTCCTCCGCAAGTTATTAGGATAATTATCAAGTGGGTAATACCCCCCCTGAGTTTTAGGGGCCCTAATCCTGATTCTGAAAATTTCTTGAAAATTCTAGGGTTTGTGCGGAATCACTTGGGTGTCTTAATTAGGGTTTCATATTGGACTATAAATCATAAGGGTTGTTTACATTTTTGTTTTAAAATTTTCGGGTGTTACAAATCTACCCCTCTTAAAAAAATTTCGTCCTCGAAATTATTGCATACCTATATATATATATATATATTAATAATCATACTTGAAATAAAGCTAGAGTAAAAACAATGAGGATGACGAAATACTTATGTTCGAGACTATCATGAAGTGAAAAGAAAAGTCGATATCCTAACCCAATGTCTACCCATTACCTCACAGGTCTTATCTTATGTTTAAGTTTTCTACAGGAAAGAGCCTTTGCTCTGATACCATAGCTGTAACACCCCGTCCCGGAATGGGCCGGTGTGTCACTATAACGGTAGTCAGATCAAAAACATAATTCCATTTATATTTAAATGTATTACAAGGCTTTACAACTTAATAAAGGATATCTAATCCATTACAATTATTTCTACCGTCTTGTCCAAACACTCGAGCACTCTTCCATATCCCCTGTCCCAGATTGTCCTGATAACCTGACGTAAAGAAGAAAACACAACAAAGAAAAACGTACGTCTGAGCAAAATTTTGGAAAGTTTTGCCCAGTGTGCGGATAGAGGAAGATAAAAGCTTATTTTATTTAATATCCGGAGTTAACTTTTTGTGAAAACGTTACGATGCATAAACATAATCATAATCATATCTTACGGATATACCCATGAGCAAACTGAAAACGTGACAATACACAGGTAGCTACTCCTGCATACTTATCACACGAAATGGTGAGTTGGCATACCCTCTATCCATTTCCTTATAACTTAAAATCCTAGGATCGATCCATACGCCTCCTAGTAGCTTTGTACCACACTTGTACCTAGGGACGCTGTGAACTAATCTCTCCGTCACAGATGGAGCACATGCTGTTGATGCCGCAACAACATGCTCGTGGGACACTCCACGAGAAGCGATACTCAGGGTAACAGAGTACAAATGGTCTTATTCACATAACTTATAAAACTTATTTTCAGAACAGAACGGAACATATATTGGAACATGCGATAATGAATACAACTTAACAGAAAACTATCGCATGACATGAGAGCTTAAAATCAAATGATTAAAACAGGAATCGAACGGACTTATCAAAGGAATCTATAATCAAAGATGTGAGGAGTTTTATAATCAAAGAGTGGAACCAGTCACCAAGGTATGGATATCACTCCTATCTTTGACAATTTCGTCCCCAAAATGTGGTTTATTAAACGAACAAGATAAAACCTTGAATCGTTAACAAGGAACCACGAGAGTATGAAATGAAAACCAATTTCTTAAACCTTTTCAAAACGTTTGAAACTTTCAACATGTATTTCCTAACTTAATCTTAATACGGAACTTGTATTCAATATCAAAAGAAAGGATTCTATCCGTACCTAACGGACATAAATCGAAAGAAATGAATTCTACCCGTACCCAACGGACATAAATCTAAAGAAAGGAATTCTATCCGTACCCAACGGACATAAATTTAAAGAAAGGAATTCTATCCGTACCCAACGGACATAAATCTAAAGAAAGGAGTCTATCTGTACAGAACTTATAACTTATTTCATAACTTAATCTTAATACGGAATCTATTCGTACGAAACTTATAACTTAATCTTAATACGGATCTATTCGTATGAAACTTATAACTTATTTCAGAACTTAATCTTAATACGGAAATCTAAAATCAGGAATAATATACTTGGATCAAAACGACATAAACCGAACTAAAGGATTCTATATGTACCTAACTGACATAAATCGAAAGAAATTCTATCTGTACGGAACTTATAACTTAATCTTAATACGGATCTATTCATATGAAACTTATAACTTAATCTTAATATGGAACTTAAAATTAGGAATAACGTACCTAAATCGAAAGAAAGGATTCTTTTATAAAAACGACATAAATCGAAGGGAAGGAACCTATCCGTACTCAACGGACATAAATTGAAAGGATTCTATACGTACGGAACTTATAACTTATTTCTTTACTAAATCTTAATACGGAATCTCAAATCAAGAATGATATGACACAAATCGAAAGAAAGGAGTCTATCCGTACGATATATCAGAATTGACAGAAATCGAAAGAAAAGATTCTATTCGTACGAAACTTATAACTTAATCTTAATACGGAACCTAAAATCAGAAATGATATACTCGGATCAAAACGACATAAATCGAAAGAAAAGGATTTTATCCGTACCCAACGGACATAAATCGACATAAAGGATTCTTATAAAAACGACATAAATCGAACGAAAGGAATCTACCCGTACGGAGTTTATAACTTATACTTAATACAGAACTTAAAATCAGAAATGATATACTTAAATTCAAACGACGTAAATCGAAGGAAAAGAATCTATCCGTACTGAACTTATAACTTATAACTTAGATCTTAATACGGACTTTAAAATCAGAATGATATGACGCAAATCGAAAGAAAGGATTCTATCCGTAATAACTTAATCTTACTACAGAAATTCTTATATTCAAATGACATAAATCGAAGTAAGGAATCTTTTATAAAAACAACATAGATCAAAAGGAAGGAATCTATCCGTACCTTAAAATTTTCCAAATGATGCTACCTTGTTTCCAATTGTAGATTCATACGGGCAGAGTTTAGCCTAATGATTATTCTCTTAACCTAATTTGCTCACAAACTAGGTATTTAACTTAATACAGCATTTACGATAACTCACGAGATCAAATTCTCACAATGAATGACAAAATGCAATACTTTGCCTATCGAATTAACGATGATCCGTTGAATTAACAACGAACGACAAGGTATAATACTTTACCCATCGAATTAACGATGATCCGTTGAATTAACAACGAACGATAAAGTATAATACTTTACCTATCGAATTAACGACAATCCGTCAAATTAATGACGAACGATAAAGTATAACCCTAATGTGGGCGGCACTTAAACATTCATTAGATATTTGAATCAATCGGACAATGAATCGTAGCAGCGATTGAGTTAATACCCTGTTCTGCAGCACCCCGCTACTCTTAATTAGTGTTTTGTGTGTGTTTGGAGAGTAATCGGACGAAATCTCAGCGTGTATTTTGAGTTTCTTCGTCGATTTTGTGCCCAGATTCAAGTGCCAAGGCCTGCTATTTATACACGAAATTTGAGAAGCTTACGGACCGTAAGCTTAAGAAGGTTGAGGTCCGTAAGGTTGCTTACGGACCGTAAGCCTATCAATGTTACGGTCCGTAAGGGACACCAATGCACTATATGGTTGCCACGCGTGGGACTAGTGCTGGTGAGGCGACAATTTCTGAAAATTTAGCTTCCTCCGCAAGTTATTAGGATAATTATCAAGTGGGTAATACCCCCCCTGAGTTTTAGGGGCCCTAATCCTGATTCTGAAAATTTCTTGAAAATTCTAGGGTTTGTGCGGAATCACTTGGGTGTCTTAATTAGGGTTTCCTATTGGACTATAAATCATAAGGGTTGTTTACATTTTTGTTTTAAAATTTTCGGGTGTTACAGATAGGAACTTGATTAAAATGGTGATAATAAACTCAAGAGACTTTAGAATTAAAGTCTTACAAAACTACATAAAAATATGCCTTAAAGACATGTTACGAACAATACGAACAATCGGACATAAATTATGGTCAAAACGGACGGCGGACGAACTTATGGACATATTACCAATCCGAGGACTTAATACGACATCTAGACGATCTTTCGACACGGACACAAAAATTACGTTACCATTGACGAAATTCGGACATTTTGAAACTTATAAAAACTATTATGTTTTTATTACCTAAAAAGTATAATTAGTAAATTTTTATAAAAATGTTTTTATAAAAATAAAAGACGTATATTTTTAATGGGCTATTTTTATATAATGGGCTTAAACTAAATACATGGGCTAAGCCCAATATCAATAACTTATGGGCTAAGCCCAATACCAAACTTATGGGCCCAAAAGCCCAACACTATTTAAGCCCAACACTATTTTAGCCCAACACTATTTGAGCCCAACACTATTTAGGCCCAATATCATAATTTCTTGGGCTAAGTTCAATGACTTAAATTGTAAAGAAATACAATTATACAAAGTTCAACAAACAATAAAGACATACAAATCTTAAACATATTTAAGACACAAGACTTGTACTCAAGTTATTTACAAAGACCGAAGTGTCTAACAAATATAACAACGATTGTAGGTCGCAACACTGTTCAGGACTACCGCAAGTGAAATCATATTTACTTCTACTCACTGACGCAATACTGTGAGTTCATGTCCCCTTTTCATCTTAAATGTTTTTCAAACTTTACAACTATCGGGGAAAATACATGTACAATACGTATGATAAGTCAAGGAATGAAACACCTTAGATCATGTCAGAATTAGGGCCATAACTAAAGCACCATTAATCCAGTTTGGACCAAGGAACAAAGGGTTAGATCTAATGGGTTTTTGGCGAGCCCCACTCATGGTCATTCATTTACCTAGGAGTGCGTTTGTTGCCCTACGACATGGTGTCGATACAATTAAAATCGTCTAGGGTTGGATTGCTTCCTATTTCGTCACACATATTAATGTCCTTGCAAAACATTAATGATCACGATTTCATTAACGCTTTTCATACTATATTCGATTCAAATACAAATACATTCTACATTTTTCGGATGTATCATATACGACTAAACTGCATGAACTCGCTCAACCTTTGTTGATTTTTCTACTTAAACATGTATTTCAGGGAATTAGTGGACCTTGTCAGGGATTCTAATTCAAGAAACAAGTATCAAGACTCCGTGCCATCTTTTGAAGGGTTTATCTATTATACTGCCGCTTTGCGGTGTTATAGTGGACAAAGCCTTATTGTTTAAAACTTTCGTTTTGGATCTATGAAATAGTAACAACTTATTTTCTTTCGAATGGTTTGTAAATTATAAACTTAATGTGTGTTGCGAATCTTTTGAACAATTATGGTAATGGCAATGGAGTATGTTTTATTCATTTAGTATGTTTACTTATATCGTTATGCAATGAGAACCAACAGATCACACCTCGCGCTTCCGCTACGAGCAGGGTGTGACGGTGAACTCACCTCGGTTTGCTCGGTATGCTAAATTACTTGCTCACAAATATTCAGCCAAAGCCTATAGTATGCATGTATACACAATCAGTTTATGTTTTTAACTTTCACACAATCCAACATCACAAAGTGTGTTTGGCAGTTAACATCATGTAACATGTAAAGAGTTATTTCAAGGTCATACAATTCATGCTTCACATAAATGATTTCTTAGTTTATTCTAACATGGTTATCCATTAACAGACTTAACTGAGTTACTGTTCCCAACTTGACAAGGCACTCGGCGAAATCCCTTCGGTGAAAACCCCCAGGTGACGAAATCCCTTGGGCGACGAAATCCCACCGATTTCGTCGAACTTAAGGTATGACGAAATCCCACAGATTTCTTCGTGAGTGCAATTTCGTCGGAACAAGGGTTTTCGTTGGGTAAGTGTCTTCGTCGGGAGGGGATTTCGTCGGGATGGAACATGATCATCATCAACAGTTATGAATTCCAGAAACCCTAATGATCCTCTAACAATTACATGATCATATCATCATATCATTATTTCTATTATACGATCAACATCAATGGAATCCGTTCAAGTAATAGTTTCATCCTATTTCTAAAACATGTTACGACTACAATTATGTCATTACAATCAATTTAACATTCACATCAGATTATATATGAATTCTTAACCACAAACATTAATTCCAACACAATCATCAAATATACGAACATCATGCAATATCACATACTACAACAACCAGAACCATCCATTCTAAATAAAGATTATAGACGAATACAAATCATAGGTTTCGAGATATTAACCAGATATAGATTATCAAACCCTAATCACCAGCATATACGCATAACTTCTAATACAAACTCCTATGCTCGCATTAGTTCACAGACTTCAAATAATAGCCATCATCAAAGCGTAGCAACAATTTAATTATAAAGATGGTACACTAACCGCAAGATCAAATGGTTGAATCACCCAAAATTTACTTAACAAAGAGGAAAAGGTTGCAACAGAAAGTTGCCGTCTCACAAGCAAGAGTAGTTTAGGGTTTTCTAAAAGTTTCGCAACCTACTAAGATTATATGATCTAACAGTTATCAGCTGGGCCTCTCATGGGCTTTATTAGAAAATGGGCCGGCGAAATCAGGGATTTCGCCGTGATGGCCATGGCGAAAACACTTGTTTTCGTCGAGCAGGCTAGGGGCGAAATCCCCCTTGGTTTTCGTCATGAACATAATTATATAATAGCACATCACATAATTCACAAAGTCCATATTTAGCATTTAATCACTTAACACTAAACACAATCTAAAATCAAATAACCAGGTGCGCATAGAAGAACGCAACGAATTAAGAAAACGCAGTTGCGAGAAAATACCTTGAAAACTCGGGTTGTCACATCATTGCATTCACGTAAGCGTCAAGATCCATGAGTTAAACATTTTTCAAAGAAGAGACAAGGCAAGGACATTAGTAGGGAATACCCTCAAGATAAGGTGCCAACTAAGGCATAGTCTACACGAGTTAGACTTTCCAAAGACAAAATGACCCCTCAAAGAATAAACGAGAGTTATATCTGATATGATGCATCGAATTGCCTGTTTATGCTAAGTAACATATTTTTTTACTGATATATACATACGAATAAGTGTACGGAATAATTGTTGACGTGAATAAGATACCTTCGACTCCGAACTCTATTACTGTACTTAACTCGCACGATGAAGCTATCGACCTCGCGTTCATTGCAGAGCTCATGGCTGGAGTGATTACCAAACGAGATTATGAGCTTGTTTCCGTAGGAGATGGCTGCTCTTCCCTCTCGATCGTGAAGGTTCCTAACTACGGTAGTGACGGCGAGGCAGAGGCGGCAACCTTGAACAACTTCTTAATTAGCGGGACGAGATCCCTGTGGCTTTTGTGAAGCAAGATTGACGACACACCTGACCAGACAAGGAAGATTAAGTATTCATCTTGAAGGTGCCCCTCCAACTACTAGGAATTCTCCTTATTCCTATTTCGTTTAATCATCGTGCCTATTCGCGCGTAACGATAACGAGTGTTAGCGCGTGGACCACCGCAATGGTCCTTTCCATGACAGAGGTATAAGGACAGTAGTGTCCCCTCTTTGGTTGATCACCTGCTTGGACGAGAGAAAATTGGGGTAACTGTGCAAGACAATTTATTAATACGGGGGCCCACATAATAACGACTTGTAGTGCATGGAAATCCTGGTGGACTCTGCGGGTCAGGTTGATGATCACCATCCTTCCAAGAATAATCTATAGGTGTTCACACCTTCATCTGGTAGAACAATACATAGACCATTGCTTTAGCACTTTATAAAGTAGGAAACCTGTGAGTTAGTTTTTCGCTTTTCCTTGTGTTACTATCATGGGGGTATGTCCCATGTTAGAACTAGTATGGGTTGTCCATACTACTTGTGTTTCTGTTTTTGTGAATATATAGAATCACCGGGGTAACCCTTTACCCAAAAAAAAGTAGGAAACCTGTCTTCACCTACTTCGTGTCTGACACTTCTACCGTGTACGAGACGTTTGAGAACCGATATTTAAGCAAGTGAAGATGGATAACATTCGGAAAGATTCAGTGGCGTTACACTCTCTACTTGAACAACCCCATCTCTGGGAAAATATACACATCAGTAAAGCTAAAGACCTAAGAAAACCAATGTAGCAGGAAATAACTGAAACTTGTGACCAAGGTAATGTAACCTCGGGTTCATTTGGTCACAAACAATAAGCTAAGTTGCCAAGCCTATGTGAAGGCTCAGTAATTGTTTCCTCGCTCATACATTGTTGATTATATATGCATGTGATATTGGGTGATTACATGTTTGCTTATGGTGCTATGTACCTCATAAACAATTATGGAGTGTTGTCTAACCTACCTCATACCTTTTGACAGAAGAGAATGCCGCCCAGACGAGACACAAACACTAGTATGTTACCAAGGACAGAAGCCGAGCTTCAAGAACGTATCTCACACGCAATTGCACAACATGAAGCCCTCCGCTCTAAACACAGCGGTGGCACTTCCGGAAATAACCCTCCAACTGGCTGCACCTATAAACAGTTCCTGGACTGCAAGCCAATGAACTTTGATGGCACAGGAGGTCCCGTTGCATTTGTCCGATGGGCAGAAAAGACTGACTCCGTTCTAAGAATGAGTAACTGTTCACCCCAGTAGAGTGTTACCTATATCTCAGGGATGTTTTTGGATGGCGCACTCTCCTGGTGGAACCTTCAGGTTCAGACCCTTGGTGTAGATGCTGCTCATGCACTGAGCTGGGACGAACTCAAGGAAATGATGGAGAAGAAATACTATTCTAGGGCTGAAATCCAGAAGCTTGAGGTGGAATTCTGGAATTTGAAAATGGACGGGCCAAAGATTTCTGAGTACGTCCTGGGATTTCACGACTTGTCTAGGGTCGTCCCCTACTTAGTCAAGCCGGAATTCAAAAGGATTGAGCGATTCATTTGGGGACTTGCACCTCAAATTAGGAGCATGGTTACTACCTCAAAGCCCTCAACCATCGCAGAGGCTATCGATTTGAGTGTCACTCTTACTGAAGAAGCTCTAAGCATGGGAAAATTCTCGGAATCTGAGGATAACAAGAAAGAGACTCATGTGGAGTCATCAGGCCACAAGAAGATGAAGTCTTCAAACCTAAAGTCAAGCACCCAAGTCAGCTATGGAAGCTCTAAGGCAAACAAAAGAAAGGAAGTGAACCCACCGCATGGCAGGAAAGCTTATGGAGCCACTAATAAGGCTGGTGATAAGGTTTACTTGGGGACTAAGCCAAGGTGTGAGGAATGCAATTTTTACCATGAAGGTCAATGTCTGAGGCCTAAGTGTGGAAAGTGTGGAAAGGAAGGGCAGAGCAAGGATTCCTGTTGGGCGAAGGATCCAGATGGAAGAGATAATGGTAGAGTACCAGGTTGCTACAGATGTGGTGAAGCAGGGCACTTTAGGAAAGATTGCCCTAGGAAGAAACAAGCAAGGAAGGGCTTTCACGACCGAAGCTTGTAAGGCACGCCAGGATCCAGATGTGGTTACGGGTATGTTCCCTGTTAACCAACCCTATGCATCTATTTTTTATTAATACTGGCACCAACTTTAACCTTGCATGCTTAGAACTTAAGAAACTGCTTGGCCTAGTTTCGAGTAAAATAGACGTCCCGTATTCTTTAGAAATGGGCATATAGAAGGCTAGTTAAGCAGACAAAGCAATTAAGGATTATATTGTGGGGATTCAGAAGGCCGAAACCTTCTGTTACCGTTGAATTGGGAAGTCATGATATGGTAGTCAGCATGGGTTGGATATCCAAGTATAGAGCTGGAGCTAGAAGACAACCCCGTGGTGGAGGAAGTTCCAGTAGCCTTTTCTGAAGACTTGCCAGGAATACCTCCACAGCAACAAGAGGAGTTTAGGATGAACCTAGTGCCAGGAGCGGCACCAGTGCCGAATGACGCCTTACCGACTAGCTTTGTCCGCAAAGCATGAGCCTCCGATATAACTGCAAGAGCTGCTAGACAGAGGGAATCAAGGACATGACATCCTCAGTTAAGGACACAAGAAGAAAGTTGACAGTTTCCACTTTGCATCAATTCCAGAGAGTTGGATATCAAGGATCGGTATCCTTTGCCAAGGATTGATGACATGAGCAGACAAATCTTAAGGTCCTAGTTACCACTCAAAGGTTGACTTGAGGACAGGGTATCCTCAACTGTGAATACAAGAAGGAAATATCCCTAAAACGACCTTTAGGAGTCGCTTTGAGCATTACGAGTTCCTTGTCGTACCATTTGGCTTAACACATGCATCAACAATATTCATGGACCACATGAATCGAACGTGTAAGCCATACCTGGATAGATCATGATTATATTTATTGACTACATTCTTATATGGCCAACGACCAAGGAAGGTCGTGAGCAACAGCTGCAATTTATCTTGCAACTCTTAGAGAAAGAACAGTTATGGGATAAGATGTTGAAAAGAGGATTTCAAAAGAACTTTAGGATACATAGTAGATAAGAACGAGATTCATGCCAACCCTGCAATCAAGAGCTAAGGAGTTAGAATTGCAATTATGTGACGTTTCTCAACAAAGTCTCGATTGCGCATCGATGCAACGAGACCACGGCATTGCATACGCGTCACGTTGATTAAGGGATCATGGGAAGAAACCATGATCTAGATACAGTGATTGCGCGCCGCAAATTTGACAATATTACTTGTAAGAAAACGCTGCACGACCGTTACTGATCACAAGGGTTGCAGCACACCATTGATCGTAAGAACTTGAATATTAACGTAGATGGACTAAGCTACTGAACGATGCAGACTGTATGGACATGTTACGTGCTTGTGTGATAAACTTTGATGAAAAGTTGGAACACTCACGTGCCCTTAGTGGAGCTTTCCTACAACAGTATTTATCACACCGCTGTGTAAACCGCTTCGTGTGAAGCTTTAGATGGAACATAATAAGTCGACCCCCGTCATGTTGAACGGAGACCGGAGATAAACAATCTACTGGCCTGAGTTGGTTCAGGAAAAACTAGAGGCAAGATCGTTCAGATATGTGATCATATCAAGACAGCCAGCGGAATACAGAAAGATTGCGCCGATGAGCGGCGGAAATCGTAGGAATTTGGAATAAGAAGTATGGCTTTAATGGGAGCTTCGCCTAGAGAAGGCGTGGTGTGATTTAGAAAACAAAAAGGTTGGACCCCCGGTGTAGGGATTAGAACCATTGCTCACAAGTTGAAACTTCCAGAAAAAGATCAGTAGTGATCGCGACACAGTCCATGTGTCTAGTCTTTAGAGGAGTCTGACTCAAGGAAGAGTCGTTGTTCCCACAAATAAGATTCACGTCAATGACAAACGACAAAATTACAATAGAACATGTTAAGGTTGCGGACCAAGAGTCCACAAAACATAGAAAAGACGTAATTGATATACTTGAGTACATTAGAATTCATATCATGCCCAGAGTACATGGGAACATGAAGAAAAATTTTGAAACATAAGTGACCACGTTTGATTCACAACTCCCCTGCGACCGATGGCATCGCTTGAATTTCAGGACGAAATTCTTTTAACGGAGGGAGTCTGTGACAACTGTCACTTTTCCGTACATTTCGTACACTAATTGAACAGTAATAAGTGCTTTAATAACTGTGCATGATCTAGTTTACAAGACAAATGAATTTCTGATCACTGTTATATACATATAATGGCATTTCATGTTTCAAGACTTTTATCGTTGCCACATGCAACACGATATAGTTCTAATAATGCACAGAACAGAATTGGCACCATTACCAGACAAACTAAAATGCTGACGAAGTTCAGTACATAGACAGACAGTGTTTTGAGGCCCAGTATGAGCCAGAGACTACGTATTACACTAGTATAGTGTGTAGGGAAGTAAGGACCACAAAACTGCTTTTCTAGGTGATAGATAAAGTGCCGGAAGAAGGTGATGTGGGTAAACATGGTGTGGGCGAATAGGGCGATTTGGGCGTTTCTGTGAAATTAATCCTCTCGTTAATTCAATCCTGGTTCTGATCGATCTTGCTTAGCATCTAGGGAGTACATTCCTTAGTTTCTAATCGATTGAAATCAGTCTAGGGTTTCGCGAGTATAGGATTTCTGTCTGTTTCGTTCGACTAAGCTGTTGATTTCCAATTGTGCTTTTCGGTTCCAGTTTCTTTTCTGAATTCGTTAATTGATTGCTTTCGGTTGTTGAAGTTTAGGGTTCCGATTGTTAAATCTGTTTTGGGTATTGAACGTTTTCCTGCTTGACGGCTGCTAGGGTTTGGTTTTCAGCCGTCATACCCTTTCTGTTTGATCAGATTAGGGTTCAATGGATGAACGCATGTATCCTGGTGGCAAGCCGCCACTGTCGTTTAAAGAAATAGCAGATCGAATTCTCGATGTTGAGGGGAACACTGTACAGCCAAAACGTGGCGTCAACATCATCGAACAACTCACAAGGGTTTCTTCACCGGTTCAGCTTGATAACCTATTCAAGGTGTCTGACCCAGTTCCGGTTGAGAATGTGCGGCCTGATATTAGTTTTTCGGATAATTTGGAAGGTTATGCAGCGTCGCAGGGGAACCGGAGTGGTCTGAACAACAACTCTAAGCCAATGTCTTATGCAGACTCAGTTTGTGCAGCCAAGTCGGTTAAGGTAAATTTCAGGTTTCTTGCAAGCACTGATGAGCATGAGGGTTGTGATGTGGTGCTGCCTCGTGACTCTGTTAAAGTAGTTCAAGAGAAGTTAGCAAATACTCTATATGGTTACTTCCTAGGGGACCGAGTTGCGTACCCGGTGGTGGATTATTTTGTGCGGACAAATTGGAAGAAGCATGGATTGCAAAAATCCATGATGAATGCTAATGGATTCTTCTTTTTCAAGTTTGCTGATAAAGACGGGATGACGAATGTGCTGAAAGAAGGACCATGGATTATTCGAGGTCAGCCTATATTTCTTAATGTTTGGTCACCCACTTCAAAATTGGAAAAGAAGGAGGTCAAGAAATTGCAATTGTGGGTCAAAATCCATGAGGTTCCGATTGCTGCGTATACGGAGGATGGTTTGAGTATGATAGCTACGGCTATTGGTGATCCGAAAATGTTGGACTCGTACACCTCGTCCATGTGTATGGATACTTGGGGAAGGAGTAGTTATGCTAGAGCGTTATTAGAAATCTCAGCCGATAATGATTTTAAAGAGGAGATAGTTATAGCGGTTCCTGACCTTGAAGGTGAAGGTTTTGTTAAACAAAAACTTTATGTGGAGTATGAATGGAGTCCTTATAGGTGTGCTCATTGCAAAGTGTTTGGCCATTCTGATGATACATGCCCGAGGCAGACTAGGAGGATTCCTAAGGAGCCGGTTAACATTCAGAAACAATATGAAGGGACTAATAGACAGCAAGGGAAACAGCCGGTAATAGACAAGGATGGGTTTATGGATGTGGTTCGTAAGAAAGCGGCTAGGAAAACAGGTTTTCCTGTAAGCAAGCAGAAACAGAAGTTTGAGTATAGGCCGATTGGGCCCAAGACCAATCCATCGGCTCAACAATCGAAAGTCGTTTCTAAGAATTCTTTCGAAGTTTTACGGGATAAGGGTCTTCCTATGGGTCAGTCTTCTAGTGGGGCTCATAATGATCAGCAAGACTCGGATGATGAGGAAGTCACAGAAGTATACAATGAAACAAATGGAGATATGACATCCTCGTCTGCAAGAGTAGGAGCAAGCACATATTCCTCAAAGTTTTACAATGGATAGATTGTCTCGGGGTCGTGTGAAGGGGCTGCCGGTTCTCGGCAATTTTATTTTTGATGATGGAGGATGATGTTTTGTTTTTGTTTATTTTATTTGTCTACTAGATAGTCATTTTTGATGTTTAGTAGACTAGGGTATGTGTTTTCATAGGTTCTTTGTTGGTTGGCTTTACACATATGGGGCATGTCCTATATATGAACTAGTGTGGAACTCTTCCTCACTACTTGTACTTATTTGCGGTTGTTTTATAATAGAATCACCGGGGTAACCCTTTACCAAAAAAAAAAAAAGATAAAGTGCCGGAAAGTGCCTAAAACCCACATAAAGTGCAGAATTCTGCATAAATCAGCAAAATTCAGCATTTTAACAAGCTTATTACATGCAAAAATATGGCAAAATGGTCCTGAATGCTTTCCTAAGTGTCGGGGATTAAAATCGTTACAAAAGGGTACATAAAGAACACTAAATGGAATAGTTTGACACATTAACGAACCGGTATCTAACCGAACAACCGGACTTTACCCGAAACACCAAAATTATACAGGAAGCATTGTTTTAATGTTTCTGAACTAGTTATGATCCCCGAACATCATAACCTCCCCCTAAAATGTCTAATAAATAACACTTGCAACTAACACTTGAAATTGAACCATAATCTAACTATATGGTTAAAAGTTACACTTAGAACCCCCCCCCCCCCCCATATAAGTAGACGGTCACAATGACCCCACCATGATCTTCCAAGATCTTGCAAAGATTTCTCTAGATCTCCATAAATCTTCCATGATCTTGCTTGGATTTGTAAAGATCTACTTAGATTGTGTAGTGTACTATAAGAAGAAGTAGAGCTCTCATTCTCACCCACACTTCTTAACACCACACTTCTCCCTTGCCCCCCATTCTCGGCCGAACTAAGCACCCCACACCACCACCATTGTCAAGTCTTGTTCCTCCAATTTCAAGTGTACACAAGGTGTAAGAAGGTCATTAATGAAGCTTGGTGGTCTTGGATCTTGAAGGACCTTCATCATTTGCTATTACCCTCCACCTTTGTCATCATCAACATCAAGTGTTCTTCCCTAGCCTTGTGCTAGTAGTAAGACTCTTATGATCTCTTAATCTTTCATATATAGTTGGCAAATAAGTGATGAACATTGTTAAACATGATGAACATTAAAAGACATAATCATAAATCTCTAACATAAGCTTATAAACATATGAAATCTTGTTTTTTTTTTTTTGGGTAAAGGGTTACCCCGGTGATTTTATAACATATCAAAAACAAACAAGTAGAAGGCTGAGAATACCCTCTAGTTCTCTTAGTGGCATACCACTAAAGAGTTCAACAAAAAAAAACCAAAGACACAACCAATTACATCAAAAACATAAAACATTGGTCTTCAATCGTCATCCAAGAAATCTTCCTTATCCATCTTCCACTCTTCCAAAAATCGCTTAACTTTAGCCGTATGCTTGTACTTGAAAGAGATTAACTTAGCTCGGACTGTGTTGATTATGTGATCAGCCACCTTTTCTGGAGGTCTCAATCCGTTATTAAAAAATTTGGAGTTTCGTTCACTCTAAATAGCATAAGCTGCAGCCGCAACCACCAATCTACCAGCAACAGACATAACTGACTTCGACTTAGCTCTAGAAATCAACCAAGCTGAAATGTCACCCCAAGATTCTCTAACCGATTCCATGTTGACTTTCTGTCGAACTTTATGCCATACCGATTTCGAGTATGGGCATTCGAAAAACAAATGCTCATGAGTCTCTATCTCCGAGTAGCATAACAAGCAACACATAAGATTCATAGATCCCGTAACAGCATGATTCCACCTCAAAATCCGATCTTGAGTCCAAAGTTTATTCTTGAAGATAAGCCAACACATGAAAGAATGTTTCGGAATATTGAAACACGACCATACCACTTTCGCCCATGGTTTTGGCTGATCTCGGACCCTGACAGCATCCCACACTTCCTTTGACGAGAACTTTATCTTGTGTTTCGGATAACATATGAAATCTTGTTGATTTATGATTGTTTGCTTCCTGTTGATTGATTGTTAGTGATGCTAGACATCATAAGTAACCTACTAGATTGTGATTAAACACATGATCTAGTAAGTTAAAGTGGTGATATTGTGAAAGATCAAGATCATCATGCTTTATGTCTTTCATGAACTTGAATAATAAAAGTTATTTTCATATGATGGTGATTTAAATAAAATACAAGTCTTGTAAGTGGATGGTTTCTAAAATAGTTTTCCAAAGAAACCAAGTTAAATCACAAGATTTACATGAACATAGTTTTAAAGAAGATAACCATGTTTCTAGTAGTGAAACAAGGGTAAGAATATATTGTTTACAAGAAAAACTCAAAAGAATGATTTTTGGAAAAATCATCTAACAAGTTGTAAACACTCAAATATTTTAAGAATGAGATTTTTAAAGAAATAAACACACTTTAAAGGGTAACTAAGTCTACTAAACATACTACCAAGTTACTACAAGTTTTTATGAAAACTCAAGTTCATGACTATTATGTAAAATGCAATGCTTTGGCACTTGGTAAATAAAAGTTGTTTAAGGATGATCGTTGATTGCTTATGATGATTTTTGAAAAGAAAATGATATGCTTAAAAAGCATGGGCACCTCCATTTTTAGGGGAAACTATGGCGAAATTTTCTAAAAATACAAACACTTAGAAAAATATTTTCTAAACAAGTATTTACAAGGGAGTTTTAACTATGGTTTTCAATATAAACTTTGCCATAGATTTTGTTACAAAAATACAAGTATTGGAGGTTGGTTTTTTTTATAAACAAAAACGGATAAATATGTATTTAAAATATATATATTTACATTTATAACACATTGTGTGTGATTATTTGTATACTTGGTGTAATAATTATGTTATTTAAAAAGGTTTTTGCATTGTCTGTCTACTAGATGTCGTGTCATGATGTATAGTAGACTAGGTTATGGGGTGTTATAGGTCTTTGGTTTTTTGTTTGATTTACATATATGTGGCATGTCCTGTATATGAACTAGTGTGGAACACATCCTCACTACTTGTACTTATTTGTGGTTGCATTTTAATAGAATCACCGGGGTAACCATTTACCCAAAAAAAAAGTAATATAACTTAACAAAATACCAAGAATTTACAATCCAAAATAATACCAATAATCACAAGGAATAAACATATAAGTTACACACTCAGTATTGTGAAATCAAACGCAAGAACGTAACTTACAAAATATTCCGGAAAATACCGTTATAAATATGTTTTTGGTAAACATTATTTTTGGGACAAAACAAGTTAAATATATTTTCTGAAGTAAGACTTGAAAATGTATTATTTTGGAAACTACAAATACGAGAATACAAATACACATGTATGAAATACTCCCATCCTTGGGAAGGAAATACGAAAATAAATACTTGATAAGTATTGTAACTTTGGATAATGTTAAAGACATAAAAGAAACGTAACTCAAAACATGAATACTAAGGCAAGGCACGACCCGCTCGTCTAATAGACCCTAGCACATTGTAGGTAGTCGTGTTTGCTGACGAGATTTGAGTTACGAGTACTGAAGACGCAAAACAGTGAGTTCATGCTCCCCCTTTTCTTTAACTGTTTTTGGTTTTATAACTCTCGGGGGTGAAATACATGTTACGAATGCTTAAACGGTATGAAATGCCTATGAAATACTAGATCATGTGAGCATAGACTTAATATTGAAATACCATTAATACTTAATTAGGGACGAGGGTTAGATCTAACGAGTATGGCCGAGCCCCACTCATGGTCCTCATGTGATCACTTGAGTGCTTCGGTGTCCCAGTCGAGGGAAATTGACAATAGTCGAGGGAAATCGACATAGTCGAGGTAAATCGACATAGTCAAGGTAAATCGACATAGTCGAGGGAAAAATCGACAAGGGTATAAGCCTACTCATTACGAGTGCTCCCTATGTCCTCACATGCCTTAAAGTCCTTGTAAAACAATTATGTTCATACACGCTTTTCATATCTGTTTACAAAGGAGTCTCTCAAAGATTTACAAGATTACAGTACTCACATAAAACGCATGAACTCGCTCAACTTTCGTTGATGTTTTCCAAAATTACATGTATTTCAGGTGACAGGATGGATCTTGGGCGCGGGTGTCGTAACTAGAAGTAGACTTCAAGTTTAGATGTCATCCACTTTTGTTGTTTTGTAACCAAGTCGAAGGTTGTGTTTTAAAACTTAAATAACCAGTGTTTGTAATACTCAAATTTTATGAATGGATGAACATCGTTTTAATCATGTAGTTGTTATTATGATTGAATGCAATGATATTAAACCAGTCACACATCATACGCTTCCGCAAAAGTCAGGGTGTGACACTTTTAATGATGGTGACTATAATGCCCTTCAGGTTGCTCCTAGACAGTTCGATGAGAGAGTTTTCAAGGTAAACAAACAAACATTCATCATTCTTCTTCTTCTTCTTCTTCTTCTTCTTGTTTTGATGGGAAAAGTTGATAAAATTTAGAGTTTGCTGCTGCTGCAGGCCTTAGATTATGTGATTGCTAAAGCAAGACAAGTTGGAATTAGGATTTTGTTTAGTTTGGTTAATAATCTCCAAGCATATGGCGGCAAGAGTAAGTATGTGAAATGGGCATGGGATGAAGGTGTCGGCTTGAGTGCCTCCAATGACACCTTCTTCTTTGATCCATCAATTCGCCTTTATTATAAGAATTATGTCAAGGTTACTTACTTTCCCCTTCACTATTGTCCTATCTTTACATTTGCTTTGCTTTGCTTTGCTTTGTAGACTATCTTGACTAGAAAGAACACCATCACTGGAGTCGTGTACCACGATGATCCCACCATTTTTGGGTGGGAGTTTATCAACGAACCCCGTTGCATTACTGATGCATCCGGTGATACTCTACAAATAACTCATCTCTTTTATGCCTTTGTTCTTCAATTTTTTAATTAGTTCATATAAATAATTACAACATAAAATCGGCTCTTTTATTAGCCCATCTGTAGTGGTCACCCCCTTTACCAAAACATAACCCCCATATCATATGTGTAGTGGATGTAGTCCCATTCGGTTATATATATATATATATGTGTGTGTGTGTGTGAGAGAGAGAGAGAGAGAGAGAGAGATAGCGAGAAACCAAAACAATAACCCCGCTATCACCATCACGCCCTTCTTAGATGGAGCCCCATAACGCCTAGGGGGCAGTGTTCTGGGCACTATGGGGCATTATAGCCCAAGATGGCGCTTGCACGAGCAGCCACTACACATGGCCTTAGCAGTAAAGGAGTCACCTCTGTTTTTTTTTTTTTTACTTATGAATTTCCGTTGTTGTATGTGACACTTGTGCTCTGTAAACGTTGTACGATGTAAAACAATAGCAATTATCAATGAAACAATGTGTTTTGGTGTTAATATTTGTGTATTTGTGTTTGACGATTTTACGATTTGATTCTAGTTCGATTTCAAGCCCTAAATCGCTTTCTGGAAAGTTATATGCAAACTGATGCATAAACGTAATCAGTTTAATGCAACAAACACTCCGGAATAGTGACATAGGCTTAACATACCTTAAATAACCATCACATAACTTAGAAATAAGTTTTGGAGGGTTTGGTGTGTCGAAAACAAGTTTATTCAATCGCAGGGACTATTTACGACAAATTGCGAAAGTATGCTGATTCTTATGGCAACTAACATTCCGAAACTTGATCATAAGCTAAACATACCTTAAATAACCTTTACATAGCTTAGAAATAGGCTTTGAGGGGTTCGGTATGCGAAAATATGCTTATTTGATCAACAGGGACTAAAAGCGTCAAAAAGTGCATAAGTTTGCATTTACGCGCATATCTCACGTTCTGAACATATCCGGACATCCAAAAATTTTTGTAATCATTAAAATATTTTATTTTAGTGATTGAAATGCAAAAATACCATTCGTCGCGTAATTTAGATCGTTTTCGCGTCCGTTCGAGTTTTCGTCGTAATTAACTGAATAACGTGACCGTACAACCAAACGAACCGACATCCGTGATATTTTGAAGCATATTTAAGTCCCCTATGCTTTAACATCCTTGTAGAGCATTGAAATTGGGTTAACGGGGGTCAAACGCGTCGAAAAACAAGTTTTGGAGCTGCAGGGACCTGTTTTGACAGTTTTGAAAAGTTCTGGTCTGGGATCTCTAGCGGCCAACGAAAGACTTTGTTGTTTCCTTCGCGGCCCGCGAGAGCTGGAGCTGGAGCTGGCAGAAACATTGAATCTGGTTAAAACAGCCTGTTCTCATGGTTTTAATCCCTGATTTAGCATATCATTTGCTTGTTTTTGTGCTCCCCTTGTATTGTAATCTATGTGCCACAAGTGTATGGTTGAGATCATTCTTTGATTTGCTCAAAAACACTTGTAATCATCCTAAGATCTCAAGACTTTCTATAAATACCCACCAAGTTTGCATTCATTCCTTGCTCAAATTGATTTAATCTGCTCTAAGTTGAAGCTAAAGCTTCATACCTGAGTATTTTAGATCAATTCTTCCTAGCTTGGACCTTTTGTAAGCTTCTTTCATGCTTATTTATGTATTTCAAGCATGAAAGTCAAACAGTGTTTCACTTTCTGCTTTGACCATGAATTTGGTCAACACAAAGTTCGTTTGAACTTTGCAACGTGAGCGTAATCATGATGGTTATAGTCCCTTGTGACTATACCTACTGATTACCACGTTCATTAGTCGAAGTGACGAGTTAAAGTTTCGGTCAAAATGCCGATTATGCGCATTTTTGCGAC
The DNA here is from genome assembly GCA_030545235.1 of Helianthus tuberosus. Taxonomy (NCBI): domain Eukaryota; kingdom Viridiplantae; phylum Streptophyta; class Magnoliopsida; order Asterales; family Asteraceae; genus Helianthus; species Helianthus tuberosus. Next base: position 110,406,292 of record CM060409.1, read on the forward strand.
GAAGCTATTTTTCGGGTATCAAAACACTTTGTTTTGATATCAAACTTGTTTTTTAACTTAGTTAAACATGTTTTAACATGTTTAACTCGTCACTTTTAGTCTAGTGCTTGTCTGGTCGTAAGTCAAGCGGTCTTGACAACCGCTTAGACTATCAAACCCGACCCGTTTGGTCGATCGTTAGGATCCGACCAAACATATTTTATGACCATAGTTGTATAGGGAATAACCTTCCGAGGTTATACCTTATGGTCACTTAGTTTAATTAGTTGTATGATAGGTAGTTTATATGCCTTAGGAAAATGACCAAAATGCCCTTTTCATGCATAATTTGATTTTAAGCATATGTAACCTAACTTTTGTCACTTAAACTGATTATGCAACATATTTAAACATGTTAGGGCATATAATAGTTGTCATGGGACTAGTTAGACGTCTCGAACACGCATTTGCGCGAACGACAAAGTAGCGTAAGCTACCTAAATGGGTCGTAACGGGTCGTAAGCACTTAGGGTAGGTTCCGATTTAGAATGTAGGCTTTGTTAAGCCATATCACATGAGTTCCAATACTCATTTGGTTTATGAGACCTCATTCTACCCGATCTTCCGAATTAGGTGTCGATTTATTAACTTAGGGATCCGATTACTTGGTACTACTTGATTTCCTTGGTTTGCCAGAGCTTTGTTAAGTTCAATTAGATCGAGGATACTTTGCAATTCAATGCGAGTACATAATTCCCATATTTTACTGTTTTCAACTGTTTTGGGGTGATTCATATGTGTTAAACGATTTCGATAATTTCAAAAAGGAATACTATGGTTTATATTAAACACAACGATTTCGATAATGTGAATGAACTTGTTTGGGACGTATTTACATAACGAATGACATTCATTAGCTTTGGCCGAGCCGACCAGTAGTATGTTATGGTACCATAGGATCTGACAAATCCCGTTATCGGACTGCCACCATGGTTATGTATGGGGGTTATGTGGGTAACGACTGAACCTAATGATTGTTAACTTACCCTTTGGTGGTTTGTTAATACGAGTTGAACGATGGACGAGTTACGAAGGTTTGAATTTTATAAACGAGACAACCAAAAGTATTTTTCACAATTAAAAGGAGAATGATTTGAACGATTTTGAACGATTGGACGATTTTGAATGATTGAACGATTGAAACGATTGAACGATTTAAACAATTGGAACGATTGGAACAAGTTAAACGAATTGAACAAACGATGGGTTTTTGGTTTGTGATTAGATAACGGGACGGGTATAATGTGATAAAAGCATGGTAGATACGCCGCTGGTACTTCTTATATATAAGTGCTTTCATCATATTATATTCCGTGGTGTTATTTAGTTCACTTGGACGAACGATTTTAAACGATGTCACACAATGATATTTATTAAACGATATAAACCATACGAGTTTTATTACAAGAACGATTTACAATTTGGTTTATTTAAACAAATGTTTTGGGTTAAGATTCATGGCACGAGGTTTTATAAACTATAATTGTCACACCCCCAAAATACCACCTAGGGAATGTCCCTGCTAGGCGTGTGACGTACCAACAACGAGCCACTAATTACATTGAACCAACCATAATATGTTTAATAAAAATTGCATTCATGAAATAAAAACGTTCGTAGAATATAATCCAAGTTAACTAATGACAGCGGAAGCAAATAACAATTCATTGTTTAAATGTTTCAAAACCCAATGTAAATGAATTCCGTGAATGAGACACGCGTAGCCAAACACTGCGACCCATGACCACTCCAGCCATCCAGATAGCAAGTTCCCATCCAAAGTACCTAACGACCTGCGAGCATGCAACAAGTGTATCAGACAAAGCTGGCGAGTTCACAGTTTAAGAAAACGTTTTGTTACCAGTTGTATGTAAAACAGTTCAATAACCAATGCAAGTAATATTGTTAATATCTCAATTCCGAACAAGACGGCTCCTGATGTACATGACTGCCCTATCCCACGTACTCCTATCTAGTACTGGGCCCGACTGGGTCATTAGTTCACATCCGTCCTATCCAGGAGCGGTGTGAGGGTGCCAAACCTAAGTAGCGCTACCAACTAATACCCGAATAAGGGACTTACAAAAATGATAGGTGAGAATATTAACCAATATACCCGTTTTTACCCAAACCACTGACTGTCCCCAACCACTGGGACGCATGCTCGAATGTAGTGAACTCACCTTTGGTTTGCTCGGTAAGATTAGTTACGTTACACTACCCGTTCCAAATTGATCAACCAAACCCTACCGTGGTTACCAAAGACAGTTAGTTTCATGTACACATAAATCACGTATTTCACATTCACACAAATGTCGTACAGGCAGCGCACATAACGTTAAACAAATCGTATCAAGAATATCATACGTTGCACTAGTCATAACACCCTACTGTTGATAACCAGTTTCGTATTCACTTACACTACACACTCTAGTAAGTTGTGTGCAGTAAACATCACCACGAAACACGTAACATTCATTTGAATCCTTTAAATAGTTTCCATATCATGTTCATGTATCAACACATCACCCGCCCGGTTAGTTTGTTACTCACTTAAGAGTGTGCATAAATAGATTAATTAAGCCATTCCCACTACCCGTACACTATGCTCGTCCCAATCATATAAAGTCCAAATCAAGTATGACTTTGTTATCGAATTCGGGATTTATGGTCGAAGTACAACCGCTAGAAGAGTGTGTATGCCCACACAACAGGCCCAACATTCCCAGCCCACTCGTTTCCGGCCCACACTTTGAGGTGTGCGGCCCATTTATCCCCAATATACACACTGTCTTAATATGACTAGAGATTTTGTGTTGACAAAAGTATGCATGGCACAATAAAACATAAAGTGTTTTGAGGTCAGATCATATCACTAGAAACTATCACTGGCTACATTAATTGGATCACATGGGCCGCCACTATTTGATTATTATCTCCACCTTGTTTGATTAAATCAAGGTTACATCACATGGCTGCCAATCATTACTACTTGTTTATCCAATATAATACTTGTTCACTCTAGCCACCGATTAATACAAATGCTATCATGACAAAATGAATCAGTTTATGTTGCAACCATATCCCCATAATTCCTTATCACCTAATCATGCGATTACCTAACCTCCAAGATTCTTTTATCAAAGCAAACAATAATGCACATACAGATTGTCAATCAAAGTTTCGCACAACAAGATCACCAAATTCTTTAACACTTTAATAGCATGCATCCTACACTTCGATTAATCATGCAAGAGCATAATATGATTTTCTCACGTTTTCAGTCGACCATATAATGCACATAACACAACAAATAATTAAAGGTTAACACAAACATGTACCTATTAATCCAAGAGTTTGATCGATAGCCTGTTAACTCAAAAGGGGGAGGGGGTGTGTGCCTGCCGTCGCCAATCGGTAGAGGGAATAGGGTTTGTTCTACTATGCCTTCCTAATCATTCACGTAACATGTAGATAATGGACAAGGGATTTGGGCCGGTTGCAATGCTAATCACAACAATAGGTTGGGCCGGTTACATATGATAATCAAAACAATGATTGGGCCGGTTATATTTGCAAATCAAAACAGTGATTTGGGTCGGTTCTAACCATAGTGCGGAACCGTATTTGGGCCAAGTCTAAAGGTTTATTCATTGACGTTACATGTCATGTTTGGGCCAAGTTCGATAAGTTATGTCCATGGGTTTCTTAATCAAACGAACACACATACATTGCGGTCCAATTTTACTAACATATATAATTCTAACAAGGCTACTACAATCGTTAAGCCGAATCATACAAGCACGGCACGCCAAAGAGGAATAACGAAGACTTAGGATCGCGCTACTAACCTTGAAAGTTTGGGTTGTCACATCATCCCCAACTTGAAAGAAATTTCATCCCGAAATTTGGCAAGTAAGCACAAAGCAGGGAAGCGATAGAAACTCTAATTAAACTATATGTAATATTACGCAAATAATAATCACAAATAATAATCAAGCATTACACGCAATCACTAAGCATCCAGATAACTGCACAGACACCACGTGAACCAAATTGTAAAAACAGGATTGCGAGGTCAGTTAGGTGTCACATCATCCCCAAGTTGAAAGGGAATTTCGTCCCGAAATTTGCCAATGATATCGAAAGTTGGTCCCCCCCCCCCCCCCGTTTGAACAATCGGGAATAAGAGAGATTCACCTGATCTTTGCGTTCTCACAGGAACTTCGGTACACGTCTTGAGTTCCAACGATCTCTCACGATTGAAATTCGACTGTGTTGACAGTGGGTTTCTCAACAAGGGTATCACAAGTGTTGCGTCGAACAGACGCTTCTTTAGGTTCGAGACATAAATTGACATCGTGTACGTTATCTAATTCGTCAAGTAACTCGAGTTTGTAGGTTACGCTACCGATTCTTCCCAGACTGTTGAATGAACCATCGTGACGTCAGTTAAGCTCGCCATGCATCCCAAGCATTCCACACCCTCCCAGGGTGAGACTTTCAACATGATACGATCGCCTACAGCGATCTTCCAACATTTCCCAAGTTTATCAGCTTTCTTGACAGTCACGCGTTGCCGCCAATCGACTCCCGATCCAACAACCTTCCCAAGAGTTTCGAGTACCAGTCCTGGACCAGTAATTTAGTTGTCAACCATCCCAGTCTATCAAGAAGGTTGCATTATTGTCTATGTAATGCCTCAACAGAGCTGCCTGGTTACCGAGATGATAACTAGTCCTTCAAATTGCACCAAAGCCAGTCACACATATGCTCGCGGCATATCTTCGAATGCAAGGAGGGTTTGTTTTCTCCGATCGTTTGCCCAATGGCGATAAGCAATGCTCTGGTCCTGACGTGAGCCAAGGGTGTTGTGTATTGCCTGACATAAATCATGCATAGGTCAAATTTAGTGGTAACAGGAGTTGACACCTCGTGCCTAAAAGCCGCCTCTCTCAGAGGAACATTCACAACTGTGAAGACTAATCAGTTTTCTGGATTGCAAGAAAGTGTGCTGGTAACGTGAGTCCATCAATCGATCATTCAGATGATAATGTTTCCGTTTCGAGTTGTAAGTAGACCAGTGATAAAACCCATGGCAGTCTGTTCTCATTACCATATATGTGTTTCTGGTTGCTAATATCCCACCTTGACTTTCCCACAAGTCAAACATTGTTCTCTTACGTTGCTATGTGGGCCTTCAGGCCCGGTCACCCGTACATGGTCTTCGGGTTTTAATACATCTTATCACAACTCAGATGAGTAGGATATCGAGGCCCGTGTGCTTCGCCTACACCAGTTCCCTAAGGTTGATGTATGGTGAGGTCCAAATTTCGTTCCATGAAGTAGCAAATATCGTCCGTCCCACCAAAGGTTGCTTCCCCATGCCCCGCATGGGTCAATCTTGAGAACACTCTTCCTTTAGTTCTTCAACTTGGATAAGGCGATTCTGATCAGGTATGTTAAAGTCGATAGCGAACTGCAAAGCTCGTGCACGTCCAGGTTTCACGGTCGTATTCATTCAAAAGTTCCACCCAGCGTTGCCATCACATGATCAACTCCCTTGAAACAAGGGTACACGGGAGGCCCTTGTGATCGGTCTAAGTGGTGCATTCGGTACCGTCCAAGTAATGCCTCCGAGTAAGTCCAAAGGCCATGATTTTTCACCGCCGGTTGTGTGTCGTGCAGTTCCTTTTTGTAACTCCATCACGTAAATCATCACTATCTCGTGTTGCGTCGGTGTGTAACTGGAATTCTGATTTGGACCGTCATGGTATACCACTAAATTACCCGTACCCTTAGGTAATAACGATGCTCAGTGCATTGTGGAGTTTGGGATTCGAAGGCTGAAAAGACGTTCTCCTGTCCTGTCTCCCATAAACTCACAGCACCCAGCCGTGCTAAAGAGATTACAGCGGCGCAATCTTCAAAAACCCCGCGTTGAATCTACGATGATATCCAGCGAAACTAAGGAATTGTTGCGTCCCCTAATGAATCTTTGGTTCCAAACGGTTTCTAACAGAATGGATCTTATCGAGGTCCACACGTATTCCACTTCATTGATTTCATGACCAAAAATGTACCTCTCGAATCCAGTAACTACATCTAACAAGACTTCGCACGGAGCGGCTCCTTCCTCAGGAGCTTTAAAATAAGATACCAATGCCGCCCATGATGTTCCTTTCTCCTGGAAATGGTCCAAAACGTCATCGATAAACGCGGTCGTTTTATGTGATCCATAAAGCTGCTGGTGTGTTGATTAACCCAAGGTCGTGAAATACAAGTTGCAATGGCCGTTCTGCGTTCGTTATGCCGTTTTAGGAACATTCCCCCCCTTGGATTTCCATCTGAAAATAGTTCGCTCGTAAATCAATCCTCGAATGAAAGCTCATCCCTTGCAATTGGTTGACAGGTTGTCAATACATGGTCGAGGCAAACGGTTCTCGACTGTCGCCTTGATGAGTTCTCGATAATCGGTACAGCTGAAGAAGTTGAAGCAACTCGAGATTTTCAAGAAGCTTGCCTAGATGAGGAACGATTTTTAAAGCAAAAATCTAAAGTGGCTTGGTTAAGAGCGGGGGATGCTAATACTAAATTTTTTCATATGTCGCTTAAAACTAGAAACCATCGAACAAGAATTGAAGGTATTTCAGATAGTAATGGGATTTTTTGTGAAGGAGACTCCGTTCCAGATGCGTTTGTCAAGCACTTTGAGACGTTTTTAGGTAGTGAAGGAGATGTCTCGTTGAGTCTATCGCCGGAAATATTTATTAATCGTCTGAGTCAGAATGTTGCTGATAGTATGGTTCGGCCTATTACAGTGGAGGAGGTCAAAACGGCTATGTTTGCTATTGGAAATGATAAAGCTCCAGGTCCGGATGGCTACACAGCGGCTTTTTTTAAGAGTTCTTGGGAGATTGTGGGTGCTGATGTGACGAATGCTGTTATGGATTTCTTTATTGCAGATCGGTTACTTCAGGAGATAAACCATACACTTATTGTTCTTCTGCCTAAAATGACTACTCCTGCTACGGTAAAGGATTTTCGTCCTATTGCTTGTTGCAATGTTATATATAAGTGTATTAGCAAAATTGTGTCTGATCGGTTAAAGGTGGCCCTTAATGATATTGTTAGCATAAATCAATCAGCATTTGTTCCTGGTAGGAAAATATCGGACAATATTCTCCTCACGCAGGAATTAATGCATAATTATCATAGAGATTATGGGCCTCCTAGGTGTGCGTTTAAGGTTGATATCCAAAAAGCCTATGATACGGTTGATTGGAAGTTTCTTGAAGAGGTGCTTCTGGGTTTCGGGTTTAACCAGAGAATGATAAAGTGGATTATGCTTTGCGTTTCTACTCCGTCATATTCTATTTGTGTGAATGGTAGTGTTCATGGTTTCTTCAAGGGTAAACGTGGACTCCGGCAAGGGGATCCTATTTCTCCTTATCTGTTCACATTGGTTATGGAAGTCTTGACGTGTAAGTTGCAACAAGCCTCTTCGATTGATTCGTCTTTCAGATTTCATAACAAGTGCCAACGTCAACGTATTATCAACCTATGCTTTGCGGATGATTTGTTTTTATTTGCTAGAGGTGATGTGAAATCGGCTACATGTATTATGAATGCGCTTTCTCAATTCTCTCGTATGTCTGGGTTGATTCCGAATGTTCACAAAAGTACCAGCTTCTTTTGTAATGTGCCTCAGCAAGTCAAGAGGGCTATTTTAGAGATTATTCCTTTTGTAGAAGGGGAGTTGCCAGTCAGGTATTTGGGAGTACCGTTGATCTCGTCTAGACTCCTTTACAAAGATTGTAGTATTTTGATTGAAAGATTGGATAATCGCATTTCAAGTTGGAAGAATCGGCTATTGTCCTTTGCGGGTAGACTTCAGCTGATTTTATCTGTTTTATCCTCTATGCATATTTTCTGGGCTTCTGTCTTAATTCTTCCAGCTAGAGTTATCAAGGAGTTAGAAAATAAAATGCGAAATTTTTTGTGGTCTCAAGATGGTTCTTTTCAGAGAGGGAAAACGAAGGTTTCATGGAGTTCTATATGTAAGCCGAAATATGAAGGAGGCCTTGGGTTGCGAAGAATTCAAGATGTTAATAAAGCTCTTATGGCCTCGCATGTTTGGAGCATTATTACCAGGAGGGATTCCCTTTGGGTTCAATGGATATACTCGAACCGTTTAAGGAATACTAATTTTTGGGCATGTAAAATTCCGTCGGTGTGTTGCTGGAGTTGGAGGAAAATCCTCCAGTTACGGCCGGTTATCAGAAATCACGTGTGGACAAAGATTGGAGATGGTGGGATGACATCTGCATGGTTCGATCGTTGGTGTGATTGCGGTCCGTTGGCAAGTTTCATTTCTCCTCGGATTATCTATGAAGCTGGATTTTCTCTTAATGATTCGGTTAAAGACGTTTGGGCGAATGGTTCTTGGAAGTGGCCTACGGCTTGGCGAGATTTGTTTCCGGTTTTGATTCAGATTGATAACTTGCAAATTATTCCGAATAGTAGAGATAGATTCCTTTGGAAAGATGGTGATAAACTGAATGATTATTCGTCTTCGTGTGTGTGGCAGTCTATCAGAGCTAGGGAGACGGAAGTTGACTGGGTGAATGTGGTATGGTTCTCTCAATGTATCCCTCGGCATGCATTCCTTATGTGGCTTATCATGCGTAGGAAACTTTTGACTCAAGATAAGATTTTACAGTGGGATATGACGAGGAGAAAAAACATGAATATGATGTGTTGTTTACTGTGCTTCGAGAATAATGACTCTCATGATCATCTGTTTTTCGAATGCAAATTCTCGGCTCAGATTTGGTGTGCGGTAAGGGATAAGGTGAATATGGGTACGGTTGATCCTAAGTGGTTAGACATCATGAATTGGCTTTTAGCTAGAGGAGTTTCTAAATCGGCTTATAACATCTCAAGTCGTCTTATAGTAGCAGCTACAGCTTATTTCATTTGGCAGGAGCGGAATGCTCGGTTGTTTAAAAATCAGACAAGACCTCCAGAAGTAATTATCTCATTGATCTTTCAGACTGTTAGATATAAACTTATGGGAGCTAAATACAAGAGTACGGATAAAGTGAGACGCTTTCTAGAGACGTGGGAGATTCATGAAAACTCGATGCTTGACGATGGTGGCTAGTGTTTTCTGATTTGTGTTTTATCTTGTTTTTCTAGATTATTGTCTAGTGGGTGTTGGATTGTGAGTTAGAGTTTTGTTTTTTCTAGTTTACTTTCATGGGGGGATGTCCCATGTTAGAACTAGTATGGACTTTCCATACTACTTGTGTTTATGTTTTGTGAATATATAGAATCACCGGGGTAACCCTTTACCCAAAAAGAAGATAATCGGTACAGCTACGAAAAGGCTTATCTTCACGGATATAACTAGGGCTTCCCAAGGCGAAGAACTAGGTCCGATAGTACTCATGTCCAACAGTTTTCGTAGTAGCTTAGACAGCTCTTGCAACCCTCCTGGTGCAAGACGGTAAGAGTGCGTGTAGTCAAGGCTGTCTCTGACGCGAGATCAGACTGAGATTTCGCCTAACAGTTGTGGAAGTAAGCCCGAAAGTTCCTTGGGTAGCACACCGAAAGGAACCACGAATGGTTTGTGGATCCTCGATCCTCTGTCCCCTTAGCCCTAACATCAGTAACGGTTGCTAGTATAGTAGAGTAATCCCTCCGTAGACACTTCTGGCCTTCATAGCTGAAATGGCGCTAACCTTTGCACCACTCTGACGCTTTAGAACAAATAACGATTCTCCCCACAAGATTTTCTCCTCACTGGTGTATCTGCGCGATCTCTGGATAACCAATCCACACTAACTACTGTATTGCAACCATCAAGGGTAGTGGAAGGAAGGTCGATGTCAAACATCTGTCTCCCAAGGTCGAGTTTGCATCCCAGCGAACATATAAGGCTTCAATTGACTTGCATCAGCCGACTCCATGACAGGTTCGGTTTCAAGAAGCATCAGGGTTAAACAGAACAGAAACGAAGCGAATGGCTACCTATCCAAGCTATCGTGTTGCTATTACGCCTGGTATAGCCTATGCCAATACTAAATGTCCTTCCATGAGCTTCATTTCCAGTGTTGTTTTCGTCACGAGAATTTCCAGTACTGCCGTCGTTCCCTTGGTTGTCGTCACCTTGACTTAACACAGTCAATCCTTGTCGAAGTCACCTTCGTTTCCATACTGTAAGCTACGATCACGAGTACCTTGATGTTGCCGCGACTGTTGCCTCTAATATTGTTGCCTGACACGGTATCCTGCGTCCTTTCACCAACAAGGTCCATTTTTTCACATTCCGTGCCACGTCCTAAGGTACTACTCATGGTACGGGCGGTTACACAGTCCGCTCTACAGTCAATCGTCATCGATTTTGTCCCGATTGGTTCGTAAGAGTCGACTCCCATGAGTCGCTGGCTGGGGTTAAGGATTAGATTGTAGTCAAATCGCTGTTGTTCGTTGCCGGTAACTAGGGTCGTTCAAATGCTGAAGTCGGTAAGGTACTACGTTTACCCTCTTTGTCCACCGTTCTTGCAAATTGACTGAGTAATACACGGTATGTCGCGAGAGTGTTGCATAATTGATCGCACTTTGGGATCTAAGGTGTCAACACGCTAAGTTCCAGCAAACAAAGATAAGTGAGGAAAGTATAGTCCAATCATTTGACGCTGAGCCATCCAACTCCGGGACATTCGTACTAGCACCTAACATTCTACTCAGTTCGCTAGGCGGTCAGATGTGTGATCAGGTGATACTCGTTAGCATCGAGATTCGTAAGGATTCAGAAAGGAGTGAAAAGATTACGTTCGAGTAAAAGACAATCACTGCTATGACCCCACATAGGTTTGTTACATTTCTCATTGATTAGATAACAGATCAGAACCCTTTTTTTCACTTGTTAGGGCTCACTGGGACTCGCATGCACCCCACAGTATTATTATGTGTGCACCCACAATAATATTGTGATTTGCATACTCATCTCAGCTCCTCCTAACTCATGTCAAATGGTTCCTCAAACTCGTGTAGCTAGCAAAGAATATCACGAAACGCGAGTCAAGAATGTCTAAGGAAACACCATACTACCAATCACATAACGTATGCAAGTAATGAATTCATACTGTTGTGCTAAACGTGCAATCACATGCAATATCATATGTAAGTGTTCACTAGTTACTCAATACAATGAGTATACGAGAGACGAACCTTGCAATCTGGAGCTGAGTGTCATGGTCGATTTCGGATCCGTTAGGTTATAGTCTGGTTTTATAAAAATGTTTTAAAACCAAGTTCACTATAACCAGTGGCTCTGATACCAAACTGTCACACCCCCAAAATACCACCTAGGGAATGTCCCTGCTAGGCGTGTGACGTACCAACAACGAGCCACTAATTACATTGAACCAACCATAATATGTTTAATAAAAATTGCATTCATGAAATAAAAACGTTCGTAGAATATAATCCAAGTTAACTAATGACAGCGGAAGCAAATAATAATTCATTGTTTAAATGTTTCAAAACCCAATGTAAATGAATTCCGTGAATGAGACACGCGTAGCCAAACACTGCGACCTATGACCACTCCAGCCATCCAGATAGCAAGTTCCCATCCAAAGTACCTAACGACCTGCGAGCATGCAACAAGTGTATCAGACAAAGCTGGCGAGTTCACAGTTTAAGAAAACGTTTTGTTACCAGTTGTATGTAAAACAGTTCAATAACCAATGCAAGTAATATTGTTAATATCTCAATTCCGAACAAGACGGCTCCTGATGTACATGACTGCCCTATCCCACGTACTCCTATCTAGTACTGGGCCCGACTGGGTCATTAGTTCACATCCGTCCTATCCAGGAGCGGTGTGAGGGTGCCAAACCTAAGTAGCGCTACCAACTAATACCCGAATAAGGGACTTACAAAAATGATAGGTGAGAATATTAACCAATATACCCGTTTTTACCCAAACCACTGACTGTCCCCAACCACTGGGACGCATGCTCGAATGTAGTGAACTCACCTTTGGTTTGCTCGGTAAGATTAGTTACGTTACACTACCCGTTCCAAATTGATCAACCAAACCCTACCGTGGTTACCAAAGACAGTTAGTTTCATGTACACATAAATCACGTATTTCACATTCACACAAATGTCGTACAGGCAGCGCACATAACGTTAAACAAATCGTATCAAGAATATCATACGTTGCACTAGTCATAACACCCTACTGTTGATAACCAGTTTCGTATTCACTTACACTACACACTCTAGTAAGTTGTGTGCAGTAAACATCACCACGAAACACGTAACATTCATTTGAATCCTTTAAATAGTTTCCATATCATGTTCATGTATCAACACATCACCCGCCCGATTAGTTTGTTACTCATTTAAGAGTGTGCATAAATAGATTAATTAAGCCATTCCCACTACCCGTACACTATGCTCGTCCCAATCATATAAAGTCCAAATCAAGTATGACTTTGTTATCGAATTCGGGATTTATGGTCGAAGTACAACCGCTAGAAGAGTGTGTATGCCCACACAACAGGCCCAACATTCCCAGCCCACTCGTTTCCGGCCCACACTTTGAGGTGTGCGGCCCATTTATCCCCAATATACACATTGTCTTAATATGACTAGAGATTTTGTGTTGACAAAAGTATGCATGGCACAATAAAACATAAAGTGTTTTGAGGTCAGATCATATCACTAGAAACTATCACTGGCTACATTAATTGGATCACATGGGCCGCCACTATTTGATTATTATCTCCACCTTGTTTGATTAAATCAAGGTTACATCACATGGCTGCCAATCATTACTACTTGTTTATCCAATATAATACTTGTTCACTCTAGCCACCGATTAATACAAATGCTATCATGACAATTCGAATCAGTTTATGTTGCAACCATATCCCCATAATTCCTTATCACCTAATCATGCGATTACCTAACCTCCAAGATTCTTTTATCAAAGCAAACAATAATGCACATACAGATTGTCAATCAAAGTTTCGCACAACAAGATCACCAAATTCTTTAACACTTTAATAGCATGCATCCTACACTTCGATTAATCATGCAAGAGCATAATATGATTTTCTCACGTTTTCAGTCGACCATATAATGCACATAACACAACAAATAATTAAAGGTTAACACAAACATGTACCTATTAATCCAAGAGTTTGATCGATAGCCTGTTAACTCAAAAGGGGGAGGGGGTGTGTGCCTGCCGTCGCCAATCGGTAGAGGGAATAGGGTTTGTTCTACTATGCCTTCCTAATCATTCACGTAACATGTAGATAATGGACAAGGGATTTGGGCCGGTTGCAATGCTAATCACAACAATAGGTTGGGCCGGTTACATATGATAATCAAAACAATGATTGGGCCGGTTATATTTGCAAATCAAAACAGTGATTTGGGTCGGTTCTAACCATAGTGCGGAACCGTATTTGGGCCAAGTCTAAAGGTTTATTCATTGACGTTACATGTCATGTTTGGGCCAAGTTCGATAAGTTATGTCCATGGGTTTCTTAATCAAACGAACACACATACATTGCGGTCCAATTTTACTAACATATATAATTCTAACAAGGCTACTACAATCGTTAAGCCGAATCATACAAGCACGGCACGCCAAAGAGGAATAACGAAGACTTAGGATCGCGCTACTAACCTTGAAAGTTTGGGTTGTCACAATAATCAACTTGTTTGAGTTGGTTAATCATATTGCAATACTAAACTCTTTTCAAAACAAGGTTTTCAATTATCGACTCTTGTAGTCAAACGAGGTATTGCAACATGTAAACGAGCCATGAATCTGACACTCTCACAAAACCTATGTGCTCGCCGGCATTTCTTTGCTGACTTTATTTTCGCATATGTTTCAGGTGGTGTTGAATGATGTTGATTGCGACTAGGATGCATGCTCACTTAGGACTGGACGAGGCCTTAGTGATTAAATAACAAATGATAGACAATGTGGTTGTGTTTTAACTTTAATTTCAAGACAATGCAAATGGATAATATCTAAATAAAACAAAACTTTTGAATCCATGGTTGTGAAATGATGTATTGCAAAATACATCTTTTATTCGTGTACAGTTTGTATAGTTTTCGTTATATTTAGTTTGGTTTTTCGTTAGAATATGCATACTATTGATAAAATCGTGTTTTGCAGGCCTTGATACTTAAATATGCGGGAAACCGAGTGAATCGAGTCAAAATATTGAAGTGTCAAGTGTTGAAGCATGTTGGAAAGGTCGGGGAGTTGAAATAGAGTTAAAAGGCTGAAAAATCACTCTCTGGCACCTCGTGGGAAGTTTTCTGGCACCCGGCGAGAGACTGAATGTAGTACATGAGAAAAAAAACAAGGTGGCACCCCGCCACCCATTCCTAAGTGGGTGGCACCCCGCCAGAAGGCTGTTGCTGGCAGATTTATTCGAATTTAATGAAGGGGTGTTATGGAAAGTTATATAAATACATCTTAAGCTTGGAAAAAACCCTAGTTCGATTTTGGGGACTTCTTTAGGCAATCTTGGAGCATTCTTGGCGCACAATCGGAGATTTCAAGGCTTTGGAATCATTGGTACGAGTCAAGGGCGAAGAATCGAAGGATCTATCGGGTTTTCTAATCCCTTGTTTTATCGATTACTTTTCTTGAAACTTGTTACAATGAATTCATATTTAGACATCTTTGTTTTGTTTGCACTTATTGACATGCTTGGCTAAATTTATAAACCACCTAGACTTGATGAATGGATTAATATAAAGTTTTTACCGTTTTCGTTATTTACATGATTATTATGGGTTGATTGTGTTTAGTAAGCGGTTTGATTTAATGATTTGATGTGTATGCATGCTTTGAGTTGGTTTATTGTTATTATTTGTTTCATATGATTCTTAGTGACGGTCTATATCACAACATAGAGTCATATTAGGGTTTAGGGTTTCGGTGAGTGTCTATATCACGTTAGAAACCTTCACTCTTTAGGGAGAATTGCGCAATAACCCCTATAAGTAATTGGTAATAATTTGCTAAGTCTTAGTGTTCTACTAGTCCTAATACCTGGAAAGTGAGGGGCTATTGGTAGGTCTTACCCGGCGAATTGCTTTAGATAGTCCTTGGAAAAGGTCATGTCTTGGTTTACCTGTCGGTTTTATTAGTCTATCAAGTCAAATTAATTAATTCAAACTACCCTAGATCAATGATTGGAAAAGAGTAGGTCAACATTAGGGTACTTACACAATAATTAGACAACTGGAAAGGCGTCTAATAACCGGTAGGATTAACGGCCTATGTAGTTCCACAGGTTTCTCCTTGAGAAGGGTCGAGGGGCTTAGTTGGTTCTTAATAGGTTTAGTACTTTAAGATCCCGGTTCCATAATTCATGCAGTTAACTTAATCGTAACCTCTTAAAAACGATCCAGGATTCTTGTCTAGGTGGTCTCGTTCTCATATAAGAAAAGTCCTCAGTCTTTATTCGTCTTTAGTCTAGCTCTAGTTTAATTTAGTAGTTTAATATAGATTTCCTTAGTTTTCCGTAACCCCCCCTCCTAAAACAAATAAACAAGTTTGAGTCGTGTCTGTCAGCGTCTATTAGAGTCTAGTTTACGTGATTTATAGAGTCTCGTGGTTCGATATCCGGACTTCCTAGGTTATACTACATTGATCGGTACACTTGCCGATTGTGTGGTTTTAGGTCGAGTCTAGAATTAAAGCTTTTTAGTGTCTAGCATAAAGGGTCTAATATAGTTAATTTTTATAGTCTGTTCAGCACACATCAAGTTTTTGGCGCCGTTGCTGGGGATTCTTGGTAATTGCGTTCATTAGCTTTGATAGATTTACTTGACAAATACGTGCTACGCGTTTACTTTGTTTTGTGTCTTTTATTTTCATCTTGAGTCGTAGTAACTATTGTTTGCTTTTCTTGTGTTCAGGTTTTTGCTCGTAGTGGATGCCACATCTGCGCTCGCACGGACCACCATCACCAGTCAAGCAGTCATCATCTCAATTGGGCCAAGGCCCACAGGTTAATTCTACATCCTCTTCTCGTTTCCCCAATTTCGATTCCACCCCGTTACCCACCCCACCTCCTACACCACCACCTTCGCCAAACCATTCACCTAAAACCTCACCTAAGGTTTCCCCACCCAATAGTCCTACTTCTAGTGCCTCTAGCAATCCAGAAAACATAGAACAAATGGCCAACCCTAGGCAAACCGTCCATCAGCATGCCACTCAGGATTTCACCGGTCTTGCTTCACCTATTACTGTTCCACCCATCGTTAGTGAGAACTCATGGCAGATTCCATCTTATGCCATGCAGGCTATAACCAATAGTATCCAATTCCATGGCCGAGACGATGAGGACGCCCCGGCCCACATTAACCGTTTCTCCTGCATCCTAGCCACTTTTAGCCTTCATGGTGCACCCAACGATGCCACCTACCTACAGCTTTTCCCATTCTCATTAGCCGGCCGTGCGGCTACTTGGTTAGACTCTCAACCAACCGGTACCTTTACCACATGGGCGGGGCTTCGTCAAGCCTTTTTGAATAAGTATTTCCCGCCCGCTAAAGCCTCCCGTCTTAGAGACCAAATCCACTCCTTTCGCATGGAGCCCGACGAGCCTTACTACCTTGCTTGGGAGCGTTTCCAAAACTTGTGTGCTCGTTGCTCCCAGCATGGTCTTTCCGATTGGGCTTTGTGTGAGAAATTCTATAACGGTCTCACCCAAGAGACTCGTGATAGGTTCGATACGAATGCGGGGGGGCATATGATGGGTATTCTTACAGTTGCTGAGTGTTTAGAACGTTTTGAGGCCTTTGCTCAGTCTCAATCCCAATCACGATCCGATCAGCGATATCAAAGTGGTAATCCTAATACCACTACTAGTGCACCCACCCGAGGGGTGAACCATGTCACCATGGATCCTAGTTTAGCCGCTGTTTTGGAAAACGTGACTAGGGAACTTAAAGAAATTAAGGCTAAGGTAGACAAATGTGAGTACTGTCGAGGGGGTCACGACACGAGTGCGTGTCCATTACTTGTTGGTGAGGAGCAGGTCGATTTTGTAGGAGGGTTTGGTAGAGGTCAACCTAGCGGTTTTGGTGGTAATAATAATTTTGGGTCGGGTTGGCGTAATAATAATAATAATAACTTTAATAATAACACTTTTCGCTCAAATGGACCCCTTGGCTTTCAAATGGCTCAAAACCCAAATAGGGGCCAAAGTTCACTTTTTGGTGGGGGTTCAAGTGGGCAGTTCAACAAAGGGTTCAACGGGCAGGTCAAGGATGGGGGGTCAAATAACCAAGGTCAAACAGGTCAAGGTCCAAGTTTTGATTTAGGGGGTAGCATAGAAACGATGGAGTCCATGATGAGTCAACTACTTGTTAGGGATCAAACCACTCAAAAGACCCTTAGTGAACATGACCTAATGCTTAAGAACCATCAAGCCTCCTTCCAAGACCTTCAAAGAGTTGTAGGGGGTATGTCTAGGAAGCTAGAAGAGAGATTACCCAGTCACTTTGCGGGTAACACCCAACCGAACCCTAATGCCCATGCTAAAGCCATTACCACCCGTAGTGGCAAGACCGTAGGAAACCCTAGAGTCGAGGAGAGAGTAGTTGATGAAGAGGGAGATGTGATAGATGAGGAGATCGAAATGGAGGCTCCCGGCAAAGTGCAAAAGAGGCTAAGCCCAGCAAGTACCGCACAGCCCGGCGAGTCTCAAAGTGAGAAGAAAGTTGAAAAAAACCCCATAGACGTTAGACCTTCACCCTTAGTAAACCATGCGTATGTTCCGTTTCCCTCACGCCTTAAGAACCAAAAATACTCAAGGGAATACGGGCAATTTCTAGACATCTTCAAGCAATTGAAGATTAATCTTCCGTTTATAGAGGCACTTCAATCGATGCCGAAATACGCAAAGTTCTTGAAAGATCTCCTTAGGAACAAAGAGAAGTTAGGAGAGTTGTCTAACGTTCCGTTGAATGGGGGATGTTCCGCAGTTGTGTTAAATAAGCTTCCCGAAAAGCTTACCAATCCGGGTATTTTTACCATTCCTTGTCTATTCGGTAGCAACACCAACACTCGCTTTGGCCGACTTAGGTGCTAGCATCAACTTGATGCCCTTTTCTCTTTATGAGAAGCTAGAGCTAGGAGAGCTTGCACCTACCCGAATGACACTATCCTTAGCCGATCGGTCCGTTAAATACCCCAGGGGTATAGTTGAGAACTTGCTAGTTAAGGTAGACAAATTCGTGTTTCCCGCCGATTTCGTAATTCTTGATATGGAAGCGGATGAGAGAGTTCCCATTATCTAAGGTCGTCCTTTCTTACGTACCGCCAAAGCCCTTATAGATGTTCATGATGGTAAGATCACTCTTAGGGTCGGTGAGGAGAGAGTTACTTTTGAGATAGACCGTTCCATGAACCACCCGAGTGGTTCGGATGACTATAGTGGTCCTTGTCATTCCGTCTACTTCTTGAATTCGTTTATCTCGTGTGTCGACCATTGCTTAGAGTACATTAGTTTGGAGAGAAGGTAGAAGAGGAGTTGGAGAGTGTAGGTGAAGATGAAGAGGAGGGGATTCCTTTAATCCCCGATGTGTTAGCCGTTAGTGATGACACCACCCAACCCCCACCCTTAGAACTTAAGGTACTTCCATCTCATCTAGAGTATGCTTTCTTAGGGGAGGGTTCCGAGCTACCTGTTATTATTTCATCCGAGTTAGAGGAGAGTGAGAAAGTGAGGTTGTTAGATGTGTTGAGGGCCAACAAAGAGGCCATTGCATGGAGGTTGTCCGACATTAAGGGCATAAGGCCTTCCTATTGCACCCACCGGATACTCATGGAGGATGATTATAAACCGGTGGTGCAACCCCAAAGGAGGCTTAACCCTAACATGCAAGATGTAGTGAAGAAGGAGGTTCTTAAACTCCTAGATGCCGGGATGATCTATCCCATTTCTGATTCTCCATGGGTTAGTCCCACACAGGTTGTCCCCAAGAAGGGGGGGGGGGATGACCGTTGTCATGAACGAAAAGAACGAGCTTATCCCTTCACGTACGGTCACGGGTTGGCGCGTGTGCATCGACTACCGAAAGTTGAATGATGCCACCCGTAAAGACCACTTCCCATTGCCTTTCATAGATCAAATGTTGGAGCGTCTCGCCGGTCAACAATTCTATTGTTTTCTAGACGGCTTTTCCGATTACTTCCAGATCCCCATAGCACCGGAGGATCAGGATAAGACCACCTTCACATGCCCCTATGGCACTTATGCGTACCGACGCATGCCATTCGGGTTATGTAACGCTCCAGCTACTTTTCAGCGTTGCATGGTCGCCATATTTCAGGATATGATAGAGACTTCCATGGAGGTTTTCATGGATGATTTTTCAGTTTACGGTGATTCTTTCGATGTGTGTTTGAAGAACTTGGAGAGGATGTTGAAGCGGTGTGTAGAGACGAAGCTTATGCTAAACTGGGAGAAGTGTCACTTCATGGTGACGGAAGGTATTGTGCTAGGGCATAAGATTTCTAGAGAGGGTATTGAGGTAGATCGTGCGAAAATAGATACCATTAGTAGGTTACCTCCACCCACGAGTGTGAAGTCGATTAGGAGTTTTCTAGGGCATGCGGGCTTCTATAGACGCTTTATTAGGGATTTCTCAAAAATCACTTGCCCCATGACCCGTTTGCTAGAGAAAGACGTTCCATTCGTCTTTGACGAGGAGTGTCTTAAGGCCTTCAACTTCTTGAAGGAACAGTTGGTTAGTGCACCTATTCTTATCTCGCCCGACTGGAGCTTGCCCTTTGAGATCATGTGTGATGCGAGTGACTATGCCGTTGGAGCGGTATTAGGACAAAGAAAGGATAAGCACTTCCACCCCATCTACTACGCGAGCAAAACGCTCAATGATGCTCAAGAAAACTACACTACCATGGAGAAAGAGCTTTTAGCCGTAGTTTTCGCATTTGATAAATTCCGTTCGTACCTAGTTCTTTCCAAGACTATAGTTTTCACCGACCACTCCGCGTTGCGCTTTCTTTTTCAAAAGAAAGACGCTAAACCCCGACTCATTCGGTGGATTCTTTTGCTTAGCGAGTTCGATATTGAGATTAGGGACAAGAGAGGGGCCGAGAATGTGGCGGCCGATCATTTATAGCGGTTAGAGGATCCCAAGAGGGAAGAGATTCATGAGGAGGAGATTGGCGACACGTTCCCTCACGAGTCTATAGAGTTTGTTGAGGCCGAGAAAGAAGGATTGCCATGGTTTTGCGACTTAGCAAATTATCTCTCTAATGGCAATGTGGTGAAAGGGATGTCCACACAACGAAAGAAGCGATTTATTATTGAGGCGAGAAAATATGTTTGGGACGATCCTTTTCTCTTTAGGATAGGAGGAGATAGAGTTCTTAGACGTTGTGTGTCGAGAGAGGAAGGGTGGAACATTATTAAGCATGTGCATGAAGGCCTCACGGGAGGACACCATGGTGCACACGCCACCGCCCAAAAAGTATTCGATTGTGGTTTCTATTGGCCTACCGTTCTTAGAGATGCCGAGGAGTTCGTGAAGATGTGTGATGCATGTCAACGAACCGGCAATATTTCCGCCAAAGATGAGATGCCTCAAAACCCCATACAAGTAGTAGAGGTTTTTGACGTTTGGGGCATCGATTTCATGGGACCTTTCCCAACTTCCAAAGGAAACCGTTACATACTCGTGGCGATCGACTATGTGTCCAAATGGGTTGAGGCTCAAGCTCTTTCTACAAACGAAGCCCGAGTAGTGTTGAAATTTCTTAAGAAGCTCTTCTCACGATTCGGTACTCCTAAAGCCTTAATTAGTGACCGTGGCACTCACTTTTGCAATGCATTGATGGAGAAGTTGCTTGCACGCTACGGTGTCACTCATCATTTGTCTACCGCATATCATCCACAAACGAGTGGACAAGTGGAGAATGCGAATCACGGTATTAAACGAATCTTAGAGAAAACTGTTGGTAAAAATAGGAAAGATTGGTCTGACAAGCTAGACGATGCATTGTGGGCATTTAGAACCGCCTACAAGACGCTTTAGGTACCACACATTTTATGATCGTCTACGGAAAAGCTTGTCATCTACCCGTAGAATTAGAGCATAGAGCGCTTTGGGCTTTGAAAACCGTTAATTTAGACATGACCGAAGCCGCTAGGAAGCGATTCTTTAAAATTCATGAGCTTGAAGAGCTTAGGGATGCGGCGTATGCTCGATCGTTGGGAATTAAAGAGAAAACGAAGTTGTTGCATGATAGAAGGTTGAGGAAAGTGAAGGAGTTTAGTAAAGGCGATAAAGTGCTTCTTTATAATTCAAGGTTGAAGCTTTTTGCGGGTAAGTTGAAATCGAAGTGGTCGGGACCTTATATGGTTCACTATGTGTTTCTGTATGGAGCGGTGGAGATCTTGGATGAGGCGGATGGCCGTAGTTGGAAGGTGAACGGTCATCATTTGAAGCATTACATTGGAGGAGCGATAAACAAGGATGAGAAGGAGGTAACTCCTCTCGAAATCCCACCTAAAGCCGCCAATTAGTGTTTTGGATGAAAACCCAAGTGTATATTTTGTACCGTTTGTATCTTCGTAATTTTTCGTAATTTTCGGTAGCTAACAGTTGTTTTTCGTAGTTTTTTTTTTTTTGGGTAAAGGGTTACCCCGGTGAAATTTTATATCAACCAAAATAAAAAACAGGGTGTGAAGAGACATCAACACACACTTCTAGACTTGGCATACCAAGACTAGCAACACAAACAAAGACAAAACACCCGACAAAACGTCACAACCAAGAGACAACTAAACAAGGGAACACGGCCCAAAAAACAAACACAAGGACAAAACTAACAAATCCTCCTTATCCCGGCTCCAAAGCCATATTCTTCGAGATCAGCCATCTTTCCAAAATCTTGTCATATTTTGGATCTCTACCCACCTTGAATCCCATAATTCTAAGCCGAACCGTGTCAATGATGATCTTAGATAGGGCATCAGCATTTCGAGAAAGAGGAGAAAAAAGACGATTGTTTCTTTCTTGCCAAATAAAATAAGTGGTGGCCGCAACCAGAATCTTGCATATAATATGCTCTAGGGTTCTTGAATTAGCATTCAGTTCCATCCATTGAATAATCGACGACCAAGTGTTCAAAACACCCCCCATGTCCACGTTTTTCCTAACCACTCCCCAAACATCCGAGGAATAATGACATTGAAAGAAAAGATGATCTCTAGAGTCACGATCACATTTGCATAATGGACAACACATGAGCTGTAAATTAGTAGCACTACCAGCTTCCCAAACGGTCAACCTGTCTTGCGTCTTAAGTTTATTCTTGATAACTAACCACAAGTGGAAAGAATGTCGAGGAATACATTGAGTGAACCAAACCGATTCAGCCCATAAGACCTTCTCCTCTCTATTTCGCAAGCAATTCCAAACCTCCCAAGAACCAAAATGCTAAAGTTTACCATCCAGATCTCTCCAACATAGCCGATCATCTACACCATCTATGATTTGAGGTATATCGATATTTATAAGAACCGGATAAGTGTCATACCATGCCTCGGGCCATAACCATTGACCATTATCAGCAACAAGATCAGCAACCATAGAACTTAAAGAGAAACCAGCATTAGCGATAGCTCTCGGAGATATAAAAGACCGAATAGGGCTGCAAACACACCAATTGTCGCTCCACGCATTGGTTTGACTCCCACTCCTAATAGACATCCAGAAAAAAGATCGAACTTTATTACGAATAGACAAGAGCTTTCTCCATCCCCAACTAACGTTACCTCTACTCTGAACCTCCCAGAAGTTTTTACCTTTCAACTTATAAGAGTGTATCCATTGAACCCATAGCGACTTACGGTTCGTGATTATGCTCCAAATATGTGACGTCAATAGAGCTTTATTTACATCTATAATACTTCTAATACCCAATCCACCCTCATCTTTAGGGGTACAAACAACCTTCCATGCCACTTTAGCCCTAGCCGATCCCTGATAGCCACCATTCCATAAGAACGTTCTCAATCTTTTCTCCAAGTCTTTTATAACACCCTGAGGCAGCATAAAAACCGAAGCCCAATACGAATACATGGCTGCCAGAACTGAATTGATAAGCTGAAGTCTACCTGCAAAAGTCAAGGACTTGGACATCCAGTTATCTATACGTCTTTCTACACGCTCCACGAGGGTTTTACAGTCACGAGCAGCCAATCTCGTAGATATCAACGGAACTCCAAGATACTGAACCGGAAGAGAACCCTCTTGAAAGGGCATAACATCCAAAATTTGATCTTTAACATACCGGGGAACATTACTGAAGAAAACAGTGCTCTTAGAAGAGCTAGGAACCAGACCCGAAATGTTAGTGAAGTTCCCAAGAGCATCTCTCAAATGTTTGACCGAAGCACAATCCCCGTGAGAAAAAATGAACAAATCATCAGCAAACGAGAGACTAATGATCTTTTGTTTAGGGCAATGAGCATGAAACTTAAACGACGTGTGCAAAGCCGATTGCTGCAATAGAAGGGTCAGAACCTCCATAACTAATGTGAAAAGATAAGGCGACAAAGGGTCACCTTGTCTAAGGCCTCGTTTCCCTGCAAAATAACCATGAAGCTCCCCATTAATGCTTAGAGAATATGAAACCGTTGTAACACAGGTCATAATCCATTTGACCATTTGGCGATGAAACCCGAACCGATTAAGAATAGTTTCCAGGAATGACCAATTAACCGTATCATACGCCTTCTGTATATCAATCTTAAAAGCACATCTTGCAGGACCTCTATTAAGATGATAATTGTGCATCAATTCCTGAGTTAGAAGAATGTTATCCGATATCTTCCTACCCGGAACAAAAGCCGACTGATTTATACTGACCAATTCATCCAAACTCCCTTTGATCCTATCCGTAATAATCTTACTGATACATTTGAAGAGGACATTACAGCAAGATATAGGACGGTAGTCAATAACCGAATTAGGCGTATCCTTTTTAGGGACCAAAGCAATAATAGTGTGGTTGACCTGCTTCAGAAGATTACCATTCTGAAAAAAATCAAGTATAGCATTCGTTACCTCATCTCCCACAATATCCCACGAGTGTTTAAAGAACACGGAAGTGAAACCATCCGGACCAGGAGCCTTATTATCACCAATGCTAAACATAGCAGCTTTCACCTCCTCTCGGGTCACTTGTCTAACCATATGGTTAGCCGTGACTTGGCTAAGAGTATTAAGAAACAGATCTTCATCATCCAAATTCTGAACTCTTTGCTCAGTGCCCAAGAAATTCGAGTAATGATCCACAAGAGCAGTAGAAACATCCTTACCCTCAAACCGATTCCCATGCACATCATGAATACAACATATTTTATTTCTAGAATTCCTACTCTTTACCGCATTATGAAAATAAGAAGTATTCGAATCACCAGCACAAAGCCACTCAATTTTCGATTTTTGCTTTAGGAAACATTCCTCATCATAGGCCGCCACCTGAAAATCATGGAGACATTTTGCCACCAACTCTCGAGCTTCAACATCTAGAGGATTGATATCAACAAGTTGCTGGGCCAAATCCAACTCACTACGAAGCTGAGTTACCTTTTCATGAAGATTACCTTGTTGGTGCAATAGCTTACGGAAACACGGTTTCAAGTTCCTCAACTTCTTCATAACAGAAAACATAGCATACCCTTGAACACCCTTAGCCCATTCGTTAACAACATACTGTCTAAATTCCGGTTTAGACGTAAGAAAGTTCGGAAACTTAAAAGGCTTCTGCTTATTACATGTAATATTTGATAACTTAAGAACACAAGGAGTATGATCAGAAACCCGAGCCGGCTGAAATAAGGCGTAGACATCAGGAAATAAATCCAAAAATTTAATATTGCTCATAATACGATCTATTTTCTTGAGAACTCCAATCCCCTCTTTCGGCTTTTGGTTCCATGTGTAGTGTAACCCGTGACTCTTAACATCCATAAGTTCAGCAACTTGAATGCAATCAAAAAAATCTCTCATACCAATAGTGTGATTCGATGGGCCGTATAAACAATCTTCCATATTAAGAGCTGTGTTAAAATCTCCAAGAACTACCCACGGCTGATTACGAGCTAAGCAACTATGCTTACATAAGTTTTCCCAAAGAATTCGACGATGCTGATATTTATTCTCCGCATAAACAAAAGAACACAAGAACAATTTTGATTCAGCTCTTAAACGAATCTGGGTGTGAATCACCTGATCTGTTTGAGAGAGAACCATAAGATCAACTTCATCCGAGTTCCACCCCAAGATAATTCTTGTACCTCTTTGACACACATCGCCATTCGAACTCCAATTCCATCTACCGAAGACAGTCTTACATATTTTCCCAAGATTATTTACATTAACATGCGTCTCTAGAATAGCACAAACACTCAATTTATTTTCAGCAATAAGAACTCTAATCTCGTTTTGTTTGAGAGGACGATTCAAGCCCCTAACGTTCCAAGCAGCCACACTACCCATTTAAACCATTAAAACCGGGAGTGCTTGCCCCCTCAGATTGAGTATCCGAGACATTGGTACCCATAAATTTAGACATTTCCGTTGGGATCTTCTCTAGAACCTCCTCATTTTTCTTAGTATCCATATCCTTAGAAATTTCCTGTTGATCATGAACCCTATCATTTTTTGGTGCACCATCCTCATCATCCGAAGTTAACGGCTGAAATGAGTTTGTCACTTTTATCATAGGCTGGCCACTATTTGTTCCGGAAGTGCTAGCTTCCGATTTATTTATCCTTGGTTTATAAATGAACTTCGCCTTCTGTTTCTTTTGTGGAAAAGCTTGTCTAGCAACACGTCTCTTATCAATAACATAACCCTCCTCATCCACAATAACTTGCTTTGCCTTACCTTTATCATTCTTACTACAAGTGTTTTCATCGTGCCCAAACAAGCAACAAGTAGCACAACGAAGAGGCTTCCATTCGTATTCCACTTTGACTCGTTCCATAATGTATCCGTCTTCATCCATTTTAGGGATAGCTAGGGAAATATGATCTTTAAGTTCATTTTCAGCACTAACCTCTATCATAGCACGAGCGTAACTGCTCCTACCCCAATTATCCGCACACATATCCGCAGTGTATGAATCCAACCTTTTAGGAACTCCGATTTTTGAAGCCAACAAACTTAGTCCATCATCCGTGTAAACCGCAATCGGAACATTATGCAATTTAACCCAAAGAGGAATAGTTTTAATACCATCTTTTTTTAGAGTAACCTTCGGAGACCATTTATTCAGAAATAAAGGTATTTTCCTTATCAACCACGGCCCCCCTTCAAGAACTTTCATCATACCTTCATTTGACTCGAACTTGAAGAAAAAGAAACCTGCTGAATTCATCATGAGTTTCGAAAACCCAAACTTCGCCCAAACGTTTTTTGCATAGTATTCTACTACCGGGTAAGGTAGTCTATTCCCCAAAAAATATCCATATAGCACGTTTTCAAATTTATCCTGAACCTGTTTAACAACCTCTTTTGGTATAACAATGTCAGCATCATCCCTTGTTTCCACTGGTTGCATAAATCTGAAATTTACTTCCCTTTTGTTCCGATTCTTAGACATAAGTTTTTCAGCATACGAAATAGTCTCATCTTTTTTACTACTCTCCCAGAAACCCTCTTCATCTAGGTCAGTATTCTTGTGGACTTCTGGACTCTTTTCAGCCGTCTCCACAGGCACCGTAACCTTGGTAAGTTCATCAATAACATTCACCAGTCGAGGTTCCTGTTTATTAGTTGTTACAACTCCTCTTTTCGGCATCAGAAGCTTACCATCTATGTTCAGAATTTTACTCCCCAAACCCGTAATAACACTAGAATGTTTTCCATAAAGATCACGATTTTCAGCATTCATCAACGGAGGTTTTCCAAATATCTGATTGATATCCGGAGGTTTAGAATTCATCTTAGCTTCAAACCAATCACATGCAGACGTAAAACAGCAGAAGAAATTTAAAAAAATTATCAGCCGAAAACCCTAAACAGCCGACAGAATAAAGAAGACAGAAAACCCAAGAAAATAAAACCCGAATCCTTTAAACCCTAGAACAAAACCTCAACCCTTGATCGATTAAAATAGTGTCATCAATCTAGCTAAGTTAATCTCAGTTAACCGCAATCAATGGCAACCAGATTAATAAATTAGGGTTTCAGAATATGTATCTAAGGCGGCGATTTAACAAGAAAACAAAAAGAAAAACCCTAGTTCGTAATTGATCCCTAATGCTAACTAGTTCGTTATAGACTCTTGACAAAATCAAGATCCAATCACAGACTGTTATGCATAAGATCACAAGAAAAAACAAGGGAAATCTTTTCGTAGTTTTTCGGGTCCTTGTTTGTGTTTTGAGTCATTTGCAAGATTACATTACCGAGGATTTATAGGAAATCGCGAGGAAAATAATGTCCCAAAATGTCAGGTGCAGGATCTTCAAGTCGGGCCAACAGGAAACGAGGTCGAGATACTCGCCCAAGAGGGGGCCCAGTGATTAGGGAGCCCGAACCGATTCAGGAGATTCAACCGGAATCAGTACAACAAGAGGAATAGTCAGAATATGAATATACTAGGGTTGTTGAGTATACGGGGCCGGGGCGTCCTCATGGTCCACGTCAAAGGATTTTAGACAGCCCTCTTTTGCAGTTTGAGATAATTTCGGAGGAGTCGCAGAGGTTAGGTACTTTGTGTACGGTAGAGCTGCTGCCGTATAGGAGGATTGATTGGGAGGTGTTGGATCGTTTAGGGGCAAGTGTGACACCTGTGTCACTTCAACCATCAAACAAATGCCAAACCAATGAAATATTGTATTTCATACTTGGGATTTGTAAAAATATGTGTATCATTTGCACAAATCAATTCTTGTTCAATTTCAAGCTCTAAATCGCTTTCTGGAAGGTTATACATGCACTGATGCGTAAATATGACCAGTTTAATGCAACGAACACTCCGGAATAGTGAAATAGGCTTAACATACCTTAAATAACCTTTACATAACTTAGAAATAAGTTTCGAAGGCTTTGGTATGGCAAAATCAAGTTAAATCGCTTACAGGGACTAAAGTTGACAAACTGCGAAAGTATGCCAATTTGAACTGTAACAAACATTCCGGAACATGGCCATAAGTTAAACATACCATAAATATCCTTTACATAGCTTAGAAATAGGCTTTGAGGGGTTCGGTGTGCTAAAATAAACTTTTGGGTCATTCAGGGACTAAAAGCGTCAAAAAGTGCACAAGTTTGCATTTTCGCGCATAACTTACGTTCTGAATACATCCGGACATCCAAAAATTTATGTAAGAACTAAAACATTTTTATTTTAGTGTTTGGCATAAGAAAAATCCATTCGTCGCGCAATTTGGATCGTTTTTCGCGCTTATGCGCATTCCGTCGTAATTAAGCGAACATCGCGATCGTACGGCCAAACGAACCAACATCCGACATATTTTTGAGCATGTTTCATGTCCACAATGTTTAGGCATCATTTTGGGGCCTTAAAGTTGGCTTTACGGGCCTTAGAAGTGTCGGAAATGGCCTTAAACACGTGCAGGGGCTGAAACTGTCACTTTTGAAACTTGTTTTCTGATCAGAAGCTCCAGGCGGCCCGCCTGAGTTTTGTCTGATCCTGAAGCAGGCCGCATCAACCCCCTGACAGCAGAAAACATGCAGAAACATCGAATCTGGTCCGTTCCACCCTTGCATATGGTTTTTCTCAATACTATGGGCTGGTTTTTGATGCACATGGTATTACAATACCATGGGTGCAAGTGTATGGCCAAGATCGAATCACATTTTCCAAGAAACGATCCTAACGGCTAACTGAAAACTATAAATACCCCCCCCCCATGCCATTGCAAAACCCACTAGAATTTTGATTTGAGAAACTCTAAGTTGAAACCATTGTTTCATACCTGAGATTCTTGAATCGATATTAGCATTCGGGGACCCTTCGTAAGTATTCTTTCGTTCTTTTATTGCTTTTCGAGTCTTTTCGAGTCTGAAAGTCAAACTTTGTTTGACTTTCTGCGTTGACCAGTTTACGGTCAATGCGAAGTTCGTTTGAACTTCGCAACGTGATTGTAATCACGATGGTTATAGTCCCTTGGGACTATGCCTACTGATTTCCACGTTGTCTAGGGTCGTAGGGTAAGCGATCTAATAAATCGCTTATACCTTCGAACCCGACCCATTTGGTCGATCATTAGGATCCGACCAAATACATTAGGTGACCATAGTATATAGGGAATAACCTTCCGAGGTTATACCCTATGGTCGCTTCGTTTGAATAGTTGTATGATAGGTAGTTTATATGCCTTAGGTAAATTACCAGAATACCCTTTTCATGTATAATTGGCAATTAAGCATATGTAACCTAAACTTTTGTCACATAACTGATTATGTAACATGTTTAGGCATATAACACTTGTCATAGGGCTAGTTAGGCGGTCCAAACGCGTTTCACGCGAACGACGCGTTAAAGTAGCATAGGCTACCTAAACGGGTCGTAATGGGTCGTAAGCAATTATGTTAGGTTTCAATTAGTATGTAGGCTTTGTTAAACCATATTACACGAGTCTCCATACTCGTTTGGTTTACGAACCCTCATGCTACCCGATCTTCCGATTTAGGTCCGGTTTATTAACATAGTTACCTATATTAGGTGCCGTTTGATTCCGAGATCTCTATCATTATTTGATTGTCACTCCAGGACTACTGAGTAATCTCAAGTGAGTACATAGACCCCTCTTTTACTGTTTTCCAAACATTTTGGGGTGGAACACATGTGCCTACTTGTTACTTTCATGCTTTCCTGTTTTCACATCATATACTTGCTATGTTTATTAGTACATTCATAGTACATGATTTCATTACATTTTATGCTATGTGTGCCCATTGTGTGCATTACTTAGTACATCGTTTTACATTACATTACATTTCATGCTATGTGTGCCCATTGTGCGCATTACTTAGTACATCGTTTTACATTACATTTCATGCTATGTGTGCCCATTGTGTGCATTACTTAGCACATCGTTTTACATTACATTTCACGCTATGTATGTTCATTTGATTACATACTTAGTGCATCGTTTTCACATGCTTACATTTTGGGTATGACATTTGGTTTGTTTACAATGGAACAATACATTCATTAACATTAGCTACGCCGTTCGTTAGTAGGTAGTGGTACCATAGGAATTGACAACTCCCGTTCCTGAAATCCTGGGTTTGTTTGGATTGGAAGGAATGACCGAATTCGATATACATAACTTAGATAAACCTTTAATTTGTTTAAGGGTTTATCGCCACAGTCTCAAGGCTTGGATGTATGCATTATAACAATACCGCATAAATGTTTGTATCAGTATAGCATGCATTTGTTACACAAAACATAACTTTGATTTAAACTGTGTTTTACTTCAATACCTTGTTGTTGTGCATTTTACATATGGTTTAGTTGATACATTTCACTTACCATACATGACATTTCTGGTTACACATTACATGATCTACATTAAACATAAACATTTTGACAGTGATATACACATTTGGTGGTTTACATTGAACATAGACATTTCGATATGGTTTACACATTATCACATGACAATTCATTTATACATGAACAATTTACATTGACGGTTGGTTTGAGTAAGTGATTTAAGTAACGAGGCGTGTGTAATATGATACAAGCATGGTGGATACGCCGCTGGTACTTCCTATATATAAGTGATTGTATGGTATTACATATCGTAGCGTTATTTGAATCATTTCAATTTGGACATATAACATTTTATACAAATAACATACTTTTCACAATACATTGTTTTACAAACAACTTATCTTATACAAACTCATTTTTTTACATGGTTATTCATTTAACCTTACATTTATTTATACATATCATCTGATCTTATCGTTTTTCAAATGATTTACAAGACAAAGCAAATTACAAGGTTCATGACTAAACATTTTATCAAATATAAGTCATGAATCCTATTTTCACAAACCTATGTATCTCACAGGCATTTTTATGCTGACGTACCTATTTTCACATGTGTTTTCAGGAGATGATGCATAGGACTTATCAAGACATACTTAGGCGGACCTATGCCTTAGTGACTTAAAACGAGACAAGAACTAGTTAATTTATGTTATGTACTCTTTGGTTCTTGTTTAAAACAATGTAAACTTTCATGTTTGATTAATAAAATGAAACTTCGATTTCCATGGTTGTGAAACATTAATTCTGTTACAACACTCCCCGACGTTTCCGCCACGTTTTGTATGTTCTACGTGGTCGGGGTGTGACAGAAAAGATGGTATCAGAGCCAATGGTTATAGGGAATTAGGTTATTAGTAATGCTTTGACCTAGTCTATAACCTTTCTAGGACCCTAACGCGAGTTTACTTGCGTTTAGTCATAAAACAATACCGTCACCTATCCTTAGGCGACGACCACAACAAGAACATAAATTTCAAAACCGCTTTGAAAACTAATCATATGTTCTAGGATGATTGATTACAAGGTTTTGAACCCTCTATTGTAAGGTTTTGAACCCTCTGTTATATGGTTTTGAACCCCTTTGAGTTTTCAAAATCTCGTCAAGGTTTTGGGTTTTAAATAATGTGAACACGTGCAAACTGGAAGGGTGAATGCCTGTATTCTGGGTTTTCTGTCTAGGCAAGCACTTCGTATACATCTCATCAGACGCGAGACCAGTTGTGCTTACCTGGGAATTCTTGGGATGAGTGTTCACTTATAGGCGAGCATGTCTTCGCGATACATTATTTTTAACCCATTTACTTTGATTAGTCACTATGTTCCGTTTGTTTACCTTGCGGTAACAAACAAATGACCACTACCCTTGCTTTCATCAGATTTGTCTCACCTCATTCTTTTCGTCTAATTCTCTCACTCGTTTCCTTTCATGTTTCCTCTTTTAGAATGCCTCCTCGACGCGAAAGCCAGATAGCGACTGCCGAACTGGCAGAAATCATTGCGCAGCAAATGGCTGCTCAATTCCCAAACCTCTTTGCTCAATGGAATCAAGCCAACAACAACAACAATGGTCCATGCAATTTCAAGAGTTTTAACTCGGCGAAACCACTCAAGTTTAGTGGTTCTGAGGGAGCGACTGGGCTTCTTCAATGGTTCGAGAGCATTGAGAATACTTTCCGCCACGTGCAGTGTCCTGACAATCACAAGGTTGAGTTTGCTTCGAGTGTGTTCCAGAAGAGAGCCCTTACGTGGTGGAACGGGGTCATGAGAGATCGTGGTGCAGAAGTTGCTCTAGCACAGACATGGGCTGAACTTAGGGCCCTTATGATGAAGGAATTCTGTCCTCGTCACGAGATCAGGGCCTTGGAAAGGGAATTCGACGATCTTAAGCAAGACAGCGGTGAACATCGAGCCTACACTGATCGATATGAGGAGCTGAGTCTGTTGTGTCCTACCATGGTTACGCCTTTGGATAAGGCGATCGAAAAATACATTGATGGTCTCCCTGACTCAGTTCAAGACATTGTTACTGGTAGTAACCCCACTACGGTTAGGCAGGCCATTGAGCTATCTGCAACCTTGACTGAATCTCAGATCAGGAAACGTAAACTTTTTCGAAAGGGTGACAAGAAGCCAATCGAGGAATCAAAGACCATGGATGAACAGACTGGATCCCCTAAGCAGTCAAAGAAACGAAAGGCTTCTCAAAACTTCGCCATGGTTACTCACAATGATCAAGCCGTCCCCAACCAACCAGCTCACCCCCTGCTAGGAAGCCATACAATGGAACTTCACCTTTGTGCAACCAATGTGGCCTACATCATCATGCCAATGTGAAGTGCCGCGAATGCCAAATTTGTGGACGTAAAGGTCATACGGCAAAAGTTTGCGTAGCAGCAGTTGCACCAAATCAAGCTGACAACAATCCTGCTCAAGCTCGCTTTCCACCAGGTTCTTGCTACAATTGTGGCGAGATGGGTCATTTCCGAAGAAATTGCCCAAAGCTTGCTAATGCTAATCCAGCACAGAGATGAGCATCTGACCGACTAGAAGACAACACCCTTTAGAAATAATTACGTCTTATGTATTATTTTCTTTTGTTGTCAAGGTCCATGAAACAGTTGTTATCATTGTTTATAAATAAATCTTTTATTTACATTGCAATGTATTTATGAGGATTATATGCATAAACAACTTATCCCTTACAATACCGACAATTAAGGAATCGTATTCCTTGAAAAGCAAACTACCACCCAAATTTTTCTATTTTATGATCTCTTGCGTTTTCCACGAAATTCCTAAGTACCCGTTTCCTCCAAGGAAACGAAGTACAAAGCGCAAGTTACAACACTGGACGAATACCCAAAGTACCACTATAAATCCTTAATAGGGTACCTAAGGGTATTTTCGTAAATCCAAAAAATTTTTTTGTGTCTCATAATTCAGATATTATGTTCTTTGAAAACAAAATCGAATTTCTGGGAGATCTTCCTATCTTTTCAGATAGATCCCAGAGGACATTGAAGTCCATTGACTGGTTTCTATATCCATTTTCAATCGATAACAAGTTAATAACAAATTAAACAACTATGTGATTATGTGCTTATGTGTTTCCTTTCATGTTCTTGTGTAATCTAAGTTTTGTTATCCAAATTCTTGTAGAATCTTCCATATCTTCGTATAAGGGATTCATAGTAGGATATCCAAAGGTACTATATTAAATCCTCAATGGGCTTTTACGTAATAGTAAAGACCTTTGGATTATATTGTACTATTCCATAATTAGACCACTTGAGTGATCTAGTTAAACAGATTGATCCAAAAATCTGGTTAGGAATATCATGCGATGAGATAGCTGAAAGGACTCCTTGGTGGCCTAATTAAAAGGATCATTTGTCGATCTAATTAAAAGGACCTTATGGTAGTCTAGTCACACTCATCACAGGTTTGATTTTTCCTCCCCTTCACATTACAAAACAAATTGTGCGGACTGTGCAAGGAATTGCGTAATTATGGATGCATAAATAATTATGGAATTCAGTGCACCGAAACCACAGCAAGTTTGGTCGTGTGTCTAGAAATGACTCATTCTGTTCATTTTCGTTTCTGAAGAAATCGTGGAAGATGACTCGTTTCGTTCATTTTCATTCCTGAAGAAGTTGTGGAAAATGACTCCTTCTGTTCATTTTCGTTTCTGAAGAAATCATGGAGGATGACTCGTTCCGTTCATTTTCGTTTCTGAAGAAGTTGTGGAAATGACTCATTCTGTTCATTTTCGTTTCTAAAGAACTTGTGGAAAATGACTCGTTCCGTTCATTTTCGTTTCTGAAGAAGTGGTGGAAAATTACTCGTTCCGTTCATTTTCGTTTCTGAAGAGGTTGTGGAAAATGACTCGTTCCGTTCATTTTCGTTTCTGAAGAGGTTGTGGA
The DNA here is from genome assembly GCA_030545235.1 of Helianthus tuberosus. NCBI lineage: Eukaryota > Viridiplantae > Streptophyta > Magnoliopsida > Asterales > Asteraceae > Helianthus > Helianthus tuberosus. The sequence continues at coordinate 110,440,915 of CM060409.1, forward strand.
GAATGACTCATTCCGTTCTTTTTCGTTTCTGAAGAATGCCTGTTGAAAATAACTCCGTTCATTTTTCATTACTGAAAAATGTTCGTTAAAGAGAAATAACAGGATTATGCCTTGCATCTTTGATTGTTACTTAACACTAAGCCACAGATAGACTCCTACGAATTAATTTCGGGATGAAATTTCCTAAAGTAGGGGAGACTGTGACACCTGTGTCACTTCAACCATCAAACAAATGCCAAACCAATGAAATATTGTATTTCATACTTGGGATTTGTAAAAATATGTGTATCGTTTGCACAAATCAATTCTTGTTCAATTTCAAGCTCTAAATCGCTTTCTGGAAGGTTATACACGCACTGATGCGTAAATATGACCAGTTTAATGCAACGAACACTCCGGAATAGTGAAATAGGCTTAACATACCTTAAATAACCTTTACATAACTTAGAAATAAGTTTCGAAGGCTTTGGTATGGCAAAATCAAGTTAAATCGCTTATAGGGACTAAAGTTGACAAACTGCGAAAGTATGCCAATTTGAACTGTAACAAACATTCTGGAACATGGCCATAAGTTAAACATACCATAAATATCCTTTACATAGCTTAGAAATAGGCTTTGAGGGGTTCGGTGTGCTAAAATAAACTTTTAGGTCATTCAGGGACTAAAAGCGTCAAAAAGTGCACAAGTTTGCATTTTCGCGCATAACTTACGTTCTGAATACATCTGGACATCCAAAAATTTATGTAAGCACTAAAACATTTTTATTTTAGTGTTTGGCATAAGAAAAATCCATTCGTCGCGCAATTTGGATCGTTTTTCGCGCTTATGCGCATTCCGTCATAATTAAGCGAACATCGCGATCGTACGGCCAAACGAACCAACATCCGACATATTTTTGAGCATGTTTCATGTCCACAATGTTTAGGCATCATTTTAGGGCCTTAAAGTTGGCTTTACGGGCCTTAGAAGTGTCGGAAATGGCCTTAAACACGTGCAGGGGCTGAAACTGTCACTTTTGAAACTTGTTTTCTGATCAGAAGCTCCAGGCGGCCCGCCTGAGTTTTGTCTGATCCTGAAGCGGGCCGCATCAGCCCCCTGACAGCAGAAAACATGCAGAAACATCGAATCCGGTCCGTTCCACCCTTGCACATGGTTTTTCTCAATACTATGGGCTGGTTTTTGATGCACATGGTATTACAATACCATGGGTGCAAGTGTATGGCCAAGATCGAATCACGTTTTCCAAGAAACGATCCTAACGGCTAACCAAAAACTATAAATACCCCCCCCCCATGCCATTGCAAAACCCACTAGAATTTTGATTTGAGAAACTCTAAGTTGAAACCATTGTTTCATACCTGAGATTCTTGAATCGAGATTAGCATTCGGGGACCCTTCGTAAGTATTCTTTCGTTCTTTTATTGATTTTCGAGTCTTTTCGAGTCTGAAAGTCAAACTTTGTTTGACTTTCTGCGTTGACCAGTTTATGGTCAATGCGAAGTTCGTTTGAACTTCGCAACGTGATTGTAATCACGATGGTTATAGTCCCTTGGGACTATGCCTACTGATTTCCACGTTGTCTAGGGTCGTAGGGTAAGCGATCTAATAAATCGCTTATACCTTCGAACCCGACCCATTTGGTCGATCATTAGGATCCGACCAAATACATTAGGTGACCATAGTATATAGAGAATAACCTTCCGAGGTTATACCCTATGGTCGCTTCGTTTGAATAGTTGTATGATAGGTAGTTTATATGCCTTAGGTAAATTACCAGAATACCCTTTTCATGTATAATTGGTAATTAAGCATATGTAACCTAAACTTTTGTCACATAACTGATTATGTAACATGTTTAGGCATATAACACTTGTCATAGGGCTAGTTAGGCGGTCCAAACGCGTTTCACGCGAACGACGCGTTAAAGCAGCATAAGCTACCTAAACGGGTCGTAATGGGTCGTAAGCAATTATGTTAGGTTTCAATTAGTATGTAGGCTTTGTTAAACCATATTACACGAGTCTCCATACTCGTTTGGTTTACGAACCCTCATGCTACCCGATCTTCCGATTTAGGTCCGGTTTATTAACATAGTTACCTATATTAGGTGCCGTTTGATTCCGAGATCTCTATCATTATTTGATTGTCACTCCAGGACTACTGAGTAATCTCAAGTGAGTACATAGACCCCTCTTTTACTGTTTTCCAAACATTTTGGGGTGGAACACATGTGCCTACTTGTTACTTTCATGCTTTCCTGTTTTCACATCATATACTTGCTATGTTTATTAGTACATTCATAGTACATGAATTCATTACATTTTATGCTATGTGTGCCCATTGTGTGCATTACTTAGTACATCGTTTTACATTACATTACATTTCATGCTATGTGTGCCCATTGTGCGCATTACTTAGTACATCGTTTTACATTACATTTCATGCTATGTGTGCCCATTGTGTGCATTACTTAGCACATCGTTTTACATTACATTTCACGTTATGTATGTTCATTTGATTACATACTTAGTGCATCGTTTTCACATGCTTACATTTTGGGTATGACATTTGGTTTGTTTACAATGGAACAATACATTCATTAACATTAGCTACGCCGTTCGTTAGTAGGTAGTGGTACCATAGGAATTGACAACTCCCGTTCCTGAAATCCTGGGTTTGTTTGGATTGGAAGGAATGACCGAATTCGATATACATAACTTAGATAAACCTTTAATTTGTTTAAGGGTTTATCGCCACAGTCTCAAGGCTTGGATGTATGCATTATAACAATACCGCATAAATGTTTGTATCAGTATAGCATGCATTTGTTACACAAAACATAACTTTGATTTAAACTGTGTTTTACTTCAATACCTTGTTGTTGTGCATTTTACATATGGTTTAGTTGATACATTTCACTTACCATACATGACATTTCTGGTTACACATTACATGATCTACATTAAACATAAACATTTTGACAGTGATATACACATTTGGTGGTTTACATTGAACATAGACATTTCGATATGGTTTACACATTATCACATGACAATTCATTTATACATGAACAATTTACATTGACGGTTGGTTTGAGTAAGTGATTTAAGTAACGAGGCGTGTGTAATATGATACAAGCATGGTGGATACGCCGCTGGTACTTCCTATATATAAGTGATTGTATGGTATTACATATCGTAGCGTTATTTGAATCATTTCAATTTGGACATATAACATTTTATACAAATAACATACTTTTCACAATACATTGTTTTACAAACAACTTATCTTATACAAACTCATTTTTTTACATGGTTATTCATTTAACCTTACATTTATTTATACATATCATCTGATCTTATCGTTTTTCAAATGATTTACAAGACAAAGCAAATTACAAGGTTCATGACTAAACATTTTATCAAATATAAGTCATGAATCCTATTTTCACAAACCTATGTATCTCACAGGCATTTTTATGCTGACGTACCTATTTTCACATGTGTTTTCAGGAGATGATGCATAGGACTTATCGAGACATACTTAGGCGGACCTGTGCCTTAGTGACTTAAAACGAGACAAGAACTAGTTAATTTATGTTATGTACTCTTTGGTTCTTGTTTAAAACAATGTAAACTTTCATGTTTGATTAATAAAACGAAACTTCGATTTCCATGGTTGTGAAACATTAATTCTGTTACAACACTCCCCGACGTTTCCGCCACGTTTTGTATGTTCTACGTGGTCGGGGTGTGACAGCAAGGGCCCGGGTGGAACAGTTGTTAGGACCGAAATTCAGGAAAGTTTTGGATTGTGATGCGCGACAGTACAAGGAAATCACGATGGAATTTCACTCGACTTTCGAGTATAAGCAAGGGAGTTTTAATGAAAAAGATGCTATATTCTTTGCATTGGGTAGGAAATCTTATGAGATGTCAGTCCCTGAGTTTGCAGTGGCAACTCAGTTCTATACGGAGGAAGAGGTTAAGGCTCCCGAGTTTATCAACAGTCTGCAGGGAGTGTTTAAGAAGCAGCGTGGGTTTTGTGTTCTGACGAGTGAGTTAGCGAGATTTTGGAGCACCATATCGAGGGTGCCATATGCTATAGGGGCAGTTGCTAGTGATATTACTGATCCGGTTCTTCGCTATATCCACAAAATTCTAGCAGCGACTCTGGTTGGTAGAGGAGAGGGAGATAACAAGGTTAATCAAGTGAGTTTATTCTGTCTGATGTGTATGGTAGAGCAGAGGCCTGCCAATTTAGCTACTGTGTTTGCTTTGTCTGTGAAGAGGTTATGGAGGGGTGGTGCTGGAGCCCGTATTTATTGTGGGCCGTTGATTACTTGGTTGGCCGAGAGTTTAGGTGTGTTTGAGAGTTACCCGGCTGATAGGATGAAGAAGGGCCCTGACCCTTGTTTTATGAGTGTCCGGGATTTGCAGTCTTCTGGGATTATAGTTCGTACTGATCCGATTACTTGGGAGCCGATACGAGAGGGTCCACAGGTTCCGCCTCCGCCTGGTTCAGGTGCTGCGGAGGCTATGCAGGGTGCGGTTCCTACCCGTTATCAGAGGCCTCGTATTCCCCGTATTCGTCAGGATATTCTTGCTAGGCAGTACCCATTAGCGCAGCCACGACCCGATCCACTTACCTTGGATTCCTTATATGATTCTATGCAGGCTATGTTGACGACCAGATCGGTGGGTTGAGGCAGGAGGTTGTTTCAGGTCAGAGGCGATTGGTGGATGGTATGAGGGTCATTATGCAGGGTATTTGTCACACCCCGACCGCGTAAAACAACAAATCGCGGCGGAAACATCGGGGCGTGTTGCGACAGAATTAATTGTTTCATAACCATGGCACACAAAGTGTATTTTATTTATTAAACAAGGGTGTTACATTGTTTCAAACAGGAAATTAACGAGTTCAGAACATAATTAAACATAGTCTATCTTCTTTTAAAGTCTCTAAGGCACAGGTCCGCCCTAGTATCATGATCAACATCCTATGGAAAAGCACCTGAAAACACATGTGAAAATAGGTACGTCAGCATAAAAATGCCTGTGAGATACATAGGTTTTTGAAAATAGGATTCATGACTTATGTTTGAGAAAATGTTTAGTCATGAACCTTGTTATTTGCTTTGTCTTGTAAATCATTTGAAAACAATAAGATCAGATGATATGTATAAGTAATTGTCAGGTTAAATAAATGATCATGTAAAAATGATGTGTTTGTATAAGATAAGTTGTTTTGTAAATCAATGTCTTGTGAAAAGTATGTTATTTGTATAAAATGTTCTATGTCTCAGACTGAAATGATTCAAATAACGTTACGACATGTAATACCATACAAACACTTATATATAGGAAGTACCAGCGGCGTATCCACCATGCTTGTATCATATTACACACGCATCGTTAACTTAATCACTTAATCAAACCAAACCAACCAATGTAAGAAGCCTATGTTTAACCCAATTGTCAATTGTATTGAATAATATGTCAAAGTGTTTATGTCAAGATGTAAATCATGTCAAATGTCTATGTCAAATATCCATGTCAAATGTCTATGTCAAATATCCATGTCAAATGTCTATGTCAAATATCCATGTCAAATGTCTATGTCAAAATGTCATGTATGGCAAGCGAAATGTCTCAACTAAACCATATGCACGAAAACAAAGTATTGAAGTAAAACTTGGTTTAAATCAAAGCTATGTTTTGTGTAAATGCATGCAACTATTTAATATGTACATTTATGCGGTATTGTGAAAATGCATACATCCAAGCCTGGCGACTGTGGTGATAAACCCTTTAAACAAATTAAAGGTCTATCTGTCTTATGTCAACGAATTCGGTCATTCCTTTCTGTCCCCTTACCCTGGGATGTCCGGAACGGGAGTTGTCAATTCCTATGGTACCACTACCTACTAACGAACGGCGTAGCTAATGTTAATGAATGTATTGTCCCATGTAAACAAACCAAATGTCATACCAAAATGTAAACATGTGAAAACAATGCACTAAGTATGTAATCAAATGAACATACATAGCGTGAAATGTCATGTAAAACGATGTACTAAGTAATGCACACAATGGGCATACCTAGCATGAAATGTCATGTAAAACAATGTACTAAGTAATGCACACAATGGGCACACCTAGCAGGAAATGTCATGTAAAACAATGTACTAAGTAATGCACACAATGGGCACACCTAGCAGGAAATGTCATGTAAAACAATGTACTAAGTAACGCACACAATGGGCACACCTAGCATAAGATGTAATAAAATCATGTACTATAATGTACTAACGAACATAGCATGTATATGATGTGAAAACAGGAAAGCATGAAAGTAATAAGTAGGCACATGTGTTCCACCCCAAAACAGTTTGGAAAACAGTAAAAGAGGGGTCTATGTACTCACTTGAGATTGCTTAGTTGTATAAAGATAACCACCAAGCAATGTAAGAGATCTCGAAATCAAACGGCACCTAGTATAGGTAACTATGTTAATAAACCGGACCTATCTCGGAAGACTGGGTAGCATTAGGGTTTGTAAACCAAGTGAGTGTCGGAACTCACGTGATATGGTTTAACAAAGCCTACATGCTAAATGAAACTTAACATAATTGTTTACGACCCATTACGACCCGTTTAGGAAGCTTATGCTACTTTAACGTGTCGTGCGCGTGAAACGCGTTCGGACCGCCTAACTAGTCCTATGACAAGTATTATATGCCTAAACATGTTACATAATCAGTTACGTGACAAAAGTTTAGGTTACATATGCTAAATTACCAATTATGTATGAGAAGGGTATTCTGGTAATTTACCTAAGGCATATAAACTACCTATCATACAACTACTTACACGTCGTGACCATAAGGTATAACCTCGGAAGGTTATTCCCTACACTATGGTCACCTAATGTATTTGGTCGGATCCTAATGATCGACCAAACTGGGTCGGGTTCGAAGGTATAGGCGATTTATTAGATCGCCTACCCTACGACCCTAGACAACGTGGTAATCAGTAGGCATAGTCCCAAGGGACTATGACCATCGTGATTACAATCACGTTGCGAAGTTCAAACGAACTTCGCATTGACCATTACTGGTCAACGCTGAAAGTCAAACAAAGTTTGACTTTCTGACTCGAAAAGCAGTAAAAATAAGGAAAAGAACGAAAGAATACTTACGAAGGGTCCCCGAATGCTAATCTAGATCAGTATAGTTCAGGTATGAAACAAGGTTTCAACTTAGAACACAACTAATAAGATTCTAGTGCTTAAAAACAATGAAAGGCATGGGGTATATATAGTTTTCGGTGAACCGTTGAGATCGTTTCTTGGAAAAGGGGACACGATCAAGGCCGTACACTTGTCGGAAAGTCATGGTGCCTCAAAATGCTCACCACCATAAGGATTGGACACTTGGCAAGGGGTTAGGGAGTGCAAAACAGCTGAAAACAGGCTGTTAAGTACTCTGCATCTGGTCTGAACTTGCTTTACGGACCTCAAAGCTGCCAATGTTGAGGTCCGTAAGGTAACAACTTTGGCAGATTTACAGTTTTGGTCCCTGCAGCCCCTAAACTTGGTTTTCAATGCATTTTTGACACGTTTAAGGCCCGTTAACCCCATTTCAAAGCTCTAAAATGAAGTTAAAGTATAGGGAACTTAAAATGTGCTCAAAAATATGCCGGATGATGGTTCGTTTGGTCGTACGAACGCGATGTTCGCTTAATTACGACGGAATGCGCATAAGCGCGAAAAACAATCCAAATGACGCAACGAATGGATTTTTCTTATGGCGAACACTAAAATATAATGTAGTCATGCTTTCATAAATTTTTGGATGTCCAGATGTATTCAGAACGTAAGTTATGCGCGAAAATGCAAACTTGTGCACTTTTTGACACTTTTAGTCCCTGAATGTTCCAAAAGTTTATTTTAGCACACCAAACCCCTCAAAGCCTATTTCTAAACTATGTAAAGGATATTTAAGGTGTGTTTAACTTATGGTCATGTTCCGGAATGTTCGTTACAGTTCAAATTGACATACTTTCGCAGTTTGTCATATTTAGTCCCTGTAAGCGAATTAACTTGTTTTTGCCATACCAAAGCCTTCAAAACTTATTTCTAAGTTATGTAAAGGTTATTTAAGGTATGTTGAGTATATGTTGATGTTCCGGAGTATTTCTCGCATTAAACTGAGTACGTTTACGCACTAGTTTGCGTATAACTCTCCAGAAAGCGATGTAGAGTTTGAAATTACATAAAAGTCAAAACATGAAAAATGCATAACATAACAAAACAAACATTGGGATCAAATAACATTGTTTTATTGATAACAGAACTGTTCATAGTGATTACAAGCACAGTTGTTACAGTCTCCCCTACTTGTGGAAATTTCGTCCCGAAATTTATTTAGAGGAAACTCGTGGAAAAAGATGTGGATATTTCGCCTTCATTTGATCTTCGCGTTCCCAAGTAAACTCAGGTCCACGTTTAGCTTCCCAGCGAACTTTGACCAAAGGAATGCGCTTGCGTTTAAGCCACTTGACTTCACATTCCATGATTTCCACTGGTTTCTCAACAAATTTCAGTGTTTTGCCAACACGAATTTCGTCAAGCGGTATGGAGAAGTTCTCATCAGCTGTACACTTCTTGAGATTGGACACGTGAAAAGTTGGATGAACATTTCCCAGTTCAGGAGGTAACACAAGTCTGTAGGCTACCTTTCCGATTCTTTCGACGATCTTGAATGGTCCAACGTATCTAGGTGCAAGTTTTCCTTTCTTTCCAAATCTGATCACACCTTTCCAAGGTGAGACCTTAAGTAATACTCGATCACCGACTTGAAATTCAAAGGCTTTGCGTTTTGGGTCCGCGTAAATCTTCTGACGGTTTCTAGCTGCCTGAAGGTTATCACGAACTTTCTTGACCTTGTCAGTTGTCTCTAAAATGAGGGCAGGTCCAGTAAGTTGAGCCTCGCCAATCTCATTCCAGCAGACTGGTGAACGACATTTTCGACCATAGAGAGCCTCAAAAGGAGCCATTTTGATGCTAGTGTGATAACTGTTGTTGTAGGAGAATTCAATCAATTTAAGATGTGAATCCCAGCTACCACCGAAATCGATCACACAAGCTCTTAGCATATCCTCCAGAGTCTGGATTGTTCTCTCAGATTGACCATCCGTTTGCGGATGATAAGCTGTGCTCAGATTAAGTTGGGTCCCCATGGCAGATTGCATGGTTCTCCAAAAATGAGAAGTGAAACGAGCATCTCTGTCAGAAATGATGTTCAAAGGAACACCATGTCGAGCCACAATTTCATCTACATAGATTTGAGCAAGTCTGTCAGTAGGAAAATCCTCGCGGATTGGCAAGAAATGTGCTGACTTTGTAAGACGATCAACGACTACCCAGATGGCATCATGACCTTTCTTTGTGCGTGGGAGTTTAGTAATGAGATCCATAGTAATGTTTTCCCATTTCCAAACTGGGATCTCTGGTTGCACCAATAAACCCGAAGGACGCTGATGTTCAGCCTTAACCTTAAGACAAGTAAGGCATTTTGATACGTATAAGGCAATGTCTTTCTTCATACCAGGCCACCAATAGTGAGTACGAAGATCCTTATACATTTTATCTGAGCCCGGATGAATAGAATAACGAGACTTATGGGCTTCATCCATAAGCAAGGTACGAAGATCATCCTGGCTTGGGACCCACAAACGGTCCATGAAGTAATATGATCCATTGTCCTTCAGTTCAAGAGCAGGTGTTATGTGGTAAGGAAATTCCTTATCCATTAAACCTTGTGAAACACAAGATTGTTGAGTTTGAGAGATGCGTGCTTGAATATCGGATCGAGCTTGAATAACAGATTGAACGCGTACACAATGAAGCTTAGTACGTTCCTTACGACTCAATGCATCAGCTACGACATTCGCCTTACCAGGATGGTAGCGAATTTCGCAGTCATAGTCGTTTAAAAGCTCAACCCAACGTCGCTGTCTCATGTTGAGTTCTTTCTGATTGAAGATATGCTGAAGACTTTTGTGGTCCGTGAAAACCACACATTTTGTACCATACAAATAGTGTCTCCAGATCTTGAGAGCAAAGACAACTGCACCCAACTCAAGATCATGAGTGGTGTAGTTCTTCTCATGTATCTTCAACTGCCTCGATGCATAGGCTATGACTTTGTTCCTTTGCATAAGAACACAGCCAAGACCCAATTTAGATGCATCACAATACACGACAAAATCATCATCACCCTCAGGCAATGATAGTACAGGCGCATCGCAAAGCTTCTGCTTCAGGTGTTGAAAAGCTTCCTCTTGTTTGAATCCCCAGTAAAAGGGCACTTTCTTCTGAGTTAGAGCAGTTAGAGGAACTGCAATCTTAGAGAAGTTTTCAATGAAGCGGCGATAATAACCCGCTAGACCAAGAAAAGAACGAACTTCAGTAGGAGTAGTAGGCGTATCCCAATCCTTAATCGCACTGATCTTGGAGGGATCTACATGAACACCTCGTTCGTTGATAATGTGTCCCAAAAATTGAACTTCTTTAAGCCAAAATTCGCACTTGGAGAATTTGGCGAAAAGTTGCTCTTTCTTCAGGAGTTCCAGAGTAAGACGAAGATGCTGCTCGTGATCAGCTCGTGTCTTAGAGTAAATCAAGATGTCATCGATAAAAACAATGACGAACTGATCCAAATAAGGTTTGCAGACCCTATTCATTAAGTCCATGAAGACAGCAGGAGCATTAGTCAAACCGAATGGCATGACTGTGAATTCATAATGCCCATAACGAGTACGGAACGCTGTCTTCGGAATGTCTTCTTCTTGCACCCGAAGTTGATGATATCCGGAACGCAGATCAATCTTCGAAAAATAAGAAGCGCCTTGTAACTGATCAAAGAGGTTGTCGATGCGAGGTAGGGGATATCGATTCTTGATGGTAAGCTTGTTAAGCTCACGATAATCGATACACATCCTAAAGGATCCATCCTTCTTCTTGACAAAAAGAACGGGAGCACCCCAAGGTGAAAAACTAGGACGTATAAAACCTTTGTCAGAGAGCTCCTGAAGCTGTTTAGACAACTCTTGCATCTCAGATGGTGCAAGACGATATGGAGCCCTGGCAATGGGATTTGCACCAGGTACGAGATCAATGCGGAACTCGACTTGGCGTGCTGGAGGTAGACCAGGTAAATCTTCAGGGAACACTTCAGAATAATCCCGAACGACAGGAATATCTGAAATAGGCTTACCCTTGCCTTTATCTTCTGTAACATGTGCTAAGAAAGCCACATAGTTCTTCTGCAGATACTTCAGAGCTTTAAAACAAGACATGAGTTTGAGACCACCGGTAGGCTTCTCACCTTGAACCTGCAGGATCTCGCCTGTCGAAAGTGGCACACGAACAATCTTCTCAGAACAAACTATCTCTGCGTGATGCTTGGATAACCAATCCATTCCCACAATAACGTCGAAGCTTCCAAGTTGCATAGGCGCGAGGTCAATAGGAAAAAGATGGTCGTTAAGATTCAACTGGCAGTTGTGAAGAACAGAATCAAGAATTATGGGTTCACCACTAGCAACCTCTACTGTCAAAGATTTGCCTAGTTTCGTTCTAGACACTCGAAGCATTGGTTCAAAGGACAAAGACACGAAACTCTTATCGGCACCGGAATCGAAAAGAACAGATGCAGGCTGATTATTAATAAAGAACGTACCGTTCACCACATTATCGTCAGCCTGTGCCTCTTGGGCATTCATGTTAAAAACTCGGCCTCGAGCCGGAGCCTGATTCTGGTTCTGGTTCTGGTTTGCTAGCCTTGGGCACCGATTTCTATAGTGGGTCAGATCCCCACAATTGTAACAGGCACCTGGTGGGTATTGTGGTCGTGCAGCTTGACCCTGTTGCGGAGCAGGAGGTTGAGCAACTTGTTGAGCCGGGTTCTGAACCGTGGGATTCTGAGCAGATCGACAAACATTGGCGAGATGGCCTGATTTCCCACAGTTAGTACAGAAACGGCATGGAAGTTGTGGCTGGTGGTGACTGTTGCATCTATTGCACAAAGGTGCATTCCCTGAATAGGGTTTCTTCGCTGGAGGCTGTGCAGGTTGGTTGGGAGCTACCTGGTTAGCTTGAGCAGTGATAGCAAAATTTTGGGAAGCCTTACGCTTCTTTGCCCTCTTTGAAGAACCAGAGTTCTTTCCACTCAAGTTTTGACCTTTCTTGCTATCTTCCTTATCTGCCGACTGCTTCTTGCCCTTGTCACCCTTCCTGTGTAGCTTTCCCTTTCTAATCTGCGACTCAGTCAATGTCGCTGATAACTCGATCGCCTGACGGAGTGTGGCAGGTTCACTACCAGTAAGAATGTCTTGTACCGTGTCAGGTAGGCCATCGATGTATCTCTCGATAGCCTTGTCGAGTGGGGTAACCATTGTTGGGCAAAGCAGACTCAATTCTTCAAACCGATCAGTGTAAGCCCTGTGCTCACCACTATCTTGCTTCAAAACATCAAACTCTTTCTCCAACGCTCGCTGCTCATGGCGAGGACAAAATTCCCTCATCATAAGGGCTCTAAGTTCAGCCCATGTCTGTGCGAGAGCAACTTCTGCACCCCGGTCTCTCATAACCCCGTTCCACCATGTCAAAGCCCTCTTCTGAAATACGCTAGAGGAGAACTCGACCTTGCGATTATCCGGACACTGCACATGGCGAAAAGTATTCTCTATGCTCTCGAACCACTGAAGAAGCCCAGTCGCTCCCTCAGAACCACTAAACTTGAGTGGTTTAGCCTGGTTAAAATCCTTGTATTTGCACGGACCATTGTTGTTGTTGTTGGCTTGTTGCCATTGAGCAAAGAGATTTGGGAATTGAGCAGCCATCTGCTGCGCAATAATTTCTGCCAGCTCGGCAGTTGCTATCTGATTCTCGCGTCGAGGAGGCATTCTAAAAGAGGAAAACATGAAAAGAAACGAGTGAGATGATTGGATGAAAAGAATGAGATGAAACAAAATCAACAAAAGCAAAGATGGTGGTCATTCGTCCGTATCACAAAGCAAACAAACGACACACAGTGACTAATCAAAGTAAATGGGTCAAAAATAATGTACAATGAAGACATGCTCGCCTATAAGTGAACACTCATCCCAAGAATTCCCAGGTAAGCACAACTGGTCTCGCGTCTGGTTGAGATGTATACGAAGTGCTTGCCTAGACAGAAAACCCAGAATACAGGCATTCACCCTTCCAGTTTGCACATGTTCACATTATTTAAAACCCAAAACGTTTGACGGGATTTTGAAAATTAGAAGGCACAAGGCCAAAAACCAAACTTGAAAAGGGTTCAAAACCATATAACAGAGGGTTCAAAACCTTACAATTGAGGGTTCAAAACCTTGTAAAAATTTATTCAAAAACAGATGATTGTTTTTCAAAAATCGTTTCGGAAAATTTTTTGGTTCCTTGTTTTGTTAATCACTTAAGGATAGGTGATGTACATGTTTTAAGATCTAAACACAAGATAACTTGTGTTAGGTTCCTAGAAAAGTTATAGTCTAGGTCAAAGCATTACTAATAACCTAATTCCCTATAACCATTGGCTCTGATACCAACTCTTCTGTCACTCCCCGACCGCGTAAAACAACAAATCGCGGCGGAAACATCGGGGCGTGTTGCGACAGAATTAATTGTTTCATAACCATGGCACACAAAGTGTATTTTATTTATTAAACAAGGGTGTTACATTGTTTCAAACAGGAAATTAACGAGTTCAGAACATAATTAAACATAGTCTATCTTCTTTTAAAGTCTCTAAGGCACAGGTCCGCCCTAGTATCATGATCAACATCCTATGGAAAAGCACCTGAAAACACATGTGAAAATAGGTACGTCAGCATAAAAATGCCTGTGAGATACATAGGTTTTTGAAAATAGGATTCATGACTTATGTTTGAGAAAATGTTTAGTCATGAACCTTGTTATTTGCTTTGTCTTGTAAATCATTTGAAAACAATAAGATCAGATGATATGTATAAGTAATTGTCAGGTTAAATAAATGATCATGTAAAAATGATGTGTTTGTATAAGATAAGTTGTTTTGTAAATCAATGTCTTGTGAAAAGTATGTTATTTGTATAAAATGTTCTATGTCTCAGACTGAAATGATTCAAATAACGTTACGACATGTAATACCATACAAACACTTATATATAGGAAGTACCAGCGGCGTATCCACCATGCTTGTATCATATTACACACGCATCGTTAACTTAATCACTTAATCAAACCAAACCAACCAATGTAAGAAGCCTATGTTTAACCCAATTGTCAATTGTATTGAATAATATGTCAAAGTGTTTATGTCAAGATGTAAATCATGTCAAATGTCTATGTCAAATATCCATGTCAAATGTCTATGTCAAATATCCATGTCAAATGTCTATGTCAAATATCCATGTCAAATGTCTATGTCAAAATGTCATGTATGGCAAGCGAAATGTCTCAACTAAACCATATGCACGAAAACAAAGTATTGAAGTAAAACTTGGTTTAAATCAAAGCTATGTTTTGTGTAAATGCATGCAACTATTTAATATGTACATTTATGCGGTATTGTGAAAATGCATACATCCAATCCTGGCGACTGTGGTGATAAACCCTTTAAACAAATTAAAGGTCTATCTGTCTTATGTCAACGAATTCGGTCATTCCTTTCTGTCCCCTTACCCTGGGATGTCCGGAACGGGAGTTGTCAATTCCTATGGTACCACTACCTACTAACGAACGGCGTAGCTAATGTTAATGAATGTATTGTCCCATGTAAACAAACCAAATGTCATACCAAAATGTAAACATGTGAAAACAATGCACTAAGTATGTAATCAAATGAACATACATAGCGTGAAATGTCATGTAAAACGATGTACTAAGTAATGCACACAATGGGCATACCTAGCATGAAATGTCATGTAAAACAATGTACTAAGTAATGCACACAATGGGCACACCTAGCAGGAAATGTCATGTAAAACAATGTACTAAGTAATGCACACAATGGGCACACCTAGCAGGAAATGTCATGTAAAACAATGTACTAAGTAATGCACACAATGGGCACACCTAGCATAAGATGTAATAAAATCATGTACTATAATGTACTAACGAACATAGCATGTATATGATGTGAAAACAGGAAAGCATGAAAGTAATAAGTAGGCACATGTGTTCCACCCCAAAACAGTTTGGAAAACAGTAAAAGAGGGGTCTATGTACTCACTTGAGATTGCTCAGTTGTATAAAGATAACCACCAAGCAATGTAAGAGATCTCGAAATCAAACGGCACCTAGTATAGGTAACTATGTTAATAAACCGGACCTATCTCGGAAGACTGGGTAGCATTAGGGTTTGTAAACCAAGTGAGTGTCGGAACTCACGTGATATGGTTTAACAAAGCCTACATGCTAAATGAAACTTAACATAATTGTTTACGACCCATTACGACCCGTTTAGGAAGCTTATGCTACTTTAACGTGTCGTGCGCGTGAAACGCGTTCGGACCGCCTAACTAGTCCTATGACAAGTATTATATGCCTAAACATGTTACATAATCAGTTACGTGACAAAAGTTTAGGTTACATATGCTAAATTACCAATTATGTATGAAAAGGGTATTCTGGTAATTTACCTAAGGCATATAAACTACCTATCATACAACTACTTACACGTCGTGACCATAAGGTATAACCTCGGAAGGTTATTCCCTACACTATGGTCACCTAATGTATTTGGTCGGATCCTAATGATCGACCAAACTGGGTCGGGTTCGAAGGTATAGGCGATTTATTAGATCGCCTACCCTACGACCCTAGACAACGTGGTAATCAGTAGGCATAGTCCCAAGGGACTATGACCATCGTGATTACAATCACGTTGCGAAGTTCAAACGAACTTCGCATTGACCATTACTGGTCAACGCTGAAAGTCAAACAAAGTTTGACTTTCTGACTCGAAAAGCAGTAAAAATAAGGAAAAGAACGAAAGAATACTTACGAAGGGTCCCCGAATGCTAATCTAGATCAGTATAGTTCAGGTATGAAACAAGGTTTCAACTTAGAACACAACTAATAAGATTCTAGTGCTTAAAAACAATGAAAGGCATGGGGTATATATAGTTTTCGGTGAACCGTTGAGATCGTTTCTTGGAAAAGGGGACACGATCAAGGCCGTACACTTGTCGGAAAGTCATGGTGCCTCAAAATGCTCACCACCATAAGGATTGGACACTTGGCAAGGGGTTAGGGAGTGCAAAACAGCTGAAAACAGGCTGTTAATGTTGGACTCTGTATGCCCAAGACACATATTAAATTGATGTGGCTAGTACGTTATGATCCAAGTCGAGTCATACCCAATAACAAGCTAGACAAACACTTACAATATTTATTTATGATATGATCAAATAAATAAATATCAACACTTAGAATATTTAGAAATTGGTTTTCTAAATAATTGCACTTGACAAACTAATAAATTATATGGATAATTTATTTTGAGAGAATATTTTATTTTGTTATTTAATGGGTTAAATAACATAATAAAAGGTTGTATAAGTCTTATAACATATGATGTTATAATTTTATAAAAGTTATAAAATTAATCAAGACTTAAATTTATAAAAGAAAAAAATTTGAATTTTTTTTTATATAAATACAAGTGGGCCGCCCCCCCCCCCCCCCCATGGGGATTCCCAAAAGTTTTTTTCTCCAATGACATTCCATGCAAGATGTCATATTTAGATGGCTCTTCATTGGGTGAAAATTTGGTCCAATAAACATGCATGCAATTGCATGGGTTTTAATTGGGCATGTAGGGTGGCAATAATTCTCTCAATATTTATAAACATTTTCTATGGCAAAATAACTAGTGATGAACTATGGAAGACTTAAAAGATCTCTCAAAAATCGGCCAACTATGTGTGCCATTTGAGAAGTTTTTTTAGTTTCAAACTCAAGAAAATGCTCTCTAGAAATCAGCCATGAGATGGTTATTCAAAAGGGTCTTTCAAGTTTGATTTACAAGTGCAAGAACACTAGAAAAACCTCTATATATTTCGGCCATGAGATGGTTGTCAAGAGGATTTTTCTAGTGAGTTCATAAGTGTAGAAATCCTAGCTAACATGAGGTGTTTGTTGGAAGCTTGGGGTATACAAGCTTGAGGTTTTCTATTCTTGAAGACAACCATTTCAAGAATCATCATCTTCTTCACATCCATTACTCCATGGAAGGTAGTTTTCTAAACATCCTATGGTTGTATATGATAGTATGCATCTTCATATATGGATCCGGGTTTTGGGATTTTGCATAAAAATGGTTTTATATCTTATAAAAGTAACATGTTTTAAACTTATATTCCGCTGCGTTTTTATTTCATATGGATGAAATTGCTTTGATAAACATGTTAAAATCCCAACAATGCCATCTAGAGCCGCTTATATGAGTGCATGCTTCAATAGACTTAAAATTTTTCGGGTTTCGGGTTTGGTGAAAACCCTATGGCTGAAATTTTAAGTATGGTTATCCCTTTGTTTTTTCAAGATTATATTCTTACATGCATAAATGAATCTTGAAAAATTATTTCATATGGATGATTTGTTTGTTTGGACAAAACTAACCTTTTCGGTTTTTTGAACATAGCCGAAAATGGTTATTAAAAGGGAACCATTTTTTTTTTATGCTTCTTGAAATTAATACAAATATATATTTGGATATATATTTTGGTGCATATAACCTAGCCATGACCTTGTGTTGAATGATTGTGTTGTGATTTATTATTTCAAAGGTTGTAATAATTATTATTTTGTCTTCCATTTGTAAAGATATGTAATTTATTTATTTTCATTTGGTATGTAAAATAAATAGATTAGGTGCATTTTATTTTACTAGAAAAAATGTATTAGGATATATTTTGTAAAAGAAGATGCACACAAAAATGTGGTTTTGGTTTTTGCCAATATCGGGCATAAAGGACTTCATAGTTCTTAACGGGATTTTAGCCCGAAAACCAAAACACATTTTCGGAGTCCAAAGGAGTTTGGAGCTGAATATAAAAGACATTTGGAAGATCAAAGAAAGTGGAATAATCACAACACAAGAAGGATACTTGAAGCATTTGGATGCGGGATCAAGTGGGAGTTCAACGACACATTTCTTTGTGTCAATATTTACCCTTTAGGAAGGACCTTTTGGCACACTTGTTTCGGCTAACAAGTGTGGTCAAAATAGTTGGCTATGGTTATGCACCTAATGATATAAGTGTTGTGCTTGTGTGGTTGCTTATTTATATTGTTTTGATGATATTTGGATATGCATGCTTAACAAACTAATAATCAACAACAAGCGTAAAATTGGTTCTTTACAAGATCATTAAAATTGGTTAATAAAAGGTTATTAAAAAAAATTAATGATTTTATAATAAAATGGGTTTTTAAAAAGAACCATGAAAATTTGTTTTCACAAAAGTACCAAGGATTTGAATGCATGCAAATATATGGTACTTAAAGTTTTCTAAACTAGAATTTTTGAAAACTCAAAATCCCTTTTATAAAACAAGTCAAACACCATCCTTTTATACAACACTCGAATCACTTGGGAACTCTTTTGTGGGATAAAGGTCACCTAACCATATTTGAGGGAACTTGTATATTCGAGGTGGGTTTACCATGTTTGTGGGATAAAGGTCACCTAACCACTTATGTGTATAAACTCACACGTGTGTGTAAGTTGGACGACTTGATTTGGAAACCATGAACTTAGGGTCACCGAAGCATGGGGAACAAAGGTGTTGATGGGATTAAACATGCCAACTAAACATAAAGATGTTTAACCGATCCCATATGGCTAGAAGTTGCAAAGAGTTGCAATTGTCAAACGTTGACTACCTTGTTAATTTAAATAGAGGGATAAAGGTCACCTAACCAATATTTAAATGTAACGTTGGATTCTAGATTTTAATTATTAATTGTCTTTGAGACATAAAAGGGTATTAATGATTAAAATATAATAATATCGAAAATACTAAAATTGAACCTTGTTAAATTTTGTAGATGGCCGCTAACAATATTACCCAAACCGTCCGTAACCTATCACTAGAAAACGATCCTAATCCCGATGAACATCTTATGGAAGATAAGGATGCCTATAACGATTGGATTAAGTATATCGAGGATACTACGCAAGCCTCTTGCCTCATGTTAGGAATTATGATTCCCGAGATTCAAAAGTTTCTGAACATCATGAGCACACGACATGATTACCCGATTATAGGAAATGTTCCTAAGGGTAGAACGCTTCGAAACCGTTCGAGCGCTTCATGCATGTCGAATGGAGGAAACCCAATCGGACTCATCTTATGTTTTAAGATGAAAAGCCACATTGATCACCTCGAAAGGCTCGATATGGATAAAAGGATTTTATCCATTCTAATGATCAATGAGGGTGGCAACAAGAAAGGGCATCACCCCGACACCAAAGCAAATGTTGCAAATGGAAACGGGTAATTCAAAGGGAAATAATTAGAAAGACTAAAGCGAAACCACCGAAACCAAAAGAGAAGAAGGCAAAGGTTGCCACGAACGATCCATGCTTTAAGTGTGGAGAGATAGGGCATTTAAATAGGAATTGTCCAATCTATCTCAAAGAGTTGAAAAACAAGAGGGATGCTAGGCAAACCTCAGGTACAATCTTAATGATACAAATTGACCTTAATGTTATTTCTTCTAACACATGGGTATTAGATACCGGATGTGGAACTCATGTTTGCAATTCATTGCAAAAGGTTCAAAAGAAATAAACATTACAAGAAAGGAGACTATGTTTTGAAACTTCCAAATGGTTTGGAAATTGTTTTAAAATGTTTTGAATGCTCCTAGTTTGACTAGGAACATTATTCAAGTTTCCCTTATAAGACAATATGGTTTTGACTTAAAGATTGCAAACATTGACATTTATATCGATGAATGACATGTTTTTCTTTAAACCTATGCCTTCAAATGGTATTTATGAATTGGTTCATAATAATACATCATTTGATAGTTAAATGTACCAAGTAATCACCAAGAAACTCAAAATGGATTTGAGTGAGACTTATCTTTGGCATTATCGCCTTGGTCATATAAACAGATGTCGCATGTAAACACTTCAAAAGAATGATCTTTTGGAAACAAATGAAATTGATTCATTTGATATATGTGAATCTTGTTTACAAGGTAAAATGACTAAGAAACCCTTTAGTGGGAAAGGGCAATAGATTTCTTAGGTATCATACATTCGAATGTATGTGATCCTTTTAAGCCAATGACTAGGTGTGGTGAAAGATACTTCATTACTTTAACCGACAACTATAATAGTTATGGTTATGTGTACTTGACACAAAGAAGAAGTTTTGAAACGTTCAGAATCTTCAAAAGTGAAGTACAAAATCAACTCTTTAAAGCTCTTCGTTTCGATAGAGGAGGAGTCGAACTCTATTAGATATGGTTCGATCTATGATGGCTAGGAGCGTATTATCTCTATCACTTTGGGGTTACGCTTTGCTCTCCGTGGCCCATATAGCCCCAACCAAGAAAGTGGATACGACGTCTTTTGAAATATGACATGGAAAGGTTCCATCATTATCATATTTAAAAGTATGGGTTGTGAAGCTTATGTGAAGCTATACACCCCAAATAAAAGTACGATCCACTAAGTGTATCTTCGTAGAATATCCTAAAGATGATATAGGATATTATTTCTACGATCCAACAGAGCAAAAAGGTATTTGTTGCTCAAAAGGCTGAGTTCTTGGAAGCTAAGTTCCTTGTGGAAGGAATTAGTAGAACAGTGGAACTTGATAAGGATCAAGAACCACAAACCGATACACGTTTGGTTGATACTAGCATTCAACAAGAGGTTGTTGAAAAATGATCAAGTGGTTGATCAACACACACAATACGTTCGCAAATCTGGTAGAATTAGTAATCCACCTAAAAGATATGGATCTTTCATGGACGGATGCTACGTGGTAGATTCGGGTGAACTAACCACATACCATGATGCAATGTCAAAATTCGATTGTGACAAATGGATTGAAGCCATGAACGTAAAGATGCAGTCCATGTATAACAACCAAGTATGGAAATTGGTTGTGCCACCACTTAACTCTAAAGTAGTTGGAAGTAAGTGGGTTTTCAAGAAGAAAACAATAATGCATGGTAACTTGGATACTTGTAAAGCGAGACTTTTAGCAAAAGGCTTCACTCAAACTCAAAGGGTTGATTATGATGAGACCTTCTCGCCCATGGCGATGCTAAAGTCAACTAGGATATCATTTGCCATACTTGCACAATATGATTATGAGATTTGGCAAATGGATCTCAAAAACGACTTTCCTTAATAGATATCTTGAGGAAGATGTCTATATAGTTAAGCCTGAAGGTTTTGTCGATCCAAAACATCCTAACAAAGTGTGCAAGTTAAAGAAATCAATCTATGGATTGAAACAAGCATCTAGAAGTTGGAATCACCGTTTTGATGAAGAGATTAGGGAATATGGATTCATCAAAAACATTGATAAAGCTTGTGTGAATAAGAAGGCTAGTGGGAGCATTATTACTTTCTTTGTATTATATGTCGATGACATTCTACTATTTGGAAATGACATTCCAACCATGGAAGGAGTAAAAGCCTGGCTTGGAAGTTGTTCTTCCATTAAGGATCTTGGTGAAGTCGCCTATATTTTGGGAATAAAGATCTATAGGGATAGATCAAGGCGCTTGATAGGTTTAAACAAAAGTGCATACATTGACAAAGTCTTGAAAAGGTTCAAGATGAAGAACTCTATGAAAAGTTATGGTACCTATTCAAAGAGAGGACAATATTGAATGCGTTTCAATGTCCAAGCTCAAAGGATGAGCAAGAAAGAATCAAAGGAATCCCATATGCGTCAGCTATAGGATTCATTATGTACGTAATGATATGCACTAGACTGGACAAGTTATGCGCTTTAAGCATAACAAGAAGAAACCAGCTAGAAACGGTCATTTGGTGACTGTTGTATATATTGAAATACCTTAGAAGGACTAAGGATATGTTTCTAATATATGGATCTGGTTAAAAAGAACTCGTTGTAAAAGGGTTACAAGGATGCGAGTTTCGGAATTCGTTGTAAAGGGTTACATGGATACGAGTTTCCAAACTGATCAAGATGGTTCTCGATCACAAATAGGGTAACATTGTCCACTACAGAATCAGAATACATCGCCGCTTCATTGATTGTGATAATTCATATGGATCTGCCACTTGAATTATTGCCGATCTAGGGGAAGTCCCTACCATTCAGGACCCCTAGAGATCTTTGTGATAACGATGGTGCGATTGCTTAAATCAAGGAACCTCGTGTACATCGAAAGACTAGGCACATTGAGCGGACTTTCAACTACATAAGGGATGAAGTTGAAAAAGAGAAAGATATGTATTCGCAAAGTTCACACTGATCAAAATATTGCGGATCCACTCACGAAGCTCCTTGAATGGGCAAAGCATGAAAGGGTCATACTTGTGCCTTAGGACTTCGATATTCTAGTGATTGGATTTGATCTATTTTGTATTTGGATATTGGAACAACTGTTATTATAACTCATTATGGTATTTTGAGTTATGTTCCATATTAGCATGTTTAAATCCGTGAATAAGTTACTTATTCTAAATGTACGTAGTCGATCATACTTGTGGGAACAAATATGAATGAAAGACTATTATGAACTTGGATTGGTAGATATTCATGAAGTATGAATATAGAGCAAGGCGTTGCTGCCAAGGTTCATAGATATTTGTGGGATACAAATATTGGACTGACTCGCTCTCAAATATTACTGCATGGAATCATTTGTGATTGGTCATAAGTAAATTTGAGTAAAGGAGAATATCATAGTATCCTCAGACCTGAGATACATATTGGGTCTTGATATTCACCAAATATTATGCCTTGACTTATTTCTTCGCTGTCAGTAATATGACAGTACATAAGGTTAAGCTCAGGTATGGTACAAGGTGATTGTGAGAGACGTATGTAGTCAAGATGGGATTTGTTCCTCTTATTCGTTGAGAGTAAGATGTCTAAGGCCTGCAAAAGTTAAATCAACAGAGAGTGATCACACTGTGTCTCTGGATTTGACATGACATCTGTAACGAAAGGATAAATGATAGATTCACCTAAATCATTTCAAGTAAGGGACTTGAAGAGGATGATGTTATTGAATGGCACATATAGTCATACGTATTAGGGGTAGTAAACCGAAGTTAGGCGTTATTTACTGCTTGCATCAATCTTCTATGTATCTTGTGCAAGTGGGAGATTGTTGGACTCTGTATGCCCAAGACACATATTAAATTGATGTGGCTAGTACGTTATGATCCAAGTCGAGTCATACCCAATAACAAGCTAGACAAACACTTACAATATTTATTTATGATATGATCAAATAAATAAATATCAACACTTAGAATATTTAGAAATTGGTTTTCTAAATAATTGCACTTGACAAACTAATAAATTATATGGATAATTTATTTTGAGAGAATATTTTATTTTGTTATTTAATGGGTTAAATAACATAATAAAAGGTTGTATAAGTCTTATAACATATGATGTTATAATTTTATAAAAGTTATAAAATTAATCAAGACTTAAATTTATAAAAGAAAAAAATTTGAATTTTTTTTTATATAAATACAAGTGGGCCGCCCCCCCCCCCCCCCCATGGGGATTCCCAAAAGTTTTTTTCTCCAATGACATTCCATGCAAGATGTCATATTTAGATGGCTCTTCATTGGGTGAAAATTTGGTCCAATAAACATGCATGCAATTGCATGGGTTTTAATTGGGCATGTAGGGTGGCAATAATTCTCTCAATATTTATAAACATTTTCTATGGCAAAATAACTAGTGATGAACTATGGAAGACTTAAAAGAGCTCTCAAAAATCGGCCAACTATGTGTGCCATTTGAGAAGTTTTTTTAGTTTCAAACTCAAGAAAATGCTCTCTAGAAATCAGCCATGAGATGGTTATTCAAAAGGGTCTTTCAAGTTTGATTTACAAGTGCAAGAACACTAGAAAAACCTCTATATATTTCGGCCATGAGATGGTTGTCAAGAGGATTTTTCTAGTGAGTTCATAAGTGTAGAAATCCTAGCTAACATGAGGTGTTTGTTGGAAGCTTGGGGTATACAAGCTTGAGGTTTTCTATTCTTGAAGACAACCATTTCAAGAATCATCATCTTCTTCACATCCATTACTCCATGGAAGGTAGTTTTCTAAACATCCTATGGTTGTATATGATAGTATGCATCTTCATATATGGATCCGGGTTTTGGGATTTTGCATAAAAATGGTTTTATATCTTATAAAAGTAACATGTTTTAAACTTATATTCCGCTGCGTTTTTATTTCATATGGATGAAATTGCTTTGATAAACATGTTAAAATCCCAACAGTTAAGTACTCTGCATCTGGTCTGAACTTGCTTTACGGACCTCAAAGCTGCCAATGTTGAGGTCCGTAAGGTAACAACTTTGGCAGATTTACAGTTTTGGTCCCTGCAGCCCCTAAACTTGGTTTTCAATGCATTTTTGACACGTTTAAGGCCCGTTAACCCCATTTCAAAGCTCTAAAATGAAGTTAAAGTATAGGGAACTTAAAATGTGCTCAAAAATATGCCGGATGATGGTTCGTTTGGTCGTACGAACGCGATGTTCGCTTAATTACGACGGAATGCGCATAAGCGCGAAAAACGATCCAAATGACGCAACGAATGGATTTTTCTTATGGCGAACACTAAAATATAATGTAGGCATGCTTTCATAAATTTTTGGATGTCCAGATGTATTCAGAACGTAAGTTATGCGCGAAAATGCAAACTTGTGCACTTTTTGACACTTTTAGTCCCTGAATGTTCCAAAAGTTTATTTTAGCACACCAAACCCCTCAAAGCCTATTTCTAAACTATGTAAAGGATATTTAAGGTGTGTTTAACTTATGGTCATGTTCCGGAATGTTCGTTACAGTTCAAATTGACATACTTTCGCAGTTTGTCATATTTAGTCCCTGTAAGCGAATTAACTTGTTTTTGCCATACCAAAGCCTTCAAAACTTATTTCTAAGTTATGTAAAGGTTATTTAAGGTATGTTGAGTATATGTTGATGTTCCGGAGTATTTCTCGCATTAAACTGAGTACGTTTACGCACTAGTTTGCGTATAACTCTCCAGAAAGCGATGTAGAGTTTGAAATTACATAAAAGTCAAAACATGAAAAATGCATAACATAACAAAACAAACATTGGGATCAAATAACATTGTTTTATTGATAACAGAACTGTTCATAGTGATTACAAGCACAGTTGTTACAGTATTCGTGTGCAGCCGCTGCCTTCTTGGCAGCAGACTGAGGCAGGGCCCAGTGGGGTACATGCAGGTGATGAGGAGTAGGGCGAGGATGCAACGAGGATGACAGCTTATATCTTTTGTTTATTTTTATCTTTATGCTGTTTTTAATCCTCGTTTATTGGTTTGTACTTGAATACGTTAAACAGGTTGGTTGGGATTTTGGGGATGGTTGACGTTTGGTGATTGGATGTTTGCACTAACACTTAGTAGCTTACATATTATCTTTTGCTAGTGTTTGGTGTTTGCTTGATTAGGGTGATTGTAGTAGCCGCTTTCGTTCGCGTGTCCGAGGTTAGGAGTTGTTTGCTGAGCGCGTATCGAATTGGAGGGCTTATGTGGAAACGACTGGCACTTTGACAGTCTCACATACTCAGCTAAGTCGTTTCCCTTTTTGTTGTTGTTGTATTTTTTTTATTTATTTCGTTTGCAGTTTCTATTTTTAGGTAGTTGTTGAGTCGTATTTTCGTTCTTGCATTAGGGACAATGCAATCTCTAAGTGTGTGGATGGGATACTTGTAAATATTTGAGTCATAAATATGAAAAACACAAAAAATTAAAAAAATTCAAAAATTCAAAAAAAAATAAAAAATTTAGAAAATGTCTTTCGAATAAAAAAAAAGTTTGCAAATTAAAACGGAAAATGATAGAAAAGATGAATTTTTGCTCGGGTTCGAATAATAATAATAAGAGAATAATATAAATCGAGCTTGCGTCTAGTTTGGGATTTGTGGATAGGCCCGGGTTTGGTTTTAAGTCCCTTTGAGTTAAAATATACCTTAATTGTCGGTCTGCTAGTGGGTTTTTGCCTGGGAGATATGGGAAATTAAAACTGCCAATAAGAGTATAAGGGGCACCGTTATAAGTTAAAACTGTTAGAGTTTGTGATCATAAAAAAATAGAATAAAAAGTGAGCTAGAAACTAAATGAAAGTAATGCATTCCTATGTAGTCTGAGCTGGGGATAGTGACTCTACAGCAAGATTACCGCTAGGGTGTGTGAAATCGATCGTGCAAATAAAGAAAAAAGTACCGAAGCTTAAGTAATCCGAGTAGGGGATAGCGACTCTACAGCCGGATTGCCTCTTGGTTAGGGAAAGCATCGTCTAGACTCATGAAAGCAAAAAAAAAAAAAAAAAAAAAGAAAAAAAAATGGAAAAGGAAAATTTTTGATTGTAAACTCTTTTGGTTTTGATATAAGACGGTTAGGAATTGGTCCAGTGATCGTTCCTTTAGTCCTATAAGCTTGAGGTGGGAGTAGGTGGACCGTAAATTCTGGTGTGAGGCCCTTGGTGGATTGACCGCACTTAAATTTAAATCACATGATAAGGGCTTAGGATTGGATTTGGGTTTAAAGGGACAAGTATATTCGCAATCGTGGCTAACGCAAGCCTTGGTTTTAATTAAATATACATATGTTTTTGACCCGAGTGATTATTTGTCTCTGATTCCGTTGCATAATTCTTTTTCGAGGACGAAAAAAGAGTAAGTGTGGGGATGTTTGATGTATTGCAAAATACATCTTTTATTCGTGTACAGTTTGTATAGTTTTCGTTATATTTAGTTTGGTTTTTCGTTAGAATATGCATACTATTGATAAAATCGTGTTTTGCAGGCCTTGATGCTTAAATATGCGGGAAACCGAGTGAAACGAGTCAAAATATTGAAGTGTCAAGTGTTGAAGCATGTTGGAAAGGTCGGGAAGTTGAAATAGAGTTAAAAGGCTGAAAAATCACTCTCTGACACCTCGTGGGAAGCATGTTTTCAACTGTTTTGGGGTGATTCATATGTGTTAAACGATTTCGATAATTTCAAAAAGGAATACTATGGTTTATATTAAACACAACGATTTCGATAATGTGAATGAACTTGTTTGGGACGTATTTACATAACGAATGACATTCATTAGCTTTGGCCGAGCCGACCAGTAGTATGTTATGGTACCATAGGATCTGACAAATCCCGTTATCGGACTGCCACCATGGTTATGTATGGGGGTTATGTGGGTAACGACTGAACCTGATGATTGTTAACTTACCCTTTGGTGGTTTGTTAATACGAGTTGAACGATGGACGAGTTACGAAGGTTTGAATTTTATAAACGAGACGACCAAAAGTATTTTTCATAATTAAAAGGAGAATGATTTGAACGATTGGACGATTTTGAATGATTGAACGATTGAACGATTTAAACAATTGGAACGATTTGAACAAGTTAAACGAATTGAACAAACGATGGGTTTTTGGTTTGTGATTAGATAACGGGACGGGTATAATGTGATAAAAGCATGGTAGATACGCCGCTGGTACTTCTTATATATAAGTGCTTTCATCATATTATATTCCGTGGTGTTATTTAGTTCACTTGGACGAACGATTTTAAACGATGTCACACAATGATATTTATTAAACGATATAAACCATACGAGTTTTATTACGAGAACGATTTACAATTTGGTTTATTTAAACAAATGTTTTGGGTTAAGATTCATGGCACGAGGTTTTATAAACTATAATCAACTTGTTTGAGTTGGTTAATCATATTGCAATACTAAACTCTTTTCAAAACAAGGTTTTCAATTATCGACTCTTGTAGTCAAACGAGGTATTGCAAATGAGCCATGAATCCGACACTCTCACAAAACCTATGTGCTCGCCGGCATTTCTTTGCTGACTTTATTTTCGCATATGTTTCAGGTGGTGTTGAATGATGTTGATTGCGACTAGGATGCATGCTCACTTAGGACTGGACGAGGCCTTAGTGATTAAATAACAAATGATAGACAATGTGGTTGTGTTTTAACTTTAATTTCAAGACAATGCAAATGGATAATATCTAAATAAAACAAAACTTTTGAATCCATGGTTGTGAAATGATGTATTGCAAAATACATCTTTTATTCGTGTACAGTTTGTATAGTTTTCGTTATATTTAGTTTGGTTTTTCGTTAGAATATGCATACTATTGATAAAATCGTGTTTTGCAGGTCTTGATGCTTAAATATGCGGGAAACCGAGTGAAACGAGTCAAAATATTGAAGGGTCAAGTGTTGAAGCATGTTGGAAAGGTCGGGGAGTTGAAATAGAGTTAAAAGGCTGAAAAATCACTCTCTGGCACCTCGTGTGAAGTTTTCTGGCACCCGGCGAGAGACTGAATGTAGTACATGAGAAAAAAAACAAGGTGGCACCCCGCCACCCATTCCTAAGTGGGTGGCACCCCGCCAGAAGGCTGTTGCTGGCAGATTTATTCGAATTTAATGAAAGGGTGTTATGGAAAGTCATATAAATACATCTTAAGCTTGGAAAAAACCCTAGTTCGAGGTAAATCGACATAGTCGAGGTAAATCGACATAGTCAAGGTAAATGGACATAGTCGAGGGAAATCGACATAGTCGAGGGAAAAATCGACTAGGGTATAAGCCTACTCATTACGAGTGCTCCCTATGTCCTCACATGCCTTAAAGTCCTTGTAAAACAATTATGTTCATACACGCTTTTCATATCTGTTTACAAAGGAGTCTCTCAAAGATTTACAAGATTACAGTACTCACATAAAACGCATGAACTCGCTCAACTTTCGTTGATGTTTTCCAAAATTACATGTATTTCAGGTGACAGGATGGATCTTGGGCGCGGGTGTCGTAACTAGAAGTAGACTTCAAGTTTAGATGTCATCCACTTTTGTTGTTTTGTAACCAAGTCGAAGGTTGTGTTTTAAAACTTAAATAACCAGTGTTTGTAATACTCAAATTTTATGAATGGATGAACATCGTTTTAATCATGTAGTTGTTATTATGATTGAATGCAATGATATTAAACCAGTCACACATCATACGCTTCCGCAAAAGTCAGGGTGTGACACTTTTAATGATGGTGACTATAATGCCCTTCAGGTTGCTCCTAGACAGTTCGATGAGAGAGTTTTCAAGGTAAACAAACAAACATTCATCATTCTTCTTCTTCTTCTTCTTCTTCTTCTTCTTGTTTTGATGGGAAAAGTTGATAAAATTTAGAGTTTGCTGCTACTGCAGGCCTTAGATTATGTGATTGCTAAAGCAAGACAAGTTGGAATTAGGATTTTGTTTAGTTTGGTTAATAATCTCCAAGCATATGGCGGCAAGAGTAAGTATGTGAAATGGGCATGGGATGAAGGTGTCGGCTTGAGTGCCTCCAATGACACCTTCTTCTTTGATCCATCAATTCGCCTTTATTATAAGAATTATGTCAAGGTTACTTACTTTCCCCTTCACTATTCTCCTTTTTTTTGGTAAAGGGTTACCCCGGTGATTCTATTAAAAACAATCCAAATAAGTACAAGTAGTGAGGATGTGTTCCACACTAGTTTATATATAGGACATGCCCCATATATGTACGCCAAGCAAAAATAAACAATGATACCTATGACACCACAAAACCTAGTCTACTACACATTATGGACAAATATCTAGTAGACAAGAAACCAAACCAACCCAAAACTAAAAATCATCCTCCATCATCAAAAATGAGATTGCCACAGATCAGCAACCCCTTGATACGAACCATCAACAATCTATCCATTGGAGATCTTCGTGGACGAGGTGCTTGCCCCTGCTTTCGACGACACAGGAAGTGAACCCGAAGTCATAAACTCATTAGTTTCATTATAGGTTCCAATAACCTCCTCATCATCCGAGTCCTGCTGATCATGTTTAACTTCACCAGTTTTACCCACATTGTTACCTTTATCCATTAAAACATCAAATGGATTATGCATTTTGACACTAGATGACGGACCCGAGGTAGTAGCCCCACCTTGAGACTTGGATCCAATCGGCCGATATTCAAATTTCTGCTTCTGTTTATTAACAGGAAACCCTGCTTTCCTAGCCGCTTTCTTGCGATCCACATCCATAAAACCCTCTTTGTCTACAACCGGCTGCTTCACTTGATGCCGAGGCTTGTTTCCCTCTTGCTTATTCTGAATCTTGGCCGGCCCTGTAGGGGTCCTCCTAACTTGCCTCGGGCAAGAATCATCTGAATGACCATATACTTTACAATGAGCACACCTAAGAGGACTCCATTCGTATTCCACCCTCAGTTTTTCTTTGATAAAACCTTCACCCTCCAGTTCTGGAACCGCTATAACTATCTCATCCTTAAGATCAGACTCAGCTGAGATTTCTATAAGAGCTCGGGCATAACTGCTCCTACCCCAAGTGTCCATGCACATTGACGTAGTGTACGAGTCCAAAAGCTTCTCCTTTCTTTACATTTGCACATTCACATTCACTATTCTCCTTTCTTTACATTTGCTTTGCTTTGCTTTGTAGACCATCTTGACTAGAAAGAACACCATCACTGGAGTCGTGTACCACGATGATCCCACCATTTTTGGGTGGGAGTTTATCAACGAGCCCCGTTGCATTACTGATGCATCCGGTGATACTCTACAAATAACTCATCTCTTTTACGCCTTTGTTCTTCAATTTTATAATTACTTCATATAAATAATTACAACATAAAATCGGCTCTTTTATTAGCCCATCTGTAGTGGTCACCCCCTTTACCAAAACATAACCCCCATATCATATGTGTAGTGGATGTAGTCCCATTCGGTTATATATATATATATATATATGTGTGTGTGTGTGTGTGTGTGTGAGAGAGAGAGAGAGATAGCGAGAAACCAAAACAATAACCCCGCTATCACCATCACGCCCTTCATAGATGGAGCCCCATAACGCCTAGGGGACAGTGTTCTGGGCACTATGGGGCATTATAGCCCAAGATGGCGCTTGCACGAGCAGCCACTACACATGGCCTTAGCAGCAAAGGAGTCACCTCTGTTTTTTTTTTTTTACTTATGAATTTCCGTTGTTGTATGTGACACTTGTGCTCTGTAAACGTTGTATGATGTAAAACAATAGCAATTATCAATGAAACAATGTGTTTTGGTGTTAATATTTGTGTATTTGTGTTTGACGATTTTACGATTTGATTCTAGTTCGATTTCAAGCCCTAAATCGCTTTCTGGAAAGTTATATGCAAACTGATGCATAAACGTAATCAGTTTAATGCAACAAACACTCCGGAATAGTGACATAGGCTTAACATACCTTAAAAAACCATCACATAACTTAGAAATAAGTTTTGGAGGGTCTGGTGTGTCGAAAATAAGTTTATTCAATCGCAGGGACTATTTACGACAAATTGCGAAAGTATGCTGATTCTTATGGCAACGAACATTCCGAAACTTGATCATAAGCTAAACATACCTTAAATAACCTTTACATAGCTTAGAAATAGGCTTTGAGGGGTTCGGTATGCGAAAATATGCTTATTTGATCAACAGGGACTAAAAGCGTCAAAAAGTGCATAAGTTTGCATTTACGCGCATATCTCACGTTCTGAACCTATCCGGACATCCAAAAATTTTTGTAATCATTAAAATATTTTATTTTAGTGATTGGAATGCAAAAATACCATTCGTCGCGTAATTTAGATCGTTTTCGCGTCCGTTCGAGTTTTCGTCGTAATTAATCGAATAACGTGACCGTACAACCAAACGAACCGACATCCGTGATATTTTGAAGCATATTTAAGTCCCCTATGCTTTAACATCCTTGTAGAGCATTGAAATTGGGTTAACGGGGGTCAAACGCGTCGAAAAACAAGTTTTGGAGCTGCAGGGACCTGTTTTGACAGTTTTGAAAAGTTCTGGTCTGGGATCTCTAGCGGCCAACGAAAGACTTTGTTGTTTCCTTCGCGGCCCGCGAGAGCTGGAGCTGGCAGAAACATTGAATCTGGTTAAAACAGCCTGTTCTCATGGTTTTAATCCCTGATTTAGCATATCATTTGCTTGTTTTTGTGCTCCCCTTGTATTGTAATCTATGTGCCACAAGTGTATGGTTGAGATCATTCTTTGATTTGCTCAAAAACACTTGTAATCATCCTAAGATCTCAAGACTTTCTATAAATACCCACCAAGTTTGCATTCATTCCTTGCTCAAATTGATTTAATCTGCTCTAAGTTGAAGCTAAAGCTTCATACCTGAGTATTTTAGATCAATTCTTCCTAGCTTGGACCTTTTGTAAGCTTCTTTCATGCTTATTTATGTATTTCAAGCATGAAAGTCAAACAGTGTTTCACTTTCTGCTTTGACCATGAATTTGGTCAACACAAAGTTCGTTTGAACTTTGCAACGTGAGCGTAATCACGATGGTTATAGTCCCTTGTGACTATACCTACTGATTACCACGTTTATTAGTCGAAGTGACGAGTTAAAGTTTCTGTCAAAATGCCGATTATGCGCATTTTTGCGACGAAGCTATTTTTCGGGTATCAAAACACTTTGTTTTGATATCAAACTTGTTTTCTAACTTAGTTAAACATGTTTTAACATGTTTAACTCGTCACTTTTAGTCTAGTACTTGTAAAGGGTCGTAAGTCAAGCGGTCTTGACAACCGCTTAGACTATCAAACCCGACCCGTTTGGTCGATCGTTAGGATCCGACCAAACATATTTTATGACCATAGTTGTATAGGGAATAACCTTCCGAGGTTATACCTTATGGTCACTTAGTTTAATTAGTTGTATGATAGGTAGTTTATATGCCTTAGGAAAATGACCAAAATGCCCTTTTCATGCATAATTTGATTTTAAGCATATGTAACCTAACTTTTGTCACTTAAACTGATTATGCAACATATTTAAACATGTTAGGGCATATAATAGTTGTCATGGGACTAGTTAGACGTCTCGAACACGCATTTGCGCGAACGACAAAGTAGCGTAAGCTACCTAAATGGGTCGTAACGGGTCGTAAGCACTTAGGGTAGGTTCCGATTTAGAATGTAGGCTTTGTTAAGCCATATCACATGAGTTCCAATACTCATTTGGTTTATGAGACCTCATTCTACCCGATCTTCCGAATTAGGTGTCGATTTATTAACTTAGGGATCCGATTACTTGGTACTACTTGATTTCCTTGGTTTGCCCGAGCTTTGTTAAGTTCAATTAGATCGAGGATACTTTGCAATTCAATGCGAGTACATAGTTCCCATATTTTGCTGTTTTCAACTGTTTTGAGGTGATTCATATGTGTTAAACGATTTCGATAATTTCAAAAAGGAATACTATGGTTTATATTAAACACAACGATTTCGATAATGTGAATGAACTTGTTTGGGACGTATTTACATAACGAATGACATTCATTAGCTTTGGCCGAGCCGACCAGTAGTATGTTATGGTACCATAGGATCTGACAAATCCCGTTATCGGACTGCCACCATGGTTATGTATGGGGGTTATGTGGGTAACGACTGAACCTGATGATTGTTAACTTACCCTTTGGTGGTTTGTTAATACGAGTTGAACGATGGACGAGTTACGAAGGTTTGAATTTTATAAACGAGACGACCAAAAGTATTTTTCATAATTAAAAGGAGAATGATTTGAACGATTGGACGATTTTGAATGATTGAACGATTGAACGATTTAAACAATTGGAACGATTTGAACAAGTTAAACGAATTGAACAAACGATGGGTTTTTGGTTTGTGATTAGATAACGGGACGGGTATAATGTGATAAAAGCATGGTAGATACGCCGCTGGTACTTCTTATATATAAGTGCTTTCATCATATTATATTCCGTGGTGTTATTTAGTTCACTTGGACGAACGATTTTAAACGATGTCACACAATGATATTTATTAAACGATATAAACCATACGAGTTTTATTACGAGAACGATTTACAATTTGGTTTATTTAAACAAATGTTTTGGGTTAAGATTCATGGCACGAGGTTTTATAAACTATAATCAACTTGTTTGAGTTGGTTAATCATATTGCAATACTAAACTCTTTTCAAAACAAGGTTTTCAATTATCGACTCTTGTAGTCAAACGAGGTATTGCAAATGAGCCATGAATCCGACACTCTCACAAAACCTATGTGCTCGCCGGCATTTCTTTGCTGACTTTATTTTCGCATATGTTTCAGGTGGTGTTGAATGATGTTGATTGCGACTAGGATGCATGCTCACTTAGGACTGGACAAGGCCTTAGTGATTAAATAACAAATGATAGACAATGTGGTTGTGTTTTAACTTTAATTTCAAGACAATGCAAATGGATAATATCTAAATAAAACAAAACTTTTGAATCCATGGTTGTGAAATGATGTATTGCAAAATACATCTTTTATTCGTGTACAGTTTGTATAGTTTTCGTTATAATTAGTTTGGTTTTTCGTTAGAATATGCATACTATTGATAAAATCGTGTTTTGCAGGCCTTGATGCTTAAATATGCGGGAAACCGAGTGAAACGAGTCAAAATATTGAAGTGTCAAGTGTTGAAGCATGTTGGAAAGGTCGGGGAGTTGAAATAGAGTTAAAAGGCTGAAAAATCACTCTCTGGCACCTCGTGGGAAGTTTTCTGGCACCCGGCGAGAGACTGAATGTAGTACATGAGAAAAAAAACAAGGTGGCACCCCGCCACCCATTCCTAAGTGGGTGGCGCCCCGCCAGAAGGCTGTTGCTGGCAGATTTATTCGAATTTAATGAAGGGGTGTTATGGAAAGTCATATAAATACATCTTAAGCTTGGAAAAAACCCTAGTTCGATTTTGGGGACTTCTTTAGGCAATCTTGGAGCATTCTTGGCGCACAACCGGAGATTTCAAGGCTTTGGAATCATTGGTACGAGTCAAGGGCGAAGAATCGAAGGATCTATCGGGTTTTCTAATCCCTTGTTTTATCGATTACTTTTCTTGAAACTTGTTACAAAGAATTCATATTTAGACATCTTTGTTTTGTTTGCACTTATTGACATGCTTGGCTAAATTTATAAACCACCTAGACTTGATGAATGGATTAATATAAAGTTTTTACCGTTTTCGTTATTTGCATGATTATTATGGGTTGATTGTGTTTAGTAAGCGGTTTGATTTAATGATTTGATGTGTATGCATGCTTTGAGTTGGTTTATTGTTATTATTTGCTTCATATGATTCTTAGTGACGGTCTATATCACAACATAGAGTCATATTAGGGTTTAGGGTTTCGGTGAGTGTCTATATCACGTTAGAAAACCTTCACTCTTTAGGGTGAATTGCGCAATAACCCCTAGAAGTAATTGGTAATAATTTGCTAAGTCTTAGTGTTCTACTAGTCCTAATACCTGGAAAGTGAGGGGCTATTGGTAGGTCTTACCCGGCGAATTGCTTTAGATAGTCCTTGGAAAAGGTCATGTCTTGGTTTACCTGTCGGTTTTATTAGTCTATCAAGTCAAATTAATTAATTCAAACTACCCTAGATCTATGATTGGAAAAGAGTAGGTCAACATTAGGGTACTTACACAATAATTAGACAACTGGAAGGCGTCTAATAACCGGTAGGATTAACGGCCTAGGTAGTTCCACAGGTTTCTCCTTGAGAAGGGTCGAGGGGCTTAGTTGGTTCTTAATTGGTTTAGTACTTTAAGATCCCGGTTCCATAATTCATGCAGTTAACTTAATCGGTAACCTCTTAAAAACGATCCAGGATTCTTGTCTAGGTGGTCTCGTTCTCATATAAGAAAAGTCCTCAGTCTTTATTCGTCTTTAGTCTAGCTCTAGTTTAATTTAGTAGTTTAATATAGATTTCCTTAGTTTTCCGTAACCCCCCCCCCCCTAAAACAAATAAACAAGTTTGAGTCGTGTCTGTCAGCGTCTATTAGAGTCTAGTTCACGTGATTTATAGAGTCTCGTGGTTCGATATCCGAACTTCCTAGGTTTTTTTTTTTGGGTAAAGGGTTACCCCGGTGATTCTATTAAAATGCAACCGCAAATAAGTACAAGTAGTGAGGATGTGTTCCACACTAGATCATATACAGGACATGCCCCATATATGTAAATCAAACAAAAACCAAAGACCTATAACACCCCATAACCTAGTCTACTATACATCATGACCCGACATCTAGTAGACAGACAATGCAAAAACCACAAAACATAATCTTCAACCACCATCATCAAAGATAAAGTAGCCACAAAACAGCAGCCCCTTCAGACGAAAAGCAGACAGCCTATCCATTAGAGAACTTGGTAGAAGAGGTGCTTGCCCCTGCTTTTGAAGAAAAAGGATGAGTACCCGATGTCATAAATGCACTAGTTTCATTGTAGACTTCTTCAACCTCCTCCTCATCCGATTCCTGCCTGTCACTTGACGGTTTCTTCTCCACTCGACCCACATTGGTACCTCCCTGATTACCAGTATCATCCTTCAGAATGTCAAACGGGTTAGATGTTGAAACCTGATTCTGCATCGGACTCTTTGAGGATGATTTTGGTTTAGGGTTGACAACTGGCCTGTAAACTAACTTAGGCTTCTGATTTTTCATATGGATGCCTTGGTTGTTCACTTTCTTCTTCTTGACCCCTACAACCTGAAATTCATCATTAATCTTTTCAGCATCCCCACTAGAAGATACCTGAGGGTTGTTCGGGCACGAGCTGTCATCATGACCAAACACACAACAAGAGGAGCACCTTAGAGGCTCCCAATCATATTCAATCTTGACCTCCACCTTTGAATACCCACTACCATCCATAGATGGGATAGCAACAGTAACACTCTTTTTTAACTCAGCCCCCGCTTGCACTTCAATAAGCGCTCTAGCATAGCTGCTCCTACCCCAAGATTCAGCACACATCGAGGCAGTATACGTATCCAACATCTTAGGTATCCCAATCATAGAGGCAACCAAGCTAAGCCCATCCTTAGTAAATGCCGCTAACGGCACATCAAGCATCTTGACCCAAACTGGAACCACTTTAATGTCCTCTTTTTCCATCTTGATAGAGGGCGACCACTCCTTCAAAATTATGGGAACACTTCTGATTAGCCAAGGCCCATCCTCTAGCATTTGATTCATCCCTTCCTTAGAAGTAAACTTAAAGAAAAATAACCCGTTTGCATTCATCATGATCCGGGATAGACCATATTTAGCCCAGTTGTTTTTAGCAAAGTAATCGACCACAGGAAATGCCAACCGTTTACCCAGAAAATATCCAAACAAAGTGTTAGCATACCTATCAGTAACTTGTTGAACCGGCGACAACGGAATAACAACATCAGCACCATCAACTTTCTCGGCAGATTCCATCGCCCGAAAATTCACTTTAACCTTCTCCTTTGTATTCTTTACAATGTGAGCGAAAGAAACAGGATCTGCAGGCCCCGAAGTTCGTGCTTTGCCTTGAGCAGCCCTGTTTCCAGCCGAGAAAGATGCACCAAATAGGTCTGATTTTGGCGTATACTTGCTAGGGTAATCCCAAAAGTTGTCTGACTTTTCGACATCCCGTTTTTCCAAACGAACCGGAACTGTGACCTTTGTGAGATCATCGATGATGTTTGAAGACTTAGGGTCATTTTGTGTTCCAATCGTTACACCACGCTTTGGCTGCAAATTGTTCCCATCAACATCAAGAAACCGTGCAGCAATTTCGTCAAACGATAATCGCGGCTTCCCACGAATATCCTGTTGGTTTCCACCAGAATTGTTACGTTCATCCATTCCAATAATGACAGAATGCCGGCTGAAACAAAAGCAACTGTGACAAACCCTAACCGAACTCAAAACAACTGAAAACAATCAAACCCTAGCCTCCGTCAAGCTTAAGTTCGATCAAAAACCCAACCAGAAGCCAAGTTATCGACAAACCCTAGCTCAGATTTGCAGCCTCCAAAAAGATTTCTTTCAGCAATCAGATAACACCCACTAGACACTCCCAATCTTCCGAAAACAGATTGTAGAAACCCTAGCAACCGTACCCAAATATGCAGAAACAAACCTGACAACCTTGGCGCCGTCAACCCTAATGCAATCAGGAGATGACGAATCAGCGAACGGCAATGAAACTCTCTTGTAGTAAACCCAAACCAGATTAAACTTGAATCCAAAAAACCACAGCAGCCAAGCGCAAAGAGCCCAAGAACAGAAGAAAAAACGTAACCCTAATACCTAAAAACGAACCAAATACGATTATAATGAATTGCAAGGATAAACTAGAGATCATAAGACTCTAGTCAC
The DNA here is from genome assembly GCA_030545235.1 of Helianthus tuberosus. Lineage (NCBI taxonomy): Eukaryota > Viridiplantae > Streptophyta > Magnoliopsida > Asterales > Asteraceae > Helianthus > Helianthus tuberosus. The sequence goes on from CM060409.1 coordinate 110,479,477, forward strand.
ACAAACAATCCTCGTAATCAGCATGAAATCACGAATTTAAGGTCACAGAAAGGTGGTCAATCTCCATGTTGCCACTAGGAATCTGCCATTTATCGAGTTATACTACATTGATCGGTACAATTGCCGATTGTGTGGTTTTAGGTCGAGTCTAGAATTAAAGCTTTTTAGTGTCTAGCATAAAGAGTCTAATATAGTTAATTTTTATAGTCTGTTCAGCACACATCATGAAACAATAATTCTGTCGCTCCACTCCTCGACGTTTCCGCCGCGGTTTGTTGTTTTACGCGGTAGGGGTGTGACATTGTAGTAACTAGAAATTGTGTGGTTGTAATTGTAGGATTGGATAGAAGAGATGTCTTCATTTGTTAAGTCAATTGATAGGAAACACATGTTGACCATTGGCCTCGAAGGGTTTTACCTAATAGTCCTAAGAAAGATACAGTCAATCCTGAATTTTGGGCTGCTGATCTTGGAGTTGATTTTATACGTAACTCTGCACCCTCAACCGTCGACTTTGCGTCTGTTCATATTTATCCTGACCATTGGTAGGTAACCTTTACCTATTGTTTATCTTATCACATTTAGAAACTTACTCATGATATACATAGGTTTAAAAAGAAGAGCCTTGAAGGAAAACTAATGTTTGTGGCCAAATGGATGCGCTCTCACATCGAAGATGGTGATCAAGTGCTGAAGAAACCTGTGGTGTTTACAGAATTTGGTTTATCAGATCTAAACAAAGGTTTTGACCCTTTTTAACGAGACCGATTCCACAAAACTGTTTTTGATGTGATCTATGAATCTATAAAGAAAAAGGGGGCCGGGGGAGGATCGTTTGCGTGGCAGTTCTTCGTTGAGGGAATGGAAGATTATAATGATGATTTCAGGATAGTGCCATGGAAGAGAGCTTCGACTTACGAGATTATAATCCAGCATACGTGCAGGTTAGCTAAAGCTCATGGGACGATTGCATCGCAAAAAGAAAACTTGAAGCACCTTTGTAATCAGCGATGAATGAAGAAATAAATCGTTTTCATTGCTTTTGTTACATGGGGGGTGAGGTTTTGGTTGATTGTAGGGGATGGTGATGTTTACTTTTAGGTAAACCTTGTGTTTATATATATATATATATATATATATATAAATATATATACACATCAAGACGTTATGTAACCATACAATTCATTCTTTCTCTTTTAATTATATAAGGTTATGTGAGTAAAATGTGTGATTCTTCACTCAAAGGTGACTATTTCCTTGTGCTATCAATGTTTAAGCTATCTTGGGTTTGGAGACTCGGATGGTCTCTGTTTTTAAGGTATCTTGGGTTTGGAGACTTTTTCAAACACTATCTGAATGTTGATCCTTCCCTGTATAGGTCGGCCTCCACCAAGGGTCAGCGTTGAGTCCGTTTCTTTTTGCGATTGTCTTAGATGGGTTGTCTAAGTCAATTCAGGAGACGGTTTCATGGTGCATGCTTTTTGCAGATGATATCGTGCTAGTTGCAGAGACTAAACAACGTCTGAATGCGAAGTTAGAGGAGTGGCGAGCAGCTTTAGAGACTAAGGGTTTAAGGATTAGTCGCTCTAAGACCAAGTATCTTTATTGTGATTTCAGTGATGTAGGCGACAACGATGACATTCATATCACCATTGAGGGCCACGTGGTTCCGCAGGTAACTAAGTTCAAGTATTTAAGATCTTTTGTTCAAATGGATGGAGAGATAGATAGTGACGTAGCACACCGCATACAGGTTGGCTGGTGTAAGTGGAGAGCTGCAACTGGGGTTTTATGCGACAAGAGGTTCCCAATTAAGTTAAAGGGAAAGTTCTTCAGGGTTGCAGTGAGATCTGCTATGTTATATGGGACAGACCGTTAGGCGACAAAAAAGACACAAGCGCGCAAGATGAAAGTAGCGGAGATGAGGATGCTAAGATGGATGTGTGGGCATACGAGGTTGGATCGAATAAGAAATGAGGTAATAAGGGAAAAGTTAGGAGTGTATAAAAAATGAATGGGGTTTAAATAGGTGGTAAAGGTAAATAATAAAATGAAAAAAAAAATATTACCCTACCCAACGGTAGTTTTTTGAAATCCCTAATCACCCCGCGTTTTCACAATCACGCCATGACTAAAAACTCAAAGAAAACACCCAAGGGGCGGTGTGCTCGACGTTATTGGGCGTGAAGTGACAAGATCACGCCACTTCACCTTTCCCGTGGTGTGGTCTAATGGTCCCCATGGTTTTCAATCTTCACTGTCATGACTAAGTGGAGAGCTGCAACTGGGGTTTTATGCGACAAGAGGTTCCCAATTAAGTTAAAGGGAAAGTTCTTCAGGGTTGCAGTGAGATCTGCTATGTTATATGGGACAGACCGTTAGGCGACAAAAAAGACACAAGCGCGCAAGATGAAAGTAGCGGAGATGAGGATGCTAAGATGGATCTGTGGGCATACGAGGTTGGATCGAATAAGAAATGAGGTAATGAGGGAAAAGTTAGGAGTGTATAAAAAATGGGTTGAATGGGGTTTAAATAGGTGGTAAAGGTAAATAATAAAATGAAAAAAAATATTACCCTACCCAACGGTAGTTTTTTGAAATCCCTAATCACCCCGCGTTTTCACAATCACGCCATGACTAAAAACTCAAAGAAAACACCTAAGGGGCGGTGTGCTCGACGTTATTGGGCGTGAAGTGACAAGATCACGCCACTTCACCTTTCCCGTGGTGTGGTCTAATGGTCCCCATGGTTTTCAATCTTCACTATCATAATATTTTGAATTTTACCTATGTAAGTAAAATTTATCAATAAAGACAAAGTGCTCTGATCTTACAAGTTGGTTGAAAATGCATGGATGACACTGATTTGTGAATTATTTCCTTTATAAACACCCCAATTTTTCTAATAAAAGCGACAACTATTTAATATAAAATTCAGTCGACTTTCGTAAATATGATTGTAGTATTCTTAATAACGTATGTAATATATGTATAAGTAATCTTTCAGTATTATAGGTTTCACTATTTAAAAAAAACAATGTGTCATGCGTGTACATCGCTAGTATGAGAGCGTATAAGCATATTATGTAATTACTATAAGTCGTACGTAGTGGGGCGAGATGGACAAGTTTTTGTGGGAGATAGCGCTCCATAGCGCCCGCCACACCATTACAGGCAACGCTATAGGGTATTTTTCTTGAGGCCAGCGTTATGTCTATAGCGGCGTGAGAGGAGTCTTATTTCAAAAAAAATGACCGTTCAACGGTCAGAAATCCAAAAAAAAAAATTCATTTTCAAATCTATAAATACTCCCCATATCTCCCAATTTTTTTTTAAATTCATCACACTCTCATTCCCCCTTCTCTACATTTTTTTTTATAAAAATATAGAAATTACTCCCACTTTCTTCTAAAAAAATAATGGGCTCCCCATCGGAAGATTCGTTCACCGATTTTTACCGAAGATTTTTTCCACCTTACTTAAATAATATGTAGGCAAAATTTGATGTATCGGACTTGGTAATTCTTTAACTTGTAACTTAGTGGTTTTGGGTTCATTGTTCATTTAAGATAATCTTTTTGTTAATGTGGGTAGTCCATTTGGTAGAGGCATATGCCTTTTAAAGGTCTTATGTTTAAACCTCAGCAAGAGGGAATAATTAGGGATTATTGGTGAAAAGAGATGACATTAGCCGTTAATATATATATATATATATATATAGGGAGAGGATCATGAAAAAACTACATATAAATGAGAAAACTAGAAAACTAACTAAAAAACCTATAAAAAAACTAAAAAACATACCATTTTTTTTACAATTTTTATAAAAAAAATCGCTAGTTTTTATATATAAAAAAATTTCAAAATTTTTTTTTTGTTGTACTGCACATGTGCATTATATGTGTAATACACATGTGCACTATATCCGTAATAGTGCACATGAGCAATACAACAAAAAACTTTTTTTTTATTTTTTATTTTTTTGAAATTTTTTTTCCATGCATAAAAAGCTGCGATTTTTTTATAAAAAATTTAAAAAAAAAATTGTTTTGTTTTTTTGGCTTTTTTAGTTAGTTTTTTGGTTTTCTCATTTAAACTAGTTTTCTCATGATCCATCCCCTATATATATATAGGGTAAGGTTATTGTAAAAAAGACCTAAAGTGTGAGAAAGGTAAGAAAGAATATAAACCATTAGATCATTGATCTAATGGTTAGTATTAAAATGGAAATATTGTAATTAAAATAGTGTTTTCTAAATACTTATTTGATTTCATAGGGGTAAAACAGGCCATTCACAATATTTCAAATCAATAACCGTATCTAATAACTCCTGATTTCTCTCTCATTGCGATCCTTACGCTGGAAAAAACAAGGTGTTCTTTCCCACCAAAGATTATCTTCATCAGATGACAATGAGCCCTAAAATTGAAGTCGTATACAAGCGGAAAAAGCACAATTCATCGTCTGAGAATTTCGAACGAAGGATGAAGAAGAAGATGGATGATTCAAATCGAAAAGACATTACAAGCCGACGGCTTAAACTACCAAAAATGAAGAAAACAACATCTGATTTTAGAAAAGGTTCGTTGTTCTTCTTTGATGTTTTTGAAGTTTAATGGTGTTTTTTATAATGTAAGATAGTTAATGTTAACAAAGATCAAAAGGGACTGATCGATTGTCCAATGGGTTTGGTATAATAAGAGTGTTATAATGGTGTTTTATGTATGTTTATCAGTTAACTGTGATATGAAGATTGTGTTTGTTGTTGTTGTGCACGGTATTTTTTATTATATATGGTGTTATATAGTTCATGTTTAATTGGATATGGTGTTATGTGGTGTTTTTGTGAACATAATGAGTTAAGAATATGTATGGTGTTATGTATATTGGTGTAACACCTGTGTTTATAATCATTGTAAACAGTTCAGTTATCAATAAAACAAATTTATTTGATCCCAATGTTTGTTTGTTTATGTTTGACATTTTTCATGTTTTGACTTTTATTCAATTTTAAACTCTACATCACTTTCTGGAGAGTTATACGCAAACTTGTGCGTAAACGTAATCAGTTTAACGCGACAAACACTCCGGAACATCAACATATGCTTAACATACCTTAAATAACCTCTACATAACTTAGAAATAAGTTTTGAAGGCTTTGGTATGGCAAAATCAAGTTTAATCGCTTACAGGGACTAAATTCGACAAACTGCGAAAGTATGATGATTCGTACTGCAAAATCAAAGCCTATTTCTAAGCTATGTAAAGGATATTTATGGTATGTTTAACTTATGGTCATGTTCCGGAATGTCTGTTACAGTTCAAATTGGCATACTTTCGCAGTTTGTCAAGTTTAGTCCCTCTAAGCGATTTAACTTGATTTTGCCATACCAAAGCCTCCAAAACTTATTTCTAAGTTATGTAAAGGTTATCTAAGGTATGTTAAGCCTATTTCACTATTCCGGAGTGTTCGTTGCATTAAACTGGTTATATTTACGCATCGGTGCGCGTATAACCTTCCAGAAAGCGATTTAGAGCTTGAAATCGAACGAGAGTTGATATGTGCAAACGATACACATATTTTTACAAATCCCAAGTATGAAATACAATATTTCATTGGTTTGGCATTTGTTTGATGGTTGGAGTGACACAGGTGTCACAGTCTCCCCTACTTTAGGAAATTTCGTCCCGAAATTCATTCGTAGGAGTCTATTTGTGATTTTGTGTTAAATAACCATCAAAGATAAGCAAGGCATAATCCTGTTATTTCTCTTTAACGGACATTTTTCAAAAATGAAAAATGAACGGAGTTATTTTCAACAGGCATTCTTTAGAAAATGGAACATGAAGGAATAAACAAGGATATTCATTTCCCTCGATGGATATTCTTCAGCAACGAAAATGAACGGAAATGAGTTAACAAAAATGAACGAAACGAATCATTTTCCACGATTACTTTAGAAACGAAAATGAACAGAATGAGTCATTTTCCACAACATCTTCAGAAACAAAAATGAACAGAATGAGTCATTTTTCACCATTTCTTCAGAAACAAAAATGAACAGAATGAGTCATTTTTCACAACCTCTTCAGAAACAAAAATGAACAGAATGAGTCATTTTTCACCATTTCTTCAGAAACAAAAATGAACATGGTTAACTCCAGATACATGACAAAACTTGCTGTGGTTTCTGTGCACTGAATTCCATAATTATGTATGCATCCATAATTACGTAACTCCTTGCATAGTCCGCACAGTTTGTCTTGAAATGTTTTAGGGGAGGAAAATCAAACCTGTGATGAGTGTGACTAGACTACCATAGGGTCCTGTTAATTAGATCGACAATTGATCTTTTTAATTAGGCCACCAAGGAGTCCTTTCAGCTATCTCATCACATGATATTCCTAACCAGATTTTTGGATCAATCTGTTTAACTAGACCACTCAGGGGTCTAATTATGGAATAGTACAATATAATCCGAGGGTCTTTACTATTACGTAAAAGCCCATTGAGGATTTAATATAGTACCTTTGGATATCCTACTATGAATTTCCTTATACAAAGATATGGAAGATTCTACGAAGATTTGGATAACAAAACTTGGATTACACCAAAAACATAAAAGGAAACACATAAGCACATAATCACATAGTTGTTTAACTTGGTTATTAATTTGTTATCTTTGGACGCGGGTACTTAAAGTACACCAGGAATCCAATTCGTGGATTTCATTTGGCACTTTAATTATTCCAAGAATCCATCCATGAAGATAGGATGATCTACCAAAAATTCGATTTTCGTTTTCAGGAAAACGCAATATTCGAATTAAGGTACACAATAATTTAGGACATACGGAAATACCTTTGGGTACCCTATTAAGAATTTATAGTGGTACTTGGGGTATTCGTACAGAATTATAACTTGCACCTTGTACTTAGTTTCTTTGCAAGAGACGGGTACTTAGGACCTTTGTGGAAAACGCAAGAGAATGTAAAATGGAAGAATTTTGGGGGTAGTTTGCTTTTCAAGGAATATGATTCCTTGATTGTCGGTATTGTAAGGGATATGTTGTTTATAGATATAATCACATAAATACATTGCAATGTAAATAAAAGATTTATTTATAAACAATGTTAACAACTGTTTCATGGACCTTGACAACAAGAGAAAATAATACATAAGATGTGGTTATTTCTAAAGAGTGTTGTCTTCTAGTCGGTCAGATGCTCATCTCTGTGCTGGATTAGCATTAGCAAGCTTTGGGCAATTTCTTCGGAAATGTCCCATCTCGCCACACTTGTAGCAAGAACCTGGGGGAAAACGAGCTTGAGCAGGATTGTTGTTAGCTTGATTTGGTGCAACTGCTGCTACGCAAACTTTTGCTGTATGACCTTTACGTCCACAAATTTGGCATTCGCGGCACTTCACATTGGCATGATGATGTAGGCCACATTGGTTGCACAAGGGTGAAGTTCCATTGTATGGCTTCCTAGTAAGGGGTTGAGCTGGTTGGTTGGGGACGGCTTGATCATTGTGAGTAACCATGGCAAAGTTCTGAGAAGCCTTTCGCTTCTTTGACCGCTCAAGGGATCCAGACTGTTCATCCATGGTCTTTGATTCCTCGATTGGCTTCGATTCCTCGACCGGTTTCTTGTCACCCTTTCGGAAAAGCTTACGTTTCCTGATCTGAGATTCAGTCAAGGTTGCAGATAGCTCAATGGCCTGCCTAACCGTAGTGGGGTTACTACCAGTAACAATGTCCTGAACTGAGTCAGGGAGACCATCAATGTATTTTTCGATCGCCTTATCCAAAGGCGTAACCATGGTAGGACACAACAGGCTCAGCTCCTCATATCGATCGGTGTATGCTCGATGTTCACCGCTGTCTTGCTTAAGATCGTCGAATTCCCTTTCCAATGCCCTGATCTCGTAAGGAGGACAGAATTCCTTCATCATCAGTGCTCGAAGTTCTTCCCAAGTTTGGGCCAGTGCCACTTCGGCACCCCTATCTCTCACCACACCGTTCCACCACGTCAAAGCTCGTTTCTCAAAGACACTAGATGCGAAGTCTACCTTTCGCTCGTTTGGACATTGAACATGCCTGAAGGTGCTCTCTCGACTCTCGAACCATTGCAGAAGTGCAGTCGCTCCTTGAGACCCAGAAAACTTTGATGGCTTGGCCGAGTTGAACGTCTTGAAGTTGCAGAGGGCATTATTGTTGTTGATAGCTTGGTAACATTGAGCAACGACGTTCGGGATTGCAGCAGTCATTTGCTGTGTAATGACAGCTGCCAGCTCATCAATAGATACCGGGTTTTCGCGTCGTGGAGGCATTCTAAAAGAGGAAACATGAAAGGAAACGAGTGAAAGAATTAGAAGAAAAGAATGAGATGAAACAAATCTGATGAAAGCAAGGGTAGCGGTCATTTGTTTGTTACTACAAAGCAACAAACGACCTCGGTGATTAATCAAAGTAAATAGGTCAAAAATAATGTATCGCGAAGACATGCTCGCCTATAAGTGAACACTCATCCCAAGAATTCCCAGGTAAGCACAACTGGTCTCGCGTCTGATGAGATGTATACGAAGTGCTTGCCTAGACAGAAAACCCAGAATACAGGCATTCACCCTTCCAGTTTGCACATGTTCACATTATTTAAAACCCAAAACCTTGACGAGATTTTGAAAACTCAAAGGGGTTCAAAACCATATAACAGAGGGTTCAAAACCTAGTAATCAATCATCCTAGAACAGATGATTAGTTTTCAAAGCGGTTTTGAAATTTATGTTCTTGTTGTGGTCGTCGCCTAAGGATAGGTGACGGTATTGTTTTTTGACTAAACGCAAGTAAACTCGCGTTAGGGTCCTAAGGAGGTTATAGACTAGGTCAAAGCATTACTAATAACCTAATTCCCTATAACCATTGGCTCTGATACCATCTTTTCTGTCACACCCCGACCACGTAGAACATACAAAACGTGGCGGAAATGTCGGGGAGTGTTGTAACAGAATTAATTGTTTCAAATCCATGGCAATTGAAGTTTCGTTTTATTGATTAAAGGTGTTACAATGTCTTAACAAACAAAGAAATACAACATAATTAACTAGTCTTGCATCTTTTATTGTCACTAAAGCCCAAGTCTGCCTATGTGTATCTTGATCATCTTATGCAACAGTTCCTGAAAAACACATGTGAAAATAGGTACGTCAGCATAAAAATGCCTGTGAAATACATAGGTTTTGTGAAAATAGGTTTCATGACTTATGTTTGAGAAAATGTTTAGTCATGAACCTTGTAATTTGCTTTGTCTTGTAAATCATTTGAAAAACAATGAGTTCCGATGATATGTATAAATAAGTGAATAATGTATGGTTAAATGAATAACCATGTAAACTGAGTTTGTATAAGATAAGTTGCTTGTAAAACAATGTATTGTGAAAAGTATGTTATTTGTATAAAATGTTATATGTATCAAACTGAAATGATTCAAATAACGCTACGATATATGTAATACCATACAAACACTTATATATAGGAAGTACCAGCGGCGTATCCACCATGCTTGTATCATATTACACACGCATCGTTACTTAATCACTTAATCAAACCAAACCATCAAGATGTAAAATGTTCATGTCTAATGTAAATCATGTAATATGTATCCAAAATGTAAGCCTGTGATGAATAACAAATGTACTAAGTACGCGACAATAGACATACGTAGCATGTGACCTGTACTAAGTATGCAACAATAGACATACGTAGCATGTGACCTGTACTACGTATACAACAATAGACATACGTAGCATGTGACCTGTACTTACGTATACAACAATAGACATACGTAGCATGTGACCTGTACTACGTGTACAACAATAGACATACGTAGCATGTGACCTGTACTACGTATACAACAATAGACATACGTAGCATATAATGTAATGTAAAACGATGTACTAAGTAATGCACACAATGGGCATACCTAGCATAAGATGTAATAAAATCATGTACTATAATGTACTAACGAACATAGCAGGTATATGATGTGAAAACAGGAAAGCATGAAAGTAACAAGTAGGCACATGTGTTTCACCCCAAAACAGTTTGGAAAACAGTAAAAGAGGGGTCTATGTACTCACTTGAGATTGCTTAGTAGTCCTTGAGTAACAACCAAACAATGCTAGAGATCACGGATATCAAACGGCACCTAATATAGGTAACTACATTAATAAACCGGACCTATAATCGGAAGATCGGATAGAATGAGGGTTCGTAAACCAAACGAGTATAGAGACTCGTGTCATATGGTTTAACAAAGCCTACATACTAAATGAAACCTAACATAAGTGCTTACGACCCGTTTAGGTAGCTTATGCTACTTTAACGCGTCGTGCGCGTGAAACGCGTTCGGACCGCTTAACTAGTCCTATGACAAGTGTTATATGCCTAAACATGTTACATAATCAGTTATGTGACAAAAGTTTAGGTTACATATGCTTAATTACCAATTATACATGAAAAGGGTATTCTGGTAATTTACCTAAGGCATATAAACTACCTATCATACAACTACTCAAACGATGTGACCATAGGGTATAACCTCGGAAGGTTATTCCCTACCTACTATGGTCACCTAATGTATTTGGTCGGATCCTAATGATCGACCAAACTGGGTCGGGTTCGAGGTATAAGCGATTTATTAGATCGCTTACCCTACGACCCTAGACAACGTGGTAATCAGTAGGCATAGTCCCAAGGGACTATAACCAACGTGATTACACTCACGTTGCGAAGTTCAAACGAACTTCGCATTGACCATAACTGGTCAATGCAGAAAGTCAAACAAAGTTTGACTTTCAGACTCGAAAGACTCGAAAAGCAATAAAAGAATGAAAGAATACTTACGAAGGGTCCCCGAATGCTAATCCCGATCCAAGTAACTCAGGTATGAAACAATGGTTTCAACTTAGAGCTTCTAGGATCAGAATTCTAGTGGGTTTTGAAGTTGTGTGGGTTGGGTATTTATAGGAATACCCGAACCGTTAAGATCGTTTGTCGAATATCGTGCCTTAATCGTATCCGTACAAGTGTCGGAAAGTTATGGTGCCTAAAAACAACCCTTATCAGCTGAATATGCAAGTGGTGAGTGTGTGGATGAGGTTTAAACAGCTGGAATCAGCTGACTAAGCGTTCTTATCTGATCAGGAAGGCTGAGGCGGGCCGCCTAGCTCTTCAGATCAGAAAACAAGTTTCAAATGTTGCAGTTTCAGTCCCTGTTATGTGTTTAAGCCATTTCCGACATGTTTAAGGCCCGTTAAGCCAACTTTAAGGCCCTAACATGATGTCTAAACATTGTGGACATGAAACATGCTCAAAAATATGCCGGAGGTTGGTTCGTTTGGCCGTACGAACGCGATGTTCGCTTAATTACGACGGAATGCGCATAAGCGCGAAAAACGATCCAAATGACGAAACGAATGGATTTTTCTTATGCCAAACACTAAAATAAAATATTTTAGTGCTTACATAAATTTTTGGATGTCCGGATGTATTCAGAACGTAAGTTATGCGCGAAAATGCAAACTTGTGCACTTTTTGACGCTTTTAGTCCCTGAATGACACAAAAGTTTATTTTAGCATACCGAACACCTCAAAGCCTATTTCTAAGCTATGTAAAGGATATTTATGGTATTTTTAACTTATGGTCATGTTCCGGAATGTCTGTTACAGTTCAAATTGGCATACTTTCGCAGTTTGTCAAGTTTAGTCCCTGTAAGCGATTTAACTTGATTTTGCCATACCAAAGCCTCCAAAACTTATTTCTAAGTTATGTAAAGGTTATCTAAGGTATGTTAAGCCTATTTCACTATTCCGGAGTGTTCGTTGCATTAAACTGGTTATATTTACGCATCGGTGCGCGTATAACCTTCCAGAAAGCGATTTAGAGCTTGAAATCGAACGAGAGTTGATATGTGCAAACGATACACATATTTTTACAAATCCCAAGTATGAAATACAATATTTCATTGGTTTGGCATTTGTTTGATGGTTGGAGTGACACAGGTGTCACAGTTTTGGGTTCATTGTTCATTTAAGATAATCTTTTTGTTAATGTGGGTAGTTCATTTGGTAGAGGCGTTAATATGCCTTTTAAAGGTCTTATGTTTAAACCTCAGCAAGAGGGAATAATTAGGGATTATTGGTGAAAAGAGATGACATTAGCCGTTAATATATATATATATATATATATAGGGAGAGGATCATGAAAAAACTACATATAAATGAGAAAACTAGAAATCTAACTAAAAAAACCTATAAAAAAACTAAAAAACATACCATTTTTTTTACAATTTTTATAAAAAAAATCGCTAGTTTTTATATATAAAAAAATTTCAAAATTTTTTTTTTGTTGTACTGCACATGTGCATTATATGTGTAATACACATGTGCACTATATCCGTAATAGTGCACATGAGCAATACAACAAAAAACTTTTTTTTTATTTTTTATTTTTTTGAAATTTTTTTCCATGCATAAAAAGCTGCGATTTTTTTATAAAAAATTAAAAAAAAAATTGTTTTGTTTTTTTGGCTTTTTTAGTTAGTTTTTTGGTTTTCTCATTTAAACTAGTTTTCTCATGATCCATCCCCTATATATATATAGGGTAAGGTTATTGTAAAAAAGACCTAAAGTGTGAGAAAGGTAAGAAAGAATATAAACCATTAGATCATTGATCTATTGGTTAGTATTAAAATGGAAATATTGTAATTAAAATAGTGTTTTCTAAATACTTATTTGATTTCATAGGGGTAAAACAGGCCATTCACAATATTTCAAATCAATAACCGTATCTAATAACTCCTGATTTCTCTCTCATTGCGATCCTTACGCTGGAAAAAACAAGGTGTTCTTTCCCACCAAAGATTATCTTCATCAGATGACAATGAGCCCTAAAATTGAAGTCGTATACAAGCGGAAAAAGCACAATTCATCGTCTGAGAATTTCGAACGAAGGATGAAGAAGAAGATGGATGATTCAAATCGAAAAGACATTACAAGCCGACGGCTTAAACTACCAAAAATGAAGAAAACAACATCTGATTTTAGAAAAGGTTCGTTGTTCTTCTTTGATGTTTTTGAAGTTTAATGGTGTTTTTTATAATGTAAGATAGTTAATGTTAACAAAGATCAAAAGGGACTGATCGATTGTCCAATGGGTTTGGTATAATAAGAGTGTTATAATGGTGTTTTATGTATGTTTATCAGTTAACTGTGATATGAAGATTGTGTTTGTTGTTGTTGTGCACGGTATTTTTTATTATATATGGTGTTATATAGTTCATGTTTAATTGGATATGGTGTTATGTGGTGTTTTTGTGAACATAATGAGTTAAGAATATGTATGGTGTTATGTATATTGGTGTAACACCTGTGTTTATAATCATTGTAAACAGTTCAGTTATCAATAAAACAAATTTATTTGATCCCAATGTTTGTTTGTTTATGTTTGACATTTTTCATGTTTTGACTTTTATTCAATTTTAAACTCTACATCACTTTCTGGAGAGTTATACGCAAACTTGTGCGTAAACGTAATCAGTTTAACGCGACAAACACTCCGGAACATCAACATATGCTTAACATACCTTAAATAACCTCTACATAACTTAGAAATAAGTTTTGAAGGCTTTGGTATGGCAAAATCAAGTTTAATCGCTTACAGGGACTAAATTCGACAAACTGCGAAAGTATGATGATTCGTACTGGAACAGACATTCCGAAACATGACCATAAGTTAAACATACCATAAATATCCTTTACATAGCTTAGAAATAGGCTTTGAGGAGTTCGGTGTGCTAAAATAAACTTTTGGGTCATTCAGGGACTAAAAGCGTCAAAAAGTGCACAAGTTTGCATTTTCGCGCATAACTTATGTTCTGAATACATCTGGACATCCAAAGATTTATGTAACCATTAAAATATTATGTTTTAATGATTGGCTTGTCAAAAATCTATTCGTCGCGCAATTTGGATCGTTTTCACGTCCGTTACGACTTCCGTTGTAATTAACCGAACAACGCAACCGTATGGCCAAACGAACCGACATCCGAGATATTTTTGAGCACATTTTAAGTTCCCTATACTTTGACTTCATTTTAGAGCTTTGAAATGGGGTTAACAGGGCTTAAACGTGTCAAAAATGCATCAAATAACAAGTTTGGATGCACAGGGGCCTGTTCTGCCAAAATATGAAAGTATCAGACATGCAAGGTCCTTACGGACCGTATGGTATTGGTCTTACGGTCCGTAAGCAGGTGCCATACAGCAGAAACATGTTTCCAGCTTGATCCAGCTGTTCCACACTTATGCACATGGTTTTTGATCAATCTATGGGCTACATTTGATGGTTTTCAAGTGCCCATGGTATCCAAATACCATGTGCACACTTGTACGACATAGATCGAAGCTCATTCTTCGAGAAACGATCTTAACGGTGCAAGGAAATCTATAAATAGCCCACCCCCACTTCACTTGAATTCACACCTCTGATTCATTTAGCTCTAAGTTGGGGATTTTATGCTCTATACCTGAGTTATTTGGATCAAAACTTCCGTTCTTGGACCCGTCGTAAGTCCTCTTTCGTTCTTTTAGCGTTTTCTGCGTTGACCAGTTTATGGTCAACACGAAGTTCGGTTGAACTTCGCAACGTGAGCGTAATCACGATGGCTATAGTCCCTTGAGACTATGCCTACTGATTACCACGCTATCTAGGCTCAGTGACGAGTCGTAGTTTCGGCCAAAATGCGTATTCTTGCGTATTTTGTAACCAAACTACTTTTAGGTATCAAAACCGTTTGTTTTGATACCAAACTTGTTTTCTAACTTAGTTAAGCATGTTTTAACATGCTTAGCTCGTCACTTTTAGTTTAGTGCTTATATAGGGTCGTAAGGTAAGCGATCTAAACAATCGCTTATACTTTCGAACCCGACCCGTTTGGTCGATCTTTAGGATCCGACCAAATACATTAGGTGACCATAGTTGTATAGGGAATAACCTTCCGAGGTTATACCTTATGGTCACGACGTTTAGTTAGTTGTATGATAGGTAGTTTATATGCCTTAGGTAAATTACCAAAATGCCCTTTTTACGCCAAAATTCATTTTAAGCATATGTAACATAATTTTTTATATCTAAACTGATTCGGCAACAATATTAGACATGTTAAGGCATATATTACTTGTCATAGGACTAGTTAGGCGGTCCAAACGCGTTTTACGCGAACGACGCGTTAAAGTAGCATAAGCTACCTAAACGGGTCGTAATGGGTCGTAAGCACTTAGGTTAGGTTTCATTTTAGTATGTAGGCTTTGTTAAACCATATTATATGAGTTCCCATACTCGTTTGGTTTACGAACCCTCATGCTACCCGATCCTCCGAATAGGTCCGTTTATTAACATAATTACCTATATTAGGTACCGTTTGATTTCCATGATCTCTAGCATTGTTTGGTTGTTACTCAAGGACTCCTAAGCAATCTCAAGTGAGTACATAGACCCCTCTTTTACTGTTTTCAAACTGTTTTGGGGTGAAACACATGTGCCTACTTGTTATGTCACACCCCGACCACGTAGAACATACAAAACGTGGCGGAAATGTCGGGGAGTGTTGTAACAGAATTAATTGTTTCAAATCTATGGTAATTGAAGTTTCGTTTTATTGATTAAAAGTGTTACAATGTCATAACAACCAAAGAAATACAACATTATTAACTAGTCTTGCATCTTTTATTGTCACTAAAGCCCAAGTCTGCCTATGTGTATCTTGATCATCTTATGCAACAGCTCCTGAAAAACACATGTGAAAATAGGTACGTCAACATAAAAATGCCTGTGAGATACATAGGTTTTTGTGAAAATAGGTTTCATGACTTATGTTTGAGAAAATGTTTAGTCATGAACCTTGTAATTTGCTTTGTCTTGTAAATCATTTGAAAAACAATGAGTTCAGATGATATGTATAAATAAGTGAATAATGTATGGTTAAATGAATAACCATGTAAACTGAGTTTGTATAAGATAAGTTGCTTGTAAAACAATGTATTGTGAAAAGTATGTTATTTGTATAAAATGTTATATGTATCAAACTGAAATGATTCAAATAACACTACGACATGTAATACCATACAAACACTTATATATAGGAAGTACCAGCGGCGTATCCACCATGCTTGTATCATATTACACACGCATCGTTACTTAATCACTTAATCAAACCAAACCATCAAGATGTAAAATGTTCATGTCTAATGTAAATCATGTAATATGTATCCGAAATGTAATCATGTGATGAATAACAAATGTACTAAGTATGCAACAATAGACATACGTAGCATGTGACCTGTACTAAGTATGCAACAATAGACATACGTAGCATATAACCTGTACTAAGTATGCAATAATAGACATACGTAGCATGTAACCTGTACTAAGTATGCAACAATAGACATACGTAGCATGTAACCTGTACTAAGTATGCAACAATAGACATACGTAGCATGTAACCTGTACTAAGTATGCAACAATAGACATACGTAGCATGAAATGTAATATAAAACGATGTACTAAGTAATGCACACAATGGGCACACCTAGCATGAAATGTAATGTAAAACGATGTACTAAGTAATGCTCACAATGGGCACACCTAGCATGAAATGTAGTGTAAAACAATGTACTAGGTAATGCACACACTGGGCACACCTAGCATGAAATGTAATGTAAAACAATGTACTAAGTAATGCACACAATGGGCACACCTAGCATAAGATGTAATGAAATCATGTACTATAATGTACTAACGAACATAGCAGGTATATGATGTGAAAACAGGAAAGCAGGAAAGTAATAAGTAGGCACATGTGTCCCACCCCAAAACAGTTTGGAAAACAGTAAAAGAGGGGTCTATGTACTCACCTGAGAATGCTTAGAGGTCTTGAACAACAACCAAACAAAGCTAGAGGGAGCACGGAATCAGTCGGCAATCTAAAACTATATAAATAAACCGGACTTAAATCGGGAGATCGGATAGGATGAGGCTTGGTAAACCAAATGAGTGTTGGAACTCATATGATATGGTTTAACAAGCCTACATACTACAATGAAACCAAACCTAAGTGATTTCGACCCATTACGACCCGTTTAGGTAGCTTATGCTACTTTAACGCGTCGTTCGCGTGAAACGCGTTCGGACCGCCTAACTAGTCCTATGACAAGTGTTATATGCCTAAACATGTTACATAATCAGTTATGTGACAAAAGTTTAGGTTACATATGCTTAATTACCAATTATACATGAAAAGGGTATTCTGGTAATTTACCTAAGGCATATAAACTACCTATCATACAACTACTTAAACGAAGCGACCATAAGGTATAACCTCGGAAGGTTATTCCCTACCTACTATGGTCACCTAATATGTTTGGTCGGATCCTAATGATCGACCAAATGGGTCGGGTTCGAGGTATAAGCGATTTATTAGATCGCTTACCCTACGACCCTAGACAACGCGGTAATCAGTAGGCATAGTCCCAAGGGACTATAACCAACGTGATTACACTCACGTTGCGAAGTTCAAACGAACTTCGCATTGACCATTACTGGTCAACGCTGAAAGTCAAACAAAGTTTGACTTTCTGACTCGAAAAGCAATAAAATAAGGAAAAGAACGAAAGAATACTTACGAAGGGTCCCCGAATGCTAATCCCGATCCAAGAACTCAGGTATGAAACAAAGGTTTCAACTTAGAGCTCTCAAATCAGAATTCTTGTAAGAAATGAGGTTGGGGTGATGGGGTATTTATAGTATTCGGAGAACCGTTAAGATCGTTTCATGGAAAACGTGCCACGATCCAAGGCGTACACTTGTCGGGAAGTTGTGGTGCCTCAAAATGCTCACCACCATAAGGAATCAACACTTGGCAAGGGGTTAGGGAGTGCAAAACAGCTGCAACCAGCTGTCAAATACACTTAATCTGGTCCAGAAGGGGGCTCGCGTGACGCTAAGGCCCGTCGCGTCACGCTAGGCCCCTGTTTTGGCAGATTTTACAGAAATGGTCCCTGCACCTTGTTTAAGAGATTTTCGATGCGTTTGAACCCCGTTAACCTCATTTCAAGGATCTAAAATGAAGTTAAGGTATGGGGAACTCAAAATATGCTCAAAAATATCTAGGATGTCGGTTCGTTTGGCCGTACGATCGCGATGTTCGCTTAATTACGACGGAATGCGCACAAGCGCGAAAAACGATCCAAATGACGAGACGAATGGATTTTTCTTATGGCGAACACCAAAATATAATATAGTCATGCTTGCATGAATTTTTGGATGTCCGGATGTATTCAGAACGTAAGTTATGCACGAAAATGCAAACTTGTGCACTTTTTGACACTTTTAGTCCCTGAATGACACAAAAGTTTATTTTAGCATACCGAACACCTCAAAGCCTATTTCTAAGCTATGTAAAGGATATTTATGGTATGTTTAACTTATGGTCATGTTCCGGAATGTCTGTTACAGTTCAAATTGGCATACTTTCGCAGTTTGTCAAATTTAGTCCCTGTAAGCGAATAAACTTTGATTTCACCACACCAAACCTTCCAAAACTTATATCTAAGTTATGTAAAGGTTATTTAAGGTATGTTAAACCTATTTCACTATTCCGGAGTGTTTGTTGCATTAAACTGGTTATATTTACGCATTAGTGCGCGTATAACCTTCCAGAAAGCGATTTAGAGTTTGAAATCGAACAAGAGTTGATATGTGCAAAAGATACACATATTTATACAAGTCCAAAGTATGAAATATAATATTTCATTGGTTTGGCATTTGTTTGATGGTTGAAATGACACAGGTGTTACAGTCTCCCCTACTTTAGGAAATTTCATCCCGAAATTAATTTCTAGAGGAAACTTGTGAAGACAGCTGTGACGGTTTCGCCTTCTGATAGATCCATTAAACCCTTAAGTAAAACTCTGGGCCATGTTAGGATTCTTAGCGAAAATTTCAACCCTCAAAGTGAAGTCCTTGTAGTAACAAAACATGGAGTTTTGAACTACGGACAGAAGAACATTTCTTATGAAGACTCATCATAGGAAATTGTGTGTGTGATTGAGATCAGAATTGGGTAGTGTGAGAATAAATGACATTGGTCAAAGTCCAAGACTTCTCCCGTATCATTACTCTTGCCACCGTTGGTCTTAACACATGACAAAACTTCCTGTGGTTCCTATGTACTGAATTCCATAATTATGTAGGCCTCCATAATTACGTAGTTCCTTGCACAGTCCGCACAGTTCATTTCATAATGCGTATGGGGAAAAATCAAACGAATAATCCTGTGGTGAATTAACTTGACTGCAATAGAGTCTCTTTAACTAGGTCACCAAAGGATTAGATAAACTAACAATCTCTTCAGCTAAACTACCCAAGAGAAATATTTAACTACACCGACGTAGGATGTATTTAACTTTAGATCGACGTAGGATCTCTTTAACTCAACTATCTAAGAGAAACATTTAACTACACCGACGTAGGATGTATTTAACTTTAGATCGACGGAGGATCTATTTAACTTTAGATCGACGTAGGATCTATTTAACTCAACTACCTAAGAGAAACATTTAACTACACCGACGTAGGATGTATTTAACTTTAGATCGACGGAGGATCTATTTAACTTTAGATCGACGTAGGATCTATTTAACTCAACTACCTACGAGGAAAATTTAACTACATCGACGTAGGATGTATTTAACTTTATCAACACATGTTGTCCTTAAACTTTGGAATAGTACTTTGTAATCCAAGGAACTTAACTACAAAGTAGAAGTCCATTAAGGATTTAAGATAGTACCTTTTTGAATATCCTACTACGAATCCCTCATATGAAGATAAGAAAGATTCTATGAGGATTTGGATAACGAATATCCAGAGTCTACAAAAACACAAAATGCATAAACACATAGTCACATAACCACAAAATTGCTTATCTAGATCTTTAATTTGTAAGTTTTGTTTTGTTAATTATGTACATGCATTTAAAGCACACTAGGAATCCATTTCATGGATTTCATTCGGTACTTTAAACATTAACAAGAATCTAACTATGAAGATGGAAAGATCTTCCAAAAATTCGATTTCGTTTTCAAGAAAACGTAATATTCGAATTAAGGAACACAAAAATTTGAAGATACGGAAATACCCTTAGGTACCCTATTAAGAATTTATAGTGGTACGTTGGGTATTCACACAGAGTTGTAACTTGCGCCTTGTACTTCGTTTCTTTGCAAGAGACGGGTACTAAGGATTTCCGTGGAAAACGCAAGAGATAATAAAATGGAAGAAATTTCGGGGTAGTCCGTTCTTCAAGGAATACAATTCCTTGATTGTCGGTATTGTAGGGGATACGTTGTTTATACATGCCATCATATTTGTACATTGCAATGCAAAATAAAAAGATTTATTTATAAACAACCACAACAACAACTGTTTCATGGACCTTGACAACAAAAGAAAATAATACATAAGGCTTGATTATTTCTAAACAACATTGTCTTTTAGTTGGTCCGATGCTCATCCTTGCGCTGGATTCGCGTTAGCAATCTTCGGGCAATTTCTTCGGAAATGGCCCATCTCGTTACAGTTGAAACAAGGACCTCGTGGAAGACGAGCTTGAGCAGGATTTACTTGAGGTTGGTTTGGACCAGCTTGGTTCGGGGTAAAACGACAAGCATTTGCCAGGTGACCGAGTCGCCCACATGATGCACACAAACGACACTGTAGGTGAGCTAAGTGGTGTGCATTACATTTGTCGCATATTGGTGTAGTACCGGCATAAGGTTTCCTTGCAGGAGGCTGAGCTGGTTGGTTGCGGATGTTTTGGTTGGGTTGAGCAGCAATCGCAAAATTCTGCGAAGCCTTACGCTTCTTATTCTTAGACACCTCAGCATGTTCTTCCTTTGGTTCCACTTGAGCAGTCTTGTCGGATGGTCTTGGGTCGCCTTTTCGAAAAAGCTTTTTCTTTCTGATGTGGGATTCAGTTAGAGTAGCTGACAATTCAATGGCTTGTCTGACAGTAGTAGGGTTGCTGCCAGTAACAATATCCTGAACTAGGTCAGGAAGACCATCAGTATATTTCTCGATCGCCTTATCCACAGGAGTAACCATAGCAGGACACAACAGGCTCAATTCTTCAAAACGGTCAGTACAGGCTCGATGTTCACCACTGTCTTGCTTCAAATCATCAAACTCCCTCTCCAAAGCTCGCAGTTCATGACGAGGACAGAACTCCCTCATCATAAGAGCTCTAAGCTCGGCCCAAGTCTGTGCTAGTGCAATTTCAGCACCCCGGTCTCTCATAATCCCGTTCCACCATGTAAGAGCCCTCTTCTGAAACACGCTCGAAGAAAACTCAACCTTGCGATTTTCAGGACACTGAACGTGACGGAACGTATTCTCAATGCTCTCGAACCATTGAAGAAGCCCAGTTGCTCCCTCTGAACCACTAAACTTGAGTGGTTTAGCTGAGTTGAAACTCTTGAAGTTGCAGGGAGCATTGTTGTTGTTGATGGTCTGCATCATTTGAGCATAAAGATTTGGGAAGGCAACAGCCATTTGCTGCGCGATGATTTCCGCCAGTTCGGCATTTTCCATCTGATTGTCGCGTCGAGGAGGCATTCTAAAAGAGGAAACATGAAAGGAAACGAGTGAGAGATTTAGACGAAAAGAATGAGATGAAACAAATCTGATGAAAGCAAGGATAGTGGTCATTTGTTTGTTACTACAAAGCAACAAACGACCTCGGTGATTAATCAAAGTAAATAGGTTAAAAATAATGTATCGCGAAGACATGCTCGCCTATAAGTGAACACTCATCCCAAGAATTCCCAGGTAAGCACAACTGGTCTCGCGTCTGATGAGATGTATACGAAGTGCTTGCCTAGACAGAAATCCCAGAATACAGGCATTCACTCTTCCAGTTTGCACGTGTTCACATTATTTAAAACCCAAAACCTTGACGAAGTTTTGAAAACTCAAAGGGTTCAAAACTATGTAACAGAGGGTTCAAAACCTTACAATAGAGGGTTCAAAACCTTGTAATCAATCATCCTAGAACAGATGATTAGTTTTCAAAGCGGTTTTGAAATTTATGTTCTTGTTGTGGTCGTCGCCTAAGGATAGGTGACGGTATTGTTTTATGACTAAACGCAAGTAAACTCGCGTTAGGGTCCTAAGAAGGTTATAGACTAGGTCAAAGCATTACTAATAACCTAATTCCCTATAACCATTGGCTCTGATACCATCTTTTCTGTCACACCCCGACCACGTAGAACATACAAAACGTGGCGGAAATGTCGGGGAGTGTTGTAACAGAATTAATTGTTTCAAATCTATGGTAATTGAAGTTTCGTTTTATTGATTAAAAGTGTTACAATGTCATAACAACCAAAGAAATACAACATTATTAACTAGTCTTGCATCTTTTATTGTCACTAAAGCCCAAGTCTGCCTATGTGTATCTTGATCATCTTATGCAACAGCTCCTGAAAAACACATGTGAAAATAGGTACGTCAGCATAAAAATGCCTGTGAGATACATAGGGTTTTCAGGCTACTAGGGTTTTGATTCTGATTGTTGGTGAATTACTTTGGGGGTTGCGGCTACTAGGGTTTTCAGGCGGCTTCTACTTTGAACGAAATTCTGGCTAGGTTTCAGTTTAATGGAGGAACACAAGAAACCTGGTGGGCGGCCATCACTGTCGTTTAAGGAAATTGCGGATCGTATTCTTGATGTTGATGGGAACAATATTCAGCCTAAACGTGGTATCAACATCATTGATGAACTCACAAAGGCCTCAGTACCGGTTCATTTGGATAAGAGGGATGTCGATAAGTCAGACAATTTTTGGGATTACCCTAGCAAATTTTCGCCAAATTCAGATCTGTTTGGTGCTTCTTTCTCGGCTGATAACAGGGCTGCTCAAGGCAAAACACGTAATTCGGGAACTGCAAGTCCTATTTCTTTCGCTCACATTGTAAAGAATACAAAGGAGAAGGTTAAAGTGAATTTTCGGGCGATGGAATCTGCCGAGAAAGTGGATGGGGCTGATGTTGTTATTCCATTGTCGTCGGTTCAACAAGTTACCGATAGGTATGCTAACACTTTGTTTGGATATTTTCTGGGTAAACGGTTGGCATTTCCTGTGGTTGATTATTTTGCAAAAAACAACTGGGCTAAATATGGTCTTTCCCGTCTCATGATGAATGCAAACGGGTTCTTTTTCTTTAAGTTTACTTCTATGGAAGGGATGAATCAAATGCTAGAGGATGGGCCTTGGCTAATCAGAAGTGTTCCCATAATTTTGAAGGAGTGGTCGCCCTCTATCAAGATGGAAAAAGAGGATATTAAAGTGGTTCCAGTTTGGGTCAAGATGCATGATGTGCCGTTAGCAGCATTTACTGAGGATGGGCTTAGCTTGGTTGCCTCTATGATTGGGATACCTAAGATGTTGGATACGTATACTGCCAAGATGTGTGCTGAATCTTGGGGAAGGAGCAGCTATGCTAGAGCGCTAATTGAAGTGCAAGCCGGGGCTGAATTAAAAAAGAGTGTTACTGTTGCTATCCCATCTATGGATGGTAGTGGGTATTCAAAAATAGAGGTCAAGATTGAATATGATTGGGAGCCTCTAAGGTGCTCCTCTTGTTGTGTGTTTGGCCATGATGACAGCTCATGCCCGAAGAACCCTCAGGTAACCCCAAGTGGGGATGCTGAAAAGAAGAATGATGATTTTCAGGTTGTAGAGGGCAAGAAGAAGAAAGTGAACAACCCAGTCATCCATATGAAAAATCAGAAGGCTAAGTTAGTGTACAGGCCAGTTGTCAACCCTAAACCAAAATCGTCCTCAAAGAGTCCGATACAGAATCAGGTTTCAACGTCTAACCCGTTTGACATTCTAAAGGATGATACTGGTAATCAGGGAGGTACCACTGTGGATCGAGTTGAGAAGAAACCGTCGAGTGACAGGCAGGAATCGGAGGAGGAGGAGGTTGAAGAAGTCTACAATGAAACTAGTGCATTCATGACTTCGGGTACTCATCCTTTTTCTTCGAAAGCAGGGGCAAGCACCTCTTCTAACAAAATCTCGAATGGATAGGCTGTCTGCTTTTCGTCTGAAGGGGCTGCTGTTTTGTGGCCACTTTATTTTTGATGATGGTGGTTGAGATTATGTGTTTGTGGTTTGCATTGTTTTGTCTACTAGATGTCGTGTCATGATGTATAGTAGACTAGGTTATGGGGTGTTATAGGTCTTTGGTTTTTTTGTTTTTGTTTTACATATATGGGGCATGTCCTGTATATGAACTAGTGTGGAACACATCCTCACTACTTGTTCTTCTTTGCGGTTGCATTTTAATAGATTCACCGGGGTAACCCTTTACCCAAAAAAAAAAAAAAAAAAAAGATACATAGGTTTTTGTGAAAATAGGTTTCATGACTTATGTTTGAGAAAATGTTTAGTCATGAACCTTGTAATTTGCTTTGTCTTGTAAATCATTTGAAAAACAATGAGTTCAGATGATATGTATAAATAAGTGAATAATGTATGGTTAAATGAATAACCATGTAAACTGAGTTTGTATAAGATAAGTTGCTTGTAAAACAATGTATTGTGAAAAGTATGTTATTTGTATAAAATGTTATATGTATCAAACTGAAATGATTCAAATAACACTACGACATGTAATACCATACAAACACTTATATATAGGAAGTACCAGCGGCGTATCCACCATGCTTGTATCATATTACACACGCATCGTTACTTAATCACTTAATCAAACCAAACCATCAAGATGTAAAATGTTCATGTCTAATGTAAATCATGTAATATGTATCCGAAATGTAATCATGTGATGAATAACAAATGTACTAAGTATGCAACAATAGACATACGTAGCATGTGACCTGTACTAAGTATGCAACAATAGACATACGTAGCATATAACCTGTACTAAGTATGCAATAATAGACATACGTAGCATGTAACCTGTACTAAGTATGCAACAATAGACATACATAGCATGTAACCTGTACTAAGTATGCAACAATAGACATACGTAGCATGTAACCTGTACTAAGTATGCAACAATAGACATACGTAGCATGAAATGTAATATAAAACGATGTACTAAGTAATGCACACAATGGGCACACCTAGCATGAAATGTAATGTAAAACGATGTACTAAGTAATGCTCACAATGGGCACACCTAGCATGAAATGTAGTGTAAAACAATGTACTAGGTAATGCACACACTGGGCACACCTAGCATGAAAAGTAATGTAAAACAATGTACTAAGTAATGCACACAATGGGCACACCTAGCATAAGATGTAATGAAATCATGTACTATAATGTACTAACGAACATAGCAGGTATATGATGTGAAAACAGGAAAGCAGGAAAGTAATAAGTAGGCACATGTGTCCCACCCCAAAACAGTTTGGAAAACAGTAAAAGAGGGGTCTATGTACTCACCTGAGAATGCTTAGAGGTCTTGAACAACAACCAAACAAAGCTAGAGGGAGCACGGAATCAGTCGGCAATCTAAAACTATATAAATAAACCGGACTTAAATCGGGAGATCGGATAGGATGAGGCTTGGTAAACCAAATGAGTGTTGGAACTCATATGATATGGTTTAACAAGCCTACATACTACAATGAAACCAAACCTAAGTGCTTTCGACCAATTACGACCCGTTTAGGTAGCTTATGCAACTTTAACGCTTCGTTCGCGTGAAACGCGTTCGGACCGCCTAACTAGTCCTATGACAAGTGTTATATGCCTAAACATGTTACATAATCAGTTATGTGACAAAAGTTTAGGTTCACATGAAAAGGGTATTCTGGTAATTTACCTAAGGCATATAAACTACCTATCATACAACTACTTAAACGAAGCGACCATAAGGTATAACCTCGGAAGGTTATTCCCTACCTACTATGGTCACCTAATATGTTTGGTCGGATCCTAATGATCGACCAAATGGGTCGGGTTCGAGGTATAAGCGATTTATTAGATCGCTTACCCTACGACCCTAGACAACGCGGTAATCAGTAGGCATAGTCCCAAGGGACTATAACCAACGTGATTACACTCACGTTGCGAAGTTCAAACGAACTTCGCATTGACCATTACTGGTCAACGCTGAAAGTCAAACAAAGTTTGACTTTCTGACTCGAAAAGCAATAAAATAAGGAAAAGAACGAAAGAATACTTACGAAGGGTCCCCGAATGCTAATCCCGATCCAAGAACTCAGGTATGAAACAAAGGTTTCAACTTAGAGCTCTCAAATCAGAATTCTTGTAAGAAATGAGGTTGGGGTGATGGGGTATTTATAGTATTCGGAGAACCGTTAAGATCGTTTCATGGAAAACGTGCCACGATCCAAGGCGTACACTTGTCGGGAAGTTGTGGTGCCTCAAAATGCTCACCACCATAAGGAATCAACACTTGGCAAGGGGTTAGGGAGTGCAAAACAGCTGCAACCAGCTGTCAAGTACACTTAATCTGGTCCAGAAGGGGGCTCGCGTGACGCTAAGGCCCGTCGCGTCACGCTAGGCCCCTGTTTTGGCAGATTTTACAGAAATGGTCCCTGCACCTTGTTTAAGCGATTTTCGATGCGTTTGAACCCCGTTAACCTCATTTCAAGGATCTAAAATGAAGTTAAGGTATGGGGAACTCAAAATATGCTCAAAAATATCTAGGATGTCGGTTCGTTTGGCCGTACGATCGCGATGTTCGCTTAATTACGACGGAATGCGCACAAGCGCGAAAAACGATCCAAATGACGCGACGAATGGATTTTTCTTATGGCGAACACCAAAATATAATATAGTCATGCTTGCATGAATTTTTGGATGTCCGGATGTATTCAGAACGTAAGTTATGCGCGAAAATGCAAACTTGTGCACTTTTTGACACTTTTAGTCCCTGAATGACACAAAAGTTTATTTTAGCATACCGAACACCTCAAAGCCTATTTCTAAGCTATGTAAAGGATATTTATGGTATGTTTAACTTATGGTCATGTTCCGGAATGTCTGTTACAGTTCAAATTGGCATACTTTCGCAGTTTGTCAAATTTAGTCCCTGTAAGCGAATAAACTTTGATTTCACCACACCAAACCTTCCAAAACTTATATCTAAGTTATGTAAAGGTTATTTAAGGTATGTTAAACCTATTTCACTATTCCGGAGTGTTTGTTGCATTAAACTGGTTATATTTACGCATTAGTGCGCGTATAACCTTCCAGAAAGCGATTTAGAGTTTGAAATCGAACAAGAGTTGATATGTGCAAAAGATACACATATTTATACAAGTCCAAAGTATGAAATATAATATTTCATTGGTTTGGCATTTGTTTGATGGTTGAAATGACACAGGTGTTACATGTTACTTTCATGCTTTCCTGTTTTCACATCATATACTTGCTATGTTCATTAGTACACTTATAGTACATTGTTTTACTTTACATTTCTGCTATGTATGTTGACTGAGCATGCTAGCACATTGATTTACATGACTTTTCTGCTTTGTATGTTAACTTAGCATACTTAGTACATTGTTTTCATATAACACGTTTACATTTGGTATAACATTTGGTTTGTACAAACGGGACTTATATACGTTCATTAACATTAGCTACGCCGCTCGATAGTAAGTAGTGGTATCATAGGACTTGACAAATCCCGCTCCTGACATCCTAGGTTTGTTTGGGTGTAAGGAATGACTGAATCCGAAAACATTTCTTTTGATAACCTTGACTTAGGGTTATCCGTCTGTCTCAAGGCTTGAATGTATGCGTTAACTTAACACATAAGTGTTTGTATCAATAAAAAATGCATTTACTTTGCAAAACATAACTTTTTGATATATTCAAAATACTTTGTTTTGTACATTTTTACATTTGGGTTATGTAACAACACATTACTTACCATACATAACATTTGTTACACATTGCTTGGCTACATTTGGACTTATAACATTTGATATGGTTTATACAAGGACTTTTTGACAATTGGTTTAAACGTAGACTTTGTACATTGGTGGTTTGTTTAAGTGACTTAAGTAACGAGATGTGAGTAGTATGATACAAGCATGGTGGATACGCCGCTGGTACTTCCTATATATAAGTGTTTTTATTATATTACATATCATAGCGTTATTTAAATCATTCAATTTGGACTTATACATTTTACACAAGTAACATGTTTTTCACAAGACTTTGGTTTACAAAACAGCTTATTTTATACAACTCATTTTACTTGGTTATTCATTCAACCATATATTATTCTTTTATTTATACATATCATCTGATCTTAGTGCTTTTTAAATGATTCACAAAACAAAACAATCTACAAGGTTCATGACTAAATCTTATTAAACATTTTCTTAAACTTAAGTCATGAATCCTATTTTCACAAAACCTATGTATCTCACAGGCATTTTTATGCTGACGTACCTATTTTCACATGTGTTTTCAGGAGCTGTTGCTTAGGATGATGATCGTGACATTAGGGCGGACCTGTGCCTTAGTGACTTAAAACGAAGCAAGAACTAGTTTAATTATGTTATGTACTCTTTATTTCCTGTTTTAAGACAATGTAACTCTCTTGTTTGATAAATAAAATATAACTTAAATTACCATGGTTATGAAACAATTAATTCTGTTACAACACTCCCCGACGTTTCCACCACGTTTTGTTGTTTTACGTGGTCGGGGTGTGACAATTGGTCTTCCCAATTATGGTGTTATATGGTGTTTTTAAGCATATTGAGTTAAGTATTCGCATGGTGTTATGTATATTCATCTTTCCAGTTATGGTGTTATATGGTTTTATGTATATTGGTCTTTCTAGTTATGGTGTTATTAAATACGTTCAGTTAAAGATATGATTTATGTTTGTATGTGTGGTGTTATTTATACTGTTACATGGTGTTTTTTTAAAGTTTGTATTGAATTGTGTTATATATGTTGTTGATGGCAGATATGGTGTCATATTATTGTTTTTGTAAGATATTGTTATATGTCCATGTAGGGTCGTAAACATCCTGTGCCATGGTTTTGTTAAATTTGTTTGAAACCTGATTTAGGATAAGTTGTATTAGATGAACTCTTTTAAATATAGTCTTTGAATGTCTTCTATAGTCAGGTCAAGCAATCGGCTTAGAGGGAAAATGTACAAATCACGTTTCAAAAACACATTTGACAGACCGTTTGTATGTAGTGACTCAGAAACATCAAATAACAAGGAAAAAGGTATTCCCAATGTAGTTTAAAGTATAAATAAACAAAAAACAATACAGTATGCTTAGTAGCCCATATGTGATTGTGTATGTTTGATGATGAGTTTTGTATTTGACAAAAACTGCTTTGTATTAAACAGATGGTGATGCTGGGATGAATGATGCGGGTAATGCAGAAACAAGAAAAGATGTTCCGCAATCGAAAAAACACACAAGGTACAGAAGGAAAAAATGCTGTTGTGATTATAATTTGTTAGCATATAAGAAATGATAACAATTGATTTTGAACCACAACAGATATGCGTGAAGTAGCGGACCAAGTTGGGAATGATAGTTAACTGGTCGTACACCCGTCCGTCCATATAACATCCAGAAAAGGTATTATGGTGAAATGTTTATATTGTGGCGTACTTTTTTTCTAAAACAAATATTAAAAATTATTGTAGATCGGCTGGGAGACCCGGATGACGATTTTGTCGACACCCCACCGGGTAAGCGACGGAAATCGGCTGCAAAAAGACCACCGTCTCGTGGAATGCATCAAATAGTGACGCAGCCATATCAGCCATTCACGGGTGCATGGATCAGGCCAAAGGTAAGGATCGACAATTGGATAACACTAGCAGCCGGCCTCAATGAGGAACAACGTCAGACAGTGAATGAAATTGGGTTTGGGTCGATATTTGGTTATAAGGTGACATGTGTGCCTACTGCTTTGGCAAACTGGTTGGTTTCAAATCACAACCCAGACGCATGTGTTTTAAATGTGGGCGGCGGGCGCATTGTAAAAATAACATCAGAGCTAGTGAAGAGTGTTTTCGGGCTACCTATGGGACCAACAGATCTTGTTGAGAAGAAGAAAGCGAACAAAAGGAAGGATGTTGCTGTCCAAGAGTTCAGAAATCAGTTTTCGCCTATGGATACCAACCGATTGTCACCGTTGCAGCTGATGAATTACATATTAGATTGGCAGGCTGGTCACGGAAGACTGTTTGTCGTTAACTTCTTGATTCTTTACTTCTCATTCCTAGGTGAAACCACGACGAACAATTCGGTCAATGTGCGATTCATTTCAAGTATTCAGCCGCACATGGATATCAAAAGCTTCAACTGGTGTTCGCACATGGTCTCGTGTCTCAACAGAACGAAAATGTCATGGCATGGTGGTGATGATGTTTTTCGAGGGCCTATGTTGTTACTGGCGGTAAGTTTATCGTATTTAACTTCTAGTATTACAAAATTATTGAGTAACATCTTTAGTTAAATAACTGATAAGCTACAATGTATTAGTAAATAAGACCATGTATAACTTAAATATCACCATATCTAACTGAATAACACCATAAGTAACTGAATAACACTATACATAACTGAATAACACCACAGATACCTTTTCATGCTCGAGTAGGAATGATGTGTGAGGCGATTTTGGCGATTCCTTCAGAATCCCTAGTTCTTGATCTTCAACCTCAATTTTGATCGATCTGGGTTAGGTATTGGGGTGTTGTCGATCCTTCTGAGTAAGGCTTCTAGACTTCTACCCTGGTTTCTAATCTTTTGAAGTTAGAGTTAGGGTTTTTCGTTTCTGTTTTCTTCTAGGGTTTCTGTAGCCATTGTCGCCGAGGGTTTTGTTTTGTTTTTTCCTGTTCGTTCGCTTTCGTTGCATGTTCCTGCCGTCTAGGGTTTTGTTCGTATTCTTGCATGGAAAGAAATCGTGATATGGGTTTGGAGGATTTAGGGTATCAGTCCTTTAGAGAAAAAATGCATGAGGATGTTTTCATTACTTCAAAGGGGACAACGAATGTTCATGATCTGCGTGATAAATCCTCCCTATTTAGTAAGCCGTTGAATATTGATGGGAATCCCTTGTTGCCTCGTCGAGGTGTAGTGTAGAAAGAGCCTAGACTTATTAACATTATCGATGAGTTGGAGAAAATCACGGTTCCTGATTGTAATGAGGAGCAGAATGAAAAGAGATCATCGTCGTTCACTTATGCTGAAAAACTCAAATCGTCCACTATGCATAACCAGAAAAGAGAGGTTAATTTCAGGCACATGGAGGCTCAAGATATATTGGAAGATGCTGACGTAGTAATCCCTAAGGAAGCTGTTCGTAAAGTTCAAGAGTGTTTCACAAATGTCTTGTATGGTTATTTTTTGGGTAGTAGGCTGCCATTCCCGGTTGTTGAATACTATGCAAAGAACGTTTGGGCCAAATTTGGTTTCTCAAGGCTTATGATGAATTCTAATGGTTTTTTCTTTTTTAAATTTGACTCGGCTGAGGGTATGTCTAAAGTGCTTGAGGGGGGTCCTTGGTTAATCAGGAAAAATCCGCTGTTCCTTAATATCTGGCCCCCGTCGGTGATCCTTAGGAAGGAGGGGATCAAATCGGTCCCTGTGTGGGTTAAGTTTCACAATGTGCCAATTGCAGTTTATACAGATGATGGGTTGAGTCTTTTGGCGTCCAAGGTTGGGTTACCTAAAAGATTGGATAGTTATACTGCTGATATGTGCATGGAGAATTGGGGTAGAACTAGTTTTGCTCGAGCGATGATAGAGGTGTCGGCTGATAATGAGTTAAAAGAATATATAGTTGTTGCTATTCCGAAGCTGGATGAGGAGGGTTATATTACTGAAAAAGTAAAGGTGGAATATGAATGGAAGCCCCAAAGGTGTTCGGAGTGCTGTTTGTTCGGTCATACTAACTCTACATGCCCGAAGGCCCCCACGGTTAAAACCAAGCAGGTGACTATGGATGATGAGGGTTTTGTGACAGATACTAGGAAACCCGCGAAATATGGATTCCCACAAAAGAAGCAGAAAACAAAATTTATTTATAGACAAAAGACTAACCAATCTAAGCCGAGTACCTCGGGGACGAAACATGATGATGGAGAAGGAAATAAGGATCAAGGTAGTGATAAAGTCATTACGAGCAATTTAAATCTAAGGAACTCTTTTTCAGCTCTTTCAAATGATCAAATGATAGATGGTGATGCTGTAATGGGAGGAACATCTTCTAGTAACTTGGATAGTTGTAGTAAAAATGATGACGGGGTCATGGATCAACTTCAAACTGAAATTTCAGATTTTATGAACGCTGATATGAATGGGAAACATTCTGTGGGGGCAAGCACTCCCGGTCAAATGGGTATTAATGGATAGCTTAGCGGTCTGGAACATAAGGGGTTTGAACCTACCCCTGAAGCAAAGAGAGGTTCGGTCGCTCATTGCTGAGAAGAGGCTTCAGGTTTGTGCTATATTGGAATCACATGTTTCAATGTCTAATCTAGATAGAGTGTGTAAGAATGTCTTTCGGTTGTGGGACTGGATGTCAAATGGCTCCTGTTGTTCTAGAGGCACTAGAATTATCGTAGGCTGGAACAATAATATGGTGGATCTCATGGTTATCTCTCAAACGGACCAGGTTATGCATGTGCAGCTCTGTTCGAAGTCTGATAATAATACTTTGTTCTGCTCTTTTGTCTATGCCGAAAATAAATATCAAGCTAGAAGGGATCTTTGGGAAAACTTAAATAAACATAAGATGTTTGTTAAGGATAGGCCTTGGGTGGTGTTAGGGGATTTTAACTCAGCCCCGCCAGAAGGCTGTTGCTGGCAGATTTATTCGAATTTAATGAAGGGGTGTTATGGAAAGTCATATAAATACATCTTAAGCTTGGAAAAAACCCTAGTTCGAGGTAAATCGACATAGTCGAGGTAAATTGACATAGTCAAGGTAAATTGACATAGTCGAGGGAAATCGACATAGTCGAGGGAAAAATCGACTAGGGTATAAGCCTACTCATTACGAGTGCTCCCTATGTCCTCACATGCCTTAAAGTCCTTGTAAAACAATTATGTTCATACACGCTTTTCATATCTGTTTACAAAGGAGTCTCTCAAAGATTTACAAGATTACAGTACTCACATAAAACGCATGAACTCGCTCAACTTTCGTTGATGTTTTCCAAAATTACATGTATTTCAGGTGACAGGATGGATCTTGGGCGCGGGTGTCGTAACTAGAAGTAGACTTCAAGTTTAGATGTCATCCACTTTTGTTGTTTTGTAACCAAGTCGAAGGTTGTGTTTTAAAACTTAAATAACCAGTGTTTGTAATACTCAAATTTTATGAATGGATGAACATCGTTTTAATCATGTAGTTGTTATTATGATTGAATGCAATGATATTAAACCAGTCACACATCATACGCTTCCGCAAAAGTCAGGGTGTGACACTTTTAATGATGGTGACTATAATGCCCTTCAGGTTGCTCCTAGACAGTTCGATGAGAGAGTTTTCAAGGTAAACAAACAAACATTCATCATTCTTCTTCTTCTTCTTCTTCTTCTTCTTCTTCTTCTTGTTTTGATGGGAAAAGTTGATAAAATTTAGAGTTTGCTGCTACTGCAGGCCTTAGATTATGTGATTGCTAAAGCAAGACAAGTTGGAATTAGGATTTTGTTTAGTTTGGTTAATAATCTCCAAGCATATGGCGGCAAGAGTAAGTATGTGAAATGGGCATGGGATGAAGGTGTCGGCTTGAGTGCCTCCAATGACACCTTCTTCTTTGATCCATCAATTCGCCTTTATTATAAGAATTATGTCAAGGTTACTTACTTTCCCCTTCACTATTGTCCTTTCTTTACATTTGCTTTGCTTTGCTTTGTAGACCATCTTGACTAGAAAGAACACCATCACTGGAGTCGTGTACCACGATGATCCCACCATTTTTGGGTGGGAGTTTATCAACGAGCCCCGTTGCATTACTGATGCATCCGGTGATACTCTACAAATAACTCATCTCTTTTACGCCTTTGTTCTTCAATTTTATAATTACTTCATATAAATAATTACAACATAAAATCGGCTCTTTTATTAGCCCATCTGTAGTGGTCACCCCCTTTACCAAAACATAACCCCCATATCATATGTGTAGTGGATGTAGTCCCATTCGGTTATATATATATATATATGTGTGTGTGTGTGTGTGTGAGAGAGAGAGAGAGATAGCGAGAAACCAAAACAATAACCCCGCTATCACCATCACGCCCTTCATAGATGGAGCCCCATAACGCCTAGG
Source organism: Helianthus tuberosus (assembly GCA_030545235.1). Taxonomy (NCBI): domain Eukaryota; kingdom Viridiplantae; phylum Streptophyta; class Magnoliopsida; order Asterales; family Asteraceae; genus Helianthus; species Helianthus tuberosus. The sequence goes on from CM060409.1 coordinate 110,513,939, forward strand.
GGACAGTGTTCTGGGCACTATGGGGCATTATAGCCCAAGATGGCGCTTGCACGAGCAGCCACTACACATGGCCTTAGCAGCAAAGGAGTCACCTCTGTTTTTTTTTTTTTACTTATGAATTTCCGTTGTTGTATGTGACACTTGTGCTCTGTAAACGTTGTATGATGTAAAACAATAGCAATTATCAATGAAACAATGTGTTTTGGTGTTAATATTTGTGTATTTGTGTTTGACGATTTTACGATTTGATTCTAGTTCGATTTCAAGCCCTAAATCGCTTTCTGGAAAGTTATATGCAAACTGATGCATAAACGTAATCAGTTTAATGCAACAAACACTCCGGAATAGTGACATAGGCTTAACATACCTTAAATAACCATCACATAACTTAGAAATAAGTTTTGGAGGGTCTGGTGTGTCGAAAACAAGTTTATTCAATCGCAGGGACTATTTACGACAAATTGCGAAAGTATGCTGATTCTTATGGCAACGAACATTCCGAAACTTGATCATAAGCTAAACATACCTTAAATAACCTTTACATAGCTTAGAAATAGGCTTTGAGGGGTTCGGTATGCGAAAATATGCTTATTTGATCAACAAGGACTAAAAGCGTCAAAAAGTGCATAAGTTTGCATTTACGCGCATATCTCACGTTCTGAACATATCCGGACATCCAAAAATTTTTGTAATCATTAAAATATTTTATTTTAGTGATTGGAATGCAAAAATACCATTCGTCGCGTAATTTAGATCGTTTTCGCGTCCGTTCGAGTTTTCGTCGTATTTAATCGAATAACGTGACCGTACAACCAAACGAACCGACATCCATGATATTTTGAAGCATATTTAAGTCCCCTATGCTTTAACATCCTTGTAGAGCATTGAAATTGGGTTAACGGGGGTCAAACGCGTCGAAAAACAAGTTTTGGAGCTGCAGGGACCTGTTTTGACAGTTTTGAAAAGTTCTGGTCTGGGATCTCTAGCGGCCAACGAAAGACTTTGTTGTTTCCTTCGCGGCCCGCGAGAGCTGGAGCTAGCAGAAACATTGAATCTGGTTAAAACAGCCTGTTCTCATGGTTTTAATCCCTGATTTAGCATATCATTTGCTTGTTTTTGTGCTCCCCTTGTATTGTAATCTATGTGCCACAAGTGTATGGTTGAGATCATTCTTTGATTTGCTCAAAAACACTTGTAATCATCCTAAGATCTCAAGACTTTCTATAAATACCCACCAAGTTTGCATTCATTCCTTGCTCAAATTGATTTAATCTGCTCTAAGTTGAAGCTAAAGCTTCATACCTGAGTATTTTAGATCAATTCTTCCTAGCTTGGACCTTTTGTAAGCTTCTTTCATGCTTATTTATGTATTTCAAGCATGAAAGTCAAACAGTGTTTCACTTTCTGCTTTGACCATGAATTTGGTCAACACAAAGTTCGTTTGAACTTTGCAACGTGAGCGTAATCACGATGGTTATAGTCCCTTGTGACTATACCTACTGATTACCACGTTTATTAGTCGAAGTGACGAGTTAAAGTTTCTGTCAAAATGCCGATTATGCGCATTTTTGCGACGAAGCTATTTTTCGGGTATCAAAACACTTTGTTTTGATATCAAACTTGTTTTCTAACTTAGTTAAACATGTTTTAACATGTTTAACTCGTCACTTTTAGTCTAGTGCTTGTAAAGGGTCGTAAGTCAAGCGGTCTTGACAACCGCTTAGACTATCAAACCCGACCCGTTTGGTCGATCGTTAGGATCCGACCAAACATATTTTATGACCATAGTTGTATAGGGAATAACCTTCCGAGGTTATACCTTATGGTCACTTAGTTTAATTAGTTGTATGATAGGTAGTTTATATGCCTTAGGAAAATGACCAAAATGCCCTTTTCATGCATAATTTGATTTTAAGCATATGTAACCTAACTTTTGTCACTTAAACTGATTATGCAACATATTTAAACATGTTAGGGCATATAATAGTTGTCATGGGACTAGTTAGACGTCTCGAACACGCATTTGCGCGAACGACAAAGTAGCGTAAGCTACCTAAATGGGTCGTAACGGGTCGTAAGCACTTAGGGTAGGTTCCGATTTAGAATGTAGGCTTTGTTAAGCCATATCACATGAGTTCCAATACTCATTTGGTTTATGAGACCTCATTCTACCCGATCTTCCGAATTAGGTGTCGATTTATTAACTTAGGGATCCGATTACTTGGTACTACTTGATTTCCTTGGTTTGCCCGAGCTTTGTTAAGTTCAATTAGATCGAGGATACTTTGCAATTCAATGCGAGTACATAGTTCCCATATTTTACTGTTTTCAACTGTTTTGAGGTGATTCATATGTGTTAAACGATTTCGATAATTTCAAAAAGGAATACTATGGTTTATATTAAACACAACGATTTCGATAATGTGAATGAACTTGTTTGGGACGTATTTACATAACGAATGACATTCATTAGCTTTGGCCGAGCCGACCAGTAGTATGTTATGGTACCATAGGATCTGACAAATCCCGTTATCGGACTGCCACCATGGTTATGTATGGGGGTTATGTGGGTAACGACTGAACCTGATGATTGTTAACTTACCCTTTGGTGGTTTGTTAATACGAGTTGAACGATGGACGAGTTACGGAGGTTTGAATTTTATAAACGAGACGACCAAAAGTATTTTTCATAATTAAAAGGAGAATGATTTGAACGATTGGACGATTTTGAATGATTGAACGATTTAAACAATTGGAACGATTTGAACAAGTTAAACGAATTGAACAAACGATGGGTTTTTGGTTTGTGATTAGATAACGGGACGGGTATAATGTGATAAAAGCATGGTAGATACGCCGCTGGTACTTCTTATATATAAGTGCTTTCATCATATTATATTCCGTGGTGTTATTTAGTTCACTTGGACGAACGATTTTAAACGATGTCACACAATGATATTTATTAAACGATATAAACCATACGAGTTTTATTACGAGAACGATTTACAATTTGGTTTATTTAAACAAATGTTTTGGGTTAAGATTCATGGCACGAGGTTTTATAAACTATAATCAACTTGTTTGAGTTGGTTAATCATATTGCAATACTAAACTCTTTTCAAAACAAGGTTTTCAATTATCGACTCTTGTAGTCAAACGAGGTATTGCAAATGAGCCATGAATCCGACACTCTCACAAAACCTATGTGCTCGCCGGCATTTCTTTGCTGACTTTATTTTCGCATATGTTTCAGGTGGTGTTGAATGATGTTGATTGCGACTAGGATGCATGCTCACTTAGGACTGGACGAGGCCTTAGTGATTAAATAACAAATGATAGACAATGTGGTTGTGTTTTAACTTTAATTTCAAGACAATGCAAATGGATAATATCTAAATAAAACAAAACTTTTGAATCCATGGTTGTGAAATGATGTATTGCAAAATACATCTTTTATTCGTGTACAGTTTGTATAGTTTTCGTTATATTTAGTTTGGTTTTTCGTTAGAATATGCATACTATTGATAAAATCGTGTTTTGCAGGCCTTGATGCTTAAATATGCGGGAAACCGAGTGAAACGAGTCAAAATATTGAAGTGTCAAGTGTTGAAGCATGTTGGAAAGGTCGGGGAGTTGAAATAGAGTTAAAAGGCTGAAAAATCACTCTCTGGCACCTCGTGGGAAGTTTTCTGGCACCCGGCGAGAGACTGAATGTAGTACATGAGAAAAAAAACAAGGTGGCACCCCGCCACCCATTCCTAAGTGGGTGGCGCCCCGCCAGAAGGCTGTTGCTGGCAGATTTATTCGAATTTAATGAAGGGGTGTTATGGAAAGTCATATAAATACATCTTAAGCTTGGAAAAAACCCTAGTTCGATTTTGGGGACTTCTTTAGGCAATCTTGGAGCATTCTTGGCGCACAACCGGAGATTTCAAGGCTTTGGAATCATTGGTACGAGTCAAGGGCGAAGAATCGAAGGATCTATCGGGTTTTCTAATCCCTTGTTTTATCGATTACTTTTCTTGAAACTTGTTACAAAGAATTCATATTTAGACATCTTTGTTTTGTTTGCACTTATTGACATGCTTGGCTAAATTTATAAACCACCTAGACTTGATGAATGGATTAATATAAAGTTTTTACCGTTTTCGTTATTTGCATGATTATTATGGGTTGATTGTGTTTAGTAAGCGGTTTGATTTAATGATTTGATGTGTATGCATGCTTTGAGTTGGTTTATTGTTATTATTTGCTTCATATGATTCTTAGTGACGGTCTATATCACAACATAGAGTCATATTAGGGTTTAGGGTTTCGGTGAGTGTCTATATCACGTTAGAAAACCTTCACTCTTTAGGGAGAATTGCGCAATAACCCCTAGAAGTAATTGGTAATAATTTGCTAAGTCTTAGTGTTCTACTAGTCCTAATACCTGGAAAGTGAGGGGCTATTGGTAGGTCTTACCCGGCGAATTGCTTTAGATAGTCCTTGGAAAAGGTCATGTCTTGGTTTACCTGTCGGTTTTATTAGTCTATCAAGTCAAATTAATTAATTCAAACTACCCTAGATCTATGATTGGAAAAGAGTAGGTCAACATTAGGGTACTTACACAATAATTAGACAACTGGAAGGCGTCTAATAACCGGTAGGATTAACAGCCTAGGTAGTTCCACAGGTTTCTCCTTGAGAAGGGTCGAGGGGCTTAGTTGGTTCTTAATTGGTTTAGTACTTTAAGATCCCGGTTCCATAATTCATGCAGTTAACTTAATCGGTAACCTCTTAAAAACGATCCAGGATTCTTGTCTAGGTGGTCTCGTTCTCATATAAGAAAAGTCCTCAGTCTTTATTCGTCTTTAGTCTAGCTCTAGTTTAATTTAGTAGTTTAATATAGATTTCCTTAGTTTTCCGTAACCCCCCCCCCCCTAAAACAAATAAACAAGTTTGAGTCGTGTCTGTCAGCGTCTATTAGAGTCTAGTTCACGTGATTTATAGAGTCTCGTGGTTCGATATCCGAACTTCCTAGGTTTTTTTTTTTTTGGGTAAAGGGTTACCCCGGTGATTCTATTAAAATGCAACCGCAAATAAGTACAAGTAGTGAGGATGTGTTCCACACTAGATCATATACAGGACATGCCCCATATATGTAAATCAAACAAAAACCAAAGACCTATAACACCCCATAACCTAGTCTACTATACATCATGACCCGACATCTAGTAGACAGACAATGCAAAAACCACAAAACATAATCTTCAACCACCATCATCAAAGATAAAGTAGCCACAAAACAGCAGCCCCTTCAGACGAAAAGCAGACAGCCTATCCATTAGAGAACTTGGTAGAAGAGGTGCTTGCCCCTGCTTTTGAAGAAAAAGGATGAGTACCCGATGTCATAAATGCACTAGTTTCATTGTAGACTTCTTCAACCTCCTCCTCATCCGATTCCTGCCTGTCACTTGACGGTTTCTTCTCCACTCGACCCACATTGGTACCTCCCTGATTACCAGTATCATCCTTCAGAATGTCAAACGGGTTAGATGTTGAAACCTGATTCTGCATCGGACTCTTTGAGGATGATTTTGGTTTAGGGTTGACAACTGGCCTGTAAACTAACTTAGGCTTCTGATTTTTCATATGGATGCCTTGGTTGTTCACTTTCTTCTTCTTGACCCCTACAACCTGAAATTCATCATTAATCTTTTCAGCATCCCCACTAGAAGATACCTGAGGGTTGTTCGGGCACGAGCTGTCATCATGACCAAACACACAACAAGAGGAGCACCTTAGAGGCTCCCAATCATATTCAATCTTGACCTCCACCTTTGAATACCCACTACCATCCATAGATGGGATAGCAACAGTAACACTCTTTTTTAACTCAGCCCCCGCTTGCACTTCAATAAGCGCTCTAGCATAGCTGCTCCTACCCCAAGATTCAGCACACATCGAGGCAGTATACGTATCCAACATCTTAGGTATCCCAATCATAGAGGCAACCAAGCTAAGCCCATCCTCAGTAAATGCCGCTAACGGCACATCAAGCATCTTGACCCAAACTGGAACCACTTTAATGTCCTCTTTTTCCATCTTGATAGAGGGCGACCACTCCTTCAAAATTATGGGAACACTTCTGATTAGCCAAGGCCCATCCTCTAGCATTTGATTCATCCCTTCCTTAGAAGTAAACTTAAAGAAAAATAACCCGTTTGCATTCATCATGATCCGGGATAGACCATATTTAGCCCAGTTGTTTTTAGCAAAGTAATCGACCACAGGAAATGCCAACCGTTTACCCAGAAAATATCCAAACAAAGTGTTAGCATACCTATCAGTAACTTGTTGAACCGACGACAACGGAATAACAACATCAGCACCATCAACTTTCTCGGCAGATTCCATCGCCCGAAAATTCACTTTAACCTTCTCCTTTGTATTCTTTACAATGTGAGCGAAAGAAACAGGATCTGCAGGCCCCGAAGTTCGTGCTTTGCCTTGAGCAGCCCTGTTTCCAGCCGAGAAAGATGCACCAAATAGGTCTGATTTTGGCGTATACTTGCTAGGGTAATCCCAAAAGTTGTCTGACTTTTCGACATCCCGTTTTTCCAAACGAACCGGAACTGTGACCTTTGTGAGATCATCGATGATGTTTGAAGACTTAGGGTCATTTTGTGTTCCAATCGTTACACCACGCTTTGGCTGCAAATTGTTCCCATCAACATCAAGAAACCGTGCAGCAATTTCGTCAAACGATAATCGCGGCTTCCCACGAATATCCTGTTGGTTTCCACCAGAATTGTTACGTTCATCCATTCCAATAATGACAGAATGCCGGCTGAAACAAAAGCAACTGTGACAAACCCTAACCGAACTCAAAACAACTGAAAACAATCAAACCCTAGCCGCCGTCAAGCTTAAGTTCGATCAAAAACCCAACCAGAAGCCAAGTTATCGACAAACCCTAGCTCAGATTTGCAGCCTCCAAAAAGATTTCTTTCAGCAATCAGATAACACCCACTAGACACTCCCAATCTTCCGAAAACAGATTGTAGAAACCCTAGCAACCGTACCCAAATATGCAGAAACAAACCTGACTACCTTGGCGCCGTCAACCCTAATGCAATCAGGAGATGACGAATCAGCGAACGGCAATGAAACTCTCTTGTAGTAAACCCAAACCAGATTAAACTTGAATCCAAAAAACCACAGCAGCCAAGCGCAAAGAGCCCAAGAACAGAAGAAAAAACGTAACCCTAATACCTAAAAACGAACCAAATACGATTATAATGAATTGCAAGGATAAACTAGAGATCATAAGACTCTAGTCACACAAACAATCCTCGTAATCAGCATGAAATCACGAATTTAAGGTCACAGAAAGGTGGTCAATCTCCATGTTGCCACTAGGAATCTGCCATTTATCGAGTTATACTACATTGATCGGTACAATTGCCGATTGTGTGGTTTTAGGTCGAGTCTAGAATTAAAGCTTTTTAGTGTCTAGCATAAAGAGTCTAATATAGTTAATTTTTATAGTCTGTTCAGCACACATCATGAAACAATAATTATGTCGCTCCACTCCTCGACGTTTCCGCCGCGGTTTGTTGTTTTACGCGGTAGGGGTGTGACATTGTAGTAACTAGAAATTGTGTGGTTGTAATTGTAGGATTGGATAGAAGAGATGTCTTCATTTGTTAAGTCAATTGATAGGAAACACATGTTGACCATTGGCCTCGAAGGGTTTTACCTAATAGTCCTAAGAAAGATACAGTCAATCCTGAATTTTGGGCTGCTGATCTTGGAGTTGATTTTATACGTAACTCTGCACCCTCAACCGTCGACTTTGCGTCTGTTCATATTTATCCTGACCATTGGTAGGTAACCTTTACCTATTGTTTATCTTATCACATTTAGAAACTTATTCATGATATACATAGGTTTAAAAAGAAGAGCCTTGAAGGAAAACTAATGTTTGTGGCCAAATGGATGCGCTCTCACATCGAAGATGGTGATCAAGTGCTGAAGAAACCTGTGGTGTTTACAGAATTTGGTTTATCAGATCTAAACAAAGGTTTTGACCCTTTTTAACGAGACCGATTCCACAAAACTGTTTTTGATGTGATCTATGAATCTATAAAGAAAAAGGGGGCCGGGGGAGGATCGTTTGCGTGGCAGTTCTTCGTTGAGGGAATGGAAGATTATAATGATGATTTCAGGATAGTGCCATGGAAGAGAGCTTCGACTTACGAGATTATAATCCAGCATACGTGCAGGTTAGCTAAAGCTCATGGGACGATTGCATCGCAAAAAGAAAACTTGAAGCACCTTTGTAATCAGCGATGAATGAAGAAATAAATCGTTTTCATTGCTTTTGTTACATGGGGGGTGAGGTTTTGGTTGATTGTAGGGGATGGTGATGTTTACTTTTAGGTAAACCTTGTGTTTATATATATATATATATATATACACATCAAGACGTTATGTAACCATACAATTCATTCTTTCTCTTTTAATTATATAAGGTTATGTGAGTAAAATGTGTGATTCTTCACTCAAAGGTGACTATTTCCTTGTGCTATCAATGTTTAAGCTATCTTGGGTTTGGAGACTTTTTCAAACACTATCTGAATGTTGATCCTTCCCTGTATAGGTCGGCCTCCACCAAGGGTCAGCGTTGAGTCCGTTTCTTTTTGCGATTGTCTTAGATGGGTTGTCTAAGTCAATTCAGGAGACGGTTTCATGGTGCATGCTTTTTGCAGATGATATCGTGCTAGTTGCAGAGACTAAACAACGTCTGAATGCGAAGTTAGAGGAGTGGCGAGCAGCTTTAGAGACTAAGGGTTTAAGGATTAGTCGCTCTAAGACCAAGTATCTTTATTGTGATTTCAGTGATGTAGGCGACAACGATGACATTCATATCACCATTGAGGGCCACGTGGTTCCGCAGGTAACTAAGTTCAAGTATTTAAGATCTTTTGTTCAAATGGATGGAGAGATAGATAGTGACGTAGCACACCGCATACAGGTTGGCTGGTGTAAGTGGAGAGCTGCAACTGGGGTTTTATGCGATAAGAGGTTCCCAATTAAGTTAAAGGGAAAGTTCTTCAGGGTTGCAGTGAGATCTGCTATGTTATATGGGACAGACCGTTAGGCGACAAAAAAGACACAAGCGCGCAAGATGAAAGTAGCGGAGATGAGGATGCTAAGATGGATGTGTGGGCATACGAGGTTGGATCGAATAAGAAATGAGGTAATGAGGGAAAAGTTAGGAGTGTATAAAAAATGAATGGGGTTTAAATAGGTGGTAAAGGTAAATAATAAAATGAAAAAAAAAATATTACCCTACCCAACGGTAGTTTTTTGAAATCCCTAATCACCCCGCGTTTTCACAATCACGCCATGACTAAAAACTCAAAGAAAACACCCAAGGGGCGGTGTGCTCGACGTTATTGGGCGTGAAGTGACAAGATCACGCCACTTCACCTTTCCCGTGGTGTGGTCTAATGGTCCCCATGGTTTTCAATCTTCACTGTCATGACTAAGTGGAGAGCTGCAACTGGGGTTTTATGCGACAAGAGGTTCCCAATTAAGTTAAAGGGAAAGTTCTTCAGGGTTGCAGTGAGATCTGCTATGTTATATGGGACAGACCGTTAGGCGACAAAAAAGACACAAGCGCGCAAGATGAAAGTAGCGGAGATGAGGATACTAAGATGGATCTGTGGGCATACGAGGTTGGATCGAATAAGAAATGAGGTAATGAGGGAAAAGTTAGGAGTGTATAAAAAATGGGTTGAATGGGGTTTAAATAGGTGGTAAAGGTAAATAATAAAATGAAAAAAAAATATTACCCTACCCAACGGTAGTTTTTTGAAATCCCTAATCACCCCGCGTTTTCACAATCACGCCATGACTAAAAACTCAAAGAAAACACCTAAGGGGCGGTGTGCTCGACGTTATTGGGCGTGAAGTGACAAGATCACGCCACTTCACCTTTCCCGTGGTGTGGTCTAATGGTCCCCATGGTTTTCAATCTTCACTATCATAATATTTTGAATTTTACCTATGTAAGTAAAATTTATCAATAAAGATAAAGTGCTCTGATCTTACAAGTTGGTTGAAAATGCATGGATGACACTGATTTGTGAATTATTTCCTTTATAAACACCCCAATTTTTCTAATAAAAGCGACAACTATTTAATATAAAATTCAGTCGACTTTCGTAAATATGATTGTAGTATTCTTAATAACGTATGTAATATATGTATAAGTAATCTTTCAGTATTATAGGTTTCACTATTTAAAAAAAACAATGTGTCATGCGTGTACATCGCTAGTATGAGAGCGTATAAGCATATTATGTAATTACTATAAGTCGTACGTAGTGGGGCGAGATGGACAAGTTTTTGTGGGAGATAGCGCTCCATAGCGCCCGCCACACCATTACAGGCAACGCTATAGGGTATTTTTCTTGAGGCCAGCGTTATGTCTATAGCGGCGTGAGAGGAGTCTTATTTCAAAAAAAATGACCGTTCAACGGTCAGAAATCCAAAAAAAAAAAATTCATTTTCAAATCTATAAATACTCCCCATATCTCCCAATTTTTTTTTAAATTCATCACACTCTCATTCCCCCTTCTCTACATTTTTTTTTTATAAAAATATAGAAATTACTCCCACTTTCTTCTAAAAAAATAATGGGCTCCCCATCGGAAGATTCGTTCACCGATTTTTACCGAAGATTTTTTCCACCTTACTTAAATAATATGTAGGCAAAATTTGATGTATTGGACTTGGTAATTCTTTAACTTGTAACTTAGTGGTTTTGGGTTCATTGTTCATTTAAGATAATCTTTTTGTTAATGTGGGTAGTCCATTTGGTAGAGGCATATGCCTTTTAAAGGTCTTATGTTTAAACCTCAGCAAGAGGGAATAATTAGGGATTATTGGTGAAAAGAGATGACATTAGCCGTTAATATATATGTGACAACTCGAAATTTAGAACCTTTCGTTGTATGCTTAAACGTGTGACTAGTTAAACTTATGTGATTTAATGAATGATAAGTGAACCTTTATATGATTTTTGTGTTATTCGTGTGTATGCTTATGTGTATGAATGCGATGTATGTATATAGGAACCGAGATAACACGAACCCGACTCGAGACCATGTGGTCTCGAGTGAACTAGTATAACATACGGGCCGGTTGGGCCGCACACACATACACACCTAGCCTAACCGAGAGCCCACTAGGGTATATTGCTTGGAGCGGATATATATACACTTGATAGATGGCCATGTTACCATTTTGAACAACATTCATACTCTCCTCTACACACATACTCTCCACCCTCACACTAAAACCCTAAACCACAACACTACTCTCCTTCATCTCGGATCCAACCAACCGGCCACCAAAGGGATTCTCGGGTTTTGCTTATTCACACCAAACAAAGCTTCACCTTTCACCACCTCACAACCGGTTAGTGTTTATGACGTTTGTTAGTGAAATTATGATGTTTGTTGTTGTTTAATAATGGTATGAATGATAGAACTTAACTAGTGTAGTGTATGTTTGATGATATTTGTGAACCGGATGTGTATTGTGTTTTGAGTTGATAATGATGTATGATTTTCGGTTGATAATGATGATTTGATGCCATGTTTACTTGTTAAGATTGTTGTTGTTCATCTAGGATGCATATGCTTGATTTCTAGGCAAAGTCATGATTAGAGTGGTTGCTAATGTTTCATGATAACTTAACATATGAATAAGTAGAAAAATGTTTGAATGTAATGCTATTATGTTCTCGGATTGAATATGCGAGTGATAAGGATCATTGGTGCATTAAACTAAGTAGATTATGTTGACATAAATCGGTTTAATGAGCTTGTTTGTTCAAAAGATGAAAACCCTAAAGATGAACATGAAGAACATGGTTGAATATCATAAGAACATGGTTGAATATTTGAATCCTGATTTGTTTGATCCATTTTTAGTAAATTGCTAGACAAGAAACATGTTTAAGGAATTTGGTTGGATAGTACAAACTGTTACATGAAATCAGAATAGTACACTGTTCCGAATCAGTAGTTGTCCAACCGAAACCATTGGTTGCGACTCGAAACCATGCATGATGAGTCGAAACCGCCCAGTTGCGACACCGATTGCGAGTCGCAAACACCTGGTTGCGACTCGAAACCACACCTGATCAGCACACCAGCCTTGTGACTCGAAACCACGGTTGCGAGTCCGGTTGCGACTCGTAACCAAATCAGCACGGACCGAAACCACGATTGCGACTCAGGTTGCGAGTCGCAAACGTCTGGTTGCGACTCGAGACTATACACACTGTTTGGGCTTTCACCTTGTTCGGACTTAACTGTTTGGGCCGGACTCTTGGGCCCAATGCACAGACCTTATGTGTTACTGTTGAACGTGAATCTGCCATGATTAAACATGTATGCCATGAACGTTACTTGAGTACATTATGCTAGAAACATACGTGCACTACTTGAATACGAACCTGATTGTACGATACAACTATGATAGGACGTGAGTAGCCTCAACGTGCTTGTTTGACTTTTCTGTGTTTTCTACCGAGCAAACCAAGGTGAGTTCACACCCTCTACAAAGCATGGGATTCCCAGGGGTCGGGAATTGGGGTTAAGGAACTGGGTTCCTCGTCCTCCTTGGGTAGGACAGTAAAGGTTCAGGAATGTAATTCCTCGTCCTCACGGACAGATAACTCGTACTAGACCAAAACTCTATCACGAAGTCCCTCATTTCTATATCGACTTAATCGCCGGGCCAATGGCGAGCGGGTCATTAGTTAGATAGCGCTATTTAGGTCTGACAAACCTCACACCGTGCCGCAGAGGACGGGCGTGAACTAATGGATCTGGGGCACGTCAATGATGATAGACATTGACAGTTTCAGGGCACTTAAACATGACTACAGTCAGCAGTCGATATGGTAACGAGTCTAGTGTATACATGGGGTAGCCCCCACGGCCGAAATGCCAGATAACTAACACGGGGTAGCCCCCACGGCAGGATTGCCAGAGTAACCGGGAATAACCAAGTCACGTTTTTAACTATGGGGTAACCCCCACGGCAGGATGCCAGCTAAAGGAAACTGTTTTCAAAACAACCTAAAACGAACACCCAACCGTGAACTCACTCAACTAGTTGTTGACTCGTTACTACATGCTTTGCAGGTCCTTAGGTTCTTAAGCTGGAGCTTGCATGGAGGAGGATCGTTGTGGGACATGGACAACTGTGTGCCATGTTAAACTATGAAACAATTAAACTTATGTTTTGATTTAAGACTTATGCTTCCGCTTGCAACTTAACTATGTGTTTGTTTGGACATCAATTATCTTGGTTAAACTTTTATATCTTTTAACTCGCATGTTCAATATGATTGGTGGCTGGATCCTGGTCAGTCACGCCTCCAAGCGGTAGTACTCCGCAGGTGGATTTTGGGGGTGTGACAGATTGGTATCAGAGCCATTGGTTATAGAGAACTTGGTTTTAATAAAGGGGAAAACGTTTTGTTAAAACCAGACTATAACCTGTACAGTGCTCAACGGTCCACAACGACGCTTCACTCCACATGCAAGGCTCGACATTCTAGGTAATATGATCTGTGTATATATTGCCTACTTGTTAGTTACATGGTACATTGCTTATGGTATGCTTGGTTAGTATAACTACTGTTGCTTGAACACGTGCGTGCTTACTCTATCCTATCATCGCACTTTCGCGAACCCCACTCACTCACGTTCTTCTTGGTATGAAGATCATGTCTGGACGCGTTAACATGACACAAGCCCAGTTGACGGCTCTGATCAACGAACGAGTTGCCGCAGCACTTGCAGCTGCACACGCAGGAGGTATATCCTGCAGTCCGAACTCATTCTAGGATCTTTAGGATCCTACTCTCGTAAACCAACCTTTGTGTTAAACTCTGTCTTTTCCTTCACCTACGATAGGTCAGCATGTTCAACCACCCGTGTGCACTTTTAAGACTTTCATGGACTGCCGACCAACTACTTTTAGCGGCACTGAAGGAGCAGTAGGTCTCCTACATTGGTTTGAGAAGCTGGAATCTGTCTTTGAAATGTGCGAATGCCCTGAGGCGCGCAGGGTGAAGTACGCTACTGGTACTCTCGAGGGTTTAGCCCTCACATGGTGGAACGCTCAAGTTCAAATGCTAGGGTTGGTTGCTGCCAACGCCACCCCATGGGAAACTTTCAAGGAAATGATCAAAGAAGAATACTGCAGTCGTGATGAGATTCACAAACTCGAGGTGGAGTTCTTCAACCTCAAGATGACGGGGTCGGAAATTGAAGCTTATGTGAAAAGGTCGAACGAACTGGCAATTCTGTGCCCTACTATGGTGGATCCTCCCATCAAACGCATCGAACTGTTTCTTCAGGGTTTAGTGCCGGAAATCCAAAGTCATGTGACTTCAGCGAACCTCGCCACCTACCAGCAAACCGTTCAGCTGGCTCACCGTCTCACGGATCAAGCGGTGGAGCAGAACAAGTTACCAAAACGCATTGGCACTGCAACTACTACCGGTACCTCTAGTGACAACAAACGGAAATGGGATGGAACTTCAAGTAAGGGTTCGACTTCTGTTCAGTCCCAGTCTCAGCAGAGGAAGACTGATGACTACAAGAGCCCTAATCAGCAATCGTCTGGTGGTGGATACAAAGGAAATCACCCCAAATGCAATCGCTGCAGCCTGCACCACAGCGGGCCATGCACCAGGGGCAACTGCCATCGGTGCAACAAGCCTGGTCACGCTGCAAAGGATTGCAGGAGCTTATACCCCGCCAATCAGAATCGTCAGCAAGCTCAGCAGAACCAGCGCCAGCAGCAACAGCAACAGGGTGATAACAAAGGGTGCTTTCAGTGTGGAGCTGAGGGCCACTTCAAGAGAGATTGTCCCCAACTGAACAGGAACCAGAACAACAACAACAACAACAATAACAACAATCAGGGGAATGGTAACAATGGGAACAACAACAACAATGGCGCCAGGGGGCGAATGTTTGTGATCGGCCAAGGTGAAGCAAGGAACGACCCCAATGTTGTGGCGGGTAAGTTCCTTCTCGACGATTTTTATGTTTCAGTTTTATTTGATTCGGGTGCCGATACTAGCTACATGTCACTAGAAGTTAGTCGAATGCTTAAGCGTATTCCAACACCTTTGAACATCAAGCACACCGTAGAACTAGCAAATGGTAAGAGTTTAGAAGCCACACACGTAGTCAAGGGTTGTAAACTTATTCTCGCTGACCAGACCTTCTCTATCGACCTCATTCCTATCGTCTTGGGTAGTTTCGACGTTGTCATTGGGATGGATTGGTTATCCCAACAGCGAGCAGAGATCCTTTGCAACGAGAAGGTTGTCCGTATTCCAGGTCCCGATGGTGAACCTCTCATGATTCATGGCGACAAGAGGAGTGCTGTTGAGAACGTCATTTCTCTCCTTAAGGCCCAAAAGTACTTGCGAAAGGGCCACACTGCTATTTTGGCTCTTATTACTGACACCACGGAGAAAGAGAAGAAGATAGAAGATTTCCCAGTTGTACGCGATTACCCAGAGGTATTTCCTGAGGAATTACCTGGTCTCCCGCCTCATCGCCAAGTCGAGTTTCAGATTGAACTAGCTCCTGGAGCTGCACCTATCGCTCGTGCACCTTATCGTTTAGCTCCATCAGAGTTGAAAGAACTCTCCGCGCAACTACAAGAGCTCCTGGATAAGGGTTTTATTCGTCCTAGCTCATCGCCCTGGGGAGCTCCAGTATTATTTGTGAAGAAGAAAGACGGTACTTTCAGGATGTGCATCGACTACCGAGAACTCAACAAGGTGACGGTGAAGAATCGTTATCCTCTACCGCGTATCGACGACTTGTTCGACCAGTTGCAAGGGTCGAGCTACTATTCGAAGATCGATTTGAGATCGGGTTATCACCAGCTGAGATTCCGGGAAGAGGACGTCTCCAAGACAGCTTTTAGAACGCGTTACGGACACTATGAGTTTTTGGTCATGCCTTTTGGGATGACAAATGCACCTGCGGTTTTTATGGACTTGATGAACCGAGTGTGCAAGCCTTACCTGGACAAGTTCGTCATAGTCTTCATCGACGACATCCTGATCTACTCTAAAAGTCGGGAAGAACATGAGCAGCACCTGCGACTTATTCTAGAACTCCTTCGAACAGAACAGCTTTATGCAAAGTTCTCGAAATGCGACTTCTGGCTTCGAGAAGTCCATTTCCTAGGCCACGTGGTGAACAAGGATGGGATCCATGTTGATCCATCCAAGATAGACTCGATAAAGAACTGGCCTGCACCTCGTACGCCAAAGGAAATTCGCCAATTCTTGGGTTTGGCAGGATACTACCGGAGATTCATAAAGGATTTTTCTAAGATTGCACAGCCTCTCACCTCGCTAACGCAGAAGGGCGTTGTTTATCGCTGGGGAAACGCACAGGAGTTGGCATTCCAGCACCTAAAGGATAGACTTTGTAGCGCACCTATCCTTTCCTTGCCGGAAGGCACAGACGACTTTGTGGTTTATTGTGACGCATCAATTCAAGGTCTTGGTTGCGTGTTGATGCAACGAGATAAAGTTATAGCTTACGCCTCACGCCAACTTAAAGTTCATGAAAAGAACTACACGACGCACGACCTAGAGCTGGGAGCTGTTGTTTTTGCACTTAAGTTATGGCGGCATTACCTGTATGGTACCAAGTGCGCCATCTACACCGACCACAGGAGCCTCGAACACATCTTCAAGCAGAAGGAACTGAATATGCGGCAACGACGATGGGTCGAGTTGCTAAGTGACTACGAGTGCGCGATCAGATATCACCCGGGCAAAGCCAATGTTGTGGCTGACGCCCTTAGTCGAAAGGACACTGCGCCTAAGCGCGTGCGAGCTTTACAACTCACGATCCATTCTAGTCTTCCCTCCCAGATACGAGCAGCTCAGATAGAAGCACTGAAACCAGAAAACGTCAGGGCCGAAGCCCTACGCGGATCGAGGCAACGCTTAGAACAGAAGGGAGACGGTGCTTACTACGTAACGGGACGCGTTTGGGTCCCACTTTATGGCAACCTACGAGAGCTTGTGATGGACGAAGCACACAAATCTCGCTACTCGGTGCACCCTGGATCAGATAAAATGTACCACGACATCAAGACTACGTACTGGTGGCCTAGCATGAAGGCCCACATAGCAACCTACGTCAGCAAGTGTTTGACTTGCGCGAGAGTCAAGTCGGAATACCAGAAACCATCAGGCCTGCTCCAACAGCCAGAGATACTTCAATGGAAATGGGAGCAAATTTCCATGGATTTTGTTACTGGCCTACCTAGATCCCAGCGCGGGAACGATACTATTTGGGTGATCGTGGATCGACTCACAAAATCTGCACACTTCCTGGCCATCAAGGAAACGGATAAGTTCTCCACTCTTGCAGAAATATACATCAAGGAAATCGTTTCGAGGCACGGGGTGCCCACCTCCATTATCTCAGATCGAGATGCACGTTTTACTTCAGAGCTGTGGCAAGCAATGCACAAATCCTTCGGCTCACGACTAGACATGAGCACAGCGTACCATCCTCAGACGGACGGGCAGTCCGAGCGCACTATTCAAACCTTAGAAGACATGCTTCGTGCATGTGTAATCGACTTTGGCAACCGATGGGAAAAGCATCTGCCACTTGTGGAATTCTCGTACAATAACAGCTACCACACCAGCATTGGAGCTGCTCCGTTTGAGGCGCTGTACGGACGTAAATGCCGGTCTCCTCTTTGCTGGGCAGAGGTGGGAGATAGTCAGATCACTGGTCCAGAATATGTGGTAGATACAACCGAGCAGATCGCTCAGATACGAAAACGCATGACGGCCGCTCGTGAACGTCAGAAAGTTTACGCCGACATGGGCAGGAAACCACTTGAGCTCCAGGTTGGGGAGTGGGTACTACTCAAAGTTTCACCCTGGAAGGGTGTGGTTCGTTTTGGTAAACGCGGTAAACTTAACCCACGATACGTTGGACCTTTCGAGGTCATTGAGAAAATAGGCAGGGTGGCCTACAGACTAAACTTACCAGCGGAACTCGGTGCAGTTCACAACGTTTTCCACGTGTCGAATCTGAAGAAGTGTCCATCAGATGAGACCCACGTAGTTCCTTTGAAGGAACTCACGATCGACGAGCAGTTACGATTCGTCGAGGAACCAGTCGAGATCACGGACCGGGATGTTAAGGTCCTCAAGAGCACTAGGATACCTCTCGTTCGAGTTCGTTGGAACTCACGTCGCGGCCCAGAGTTCACCTGGGAGCGCGAAGATCAGATGAAACAAAAGTATCCCCAACTGTTCGCAAACAGTACACCCACTACTGAGGCCGAAGCTACGGAATTTCGGGACGAAATTCCAGATCAACGGGGGGTGGATGTGACACCCCAGGAAAACCAGGGAAACCATACAACTTAACTAGCTTCCTCAGTGAGTGCCTACCAAATTTCGGGACGAAATTTCTTTCAACTTGGGGATGATGTGACAACTCGAAATTTAGAACCTTTCGTTGTATGCTTAAACGTGTGACTAGTTAAACTTATGTGATTTAATGAATGATAAGTGAACCTTTATATGATTTTTGTGTTATTCGTGTGTATGCTTATGTGTATGAATGCGATGTATGTATATAGGAACCGAGATAACACGAACCCGACTCGAGACCATGTGGTCTCGAGTGAACTAGTATAACATACGGGCCGGTTGGGCCGCACACACATACACACCTAGCCCAACCGGTTAGTGTTTATGACGTTTGTTAGTGAAATTATGATGTTTGTTGTTGTTTAATAATGGTATGAATGATAGAACTTAACTAGTGTAGTGTATGTTTGATGATATTTGTGAACCGGATGTGTATTGTGTTTTGAGTTGATAATGATGTATGATTTTCGGTTGATAATGATGATTTGATGCCATGTTTACTTGTTAAGATTGTTGTTGTTCATCTAGGATGCATATGCTTGATTTCTAGGCAAAGTCATGATTAGAGTGGTTGCTAATGTTTCATGATAACTTAACATATGAATAAGTAGAAAAATGTTTGAATGTAATGCTATTATGTTCTCGGATTGAATATGCGAGTGATAAGGATCATTGGTGCATTAAACTAAGTAGATTATGTTGACATAAATCGGTTTAATGAGCTTGTTTGTTCAAAAGATGAAAACCCTAAAGATGAACATGAAGAACATGGTTGAATATCATAAGAACATGGTTGAATATTTGAATCCTGATTTGTTTGATCCATTTTTAGTAAATTGCTAGACAAGAAACATGTTTAAGGAATTTGGTTGGATAGTACAAACTGTTACATGAAATCAGAATAGTACACTGTTCCGAATCAGTAGTTGTCCAACCGAAACCATTGGTTGCGACTCGAAACCATGCATGATGAGTCGAAACCGCCCAGTTGCGACACCGATTGCGAGTCGCAAACACCTGGTTGCGACTCGAAACCACACCTGATCAGCACACCAGCCTTGTGACTCGAAACCACGGTTGCGAGTCCGGTTGCGACTCGTAACCAAATCAGCACGGACCGAAACCACGATTGCGACTCAGGTTGCGAGTCGCAAACGTCTGGTTGCGACTCGAGACTATACACACTGTTTGGGCTTTCACCTTGTTCGGACTTAACTGTTTGGGCCGGACTCTTGGGCCCAATGCACAGACCTTATGTGTTACTGTTGAACGTGAATCTGCCATGATTAAACATGTATGCCATGAACGTTACTTGAGTACATTATGCTAGAAACATACGTGCACTACTTGAATACGAACCTGATTGTACGATACAACTATGATAGGACGTGAGTAGCCTCAACGTGCTTGTTTGACTTTTCTGTGTTTTCTACCGAGCAAACCAAGGTGAGTTCACACCCTCTACAAAGCATGGGATTCCCAGGGGTCGGGAATTGGGGTTAAGGAACTGGGTTCCTCGTCCTCCTTGGGTAGGACAGTAAAGGTTCAGGAATGTAATTCCTCGTCCTCACGGACAGATAACTCGTACTAGACCAAAACTCTATCACGAAGTCCCTCATTTCTATATCGACTTAATCGCCGGGCCAATGGCGAGCGGGTCATTAGTTAGATAGCGCTATTTAGGTCTGACAAACCTCACACCGTGCCGCAGAGGACGGGCGTGAACTAATGGATCTGGGGCACGTCAATGATGATAGACATTGACAGTTTCAGGGCACTTAAACATGACTACAGTCAGCAGTCGATATGGTAACGAGTCTAGTGTATACATGGGGTAGCCCCCACGGCCGAAATGCCAGATAACTAACACGGGGTAGCCCCCACGGCAGGATTGCCAGAGTAACCGGGAATAACCAAGTCACGTTTTTAACTATGGGGTAACCCCCACGGCAGGATGCCAGCTAAAGGAAACTGTTTTCAAAACAACCTAAAACGAACACCCAACCGTGAACTCACTCAACTAGTTGTTGACTCGTTACTACATGCTTTGCAGGTCCTTAGGTTCTTAAGCTGGAGCTTGCATGGAGGAGGATCGTTGTGGGACATGGACAACTGTGTGCCATGTTAAACTATGAAACAATTAAACTTATGTTTTGATTTAAGACTTATGCTTCCGCTTGCAACTTAACTATGTGTTTGTTTGGACATCAATTATCTTGGTTAAACTTTTATATCTTTTAACTCGCATGTTCAATATGATTGGTGGCTGGATCCTGGTCAGTCACGCCTCCAAGCGGTAGTACTCCGCAGGTGGATTTTGGGGGTGTGACAATATATATATATATAGGGAGAGGATCATGAAAAAACTACATATAAATGAGAAAACTAGAAAACTAACTAAAAAAACCTATAAAAAAACTAAAAAACATACCATTTTTTTTACAATTTTTATAAAAAAAATCGCTAGTTTTTATATATAAAAAAATTTCAAAATTTTTTTTTTGTTGTACTGCACATGTGCATTATATGTGTAATACACATGTGCACTATATCCGTAATAGTGCACATGAGCAATACAACAAAAAACTTTTTTTTTATTTTTTATTTTTTTGAAATTTTTTTTCCATGCATAAAAAGCTGCGATTTTTTTATAAAAAATTAAAAAAAAAATTGTTATGTTTTTTTGGCTTTTTTAGTTAGTTTTTTGGTTTTCTCATTTAAACTAGTTTTCTCATGATCCATCCCCTATATATATATAGGGTAAGGTTATTGTAAAAAAGACCTAAAGTGTGAGAAAGGTAAGAAAGAATATAAACCATTAGATCATTGATCTAATGGTTAGTATTAAAATGGAAATATTGTAATTAAAATAGTGTTTTCTAAATACTTATTTGATTTCATAGGGGTAAAACAGGCCATTCACAATATTTCAAATCAATAACCGTATCTAATAACTCCTGATTTCTCTCTCATTGCGATCCTTACGCTGGAAAAAACAAGGTGTTCTTTCCCACCAAAGATTATCTTCATCAGATGACAATGAGCCCTAAAATTGAAGTCGTATACAAGCGGAAAAAGCACAATTCATCGTCTGAGAATTTCGAACGAAGGATGAAGAAGAAGATGGATGATTCAAATCGAAAAGACATTACAAGCCGACGGCTTAAACTACCAAAAATGAAGAAAACAACATCTGATTTTAGAAAAGGTTCGTTGTTCTTCTTTGATGTTTTTGAAGTTTAATGGTGTTTTTTATAATGTAAGATAGTTAATGTTAACAAAGATCAAAAGGGACTGATCGATTGTCCAATGGGTTTGGTATAATAAGAGTGTTATAATGGTGTTTTATGTATGTTTATCAGTTAACTGTGATATGAAGATTGTGTTTGTTGTTGTTGTGCACGGTATTTTTTATTATATATGGTGTTATATAGTTCATGTTTAATTGGATATGGTGTTATGTGGTGTTTTTGTGAACATAATGAGTTAAGAATATGTATGGTGTTATGTATATTGGTGTAACACCTGTGTTTATAATCATTGTAAACAGTTCAGTTATCAATAAAACAAATTTATTTGATCCCAATGTTTGTTTGTTTATGTTTGACATTTTTCATGTTTTGACTTTTATTCAATTTTAAACTCTACATCACTTTCTGGAGAGTTATACGCAAACTTGTGCGTAAACGTAATCAGTTTAACGCAACAAACACTCCGGAACATCAACATATGCTTAACATACCTTAAATAACCTCTACATAACTTAGAAATAAGTTTTGAAGGCTTTGGTATGGCAAAATCAAGTTTAATCGCTTACAGGGACTAAATTCGACAAACTGCGAAAGTATGATGATTCGTACTGGAACAGACATTCCGAAACATGACCATAAGTTAAACATACCATAAATATCCTTTACATAGCTTAGAAATAGGCTTTGAGGAGTTCGGTGTGCTAAAATAAACTTTTGGGTCATTCAGGGACTAAAAGCGTCAAAAAGTGCACAAGTTTGCATTTTCGCGCATAACTTATGTTCTGAATACATCTGGACATCCAAAGATTTATGTAATCATTAAAATATTATGTTTTAATGATTGGCTTGTCAAAAATCTATTCGTCGCGCAATTTGGATCGTTTTCACGTCCGTTACGACTTCCGTTGTAATTAACCGAACAACGCAACCGTACGGCCAAACGAACCGACATCCGAGATATTTTTTAGCACATTTTAAGTTCCCTATACTTTGACTTCATTTTAGAGCTTTGAAATGGGGTTAACAGGGCTTAAACGTGTCAAAAATGCATCAAATAACAAGTTTGGATGCACAGGGGCCTGTTCTGCCAAAATATGAAAGTATCAGACATGCAAGGTCCTTACGGACCGTATGGTATTGGTCTTACGGTCCGTAAGCAGGTGCCATACAGCAGAAACATGTTTCCAGCTTGATCCAGCTGTTCCACACTTATGCACATGGTTTTTGATCAATCTATGGGCTACATTTGATGGTTTTCAAGTGCCCATGGTATCCAAATACCATGTGCACACTTGTACGACATAGATCGAAGCTCATTCTTCGAGAAACGATCTTAACGGTGCAAGGAAATCTATAAATAGCCCACCCCCACTTCACTTGAATTCACACCTCTGATTCATTTAGCTCGAAGTTGGGGATTTTATGCTCCATACCTGAGTTATTTGGATCAAAACTTCCGTTCTTGGACCCGTTGTAAGTCCTCTTTCGTTCTTTTAGCGTTTTCTGCGTTGACCAGTTTATGGTCAACACGAAGTTCGGTTGAACTTCGCAACGTGAGCGTAATCATGATGGCTATAGTCCCTTGAGACTATGCCTACTGATTACCACGTTATCTAGGCTCAGTGACGAGTCGTAGTTTCGGCCAAAATGCGTATTCTTGCGTATTTTGTAACCAAACTACTTTTAGGTATCAAAACCGTTTGTTTTGATACCAAACTTGTTTTCTAACTTAGTTAAGCATGTTTTAACATGCTTAGCTCGTCACTTTTAGTTTAGTGCTTATATAGGGTCGTAAGGTAAGCGATCTAAACAATCGCTTATACTTTCGAACCCGACCCGTTTGGTCGATCTTTAGGATCCGACCAAATACATTAGGTGACCATAGTTGTATAGGGAATAACCTTCCGAGGTTATACCTTATGGTCACGACGTTTAGTTAGTTGTATGATAGGTAGTTTTTTTTTTTTTTTTTTTTGGGTAAAGGGTTACCCCGGTGATTTTATAAATTTCAAAACCAAAAAGCACATGTAGTGCATGAGAGTCATACACTAGATCATAGAAGGGGCATACCCCTAACTATGGAGAACAAAAAAAAACCAACACAAGCAACCAGCAAACCAATACAACCAACTAGACTAACATACTAGATTAAAATCCAACAATGACTACGTATCCAAATTATCACCTTCAAGTATCAGGTTCCCATGGATACTCCAATTCCTCAATGTTTCCACAACTTTGCATGTGTTCTTGAACTTCATTCCCATAAGCTTGTGTCGAACAGTAACTAAAATATGCTTTGCTAACACATCCGGTGGCCTTGTGGTGTTCCTGAAAAGCCTGGCGTTCCTCTCTCTCCATATATAATAAGCCGCAGCAGCAGTAAGTAACCGGGCCACAACATTATTGAGTCTCTTTAGTGTTCGTCTATCCAATAGCCATGTTATAATCTCCTCCCAAACCGGATTGACATCCTCCATATTTGCCTGAACACGAATCAAATTCCACACCTGCGAAGAGTATTTACATGAAAAAAATAGGTGGTCATTGGAGTCAACATTTTCGTAGCACAACACACAGCACATCATATTCATACTCGACCCCCTCGTATGCTCCGAGCGAAGAATCTTGTCTTGTGTTAACAGCTTCTTCCGCATAATGAGCCACATCAAGAACGCATGCTTAGGAATACATTTGGAGAACCAAACAATATTCACCCACGCTACCTCATTACCACTTGTTCGAACCGATTGCCAAACCACAGATGACGTAAAATCCAGCATTTTATTATCAGATTTCCAATAAAATTTATCTTGGATCTCTTCCACCAAAATCTGCTGAGGAATTCCGATCAAATTGGGGTATAAGCGAAGCCATTCATAAGGCCAGCACCATCTACCATCGGCCCATATATCCTTAACTTTTGATTTGTGATTAAACCCAGCATTTGAAATAGCCCGAGAAGATAAGAAGCTTTTAAGCTGACCTACTTCATTCCATTTGTCATACCAAGCAGAGATTTTTTCTCCATTACCCACCTTAGCCCAAACATACGGCTGGATAATAGAACGGATCTGGAGAATTTTACGCCAGCTCCACGAACAATTATTCGGAATTTGGCAATCCCATAAGTTCCTATCCTTCAATCGGTAAGTATGTATCCACGCAACCCATAAAGATTCTCTATGAATCACAATACTCCAAGCATTCGATGCCATAAGAGCGATATTCATCTGACTAATCTGCCGAATTCCAAGACCCCCTTCATACTTTGGCATACAAACAGCATCCCACGACACTTTTGCTTTACCTCTAGCCATCGGCCCTTGACACCATAAAAAACCTCTCATCTTAGCTTCAAGCTCCTTAATTATCCGTGCTGGTAATATGAAAACAAGAGACCAGTAAACATGCATGGCTGAGAGAACAGAGATAACGAGTTGCAACCGACCCCCAAAAGAAAGATAACGATTTTTCCAGCTTGAAATACGGTCAGACATCCGTTCCACAAGCACACTACAATCCGCATATCTAAGCCTCGAAGATATTAAGGGAACACCCAAGTACTTAACTGGAAGCACTCCTTCAGTAAACGGCATCTGGCTTAGAATAAGTATTTTTACGTGATCAGGAACATTGCAAAAATAAACAATACTTTTAGCAATACTTGGCTTTAAACCTGACATCTTCGTAAAATTATTCAACGAATCCATAATACACTTCACGGGCCCATACTCTCCTCTAGTAAAAATGAAGAGATCATCAGCAAAGCAAAGATTTATAATCTTTTGCTTTTCACACTTATTATGAAATCTGAACGACGTGTCAATCCGCATAGTTTGCTGAAGAACAAGAGTAAGAATCTCCATAACTAGGGTAAAAAGATAAGGCGACAACGGGTCACCCTGCCTCAACCCACGTTTACCTTTAAAATACCCATGCAGATTGCCATTCACAGCAATCGAAAAGGATGATGTGGAAATACATGTCTTTATCCAATGAACCATCTTCGGATGAAAACGAAAACCACAAAGGATCATCTCAAGAAACTCCCAATTGACCGTGTCATACGCTTTTTGAATGTCAATTTTAAACGCACACCTAGGAGGCCCCACATTCCTATGATAGTTATGCATCAATTCCTGAGTTAAAAGTATATTGTCAGTTATCTTCCTTCTTGGAATAAACGCAGACTGATTTATGCTGACAATCATACGAAGGTAATCCTTAATTCGATCAGCCAGAATCTTACTTATACATTTGTAAACCACATTGCAACAGGCAATAGGTCTGTATTCCGTAATAAGAGACGGCGTAGCAACCTTTGGAACCAAGGCAATAATTGTATGATTCAACTCCTTCAGAAGTTTCCCCTCTTCAAAGAAGTCTTGGACCGCTTTAATCACATCATCCCCAACAACACTCCAAGCTTTCTTGAAAAACGCTGAAGTATAGCCATCAGGCCCCGGAGCCTTGTTATCCCCAATAGAAAACATTGCATTTTTAACTTCCTCTCCACGAACTGGCCGAACCATAAATTATGCCGACATATCATCAAGAGTATGTGTAAATAAATCAGGAGACGGACGAACATCCATGACTTCGTTTATTCCCAGAAAATTTTCAAAGTGGTTCACAAATGCATTCGGGACTTCACCCCCTTCAAATAAGACCCCATTATTATCTTTTATCATATAAATTCTATTGCGATGATTTTTGCACTTTAGGGATATATGAAAGAAAGAAGTATTAGCATCTCCTTCCGCCAACCATTGAACCTTTGACTTTTGTTTTAAAAATCTTTCCTCATCAAGACTGGCCTCTTGAAACTCTTGGATACATTTAGCTTCATTGACTCGGATATTCACATCCAACGGATCTAAGTCAATCGCTTTCTGAATGTCATCCAGCTTATTCCGCAAGTACTCAACTCTTTTGTGCAAGTTACCTTGCTGATGAAGTAAAGCACGCAACGGACTCTTCATCAAACGTAACTTTTTGACAATCTGGAACTGCTTTACCCCGCTCACTTGAGTCTCCCAATTGTTATTAACAATCTGCAAAAACGCTGGTTTATGAACCAGAAAGTTTGCAAACTTAAACGGTTGGGGTCTACATCTATTCAAATTCGGGATTTTCAGTATGCAAGGAGAGTGATCGGACACTCTATATGGACTGAAGACAGCCACCGATGTTGGAAACATATCCGTAAAAGGCACATTCCCCATAATTCTATCGATCTTTTTCAGAATCCCTATCCCCGTCTTCGGCTTCTGGTTCCACGTATAATGAAGACCTGAACTATTCACATCAAAAAGCTCCACTCGCTCAATACATTCCTTAAAGTCTCGCATACCTGCATTAATCGTGGAGGATCCCATACAATTATCTTCAAGGTTCAAAGCACAGTTAAAATCACCCAGCAAGGTCCACGGAGCATCCTTCACAAACTGTTTATGGCATACTAAATTACCCCATAACTCCCGTCGGTTTATATAATAATTATCGGCATAAATAATAGAACAAAACAGCAACTTTTTCTCTTTTTTAAACACCACCTGAGTGTGGATAACCTGATCAGTTTGCATCAACACCATGACATCAAGAACAGATGAATCCCATCCCAGTATAATCCTAGTTCCTTTGGCACATAAATTACCATTAGATGTCCAATCCCAGCTCTTGAAAACATTTTTACAAACTTTAAACAGCGCTGAAACATCAACATGAGATTCTAAAATCGCACACAAACTTAGAGAATTTTCCTTAACAAAGTGGCGAACCTCCTTTTGTTTTAGGGGACGGTTCAATCCCCTAATATTCCACGATGCTAGACTAACCATTTATACCTTTCATTGCAGGAGTGCTTGCCCCTGATGTCGTATTTGCTGTCATGAAAACCGATGTTTCATTATAAATTTCCTCAACGTCATCATCATCAGATCCCTCATCATGCTTTCTCGTTCCACTTGTAGATTCCGTACCACCAGAGATTTTAGGACCCATTTCCTGATCATTCTGCAGCAAATCAAAAGGATTTACGGACAGAAACTTTGATTGACTATTGGACTCCTGTTTTTTGGTGTCACTCGTACCCATATTAACCGCTTTGGCTTTTGGCCTATATTCCAGCTTCTTTTTAGTAACTTGATACCCAGTTTTCTTACTAGTTTTTCGCTTTTGCACTTCAGTATATCCTTCCTCATCCACTAAATTAGTATTTTTAGATGCCGCCCTTATTTGCCTTGGGCATGTTTCATCCGAATGGCCAAAAACACAGCAATGCCCACATCTGTGAGGAGCCCATTCATATTCAACATACATTGTTTCCTTATGGAATCCCTCTCCTTGAAGATCCGGTACAGCCATCGTAAGTTCTTCTTTAAAGTCTTTCTCTGCAGAAATTTCTATCAAAGCCCTCGCATAGCTACTCCGCCCCCAAATATCAACACACATCGATGTAGTATACGAGTCTAAAGCTATTGGATTACCAATCGTCGTCGCTATTAAGCTCAATCCATCTTCCGTATAGGCTGCAATCGGAACATCGTGTATTTTTACCCAAACTTGTAATTTCTTTACCTCCTTTTTCTCCAACTTACTATTCGGGGACCATTCATTTAGAATTAACGGCTGGGATTTTATGATCCAGGGGCCTTCTTTCAACACATTCATCATACCCATTTGATCTGCAAATTTAAAAAAGAAAAACCCATTCGCGTTCATCATTGTTTTTTGTAGACCAAATTTCTTCCAGTTGTTCCTCACAAAGTATTCCACTACCGGGTAAGCTAAACGATCACCCAAAAAATAGCCATACAACGTGTTAGCTAGCTTTGCTTGAACCATTCTAACAGACTCACGCGGCAGCACCACATCACATCCTTCCTGTTTAGCATCACTGATCAGAGATCGAAAATTAACCTGTTTCTTTGATGAGTTTACTAGTGATTCAGCATATGACATCGGTTTTGGAATAGCCATACCCCCATCCGGCTCTGAACTCTTTAGGTGAATCTCCTGCAAACACCCACCATTATCCATAGAATTATCCACCATCTCCATGTCCGGTGAAGATTCCTTGGCAGTAATGTCCACAGGAACCGGAACAGAGATCTTTTCAAGTTCATCAATTACATTAATTAGTCTTGGTTCTGGATTCGCCTTGAAAATTCCCCTTCGTGCAAGCTTCGGATTGCCTTCATTCATACCACGGCTACCACCTCCTTTAGTAGAAAGAGGTGGCTTACCACGATCATACTGAACATCTAACTTCTTACGAACATCCATTCTGGAATATCTCCTCTCTCAAAACCCACGTAAATCAAAACACCATGCAAGACAAGAAACCAAAACACCGAAAAAACAAGGAAAAAAAAAAACAAAACCCTAAACTAGCAAACCCTAACCCA
The DNA here is from genome assembly GCA_030545235.1 of Helianthus tuberosus. Lineage (NCBI taxonomy): Eukaryota > Viridiplantae > Streptophyta > Magnoliopsida > Asterales > Asteraceae > Helianthus > Helianthus tuberosus. The sequence goes on from CM060409.1 coordinate 110,543,125, forward strand.
TGTTTCATGCAAAATCATATAGAAGATTCGGTAAATCAATATAAATGACCGACAAACCAAATGATCTATACAATCTATCCGAAACACACGTTAGAGACGGCGATTGGAAGATAAACAAACCCTACCTCCGATCGATCAGAAGTGCTAACGAGTTCGTTACAGAACTTAGACAAACCCTGATCACAGACTGTTATACACTTGATTACGAAAAGAAGTAAGGATTAGACAAGGAAGAAAATCGCCATGCTAGGGGAGAGCATTAGGGTAGAGCATTTGATAGGTAGTTTATATGCCTTAGGTAAATTACCAAAATGCCCTTTTTACGCCAAAATTCATTTTAAGCATATGTAACATAATTTTTGATATCTAAACTGATTCGGCAACAATATTAGACATGTTAAGGCATATATTACTTGTCATAGGACTAGTTAGGCGGTCCAAACGCGTTTTACGCGAACGACGCGTTAAAGTAGCATAAGCTACCTAAACGGGTCGTAATGGGTCGTAAGCACTTAGGTTAGGTTTCATTTTAGTATGTAGGCTTTGTTAAACCATATTATATGAGTTCCCATACTCGTTTGGTTTACGAACCCTCATGCTACCCGATCCTCCGAATAGGTCCGTTTATTAACATAATTACCTATATTAGGTACCGTTTGATTTCCGTGATCTCTAGCATTGTTTGGTTGTTACTCAAGGACTCCTAAGCAATCTCAAGTGAGTACATAGACCCCTCTTTTACTGTTTTCAAACTGTTTTGGGGTGAAACACATGTGCCTACTTGTTACTTTCATGCTTTCCTGTTTTCACATCATATACTTGCTATGTTCATTAGTACACTTATAGTACATTGTTTTACTTTACATTTCTGCTATGTATGTTGACTGAGCATGCTAGCACATTGATTTACATGACTTTTCTGCTTTGTATGTTAACTTAGCATACTTAGTACATTGTTTTCATATAACACGTTTACATTTGGTATAACATTTGGTTTGTACAAACGGGACTTATATACGTTCATTAACATTAGCTACGCCGCTCGATAGTAAGTAGTGGTACCATAGGACTTGACAAATCCCGCTCCTGACATCCTAGGTTTGTTTGGGTGTAAGGAATGACTGAATCCGAAAACATTTCTTTTGATAACCTTGACTTAGGGTTATCCGTCTGTCTCAAGGCTTGAATGTATGCGTTAACTTAACACATAAGTGTTTGTATCAATAAAAAATGCATTTACTTTGCAAAACATAACTTTTTGATATATTCAAAATACTTTGTTTTGTACATTTTTACATTTGGGTTATGTAACAACACATTACTTACCATACATAACATTTGTTACACATTGCTTGGCTACATTTGGACTTATAACATTTGATATGGTTTATACAAGGACTTTTTGACAATTGGTTTAAACATAGACTTTGTACATTGGTGGTTTGTTTAAGTGACTTAAGTAACGAGATGTGAGTAGTATGATACAAGCATGGTGGATACGCCGCTGGTACTTCCTATATATAAGTGTTTTTATTATATTACATATCATAGCGTTATTTAAATCATTCAATTTGGACTTATACATTTTACACAAGTAACATGTTTTTCACAAGACTTTGGTTTACAAAACAGCTTATTTTATACAACTCATTTTACTTGGTTATTCATTCAACCATATATTATTCTTTTATTTATACATATCATCTGATCTTAGTGCTTTTTAAATGATTCACAAAACAAAACAATCTACAAGGTTCATGACTAAATCTTATTAAACATTTTCTTAAACTTAAGTCATGAATCCTATTTTCACAAAACCTATGTATCTCACAGGCATTTTTATGCTGACGTACCTATTTTCACATGTGTTTTCAGGAGCTGTTGCTTAGGATGATGATCGTGACATTAGGGCGGACCTGTGCCTTAGTGACTTAAAACGAAGCAAGAACTAGTTTAATTATGTTATGTACTCTTTATTTCCTGTTTTAAGACAATGTAACTCTCTTGTTTGATAAATAAAATATAACTTAAATTACCATGGTTATGAAACAATTAATTCTGTTACAACACTCCCCGACGTTTCCACCACGTTTTGTTGTTTTACGTGGTCGGGGTGTGACAATTGGTCTTCCCAATTATGGTGTTATATGGTGTTTTTAAGCATATTGAGTTAAGTATTCGCATGGTGTTATGTATATTCATCTTTCCAGTTATGGTGTTATATGGTTTTATGTATATTGGTCTTTCTAGTTATGGTGTTATTAAATACGTTCAGTTAAAGATATGATTTATGTTTGTATGTGTGGTGTTATTTATACTGTTACATGGTGTTTTTTTAAAGTTTGTATTGAATTGTGTTATATATGTTGTTGATGGCAGATATGGTGTCATATTATTGTTTTTGTAAGATATTGTTATATGTCCATGTAGGGTCGTAAACATCCTGTGCCATGGTTTTGTTAAATTTGTTTGAAACCTGATTTAGGATAAGTTGTATTAGATGAACTCTTTTAAATATAGTCTTTGAATGTCTTCTATAGTCAGGTCAAGCAATCGGCTTAGAGGGAAAATGTACAAATCACGTTTCAAAAACACATTTGACAGACCGTTTGTATGTAGTGACTCAGAAACATCAAATAACAAGGACAAAGGTATTCCCAATGTAGTTTAAAGTATAAATAAACAAAAAACAATACAGTATGCTTAGTAGCCCATATGTGATTGTGTATGTTTGATGATGAGTTTTGTATTTGACAAAAACTGCTTTGTATTAAACAGATGGTGATGCTGGGATGAATGATGCGGGTAATGCAGAAACAAGAAAAGATGTTCCGCAATCGAAAAAACACACAAGGTACAGAAGGAAAAAATGCTGTTGTGATTATAATTTGTTAGCATATAAGAAATGATAACAATTGATTTTGAACCACAACAGATATGCGTGAAGTAGCGGACCAAGTTGGGAATGATAGTTAACTGGTCGTACACCCGTCCGTCCATATAACATCCAGAAAAGGTATTATGGTGAAATGTTTATATTGTGGCGTACTTTTTTTCTAAAACAAATATTAAAAATTATTGTAGATCGGCTGGGAGACCCGGATGACGATTTTGTCGACACCCCACCGGGTAAGCGACGGAAATCGGCTGCAAAAAGACCACCGTCTCGTGGAATGCATCAAACAGTGACGCAGCCATATCAGCCATTCACGGGTGCATGGATCAGGCCAATGGTAAGGATCGACAATTGGATAACACTAGCAGCCGGCCTCAATGAGGAACAACGTCAGACAGTGAATGAAATTGGGTTTGGGTCGATATTTGGTTATAAGGTGACATGTGTGCCTACTGCTTTGGCAAACTGGTTGGTTTCAAATCACAACCCAGACGCATGTGTTTTAAATGTGGGCGGCGGGCGCATTGTAAAAATAACATCAGAGCTAGTGAAGAGTGTTTTCGGGCTACCTATGGGACCAACAGATCTTGTTGAGAAGAAGAAAGCGAACAAAAGGAAGGATGTTGCTGTCCAAGAGTTCAGAAATCAGTTTTCGCATATGGATACCAACCGATTGTCACCGTTGCAGCTGATGAATTACATATTAGATTGGCAGGCTGGTCACGGAAGACTGTTTGTCGTTAACTTCTTGATTCTTTACTTCTCGTTCCTAGGTGAAACCACGACGAACAATTCGGTCAATGTGCGATTCATTTCAAGTATTCAGCCGCACATGGATATCAAAAGCTTCAACTGGTGTTCGCACATGGTCTCGTGTCTCAACAGAACGAAAATGTCATGGCATGGTGGTGATGATGTTTTTCGAGGGCCTATGTTGTTACTGGCGGTAAGTTTATCGTATTTAACTTCTAGTATTACAAAATTATTGAGTAACATCTTTAGTTAAATAACTGATAAGCTACAATGTATTAGTAAATAAGACCATGTATAACTTAAATATCACCATATCTAACTGAATAACACCATAAGTAACTGAATAACACTATACATAACTGAATAACACCACAGATACCTTTTCATGCTCGAGTAGGAATGATGTGTGAGGCGATTTTGGCGATTCCTTCAGAATCCCTAGTTCTTGATCTTCAACCTCAATTTTGATCGATCTGGGTTAGGTATTGGGGTGTTGTCGATCCTTCTGAGTAAGGCTTCTAGACTTCTACCCTGGTTTCTAATCTTTTGAAGTTAGAGTTAGGGTTTTTCGTTTCTGTTTTCTTCTAGGGTTTCTGTAGCCATTGTTGCCGAGGGTTTTGTTTTGTTTTTTCCTGTTCGTTCGCTTTCGTTGCATGTTCCTGCCGTCTAGGGTTTTGTTCGTATTCTTGCATGGAAAGAAATCGTGATATGGGTTTGGAGGATTTAGGGTATCAGTCCTTTAGAGAAAAAATGCATGAGGATGTTTTCATTACTTCAAAGGGGACAACGAATGATCATGATCTGCGTGATAAATCCTCCCTATTTAGTAAGCCGTTGAATATTGATGGGAATCCCTTGTTGCCTCGTCGAGGTGTAGTGTAGAAAGAGCCTAGACTTATTAACATTATCGATGAGTTGGAGAAAATCACGGTTCCTGATTGTAATGAGGAGCAGAATGAAAAGAGATCATCGTCGTTCACTTATGCTGAAAAACTCAAATCGTCCACTATGCATAACCAGAAAAGAGAGGTTAATTTCAGGCACATGGAGGCTCAAGATATATTGGAAGATGCTGACGTAGTAATCCCTAAGGAAGCTGTTCGTAAAGTTCAAGAGTGTTTCACAAATGTCTTGTATGGTTATTTTTTGGGTAGTAGGCTGCCATGCCCGGTTGTTGAATACTATGCAAAGAACGTTTGGGCCAAATTTGGTTTCTCAAGGCTTATGATGAATTCTAATGGTTTTTTCTTTTTTAAATTTGACTCGGCTGAGGGTATGTCTAAAGTGCTTGAGGGGGGTCCTTGGTTAATCAGGAAAAATCCGATGTTCCTTAATATCTGGCCCCCGTCGGTGATCCCTAGGAAGGAGGGGATCAAATCGGTCCTTGTGTGGGTTAAGTTTCACAATGTGCCAATTGCAGTTTATACAGATGATGGGTTGAGTCTTTTGGCGTCCAAAGTTGGGTTACCTAAAAGATTGGATAGTTATACTGCTGATATGTGCATGGAGAATTGGGGTAGAACTAGTTTTGCTCGAGCGATGATAGAGGTGTCGGCTGATAATGAGTTAAAAGAATATATAGTTGTTGCTATTCCGAAGCTGGATGAGGAGGGTTATATTACTGAAAAAGTAAAGGTGGAATATGAATGGAAGCCCCAAAGGTGTTCGGAGTGCTGTTTGTTCGGTCATACTAACTCTACATGCCCGAAGGCCCCCACGGTTAAAACCAAGCAGGTGACTATGGATGATGAGGGTTTTGTGACAGATACTAGGAAAACCGCGAAATATGGATTCCCACAAAAGAAGCAGAAAACAAAATTTATTTATAGACAAAAGACTAACCAATCTAAGCCGAGTACCTCGGGGACGAAACATGATGATGGAGAAGGAAATAAGGATCAAGGTAGTGATAAAGTCATTACGAGCAATTTAAATCTAAGGAACTCTTTTTCAGCTCTTTCAAATGATCAAATGATAGATGGTGATGCTGTAATGGGAGGAACATCTTCTAGTAACTTGGATAGTTGTAGTAAAAATGATGACGGGGTCATGGATCAACTTCAAACTGAAATTTCAGATTTTATGAACGCTGATATGAATGGGAAACATTCTGTGGGGGCAAGCACTCCCGGTCAAATGGGTATTAATGGATAGCTTAGCGGTCTGGAACATAAGGGGTTTGAACCTACCCCTGAAGCAAAGAGAGGTTCGGTCGCTCATTGCTGAGAAGAGGCTTCAGGTTTGTGCTATATTGGAATCACATGTTTCAATGTCTAATCTAGATAGAGTGTGTAAGAATGTCTTTCGGTTGTGGGATTGGACGTCAAATGGCTCCTGTTGTTCTAGAGGCACTAGAATTATCGTAGGCTGGAACAATAATATGGTGGATCTCATGGTTATCTCTCAAACGGACCAGGTTATGCATGTGCAGCTCTGTTCGAAGTCTGATAATAATACTTTGTTCTGCTCTTTTGTCTATGCCGAAAATAAATATCAAGCTAGAAGGGATCTTTGGGAAAACTTAAATAAACATAAGATGTTTGTTAAGGATAGGCCTTGGGTGGTGTTAGGGGATTTTAACTCAGCGTTAACGTTGGACGATTGTTTTGCTGGATTGTCTACTATCTCGATCGGTATGAGAGAATTTTATCAGTGTATTCAGCATGCTGAGTTAATGGATATCAAAAGTCATGGGATGCAATATACCTGGAACCAAAAACCAAAGCAGGGTGTGGGTATTCTAAAGAAGATTGATCGAGTATTGGGCAACATTCAATTTTTAGATACTTATCCAGATGCGTTTGTGTTATTTCACCCTTTCCGAGTTTCAGACCACACGCCTTGTATTGTTAATTTCCATACGATTAAGCATAATAGGCCCAAACCCTTTAAATTTGCCAATTTCTTGGTGAACAAGGAGGGTTTTGTGAATTGTGTTTCGAATGAATGGGCTAAGGAGGTTCAAGGTGTGACTATGTTTTCGGTTGTTAAGAAGCTCTCTTTCCTGAAGTCCCCGTTGAGACGTCTTCTATTCAAGCAAGGTAACTTGCATGCACGAGTCAAGTTGCTGAGATCTAAGCTGGATGAGATTCATATGGCTATTGATGCTAATCCTTCGGATATGACTCTTAGAGAATCTGAATCTAGATGTCTTCAAGAGTTTCAAGCCGCCTCATATGATGAAGAATGTTTCCTCAAACAGAAAGCTAAAGCGGAGTGGTTAGCTGCGGGTGACTCGAACACAAAATACTTCCATAACTGTGTCAAAATGAGAAACGCTTGTTCGAAGATCCATAGCATTCAAGATGTACATGGAGTCCAATTTAATGGTGATAATGTGTATGGGGTTCTGGTCTCTCACTATTCTGCATTCTTGGGTACACAGGATCAGGTGGACGCATTACCTAGTAATGTTACCTTTCCTAATGTTCTGGATCAATTTGCTGCTAGTAATATGGTTCGTCAAGTTACTCGGGAGGAGGTTAAAAACGCAATGTTCTCTATAGGTGAAAATAAGGCTCCGGGTCCGGATGGGTACACCTCGGCGTTTTTTAAAAACTCTTGGGAAATTGTGGGGGATGAGATTACTAAAGCCATCTTGGATTTTTTTGATAATGGTAAGTTATTGCAGCAAATTAACCATACGATAATTGCTCTTGTCCCGAAAGTTCCTACTCCCAACTCTGTGGTTGATTACCGGCCGATTTCGTGTTGCAATGTGATCTATAAATGCATTAGTAAAATCTTAACAGATAGAATTAAAGGTAGTCTGGATATTCTAGTTGATATTAATCAGTCGGCTTTTGTTCCGGGTAGGAAAATTTCAGACAATATCTTACTTACCCAGGAATTAATGCACAACTATCATTTGAGGATTGGCCCAACGAGGTGTGCATTCAAGATAGACATACAGAAGGCCTATGACACGGTAAGCTGGTCTTTTCTTGAAAGTATCCTGCATGCTTTTGGATTCCACCAGAAGATGGTGAATTGGATCATGGTTTGCGTTACCACGGTGTCTTATTCGTTGAGCATTAATGGTAACCTTTATGGTTATTTCAGAGGTAAAAGAGGGTTGAGGCAGGGTGACCCGATATCCCCCTATTTGTTTACATTGGTGATGGAGGTCTTATCGTTTCTTTTAAGAGATGCAGCTCGTAACAGTACTGCTTTCAGGTACCATCTTCACTGTAAAAAACAAAAGATTATTAATGTCTCATTTGCGGATGATCTATTCATCTTTGTGAATGGTGATGTCGCCTCGGTCAAAGTGGTTAGGGATACTCTTCAGCAGTTTTCGAACCTCTCGGGTCTCGTCCCAAGTATGCCGAAGTGTACGGTCTTTTTTGGCAATGTGCCTCAGTTGGTCAAGCAGGAAATTCTTCATGTTATGCCTTTTAGAGAGGGTTCGCTGCCTGTTCGCTACCTGGGAGTTCCTTTAATATCCTCTAAACTTTCTTACAAGGATTGTAAAATTCTGGTTGAAAGAATGGACAAGAAGATTGATAACTGGACGACGAGATCTTTATCCTTTGCAGGTAGATTGCAGCTAGTTAATTCGGTTCTTTCTGCTATGCACATCTATTGGGCCACAGTTTTTCTATTGCCAGCTAAAATTGTGACGGATCTTGAAAGACGTATGCGTGCTTTTTTATGGTCGGGTAAGAACCAGCCGGATGTTAAGGCCAAGGTTGCTTGGAAGCTGGTTTGTCTTCCAAAGAACGAGGGTGGGCTGGGAATTCGATGCATTGCTGATGTCAACAAAGCTCTAATTTCGAATCATATTTGGAGTATTATGGTGAACAGAAAGTCTCTTTGGGTTCAATGGATTCATATCCATAAGCTCAAAGGGAGAAGCTTTTGGGAGATTCCTTGTCGTGGTCGTATGACTTGGGGTTGGAGGAAAATCCTTGCTATGCGTGAGTTAATCCGTCCGTTTTTGTGGAAGTCCATTGGTAATGGTGCTAATACAAATGTTTGGAGCGACACTTGGTGTAGTGCTTGTCCTCTCCGTGCTCATATTAGTCCGAGAACCATTGCAAATGCAGGCTTCAACCTGCAATCTTCTGTTGCGAATATGGTTGATTCTAGTGGTAATTGGAGGTGGCTGGTTTCTTGGTATGACCTATTCCCAGTTCTAATCAATCTTCATGTTCCGGTTTTTCAAGACACGCAGGATCGGCTGATTTGGATTAATTCTGAAGGAAAATCATGTCACTTTTCTTCGTGGGAGGTATGGAACAATATTCGCTATCGTGGGAATGTCGTTTCATGGATAAATATGGTTTGGTTTAAACAATGCATCCCAAGGCATTCGTTTCATTTGTGGATGGTCATTAGAAATAAATTGAAAACTCAGGATAGAATGTCCATTTGGGAGGCGGGTAGTGCTACAAAACTGAATCTCATGTGTTGCCCTTTATGTCATCATGACCGAGACTCGAGGGACCATCTATTTTTTGAATGTTCGTATTCTATGGAGGTGTGGTATGGTATTAGGGAATTGGCTAATATGGTTGATGTTAGTTGCCGATGGGTTGATATTATGGATTGGATGGATCAAAACTCTATCCGACAACCAGTCAATGTTGTGAGCAGGTTGGTGGTTGCAGCAGCATCTTACTTCGTTTGGCAAGAAAGGAACTCGAGGCTTTTCACTCGGAATCAACGTACGGCGATAGTCTTATCACAGGAGATCATTAAAATTGTTCGTATGCGCCTTATGACCTTCAAATTCAAACAGGGATTTGCGAACAGAAGTCTCCTTCAGAAGTGGAACATTCCTAGCAGTAACTTGGATTTCGATCCTGGCTAGATAGTTTTGCGTGTCTGTAATGGGTTGTATAGGCTGGGCCGGGCTATGTCTGTTTAGTCGTGTCTTTGGTTGTGTTGGTTTGTCTTTGGTTGCTTTCTTTTTTTTTCTCTAGTCTTGGCATGTCAAGTCTAGAGGGGGTGTAACATTTCAGTTGCACTTTTGTGCTTATTGTTTTTTAATAAGATTCACCGGGGTAACCCTTTACCCCAAAAAAAAAAAAAAACACTATACTTCACTAGATAACAACAAGGATAACTGAATAACACCATAGCCATCTAAATAACAATATATATAACTGAATAACACCTTAGATAACTAAATAACATCATATATAATTGAATAACACCCTAGGTAACTGAATAACATCATATATAACTTAATAACACCATAGGGTAACTGAATAACACCACTCATATTAAGTTGTTTACAATTCTTTTGAAACTTATTGCAAAATATTGTCGCAGATTGCTTACGGAATTGTAGATGAGGATCTTTTTGTCGCAACCCCCGATCCCTAATCCCTGGGAACGGGCGGACGCGAGCCAGTTTCGATGGTATCGCGTGTTTGTCTAATTTGGCAGCGGAAATTTTCATCAGGACCGTAGTTAGGAAATACTGGATCAGAGTAAAATACCACATTTTTCAATATTAAACACATGGGATAAAACTCAAGTTTGCATTACACACATTTTCATAGGAATAAATCCTATTTTATTCAATAAAAATATCTATTTTTATTTTAGGTAACTTTATTGCCACTTTTCCAAGCCTTCAGTGCTGTCCAGCTGGCTTCTAATTGGCTTTCACAGTTTGTTACCTGAAACGCGTTTTAAAAACATTTATTAGTGGGAAATACTGGTGAGTGAATCCCAGTTTAATCAAGTTTAACTAAAAACCATTGTACAGTATTGAGGGCGATCTCGTAATTATATTTGTTTCCAAGTTATATCAATTAACATCCATGGTACTGTCAGACCCGACTTGTGGAAATGTTACTCCTTGACCAGGTGGTAACAAATTTTGTATACAAAATCCCAACATACTCATGATAATTGTATTCTTACAAATACTCAATAACTGCTTAATATACATTTAATTGTATGAGGTTTTGTAAAAACAGTTAACAAAAGGTTTACAAAAAACGGATCAACTCACATTGCTGTCTTAGATTATCCTTTAGGGTTTCATGAGAATTATTTATAATTTACACAAAATCACACGTGTTAGTATAATAACCCATTTTAACATTAGTAATACCCTCCCCGAGACGACATTCCAACGACTACGTTGGGCAAAACCACGACAGCCGTTATGGAACCTTAGATCAATCGGGCAGAGTATCTAATACGTATCCAGGGGTTATAATACTTACAACGGAGCAGAACTTCGCTATTTAGGGGGGGTATTATACCCGTGTATAATGCCTACACTTTAGATTTGAGAGAAAGAAAACGTTTTTGAACGAATTTGACTGAAGATCCGATGGCCTCTATATATAGTGCTTCACTTCGGGTTCTACGAGGCCCACGTAAAGGAAGACAAAGGGCTACGCGGCCCGCGTCAACGCTGGTCAATCGCGTAGCTTGTACGGATCAGCTTATAGCTCTGACGGGTGTTGGGCCAGGTGGCGGCCCATGGTCGTGCCAGGTTTCACCATGTCGAGGCCAGCGTAAGGATTGGGGTGGGGTTTACGCGGCCCGCCTCAATCCGAAAATCAGATTTTTAATTAAATTTAATAATATTTAAGTTATTCGGGGCCCGTTTTCACGTATGGGGTGTATTTTTTTGACATATTGGGGTATTTTAAAATATATTAGGGTGTCAGAAATAATTCGAGGGTGTCGGTTTTCTTGAGGATTGTTATACTTTTAAACAATCTTGAATGTGATATGGAAAGGATGCACGCTAAACAACATGAGAAGAAGAAGACGAGGGAAGAGAAAAAAACCAAACGAGCCGACGACGTTGAGTGTGGTGAAAATCCAATCAAAAAGCAAAAACCAACACGGAAAAAGGAAATGGAAAAGGCGAAGCTAATTGATGAAGGTACTGAAGAGATCGAAGATGATGATGTGCACTTGGGTATATACAGACACTGTGCAGATTACTTTCTGTCACAAGCTAACACCCAAACATGTGCATTATTTGTAGGTGCAGATGGCGAATGCCGCATTCCAATGGTCTCACGGTACATAAACACTCCATCACCATCAGGAACATCTGACAGCGATTTTGAGCTGGTAAACTTATTATGATTCGTGCTAGATTTGACACTATATGTTATTTCTGTTGATATGTTATTAAACCGGGGTTTCGTACAGGCTCGGTCAAATTTGTTGGATAACCTGTTTAGTGAATTTAAGATATGCGTGAACAAGATCAATAACACCTTAACAGAATCGTGTCTGATGTTCCCTGAGAGTGATCTGTTGAAACGGAAAGCAATGGAGTGGAAGGAGATAATCAAAAAACAACTTATAGTTGATGATGAGAAAAAAAGGAGGGTGATGATGTGGAAAAGAGAAATAAAAACGATAATGTGGCTGTAGTTTAGTGGTAAGAATTCCACGTTGTGGCCGTGGAGACCTGGGCTCGAATCCCAGCAGCCACACATTAAAAAAAAAGAGAAATAAAAACGTTGAAGCTGAAGAGGATGATGTGGCTGAAGTAGCTGAACCCATTGATCTGCAAAAAGCTAGTGTATCGTTAGTCGGAGATAACACTCCTGCGAACGAGCAAAATAAAGATGGTATAACACAGCACAGTTCTCCCTTTTCACCAATGACGTCGTCGTTTGTCGCAGAAGTGGATAGAGTTGTTGAAAAGGTACGAAGTGAAAAGACACCAGAGACAAGATTCAACGTTTCGGGAATTGAAGCGGTGAACTTGTCAACAAGGCTGGCCGACGCAGCAACGGATGAAGAACGTAAGGATGTAACGCAGCCTGATCAGCGAGGTGGATCACAAAGGCCGAAACGAACAATCATTCTTCCGGATGCACTACGGTCACCGTACGTTGAGCACGCTGTCTCGTTGAGAAACGGACGTGTTAAGTCTGAAGACACACTGGCTCGATGTATATTTTGTGCCGTAGGAAACATATGGTATGAATCTGAACTGCACCTTTAAATTGTGTTTATTTAGTGTATTATACGTTACAAATTTTTTGAATCTATATTGAATTATACATTTGTGTCGATGGTGTTTCGGTTTGTAGGGATATTTTGTTCAGCAACAGCGGTAACGTGTCGGTGATGAGGAGGCCTTTTGAGTCGATGATGCCTGGTGTAACTGTACACGTGAATGTCATTAGTGCTTGGGCCGCAGTCTTGAACTATAAAGAAAAAAAAGGAGGATGGGGACAGCCCCAAAATTATTCTGCAACGTAGGATTGTTGGTAAGTTATTCATGTACTTAATATAACACCACCCAATATTATATGAACTAACTATGTAACACCATGGTTTAATCTAAGTTTTGGAGATTAGTAACTGAAAACAAACCATATTATGTGTGCATAGTGAATAACACCATAGCTTATTTGGGTTTGCTTAAATAACACCATAGTTCTGGAATTGATAACACCATGGTTTATTCTAAGTAACCAAGTTCTGGAATTAAGTAACTATGAAAACACCACAGTATGTGAACACAGTGAATAACACCATAGCTTATTTGGGTATAGTTATATAACACCAAATCTTTTTGTATGTTTACACATGTTTGTGTATACTGAATAACACCATAGGTTGTTTGTGTTTTCTTAAATAACACCATAGCAGTAAGTTTACAAATTTTTGTGATGTATAACATGTAGACTGTTTGATTGCTGAATAACACCATACCTTGTTTTTGTTTACCTGGAAAACACCACAGCTCGAAAAAGATTTCGCGATGTCTGATGATGACCGCTTAGCAGAGTTTACAACAAACATGAATGTTGTGCTAGCTGGGACAGAAGCAAAAGTATTTGAAGGTTTCTAGATGGTGTTTATACCTATCTTGACTGGGGAACATTACTATCTCCTGTTTTTCAACTTGAAAACAAAAAAATCTTTATTATTGACAACATAGAAGGTGATGTGGGCTTAGAAAGATACCACGGAAATGTGGAGAAGATGGTAAGTTTGTGTAGATTTATATTTATGTGGCTGCCATAACAAAAAAATATATTTCTTAACATTAAAAATGTGTAACTGCAGATAAGTACGTTTTGTTGGTATCTAAGTCAAATACATCCAAAAATCGTTGCATGGCTGAGGAATACAGAACCAGTTCGACTGGTGTTCCCATGGCAAACACGTTACAATGGCATCGATTGTGGTATTTTCCTGATGCAGCATATGGAAACTTACAATGGTAAGCTCGTGTAATTTTTGTTTATTAATAAAATAACTAAAATACATGTACTTAAACTATACATGAAATATGAACAATGCTAATGATTTGATATTGAATAGGAACAAACGTGGGACATTGGATGTGTGGTTTCTCGCATGAGAAAGACATCAAAGGAGAAGTGTTGCCTGATCAAGCGAAAGAAATCGAGGATCTGCGTAGGAAGTACCTCTAAAAGATGTTTCTAAGCGACGTCAACACGGTACGGGGCGATGTGGAACGAGAAGTACAAGAATACGCACATTTAGACGAGGATGAAAGGGTGAGTATGGAAGAGAATGAAATCGGTCGGATTGGTGAAAGGTTGGGCAGTGCCGTGTAGGTGGACGGCAAAACAACATAAACTTTATGTTAGAAAACAAAAACATTTTGGCAATTTTAGATTATATGATGTGTTAGCATGTTGGCAAACTTGTTATGGGTTTTAAACAATGGAAACAACATTTGGTCGCTCGTTGTGATTATGGTATAATTTGTCTATGTAAAGCCTGATTACATTTCGTAAACTATTTCTGTTTTATATGTTTTATTATGGTGTTTTCATTTAGTTACACATCGTTTTTGTCTCAAAGAATGTGTATTGACCTTTGTGATCCATCCGCGACCAGATGGATTGTACAAAGTGTTAACATGTTAATGATGTATAAAAATAACATACCAACTGCGATGCACAATAAAACACTATTGGCAAATAAATAACACCATAAATCTTCACATACATAATAAAATAACATAAACAGATCCAACACATATAAATAAAAACAATACATATGCACATTAAAAACACTATGTGTAAATAAGTAACACCATTAAACTTCCAGCATACATAATAAAACACCCTGAACAAAAAATAACACCATTGGTTAACAAAAAAAAAACATATTTAAGTGAAACAAAAACACAAAATATAAAACATTGTAACCGGTAATATAAAATTCGACCATAACCAAACAAAATAAAACCACGAGTTTCTACGAATCCAAAAAACCATTGAAAACCTAACAATGTACGAAACAAAAGGAAAATATTTTAAAAATAACGAAATGTTTAGACATCTCTAAATAACTTACTATTCCTCTTCTCCATCCTCCTCGTCTGATTCGTCCTCATCTTGTTCATCGAGAGCTTCTTCAACTTCTTCCCATTCATCTTCCTCCTCGTCAACTTCATCAGCTTCTTCACCGTCCTCCTCGGCCGTAGCTTGTTCTTTAGTCCGGGTAGGGTTTTTGCAAGTACGTCTGTTATGCCCGTATCTAAAACAGTTTTGACACTGACGGCTCTTTTTGCCCAACTGTGACAACCCTCATAATTCCATGTATCCGTACAATTTATTAATGATAATTAAAGTGCTTGATGACTGTGCTGAATCATTTAACTGCTTTCAGATTACTGTACTATACTTACATGTGCTTGTTAACATACTAGTAGTGTACGGAAAAGTTACTAAATAATCCGGTATGCTTTCCTCAGTGTTGAAAAATAAAAATGTCACTAAAAATATTATAAAAGACACATTACGGATTAATTAAGCACTTTAACGGAACAACACCCAACCGAACAACCGTACATTACCCGGAAAACCAAAATAATGCTAGAAGCATTGTTCTTATTTTTCTGAGCTAGTTAGGGTCCCCGAACACCCTAACACACTACATATTTAATAACACACAAAAGACACTAATTTAATACTTGAATTCTAACTAGAACTAGTAACCACCCATTGAAACCCAACCCAATACCCCCCCCCCCCCTGGGACGGTCACCATGGGTGTCCCCACCCATGGATTTGTTTAGTACTTTATTTGATATTGTTGGTGGACAATGAAGCATGTTACACAAAGGTTAAAGAGGTGTTGGAGCTTATAAGTAATAACCCCAAGTCCACCACTCTCTCACTTCACAACACACTTTCAAACTCAACTCTTCTCCTCTCCTTCTCCTCTTGTTCGGCCAAGATCACCCACACCACCATCACCACCTTCAAGTTTCATTTCATGCAATCCACATACATCCAAGGGTGCTAGGGATCATACAAACAAGCTTGGTGTGTTCGGAAGCTCAAGGACCTCTCTCATTTTCTTTTAACCACCACTTTTATACTCTTGAACTCCCCTAGCCTTGTGCTAGTGGTAAGTCTCTTAGATCTTCATTATCTTCATGTTTTTGATGGTTAATAGTAAAAGAATGATGAAATCTCAAGAAACACTAAGAACATAAACAAAGTCTTGAAACATAAACTAACTTTGTGATGAAGTAGTTAAGAAATCATGATATACTTGTGTTATGATGCTTGTTGAATATTGTTTGCTAGTAGAAATAATATGGATCATCATATGGTCTTACTAGATCATGATTAAAAACATGAACTAGCAAGATGGAAAAAGTAAGAATGTTGTGGATGATGGAATCATCTACACATAAACTATGAACTTGAATAAATGGGTGTTTTCTTGAAAAATAAAGATCAAAGTAAGTTACAATCTTGTAGATCTAAAGATCCATGAGTGGTCTTTCGAAAGAACCAAGTGAAAAGTATGAGTTTTGTTAAAACTTGGATCTTACATAAACCTAACACATTTTTAGTGGATAAACAAGTGTAGAAACACTTGTGTAACTAGAAACTTTCATGAAGAAATATTTTTAGAAAATATGGTGGAAGTTGTAAACACTTAAAGTCTTTAAAAATAAAGTTTTTAACTAATCACATTTTAAAAGGTAACAAGACTTACTAAGTATGCTAGTAAGTTACTACATATTTTTATAAATTTTCAAGTTCATAAGTTTATAGTTTATGCTTGTTTTTGACAAGTTTGGTAAATAGAGATTGTATGTTGATGATTGAGAATTGTTTGAATGAATTTTTGAAAAGAAAATGATATGCTAGTAAGCATGGACACCTCCATTTACAAAGGAAACTCTGGCGAAATTTTCTAAAATCCCAACACTTAGAAAATATTTTTCTAAAACAAGCGTTACGAGTGTATTTTATAACTTGCTTTTCGAATATAAACTTCGCCATAATTTTTGTAACAAAACACCAAGTATTGGAGGTTGACTTTCGTAAATAAAATTTGGTAAATATATATTTAAAATATATATTGTATACTAAAACTCTTGTGTGAATATTTGTTTATTTTACCGTTATATTATTTTAAGGTAAAATAATATATAACTTAACAAAGTGCGTTGACGTTTAAATTGTGTGATATGTGATAAAAGTAATGGGTAGATAAACCATACGTGTTGTGCATGAGAAATTGATTGTTATCTGTACCTTATTAGGACGTGCTTGATTTCCTGATTATTAGAGTAACTAATCTAACCGAGCAAACCGAGGTGAGTTCACACTTTTCTACAAAGCATGGTAATTCCCGGTGGGAATGGGAATGGGTTCAGGAATAGGGATTCCTCGTCCTTGGGACGTGTTCAGGAATGAGAATTCCTCGTCCTGTTGGGACGGAATTAGACTTACTGGACTAGAACTCTATCAGCGAAGTCCCTCCCTTTATATCGAGTTAATCGCCGAGGCTATGGCGAGCGGGTCATTAGTTAATAGCGCTATTAGGTTTAACAAACCTCACACCGTGCCAGTCGGACGGGCGTGTACTAATGGACTATGGCACGTCGGTGATGATAGACACCGACGCTAGGGCACAAGTAATATTCGTTAGTAGTCGATATGATAAACGAGTCTGGTAGTTTAAACATGCGACAATGCCGATGGGTCGAGCTCTTGAACGATTATGAATGCGCTATCAAATACCACCCGGGCAAGGCCAATGTTGTGGCCGACGGCCTCAGTCGAAAGGATACTATACCTAAGCGTGTACGTGCGTTACAGCTTACCATTCACTCTAGCCTTCCCGCTCAAATTCGTGATGCTCAGGTTGAAGCATTGAAAGCAGAAAACATCAGGGCTGAGTCCCTGCGAGGGTCGAGGCAGCGGTTAGAACAAACGGGAGACGGCGCCTACTATGTTAACGGACGCATCTGGGTTCCACTTTATGGAAACTTACGCGAGCTTTTGATGGATGAAGCACATAAGTCTCGTTATTCAGTACATCCTGGTTCGGATAAGATGTACCACGACCTAAAGACTACATACTGGTGGCCTAGCATGAAAGCCCACATAGCAACCTACGTTAGCAAATGTTTGACTTGTGCGAGAGTCAAGACAGAATATTAGAAACCATCAGGCCTACTCCAACAACCAGAGATCCCGAAATGGAAATGGGAGCAAATTTCCATGGATTTCGTTACTGGCCTGCCTAGATCTTAACGCGGAAATGATACCATTTGGGTGATCGTGGATCGACTGACCAAGTCTGCACATTTTCTGGCTATCAAAGAGACGGATAAGTTTTCTACTCTTGCAGACATTTACCTAAAGGAAGTAGTATCAAGGCATGGAGTGCCAACCTCCATCATTTCTGATCGTGACTCACGTGTTACCTCTGAACTGTGGCAAGCTATGCACAACTCTTTTGGCTCACGTTTAGATATGAGCACCGCTTATCACCCACAGACGGATGGGCAATCTGAATGCACCATCCAAACCCTTGAAGACATGCTTAGGGCATGTGTAATCGACTTCGGTAATGGCTGGGAAAAACACCTCCCGTTAGTGGAGTTTTCGTATAACAACAGTTACCACACCAGCATCCAAGCCGCTCCGTTTGAGGCATTGTACGGACGGAAATGCCGATCACCTCTTTGTTGGGCAGAGGTTGGCGACAGTCAAATCACTGGCCCAGAACTTGTAGTAGATACAACCGAGAGAATTGCTTAGATACGACAACGAATGGCGGCAGCTCGTGACTGTCAGAAAAGCTATGCTGATAAGCGAAGAAAGCCACTCGAGTTCCAGGTTGGGGATCGAGTGCTACTCAAAGTCTCACCTTGGAAAGGTGTAGTTCGTTTTGGCAAACGAGGCAAACTCACCCCGCGATACGTTGGACCCTTTGAAATCATTGAGAAGATTGGCAAGGTGGCCTACAGGCTGAATCTACCAGAAGAACTCAGTGGAGTTCACAACGTATTCCACGTGTCAAATCTGAAGAAGTGCCTGTCAGATGAGACCCTCATAGTTCCTCTCAAGGAGCTCACTATCGATGACCAGCTGCGATTCGTCGAGGAACCAGTAGAGATTACGGATCGAGATGTTAAGATTCTCAAGCGTACCAGAATACCTCTCGTCCGAGTTCGTTGGAATTCCCGTCGTGGCCCAGAGTATACCTGGGAACGAGAAGACCAAATGAAACTCAAGTATCCCCAGCTGTTTAAGAAAAGTGCAACCACTACTGAGGCTGAAGCTACTGCAGAATTTTGGGACGAAATTCTAAATCAACGGGGGGATGATGTGACACCCCAGGAAAATCAGGAAAACACGCAACATAACTAGCTTCCTCAGTAACCACGAGCTAAATTTCGGAACGAAATTTTCTTAACAGGGGGAGAATGTGACAACCCTCATAATTCCATGTATCCGTACAATTTATTAATGATAATTAAAGTTCTTGATGACTGTGCTGAATCATTTAACTGCTTTCAGATTACTGTACTATACTTACATGTGCTTGTTAACATACTAGTAGTGTACGGAAAAGTTACTAAATAATCCGGTATGCTTTCCTCAGTGTTGAAAAATAAAAATGTCACTAAAAATATTATAAAAGACACATTACGGATTAATTAAGCACTTTAATGGAACAACACCCAACCGAACAACCGTACATTACCCGGAAAACAAAAATAATGCTAGAAGTATTGTTCTTATTTTTCTGAGCTAGTTAGGGTCCCCGAACACCCTAACACACTACATATTTAATAACACACAAAAGACACTAATTTAATACTTGAATTCTAACTAAACTAGTAACCACCCATTGAAACCCAACCCTATACCCCCCCCCCCCCCTTGGGACGGTCACTATGGGTGTCCCCACCCATGGATTTGTTTAGTACTTTATTTGATATTGTTGGTGGACAATGAAGCATGTTACACAAAGGTTAAAGAGATGTTGGAGCTTATAAGTAATAACCCCAAGTCCACCACTCTCTCACTTCACAACACACTTTCAAACTCAACTCTTCTCCTCTCCTTCTCCTCTTGTTCGGCCGAGATCACCCACACCACCATCACCACCTTCAAGTTTCATTTCATGCAATCCACATACATCCAAGGGTGCTAGGGATCATACAAACAAGCTTGGTGTGTTCGGAAGCTCAAGGACCTCTCTCATTTTCTTTTAACCACCACTTTTATACTCTTGAACTCCCCTAGCCTTGTGCTAGTGGTAAGTCTCTTAGATCTTCATTCTCTTCATGTTTTTTATGGTTAATAGTAAAAGAATGATGAAATCTCAAGAAACACTAAAAACATAAACAAAGTCTTGAAACATAAACTAACTTTGTGTTGAAGTAGTTAAGAAATCATGATATACTTGTGTTATGATGCTTGTTGAATATTGTTTGCTAGTAGAAATAATATGGATCATCATATGTTCTTACTAGATCATGATTAAAAACATGAACTAGCAAGATGGAAAAAGTAAGAATGTTGTGGATGATGGAATCATCTACAAATAAACTATGAACTTGAATAAATGGGTGTTTTCTTGAAAAATAAAGATCAAAGTAAGTTACAATCTTGTAGATCTAAAGATCCATGAGTGGTCTTTCGAAAGAACCAAGTGAAAAGTATGAGTTTTGTTAAAACTTGGATCTTACATAAACCTAACACATTTTTAGTGGATAAACAAGTGTAGAAACACTTGTGTAACTAGAAACTTTCATGAAGAAATATTTTTAGAAAATATGGTGGAAGTTGTAAACACTTAAAGTCTTTAAAAATAAAGTTTTTAAAGAACTAATCACATTTTAAAAGGTAACAAGACTTACTAAGTATGCTAGTAAGTTACTACATATTTTTATAAATTTTCAAGTTCATAAGTTTATAGTTTATGCTTGTTTTTGACAAGTTTGGTAAATAGAGATTGTATGTTGATGATTGAGAATTGTTTGAATGAATTTTTGAAAAGAAAATGATATGCTAGTAAGCATGGACACCTCCATTTACAAAGGAAACTCTGGCGAAATTTTCTAAAATCCCAACACTTAGAAAATATTTTTCTAAAACAAGCGTTACAAGTGTATTTTATAACTTGCTTTTCGAATATAAACTTCACCATAATTTTTGTAACAAAACACCAAGTATTGGAGGTTGACTTTCGTAAATAAAATTTGATAAATATATATTTAAAATATATATTGTATACTAAAACTCTTGTGTGAATATTTGTTTATTTTACCGTTATATTATTTTATGGTAAAATAATATATAACTTAACAAAGTGCGTTGACGTTTAAATTGTGTGATATGTGATAAAAGTAATGGGTAGATAAACCATACGTGTTGTGCATGAGAAATTGATTGTTATCTGTACCTTATTAGGACGTGCTTGATTTCCTGATTATTAGAGTAACTAATCTAACCGAGCAAACCGAGGTGAGTTCACACTTTTCTACAAAGCATGGTAATTCCCGGTGGGAATGGGAATGGGTTCAGGAATAGGGATTCCTCGTCCTTGGGACGTGTTCAGGAATGAGAATTCCTCGTCCTGTTGGGACGGAATTAGACTTACTGGACTAGAACTCTATCAGCGAAGTCCCTCCCAATATATAGAGTTAATCGCCGAGGCTATGGCGAGCGGGTCATTAGTTAATAGCGCTATTAGGTTTAACAAACCTCACACCGTGCCAGTCGGACGGACGTGTACTAATGGACTATGGCATGTCAGTGATGGTAGACACCAACGCTAGGGCACAAGTAATATTCGTTAGTAGTCGATATGATAAACGAGTCTGGTAGTTTAAATAATGGGGTAGCCCCCACTGCCGAAGTGCCGGGCTGGATAGCCAGGGAAGGTGGACATGGAAGCTGGATAGCCGGGCTGGTTAACTGATGGACTAGAACTCTATCAGCGAAGTCCCTCCCTTTGTTCCCACACGTATCTATCACATAGCATGCATCACTTTAACGGTTCATGCCCATAAAACTTCCCATCTATTCCCGTTCATAAACAAACATACGACATTGCACATAACACTTTCATTGACATATAACATGTTAGATTATTCCCAGATAACCTACCCGACATTTAGACACGCAAATCACTACTTATGTCGTTTCAGCTTTAATCTTCAAAACTGGGCTGTTTTCGGGGATTTTAATAAAATAGTTAACTTGTTCCAAAAATTCCCAACTTTTTACAGAATGTCTTAAATGATCCAAATATTATTGTGTAAAAATCTCGGGATCCAATTCATCACCAATATTTTATAAAAAATCATTTTCCGGACTGTAATCAGATTCATCTTTTTCTGACTGCAGTCCACGGAATAATTTATTTAAAATTCCTCGTAAGTCCGATTTACAAAATTCTAGTGGGAGAATTACAAATACATCAGTGGTCATTTACTGTACAAATTTCATGAGCTGATTCAACATAGATTTCCAGTTATGACTAAAAATATAACACATATTTTCAGCAGCAAAAATGCAGCTTGAGCTGCTGTTACAAAATGACCCTTTAAAAATAGTAAACGAAGTCCAAAAATTATGATTCCAGTTCCATTAGAACCGTATTTCATAATACATAAATCTAGACTTCAGAAAATACATTTTTCACCTTATTAAGGTCCGGTTACAGCCAACTGAAGTTGGCTGTAATCACTAAACAGCCATCCTGTTTCAGCTTTTAACATTCTAAAGTGTGTTCGATTGATTCCGTTAGCATGTTTAGCGATCAATAACGACATGTAACATTAACAAGTAATCAGCAAGTATCCAGCAACATATCAAAACAACTTCATACTAACATTATGACATCATGTTTCATCTTTATATTAAGCTTTATGTTCATCTTTTGGTTCTTGTTCTTTAGTGATTTGAACATACTAACATACTACAACTTTTGATCACAAAAACAAGATGAACAAGGGTGTACAAGTAACTTACTACTAGCACAAGGCTAGGGTAGGATCTAGTGATGAAGATGACGAGAAAAGATGATGAAGAAGCAAGAAACAAAGCTCCCTTGATGCTCCACAAGTAGCAAGCCTTCTTGTATCAACCTTTAAGCTTGAATGTGACTTGAAAATGGAGGTTGATCGCGGTGGAATGGTGGTGGTGTTGGCGGTGGAAGTGTGGCCGAGAGAGGGAGAGAGGAGAGTGAGGAATGAGGGTGAATCTTGTGAAGTGAGGTTGTGATCTAATGCCCATGCTTTTAAAGATCATTTCCAATATTATGACCAACTCAACAAGTAAGATCCATATAAAATATTGAAGAAAAATCTTAGCAAATATTGTGGTGATTTGGTGGGTCCACTTGGGACCGAATTCGGTTAGGGGGGGGGGGGTTAATGTAAAATTTTGATGGTGATTGGTAATGGATAGTTAGGTTTCAAGTATAAACCTATATGTGTTGGTTAGTTGGTTTTTAGGGGGTGTTATGGTGTACGGGGATCATGACTAGCCAAAAATAATAAAACAATGTAATTGACAAAATTTAGTGTCCCGGGTAATGTCCGGTTGTTCGGTTAAATACCGTTTCGTTAAAGTGTTTAATTATTCCGTAAGGTGTCTTATATATATATATATTTGTAACATTTTTAATTCTCAACCCTCAGGAAAAACATACCGGACTATTTAGTAACTTTTCTGTATACTACTAGTATGTTAACACGCACATGTAAGTATAACACAGTAATCAGAGAGCAGTTAAATGATTCAGCACAGTCATCAAGCACTTTAATTATCATTAATAAATTGTATGGATACATGGAATTATGAGGGTTGTCACATTCTCCCCTCGTTAAGAAAATTTCGTCCCGAAATTTAGCACGTGGTTACTGAGGAAGCTAGTTAAGTTGCGGTGTTTACTGGCTTTTCCTGGGGTGTCACATCATCCCCCCGTTGATTTAGAATTTCGTCCCGAAATTCTGCAGTAGCTTCAGTCTCAGTAGTGGTTGCACTTTTCTTAAACAGCTGGGGGTACTTGAGTTTCATTTGGTCTTCTCGTTCCCAGGTATACTCTGGGCCACGACGGGAATCCCAACGAACTCGAACAAGAGGTATTCTAGTACGCTTGAGAATCTTAACATCTCGATCGGTAATCTCTACTGGTTCCTCGACGAATCGCAGCTGGTCGTCGATAGTGAGCTCCTTTAAGGGAACTATGAGGGTCTCATCTGACAGACACTTCTTCAGATTTGACACATGGAAAACATCGTGAACTCCGCTGAGTTCTTCAGGTAGATTCAACCTGTAGGCCACCTTGCCAATTTTCTCAATGATTTCAAAGGGTCCGACATAGCGCGGATTGAGTTTGCCTCGTTTGCCAAAACGAACTACACCTTTCCAAGGTGAGACTTTAAGTAGCACTCGATCCCCAACCTGGAACTCGAGTGGCTTTCTTCGCTTATCAGCATAGCTTTTCTGACGGTCACGAGCTGCCGCCATTCGTTGTCGTATATGAGCAATTCTCTCAGTCGTGTCTACCACAAGTTCTGGGCATGTGATTTGGTTGTCACCGACTTCTGCCCAACAAAGAGGTGATCGGCATTTACGTCCGTACAATGCCTCAAACGGAGCGGCTTGGATGCTGGTGTGGTAGCTGTTGTTATACGAAAACTCCACTAACGGGAGGTGCTTTTCCCAGCCATTACCAAAATCGATTACACATGCCCTAAGCATGTCTTCAAGGGTCTGGATGGTACGTTCAGATTGCCCATCCGTCTGTGGATGATATATCGTGCTCATGTCTAATCGAGAGCCAAAGGACTTGTGCATAGCTTGCCACAATTCAGATGTAAAACGTGAGTCACGATCAGAGATGATGGAGGTTGGCACTCCGTGCCTTGATACCACTTCCTTTAGGTAAATGTCTGCAAGAGTAGAAAACTTATCCGTTTCCTTGATGGCCAAGAAGTGTGCAGACTTAGTCAATCGATCCACTATCACCCAAATAGTGTCATTTCCGCGTTGAGATCTAGGCAGGCCAGTAACAAAATCCATGGAAATTTGCTCCCATTTCCATGTCGGGATCTCTGGTTGTTGGAGTAGGCCTGATGGTTTCTAGTACTCGGTCTTGACCTTAGCACAAGTCAGGCATTTGCTAACGTAGGTTGCTATGTGGGATTTCATACCAGGCCACCAATACGTAGCCTTGAGATCGTGGTACATCTTATCCGAACCAAGATGTACCGAATAACGAGACTTATGTGCTTCATCCATCACAAGCTCGCGTAAGTTTCCATAAAGTGGAACCCAGATGCGCCCGTTTACATAGTAGGCACCGTCTTCCTTTTGTTCTAACCGTTTCCTCGATCCTCGTAAGGACTCAGCCTTGATGTTTTCTGCCTTCAATGCTTCAACCTGAGCATCTCGTATCTGGGTAGGAAGACTAGATTGGATGGTAAGTTGTAACGCTCGCACACGTTTAGGTATAGTATCCCTTCGACTGAGGGCGTCGGCCACAACATTGGCTTTACCCGGATGGTACTTGATCGCACATTCGTAATCATTCAAGAGCTCGACCCATTGGCGTTGTCGCATGTTTAACTCCTTTTGCTTGAAGATATGCTCGAGACTCCTGTGATCGGTGTAAATGGTGCACTTGGTACCGTACAGGTAATGTCTCCATATCTTAAGTGCGAAGACAACTGCTCCCAATTCCAGGTCGTGCGTAGTGTAGTTCCTTTCGTGAACTTTAAGTTGGTGCGATGCGTAGGCAATGACCTTGTCACGTTGCATCAACACGCAACCAAGTCCTTGGATGGAAGCGTCGCAATAAACCACAAAATCATCTGTGCCTTCATGTAACAACTGTGCTTGTAATCACTATGAACAGTTCTGTTATCAATAAAACAATGTTATTTGATCCCAATGTTTGTTTTGTTATGTTATACATTTTTCATGTTTTGACTTTTATGTAATTTCAAACTCTACATCGCTTTCTGGAGAGTTATACGCAAACTAGTGCGTAAACGTACTCAGTTTAATGCGAGAAATACTCCGGAACATCAACATATACTCAACATACCTTAAATAACCTTTACATAACTTAGAAATAAGTTTTGAAGGCTTTGGTATGGCAAAAACAAGTTAATTCGCTTACAGGGACTAAAAATGACAAACTGCGAAAGTATGTCAATTTGAACTGTAACGAACATTCCGGAACATGACCATAAGTTAAACACACCTTAAATATCCTTTACATAGCTTAGAAATAGGCTTTGAGGGGTTTGGTGTGCTAAAATAAACTTTTGGAACATTCAGGGACTAAAAGTGTCAAAAAGTGCACAAGTTTGCATTTTCGCGCATAACTTACGTTCTGAATACATCTGGACATCCAAAAATTTATGAAAGCATGACTACATTATATTTTAGTGTTCGCCATAAGAAAAATCCATTCGTTGCGTCATTTGGATCGTTTTTCGCACTTATGCGCATTCCGTCGTAATTAAGCGAGCATCGCGTTCGTACGACCAAACGAACCATCATCCGGCATATTTTTGAGTATGTTTTGAGTTCCCTATACTTTAACTTCATTTTAGAGCCTTGAAATGAGGTTAACGGGGTTCAAACGCATCGAAAAAGGGCTTAAACACGTGCAGGGACCATTGCTGCCAATTTTCAAACATTCTGATTCAGGGGAGGTGCTCGCGTAGCGCGACGCCTATGGGGCTACCTGTCGCGCTACGCGACTGACTATCTGGGCAGATTCAATGTTTCTAATTACAAGTTGCAACTAATTGATTCTTAACCACATGTTTTAAATTGATGTGTCACTAAGATAAGGAGCATATGTGGTTCCATAACATTCCGACAAGTGTACGCACGAGATTCGATCACGTTATTCAAGAAACGATCCTAACGGTTACCCGAAAACTATATATACCCCATGCCTTTCATTGTTTTAAAGCACTAGAATCTTATTAGTTGTGTTCTAAGTTGAAACCTTGTTTCATACCTGAACTATACTGATCTAGATTAGCATTCGGGGACCCTTCGTAAGTATTCTTTCGTTCTTTTCCTTATTTTTACTGCTTTTCGAGTCAGAAAGTCAAACTTTGTTTGACTTTCAGCGTTGACCAGTAATGGTCAATGCGAAGTTCGTTAGAACTTCGCAACGTGATTGTAATCACGATGGTCATAGTCCCTTGGGACTATGCCTACTGATTACCACGTTGTCTAGGGTCGTAGGGTAAGCAATCTAATAAATCGCTTATACCTCGAACCCGACCCAGTTTGGTCGATCATTAGGATCCGACCAAATACATTAGGTGACCATAGTAGGTAGGGAATAACCTTCCGAGGTTATACCCTATGGTCACATCGTTTAAGTAGTTGTATGATAGGTAGTTTATATGCCTTAGGTAAATTACCAGAATACCCTTTTCATGTATAATTGGTAATTAAGCATATGTAACCTAAACCTTTGTCACGTAACTGATTATGTAACATGTTTAGGCATATAATACTTGTCATAGGACTAGTTAGGCGGTCCGAACGCGTTTCACGCGCACGATGCGTTAAAGTAGCATAAGCTGCCTAAACGGATCATAATGGGTCAATAAGACTTAGGTTAAGTTTCATTTAGCATGTAGGCTTTGTTAAACCATATCACGTGAGTTCCGACACTCATTTGGTTTACAAACCCTAATGCTACCCAGTCTTCCGAGATAGGTCCGGTTTTTAACATAGTTACCTATACTAGGTGCCGTTTGATTCCGAGATCTATAGCATTACTTGGTGGTTATCTTTAGACAACTGAGCAATCTCAAGTGAGTACATAGACCCCTCTTTTACTGTTTTCCAAACTGTTTTGGGGTGGAACACATGTGCCTACTTGTTACTTTCATGCTTTCCTGTTTTCACATCATATACATGCTATGTTCGTTAGTACATTATAGTACATGATTTCATTTCATCTTATGCTAGGTGTGCCCATTGTGTGCATTACTTAGTACATTGTTTTACATGACATTTCCTGCTAGGTGTGCCCATTGTGTGCATTACTTAGTACATTGTTTTACATGACATTTCTTGCTAGGTGTGCCCATTGTGTGCATTACTTAGTACATCGTTTTACATGACATTTCACGCTACGTATGTTCATTTGATTACATACTTAGTGCATCGTTTTCACATGCTCACATTTTGTTATGACATTTGGTTTGTTTACATGGGACAATACATTCATTAACATTAGCTACGCCGTTCGTTAGTAGGTAGTGGTACCATAGGAATTGACAACTCCCGTTCCGGACATCCCAGGGTAAGGGGACAGAAAGGAATGACCGAATTCGTTGACATAAGACAGATAG
The DNA here is from genome assembly GCA_030545235.1 of Helianthus tuberosus. Classification (NCBI taxonomy): domain Eukaryota; kingdom Viridiplantae; phylum Streptophyta; class Magnoliopsida; order Asterales; family Asteraceae; genus Helianthus; species Helianthus tuberosus. The sequence goes on from CM060409.1 coordinate 110,571,378, forward strand.
ACCTTTAATTTGTTTAAAGGGTTTATCACCACAGTCGCCAGGCTTGGATGTATGCATTTTCACAATACCGCATAAATGTTCATATTAAATAGTTGCATGCATTTACACAAGACATAGCTTTGATTTAAACCAAGTTTTACTTCAATACTTTGTTTTTGTGCATATGGTTTAGTTGAGACATTTCACTTGCCATACATGACATTTTGACATAGACATTTGACATGGATATTTGACATAGACATTTGACATGGATATTTTGACATAGACATTTGACATGGATATTTGACATAGACATTTGACATGGATATTTGACATAGACATTTGACATGATTTACATCTTGACATAAACACTTTGACATATTATTCAATACATTTGACAATTTGGTTAAACATAGACTTCTTACATTGGTTGGTTTGGTTTGATTAAGTGATTAAGTTAACGATGCGTGTGTAATATGATACAAGCATGGTGGATACGCCGCTGGTACTTCCTATATATAAGTGTTTGTATGGTATTACATGGCGTAACGTTATTTGAATCATTTCAGTTTGAGACATAGAACATTTTATACAAATAACATACTTTTCACAAGACATTGATTTACAAACAACTTATCTTATACAAACACATTTTTACATGGTTATTTATTTAACCTGACATTTACTTATAAATATCATCTGACCTTATTGTTTTCAAATGATTTACAAAACAAAGCAAAGTACGGGGTTCATGATTAAACATTTTCTTAAACTCAAGTCATGAATCCTGTTTTCACAAAACCTATGTATCTCACAGGCATTTTTATGCTGACGTACCTATTTTCACATGTGTTTTCAGGTGCTTTTCCATAGGATGTTGATCATGATACTAGGGCGGACCTGTGCCTTAGAGACTTTAAAAGAAGATAGACTATGTTTAATTATGTTCTGAACTCTTTAATTTCCTGTTTGAAACAATGTAACACCCTTGTTTAATAAATAAAATACACTTTGTGTGCCATGGTTATGAAACAATTAATTCTGTCGCAACACGCCCCGATGTTTCCGCCGCGATTTGTTGTTTTACGCGGTCGGGGTGTGACAGAAGAGTTGGTATCAGAGCCAATGGTTATAGGGAATTAGGTTATTAGTAATGCTTTGACCTAGACTATAACTTTTCTAGGAACCTAACACAAGTTATCTTGTGTTTAGATCTTAAAACATGTACGTCACCTATCCTTAGGTGATTAACAAAACAAGGAACCAATTTTTTTTTTTCCGAAACGATTTTTTGAAAAACAATCATCTGTTTTTGAATAAATTTTTACAAGGTTTTGAACCCTCAATTGTAAGGTTTTGAACCCTCTGTTATATGGTTTTGAACCCTTTTCAGTTTGGTTTTTGGCCTTGTGCCTTCTAATTTTCAAAATCCCGTCAAACGTTTTGGGTTTTAAATAATGTGAACATGTGCAAACTGGAAGGGTGAATGCCTGTATTCTGGGTTTTCTGTCTAGGTAAGCACTTCGTATACATCTCAAACAGACGCGAGACCAGTTGTGCTTACCTGGGAATTCTTGGGATGAGTGTTCACTTATAGGCGAGCATGTCTTCATTTTACATTATTTCTGACCCATTTACTTTGATTAGTCACTGTGTGTCGTTTGTTTGCTTTGTGATACGGACGAATGACCACCATCTTTGCTTTTGTTGATTTTGTTTCATCTCATTCTTTTCATCTAGTCATCTCACTCGTTTCCTTTCATGTTTTCCTCTTTTAGAATGCCTCCTCGACGCGAGAACCAGATAGCTACTGCCGAGCTGGCAGAAATTATTGCGCAGCAGATGGCTGCTCAATTCCCAAATCTCTTTGCTCAATGGAACCAGGCCAACAACAACAACAATGTTCCATGCAAATACAAGGATTTTAACCAGGCTAAACCACTCAAGTTTAGTGGTTCTGAGGGAGCGACTGGGCTTCTTCAGTGGTTCGAGAGCATAGAGAATACTTTTCGCCATGTGCAGTGTCCGGATAATCGCAAGGTCGAGTTCTCCTCGAGCGTATTTCAGAAGAGGGCTTTGACATGGTGGAACGGGGTTATGAGAGACCGGGGTGCAGAAGTTGCTCTCGCACAGACATGGGCTGAACTTAGAGCCCTTATGATGAGGGAATTCTGTCCTCGCCATGAACAGCGAGCGTTGGAGAAAGAGTTTGATGTTTTGAAGCAAGATAGTGGTGAGCACAGGGCTTATACTGATCGGTTTGAAGAATTGAGTCTGCTTTGCCCAACAATGGTCACCCCACTCGACAAGGCTATCGAGAGATACATCGATGGCCTACCTGACTCGGTACAAGACATTCTTACTGGTAGTAACCCTGCCACACTTCGTCAGGCGATCGAGTTATCTGCGACATTGACTGAGTCGCAGATCCGGAAGAACAAGTTACACAGGAAGGGTGACAAGGGCAAGAAGCAGTCGGCTGACAAGGAAGATAGCAAGAAAGGTCAAAACTTGAATGGAAAGAACTCTGGTTCTTCGAAGAGGTCAAGGAAGCGTAAGGCTTCCCAAAATTTTGCTATCACTGCCCAAGCTAATCTGGCAGCTCCCAACCAACCTGCACAGCCTCCAGCAAAGAAACCCTATACAGGGAATGCACCTTTGTGCAATAGATGCAACAGTCACCACCAGCCGCAACTTCCATGCCGTTTCTGTACTAACTGTGGGAAATCAGGCCATCTTGCCAATGTTTGTCGGTCTGCTCAGAATCCCGCGGTTCAGAACCCGGCTCAACAAGTTGCTCAGCAACAGGGTCAAGCTGCACGACCACAATACCCACCGGGTGCTTGTTACAATTGTGGAGATCTGACCCACTATAGAAATCGGTGCCCAAGGCTAGCCAACCAGAACCAGAACCAGAACCAGAACCAGAACCAGAACCAGAACCAGAATCAGGCTCCGGCTCCGGCTCGAGGCCGAGTTTTTAACATGAATGCCCAAGAGGCACAGGCTGACGATAATGTGGTGAACGGTACGTTCTTTATTAATAATCAGCCTGCATCTGTTCTTTTCGATTCTGGTGCCGATAAGAGTTTCGTGTCTTTATCTTTTGAGCAAATGCTTCAAGTGTCTAGAACGAAACTAGGCAAATCTTTGACAGTAGAGGTTGCTAATGGTGAACCCATTATTCTTGATTCTGTTCTTCGCAACTGCCAGTTGAATCTTAACGACCATCTTTTTCCTATTGACCTCGCGCCTATGCAACTTGGAAGCTTCGACGTTATTGTGGGAATGGATTGGTTATCCAAGCATCACGCAGAGATAGTTTGTTCTAAGAAGATTGTTCGTGTGCCACTTTCGACAGGCGAGATCCTGCAGGTTCAAGGTGAGAAGCCCACCGGTGGTTTCAAACTCATGTCTTGTTTTAAAGCTCGGAAGTATCTGCAGAAGAACTATGTGGCTTTCTTAGCACATGTTACAGAAGATAAAGGCAAGGGTAAGTCTATTTCAGATATTCCTGTCGTTCGGGATTATTCTGAAGTGTTCCCTGAAGATTTACCTGGTCTACCTCCAGCACGCCAAGTCGAGTTCCGCATTGATCTCGTACCTGGTGCAAATCCCATTGCCAGAGCTCCATATCGTCTTGCACCGTCTGAGATGCAAGAGTTGTCTAAACAGCTTCAGGAGCTCTCTGACAAAGGTTTTATCCGTCCCAGCTTTTCACCTTGGGGTGCTCCAGTTCTTTTTTTCAAGAAGAAGGATGGATCCTTTAGGATGTGTATCGATTATCGTGAGCTTAACAAGCTTACCATCAAGAATCGATATCCCCTACCTCACATAGACGACCTCTTTGATCAGTTACAAGGCGCTTCTTATTTTTCGAAGATTGATCTGCGATCTGGATATCATCAACTTTGGGTGCAAGAAGAAGACATTCCGAAGACAGCATTCCGTACTCGTTATGGACATTACGAGTTCACAGTCATGCCATTCGGTTTGACTAATGCTCCTGCTGTTTTCATGGACTTAATGAATAGGGTCTGCAAACCTTATTTGGATCAGTTCGTCATTGTTTTTATTGACGACATCTTGATTTACTCTAAGACGCGAGCTGATCACGAGCAGCACCTTCGTCTTACTCTGGAACTCCTGAAGAAAGAGCAACTTTTCGCCAAATTCTCCAAGTGCGAATTTTGGCTTAAAGAAGTTCAATTTTTGGGGCACATTATCAACGAACAAGGTATTCATGTAGATCCCTCCAAGATCAGTGCGATTAAGGATTGGGATACGCCTACTACTCCTACTGAAGTTCGTTCATTTCTTGGTCTAGCGGGTTATTATCGCCGCTTCATTGAAAACTTCTCTAAGATTGCAGTTCCTCTAACTGCTCTAACTCAGAAGAAAATGCCCTTTTATTGGGGATTCAGACAAGAGGAAGCTTTTCAACACCTGAAGCAGAAGCTTTGCGATGCGCCTGTACTATCATTGCCTGAGGGTGATGATGATTTTGTCGTGTATTGTGATGCATCTAAATTGGGTCTTGGCTGTGTTCTAATGCAAAGGAACAAAGTCATAGCCTATGCATCAAGACAATTGAAGATACATGAGAAGAACTACACCACTCATGATCTTGAGTTGGGTGCAGTTGTTTTCGCTCTCAAGATCTGGAGACACTATTTGTACGGTACAAAATGTGTGGTTTTCACTGACCACAAAAGTCTTCAGCATATCTTCAACCAGAAAGAACTCAACATGAGACAGCGACGTTGGGTTGAGCTTTTAAACGACTATGACTGCGAAATTCGCTACCATCCTGGTAAGGCGAATGTCGTGGCTGATGCATTGAGTCGTAAGGAACGTACTAAGCTTCATTGTATACGTGTTCAATCTGTTATTCAAGCTCGATCCGATATTCAAGCCCGCATTTCTCAAGCTCAGCAATCTTGTGTTTCACAAGGTTTGATGGATAAGGAATTTCCCTATCACATAACACCTGCTCTTGAACTGAAGGACAATGGATCATATTATTTCATGGACCGTTTGTGGGTCCCAAGCCAGGATGATCTTCGTACCTTGCTTATGGATGAAGCCCATAAGTCTCGTTATTCTATTCATCCGGGCTCAGATAAAATGTATAAGGATCTTCGTATTCACTATTGGTGGCCTGGTATGAAGAAAGACATTGCCTTATACGTATCCAAATGCCTTACTTGTCTAAAGGTTAAGGCTGAACATCAGCGTCCTTCTGGTTTATTGGAGCAACCAGAGATCCCAGTTTGGAAATGGGAAAACATTACTATGGATCTTGTTACCAAACTCCCGCGCACAAAGAAAGGTCATGATGCCATCTGGGTAGTCGTTGATCGTCTTACAAAGTCAGCACATTTCTTGCCAATCCGCGAGGATTTTCCTACTGACAGACTTGCTCAAATCTATGTAGATGAAATTGTGGCTCGACATGGTGTTCCTTTGAACATCATTTCTGACAGAGATGCTCGTTTCACTTCTCATTTTTGGAGAACCATGCAATCTGCTATGGGAACCCAACTTAATCTGAGCACAGCTTATCATCCGCAAACGGATGGTCAATCTGAGAGAACAATCCAGACTCTGGAGGATATGCTAAGAGCTTGTGTGATCGATTTTGGTGGTAGCTGGGATTCACATCTTAAATTGATTGAATTCTCCTACAACAACAGTTATCACACTAGCATCAGAATGGCTCCTTTCGAAGCTCTCTATGGTCGAAAATGTCGTTCACCAGTCTGCTGGAATGAGATTGGCGAGGCTCAACTTACTGGACCTGCCCTCATTTTAGAGACAACTGACAAGGTCAAGAAAGTTCGTGATAACCTTCAGGCAGCTAGAAGCCGTCAGAAGATTTACGCGGACCCAAAACGCAAAGCCTTGGAATTTCAAGTCGGTGATCGAGTATTACTTAAGGTCTCACCTTGGAAAGGTGTGATCAGATTTGGAAAGAAGGGAAAACTTGCACCTAGATACGTTGGACCATTCAAGATCGTCGAAAGAATCGGAAAGGTAGCCTACAGACTTGAGTTACCTCCTGAACTTGGAAATGTTCATCCAACTTTTCACATATCAAATCTCAAGAAGTGTACAGCTGATGAGAACTACTCCATACCGCTTGACGAAATTCGTGTTGGCAAAACACTGAAATTTGTTGAGAAACCGGTGGAAATCATGGAACGTGAAGTCAAGTGGCTTAAACGCAAGCGCATTCCTTTGGTTAAAGTTCGCTGGGAAGCTAAACGTGGACCCGAGTTTACTTGGGAACGCGAAGATCAAATGAAAGCGAAATATCCGCATCTTTTTCCACGAGTTTCCTCTAAATAAATTTCGGGACGAAATTTCCACAAGTAGGGGAGACTGTAACAACTGTGCTTGTAATCACTATGAACAGTTCTGTTATCAATAAAACAATGTTATTTGATCCCAATGTTTGTTTTGTTATGTTATACATTTTTCATGTTTTGACTTTTATGTAATTTCAAACTCTACATCGCTTTCTGGAGAGTTATACGCAAACTAGTGCGTAAACGTACTCAGTTTAATGCGAGAAATACTCCGGAACATCAACATATACTCAACATACCTTAAATAACCTTTACATAACTTAGAAATAAGTTTTGAAGGCTTTGGTATGGCAAAAACAAGTTAATTCGCTTACAGGGACTAAAAATGACAAACTGCGAAAGTATGTCAATTTGAACTGTAACGAACATTCCGGAACATGACCATAAGTTAAACACACCTTAAATATCCTTTACATAGCTTAGAAATAGGCTTTGAGGGGTTTGGTGTGCTAAAATAAACTTTTGGAACATTCAGGGACTAAAAGTGTCAAAAAGTGCACAAGTTTGCATTTTCGCGCATAACTTACGTTCTGAATACATCTGGACATCCAAAAATTTATGAAAGCATGACTACATTATATTTTAGTGTTCGCCATAAGAAAAATCCATTCGTTGCGTCATTTGGATCGTTTTTCGCACTTATGCGCATTCCGTCGTAATTAAGCGAGCATCGCGTTCGTACGACCAAACGAACCATCATCCGGCATATTTTTGAGTATGTTTTGAGTTCCCTATACTTTAACTTCATTTTAGAGCCTTGAAATGAGGTTAACGGGGTTCAAACGCATCGAAAAAGGGCTTAAACACGTGCAGGGACCATTGCTGCCAATTTTCAAACATTCTGATTCAGGGGAGGTGCTCGCGTAGCGCGACGCCTATGGGGCTACCTGTCGCGCTACGCGACTGACTATCTGGGCAGATTCAATGTTTCTAATTACAAGTTGCAACTAATTGATTCTTAACCACATGTTTTAAGTTGATGTGTCACTAAGATAAGGAGCATATGTGGTTCCATAACATTCCGACAAGTGTACGCACGAGATTCGATCACGTTATTCAAGAAACGATCCTAACGGTTACCCGAAAACTATATATACCCCATGCCTTTCATTGTTTTAAAGCACTAGAATCTTATTAGTTGTGTTCTAAGTTGAAACCTTGTTTCATACCTGAACTATACTGATCTAGATTAGCATTCGGGGACCCTTCGTAAGTATTCTTTCGTTCTTTTCCTTATTTTTACTGCTTTTCGAGTCAGAAAGTCAAACTTTGTTTGACTTTCAGCGTTGACCAGTAATGGTCAATGCGAAGTTCGTTAGAACTTCGCAACGTGATTGTAATCACGATGGTCATAGTCCCTTGGGACTATGCCTACTGATTACCACGTTGTCTAGGGTCGTAGGGTAAGCAATCTAATAAATCGCTTATACCTCGAACCCGACCCAGTTTGGTCGATCATTAGGATCCGACCAAATACATTAGGTGACCATAGTAGGTAGGGAATAACCTTCCGAGGTTATACCCTATGGTCACATCGTTTAAGTAGTTGTATGATAGGTAGTTTATATGCCTTAGGTAAATTACCAGAATACCCTTTTCATGTATAATTGGTAATTAAGCATATGTAACCTAAACCTTTGTCACGTAACTGATTATGTAACATGTTTAGGCATATAATACTTGTCATAGGACTAGTTAGGCGGTCCGAACGCGTTTCACGCGCACGATGCGTTAAAGTAGCATAAGCTGCCTAAACGGATCATAATGGGTCAATAAGACTTAGGTTAAGTTTCATTTAGCATGTAGGCTTTGTTAAACCATATCACGTGAGTTCCGACACTCATTTGGTTTACAAACCCTAATGCTACCCAGTCTTCCGAGATAGGTCCGGTTTTTAACATAGTTACCTATACTAGGTGCCGTTTGATTCCGAGATCTATAGCATTACTTGGTGGTTATCTTTAGACAACTGAGCAATCTCAAGTGAGTACATAGACCCCTCTTTTACTGTTTTCCAAACTGTTTTGGGGTGGAACACATGTGCCTACTTGTTACTTTCATGCTTTCCTGTTTTCACATCATATACATGCTATGTTCGTTAGTACATTATAGTACATGATTTCATTTCATCTTATGCTAGGTGTGCCCATTGTGTGCATTACTTAGTACATTGTTTTACATGACATTTCCTGCTAGGTGTGCCCATTGTGTGCATTACTTAGTACATTGTTTTACATGACATTTCTTGCTAGGTGTGCCCATTGTGTGCATTACTTAGTACATCATTTTACATGACATTTCACGCTACGTATGTTCATTTGATTACATACTTAGTGCATCGTTTTCACATGCTCACATTTTGTTATGACATTTGGTTTGTTTACATGGGACAATACATTCATTAACATTAGCTACGCCGTTCGTTAGTAGGTAGTGGTACCATAGGAATTGACAACTCCCGTTCCGGACATCCCAGGGTAAGGGGACAGAAAGGAATGACCGAATTCGTTGACATAAGACAGATAGACCTTTAATTTGTTTAAAGGGTTTATCACCACAGTCGCCAGGCTTGGATGTATGCATTTTCACAATACCGCATAAATGTTCATATTAAATAGTTGCATGCATTTACACAAGACATAGCTTTGATTTAAACCAAGTTTTACTTCAATACTTTGTTTTTGTGCATATGGTTTAGTTGAGACATTTCACTTGCCATACATGACATTTTGACATAGACATTTGACATGGATATTTGACATAGACATTTGACATGGATATTTTGACATAGACATTTGACATGGATATTTGACATAGACATTTGACATGGATATTTGACATAGACATTTGACATGATTTACATCTTGACATAAACACTTTGACATATTATTCAATACATTTGACAATTTGGTTAAACATAGACTTCTTACATTGGTTGGTTTGGTTTGATTAAGTGATTAAGTTAACGATGCGTGTGTAATATGATACAAGCATGGTGGATACGCCGCTGGTACTTCCTATATATAAGTGTTTGTATGGTATTACATGGCGTAACGTTATTTGAATCATTTCAGTTTGAGACATAGAACATTTTATACAAATAACATACTTTTCACAAGACATTGATTTACAAACAACTTATCTTATACAAACACATTTTTACATGGTTATTTATTTAACCTGACATTTACTTATAAATATCATCTGACCTTATTGTTTTCAAATGATTTACAAAACAAAGCAAAGTACGGGGTTCATGATTAAACATTTTCTTAAACTCAAGTCATGAATCCTGTTTTCACAAAACCTATGTATCTCACAGGCATTTTTATGCTGACGTACCTATTTTCACATGTGTTTTCAGGTGCTTTTCCATAGGATGTTGATCATGATACTAGGGCGGACCTGTGCCTTAGAGACTTTAAAAGAAGATAGACTATGTTTAATTATGTTCTGAACTCTTTAATTTCCTGTTTGAAACAATGTAACACCCTTGTTTAATAAATAAAATACACTTTGTGTGCCATGGTTATGAAACAATTAATTCTGTCGCAACACGCCCCGATGTTTCCGCCGCGATTTGTTGTTTTACGCGGTCGGGGTGTGACACTTCAGGCAATGAGATGATAGGCGCGCTACAAAGTCTATCTTTTAAGTGCTGGAATGTGGACTCCTGTGCATCATTCCAACGATAGGTGACACCCTTCTGAGTCAATGAAGTGAGAGGTTGCGCAATCTTTGAGAAGTCCTTGATAAACCTCCTGTAATATCCTGCCAAACCCAAGAATTGGCGGATTTCTGTGGGTGTACGGGGTGCAGGCCAGTTCTTGATCGAGTCAACCTTGGATGGATCAACATGAATCCCATCCTTGTTTACCACGTGGCCTAGAAAGTGGACTTCGCGAAGCCAGAAGTCACATTTCGAAAATTTAGCATACAGTTGCTCTGCTCGAAGAAGTTCCAGCATAAGTCGTAGATGCTGCTCGTGTTCCTCCTGACTCTTAGAATAGATCAGGATGTCGTCGATGAAAACAATAACGAACTTATCCAGGTAAGGTTTCCATACTCGGTTCATGAGATCCATGAAGACCGCTGGTGCGTTTGTCAATCCGAAAGGCATAACCAGAAACTCGTAATGGCCGTAACGAGTTCTGAACGCAGTTTTGGAGACGTCCTCCTCTCGGACTCTCAGCTGATGGTATCCCGACCTTAGGTCAATCTTGGAATAGAAACTCGACCCTTGCAACTGGTCGAACAAGTCGTCAATACGTGGGAGAGGATAACGATTCTTCACGGTCACCTTGTTAAGTTCGCGGTAGTCAATACACATCCTGAAAGTACCGTCTTTCTTCTTCACAAACAAGACTGGAGCTCCCTAGGGCGAAGAGCTAGGACGTATGAAACCCTTTTCCAAGAGTTCTTGTAATTGCGTGGACAGTTCTTCAAGTTCTGACGGAGCTAGTCGATAAGGTGCACGAGCTATTGGTGCTGCTCAGGAGCTAGCTCGATTTGAAACTCGACTTGTCGATGAGGCGGAGGACCAGGTAGTTCCTCAGGAAATACCTCAGGAAAATTGCGCACAATAGGAATGTCTTCAATTCTCTTCTCTTCCATTGATGCGTCAGTAACGAGTGCTAGAATGGCAGTGTGGCCCTTTCGTAAACACTTCTGGGCCTTAAGGAAAGAGATAATGCCTACGACAACACCACTTTTGTCGCCATGAATCACGAGGGGTTCTTTACCAGAACGAGGAATGCGGAGGATTTTCTCCTTGCAAATAATCTCTGCTTGATGATGAGATAACCAATCCATCCCGATAACAACGTCGAAACTACCCAGAACGATAGGAATAAGATCGATAGAGAAGGTCTGACCAGCTAAGACGAGGTTACAACCCTTAACTATGTGTGTGGCTTCGAGACTTTTACCGTTTGCTAGCTCTACCATGTGTTTGGTGGTCAAAAGTGTTGGGGTGCGCTTCAGCATTTGACTAACTTTTAAGGACACATAACTAGTATAGGCACCCGAATCGAATAAAACAGTAACAAAGAAGTCATCCAGAAGAAACTTACCCATCACAACGTTGGGATCGTTCCTTGCATCACCCTGACCCAGCACGAAGACACGTCCCCTGGCACCATTGACGTTATTGTTACCCCCGTTGTTGCCTCCATTATTGCCTCCATTGTTGTTCCCGTTTCCTTGGTTGTGGTTCTGATTCTGATTCTGATTTAACTGTGGGAAGTGTCTCTTGAAGTGACCTTCAACGCCACACTGAAAGCATCCCCTGTTGCCCTGTTGCTGATTCTGCGGTGCTTGCTGTTGCTGCTGGCGATTCTAATTTGCAGGCCGTGAGCTCCTGCAATCCTTGGCTTCATGACCCATCTTGAGACACCTCTGACAACGTCCCTTGTTGCACTGACCACTGTGGTGTCTGTTGCATTTGTTGCACTTTGGGTGGTTTCCTCGATATCCACCCTGTCCTTGACTACCAGAAGATTGCTGACCAGGACTCTGGTAGTCATCAATCTTTCGCTGCTGCGCCTGGGACTGAACTGTAGTCGAACCCTTGCTGGAGGCTCCATCCCATTTTCGTTTGTTGTCACTGGGAATAGCAGAAGTAGTAGTAGCAGTAGCACCTATACGCTTAGGCAGCTTGTTCTGTTCCACTGCCTGGTCTGTGAGACGATGAGCAAGACGAGTAACATCCTGGATGGTAGCAAGGTTAGCAGAAGTCACATGGCTTTGAATCTCTGGAACTAAGCCTTTGAGGTACAGCTCGATACGCTTGATGGGAGGATCCACCATAGTTGGACATAACACTGCCAGTTCGTTGGATCGCTTCGTATACGCCTCTATTTCTGACCCCGTCATCTTCAGGTTAAAGAACTCCACTTCCAGCTTGTGAATGTCATCACGATTACAGTATTCTCGCTTGATCAGTTCCTTGAAGTCGTTCCATGGGGTGGCATTAGCAGCTGCCAGCCCTAACATTTGGACTTACGCGTTCCACCAAGTCAGCGCAGTGCCTTCGAGGGTACCAGTGGCATACTTCACCCTACGAGCCTCAGGGCATTCACACATTTCGAAGACCGACTCGAGCTTCTCGAACCAGTGGAGGAGTCCAACGGCCCCTTCAGTGCCACTGAAAGTACTAGGACGACAGTCCATAAAAGTCTTGAACGTGCACACAGGAGGCTGGGCATGCTAGCCTCCTGCTTGAGTGGCTGCAAGTGCCGCAGTAACTTGTTCGTTGATCAAAGCCGTCAGCTGGGCTTGTGTGAGGTTGATTCGTCCACTCATGATCTTCACCATACAGAGAACACAAGTGAGAAGTGCGTCGTATCAATACGCAAGTGTGGAATGACAGAAGAGAGTGAACACACAAAGTTTTCAAGCAATAGATACTATGTTATCTAAGCATACCATAAGCAATGTTCTATGTAACTAACAAGTAGGTAATATAAACATGAATCGTATCACCTATAGTGTCGAGTCTTGCACGTGGAGCGAAGCGTCGTTGTGGATCGTTGAGCACTGTACAGGTTATAGTCTGGTTTTATCAAAAAGCTTTTTCCCTTTTTAAAAACCAAGTTCACTATAACCAATGGCTCTGATACCAATCTGTCACACCCCCAAAATCCACCATGCGGAGCGTCACCGCTTGGAGGCGTGACATGACCAGGATCGAGCCACCAATCATATTGAACAACGTAATTAAGTTAATAAAACTAATCCCAATATAATTGGTGACCTAAAGAAGGTAACCGACTTTAAGTTAACAGCGGAAGCATAAAACGTAAATCCAAAACATAAGTTCAATAGTTCATAAGTTTAAAGTCCAAAACGTAGGTTTAATAAGTTCATAAGGATTTAAATATTAAGCACGGAACATAACAGTCCGTATCCCACAACGACCTCCTCCTCGTGCAAGCTCCATAAGTACCTAACGACCTGCAAGGCATGTAACAACAAATCAATAACAAAGTTGAGCGAGTTTTTTTTGGGTAAAGGGTTACCCCGGTGATTCTATATATTCACAAACCAAAAAACACAAGTAGTGTAGAATGCCTACACTAGTTCATTCATGAGACATGCCCCATGAACGTAAAACAAGGAAACCAGAAACAACCAAAATAAAAACAAAGAGAAACAACTAGACTACTATCCAGACAAATACGAAAGAAACCAAAAACTAATCAGCCACCATCATCTTCCTCATGCTTTCCTCGAATCTCCCACTCTTCAAGAAGTCTCCGCACACTTGAAGTGTTCTTCAGTTTAGCTCCCATCAGCTTGTATCGGACCGTATTTAAAATAATCTCACTAATTTTCTCCTGAGGTCTCAACTGATTTTTAAAAGTTCTGGAATTTCGTTCTTGCCAAATAAAGTATACGGCAGCCGCAACCAGAATTTTGGCAGTGTAATTTCTAGCCGATTTAGACCGAACACGAACCAGCAACCAATCCAATATCTCATTCCAATTCGGACTAACATCTCCCATGTTTACCTTGTTTCGAATATTATACCAAACTTGAGCCGAGTAATTGCATTCAAAAAATAAATGCGGGTGAGAGTCATAATTCTGATAACATAACATGCAACACATCATATTCATGTTCTTCCTCCTCGATAGATCCCACTCTAGAATTTTATCTTGAGTCAAAAGTTTACCTTTAAGGACCAGCCACATCAAGAAAGCATGACGCGGGATAGACTGCGCAAACCAAACAATCCTACACCAATTCACTTCCGGACCCGTGTATCGAACCGAATGCCACACACAAGAAGTGGAGAACTCCATAGTATCACTGCCTTCTCTCCATAACAATCTATCTTGTTTCGATGTAGTTAACTGAACCAGATCTAACTGAATGAGAACCGGAAAAAGATCTCTCCAAGCCAACGGCCACGCCCAAGAGCCATTCGAGTAGATGTTAGCCACAGAATCATCCAGTTTAAAATCTGCATCTTTAATGGTTCTAGGCGAAATAAAATCACCAAGCGGCCCTATATCACTCCAGTAATCAAACGAAGCCGAAGTGTTAGCACCATTACCTAACTCCGACCATAAATGATTTCTAATAATAGGCCGCAGTTGCACTAGTTTTCTCCAAGACCAACAACAATTAGCAGGGGTTTTGCACATCCAGAAGCTCTTGCCTTTTAACCTATATCTGTGCACCCAATCCACCCATAAAGACTCCCTTTTAGAAACGATGCTCCAGATGTTGAGCGAGTTCACAGTAGGTGTTCGTTTTTTTTTTTTTGGGTAAAGGGTTACCCCGGTGATTCTATATATTCACTACCAATAAACAAAAGTAGTGTAGGTAGTCTACACTAGTTCAATCACAGGACATGCCCCATGAAAGTAAAACAACTAGAAAAACACAAAAACACCACCAAACGGAAAAACAACTAGACTAGTCTCTAGAACATAAAAACAAAACTACTCAATCAGCGGTGGTCTTCATGAAGATCAGCTCCATTAATCCCCCAGTCCCCTAGAAGCCTTTGCACATTCTCACAGTTCTTCAGCTTCGCTCCCATCAATTTGTAGCGCACCTGTTGGATAATAGTGTCAACAATAGTTTCCGGAGGACGCAACTCATTCTTGAATAATCTTGCATTACGCTCCTGCCATATGAAATAAGCAGTGGCCGCTACCAACAACCTTGCAACATAGTTAGCCGTTGATTTCGACCTGGACCGAACGAGAAGCCAATTAACAATATCCTCCCACTTCGATTGAACCGACTCCATGCCCACTTTATGCCTAACCTTATGCCAAACTTGATCCGAGAAGTTACATTCGAAAAACAGATGACTATGAGAATCATGGTTAGCATAACATAACAAACAGCACATCATGTTCATATTCTTTCTACGCGAGATATCCCAACTCAAAATCTTATCCTGGGTAAGTAATTTGTGCCTCATAATAAGCCACATTAAAAAAGCATGACGAGGGATCCATTGGGTGAACCAAACAATACTACACCACTCTACCTCCAATTCTCGATGTCTGAAAGATTCCCATGCTCGAGCCGTAGAAAAATCATGTAGATATCCCCTTGGCGCCAAAACAGTTTATCATCCTTATTCGGATCAATAGACATATGATCTAGTTGTATAAGAACAGGAAACAGATCCCTCCAAGCAGTTGGCCAACTCCACAAAGACTCCGAGTAAATATCAGAAACTTTAGACTCCATATTGAAACCTGCATTTGCAAATAACTCTCGGCGAGAGTATCTGAATCATCGGGCCTATGTGACACCTGGGTCACTGCGACCATCAAACAAATACCAAACCAATGAAATATTGTATTTCATACTTGGGATTTGTACAAATATGTGTATCTTTTGCACATATCAATTCTTGTTCGATTTCGGGCTCTAAATCGCTTTCTGGAAGGTTATACGCGCACTGATGCGTAAATATAACCAGTTTAATGCAACGAACACTCCGGAATAGTGAAATAGGCTTCACATACCTTAAATAACCTTTACATAACTTAGAAATAACCTTTACATAACTTAGAAATAGGCTTCACTTGACTCCTTTACTAAAATGTCGGGTTTGTTGCCTAGTGTTCAGAAAAGTACAGTTTTTTTCTCGAATGTCCCGTCTTATGTGAAAAATGCTATTCTGAATTTTATGCCATTTAAGGAGGGTTCGTTGCCAGTTAGATATTTGGGTGTGCCCCTTATTTCTTCGCGGCTTCTTTATAAAGATTGTTATGTTATGGTCGAAAAGCTAGAGAAACGCATTTTGCATTGGAGGAATAAATTACTTTCTTTTGCAGGCAGGCTGCAACTTATTATTTCTGTGTTATCCTCTATGCATATTTATTGGTCTTCTGTGTTTATTTTGCCGAGCCGGGTGATTCTTAATTTGGAGGCTTTGATGCGGAATTTTCTTTGGTCTCATGACAGTGCGTTTCAGGAGGGTCGGGCCAAAGTTTCGTGGAAAGCGGTGTGTGTTCCTAAGCTTGAGGGTGGCTTAGGTATTCGTCGGATTGGAGATATTAATATGGCTCTTATGACAGCCCATATCTGGAGTATTCTTTCGAGGCGTCAATCCTTGTGGGTTGAGTGGATTCACTCTTACAGGTTGAAAGGTAAAAGCTTTTGGGCTTGTAAAGTTCCTTCTACTTGTTGTTGGTCTTGGAGAAAGCTTCTTCAGCTTCGGCCGATTATGAGGAAATTCATTTGGTCAGATATTGGAAACGGTTCGGCTACTTCAGCATGGTTCGATACTTGGAGTGATCTAGGACCGCTGGATCAGATTCTTTCTCCTAGAGTTATTGCTAGTGCGGGGTTTAACATGGATTCAAAGGTGTCTGATATTTATTCTGACAATTCTTGGAGGTGGCCGGTTGCTTGGCGAGATACGTACCCGGTGCTTATTCAGCTTGATAGAGTGTCATTGGATCCGAATAAATCTGATAAACTATTGTGGCGTCAAGGGGATCACAAACATGTTTTTTCTTCGTCGAGAGCTTGGGATTCGGTTCGGCATCATGAAGCTGAGGTTGATTGGTGTCGTATTGTGTGGTTCGGTCAGTGTATTCCGCGACATGCTTTTTTATTGTGGCTTATCATGAGAAGGAAGTTGCTTACTCAAGATAAGATATTGAGTTGGGATTTTTCGCGTAGGAAAAATATGAATATGATGTGTTGTTTGTTATGCTATGAGAACCATGACTCGCATAGTCACCTGTTTTTCGAATGCAAGTTCTCGACGCAAGTATGGCTTATGGTTAGGGAAAAAGCGGGCATGGAATCGGTGCGGCCTAAGTGGGACGATATTGTTAAGTGGTTATGTGATCGGTCAAATTCGAAATCGGCCACTGTTTACGTTGCAAAACTTTTGGTAGCGGCTAGTGCTTATTTGATTTGGCAGGAGCGGAATGCTAGATTATTCAAGAACCAGTTGAGGCCTCCGGAAACTTTAAGTGAAATTATTATCCAACAAGTGCGGTACAAACTGATGGGAGCGAAGCTGAAAAAGTGTGAAAATGTTCGAAGGCTTCTAGGGGATTGGGATATTGCTGGTACAGAATTGCTTGATGATGGCGGCTGATTGTCCTTGTTAATTTTCGTATTTTTGAGTCTAGATTTGTAGTCTAGTGGTCGTCTATTTGGTGGTTGTTTTTAGTTTTGTTTTTCCTGGTTGTTACTTTCATGGGGCATGTCCTATGATTGAATTAGTGTAGGCTTTCTACACTACTTGTGTTTTCTTGGTTGTGAATATATAGAATCACCGGGGTAACCCTTTACCCAAAAAAAAAAATCAAGTTTAATCGCTTATAGGGACTAAATTCGACAAACTGCGAAAGTATGCCGATTTGAACTGTAACAGACATTCCGGAACAAGACCATGAGTTAAACATACCATAAATATCCTTTACATAGCTTAGAAATAGGCTTTGATGGGTTCGGTGTGCTAAAATAAACTTTTGGGTCATTCAGGGACTAAAAGCGTCAAAAAGTGCACAAGTTTTCACTTTTGCGCATAACTTACGTTCTGAATACATCCGGACATTCAAAAATTTATATAAGCACTAAAATATTTTATTTTAGTGTTTGGCATAAGGAAAATCCTTTCGTCGCGCAATTTGGATCGTTTTCGCGTCCGTTACGACTTCCGTCGGAATTAACCGAACAACGCAACCGTACGGCCAAACGAACTGACATCCGAGATATTTTTGAGCACATTTTAAGTCCCCTATACTTTAACTTCATTTTAGAGCTTTGAAATGGGGTTAACGGGGCTTAAACGTGTCAAAAATGCATCAAATAGCAAGTTTGGATGCACAGGGGCCTGTTCTGCCAAAATATGAAAGTATCAGACCTGCAAGGTCCTTACGGACCGTATGGTTCTGAGTCTTACGGTCCGTAAGCAGGGGTCAGACAGCAGAAACTTGTTTCCAGCTTGATCCAACTGTTAAACCACCTTTAATCCCTTTTTCACTTGCCTCTTCCTTAATGGGGGGCCAATTTGACATACCTTAGCTTTTCAACAAATGTAGGGATGAGATTGAAGCACGTTATTCGATAAATGATCTTAACGGTTCTAACATTCCTATAAATACCCAACACATTCACTTACAAAACCCACAAATCTGATCTAAGAATGCTGTAAGTTGAAGCCATTGCTTCATATCTGAGCTACTTGGATCAAGATTAGCTTGCGGGGACCCTTTGTAAGTGTTCCTTCGTTCTTTTATCGCTTTTCGAGTCCGAAAGTCAAACTATGTTTGACTTTCTGACATTGACCAGTTTATGGTCAATGCGAAGTTCGTTTGAACTTCATAACGTGAGCGTAATCACGATGGTTATAGTCCCTAGTGACTATACCTACTTATTACCACGTTATCTAGGCTCAGTGACGAGTCGTAGTTTCGGCCAAAATGCGCATTCTTGCGTATTTTGTAACCAAACTACTCTTAGGTATCAAAACCGTTTGTTTTGATACCAAACCTGTTTCCTAAACTTAGTTAAGCATGTTTTAACATGCTTAGCTCGTCACTTTTAGTTTAGTGCTTATATAGGGTCGTAAGGTAAGTGATCTAAACAATCGCTTATACTTTCGAACCCGACCCGTTTGGTCGATCATTAGGATCTGACCAAACACATTAGGTGACCATAGTATATAGGGAATAACCTTCCGAGGTTATACCTTATGGTCGCTTCGTTTAAGTAGTAGTATGATAGGTAGTTTATATGCCTTAGGTAAATTACCAAAATGCCCTTTGAACGCCAAAATTCATTTTAAGCATATGTAACATAACTTTTGGTATCTAAACTGATTTGGTAACAGTATTAGACATGTTAAGGCATATTTTACTTATCATAGGACTAGTTAGGCATTCCGAACTCGTTTCACGCGAACGACGCGTTAAAGTAGCATAAGCTACCTAAACGGGTCGTAATGGGTCGTAAGCACTTAGGTTAGGTTTCATTGTAGTATGTAGGCTTTGTTAAAACCATATTACATGAGTTCCCATACTCATTTGGTTTACGAGCCCTCATTCTATCCGATCCTCCGATTTAGGTCCGGTTTATTAATGTAGTTACCTATATTAGGTACCGTTTGATTCCGTGATCTTCTAGCTTTGCTTGGTGGTTATCCTAGGACTATTGAGCAATCTCAAGTGAGTACATAGACCCCTCTTTTACCGTTTTCAAACTGTTTTGGGGTGAAACACATGTGCCTACTTGTTACTTTCATGCTTTCCATGTCTTCATATCATATGCTTGTTATGTTCAATAGTACACTTATAGTACATGATTTCATTGTGTTTTTGCTATGTATGTCCATTGTGTGCATACTTAGTACATTGTTTTACATTACATTTTATGCTATGTATGTCCATTGTGTGCATACTTAGTACATTGTTTTACATTACATTTTATGCTATGTATGTCCATTGTGTGCATACTTAGTACATTTGTTATTTATCACATGCGTACATTTTGGTATGACATTTGGTTTGTTTAAATGGGACAATATACATTCATTAACATTGATCACGCCATTCGTTAGTAGGTAGTGGTACCATAGGAATTGACAACTCCCGTTCCTGACATCCTAGGTATGTTTGGATGGAAGGAATGACCGAATTCGATAAACATAACACAGATAGACCTTTAAATTCGTTTAGGGGTTTATCGCCACAGTCACAAGGCTTGGATGTATGCATTTTCACAATACCGCATAGATGTTTATATCAGTATAGCATGCATTTGTTCCACAAGACATAACTTTGATTTAAACCATGTTTTACTTCAATACCTTGTTTTTGTGCATTTTACATATGGTTTAGTTGATATATTTCACTTACCATACATGGTATTTTGGATACACATTACATGATTTACATTAGACATAAACATTTTGACAATGATATACACAATTCATGATTTACATTAGACATAAACATTTTGACATTGATATACACAATTCATGATTTACATTAGACATAAACATTTTGACATTGATATACACAATTCATGATTTACATTAGACATAAACATTTTGACATTGATATACACAATTCATGATTTACATTAGACATAGACATTAGACATGGCTTTCACACAAACATTTTGACATTTGATTATACATAAACATTTTACTTTGGTGGTTTGGTTTGAGTAAGTGATTTAAGTAACGAGGCGTGTGTAATATGATACAAGCATGGTGGATACGCCGCTGGTACTTCCTATATATAATTGCTTGTATGGATAACATATCGTAGCGTTATTTGAATCATTTCAATTTAGGCGTATAACATTTTATACAAATAACATACTTTTCACAATACATTGTTTTACAAACAACTTATCTGATATAAACTCATTTTACTTGGTTATTTACTTAACCATGTATTATTCTTTTATACATATATATCATTTGGATTATTTATCACTTTTCAAATGATTTACAAGACAAAGCAAATTACAAGGTTCATGACTAAACATTTTCTTAAACATAAGTCATGAATTCTATTTTCACAAAACCTATGTATCTCACAGGCATTTTTATGCTGACGTACCTATTTTCACATGTGTTTCAGGATATGATGCTTAGGATTTATCAAGCTATACTTAGGCGGACTTGGGCCTTAGCGACAATAAAAGATGCAAGACTAGTTATTTATGTTATGTTTCTTCGATTGTCAAGAGATTGTAACTCTTTTAATCAATAAAACAATATTTCAATTTCCATGTGTTATGAAACAATGATTCTGTTACAACACTCCCCGACGTTTCCGCCACGTTTTGTTGTTTTACGTGGTCGGGGTGTGACAGAAAAGTTGGTATCAGAGCCCATGGTTATAGGGAATTAGGTTATTAGTAATGATTTGACCTAGTCTATAACCTTCCTAGGACCCTAACGCGAGTTTACTTGCGTTTAGTCATAAAACGATACCGTCACCTATCCTTAAGTGACAACCACAACTAGAACACAAATTTCAAAACCGCTTTGAAAATCAATCATCTGTTCTAGGATGATTTATTGTAAGGTTTTGAACCTTCAAAGTTTTCAAAATCTCGTCAAAGTTTGGGTCTTTTAATGTGAACACGTGCAAACTGGAAGGGTGAATACCTGTACTCTGAGTTTTCTGTCTAAGGCTAGAGTGTTCGTACAAATCCGCAGAATCGGACCAGTCACTCTTACCTGGGAACTCTTGGGGTGAGTGTTGACTTATAGGCGAGCATGTCTTCAGTAATACATTAATATGATCGGCTTACTTTGATTTGCCATCATCTCATTTGTTTGCCTTAGGTAACAAACAAATGATCGCAAATTCTTATGCATTGCCATTCTGTTTTGTTTTATTTTCTGATAACATTTCATTGTTTCCTCCTATATCCTTCATTTCCTCCAGAATGTCTCTTCATCGCAACGATGCGCGGATATTCGAGCAGACTGCCAAATTTGCCCAGCGAATAGGCGAAGTAATCCTGAAGACTGTTGAATTAGGCATTGCCATGTCTCGTCTCAACAATGAAGCCACTCAAGAGCCACCAAAGGAAGCAGAAGTCAAGCCAGCACCACCAGCCAAGAAACCAATCGAGGAATCAAAGACCATGGATGAACAGACTGGATCCCCTAAGAAGTCAAAGAAGCGAAAGGCTTCTAAGAACTTCGTCGTGGTCGCTCACAATGGTCAAGCCGTCCCCAACCGACCAGCTCAACCCCCTGTTAGGAAGCCATACAATGGAACCGCACCCTTGTGCAACCAATGTAACCTTCATCATCATGCTAGTGTGAAGTGCCGCAAATGCCAGATTTGTGGACTTATAGGTCATACAGCAAGGGTTTGCTCAACTGCAGTTGTACCAAATCAAGCAGGACCCATCCGGGTGGCAACACCACCTGCTAAGAAGCAATACAAGGGAACGGCACCAATATGCGACAAATGTAATGGGCATCACCAAGCTCACTTACAGTGTCGTCTGTGTGTATCATGTGTGCGAGTTGGTCACCTGGCAAGTGCTTGTCGATGTAACCCGAACCAAGGCGGTCCAAACCAACCACAAGCCAATCATGCTCAAGCTCGCTTCCCGCCTGGATCGTGCTACAACTATGGCAAGATGGGTCATTTCATGAATAAATGCCTGAAGCTTGCTAAGGCAAATCCAACCCACGGATGAGCAGTCGGCTGATTAGAAGATGTTGTTGTCTTATGCTTTTGTTTCTTCTATTTTCCTGTAATGTGAAACAATCTGTTTTGTTTATAAATAAATTGTTGTTCACAATTCTGATATACAAGTGTAGTTACATGGGTGTATGGCATTTCCCTATGATACCTACGACGAGGAACTACATTCTTACAAACTGCTCTTGCGAATTTCCCATTCTTGCGTTTGCTCATGATTCCCTTGGAAAATTCTAAGTACTCGTTTCATTCTAAGAAACGAAGTACATGAAATAAAGTGACATTATGAGTAATCGTGCTTTTCACATCTGTGCCTTTGAATCCTTGGTTAGATAACTAAGGGTATTTTCAAATCTCATACCCATTACGTTTTGATTTTTCAACATACACAGTACAAGTATTTCAAAAACAATCTTTTTTTTTTTGGGTAAAGGGTTACCCCTGGTGAATTTTATATAAATAATAAAACAGGGTGCGACAAACAGTTGACACACACTACTAGGCTTCAAACACAAAGCCTAGGACACCAAAAACCAACAACCAAAAACATAACAGACTAACACAAAGACAGCCCAACAAAACTAAGCCACACAACACAATGACCCAACCCTAAATGCTCTTTAACATTTCAAAAACAATCTTCATGATCTCAAAACATTTCATATAGTTTGAAAACAATTTTTTCAAATGTCTATGTTATTTCAAAAACATTGGCTATGTTTTCAAAAAAAAACAACCTTCATAATTTCAAAATGTTTCATATAGTCTGAAAACAATATTAACACAGTACATTTTCTTATCAAGTGCATGATTTCGAAAAGCATCATTCAGGTTTTCAAAAACCTTATACATAATTTCAAAATTCATCTCGCATTATTTTAAAACAATTTTTTTATAAATATATACCTACCTAGTACACCTTCTTTATGATTTCAAAAGTATTATACATAAGGTTTCAAAAACATTGAACACATTTTTTTAAAAGAACCCCACGCATAGTTTTCAAAAAATATTTACCTCATACATTGACTTAACCTCCAAATTCTGCTTCATATGTCGCCTTGACATATCTAGCATCTCAACTTCATAAGCATTTTTTACTTCATGTTTTGACTTAAGCACATTCAGTGCAAGGTTTCAAAACATCTTCAACTTCTAAAAATCCATATGGGATCTTTTTTTTTATCTTCACAATTAGACCCTTGTGGATGATTATCTTTTTCAAATCAGAGTCCTTAATTGGATTCCTTGTGTACCTTAATTCGAACATTTCGGTTTCTTATAATCGAAATCGAATTTTCTCTTTAAAAGATCTTTCTTGTCACACCCCCAAAATCCACACGCGGAGTATCACCGCTTGGAGGCATGACATGACTAGGATCAAGCCACCAATCATATTGAACATTGTAAGTAATAAATAAAAGTCATTCATCAATACGAAAGGTGTTAAAAACCATAACATAGTTAAGCGTTTAGCGGAAGCATAAGTATGTAAACCCAACCTAAGTTTAAATGTTTCAAATGTTTAGCATGGCACACAGCTGTCCATGTCCCACAACGACTCCTCTCCACTGCCATGCAAGCTCCATAGATACCTAACGACCTGCAAGGCATGTAACAGAGAGTCAACAACAAAGTTGAGCGAGTTCACAGTTGGTTGTTCAGTAATAAGTTCGTTTAATAAATCGTAAGTTCGTTTATAACCATGCCGTATATTACTAGGCCATTTGTATGTTCATCTAGTGGGGGCTTCCCATGTTATAAGTTCAATTAGTGGGGGCTTCCCATACTGTAAGTTACTAGACTAGTTGTATCCATAAGTATCCTTCCCAATCCGAGGATAGTAGTAAGTATAAGTTTACGTAGGTTTTACGTAAGTGCCCTTCCCAACCGAGGACAGTGGTACGTAGCGAGTACGTAGATTTAGCGCTGGCGTCCCTCCAAATCCGAGGACGGTAGTACGTAGGTTTTACGTAGGTTTAGTGCTGGTGTCCTTCCCAATCTGAGGACAGTAGTACGTAGGATTTACGTAGGTTAAACACTAGTGTCCTTCCCAAACCGAGGACAGTACGTAGGCTTTACGTAGAGTTTGGCACTGGCATCCTTCCCAATCCGAAGACCGTGGTAAGTAGTCTAGTAGTGATGTAAATACAAGTAATCATTCAATCCCATTCCCAACCCACCGGGGAATCCCATGCCTTGGTAAGAGTGTGAACTCACCTTGGTTTGCTCGGTTTGATAAGTTTCTTGTTCGCAAGTAATCAGTCAATCGTAGCCTAGTATGATTACCATAATCAATTAGTTTTATGTACACCCCATTTCACTTAGCACACATTGAACACTACATACATCATCACATAACTCGTCATCACATACACATGACACCTAATCAGACCATAATCAATAACACATCATGAATCAGTTGTTCAAATAAACACTTAATAGTCCAAAATCATACCCTTGGCCCAAAGTCATAAGGATGTGCAACCTTATGGTACTCGATATCATCTAACCAAATTACATACAACTTCACAGCCCAACGTATTACATATATTCACTTATTGTTCACATATTCATACCAATTATGACCAACCCGTGACCCACTCCCTAATACTCAAACCAACCGGTGCAACTAACATTACCAGTTAAAATATCAACCAAACCCTTCACATATTCCATAGATTGTAAATCTTAAAATCATCTCATAAAATAATAATATAAAATATTCATTTTGATCACCAACTATTACGTAAGACCTGCATACAAAACAACAACAACTTGGAAATCCATTGTGGCACACATAATAGTGGGCGGCCCAAAACAAACGGTCCACTAGTCAAACATGCAGTCCGAATAGAACAGAACACGTGGCCCGATCATATCAACATACGTATAATTATTCAGGCAGCCCGGTTAACGTGTAAGGCCCAACTAAATGTGTGTGTGCAATTCGTTAACTATTGCTGTATAATAAGCAAATCAGTTTTACCAGCCACCGCCCCATGTCCCACTAGATCAAATCATCAGATGTGTTTCCTAAATCATACCATCTCTAGTCATCACTTAACATTATCCATAAGTTTTGCATGATAAATGATTGATAGGCCACTAAGAATTTGAGGTCCAATAGGTTTATTTTGAGAAACACAGTTGTCGACCACTATTCGATAAAGACATCCTATAACAAATTGTCAATTAATATAATTCAGTCCCCATGTGTTTATTTGTTCCAAGTTGTCGGCCATCATCAATATATTTTGTACAATTCTACTAATCACATAACAATTCGATCATTAAACAAAATCATGAGATCATTCACTAATTAGTCAGCGGCACATGACAAGTTATCGGATCATCATCATCATCAGACCATTCATGGAGAAACATAACATAATCACATAACATCCGTCATTAAATCTAACGTATCCATACAGACATGCAATCATGTATAAATCAAATAACAGTGCAACTAACCGAGATGATAATAAGGATTCGAGTAATCGGCTGAGACGTCTCGGGAATGATGATGATAACACTAATTGCCGTCGCACATAGAGGAAGGTTCCTAGGGTTTTCTATTTGGTCAGATCTTTCTCAAATGACACGTTCGCGTAGTATATATATACCCAGTTAAAACAACTGGGCCCTTAATGGGCTTTGTCGAAGGCTGGGCCAACGAAATCAGGGGTATTCGTGTGAGGGGTGTTTTCGGGTGGGGTGATTTCGTGAGGGGGAGGTGTTTGGCATGATTTAATTAAGCAAACATAATATTAATTCTAAATATAATGCACACCACACATGTAAATATATAAAACACACTTATCAATTAAGTACAAGGTTAAGCCAAATAGAGACCGTGAAAACTCGAGTTGTCACATTATCCCCAACTTGAAAGAAATTTTTTCCCGAAATTTAGCACGTGGTTACTGAGGAAGCTAGTTGTGTTGTGTAGTTTACTGGTTTTCCTGGGGTGTCACATCATCCCCCCGTTGATTTGGAATTTCGTCCCGAAATTCTGTAGTAGCTTCAGCCTCAGTAGTGGTTGCACTGTTTCCGAATAACTGGGGATACTTGAGTTTCATTTGATCTTCTCGTTCCCAGGTGAACTCTGGACCACGACGGGAGTTCCAACGAACTCGAACAAGAGGTATTCTAGTGTGCTTGAGGACCTTAACGTCTCGGTCCGTGATTTCAACTGGTTCCTCGACGAATCGCAACTGATCGTCGATAGCGAGCTCTTTCAAAGGAACTATGAGGGTCTCATCTGACAGACACTTCTTCAGATTCGACACGTGAAAAACGTTGTGAACTGCACTGAGTTCTGTTGGTAGGCCACTTTGCCTATTTTCTCGATGATTTCGAACGGTCCGACATATCGCGGATTGAGCTTGCCCTGTTTGCCAAAACGAACCACACCCTTCCAGGGTGAAACTTTGAGTAGCACTCGATCCCCAACTTGGAACTGGAGTGGTTTCCGGGTCTTGTTTACGTAGGCTTTCTGACGGTCGCGAGCTGCCGCCATGCGTTGCCATATCTGAGCAATTCTTTCCGTTGTGTCCACTACACGTTCTGGACCCGTGATCTGACTATCACCCACCTCTGCCCAACAAAGAGGTGATCGGCATTTACGCCCGTACAATGCCTCGAATGGAGCGGATTGAATGCTGGTGTGGTAACTGTTGTTATACGAAAACTCCACCAATGGGAGGTGTTTTTCCCAGCCGTTGCCGAAATCAATTACACATGCCCGAAGCATGTCTTCTAAAGTTTGGATAGTGCGCTCAGACTGCCCATCCGTCTGAGGGTGATAAGCTGTGCTCATGTCTAATCGTGAGCCAAAACATTTGTGCATCGCTTGCCACAGTTCAGAAGTAAAACGTCTGCTAGAGTGGAGAACTTATCCGTTTCCTTGATAGCCAAGAAGTGTGCAGACTTAGTGAGTCGATCCACGATCACCCAAATAGTATCATTTCCATGTTGAGATCTAGGCAGGCCAGTAACGAAATCCATGGAAATTTGCTCCCATTTCCATTGTGGTATCTCTGGTTGTTGGAGTAGGCCTGATGGTTGCTGATATTCAGTCTTGACTCTCGCACAAGTCAAGCACTTGCTGACGTAAGTTGCTATGTGAGCTTTCATGCTAGGCCACCAATATGTAGTTTTCAAGTCGTGGTACATCTTATCCGAACCAGGATGTACTGAGTAGCGAGACTTATGAGCTTCATCCATTACAAGCTCGCGTAAGTTGCCGTAGAGTGGGACCCAGATGCGTCCCGTTACATAGTAGGCGCCGTCTACCTTTTGTTCCAACCGTTGCCTTGAACCGCGTAGGGCTTCAGCCCTGACGTTTTCTGGTTTCAATGCCTCTACCTGAGCATCTCGTATCTGTGCAGGAAGACTAGACTGAATAGTGAGTTGCAACGCCCGTACACGCCTAGGTGTAGTATCCTTTCGACTGAGGGCGTCGGCCACCACATTGGCTTTGCCCGGATGGTACCTTATAGCACATTCGTAATCGTTCAGTAATTCGACCCATCGACGTTGTCGCATGTTCAACTCTTTCTGCTTGAAGATATGCTCGAGACTCCTGTGATCGGTGTAGATGGTGCACTTGGTGCCATACAGGTAATGTCGCCATATCTTGAGCGCAAGAACAACAGCTCCCAACTCTAAATCATGTGTAGTGTAATTTCGCTCGTGAATCTTAAGTTGGCGCGAAGCATAAGCAATGACTTTATCCCGTTGCATCAACACACATCCAAGACCTTGGATGGATGCGTCGCAGTAGACTACAAAATCGTCCGTGCCCTCGGGCAATGAGAGAATAGGTGCGCTACAAAGTCTATCCATTAAGTGCTGAAATGCTGATTCCTGTGCATTTCCCCAACAATAGATAACGCCCTTCTGAGTTAGTGAGGTGAGAGGTTGCGCAATCTTGGAGAAGTCTTTGATGAACCTTCTGTAGTAACCCGCCAAACCCAAGAATTGGCGTATTTCGGTTGGTGTGTGAGGTGCAGGCCAGTTCTTGATCGAATCTACCTTGGATGGATCAACATGAATCCCATCCTTGTTTACCACGTGGCCTAGGAAGTGGACTTCACGAAGCCAGAAGTTGCATTTTGAGAACTTTGCATAAAGCTGTTCTGTTCGAAGGAGTTCCAAAATAAGCCGTAGGTGCTGCTCGTGTTCTTCCTGACTCTTCGAATAGATCAGGATGTCGTCAATAAATACAATAACGAACTTATCAAGATAAGGTTTGCACACCCTGTTCATAAGATCCATGAAAACCGCAGGTGCGTTTGTTAGCCCAAATGGCATGACCAAAAACTCGTAATGGCCGTAGCGAGTTCTGAATGCTGTTTTGGAGACGTCCTCGTCCCGGACTCTCAGTTGATGATAGCCTGACCTCAGATCAATCTTCGAGTAATAGCTCGACCCTTGCAACTGGTCAAATAAGTCATCGATGCGTGGAAGAGGATAACGATTCTTCACGGTCCCTTGTTCAGTTCGCGGTAATCTATGCACATGCGGAAGGTACCGTCCTTCTTCTTCACAAATAATACTGGAGCTCCCCTGGGCGAAGAGCTAGGACGTATGAAACCCTTTTCCAAGAGTTCTTGCAATTGCTTGGACAGTTCTTCCAATTCAGTTGGAGCTAAGCGATAAGGTGCTCGAGCTATGGGTGCTGCTCCAGGAGCTAGCTCGGTCTGAAATTACCAAAGGTTCTTAACCAGCACGAGGAATGCGGACGATCTTTTCTTTGCAAAGAATCTCGGCTCGATGTTGAGGTAGCCAATCCATACCAATAACGATGTCGAAACCATCACAACATTGGGGTCATTCCTAGCATCATCCTGACCAATCACGAATACTCGACCCCTGGCACCATTGCCATCGTTATTACCCCCGTTGTTGTCTCTACTATTGTTCCCGTTTCCTTGGTTGGGGTTCTGGTTCTGGTTCAACCGTGGGCAGAGTCTCTTGAAGTGACCTTCAGCACCACACTGATAGTATCTGTCACACCCCGACCACGTAGAACATACAAAACGTGGCGGAGACGTCGGGGAGTGTTGTAACAGAATTAATGTTTCACAACCATGGAAATTAAAGTTTCGTTTTATTCAACAAACAAGCGAGTTACATTGTCTTTAAACAAGAAATAAAGAGTACATAACAAAATTTAAGTAGTTCTTGTCTCGTTTTAAGTCACTAAGGCACAGGTCCGCCTAAGTATGTCTTGATAAGTCTTATGCATCATCTCCTGAAAACACATGTGAAAATAGGTACGTCAGCATAAAAATGCCTGTGAGATACATAGGTTTTGTGAAAATGAGATTCATGACTTATGTTTAGGAAAATGTTTAGTCATGAACCTTGTAGTTTGCTTTGTTTTGTAAATCGTTTGAAAAGCAATAAGATCAGATGATATGTATAAGTAAGAGAATAATGTATGGTTAAATGAATAACCAAGTAAAAATGAGTATATATAAAATAAGTTGTTTTGTAAAACAATGTCTTGTGAAAAGTATGTTATTTGTATAAAATGTTATATGTCTCAAATTGAAATGATTTAGATAACGCTACAATATGTAATACCATACAAACACACGCCTCGTTACTTAAGTCACTTAAACAAACCACCAATGTAATAATTTTATGTTTAAACCAATAGTCAAAAGTCCTTGTATAAATCATATCAAATGTTAATAGTCCAAAAGTAGTCAAGTAATGTGCAACAAATGTTATGTATAACCAATGTCGAAAATGTTTATTTGTCAAATGTAAATCATGTAATGTGTAACCAAAATGATATGTATGGCTAGTGAAATGCATCAACTAAACCATAGGTGAAAATGCACAAAACAAAGTATTGAAGTAAAACTTGGTTTAAATCAAAGTTATGTTTTGTGTAGTAAATATATGCTATACTGATATTAGACATTTATGCGGAATTGTGAAAATTCATACATCCAAACCTTGCGACAGTCGGATAACTATGTAAAAATGAGTTATCAAAAGAATATGTATTCGGATTCGGTCATTCCTTACGTCCAAACAAACCCGAGATTTCAGGAATGGGATTTGTCAAGTCCTATGGTACCACTACCTACTACCGAGCGGCATGATCGGTGTTAATGAATGTATAGTATAGTTTAAACAAACCAAATGTCATACCAAAATGTAAGCATATGATGAATAAGAAATATGGTTTAACAAAGCCTACATACTAAATGAAAACTAACCTAAGTGCTTACGACCCATTACGACCCGTTTAGGTAGCTTATGCTACTTTAACGCGTCGCTCGCGTGAAACGCGTTTGGACCGCCTAACTAGTCCTATGACAAGTAACATATGCCTTAACATGTCTAATATTGTTGTCAAATCAGTTTAGATGTCAAAAGTTATGTTATATATGTTAAAAATGAATTTTGGCGTAAAAAGGGCATTTTGGTAATTTACCTAAGGCATATAAACTACCTATCATACAACTACTTAAACGAAGCGACCATAAGGTATAACCTCGGAAGGTTATTCCCTATATACTATGGTCACCTAATGTGCTTGGTCGGATCCTAATGATCGACCAAACGGGTCGGGTTCGAAAGTATAAGCGATTGTTTAGATCGCTTACCTTACGACCCTATATAAGCACTAAACTAAAAGTGACGAGCTAAGCATGTTAAAACATGCTTAACTAAGTTTAGAAAACAGGTTTGGTATCAAAACAAACGGTTTTGATACCCACAAGTAGTTTGGTTACAAAATACGCAAAAATACGTATTCTGCCCGAAACTACGGCTCGTCACTGAGCCTAGATAACGTGGTAATCAGTAGGTATAGTCACTAGGGACTATAACCATCGTGATCACACTCACGTTATGAAGTTCAAACGAACTTTGCATCGACCATAAACTGGTCAATGCAGAAAGTCAAACAAAGTTTGACTTTCGGACTCGAAAAGCAATAAAAGAACGAAAGAATACTTACGAAGGGTCCCCGAATGCTAATCTAGATCCAAATAACTCAGGTATGAAACAATGGTTCCAACTTAGAGTCTTTTAGATCAGATTCTAGTGAGTTTGAAGAAATGGGGGGTGGGTTATTTATAGTTTTCGGGTAACCGTTAAGATCGTTTTACGGAAACCGTGCTCGAATCTCATGCGTACACTTGTCGGAACCTTATGGTAACTAAAAATGACCCCAAATCAGCTGAAAGGGCAAGTTTTTTTTTTTTGGGTAAAGGGTTACCCCGGTAAAATTTTATAACATCAACCAATAAAAACAAGTGAGGAAAAGAATAATCCCCAATTCTCTAGCATGACATGCCATCCTAGAGTTTACAAGCAACAATGCACAACCAAAAAAAACTAGTTCATACTAAGACACTCGGTCACTCAACTGAAAACAAGTTATAAACTTAGCCGAGATCATCATCAGCAACCACCAAACCACGAGGCAAACTCCAATCTCTTAAAATCCCTTCAATCTGAGTCGTTCTTTTAAACCTCATGGTATGAAGTTTTAATCGAATGGTAGATAACACCATCTCAATAAGCTGATCCGAACTTCTCTTTTTATTAGAAAAGAGTCTTCTATTTCGTTCCTGCCACTGAAAGGGCAAGTTAGAATGTGTGGTTGTGGATTAAACAGCTGGAATCAGCTGACTAAGCGATCTTATCTGTTCTGGGAGGCTCACGCGGCCCGCTTCAGGATACACCAAAGCTAATGCGGGCCGCATGGGGGTTCTGATCATAAAATAAGTTTCAGAAATGACAGTTTTGGTCCCTGTTGCGTATTTAAGCCATTTTTGATCATAAAATAAGTTTCAGAAATGACAGTAAAGCCAACTTTAAGGCCCTAAAATGATGCCTAAACATTGTGGACATGAAACATGCTCAAAAATATGTCAGATGTCAGTTCGTTTGGCCGTACGATCGCGATGTTCGCTTAATTACGACAGAATGCGCATAAGCGCGAAAAACGATCCAAATTGCGCGACGAATGGATTTTTCTTATGCCAAACACTGAAATAAAATGTTTTAGTGCTTACATAAATTTTTGGATGTCCGGATGTATTCAGAACGTAAGTTATGCGCGAAAATACAAACTTGTGCACTTTTTGACGCTTTTAGTCCCTGAATGACCCAAAAGTTTATTTTAGCACACCGAACCCCTCAAAGCCTATTTATAAGCTATGTAAAGGATATTTATGGTATGTTTAACTTATGGTCATGTTCCGGAATGTCTGTTACAGTTCAAATTGAAATACTTTCGTAGTATGTCAACTTTAGTCCCTGTAAGTGATTTAACTTGATTTTTGCCATACCAAAGCCTTCAAAACTTATTTCTAAGTTATGTAAAGGTTATTTAAGGTATGTTAAGCCTATGTCACTATTCCGGAGTGTTTGTTGCATTAAACTGGTTATATTTACGCATCGGTGCGCGTATAACCTTCCAGAAAGCGATTTAGAGTTTGGAATTGAACAAAAATTGATATGTGCAAATGATACACATATTTTTACAAATCCCAAGTATGAAATATAATATTTCATTGGTTCGGTATTTGTTTGATGGCCGTGGAGGCACAGGTGTTACAGTCTCCCCTACTTTAGGAAATTTTGTCCCGAAATTTATTTAGAGGAAACTTGTGAGAGTTTAAAACATGAAGTTGAAAAGATCGAACAACATTGGTTAGGGTTCTGAACTTCTAGTAACTTTAATAACATCATGCTTGCAATGTAAGAGGGATACTTATATACAAGTATATGAAGCGTCATTGGTGCGTCCACCGCACCTCCATTACATCGTTCTCATTTTGTTATTGTTGTCGCTATAGGTTCTTACACATAACAAATCTTACTGGGTTTCTGTGCACTAAATTTCATAATTATGTACGCGTCCATAATTAGACAATTCCTTGCACAGTTCACACAGTATATTTTATAATGTGTAGGGTAAAACCAAATGAACAATCCTGTGATGAGTGTGACTAGACCGCCATAGAGCCCTTTTAATTAAATCAATAAATGATCTAAATAGACTATCAAGGAGTCTATTCAGCTACATCACTAGATGTCGTTCTTTAACCAGATTGTGAATCAATCTTTTTTACTAGACCACTAAAGGGTCTCTTATGAATCAAGGAGTGGTACTATATAATCCAAGGGTCTTAATTCTGACATAGAAGCCCATTAAGGATTTAAGGTAGTACCTTTTGACTACCCTGCTACGAATCCCTCATATGGAGATATGAAAGATCCTGCGAGGATTTGGATAACGAATATCCAGAGTATAAAAACACAAAATGCATAAAAGAAAACATAAGATGAATAAACACATAGTTGTATAACCACAAAGATTGTTTATTTGTTAATTTGTTTTGTTGACAGAGCACATGTATTTAAAGTACAATAGGAATCCATCTCGTGGATTTCATTTGGCACTTTAAACATTTACAAGAATCTATCTATAAAGATAGAAAGATTTTTTTTAAAAGAGAAATTCGATTTCGATTATAAGGAACCGAAATGTCCGAATTCAGGTACATAAGGAATCCAATTAAGGACCCTGATTTGAATGATGATCATCCACAAGGGTCTAAATGTGAAGATAAAAAGATCCCATATGGATTTTAGAAGTTGAAGATGTTTTGAAACCTTGCACTGGACGTGCTTATGTCAAAACATGAAGTAAGAATGCTTGTGAAGTTGAGATGCTTGATATGTCAAGGCGACATATGAAGCAGAATTTGAAGGTTAAGTCAATGTATGAGGAAAATATTTTTGAAAACCATGCATGGGGTTCTTTTAAGAAAAATGTGTTTAACGTTTTTGAAACCTCATATATAATACTTTTGAAATCATGAAGTAGGTGTATTAAGTAGATATATTTACAAAAATGTTTTAAATTCATGCAAGAAAAATTTTGAAATTATGTATAAGGTTTTTGAAAGACATGAATGATGCTTTTCGAAATCATGCACTTGATAAGAAAATGTATTGTGTTAATATTGTCTTCAGACTATATGAAATATTTTGAAATTAGGAAGGTTGGTTTTGATAACATGGCCAATGTTTTTGAAATAACATAGACAATGCATCTAGAAAAATTGTTTTCAAACTATATGAAATGTTTTGAGATCATGAAGATTGTTTTGAAATACTTGTACTGTGTATGTTGAGAAAAATCAAAACGTAATGGGTATGAGATTTGAAACTACCCTTAGTTATCTAACCAAGGATTTAATGGCACAGATGTGTAAAAGCATGATTACTCATAATGTCACTTTATTTTCTGTACTTTGTTTCTTAGAGTGAACCGGGTACTTAAAATTTTTGAGGGAATCATGAGCGATCATTTGAAAGAGAGAAATCACAAAAGTAGTTTGCAAGGTACATAGTTTCTTGATGTAGGTATCATAGGAAAAGTCATACACACATGTAACTTCACTTGTATATCAGAATTGTGAACAAGAATTTATTTATAAACAAAACAGATTGTTTCACATTACAAGAAAATAGATAAACAAAAGCATAAGACAGCAACATCTTCTAGTCAGCCAACTGCTCATCCGTGGGTTGGATTTGCATTAGCAAGCTTTGGGCAATCCCTTAGGAAATGGCCCATCTCGCCACAGTTGTAGCAAGACCCTGGTGAGAAACGAGCTTGAGCAGAGTTGGCTTGTGGTTGTTCTGGACCACCTTGGTTTGGGTTACACCGACAAGCACTTACCAGGTGACCAACTCGCCCACATGATACACACAGACGACACGGTAAGTGAGCTTGGTGATGCCCATTACATTTGTCGCATATTGGTGCCGTTCCCTTGTATTGCTTCTTAGCAGGTGGTGTTGCCACCCGGATGGGTCCTGTTTGATTTGGTACTGCTGTAGTTGGGCAAACCCTTGTCGTATGACCTATAAGTCCACAAATTTGGCATTTGCGGCACTTCACACTAGTCTGATGATGAAGGCTACATTGGTTGCACAAGGGTGCAGTTCCGTTGTATTGCTTCCTAGTAGGGGGTTGAGCTGGTTGGTTGGGGATGGCTTGACCATTGTGAGCGACCATGGCGAAGTTCTGAGAAGCCTTTCGCTTCTTTGACTTCTTAGGGGATCGTTCATCCATGGTCTTTGATTCCTTGATTGCTTTCTTGGCTGGTGGTGGTGTCATTTGGCTAAGTCTTGCCTGTTTTGGAGCCACCACTACGGGTTTCCTTGAAGCCTTACGCTTCTTTGGTATAGGTGAAGGCTTGGCTTCTGCTTCCTTTGGTGGCTCCTGAGTGGCTCCATTTTTGAGACGAGACATGGCAATGCCTAGATCCACAGACTTCAGTATCACTTCGCCTATTTGTTGGGCAAATTTGGCTGTTTGCTCGGACATTTGACCGGTGCTGAGAGGAAGAGACATTCTAGAAGAAAATGAAAGACATAGGAAGAAACAAGTGAAACGTCATCGGGTAAATAATGCAGAATGGTAATGCATAAGAATTTGCGATCATTTGTTTGTTATCTAAGGCAAACAAATGGGACAGTGACGAATCAAAGTAAATGGGTCAAAAATAATGTATCGCGAAGACATGCTCGCCTATAAGTGAACACTCATCCCAAGAATTCCCAGGTAAGCACAACTGGTCTCGCGTCTGATGAGATATATACGAAGTGCTTGCCTAGACAGAAAACCCAGAATACAGGCATTCACCCTTCCAGTTTGCACATGTTCACATTATAAGACCCAAACTTTGACGAGATTTTGAAAACTTAGAAGGTTCAAAACATTACCAGTTAAAATATCAACCAAACCCTTCACATATTCCATAGATTGTAAATCTTAAAATCATCTCATAAAATAATAATATAAAATATTCATTTTGATCACCAACTATTACGTAAGACCTGCATACAAAACAACAACTTGGAAATCCATTGTGGCACACATAATAGTGGGCGGCCCAAAACAAACGGTCCACTAGTCAAACATGCAGTCCGAATAGAACAGAACACGTGGCCCGATCATATCAACATACGTATAATTATTCAAGCAGCCCGGTTAACGTGTAAGGCCCAACTAAATGTGTGTGTGCAATTCGTTAACTATTGCCGTATAATAAGCAAATCAGTTTTACCAGCCACCGCCCCATGTCCCACTAGATCAAATCATCAGATGTGTTTCCTAAATCATACCATCTCTAGTCATCACTTAACATTATCCATAAGTTTTGCATGATAAATGATTGATAGGCCACTAAGAATTTGAGGTCCAATAGGTTTATTTTGAGAAACACAGTTGTCGACCACTATTCGATAAAGACATCCTATAACAAATTGTCAATTAATATAATTCAGTCCCCATGTGTTTATTTGTTCCAAGTTGTCGGCCATCATCAATATATTTTGTACAATTCTACTAATCACATAACAATTCGATCATTAAACAAAATCATGAGATCATTCACTAATTAGTCAGCGGCACATGACAAGTTATCGGATCATCATCATCATCAGACCATTCATGGAGAAACATAACATAATCACATAACATCCGTCATTAAATCTAACTTATCCATATAGACATGCAATCATGTATAATTCAAATAACAGTGCAACTAACCGAGATGATAATATGGATTCGAGTAATCGGCTGAGACGTCTCGGGAATGATGATGATAACACTAATTGCCGTCGCACATAGAGGAAGGTTCCTAGGGTTTTCTATTTGGTCAGATCTTTCTCAAATGACACGTTCGCGTAGTATATATATACCCAGTTAAAACAACTGGGCCCTTAATGGGCTTTGTCGAAGGCTGGGCCAACGAAATCAGGGGTATTCGTGTGAGGGGTGTTTTCGGGTGGGGTGATTTCGTGAGGGGGAGGTGTTTGGCATGATTTAATTAAGCAAACATAATATTAATTCTAAATATAATGCACACCACACATGTAAATATATAAAACACACTTATCAATTAAGTACAAGGTTAAGCCAAATAGAGACCTTGAAAACTCGAGTTGTCACATTTCTATCTTTATAGTTAGATTCTTAGAAATATTTAAAGCACCAATCAAAATCCACTGATTGGATACCTGGTGTGCTTTGAATAATGTGCACAGTTAGCAGAACAAATTAACAAAATGATAACAAATCAAGTTAAACAATTTTGTGGTTATGTGACTATGTGTTTATGCATTTTGTGTTTTCTTTTATGCATTTTTGTGTTTTTGTATACTCTGGATATTCGTTATCCAAATCCTCATAGAACCTTTCGTATCTTCATATGAGGGATTCGTAGAAGGATATTCAAAAAGGTACTACCCTAAATCCTTATTGGGCTTCTAAGTGTTAGTTAAGACCCTTGGATTATATATTACCACTCCATGATTCATAAGAGACCCTCCTAGTGGTCTAGTCAAAAAGATTGAATCAGAATCTGGTTAAAAATGACATGCGCTGATGTAGCTAAACAGACTCCTTGGTAGTCTATTTAAATCATTTATTGATTTAATTAAAAGGACCCTATGGTGGTCTAGTCACAATCATCACAAGCTCGTTCATTGCTTTCTTCCCCTACACATTATAAGATGCACTACGTGACTATGCAAGGAATTACGTAATTATGGATGCATACATAATTGCGAAGTTCAGTGCACGGAAACCTCGGTAAGACTTATTATGTGTAAGAACCGATAGTGACAACCATAACGAAATGTGAACAATGTATATAAGTGTCCCTCTCACATTGCAAGCATGATGTTATTGTAAAGTTACTGGAAGTTCAGGACTCTAACCAGTGTTGTTTGATCTTTTCAACTTCATGTTTCAAGCTCTCACAAGTTTCCTCTAAATAAATTTCGGGACGAAATTTCCTAAAGTAGGGGAGACTGTGACACCTGGGTCACTGCGACCAACAAACAAATACCAAACCAATGAAATATTGTATTTCATACTTGGGATTTGTACAAATATGTGTATCTTTTGCACATATCAATTCTTGTTCGATTTCGGGCTCTAAATCGCTTTCTGGAAGGTTATACGCGCACTGATGCGTAAATATAACCAGTTTAATGCAACAAACACTCCGGAATAGTGAAATAGGCTTCACATACCTTAAATAACCTTTACATAACTTAGAAATAAGTTTTGAAGGATTTGGTATGACAAAATCAAGTTTAATCGCTTACAGGGACTAAATTCGACAAACTGCGAAAGTATGCCGATTTGAACTGTAACAGACATTCCGGAACATGACCATGAGTTAAACATACCATAAATATCCTTTACATAGCTTAGAAATAGGCTTTGAGGGGTTCGGTGTGCTAAAATAAACTTTTGGGTCATTCAGGGACTAAAAGCGTCAAAAAGTGCACAAGTTTGCACTTTCGCGCATAACTTACGTTCTGAATACATCCGGACATTCAAAAATTTATGTAAGCACTAAAATATTTTATTTTAGTGTTTGGCATAAGAAAAATCCATTCGTCGCGCAATTTGGATCGTTTTCGCGTCCGTTACGACTTCCGTCGTAATTAACCGAACAACGCAACCGTACGGCCAAACGAACCGACATCCGAGATATTTTTGAGCACATTTTAAGTCCCCTATACTTTAACTTCATTTTAGAGCTTTGAAATGGGGTTAACGGGGCTTAACCGTGTCAAAAATGCATCAAATAGCAAGTTTGGATGCACAGGGGCCTGTTCTGCCAAAATATGAAAGTATCAGACCTGCAAGGTCCTTACGGACCGTATGGTTCTGAGTCTTACGGTCCGTAAGCAGGGTTCAGACAGCAGAAACTTGTTTCCAGCTTGATCCAACTGTTAAACCACCTTTAATCCCTTTTTCACTTGCCTCTTCCTTAATGGGGGGCCAATTTGACATACCTTAGCTTTTCAACAAATGTAGGGATGAGATTGAAGCACGTTATTCGATAAATGATCTTAACGGTTCTAACATTCCTATAAATACCCAACACATTCACTTACAAAACCCACAAATCTGATCTAAGAATGCTGTAAGTTGAAGCCATTGCTTCATATCTGAGCTACTTGGATCAAGATTAGCTTGCGGGGACCCTTTGTAAGTGTTCCTTCGTTCTTTTATCGCTTTTCGA
This sequence comes from Helianthus tuberosus, assembly GCA_030545235.1. Classification (NCBI taxonomy): domain Eukaryota; kingdom Viridiplantae; phylum Streptophyta; class Magnoliopsida; order Asterales; family Asteraceae; genus Helianthus; species Helianthus tuberosus. The sequence goes on from CM060409.1 coordinate 110,611,011, forward strand.
GTCCGAAAGTCAAACTATGTTTGACTTTCTGACATTGACCAGTTTATGGTCAATGCGAAGTTCGTTTGAACTTCATAACGTGAGCGTAATCACGATGGTTATAGTCCCTAGTGACTATACCTACTTATTACCATGTTATCTAGGCTCAGTGACGAGTCGTAGTTTCGGCCAAAATGCGCATTCTTGCGTATTTTGTAACCAAACTACTCTTAGGTATCAAAACCGTTTGTTTTGATACCAAACCTGTTTCCTAAACTTAGTTAAGCATGTTTTAACATGCTTAGCTCGTCACTTTTAGTTTAGTGCTTATATAGGGTCGTAAGGTAAGTGATCTAAACAATCGCTTATACTTTCGAACCCGACCCGTTTGGTCGATCATTAGGATCTGACCAAACACATTAGGTGACCATAGTATATAGGGAATAACCTTCCGAGGTTATACCTTATGGTCGCTTCGTTTAAGTAGTAGTATGATAGGTAGTTTATATGCCTTAGGTAAATTACCAAAATGCCCTTTGAACGCCAAAATTCATTTTAAGCATATGTAACATAACTTTTGGTATCTAAACTGATTTGGTAACAGTATTAGACATGTTAAGGCATATTTTACTTATCATAGGACTAGTTAGGCATTCCGAACTCGTTTCACGCGAACGACGCGTTAAAGTAGCATAAGCTACCTAAACGGGTCGTAATGGGTCGTAAGCACTTAGGTTAGGTTTCATTGTAGTATGTAGGCTTTGTTAAAACCATATTACATGAGTTCCCATACTCATTTGGTTTACGAGCCCTCATTCTATCCGATCCTCCGATTTAGGTCCGGTTTATTAATGTAGTTACCTATATTAGGTACCGTTTGATTCCGTGATCTTCTAGCTTTGCTTGGTGGTTATCCTAGGACTATTGAGCAATCTCAAGTGAGTACATAGACCCCTCTTTTACCGTTTTCAAACTGTTTTGGGGTGAAACACATGTGCCTACTTGTTACTTTCATGCTTTCCATGTCTTCATATCATATGCTTGTTATGTTCAATAGTACACTTATAGTACATGATTTCATTGTGTTTTTGCTATGTATGTCCATTGTGTGCATACTTAGTACATTGTTTTACATTACATTTTATGCTATGTATGTCCATTGTGTGCATACTTAGTACATTGTTTTACATTACATTTTATGCTATGTATGTCCATTGTGTGCATACTTAGTACATTTGTTATTTATCACATGCGTACATTTTGGTATGACATTTGGTTTGTTTAAATGGGACAATATACATTCATTAACATTGATCACGCCATTCGTTAGTAGGTAGTGGTACCATAGGAATTGACAACTCCCGTTCCTGACATCCTAGGTATGTTTGGATGGAAGGAATGACCGAATTCGATAAACATAACACAGATAGACCATTAAATTCATTTAGGGGTTTATCGCCACAGTCACAAGGCTCGGATGTATGCATTTTCACAATACCGCATAGATGTTTATATCAGTATAGCATGCATTTGTTCCACAAAACATAACTTTGATTTAAACCATGTTTTACTTCAATACCTTGTTTTTGTGCATTTTACATATGGTTTAGTTGATATATTTCACTTACCATACATGGTATTTTGGATACACATTACATGATTTACATTAGACATAAACATTTTGACAATGATATACACAATTCATGATTTACATTAGACATAAACATTTTGACATTGATATACACAATTCATGATTTACATTAGACATAAACATTTTGACATTGATATACACAATTCATGATTTACATTAGACATAGACATTAGACATGGCTTTCACACAAACATTTTGACATTTGATTATACATAAACATTTTACTTTGGTGGTTTGGTTTGAGTAAGTGATTTAAGTAACGAGGCGTGTATAATATGATACAAGCATGGTGGATACGCCGCTGGTACTTCCTATATATAATTGCTTGTATGGATAACATATCGTAGCGTTATTTGAATCATTTCAATTTAGGCGTATAACATTTTATACAAATAACATACTTTTCACAATACATTGTTTTACAAACAACTTATCTGATATAAACTCATTTTACTTGGTTATTTACTTAACCATGTATTATTCTTTTATACATATATATCATTTGGATTATTTATCACTTTTCAAATGATTTACAAGACAAAGCAAATTACAAGGTTCATGACTAAACATTTTCTTAAACATAAGTCATGAATTCTATTTTCACAAAACCTATGTATCTCACAGGCATTTTTATGCTGACGTACCTATTTTCACATGTGTTTCAGGATATGATGCTTAGGATTTATCAAGATACACTTAGGCAGACTTGGGCCTTAGCGACAATAAAAGATGCAAGACTAGTTATTTATGTTATGTTTCTTCGATTGTCAAGACATTGTAACTCTTTTAATCAATAAAACAATATTTCAATTTCCATGTGTTATGAAACAATGATTCTGTTACAACACTCCCCGACGTTTCCGCCACGTTTTGTTGTTTTACGTGGTCGGGGTGTGACAGCCTAAGTCATTCCACGTATCAAACCAAGCTGAAGTATTCAAACCATTCCCAATTTCGGACCAAACAAAATTCCTCATGATCGGCCGAACCTGAAGAATCTTCCTCCACGACCAGCAACAAGAAGAAGGAATTTTACTAGCCCAAAAGCTTTTACCTTTTAACCTGTAAGAATGCACCCATTTAACCCACAAAGAGTCACGCCTTGAAATAATACTCCAGATATGCGCTGACATAAGGGCTTTGTTAACATCACCAATACGACGAATCCCTAACCCACCCTCATACTTAGGAACACAAACTGCTTTCCAAGAAACCTTAGCCCGGCCTTTTTGAAACACATTGTCATGAGACCATAAGAAATTTCGCATTAGCGCCTCCAAATTAAGAATATGTTGGAGCTTATAAGTAATAACCCCAAGTCCACCACTCTCTCACTTCACAACACACTTTCAAACTCAACTCTTCTCCTCTCCTTCTCCTCTTGTTCGGCCGAGATCACCCACACCACCATCACCACCTTCAAGTTTCATTTCATGCAATCCACATACATCCAAGGGTGCTAGGGATCATACAAACAAGCTTGGTGTGTTCGGAAGCTCAAGGACCTCTCTCATTTTCTTTTAACCACCACTTTTATACTCTTGAACTCCCCTAGCCTTGTGCTAGTGGTAAGTCTCTTAGATCTTCATTCTCTTCATGTTTTTTATGGTTAATAGTAAAAGAATGATGAAATCTCAAGAAACACTAAAAACATAAACAAAGTCTTGAAACATAAACTAACTTTGTGTTGAAGTAGTTAAGAAATCATGATATACTTGTGTTATGATGCTTGTTGAATATTGTTTGCTAGTAGAAATAATATGGATCATCATATGTTCTTACTAGATCATGATTAAAAACATGAACTAGCAAGATGGAAAAAGTAAGAATGTTGTGGATGATGGAATCATCTACAAATAAACTATGAACTTGAATAAATGGGTGTTTTCTTGAAAAATAAAGATCAAAGTAAGTTACAATCTTGTAGATCTAAAGATCCATGAGTGGTCTTTCGAAAGAACCAAGTGAAAAGTATGAGTTTTGTTAAAACTTGGATCTTACATAAACCTAACACATTTTTAGTGGATAAACAAGTGTAGAAACACTTGTGTAACTAGAAACTTTCATGAAGAAATATTTTTAGAAAATATGGTGGAAGTTGTAAACACTTAAAGTCTTTAAAAATAAAGTTTTTAAAGAACTAATCACATTTTAAAAGGTAACAAGACTTACTAAGTATGCTAGTAAGTTACTACATATTTTTATAAATTTTCAAGTTCATAAGTTTATAGTTTATGCTTGTTTTTGACAAGTTTGGTAAATAGAGATTGTATGTTGATGATTGAGAATTGTTTGAATGAATTTTTGAAAAGAAAATGATATGCTAGTAAGCATGGACACCTCCATTTACAAAGGAAACTCTGGCGAAATTTTCTAAAATCCCAACACTTAGAAAATATTTTTCTAAAACAAGCGTTACAAGTGTATTTTATAACTTGCTTTTCGAATATAAACTTCACCATAATTTTTGTAACAAAACACCAAGTATTGGAGGTTGACTTTCGTAAATAAAATTTGATAAATATATATTTAAAATATATATTGTATACTAAAACTCTTGTGTGAATATTTGTTTATTTTACCGTTATATTATTTTATGGTAAAATAATATATAACTTAACAAAGTGCGTTGACGTTTAAATTGTGTGATATGTGATAAAAGTAATGGGTAGATAAACCATACGTGTTGTGCATGAGAAATTGATTGTTATCTGTACCTTATTAGGACGTGCTTGATTTCCTGATTATTAGAGTAACTAATCTAACCGAGCAAACCGAGGTGAGTTCACACTTTTCTACAAAGCATGGTAATTCCCGGTGGGAATGGGAATGGGTTCAGGAATAGGGATTCCTCGTCCTTGGGACGTGTTCAGGAATGAGAATTCCTCGTCCTGTTGGGACGGAATTAGACTTACTGGACTAGAACTCTATCAGCGAAGTCCCTCCCTTTATATCGAGTTAATCGCCGAGGCTATGGCGAGCGGGTCATTAGTTAATAGCGCTATTAGGTTTAACAAACCTCACACCGTGCCAGTCGGACGGACGTGTACTAATGGACTATGGCATGTCAGTGATGGTAGACACCGACGCTAGGGCACAAGTAATATTCGTTAGTAGTCGATATGATAAACGAGTCTGGTAGTTTAAATAATGGGGTAGCCCCCACTGCCGAAGTGCCGGGCTGGATAGCCAGGGAAGGTGGACATGGAAGCTGGATAGCCGGGCTGGTTAACTGATGGACTAGAACTCTATCAGCGAAGTCCCTCCCTTTGTTCCTACACGTATCTATCACATAGCATGCATCACTTTAACGGTTCATGCCCATAAAACTTCCCATCTATTCCCGTTCATAAACAAACATACGACATTGCACATAACACTTTCATTGACATATAACATGTTAGATTATTCCCAGATAACCTACCCGACATTTAGACACGCAAATCACTACTTATGTCGTTTCAGCTTTAATCTTCAAAACTGGGCTGTTTTCGGGGATTTTAATAAAATAGTTAACTTGTTCCAAAAATTCCCAACTTTTTACAGAATGTCTTAAATGATCCAAATATTATTGTGTAAAAATCTCGGGATCCAATTCATCACCAATATTTTATAAAAAATCATTTTCCGGACTGTAATCAGATTCATCTTTTTCTGACTGCAGTCCACGGAATAATTTATTTAAAATTCCTCGTAAGTCCGATTTACAAAATTCTAGTGGGAGAATTACAAATACATCAGTGGTCATTTACTGTACAAATTTCATGAGCTGATTCTGTTGGACTCTGTATGCCCAAGACACATATTAAATTGATGTGGCTAGTACGTTATGATCCAAGTCGAGTCATACCCAATAACAAGCTAGACAAACACTTACAATATTTATTTATGATATGATCAAATAAATAAATATCAACACTTAGAATATTTAGAAATTGGTTTTCTAAATAATTGTACTTGACAAACTAATAAATTATATGGATAATTTATTTTGAGAGAATATTTTATTTTGTTATTTAATGGGTTAAATAACATAATAAAAAATAGCATAAGTCTTGTAACATATGATGTTATATTTTATAAAAGGTTATAAAATAAACAAAGACTTATATTTTATAAAAGAAATTGTATTTTTTTTTTTTTTATAAAAATTCAGCTAGGCCGCCCCCCCTCTTCCCAAGATAAAAGTGGCAAATCACAATGCATGCAAGTTAGAAGAGCTTGATTGGTTGATCTTTTCAAGATCATTGTGGTCCAATAGATTTTCATGCATGTTGCATGTGTTAGTTGAAACATGATTGGGCAATTTGGGTGGTGGATTCTCTCTCTTGCTTTAATAACTTTTGTATGACAAAAGACTTAGTAGAGAACTTGAAGAACATAGAAAAAAATGGCTGAAATGAGCTGCTAATTTTCGGCCTCATCATGCTCTTCCAAGAGAGTTTTTCAAGTTGAGAAATCAAGTGTAAAACTCTCTAACAATCGGGTCATGTATGGTTGATCCATTGGTGTGTTTCAAGTTCACATTTCAAGTGCAAGAACTCAACAAAAGGCCCTCATATTTTCGGCCATGAGATGGTTTCCAAGAGGGTTTTCTAGTGAGTTCATAAGTGTAGAAATCCTAGCTAACATGAGGTGTTTGTTGGAAGCTTGGGGTATACAAGCTTGAGGTTTTCTACTCTTGAAGACAACCATTTCAAGAATCATCATCTTCTTCACATCCATTACTCCATGGAAGGTAGTTTTCTAAACATCCTATGGTTGTATATGATAGTATGCATCTTCATATATGGATCCGGGTTTTGGGATTTTGCATATAAATGGGTTTATATCTTTTAAAAGTAACATGTTTTAAACTTATTTTCCGCTGCGTTTTTATTTCATATGGATGAAATTACTTTGATAAACATGTTAAAATCCCATCAATGGCATCTAGAGCCGCTTATATGAGTGCATGCTTCAATAGACTTAAAATTTTCGGGTTTCGGTTTTGGTGAAAACCCTATGGCCGAAATTTTAAGTATGGTTATCCCTTTGTTTTTCAAGATTATATTCTTACATGCATAAATGAATCTTGAAAAATTATTTCATGTGGATGATTTGTTTGTTTGGACAAAACTAACCTTTTCGGTTTTTTGGACATAGCCGAAAATGGTTATTAAAAGGGAACCATTTTTTTTATGCTTCTTGAAATTAAAATAAATATATATGTGGATATATATTTTGGTGCATATGACCTAGCCATGACCTTGTGTTGAATGTTTGTGTTTGTGATTTATATTAATTATTTCAAAGGTTGTAATAATTATTAATTTGTCTTCCATTTGTAAAGATATGTAATTTATTTATTTTTCATTTGGCATGTAAAATAAATAGATTAGGTGCATTTTATTTTACTAGAAAAATGTATTAGGATATATTTTGTAAAAGAAGATGCACACAAAAATGTGGTTTTGGTTTTTGCCAATTTCGGGCATAAAGGACTTTATAGTTCTAAACGGGATTTTAGCCCGATAACCGAAACACATTTACGAAGCCCAAAGGAGTTTGGAGCTGAATTAAAGAACATTTTGGAAGCTCAAAGAAAGTGAAATAATCACAACACAAGAAGGATACTTGAAGCTTTTGGATGCGGGATCAAGTGGGAGTTCAACGACACATTATTTGTGTCAACATTCACCCTTTAGGAAGGACTTTTTGGCACACTTGTTTCGGCTAACAAGTGTGGTCAAAATAGTTGGCTATGGTTATGCACCTAATGATATATGTGTTGTGCTTGTGTGGTTGATTATTTATGTTGTTTAGATGATATTTGGATATGCAAGCTTAACAAACTAATAATCAAGAACAAGCTTAAAATTGGTTCTTTACAAGATCATTAAAATGTTTAATAATGGTTTTATTAAAAATTAATGATTTTATAATAAAATGGGTTTTATTAAAAGAACCATGAAAATTTGTTTTCACTAAAGTACCAAGGATTTGAATGCATGCAAATATATGGTACATAAAGTTTTCTAAACTAGAATTTTGAAAACTCAAAATCCCTTTTATAAAACAAGTCAAACACCATCCTTTTATACAACACTCAAATTACTTGGGAACTCTTTGTGGGATAAAGGTCACCTAACCACATTTGAGGAAACTTGTATGTTCGAGGTGGGTTTACCATATTTGTGGGATAAAGGTCACCTAACCACTTATGTGTATAAACTCACACGTGTGTGTAAGTTGGACGACTTGATTTGGAAACCATGAACTTAGGGTCACCGAAGCATGGCGAACAAAAGGTGTTGATGGGATTAAACATGCCAACTAAACATAAAGATGTTTAACCGATCCCATATGGCCAGAAGTTGCAAAGAGTTGCAATTGTCAAACGTTGACTACCTTGTTAATTTAAATAGAGGGATAAAGGTCACCTAACCAATATTTAAATGTAACGTTGGATTCTAGATTTTAATTATTAATTGTCTATGAGACACAAAAGGGTATTAATGATTAAAATATAAATAATATCGAAAATACTAAAATTGAACCTTGTTAATTTTGTAGATGGCCGCTGACAATATTACCCAAACCGTCCGTAACCTATCACTAGAAAACGATCCTAATCCCGATAAATATCTTATGGAAGATAAGGATGCCTATAACGATTGGATTAAGTATATCGAGGATACTTCGCAAGCCTCTTGCCTCATGTTAGGAATTATGATTCCCGAGATTCAAAAGGTTTTGAACATCATGAGCACACGACATGATTACCCAATTATAGGAAATGTTCCTAAGGGTAAAACGCTTCGAAACTGTTCGAACGCTTCATGCATGTCGAATGGAGGAAACCCAATCGGACTCATCTTATGTTTTAAGATGAAAAGCCACATGATCACCTCGAAAGGCTCAATATGGATAAAAGGGTTTTATCCATACTAACGATCAATGAGGGTGGCAACAAGAAAGGGCATCACCCAGACACCAAAGCAAATGTTGCAAATGGAAACGGGTAATTCAAAGGGGAATAATTAGAAAGACTAAAGCGAAACCACCAAAACCAAAAGAGAAGAAGGCAAAGGTTGCCATGAACAATCCATGCTTTGAGTGTGGTGAGATAGGGCATTTAAAAAGGAATTGTCCAACCTATCTCAAGGAGTTGAAAAAAACAAGAGGGATGCTAGGCAAACCTCAGGTACAATCTTAATGATACATATTGACCTTAATGTTATCTCTTCTAACACATGGGTATTAGATACCGGATGTGGAACCCATGTTTGCAATTCTTCGCAAAAGGTTCAAAAGAAATAAACATTACAAGAAAGGAGACTATGTTTTGAAACTTCCAAATGGTTTGGAAATTGTTTTAAAATGTTTTGAATGCTCCTAGTTTGACTAGGAACATTATTTATGTTTCCCTTTTGAGACAATATGTTTTGATTTAAAGTTTTAAACAATGACATTTATATCTCGATGAATGACATGTTTTACTTTAAAACTATGCCTTCAAATGGTAGTTATGAATTGGTTCATAAATAATACATCATTTGATAGTTAAATGTACCAAGCAATCACCAACAAACTCAAAATGGATTTGAGTGAGACTTATCTTTGGCATTATCGCCTTGGTTATATAAACAGATGTCGCATGTAAACACTTCGAAAGAATGATCTTTTGGAAACAAATGAAATTGGTTCATTTGATACATGTGAATCTTGTTTACAAGGTAAAATGACTAAGAAACCCTTTAGTGGAAAAGGGCAACAGATTTCTTAGGTATCATACATTCGAATGTATGTGATCCTTTTAAGCCAATAACTAGGTATGGTGAAAGATACTTCATTACTTTAACCGACAACTATAGTAGTTATGGTTATGTGTACTTGACACATAGAAGAAGTTTTGAAACGTTCAGAATCTTCAAAAGGTGAAGTACAAAATCAACTCTTTTAAAGTTCTTCGTTTTGATAGAGGAGGAATCGAACTCTATTAGATATGGTTCGATCTATGATGGCTAGGAGCGCATTATCTCTATCACTTTGGGGTTACGCTTTGCTCTCCGTGGCCCATATGGCCCCAACCAAGAAAGTGGATACGACGTCTTTTGAAATATGACATGAAAGGTTCCATCATTATCATATTTAAAAGTATGGGTTGTGAAGCTTATGTGAAGCAATACACCCCAAATAAAAGTACGATCCACTAAGTGTATCTTCGTAGAATATCCTAAAGATGATATAGGATATTATTTCTACGATCCAACAGAGCAAAAGGTATTTGTTGCTCAAAAGGCTGAGTTCTTGGAAGCTAAGTTCCTTGTGGAAGGAATTAGTAGAACAGTGGAACTTGATAAGGATCAAGAACCACAAACCGATACACGTTTGGTTGATACTAGCATTCAACAAGAGGTTGTTGAAAAATGATCAAGTGGTTGATCAACACAAACAATACGTTCGCAAATCTGGTAGAATTAGTAATCCACCTAAAAGATATGGATCTTTCATGGATGGATGCTACGTGGTAGATTCGGGTGAACCAACCACATACCATGATGCAATGTCAAAATCCGATTATGACAAATGGCTTGAAGCCATGAACGTAAAGATGCAGTCCATGTATAACAACCAAGTATCGGAATTGGTTGTAGCACCTCTTAACTCCAAAGTAGTTGGAAGTAAGTGGGTTTTCAGGAAGAAAACATATATGCATGGAAACTTGGATACTTGTAAAACGAAACTCTTAGCAAAAGGTTTCACTCAAACTCAAAGGGTTGATTATGATGAGACCTTCTCGCCCGTGGCGATGCTAAAGTCAACTAGGATATCGTTTGCCATACTTATGAGATTTGGCAAATGGATCTCAAAAAACGACTTTCCTTAATAGATATCTTAAGGAAGATATCTATATAGTTAAGCCTGAAGGTTTTGTCGATCCAAAAACATCATAACAAAGTATGCAAGTTAAAGATATCAATCTATGGATTGAGACAAGCATCTAAAAGTTGGAATCACCGTTTTGATGAAGAGATTAAGGAATATGGATTCATCAAAAACGTTGATAAAGCTTGTGTGAATAAGAAGGCTAGTGGGAGCATTATTACTTTCTTAAATATTATATGTCGATGACATTCTACTATTTGGAAATAACATTCCAACCTTGGAGGGTGTAAAAGCCTAGCTTGAAAGTTGTTTTTCCATTAAGGATTTTAGTGAAGTCGCCTATATTTGGGAATAAAGATCTATAAGGATAGGTCAAGGCGCTAGATAGGTTTAAACAAAAGTGCATACATTGACAAAGTCTTGAAAAGGTTCAAGATGAAGAACTCTATGAAAAGTTATGGTACCTATTCAAAGAGAGGACAATGTTGAACGCGTTTCAATGTCCAAGCTCAAAGGATGAGCAAGAAAGAATCAAAGGAATCCCATATGCGTCAGCTATAGGATTCATTATGTACGTAATGATATGCACTAGACTGGACAAGTTATGCGCTTTAAGCATAACAAAAAGAAACCAGCAAGAAACGGTCATTTGGTGACTGTTGTATATATTGAAATACCTTAGAAGGACTAAGGATATGTTTCTAATATATGGATCTGGTTAAAAAGAACTCGTTGTAAAAGGGTTACAAGGATGCGAGTTTCGGAATTCGTTGTAAAGGGTTACATGGATACGAGTTTCCAAACTGATCAAGATGGTTCTCGATCACAAACAGGGTAGCATTGTCCACTACAGAATCAGAATACATCGCCGCTTCATTGATTGAGATAATTCATATGGATCTGCCACTTGAATTATTGCCGATCTAGGGGTAGTCCCTACCATTCAGGACTCCTAGAGATCTTTGTGATAACGATGATGTGATTGCTTAAATCAAGGAACCTCGTGTACATCGAAAGACTAGGCACATTGAGCGGACTTTCAACTACATAAGGGATGAAGTTGAAAAAGAGAAAGATATGTATTCGCAAAGTTCACACTGATCAAAATATTGCGGATCCACTCACGAAGCTCCTTTAATGGGCAAAGCATGAAAGGGTCATACTTGTGCCTTAGGACTTCGATATTCTAGTGATTGGATTTGATCTATTTTACATTTGGATATTGGAACAACTGTTAATATAACTCATTATGGTATTTTGAGTTATGTTCCATTTTTGCATGTTTAAATCCGTGAATAAGTTACTTATTCTAAATGTCCGTAGTCGATCATACTTGTGGGAACAAATATGAATGTAAGACTATTATGAACTCGGATTGGTAGATATTCGTGAAGTATGAATATAGAGCAAGGCGTTGCTGCCAAGGTTCATAGATATTTGTGGGATATAAATATTGGACTGACTCGCTCTCAAATATTACTGCATGGAATCATTTGTGATTGATCATAAGTAAATTTGAGTAAAGGAGAATATCATAGTATCCTCAGACCTGAGATACATATTGGGTCTTGATATTCACCAAATATTATGCCTTGACTTATTTCTTCGCTGTCAGTAATATGACAGTACATAAGGCTAAGCTCAGGTGTGGTACAAGGTGATTATGAGAGACGTATGTAGTCAAGATGGGATTTGTTCCTCTTATTCGTTGAGAGTAAGATGTCTAAGGCCTGCTAAAGTTAAATCAACAGAGAGTGATCTATCTGTGTCTCTGGATTTGACATGACATCTGTAACGAAAGGATAAATGATAGATTCACCTAAATCATTTTCAAGTAAGGGACTTGAAGGGGATGATGTTATTGAATGGCACATATAGTCATACGTATTGGGGGTAGTAAACCGTAGTTAGGCGTTATTTACTACTTGCATCAATCTTCTATGTATCTTGTGCAAGTGGGAGATTGTTGGACTCTGTATGCCCAAGACACATATTAAATTGATGTGGCTAGTACGTTATGATCCAAGTCGAGTCATACCCAATAACAAGCTAGACAAACACTTACAATATTTATTTATGATATGATCAAATAAATAAATATCAACACTTAGAATATTTAGAAATTGGTTTTCTAAATAATTGCACTTGACAAACTAATAAATTATATGGATAATTTATTTTGAGAGAATATTTTATTTTGTTATTTAATGGGTTAAATAACATAATAAAAAATAGCATAAGTCTTGTAACATATGATGTTATATTTTATAAAAGGTTATAAAATAAACAAAGACTTATATTTTATAAAAGAAATTGTATTTTTTTTTTTTTATAAAAATTCAGCTAGGCCGCCCCCCCTCTTCCCAAGATAAAAGTGGCAAATCACAATGCATGCAAGTTAGAAGAGCTTGATTGGTTGATCTTTTCAAGATCATTGTGGTCCAATAGATTTTCATGCATGTTGCATGTGTTAGTTGAAACATGATTGGGCAATTTGGGTGGTGGATTCTCTCTCTTGCTTTAATAACTTTTGTATGACAAAAGACTTAGTAGAGAACTTGAAGAACATAGAAAAAAATGGCTGAAATGAGCTGCCAATTTTCGGCCTCATCATGCTCTTCCAAGAGAGTTTTTCAAGTTGAGAAATCAAGTGTAAAACTCTCTAACAATCGGGTCATGTATGGTTGATCCATTGGTGTGTTTCAAGTTCACATTTCAAGTGCAAGAACTCAACAAAAGGCCCTCATATTTTCGGCCATGAGATGGTTTCCAAGAGGGTTTTCTAGTGAGTTCATAAGTGTAGAAATCCTAGCTAACATGAGGTGTTTGTTGGAAGCTTGGGGTATACAAGCTTGAGGTTTTCTACTCTTGAAGACAACCATTTCAAGAATCATCATCTTCTTCACATCCATTACTCCATGGAAGGTAGTTTTCTAAACATCCTATGGTTGTATATGATAGTATGCATCTTCATATATGGATCCGGGTTTTGGGATTTTGCATATAAATGGGTTTATATCTTTTAAAAGTAACATGTTTTAAACTTATTTTCCGCTGCGTTTTTATTTCATATGGATGAAATTACTTTGATAAACATGTTAAAATCCCATCAGATTCAACATAGATTTCCAGTTATGACTAAAAATATAACACATATTTTCAGCAGCAAAAATGCAGCTTGAGCTGCTGTTACAAAATGACCCTTTAAAAATAGTAAACGAAGTCCAAAAATTATGATTCCAGTTCCATTAGAACCGTATTTCATAATACATAAATCTAGACTTCAGAAAATACATTTTTCACCTTATTAAGGTCCGGTTACAGCCAACTGAAGTTGGCTGTAATCACTAAACAGCCATCCTGTTTCAGCTTTTAACATTCTAAAGTGTGTTCGATTGATTCCGTTAGCATGTTTAGCGATCAATAACGACATGTAACATTAACAAGTAATCAGCAAGTATCCAGCAACATATCAAAACAACTTCATACTAACATTATGACATCATGTTTCATCTTTATATTAAGCTTTATGTTCATCTTTTGGTTCTTGTTCTTTAGTGATTTGAACATACTAACATACTACAACTTTTGATCACAAAAACAAGATGAACAAGGGTGTACAAGTAACTTACTACTAGCACAAGGCTAGGGTAGGATCTAGTGATGAAGATGACGAGAAAAGATGATGAAGAAGCAAGAAACAAAGCTCCCTTGATGCTCCACAAGTAGCAAGCCTTCTTGTATCAACCTTTAAGCTTGAATGTGACTTGAAAATGGAGGTTGATCGCGGTGGAATGGTGGTGGTGTTGGCGGTGGAAGTGTGGCCGAGAGAGGGAGAGAGGAGAGTGAGGAATGAGGGTGAATCTTGTGAAGTGAGGTTGTGATCTAATGCCCATGCTTTTAAAGATCATTTCCAATATTATGACCAACTCAACAAGTAAGATCCATATAAAATATTGAAGAAAAATCTTAGCAAATATTGTGGTGATTTGGTGGGTCCACTTGGGACCGAATTCGGTTAGGGGGGGGGGGGTTAATGTAAAATTTTGATGGTGATTGGTAATGGATAGTTAGGTTTCAAGTATAAACCTATATGTGTTGGTTAGTTGGTTTTTAGGGGGTGTTATGGTGTACGGGGATCATGACTAGCCAAAAATAATAAAACAATGTAATTGACAAAATTTAGTGTCCCGGGTAATGTCCGGTTGTTCGGTTAAATACCGTTTCGTTAAAGTGTTTAATTATTCCGTAAGGTGTCTTATATATATATATATTTGTAACATTTTTAATTCTCAACCCTCAGGAAAAACATACCGGACTATTTAGTAACTTTTCTGTATACTACTAGTATGTTAACACGCACATGTAAGTATAACACAGTAATCAGAGAGCAGTTAAATGATTCAGCACAGTCATCAAGCACTTTAATTATCATTAATAAATTGTATGGATACATGGAATTATGAGGGTTGTCACATTCTCCCCTCGTTAAGAAAATTTCGTCCCGAAATTTAGCACGTGGTTACTGAGGAAGCTAGTTAAGTTGCGGTGTTTACTGGCTTTTCCTGGGGTGTCACATCATCCCCCCGTTGATTTAGAATTTCGTCCCGAAATTCTGCAGTAGCTTCAGTCTCAGTAGTGGTTGCACTTTTCTTAAACAGCTGGGGGTACTTGAGTTTCATTTGGTCTTCTCGTTCCCAGGTATACTCTGGGCCACGACGGGAATCCCAACGAACTCGAACAAGAGGTATTCTAGTACGCTTGAGAATCTTAACATCTCGATCGGTAATCTCTACTGGTTCCTCGACGAATCGCAGCTGGTCGTCGATAGTGAGCTCCTTTAAGGGAACTATGAGGGTCTCATCTGACAGACACTTCTTCAGATTTGACACATGGAAAACATCGTGAACTCCGCTGAGTTCTTCAGGTAGATTCAACCTGTAGGCCACCTTGCCAATTTTCTCAATGATTTCAAAGGGTCCGACATAGCGCGGATTGAGTTTGCCTCGTTTGCCAAAACGAACTACACCTTTCCAAGGTGAGACTTTAAGTAGCACTCGATCCCCAACCTGGAACTCGAGTGGCTTTCTTCGCTTATCAGCATAGCTTTTCTGACGGTCACGAGCTGCCGCCATTGTCACACCCCGACCGCGTAAAACAACAAATCGCGGCGGAAACATCGGGGCGTGTTGCGACAGAATTAATTGTTTCATAACCATGGCACACAAAGTGTATTTTATTTATTAAACAAGGGTGTTACATTGTTTCAAACAGGAAATTTACGAGTTCAGAACATAATTAAACATAGTCTAGCTTCTTTTAAATCCTCTAAGGCACAGGTCCGCCCTAGTATCATGATCAACATCCTATGGAAAAGCACCTGAAAACACATGTGAAAATAGGTACGTCAGCATAAAAATGCCTGTGAGATACATAGGTTTTGTGAAAATAAGATTCATGACTTATGTTTGAGAAAATGTTTAGTCATGAACCTTGTTATTTGCTTTGTCTTGTAAATCATTTGAAAACAATAAGATCAGATGATATGTATAAGTAATTGTCAGGTTAAATAAATATCCATGTAAAAAGATGTGTTTGTATAAGATAAGTTGTTTGTAAATCAATGTCTTGTGAAAAGCATGTTATTTGTATAAAATGTTCTATGTCTCAAACTGAAATGATTCAAATAACGTTACGCCATGTAATACCATACAAACACTTATATATAGGAAGTACCAGCGGCGTATCCACCATGCTTGTATCATATTACACACGCATCGTTAACTTAATCACTTAATCAAACCAAACCAATTGTCAAATGTATTGAAAGATATGTCAAAGTGTTTATGTCAAGATGTAAATCATATCAAAATGTCTATGTCAAATATCCATGTCAAATGTCTATGTCAAATATCCATGTCAAATGTCTATGTCAAAATGTCAAGTATGGCAAGTGAAATGTCTCAACTAAACCATATGCACAAAAACAAAGTATTGAAGTAAAACATGGTTTAAATCAACGCTATGTTTTGTGTAAATGCATGCAACTATTTAATAAGAACATTCATGCGGTATTGTGAAAATGCATACATCCAAGCCTGGCGACTGTGGTGATAAACCCTTTAAACAAATTAAAGGTCTATCTGTCTTTATGTCAACGAATTCGGTCATTCCTTTCTGTCCCCTTACCCTGGGATGTCCGGAACGGGAGTTGTCAATTCCTATGGTACCACTACCTACTAACGAACGGCGTAGCTAATGTTAATGGATATATTGTCCCATGTAAACAAACCAAATGTCATAACAAAATGTGAGCATGTGAAAACAATGCACTAAGTATGTAATCAAATGAACATACATAGCGTGAAATGTCGTGTAAAACGATGTACTAAGTAATGCACACAATGGGCATACCTAGCATGAAATGTCATGTAAAACAATGTACTAAGTAATGCACACATTGGGCACACCTAGCAGGAAATGTCATGTAAAACAATGTACTAAGTAATGCACACAATGGGCACACCTAGCAGGAAATGTTATGAAATCATGTACTATAATGTACTAACGAACATAGCATGTATATGATGTGAAAACAGGAAAGCATGAAAGTAACAAGTAGGCACATGTGTTCCACCCCAAAACAGTTTGGAAAACAGTAAAAGAGGGGTTCAATGTACTCACTTGAGATTGCTCAGTTGTATAAAGATAACCACCAAGTAATGCTATAGATCTCGGAATCAAACGGCACCTAGTATAGGTAACTATGTTAATAAACCGGACCTATCTCGGAAGACTGGGTAGCATTAGGGTTTGTAAACCAAATGAGTGTCGGAACTCACGTGATATGGTTTAACAAAGCCTACATGCTAAATGAAACTTAACCTATGTCTTACTGACCCATTATGATCCGTTTAGGTAGCTTATGCTACTTTAACGCATCGTGCGCGTGAAACGCGTTTGGACCGCCTAACTAGTCCTATGACAAGTATTATATGCCTAAACATGTTACATAATCAGTTACGTGACAAAGGTTTAGGTTACATATGCTTAATTACCAATTATACATGAAAAGGGTATTCTGGTAATTTACCTAAGGCATATAAACTACCTATCATACAACTACTTAAACGATGTGACCATAGGGTATAACCTCGGAAGGTTATTCCCTACCTACTATGGTCACCTAATGTGTTTGGTCGGATCCTAATGATCGACCAAACTGGGTCGGGTTCGAAGGTATAGGCGATTTATTAGATCGCCTACCCTACGACCCTAGACAACGTGGTAATCAGTGGGCATAGTCCCAAGGGACTATGACCAACGTGATTACAATCACGTTGCGAAGTTCAAACGAACTTCGCATTGACCATTACTGGTCAACGCAGAAAGTCAAACAGAGTTTGACTTTCAGACTCGATAAAACAATAAAATAAGGAAAAGAACGAAAGAATACTTACGAAGGGTCCAAGATTCAAAGGTTCAAAGGTGTGGGTTTTGTGTTGAGGATGGATGGGTATTTATAGTAAAAGCACTACCGTTAGGATCGTTTCTTGGAAAAGGGGAAAAGATCTAGTCCGTACACTTGTTGAAAGGTTATGGAAGCTAAATTCCATCCTTATCTAGTGACTAAGCAAGTTAGAACATGTGGTGGTGGATCAAACATGTGCAACTTGTGATTAAATACACTTAATCTGGTCAGAAGGTGGGAAGCGGCCCGCTTTAGGATCAGCCAAACACAATGCGGGCCGCCTGAGGCTTCTGATCTGCATATATGTTTCAGAAATGACAGTTTCAGCCCCTGCACGTGTTTAAGGCCATTCCCGACACTTCTAAAGCCCGTAAAGCCAACTTTAAGGCCCTAAAATGTTGCCTAAACATTGTGGATATGAAACATGTTCAAAAATATGTCGGATGATGGTTCGTTTGGTCGTACGAACGCGATGTTCGCTTAATTACGACGGAATGCGCATAATCGCGAAAAACGATCCAAATGACGCAACGAATGGATTTTTTCTTAAGGCGAACACTAAAATATAATGTAGTCATGCTTACATAAATTTTTGGATGTCCAGATGTATTCAGAACGTAAGTTATGCGCGAAAATGCAAACTTGTGCACTTTTTGACACTTTTAGTCCCTGAATGTTCCAAAAGTTTATTTTAGCACACCAAACCCCTCAAAGCCTATTTCTAAGCTATGTAAAGGATATTTAAGGTGTGTTTAACTTATGGTCATGTTCCGGAATGTTCGTTACAGTTCAAATTGACATACTTTCGCAGTTTGTCATATTTAGTCCCTGTAAGCGAATTAACTTGTTTTTGCCATACCAAAGCCTTCAAAACTTATTTCTAAGTTATGTAAAGGTTATTTAAGGTATTTTGAGTATATGTTGATGTTCCGGAGTATTTCTCGCATTAAACTGAGTACGTTTACGCACTAGTTTGCGTATAACTCTCCAGAAAGCGATGTAGAGTTTGAAATTACATAAAAGTCAAAACATGAAAAATGTAAAACACAATCAAACAAACATTGGGATCAAATAACATTGTTTTATTGATAACAGAACTGTTCATAGTGATAACAAGCACAGTTGTTACAGTCTCCCCTACTTGTGGAAATTTCGTCCCGAAATTTATTTAGAGGAAACTCGTGGAAAAAGATGTGGATATTTCGCCTTCATTTGGTCTTCGCGTTCCCAAGTAAACTCAGGTCCACGTTTTGCTTCCCAGCGAACTTTGACCAAAGGAATGCGCTTGCGTTTAAGCCACTTGACTTCACGTTCCATGATTTCCACTGGTTTCTCAACAAATTTCAGTGTTTTGCCAACACGAATTTCGTCAAGCGGTATGGAGAAGTTCTCATCAGCTGTACACTTCTTGAGATTGGACACGTGAAAAGTTGGATGAACATTTCCCAGTTCAGGAGGTAACTCAAGTCTGTAGGCTACCTTTCCGATTCTTTCGACAATCTTGAATGGTCCAACATATCTAGGTGCAAGTTTTCCTTTCTTTCCAAATCTGATCACACCTTTCCAAGGTGAGACCTTAAGTAATACTCGATCACCGACTTGAAATTCAAAGGCTTTGCGTTTTGGGTCCGCGTAAATCTTCTGACGGCTTCTAGCTGCCTGAAGGTTATCACGAACTTTCTTGACCTTGTCAGTTGTCTCTAAAATGAGGGCAGGTCCAGTAAGTTGAGCCTCGCCAATCTCATTCCAGCAGACTGGTGAACGACATTTTCGACCATAGAGAGCTTCGAAAGGAGCCATTCCGATGCTAGTGTGATAACTGTTGTTGTAGGAGAATTCAATCAATTTAAGATGTGAATCCCAGCTACCACCAAAATCGATCACACAAGCTCTTAGCATATCCTCCAGAGTCTGGATTGTTCTCTCAGATTGACCATCCGTTTGCGGATGATAAGCTGTGCTCAGATTAAGTTGGGTCCCCATGGCAGATTGCATGGTTCTCCAAAAATGAGAAGTGAAACGAGCATCTCTGTCAGAAATGATGTTCAAAGGAACACCATGTCGAGCTACAATTTCATCTACATAGATTTGAGCAAGTCTGTCAGTAGGAAAATCCTCACGGATTGGCAAGAAATGCGCTGACTTTGTAAGACGATCAACGACTACCCAGATGGCATCATGACCTTTCTTTGTGCGTGGGAGTTTGGTAACAAGATCCATAGTAATGTTTTCCCATTTCCAAACTGGGATCTCTGGTTGCTCCAATAAACCAGAAGGACGCTGATGTTCAGCCTTAACCTTTAGACAAGTAAGGCATTTGGATACGTATAAGGCAATGTCTTTCTTCATACCAGGCCACCAATAGTGAATACGAAGATCCTTATACATTTTATCTGAGCCCGGATGAATAGAATAACGAGACTTATGGGCTTCATCCATAAGCAAGGGACGAAGATCATCTAGACTTGGGACCCACAAACGGTCCATGAAGTAATATGATCCATTGTCCTTCAGTTCCAGAGCAGGTGTTATGTGATAGGGAAATTCCTTATCCATCAAACCTTGTGAAACACAAGATTGCTGAGCTTGAGAAATGCGTGCTTGAATATCGGATCGAGCTTGAATAACAGATTGAACACGTACACAATGAAGCTTAGTATGTTCCTTACGACTCAATGCATCAGCTACGACATTCGCCTTACCAGGATGGTAGCGAATTTCGCAGTCGTAGTCGTTTAAAAGCTCAACCCAACGTCGCTGTCTCATGTTGAGTTCTTTCTGGTTGAAGATATGCTGAAGACTTTTGTGGTCAGTGAAAACCACACATTTTGTACCGTACAAATAGTGTCTCCAGATTTTGAGAGCAAAGACAACTGCACCCAACTCAAGATCATGAGTGGTGTAGTTCTTCTCATGTATCTTCAATTGTCTTGATGCATAGGCTATGACTTTGTTCCTTTGCATCAGAACACAGCCAAGACCTAATTTCGATGCATCACAATACACAACAAAATCATCATCACCCTCAGGCAATGATAGAACAGGCGCATCGCAAAGCTTCTGCTTCAGGTGTTGAAAAGCTTCCTCTTGTTTGAATCCCCAGTAAAAGGGCATTTTCTTCTGAGTTAGAGTAGTAAGAGGAACTGCAATCTTAGAGAAGTTTTCAATGAAGCGGCGATAATAACCCGCTAGACCAAGAAAAGAACGAACTTCAGTAGGAGTAGTAGGCGTATCCCAATCCTTAATCGCACTGATCTTGGAGGGATCTACATGAACACCTCGTTCGTTGATAATGTGTCCCAAAAATTGAACTTCTTTAAGCCAAAATTCGCACTTGGAGAATTTGGCGAAAAGTTGCTCTTTCTTCAGGAGTTCCAGAGTAAGACGAAGATGCTGCTCGTGATCAGCTCGTGTCTTAGAGTAAATCAAGATGTCGTCAATAAAAACAATGACGAACTGATCCAAATAAGGTTTGCAGACCCTATTCATTAAGTCCATGAAAACAGCAGGAGCATTAGTCAAACCGAATGGCATGACTGTGAACTCGTAATGTCCATAACGAGTACGGAATGCTGTCTTCGGAATGTCTTCTTCTTGCACCCGAAGTTGATGATATCCAGATCGCAGATCGATCTTCGAAAAATAAGAAGCGCCTTGTAACTGATCAAAGAGGTCGTCTATGCGAGGTAGAGGATATCGATTTTTGATGGTAAGCTTGTTAAGCTCACGATAATCGATACACATCCTAAAGGATCCATCCTTCTTCTTGACAAAAAGAACGGGAGCACCCCACGGTGAAAAACTAGGACGTATAAAACCTTTGTCAGAGAGCTCCTGAAGCTGTATAGACAACTCTTGCATCTCCGACGGTGCAAGACGATATGGAGCTCTGGCAATGGGGTTTGCACCAGGTACGAGATCAATGCGGAACTCGACTTGGCGTGCTGGAGGTAGACCAGGTAAATCTTCAGGGAACACTTCAGAATAATCCCGAACGACAGGAATATCTGAAATAGACTTACCCTTGCCTTTATCTTCTGTAATATGTGCTAAGAAAGCCACATAGTTCTTCTGCAGATACTTCCGAGCTTTAAAACAAGACATGAGTTTGAGACCACTGGTAGGCTTCTCACCTTGAACTTGCAGGATCTCGCCTGTCGAAAGCAGCACACGAACAATCTTCTTAGAACAAACTATCTCTGCGTGATGCTTGGATAACCAATCCATTCCCACAATAACGTCGAAGCTTCCAAGTTGCATAGGCGCGAGGTCAATAGGAAAAAGATGATCATTTAGGTTCAACTGGCAGTTGCGAAGAACAGAATCGAGAATAATGGGTTCACCACTAGCAACCTCTACTGTCAAAGATTTGCCTAGTTTCGTTCTAGACACTCGAAGCATTTGCTCAAAAGACAAAGACACGAAACTCTTATCGGCACCGGAATCGAAAAGAACAGATGCAGGCTGATTATTAATAAAGAACGTACCGTTCACCACATTATCGTCAGCCTGTGCCTCTTGGGCATTCATGTTAAAAACTCGGCCTCGAGCCGGAGCCGGATTCTGGTTCTGGTTCTGGTTCTGGTTGGCTAGCCTTGGGCACCGGTTCCTGTAGTGGGTCAGATCCCCACAATTGTAACAAGCACCTGGTGGGTATTGTGGTCTTGCAGCTTGACCTTGTTGCGGAGCAGGAGGCTGAGCAACTTGTTGAGCCGGGTTCTGAACCGCGGGATTCTGAGCAGATCGACAAACATTGGCGAGATGGCCTGATTTCCCACAGTTAGTACAGAAACGGCATGGAAGTTGCGGCTGGTGGTGACTGTTGCATCTATTGCACAAAGGTGCATTCCCTGTATAGGGTTTCTTTGCTGGAAACTGTGCGGGTTGGTTGGGAGCTGCCTGATTAGCTTGGGCAGTGACAGCAAAATTTTGGGAAGCCTTACGCTTCCTTGACCTCTTCGAAGAACCAGAGTTCTTTCCATTCAAGTTTTGACCTTTCTTGCTATCTTCCTTGTCAGCCGACTGCTTCTTGCCCTTGTCACCCTTCCGGTGTAACTTGTTCTTCCTGATCTGCGACTCAGTCAATGTCGCAGATAACTCGATCGCCTGACGGAGTGTGGCAGGGTTACTACCAGTAAGAATGTCTTGTACCGAGTCAGGTAGACCATCGATGTATCTCTCGATAGCCTTGTCGAGTGGGGTGACCATTGTTGGGCAAAGCAGACTCAA
The DNA here is from genome assembly GCA_030545235.1 of Helianthus tuberosus. Classification (NCBI taxonomy): domain Eukaryota; kingdom Viridiplantae; phylum Streptophyta; class Magnoliopsida; order Asterales; family Asteraceae; genus Helianthus; species Helianthus tuberosus. The sequence continues at coordinate 110,634,212 of CM060409.1, forward strand.
TTCTTCAAACCGATCAGTATAAGCCCTGTGCTCACCACTATCTTGCTTCAAAACATCAAACTCTTTCTCCAACGCTCGCTGTTCATGGCGAGGACAGAATTCCCTCATCATAAGGGCTCTAAGTTCAGCCCATGTCTGTGCGAGAGCGACTTCTGCACCTTGGTCTCTCATAACCCCGTTCCACCATGTCAAAGCCCTCTTCTGAAATACGCTCGAGGAGAACTCGACCTTGCGATTATCCGGACACTGCACATGGCGAAAAGTATTCTCTATGCTCTCGAACCACTGAAGAAGCCCAGTCGCTCCCTCAGAACCACTATACTTGAGTGGTTTAGCCTGGTTAAAATCCTTGTATTTGCATGGAACATTGTTGTTGTTGTTGGCTTGGTTCCATTGAGCAAAGAGATTTGGAAACTGAGCAGCCATCTGCTGCGCAATAATTTCTGCCAGCTCGGCAGTTGCTATCTGATTTTCGCGTCGAGGAGGCATTCTAAAAGAGGAAAACATGAAAGGAAACGAGTGAGATGATTGGATGAAAAGAATGAGATGAAACAAAATCAACAAAAGCAAAGATGGTGGTCATTCGTCCGTATCACAAAGCAAACAAACGACTCACAGTGACTAATCAAAGTAAATGGGTCAAAAATAATGTATAATGAAGACATGCTCGCCTATAAGTGAACACTCATCCCAAGAATTCCCAGGTAAGCACAACTGGTCTCTGCGTCTGGTTGAGATGTATACGAAGTGCTTGCCTAGATAGAAAACTCAGAATACAGGCATTCACCCTTCCAGTTTGCACACGTTCACATTATTTAAAACCCAAAACGTTTGACGGGATTTTTGAAAATTAGAAGGCACAAGGCCAAAAAACCAAACTTGAAAAGGGTTCAAAACCATAAAACAGAGGGTTCAAAACCTTACAATTGAGGGTTCAAAACCTTGTAAAAATTTATTCAAAAACAGATGATTGTTGTTCAAAAATCGTTTCGGAAAAATTTTTGGTTCCTTGTTTTGTTAATCACCTAAGGATAGGTGATGTACATGTTTTAAGATCTAAACACAAGATAGCTTGTGTTAGGTTCCTAGAAAAGTTATAGTCTAGGTCAAAGCATTACTAATAACCTAATTCCCTATAACCATTGGCTCTGATACCAACTCTTCTGTCACACCCCGACCGCGTAAAACAACAAATCGCGGCGGAAACATCGGGGCGTGTTGCGACAGAATTAATTGTTTCATAACCATGGCACACAAAGTGTATTTTATTTATTAAACAAGGGTGTTACATTGTTTCAAACAGGAAATTTACGAGTTCAGAACATAATTAAACATAGTCTAGCTTCTTTTAAATCCTCTAAGGCACAGGTCCGCCCTAGTATCATGATCAACATCCTATGGAAAAGCACCTGAAAACACATGTGAAAATAGGTACGTCAGCATAAAAATGCCTGTGAGATACATAGGTTTTGTGAAAATAAGATTCATGACTTACGTTTGAGAAAATGTTTAGTCATGAACCTTGTTATTTGCTTTGTCTTGTAAATCATTTGAAAACAATAAGATCAGATGATATGTATAAGTAATTGTCAGGTTAAATAAATATCCATGTAAAAAGATGTGTTTGTATAAGATAAGTTGTTTGTAAATCAATGTCTTGTGAAAAGCATGTTATTTGTATAAAATGTTCTATGTCTCAAACTGAAATGATTCAAATAACGTTACGCCATGTAATACCATACAAACACTTATATATAGGAAGTACCAGCGGCGTATCCACCATGCTTGTATCATATTACACATGCATCGTTAACTTAATCACTTAATCAAACCAAACCAATTGTCAAATGTATTGAAAGATATGTCAAAGTGTTTATGTCAAGATGTAAATCATATCAAAATGTCTATGTCAAATATCCATGTCAAATGTCTATGTCAAATATCCATGTCAAATGTCTATGTCAAAATGTCAAGTATGGCAAGTGAAATGTCTCAACTAAACCATATGCACAAAAACAAAGTATTGAAGTAAAACATGGTTTAAATCAACGCTATGTTTTGTGTAAATGCATGCAACTATTTAATATGAACATTCATGCGGTATTGTGAAAATGCATACATCCAAGCCTGGCGACTGTGGTGATAAACCCTTTAAACAAATTAAAGGTCTATCTGTCTTTATGTCAACGAATTCGGTCATTCCTTTCTGTCCCCTTACCCTGGGATGTCCGGAACGGGAGTTGTCAATTCCTATGGTACCACTACCTACTAACGAACGGCGTAGCTAATGTTAATGGATATATTGTCCCATGTAAACAAACCAAATGTCATAACAAAATGTGAGCATGTGAAAACAATGCACTAAGTATGTAATCAAATGAACATACATAGCGTGAAATGTCGTGTAAAACGATGTACTAAGTAATGCACACAATGGGCATACCTAGCATGAAATGTCATGTAAAACAATGTACTAAGTAATGCACACATTGGGCACACCTAGCAGGAAATGTCATGTAAAACAATGTACTAAGTAATGCACACAATGGGCACACCTAGCAGGAAATGTTATGAAATCATGTACTATAATGTACTAACGAACATAGCATGTATATGATGTGAAAACAGGAAAGCATGAAAGTAACAAGTAGGCACATGTGTTCCACCCCAAAACAGTTTGGAAAACAGTAAAAGAGGGGTTCAATGTACTCACTTGAGATTGCTCAGTTGTATAAAGATAACCACCAAGTAATGCTATAGATCTCGGAATCAAACGGCACCTAGTATAGGTAACTATGTTAATAAACCGGACCTATCTCGGAAGACTGGGTAGCATTAGGGTTTGTAAACCAAATGAGTGTCGGAACTCACGTGATATGGTTTAACAAAGCCTACATGCTAAATGAAACTTAACCTATGTCTTACTGACCCATTATGATCCGTTTAGGTAGCTTATGCTACTTTAACGCATCGTGCGCGTGAAACGCGTTTGGACCGCCTAACTAGTCCTATGACAAGTATTATATGCCTAAACATGTTACATAATCAGTTACGTGACAAAGGTTTAGGTTACATATGCTTAATTACCAATTATACATGAAAAGGGTATTCTGGTAATTTACCTAAGGCATATAAACTACCTATCATACAACTACTTAAACGATGTGACCATAGGGTATAACCTCGGAAGGTTATTCCCTACCTACTATGGTCACCTAATGTGTTTGGTCGGATCCTAATGATCGACCAAACTGGGTCGGGTTCGAAGGTATAGGCGATTTATTAGATCGCCTACCCTACGACCCTAGACAACGTGGTAATCAGTGGGCATAGTCCCAAGGGACTATGACCAACGTGATTACAATCACGTTGCGAAGTTCAAACGAACTTCGCATTGACCATTACTGGTCAACGCAGAAAGTCAAACAGAGTTTGACTTTCAGACTCGATAAAACAATAAAATAAGGAAAAGAACGAAAGAATACTTACGAAGGGTCCAAGATTCAAAGGTTCAAAGGTGTGGGTTTTGTGTTGAGGATGGATGGGTATTTATAGTAAAAGCACTACCGTTAGGATCGTTTCTTGGAAAAGGGGAAAAGATCTAGTCCGTACACTTGTTGAAAGGTTATGGAAGCTAAATTCCATCCTTATCTAGTGACTAAGCAAGTTAGAACATGTGGTGGTGGATCAAACATGTGCAACTTGTGATTAAATACACTTAATCTGGTCAGAAGGTGGGAAGCGGCCCGCTTTAGGATCAGCCAAACACAATGCGGGCCGCCTGAGGCTTCTGATCTGCATATATGTTTCAGAAATGACAGTTTCAGCCCCTGCACGTGTTTAAGGCCATTCCCGACACTTCTAAAGCCCGTAAAGCCAACTTTAAGGCCCTAAAATGTTGCCTAAACATTGTGGATATGAAACATGTTCAAAAATATGTCGGATGATGGTTCGTTTGGTCGTACGAACGCGATGTTCGCTTAATTACGACGGAATGCGCATAATCGCGAAAAACGATCCAAATGACGCAACGAATGGATTTTTTCTTAAGGCGAACACTAAAATATAATGTAGTCATGCTTACATAAATTTTTGGATGTCCAGATGTATTCAGAACGTAAGTTATGCGCGAAAATGCAAACTTGTGCACTTTTTGACACTTTTAGTCCCTGAATGTTCCAAAAGTTTATTTTAGCACACCAAACCCCTCAAAGCCTATTTCTAAGCTATGTAAAGGATATTTAAGGTGTGTTTAACTTATGGTCATGTTCCGGAATGTTCGTTACAGTTCAAATTGACATACTTTCGCAGTTTGTCATATTTAGTCCCTGTAAGCGAATTAACTTGTTTTTGCCATACCAAAGCCTTCAAAACTTATTTCTAAGTTATGTAAAGGTTATTTAAGGTATTTTGAGTATATGTTGATGTTCCGGAGTATTTCTCGCATTAAACTGAGTACGTTTACGCACTAGTTTGCGTATAACTCTCCAGAAAGCGATGTAGAGTTTGAAATTACATAAAAGTCAAAACATGAAAAATGTAAAACACAATCAAACAAACATTGGGATCAAATAACATTGTTTTATTGATAACAGAACTGTTCATAGTGATAACAAGCACAGTTGTTACAGCCATTCGTTGTCGTATATGAGCAATTCTCTCAGTCGTGTCTACCACAAGTTCTGGGCATGTGATTTGGTTGTCACCGACTTCTGCCCAACAAAGAGGTGATCGGCATTTACGTCCGTACAATGCCTCAAACGGAGCGGCTTGGATGCTGGTGTGGTAGCTGTTGTTATACGAAAACTCCACTAACGGGAGGTGCTTTTCCCAGCCATTACCAAAATCGATTACACATGCCCTAAGCATGTCTTCAAGGGTCTGGATGGTACGTTCAGATTGCCCATCCGTCTGTGGATGATATGTCGTGCTCATGTCTAATCGAGAGCCAAAGGACTTGTGCATAGCTTGCCACAATTCAGATGTAAAACGTGAGTCACGATCAGAGATGATGGAGGTTGGCACTCCGTGCCTTGATACCACTTCCTTTAGGTAAATGTCTGCAAGAGTAGAAAAATTATCCGTTTCCTTGATGGCCAAGAAGTGTGCAGACTTAGTCAATCGATCCACTATCACCCAAATAGTGTCATTTCCGCGTTGAGATCTAGGCAGGCCAGTAACAAAATCCATGGAAAGTTTCTCCCATTTCCATGTCGGGATCTCTGGTTGTTGGAGTAGGCCTGATGGTTTCTAGTACTCGGTCTTGACCTTAGCACAAGTCAGGCATTTGCTAACGTAGGTTGCTATGTGGGATTTCATACCAGGCCACCAATACGTAGCCTTGAGATCGTGGTACATCTTATCCGAACCAGGATGTACCGAATAACGAGACTTATGTGCTTCATCCATCACAAGCTCGCGTAAGTTTCCATAAAGTGGAACCCAGATGCGCCCGTTTACATAGTAGGCACCGTCTTCCTTTTGTTCTAACCGTTTCCTCGATCCTCGTAAGGACTCAGCCTTGATGTTTTCTGCCTTCAATGCTTCAACCTGAGCATCTCGTATCTGGGTAGGAAGACTAGATTGGATGGTAAGTTGTAACGCTCGCACACGTTTAGGTATAGTATCCCTTCGACTGAGGGCGTCGGCCACAACATTGGCTTTACCCGGATGGTACTTGATCGCACATTCGTAATCATTCAAGAGCTCGACCCATTGGCATTGTCGCATGTTTAACTCCTTTTGCTTGAAGATATGCTCGAGACTCCAGTGATCGGTGTAAATGGTGCACTTGGTACCGTACAGGTAATGTCTCCATATCTTAAGTGCGAAGACAACTGCTCCCAATTCCAGGTCGTGCGTAGTGTAGTTCCTTTCGTGAACTTTAAGTTGGTGCGATGCGTAGGCAATGACCTTGTCACGTTGCATCAACACGCAACCAAGTCCTTGGATGGAAGCGTCGCAATAAACCACAAAATCATCTGTGCCTTCATGTAACAACTGTGCTTGTAATCACTATGAACAGTTCTGTTATCAATAAAACAATGTTATTTGATCCCAATGTTTGTTTTGTTATGTTATACATTTTTCATGTTTTGACTTTTATGTAATTTCAAACTCTACATCGCTTTCTGGAGAGTTATACGCAAACTAGTGCGTAAACGTACTCAGTTTAATGCGAGAAATACTCCGGAACATCAACATATACTCAACATACCTTAAATAACCTTTACATAACTTAGAAATAAGTTTTGAAGGCTTTGGTATGGCAAAAACAAGTTAATTCGCTTACAGGGACTAAAAATGACAAACTGCGAAAGTATGTCAATTTGAACTGTAACGAACATTCCGGAACATGACCATAAGTTAAACACACCTTAAATATCCTTTACATAGCTTAGAAATAGGCTTTGAGGGGTTTGGTGTGCTAAAATAAACTTTTGGAACATTCAGGGACTAAAAGTGTCAAAAAGTGCACAAGTTTGCATTTTCGCGCATAACTTACGTTCTGAATACATCTGGACATCCAAAAATTTATGAAAGCATGACTACATTATATTTTAGTGTTCGCCATAAGAAAAATCCATTCGTTGCGTCATTTGGATCGTTTTTCGCACTTATGCGCATTCCGTCGTAATTAAGCGAACATCGCGTTCGTACGACCAAACGAACCATCATCCGGCATATTTTTGAGTATGTTTTGAGTTCCCTATACTTTAACTTCATTTTAGAGCCTTGAAATGAGGTTAACGGGGTTCAAACGCATCGAAAAAGGGCTTAAACACGTGCAGGGACCATTGCTGCCAATTTTCAAACATTCTGATTCAGGGGAGGTGCTCGCGTAGCGCGACGCCTATGGGGCTACCTGTCGCGCTACGCGACTGACTATCTGGGCAGATTCAATGTTTCTAATTACAAGTTGCAACTAATTGATTCTTAACCACATGTTTTAAGTTGATGTGTCACTAAGATAAGGAGCATATGTGGTTCCATAACATTCCGACAAGTGTACGCACGAGATTCGATCACGTTATTCAAGAAACGATCCTAACGGTTACCCGAAAACTATATATACCCCATGCCTTTCATTGTTTTAAAGCACTAGAATCTTTTTAGTTGTGTTCTAAGTTGAAACCTTGTTTCATACCTGAACTATACTGATCTAGATTAGCATTCGGGGACCCTTCGTAAGTATTCTTTTGTTCTTTTCCTTATTTTTACTGCTTTTCGAGTCAGAAAGTCAAACTTTGTTTGACTTTCAGCGTTGACCAGTAATGGTCAATGCGAAGTTCGTTAGAACTTCGCAACGTGATTGTAATCACGATGGTCATAGTCCCTTGGGACTATGCCTACTGATTACCACGTTGTCTAGGGTCGTAGAGTAAGCAATCTAATAAATCGCTTATACCTCGAACCCGACCCAGTTTGGTCGATCATTAGGATCCGACCAAATACATTAGGTGACCATAGTAGGTAGGGAATAACCTTCCGAGGTTATACCCTATGGTCACATCGTTTAAGTAGTTGTATGATAGGTAGTTTATATGCCTTAGGTAAATTACCAGAATACCCTTTTCATGTATAATTGGTAATTAAGCATATGTAACCTAAACCTTTGTCACGTAACTGATTATGTAACATGTTTAGGCATATAATACTTGTCATAGGACTAGTTAGGCGGTCCGAACGCGTTTCACGCGCACGATGCGTTAAAGTAGCATAAGCTGCCTAAACGGATCATAATGGGTCAATAAGACTTAGGTTAAGTTTCATTTAGCATGTAGGCTTTGTTAAACCATATCACGTGAGTTCCGACACTCATTTGGTTTACAAACCCTAATGCTACCCAGTCTTCCGAGATAGGTCCGGTTTTTAACATAGTTACCTATACTAGGTGCCGTTTGATTCCGAGATCTATAGCATTACTTGGTGGTTATCTTTAGACAACTGAGCAATCTCAAGTGAGTACATAGACCCCTCTTTTACTGTTTTCCAAACTGTTTTGGGGTGGAACACATGTGCCTACTTGTTACTTTCATGCTTTCCTGTTTTCACATCATATACATGCTATGTTCGTTAGTACATTATAGTACATGATTTCATTTCATCTTATGCTAGGTGTGCCCATTGTGTGCATTACTTAGTACATTGTTTTACATGACATTTCCTGCTAGGTGTGCCCATTGTGTGCATTACTTAGTACATTGTTTTACATGACATTTCTTGCTAGGTGTGCCCATTGTGTGCATTACTTAGTACATCGTTTTACATGACATTTCACGCTACGTATGTTCATTTGATTACATACTTAGTGCATCGTTTTCACATGCTCACATTTTGTTATGACATTTGGTTTGTTTACATGGGACAATACATTCATTAACATTAGCTACGCCGTTCGTTAGTAGGTAGTGGTACCATAGGAATTGACAACTCCCGTTCCGGACATCCCAGGGTAAGGGGACAGAAAGGAATGACCGAATTCGTTGACATAAGACAGATAGACCTTTAATTTGTTTAAAGGGTTTATCACCACAGTCGCCAGGCTTGGATGTATGCATTTTCACAATACCGCATAAATGTTCATATTAAATAGTTGCATGCATTTACACAAGACATAGCTTTGATTTAAACCAAGTTTTACTTCAATACTTTGTTTTTGTGCATATGGTTTAGTTGAGACATTTCACTTGCCATACATGACATTTTGACATAGACATTTGACATGGATATTTGACATAGACATTTGACATGGATATTTTGACATAGACATTTGACATGGATATTTGACATAGACATTTGACATGGATATTTGACATAGACATTTGACATGATTTACATCTTGACATAAACACTTTGACATATTATTCAATACATTTGACAATTTGGTTAAACATAGACTTCTTACATTGGTTGGTTTGGTTTGATTAAGTGATTAAGTTAACGATGCGTGTGTAATATGATACAAGCATGGTGGATACGCCGCTGGTACTTCCTATATATAAGTGTTTGTATGGTATTACATGGCGTAACGTTATTTGAATCATTTCAGTTTGAGACATAGAACATTTTATACAAATAACATACTTTTCACAAGACATTGATTTACAAACAACTTATCTTATACAAACACATTTTTACATGGTTATTTATTTAACCTGACATTTACTTATAAATATCATCTGACCTTATTGTTTTCAAATGATTTACAAAACAAAGCAAAGTACGGGGTTCATGATTAAACATTTTCTTAAACTCAAGTCATGAATCCTGTTTTCACAAAACCTATGTATCTCACAGGCATTTTTATGCTGACGTACCTATTTTCACATGTGTTTTCAGGTGCTTTTCCATAGGATGTTGATCATGATACTAGGGCGGACCTGTGCCTTAGAGACTTTAAAAGAAGATAGACTATGTTTAATTATGTTCTGAACTCTTTAATTTCCTGTTTGAAACAATGTAACACCCTTGTTTAATAAATAAAATACACTTTGTGTGCCATGGTTATGAAACAATTAATTCTGTCGCAACACGCCCCGATGTTTCCGCCGCGATTTGTTGTTTTACGCGGTCGGGGTGTGACAGAAGAGTTGGTATCAGAGTCAATGGTTATAGGGAATTAGGTTATTAGTAATGCTTTGACCTAGACTATAACTTTTCTAGGAACCTAACACAAGTTATCTTGTGTTTAGATCTTAAAACATGTACGTCACCTATCCTTAGGTGATTAACAAAACAAGGAACCAAATTTTTTTTTTCCGAAACGATTTTTTGAAAAACAATCATCTGTTTTTGAATAAATTTTTACAAGGTTTTGAACCCTCAATTGTAAGGTTTTGAACCCTCTGTTATATGGTTTTGAACCCTTTTCAGTTTGGTTTTTGGCCTTGTGCCTTCTAATTTTCAAAATCCCGTCAAACGTTTTGGGTTTTAAATAATGTGAACATGTGCAAACTGGAAGGGTGAATGCCTGTATTCTGGGTTTTCTGTCTAGGTAAGCACTTCGTATACATCTCAAACAGACGCGAGACCAGTTGTGCTTACCTGGGAATTCTTGGGATGAGTGTTCACTTATAGGCGAGCATGTCTTCATTTTACATTATTTCTGACCCATTTACTTTGATTAGTCACTGTGTGTCGTTTGTTTGCTTTGTGATACGGACGAATGACCACCATCTTTGCTTTTGTTGATTTTGTTTCATCTCATTCTTTTCATCCAGTCATCTCACTCGTTTCCTTTCATGTTTTCCTCTTTTAGAATGCCTCCTCGACGCGAGAACCAGATAGCTACTGCCGAGCTGGCAGAAATTATTGCGCAGCAGATGGCTGCTCAATTCCCAAATCTCTTTGCTCAATGGAACCAGGCCAACAACAACAACAATGTTCCATGCAAATACAAGGATTTTAACCAGGCTAAACCACTCAAGTTTAGTGGTTCTGAGGGAGCGACTGGGCTTCTTCAGTGGTTCGAGAGCATAGAGAATACTTTTCGCCATGTGCAGTGTCCGGATAATCGCAAGGTCGAGTTCTCCTCGAGCGTATTTCAGAAGAGGGCTTTGACATGGTGGAACGGGGTTATGAGAGACCGGGGTGTAGAAGTTGCTCTCGCACAGACATGGGCTGAACTTAGAGCCCTTATGATGAGGGAATTCTGTCCTCGCCATGAACAGCGAGCGTTGGAGAAAGAGTTTGATGTTTTGAAGCAAGATAGTGGTGAGCACAGGGCTTATACTGATCGGTTTGAAGAATTGAGTCTGCTTTGCCCAACAATGGTCACCCCACTCGACAAGGCTATCGAGAGATACATCGATGGCCTACCTGACTCGGTACAAGACATTCTTACTGGTAGTAACCCTGCCACACTTCGTCAGGCGATCGAGTTATCTGCGACATTGACTGAGTCGCAGATCCGGAAGAACAAGTTACACAGGAAGGGTGACAAGGGCAAGAAGCAGTCGGCTGACAAGGAAGATAGCAAGAAAGGTCAAAACTTGAATGGAAAGAACTCTGGTTCTTCGAAGAGGTCAAGGAAGCGTAAGGCTTCCCAAAATTTTGCTATCACTGCCCAAGCTAATCTGGCAGCTCCCAACCAACCTGCACAGCCTCCAGCAAAGAAACCCTAAACAGGGAATGCACCTTTGTGCAATAGATGCAACAGTCACCACCAGCCGCAACTTCCATGCCGTTTCTGTACTAACTGTGGGAAATCAGGCCATCTTGCCAATGTTTGTCGGTCTACTCAGAATCCCGCGGTTCAGAACCCGGCTCAACAAGTTGCTCAGCAACAGGGTCAAGCTGCACGACCACAATACCCACCGGGTGCTTGTTACAATTGTGGGGATCTGACCCACTATAGAAATCGGTGCCCAAGGCTAGCCAACCAGAACCAGAACCAGAACCAGAACCAGAATCAGGCTCCGGCTCCGGCTCGAGGCCGAGTTTTTAACATGAATGCCCAAGAGGCACAGGCTGACGATAATGTGGTGAACGGTACGTTCTTTATTAATAATCAGCCTGCATCTGTTCTTTTCGATTCTGGTGCCGATAAGAGTTTCGTGTCTTTATCTTTTGAGCAAATGTTTCAAGTGTCTAGAACGAAACTAGGCAAATCTTTGACAGTAGAGGTTGCTAATGGTGAACCCATTATTCTTGATTCTGTTCTTCGCAACTGCCAGTTGAATCTTAACGACCATCTTTTTCCTATTGACCTCGCGCCTATGCAACTTGGAAGCTTCGACGTTATTGTGGGAATGGATTGGTTATCCAAGCATCACGCAGAGATAGTTTGTTCTAAGAAGATTGTTCGTGTGCCACTTTCGACAGGCGAGATCCTGCAGGTTCAAGGTGAGAAGCCCACCGGTGGTTTCAAACTCATGTCTTGTTTTAAAGCTCGGAAGTATCTGCAGAAGAACTATGTGGCTTTCTTAGCACATGTTACAGAAGATAAAGGCAAGGGTAAGTCTATTTCAGATATTCCTGTCGTTCGGGATTATTCTGAAGTGTTCCCTGAAGATTTACCTGGTCTACCTCCAGCACGCCAAGTCGAGTTCCGCATTGATCTCGTACCTGGTGCAAATCCCATTGCCAGAGCTCCATATCGTCTTGCACCGTCTGAGATGCAAGAGTTGTCTAAACAGCTTCAGGAGCTCTCTGACAAAGGTTTTATCCGTCCCAGCTTTTCACCTTGGGGTGCTCCAGTTCTTTTTGTCAAGAAGAAGGATGGATCCTTTAGGATGTGTATCGATTATCGTGAGCTTAACAAGCTTACCATCAAGAATCGATATCCCCTACCTCGCATAGACGACCTCTTTGATCAGTTACAAGGCGCTTCTTATTTTTCGAAGATTGATCTGCGATCTGGATATCATCAACTTCGGGTGCAAGAAGAAGACATTCCGAAGACAGCATTCCGTACTCGTTATGGACATTACGAGTTCACAGTCATGCCATTCGGTTTGACTAATGCTCCTGCTGTTTTCATGGACTTAATGAATAGGGTCTGCAAACCTTATTTGGATCAGTTCGTCATTGTTTTTATTGACGACATCTTGATTTACTCTAAGACGCGAGCTGATCACGAGCAGCACCTTCGTCTTACTCTGGAACTCCTGAAGAAAGAGCAACTTTTCGCCAAATTCTCCAAGTGCGAATTTTGGCTTAAAGAAGTTCAATTTTTGGGGCACATTATCAACGAACAAGGTATTCATGTAGATCCCTCCAAGATCAGTGCGATTAAGGATTGGGATACGCCTACTACTCCTACTGAAGTTCGTTCATTTCTTGGTCTAGCGGGTTATTATCGCCGCTTCATTGAAAACTTCTCTAAGATTGCAGTTCCTCTAACTGCTCTAACTCAGAAGAAAATGCCCTTTTATTGGGGATTCAGACAAGAGGAAGCTTTTCAACACCTGAAGCAGAAGCTTTGCGATGCGCCTGTACTATCATTGCCTGAGGGTGATGATGATTTTGTCGTGTATTGTGATGCATCTAAATTGGGTCTTGGCTGTGTTCTAATGCAAAGGAACAAAGTCATAGCCTATGCATCAAGACAATTGAAGATACATGAGAAGAACTACACCACTCATGATCTTGAGTTGGGTGCAGTTGTTTTCGCTCTCAAGATCTGGAGACACTATTTGTACGGTACAAAATGTGTGGTTTTCACTGACCACAAAAGTCTTCAGCATATCTTCAACCAGAAAGAACTCAACATGAGACAGCGACGTTGGGTTGAGCTTTTAAACGACTATGACTGCGAAATTCGCTACCATCCTGGTAAGGCGAATGTCGTGGCTGATGCATTGAGTCGTAAGGAACGTACTAAGCTTCATTGTATACGTGTTCAATCTGTTATTCAAGCTCGATCCGATATTCAAGCCCGCATTTCTCAAGCTCAGCAATCTTGTGTTTCACAAGGTTTGATGGATAAGGAATTTCCCTATCACATAACACCTGCTCTTGAACTGAAGGACAATGGATCATATTATTTCATGGACCGTTTGTGGGTCCCAAGCCAGGATGATCTTCGTACCTTGCTTATGGATGAAGCCCATAAGTCTCGTTATTCTATTCATCCGGGCTCAGATAAAATGTATAAGGATCTTCGTATTCACTATTGGTGGCCTGGTATGAAGAAAGACATTGCCTTATACGTATCCAAATGCCTTACTTGTCTAAAGGTTAAGGCTGAACATCAGCGTCCTTCTGGTTTATTGGAGCAACCAGAGATCCCAGTTTGGAAATGGGAAAACATTACTATGGATCTTGTTACCAAACTCCCGCGCACAAAGAAAGGTCATGATGCCATCTGGGTAGTCGTTGATCGTCTTACAAAGTCAGCACATTTCTTGCCAATCCGCGAGGATTTTCCTACTGACAGACTTGCTCAAATCTATGTAGATGAAATTGTGGCTCGACATGGTGTTCCTTTGAACATCATTTCTGACAGAGATGCTCGTTTCACTTCTCATTTTTGGAGAACCATGCAATCTGCTATGGGAACCCAACTTAATCTGAGCACAGCTTATCATCCGCAAACGGATGGTCAATCTGAGAGAACAATCCAGACTCTGGAGGATATGCTCAGCTTGTGTGATCGATTTTGGTGGTAGCTGGGATTCACATCTTAAATTGATTGAATTCTCCTACAACAACAGTTATCACACTAGCATCAGAATGGCTCCTTTCGAAGCTCTCTATGGTCGAAAATGTCGTTCACCAGTCTGCTGGAATGAGATTGGCGAGGCTCAACTTACTGGACCTGCCCTCATTTTAGAGACAACTGACAAGGTCAAGAAAGTTCGTGATAACCTTCAGGCAGCTAGAAGCCGTCAGAAGATTTACGCGGACCCAAAACGCAAAGCCTTGGAATTTCAAGTCGGTGATCGAGTATTACTTAAGGTCTCACCTTGGAAAGGTGTGATCAGATTTGGAAAGAAGGGAAAACTTGCACCTAGATACGTTGGACCATTCAAGATCGTCGAAAGAATCGGAAAGGTAGCCTACAGACTTGAGTTACCTCCTGAACTTGGAAATGTTCATCCAACTTTTCACATATCAAATCTCAAGAAGTGTACAGCTGATGAGAACTACTCCATACCGCTTGACGAAATTCGTGTTGGCAAAACACTGAAATTTGTTGAGAAACCGGTGGAAATCATGGAACGTGAAGTCAAGTGGCTTAAACGCAAGCGCATTCCTTTGGTCAAAGTTCGCTGGGAAGCTAAACGTGGACCCGAGTTTACTTGGGAACGCGAAGATCAAATGAAAGCGAAATATCCGCATCTTTTTCCACGAGTTTCCTCTAAATAAATTTCGGGACGAAATTTCCACAAGTAGGGGAGACTGTAACAACTGTGCTTGTAATCACTATGAACAGTTCTGTTATCAATAAAACAATGTTATTTGATCCCAATGTTTGTTTTGTTATGTTATACATTTTTCATGTTTTGACTTTTTTGTAATTTCAAACTCTACATCGCTTTCTGGAGAGTTATACGCAAACTAGTGCATAAACGTACTCAGTTTAATGCGAGAAATACTCCGGAACATCAACATATACTCAACATACCTTAAATAACCTTTACATAACTTAGAAATAAGTTTTGAAGGCTTTGGTATGGCAAAAACAAGTTAATTCGCTTACAGGGACTAAAAATGACAAACTGCGAAAGTATGTCAATTTGAACTGTAACAAACATTCCGGAACATGACCATAAGTTAAACACACCTTAAATATCCTTTACATAGCTTAGAAATAGGCTTTGAGGGGTTTGGTGTGCTAAAATAAACTTTTGGAACATTCAGGGACTAAAAGTGTCAAAAAGTGCACAAGTTTGCATTTTCGCGCATAACTTACGTTCTGAATACATCTGGACATCCAAAAATTTATGAAAGCATGACTACATTATATTTTAGTGTTCGCCATAAGAAAAATCCATTCGTTGCGTCATTTGGATCGTTTTTCGCACTTATGCGCATTCCGTCGTAATTAAGCGAGCATCGCGTTCGTACGACCAAACGAACCATCATCCGGCATATTTTTGAGTATGTTTTGAGTTCCCTATACTTTAACTTCATTTTAGAGCCTTGAAATGAGGTTAACGGGGTTCAAACGCATCGAAAAAGGGCTTAAACACGTGCAGGGACCATTGCTGCCAATTTTCAAACATTCTGATTCAGGGGAGGTGCTCGCGTAGCGCGACGCCTATGGGGCTACCTGTCGCGCTACGCGACTGACTATCTGGGCAGATTCAATGTTTCTAATTACAAGTTGCAACTAATTGATTCTTAACCACATGTTTTAAGTTGATGTGTCACTAAGATAAGGAGCATATGTGGTTCCATAACATTCCGACAAGTGTACGCACGAGATTCGATCACGTTATTCAAGAAACGATCCTAACGGTTACCCGAAAACTATATATACCCCATGCCTTTCATTGTTTTAAAGCACTAGAATCTTATTAGTTGTGTTCTAAGTTGAAACCTTGTTTCATACCTGAACTATACTGATCTAGATTAGCATTCGGAGACCCTTTGTAAGTATTCTTTCGTTCTTTTCCTTATTTTTACTGCTTTTCGAGTCAGAAAGTCAAACTTTGTTTGACTTTCAGCGTTGACCAGTAATGGTCAATGCGAAGTTCGTTAGAACTTCGCAACGTGATTGTAATCACGATGGTCATAGTCCCTTGGGACTATGCCTACTGATTACCACGTTGTCTAGGGTCGTAGGGTAAGCAATCTAATAAATCGCTTATACCTCGAACCCGACCCAGTTTGGTCGATCATTAGGATCCGACCAAATACATTAGGTGACCATAGTAGGTAGGGAATAACCTTCCGAGGTTATACCCTATGGTCACATCGTTTAAGTAGTTGTATGATAGGTAGTTTATATGCCTTAGGTAAATTACCAGAATACCCTTTTCATGTATAATTGGTAATTAAGCATATGTAACCTAAACCTTTGTCACGTAACTGATTATGTAACATGTTTAGGCATATAATACTTGTCATAGGACTAGTTAGGCGGTCCGAACGCGTTTCACGCGCACGATGCGTTAAAGTAGCATAAGCTGCCTAAACGGATCATAATGGGTCAATAAGACTTAGGTTAAGTTTCATTTAGCATGTAGGCTTTGTTAAACCATATCACGTGAGTTCCGACACTCATTTGGTTTACAAACCCTAATGCTACCCAGTCTTCCGAGATAGGTCCGGTTTTTAACATAGTTACCTATACTAGGTGCCGTTTGATTCCGAGATCTATAGCATTACTTGGTGGTTATCTTTAGACAACTGAGCAATCTCAAGTGAGTACATAGACCCCTCTTTTACTGTTTTCCAAACTGTTTTGGGGTGGAACACATGTGCCTACTTGTTACTTTCATGCTTTCCTGTTTTCACATCATATACATGCTATGTTCGTTAGTACATTATAGTACATGATTTCATTTCATCTTATGCTAGGTGTGCCCATTGTGTGCATTACTTAGTACATTGTTTTACATGACATTTCCTGCTAGGTGTGCCCATTGTGTGCATTACTTAGTACATTGTTTTACATGACATTTCTTGCTAGGTGTGCCCATTGTGTGCATTACTTAGTACATCATTTTACATGACATTTCACGCTACGTATGTTCATTTGATTACATACTTAGTGCATCGTTTTCACATGCTCACATTTTGTTATGACATTTGGTTTGTTTACATGGGACAATACATTCATTAACATTAGCTACGCCGTTCGTTAGTAGGTAGTGGTACCATAGGAATTGACAACTCCCGTTCCGGACATCCCAGGGTAAGGGGACAGAAAGGAATGACCGAATTCGTTGACATAAGACAGATAGACCTTTAATTTGTTTAAAGGGTTTATCACCACAGTCGCCAGGCTTGGATGTATGCATTTTCACAATACCGCATAAATGTTCATATTAAATAGTTGCATGCATTTACACAAGACATAGCTTTGATTTAAACCAAGTTTTACTTCAATACTTTGTTTTTGTGCATATGGTTTAGTTGAGACATTTCACTTGCCATACATGACATTTTGACATAGACATTTGACATGGATATTTGACATAGACATTTGACATGGATATTTTGACATAGACATTTGACATGGATATTTGACATAGACATTTGACATGGATATTTGACATAGACATTTGACATGATTTACATCTTGACATAAACACTTTGACATATTATTCAATACATTTGACAATTTGGTTAAACATAGACTTCTTACATTGGTTGGTTTGGTTTGATTAAGTGATTAAGTTAACGATGCGTGTGTAATATGATACAAGCATGGTGGATACGCCGCTGGTACTTCCTATATATAAGTGTTTGTATGGTATTACATGGCGTAACGTTATTTGAATCATTTCAGTTTGAGACATAGAACATTTTATACAAATAACATACTTTTCACAAGACATTGATTTACAAACAACTTATCTTATACAAACACATTTTTACATGGTTATTTATTTAACCTGACATTTACTTATAAATATCATCTGACCTTATTGTTTTCAAATGATTTACAAAACAAAGCAAAGTACGGGGTTCATGATTAAACATTTTCTTAAACTCAAGTCATGAATCCTGTTTTCACAAAACCTATGTATCTCACAGGCATTTTTATGCTGACGTACCTATTTTCACATGTGTTTTCAGGTGCTTTTCCATAGGATGTTGATCATGATACTAGGGCGGACCTGTGCCTTAGAGACTTTAAAAGAAGATAGACTATGTTTAATTATGTTCTGAACTCTTTAATTTCCTGTTTGAAACAATGTAACACCCTTGTTTAATAAATAAAATACACTTTGTGTGCCATGGTTATGAAACAATTAATTCTGTCGCAACACGCCCCGATGTTTCCGCCGCGATTTGTTGTTTTACGCGGTCGGGGTGTGACAGAAGAGTTGGTATCAGAGTCAATGGTTATAGGGAATTAGGTTATTAGTAATGCTTTGACCTAGACTATAACTTTTCTAGGAACCTAACACAAGTTATCTTGTGTTTAGATCTTAAAACATGTACGTCACCTATCCTTAGGTGATTAACAAAACAAGGAACCAAATTTTTTTTTTCCGAAACGATTTTTTGAAAAACAATCATCTGTTTTTGAATAAATTTTTACAAGGTTTTGAACCCTCAATTGTAAGGTTTTGAACCCTCTGTTATATGGTTTTGAACCCTTTTCAGTTTGGTTTTTGGCCTTGTGCCTTCTAATTTTCAAAATCCCGTCAAACGTTTTGGGTTTTAAATAATGTGAACATGTGCAAACTGGAAGGGTGAATGCCTGTATTCTGGGTTTTCTGTCTAGGTAAGCACTTCGTATACATCTCAAACAGACGCGAGACCAGTTGTGCTTACCTGGGAATTCTTGGGATGAGTGTTCACTTATAGGCGAGCATGTCTTCATTTTACATTATTTCTGACCCATTTACTTTGATTAGTCACTGTGTGTCGTTTGTTTGCTTTGTGATACGGACGAATGACCACCATCTTTGCTTTTGTTGATTTTGTTTCATCTCATTCTTTTCATCCAGTCATCTCACTCGTTTCCTTTCATGTTTTCCTCTTTTAGAATGCCTCCTCGACGCGAGAACCAGATAGCTACTGCCGAGCTGGCAGAAATTATTGCGCAGCAGATGGCTGCTCAATTCCCAAATCTCTTTGCTCAATGGAACCAGGCCAACAACAACAACAATGTTCCATGCAAATACAAGGATTTTAACCAGGCTAAACCACTCAAGTTTAGTGGTTCTGAGGGAGCGACTGGGCTTCTTCAGTGGTTCGAGAGCATAGAGAATACTTTTCGCCATGTGCAGTGTCCGGATAATCGCAAGGTCGAGTTCTCCTCGAGCGTATTTCAGAAGAGGGCTTTGACATGGTGGAACGGGGTTATGAGAGACCGGGGTGTAGAAGTTGCTCTCGCACAGACATGGGCTGAACTTAGAGCCCTTATGATGAGGGAATTCTGTCCTCGCCATGAACAGCGAGCGTTGGAGAAAGAGTTTGATGTTTTGAAGCAAGATAGTGGTGAGCACAGGGCTTATACTGATCGGTTTGAAGAATTGAGTCTGCTTTGCCCAACAATGGTCACCCCACTCGACAAGGCTATCGAGAGATACATCGATGGCCTACCTGACTCGGTACAAGACATTCTTACTGGTAGTAACCCTGCCACACTTCGTCAGGCGATCGAGTTATCTGCGACATTGACTGAGTCGCAGATCCGGAAGAACAAGTTACACAGGAAGGGTGACAAGGGCAAGAAGCAGTCGGCTGACAAGGAAGATAGCAAGAAAGGTCAAAACTTGAATGGAAAGAACTCTGGTTCTTCGAAGAGGTCAAGGAAGCGTAAGGCTTCCCAAAATTTTGCTATCACTGCCCAAGCTAATCTGGCAGCTCCCAACCAACCTGCACAGCCTCCAGCAAAGAAACCCTAAACAGGGAATGCACCTTTGTGCAATAGATGCAACAGTCACCACCAGCCGCAACTTCCATGCCGTTTCTGTACTAACTATGGGAAATCAGGCCATCTTGCCAATGTTTGTCGGTCTACTCAGAATCCCGCGGTTCAGAACCCGGCTCAACAAGTTGCTCAGCAACAGGGTCAAGCTGCACGACCACAATACCCACCGGGTGCTTGTTACAATTGTGGGGATCTGACCCACTATAGAAATCGGTGCCCAAGGCTAGCCAACCAGAACCAGAACCAGAACCAGAACCAGAATCAGGCTCCGGCTCCGGCTCCGGCTCGAGGCCGAGTTTTTAACATGAATGCCCAAGAGGCACAGGCTGACGATAATGCCCAAGAGTTCTTGTAATTGCGTGGACAGTTCTTCAAGTTCTGACGGAGCTAGTCGATAAGGTGCACGAGCTATTGGTGCTGCTCAGGAGCTAGCTCGAATTGAAACTCGACTTGTCGATGAGGCGGAGGACCAGGTAGTTCCTCAGGAAATACCTCAGGAAAATTGCGCACAATAGGAATGTCTTCAATTCTCTTCTCTTCCATTGATGCGTCAGTAACGAGTGCTAGAATGGCAGTGTGGCCCTTTCGTAAACACTTCTGGGCCTTAAGGAAAGAGATAATGCCTACGACAGCACCACTTTTGTCGCCATGAATCACGAGGGGTTCTTTACCAGAACGAGGAATGCGGAGGATTTTCTCCTTGCAAATAATCTCTGCTTGATGATGAGATAACCAATCCATCCCGATAACAACGTCGAAACTACCCAGAACGATACGAATAAGATCGATAGAGAAGGTCTGACCAGCTAAGACAAGGTTACAACCCTTAACTATGTGTGTGGCTTCGAGACTTTTACCGTTTGCTAGCTCTACCATGTGTTTGGTGGTCAAAAGTGTTGGGGTGCGCTTCAGCATTTGACTAACTTTTAAGGACACATTGATGGGATTTTAACATGTTTATCAAAGCAATTTCATCCATATGAAATAAAAACGCAGCGGAATATAAGTTTAAAACATGTTACTTTTATAAGATATAAAACCATTTTTATGCAAAATCCCAAAACCCGGATCCATATATGAAGATGCATACTATCATATACAACCATAGGATGTTTAGAAAACTACCTTCCATGGAGTAATGGATGTGAAGAAGATGATGATTCTTGAAAATGGTTGTCTTCAAGAATAGAAAACCTCAAGCTTGTATACCCCAAGCTTCCAACAAACACCTCATGTTAGCTAGGATTTCTACACTTATGAACTCACTAGAAAAATCCTCTTGACAACCATCTCATGGCCGAAATATATAGAGGTTTTTCTAGTGTTCTTGCACTTGTAAATCAAACTTGAAAGACCCTTTTGAATAACCATCTCATGGCTGATTTCTAGAGAGCATTTTCTTGAGTTTGAAACTAAAAAAAACTTCTCAAATGGCACACATAGTTGGCCGATTTTTAGAGAGCTCTTTTAAGTCTTCCATAGTTCATCACTAGTTATTTTGCCATAGAAAATGTTTATAAATATAGAGAGAATTATTGCCACCCTACATGCCCAATTAAAACCCAAATTGGTTTTCTAAATAATTGCACTTGACAAACTAATAAATTATATGGATAATTTATTTTTGAGAGAATATTTTATTTTGTTATTTAATGGGTTAAATAACATAATAAAAGGTTGTATAAGTCTTATAACATATGATGTTATAATTTTATAAAAGTTATAAAATTAATCAAGACTTAAATTTTCTTTTATAAATTAAAGTCTTGATTAATTTTATAACTTTTATAAAATTATAACATCATATGTTATAAGACTTATACAACCTTTTATTATGTTATTTAACCCATTAAATAACAAAATAAAATATTCTCTCAAAAATAAATTATCCATATAATTTATTAGTTTGTCAAGTGCAATTATTTAGAAAACCAATTTCTAAATATTCTAAGTGTTGATATTTATTTATTTGATCATATCATAAATAAATATTGTAAGTGTTTGTCTAGCTTGTTATTGGGTATGACTCGACTTGGATCATAACGTACTAGCCACATCAATTTAATATGTGTCTTGGGCATACAGAATCCAACAATCTCCCACTTGCACAAGATACATAGAAGATTGATGCAAGCAGTAAATAACGCCTAACTACGGTTTACTACCCCTAATACGTATGACTATATGTGCCATTCAATAACATCATCCCCTTCAAGTCCCTTACTTGAAAATGATTTAGGTGAATCTATCATTTATCCTTTCGTTACAGATGTCATGTCAAATCCAGAGACACAGATAGATCACTCTCTGTTGATTTAACTTTAGCAGGCCTTAGACATCTTACTCTCAACGAATAAGAGGAACAAATCCCATCTTGACTACATACGTCTCTCACAATCACCTTGTACCATACCTGAGCTTAGCCTTATGTACTGTCATATTACTGACAGCGAAGAAATAAGTCAAGGCATAATATTTGGTGAATATCAAGACCCAATATGTATCTCAGGTCTGAGGATACTATGATATTCTCCTTTACTCAAATTTACTTATGATCAATCACAAATGATTCCATGCAGTAATATTTGAGAGCGAGTCAGTCCAATATTTGTATCCCACAAATATCTATGAACCTTGGCAGCAACGCCTTGCTCTATATTCATACTTCACGAATATCTACCAATCCGAGTTCATAATAGTCTTACATTCATATTTGTTCCCACAAGTATGATCGACTACGGACATTTAGAATAAGTAACTTATTCACGGATTTAAACATGCTAAAAATGGAACATAACTCAAAATACCATAAAGAGTTATAATAACAATTGTTCCAATATCCAAATATAAAATAGATCAAATCCAATCACTAGAATATCGAAGTCCTAAGGCACAAGTATGACGTTTTCATGCTTTGCCCGTTCAAGGAGCTTCGTGAGTGGATCCGCAATATTTTGATCAGTGTGAACTTTGCGAATACATATCTTTCTCTTTTGCAACTTCATCCCTTATGTAGTTGAAAGTCCGCTCAATGTGCCTAGTCTTTCGATGTACACGAGGTTCCTTGATTTAAGCAATCACACCATCGTTATCACAAAGATCTCTAGGAGTCCTGAATGGTAGGGACTACCCCTAGATCGGCAGTAATTCAAGTGGCAGATCCATATGAATTATTACAATCAATGAAGCGGCGATGTATTCTGATTATGTAGTGGACAATGCTACCTTAATTGTGATCGAGAACCATCTCGATTAGTTTGGAAACTCGTATCCATGTAACCCTTTACAACGAATTCCTTTCACCAGATTCATATATTAGAAACATATCCTTAGTCCTTCTAAGGTATTTCAATATATATATATATATAACAGTCACCCAATGACTGTTACTTACTGGTATCTTTTCATCATGCCTAAAGCGCATGACATGTCCGTTCCAGTGCATATCATTACATACATAATGAATCCTATAGCTGACGCATATGGGATTCCTTTGATTCTTTCTTGCTCGTCCTTTGAGCTTGGACATTGAAACGCATTCAATATTGTCCTCTCTTTGAATAGGTACCATAACCTTTCATAGAGTTCTTCATCTTGAACCTTTTCAAGACTTTGTCAATGTATGCACTTTTGTTTAAACCTATCTAGCGCCTTGACCTATCCTTATAGATCTTTATTCCTAAATATAGGCGACTTCACTAAAATCCTTAATGGAAAAACAACTTTCAAGCCAGGCTTTTACACCCTCCAAGGTTGGAATGTTATTTCCAAATAGTAGAATGTCATCGACATATAATATTTAAGAAAGTAATAATGCTCCCACTAGCCTTTTTATTCACACAAGCTTTATCAACGTTTTTGATGAATCCATATTCCCTAATCTCTTCATCAAAACGGTGATTCCAACTTTTAGATGCTTGTTTCAATCCATAGATTGATATCTTTAACTTGCACACTTTGTTAGGATGTATTGGATCGACAAAACCTTCAGGCTTAACTATATAGACATCTTCCTCAAGATATCTATTAAGGAAAGTCGTTTTGAGATCCATTTGCCAAATCTCATAATCATATTGTGCAAGTATGGCAAATGATATCCTAGTTGACTTTAGCATCGCCATGGGCGAGAAGGTCTCATCATAATCAATCCTTTGAGTTTGAGTGAAGCCTTTTGCTAAAAGTCTCGCTTTACAAGTATCCAAGTTACCATGCATTATTGTTTTCTTCTTGAAAACCCACTTACTTCCAACTACTTTAGAGTTAAGTGGTGGCACAACCAATTCCCATACTTGGTTGTTATACATGGACTGCATCTTTACGTTCATGGCTTCAATCCATTTGTCACAATCGAATTTTGACATTGCATCATGGTATGTGGTTGGTTCACCCGAATCTACCACGTAGCATCCATCCATGAAAGATCCATATCTTTTAGGTGGATTACTAATTCTACCAGATTTGCGAACGTATTGTGTGTGTTGATCAACCACTTGATCATTTTTCAACAACCTCTTGTTGAATGCTAGTATCAACCAAACGTGTATCGGTTTGTGGTTCTTGATCCTTATCAAGTTCCACTGTTCTACTAATTCCTTCCACAAGGAACTTAGCTTCCAAGAACTCAGCCTTTTGAGCAACAAATACCTTTTGCTCTGTTGGATCGTAGAAATAATATCCTATATCATCTTTAGGATATTCTACGAAGATACACTTAGTGGATCGTACTTTTATTTGGGGTGTGTTGCTTTACATAAGCATCACAACCCCATACCTTCAAATATGATAATGATGGAACCGTTCCATGCCATATTTCAAAAGGTGTCTTATCCACTTTCTTGGTTGGGGCCATATTTAATATACGAGCCGCGGAGAGCAAAGCGTAACCCCAAAATGATAGAGGCAATGTGCTTCTAGCCATCATTGATCGAACCATATCTAATAGAGTTCGATTCCTCCTCTATCAAAACGAAGAACTTTAAAAGAGTTGATTTTGTACTTCACTTTTGAAGATTCTGAACGTTTCAAAACTTCTTTTATGTGTCAAGTACACATAACCATAACTACTATAGTTGTCGGTTAAAGTAATGAAGTATCTTTCACCATTCCTAGTCATTGGCTTAAAAGGATCACATACATTCGAATGTATGATACCTAAGAAATCTATTGCCCTTTCCCACTAAAGGGTTTCTTAGTCATTTTACCTTGTAAACAAGATTCACATGTATCAAATGAACCAATTTCATTTGTTTCCAAAAGATCATTCTTTCGAAGTGTTTACATGCGACATCTGTTTATATAACCAAGGCGATAATGCCAAAGATAAGTCTCACTCAAATCCATTTTGAGTTTGTTGGTGATTGCTTGGTACATTTAACTATCAAATGATGTATTATTTATGAACCAATTCATAACTACCATTTGAAGGCATAGTAAAACATGTCATTCATCGAAATATAAATGTCATTGTTTACAAACTTTAAATCAAAACATATTGTCTCAAAAGGGAAACTTAAATAATGTTCCTAGTCAAACTAGGAGCATTCAAGACATTTTAAAACAATTTCCAAACCATTTGGAAGTTTCAAAACATAGTCTCCTTTCTTGTAATGTTTATTTCTTTTGAACCTTTTGCAACGAATTGCAAACATGGGTTCCACATCCGGTATCTAATACCCATGTGTTAGAAGAGATAACATTAAGGTCAATATGTATTATTAAGATTGTACCTGAGGTTTGCCTAGCATCCCTCTTGTTTTTCAACTCTTTGAGATAGATTGGACAATTTCTATTTAAATGCCCTATCTCACCACACTTAAAGCATGGATCGTTCGTGGCAACCTTTGCCTTCTTCTCTTTTGGTTTCGGTGGTTTTGCTTTAGTCTTTCTAATTCTTTCCCTTTGATGTGCCCCTTTCCTTTGGCAACATTTGCTTTGGTGTCGGGGTGATGCCCTTTCTAGTTGCCACCCTCATTGATCGTTAGAATGGATAAAACCCTTTTATCCATATTGAGCCTTTCGAGGTGATCAATGTGGCTTTTCATCTTAAAGCATAAGATGAGACCGATTGGGTTTCCTCCATTCGACATGTATGAAGTGATCGAACCGTTTCGAAGCGTTCTACCCATAGGAACATTTCCTACAATTGGTTAATCATGTCGTATGCTCATGATGTTCAAAACCTTTTTGAATCTCGGGAATCATAATTCCTAACATGAGGCAAGAGGCTTGCGAAGTATCCTCGATATACTTAATCCAATCGTTATAGGCACCCTCATCTTCCATAAGATGTTCATCGGGTTTTAGGATCGTTTTCTATGATAGGTTACGGACGGTTTGGGTAATATTGTTAGCGGCCATCTACAAAAATTAACAAGGTTCAATTTTAGTATTTTCGATATTATTTATATTTTAATCATTAATACCCTTTTGTGTCTCATAGACAATTAATAATTAAAATCTAGAATCCAACGTTACATTTAAATATTGGTTAGGTGACCTTTATCCCTCTATTTAAATTAACAAGGTAGTCAACGTTTGACAATTGCAACTCTTTGCAACTTCTATCCATATGGGATCGGTTAAACATCTTTATGTTTAGTTGGCATGTTTAATCCCATCAACACCTTTTGTTCGCCATGCTTCGGTGACCCTAAGTTCATGGTTTCCAAATCAAGTCGTCCAACTTACACACACGTGTGAGTTTATACACATAAGTGGTTAGGTGACCTTTATCCCACAAACATGGTAAACCCACCTCGAACATACAAGTTTCCTCAAATGTGGTTAGGTGACCTTTATCCCACAAAGAGTTCCCAAGTAATTTGAGTGTTGTATAAAAGGATGGTGTTTGACTTGTTTTATAAAAGGGATTTTGAGTTTTCAAAATTCTAGTTTAGAAAACTTTATGTACCATATATTTGCATGCATTCAAATCCTTGGTACTTTAGTGAAAACAAATTTTCATGGTTCTTTTAATAAAACCCATTTTATTATAAAATCATTAATTTTTAATAAAACCATTATTAAACATTTTAATGATCTTGTAAAGAACCAATTTTAAGCTTGTTGTTGATTATTAGTTTGTTAAGCTTGCATATCCAAATATCATCTAAACAACATAAATAAGCAACCACACAAGCACAACACATATATCATTAGGTGCATAACCATAGCCAACTATTTTGACCACACTTGTTAGCCGAAACAAGTGTGCCAAAAGGTCCTTCCTAAAGGGTGAAAAATGACACAAGTAATGTGTCGATGAACTCCCACTTGATCCCGCATCCAAATGCTTCAAGTATCCTTCTTGTGTTGTGATTATTCCACTTTCTTTGAGCTTCCAAAATGTTCTTTAATTCAGCTCCAAACTCCTTTGGGCTCCGTAAATGTGTTTCGGTTATCGGGCTAAAATCCCGTTTAGAACTATAAAGTCCTTTATGCCCGAAATTGGCAAAAACCAAAACCACATTTTTGTGTGCATCTTCTTTTACAAAATATATCCTAATACATTTTTCTAGTAAAATAAAATGCACCTAATCTATTTATTTTACATGCCAAATGAAAAATAAATAAATTACATATCTTTACAAATGGAAGACAAAATAATAATTATTACAACCTTTGAAATAATTAATATAAATCACAAACACAAACATTCAACACAAGGTCATGGCTAGGTCATAAGCACCAAAATATATATCCACATATATATTTATTTTAATTTCAAGAAGCATATATAAAAAAAATGGTTCCCTTTTAATAACCATTTTCGGCTATGTCCAAAAAACCGAAAAGGTTAGTTTTGTCCAAACAAACAAATCATCCATATGAAATAATTTTTCAAGATTCATTTATGCATGTAAGAATATAATCTTGAAAAACAAAGGGATAACCATACTTAAAATTTCGGCCATAGGGTTTTCACCAAAACCGAAACCCGAAATTTTAAGTCTATTGAAGCATGCACTCATATAAGCGGCTCTAGATGCCATTGATGGGATTTTAACATGTTTATCAAAGCAATTTCATCCATATGAAATAAAAACGCAGCGGAATATAAGTTTAAAACATGTTACTTTTATAAGATATAAAACCATTTTTATGCAAAATCCCAAAACCCGGATCCATATATGAAGATGCATACTATCATATACAACCATAGGATGTTTAGAAAACTACCTTCCATGGAGTAATGGATGTGAAGAAGATGATGATTCTTGAAAATGGTTGTCTTCAAGAATAGAAAACCTCAAGCTTGTATACCCCAAGCTTCCAACAAACACCTCATGTTAGCTAGGATTTCTACACTTATGAACTCACTAGAAAAATCCTCTTGACAACCATCTCATGGCCGAAATATATAGAGGTTTTTCTAGTGTTCTTGCACTTGTAAATCAAACTTGAAAGACCCTTTTGAATAACCATCTCATGGCTGATTTCTAGAGAGCATTTTCTTGAGTTTGAAACTAAAAAAAACTTCTCAAATGGCACACATAGTTGGCCGATTTTTAGAGAGCTCTTTTAAGTCTTCCACAGTTCATCACTAGTTATTTTGCCATAGAAAATGTTTATAAATATAGAGAGAATTATTGCCACCCTACATGCCCAATTAAAACCCATGCAATTGCATGCATGTTTATTGGACCAAATTTTCACCCAATGAAGAGCCATCTAAATATGACATCTTGCATGGAATGTCATTGGAGAAAAAAACTTTTGGGAATCCCCATGGGGGGGGCGGCCCACTTGTATTTATATAAAAAAAAAATTCAAATTTTTTTCTTTTATAAATTTAAGTCTTGATTAATTTTATAACTTTTATAAAATTATAACATCATATGTTATAAGACTTATACAACCTTTTATTATGTTATTTAACCCATTAAATAACAAAATAAAATATTCTCTCAAAAATAAATTATCCATATAATTTATTAGTTTGTCAAGTTCAATTATTTAGAAAACCAATTTCTAAATATTCTAAGTGTTGATATTTATTTATTTGATCATATCATAAATAAATATTGTAAGTGTTTGTCTAGCTTGTTATTGGGTATGACTCGACTTGGATCATAACGTACTAGCCACATCAATTTAATATGTGTCTTGGGCATACAGAGTCCAACACACATAACTAGTATAGGCACCCGAATCGAATAAAACAGTAACAAAGAAGTCATCCAGAAGAAACTTACCCATCACAACGTTGGGATCGTTCCTTGCATCACCCTGACCCAGCACGAAGACACGTCCCCTGGCACCATTGACGTTATTGTTACCCCCGTTGTTGCCTCCATTATTGCCTCCATTGTTGTTCCCGTTTCCTTGGTTGTGGTTCTGATTCTGATTCTGATTTAACTGTGGGAAGTGTCTCTTGAAGTGACCTTCAACGCCACACTGAAAGCATCCCCTGTTGCCCTGTTGCTGTTGCTGATTCTGCGGTGCTTGCTGTTGCTGTTGGCGATTCTAATTTGCAGGTCGTGAGCTCCTGCAATCCTTGGCTTCATGACCCATCTTGAGACACCTCTGACAACGTCCCTTGTTGCACTGACCACTGTGGTGTCTGTTGCATTTGTTGCACTTTGGGTGGTTTCCTCGATATCCACCCTGTCCTTGACTACCAGAAGATTGCTGACCAGGACTCTGGTAGTCATCAATCTTTCGCTGCTGCGCCTGGGACTGAACTGTAGTCGAACCCTTGCTGGAGGCTCCATCCCATTTTCGTTTGTTGTCACTGGGAATAGCAGAAGTAGTAGTAGCAGTAGCACCTATACGCTTAGGCAGCTTGTTCTGTTCCACTGCCTGGTCTGTGAGACGATGAGCAAGACGAGTAACATCCTGGATGGTAGCAAGGTTAGCAGAAGTCACATGGCTTTGAATCTCTCGAACTAAGCCTTTGAGGTCAGCTCGATACGCTTGATGGGAGGATCCACCATAGTTGGACATAACACTGCCAGTTCGTTGGATCGCTTCGTATACGCCTCTATTTCTGACCCCGTCATCTTCAGGTTAAAGAACTCCACTTCCAGCTTGTGAATGTCATCACGATTACAGTATTCTCGCTTGATCAGTTCCTTGAAGTCGTTCCATGGGGTGGCATTAGCAGCTGCCAGCCCTAACATTTGGACTTACGCGTTCCACCAAGTCAGCGCAGTGCCTTCGAGGGTACCAGTGGCATACTTCACCCTACGAGCCTCAGGGCATTCACACATTTCGAAGACCGACTCGAGCTTCTCGAACCAGTGGAGGAGTCCAACGGCCCCTTCAGTGCCACTGAAAGTACTAGGACGACAGTCCATAAAAGTCTTGAACGTGCACACAGGAGGCTGGGCATGCTAGCCTCCTGCTTGAGTGGCTGCAAGTGCCGCAGTAACTTGTTCGTTGATCAAAGCCGTCAGCTGGGCTTGTGTGAGGTTGATTCGTCCACTCATGATCTTCACCATACAGAGAACACAAGTGAGAAGTGCGTCGTATCAATACGCAAGTGTGGAATGACAGAAGAGAGTGAACACACAAAGTTTTCAAGCAATAGATACTATGTTATCTAAGCATACCATAAGCAATGTTCTATGTAACTAACAAGTAGGTAATATAAACATGAATCGTATCACCTATAGTGTCGAGTCTTGCACGTGGAGCGAAGCGTCGTTGTGGATCGTTGAGCACTGTACAGGTTATAGTCTGGTTTTATCAAAAAGCTTTTTCCCTTTTTAAAAACCAAGTTCACTATAACCAATGGCTCTGATACCAATCTGTCACACCCCCAAAATCCACCATGCGGAGCGTCACCGCTTGGAGGCGTGACATGACCAGGATCGAGCCACCAATCATATTGAACAACGTAATTAAGTTAATAAAACTAATCCCAATATAATTGGTGACCTAAAGAAGGTAACCGACTTTAAGTTAACAGCGGAAGCATAAAACGTAAATCCAAAACATAAGTTCAATAGTTCATAAGTTTAAAGTCCAAAACGTAGGTTTAATAAGTTCATAAGGATTTAAATATTAAGCACGGAACATAACAGTCCGTATCCCACAACGACCTCCTCCTCGCGCAAGCTCCATAAGTACCTAACGACCTGCAAGGCATGTAACAACAAATCAATAACAAAGTTGAGCGAGTTTTTTTTGGGTAAAGGGTTACCCTGGTGATTCTATATATTCACAAACCAAAAAACACAAGTAGTGTAGAATGCCTACACTAGTTCATTCATGAGACATGCCCCATGAACGTAAAACAAGGAAACCAGAAACAACCAAAATAAAAACAAAGAGAAACAACTAGACTACTATCCAGACAAATACGAAAGAAACCAAAAACTAATCAGCCACCATCATCTTCCTCATGCTTTCCTCGAATCTCCCACTCTTCAAGAAGTCTCCGCACACTTGAAGTGTTCTTCAGTTTAGCTCCCATCAGCTTGTATCGGACCGTATTTAAAATAATCTCACTAATTTTCTCCGGAGGTCTCAACTGATTTTTAAAAGTTCTGGCATTTCGTTCTTGCCAAATAAAGTATACGGCAGCCGCAACCAGAATTTTGGCAGTGTAATTTCTAGCTGATTTAGACCGAACACGAACCAGCAACCAATCCAATATCTCATTCCAATTCGGACTAACATCTCCCATGTTTACCTTGTTTCGAATATTATACCAAACTTGAGCCGAGTAATTGCATTCAAAAAATAAATGCGGGTGAGAGTCATAATTCTGATAACATAACATGCAACACATCATATTCATGTTCTTCCTCCTCGATAGATCCCACTCTAGAATTTTATCTTGAGTCAAAAGTTTACCTTTAAGGACCAGCCACATCAAGAAAGCATGACGCGGGATAGACTGCGCAAACCAAACAATCCTACACCAATTCACTTCCGGACCCGTGTATCGAACCGAATGCCACACACAAGAAGTGGAGAACTCCATAGTATCACTGCCTTCTCTCCATAACAATCTATCTTGTTTCGATGTAGTTAACTGAACCTGATCTAACTGAATGAGAACCGGAAAAAGATCTCTCCAAGCCAACGGCCACGCCCAAGAGCCATTCGAGTAGATGTTAGCCACAGAATCATCCAGTTTAAAATCTGCATCTTTAATGGTTCTAGGCGAAATAAAATCACCAAGCGGCCCTATATCACTCCAGTAATCAAACGAAGCCGAAGTGTTAGCACCATTACCTAACTCCGACCATAAATGATTTCTAATAATAGGCCGCAGTTGCACTAGTTTTCTCCAAGACCAACAACAATTAGCAGGGGTTTTGCACATCCAGAAGCTCTTGCCTTTTAACCTATATCTGTGCACCCAATCCACCCATAAAGACTCCCTTTTAGAAACGATGCTCCAGATGTTGAGCGAGTTTACAGTAGGTGTTCGTTTTTTTTTTTGGGTAAAGGGTTACCCCGGTGATTCTATATATTCACAACCAATAAACAAAAGTAGTGTAGGTAGTCTACACTAGTTCAATCACAGGACATGCCCCATGAAAGTAAAACAACTAGAAAAACACAAAAACACCACCAAACGGAAAAACAACTAGACTAGTCTCTAGAACATAAAAACAAAACTACTCAATCAGCGGTGGTCTTCATGAAGATCAGCTCCTTTAATCCCCCAGTCCCCTAGAAGCCTTTGCACATTCTCACAGTTCTTCAGCTTCGCTCCCATCAATTTGTAGCGCACCTGTTGGATAATAGTGTCAACAATAGTTTCCGGAGGACGCAACTCATTCTTGAATAATCTTGCATTACGCTCATGCCATATGAAATAAGCAGTGGCCGCTACCAACAACCTTGCAACATAGTTAGCCGTTGATTTCGACCTGGACCGAACGAGAAGCCAATTAACAATATCCTCCCACTTCGATTGAACCGACTCCATGCCCACTTTATGCCTAACCTTATGCCAAACTTGATCCGAGAAGTTACATTCGAAAAACAGATGACTATGAGAATCATGGTTAGCATAACATAACAAACAGCACATCATGTTCATATTCTTTCTACGCGAGATATCCCAACTCAAAATCTTATCCTGGGTAAGTAATTTGTGCCTCATAATAAGCCACATTAAAAAAGCATGACGAGGGATCCATTGGGTGAACCAAACAATACTACACCACTCTACCTCCAATTCTCGATGTCTGAAAGATTCCCATGCTCGAGCCGTAGAAAAATCATGTAGATATCCCCTTGGCGCCAAAACAGTTTATCATCCTTATTCGGATCAATAGACATATGATCTAGTTGTATAAGAACAGGAAACAGATCCCTCCAAGCAGTTGGCCAACTCCACAAAGACTCCGAGTAAATATCAGAAACTTTAGACTCCATATTGAAACCTGCATTTGCAAATAACTCTCGGCGAGAGTATCTGAATCATCGGGCCTATGTGACACCTGGGTCACTGCGACCATCAAACAAATACCAAACCAATGAAATATTGTATTTCATACTTGGGATTTGTACAAATATGTGTATCTTTTGCACATATCAATTCTTGTTCGATTTCGGGCTCTAAATCGCTTTCTGGAAGGTTATACGCGCACTGATGCGTAAATATAACCAGTTTAATGCAACGAACACTCCGGAATAGTGAAATAGGCTTCACATACCTTAAATAACCTTTACATAACTTAGAAATAACCTTTACATAACTTAGAAATAGGCTTCACTTGACTCCTTTACTAAAATGTCGGGTTTGTTGCCTAGTGTTCAGAAAAGTACAGTTTTTTTCTCGAATGTCCCGTCTTATGTGAAAAATGCTATTCTGAATTTTATGCCATTTAAGGAGGGTTCGTTGCCAGTTAGATATTTGGGTGTGCCCCTTATTTCTTCGCGGCTTCTTTATAAAGATTGTTATGTTATGGTCGAAAAGCTAGAGAAACGCATTTTGCATTGGAGGAATAAATTACTTTCTTTTGCAGGCAGGCTGCAACTTATTATTTCTGTGTTATCCTCTATGCATATTTATTGGTCTTCTGTGTTTATTTTGCCGAGCCGGGTGATTCTTAATTTGGAGGCTTTGATGCGGAATTTTCTTTGGTCTCATGACAGTGCGTTTCAGGAGGGTCGGGCCAAAGTTTCGTGGAAAGCGGTGTGTGTTCCTAAGCTTGAGGGTGGCTTAGGTATTCGTCGGATTGGAGATATTAATATGGCTCTTATGACAGCCCATATCTGGAGTATTCTTTCGAGGCGTCAATCCTTGTGGGTTGAGTGGATTCACTCTTACAGGTTGAAAGGTAAAAGCTTTTGGGCTTGTAAAGTTCCTTCTACTTGTTGTTGGTCTTGGAGAAAGCTTCTTCAGCTTCGGCCGATTATGAGGAAATTCATTTGGTCAGATATTGGAAACGGTTCGGCTACTTCAGCATGGTTCGATACTTGGAGTGATCTAGGACCGCTGGATCAGATTCTTTCTCCTAGAGTTATTGCTAGTGCGGGGTTTAACATGGATTCAAAGGTGTCTGATATTTATTCTGACAATTCTTGGAGGTGGCCGGTTGCTTGGCGAGATACGTACCCGGTGCTTATTCAGCTTGATAGAGTGTCATTGGATCCGAATAAATCTGATAAACTATTGTGGCGTCAAGGGGATCACAAACATGTTTTTTCTTCGTCGAGAGCTTGGGATTCGGTTCGGCATCATGAAGCTGAGGTTGATTGGTGTCGTATTGTGTGGTTCGGTCAGTGTATTCCGCGACATGCTTTTTTATTGTGGCTTATCATGAGAAGGAAGTTGCTTACTCAAGATAAGATATTGAGTTGGGATTTTTCGCGTAGGAAAAATATGAATATGATGTGTTGTTTGTTATGCTATGAGAACCATGACTCGCATAGTCACCTGTTTTTCGAATGCAAGTTCTCGACGCAAGTATGGCTTATGGTTAGGGAAAAAGCGGGCATGGAATCGGTGCGGCCTAAGTGGGACGATATTGTTAAGTGGTTATGTGATCGGTCAAATTCGAAATCGGCCACTGTTTACGTTGCAAAACTTTTGGTAGCGGCTAGTGCTTATTTGATTTGGCAGGAGCGGAATGCTAGATTATTCAAGAACCAGTTGAGGCCTCCGGAAACTTTAAGTGAAATTATTATCCAACAAGTGCGGTACAAACTGATGGGAGCGAAGCTGAAAAAGTGTGAAAATGTTCGAAGGCTTCTAGGGGATTGGGATATTGCTGGTACAGAATTGCTTGATGATGGCGGCTGATTGTCCTTGTTAATTTTCGTATTTTTGAGTCTAGATTTGTAGTCTAGTGGTCGTCTATTTGGTGGTTGTTTTTAGTTTTGTTTTTCCTGGTTGTTACTTTCATGGGGCATGTCCTATGATTGAATTAGTGTAGGCTTTCTACACTACTTGTGTTTTCTTGGTTGTGAATATATAGAATCACCGGGGTAACCCTTTACCCAAAAAAAAAAATCAAGTTTAATCGCTTATAGGGACTAAATTCGACAAACTGCGAAAGTATGCCGATTTGAACTGTAACAGACATTCCGGAACAAGACCATGAGTTAAACATACCATAAATATCCTTTACATAGCTTAGAAATAGGCTTTGATGGGTTCGGTGTGCTAAAATAAACTTTTGGGTCATTCAGGGACTAAAAGCGTCAAAAAGTGCACAAGTTTTCACTTTTGCGCATAACTTACGTTCTGAATACATCCGGACATTCAAAAATTTATATAAGCACTAAAATATTTTATTTTAGTGTTTGGCATAAGGAAAATCCTTTCGTCGCGCAATTTGGATCGTTTTCGCGTCCGTTACGACTTCCGTCGGAATTAACCGAACAACGCAACCGTACGGCCAAACGAACCGACATCCGAGATATTTTTGAGCACATTTTAAGTCCCCTATACTTTAACTTCATTTTAGAGCTTTGAAATGGGGTTAACGGGGCTTAAACGTGTCAAAAATGCATCAAATAGCAAGTTTGGATGCACAGGGGCCTGTTCTGCCAAAATATGAAAGTATCAGACCTGCAAGGTCCTTACGGACCGTATGGTTCTGAGTCTTACGGTCCGTAAGCAGGGGTCAGACAGCAGAAACTTGTTTCCAGCTTGATCCAACTGTTAAACCACCTTTAATCCCTTTTTCACTTGCCTCTTCCTTAATGGGGGGCCAATTTGACATACCTTAGCTTTTCAACAAATGTAGGGATGAGATTGAAGCACGTTATTCGATAAATGATCTTAACGGTTCTAACATTCCTATAAATACCCAACACATTCACTTACAAAACCCACAAATCTGATCTAAGAATGCTGTAAGTTGAAGCCATTGCTTCATATCTGAGCTACTTGGATCAAGATTAGCTTGCGGGGACCCTTTGTAAGTGTTCCTTCGTTCTTTTATCGCTTTTCGAGTCCGAAAGTCAAACTATGTTTGACTTTCTGACATTGACCAGTTTATGGTCAATGCGAAGTTCGTTTGAACTTCATAACGTGAGCGTAATCACGATGGTTATAGTCCCTAGTGACTATACCTACTTATTACCACGTTATCTAGGCTCAGTGACGAGTCGTAGTTTCGGCCAAAATGCGCATTCTTGCGTATTTTGTAACCAAACTACTCTTAGGTATCAAAACCGTTTGTTTTGATACCAAACCTGTTTCCTAAACTTAGTTAAGCATGTTTTAACATGCTTAGCCCGTCACTTTTAGTTTAGTGCTTATATAGGGTCGTAAGGTAAGCGATCTAAACAATCGCTTATACTTTCGAACCCGACCCGTTTGGTCGATCATTAGGATCTGACCAAACACATTAGGTGACCATAGTATATAGGGAATAACCTTCCGATGTTATACCTTATGGTCGCTTCGTTTAAGTAGTAGTATGATAGGTAGTTTATATGCCTTAGGTAAATTACCAAAATGCCCTTTGAACGCCAAAATTCATTTTAAGCATATGTAACATAACTTTTGGTATCTAAACTGATTTGGTAACAATATTAGACATGTTAAGGCATATTTTACTTATCATAGGACTAGTTAGGCATTCCGAACTCGTTTCACGCGAACGACGCGTTAAAGTAGCATAAGCTACCTAAACGGGTCGTAATGGGTCGTAAGCACTTAGGTTAGGTTTCATTGTAGTATGTAGGCTTTGTTAAAACCATATTACATGAGTTCCCATACTCATTTGGTTTACGAGCCCTCATTCTATCCGATCCTCCGATTTAGGTCCGGTTTATTAATGTAGTTACCTATATTAGGTACCGTTTGATTCCGTGATCTTCTAGCTTTGCTTGGTGGTTATCCTAGGACTATTGAGCAATCTCAAGTGAGTACATAGACCCCTCTTTTACCGTTTTCAAACTGTTTTGGGGTGAAACACATGTGCCTACTTGTTACTTTCATGCTTTCCATGTCTTCATATCATATGCTTATTATGTTCAATAGTACACTTATAGTACATGATTTCATTGTGTTTTTGCTATGTATGTCCATTGTGTGCATACTTAGTACATTGTTTTACATTACATTTTATGCTATGTATGTCCATTGTGTGCATACTTAGTACATTGTTTTACATTACATTTTATGCTATGTATGTCCATTGTGTGCATACTTAGTACATTTGTTATTTATCACATGCGTACATTTTGGTATGACATTTGGTTTGTTTAAATGGGACAATATACATTCATTAACATTGATCACGCCATTCGTTAGTAGGTAGTGGTACCATAGGAATTGACAACTCCCGTTCCTGACATCCTAGGTATGTTTGGATGGAAGGAATGACCGAATTCGATAAACATAACACAGATAGACCTTTAAATTCGTTTAGGGGTTTATCGCCACAGTCACAAGGCTTGGATGTATGCATTTTCACAATACCGCATAGATGTTTATATCAGTATAGCATGCATTTGTTCCACAAGACATAACTTTGATTTAAACCATGTTTTACTTCAATACCTTGTTTTTGTGCATTTTACATATGGTTTAGTTGATATATTTCACTTACCATACATGGTATTTTGGATACACATTACATGATTTACATTAGACATAAACATTTTGACAATGATATACACAATTCATGATTTACATTAGACATAAACATTTTGACATTGATATACACAATTCATGATTTACATTAGACATAAACATTTTGACATTGATATACACAATTCATGATTTACATTAGACATAAACATTTTGACATTGATATACACAATTCATGATTTACATTAGACATAGACATTAGACATGGCTTTCACACAAACATTTTGACATTTGATTATACATAAACATTTTACTTTGGTGGTTTGGTTTGAGTAAGTGATTTAAGTAACGAGGCGTGTGTAATATGATACAAGCATGGTGGATACGCCGCTGGTACTTCCTATATATAATTGCTTGTATGGATAACATATCGTAGCGTTATTTGAATCATTTCAATTTAGGCGTATAACATTTTATACAAATAACATACTTTTCACAATACATTGTTTTACAAACAACTTATCTGATATAAACTCATTTTACTTGGTTATTTACTTAACCATGTATTATTCTTTTATACATATATATCATTTGGATTATTTATCACTTTTCAAATGATTTACAAGACAAAGCAAATTACAAGGTTCATGACTAAACATTTTCTTAAACATAAGTCATGAATTCTATTTTCACAAACCTATGTATCTCACAGGCATTTTTATGCTGACGTACCTATTTTCACATGTGTTTCAGGATATGATGCTTAGGATTTATCAAGCTATACTTAGGCGGACTTGGGCCTTAGCGACAATAAAAGATGCAAGACTAGTTATTTATGTTATGTTTCTTCGATTGTCAAGAGATTGTAACTCTTTTAATCAATAAAACAATATTTCAATTTCCATGTGTTATGAAACAATGATTCTGTTACAACACTCCCCGACGTTTCCGCCACGTTTTGTTGTTTTACGTGGTCGGGGTGTGACAGAAAAGTTGGTATCAGAGCCCATGGTTATAGGGAATTAGGTTATTAGTAATGATTTGACCTAGTCTATAACCTTCCTAGGACCCTAACGCGAGTTTACTTGCGTTTAGTCATAAAACGATACCGTCACCTATCCTTAAGTGACAACCACAACTAGAACACAAATTTCAAAACCGCTTTGAAAATCAATCATCTGTTCTAGGATGATTTATTGTAAGGTTTTGAACCTTCAAAGTTTTCAAAATCTCGTCAAAGTTTGGGTCTTTTAATGTGAACACGTGCAAACTGGAAGGGTGAATACCTGTACTCTGAGTTTTCTGTCTAAGGCTAGAGTGTTCGTACAAATCCGCAGAATCGGACCAGTCACTCTTACCTGGGAACTCTTGGGGTGAGTGTTGACTTATAGGCGAGCATGTCTTCAGTAATACATTAATATGATCGGCTTACTTTGATTTGCCATCATCTCATTTGTTTGCCTTAGGTAACAAACAAATGATCGCAAATTCTTATGCATTGCCATTCTGTTTTGTTTTATTTTCTGATAACATTTCATTGTTTCCTCCTATATCCTTCATTTCCTCCAGAATGTCTCTTCATCGCAACGATGCGCGGATATTCGAGCAGACTGCCAAATTTGCCCAGCGAATAGGCGAAGTAATCCTGAAGACTGTTGAATTAGGCATTGCCATGTCTCGTCACAACAATGAAGCCACTCAAGAGCCACCAAAGGAAGCAGAAGTCAAGCCAGCACCACCAGCCAAGAAACCAATCGAGGAATCAAAGACCATGGATGAACAGACTGGATCCCCTAAGAAGTCAAAGAAGCGAAAGGCTTCTAAGAACTTCGTCGTGGTCGCTCACAATGGTCAAGCCGTCCCCAACCGACCAGCTCAACCCCCTGTTAGGAAGCCATACAATGGAACCGCACCCTTGTGCAACCAATGTAACCTTCATCATCATGCTAGTGTGAAGTGCCGCAAATGCCAGATTTGTGGACTTATAGGTCATACAGCAAGGGTTTGCTCAACTGCAGTTGTACCAAATCAAGCAGGACCCATCCGGGTGGCAACACCACCTGCTAAGAAGCAATACAAGGGAACGGCACCAATATGCGACAAATGTAATGGGCATCACCAAGCTCACTTACAGTGTCGTCTGTGTGTATCATGTGTGCGAGTTGGTCACCTGGCAAGTGCTTGTCGATGTAACCCGAACCAAGGCGGTCCAAACCAACCACAAGCCAATCATGCTCAAGCTCGCTTCCCGCCTGGATCGTGCTACAACTATGGCAAGATGGGTCATTTCATGAATAAATGCCTGAAGCTTGCTAAGGCAAATCCAACCCACGGATGAGCAGTCGGCTGATTAGAAGATGTTGTTGTCTTATGCTTTTGTTTCTTCTATTTTCCTGTAATGTGAAACAATCTGTTTTGTTTATAAATAAATTGTTGTTCACAATTCTGATATACAAGTGTAGTTACATGGGTGTATGGCATTTCCCTATGATACCTACGACGAGGAACTACATTCTTACAAACTGCTCTTGCGAATTTCCCATTCTTGCGTTTGCTCATGATTCCCTTGGAAAATTCTAAGTACTCGTTTCATTCTAAGAAACGAAGTACATGAAATAAAGTGACATTATGAGTAATCGTGCTTTTCACATCTGTGCCTTTGAATCCTTGGTTAGATAACTAAGGGTATTTTCAAATCTCATACCCATTACGTTTTGATTTTTCAACATACACAGTACAAGTATTTCAAAAACAATCTTTTTTTTTTTGGGTAAAGGGTTACCCCTGGTGAATTTTATATAAATAATAAAACAGGGTGCGACAAACAGTTGA
This sequence comes from Helianthus tuberosus, assembly GCA_030545235.1. Taxonomy (NCBI): domain Eukaryota; kingdom Viridiplantae; phylum Streptophyta; class Magnoliopsida; order Asterales; family Asteraceae; genus Helianthus; species Helianthus tuberosus. Next base: position 110,675,011 of record CM060409.1, read on the forward strand.
CACACACTACTAGGCTTCAAACACAAAGCCTAGGACACCAAAAACCAACAACCAAAAACATAACAGACTAACACAAAGACAGCCCAACAAAACTAAGCCACACAACACAATGACCCAACCCTAAATGCTCTTTAACATTTCAAAAACAATCTTCATGATCTCAAAACATTTCATATAGTTTGAAAACAATTTTTTCAAATGTCTATGTTATTTCAAAAACATTGGCTATGTTTTCAAAAAAAAACAACCTTCATAATTTCAAAATGTTTCATATAGTCTGAAAACAATATTAACACAGTACATTTTCTTATCAAGTGCATGATTTCGAAAAGCATCATTCAGGTTTTCAAAAACCTTATACATAATTTCAAAATTCATCTCGCATTATTTTAAAACAATTTTTTTATAAATATATACCTACCTAGTACACCTTCTTTATGATTTCAAAAGTATTATACATAAGGTTTCAAAAACATTGAACACATTTTTTTAAAAGAACCCCACGCATAGTTTTCAAAAAATATTTACCTCATACATTGACTTAACCTCCAAATTCTGCTTCATATGTCGCCTTGACATATCTAGCATCTCAACTTCATAAGCATTTTTTACTTCATGTTTTGACTTAAGCACATTCAGTGCAAGGTTTCAAAACATCTTCAACTTCTAAAAATCCATATGGGATCTTTTTTTTATCTTCACAATTAGACCCTTGTGGATGATTATCTTTTTCAAATCAGAGTCCTTAATTGGATTCCTTGTGTACCTTAATTCGAACATTTCGGTTTCTTATAATCGAAATCGAATTTTCTCTTTAAAAGATCTTTCTTGTCACACCCCCAAAATCCACACGCGGAGTATCACCGCTTGGAGGCATGACATGACTAGGATCAAGCCACCAATCATATTGAACATTGTAAGTAATAAATAAAAGTCATTCATCAATACGAAAGGTGTTAAAAACCATAACATAGTTAAGCGTTTAGCGGAAGCATAAGTATGTAAACCCAACCTAAGTTTAAATGTTTCAAATGTTTAGCATGGCACACAGCTGTCCATGTCCCACAACGACTCCTCTCCACTGCCATGCAAGCTCCATAGATACCTAACGACCTGCAAGGCATGTAACAGAGAGTCAACAACAAAGTTGAGCGAGTTCACAGTTGGTTGTTCAGTAATAAGTTCGTTTAATAAATCGTAAGTTCGTTTATAACCATGCCGTATATTACTAGGCCATTTGTATGTTCATCTAGTGGGGGCTTCCCATGTTATAAGTTCAATTAGTGGGGGCTTCCCATACTGTAAGTTACTAGACTAGTTGTATCCATAAGTATCCTTCCCAATCCGAGGATAGTAGTAAGTATAAGTTTACGTAGGTTTTACGTAAGTGCCCTTCCCAACCGAGGACAGTGGTACGTAGCGAGTACGTAGATTTAGCGCTGGCGTCCCTCCAAATCCGAGGACGGTAGTACGTAGGTTTTACGTAGGTTTAGTGCTGGTGTCCTTCCCAATCCGAGGACAGTAGTACGTAGGATTTACGTAGGTTAAACACTAGTGTCCTTCCCAAACCGAGGACAGTACGTAGGCTTTACGTAGAGTTTGGCACTGGCATCCTTCCTAATCCGAAGACCGTGGTAAGTAGTCTAGTAGTGATGTAAATACAAGTAATCATTCAATCCCATTCCCAACCCACCGGGGAATCCCATGCCTTGGTAAGAGTGTGAACTCACCTTGGTTTGCTCGGTTTGATAAGTTTCTTGTTCGCAAGTAATCAGTCAATCGTAGCCTAGTATGATTACCATAATCAATTAGTTTTATGTACACCCGATTTCACTTAGCACACATTGAACACTACATACATCATCACATAACTCGTCATCACATACACATGACACCTAATCAGACCATAATCAATAACACATCATGAATCAGTTGTTCAAATAAACACTTAATAGTCCAAAATCATACCCTTGGCCCAAAGTCATAAGGATGTGCAACCTTATGGTACTCGATATCATCTAACCAAATTACATACAACTTCACAGCCCAACGTATTACATATATTCACTTATTGTTCACATATTCATACCAATTATGACCAACCCGTGACCCACTCCCTAATACTCAAACCAACCGGTGCAACTAACATTACCAGTTAAAATATCAACCAAACCCTTCACATATTCCATAGATTGTAAATCTTAAAATCATCTCATAAAATAATAATATAAAATATTCATTTTGATCACCAACTATTACGTAAGACCTGCATACAAAACAACAACAACTTGGAAATCCATTGTGGCACACATAATAGTGGGCGGCCCAAAACAAACGGTCCACTAGTCAAACATGCAGTCCGAATAGAACAGAACACGTGGCCCGATCATATCAACATACGTATAATTATTCAGGCAGCCCGGTTAACGTGTAAGGCCCAACTAAATGTGTGTGTGCAATTCGTTAACTATTGCTGTATAATAAGCAAATCAGTTTTACCAGCCACCGCCCCATGTCCCACTAGATCAAATCATCAGATGTGTTTCCTAAATCATACCATCTCTAGTCATCACTTAACATTATCCATAAGTTTTGCATGATAAATGATTGATAGGCCACTAAGAATTTGAGGTCCAATAGGTTTATTTTGAGAAACACAGTTGTCGACCACTATTCGATAAAGACATCCTATAACAAATTGTCAATTAATATAATTCAGTCCCCATGTGTTTATTTGTTCCAAGTTGTCGGCCATCATCAATATATTTTGTACAATTCTACTAATCACATAACAATTCGATCATTAAACAAAATCATGAGATCATTCACTAATTAGTCAGCGGCACATGACAAGTTATCGGATCATCATCATCATCAGACCATTCATGGAGAAACATAACATAATCACATAACATCCGTCATTAAATCTAACGTATCCATACAGACATGCAATCATGTATAATTCAAATAACAGTGCAACTAACCGAGATGATAATAAGGATTCGAGTAATCGGCTGAGACGTCTCGGGAATGATGATGATAACACTAATTGCCGTCGCACATAGAGGAAGGTTCCTAGGGTTTTCTATTTGGTCAGATCTTTCTCAAATGACACGTTCGCGTAGTATATATATACCCAGTTAAAACAACTGGGCCCTTAATGGGCTTTGTCGAAGGCTGGGCCAACGAAATCAGGGGTATTCGTGTGAGGGGTGTTTTCGGGTGGGGTGATTTCGTGAGGGGGAGGTGTTTGGCATGATTTAATTAAGCAAACATAATATTAATTCTAAATATAATGCACACCACACATGTAAATATATAAAACACACTTATCAATTAAGTACAAGGTTAAGCCAAATAGAGACCGTGAAAACTCGAGTTGTCACATTATCCCCAACTTGAAAGAAATTTTTTCCCGAAATTTAGCACGTGGTTACTGAGGAAGCTAGTTGTGTTGTGTAGTTTACTGGTTTTCCTGGGGTGTCACATCATCCCCCCGTTGATTTGGAATTTCGTCCCGAAATTCTGTAGTAGCTTCAGCCTCAGTAGTGGTTGCACTGTTTCCGAATAACTGGGGATACTTGAGTTTCATTTGATCTTCTCGTTCCCAGGTGAACTCTGGACCACGACGGGAGTTCCAACGAACTCGAACAAGAGGTATTCTAGTGTGCTTGAGGACCTTAACGTCTCGGTCCGTGATTTCAACTGGTTCCTCGACGAATCGCAACTGATCGTCGATAGCGAGCTCTTTCAAAGGAACTATGAGGGTCTCATCTGACAGACACTTCTTCAGATTCGACACGTGAAAAACGTTGTGAACTGCACTGAGTTCTGTTGGTAGGCCACTTTGCCTATTTTCTCGATGATTTCGAACGGTCCGACATATCGCGGATTGAGCTTGCCCTGTTTGCCAAAACGAACCACACCCTTCCAGGGTGAAACTTTGAGTAGCACTCGATCCCCAACTTGGAACTGGAGTGGTTTCCGGGGCTTGTTTACGTAGGCTTTCTGACGGTCGCGAGCTGCCGCCATGCGTGTAACACCTGTGTCATTTCAACCATCAAACAAATGCCAAACCAATGAAATAATGTATTTCATACTTTGGACTTGTATAAATATGTGTATCTTTTGCACATATCGACTCATGTTCGATTTCAAGCTCTAAATCGCTTTCTGGAAGGTTATACGCGCACTAATGCGTAAATATAACCAGTTTAATGCAACGAAAACTCCGGAATAGTGAAATAGGCTTAACATATCTTAAATAACCTATACATAACTTAGATATAAGTTTTTGGAAGGTTTGGTGTGGCAAAAACAAGTTAATTCGCTTACAGGGACTAAATATGACAAACTGCGAAAGTATGTCAATTTGAACTGTAACGAACATTCCGGAACATGACCATAAGTTAAACACACCTTAAATATCCTTGACATAGCTTAGAAATAGGCTTTGAGGGGTTTAGTGTGCTAAAATAAACTTTTGGAACATTCAGGGACTAAAAGTGTCAAAAAGTGCACAAGTTTGCATTTTCGCGCATAACTTACGTTCTGAATACATCCGGACATCCAAAAATTTATGAAAGCATGACTACATTATATTTTAGTGTTCGCCTTAAGAAAAATCCATTCGTTGCGTCATTTGGATCGTTTTTCGCGCTTGTGCGCATTCCGTCGTAATTAAGCGAACATCGCGTTCGTACGACCAAACGAACCATCATCCGACATATTTTTGAACATGTTTCATGTCCACAATGTTTAGGCAACATTTTAGGGCCTTAAAGTTGGCTTTACGGGCCTTAGAAGTGTCGGAAATGGCCTTAAACACGTGCAGGGACCTAAACTGTCATTTTTGAAAGTTGTTTCTGATCTGACATGCTCAGGCGGCCCGCATTGTGTTTGGCTGATCCTAAAGCGGGCCGCTTCCCACCTTCTGACCAGATTAAATGTTTCTAATTGCAAGTTGCAACCATTTGATCCTCCACCACATGTTCTAACTTGCTTAGTCACTAGATAAGGATGGAATTTAGCTTCCATAACCTTTCAACAAGTGTACGGGCTAGATCTTTTCCCCTTTTCCAAGAAACGATCCTAACGGTAGTGCTTTTACTATAAATACCCATCCATCCTCAACACAAAACCCACACCTTTGAACCTTTGAATCTTGGACCCTTCGTAAGTATTCTTTCGTTCTTTTCCTTATTTTATTGTTTTATCGAGTCTGAAAGTCAAACTTTGTTTGACTTTCTGCGTTGACCAGTAATGGTCAATGCGAAGTTCGTTTGAACTTCGCAACGTGATTGTAATCACGTTGGTCATAGTCCCTTGGGACTATGCCCACTGATTACCACGTTGTCTAGGGTCGTAGGGTAGGCGATCTAATAAATCGCCTATACCTTCGAACCCAACCCAGTTTGGTCGATCATTAGGATCCGACCAAATACATTAGGTGACCCTAATATAGGGCATAACCTTCCGAGGTTATACCCTATGGTCACATCGTTTAAGTAGTTGTATGATAAGTAGTTTATATGCCTTAGGTAAATTACCAGAATACCCTTTTCATGTATAATTGGTAATTAAGCATATGTAACCTAAACCTTTGTCACATAACTGATTATGTAATATGTTTAGGCATATAACACTTGTCATAGGGCTAGTTAGGCGGTCCGAACGCGTTTCACGCGAACGACGCGTTAAAGTAGCATAAGCTACCTAAACGGGTCGTAATGGGTCGTAGACACTTAGGTTAAGTTTCATTTAGTATGTAGGCTTTGTTAAACCAAATGACACGAGTCTCTACACTCGTTTGGTTTACAAACCCTAATGCTACCCGATCTTCCGATTTAGGTCCGGTTTATTAATGTAGCTACCTATACTAGGTGCCGTTTGATATCCGCGATCTCTAGCATTGTTTAGTTGTTACTCAAGGACTACTGAGCAATCTCAGGTGAGTACATAGACCCCTCTTTTACTGTTTTCCAAACTGTTTTGGGGTGGAACACATGTGCCTACTTGTTACTTTCATGCTTTCCTGTTTTCACATCATATACTGCTATGTTCGTTAGTACATTATAGTACATGATTTCATTTCATCTTATGCTAGGTGTGCCCATTGCGTGCATTACTTAGTACATTGTTTTACATGACATTTCCTGCTAGGTGTGCCCATTGTGTGCATTACTTAGTACATTGTTTTACACTACCTTTCATGCTAGGTGTGCCCATTGTGTGCATTACTTAGTACATCATTCTACATTACATTTCATACTACGTATGTCCATTTTGTGCATACTTAGTACATTGTTTTACATTACTTTTCTGTTGCATATGCTTACCCAACATATGAACACATTATACCACATATTGAACCGTTGTAATCATTTGACTGTGATCCGTTGATATCTGTGAACCGTTTGTATCTGTGAACCGTATTTGACATAGACATTTCGGCATAGACATTTTAACATGATTGACATTTGATCATGCATTTCCCACAAAACATAACTTTGATTTAAACCAATTTTTACTTCAATACTTTGTTTTTGTGTATATGGTTTAGTTGAGACATTTCACTTGCCATACATGATATTTTTGACATAGACATTTGACATGGATATTTGACATAGACATTTTGACATTGGTTTGGTTTGATTAAGTGATTAAGTAACGATGCGTGTGTAATATGATACAAGCATGGTGGATACGCCGCTGGTACTTCCTATATATAAGTGTTTGTATGGTATTACATATTGTAGCGTTATTTGAATCATTTCAGTTTGATACATATAACATTTTATACAAATAACATACTTTTCACGAGACATTGTTTTACAAACAACTTATCTTATACAAATCCATTTTTACTATGGTTATTCATTTAACCATACATTATTCATTTATTTATACATATCATCTGGACTCATTGTTTTTCAAATGATTTACAAAACAAAGCAAATTACAAGGTTCATGACTAAACATTTTCTCAAACATAAGTCATGGAACCTATTTTCACAAAACCTATGTATCTCACAGGCATTTTTATGCTGACGTACCTATTTTCACATGTGTTTTTCAGGAACTGTTGCATAAGATGATCAAGATACACATAGGCAGACTTGGGCTTTAGTGACAATAAAAGATGCAAGACTAGTTAATTATGTTGTATTTCTTGTTTGTTAAGACATTGTAACACTTTTAGTCAATAAAACGAAACTTCAATTGCCATGGATTTGAAACAATTAATTCTGTTATAACACTCCCCGATGTTTCCGCCACGTTTCGTATGTTCTACGTGGTCGGGGTGTGACAGAAAAGATGGTATCAGAGCCAATGGTTATAGGGAATTAGGTTATTAGTAATGCTTTGACCTAGTCTATAACTTTCTTAGGACCCTAACGCGAGTTTACTTGCGTTTAGTCATAAAACAATACCGTCACCTATCCTTAGGCGACGACCACAACAAGAACATAAATTTCAAAACCGCTTTGAAAACTAATCATCTGTTCTAGGATGATTTATTACAAGGTTTTGAACCCCTTTGTGTTTCAAAAATCTCATCAAGGTTTTGGGTTTTAAATAATGTGAACACGTGCAAACTGGAAGGGTGAATGCCTGTATTCTGGGTTTTCTGTCTAGGCAAGCACTTCGTATACATCTCATCAGACGCGAGACCAGTTGTGCTTACCTGGGAATTCTTGGGATGAGTGTTCACTTATAGGCGAGCATGTCTTCGCGATACATTATTTTTGACCTATTTACTTTGATTATTCACCGAGGTCGTTTGTTGCTTTGTAGTAACAAACAAATGACCACTATCCTTGCTTTCATCAGATTTGTTTCATCTCATTCTTTTCGTCTAATCCTCTCACTCGTTTCATTTCATGTTTCCTCTTTTAGAATGCCTCCTCGACGCGAAAACCAGATAGCGACTGCCGAGCTGGCAGAAATCATTGCGCAGCAAATGGCTGCTCAATTCCCAAACCTCTTTGCTCAATGGAATCAAGCCAACAACAACAACAATGGTCCATGCAATTTCAAGAGTTTTAACTCGGCGAAACCACTCAAGTTTAGTGGTTCTGAGGGAGCGACTGGGCTTCTTCAATGGTTCGAGAGCATTGAGAATACTTTCCGCCATGTGCAGTGTCCTGACAATCGCAAGGTCGAGTTTGCTTCAAGTGTGTTCCAGAAGAGAGCCCTTACGTGGTGGAATGGGGTTATGAGAGATCGTGGTGCAGAAGTTGCTCTAGCACAGACATGGGCCGAACTTAGGGCTCTCATGATGAAGGAGTTTTGTCCTCGTCACGAGATCAGGGCTTTGGAAAGGGAATTTGATGATCTTAAGCAAGACAGCGGTGAGCATCGAGCCTACACGGACCGTTATGAGGAGTTAAGTCTGTTATGCCCAAACATGGTCACGCCTTTGGATAAGGCGATCGAAAAGTACATTGATGGCCTCCCCGACTCAATACAAGACATTTTGACTGGTAGCAACCCTACTACTGTTAGGCAGGCCATTGAGTTATCTGCAACCTTGACTGAATCGCAGATCAGGAAACGTAAGCTTTTCCGAAAGGGTGACAAGAAACTGGTCGAGGAATCGAAACCAATCGAGGAATCAAAGACCATGGATGAACAGACTGGATCCTCTAAGAAGTCAAAGAAGCGAAAGGCTTCTCAGAACTTCGCCGTGGTCGCTCACAATGATCAAGCCGTCCCCAACCAACCAGCTCAACCCCCTGCCAGGAAACCCTACAAAGGAACTGCACCCTTGTGCAACCAATGTGGCCTACATCATCATGCTGGTGTGAAGTGCCGCACATGCCAAGTTTGCGGACTTATAGGTCATACAGCGAGGGTTTGCCCAACATCAGCAGCACCAAATCAGATTAACAACAATCCTGCTCAAGCTCGTTTTCCACTGGGATCTTGCTACAACTGTGGCGAGATGGGCCATTTTAGTAGAAATTGCCCAAGACTTGCTGATGCAAATCCAGCGCAGGGATGAGTATCTGACCGACAGAAGATAACGCTGTTTAGAAAATAATCGAGCCTTGTGTATTATTTTCTTTTATCAATCTATGAAACAGTTGTTGTTATTGTTGTTTATAAATAAATCTTTCATTTACATTTCAATATGTTTATGTGGTTGCATGTATAAACATATCCCCTACAATACCGACAATCAAGGAACCGCATTCCTTGAAGAACAGACTACTTCCAAATTTCTTCCCTTGTATAATCTCTTGCGTTTCCACGAAAATCCTAAGTACCCGTTTCTTCCAAGAGAAACGAAGTACGAGGTGCCAAGTTAATTGCAATCAATAACAAGATAATAACAATTAAACAATTATGTGGTTATGTGCTTATGTGTTATCCTTTATGTGTCATGTGATCCAATTTATGTTATTCAAATCCTCGTAAAATCTTACATATCTTTGTGCAAGAGATTCATAGTAGGATACCCAAAGGTACTACTTAAATCCTTAATGGACTTCTACGTTGTAGTTAAAGTCCCTTGGATTATAATGTACTACTTCATAATTAGACCCCTTTTGTGGTCTAGTTAAACAGATTGATCCAAAAATCTGGTTAGGGATATCATGTGATGATATAGCTGAAAGGACTCCTTAGTGGCCTAATTAAGAAGATCCTCTGTTGATCTAATTAAAAGGACCCTATGGTAGTCTAGTCACTTTCATCTCAGGTTTGATATCTTTCCCCACAACATTTCAAAACAAACTGTGCGGACTGTGCAAGGAATTACGTAATTATGGATGCATACATAATTATGGAATTTAGTGCACAGAAATCACAGCAAGTTCTATCATGTATCAAGAGTTAACCCTATTCATTTCCAATTCTGATGAAGCATCCGTTGAGGAAAAATGAACTAGCTATTCATTTTTCACTTCTGAAGAATATCCGTTGAAGAAATGAATATCCGTTGTTTATCTTTTCATTTCCATTCTGAAGAATAACCGTTGAGGAAAATGAATTATCCATTCATTTTCGTTCTAAAGAATATCCGTTGAAGAAATGAATATCCGTTGTTTATCTTTTCATTTCCATTCTGAAGAATAACCGTTGAGGAAAATGAATTATCCATTCATTTTCGTTCTAAAGAATATCCGTTGAAGAAATGAATATCCGTTGTGTAATCCTTCATTTCCAACTCTGAGGAAGCAACCGTTGAAAATGACTCCGTTAGTTCATTTTCGTTTCTGAAGATTTATCCGTTGAGGAAATGAATATCCGTTGTGTAATTCTTCATTTCCAACTCTGAGGAAATAACCGTTGAAAATGACTCCGTTAGTTCATTTTCGTTTCTGAAGATTTATCCGTTGAGGAAATGAATATCCGTTGTGTAATCCTTCATTTCCAACTCTGAAGAACAAACCGTTGAGGAAAATGACCCCGTTTGTTCATTTTCGTTCTGAAGAATATCCGTTGAGAGAAATGAATATCCGCTGATTTTTCTTTCATTTCAAATTCGGAAGAACAAACCGTTGAGGAAAATGACCCCGTTTGTTCATTTTCGTTCTGAAGAATATCCGTTGAGAGAAATGAATATCCGTGGATTATTCCTTCATTCCCATTTCTGACAAAGAATCCGTTGAGAAAGAATGAATCATCCATTCATTTTCGTTTCTGAAGAATTGTCCGTTAAGGAAATGAATCCCCGTTTGTTTATTCCTTCATTTCCGCCTCTGAAGAATACTCGTTGAGGAAAATGACTCCGTTTGTTCATTTTCATTCTGAAGAATGTCCGTTAAGGAAATGACAGGATTATGCTTCACATATCTCTGGTGGTTATCTGACACAAAGTCACAAATAGACTCCTACGAATTAATTTCGGGACGAAATTTCCTAAAGTAGGGGAGACTGTAACACCTGTGTCATTTCAACCATCAAACAAATGCCAAACCAATGAAATAATGTATTTCATACTTTGGACTTGTATAAATATGTGTATCTTTTGCACATATCGACTCATGTTCGATTTCAAGCTCTAAATCGCTTTCTGGAAGGTTATACGCGCACTAATGCGTAAATATAACCAGTTTAATGCAACGAACACTCCGGAATAGTGAAATAGGCTTAACATATCTTAAATAACCTATACATAACTTAGATATAAGTTTTTGGAAGGTTTGGTGTGGCAAAAACAAGTTAATTCGCTTACAGGGACTAAATATGACAAACTGCGAAAGTATGTCAATTTGAACTGTAACGAACATTCCGGAACATGACCATAAGTTAAACACACCTTAAATATCCTTGACATAGCTTAGAAATAGGCTTTGAGGGGTTTAGTGTGCTAAAATAAACTTTTGGAACATTCAGGGACTAAAAGTGTCAAAAAGTGCACAAGTTTGCATTTTCGCGCATAACTTACGTTCTGAATACATCCGGACATCCAAAAATTTATGAAAGCATGACTACATTATATTTTAGTGTTCGCCTTAAGAAAAATCCATTCGTTGCGTCATTTGGATCGTTTTTCGCGCTTGTGCGCATTCCGTCGTAATTAAGCGAACATCGCGTTCGTACGACCAAACGAACCATCATCCGACATATTTTTGAACATGTTTCATGTCCACAATGTTTAGGCAACATTTTAGGGCCTTAAAGTTGGCTTTACGGGCCTTAGAAGTGTCGGAAATGGCCTTAAACACGTGCAGGGACCTAAACTGTCATTTTTGAAAGTTGTTTCTGATCTGACATGCTCAGGCGGCCCGCATTGTGTTTGGCTGATCCTAAAGCGGGCCGCTTCCCACCTTCTGACCAGATTAAATGTTTCTAATTGCAAGTTGCAACCATTTGATCCTCCACCACATGTTCTAACTTGCTTAGTCACTAGATAAGGATGGAATTTAGCTTCCATAACCTTTCAACAAGTGTACGGGCTAGATCTTTTCCCCTTTTCCAAGAAACGATCCTAACGGTAGTGCTTTTACTATAAATACCCATCCATCCTCAACACAAAACCCACACCTTTGAACCTTTGAATCTTGGACCCTTCGTAAGTATTCTTTCGTTCTTTTCCTTATTTTATTGTTTTATCGAGTCTGAAAGTCAAACTTTGTTTGACTTTCTGCGTTGACCAGTAATGGTCAATGCGAAGTTCGTTTGAACTTCGCAACGTGATTGTAATCACGTTGGTCATAGTCCCTTGGGACTATGCCCACTGATTACCACGTTGTCTAGGGTCGTAGGGTAGGCGATCTAATAAATCGCCTATACCTTCGAACCCAACCCAGTTTGGTCGATCATTAGGATCCGACCAAATACATTAGGTGACCCTAATATAGGGCATAACCTTCCGAGGTTATACCCTATGGTCACATCGTTTAAGTAGTTGTATGATAAGTAGTTTATATGCCTTAGGTAAATTACCAGAATACCCTTTTCATGTATAATTGGTAATTAAGCATATGTAACCTAAACCTTTGTCACATAACTGATTATGTAATATGTTTAGGCATATAACACTTGTCATAGGGCTAGTTAGGCGGTCCGAACGCGTTTCACGCGAACGACGCGTTAAAGTAGCATAAGCTACCTAAACGGGTCGTAATGGGTCGTAGACACTTAGGTTAAGTTTCATTTAGTATGTAGGCTTTGTTAAACCAAATGACACGAGTCTCTACACTCGTTTGGTTTACAAACCCTAATGCTACCCGATCTTCCGATTTAGGTCCGGTTTATTAATGTAGCTACCTATACTAGGTGCCGTTTGATATCCGCGATCTCTAGCATTGTTTAGTTGTTACTCAAGGACTACTGAGCAATCTCAGGTGAGTACATAGACCCCTCTTTTACTGTTTTCCAAACTGTTTTGGGGTGGAACACATGTGCCTACTTGTTACTTTCATGCTTTCCTGTTTTCACATCATATACTGCTATGTTCGTTAGTACATTATAGTACATGATTTCATTTCATCTTATGCTAGGTGTGCCCATTGCGTGCATTACTTAGTACATTGTTTTACATGACATTTCCTGCTAGGTGTGCCCATTGTGTGCATTACTTAGTACATTGTTTTACACTACCTTTCATGCTAGGTGTGCCCATTGTGTGCATTACTTAGTACATCATTCTACATTACATTTCATACTACGTATGTCCATTTTGTGCATACTTAGTACATTGTTTTACATTACTTTTCTGTTGCATATGCTTACCCAACATATGAACACATTATACCACATATTGAACCGTTGTAATCATTTGACTGTGATCCGTTGATATCTGTGAACCGTTTGTATCTGTGAACCGTATTTGACATAGACATTTCGGCATAGACATTTTAACATGATTGACATTTGATCATGCATTTCCCACAAAACATAACTTTGATTTAAACCAATTTTTACTTCAATACTTTGTTTTTGTGTATATGGTTTAGTTGAGACATTTCACTTGCCATACATGATATTTTTGACATAGACATTTGACATGGATATTTGACATAGACATTTTGACATTGGTTTGGTTTGATTAAGTAACGATGCGTGTGTAATATGATACAAGCATGGTGGATACGCCGCTGGTACTTCCTATATATAAGTGTTTGTATGGTATTACATATTGTAGCGTTATTTGAATCATTTCAGTTTGATACATATAACATTTTATACAAATAACATACTTTTCACGAGACATTGTTTTACAAACAACTTATCTTATACAAATCCATTTTTACTATGGTTATTCATTTAACCATACATTATTCATTTATTTATACATATCATCTGGACTCATTGTTTTTCAAATGATTTACAAAACAAAGCAAATTACAAGGTTCATGACTAAACATTTTCTCAAACATAAGTCATGGAACCTATTTTCACAAAACCTATGTATCTCACAGGCATTTTTATGCTGACGTACCTATTTTCACATGTGTTTTTCAGGAACTGTTGCATAAGATGATCAAGATACACATAGGCAGACTTGGGCTTTAGTGACAATAAAAGATGCAAGACTAGTTAATTATGTTGTATTTCTTGTTTGTTAAGACATTGTAACACTTTTAGTCAATAAAACGAAACTTCAATTGCCATGGATTTGAAACAATTAATTCTGTTATAACACTCCCCGATGTTTCCGCCACGTTTCGTATGTTCTACGTGGTCGGGGTGTGACAGAAAAGATGGTATCAGAGCCAATGGTTATAGGGAATTAGGTTATTAGTAATGCTTTGACCTAGTCTATAACTTTCTTAGGACCCTAACGCGAGTTTACTTGCGTTTAGTCATAAAACAATACCGTCACCTATCCTTAGGCGACGACCACAACAAGAACATAAATTTCAAAACCGCTTTGAAAACTAATCATCTGTTCTAGGATGATTTATTACAAGGTTTTGAACCCCTTTGTGTTTCAAAAATCTCATCAAGGTTTTGGGTTTTAAATAATGTGAACACGTGCAAACTGGAAGGGTGAATGCCTGTATTCTGGGTTTTCTGTCTAGGCAAGCACTTCGTATACATCTCATCAGACGCGAGACCAGTTGTGCTTACCTGGGAATTCTTGGGATGAGTGTTCACTTATAGGCGAGCATGTCTTCGCGATACATTATTTTTGACCTATTTACTTTGATTATTCACCGAGGTCGTTTGTTGCTTTGTAGTAACAAACAAATGACCACTATCCTTGCTTTCATCAGATTTGTTTCATCTCATTCTTTTCGTCTAATCCTCTCACTCGTTTCATTTCATGTTTCCTCTTTTAGAATGCCTCCTCGACGCGAAAACCAGATAGCGACTGCCGAGCTGGCAGAAATCATTGCGCAGCAAATGGCTGCTCAATTCCCAAACCTCTTTGCTCAATGGAATCAAGCCAACAACAACAACAATGGTCCATGCAATTTCAAGAGTTTTAACTCGGCGAAACCACTCAAGTTTAGTGGTTCTGAGGGAGCGACTGGGCTTCTTCAATGGTTCGAGAGCATTGAGAATACTTTCCGCCATGTGCAGTGTCCTGACAATCGCAAGGTCGAGTTTGCTTCGAGTGTGTTCCAGAAGAGAGCCCTTACGTGGTGGAATGGGGTTATGAGAGATCGTGGTGCAGAAGTTGCTCTAGCACAGACATGGGCCGAACTTAGGGCTCTCATGATGAAGGAGTTTTGTCCTCGTCACGAGATCAGGGCTTTGGAAAGGGAATTTGATGATCTTAAGCAAGACAGCGGTGAGCATCGAGCCTACACGGACCGTTGTTCCAATATCTCTCCACACTTAAAGCATGGATCGTTCGTGGCAACCTTTGCCTTCTTCTCTTTTGGTTTCGGTGGTTTCGCTTTAGTCTTTCTAATTATTTCCCTTTGAATTACCCGTTTCCATTTGCAACATTTGCTTTGGTGTCGGGGTGATGCCCTTTCTTGTTGCCACCCTCATTGATCATTAGAATGGATAAAATCCTTTTATACCATAATGAGTTATAATAACAGTTGTTCCAATATCCAAATATAAAATAGATCAAATCCAATCACTAGAATATCGAAGTCCTAAGGCACAAGTATGACCCTTTCATGCTTTGCCCATTCAAGGAGCTTCGTGAGTGGATCCGCAATATTTTGATCAGTGTGAACTTTGCGAATACATATCTTTCTCTTTTCAACTTCATCCCTTATGTAGTTGAAACTCCGCTCAATGTGCCTAGTCTTTCGATGTACACGAGGTTCCTTGATTTAAGCAATCGCACCATCGTTATCACAAAGATCTCTAGAGGTCCTGAATGGTAGGGACTTCCCCTAGATCGGCAGTAATTCAAGTGGCAGATCCATATGAATTATCACAATCAATGAAGCGGCGATGTATTCTGATTATGTAGTGGACAATGCTACCCTAATTGTGATCGAGAACCATCTCGATTAGTTTGGAAACTCGTATCCATGTAACCCTTTACAACGAATTCCGAGACTCGCATCCTTGTAACCCTTTTACAACGAGTTCTTTTCACCAGATTCATATATTAGAAACATATCCTTAGTCCTTCTAAGGTATTTCAATATATGTATATATATAACAGTCACCCAATGACTGTTACTTACTGGTATCCTTTTGTTATGCTTAAAGCGCATAACTTGTCCAGTCTAATGCATATCATTACGTACATAATGAATCCTATAGCTGACGCATATGGGATTCCTTTGATTCTTTCTTGCTCATCCTTTGAGCTTGGACATTGAAACGCATTCAATATTGTCCTCTCTTTGAATAGGTACCATAACTTTTCATAGAGTTCTTCATCTTGAACCTTTTCAAGACTTTGTCAATGTATGCACTTTTGTTTAAACCTATCAAGCGCCTTGATCTATCCCTATAGATCTTTATTCCCAAAATATAGGCGACTTCACCAAGATCCTTAATGGAAGAACAACTTCCAAGCCAGGCTTTTACTCCTTCCATGGTTGGAATGTCATTTCCAAATAGTAGAATGTCATCGACATATAATACAAAGAAAGTAATAATGCTCCCACTAGCCTTCTTATTCACACAAGCTTTATCAATGTTTTTGATGAATCCATATTCCCTAATCTCTTCATCAAAACGGTGATTCCAACTTCTAGATGCTTGTTTCAATCCATAGATTGATTTCTTTAACTTGCACACTTTGTTAGGATGTTTTGGATCGACAAAACCTTCAGGCTTAACTATATAGACATCTTCCTCAAGATATCTATTAAGGAAAGTCGTTTTTGAGATCCATTTGCCAAATCTCATAATCATATTGTGCAAGTATGGCAAATGATATCCTAGTTGACTTTAGCATCGCCATGGGCGAGAAGGTCTCATCATAATCAACCCTTTGAGTTTGAGTGAAGCCTTTTGCTAAAAGTCTCGCTTTACAAGTATCCAAGTTACCATGCATTATTGTTTTCTTCTTGAAAACCCACTTACTTCCAACTACTTTAGAGTTAAGTGGTGGCACAACCAATTTCCATACTTGGTTGTTATACATGGACTGCATCTTTACGTTCATGGCTTCAATCCATTTGTCACAATCGAATTTTGACATTGCATCATGGTATGTGGTTAGTTCACCCGAATCTACCACGTAGCATCCGTCCATGAAAGATCCATATCTTTTAGGTGGATTACTAATTCTACCAGATTTGCGAACGTATTGTGTGTGTTGATCAACCACTTGATCATTTTTCAACAACCTCTTGTTGAATGCTAGTATCAACCAAACGTGTATCGGTTTGTGGTTCTTGATCCTTATCAAGTTCCACTGTTCTACTAATTCCTTCCACAAGGAACTTAGCTTCCAAGAACTCAGCCTTTTGAGCAACAAATACCTTTTTGCTCTGTTGGATCGTAGAAATAATATCCTATATCATCTTTAGGATATTCTACGAAGATACACTTAGTGGATCGTACTTTTATTTGGGGTGTATAGCTTCACATAAGCTTCACAACCCATACTTTTAAATATGATAATGATGGAACCTTTCCATGTCATATTTCAAAAGACGTCGTATCCACTTTCTTGGTTGGGGCTATATGGGCCACGGAGAGCAAAGCGTAACCCCAAAGTGATAGAGATAATACGCTCCTAGCCATCATAGATCGAACCATATCTAATAGAGTTCGACTCCTCCTCTATCGAAACGAAGAGCTTTAAAGAGTTGATTTTGTACTTCACTTTTGAAGATTCTGAACGTTTCAAAACTTCTTCTTTGTGTCAAGTACACATAACCATAACTATTATAGTTGTCGGTTAAAGTAATGAAGTATCTTTCACCACACCTAGTCATTGGCTTAAAAGGATCACATACATTCGAATGTATGATACCTAAGAAATCTATTGCCCTTTCCCACTAAAGGGTTTCTTAGTCATTTTACCTTGTAAACAAGATTCACATATATCAAATGAATCAATTTCATTTGTTTCCAAAAGATCATTCTTTTGAAGTGTTTACATGCGACATCTGTTTATATGACCAAGGCGATAATGCCAAAGATAAGTCTCACTCAAATCCATTTTGAGTTTCTTGGTGATTACTTGGTACATTTAACTATCAAATGATGTATTATTATGAACCAATTCATAAATACCATTTGAAGGCATAGGTTTAAAGAAAAACATGTCATTCATCGATATAAATGTCAATGTTTGCAATCTTTAAGTCAAAACCATATTGTCTTATAAGGGAAACTTGAATAATGTTCCTAGTCAAACTAGGAGCATTCAAAACATTTTAAAACAATTTCCAAACCATTTGGAAGTTTCAAAACATAGTCTCCTTTCTTGTAATGTTTATTTCTTTTGAACCTTTTGCAATGAATTGCAAACATGAGTTCCACATCCGGTATCTAATACCCATGTGTTAGAAGAAATAACATTAAGGTCAATTTGTATCATTAAGATTGTACCTGAGGTTTGCCTAGCATCCCTCTTGTTTTTCAACTCTTTGAGATAGATTGGACAATTCCTATTTAAATGCCCTATCTCTCCACACTTAAAGCATGGATCGTTCGTGGCAACCTTTGCCTTCTTCTCTTTTGGTTTCGGTGGTTTCGCTTTAGTCTTTCTAATTATTTCCCTTTGAATTACCCGTTTCCATTTGCAACATTTGCTTTGGTGTCGGGGTGATGCCCTTTCTTGTTGCCACCCTCATTGATCATTAGAATGGATAAAATCCTTTTATCCATATCGAGCCTTTCGAGGTGATCAATGTGGCTTTTCATCTTAAAACATAAGATGAGTCCGATTGGGTTTCCTCCATTCGACATGCATGAAGCGCTCGAACGGTTTCGAAGCGTTCTACCCTTAGGAACATTTCCTATAATCGGGTAATCATGTCGTGTGCTCATGATGTTCAGAAACTTTTGAATCTCGGGAATCATAATTCCTAACATGAGGCAAGAGGCTTGCGTAGTATCCTCGATATACTTAATCCAATCGTTATAGGCATCCTTATCTTCCATAAGATGTTCATCGGGATTAGGATCGTTTTCTAGTGATAGGTTACGGACGGTTTGGGTAATATTGTTAGCGGCCATCTACAAAATTTAACAAGGTTCAATTTTAGTATTTTCGATATTATTATATTTTAATCATTAATACCCTTTTATGTCTCAAAGACAATTAATAATTAAAATCTAGAATCCAACGTTACATTTAAATATTGGTTAGGTGACCTTTATCCCTCTATTTAAATTAACAAGGTAGTCAACGTTTGACAATTGCAACTCTTTGCAACTTCTAGCCATATGGGATCGGTTAAACATCTTTATGTTTAGTTGGCATGTTTAATCCCATCAACACCTTTGTTCCCCATGCTTCGGTGACCCTAAGTTCATGGTTTCTAAATCAAGTCGTCCAACTTACACACACGTGTGAGTTTATACACATAAGTGGTTAGGTGACCTTTATCCCACAAACATGGTAAACCCACCTCGAATATACAAGTTCCCTCAAATATGGTTAGGTGACCTTTATCCCACAAAAGAGTTCCCAAGTGATTCGAGTGTTGTATAAAAGGATGGTGTTTGACTTGTTTTATAAAAGGGATTTTGAGTTTTCAAAAATTCTAGTTTAGAAAACTTTAAGTACCATATATTTGCATGCATTCAAATCCTTGGTACTTTTGTGAAAACAAATTTTCATGGTTCTTTTTAAAAACCCATTTTATTATAAAATCATTAATTTTTTTAATAACCTTTTATTAACCAATTTTAATGATCTTGTAAAGAACCAATTTTACGCTTGTTGTTGATTATTAGTTTGTTAAGCATGCATATCCAAATATCATCAAAACAATATAAATAAGCAACCACACAAGCACAACACTTATATCATTAGGTGCATAACCATAGCCAACTATTTTGACCACACTTGTTAGCCGAAACAAGTGTGCCAAAAGGTCCTTCCTAAAGGGTAAATATTGACACAAAGAAATGTGTCGTTGAACTCCCACTTGATCCCGCATCCAAATGCTTCAAGTATCCTTCTTGTGTTGTGATTATTCCACTTTCTTTGATCTTCCAAATGTCTTTTATATTCAGCTCCAAACTCCTTTGGACTCCGAAAATGTGTTTTGGTTTTCGGGCTAAAATCCCGTTAAGAACTATGAAGTCCTTTATGCCCGATATTGGCAAAAACCAAAACCACATTTTTGTGTGCATCTTCTTTTACAAAATATATCCTAATACATTTTTTCTAGTAAAATAAAATGCACCTAATCTATTTATTTTACATACCAAATGAAAATAAATAAATTACATATCTTTACAAATGGAAGACAAAATAATAATTATTACAACCTTTGAAATAATAAATCACAACACAATCATTCAACACAAGGTCATGGCTAGGTTATATGCACCAAAATATATATCCAAATATATATTTGTATTAATTTCAAGAAGCATAAAAAAAAAATGGTTCCCTTTTAATAACCATTTTCGGCTATGTTCAAAAAACCGAAAAGGTTAGTTTTGTCCAAACAAACAAATCATCCATATGAAATAATTTTTCAAGATTCTTTTATGCATGTAAGAATATAATCTTGAAAAAACAAAGGGATAACCATACTTAAAATTTCAGCCATAGGGTTTTCACCAAACCCGAAACCCGAAAAATTTTAAGTCTATTGAAGCATGCACTCATATAAGCGGCTCTGATACCATTGTTGGGATTTTAACATGTTTATCAAAGCAATTTCATCCATATGAAATAAAAACGCAGCGGAATATAAGTTTAAAACATGTTACTTTTATAAGATATAAAACCATTTTTATGCAAAATCCCAAAACCCGGATCCATATATGAAGATGCATACTATCATATACAACCATAGGATGTTTAGAAAACTACCTTCCATGGAGTAATGGATGTGAAGAAGATGATGATTCTTGAAATGGTTGTCTTCAAGAATAGAAAACCTCAAGCTTGTATACCCCAAGCTTCCAACAAACACCTCATGTTAGCTAGGATTTCTACACTTATGAACTCACTAGAAAAATCCTCTTGACAACCATCTCATGGCCGAAATATATAGAGGTTTTTCTAGTGTTCTTGCACTTGTAAATCAAACTTGAAAGACCCTTTTGAATAACCATCTCATGGCTGATTTCTAGAGAGCATTTTCTTGAGTTTGAAACTAAAAAAACTTCTCAAATGGCACACATAGTTGGCCGATTTTTGAGAGCTCTTTTAAGTCTTCCATAGTTCATCACTAGTTATTTTGCCATAGAAAATGTTTATAAATATTGAGAGAATTATTGCCACCCTACATGCCCAATTAAAACCCATGCAATTGCATGCATGTTTATTGGACCAAATTTTCACCCAATGAAGAGCCATCTAAATATGACATCTTGCATGGAATGTCATTGGAGAAAAAAACTTTTGGGAATCCCCATGGGGGGGGCGGCCCACTTGTATTTATATAAAAAAAATTCAAATTTTTTTTCTTTTATAAATTTAAGTCTTGGTTAATTTTATAACTTTTATAAAATTATAACATCATATGTTATAAGACTTATACAACCTTTTATTATGTTATTTAACCCATTAAATAACAAAATAAAATATTCTCTCAAAATAAATTATCCATATAATTTATTAGTTTGTCAAGTGCAATTATTTAGAAAACCAATTTCTAAATATTCTAAGTGTTGATATTTATTTATTTGATCATATCATAAATAAATATTGTAAGTGTTTGTCTAGCTTGTTATTGGGTATGACTCGACTTGGATCATAACGTACTAGCCACATCAATTTAATATGTGTCTTGGGCATACAGAGTCCAACAGTGGTAACTGTTGTTATACGAAAACTCCACCAATGGGAGGTGTTTTTCCCAGCCGTTGCCGAAATCAATTACACATGCCCGAAGCATGTCTTCTAAAGTTTGGATAGTGCGCTCAGACTGCCCATCCGTCTGAGGGTGATAAGCTGTGCTCATGTCTAATCGTGAGCCAAAACATTTGTGCATCGCTTGCCACAGTTCAGAAGTAAAACGTCTGCTAGAGTGGAGAACTTATCCGTTTCCTTGATAGCCAAGAAGTGTGCAGACTTAGTGAGTCGATCCACGATCACCCAAATAGTATCATTTCCATGTTGAGATCTAGGCAGGCCAGTAACGAAATCCATGGAAATTTGCTCCCATTTCCATTGTGGTATCTCTGGTTGTTGGAGTAGGCCTGATGGTTGCTGATATTCAGTCTTGACTCTCGCACAAGTCAAGCACTTGCTGACGTAAGTTGCTATGTGAGCTTTCATGCTAGGCCACCAATATGTAGTTTTCAAGTCGTGGTACATCTTATCCGAACCAGGATGTACTGAGTAGCGAGACTTATGAGCTTCATCCATTACAAGCTCGCGTAAGTTGCCGTAGAGTGGGACCCAGATGCGTCCCGTTACATAGTAGGCGCCGTCTACCTTTTGTTCCAACCGTTTCCTTGAACCGCGTAGGGCTTCAGCCCTGACGTTTTCTGGTTTCAATGCCTCTACCTGAGCATCTCGTATCTGTGCAGGAAGACTAGACTGAATAGTGAGTTGCAACGCCCGTACACGCCTAGGTGTAGTATCCTTTCGACTGAGGGCGTCGGCCACCACATTGGCTTTGCCCGGATGTTACCTTATAGCACATTCGTAATCGTTCAGTAATTCGACCCATCGACGTTGTCGCATGTTCAACTCTTTCTGCTTGAAGATATGCTCGAGACTCCTGTGATCGGTGTAGATGGTGCACTTGGTGCCATACAGGTAATGTCGCCATATCTTGAGCGCAAGAACAACAGCTCCCAACTCTAAATCATGTGTAGTGTAATTTCGCTCGTGAATCTTAAGTTGGCGCGAAGCATAAGCAATGACTTTATCCCGTTGCATCAACACACATCCAAGACCTTGGATGGATGCGTCGCAGTAGATTACAAAATCGTCCGTGCCCTCGGGCAATGAGAGAATAGGTGCGCTACAAAGTCTATCCTTTAAGTGCTGAAATGCTGATTCCTGTGCATTTCCCCAACAATAGATAACGCCCTTCTGAGTTAGTGAGGTGAGAGGTTGCGCAATCTTGGAGAAGTCTTTGATGAACCTTCTGTAGTAACCCGCCAAACCCAAGAATTGGCGTATTTCGGTTGGTGTGTGAGGTGCAGGCCAATTCTTGATCGAATCTACCTTGGATGGATCAACATGAATCCCATCCTTGTTTACCACGTGGCCTAGGAAGTGGACTTCACGAAGCCAGAAGTTGCATTTTGAGAACTTTGCATAAAGCTGTTCTGTTCGAAGGAGTTCCAAAATAAGCCGTAGGTGCTGCTCGTGTTCTTCCTGACTCTTCGAATAGATCAGGATGTCGTCAATAAATACAATAACGAACTTATCAAGATAAGGTTTGCACACCCTGTTCATAAGATCCATGAAAACCGCAGGTGCGTTTGTTAGCCCAAATGGCATGACCAAAAACTCGTAATGGCCGTAGCGAGTTCTGAATGCTGTTTTGGAGACGTCCTCGTCCCGGACTCTCAGTTGATGATAGCCTGACCTCAGATCAATCTTCGAGTAATAGCTCGACCCTTGCAACTGGTCAAATAAGTCGTCGATGCGTGGAAGAGGATAACGATTCTTCACGGTCCCTTGTTCAGTTCGCGGTAATCTATGCACATGCGGAAGGTACCGTCCTTCTTCTTCACAAATAATACTGGAGCTCCCCTGGGCGAAGAGCTAGGACGTATGAAACCCTTTTCCAAGAGTTCTTGCAATTGCTTGGACAGTTCTTCCAATTCAGTTGGAGCTAAGCGATAAGGTGCTCGAGCTATGGGTGCTGCTCCAGGAGCTAGCTCGGTCTGAAATTACCAAAGGTTCTTAACCAGCACGAGGAATGCGGACGATCTTTTCTTTGCAAAGAATCTCGGCTCGATGTTGAGGTAGCCAATCCATACCAATAACGATGTCGAAACCATCACAACATTGGGGTCATTCCTAGCATCATCCTGACCAATCACGAATACTCGACCCCTGGCACCATTGCCATCGTTATTACCCCCGTTGTTGTCTCTACTATTGTTCCCGTTTCCTTGGTTGGGGTTCTGGTTCTGGTTCAACCGTGGGCAGAGTCTCTTGAAGTGACCTTCAGCACCACACTGATAGTATCTGTCACACCCCGACCACGTAGAACATACAAAACGTGGCGGAGACGTCGGGGAGTGTTGTAACAGAATTAATGTTTCACAACCATGGAAATTAAAGTTTCGTTTTATTCAACAAACAAGCGAGTTACATTGTCTTTAAACAAGAAATAAAGAGTACATAACAAAATTTAAGTAGTTCTTGTCTCGTTTTAAGTCACTAAGGCACAGGTCCGCCTAAGTATGTCTTGATAAGTCTTATGCATCATCTCCTGAAAACACATGTGAAAATAGGTACGTCAGCATAAAAATGCCTGTGAGATACATAGGTTTTGTGAAAATGAGATTCATGACTTATGTTTAGGAAAATGTTTAGTCATGAACCTTGTAGTTTGCTTTGTTTTGTAAATCGTTTGAAAAGCAATAAGATCAGATGATATGTATAAGTAAGAGAATAATGTATGGTTAAATGAATAACCAAGTAAAAATGAGTATATATAAAATAAGTTGTTTTGTAAAACAATGTCTTGTGAAAAGTATGTTATTTGTATAAAATGTTATATGTCTCAAATTGAAATGATTTAGATAACGCTACAATATGTAATACCATACAAACACACGCCTCGTTACTTAAGTCACTTAAACAAACCACCAATGTAATAATTTTATGTTTAAACCAATAGTCAAAAGTCCTTGTATAAATCATATCAAATGTTAATAGTCCAAAAGTAGTCAAGTAATGTGCAACAAATGTTATGTATAACCAATGTCGAAAATGTTTATTTGTCAAATGTAAATCATGTAATGTGTAACCAAAATGATATGTATGGCTAGTGAAATGCATCAACTAAACCATAGGTGAAAATGCACAAAACAAAGTATTGAAGTAAAACTTGGTTTAAATCAAAGTTATGTTTTGTGTAGTAAATATATGCTATACTGATATTAGACATTTATGCGGAATTGTGAAAATTCATACATCCAAGCCTTGCGACAGTCGGATAACTATGTAAAAATGAGTTATCAAAAGAATATGTATTCGGATTCGGTCATTCCTTACGTCCAAACAAACCCGAGATTTCAGGAATGGGATTTGTCAAGTCCTATGGTACCACTACCTACTACCGAGCGGCATGATCGGTGTTAATGAATGTATAGTATAGTTTAAACAAACCAAATGTCATACCAAAATGTAAGCATATGATGAATAAGAAATATGGTTTAACAAAGCCTACATACTAAATGAAAACTAACCTAAGTGCTTACGACCCATTACGACCCGTTTAGGTAGCTTATGCTACTTTAACGCGTCGCTCGCGTGAAACGCGTTTGGACCGCCTAACTAGTCCTATGACAAGTAACATATGCCTTAACATGTCTAATATTGTTGTCAAATCAGTTTAGATGTCAAAAGTTATGTTATATATGTTAAAAATGAATTTTGGCGTAAAAAGGGCATTTTGGTAATTTACCTAAGGCATATAAACTACCTATCATACAACTACTTAAACGAAGCGACCATAAGGTATAACCTCGGAAGGTTATTCCCTATATACTATGGTCACCTAATGTGCTTGGTCGGATCCTAATGATCGACCAAACGGGTCGGGTTCGAAAGTATAAGCGATTGTTTAGATCGCTTACCTTACGACCCTATATAAGCACTAAACTAAAAGTGACGAGCTAAGCATGTTAAAACATGCTTAACTAAGTTTAGAAAACAGGTTTGGTATCAAAACAAACGGTTTTGATACCCACAAGTAGTTTGGTTACAAAATACGCAAAAATACGTATTCTGCCCGAAACTACGGCTCGTCACTGAGCCTAGATAACGTGGTAATCAGTAGGTATAGTCACTAGGGACTATAACCATCGTGATCACACTCACGTTATGAAGTTCAAACGAACTTTGCATCGACCATAAACTGGTCAATGCAGAAAGTCAAACAAAGTTTGACTTTCGGACTCGAAAAGCAATAAAAGAACGAAAGAATACTTACGAAGGGTCCCCGAATGCTAA
Organism: Helianthus tuberosus; assembly: GCA_030545235.1. NCBI lineage: Eukaryota > Viridiplantae > Streptophyta > Magnoliopsida > Asterales > Asteraceae > Helianthus > Helianthus tuberosus. Next base: position 110,701,127 of record CM060409.1, read on the forward strand.
TCTAGATCCAAATAACTCAGGTATGAAACAATGGTTCCAACTTAGAGTCTTTTAGATCAGATTCTAGTGAGTTTGAAGAAATGGGGGGTGGGTTATTTATAGTTTTCGGGTAACCGTTAAGATTGTTTTACGGAAACCGTGCTCGAATCTCATGCGTACACTTGTCGGAACCTTATGGTAACTAAAAATGACCCCAAATCAGCTGAAAGGGCAAGTTTTTTTTTTTGGGTAAAGGGTTACCCCGGTAAAATTTTATAACATCAACCAATAAAAACAAGTGAGGAAAAGAATAATCCCCAATTCTCTAGCATGACATGCCATCCTAGAGTTTACAAGCAACAATGCACAACCAAAAAAAACTAGTTCATACTAAGACACTCGGTCACTCAACTGAAAACAAGTTATAAACTTAGCCGAGATCATCATCAGCAACCACCAGACCACGAGGCAAACTCCAATCTCTTAAAATCCCTTCAATCTGAGTCGTTCTTTTAAACCTCATGGTATGAAGTTTTAATCGAATGGTAGATAACACCATCTCAATAAGCTGATCCGAACTTCTCTTTTTATTAGAAAAGAGTCTTCTATTTCGTTCCTGCCACTGAAAGGGCAAGTTAGAATGTGTGGTTGTGGATTAAACAGCTGGAATCAGCTGACTAAGCGATCTTATCTGTTCTGGGAGGCTCACGCGGCCCGCTTCAGGATACACCAAAGCTAATGCGGGCTGCATGGGGGTTCTGATCATAAAATAAGTTTCAGAAATGACAGTTTTGGTCCCTGTTGCGTATTTAAGCCATTTTTGATCATAAAATAAGTTTCAGAAATGACAGTAAAGCCAACTTTAAGGCCCTAAAATGATGCCTAAACATTGTGGACATGAAACATGCTCAAAAATATGTCAGATGTCAGTTCGTTTGGCCGTACGATCGCGATGTTCGCTTAATTACGACGGAATGCGCATAAGCGCGAAAAACGATCCAAATTGCGCGACGAATGGATTTTTCTTATGCCAAACACTGAAATAAAATGTTTTAGTGCTTACATAAATTTTTGGATGTCCGGATGTATTCAGAACGTAAGTTATGCGCGAAAATACAAACTTGTGCACTTTTTGACGCTTTTAGTCCCTGAATGACCCAAAAGTTTATTTTAGCACACCGAACCCCTCAAAGCCTATTTATAAGCTATGTAAAGGATATTTATGGTATGTTTAACTTATGGTCATGTTCCGGAATGTCTGTTACAGTTCAAATTGACATACTTTCGTAGTATGTCAACTTTAGTCCCTGTAAGTGATTTAACTTGATTTTTGCCATACCAAAGCCTTCAAAACTTATTTCTAAGTTATGTAAAGGTTATTTAAGGTATGTTAAGCCTATGTCACTATTCCGGAGTGTTTGTTGCATTAAACTGGTTATATTTACGCATCGGTGCGCGTATAACCTTCCAGAAAGCGATTTAGAGTTTGGAATTGAACAAAAATTGATATGTGCAAATGATACACATATTTTTACAAATCCCAAGTATGAAATATAATATTTCATTGGTTCGGTATTTGTTTGATGGCCGTGGAGGCACAGGTGTTACAGTCTCCCCTACTTTAGGAAATTTCGTCCCGAAATTTATTTAGAGGAAACTTGTGAGAGTTTAAAACATGAAGTTGAAAAGATCGAACAACATTGGTTAGGGTTCTGAACTTCTAGTAACTTTAATAACATCATGCTTGCAATGTAAGAGGGATACTTATATACAAGTATATGAAGCGTCATTGGTGCGTCCACCGTACCTCCATTACATCGTTCTCATTTTGTTATTGTTGTCGCTATAGGTTCTTACACATAACAAATCTTACTGGGTTTCTGTGCACTAAATTTCATAATTATGTACGCGTCCATAATTAGACAATTCCTTGCACAGTTCACACAGTATATTTTATAATGTGTAGGGTAAAACCAAATGAACAATCCTGTGATGAGTGTGACTAGACCGCCATAGAGCCCTTTTAATTAAATCAATAAATGATCTAAATAGACTATCAAGGAGTCTATTCAGCTACATCACTAGATGTCGTTCTTTAACCAGATTGTGAATCAATCTTTTTTACTAGACCACTAAAGGGTCTCTTATGAATCAAGGAGTGGTACTATATAATCCAAGGGTCTTAATTCTGACATAGAAGCCCATTAAGGATTTAAGGTAGTACCTTTTGACTACCCTGCTACGAATCCCTCATATGGAGATATGAAAGATCCTGCGAGGATTTGGATAACGAATATCCAGAGTATAAAAACACAAAATGCATAAAAGAAAACATAAGATGAATAAACACATAGTTGTATAACCACAAAGATTGTTTATTTGTTAATTTGTTTTGTTGACAGAGCACATGTATTTAAAGTACAATAGGAATCCATCTCGTGGATTTCATTTGGCACTTTAAACATTTACAAGAATCTATCTATAAAGATAGAAAGATTTTTTTTAAAAGAGAAATTCGATTTCGATTATAAGGAACCGAAATGTCCGAATTCAGGTACATAAGGAATCCAATTAAGGACCCTGATTTGAATGATGATCATCCACAAGGGTCTAAATGTGAAGATAAAAAGATCCCATATGGATTTTAGAAGTTGAAGATGTTTTGAAACCTTGCACTGGACGTGCTTATGTCAAAACATGAAGTAAGAATGCTTGTGAAGTTGAGATGCTTGATATGTCAAGGCGACATATGAAGCAGAATTTGAAGGTTAAGTCAATGTATGAGGAAAATATTTTTGAAAACCATGCATGGGGTTCTTTTAAGAAAAATGTGTTTAACGTTTTTGAAACCTCATATATAATACTTTTGAAATCATGAAGTAGGTGTATTAAGTAGATATATTTACAAAAATGTTTTAAATTCATGCAAGAAAAATTTTGAAATTATGTATAAGGTTTTTGAAAGACATGAATGATGCTTTTCGAAATCATGCACTTGATAAGAAAATGTATTGTGTTAATATTGTCTTCAGACTATATGAAATATTTTGAAATTAGGAAGGTTGGTTTTGATAACATGGCCAATGTTTTTGAAATAACATAGACAATGCATCTAGAAAAATTGTTTTCAAACTATATGAAATGTTTTGAGATCATGAAGATTGTTTTGAAATACTTGTACTGTGTATGTTGAGAAAAATCAAAACGTAATGGGTATGAGATTTGAAACTACCCTTAGTTATCTAACCAAGGATTTAATGGCACAGATGTGTAAAAGCATGATTACTCATAATGTCACTTTATTTTCTGTACTTTGTTTCTTAGAGTGAACCGGGTACTTAAAATTTTTGAGGGAATCATGAGCGATCATTTGAAAGAGAGAAATCACAAAAGTAGTTTGCAAGGTACATAGTTTCTTGATGTAGGTATCATAGGAAAAGTCATACACACATGTAACTTCACTTGTATATCAGAATTGTGAACAAGAATTTATGTATAAACAAAACAGATTGTTTCACATTACAAGAAAATAGATAAACAAAAGCATAAGACAGCAACATCTTCTAGTCAGCCAACTGCTCATCCGTGGGTTGGATTTGCATTAGCAAGCTTTGGGCAATCCCTTAGGAAATGGCCCATCTCGCCACAGTTGTAGCAAGACCCTGGTGAGAAACGAGCTTGAGCAGAGTTGGCTTGTGGTTGTTCTGGACCACCTTGGTTTGGGTTACACCGACAAGCACTTACCAGGTGACCAACTCGCCCACATGATACACACAGACGACACGGTAAGTGAGCTTGGTGATGCCCATTACATTTGTCGCATATTGGTGCCGTTCCCTTGTATTGCTTCTTAGCAGGTGGTGTTGCCACCCGGATGGGTCCTGTTTGATTTGGTACTGCTGTAGTTGGGCAAACCCTTGCCGTATGACCTATAAGTCCACAAATTTGGCATTTGCGGCACTTCACACTAGTCTGATGATGAAGGCTACATTGGTTGCACAAGGGTGCAGTTCCGTTGTATTGCTTCCTAGTAGGGGGTTGAGCTGGTTGGTTGGGGATGGCTTGATCATTGTGAGCGACCATGGCGAAGTTCTGAGAAGCCTTTCGCTTCTTTGACTTCTTAGGGGATCGTTCATCCATGGTCTTTGATTCCTTGATTGCTTTCTTGGCTGGTGGTGCTGTCATTTGGCTAAGTCTTGCCTGTTTTGGTGCCACCACTACGGGTTTCCTTGAAGCCTTACGCTTCTTTGGTATAGGTGAAGGCTTGGCTTCTGCTTCCTTTGGTGGCTCCTGAGTGGCTCCATTTTTGAGACGAGACATGGCAATGCCTAGATCCACAGACTTCAGTATCACTTCGCCTATTTGTTGGGCAAATTTGGCTGTTTGCTCGGACATTTGACCGGTGCTGAGAGGAAGAGACATTCTAGAAGAAAATGAAAGACATAGGAAGAAACAAGTGAAACGTCATCGGGTAAATAATGCAGAATGGTAATGCATAAGAATTTGCGATCATTTGTTTGTTATCTAAGGCAAACAAATGGGACAGTGACGAATCAAAGTAAATGGGTCAAAAATAATGTATCGCGAAGACATGCTCGCCTATAAGTGAACACTCATCCCAAGAATTCCCAGGTAAGCACAACTGGTCTCGCGTCTGATGAGATATATACGAAGTGCTTGCCTAGACAGAAAACCCAGAATACAGGCATTCACCCTTCCAGTTTGCACATGTTCACATTATAAGACCCAAACTTTGACGAGATTTTGAAAACTTAGAAGGTTCAAAACATTACCAGTTAAAATATCAACCAAACCCTTCACATATTCCATAGATTGTAAATCTTAAAATCATCTCATAAAATAATAATATAAAATATTCATTTTGATCACCAACTATTACGTAAGACCTGCATACAAAACAACAACTTGGAAATCCATTGTGGCACACATAATAGTGGGCGGCCCAAAACAAACGGTCCACTAGTCAAACATGCAGTCCGAATAGAACAGAACACGTGGCCCGATCATATCAACATACGTATAATTATTCAAGCAGCCCGGTTAACGTGTAAGGCCCAACTAAATGTGTGTGTGCAATTCGTTAACTATTGCCGTATAATAAGCAAATCAGTTTTACCAGCCACCGCCCCATGTCCCACTAGATCAAATCATCAGATGTGTTTCCTAAATCATACCATCTCTAGTCATCACTTAACATTATCCATAAGTTTTGCATGATAAATGATTGATAGGCCACTAAGAATTTGAGGTCCAATAGGTTTATTTTGAGAAACACAGTTGTCGACCACTATTCGATAAAGACATCCTATAACAAATTGTCAATTAATATAATTCAGTCCCCATGTGTTTATTTGTTCCAAGTTGTCGGCCATCATCAATATATTTTGTACAATTCTACTAATCACATAACAATTCGATCATTAAACAAAATCATGAGATCATTCACTAATTAGTCAGCGGCACATGACAAGTTATCGGATCATCATCATCATCAGACCATTCATGGAGAAACATAACATAATCACATAACATCCGTCATTAAATCTAACTTATCCATATAGACATGCAATCATGTATAATTCAAATAACAGTGCAACTAACCGAGATGATAATATGGATTCGAGTAATCGGCTGAGACGTCTCGGGAATGATGATGATAACACTAATTGCCGTCGCACATAGAGGAAGGTTCCTAGGGTTTTCTATTTGGTCAGATCTTTCTCAAATGACACGTTCGAGTAGTATATATATACCCAGTTAAAACAACTGGGCCCTTAATGGGCTTTGTCGAAGGCTGGGCCAACGAAATCAGGGGTATTCGTGTGAGGGGTGTTTTCGGGTGGGGTGATTTCGTGAGGGGGAGGTGTTTGGCATGATTTAATTAAGCAAACATAATATTAATTCTAAATATAATGCACACCACACATGTAAATATATAAAACACACTTATCAATTAAGTACAAGGTTAAGCCAAATAGAGACCTTGAAAACTCGAGTTGTCACATTTCTATCTTTATAGTTAGATTCTTAGAAATATTTAAAGCACCAATCAAAATCCACTGATTGGATACCTGGTGTGCTTTGAATACATGTGCACAGTTAGCAGAACAAATTAACAAAATGATAACAAATCAAGTTAAACAATTTTGTGGTTATGTGACTATGTGTTTATGCATTTTGTGTTTTCTTTTATGCATTTTTGTGTTTTTGTATACTCTGGATATTCGTTATCCAAATCCTCATAGAACCTTTCGTATCTTCATATGAGGGATTCGTAGAAGGATATTCAAAAAGGTACTACCCTAAATCCTTATTGGGCTTCTAAGTGTTAGTTAAGACCCTTGGATTATATATTACCACTCCATGATTCATAAGAGACCCTCCTAGTGGTCTAGTCAAAAAGATTGAATCAGAATCTGGTTAAAAATGACATGCGCTGATGTAGCTAAACAGACTCCTTGGTAGTCTATTTAAATCATTTATTGATTTAATTAAAAGGACCCTATGGTGGTCTAGTCACAATCATCACAAGCTCGTTCATTGCTTTCTTCCCCTACACATTATAAGATGCACTACGTGACTATGCAAGGAATTACGTAATTATGGATGCATACATAATTGCGAAGTTCAGTGCACGGAAACCTCGGTAAGACTTATTATGTGTAAGAACCGATAGTGACAACCATAACGAAATGTGAACAATGTATATAAGTGTCCCTCTCACATTGCAAGCATGATGTTATTGTAAAGTTACTGGAAGTTCAGGACTCTAACCAGTGTTGTTTGATCTTTTCAACTTCATGTTTCAAGCTCTCACAAGTTTCCTCTAAATAAATTTCGGGACGAAATTTCCTAAAGTAGGGGAGACTGTGACACCTGGGTCACTGCGACCAACAAACAAATACCAAACCAATGAAATATTGTATTTCATACTTGGGATTTGTACAAATATGTGTATCTTTTGCACATATCAATTCTTGTTCGATTTCGGGCTCTAAATCGCTTTCTGGAAGGTTATACGCGCACTGATGCGTAAATATAACCAGTTTAATGCAACAAACACTCCGGAATAGTGAAATAGGCTTCACATACCTTAAATAACCTTTACATAACTTAGAAATAAGTTTTGAAGGATTTGGTATGACAAAATCAAGTTTAATCGCTTACAGGGACTAAATTCGACAAACTGCGAAAGTATGCCGATTTGAACTGTAACAGACATTCCGGAACATGACCATGAGTTAAACATACCATAAATATCCTTTACATAGCTTAGAAATAGGCTTTGAGGGGTTCGGTGTGCTAAAATAAACTTTTGGGTCATTCAGGGACTAAAAGCGTCAAAAAGTGCACAAGTTTGCACTTTCGCGCATAACTTACGTTCTGAATACATCCGGACATTCAAAAATTTATGTAAGCACTAAAATATTTTATTTTAGTGTTTGGCATAAGAAAAATCCATTCGTCGCGCAATTTGGATCGTTTTCGCGTCCGTTACGACTTCCGTCGTAATTAACTGAACAACGCAACCGTACGGCCAAACGAACCGACATCCGAGATATTTTTGAGCACATTTTAAGTCCCCTATACTTTAACTTCATTTTAGAGCTTTGAAATGGGGTTAACGGGGCTTAACCGTGTCAAAAATGCATCAAATAGCAAGTTTGGATGCACAGGGGCCTGTTCTGCCAAAATATGAAAGTATCAGACCTGCAAGGTCCTTACGGACCGTATGGTTCTGAGTCTTACGGTCCGTAAGCAGGGTTCAGACAGCAGAAACTTGTTTCCAGCTTGATCCAACTGTTAAACCACCTTTAATCCCTTTTTCACTTGCCTCTTCCTTAATGGGGGGCCAATTTGACATACCTTAGCTTTTCAACAAATGTAGGGATGAGATTGAAGCACGTTATTCGATAAATGATCTTAACGGTTCTAACATTCCTATAAATACCCAACACATTCACTTACAAAACCCACAAATCTGATCTAAGAATGCTGTAAGTTGAAGCCATTGCTTCATATCTGAGCTACTTGGATCAAGATTAGCTTGCGGGGACCCTTTGTAAGTGTTCCTTCGTTCTTTTATCGCTTTTCGAGTCCGAAAGTCAAACTATGTTTGACTTTCTGACATTGACCAGTTTATGGTCAATGCGAAGTTCGTTTGAACTTCATAACGTGAGCGTAATCACGATGGTTATAGTCCCTAGTGACTATACCTACTTATTACCACGTTATCTAGGCTCAGTGACGAGTCGTAGTTTCGGCCAAAATGCGCATTCTTGCGTATTTTGTAACCAAACTACTCTTAGGTATCAAAACCGTTTGTTTTGATACCAAACCTGTTTCCTAAACTTAGTTAAGCATGTTTTAACATGCTTAGCTCGTCACTTTTAGTTTAGTGCTTATATAGGGTCGTAAGGTAAGTGATCTAAACAATCGCTTATACTTTCGAACCCGACCCGTTTGGTCGATCATTAGGATCTGACCAAACACATTAGGTGACCATAGTATATAGGGAATAACCTTCCGAGGTTATACCTTATGGTCGCTTCGTTTAAGTAGTAGTATGATAGGTAGTTTATATGCCTTAGGTAAATTACCAAAATGCCCTTTGAACGCCAAAATTCATTTTAAGCATATGTAACATAACTTTTGGTATCTAAACTGATTTGGTAACAGTATTAGACATGTTAAGGCATATTTTACTTATCATAGGACTAGTTAGGCATTCCGAACTCGTTTCACGCGAACGACGCGTTAAAGTAGCATAAGCTACCTAAACGGGTCGTAATGGGTCGTAAGCACTTAGGTTAGGTTTCATTGTAGTATGTAGGCTTTGTTAAAACCATATTACATGAGTTCCCATACTCATTTGGTTTACGAGCCCTCATTCTATCCGATCCTCCGATTTAGGTCCGGTTTATTAATGTAGTTACCTATATTAGGTACCGTTTGATTCCGTGATCTTCTAGCTTTGCTTGGTGGTTATCCTAGGACTATTGAGCAATCTCAAGTGAGTACATAGACCCCTCTTTTACCGTTTTCAAACTGTTTTGGGGTGAAACACATGTGCCTACTTGTTACTTTCATGCTTTCCATGTCTTCATATCATATGCTTGTTATGTTCAATAGTACACTTATAGTACATGATTTCATTGTGTTTTTGCTATGTATGTCCATTGTGTGCATACTTAGTACATTGTTTTACATTACATTTTATGCTATGTATGTCCATTGTGTGCATACTTAGTACATTGTTTTACATTACATTTTATGCTATGTATGTCCATTGTGTGCATACTTAGTACATTTGTTATTTATCACATGCGTACATTTTGGTATGACATTTGGTTTGTTTAAATGGGACAATATACATTCATTAACATTGATCACGCCATTCGTTAGTAGGTAGTGGTACCATAGGAATTGACAACTCCCGTTCCTGACATCCTAGGTATGTTTGGATGGAAGGAATGACCGAATTCGATAAACATAACACAGATAGACCATTAAATTCATTTAGGGGTTTATCGCCACAGTCACAAGGCTCGGATGTATGCATTTTCACAATACCGCATAGATGTTTATATCAGTATAGCATGCATTTGTTCCACAAAACATAACTTTGATTTAAACCATGTTTTACTTCAATACCTTGTTTTTGTGCATTTTACATATGGTTTAGTTGATATATTTCACTTACCATACATGGTATTTTGGATACACATTACATGATTTACATTAGACATAAACATTTTGACAATGATATACACAATTCATGATTTACATTAGACATAAACATTTTGACATTGATATACACAATTCATGATTTACATTAGACATAAACATTTTGACATTGATATACACAATTCATGATTTACATTAGACATAGACATTAGACATGGCTTTCACACAAACATTTTGACATTTGATTATACATAAACATTTTACTTTGGTGGTTTGGTTTGAGTAAGTGATTTAAGTAACGAGGCGTGTATAATATGATACAAGCATGGTGGATACGCCGCTGGTACTTCCTATATATAATTGCTTGTATGGATAACATATCGTAGCGTTATTTGAATCATTTCAATTTAGGCGTATAACATTTTATACAAATAACATACTTTTCACAATACATTGTTTTACAAACAACTTATCTGATATAAACTCATTTTACTTGGTTATTTACTTAACCATGTATTATTCTTTTATACATATATATCATTTGGATTATTTATCACTTTTCAAATGATTTACAAGACAAAGCAAATTACAAGGTTCATGACTAAACATTTTCTTAAACATAAGTCATGAATTCTATTTTCACAAAACCTATGTATCTCACAGGCATTTTTATGCTGACATACCTATTTTCACATGTGTTTCAGGATATGATGCTTAGGATTTATCAAGATACACTTAGGCAGACTTGGGCCTTAGCGACAATAAAAGATGCAAGACTAGTTATTTATGTTATGTTTCTTCGATTGTCAAGACATTGTAACTCTTTTAATCAATAAAACAATATTTCAATTTCCATGTGTTATGAAACAATGATTCTGTTACAACACTCCCCGACGTTTCCGCCACGTTTTGTTGTTTTACGTGGTCGGGGTGTGACAGCCTAAGTCATTCCACGTATCAAACCAAGCTGAAGTATTCAAACCATTCCCAATTTCGGACCAAACAAAATTCCTCATGATCGGCCGAACCTGAAGAATCTTCCTCCACGACCAGCAACAAGAAGAAGGAATTTTACTAGCCCAAAAGCTTTTACCTTTTAACCTGTAAGAATGCACCCATTTAACCCACAAAGAGTCACGCCTTGAAATAATACTCCAGATATGCGCTGACATAAGGGCTTTGTTAACATCACCAATACGACGAATCCCTAACCCACCCTCATACTTAGGAACACAAACTGCTTTCCAAGAAACCTTAGCCCGGCCTTTTTGAAACACATTGTCATGAGACCATAAGAAATTTCGCATTAGCGCCTCCAAATTAAGAATCACCCGAGAAGGCAAAATAAATACAGAAGACCAGTAGATATGCAACGAGGACAAGACCGATATAATAAGTTGCAACCTGCCTGCAAAAGAAAGTAACTTATTCCTCCAATGCATGATACGTTTTTTGAGCTTCTCCACCAACACATAACAATCTTTGTAAAGTAAACGAGAAGATATAAGAGGCACACCCAAATATCTCACTGGCAAAGTACCCTCCATAAACGGCATAATATTCAAAATAGCAGTTTTAACAAACGATGGCACATTAGAGAAATAAACTGTACTTTTCTGAACATTAGGCAACAAACCCGACATCTTAGTAAAAGAATTGAGAGATTTCATGATGCACCTGGCCGAGGCAATCTCACCTCTAGCAAAGATAAACAAATCGTCCGCAAAACAGAGATTGATAATCTGTTGGCGTTCACACTTGTTATGGAATTTAAAAGACGAATCAATCCTTACCGCCTGTTGTAAGATAGCCGTAAGAACCTCCATCACAAGAGTGAAAAGATACGGAGATATAGGATCACCCTGTCAAAGCCCCCTGTTACCCTTGAAGAAACCATGAATGTCACCATTAATACACACTGAATATGTGGTCGTAGAAACACAAACCATGATCCAGTGTACCATGCTGGTATGAAAACCGAAACCCACCAAAATTTTCCTTAGAAAGCTCCAATCAACAGTGTCGTAAGCCTTCTGAATATCAACTTTGAACGCACATTTAGGGGGACCGATATTTCTATGATAATTGTGCATCAACTCTTGCGTTAACAAAATGTTATCAGAGATTTTTCTACCTGGCACGAAAGCCGATTGGTTGACACTAACAATATCATTAAGCGCCACCTTCATTCTTTCAGCAACAATCTTACTAATGCATTTGTATAAAACATTGCAACATGCAATTGGACGGTAGTCCGTAACCACAGACGGGGAGGGTATCTTAGGAGTAAGAACAATAAGTGTATGGTTTAATTCCCTAAGGAGCTTCCCTGTAGTAAAAAAATCAATTACCGCTTTCGAGACATCATTACCAACGATAGGCCATGCACTTTTAAAAAATCCTGCTGTAAATCCATCTGGACCCGGCGCCTTATCCGACCCAATCGAAAACATTGCCTTTTTAACCTCTTCGGGAGTGACCGGCCGAACCATATGCGCCGCAACATCCATATCTAACATTTTAGTAAACAAATCAGGAGTCGGATTAAGCGACGTATCACCCGGGCAACCTAAAAAATTCTCATAATGTTCAACAAACGCTTTCTGAACCATATCATCCGAAAACACATTCCCTCTAACATCTCGAATTACATCAATACGACTATAGTGAGTTCTGTTTTTAAGCGACGAATGGAAGTAAGCCGTGTTCATATCTCCAGCCGCTAACCAGTCCACTTTAGACTTTTGTTTCAAAAAACGCTCTTCATCTAATAAAGCCACCTGAAAATCACAACAAATAGTAGCTTCCTCATCTCGAAGCATCTGACTAGAAGGGTTCTTGTCAATATCTCGCTGGATCCTATCAAGTTTGTCTCTCAAGTCTTGAACTTTTTTATGCAAGTTACCTTGCTGAAAGAGTAAAACTCGTAGGGGAGATTTAAGATGCCGAAGTTTCTTAACAACCGAAAACTGATACACACCACCAATAGTCATACCCCAAAACTTCTTCACAATCGGCAAGAATTCAGGTTTATGCACCAGAAAATTAGCTAATTTGAAAGACCGATGCTTTAATTTTTCAGCTTCCGGAATCTTGAGAACACACGGGCAATGGTCCGATAAGCGAGCCGGATAAAACACCGCTACCGCACTCGGAAACCTGGCTATGAACTGAGAATTACCCATAACTCTATCTATTTTTTTCATCAACCCGATCCCCTTCTTGGGCTTCTGATTCCACGTGAAATGGATACCAGAGCGATTTAAGTCAACCATCTCAATGTCATCAACACACGCTTGAAATTCCTTCATACTCAAAGAAACCGAAGAGTGCCATAGATTTATCTTCAAGGTTCAACGCAGAGTTAAAGTCCCCTAAGATGATGACCCATGGTTCATTACGAACGAAATTCTTATGCAAAGAAAGATGATTCCATAACTCCTTCCGTGTAACATAATAGTTAGCTGCATAAATAATCGAACAAAAAATCATTCTTTGCTCCTTTTTAAACATCAGCTGAAGGTGCATAACCTGATCAGACTCCGAAAGCACCATAACATCAAAAATAACCGGATTCCAACCAACAATAATACGTGTTCCTTTATTACATCGGGCTCCATTAGACGTCCAGTGCCAAGACCGAAAAACTGACTTGCAAACTTTAGAAAGATTACTCACCTCAACATGAGATTCAAGAATAGCACATAAACTCAGATTAAACTCCTTAAGAACCTGGCGAACCTCCGTTTGCTTAATGGGGCAGTTCAAACCCCTAATGTTCCATGAAGCAATACTAACCATTGAGAACCATAAAGTAGTTTTCAAGAACTATGAGTTTGTTTGCAATTGCAGGTTAAATCAACTTCCTTATTTTTCCCAAACCATAAACGGTGGGGGCTACCCAATGTTGTAAACCACTAGACTAGATGTAAATATATAGGTGTCCTTCCTAATCCGAGGACAGAGGTACGTATTGAATACGTAGGTTTAGCGCTGGTGTCCTTCCCAATCCGAGGACAGTGGTACGTAGTGAGTACGTAGGTTTAGCGCTGGTATCCTTCCCAATCCGAGGACAGTGGTACGTAGTGAGTACGTAGGTTTAGCGCTGGCATCCTTCCCAATCCGAGGACAGAGGTAAGTAGTCTAGTAGTGGTGAAAGTACAAGTTCCGTCTCAGCTATTTAATCCCATTCCCAACCACCGGGAATCCCATGCCTTAGTAAGGGTGTGAACTCACCTCGGTTGCTCGGTTTGACTCTAAAAAATAGCTAGCAGTCAAGGTCGGTCAATCACGTCCTAGTATAATTACCAGTTAGTCAATTAGTGGTTTTCAAATAGAGCACAAAGTTCCTACACGTATCTATCACATAGCATGCATCACTTTAACGGTTCATGCCCATAAAACTTCCCATCTATTCCCGTTCATAAACAAACATACGACATTGCACATAACACTTTCATTGACATATAACATGTTAGATTATTCCCAGATAACCTACCCGACATTTAGACACGCAAATCACTACTTATGTCGTTTCAGCTTTAATCTTCAAAACTGGGCTGTTTTCGGGGATTTTAATAAAATAGTTAACTTGTTCCAAAAATTCCCAACTTTTTACAGAATGTCTTAAACGATCCAAATATTATTGTGTAAAAATCTCGGGATCCAATTCATCACCAATATTTTATAAAAAATCATTTTCCGGACTGTAATCAGATTCATCTTTTTCTGACTGCAGTCCACGGAATAATTTATTTAAAATTCCTCGTAAATCCGATTTACGAAATTCTAGTGGGAGAATTACAAATACATCAGTGGTCATTTACTGTACATATTTCATGAGCTGATTCAACATAGATTTCCAGTTATGACTAAAAATATAACACATATTTTCAGCAGCAAAAATGCAGCTTGAGCTGCTGTTACAAAATGACCCTTTAAAAATAGTAAACGAAGTCCAAAAATTATGATTCCAGTGCCATTAGAACCGTATTTCATAATACATAAATCTAGACTTCAGAAAATACATTTTTCGCCTTATTAAGGTCCGGTTACAGCCAACTGAAGTTGGCTGTAATCACTAAACAGCCATCCTGTTTCAGCTTTTAACATTCTAAAGTGTGTTCGATTGATTCCGTTAGCATGTTTAGCGATCAATAACGACATGTAACATTAACAAGTAATCAACAAGTAACCAGAAACATATCAAAACAACTTCATACTAACATTATGACATCATGTTTCATCTTTATATTAAGCTTTATGTTCATCTTTTCGTTCTTGTTCTTTAGTGATTTGAACATACTAACATACTACAACTTTTGATCACAAAAACAAGATGAACAAGGGTGTACAAGTAACTTACTACTAGCACAATGCTAGGGTAGGATCTAGTGATGAAGATAACGAGAAAAGATGATGAAGAAGCAAGAAACAAAGCTCCCTTGATGCTCCACAAGTAGCAAGCCTTCTTGTATCAACCTTTAAGCTTGAATGTGACTTGAAAATGGAGGTTGATGGTGGTGGAATGGTGGTGGTGTTGGCGGTGGAAGTGCGGCCGAGAGAGGGAGAGAGGAGAGTGAGGAATGAGGGTGAATCTTGTGAAGTGAGGTTGTAATCTAATGCCCATGCTTTTAAAGATCATTTCCAATATTATGACCAACTCAACAAGTAAGATCCATATAAAATATTGAAGAAAAATCTTAGAAAATATTGTGGTGATTTGGTGGGTCCACTTGGGACCGAATTCGGCTAGGGGGGGGGGTTAATGTAAAATTTTGATGGTGATTGGTAATGGATAGTTAGGTTTCAAGTATAAACCTATATGTGTTGGTTGGTTGGTTTTTAGGGGGTGTTATGGTGTACGGGGATCATGACTAGCCAAAAATAATAAAACAATGTAATTGACAAAATTTAGTGTCCCAGGTAATGTCCGGTTGTTTGGTTAAATACCGTTTCGTTAAAGTGTTTAATTATTCCGTAAGGTGTCTTATATATATATTTTTGTAACATTTTTAATTCTCAACCCTCAGGAAAAACATACCGGACTATTTGGTAACTTTTCTGTATACTAGTAGTATGTTAACACGCACATGTAAGTATAACACAGTAATCTGAGAGCAGTTAAATGATTCAGCAGTCATCAAGCACTTTAATTATCATTAATAAATTGTACGGATACATGGAATTATGAGGGTTGTCACATGTCACGCCTCCAAGCGGTGATACTCCACATGGTGGAATTTGGGGGTGTGACACCAACTGACTTATAGCAATTTCACGTTTGGACTTCATCCGTTTAGGCTTACCCATACCTTTGTATCTAGTTCCAACAGGAACACGAACGGTTACATCTGATGGTTGTGTGTTACCGGTAATTTCAGCAAACCTTTCGCGACGGCTCTTACGTGGGGCATTGACGACCACCTCATCAGCTGTTTTGAAATAGTTAACAACATGATCCCTGAATGAGCAGAGCGCATCAAAGTTGGCGACAAGCTTGTTAACAACCGACTCCGTAGAATATGTGATCTCACGTACAACATGATTAACTTCATTATAACGATCCTCACTCTCGTTGATACCTAGAATAGCACCAGGGGCACTATTGGGAACAGCCTCCCGAGTCCAACGTCGTAAGATATAGCGTTGTGGAAACTCCCTAATATCAAGCATCCTTAGCACACAAAAGATGTGTGAGCACAACAACCCAAAGTGTTCGAATATTTTGCATGTACAGTACACAGTCATGTCGTCCTCCCGCATCATAACCTATAAAACACCATTAAAAAATTAGAATTTTGTTACATACATTACAACATAAACACAACAAAAACTATACCATAACACCATATTATACATTTTTTAGACATAACACTACAAAACAACATGTGTAAACACAAGGAGATTATATTCAAACTTAGACATTTAATTCATTGTATATACCTTGAAGAAAGTAGTGCATGGTTGTTCCCAGTCCTTCACAAAAAAGTTAACGAAGTCACCCATATTTTCCCACTTTCCGATAGCACATCTGTGTATACCATTTTGTATCTCCAACTGCTAGTCACAAAATATAGTGCGTGTGTATATATTGGCTGCTTGATCCTCCAAAACAAAGTCTACGGCCCATATGTCAGCGTTTGTGTTTCTGGTGTCATGGTCGTTCTTCCTGTGCTCATGTCTCTGAGCTTCAATAGCATAATCAAAATGCCCGAGAAATTCGACAAGAGTGCACTCCGGGTTACAAAACTGTCCAAAGAAATGGTTCTCACTCTCTGAACGAGATGAGGTACGCATAAGCCCGGACATGAACTCCTCGCGGTAATAAGCCGGTATCCAAGTATCACTGATTTGATAAACTGGCTGCAGCCACTCATGATCAACCAAGTTAAAATCGTTCATTATGGTAGCCCAATTACTTTCAAACTTCTCAGGTAGAATTGAATCGGTCCACACAATGGCACACAGACTCTTTTCGAAATCTGTACTATTGCAGATTGTAGCACCAACCTAAAACACCATTGAACAACATATAACACAATAGTCACCAGAAAAGTATGTAAAAATATATTAAAAAAAAAGCTTAAAAGGACGAATAAGTAAACACCTTAGTAGTAAGCTTGTCCATGATGTGCCACATGCATAGCCTATGTCTACTCTCAGGCCATGTATCTTCAATAGCCTTCTTCATGGCTGGGTCTCGGTCGGTGACAATCACCGGGGGGCACAGCCAAATGCTTCACGAAACACCTTAAGCATCCAACTATAAGTTTCAGCCATTCCGTTGCCTATTATAGCGGCACCAAGAGTAACGTTGCGATTGTGGTAGTCGATACCAGTAAATGGAACAAACATCATTTTGTACCTAAAAAAATACGGATTAAAAACACCATACAACTAAATGTCATATACTTAACAAAATAAGCTGTACAAATCAAAATAAAGATAATAATTATCAAACTTACATGTTACAACGATATGTGGCATCAAATGAAACAACGTCCCCAAACACCAAAAAATCCTTTTGGCATCTTCATCGGCCCAAAACAACCCCCTTAAAACCCCATCTTCTGCGGTTATATACTCCATTGAAAAGTTTAGCATGTACTCTTTCTTCCTCAAAAGCCGTTTAATCATCATATCAGCGTCAAACTCAGATATATACTTGCTCAGGTCTCGCTTAAAATTTTTAAAATCGTTTTTGGTTGCCCCAACCTTATCAAACCCACCATATAGTGTCCTCATGATATTAAACGCTTTGACCAGTCCAATGTTCAAGGCGCTCAACGCGTTAACGACTTGCTCTTGCATATAGTTCATACCTCGGTTAACGGGGTGTAAATGCCTATCATCCTCAGCAACGAAATAGTGATTATGGGCCTCCTTGAAAGAATGTACCTCATATAGATTCGAAGCATTTAACTTTACACACATACGTGCTTCGTAACCCGTCCTTATAGAAGGAACACGTCGAATAGATTTCCTCTTTGACCCATTATTTGAGGTGTCAATTTCTTTAGATGTATCGATCGCCTTAAAAGGTTTAGTCCCCTCCTTTGAGAAAACGAACCATTTAGATTTTATAACACCATGAGGCGTGTATTGAGAAGACTTCCTGGCAGTGAAGCCTGAAGCCATTGCGTACTTCTGATAAAAGAGGAATGCATTACTCACCGTATCAAACGTCATCTTATCCTTCGGCTTAAGCGATTCATCTACCTCAGGTAAATAAGTCCTCTTACCGGAGTTTGGAGATAGATGTAGTTGCCCAACCGGCTGATAAGTTTGACAGCCTGCGAAAAAATTATATTGAATGATTCAACAGTAAAAAAAACACCACACATAATATGTATAAAATAACACCACAAACAACTAATCAACTATATGAAATCAACAACTGTTATTAAAAAAACACCCTCCAACCTTAATAGTATACATCAAAAACACCATGTCCATATAAAAAACCTGTAAGGAACATTACACATGCAAAAAAACACCATAGCTCATCATCAACTGATATAAAAAACACCTTCCAACTTCAATAATATACATCAAAAACACCATGCACATATAAAAACACCCAGAAAGGGTTACACGTGGTGTCATTAAAAAAAATTCGTATACTAAAGGAACACACATGCAAAAACACCATACACTGTAACAGACCAAAAATCACCACACCTAATATGCATAACATAACACCACGAGCAACTAGTCAACTATGTCAAATAAACAACAGTTATAAAAGCTTCAATAGTATACATCAAAAACACTATGTGCATATAAAACACCTTGAAAGGATTACACGTAATGTCACTGAATAAACTGGTCTACTAAATGAACATCACCCATGCAAAAAAACACCATACAGAATTACGAACTGGTGTTCTTGAAAATTGACATAACATATGATTGAAAATTGAAGCTTTGCTTTGACGAATACTAATTACAATTACATAATAAACGAAAAAACAACATAAAGATATTACCTGGATCGTCGTTCTCCATGCAGAATTACGAACTGGATGAATGATGTTTTGAGTGAAATATGAATTGGATGAAAGATTGTATGCGTATACTGATCAAATAAGAAATTGGATGACAGTTGAATTGTAATATTTACGTGATAATATATTCAAAATTCGAATTCCCTAAAATAACTCAGTAAAATCGGTTACAAAGATTTGATCCTTAATTAGATTTATTAGTAGAATTACTAATATAACCTTGATCGAATGTAATTGATATGGAATGATCTAATGGCTGAGATTCTTTCTTACCTTTCTCACACTTTAGGTCTTTTTACAGGAACCTCTATATATATATATATATATGTGTGTGTGTGTGTGTGTGTGTGTGTGTGTGTGTAGGCTATAGTGGGTGACGTTACCATCACGCCTTTCATGGATGGAGCCCCATAACGCCTAGGGGGCGGTGTTCTGGGCGCTATGGGGTTTTATAGCCCAAGATGGCGCCTGCACGAGCAGCCCCTACACATGGCCTTAGCAGTAAAGGAGTCACCTCTGTTTTTTTTTTTTTTTACTTACGAATTTCCGTTGTTGTAGTAACTACAAATTGTGTGGTTGTAATTGCAGGATTGGATAGAAGAGATGTCTTCATTTGTTAAGTCCATTAATAGGAAACACATGTTGACCATTGGTCTCGAAGGGTTTTACGGCCCTAATAGTCCTAAGAAAGATACAGTCAATCCTAAATTTTGGGCTGCTGATCTTGGAGCTGATTTTTTACGTAACTCTGCACCCTCAACCGTCGACTTTGCGTCTGTTCATATTTATCCTGACCATTGGTGGGTAACCTTTACCTATTGTTTATCTTATCACTTTTAGAAACTTACTCATGATATATATAGGTTTAAAAAGAAGAGCCTTGAAGGAAAACTAATGTTTGTGGTCAAATGGATGCGCTCTCACATCGAAGATGGTGATCAAGTGCTGAAGAAACATGTGATGTTTACAGAATTTGGTTTATCAGATCTAAACAAAGGTTTTGACCCTTTGCAACGAGACCGATTCTACAAAACTGTTTTTGATGTGATCTATGAATCTGCAAAGAAAAAAGGGGGCCGGGGGAGGATCGTTTGCGTGGCAGTTCTTCGTTCAGGGAATGGAAGATTATAATGATTTCAGGATAGTGCCGTGGAAGAGAGCTTCGACTTACGAGATTATAATCCAGCATACGTGCAGGTTAGCTAAAGCTCATGGGACGATTGCATCGCAAAAAGAAAACTTGAAGCACCTTTGTAATCAGCGATGAATGAAGAAATAAATCGTTTTCATTGCTTTTGTTACATGGGGGGGGGGGGTGAGGTTTTGGTTGATTGTAGGGGATGGTGATGTTTACTTTTATGTAAACCTTGTGTTTGTTCCCGTCATATATATATATATATATACACACATCAAGACGTTATGTAACCATACAATTCATTCTTTCTCTTTTAATTATATAAGGTTATGTGAGTAAAATGTGTGATTCTTCACTCAAAGATGACTATTTCTTTGTGCTATCAATGTTTAAGCTATCTTGGGTTTGGAGACTCGGATGGTCTCTATTTTTAAGCTATCTTGGGTTTGGAGACTTTTTCAAACACCATCTGAATGTTGATCCTTCCCTGTAGATAGAGATGGGCATAATAACCGGTTCCAAACTTGACCCGGTAGACTCGACCTGGAACCGGTTCCAGTTCCTACCCGCTTTATTGAAGAACCGGTTCCGGGTTCAAAAAACCCGTAGGTTCTTACCCGGTTCCACCTTTTTTTAAAAATTGGTCTGTACCCGGTTCCTACCTGAAACCAGTTCCTCCGTAACCAAGCAATATGTTTGTCTTTTTTTAAAATTAAATAAAACATACATAAAATTAGAACCAATTACATTACATAAAACACTAAACATTTATTTAACAACTAAACATAACTTAACTCGTAAACATTCGAAGAACCGGTTCCGGATGCTTCACCGACTTCATTTTTCTTCGCCTTTGTAACCGGACAATGACGACTGGTGTGTTTTTCTAACGTGGAGTTGGCCGTAGCCTAAATGAATTGGCCACATGCTTTGCACTGTGCTATCTCGTGGCTAACGCTCATTAAGCACAAATCAAAGTGCTTCCAAACTGCGGGGTTTCTCTTTATTTCCAAAACCATAACGACCTCATCGTTGCACGCCATTGGAATCGATTTGAAGGGTTAAGTTATGTATTTTTGGAGTAGGTGTTTGAAAATGAAAGGTGTAAGTGAATATATATAGAAACAAACTGATTCCTACATGTTTTGAAATGACCATTAATCGGTTCTAACGGCATTATAGCCGTTGGAATCGATTCCTACAGGTTTTGCAGCTTTTACATTTGAATTACCCGAAGGAACCGGTTCTTCCGAGGAACCGGTTACAACCCTACCCGGAATCGGTTACTATCGGTTCTAGTATTAATGGTCTAAAACTGGGCAGGAACTGGAACCAGTTCCTACAAGAACCGGTTTCATTCACACTTATTCAAGAACCGGTTATGGTTAGGAACCGGTTATGGTTAGGAACCGGTTCCGGATATAAAAAAAAACCCGATATGCCCATCTCTACCTGTAGAGGTCGTGTATCCTATTTTGATTACTACCCTTTTTATTTTCCTCTTGAGCCATTTATTTTATTTTCTTTTTCTTTTTATTTTTTCTTTTTAAAACTCAACTTTTGGACTTGACTAGACGTTATAGACGACTTGGTACTAAACCCGCGTATCTTTGAACGACATCGGTATCTTACCATCACTATATTACGTTGACAATGGGTGCACTTGCCCAAAGTGAGTTTAGTGTGATCGTATTATATCGGGTTTTTGTAAATATTAAAACTTGAACTAGTGCATAAAACAACCTAAAATTGACCATCTTTTATGTATGTGCGTACACCTCTAAGGACCGAGGCAGTAGAATCTGAACGGGGCGACAAAATTTGATAGAAGCGAGAGAATTAGGCGACAAAAACAAACTGCTAGTGAAGATAGATTAGGCTCTTATTTTTTAGGGATATTGGATAAAAATGACCCCAACTTTCACTAATTGGCCAGTAACACTTTCAACTTTTGATTTGTACCACACCACTTTCAACTTTCAACTTATTTTCCTCTAGTACTTCCAAATTAATTGAACCCTAACCCAATTAGCTTTTTGGCTGATGTGTCACTTTGGTGCTGACGTGGCATATGATGTTGCACTTATTTAGTGACGTGGTGTCTGGCGTGGCATCTGACATGGTTTTTTTATGGTGTGGCACTTGTTTGATGATGTAGCATTTGAGTCCGCTTACCGGGTTAGGATCCAGTTAGTTTCGGAGTGGCAAAGGAAAATAAGTTGAAAGTTGGGAGCGGTGTGGTACAAATCAAAAGTTTTTTTTTTTTTTTTTTGGGTAAAGGGTTACCCCGGTGATTCTATATATTCACAACCAAATAAAACAAGTAGTGTAGAAAACCTACACTAGTTCATGCAAATCAAAAGTTATGAGTGCTATCAGCCAATTCATGAAAATTGGGCTTTTTAAATCATATATCTCTTTTTTTTGTTCTTTTTAGGAGATATAACGACAGGGTTTTTGGGTTTTTATTCACGTACGTCTTCCATTCTTCCTTTGATTCGTAAGTTTCTTTTTTTCTAATCTCCACTCATTCTCTGGTTCATTACTTCATTCTTCTCCGGTCTCTGCTCTTATAAACTGTGTGCCTGTTTCAAACATTCCGTGTCTTTTTTACGTTTTAGACTGTGTCTTTTCTATGACTATTGAATCTGACGAAGAAATTAGTTATGAAAGTTCTTGGTTTGATGTTTAGTATTTTATTTTTTATAATATATATAATTTTTATATCTATTTTTTAATTCCTCCTCGAGCTTACGTTTTAGTTCGCCTAGTGAGGTGAAGGGAAAACTCATGTCTATTCTTTTATTTTAAACCTTGATGCTAATAGCACAAAATCAAATTCAACTTGGCAAAAGGACAAAATATATTAGGTAGAATATCGGCAAATGTTTGCATAAGTTGCTATTTACTTCAAGTTCTACCCAACAAATTTACTAGAATTTAAACACACATATTTTCAGCAGAACGAGTCTTCTGCTTCTGCTATTCACAGCATCACTAACTGAATGTTTATATAAACATCAAATCTGTCTAGGTACAGAAAAAAGGGAATCATAACTGCATTGTTTTGATTTACACCTGTTTGTGATCTCGACCTGTTGGAAAGAAAATTAGCATATATTATCATCACTGCCAAATGCAATAAACAAACTTGTGTTTTTCTTCATGGGTTAGATTGTAGCACTTTTGGTGTGGGTCAAAACGGGTTGGGTTTATTGACATTTAAGTACATTTTTATGATTATTATTAGATAACCAATGCATTAAATATATATGGGCTTTGTCTCACTTATTGCATCGGATTCGTTTGACATAATGCATAACCCAATTCAACCCATTTAATAAGTAAATGATTTAAACTAGTAATTAATTACCTGGGAGATTTATATCTTCATGGAGAGGAAGGGTGGGAATGATGCAGTTCTGAGCTCAGCATGTGGTGAAGTAGCATATCAACTCTCTGACTGCGCGTCTTTGTGCTGACACGTCAAAAAAAAAAAATTCACAGCATGTTAGAAATAAATAATTAACATGTAATCTGAAGTGACCATGTAATGTAATACTTACCCCATGTTACGCCGTCCCCTTACTCCAATTTTCTGGATTTTCATGTACAAAGGAAATGTTAAACACATACGACAAAATCGGATTTAAGTGCTCGAGGATATGAAAATCTCAAATTATCGAGGCTTCTTAACAATTAACATGGCTGTGGTCATCTTTAGTGAATATGAAATGTCATCATTTCAAATATATACATGTGTGTGTGTGTGTTGGGGCAAGTTGAGAACCTCACGAACTGGACAAAGCTATAGTGCTTCAATGAAAATGATGACGCTTCAACGAAAATAATGAAACTGAAGAAAAAAATGGTTTATTTCTCTCTTCTTCCATCTTTCTTTGATTTTATCTCCTCTGTCCTGGATTATTATAT
The DNA here is from genome assembly GCA_030545235.1 of Helianthus tuberosus. NCBI lineage: Eukaryota > Viridiplantae > Streptophyta > Magnoliopsida > Asterales > Asteraceae > Helianthus > Helianthus tuberosus. The sequence goes on from CM060409.1 coordinate 110,725,391, forward strand.
TTCAAAAGGTATAATAATGTGCACATGTGCAATTAGAGTACATAGACATGAGCATGTAGTGTAAACTGTATATGCACAATGCTATCAACTACCATATTCTTAAAAAATAAATCTACATTAAAATCCACAAAATTTTTAATAATAAATAATATAGAGGTTAAGGCAGTGATTCAGCTGACCCATGTTGAGCATCAATCCAAAAAATATTCTTCACTCGTTTGCTTAACCCCAAATAATGAAAATCACATCAATTTTATTGTTTAGTTTTTTTTTTTTTTTTTTTTTTGCATAAGATTCAGCCAACCCGTGTTGAGTATGAGCTTCAAAAGTTAACATAGATAGTATTTGATTGAAGGTTACTAACCCCTTCTTCTTCCTCAGGGCATTCAAGTTCTAACTCAGCAAAGAATGCCTCCAATACAAATGCCACAATCTGCAAAAACATACAACATTTTTAATCACAATACCATGTAACAAGTAACAAAAATCTGCAGCTATCGAAATCTTACTCACCAAGTTGAGGAGGAACAAAACTGTTATTAGATAGAAGCTGACAAAGTAGGCATAAGTCCAAGACGTTCCTGTCAATGCTACATAATCCTGAAACAGTCCACTAAAAATTTGAACAGATGAACCGACTAGTGTGCATATAACCTGCAAATGAAAGGGTCATACCTGCATCCAGATTTGCCAGTTTCCCATCACAAGCAAATTGAAAAGTGTCACCATACCATTGGGGAAGTCATTGAAATTAAATAACAAGTAACTGATTATTACTAAGTCAAGGGAAATTTACAAATGATCTTCGAGCTAATGTATCATATTCACTAGGATATTAGACGAAAGGAGTTAGTAAAAACTAATATAGATTGTAGGATACTCGCTATCAGCAAGATCTGTAGCTGGTAAATCTGGATTTCCAGCATTGACTATCCCACCAAAGATCTAGCACCCAAAAGAATAAAGTTGGTACAGATGAATGATACATGATATATTAATAAAACGAAAGATAAAAGAATTGAAAGTACCTACCTGTATGCCCAAGGTACAGTAAATGCACATGACACAAAAGACGGTACCCAGGTATGGCATCAAACTTGGTATTAGAGTCAAAAATGTTGCAACAAAGGCTCGATACCTTTGAACATTCATCAACAGCCTGATCAATCTTAACATCCTTGCAATAAGAAGATAACGAATCCTGGAAACAATATTGTCTATCAGTACCACCATCTTCAAGACATACACATCTCATAAACTGAAAATTTGTTACATCCTTACCACTCCCCATTCGAAATAAATGTTAGCCCCGTTGGAGATACGAATGTTGCTGTTTCTCCAATAACTGACAACATCCACGAATAGTAACAAAAATATAAGTAAACACCCTATCAATAATAGACTCTTTTCAAAGCACCGTTTAGGGTTTTAATTTTTAGAGTTTTCTCACAAGGAGGAGTTTTCTCATGATATATATAGGGGCACGCTCAATGCGGAACCAGTTTTAAGTATAGAACTGCATAAGTACTTGTGCGTTGTGATATAGCGGGAAAGAGAAAGAGAGTTGACCGCTTAATGTTTCACACTTATAACAACATACTATTCTCGCAGTTTTCTATTTAAAGTTGGTTTTGTGTTTAACGACACTATAACACACACACTTCCATACAAATAAAAATAGAGTGCCTCCTATTTTAGCTAGAAATATAATATTTCACTTAAGTTCAATGTCTAAACATTGAAATAGGTGGATTGTGAAAGTTACCTATGACCCATGTGACGATAAAATCAAATTGGTTTTGGCTATCTTTCCAATAGTTTTCAAATCCATATGTATAAACTTTTAAAGCCATTTCAAGAACATAGATCCACCCTGCATGCAAAGAAATCATCAAGTTGCTATTTACATGGACTAGTATATTACTTTCACGCAAAAAAATGATCATATCTGAAGAAAAAAAATAAACCATGGTAACAAGAATAGGAGATATAGTAGCAATATATTGTTTACTTACCGAAGACAAACTCCACCTTCTGCCAGAATTTCTGACCAGAGTTGTTTTGTATATCAAGCTGTCAAAGAAAGAGATGAAATTTATGAGACAGATTAAAGTAATAAAATAATATTGCCATGTTGGCAAACACCAACTATGGTAGAGTTAGCATTGAAGACTCATTTTCCAAAGCATTTGTTTCTCATATCATACTGTTGTTTCGGTAATAACAGCAGCCAGATTCAAAAGGAGAACAAATGCAACTACATATCCAAACTTTGTGCTTTTTACAAAGTTTTTCAGTGCTTCAGATATTGAAGAATTGTAGAAGACAAACTTTTTTAGCCAAGGCTCCTGCACAACATCAAAGATCACTGAGTGAGACATTTTGTTTTACGCTTGAAAAAAAAGTGCTTCTCATAATCACCAACTTACTACATCCTCCTTTTGAAATTTTAAGGCAATTGCATTGCAAAGATCATTGAATTCTTCTGCATTAATCTACATGTAAAAGATCATGATAGACTGAGACACCGACCATCGATTACCATACCAGTTAACAAATTAGAAAAATATAATAAAAGTACTTTTTTGGCAAGTCCTGGCAACTCTATTGGAAATCCAACAATAGTAAATTTATTAAACTATACCTTAAAATCACCACTGTCATCCAATGCGCTAAATATCGACTCAAAATCCTCTTTTGATATTTTTGGTAGTGTCCTGATAGAAGGTGCTTTTTAGTACTTATAAAGGTGCTTCAAACTTCATATTCAAGAAATTGAAACCCGTAAGCAAATCTATAAAGAGATTGCAAACAGCGTTTCTACACCTTCATTCTAATAAATCCATAAGGAAAGAGCTAATATTATAAGAATTCTGTTCGTATCATTTCGACAAGTGAAATACAAAGGCCATTACCTGTAGTTATTTAATTCTTCAAACAATTGGATACATTGCTCCTTATCAAGATAGTCAGTATCCTGTTGAATTTGAAAGAAATCCCATAAGGGTAAAATTCAGTTGGAAACATTGATGACTCATACTCACCTTTTTAACAATGAGATCAAAGGCTCTCCTCAATATTCTTGTCCTCATTTCATCCTTTGAACAAACTTGTTTAACGAGCTGCGTTTAAGAGAGTCTTAATAAATAGATTGAATTTCAGACTTTCAGTTAGAGGGATCAAGCAGTGCGTACCTCGGCTTTAAAGCTATCATATACGACAGCAAGAACCAGGTTTGTGACAAAGTAAACACCCAGAAGCACATATAGGACGAAAAAAATCGAAGACCATCTTGATGATCTAGAAACAGGAGAAATACCAATTGCTAAACACATATTGAGTTAAACCACAAAGGTTTTGTGTAGCTTACAATTATCGACCAGGATATTATTACACATGAGTACCCTCTAGACTATGATAAATATAAATGGTAGTATATTGCAAGATTACAAACAAGCCTAGCTGTTAAAATGTAAATAAATATGTAAGCTTAAAGTTGAATATTGTGAGTGGCTCACTTGTAGGCAGGAATCCAAACGTCTGGATTGTTGGATGTGGTAAAAAGAACAAACATCTGGTACAACGTAGCAGGGTAAGAAGGAAAGAGTGTAGTTCCCTGTTGGGTATCTTCAAAGATGACATAGGCTAACCAACTGGAGAACAGGAGAAACAGAAGCCACAAAGCCTGAAGTGAACACCACAAAATACCAATTGTCAGCAGCAAGCATCTCAAGGCATGTAAAGGTGTAATGGGATGATGATATTCACATACCAACACATTCAGATATGTGCCAACCATTCCACCCAATACAACAAGGCTGTCTCGTAAGTCCCTAAGTCAACAAAACAAAATATCAAGTTATATTTACCAATTAACTAACTGTATGTATGTATGTATGGTAGAGGAGATCATGTCATACCTGATATTCAAGATAAAGAAAACTACCCTGATATAAGGTGCAATCCTCAGTGGAAGAGAATAGATGGCCACTGGAGACAGATATAAAATATCTACTACTAAATCAGCAGTAAGAATTAAGAGTGCTATCACCTGAATATATTCAACTTGTAATGGTTAGGTAACAAATCATATATAGCAATTCTTTTTCTTTATTTTGTGTACCTTTAGCTTATTAACATGGTTTTTCCAGTAGAGAGATCCCCCTTCATACAAAATAGGAAATAAAGTATGCACCACAAGAATGATGAGGGTTACACCCTGCATAACAAAGTAAAGTAAGTAGTTTCAATGTCATAAATACATACATAGGTGATGAAATATGTAAATGAATAGAAACCTCAAAAGCAAGAGATTCTGCATTAGTCAAGTATGGAAGCTCCCCAAGATAATAGTAGTCCCTGTCACTGCAAGAAACCTGAGAAACAGAGCTACACCATAGCGGTTGCTGTTGCAGGAGGAAAATGAATGAATGAAGGAAGGAATTAGGAAGTAGAATGATAAGAGAAACTGAAAATAAAAGAGGAGGGGCTGGGCGGGGCGGGGCTAACCTCAAAGAAATTCAAAGCTATGAGTGCAAAATAATTAAGGGTCCATATTATGTCAAAACGAATGAATATGAAGTAAAACTTTGCAGCGGTTTCAATGTTTGGTAACTCAAGGATTTCCTCAGGTAGACCGCTTCCATCTTCAGCCTGGAAATGGAAAATTGTAGATTAAAATCTTTTGAATGAATGAACTAGTTAAAAATTGGTGGCCAGGCAGGCAGGCAGGGTATTTTGTATTAGTAGTGCTGCTATGCTATGCTATGCTATGCTATGCTATGTTGTTGATTAGATTTAGATACATCTGCTGCTGCTGAGGTTTGAAGGAAGGAAGGAATCTATCACTATCACAAAGTAGTAACTGGAATCTCAGAAACAAAAGCTTATATATAAATATATTCTCTGTTTCACTTTGAAGAAAAAGGTGATTCAAATTGAGAATCCATATGCCTAGAAAAGCGAGCGAAATTCAGTTGATCGGCAGTAAGTAATTAATACATACATACATACATACAGATAGGATTAGTGAAATTGGATAGGATAAAAACAAACAAACAAATAAACTGACCAGATCAACGAGAGCGGCAGCCTTCTGATAAGGCGATCCGTAAGCGATGGCATCGGAGCGGCGATTAAAAGGTTTCCGGCCTGCTCTACTACTTTCTCCCCCCAGCAAAGGCTCAAACGCAGAAGAAGCCATCACTGATCTCAAACCTCTTCTTTCTTTCTTTCTTTCTGTCAAACACTATACATTATTATTATTATTATTATTATTATTATTATGTGAATGTGAATGTGGAGGAGGAGGAGGTAGAACGTGACAACGACAGGTATTATGAGTTAGTTGGACCATTATTATTGTAATAATATAGACCTGTCTTTTTTCCAATTTCTTTCTTTCTTTATACGTGGATGGAGGATTATGGTATGCTTTAGGTTTCTCACCTTGGGTACTATTTATGTCAAGGTTACCGACATTCTGTTTATTATTTTTGGATATACAATCGGGTTATTTTAATGATTGGTAGCTGAGTATACTAACAATAAATCAGTACATAACTTTTTTTTTTTTCTAAATAGAGACTACAACTAAAACCTCACTCTTGTGTCATGACATAATATTAAGGTTACCGACATTCTGTTTATTATTTTTGGATATACAATCGGGTTATTTTAATGATTGGTAGCTGAGTATACTAACAGTAAATCAGTACATAACTTCTTTTTTTTTTCTAAATAGAGACTACAACTAAAACCTCACTCTTGTGTCATGACATAATATTACTATCTTTCAATTTAAGCAATGTATTGTCTTTAGTAAGATTTCGCAAAAGAAAGAAATGTCTCAAAACATCATCATTTTGCCCAAGTTCCGAGTTCCGATAATTTGCCCACGCGTGTTGTGTGGGAAAGAAGAAAATAGATATAATATAGGTGCTAGTGTGTAATATGGTGTCCTGTATAAACACAATCTTTGTGTAACCCTAATTTGGTTCAATACAATTTAAACCCCAATCACAGTGTTTATTCTCTATACCAGACAACATGGTATCAGAGCAGTGTTCTGATTCTTGAAACCACATTGCTCATCATCAACAATCAAACTCAGACTGAAAAACCAAAAAATCAGAAATTAACAAACTAGAAATCCAATCCTAAAACCTTCTGCACAGCCGCAATCTCATAGAATTTCTTGCACTAGTCTGATTTCCAAATCCATAACGGGTAATCAGACGGAACCATTGTTGAACTGGTAATCAGACGGATTTCCATTGTTAGCCAATCTGATTTGGAAATCCATAACTGGTAATCAGACCGCAATCGTTCAGAATTCCATTGTTAGCCGCAATCTCAACTTTGTTCCTTGATAAATACGTTCATTTCAATCGCTCTTCAAATCTGTTTCAATCGCTCTCCAAACCTCTACTCTGTTTCGATCGTGTGATGTGGCCAGCAGCTCTGTACGGTGATAAGTTTTAGGGTTTCAGAGATTTTATAATTTGGTTCTCATCACCGCCGCTTGTTCTTTGATAAATACGCTAAAACCCTAGCCAATCCTTTCCATAATTTTGATAAATACTCTTTTTCCTTGATAAATACGCCCCTCTCTTAATTCACGCCTAAATCCGCTGCACCTGTCACAGACTTTTGTCTTAAATCCGCTGCATACTCAAATCTTGAACGGGAGTTCAAGTTGCCGGTGTATTTGATAAATACATCGGTAAGACAACTTCGCTACCTAGCGTCGTTATTCCAAATTTCTTTGGTTTGGGTCACCGGCGTATTTGATATATTTCCGAACGTAAATCTTGAACGCGAGTTCAAGTGTCCAGCGTAATTGATAAATACGCTGGGTCAGTTGTTTGCTCTGTAGCGGTACCTAGACAGCATATTTACTTGCTTTCGGAGTATTTGATTGTTTATCAAATACGCTCCGTGTCACACCCCGATATTTCCACGTTTGACCGGTGGGCCCGGTGGGGGAGTATCGTGACGTGGTTGGCAACATTACAGTCAAACAACACAATATTTAAATGCACAGCGGAAGCAAATGAAATATATATTTCAACCGAATATAATTTGTAATATCAAGTATCACGACAGTTGAAATTAATCCACAGGTGGATAAAAATATAAATAGGAAACAGTAGTTCAATAGACTTTAGGCATCTTAAGCTTGCGAGACTCTTTTGATGCTAAGGAGAAATCCAGCCTATTACGAGTAGTACCTGCACTTAATCTTTTTGGGAAAATACGTCAGTTTACACTTGTAAATACAATTAATCGACTCATTTTTAAAATGATTAAAAATTGATTTGGATGCACATGGCACAAACATTTTATAACTTGGGATAATTATTTAATATATAATCTCGTAAAAGGATTACATGTTCCTTATGCGTTCAGTAGCCCGGATCGTGCCGGGTTAAAGATCAATAGACACACCACATTATTTATTTTGGCACTGACGGGTGTACGCCTACACCCCGCGCTTAGGTCGTGGCCATTTCGTAAAATGATGCCAAGGATATCCGGGACATGGTCATTAACCTCCCAAAGGCTTTAAGCAAACAAAACAATTTAAACGGGCCGATCAATATCAATTAACCACCATACGATGGAAGATTTAATGCCCGACCAAGCGATATTTTATATACCGTACCCCAAGCCCGTATAGGGAAAATAAGTTAAAAGTATTTACCTTTGCAAGTATAATTCACAATTAGCAAATGCGGGTAGCTTTTACCGGTTCTCCTATTCTGGAACAAAGGTTTATAATAACCTATTAGAATCCTAACGGTCTTTAGTTAAGCTTAAGCTTAGACCGGTTAGTTTTAAAGAACGATACGGTTCGTACGCACGATTAAGCGAAGACCGGAATAAAATGTGGTTTAGACCCGACAAGTTTAAAGACTTGTCTTATATGGGTAATCTAAACACATTCTGGATTTTGAGATAAAAACGATAAGGTTTGACCCGTTTCGGCTAATTTATATAAACTAGTTACATAAACCGAACCGAACGCGTAAGAGCGTAACGGGTAACCATAAGGGTCCTAAACAGGTTTCCTAAGTTAATATGCCTCAAATATGTTGTGATATCAGTAAGATATCTTTTATTATGCCCGAAACGAATTTAAACTCAAACTATGCCCCGTAGGGGTATTTTGGTCATTTATAAGGTTATAAAAGAGTTTAAGTATTAACCTGAGTTACAGGTCTGATATAAATAGCAAAAATACTTAATTTGATAAGTTATAACAGTAGGGTATTGCATATATGTGAAATTTATCAATTATAACCAAACTATGCACCGTAGGGGCATTTTGGTCATTTCACATAAGCCGAAAAGCTCAAAACTGAAGTCTGAGTTAAACAACTTTTGCTTACTGTTAAAATGTTATAATTTACCTAAAATATCAGTAGGTATCAACCTTTGTATGTTTAAAATGGTTCTAGTACATACTATGCGTTAAAAACGCTTAAAAAGGCGACTAGAAGCCATTTCCGGGTTTTATATCGAAAGCTGATATTTTTATTATTCCAGAAGGTTTAAAATAATGTATTTATCATATAAGATCAGTAGCAAAAGGTTTGGGGTCGAAAAGATATGTAAAAACCCATTTTATAGCCCAAAAGGGCAAAACCGACAATTACCGACTCAAGCTTATAACTCTAAGTTATGCTCAGCCTAAAATTAATTAAAAATCTTCAAAAATCTTCAAAAATCCCAAAATAATATATTACATCAGTGGGTAAGAAGTTTGATATTAAAAAGTAGGTTTAAATGGGCTATATGCTAATTATGTCAATAAATTGCTAAAAAGCTTTCTAATTACGCTAACGAGCATAACTCTCAACCTACACCTCAAACTGATGTCAAATTTTGGGTACAAGTTTATATATCAGTAACTAAGGTTTCTACTCTTTTACATTTCAAAAATCACGTTTTATGGTGAAAAGGGCATAATGGTCAACATATAGGCAATTAACGGAATCATGCATATTAATTGGTTAACTAATGAACCAAGGTGTATAATCACAGAGGGTTATACTAGCATGTAACCTGGTCATAAGGAAGCTCTAAGGCATTCCTAAATCATACTAAAACGGGTCAGAACTGAAGTCAAAGCAAAAGTCAAAGTTTTGCGACTTTCGGTTCCGAACCGGGTCTAAACAGAAAATTGTCGGATCAAACAAGCCTAGACCAGTTATTATACTTATTACCAAGTTATACAAGTGATAAAATAGTTTACATGCCTTCTACATTGCTAATTACATGTTAATTTGAAAGTTAGCATTCTGTTGACTTTTTCTAATCAACTTTGACCCGACAAAAGGTCTAGATAGAGTGGGAATCAGAGGGTGCCCTTTTAGGGTTTAATGCCCACATAATTACCAACTTATAACTACCTTCAATTCGACTAATCACTGGACCATTAATGATTAATCGCTAAGTCAAACGGTAATTACGACGGTTTGACTTTTAAGCTAAAACTAAGTAAAAACTCAACTAAGAAAGGTTAAGCATACTTACAGAAGTCCTATGCACGATTAGGAAGGTCTTGAGTCTGCTCTTAAGCTCCAGGAAGCTCCAGAAATGCAGATGGAAGGTGTGGTTACAATGTTGCAACAAGAGGCCTTTATATAGTGTTCAAAATCTCACGGATCATTGACACACAAGCCTAGCAATGGCCATGGATCATCCATAGATGTCCCTAAGGGCCTAGGAGTCATTTAGGGGTCGCCCATGGGTGGAAATATATGATTAAAGTCGGTTAATGCGTGAAAATAGGCTGCTGTCTCAACTTTCTGATACTGGGCATCGAAGGCGGCCCGCGTAGGATGTTGTTGGGGCTTACGCGGCCTGCTTGGGCCTTGTGTTCAGGCTTCACATTTTCAAGTTGTTGCATATTTGTCTCTTGGCCTTTCGAAAGGTCAACCAAGCTTTACTTCTTGCACTTTGAGCCCCTCAACTTAACTTATAAGGGGTTCATGACTTATACCCACTTTGTTAAGTTCTTGGTCACTCCATGCTACCCGAAAAGTCATAATTTTCAACGTTGACGCTTTAACCCCTCGTATACGAATTTGATCATAACTTTCTCATACGATAACGAAACTTTATGAAATTTTTATCGTGCATTCTAGTGAGCATAATTAATCGTTACAAAGCTTCGGGTTTTGCTAAAAGGTCACTCAGAGGTATAACTTAAACATTTTGACACATTTAACCCCTGTAGTTTGTAATCTCTCACATTCTTTCATATTTAGCTTCGTATGATCCATGATTTATTCGTTTGAAGGTATAAACATCATGTAGGGTTATTGTAAAGTATATTTATTCACTGTTGACATTTTGAACCCTTATATTCACATGTTTTCCATGTTTGTCAACTTTAGTCCTTTCAGAACATTCTTTCATACGTTCAAACCTATGACACGTGTCAATACATTATAGGACGTGAATTTTCGGGACCTCTACGGGCATCCCATTTAACCTTTACGATAGGTACATGCTTCCTTCGAAGCTTCTTAACCTGTCGATCCTCGATCGACACCGGTTTTTCAACAAACTTTAAGCTCTCTTCTATGTGCACATCTGTATGTGGTATTACCAGTGATTCATCAGCGAAACACTTCTTCAGATTGCAGATGTGGAATACATTATGAATACCACTGAGCTCTGATGGGATTTTAACATGTTTATCAAAGTAATTTCATCCATATGAAATAAAAACGCAGCGGAAAATAAGTTTAAAACATGTTACTTTTAAAAGATATAAACCCATTTATATGCAAAATCCCAAAACCCGGATCCATATATGAGATGTATACTATCAAAACACAACCATAGGATGTTTAGAAAAACTACCTTCTTGAAGTACAAAGAGTAATGGTTATGAAGAAGATGATGATTCTTGAAATGGTTGTCTTCAAGGGTAGAAGACCTCAAGCTTGTATACCCCAAGCTTCCAACAAACACCTTGGGTTTAGCTAGGATTTCTACACTTATGAACTCACTAGAAAATCCTCTTGAAGACCATCATATGGCCGAAAATTAGAGGACCTTTTGTTGAGTTCTTGCACTTGTTGTATGAACTTGAGACTCACCAATAGATCAACCATACATGACCCGATTTTTAGAGAGTCTTACACTTGATTTCTCAACTTGAAAAACTCTCTTGGATGAGCATCATGAGGACGAAAATTGGCAGCCATTTTCAGCCATGTTCTTCAAGTTTTTTTACTTCAAAATCTTTATAAAATATGTGAGAGAATAGCCACACCTTTGCCCAATCAAGTGCCATCTAGTTATGACAATTGCATGCATGTTCATAGGACCATATTCTCACCCAATCAAGTTCCTCCTACACATGCAAGTAATTTTATTGGCCACTTTATTTCTTGGGAAGGGGGGGGGGGGCGGCCTAGCCTTTATTTTTATAAAAAAAAATTCAAATCTTTTATAAAATATAAGTCTTTATTTATTTTATAACCTTTTATAAAATATAACATCATATGTTATAAGACTTATGCTATTTTTTATTATGTTATTTAACCCATTAAATAACAAAATAAAATATTCTCTCAAAATAAATTATCCATATAATTTATTAGTTTGTCAAGTGCAATTATTTAGAAAACCAATTTCTAAATATTCTAAGTGTTGATATTTATTTGATCATATCATAAATAAATATTGTAAGTGTTTGTCTAGCTTGTTATTGGGTATGACTCGACTTGGATCATAACGTACTAGCCACATCAATTTAATATGTGTCTTGGGCATACAGAGTCCAACAATCTCCCACTTGCACAAGATACATAGAAGATTGATGCAAGTAGTAAATAACGCCTAACTACGGTTTACTACCCCTAATACGTATGACTATATGTGCCATTCAATAACATCATCCTCTTCAAGTCCCTTACTTGAACATGATTTAGGGGAATCTATCATTTATCCTTTCGTTACAGATGTCATGTCAAATCCAGAGACACAGAGTGATCACTCTCTGTTGATTTAACTTTAGCAGGCCTTAGACATCTTACTCTCAACGAATAAGAGGAACAAATCCCATCTTGACTACATACGTCTCTCACAATCACCTTGTACCACACCTGAGCTTAGCCTTATGTACTGTCATATTACTGACAGCGAAGAAATAAGTCAAGGCATAATATTTGGTGAATATCAAGACCCAATATGTATCTCAGGTCTGAGGATACTATGATATTCTCCTTTACTCAAATTTAATTATGATCAATCACAAATGATTCCATGCAGTAATATTTGAGAGCGAGTCAGTCCAATATTCGTATCCCACAAATATCTATGAACCTTGGCAGCAACGCCTTGCTCTATATTCATACTTCATGAATATCTACCAATCCAAGTTCATAATAGTCTTACATTCATATTTGTTCCCACAAGTATGATCGACTACGGACATTTAGAATAAGTAACTTATTCACGGATTTAAACATGCTAAAATGGAACATAACTCAAAATACCATAATGAGTTATAATAACAGTTGTTCCAATATCCAAATACAAAATAGATCAAATCCAATCACTAGAATATCGAAGTCCTAAGGCACAAGTATGACCCTTTCATGCTTTGCCCATTCAGGGAGCTTCGTGAGTGGATCCGCAATATTTTGATCAGTGTGAACTTTGCGAATACATATCTTTCTCTTTTTCAACTTCATCCCTTATGTAGTTGAAACTCCGCTCAATGTGCCTAGTCTTTTGATGTACACGAGGTTCCTTGATTTAAGCAATCGCACCATCGTTATCACAAAGATCTCTAGGGGTCCTGAATGGTAAGGACTACCCCTAGATCGGCAATAATTCAAGTGGCAGATCCATATGAATTATCTCAATCAATGAAGCGGCGATGTATTCTGATTCTGTAGTGGACAATGCTACCCTGTTTGTGATCGAGAAGCATCTTGATCAGTTTGGAAACTCGTATCCATGTAACCCTTTACAACGAATTCCAAAACTCGCATCCTTGTAACCCTTTACAACGAGTTTTTCTTCACCAGATCTATATATTAGAAATGTATCCTTAGTCCTTCTAAGGTATTTCAATATATATATATATATATATAACAGTCACCCAATGACTGTTACTTACTGGTATCTTTTCATCATGCCAAAAGCGCATGACATGTCCGTTCCAGTGCATATCATTACATACATAATGAATCCTATAGCTATCGCATATGGGATTCCTTTCAATCTTTCTTGCTCATCCTTTGAGCTTGGACATTGAAACGCTTTCAATATTGTCCTCTCTTTGAATAGGTACCAAAACTTTTCATAGAGTTCTTCATCTTGAACCTTTTCAAGACTTTGTCAATGAATGCACTTTTGTTTAAACCTATCAAGCGCCTTGAGCTATCCCTATAGATCTTTATTCCCAAAATACAGGCGGCTTCTCCAAAATCCTTAATTGAAAAACAACTTTCAAGCTAGGCTTTTACACCCTCCAAGGTTGGAATGTTATTTCCAAATAGTAGAATGTCATCGACATATAATATTAAGAAAGTAATAATGCTCCCACTAGCCTTCTTATTCACACAAGCTTTATCAACGATTTTGATGAATCCATATTCCCTAATCTCTTCATTAAAACGGTGATTCCAACTTCTAGATGCTTGTTTCAATCCATAGATTGATATCTTTAACTTGCATACTTTGTTAGGATGTTTTTGGATCGACAAAACTTTCAGGCTTATATAGACATCTTCCTCAAGATATCTTTTAAGGAAAGTCGTTTTTGAGATCCATTCGCCAAATCTCATAATCATATTGTGTAAGTAAGGCAAATGATATCCTAGTTGACTTTAGCATCGCCACGGGCGAGAAGGTCTCTTCATAATCAACCCTTTGAGTTTGAGTGAAACCTTTTGCTACAAGTCTTGCTTTACAAGTATCCAAGTTACCATGCATATCGGTTTCCTTCCTGAAAACCCACTTACTTCCAACTACTTTGGAGTTAAGAGTTGCTACAACCAATTCCCATGCTTGGTTGTTATACATGGACTGCATCTTTACGTTCATGGCTTCAAGCCATTTGTCACAATCGAATTTTGACATTGCATCATGGTATGTGGTTGGTTCACCCGAATCTACCACGTAGCATCCATCCATGAAAGATCCATATCTTTTAGGTGGATTACTAATTCTACCAGATTTGCGAACGTATTGTGTGTGTTGATCAACCACTTAATCATTTTTCAACAACCTCTTGTTGAATGCTAGTATCAACCAAACGTGTATCGGTTTGTGGTTCTTGATCCTTATCAAGTTCCACTGTTCTACTAATTCCTTCCACAAGGAACTTAGCTTCCAAGAACTCAGCCTTTTGAGCAACAAATACCTTTTGCTCTGTTGGATCGTAGAAATAATATCCTATATCATCTTTAGGATATTCTACGAAGATACACTTAGTGGATCGTACTTTTATTTGGGGTGTATTGCTTCACATAAGCTTCACAACCCATACTTTTAAATATGATAATGATGGAACCTTTCCATGTCATATTTCAAAAGACGTCGTATCCACTTTCTTGGTTGGGGCCATATGGGCCACGGAGAGCAAAGCGTAACCCCAAAGTGATAGAGATAATGCGCTCCTAGCCATCATAGATCGAACCATATCTAATAGAGTTCGATTCCTCCTATATCAAAACGAAGAACTTTAAAAGAGTTGATTTTGTACTTCACTTTTGAAGATTCTGAACGTTTCAAAACTTCTTCTATGTGTCAAGTACACATAACCATAACTACTATAGTTGTCGGTTAAAGTAATGAAGTATCTTTCACCATACCTAGTCATTGGCTTAAAAGGATCACATACATTCGAATGTATGATACCTAAGAAATCTGTTGCCCTTTCCCACTAAAGGGTTTCTTAGTCATTTTACCTTGTAAACAAGATTCACATGTATCAAATGAACCAATTTCATTTGTTTCCAAAAGATCATTCTTTCGAAGTGTTTACATGCGACATCTGTTTATATAACCAAGGCGATAATGCCAAAGATAAGTCTCACTCAAATCCATTTTGAGTTTGTTGGTGATTGCTTGGTACATTTAACTATCAAATGATGTATTATTTATGAACCAATTCATAACTACCATTTGGAGGCATAGTTTTAAAGTAAAACATGTCATTCATCGAAATATAAATGTCATTGTTTAAAACTTTAAATCAAAACATATTGTCTCAAAAGGGAAACATAAATAATGTTCCTAGTCAAACTAGGAGCATTCAAAACATTTTAAAACAATTTCCAAACCATTTGGAAGTTTCAAAACATAGTCTCCTTTCTTGTAATGTTTATTTCTTTTGAACCTTTTGCGAAGAATTGCAAACATGGGTTCCACATCCGGTATCTAATACCCATGTGTTAGAAGAGATAACATTAAGGTCAATATGTATTATTAAGATTGTACCTGAGGTTTGCCTAGCATCCCTCTTGTTTTTCAACTCTTTGAGATAGATTGGACAATTCCTATTTAAATGCCCTATCTCACCACACTTAAAGCATGGATCGTTCGTGGCAACCTTTGCCTTCTTCTCTTTTGGTTTCGGTGGTTTCGCTTTAGTCTTTCTAATTATTTCCCTTTAAATTACCCGTTTCCATTTGCAACATTTGCTTTGGTGTCTGGGTGATGCCCTTTCTTCTTGCCACCCTCATTGATCGTTAGTATGGATAAAACCCTTTTATCCATATTGAGCCTTTCGAGGTGATCATGTGGCTTTTCATCTTAAAACATAAGATGAGTCCGATTGGGTTTCCTCCATTCGACATGAATGAAGCGTTCGAACAGTTTCGAAGCGTTCTACCCTTAGGAACATTTCCTATAATTGGGTAATCATGTCGTGTGCTCATGATGTTCAAAACCTTTTGAATCTCGGGAATCATAATTCCTAACATGAGGCAAGAGGCTTGCGAAGTATCCTCGATATACTTAATCCAATCGTTATAGGCATCCTTATCTTCCATAAGATATTCATCGGGATTAGGATCGTTTTCTAGTGATAGGTTACGGACGGTTTGGGTAATATTGTTAGCGGCCATCTACAAAAATTAACAAGGTTCAATTTTAGTATTTTCGATATTATTTATATTTTAATCATTAATACCCTTTTGTGTCTCATAGACAATTAATAATTAAAATCTAGAATCCAACGTTACATTTAAATATTGGTTAGGTGACCTTTATCCCTCTATTTAAATTAACAAGGTAGTCAACGTTTGACAATTGCAACTCTTTGCAACTTCTATCCATATGGGATCGGTTAAACATCTTTATGTTTAGTTGGCATGTTTAATCCCATCAACACCTTTTGTTCGCCATGCTTCGGTGACCCTAAGTTCATGGTTTCCAAATCAAGTCGTCCAACTTACACACACGTGTGAGTTTATACACATAAGTGGTTAGGTGACCTTTATCCCACAAACATGGTAAACCCACCTCGAACATACAAGTTTCCTCAAATGTGGTTAGGTGACCTTTATCCCACAAAGAGTTCCCAAGTAATTTGAGTGTTGTATAAAAGGATGGTGTTTGACTTGTTTTATAAAAGGGATTTTGAGTTTTCAAAATTCTAGTTTAGAAAACTTTATGTACCATATATTTGCATGCATTCAAATCCTTGGTACTTTAGTGAAAACAAATTTTCATGGTTCTTTTAATAAAACCCATTTTATTATAAAATCATTAATTTTTAATAAAACCATTATTAAACATTTTAATGATCTTGTAAAGAACCAATTTTAAGCTTGTTGTTGATTATTAGTTTGTTAAGCTTGCATATCCAAATATCATCTAAACAACATAAATAAGCAACCACACAAGCACAACACATATATCATTAGGTGCATAACCATAGCCAACTATTTTGACCACACTTGTTAGCCGAAACAAGTGTGCCAAAAGGTCCTTCCTAAAGGGTGAAAAATGACACAAGTAATGTGTCGATGAACTCCCACTTGATCCCGCATCCAAATGCTTCAAGTCTTCCTTTTGTGTTGTGATTTCTCCACTTTCTTTGATCTTCCAAAATGTACTTTAATTCAGCTCCAAACTCCTTTGGGCTCCGAAAATGTGTTTTGGTTATCGGGCTAAAATCCCGTTTAGAACTATTTTATGCCCGAATTTGGCAAAACCAAAACCACATTTTTGTGTGCATCTTCTTTTACAAAATATATCCTAATACATTTTTTCTAGTAAAATAAAATGCACCTAATCTATTTATTTTACATGCCAAATGAAAATAAATAAATTACATGTCTTTACAAATGGAAGACAAATTAATAATTATTACAACCTTTGAAATAATTAAATATAAATCACAAACACAAACATTCAACACAAGGTCATGGCTAGGTCATATGCACCAAAATATATATCCACATATATATTTATATAAATTTCAAGAAGCATAAAAAAAATGGTTCCCTTTTAATAACCATTTTCGGCTATGTCCAAAAAACCGAAAAGGTTAGTTTTGTCCAAACAAACAAATCATCCATATGAAATAATTTTTCAAGATTCATTTATGCATGTAAGAATATAATCTTGAAAAACAAAGGGATAACCATACTTAAAATT
Organism: Helianthus tuberosus; assembly: GCA_030545235.1. Taxonomy (NCBI): domain Eukaryota; kingdom Viridiplantae; phylum Streptophyta; class Magnoliopsida; order Asterales; family Asteraceae; genus Helianthus; species Helianthus tuberosus. The sequence continues at coordinate 110,743,034 of CM060409.1, forward strand.
TCGGCCATAGGGTTTTACCAAACCCGAAACCCAAAAATTTTAAGTCTATTGAAGCATGCACTCATATAAGCGGCTCTAGATGCCATTGATGGGATTTTAACATGTTTATCAAAGTAATTTCATCCATATGAAATAAAAACGCAGCGGAAAATAAGTTTAAAACATGTTACTTTTAAAAGATATAAACCCATTTATATGCAAAATCCCAAAACCCGGATCCATATATGAGATGTATACTATCAAAACACAACCATAGGATGTTTAGAAAAACTACCTTCTTGAAGTACAAAGAGTAATGGTTATGAAGAAGATGATGATTCTTGAAATGGTTGTCTTCAAGGGTAGAAGACCTCAAGCTTGTATACCCCAAGCTTCCAACAAACACCTTGGGTTTAGCTAGGATTTCTACACTTATGAACTCACTAGAAAATCCTCTTGAAGACCATCATATGGCCGAAAATTAGAGGACCTTTTGTTGAGTTCTTGCACTTGTTGTATGAACTTGAGACTCACCAATAGATCAACCATACATGACCCGATTTTTAGAGAGTCTTACACTTGATTTCTCAACTTGAAAAACTCTCTTGGATGAGCATCATGAGGACGAAAATTGGCAGCCATTTTCAGCCATGTTCTTCAAGTTTTTTTTACTTCAAAATCTTTATAAAATATGTGAGAGAATAGCCACACCTTTGCCCAATCAAGTGCCATCTAGTTATGACAATTGCATGCATGTTCATAGGACCATATTCTCACCCAATCAAGTTCCTCCTACACATGCAAGTAATTTTATTGGCCACTTTATTTCTTGGGAAGGGGGGGGGGGGGCGGCCTAGCCTTTATTTTTATAAAAAAAAATTCAAATCTTTTATAAAATATAAGTCTTTATTTATTTTATAACCTTTTATAAAATATAACATCATATGTTATAAGACTTATGCTATTTTTTATTATGTTATTTAACCCATTAAATAACAAAATAAAATATTCTCTCAAAATAAATCATCCATATAATTTATTAGTTTGTCAAGTGCAATTATTTAGAAAACCAATTTCTAAATATTCTAAGTGTTGATATTTATTTGATCATATCATAAATAAATATTGTAAGTGTTTGTCTAGCTTGTTATTGGGTGTGACTCGACTTGGATCATAACGTACTAGCCACATCAATTTAATATGTGTCTTGGGCATACAGAGTCCAACAAGCTCTTCAGGTAAGTTTAACTTATAGGCAACTGATCCGACACGTTCGATGACCTCGAAAGGTCCTATGTATCTTGGGCTTAGCTTGCCTTTCTTACCGAATCGCGTCACTCCCTTCCAGGGTGATACTTTAAGCAACACTTTGTCACCTACCTCGAAGTTAAACGATTTACGCTTTAAATCTGCGTAGCTTTTCTGCCTATCCCTGGCAGCTTTCAGTCGGTCACGAATCTGGACAATCTTGTCCGTCGTTTCAAAGACTATTTCCAGACCTGACAGTTGGACATCTCCAACTTCTGCCCAACAAACGGACGTTCTACACTTTCTACCGTATAAGGCCTCGAAAGGCGCAGCCTTAATGCTGGTATGGTAGCTATTGTTATATGAGAACTCGATTAATGGCAGGTGGTTATCCCAACTACCACCTAAGTCAATCACACATGCCCGAAGCATGTCTTCCAAGGTTTGGATTGTACGCTCACTCTGTCTGTCTGTCTGAGGATGGTAAGCCGTACTGAAATTTAAGCGCGTGCCCAGAGATTGTTGGAAACTTTTTCAAAAATGCGACGTGTATCTAGTATCTCTGTCAGAGATAATAGCCACAGGTACGCCATGTAGAGCTACAATCTTATCTACGTATAATTGGGCTAGCATGTCGGAGCTATAGGTCTCCTTGATGGGTAGGAAATGTGCTGACTTAGTCAGTCTATCTACGATCACCCATATCGTATCATTGCCTTTCCTTGTCTTTGGCAACTTGGTGATGAAATCCATCGTCACCATTTCCCACTTCCATGTGGGAAGTTCAGGTTGTTGTAGCAAACCTGACGGCTTTTGATGTTCTGCCTTGACTTGCGCACACGTCAAGCATTTAGCTACATAGGCAGCTACAGACTTCTTCAAGCCTATCCACCAATAGTTTGCCTTCAGATCCTGGTACATCTTATCAGCTCCAGGATGAACGGAATATCTATGGGCTTCCTGGAGGATAACATCTCGAAGTCCTCCATAAATTGGAACCCATATTCGTCCATTCAATCTCAAAATCCCGTCCTTGCCTTGAGATAACTGTTCTTCAGTTACTCCTAGCTTTTCATTAGGGATAGTTAGCTTCCAACACAGCTTCCTTCTGTGCAGCTAACAACCTTTCATTCAAACTGTTCCTTATCTTAATGCTTGTAGGTCCCTCGGAGGTTGAGGTTAAACCTTATCCTTGTTATGTTTAACACACTAGCAAGTGCGGAATCCAAGCTAGAATGCAAACCGGTAGTTTATAATGAGAACACAAGCTACAAAGAGAAAGGGTAGACACACAAGATATCAAAGTTTTCTCTTGTATTTCAGTGGACACGGTTACAGCCCTTGACCAAACTGAAAATACGCTCTCTACAAGACTAAGTTCACTCACACACATGAAGTGAACACATTACATCAGTATATATAACCTTCACAGCTCGTCTGGTCGAAGGATCAAATAGATTGATCGAAAGATCATCTATCGAGATACAACCTATCGAAGGATCCACACATACCTCGAAGGATTGGCATCCTTCGAGGTCCATCTGTATCCATCGAAGGTTATCCTTCGAGCTCATCGAAGGATATAAACAATCCTTCGATGACCATCCTTCGACACACACAAATTTACAAACCTTTTCTAACTGTTTGACCAGGTCAAACCAGGAGGATGGTTGACTGGTCAAACTTACATTAAGCACACACATAAACACATCTAAGACGTAACACGACAACAAAAGACATCGTTTTATATCATTACAAAATACAGACAAAGTACAGACACAAGTGCACCAACAAACTCCCCCTTGGCTGTAGCTTTGTCTCGATCTTTGTGTCTTCATGTCTCTGACGTCCTTTCAACCGTCAAGTGATGCGTAGTCCATGCACTTCCCGCATTCACCAGTAGGTTGAAGCAATACCGGGCCATCTTCTGAAACTTCATTGCTTGATCACGATCTCTAACCAAGTAATTTATCTCGTGATCCTTAAGAACAATAATATCCGACCTAGACATGTTAGAAATCCACATCGGATCTATCATTCGAAAGTTCTCCTGACTATCTCGGAATAAGATCACGGCTTCTCCAGTATCCGCATCGTAAACCCAGCAACGAAAGTTTCCCAGAAAGTCTGTCTTCATTTTCAACAAAGGTATCTTCTTCATCAATTTTGGAGGATCATAAACCAAACGATAACGCGCAGTATTTGTCTCTGGATCAAGTGAGAACCTGATTGGCTCGTATCGAGGAAACTGTGGCTTATATAGAGGATCCTTCCAACCTTTTCTTCGTTCCAATCTAATCTTCTTCGCGAACAAATCCACCATCTTGTCTTTGACTCGATTAATAACCTCCATCTGGGCCAAAACCGCCACATCATAATAAGGAAGTGAAAGAATGCTAAGAAGAGACCTGAAATACTGAAGGCCGCATTCCCGCTTCACAACCATGCAATGAAGATCCTTGATGAACATCCAGCTAATGATACGACCCCTAGCTGGATTTCTTTCCAAAACCATGTAGTTGGCTTGATCCAACGGAGGGAGCGGAGGAGGATTCCTGGCTAGGAAATCCGCTCTCCATTCATTCACAGTCTTTTCACGGTTTTCTTGAACTGATGGAGAATCTGAAGAAGGATTAGAAGATTCTGCTGTCTTTGCTTCCTCAAGATTATCATCAAGCGAATTAAGCTCCACATTGTCTTGACTAACATAAACGGGACGTTCCGGATCCGAACCGATGAAGATTTCTTCAATCGTGGAGAAATCGGTTTCGTCCGGAACCAATGGAGTGGCATCGATCGTCGTCACATCAACTTCATCCATTGCTGTCAGAGCTAGCACACATTCATCAGACATCTCAGTAACATGTTCTCCCTCTTCTAACAGTTCACCCGTGATTGGATGATACTGTTGAGCAATTGAGGATTCAGGGAGATCAGTGAACGCTTCTGGCTCAAGACTAATATGTTCAAAAACTGCTGAAGCTTCCAATGTCTCAGTCGGCTCAGACGGACCAGTAGATGTTGGAGGAGCAGAAGGAGCATCTTGAGATATACCAGACCCACCTGCAGCACCAGATGCAGTTGCACCTGAACCTGTGGCAGCTGGTTGATCAGGATTTGCTGCATCATCATCCTTATCATCGCCACGCCTTGAAGGAAGGATGCCCAAAGCTTTACACCGTTCATTCCAAAGTGTAACAACTTTGTGATCAAATCTCTTAAAGTTCGCTTGAACAGGCTTGAAGGCTTCCATTAATCTATCATCACGATTCTTATATCGATCGGACAGCTCTTCATGCTTCTGTTTTAACGTTGTTGCCTCACGTTCTAGCACAGTACTATGCTTCTTCATTATCTCAACCTCTCTATCACGAGCATTATTAGCTTCTTTCAGTCTTTCTATCTCTTGAGCCTGTTCTCTTATCTTGACATTCTGAGCACTAACAAGTGAGACCAGCTTATTGTGTGCCTCAGCATCATGTGTTCGCTGTATACGGTATTCTTCAATCTTTCTTGTATTCCGACCGACTAAGGTACCCAGTTCACTGACTTGCTCAATCAGGAATTGAATTTTCTCAGCATCAGACAGCCCAGATAATGTTTCTGCTAGAGTAGGCCGTGAGGGCTCAGGGCCTGAGAAACCAGTTTGGCCAGATGGACCAGAAGTACCTGTTGGACCAGGAATAACAAGAGGAGGACGTGGATGTGTACCTGAGACGGGGGTTGCAGGCGGCTGTTGATCAACAGGCGCCGTGCGTGCCCCAGAAGACGTATGTGGAGAAGAGATCAGATCCAGCATCTCTGATGTAGATAATTGTTCAATGATAGGAGGCAGCTGTTGCTCCGGAGGCGTTGAATGCTGAATCGGATCAGGTGTAGTGACATCACCAGCCGTTTCACCTGTTGGCTTTGATCCGCCCCTTGATCTCTTAGAGGTACGAGTACCCTCTTTTCTTGCTCTCCTCTTCCTTCTAAGAAAACCAGGAGCAGCAGGAATATAATCAGCATCTTTATCAGATTCTGCGACATTCACCGGTTTCTCAATATGTTCAAAACCACGAAAATTTCCTCGCTGATCGTAAGCTTTGCGCATCCCTGGAGGAGGAGGATTATCATCCTCAGAAGACGAGTCATCATTACCAGCACCTCCTTCAGCATCAGACGACGAACTACTTTCATCCGCCAACCTCCTTGGCTCGTCCACCTTACTTTTGCCTTTGTCAGCCGCAACATTACCTGACTGACTAGCAGTGCCACCAGCTCCACCTGCACTACCGCCTGTCTCACCAACTACAGTACCACCATCACCACCTGCACTAACACGAGCATCAGGATCGACAAACACTCCCTGAACTTCTTCTGCAGCAACATTCACATTGACTTCAACATGTGCTGCAACACTTGAACTGCCAGCAGACTTCCTGCTCGATGCTTTGATACCATGCTTAGCCCCGAGCTGCGTGGTAGCCAAAGCGATTAACCTTGGCTCTTCATCATCAGAATCACTCGCATCTCGACGCCATTTGTTGTTCTGCGGTGCCTCGTAGGCCGGAACATCGAGATGACCAATAAGCTTTCTAATTGGATCCGATTCCTTATAGTTGGACATGGATTTGAAAATCAGCAGTGTACGCTCATTCATTGGATTGACAGGAAGAACATCTGCTTCAGCTTTAGGAAGATCAGGAATCTGTTCATCAATCATCATCTGCAGGAATCTAGGATATAGCCAAAACTTGGTAGATGTTCGTTGAGTTGCTGACGGGAGTGGCCTTCGAGCATTTTCTTTCAGATTGTCGAAAATATAACGTGATATGTTGAAAGGCTTGTTCAGAATCAACGCCGTAAACAATCCCGTTAAATCAATCGGCGACAGATCATATCCAGATCGTTTGTTGCTCAGGCAGTGAATAAGGATATGCAATAAGAGCTTGTATCGAAGCGGCATGAACTTTTTGTTGATCTGATTTGCAAGAACGTTATCGCTGTACCGTAACCTCATCAGCAGGCCCCGCTGACATTGTAAATCAATAGAAGTAGGATCTTCTGGTTGATCTCCTAGCTGCAGACGTGCTCTGATAGTGTTTTCTGTAATCACCATGGGTTTCTCAGCGACGAATCCTCTAATCACTTCTTGATTATCCACAGTCTCAACCACAGCAGAACTCCAGAAATCCTTGATATGAGACTGATAAGCAGTGTGCTGTGTAGTGATTGCATAGTTGATACGAGTGCGATGCAGATACTCCATTATTCCCGTGAATTCCGGACTGATTTTGTCTTCCGGTTGTAAATACGCTGCCATGTTGTGTCGTGGCTCCGACATAGATTCAACTTCCGATTTTTCCTTCTTGGTTGGTTTTGCCCGCTCTTTCTTTTCTTTCGGTGCCATTTCTGTTCATGAAAACACGAACACGTAATGAGAAACAGTCAACAGTCAACATGAATTCCACACTTAGAAAAAAATTTCAATTTCTTGGAAAAAATTCTAAGTGTTCTGTCTCGAAAGATCCCATTTAGGCATCGAAGGATGACTCATGGCTCGAAGGATGACAGACTGTTCGAAAGATGTTACTTTCCTCGAAGGATGGGATTTCTAATCGAAGGATCATCTTTCGAAGAATCAAGAATTTGAAAGATATCTTGATCATTCGAAAGATCTGATCAATCGAAGGATGAATCCTTCGAGAAATTTAACATCTTTCGAGTCTCAATTCGAAAGATATTTTGCAACACATCTTTCGAGGTTGAGAATCAACATCCTTCGTGTTGATTTCCGGCAACACTGTTCAACGGCGATTTTCCGGCGACATTGTTCATCGGTTTTGGTGACAGTTTTAAGTGTGTTTTAAGTGTACATCAGACCATTTAGGAACATCAATCAACAAGACACTTAAAACATAACAATATCAAACCCAACCCCGGACACAAAACCCCAACCCGGATACAACCACACACATGAACCTATTCATTCAAGAACACACAAAACACTTTCAAACCATTTAAGACACAAGACAATGACTCTGAAACAAAGAACATCCGTCAAAATTCAACATTTTAAACAACAAAAACCTACAACAAACATATTCACATTACAAAACAAAACACATGATTAGATGAAAAGATTATGTTGTTGTTTGAAACGTGTATTAGGGTTATCCTACCGAGATTGTAGATGAAATCCTGATACACTAAGGTTTTGATTAAATTTTGGCAGAGTTTCGGTAGGATCAGAGGATTTTGAAATAGTGAAAATGATCAGTTATGATGAAGTGAAGAAGAAGACACCCCTTTTATACCCTGACCTCGAAAGTCGAACCGTCTCGAAGGATAGATGATCTTTCGAAAGATGAAAAGGTGTTTCGAAAGATCAGCTTTGGGTCGAAGGATCCCTATCTGGATCGAAAGATACCAGATATTTGAAAGATATTTTTGGGAATCCTCGAAAGATATCTTTCGACCTTATATATCTTTCAAAAAGGTCTGATCAGCTCGAAAGATCAAATTGGTCAAATCCTTCGTTGACCAATTCATCTTTCGACTGAGATGATTGACTTTCATTGACTTTCATTGACCTTCTGATCTTTCGAGGGCCATTGCTTCCTCGAAGGATCAGATTTCCACCAACACTTTGGATTTTTGGGAATTTTCAATTTAAGCCCTTCAAATTCTTAAAAGCTTTCAGAAATGACCGTTTTGAAAAATTTTCCATTATGAAGTTCTGCAAAGGTCAGTTTTATGAAGTATTTCGGCTTGTCAGATATCTGATCGAGTACCAACATCGGTTAATCAAAAGTAAGATTAAATTGAAAATCCTTTTGGATTTTGATAAAATAAAAGACAACAATAAAAGACAACAATTTTAGAATCCTTTGAATGTTATCAAACGACATCACCGCTAATGTCGTGCTGATATGCACCAAACGACACAAACTATTTAATAAGACAATAAAAGTTAATCACTAAAGTTAAGCAGTAAATAAATATGTACAAACACAACAATATTTTTGCGAGTTTCTGGCGAAGAGAATCATATCAGTTTGCGGTCTTTTGTCAAAACACATTTCCTTTTAATATTCTTTTACAGAAGTGGATAAGTATTCTACCACAATTACCGATATTGTTATCCACTTAAACTCAGCGATCAAGTGTAATCATAATGCATTGAGATACGTTAAGGTATGATTTATACTTACCGACCGGTGTTCATCCACTCACGACACATTCCCGTATCAAGGTATGCACGAGAGTTCATCTTACTGGGGAGTATACCATTTATCATCCGTTTTTAACGTATATAAAATGTGAACAAGTCACTTATTTGATTTGAAAACAAGCCCTATGTGATAGAATCACTTATTGATGAGGAACTTGATTTTCATATGCATGAGGGCACAGGAGCAAGTCCGTGAACAGGTCAGTACTTTCGTACAGCAGAGAGACGAACTTGACTCCCGGATGAATGTGATATTTTATCACTTATTTGTTTGGACATGTGATTGTTTATCACTTATTGAGGTCGAATGCAATATGTACACGTATGTATGGTATCATGGAAGATCTAGACTTGCGTCCCCGTTATTTTTCGGTAAAAGATACAACCATGATACCCAGATGATAAACAGCATAAACCCCAAATATCTCAGAACCTCGGCAATCTATCAAACGAAATTTCGGTACCAAGACCATATGCCAATGAGCGGTTCCCACGCGGTTTTCAGTTCGTTATGTTTATATCCCCTGCACACTTTAAAATGATCGTGAGTCTACCGGTACATTATTAGTAGAGCTACTTCTTTTATTATATTTTTTTTTTTATGATTTCCAGAAACATGTTTCGACCGACCTCTGATGTAATATCATTTTCTCTTATCTTGCCAAGAAACTCATTTTTGTTTTTCTATTGTTTTTGTGTTTTTCTGAATTTTCTCCCCCTTAAATGCAGAAAGTAAATAAAGTAAAGACATATTTTTGTATTTTTGCGGTTTTTCAATGTTTTTGAATTTTCTTTGAAGCTTTCTCCCCCTAAAATTTAAAAACAAGGAAAATAACGACACAACATTTTTTTTTTTTTTTTTTTTTTTTTTAAGAAAAATATTTACAAAAACGATTTTCCGATGTCGGTTACTCTTGCTTCACCTTTATGCCGTTTACCAAAAGTAAATAATCGAATCTTGATTTATCAAATGCTTTGGTAAAAAGGTCGGCACGTTGGTGATCGGTATGAATGTGAACCACATCGATAAGTCTCTTTTCAAAGCAATCACGTATGAAGTGATATTTAATATCGATGTGCTTCGTTTTTGAGTGCTGTACATGATTTCTAGTGATCTGTAAAGCAGCTTCATTATCAACAAAAATAGGAGTAGTTAGGAATTCAAAACCGTAGTCCCGCATCTGTTGTTGGATCCATAGAACCTGGGAGCAGCAACTAGACGCAGCAATGTATTCCGCTTCACATGTAGACGTAGCCACACATGTCTGCTTCTTGCACTGCCAAGTGACTAGGCGATTGCCTAAGAACTGACATCCTGCTGTAGTTGATTTTCCATCTTTCTTGCAGCCGCCGAAATCAGAATCACTGTAAGCTTTGAGATCGAAGTTATCATCCTTAGGGTACCATAACCCGGTGTCAGGGCAACCCTTCAGATAACGAAAAATCCTTTTGACAGCAGCATAGTGAGAGACCTTCGGATTTGCTTGGTATCTGGCGAGAAGGCACGTTGGATACATAATGTCGGGTCTTGATGCAGTGAGATACATTAAAGATCCAATCATAGCACGATAGAGTGAAGAATCCACAGCTTCCCCTTTGTCATCCGGAGTAATCCCGTGATTCTGCGGAAGAGGAGTAGAAATTGGCTTCGAATCGGACATCTGGAACCGGCTCAAGATGTCTCCGACGTACTTGGTTTGATGGATAAATATTCCAGATTCGGACTGATTAACTTGCAAACCCAAAAAGAACGTCATTTCACCCATCGCACTCATCTCGAATCGATCTTGCATCACTTTCTCAAATTCCTTGCATAAATTATCATCGGTAGAACCAAAGATAATGTCATCGACATATACTTGTACCAACAGAAGATCTTCACCTTTTTCTTTGATGAAGAGGGTACAGTCGATCAAACCCCGTCTAAACCCGTTGTTCAGTAGGTAGGTAGACAGTGTCTCATACCAGGCTCGAGGTGCTTGATGAAGACCATATAATGCTTTGTTAAGTAGTAAAACTCTGTCAGGATGTAATGGATCTTCAAACCCCGGTGGTTGCTCGACATATACTTCCTCTTCGACTACTCCGTGTAGAAATGCACTCTTAACATCCATCTGGTACACCTTGAATTTCTTGAAAGATGCGTAGGCTAGAAAGATTCTAATAGCCTCCAGACGTGCAACAGGAGCATACACTTCATTGTAGTCAATACCTTCTATCTGACTGAAGCCTTGAACAACTAACCTTGCTTTGTTTCGGACAACAATCCCACGGTCATCCTTCTTGCACTTAAACACCCAACGAGTTCCGATCTTCTTGTAGTTGTCGGGCCTATCAACCAATTTCCATACGCCCAACTTCTCGAACTGCAGAAGTTCTTCTTGCATGGCTTCCACCCAGGAATCATCTTTCAATGCCTCCTTCCAAGATCTAGGCTCTTCTTGGCTAACATAGCAGGCGAAAGACCAATCATTTTGTTGTCCCGATTCTCGTATCCCAGCATACAAGCCAGCATTTTCGTTATTTCTGATTTGATTTCTTGTCCTTACACCACTGAGAACATCACCTATAATATTCTGCTGAGGATGAATGTTATGAATTCGGGTTTCAGGAACTAGAGGAATTTCAACATTGGTCCTCAAGTTATTGATATTTAAATTCCCGATATCATTTTGAAGCTGTTGAGTTGTAGAAGATGATGCATTTTCTTCTTGGACAATTTGCGCAGACACTGGATCCGTTGCTTCTGAAGTACCTTGAACCGGACCCCGTGCTTCACCATCATTTGCATCAACATACTCCTCATCTTCCGATGACAAAGTGTAGTCGACAGCATCATTAAACACCTCATTTGAAGCGAGATTGTTGACAGAAGAAGATGCTTGTGAGTCAACAATGATTGGGCGAGCTAACTGAGAGCCAGTCGCATTCTCGCTATCAGACAACATTTGAGCAATTGTATTGTCATCATCAAATGTCGGCAGATTGAATGAGTTGAAAAGACCATCATAATCGAACATCCATGGATCTCCAGAAGGCTTCGGAGGATTAGAATATCTTTGAACTCTTACTTCACCCCATTCTTCAATCCTCTTGGTAGTCAGGTTCCATACTCGCAGATTAGGAGTAGCATACCCAAGGAAGTAACCTTCGATAGCTTTGGCACCAAACTTCCCGTCAGGCTCAATCATGGTACATGGTGCGCCAAAAGGTTCTAGATATTCTAAATCAGGAGTGTTCTTGTGTAGAAGTTCGAAGCACGTTTTGCCATGTCTTTTCACTGTGAGAACCCTGTTTAACGTGAAGCAAGCCGAGGCAACAGCTTCAGTCCAGAATCGAACTGGAAGCTGAGACTCAACCAACATGGTTCTAGCAGTCTCAATTAAGGTTCTGTTCTTTCTTTCAGCGACTCCGTTTTGTTGTGGCGTGTACCGAGAGCTATATTCATGAAGGATTCCTTTTGCAGTGCAAAATTCATCCATAACTCTGTTTTTGAACTCGGTTCCGTTGTCGCTTCGAATTCGCCTCACCTTTAGATTATAAAGATTTTCCAACAAGGTGATCAAATTCTTTAGAATCTCTGGAGTCTCGCTCTTGTGGACCATGAAATCAACCCATGAAAATCTTGAATAGTCATCAGTGACTACCAAACAGAAAACTTCCCCGTGCACACTCTTGTGTTTGACTGGGCCGAAAAGGTCCATATGCAGACGTTCGAGTGGCATGTTTACAGTGTTAACCTTCTTCAATGGATGTGATTTCTTGATCTGCTTCCCTTTCTGACACGGCACACAGACATCTTGAAGTTGAAAATTCTTCACATTGACACCTCTCACCAGATTGTTTTTGACAAGGTGATTCATTTTTCTGAGGTGAATATGACCCATCCGTCTGTGCCAAGAGATCGTCTCCTTTTCAGTGGCTTTTGAAATAAAGCAAGTAACTTGTTTGGACTTGGTTATTGCTTGGCTCATATCGAGGACATACAAATCATTAACTCTTGGTGCTGATAAGAGAATCCATTCTTCGGGAATCTTGAATCCTGGCTTCAGCACATAACAACCGGCATCATCAAAATGCACGGTGAACTTCTTGTCGCAGATCTGAGAAACACTTAGGAGATTGTGATCCAACTGTTGCACATAATTGATTTTGTCGAAACTCACAACTCCATTTGAGATCATTCCCTCGCCGGTGATATACCCTCCTTTGTCTCCAGCAAACGCAACATATCCTCCTCTTATACTTCGCACATCGAAAAGAAGACGGTAGTCGCCCGTCATGTGCCTGGAAGCCCCACTATCAACAATCCAATGACTATTAATAGTTCCTCCTGGAGCCGCCTGCACATACAGTTAACTTATCAGTTTGAGAGGGGGACCCAAGCCTTTGTGGACTTGGGTCGTCCTTGATCATCAAGGAAAGTGATTTCAATCACTTGATGATTAGGAAAAAGAACCTGTGGTGCTCCCCCTGATTTTATTACCTGCTTTTGCTTCCAAGCTGTTTGTCCTTTACCAGTATTTGAATTTATTGTTTTAGCATTTACTGGTTTTACAGTTTCAGATTTTGCTTGTACAGGTTTTTCTTCTTTGACCTCTGATTTTAAGGCCCTTTCAATTACCTTTTGATTCTTTTGCTTTAACTTCTTTTCCCTTTCTTTCAAGACACGTGGGTCTTGTTTCGGGGAAACTGATCGTTTTCGGTAATCGATTTCTTGGGGAGCACTCGTTGTTGACTTCAGCTTTTGCACGTGTGGGCAATATCTTACAATATGCCCAACTGTCCCACATTCAAAACATGTTCTCCGCTCTACAAACTTCGGAGAAACATGTTGATGACCAGACGGAGGACCAGACAATGAACTTTGTGATCTAGACGTGCTTGGGCCTAAATCACATCCGTTGGTGTGTTGGGTGTAATTATTCTGATCATTTCGTTTTAAAATTCTAAACTGTTGTATAAACTCAAGGTTAGATTTATCCTGAAATGTTTCAAGTTTGTTTGAACCCGTGGATCCAACAAAGTTCATTTTCGGTCCTCGCTTCTTAACAGGAGCTCTTTTGTTTTGCACCTTTTGTTGTTGAACCTTAGGTTGCTCAACCCTTGATTGTTGAATTTTAGGTTGTGCAGCCTTAGGTTGAGTAGCCTTAGACTGTTCAACTTTAGGTTGTTGAACCTTAGGTTGTTCAGTCTTAGGCTGCTGAACTTTAGGTGCTTGAACATTCTTGTTCTGAGCCTTCTTTCCCTGAACCTTACCCTTTCCGGAATTGACTTGTTGTTTTCGCTCAATTGGTAGTTTTTGGTTTCCGTATTGTTTTCTAATTTGTTCACACGGAATTGGATCACATTGAGTGACGGTAATTTTGCCACTTTTGTTCCCCAAAAACTTATCAGTGCATCCTTCAAAAATTTGCTCAATTAAATCTTGATTTACATTTTTAAGTGGAAAATCTTTGTTAGAGTAGATTTTGCTATCTCCTTTGAGCGTGTACAACAAGTTATTCTCTTCACGGCTAGAAACAAGGGAATCCATTGCTTTTGACGTTTCAGTCTTACTCGGTTTCACTGGTGGATCACACAGGATGTGATTCTCAATTGGAATATCTGTTGTAACCGAGTTAGACTGTTGTTTCACAGTCTCTTCAGATTCATCATCCGAAGAATCAGTATCCTCAATAATGGGAGGACTCTGTTCCTTAACACACGATGAATCTGTCACATTCTCAGATTCTGATTGACCCGAGGATGATGTACCAGTTGTGAACCCGAGGCCTGCTGCAAAGTCATCTAGACCGAGTGGCACAGTAGGTTCAAAACGGGGCATATCCTCGTCATCAGGCAATTTGGAGTAATTGTGATTCATTGGGGGAGGACATGATCTGAATCCAATATATGGTTTATCCCCCTTTTTCTTTCTCTCTTGAACGTCAATGATGTGATCCAATACAAAGCGGGAATTGGAATAGCTTTCCAGTTTCTGCTTAATTGTTTCACATTCACATCGAGCTGTTGCCAATTCTACCATTTGCTTTTCAATTGTGTCAATAAGATTATTGTTAGCATGTTGTTTTCGCAAAACAGCCTTTTGTAATTCTGAAACATCATGTTTTAATGACGCAATTGTTGCTTTAAATTCCTTTTCATTTCTGGTTAAAAACAAATTAGCTTCAGTTGCTTTAGAAAGATCTACAATCAATTCTTGATTGTGTTTGTATGTGATTTCAAACTGACTTTCCTTTTCAGCATATTTAACATTTAAGCTATCACAATTTTCACAACTAACTACAGTGGGTTCATCGACACGTACCTGACTCGATGAACTGTCGACATTAGCCATAAAGGCTGAATGGAAAGAAAAAGATCCATCTTCAGAGAAGAACTGAGCAAGCTTCTCGGAAGTTCCAGCAGATTTCTGGCAAAGAATAGATCTCCTCTTGCATAAAGCTTCAGCTTCAGCCAAAAGCTCATCAACTTCCAAATCTAAAGCATCACTTGATAAATCACCAGCATCAAGTGATTCCCCATCCATGCTCCCACTATAACCCGAACTATCTTCATCTTCTGAAGATTCACCAGCAGACACGGGTTCTACGACCTTCTCAATCACTTTAGCATAACATGCTGTTCCACCATTTCCTCCTTCTCCAAACTGAAGATTCCAATTGCAGATTTCATCAGCTTGAACAACCAATCCTCTGTGGGGATTAGTGTTTGTGGATCCAGATGCATTTCCTCCAACCGGCACTATTGATCTGTCATTGTTGTTCTGTTGCTGTTGTGGCTGTCCTTGATTCCTGAAGGGATTCTGATTTCCTTGCTTAGGAGGCTTCTGACACTCCCGCTTGAAGTGACCCTTTTCACCACAATTGAAGCAAGTGACAGCATTCTTATCAAAACCATACTTGGTGTTGTTGTTGCTATTCAAGTTGGTTCTTCCCGTCCTTTCCATAAACTCCTTTGCTCTTCGAATTGCACTAGCAAGAGCCCATTTGATATCCATCATTTCAAATTCTTCCCTATCCACTTGCTGATAATCTTCGTTGGTTAGATTGATATTCCCAATCTGACCTGCAACCAACCCACAATAAGCACTAACCAAGGTGTTCAACATCTCCATATGCTCCTTGGCTACTTCGACACTGACTTTGGAAAAGCTGGAAGTGTCTAATCTGACTGTGTTCGGATTGGAAGTGGCTTGAAAGTTTGAAGAGCTTCCATAAAACCCTTGCTGTTGCGGTTGTTGCTGCTGAGCTCTGCTTGGGTCTAAGAAAGGCGGTGGTGTGAATTGAGGAGCAGGTTGCACATCCTGTTGTCGAGAAGAAGAATCTGGTCTTGAGAACATCGTGTATGCTGAAGGATCAAACTGATTTGTCGTGGAAGGCCCGGTGTTTGAAATGAAGGCTGTTTGAAGCTTCGCATGTTGAGGAACTGGTTTTTCTCCACTGATGCCTCCTGCAATTCCAAAGTACATCTCTGGATTTTGAGGAGTTAATGTTCTTTTTGCCTTAAGCTTTTCTTCTACATCCTTGTTCTCCAGTTTCTGAATTAGCTCATACACAGTGATAGTGTCTAGAACACCATTTTCTTTGAGAATTTCAAGGTAACTGCTCCACTTTGCTGGTAAGCTATCAGCAAATCTCTTCACCATTTCTTGTGGAGTGGCAGTGACTCTAAAAGCAAACATCTCGCTCAACAAGTGATGGAACCTTGTAGATAACTCTGCCAAGGTCTCATTCTCCATACACGTGAAACCTTCAAACTCTTTCTTCAGTAAATCTTGCTTGATCTTTCTAGATTGAGCATTTCCTTCACATCGCAACGTGAGCATATCCCACAAGCTTTTAGTAGTCGTGCAGTAAACAAACTGGTGGTAAATGTCTCTGTGAAGAGCTTGTGTGAGAATCATGAATGCTTTCTTTTCTAACTCAAATTTCTTCTTATCATCTTCAGACATAGTGCTGTAAGTTTGTGGATTAGATCCTGCAACTTCCAGTTCATTTTCAAATGGAGTAAAGAAGCACATCCATAGATCTTGACCTTGCCCCTGAACATAAGTTCTCAGCCTTTCTTTCCACCATCCCCAATCATTGATGTGATTCAGCTTTGGCGGTTTTGTGCTTGTACCAGTTTCACTGTCGTTCTGCATCATAGCTTGAATGCTGCTGCTTTGATTTGTGACCAATGCCTATTGATTTGCAGTTATCATTGCAGCTTGAGGTGGGGCAATAGCCTGCATCCATGCATTTTTGTTGAAATCTGACTGAGATTGCGTAACTGATGATTGCGTAGCTGATGATTGTGGAGTCAAAGTTGTTTGAGTCCACGCAGTTGGATCCCACTGACCGTTTGTTCCCATTTTATAAAGACAATTAATATATTAAGTGAAAAATATATTTAAAATTTGAAAAACAAGTTTTTCCCTTTTTAAAAATTAATTTTTCACAAACTATGTTAAAATCTCGAAGGATAACAAACAGCCGAAGGATCTTTGATCGAAAGACCCGTGTGAGTTTTTGTCCAAACACTCCAAAGTCTTGTATAAACTCGGTTTTTAACAAGGAAAAGAGCCACGGCTCTGATACCACTTGTAGGTCCCTCGGAGGTTGAGGTTAAACCTTATCCTTGTTATGTTTAACACACTAGCAAGTGCGGAATCCAAGCTAGAATGCAAACCGGTAGTTTATAATGAGAACACAAGCTACAAAGAGAAAGGGTAGACACACAAGATATCAAAGTTTTCTCTTGTATTTCAGTGGACACGGTTACAGCCCTTGACCAAACTGAAAATACGCTCTCTACAAGACTAAGTTCACTCACACACATGAAGTGAACACATTACATCAGTATATATAACCTTCACAGCTCGTCTGGTCGAAGGATCAAATAGATTGATCGAAAGATCATCTATCGAGATACAACCTATCGAAGGATCCACACATACCTCGAAGGATTGGCATCCTTCGAGGTCCATCTGTATCCATCGAAGGTTATCCTTCGAGCTCATCGAAGGATATAAACAATCCTTCGATGACCATCCTTCGACACACACAAATTTACAAACCTTTTCTAACTGTTTGACCAGGTCAAACCAGGAGGATGATTGACTGGTCAAACTTACATTAAGCACACACATAAACACATCTAAGACGTAACACGACAACAAAAGACATCGTTTTATATCATTACAAAATACAGACAAAGTACAGACACAAGTGCACCAACAATGCTCTTGGCATTGATTCGGATGGGTTTCACCCTTTCCTTCCGACTTAAGGCATCAGCAACCACATTTGCCTTGCCTGGATGGTATCGGATTTCACAATCATAATCATTCAACATCTCCATCCATCGTCGTTGCCTCATGTTTAAATCCTTTTGGTTAAACAGGTGCTGGAGGCTCTTGTGATCAGAATAGATCACACACTTGATTCCGTATAAATAGTGTCTCCATAGCTTCAGTGCAAATACAACGGCACCCAACTCCAAGTCATGGGTGGTGTAATTCTTTTCATGCAATTTTAACTGTCGTGATGCATAGGCAATAACTTTGCCTTTCTGCATAAGCACACACCCCATCCCGGTGTGTGATGCATCACAATATACCACAAAATCTTCTATTCCATCAGGCAACGTCAATACAGGAGTGTTGCTCAACTTTTGTTTCAGGATATCAAAAGATTCTTGCTGCTTAGGGCCCCAATTGAACTTTACTTTCTTCCTAGTTAAGGAAGTTAGGGGTGCAGCAATCCTTGAAAAATTTTCAATGAAACGCCTATAATATCCTGCCAATCCCAAGAAACTGCGAATCTCCGTGGGCGTCTTTGGCTCCTGCCAATTCATGACAGCTTCAACCTTAGCGGGATCCGCCTGGATACCACGCTCACTAACCACATGTCCAAGGAATTGGACTTCTCGAAGCCAGAATTCACATTTAGAGAATTTGGCATAGAGTTTCTCCTGCTGAAGTAGTGACAGAATACATCGAAGATGCTTCTCATGATCAGCCTTGTTCTTCGAGTAGATGAGGATGTCGTCTATGAAGACGATGACAAATTTGTCCAAGTAGGGCTTGCAGACGCGATTCATGAGATCCATGAATGCGGCAGGTGCATTTGTGAGCCCAAAAGGCATCACTAGGAACTCGTAATGACCATAACGAGTCCTAAATGCAGTCTTGTGTACATCTTCATCTTTAACCTTCAATTGATGATAGCCTGACCTCAGATCGATCTTAGAGAAGTAGCTTGCCCCTTGGAGTTGATCGAACAGATCGTCGATTCTGGGCAATGGGTACCTATTCTTGATAGTGACCTTATTAAGCTCACGGTAATCGATGCACAGACGCATCGATCCATCCTTCTTCTTGACAAATAAGATTGGTGCTCCCCAAGGAGACGAACTAGGTCTAATGAAACCTTTGGCCAGCAATTCATCTAGTTGCGTTCTCAATTCCTTCATCTCTGTTGGTGCCAATCTATAAGGTGCTCTAGCAACAGGTGCTGCCCCAGGGATGATGTCAATTCTGAATTCGACTTGTCTATCTGGTGGTAAACCAGGTAGTTCTTCAGGAAAAACTTCAGGGTATTCAGAAATGACGGGGATATCTTCCATCTTCGGTTTAGGCTCATCAATAATCACTTGTGCCATGTAGATGACACAACCCTTCTTTAAACACTTAGAGGCCTTGAGCATAGTCACTTGCTCAGGCAGACCATACCGGGTATCTCCCCGAATGGTAAGTGATTCACCAGACGGAGTCTTAATCACCACTTGCTTCTTATTGCAGACAATCTGGGCCTGGTTATGAGATAACCAGTCCATTCCCAAAACTATGTCGAAACTGGCTAACTTAAAAGGAAGTAGGGACAGAGGAAAAGAGTGGTTCTTAATGGATATAACACATCCATCTAACACAGTTGAGACGGTTTCTATGGTGCCATCTGCTAACTCCACCTCATACTTCACACTTAAGGTTTTAACAGGTAAATTCAGTAATTTGCAAAACTTATTATCTACAAACGATTTATCAACGCCTGAATCAAAAAGTACTCTTGCATAGACATCATTTATGAGGAAGGTACCTGTAATCACGTTGTCGTCCTGGACGGCTTCCTTTGCATCCATCCTGAAGACTCTAGCATTGGTCTTCTTTCCTTCATCGTCTTTCTTTGCATATTTTGGGCAGTTGGTCTTAATGTGCCCCTTTTCATTGCAACGGTAGCACGTTGCGTCTTTCAGCTTCTTGCAATCCAAGGTCTTGTGCTCCTTGGACTTGCATATTCCACATGCAAAAGTTCTCGACTGAGTCTTCGAGTTCGATTCATATCTGCACTTCCCAAAGTGATGTCTCTTGTAGATCTTACACTTGGGCTTATCACCAGACTGATGCCTATCCTTCTTAGACTCAGACCCTTTCTTGTGGTCATTGTTTCCTCGGTGCTTCTTGTTTGACCTTCGTGAATTGTCATCTTCACGTTTCCTTTTCTCGGCATCCGTGTTCCTCAGCGATCTCTGTCGGACCGCGTCTAGTGTGAGGGACAAGGATATATGAGACAATAGGGGAACACATAGAACCGACAACAACAGAACCAGATGTGGAACAGGTTGAACCAGATGAACAAGTTGAACCAGATGTGGAAGAGGTTGAACCAGTCGTTGAACATGTTAAACCAGTTGCAACAGAGACAACCGAAAGATACTCTCTCCCTCCTAGAGCCAATAGAGGGGTCCCTCCAAAACGGTACTCTCCAGAGAGGGAAACCAGAAATTCAAGGTATCCTGTAGCTAATATAGTTAACGGGAACTTCTCTAACAGTGCAAAAGCATTTGTTACCTCACTATACTCCGAACAAATACCTAGTTCTGTAAAGGAAGCGCAAGGTAAGAAGAACTGGAAAGAAGAAATGGAAACGGAGATGCATTCTCTTATGAAAAACAATACGTGGGAAAAGTGCATTCTCCCAAAAGGAAAGAAAACAGTTGGATTCCAATGGGTGTATTCAATCAAATATAAACTATATGGTTCCATTGGAAGATACAAAGGTCGGCTTGTAGCCAAAGGGTACACTCAGAAGTATGGGATCGATTACTCTTCTCCATGGCAGCCAATAAGGAGTGGCCTCTCCATCAGTTTGATGTTACAAACACATTTCTCCATGGAGACCTAACAGAAGAAGTCTACATGGAAGCACCTCCAGGTTTTTCAGGGGGTTTTAAAGAAGGGGAAGTTTGTCGGTTGAAAAAATCTCTATACGGATTAAAACAGTCTCCTCGGGCATGGTTAGGAAAGTTCACCTTGGCCATGAAAGAATACGAGTATCACTAAAGTAACGCTGATCGTACTCTGTTCCTCAAGAGAAGAAACGGCCTTGTAACTTGCTTGATCATATATGTAGACGACATGATTATTACCGGAAATGATGTAGAAGAAATAGCACGGCTAGAAAAGAATCTGTTTTCAAAGTTTGAAATGAAAGACCTTGGGAATCTCAAGTATTTCCTCGGGATAGAAGTTCTCAGGTCTAAACGGGGGATTTTCATCTACCAAAAGAAGTATATCCTTGATCTGCTGGCGGAAACTGGGTTGATTGATTGTAAACCAGCAGATACGCCATTGGTGGTGAACCACAATCTTCACATGGAACTTAATGTAGAGCTTGCAGACAAAGAAAGGTATCAACGGCTCGTGGGCAAGTTAATTTATCTCTCTCACACTCGCCTTGATATAGCTTATGTTTTTTTTGGGTAAAGGGTTACCCCGGTGATTCTATATATTCACAAAAACAGAAACACAAGTAGTATGGACAACCCATACTAGTTCTAACATGGGACATACCCCCATGATAGTAACACAAGGAAAAGCGAAAAACTAACTCACAATTCAAAACCCACTAGACAATAATCTAGAAAAAACAACTTTAACACAAATCAGAAAACACTAGCCACCATCGTCAAGCATCGAGTCTTCATGAATATCCCACAACTCTAGAAAGCGTCTCACTCTATCCGTTTTCTTGTATTTAGCTCCCATAAGTTTATACCGAACCGTCTGATATAGCTTATGTTGTTGGAGTGGTAAGTCAGTTTATGCACCAACCACACGTTGCCCACATGGAAGTTGCTCAGAGAATTCTAAGGTATCTCAAGGGAACCGCAGGCCATGGAGTGTTGTTCAAAACAAATGGACATTTAAATGTTGAGCTCTACACTGATGCAGACTGGGCAAGAGATAAGGGAAACCGAAGGTCAACATCAGGGTACTTCTCCTTGGTTGGTGGAAACCTTGTTACCTGGAGAAGTAAGAAACAGAAGGTGGACGCTCTGTCGAGTGTAGAAGTAGAATTTAGAGGCATAGCTCGAGGGTTAAGCGAAATTCTTTGGATCAGGAAGCTTCTAGAAGACATTGGGTTTTTCCAAAGGGCACCCAGTAAAATTATGTGCGACAATACAGCTGCAATACAAATCTCAGAAAACCCAGTTCAACATGATTGAACAAAACACGTGGAGGTAGATCGACATTTCATCAAGGAGAAACTGGAGGAAAGGGTCATAGAGCTCCCGTATATATAATCAAAAGATCAACTCGCAGATATTCTTACAAAAGCAGTCAATGGAAACGCTTTTAGTAGCTGTTTGAGCAAGTTAAGTATTGGTGACCCCACTACTCAACTTGAGGGGGAGTGTCGGAAAGAAGAAAATAGATATAATATAGGGGCTAGTGTGTAATATGGTGTCCTATATAAACACCATCTTTGTGTAACCCTAATTTGGTTCAATACAATTTCTCAATACAATTCAAACCCCAATCACAGTGTTTATTCTCTATACTAGACAACATTTTGTCCTTTATAAGTTACAATGACGAATCAAACCAATACTTTCCGAACAATATCGTTATCACGTCAATCTCGACAGAACAACATCGATAATAATTAATATTTTTTTAGGTTTTCTCTTTCGGTTGCGATATCTGTACTGGTACCATACATAAGTCCATAGCTTGCAAATCTTCTATAACGATATCAAACTATAACACGTTGAACATGCTGAATCTATTCAATGTGGTGATAAGAAGACTGAGTAAGATGTCATTCAAAACGGTAAAAAGAAGATTGAAGAGAAAATTTCCAGCAGATGATGATGATGATGATGTTGACAATACTGATCTACCAAAAGTTACCAGTTGGAGTTTGGATGAACAATTAAGAACGGTGAAAGTGACTTATCAACACGGGGCGGCTCCGGGCCGGCCGACAGCGGTGGCAATGGTGGTGGTGGTTGTTATACAGTTCTTGGGTCAGTTTCGGGTTACAAAGAAATAAGTGGTTCGGTTTTGTTTTGGGTTCAGTCGGATTTCAGCTTCGGGGCAGATCAACTCGATCAAACCGAGTTGACTCGGTCAACATCCAAGTCAACTCGGGTCAACAGCGGGTCAACGTGGTCAAAGGATGGTCAGATTCAGGTTTCGGTCAACTGTAGTCAACGACAGTTAACTCAGTCAATTCAGTTCGGTTTTGGTCAACACCCGGTCAACTCAGTGTTGGACTCTGTATGCCCAAGACACATATTAAATTGATGTGGCTAGTACGTTATGATCCAAGTCGAGTCATACCCAATAACAAGCTAGACAAACACTTACAATATTTATTTATGATATGATCAAATAAATAAATATCAACACTTAGAATATTTAGAAATTGGTTTTCTAAATAATTGCACTTGACAAACTAATAAATTATATGGATAATTTATTTTGAGAGAATATTTTATTTTGTTATTTAATGGGTTAAATAACATAATAAAAATAGCATAAGTCTTGTAACATATGATGTTATATTTTATAAAAGGTTATAAAATAAACAAAGACTTATATTTTATAAAAGAAATTGTATTTTTTTTTTTTATAAAAATTCAGCTAGGCCGCCCCCCCTCTTCCCAAGATAAAAGTGGCAAATCACAATGCATGCAAGTTAGAAGAGCTTGATTGGTTGATCTTTTCAAGATCATTGTGGTCCAATTGAAATGCATGCATTTATGCATGTTTAGTTGTTCATGCATTGGGTGAATTGGGTGGCTACTTTCTCTCACTTGGTTTTATATATTTTGTATGACAAAATAATAAATTGAACTTGAAGAACACTAGAGAAATATGGCTGAATATTTCGGCCAAGACATGATCATTCAAGAGGGTTTTTTTCATTCCGAAAAATCAAGTGTAAGAGTCTCTAAAGATCGGGTCATGTATGGTTGATCTAGTAGGCTTTTTCAAGTTCACATTTCAAGTGCAAGAACTCCACAAAAGGCCCTCATATTTTCGGCCATGAGATGGTCTTCAAGAGGGTTTTCTAGTGAGTTCATAAGTGTAGAAATCCTAGCTAACATGAGGTGTTTGTTGGAAGCTTGGGGTATACAAGCTTGAGGTTTTTCTACTCTTGAAGACAACCATTTCAAGAATCATCATCTTCTTCACATCCATTACTCCATGGAAGGTAGTTTTCTAAACATCCTATGGTCATATATGATAGTATGCATCTTCATATATGGATCCGGGTTTTGGGATTTTGCATAAAAATGGTTTTATATCTTATAAAAGTAACATGTTTTAAACTTATTTTCCGCTGCGTTTTTATTTCATTTGGATGAAATTACTTTGATAAACATGTTAAAATCCCATCAATGGCATCTAGAGCCGCTTATATGAGTGCATGCTTCAATAGACTTAAAATTTCGGGTTTCGGTTTTGGTGAAAACCCTATGGCCGAAATTTTAAGTATGGTTATCCCTTTGTTTTTCAAGATTATATTCTTACATGCATAAATGAATCTTGAAAAATTATTTCATATGGATGATTTGTTTGTTTGGACAAAACTAACCTTTTCGGTTTTTTGGACATAGCCGAAAATGGTTATTCAAAGGGAACCATTTTTTTTTTATGCTTCTTGAAATTAATATAAATATATATGTGGATATATATTTTGGTGCATATGACCTAGCCATGACCTTGTGTTGAATGTTTGTGTTTGTGATTTATATTAATTATTTCAAAGGTTGTAATAATTATTATTTTGTCTTCCATTTGTAAAGATATGTAATTTATTTATTTTTCATTTGGCATGTAAAATAAATAGATTAGGTGCATTTTATTTTACTAGAAAAATGTATTAGGATATATTTTGTAAAAGAAGATGCACACAAAAATGTGGTTTTGGTTTTTGCCAATTTCGGGCATAAAGGACTTTAAAGTTCTAAACGGGATTTTAGCCCGATAACCGAAACACATTTACGGAGCCCAAAGGAGTTTGGAGCTGAATTAAAGAACATTTTGGAAGCTCAAAGAAAGTGGAATAATCACAACACAAGAAGGATACTTGAAACATTTGGATGCGGGATCAAGTGGGAGTTCAACGACACATTATTTGTGTCAACATTCACCCTTTAGGAAGGACCTTTTGGCACACTTGTTTCGGCTAACAAGTGTGGTCAAAATAGTTGGCTATGGTTATGCACCTAATGATATATGTGTTGTGCTTGTGTGGTTGCTTATTTATGTTGTTTAAATGATATTTGGATATGCAAGCTTAACAAACTAATAATCAACAACAAGCTTAAAATTGGTTCTTTACAAGATCATTAAAATGTTTAATAATGGTTTTATTAAAAATTAATGATTTTATAATAAAATGGGTTTTATTAAAAGAACCATGAAAATTTGTTTTCACTAAAGTACCAAGGATTTGAATGCATGCAAATATATGGTACATAAAGTTTTCTAAACTAGAATTTTGAAAACTCAAAATCCCTTTTATAAAACAAGTCAAACACCATCCTTTTATACAACACTCAAATTACTTGGGAACTCTTTGTGGGATAAAGGTCACCTAACCACATTTGAGGAAACTTGTATGTTCGAGGTGGGTTTACCATGTTTGTGGGATAAAGGTCACCTAACCACTTATGTGTATAAACTCACACGTGTGTGTAAGTTGGACGACTTGATTTGGAAACCATGAACTTAGGGTCACCGAAGCATGGCGAACAAAAGGTGTTGATGGGATTAAACATGCCAACTAAACATAAAGATGTTTAACCGATCCCATATGGCTAGAAGTTGCAAAGAGTTGCAATTGTCAAACGTTGACTACCTTGTTAATTTAAATAGAGGGATAAAGGTCACCTAACCAATATTTAAATGTAACGTTGGATTCTAGATTTTAATTATTAATTGTCTTTGAGACATAAAAGGGTATTAATGATTAAAATATAATAATATCGAAAATACTAAAATTGAACCTTGTTAAATTTTGTAGATGGCCGCTAACAATATTACCCAAACCGTCCGTAACCTATCACTAGAAAACGATCCTAATCCCGATGAATATCTTATGGAAGATAAGGATGCCTATAACGATTGGATTAAGTATATCGAGGATACTTCGCAAGCCTCTTGCCTCATGTTAGGAATTATGATTCCCGAGATTCAAAAGGTTTTGAACATCATGAGCACACGACATGATTACCCAATTATAGGAAATGTTCCTAAGGGTAAAACGCTTCGAAACTGTTCGAACGCTTCATGCATGTCGAATGGAGGAAACCCAATCGGACTCATCTTATGTTTTAAGATGAAAAGCCACATGATCACCTCGAAAGGCTCAATATGGATAAAAGGGTTTTATCCATACTAACGATCAATGAGGATGGCAACAAGAAAGGGCATCACCCAGACACCAAAGCAAATGTTGCAAATGGAAACGGGTAATTCAAAGGGAAATAATTAGAAAGACTAAAGCGAAACCACCGAAACCAAAAGAGAAGAAGGCAAAGGTTGCCACGAACGATCCATGCTTTAAGTGTGGTGAGATAGGGCATTTAAATAGGAATTGTCCAATCTATCTCAAAGAGTTGAAAAACAAGAGGGATGCTAGGCAAACCTCAGGTACAATCTTAATAATACATATTGACCTTAATGTTATCTCTTCTAACACATGGGTATTAGATACCGGATGTGGAACCCATGTTTGCAATTCTTCGCAAAAGGTTCAAAAGAAATAAACATTACAAGAAAGGAGACTATGTTTTGAAACTTCCAAATGGTTTGGAAATTGTTTTAAAATGTTTTGAATGCTCCTAGTTTGACTAGGAACATTATTTATGTTTCCCTTTTGAGACAATATGTTTTGATTTAAAGTTTTAAACAATGACATTTATATTTCGATGAATGACATGTTTTACTTTAAAACTATGCCTTCAAATGGTAGTTATGAATTGGTTCATAAATAATACATCATTTGATAGTTAAATGTACCAAGCAATCACCAACAAACTCAAAATGGATTTGAGTGAGACTTATCTTTGGCATTATCGCCTTGGTTATATAAACAGATGTCGCATGTAAACACTTCGAAAGAATGATCTTTTGGAAACAAATGAAATTGGTTCATTTGATACATGTGAATCTTGTTTACAAGGTAAAATGACTAAGAAACCCTTTAGTGGGAAAGGGCAACAGATTTCTTAGGTATCATACATTCGAATGTATGTGATCCTTTTAAGCCAATGACTAGGTATGGTGAAAGATACTTCATTACTTTAACCGACAACTATAGTAGTTATGGTTATGTGTACTTGACACATAGAAGAAGTTTTGAAACGTTCAGAATCTTCAAAAAGTGAAGTACAAAATCAACTCTTTTAAAGTTCTTCGTTTTGATAGAGGAGGAATCGAACTCTATTAGATATGGTTCGGTCTATGATGGCTAGAAGCGCATTATCTCTATCACTTTGGGGTTACGCTTTGCTCTCCGTGGCCCATATGGCCCCAACCAAGAAAGTGGATACGACGTCTTTTGAAATATGACATGGAAAGGTTCCATCATTATCATATTTAAAAGTATGGGTTGATAAAGCTTATGTGAAGCAATACACCCCAAATAAAAGTACGATCCACTAAGTGTATCTTCGTAGAATATCCTAAAGATGATATAGGATATTATTTCTACGATCCAACAGAGCAAAAGGTATTTGTTGCTCAAAAGGCTGAGTTCTTGGAAGCTAAGTTCCTTGTGGAAGGAATTAGTAGAACAGTGGAACTTGATAAGGATCAAGAACCACAAACCGATACACGTTTGGTTGATACTAGCATTCAACAAGAGGTTGTTGAAAAATGATCAAGTGGTTGATCAACACACACAATACGTTCGCAAATCTGGTAGAATTAGTAATCCACCTAAAAGATATGGATCTTTCATGGATGGATGCTACGTGGTAGATTCGGGTGAACCAACCACATACCATGATGCAATGTCAAAATTCGATTGTGACAAATGGATTGAAGCCATGAACGTAAAGATGCAGTCCATGTATAACAACCAAGTATGGGAATTGGTTGTGCCACCACTTAACTCTAAAGTAGTTGGAAGTAAGTGGGTTTTCAAGAAGAAAACAATAATGCATGGTAACTTGGATACTTGTAAAGCGAGACTTTTAGCAAAAGGCTTCACTCAAACTCAAAGGGTTGATTATGATGAGACCTTCTCGCCCATGGCGATGCTAAAGTCAACTAGGATATCATTTGCCATACTTGCACAATATGATTATGAGATTTGGCAAATGGATCTCAAAACGACTTTCCTTAATAGATATCTTGAGGAAGATGTCTATATAGTTAAGCCTGAAGGTTTTGTCGATCCAAAACATCCTAACAAAGTGTGCAAGTTAAAGAAATCAATCTATGGATTGAAACAAGCATCTAGAAGTTGGAATCACCGTTTTGATGAAGAGATTAGGGAATATGGATTCATCAAAAACATTGATAAAGCTTGTGTGAATAAGAAGGCTAGTGAGAGCATTATTACTTTCTTTGTATTATATGTCGATGACATTCTACTATTTGGAAATGACATTCCAACCATGGAAGGAGTAAAAGCCTGGCTTGGAAGTTGTTCTTCCATTAAGGATCTTGGTGAAGTCGCCTATATTTTGGGAATAAAGATCTATAGGGATAGATCAAGGCGCTTGATAGGTTTAAACAAAAGTGCATACATTGACAAAGTCTTGAAAAGGTTCAAGATGAAGAACTCTATGAAAAGTTATGGTACCTATTCAAAGAGAGGACAATATTGAATGCGTTTCAATGTCCAAGCTCAAAGGATGAGCAAGAAAGAATCAAAGGAATCCCATATGCGTCAGCTATAGGATTCATTATGTACGTAATGATATGCACTAGACTGGACAAGTTATGCGCTTTAAGCATAACAAAAAGAAACCAGCAAGAAACGGTCATTTGGTGACTGTTGTATATATTGAAATACCTTAGAAGGACTAAGGATATGTTTCTAATATATGGATCTGGTTAAAAAGAACTCGTTGTAAAAGGGTTACAAGGATGCGAGTTTCGGAATTCGTTGTAAAGGGTTACGAGTTTCCAAACTGATCAAGATGGTTCTCGATCACAAACAGGGTAGCATTGTCCACTACAGAATCAGAATACATCGCCGCTTCATTGATTGAGATAATTCATATGGATCTGCCACTTGAATTATTGCCGATCTAGGGGTAGTCCCTACCATTCAGGACTCCTAGAGATCTTTGTGATAACGATGGTGTGATTGCTTAAATCAAGGAACCTCGTGTACATCGAAAGACTAGGCACATTGAGCGGACTTTCAACTACATAAGGGATGAAGTTGAAAAAGAGAAAGATATGTATTTGCAAAGTTCACACTGATCAAAATATTGCGGATCCACTCACGAAGCTCCTTGAACGGGCAAAGCATGAAAAGGTCATACTTGTGCCTTAGGACTTCGATATTCTAGTGATTGGATTTGATCTATTTTATATTTGGATATTGGAACAATTGTTATTATAACTCTTTATGGTATTTTGAGTTATGTTCCATTTTAGCATGTTTAAATCCATGAATAAGTTACTTATTCTAAATGTCCGTAGTCGATCATACTTGTGGGAACAAATATGAATGTAAGACTATTATGAACTCGGATTGGTAGATATTCGTGAAGTATGAATATAGAGCAAGGCGTTGCTGCCAAGGTTCATAGATATTTGTGGGATATAAATATTGGACTGACTCGCTCTCAAATATTACTGCATGGAATCATTTGTGATTGATCATAAGTAAATTTGAGTAAAGGAGAATATCATAGTATCCTCAGACCTGAGATACATATTGGGTCTTGATATTCACCAAATATTATGCCTTGACTTATTTCTTCGCTGTCAGTAATATGACAGTACTTAAGGCTAAGCTCAGGTGTGGTACAAGGTGATTGTGAGAGACGTATGTAGTCAAGATGGGATTTGTTCCTCTTATTCGTTGAGAGTAAGATGTCTAAGGCCTGCAAAAGTTAAATCAACAGAGAGTGATCACACTGTGTCTCTGGATTTGACATGACATCTGTAACGAAAGGATAAATGATAGATTCACCTAAATCATTTCAAGTAAGGGACTTGAAGGGGATGATGTTATTGAATGGCACATATAGTCATACGTATTAGGGGTAGTAAACCGTAGTTAGGCGTTATTTACTACTTGCATCAATCTTCTATGTATCTTGTGCAAGTGGGAGATTGTTGGACTCTGTATGCCCAAGACATATATTAAATTGATGTGGCTAGTACGTTATGATCCAAGTCGAGTCATACCCAATAACAAGCTAGACAAACACTTACAATATTTATTTATGATATGATCAAATAAATAAATATCAACACTTAGAATATTTAGAAATTGGTTTTCTAAATAATTGCACTTGACAAACTAATAAATTATATGGATAATTTATTTTGAGAGAATATTTTATTTTGTTATTTAATGGGTTAAATAACATAATAAAAATAGCATAAGTCTTGTAACATATGATGTTATATTTTATAAAAGGTTATAAAATAAACAAAGACTTATATTTTATAAAAGAAATTGTATTTTTTTTTTTTTATAAAAATTCAGCTAGGCCGCCCCCCCTCTTCCCAAGATAAAAGTGGCAAATCACAATGCATGCAAGTTAGAAGAGCTTGATTGGTTGATCTTTTCAAGATCATTGTGGTCCAATTGAAATGCATGCATTTATGCATGTTTAGTTGTTCATGCATTGGGTGAATTGGGTGGCTACTTTCTCTCACTTGGTTTTATATATTTTGTATGACAAAATAATAAATTGAACTTGAAGAACACTAGAGAAATATGGCTGAATATTTCGGCCAAGACATGATCATTCAAGAGGGTTTTTTTCATTCCGAAAAATCAAGTGTAAGAGTCTCTAAAGATCGGGTCATGTATGGTTGATCTAGTAGGCTTTTTCAAGTTCACATTTCAAGTGCAAGAACTCCACAAAAGGCCCTCATATTTTCGGCCATGAGATGGTCTTCAAGAGGGTTTTCTAGTGAGTTCATAAGTGTAGAAATCCTAGCTAACATGAGGTGTTTGTTGGAAGCTTGGGGTATACAAGCTTGAGGTTTTTCTACTCTTGAAGACAACCATTTCAAGAATCATCATCTTCTTCACATCCATTACTCCATGGAAGGTAGTTTTCTAAACATCCTATGGTCATATATGATAGTATGCATCTTCATATATGGATCCGGGTTTTGGGATTTTGCATAAAAATGGTTTTATATCTTATAAAAGTAACATGTTTTAAACTTATTTTCCGCTGCGTTTTTATTTCATTTGGATGAAATTACTTTGATAAACATGTTAAAATCCCATCACTCAGGACCCGGTAAAGTTTAAACTTAGCGAGTTATTATTACGTTATCTTTAGATTTTTTGTATATTTACGCGAACCGAGCTCGAACCGTTACATTTAGTGAATTGCTTTCATTTTGCAAAATTGACGAAAATTTGATATATATACTTTGGTTATATTGAATTGTTGAATTTTGACAAATAACGACAACTTGAGTTGTTGGGGTTATTCCAAAAACAGAGGAAACTCTGCCCGTTTTTCGTAAAAACTCGAAACACGGCACCGGATTATATTCTAAAAACCACATCTAATGAGAACCAAGTATTTATATATATATATATATATATATATATATATGTATATTTATTTTCGCGACGTTTCACGACTCACGAAACGAAATTATAACGTTCCGATAAACATTTTTATTAAATAAATAATATTTACGTTTACTTCAAACACTCGTACCGTACGTTTCGATAAACATTTTTACTAAATAAATAATATTTACGTTTACTTCAAACGCTCGTACCGTATTATATTTCGAATATATATATATATATATATAGGGAGGGGCTCATGCGAGAACTCCATTTATTGTGAGAACCATGAGAACCAATGTGAACACAACCTAAAATAGCTAAAAAAATCTAAAAAAAACCTAACCCCCCCCCCCCCAAAAAAAACCTAAACCCCCCCACCCCCCCCAAGCTAAATGCTAAAAACTAAAACCCCCAAAAAACCTAACCCCCCCCCCCCCCCAAAACCTAAACCCCCCCTCCCCCACCCCCCAAAAACCTAACCCCCCCCCCCCCCAAGCTAAAATGCTAAAAACTAAACCCCCAAAAAACCTAAAAAAATCTAAAAAAAGTATAAAATTTTTTTTTGATTCGAAAAGTAGCGATTTTAACATAAAAAATATTAAAAAAATCAAAAAAAAAATTTTTGTGTGATTTTTAGCTATTTTTAGGCATTTTTGGTTGTGTTCACATTGGTTCGCGCGGTTCTCGCAATAAGAGGTGGTTCTCGCATGATCTTCTCCCTATATATATATATATATATATATCCAACTTACGACAAATACAACGAGACGTACATTGATCCATCCACGTATTTCTATTTGCGACGACTAACACGACCTCGTATGTATATATATTTGATTATATACATAAATGTATTTATATTCTAAAACACTCGGAAACTAAGTCGTTTTCGAGACTTAGTTTTATCCCGATTATAAACGGGATCAAATAACCGTAAATTGGTTATTCTAAGTCAAGATCATAACACTACCTTAGAGTCGTTTAGTTAACGATCCGCTAGAGCTCGGACACGTAGTTTAACTACGTCATTTTATTAGAAACTCATAAGTATTCATTGGTAAGAATGTTATTGGTTGCACGCTACAAGTTCACGTTCTTGGAACGAAATCATGGAAACACATTAAGCTAGCTTTGCACTGGATATCGAGGTGAGTTCATAACCCCCACTTTTTACGGTTTTACATTTTTATAAATGTTTTCGGGGGTGGAAACACATGCAAGTTTTGCGGAAACATCCAATATTTCAATGAACGAAAACTCGTATTTCTAAACCATGATGCAAATGAATTTCAACGAACTCAAATGGTTTACGAAAGGTTTATGCTAAACATACCGGTTTACAAAACACACGTATTTTTGAAACGTGCATGATTTTCATGACTAGTGACGGGATTGTCCTAATTACAACAACGGGACTGGGTTGGTCTGTATACGAACAACGAGACAACCCAATGGGTTTAGGTCCCCCTTTTCTTTTGAAATACATGTTAACTAGGGTATGGTTAAGCTATGGAATGAATTCTCAGATCACGTGCGAATAGGTGCTAACTTAGGCACTATTAATCCTTTTAAGGACCAAGGAAGAAAATGGGTAGATCTATCGGGTACGGGCGAGCCCCACTCACGGTCCTTGTGAGGCCACTTAGAGTGCTTTTGTGTCCCAGTTGAGGTTAATCGACACTTAAATCGTCTACCGGGTTGAGTGCTTCCTATGTCGGCACACATATTAATGTCCTAGCTACACATTAATGATCATTAGGTCATAGACGCTTATATACCAGCTTTCGATGCTCAAAACTTTCAAGTGTTTTAAAATTCATTTGATGCAAACTCACAACACATGGATTTACAAACTTTGGATACTTTTTCGACTTAAACAAATAATGGGACAAGTTGGTCCTACTTACAAACTCTTTTGGGCTAGGCCCATTTATGCTCGTGCGAGGCACGAAGACTCAGGGACTGGATTTTCCTACATTCTGTTGGACTCTGTATGCCCAAGACACATATTAAATTGATGTGGCTAGTACGTTATGATCCAAGTCGAGTCATACCCAATAACAAGCTAGACAAACACTTACAATATTTATTTATGATATGATCAAATAAATATCAACACTTAGAATATTTAGAAATTGGTTTTCTAAATAATTGCACTTGACAAACTAATAAATTATATGGATAATTTATTTTGAGAGAATATTTTATTTTGTTATTTAATGGGTTAAATAACATAATAAAAAAAAATAGCATAAGTCTTATAACATATGATGTTATATTTTATAAAAGGTTATAAAATAAATAAAGACTTATATTTTATAAAAGATTTGAATTTTTTTTTTTTTATAAAAATAAAGGCTAGGCCGCCCCCCCCCCCCCTTCCCAAGAAATAAAGTGGCCAATAAAATTACTTGCATGTGTAGGAGGAACTTGATTGGGTGAGAATATGGTCCTATGAACATGCATGCAATTGTCATAACTAGATGGCACTTGATTGGGCAAAGGTGTGGCTATTCTCTCACATATTTTATAAAGATTTTGAAGTAGAAAACTTGATGAACATGGCTGAAAATGGCTGCCAATTTTCGTCCTCATGATGCTCATCCAAGAGAGTTTTTCAAGTTGAGAAATCAAGTGTAAGACTCTCTAAAAATCGGGTCATGTATGGTTGATCTATTGGTGAGTCTCAAGTTCATACAACAAGTGCAAGAACTCAACAAAAGGTCCTCTAATTTTCGGCCATATGATGGTCTTCAAGAGGGTTTTCTAGTGAGTTCATAAGTGTAGAAATCCTAGCTAAACCCAAGGTGTTTGTTGGAAGCTTGGGGTATACAAGCTTGAGGTCTTCTACTCTTGATGACAACCATTTCAAGAATCATCATCTTCTTCACATCCATTACTCCATGGAAGGTAGTTTTCTAAACATCCTATGGTTGTGTTTTGATAGTATACATCTCATATATGGATCCGGGTTTTGGGATTTTGCATATAAATGGTTTTATATCTTATAAAAGTAGCATGTTTTAAACTTATTTTCCGCTGCGTTTTTATTTCATATGGATGAAATTACTTTGATAAACATGTTAAAATCCCATCAATGGCATCTAGAGCCGCTTATATGAGTGCATGCTTCAATAGACTTAAAATTTTCGGGTTCGGTTTTGGTGAAAACCCTATGGCCGAAATTTTAAGTATGGTTATCCCTTTGTTTTTCAAGATTATATTCTTACATGCATAAATGAATCTTGAAAAATTATTTCATATGGATGATTTGTTTGTTTGGACAAAACTAACCTTTTCGGTTTTTTGGACATAGCCGAAAATGGTTATTAAAAGGAAACCATTTTTTTATGCTTCTTGAAATTAAAATAAATATATATGTGGATATATATTTTGGTGCATATGACCTAGCCATGACCTTGTGTTGAATGTTTGTGTTTGTGATTTATATTAATTATTTCAAAGGTTGTAATAATTATTAATTTGTCTTCCATTTGTAAAGATATGTAATTTATTTATTTTTCATTTGGCATGTAAAATAAATAGATTAGGTGCATTTTATTTTACTAGAAAAATGTATTAGGATATATTTTGTAAAAGAAGATGCACACAAAAATGTGGTTTTGGTTTTTGCCAATTTCGGGCATAAAGGACTTTATAGTTCTAAACGGGATTTTAGCCCGATAACCGAAACACATTTACGGAGCCCAAAGGAGTTTGGAGCTGAATTAAAGTACATTTTGGAAGATCAAAGAAAGTGGAGAAATCACAACACAAAAGGAAGACTTGAAGCATTTGGATGCGGGATCAAGTGGGAGTTCAACGACACATTACTTGTGTCAATTTTCACCCTTTAGGAAGGACCTTTTGGCACACTTGTTTCGGCTAACAAGTGTGGTCAAAATAGTTGGCTATGGTTATGCACCTATTGTTATAAATGTTGTGCTTGTGTGGTTGTTTATTTATGTTGTTTAGATGATATTTGGATATGCATGCTTAACATACTAATAATCAACAACAAGCGTAAAATTGGTTCTTTACAAGATCATTAAAATTGGTTAATAAAAGGTTATTAAAAATTAATGATTTTATAATAAAATGGGTTTTATTAAAAAGAACCTTGAAAATTTATTTTCACAAAAGTACCAAGGATTTGAATGCATGCAAATGTATGGTACATAAAGTTTTCTAAACTAGAATTTTTGAAAACTCAAAAATCCCTTTTATAAAACAAGTCAAACACCATCCTTTTATACAACACTCGAAACACTTGGGAACTCTTTTGTGGGATAAAGGTCACCTAACCATATTTGAGGGAACTTGTATATTCGAGGTGGGTTTACCATGTTTGTGGGATAAAGGTCACCTAACCACTTATGTGTATAAACTCACACGTGTGTGTAAGTTGGACGACTTGATTTGGAAACCATGAACTTAGGGTCACCGAAGCATGGGGAACAAAGGTGTTGATGGGATTAAACATGCCAACTAAACATAAAGATGTTTAAGCGATCCCATATGGCTAGAAGTTGCAAAGAGTTGCAATTGTCAAACGTTGACTACCTTGTTAATTTAAATAAAGGGATAAAGGTCACCTAACCGATATTTAAATGTAACGTTGGATTCTAGATTTTAATTATTAATTGTCTATGAGACATAAAAGGGTATTAATAATTAAAATATAATAATATCGAAAATACTAAAATTGAACCTTGTAAAATTTTGTAGATGGCCGCTAACAATATTACCCAAACCGTCCGTAACCTATCATAGAAAACGATCCTAAATCCCGATGAACATCTTATGGAAGATAAGGGTGCCTATAACGATTGGATTAAGTATATCGAGGATACTTCGTAAGCCTCTTGCCTCATTATGATTCCCGAGATTCAAAAGGTTTTGAACATCATGAGCACACGACATGATTACCCAATTATAGGAAATGTTCCTAAGGGTAAAACGCTTCGAAACTGTTCGAACGCTTCATGCATGTCGAATGGAGGAAACCCAATCGGACTCATCTTATGTTTTAAGATGAAAAGCCACATGATCACCTCGAAAGGCTCAATATGGATAAAAGGGTTTTATCCATACTAACGATCAATGAGGGTGGCAACAAGAAAGGGCATCACCCAGACACCAAAGCAAATGTTGCAAATGGAAACGGGTAATTTAAAGGGAAATGATTAGAAAGACTAAAGCGAAACCACCGAAACCAATAGAGAAGAAGGCAAAGGTTGCCATGAACGATCCATGCTTTGAGTGTGGTGAGATAGGGCATTTAAATAGGAATTGTCCAACCTATCTCAAAGAGTTAAAAAACAAGAGGGATGCTAGGCAAACCTCAGGTACAATCTTAATAATACATATTGACCTTAATGTTATCTCTTCTAACACATGGGTATTAGATACCGGATGTGGAACCCGTGTTTGCAATTCGTTGCAAAAGGTTCAAAAGAAATAAACATTACAAGAAAGGAGACTATGTTTTGAAACTTCCAAATGGTTTGGAAATTGTTTTAAAATGTTTTGAATGCTCCTAGTTTGACTAGGAACATTATTTAAGTTTCCCTTTTGAGACAATATGTTTTGATTTAAAGTTTGTAAACAATGACATTTATATTTCGATGAATGACATGTTTTACTTTAAAACTATGCCTTCAAATGGTAGTTATGAATTGGTTCATAATAATACATCATTTGATAGTTCAATGTACCAAGCAATCACCAACAAACTCAAAATGGATTTGAGTAAGACTTATCTTTGGCATTATCGCCTTGGTCATATAAACAGATGTCGCATGTAAACACTTCGAAAGAATGATCTTTTAGAAACAAATGAAATTGGTTCATTTGATACATGTGAATCTTGTTTACAAGGTAAAATGACTAAGAAACCCTTTAGTGGGAAAGGACAACAGATTTCTTAGGAATCATACATTCGAATGTATGTAATCCTTTTAAGCCAATGACTAGGTATGGTGAAAGATACTTCATTACTTTAACCAACAACTATAGTAGTTATGGTTATGTGTACTTGACACAAAGGAAAAGTTTTGAAACGTTCAGAATCTTCAAAAGTGAAGTACAAAATCAACTCTTTTAAAGTTCTTCGTTTTGATAGAGGAGGAATCGAACTCTATTAGATATGGTTCGATCTATGATGGCTCGGAGCGCATTATCTCTATCACTTTGGGGTTACGCTTTGCTCTCCGTGGCCCATATGGCCCCAACCAAGAAAGTGGATACGACGTCTTTTGAAATATGACATGGAAAGATTCCATCATTATCATATTTAAAAGTATGGGTTGTGAAGCTTATGTGAAGCAATACACCCCAAATAAAAGTACGATCCACTAAGTGTATCTTCGTAGAATATCCTAAAGATGATATAGGATATTATTTCTACGATCCAACAGAGCAAAAGGTATTTGTTGCTCAAAAGGCTGAGTTCTTGGAAGCTAAGTTCCTTGTGGAAGGAATTAGTAGAACAGTGGAACTTGATAAGGATCAAGAACCACAAACCGATACACGTTTGGTTGATACTAGCATTCAACAAGAGGTTGTTGAAAAATGATCAAGTGGTTGATCAACACACACAATACGTTCGCAAATCTGGTAGAATTAATAATCCACCTAAAAGATATGGATCTTTCATGGATGGATGCTACGTGGTAGATTCGGGTGAACCAACCACATACCATGATGCAATGTCAAAATCCGATTATGACAAATGGCTTGAAGCCATGAACGTAAAGATGCAGTCCATGTATAACAACCAAGTATAGGAATTGGTTGTAGCACCTCTTAACTCCAAAGTAGTTGGAAGTAAGTGGGTTTTCAGGAAGAAAACATATATGCATGGAAACTTGGATACTTGTAAAACGAAACTCTTAGCAAAAGGTTTCACTCAAACTCAAAGGGTTGATTATGATGAGACCTTCTCGCCCGTGGCGATGCTAAAGTCAACTAGGATATCGTTTGCCATACTTATGAGATTTGGCAAATGGATCTCAAAAACGACTTTCCTTAATAGATATCTTAAGGAAGATGTCTATATAGTTAAGCCTGAAGGTTTTGTCGATCCAAAAACATCATAACAAAGTATGCAAGTTAAAGATATCAATCTATGGATTGAGACAAGCATCTAAAAGTTGAAATCACCGTTTTGATAAAGAGATTAAGGAATATGGATTCATCAAAAACGTTGATAAAGCTTGTGTGAATAAGAAGGCTAGTGGGAGCATTATTACTTTCTTAAAATATTATATGTCGATGACATTCTACTATTTGGAAATAACATTCCAACCTTGGAGGGTGTAAAAGCCTGGCTTGGAAGTTGTTCTTCCATTAAGGATCTTGGTGAAGTCGCCTATATTTTGGGAATAAAGATCTATAGGGATAGATCAAGGCGCTTGATAGGTTTAAACAAAAGTGCATACATTGACAAAGTCTTGAAAGGGTTCAAGATAAAGAACTCAATGAAAGGTTTGGTACCTATTCAAGAGAGGACAATATTGAAAGCGTTTCAATGTCCAAGCTCAAAGGATGAGCAAGAAAGATTGAAAGGAATCCCATATGCGATAGCTATAGGATTCATTATGTATGTAATGATATGCATTGGAACGGACATGTCATGCGCTTTAGGCATGACGTAAAGATACCAGCAAGTAACAGTCATTGGGTGACTATTAAAAATATATATTGAAATACCTTAGAAGGACTAAGGATATATTTCTAATATATGGATCTGGTAAAGAAGAACTCGTTGTAAAGGGTTACAAGGATGCGAGTTTAGGAATTCGTTGTAAATGGTTACATGGATACGAATTTCCAAACTAATCGAGATGGTTCTCGATCACAATCAGGGTAGCATTGTCCACTACATAATCAGAATACATCGCCGCTTCATTGATTGTGATAATTCATATGGATCTGCCACTTGAATTATTGCCGATCTAGGGGTAGTCCCTACCATTCAGGACCCCTAGAGATCTTTGTGATAACGATGGTGTGATTGCTTAAATCACGGAACCTCGTGAACATCAAAAGACTAGGCACATTGAACGGAGTTTCAACTACATAAGGGATGAAGTTGAAAAAGAGAAAGATATGTATTCGCAAAGTTCACACTGATCAAAATATTGCGGATCCACTCACGAAGCTCCTTGAATGGGCAAAGCATGAAAGGGTCATACTTGTGCCTTAGGACTTCGATATTCTAGTGATTGGATTTGATCTATTTTGTATTTGGATATTGGAACAACTGTTATCATAACTCATTATGGTATTTTGAGTTATGTTCCATTTTAGCATGTTTAAATCCGTGAATAAGTTACTTATTCTAAATGTCCGTAGTCGATCATACTTGTGGGAACAAATATGAATGTAAGACTATTATGAACTCGGATTGGTAGATATTCGTGAAGTATGAATATAGAGCAAGGCGTTGCTGCCAAGGTTCATAGATATTTGTGGGATACAAATATTGGACTGACTCGCTCTCAAATATTACTGCATGGAATCATTTGTGATTGATCATAAGTAAATTTGAGTAAAGGAGAATATCATAGTATCCTCAGACCTGAGATACATATTGGGTCTTGATATTCACCAAATATTATGCCTTGACTTATTTCTTCGCTGTCAGTAATATGACAGTACATAAGGCTAAGCTCAGGTATGGTACAAGGTGATTGTGAGAGACGTATGTAGTCAAGATGGGATTTGTTCCTCTTATTCGTTGAGAGTAAGATGTCTAAGGCCTGCAAAAGTTAAATCAACAGAGAGTGATCACACTGTGTCTCTGGATTTGACATGACATCTGTAACGAAAGGATAAATGATAGATTCACCTAAATCATTTTCAAGTAAGGGACTTGAAGAGGATGATGTTATTGAATGGCACATATAGTCATACGTATTGGGGGTAGTAAACCGTAGTTAGGCGTTATTTACTACTTGCATCAATCCTCTATGTATCTTGTGCAAGTGGGAGATTGTTGGACTCTGTATGCCCAAGACACATATTAAATTGATGTGGCTAGTACGTTATGATCCAAGTCGAGTCATACCCAATAACAAGCTAGACAAACACTTACAATATTTATTTATGATATGATCAAATAAATATCAACACTTAGAATATTTAGAAATTGGTTTTCTAAATAATTGCACTTGACAAACTAATAAATTATATGGATAATTTATTTTGAGAGAATATTTTATTTTGTTATTTAATGGGTTAAATAACATAATAAAAAAAAAATAGCATAAGTCTTATAACATATGATGTTATATTTTATAAAAGGTTATAAAATAAATAAAGACTTATATTTTATAAAAGATTTGATTTTTTTTTTTTTTTTATAAAAATAAAGGCTAGGCCGCCCCCCTTCCCAAGAAATAAAGTGGCCAATAAAATTACTTGCATGTGTAGGAGGAACTTGATTGGGTGAGAATATGGTCCTATGAACATGCATGCAATTGTCATAACTAGATGGCACTTGATTGGGCAAAGGTGTGGCTATTCTCTCACATATTTTATAAAGATTTTGAAGTAGAAAACTTGATGAACATGGCTGAAAATGGCTGCCAATTTTCGTCCTCATGATGCTCATCCAAGAGAGTTTTTCAAGTTGAGAAATCAAGTGTAAGACTCTCTAAAAATCGGGTCATGTATGGTTGATCTATTGGTGAGTCTCAAGTTCATACAACAAGTGCAAGAACTCAACAAAAGGTCCTCTAATTTTCGGCCATATGATGGTCTTCAAGAGGGTTTTCTAGTGAGTTCATAAGTGTAGAAATCCTAGCTAAACCCAAGGTGTTTGTTGGAAGCTTGGGGTATACAAGCTTGAGGTCTTCTACTCTTGATGACAACCATTTCAAGAATCATCATCTTCTTCACATCCATTACTCCA
Organism: Helianthus tuberosus; assembly: GCA_030545235.1. Lineage (NCBI taxonomy): Eukaryota > Viridiplantae > Streptophyta > Magnoliopsida > Asterales > Asteraceae > Helianthus > Helianthus tuberosus. The sequence goes on from CM060409.1 coordinate 110,784,423, forward strand.
TGGAAGGTAGTTTTCTAAACATCCTATGGTTGTGTTTTGATAGTATACATCTCATATATGGATCCGGGTTTTGGGATTTTGCATATAAATGGTTTTATATCTTATAAAAGTAGCATGTTTTAAACTTATTTTCCGCTGCGTTTTTATTTCATATGGATGAAATTACTTTGATAAACATGTTAAAATCCCATCACATTCCAAGTATTAAAACACAAAGTTTTCATATGGTATACTCAGAAAAAGGGTTTTATTATGTTTTCTCAACAACTTTTAAACCGGTTATCAAAAAATATTTGTTTTAAATCTTTTCAAAACAAACTATGAACTCGCCAACTTTATGTTGATTTTTCGCATGTTTCTTTCTCAGGTTGCATAAACAAACCATGGAACGGTCAGAATAGGAGAACCCAGTGTGACTCGAGTACTTAGCAGGCGTTCATTTTCTAGAAGTCTTAGAACATTTTACTTCTACTGTGCAATGAATATACCATTTGGATCACACCCAACTCTGATGTAATCGACTTTAGCGGGTGTGACACACATCGGGGGGCTGGACGGCAGTGGTGGAGGGTAGGTCCGACGGTGGTTATTGTGACTGGTGTTGGTGGTGGTGGCGGAACCCTAGGTGGTGGTGGTGGGTAGAGGTGGGTGATGCCGGTGGTGGTGGGTAGAGGAGGTGTTTGCTTAAATGGTTTGCTGGGTTTTCTTATGAAATGGTTTGCTGGGTTTGCTGGGTGACGGTGTGGGGCAGAGAGAGAAAGAGAGACAGTAGAGAGAGAGGTTGTAGAGGGAGGAAGCGATGAGAAAGTGAAAGATCAGTGGCACGGCGACGTTTCCTACAACCGGGCGGCAGTGTGCTTCACGGTAAACAGCAGCAACACCGATGAAAGTTGTATGGTGGGCAGGGGTGGGTGATGCCAGTGGCGCCGAAGGTGCCGGTGGTTTTTATATTTCAGTCGGTGGTGCCAGTGGTCTTTGTTTCATCCCGGTGGTCCCGATGTTGCCGGTGGTGCCAAATTTTTATATCATCGGTAAATTGCCATTCATCAGTTTTTATTGTTTGAAACTGTGTTTTTTGTTCTTTGTTTTTGTTATCGATCTTTTGTGTTAAAATAAAGATATGGGTTGAGTTAGCAGTGATAGGTTGATATGCGTTAGGCGTGATATCTTTTTATGTATATTTTAAGCCCTTTTTAACACTTTAGTCAAGTTTTAAATTTATAAAACACGATATTCTACTAACACTAAACACGCATATGGGCAAGTGCACCCATCGTGAGCGTAGTATAGCGTTGGTAAGATATCGAGGTCGTCCAAGGACACAAGAGCTTTTAGTACCGGTTTATCCTCAACGTCTAATCAAATCAAAATTTTAGAAAAGGTTTTAAACATGAAAATAAAAACTAAAAATGCTGAAAAATAAAATAAAAACAGATAGACAAGATGAATCACTTGATCCGACTCGCCTTTAGTGTAACCTTTGATGATTTCCGCACTTTTGCACTTTTTAAGAGATTAACTTAGTTATAGTAGTAGGCTCATGTGTGTAAAATGCAACATATAAAATACATCAATTGAGGCATAAAACTAACCCTTTTTAATACTAATGTTGGAAAAAGTGTGCTTTTGTCTCCTTTTGTATTTTCAGGACTAAATGAGCTTAATTGAACAAAAGGAACAAATATGCATCAAAACCTAACATAAATACAAGAAAAGAAATAAACGTGGCATGCCCGACCCCTCGACAGCATCTTCCCAAGCAAAAACAAGGAAACAGAAGGCTGACCACGGCCCCGTGCCCAGCGGACACGGGGGCGTGGTTAGTTGTCTGCAGAAAGGACAAAGCTATAGAAGCATCTATTCCCGACACGGGGGCGTGCCCAGCTCAACACGAGGCCGTGGTCAACGCTAAGATTCGCAAAATCCAAGCAAATCTTGATACTACAGATACGCTTCTGCACACGGGGCCGTGCCCAGCGAACACGGGGGCGTGTGGAGCTAATGAAGATAGAGAAAGAGGATGGACACGGGGCCATGTCCGGGATTCTGTGCAGGCTATAAATAGAGGTGCTTGGTTCACTTCAAAGGCATCCCTTAGCAAACCACATCTCTCCCACTTCACCCACACTCCACCACCATCACAACACCCACATCCACCATCATCATCCATCATCCACCTAGAGTGTGTGTAGTAGTCTCGGGATCCAAGATTGATAGTAAGAGTTCTTGACAATCAAAGGCCATGTTTGCCTAAGTCTCTTACATCACTTGATGAAGACAAGCATTTAGGGTAATACTTTTGATTTTTAATCTTTTTCGCACTTTTTATTTGGTTTTGTATTAATGACTTTAATAACTAGTTTCTTATGTTGAAGGTGAAACTTCCTTATCATTTGTCTGTGGTGTCTTGGTGTTATTTTACTGTCTGTATAAAATAAAAGATTTACACCATTCATATCTCTACGGTCTATATAGAGATATGTTGGCTACCTGGTCGGGGGCTAAGGGAATGGTTTGGTAAGGTTCTTGCCTTGTTCAGTGTATAGATCCTGCAAGGACCTGGGTCAAGCTTATTAGGACCTCCTTCAATACCCACTGGTATTGGATGGCGGGGGTGCGAATAGCTTGATCCCCTCATATGTAAACTACTATTAATACATTAACCGGCTACTTGGGTATCCCTGCTGACTCAAACCCCTTAGCCGAGGGTAACGTCACCTTCAAAAGAGGGGTCTACCACATTACGCATTAATAACTTAATTAATTATCTTCCAATATTCCAACCCTTTAGGATTGTATCCTTGCTGACTCAAACTACTGGATTGAGGGTAACGTCACCTTCAAAAGAGGGGCCTACTACTATAACTAAGATAATCTCTTAAAAAGTGCAAAAGTGCGGAAATCATCAAAGGTTACACTAAAGGCGAGTCGGATCCAAGTGATTCGTCTTGTCTATCTGTTTTTATATTTATTTTTTTTATTTTTATTTTACAGCATTTTTAGTTTTTATTTTCATATTTAAATCTTTTCTAAAAATTTTGATTTGATTAGACGTTGAGGATAAACCGATACTAAAAGCTCTTGTGTCCTTGGACGACCTCGGTATCTTACCAACGCTATACTACGCTCACGATGGGTGCACTTACCCATATGTGTGTTTAGTGTTAGTAAAATATCGTGTTTTATAAATTTAAAACTTGACTAATTGTAAAAAGGGCTTAAAATATACATAAAAATATATCGCACTAGACACGCATCAAGTTTTTGGCGCCGTTGCCGGGGGACACAAGGATTTTAAGAAAGTTAGGAATTCAACGGCCTAATCGTTTTTCTTATTTTTCTTTTTTTTTAGGATTTTTCTTAATTTTTCAGCTTCTGCAGAGCTCAGCACGGGGCCGTGCCCGCTGAACACGCCCCCGTGCCCAATCTTGGGTACTGGTCAATCCTGTTTTAAGTCAGACAGTAGCTGAACACGGGGTCGTGCCCACTGAACACGCCCCCGTGCCCAAGTCTCAGTTACTGAAAACAGAACCGTAAGATCCCGATGGTTGGTAATTTCTGACACAAACATTAGTGATACTGATCATTTTTACTTCCACTCCTCTTATGGTATGTGGTGTCAATTATGTAGCGGACCTCATGAAGATTTAAAATGTTATTTTTTAAACTACAATCTCCACTATATAGACCCATTGTTTTCCTGTAGCCTTAAGAGGGGTGAAAGTAAAAACAATCCCTATCTCTCTCTCGAATGCTCTCAATCATCTCTTCTAGGTGATATGATTCTCGAAGAATTATTTCAAATGGAAGAATTAATTCTCCAATTGATAAGAGAACTTGAGATGGACATAACAATTCATCTCAAGACGACGATCAAGGAAAATTATTGAGAACGCATTCGGATACGAACAACATCGTTGCTCCTGAAATCACCTCTAACTCTAGCGAGGAATTGAGCGATAGTCGTCCCTGTGTCGATTATGCCGTGAAGGACTCCCCATCGGTTTCCGCCGATGCATACATAGACCCGAGTGATTCGACATATACCTTCTTTAACGAGAGCCCGGATAAGGGAAATAAAGGTTGGTCTTGCCCACCGGTATTTAGCTTAGGAATCACCCTTTCCGATAACCTCTTGCATTCTTGTCTAAAACCAGGGCAACTTAGGTATCTCAGGCACTTCGGTGTTGTTCCGTCCAGTAAGGAACCACCCGATCCGGATAAACTCCTTAAAAATAGACGAAACTTCTAGCCACGGGGCCGTGTCTAGGTCAGCACGCCCCCGTGTCCACCCAAAGATTCCCGTCTGACTTTTGGTCAGAATACAGACAAAAAGTGTCAGAATTTTGTCTGCACAAGGGGCTGAGTCCAGCCGACACGGGGCCGTGTCTAGCGTGCTGTCGTTTTCTATAAATGCAGCAAGATTCCTGCACTCTTGGACCCATTCCAAAGACAAAGATCTGGTGGGATCTTCACATATACCATACTAGGTATATTCTAAAGAAGGTTCTCAACAACCATCTTGTCTTTTCTACTTTTGTCCATTGCCTTCTTCTTTATTTTCTCCTCAAAACCTCCATTAAAACTTGAAATCTCCATGTTTTCAAGCTTTATTGTGACATTTGCTAGGTTTTTATTCAAGGAATCTTGTCAAAAATAAGGTCTACAACACTGTTTTAAGTTATTTCTGCTTAAAAATGCTTCAAAAGTCAGGAAAATAATTTAAAGCTACAAGATTCTTTGTTTCAAAAACCTGCAAAGAGGTGAACACGGGGTCGTGCTCAGCGAGCACGGGGCCGTGTCCGAGGTATTACTTCATTAATTTGAAATTTCTTTCGGTTTGCTGTCTTAGAATGTCGAGCAGAAATAGCAGAACATCTTCATCACACTCCAGGAACGACCGACGAGGAAGAAGGACATTGGTAGAAGACTCTCTCGTCAACTACGTTTATGCCTTGAGATAAGCCATCGACTAAATGACGGGAGTAGAGGAAGCCTTGGTCGACCGTATAAATCATTTGATGGTGGGACTAGAAGGATGTCTTCGAGAAGTCAACCTTTTGCACTAAAGGTTGAATATTCTCGCTTCCCCTCCTTTGGTGCCTATCATTACGCAAAGGGGGTGGAATGTAGTACCAGAAGTTATCATTCCGGCCGAATGGTATGTCATGCACCCGGAATCCCCTCAAGACATATTACATGGGGTCCCGGTTGCCAACGCACCTCCTCCGCAAGACGATGTGGAAAATGAGCCCGCCTTCTTCCTCCCAAGAGAGATAGAGGAATGGCTCAACAACGTCTAAGTGACATCCCTCGGTTACAAGCTCTCCAACGCCTTTAAATACCGTAAAACTATCCCCGGGTATTTGATATTCCTACAATAAGAGTGGAACTTCTTGGAATGATTTTCTGTATTACTTGACCTATCTATCTTAGGAACTTTTAGTTTTTCATTTCTAGCTTTACTTATTAATTTCTAGGATTTTATGTAATTCACTTTTTAATTAATGATGGTTTCTAAGTATTAAAATGGTGTTTGGATGATGTTGTAATGGATAAAGCACACTCGGAATGGTGGAGGTTACTAAGGGAAACTTGAACCCGCACCCCATGCACAAAAAACAGAGCCTCCCGGCAATTTTTCTTCATTACAGCAAGTTCAGCACGGGGCCGTGCTCAGCCCACACGCCCCATGCCCAAAGTTCTGCAGAAATTGCCCAGTTCAGGTAACTGGACACAGGGCCGTGTTCACTGAACACGCCCTCGTGCCCAGCCTTCTGTTAATTATAATACTGGCAATCAGAACACGAGCCCGTGTCCAGACGCCCAGTAACATAAAATTTTGTTTTTAACACCTTTTTACACATTCAATCAACCTAAAAACTTATTTTTGGGACACATTGAGGATAATGTGTAATTTAAGTGTGGGGGGGATGCTAAAACCTTGAATTTTGCAAGTCCTAATAACAAGCCTTACACAAAACTCTATTGGAACCGCTAATCACCCCAAATTTTTTTCAAAAACTTTTCATTTTTTTACTTGTCTTGGTTTAATTTGGGAATAACAAGTTCTAAAAAGGTTATATTTTTACGAATTTACAACCGATAGCGTCGTGATAAAAAGAACCAACACAAGAAAATTATGAAACGGCATGACAAATCTAGTTAAAATTTGATTATATATACTTGATCACATTATAACCCCATTCCCACAAAAAAGTGAGTTTTTGAGCCTTTATTGAGCATAAAAGCATACATCTTAAAATTAAATGCTCATTTTTTCGTTTCTTGTGTGAATAGCCGCTTGGTTTCTTATGACTCTAGAACTTGCCATGACAATACATTCCCGGTCCTTACTAACTTAAACCCAAGTAAGTAAATGATGGTGGCATTAGGACTAACCATTTTTCTTTTCAACACCATTATTTTTCCTTTTCTTTTAACCTACCCAAAATCCCCATAGTTAACCCCTTTGAGCCTAAACCTTTTCATTTCTAAACCCACAAAACAAACTCCCTTTACCCACCAAAACCCTTTTTATTTCTAAACCCCTTTATTTTAGTAATAAGCTCGGTCTTCATGTGACGATTCCTTATCAAAAAATAAATAAATAAATAAATTTTGAAGTATAGCAATAAACAAACAAGTTCCTCAAAGAAACTTTGTTTGAAAATGCTTCGTTTGAATAAAAGTCACAAAAACAAAATGTTTTACGACGACCGACGCTTTTTACGCTTTTCACCCTTTTTACTAACCACTAACCTAAAACCACCTACCTTTAACCCAAGCATAGGCATTCCCCAAGTCCTCTTGATATTTACAAAGGTGTATAGTTAAAAAGGAGGATGATTGATTTCTTGGCAAGCATATGGTAGAAGTAAGTTCCATGCCGGTCTCGAGTGTTTCACAAAAATACATCTTCGGCCGAGTGTTGAGTGATCCCCCGTGAGGTATGTGAACTTGTATATAAATGGAATTTAAAAGAGGCATGTTATGCTCAAATAAGTAATTTCTCTTATGAAACGTTCTAAATAAATCATAACGAATAGGATTGTAAATAACATAAAAATAAAACCCAATAAAGATCTT